>OY728135.1:1547899122-1550894122 GCA_963277665.1 Viscum album | reverse complement strand
AGAGAAAGGTATCTAACTCGGTTTTTTGGATGAAAATGTTCTGAAGTTGGGGAAGAAGAAGTGGGATATTGAAATAAGACGTGACACTCATTAATTTAAGAGAATAAAAATAAAATTACATGGAGTGTATTAAGGACTACTCACCGTGTAGTGGCCTATTCTATACTCCGACTTATAAGGAGGAAGCCACATGGCTAGGATATGCCACACAAGTTGAAACATGTCTAGAACTCACCTGGTACACAGAAAGTAGGATACACAGTTTGTCGAGCAACACTACACGCCGTGTAGTAGGAATTTCCTACATGTTCGTCACAGGGCATGTACTCGAAGAGCATATGACCAATACACGCCTAACATATACATGGTGTGTACTTCCGAGTACACGGCATGTATTTTGGAAATTTCCAAAACATCCCATATTTTCCTATTTTTCTTTGAAACAAGTCAAAATTCAAACAGGGTCGGGATTTTGACCTATTATAAAAACTCGGGTTCTTATAATCTCCCCACAATAACATAGCTCATCCCCGAGCTATCAAACAAAACCCTGAGATGGCACCAAACATACCACCCTGATTAAAGAAACCCAGACTCCCCCAGTCTCAAGTATTCTGGATAAATTCCTCAAGGGGCTCCCCACCTTAGGAACTGCCTAACTCAGTCTCAAACCTACAAAACTCAATAGAGAAAGGGTTTTCTAACCTGTTTCTGGACTCATGGTCCTCTCGTGATGCATCGTCACCCCTGCTCCTCATTGCTGATCTCATGTCGTTTCCGACACCCAAACGTATCCCGCACCGCATCGGTGTCCGCCTCCACAAGGTCCTACATCCCATGGATTCTCAAAGCTAATCCCAGTGCCTATCACCTTAAGTAATATGTATCCCCAATGACCTGATTCCCACAACACCTCAAGTAACTCGCATCTAATGATTCTCCTGATGAGAAGAACCTCATATATATATATATATATATATATATCATGCACCCGATATGGTGCCAATCCCACTGACCAACATCTAGTCAGTCCAAAAATATCATGTGCACCTCATGGACTCAAACGGATGTACCTCAATAGGTAATGCCAAAGAGAAAATAATAAGTCACGGCCAAACTCATGGTGTACCTCTAACCGTCGTTGGCTCACCATCCTGCTCAGCCCCTGGTAGCTCCACGGTGTGCACCCATCATGAAGCATGAATGCCTGATTCCTGACCTCCCTGTGGTGCTGCTCTAGTCACTGGACACTAACCCCTCAGCTGGGTCCTACTGTCTCTATCGCGTCCTCTGTGTGCAACTGAGACTCAGCAACCCTCTCCTGGTACCAAACCTGAACCAACTCTAGATGCCACTGTCTATCCCGGTCCCTGTCTTCCAGCTCTCTAAGAAGGCTACATGCAGAACCTCTCCAAATACCCGACTTTTATACATGCATGACACTCCTTTGGAGGCTTGTCACACTGATTTTGAACATGTCCTAACTACCCACACTAAAGGAAAACCATTGTTGAACTGCTATGAGGTGGTCTAGCTGAGTCATTTTCCCAACTTCCCTACTGGAACTCATCCCGTCCTAACTTCTTGTTGCCCGAACCATCACCTAAAGTTGTCTTCTAACCAACTTGGGGCCTATCCCTCTAGTTACCATCAGATATAAGTGCCTTATTCATCGCCTCTGATAATGAACTCTGCCTGAAGATTTTCACCTAGATCCAAATGGCATGTTGTAAGCCATCCTCAAAGTTCCCCACCCCTGTCATGTTATCCCTTTCCATACTAGGTGCAAAGCAAGACAGCTCAGTAAAAGTAGTTACATAGTCCATGATGAACATGTATCCCTACTGAAGGCTTAAGAACTCGTGATCTCCCTCTTACCTCCGTGTATCTGGGTAAAAGTGCTCGAAAAAACTGTCCACGAAGTCTTTCCATGTTATTCCCTTGTTCATGTGAGCCTAAACCTGCACATCCCACCAGCACTTTTCCGGTCCTCCCAGCATGTACGTCACCAGCTTCAACCTCCACCCTAGAGGCGTCTCAAGCAGCTAAAATATCATCTTCATGCTCTCTGTCCAGTTTTTAACCGCCTGTGGACCACCCTCATCCTAAAACGGTGGAAGGTGTTGTGTCTGGAACTCCCACGTCAGATATTCCATAGATGGATATGTACCATGCGCACCTCTGTCAATCCCCTACAAGACACGTACAACGCTAGCTCGAAGCTACTTGTTGAGCCATGGTATGAACACTTCCAAACCCTGTTATTGTCCTGCTTTCACTAGATCCTAGACCATCTCTTGTCCCTAAGCCTGTACCTACAACTCATGCTTTTCCTATACTGGATCCTGAACAGGATCCTGCTCATGCGACACTGTAACATCTCTCGCCTAATGCTCCATATGAGTCGACTAAAAGGAACCCACTGAATACCGTAAATGGTTAGACATCCCATATATATATATATATATGTTCAATACAGATAAGGAATGCAGTAAATAGGCTGCATGAAACAACTACCCTTACTCTCCCGTATCGGAACTCATGCCCATGGAATCCCAGCCTCATGGCCCCCTTACCCGCCCTCAACAGAGGCAAGTATCAAAAGTTTCTTGGGCCATGCCTATCCTGACAACCAACATTTCCGTAAACCGACGACTAAGCCACAAAATCCTGGTGATCAAAATCACATCAACAATAGTTGTTTCCTACTTATACAAGATCCAGACCCAAATACCCTACCACATGCCATTCTATAAATATATAAAGCACAGAAGAACACATTGTAATCAACAAGAAATCCTATCAATAATTTCACCTATTCACATTTCAAAAAATACTAATCATGACAATTGATATGATTCACATGGTATTATCAAATCACAAGGCATACATGCAATTATGAAATTAATATACCCTAAAATGTGCCTATCAAAAGTCAAATAATCACGCCTTTCTATACTGGGCCAAGGCCCAATTCTCCTTTACCGCATTGGGTCAAGGGTCACAAATCACAATCAATAAAATCACACACCAAGTGAGCCACCAAGGTGGATATCATATAAACTGTAATCTGAGAAAAAAGAAAATAGTAATTCGCACCCCTGGAAACATGGTCCATCCCTTGTACCTGGGGCTGCAGGTACCCAAGCCCAAGCTAGAAACCTAGTTCCAGTAACAACCTATCTCTAGTTATCATATCCCAAATAGTAAAACCAACATAAATAATAGAGAACCCTCAGTCTCATTAGTTTCTAGCAAAACACTGCTACTAAATCTCTATCAAGAACTCCTCTGATACCACTTTGTAACAACCCAAAATCGAACAACCACCTGAACAGTGCTAAACCGGTTGGGTGTTACTACCTTAGGTGTACCTCCCTGAACACCAAAGGTTGCTGACTAGCAGTGATGGTCTTATAGGTATAGTGGGGAGGCTATACCCTCTCAGAGGATAATAATGGTACTAGTACGAGTATAAAAATTAAGATGTAGTAGAATAAACGACTCAGCAGACTCGAACTAGCCCCATAGAGCGGAAGCACATTCAATATTGATAAACAGCGGATGAAATAAATATAAACAACAACAGTGGAATGTAAACGCAAAAATATGCTGATCACTGGTAACTGCTACTGTACAACAAACATATTTCCAATTAGGTCATACATATCCATATGTAAAGGCACCAATGGATAACTAACTATAGCTACAAAAAAAAAGTAAGAATGCTGATACAGGAAATAAATCAAAACAAAGTAAACTCCAGCTAGGAAAAACCTCAAAGTCCCTACCATCTCCATGCAATAGCTAATGAAGTCCAGCTCCTGAATCTGACCTCTTTCCTTCATGTAAATCCATAAAATCAGCACTCATCTTAAAGGTCCTATTCAGGGAGTGAGATAAATCTTAGTAGGATACCACCCAACGTTGTGTACCTAATATAAGTGTTTAAGAAGGCACACATTTATAAGGAAAACAGTAAACAGTATGAAGCACACAACCAAACACAAACTCCACTAGTGCTTAGAATCCACCATAGAGTGTCACTTGCTTCGGCTAACATCAGAATCAATATCATATAACACAACACCATGTGCCCCCAGACACCACGTGTCTCAAGTACCGACGTCCTGAAGGCACGCCCAAGAAATAGTAACCTTGGAATAGTGATGTTTGCCTTCAAATAAGTAATCGGCGGGACAACGATGTATTCCCTCCTATAAAGTGACCGGAGGGAGAGTGATATCTACCCTCAAATAACAGCGAGCCTCTTCCCCCAACCTGATTGTATCAATGTTATCCCCTGAAGTCTCATCACCTTCCACGTGGCTTCTTACGACAAGAACCCCCAAACCAATAGTACATAAACCACAAATAATGTGGGCCTCTACCCACATGAGTGGTCAAAAACACCTCATAACGGAGTCTTTATGTGTGAACACTACTCAATGTTCTGGGTGAGCGGTAATCACCAAAATAGTACCCAAGCCACAACACCTCTGACAACTCGTTTCCTTGCGACCATGCCGCTCAAGTCCGACGGCATCAACATCCAAGAATCTCGGGCCATGCCCAACCTGACAGTCACCCTGCCTCAAGCTGACATCCATGATGCCCAATCCCATGGTTAGAACCAGCCAATGTAACCCAGTCCAAGCCCAACCTGTGATCAATATCACTCAAGAATATCTGGGCCACACCCAACACAACTGCAATGGTTCCAAAATATGCAATTCATAAATTACATATGATAATAAAAGGAATCACTTTTAAACAGGAAAAACAAACTGAACAGTTCAAATTCACTAACCAAGTGTTGTCTCATACTATCACAGAGGTATTTAAGGCCTCTAAAAATTCATTTCAAGGTTTAATAAACTAAACTCAACAGTTTAAAACAATACAATTCAATTATAACCATTTTGGAATTCCATGGCCAAAATGCCCTAATGAGAAACAACCACTCGCTCGGCCTCTATCATGAAACACAGGTAAAATGCCATACCCAAAGACATCCCATAGGTCAAATAAAAATTAAACAGGCTATAACAGATAAAACAAGGTCACACTCAAAATACCCGAAAACGCGCCAAAGGTCGTGCCACCCAAAAGTCTGTGAAAACACAAAAAGAGGTATTCCCCACCTACATGAGACTTGTAGACGTAGGTACATCCGATATCGAGCTCCAATTAAAGCTGATATTCATAGATATACTTTTCCATCAAATCCCAGAAATTACACTCAAATGGAAATTGTGACGTGTGAGGCAAAGGATCAAGAACGGAATAGGGTGTGCGGGTTTAGCCTCACTGGTAAGATCATGTAGCCATTGACAGATTGAAGAACTGAATCTAGTTGAAGATTCTAGAGAAAGGTATATAACTCGGTTTTCGGGATGGAACTGTTCCGAAGTTGGGGAAGAAGAAAAGGAATTTTGAAATAAGATGCGCTACTCTTTCATTTAAGAGAATAAAAATAAAAGTATGTGGCATGTATTAAGGACAACACGTCATGTAGTGGCCTTTGTCCATACTCTGACTTAAGTGGAGGTAGCCACATGACATAGACGTGCCACATGGGTTAACAAATGTCTAGAACTCATCTAGTACATAGAAAGCAGGATACACTGTGTGTCGAGAAATACTACACACCCTGAAGTAGGAATTTCCTACACAGTCATAACACGGTGTGTACTCAGCGAGCACACGACCAGTACATGCCTAACCTATACACGACGTGTACATCAGAGTACATGGCGTGTAGTCTAGAAATTCCTATAACTTCCCATATATTCCCAATTTTCTTAAAAAAAAGTCAAAATTCAAACAAGGTCATGATTTTGACCAATTCTAAAAACTCGAGTTCTTACAGTTGCGTCTTAGTGGGGAAATATTCCCTCTTTCTCGTGAGTTCAATGGTACGTGAAACTAAATCTCTCCAAAAATTGGTGTAATTGGTTGGTGTAAACTCGAAGTAGAGGACCCATGCCTTAGTGAATTAGGGGGATTCCACTCTAATAGTATTCGTAGAGAACCCAAACCCTAGTGTATCAATGGTATTCCACTCTTGTCATCAGGTATTTGTTCCTTAGTGCATTAGGGGGTAATACACTCGAGATTCAATGGGAAACAACTTCCCAGCCCTACTGAAGGGTAATATATTTGAGGGTACTGGTTAGAATGTATAAGAAGAGGACCCATTCCCTCATGTGTTAGGTGATTACACTCTGGTCATCGGGGATCTATGAACTAGTATGTCAGGGGGATCAACACCTAGAATGAAGCCTCAGATAATCTGCATGAATGATGCTCAATCAATTCTTTATCACTACTGTGTATTCTCTTCAAACCCACAAAATAATATTCCACCCATATTCCTATCATGTTTGAACATTTAATTAGATCACAAATAAGACTCCACGTATTCAATAAAATCACACTGTTGAAATCCTTACAGAAAAACATGCAAGATCGACTATTCATTCACCCCAATCATACATCTGACGTAAAATTTGTATGTCGCCGCATTGCACTCAAATGGATTATTTTGGGACCCGCACCATAGTTTATGTTCAAACACATAAAATTGTATAAAAACATCCTCCTAAAATATAGGTTCAATATGCCACTTCATTAGGATATCGTGAGCATGAGTTATGTTTGATACAAGATTTCTCAATAATAATAATTATATTATTATTATTATACTTAATAGTTTCATGAAACCAAACCACAATCCCAAATTTTTAAATTCCAAAATTGTCCTAAAAATTTCCTTCTCGAATAGAGGAACATGTTTCCAAAGACGACACGAAAAAATGGATGCTCTGTTTAGGATATATGGTAATTTTTATCCGTAACTCGAATACCTGCCTGGACCACTTGGCTCGGCCCACCTCAGCCTGACCTACCACATCCCAGCCTGCTCCAACCTCGGTCCTCCTCTCCTCACACTTATCCTGGGCCAATAACGTCATCCCACTCTACTCAATCCAAGATAGTTTCAACCTAGTCCCCGAGGAGACCTTGGCCTCTTCATCATCGTTGTGTCCACATGGCTATCTGCCACGATCTGCAGCCCATTATCGTTGCCTCAGTCTATCCACGGTGCTCCCAACTCCGCCTTCCACCCTTGTTCTGCACAACCACACTGCACACCCTAGTTTCTGTTTCACACATCATCCCCCACTACTAGCTACCTCTCACGCCCAGCCAACTCATTCTCTATCCTCCCTAATCCATGTGGCCATCACTGCATGAACCTCTCTCTACCACGTACTCCGTCATACACCGCCTTCGACATCCCCCTCACCGGTTTTCCCTTTCGTGGACCACCGTGCCTCCTCCGGTTTCTCAAAAAATACAACCATGTCAATATGGGATTCAAAACGGAGATCATTTGATGGAAATGTTTGTTTGTCCATCTTCGTTGATGTTCAAAGTGGAAAAAACGACAATGAATTCAATAAGGGATCAAGAATTGAAATTGGGGGTACAGAATACTGATAGAATCTAAACTTGACTCATTCATTTTTCATTGTTGATGTGTTCAATGTCATTATGATGAAATATTTTAAGGTTTGGTTGAATATTTCTCCTTGATTAGACAATGAACTAAGGGAGGGGGAGAATTAATTTGTTGGAGGTAGGATTTGGGCCTAACCCTAATCTAGAATTCATAATCACATATTTATAGGAAATTAATGGGATACCTGCCAATGGTCCTAGAATATGAACCTCCTCCACCCTCTCATTTTATGTCGTGATTAGGTAAAACTCACCATTATAAAATCAATGGTGGTATCATATTTACATTATGAGTCCCCGTTAAAATTTATTTGGCATTACGTTTGAAATAAAATAATTAAACTTAATTATTTTATTTATGATTCTCCCTTTGTGGATTTTTCTACAAAAGACCCACATCGATTAATGTTATGTCATGACTAGGGTAAACCCCACTTTATGTAATAAACTATTACCTTGTATTTATGATCTGAGTTTCCATTTAAGAGTTATTTTGTTTCCTTCACATGCATAGTATAATATATAATTAATATTTTTATAAAATTAATTCTGAGCACACCATACCTCGGAATAACATGCCTTCTAAGTTCCTAACTCTAGAAGTATACATAGAAATATTTAAAAGTTTTACCAGGCTAAAACCAGGTCTCTATACCATATTACTAGATATGATACACTAATTACATGTATTTAAAACACACATGCATGTGATTGGAACCACAGAATTGGTTAAGGGGAATTTCAAAAATAAATTTGGACACCCAGGTCCTAAATAATAATTGAGGGAGGGATGACACACCAACCATGATTTTAATTTAATAATTAATAATTGAAAACTAATTCAATAAATTGAATTAAATAAATAAAACATATAAATAGGTCTTGTTCAAGATCATGAACATTCATAAACATGAAAAGAATATAAAAAATAAAAAAAAATTAACATTAATTTCGGTTTTATTATTTATTATTAAGATAAATAGGATTTCATTAATTAAATAAATAATTAATTAATTCAATTTTATATTAATGGCCATATTAATTATCTAATAGATGACCATAATAAAATAATTCTTGGAAAATAAAAAGAATAACCAATAATAAAAGATAATTATAATAAATTAATTTACCATTTTCTAATTCTTTAAAGGCGTTATTAAATTTTCAAACACAACAAGTACCAATCAATATAATATTTTTCAAATTTTTTAATTATCAATTTAATTTAATTTATTTATATCCTTTATTGGGTGACTACCTAGAGTTTACTTATGTGCTATATAGTGTACCTCAATTATAGTTTAATTGGGATACATTCATTGTGATTTGGAGTGTTCGTTGGCTGGACTACACAGAGTGTACAGTCCAGCTAAAAATCATGTATATCTCTTTCCGTCTGATTGGGATACATGAATGGGTCTTAAAAATATACCTAAAAGGATTACAATGCATGTAAAAATATGTTATATTCCATGTGGTATAAAATTTGTGTCTCTACGCAACCTTCCGAAGGACTTTTCAGGTTCATCAAACATGTGACTACATGACATTTACAATCTATCTACACGTTGTATATCTTTCACGTTGTGTGTATTTTTATCTTTCTGAATAGATAATCATGTACTTTTAACTTTTAAAATAATTCACTACATATCGTTTCCTCCAGATACACATCATGTATGTCATTATTTCTTTAGGTTTTTAGTGCCAAGTTGTTTTTACTGTGTATATCACCACACATATCGTGTGAATTTTGTAGTTAAACCAAGTAGACTACACTATGTGTATTATAACAACACACTGTGGAATCTAACATGTCATGTTCTAAATTTCTTTGGTCTACACATGGTGTGAAAAAATTCACCGAATGTAGTTATTTCTCAGCACGTCTTGTATCTCACTACACGTCCAGGTGTAATGGCCTTGGGTACCCAGTGTGTACTCTGACTAAATGTCATGTAATCCCAAGCTATATGAACAAAATTTTCAAAACATATGGATGAGATATCCAATCATTATTCATGTATTATTATTCCATTAATTAAATAAAAAATTTAATGATGAAAATTAAAATTTTGATAACATGTAAATTAAAATGGTTTAATTAATGAATAATTATTCAAATGAAAATAACACCACTTTTGTGCGTATAGATCAAAAATTAAATAAATAATTAAAATTTTAAATCAGACTGTTATAATATCACTTAAGGATTATGAGCATAGTAGAGTCGCTATAGTGGGTAGACAAAAATCATAGTTTTCTCAATTAGTTTGATCATTAAAAATATTATACATAATATTAATGACATGACTAATGATGTTTTGTTACTGAATAATGAAATAATGAAAACATAGAACTAGAGACGATATTTTCATGATAAATTTATAATTTATTAAATTATGATAGAAAGAAATGGTTAGATCATCAAATAAATTTCTTTCATAAATATATTGATCATCTAAAAACCATTTCATCCATAACCTTTATTATTTTAGGATCTAAGTGGGTAATCATTATAGCTATGATCTATATTTTCTCCTTTGATCTCCAATAGATTCAAACTAATTTTTGGGTGCTATCATTGTGAATCAATTATATTGTGTTCTTCTTGTTAATAACTATGTGTTTCTTTGGGTTTGAAATAATCTCTATATCACTTCTTGTTATTGGGAGGAAGATAGGTGGAGGAATGGAGATAGATTTTTTTGTGTATCGATTCTCAAATCATGATTAATCTTACAAAATAGACATGACCATCTATTTATAAATCAAGAGTTAAGGTAAAAATATTATTTAATTCCATATCTAACCATAAATAATATAATCAAAACCCATTCTGAAAAATATTATTATTATTTTTTAGCATGCGCTAACTCATGTACTGATAAATACTATTTACCATCTTGAAAATAAATATTCATTACTAGACCAGATCTTAGTTTTATATAACTCCTCAGTATTTATCTATTACCTAGAAACATTTTTTATTAAATATTTCATTAATTAATAAAATAGATAAATATTTTATTCACAATATAGAGAATTAATATTTATTAAATATTCACAAAATCAAATAAATACTTATTAATCAATAAATAATTATTTATTACCTGGAGAATATTTGAGATCAATAAAATATTAATAAAATTATTCCTCAATAATTGGAATAATATTTATTCTGATAATTAAATTCAAAAAGGATATAATCAAGATCAATGGAAACACTTAGTGTGCGACCCTCAAAGATACTTTCTTATTAATATTGGGAAGTCATGCCTAAAGTCCAAGATTAATATCTATCAACAGGTTAATGAAATAAAGAGAGGTAAATTAATTTCTAAACATTAACAACCGCATATGATCTCTTACTACATAATATGATCCATTTGTCTCTGTATCTCACAATGTAAGTTTCACATCTGTTTCATCAACCGATTTTCTCAAAACCCCTTTCATTGACTCTCTAAAATAAACACATCATTGCACTATAACAAGGGAATTTAATGTCATGATTACATTCCAATCCATGGGATGTGATATCAACTTCCATAAATATGGAAGGTACAAATCCTTATTTGACTTATGCAGTAATAAATTGTCATTCATGATGAATGAAGTGTACCCAACAACCTTTAAACATATTTTATCTCAATTTTCATCAGAAAATAAAAGTGTGTGAGTCATGGAAAGCATTAAGGATAATTATAATGTCTATAGACCATTACATAGTCTCACATATTGTAAATTTTGATGACTCCAAATCATGTGTAATTCCTACTGGTGGATTAGTTTTCATAATATACGGTCTTCGAGATTAGTAAGTGTGAAGTTATTCAGAGTAATCCATATCCATGTATGATTAATCTTAATTGATAGTCTATATAATATGTGTCCCATTATAGTATATTATTTGACCCCGTAACCATATTCAATAATTTCATCATAGAACTTCATGTTTCTCATCATAGTGGGGAACTACTATGACTTTATCAATGTGGAAGATACCTTAAGATATTATAATATTAAATTCATACAGAATTGTGAAAAATATAAAATAATTTTTTTCATTGATATTCAATATCTGAATATGCTTCTAATAAAAGTAAAATCAAATAGTTCTGGAACACTAACTTCAATGTGAACTACTTATGTTGTGTAACTTGGCTTAGGTCACACTATATATTCTAAAATGGCATGTACAACATACACACTTAGAATATCACATGGGCTGGTTGGGATTGTTCAACCAAAACCTAGGGTGTGAAATATAGGCTATAAATGGTGGGTGTGTTTGTGTGTGTTTGAAAAACACTTCATGAGAAATCCATCCCCTAACCCAACTATACTAATTATCTAAACTATGTATGTTTAAAAAATTATATTTCATATTATTGGGAGTTCTAGATAATGGAATTCTACACACTAGATCGATCAACACATTCCCTTATAAATTTCACTAAATCCAATATTTTTCCATCCATTAGTAATTGAAATATGAAAAAAGAAAGAAAAAAATTACACCAAAATATCAAGGAAAAATTTAAATAATAAGTCTTAACTCATGGAATGTCACTAATATGTTAATGTTGGGTTTTTATCCAACCATCACTCCGATTAAATATTTCTCTAGATTCACTAAATGGAATGGTCTCTTATATCTCCCCCCTTCCCACTTCAATATCCTAGACATCAACAATGTGTGGTATCCTCACCCATCATGTGAAATAGGGATTTTAATGTGTGGGAGAAAAAAATTAATTAATCAAGAATCTAAGAAAGACCCGGTCTTGGATTCAGAACTCGATCAATATAACACGTCAACTAAATGAAACTTCCCATTTTGGACCTAATTGAAAAATTAGAATATTAATCCAAACATTTTTTTTAAAAAAAATGTCCTAGACATTCAAAAATGATATGAAAATTATATTATTTAAATATAAATAAATATCTTGAAAATTCACCCAATATAGAAACACTCCAAATTAATGTCCAAGGATAAAGATACCATTTTAGAAAAATATAACCATTGTAAAATATTTCTAAGCTTGTTTTAGAAAGGAAATTGAAAATTTAAACCTTTTTAAATATTCAAGGAACTTTGACTCATATGTTAGTTATTTCATCAATAAGGGAAATCCCATATCATTGAATACTTCTTTCGTTTAATACATTCCATAAATAAAAATAAAAAATACAAAGAGAACCACTTTGGAACCCATCTCCATTCAATCAATCATATTATGTGTTTGATATCTGTGATTATCATTCATCCATGAAAACCATATATCCCCAAACCATCACATAGTAATCTCTTAACACATGCAAAACACTCTTTTTATGAATTTCATCAAGGATTTCCAAGAAAATAACTTTTCTGCATCTAAGAGATTCTAATCAATAGAAGCATGAAGAAAAATAATAAACTATTTTTACCAAATATTACACTTTATTCCCTATAACAAACTTATTTTTTAATTTATTACATTTTTCTTACTAAATATGTTTTATTATAACATCAAGACAATTATTATGCATAATATTTTTATATGCTATGTTACATTGAAGGGTCAAAGAAATTTCTCACTTTGATGAGAACCTGAAGGTTCCAAGAAATTATTCATGAACCATTTTTATGGTCAAATGATATTTTATGATGGTAAAAAGTCAATAAAGTTTATTTTTTAGGTGGATTGTAATATGTTGACACACATTCTCACAGTGTTCACCCCTGGTAATCTCCATATTGTTAGGTAAAGAGAACAAACCCATCAATATGAAATCCACATTTCAATATGTCATTGTATATTCCTATATGTAATCATTTATATTGATCCTTATACATTTATATTATCATTAATGGATATCTTGACTCGCATATATTTATATATTGAAGAAAATTGTGATGACATTTGTTCGTAGTGAAATATGAAATGTTGGGTGTGTCATTAATGATATAGAATTAATGGACAATTTGAAAAAGGATTTATCCCTCTTATATCATGTTTAAATTTAATATCTGAGGACCATTGATGGTAATGGAACTGCATATAAATGTATGCCCAAGGTGTTTTATGGGAATTTTCATTTCTGGAATGTCAAATAAATATACATTGAGAATATATTCTTATGGAACTATCTTCCAACCTTTTTTTTTGATTAATTTTAATAAAACGTTTATATTACATGGTAAATATTCCTAAGAGGCTGGAAAGAATTGTGACATTAAATTATTTCTCTATGGAAGCCTAGGAAGTTTTATAGTCACTAACCTTGGAATTTAGGTGGATGTGCCTAATTTCTCTAAGAAATAGGCCTATAGGGTCACTCACTAAGTGTATCAATAATATCAGTTAAATTCATGTATTGAATTTTTTGAGTTAGAATAAATATTATTTATTTGGGTTTTGTTGATTCCCATAATATAATCAATAGTTAATAGAAATAATAAGTGGATTAAACAATAATAATAAATTTTTATTTGAATATTTGTTGACTATAATATTTATTATATTTTTTATAGAATAATGTACTTATATTTATTTAAGAAATACTCATTATTCATGGATTGGTAAATATCAATCTGAGAAAGTGGGAAAAGCGTAATGATTTTATTATAAGTAAATGATATTTATTTATGTTCTTAATTTTTTTTACAAGTCAAGTGATTAATAATAATATTATTTTTATTAATGGACATGGGGTCAACTAAAAACATTAAAAATGGTTTCGGGATAGTGAGTGATTTTTGAACCATAAACCTATGATAATAAATATTTAATTATACCTCTTTCCTAAATCTCAACTTATGTGAAAATGGATAGATGGAGACTATCTCAATCCTTAGAGATATATCAAAATATCAATAGTATTATCATAACTTCCACTCTCAAACTTGAGAGAGATCAAAAAGTGTTCTTATCTCTTAAGAATAATTGCACAGCGGTTAACCACAAACAATACAAGTGATCTGGATCTTTCTTACGGGAAGCCAGTAATTCTACAGAGTCTTAGAGATATTATAGTTCATGTCTGGTGATATTAAACAATAATTATTCACTATGATCATGTAGTTAAATGATTGTGTGACACGGTCTTTTTCATCATATAGTCCATGAAATAGAAATTATAGTCTAATTTAATTCTATATCTGCTCAAAAAGACATGATTTATTAACCTAATAATTTCATATGAGGGTATAAATATCCCAAACATATAATGGGCGGACCAGAAGAATATCATAAAGTTATAATTTAACTATATAAAATTCCACCATACCACACCACAATTACCCCTCATCATCATCATCTCAGAAGTATACATGTCAACTCAATCTAGCTTAGGAAATATAGATGACATTTATCTTCTCATCCACATCATTCTAACCACTAAAAGGACAACATGACCTCATCACTGGCTAAATTGGACACATAGAAAATATGAATAAATACCCAATTAGTTAGATACTCACATCATCCAAAATAATGTTGAGTGGTCCATTATTACCTATACACATAGCCAAGATGAAATACAAGAAAATAAAATAGAACCAAACACATATCTCTACACTTGAGAATATTTTGAACATGATCATATGTCATCATCCACTATCGATCCTAAAGCATCATTGATGTAGGATAATTATGATACCAAAATTCCTAGTATACTCACTTGTTGTGTTCATGAAGATACAACCAATCAATAACTACAAGAATCATTGTAGGAATTATAGGAAGAGTTGATAAGGAATTAAATACTCTAAAAGGACCAAATAGGAACACATAATGTCTATAAAAAACACAAAACAAATTTGTCCATAAAAATATTATTGGATCAACACTAAGTAAAACATAATAGGCTTGAATAATCTTTTCCCCCAATAATCCCCACTAGCTGATGATCTTTCTATGTGCAACAGGGGAATCTAATGGACTATGAAATTTATTAGTGTGGACGAGAAAAAATTCAATCTATATTTTAGAATCTTAGAATAGGATAATCAAATGACATTCCTTCAGTTAAGGTTTTTCCGATGCTTTATAATTATATGACTGGTCATATAAAATGACCATGATGTACAAAACCAATCTCAAAAATCATTTAAATAACCTGTTTTAAAATCATGACAGTCATCCCTAAAAATCATGAAAATTGTGAAATGTGTCCCATCCTCCCAATAATTAATACCCTTATGAAGATATCTATCCACAAAAGCTCATACTATAGATGGCCACCTATCACCAATGATATCATCACTAGGAATCACTCGTCCTTAGGGGGTCCTAGAAAATATATCCCAACCAAAGATGACTCACACAGATGATATAAAATGTGGTATATGGTTTCCTTTAGTAAAAACCCATACTTATAGTTATATTGTATAAATTCTCCATTGGGAACTTGAAATACTATGAAAATGATGTAATAATGAATTGATAGCATGTACTGGTGTTAAAACATATAGGAACCAAAGAAAAAATATGTAGGTAAAATCTAGAGAATCATCGAGCACTACATGATTAATACCACCATAACTCTCATCTATCTATATTTCAAGTGTCTAACTCTCTATGTCCAATGAGGATAACCTTGAGGTGGTGGGGTTGAAGGGGATCGATAGATCATCCACCTCTTACCAAGAGACAATTTCCATGAAAATCATCATCCACCATCTATATTTTGATCACTGAAAATACACACAAAAAATATTCCATACATAAATTAGTGGAAAACATACAATCAATCCCATCCCACTAAGGATTCATATCCTAGCTTCTAGCTCATCATAGCTATCACCATGTGAATGAAATATATAGATAGAATTCACTAACCTTATTCAATGGACCATCCTAGAGTAGAATCCACAACTAGGTTACTAAAAACAAATATTTATTTCCAAATAACACTTTAATCACTAGACTATGGTGAAGTACTCATATCTATCTAAAAATATATAAACCGTTTTTTTGGGTGGACAGACCTTCCTAGTAGAGTAACTCATAACACAGACATTAGAGAGGAGTGCTAAACATAAAAATATAACATAGTTTTACCTTATATAACATCAAACATCAAACTATACTGATAGAGGACCCATGACCTGTATTATAGGGGAGAACCAGCCCCCTATAGTACGGAGGACTAGCACCTCCTAAAATTTGAAGGTGTATTGATCTCATAACCAAGTATAGTATAATGAACCATAATCTTCATTAATTGATATTACATCAAAATTGAATAATATTTATTACAAAATATAACCAATACAAGACAAGACCATATAGGTATAGTGTCTTTAGAAAATGAGAAACAAAAACAACCAGTTAATAAAACATATTCATTGTCTCCCACGTATTTTGTCATCACTAAACCCCTTTTGGGAATATCTTACATAATACCCTTATTCATGATCTATGGAAAATAAACATATGAAAGGGTGAGCTCATATTCTTAGTAAGGGTAAACAAGGGAGATATCAATCATATCATAATCATAAGATATAAAACATAAAATTTTAAATCTTATCCTTTATCTAAATTCTCATGATATCATGTAATGGGATAAATCCTAAAATTTCATAAGAATCAATGAACGTAATCCAAAAATTCATAACATAAGTCACGAAATTTTGATTCACACACATAAGTAAATAAAATCATTTCATATTAGTCAAGGCTCATTGCCAAGACCATCATAGTTGACAAAGTCCATTACTAAACCAATTTCACTCCTCATTCCATCCATGTACTATTGAACCGAGATCTTGTCCCATTATAGCCATGTCAATCTCCTGAGATATAAATTTTTTCCTAATTCATTGGAGAGAGATATAGGTCCCACCAATCTGATAATTAAATCATTCTTACGTGTGTCATAATAACATAAATCATTCATCACAACCCAATGAATAAAAGGGGTTTCTTTAAACACAATAACATAATCCATGTAAAACAAATGGATTTAATAAATATAATTCAATAATAAATAACATAAAACCATAGTAATAATAAATATAATATTATTGAAACATAAACTTATTAAATATTTCCATCTTAGATGGAAAATAATTTTGATATGACACTTTTAATTAATTGTTGAGTAAAATATACTTTATTCTTCAAAGATGTTTTCTTTTATCAAAATGTTCTGAAATTTGAAAATAAAAAATTTATTTGAAAATAAACATTAAATCGTGTAAAGGAAATTTTATGGAAGTAATCCTTTATAGAAATATAAAATACTATTCATGTGGTACAAGTTAAAAAAACATCATCCTCTTACTTTTTTTAGAAAAGTTAAAAATTGTCTCATATCAAAAATGAAAACATATTCCATTAATACCATTTAATAAAAATTAACCAATGTGTAAAATTGACTCTAAACAATTTTATAATAATTGAAAGAATATTTTTCAATACATAATTAGGAAACATGGACATGGATGTTAAATATACCTTAGTAAATACCTATGTATAAACAATCTCAGATAATAATGAGATTGTTAAATTATCCTTTACCATATTTCTTCATTTCGTTATATGTATATGAACCACTTATATAATGATTTTAATAATGTCATTAACTTATTTCCTAATCATAATCATTTTTATGATATCATATATGACCATATTATCATTTGTTTGTTAGTAACATTATTATTCATCCATCAAGTGTTTACTTCTTTATTTTCTTAATCATATTTTTGTCAGATAAGTTACTATTCCAATTCATAGGATATAGTAATATCATTTATAGAATTATATTAGAATAATATATAACATATTTATTCTTTCAATTCATTTATATAGTCATGCATTTATTAAGATCATGTAAATGAATCTCATCACGTCGTGGAGACAGTTGGTCATACGTATGCATGAGTGATGATATCATTCCCTTAATTATTGAATGGTATTGAATTGGATGGTGATTAATATTTAATAATCATTATAATATTAAAATAATCATATAGAGTTATTATTTCCATCAGAATAATCATCCAAGTAAGGTGGTGGTGAAAACAGATTACACCATAGTGTGGTGACGGTAAGATGTATGTACGTACGTATTGTGATTTCATTTTTCGTAGGATGGATAAAAGATGGGATATGGTTGTTTCATAATCATAATAACAAAATAGTATATAATTTATACTGGGTTATTACATTATAATTAAACAACTAATGAAAAGGAAGTATAATAGGAAATAAATTTTAAAGAATCGATAGAGGACATTACCTCTTCTTCGATGTGCTCCCTATAATATCCTCTTAAAGAACTAGAATTGGTATGTTAAGAATAAAAGAACCTATATAATGTAACTAGGGATGTTGAGAAAAAATGGTCATGGTATGTCTGAGCTTTAAGGCTCAAAGTGAAGTGAATGTGTGAGGGAGGAGGTTCCCTTTTATAATCGAGGTGAGGGACACTTTTGGGATCTCCAAAAATATTAATTTTAATAAATTAAAACTTCTACTGCTGTAGGAATTCATTGTTAGGAACCAATAAAATTTCAAATGGCTACATGAAGGAGACAAGAACTCAAGGTTTTTTCACTGTTTATATAGAGAAAAGAAGTCTAAGAGAGGTGTCTTTGCGATTGATGTGAATGGGTCTCTATATACCTCAAAGCCAGAAATATCAAATGTTATGGTGAAATAGTTTGAGGATATTTTCTTGGATAAGTGAATTGGTGTCACTCCTATTTTTATGGACAATATTCAACCCTCAATCAATATATGTAAGAATATGATGCTTGTGTAAACCCTAACAGAGAGGGAAATCAAGTATCCTCTTTTCTCACTAAATATTGATAGTTTGGCTGGTCTGGATGGGTTTACCAATAAATTTTTCACATTTTATTGGGATATTGTATGCCATGAGGTCATTAATGTTGTACGGAAGATTCTCAACCATGCATCAATGCCTTATGGTGTTCATACTTGCTTTCTTTATATGCTCCCAAAGAAGGAAAATACCTTAGACAACAACGACGTCAGACTAATGGCTATTGGAAACACCATCACAAAAATTATCTGCACGATCATTAAATTAAGGCTTAGGCACATTATCAGCACAAAGATTAATTCTAATAATTGTGGATTTGTCCCTAAAAGACATATTCAGAATTTCCTTCTCACTGCCTCAGAATGTGTCAATGCCATGAGGAAAAAACTGAGGAATGGAAGCTTTTCCCTCAAGTTGGACATTTATAAGGCCTTTGATACCTTGAAATGGAGATTTATTTTTGTGGTTATTAGAAAACATGGACTCTCTAAATCTTTAATTAGACTTTTCAATACAATTTTCAATAGTGTGAGCCTTCCTATTATTATCAATGGATCACCCATGGGTTATTTTTAGTGCTCTAGTGGAGTCAGAAAAGGTGACCCATTATCTAGACTTCTCATTTCTCCAGATGAAGATTATTTGAGTGTTTTATTTAATTATATGATACAAGATGGAATTTATAGAAAAATTAAGGTTAGAAGGGATATTTTCACCCCCTATCACCTTCTGTATGATAAAGATATTCTTTTATTTGGACAGGGTAATTGAGGTACAATATCAGGCATCTAGAAATTCTTTGCTCACTATGTGGATGTTTATGGGTAGGTGGTAAGATTGAATAAATCCTCTATTGTGTTTAGGAATGGAATTATTTTCTCCAAGAAGAATATAATTTTCCAAGCATCTTGGAGTCAATAAAAGTGGTCTTCCTATTATGTACCTAGGAGTACCAATATTTTGGTGAAGGGTGAAAAGATGATATCTTGAATTCATATACTCTAGAATTATTAATCAGCTGGCCACCTGGAAAGGGAAATCAATTTCTCAAGAAGGAATAATTTTTCTAGTGAACTCAGTTATCACTTCGATGTTTGTCTATGCTTTCTATGTTTATAGTTGGCCTCTTACCCTTATCAAATAACTTCAAATTTTAATTAGGAGATTCATATGGATAGGATTAATACATGAAAAGAAACATATCACTTTTTCCTTGAAATATTGCATCAAACCCACTGAAATTGGGGGAATGGGTATTAATGATTTGAAAGGCATCAACGATGCTCTCATAAGTAAGTTCTGGAACTTGTTAACTTCTAATGATGATTCCCAAGACTTTACTGCACATAGATTGATATCAAAGCTGAATAATGGATACTCAACATATGTTTCCTCCTCTATATGGCCTTCCATTAAACATGCTTTCATTGAAATCATGCACATCTCTTCCTAGATGGTTTCCAGCTCATCCAATCTCAATTTTTGGATAATGAAGTGGCTAGACAAGTCCATTATAGAATGCATGGAGGTCACTATATAGGTGAAGTCTATCTCAATTGCTGACATGCAATGTGACAAGACTCAGAAGAATTGTCTTCCAAATCATATTGAGCTGGATATGTAGTGCTATTATTTAGTGGATGCTGACACCTTGATCTGGACACCCAGCGCCTATGGTAGGTTCACTTTGAGGGAGTATTACAGAAACTTATGTTGCAGCACTTCAGCTTCTCCTTTGTGGATATAGAATTTTAAAAATCCTTTCATTATCCCTTCCAATTACCTAATGATATGGCAGATTTGGAAAGGTAAGATACCTATGCAACACCTCCTATAATGAATTGGCATACATTCAGTCTCTTTCAACTATTTTTTCACACAGTCTGAGGAAACAATTCATCATCTTTTATTTGTATTAAACTTCTCTTGTGGATTTTGGGAACATCTTCAAGACTTATTAGGTAATCCTATATCAATGCACATTCTAGATGCTTTAATGACATCAGTCACTACTAATGATCAAAGTGATCAAGTCTTAGCACTTCTTCTCATTGTTTTTGTTGATGCTTCTTCTCAAATTTGGAAGGTGAGAAAACATGTTGTTTTTTACTACTACAAGCCCACATTGAAGGCTAGTCTGACTGTTGTTTATAAGGAAGGGCTAGTTGATTCCAAGATATAAATAGGTGAAATGAATAATACTATTTCAGATCTTATTACGGTAAAAACTATTGGAGTAACTGATAGGGTCAAGAAACCTTTGATGTTAAAATCAATTAGACGGATTCCTCCTATATCATCATGGTTGAAGGTGAATGTTTATGGTGCCGGATCTAGTGCACCAAGACCTTCAGGTTGTGGTGGTGTGTTCTGTAACCATCAATTATTCATTAAGGGATACTTATATCACTATATTGGAATTGGTTCTGCCCTTGACTCTTAATTATGGTATATGATTAAAGATGTCAACTATGATGTCCACTAGGGTTGGAGGCACATATGGGTGGCATCTGACTCAAGTACAATGGTGCACATCCTACGAACAAGGTCCAGTGATGTTCCTCGGAGGATTATTCCATAGTGGATTGCATGTTTGTGTCTTCTTGAGTGTCTTCAACTGGAGTTCATTCATATCTATAGAGAAGTAAACTAGGTTTCTGATGCTCTGTCCAAGAGTGTTGTTTTGGAGGTTTCCTCACGATGGTCCTTTGTAACCCCAGAATTCTGCTCACATCTTGTTGACCGGGACACACGTGGTATGTTCTATTATTTATTTTTTAAACCCCATTACGCTACCACATTTTTAGTTTTGTGATTTTTTTGAAAGGATTTGGCTTTTTCTGAATCCTAAATTTACATTTATATTTAATTTTTAACTAAGGTAACAAATATTTCAATATTAAAATGGAGAAATATTTACTTATTCGATGTCAATTAGACCATAAATAAATACCATGGAACATTTTATACCATATAGTAATTATTATATATTTTTAAAAAGGTTTCATGATTTTTAAATAATTTAGTAATACATTATTTTGATAAAAAATCAATATTCTCAATTTTGACTCTATTCAATTCATTTATTTTTAAATATATTAAGATAAAAAGTTAAATTTGAAACATTTATTTTATTATATTCTTAAGAGGTCAATGTCATATAGAAAATTCATTGTAAATATTAATTATCCCAAATTATATTTATTTTAATAATTTTAATAATGTTTATTTGATATTTCCTTTAATAAAATAATTACTACAATAGTTTTGTGTAATTATTTAATATGAATATTTGTTGAATAAAAATTAAAAATAAAATACTATGAAAAAGATAAATTCTTGAGATTTTGTAATAATACTTATTATATAATATATATATTCTGTACAATCCATCATTAAAAATGTTATACTTATTCAAACATTAATGGGAAAAGTTTATCATCACTTTACATAAAATAATATATGTGTCATAATATCTTATATAAGTCTCCAATGGTCAATAACTTGACCCTTGGATGGTTTTTGTGGATATATACTTGACCAATAATATTTAGTCAAGTTTTATGTTTTTTAATGGTTATTATCACTTTCATAATAATTATTTCTTTAATTTATCACTAATTAAATAATTTCTGCATCAATAAAGTATATGTATTTAAGGTAATTATTTATTTCCTAATAATTAAAAATAAATTATCATATTAAATAAAAACATATTATATTTAAAATGAGTTTTTATAATTGAATTTAACTTTTGTATAAACCTATATTAAAATAATATAGTTATAAAAATTTGAGTAAGACATATTTAACTTTTCTTTAAATTAAATAAATTAAATGTTGTAATTTCATCCAAGTGGCTTCAAAAGGACACCATTCCGACCCAAGGATGATTCAGTTCACAAAAAAATCATCCAATGATATTATAACAAGTGGTAGTTCACTTTAATAATATTATTTTACCCTTAATTACCCTATTTACCCTTTTACCGTATTATTAAAAATTAATGAAGTTACTATTCACAATGCCTAGAAATAAAAGTAAGATATTTACATAATTCGGGCTTAATGATTCCAAATATGGAATCCATTATTCAAAATTTATGGCATGGAAGTTTTAGTAATTAATTTAAAAGTAATCCTATGGTTGGAAAGAGAGAATGAATTTTTAAAGCTAAAACATTTTAAAACATTGAAATGTTTTTACATCTGAATTTAATGAAAAATTAAGGCTAGTGAAATAAATTATATTGAATGATAATAAATATACAATTTATAATTTAAAGTTATTAAATATTATAATTTAAATATATATATTATTTTGATGAAAAAAGATGTTTTCAATAAAAATTTAGTATATATTCTCTATTCCTAAAAACTAGAAAGTTATAATAAAAATATCATAAATTCATCAAATATAAATTTTTATATTTATCTTCCAAATAACATGTTTTTTTTGTCATATAAAAATTATTAATGTTTCAACATCTTAATTTAAAAGGGGTTCTCCATGAAAAGTCCAAAAATTACCCCCTTTGAAAAATAGTGGTTTCTATACATAAAATAGGGTTTCTTCATACCCTATTACAAAAATATCTATTGGATGAATATCAAAAATATTTTATTAAATATATAAAAATTTCATTTCCTTAATTTCATTTACTAATTGTAAATCACATAACAAAAATAACAAATATATTATTGATTTATATTTTTCATTCATTATATATTTTCATAAGTTACTTATATTTATTCCCACTAACCAAACAACTAGGTTATATTAGTTATTTTATACTAAGGGTGTCTCATGGTTCTTTTAAACTCATGATTTCATGAAATTAAACCTATCTAAGAATTAAAATTATTAAAAAAATATTTCATAAAAACATCTTGGTGTAACATTCTACCCCCCTTAAACAGAATTTCACCCTCGAAATTCATCACATGGATAGGAACAGATGAGGATACCTCTTCCTCATCACATCCTCAAGTTCTCATTTATCATACTCAGATTGGTGGTTCCACATTAAAAATTTAACAAAGTTAGTGATCATGTTTCGTAGAATTTTTTTGTTATGATCTAAAATCTCTATCAGTAGTTCTTCATAAGAAAAATCTTGCTCCAGTGGTACAACTTCTGAGTTTAGTATATGTGAATAATTAAGTATGTAGTTTATCAATAGAGTTACATGGAACACATCATGAACTTGAGATAGATTTTATGGATGTTTGAATCAATAATCTATCTTCCCAACATGATCCAAAATTTCAAAAGGATAGATATACCTAGTTCTCATCTTGTCCTTCTTTCAAAATCTCTTCACTCTCTTCTAGGGAGATATTCATATAAACACCTTGTCACCCACTTCAAACACTATGTCCTTTCATCAGTTGTCATCATTGTTGGACTTGTCTATAACCAACTACTTTGTACTTTATTCATTAATAAAATCTATATCACATCTTGATTGTTCTTCTGTGTGAAAATGCATGTGATAATTTCCTAAGTATAGTTGTTGCATTAAAGGGTCATAGCAGATGACTACTATGATGAGAACCCAGAAGTTCTATAACACTATTCTTGAATATATTTTCTATGGCCGGATGATGTTATTTGCGGGACACAAATAATACAGGCCATTAGGGGTGAGGAATCATAATACTTTAAGGCACCATCTCATGGTGTGTGCCCTTGGTAATATCGAGGAGAATATTATGAGAACGAGACCCGCCAGTAGGAAATCCACATTTCATAGTGTCAATGGATGTTCCTATTTGCGGACATGTGTATTGGTCCTTAGACTTTAATATTATTATTAATGGGTGTTACAACTCGCACACTTAGATGTATTGATGAAAACTGTGACGAAACACTGTTCGCAGTGAGGTAGAATACGTTGGGTGCATCACGAGTAATACTACATTAATAGATAATGCAAGAAAAGATTTGTCCCTTCTGTTCCATAAAGGAAGTAGATATCTCAGGCCCTTTGATGGAATTGATATATCCTAAATAAATCAGTAGTCATGGTAAGGTACGGGTGAGTTCGATTTCGAAAAGTCAAAGAAATAAAAATTGAGCACGTGGGTTGATGACACAAGCATGCAACCTACTTGATTCAAGATACCATGATGAAGGGATTATATTACACGGTAAGCGTTTGTATGAGGTGACATGTCTTTGAGGCATTAACTTCTTTCTATATGGGTGCCTTGGCGTGTTGCTAGACGCTAACCTTGGACTTTAGGGAGGCCTTGCCTAATTCCACTGAGAAAGAGGCCTAGAGGGTCACACACTAATTGTGTCCATGTATCTCAGTTAAATATTAATTTAACAAGTTAAATAAAGATTATTCCTGGTTGTGGTTTAATAATTATTTAAGAATTCTTGATCACATTTATTTCGACACTAGTTATTCGATAGAATATATTGTGGATGAAATAATATTTATTAGCAAGTGATGGAGATATATTTATTTAAGAAATAAATAGCCATTACTCAAGGTCTAATAAATGTGGTGGAGGAAATAAAGAAAAGTGGAAAATAAAAGTACACGCCGTGTATATTTAATATACATGCCGTGTAGTTTTATGGAAAACAAGTACATTCCATGTATTAATGATTACACGGTGTGTAGGTTTTCTAGTCGGGGTTTTGTGGAAGTAATATCATTATTGGGATATTTATTATAATCAGTGTTGGCGCTTGTCAAGGAATTAATCATTCGACATGGGGGGTTTTCAATAAGAGTTAATGAAATAAATAAAATGTGTAACGCGTTTATTTATTATCATAACTCTATAACCTCAAACACGGTTATAAATATCCTCACAACCCCAACACTTTTCATCAATCGTTGTGCACAACAATTCTGGGGAGTTCTTTCAAGGATGAAAGAAATCCTTCCTCCAATAATGCTCTCAAGACCGAGAGACCAAGGCGATCGAAGGAGGACATCGCAAGTGAAGGTTCCTCCGCGATAGCGCCTAGATATCCCTTCAGAAATGTCCAGATATACGTGACACACATGTGGATCACCGCTAGAGGAATCTTACACTTGGATTCTACAACACAACGACGGAACCCAGGATTGTGACTGGAGACATCAATAAAGGAAGAATTCCACCAAGGTAATTCTTATGAATTAATTAAATTAATTATAACCAACATATGATGATCCTATCTCTATGGTTATGGGACTCTTCTTTAATTTTTCATTCTTCGTTCTATTATGAAGATTCGGCATTTTATATCGTGAAGGATCTCGGAATGAACGTTGTTTAAAGCTAAAATTAAAGTTGTGAAAATACACCAACGCGCTTCTGCTGCACCCAGAACCTACAACTGGTATCAGAGTGAGGTTATATTGTTTATTATAATTATTTAGTTTTTCATTAGTGATTTACGCATTAAATAATTTAGTTTTTTTCAATTCATGTTTAATCATTATGGAAATATGAATCTTGAGATATGTGCCTACTCCCTTGTTTCTCGTTCACCTCACAGAAACGAATTTTTCTTTTAATTTATGATTAAAATAAAATAGAGGAACTCATCCAGAGGAGCCAAACGTTTCTGGTCGTACAACACTAGAATACATGACATGTATTTGGAAGTACACATCGTGTAGTCTAGGTTCAATGCATTGACTAATCCGCCAAATCAGGCCATGTATTGGAGTATACCTTTGTCATTTATGACACTGTGTGTTGACCAAGAACAAGTGGCACATGGTTTCCGGATTACACACCGTGTGGTCCAAATGAACATGGTGTGTAGTCCCTTCAGGTTTGGGTTGGACTGGGTACCCCGTACTCGGCCTTCCCAGATAGAAACTGTGTAACGTGGAAACTACACGACGTGTGTCCCACAGTACATGTTGTGTACTCTGAAAATTTCGGAAGTACATTAACACGCAATGTCCCCAAGCATGTACTTGGATGGATGGTGAAGAAAAGTACACTCCGTGTAGTTGGAACTACACACTGTGTAATCACCCAAATTATATAGATTTATTAAAATTTATTATTTTATTATACAAACCCTTGAGACGTGTACTATGGTGTAGGCATAAAGATGAGTCACAACATGTGATAGGTGTGTTATATATGTGTGTTTAATTTAACATCTGCGTAATAAATTGGAAATCACCGGGTCACCTCCAAGATACAATTTACGTAAAAGGATAATTTTAAATGAATTTATTTGTTTAAAATTATGATGGATGAGAATATAAAGGAAATTCAGAAAAGGACTTAAGATAAAAGGATTGATTAATTAAAGATAATTAATTGATTCGAGCGTGATTTATCTTAGGTAAGAACGATTAAGGAATTGAATTCTAGTTTTATTTATGCGTAATATTATTGCATGTATGGTTGATCATGAGCTAGACCAAGACCTTTGTATGTGAATGGTTTCTTTAATTTATTTATTTAAATTAAATTTGTTGTCTTGCAAGCCTTCTCCTCATTAATATGTAGGGCCTACGCGCCCAAGGACTCTTTTATGTAAAAACCCTTTTTTACCCATCACCTGCGTGTGAGATAAATGCATATGTAATGGATGGAGCTCCCATGCTAGAGGAGGTATCTCAAGTCAGGAGCCAAGGTGAAACCAATATGAGGAGATACAAAGGTGAGCAGGAGGAAATATGTAAAAAAGAACCTGAAAGGTTCAAGGTGTTTCTCCCCTAGGTCTTGGGTTAGTTTATCAACATCTAGATAAAATAACCAAATGGAAAATATCATGATCATACCATTTATTTTATTTCTATTAGTTGCATGGTTAATTTATTGTGGGTGTGTTGTCACGATCACACAATTAATAAATTAAATGAGCATGCAAGTGGAACTAAAATAAAACCAACTTATACGTAAATATTATCTTAGACATGGTTAATCACTTATGTTTATCCCACTTAATATTAACAAGCATGTAATAAAAGATAATAAATTGGAAATTTACATATAAGGAAAAATCCCTCAAAGAAATATTAAGTCGATATAGCCTTCTATAATCTTGGTTAGAATCGAACCATAGTTCAAAGTGCTTGACCAACCCATGTTGGGGTGCTTTCAATTATTGGGGAATTATAATTCAAGATTTTGGGTTGACTTAATTGGAATTACATCAAGGGTTGACTGCCACAGCAGGACTTGGTGTGACTAAGAGGCAAAGGTTGAGGAAATCCAAAATAAAAGGATTTCAGGATTGGGGAGTCCACTCAGCGGATCAAGGATTTGCAAGTTAATGTAGTCAGCATTTGGAATGCCCACCTAAAACCCTTCAAGTTTCTTGACCAACCCTAGTTGGGGTAATTCAAAGGGCAATATGAATCCTTTCCACTAGAATATTCAGGCAACAGAATATTCTGAAGTCAATGGTGAGGGCTATTGGATTTCGATAAAATAGTGAGAGACTAATAAGTATTAATTTATTTATTTGTCTCAGTTTTATAATAAATTACTAAACCTTTTATCATCTTAATTTATAGAAAAGACAAGAAAATGACTTCAAAAATATCATTGTGAACCATACTCGAGAAGGAAAACCTTCTCATCGGCACCAATTTCCAAGAGTGGCAGAGGCGTTTACGCGTCATCCTTCGCCATGAAAGGAAATTGTATGTGATGAAAGAGCCTATTCTAGTTGTGCCTGGGAAAGAGGCCTGTGATGAGGAATTATCTCTATATATGAAACACATGGATGATGCCACAGATGTCCAGTGTTTCATGCTATCATCCATGTCCAATGAGCTCTTGAAGCAACATGAAAACATGGATGCATATAGAATGATGTCTCACCTTAAGGATCTCTACCAAGAGAAGGGGAGATAGGAGAGGTATGAGATCTCTAATGCGTTGTTTACAACTAAGGTTGGAGAGTCTGCGCCAGCTAGGCCTCATGTAGTCATGCTTATTGACTACATTTAATGCCTAGACATCTTAGGGATTAAATTCCCGGATGAGTTGCGTACAGATCTCATCCTATCATCACTGCCCAAGACCTTCTCTAGCTTTATTGTCAACTACAACATGAGCAACAATGAGAAGAGTCTATCAAAACTTATGACATTGATTTTCCAAGTAGATAAGGATATAGGGAGTGACAAACCCGCAGTCCTTATGGTGAATAGGAAAAGGAAGGACAAGGCAAAGGGGTCGAAGACATATAAACGGTCTGAAGCCCCTGAGCACCGTCCCTCCAAGAAGGGGAAGATCCATAGGCAGAGCAAGGAACAAGAGGCGGTGTGTTTTTCATGTGGAAAGAAAGGCCACTGGAAGAGGAACTGCACCCATAAGAATGGTGATGCTAAAGGTTCGTTCGTTATCAAGTGCAATCTTTCTATTTCTACACATTGTGTATTAGATATAGCTTGTGGGGCTCACATCTGTATTAAAATGCAGGAACCAAGTAAATTTATAATGATTTCCAGAGAAGAGGTGGATCTTCGATCTACCAATGGTGCAAGGCTGGCTACATTGGCTATTGGCGATTACCAAGTCTCACTGCCGACGGAGATGATTCTGGTTTTACATAACTGTTATTATGTGCCTAGTGTTACTAAGAACATAACTTCTGTATCTTGTTTAGATATGGATGGATTTGTTTTCAAATTTGAAAATAAAGGTTGTCTCTTTTATATGAACAACATATGTTACGGTATGGCACATTTAAATAATAGTTTTTATGTATTAAATTATGAAAACCAAGTTTTGGCAATCGATAAGAAACAAACTCACATGAATCATACATAACCTAGTTGTGGCTTCACTGTCTCGGTCATGTGAACAATAAGCACTTGACAAAGCTCTAACAATATAGCTATTTAGACTCTACATATCTAAAACCACTTGATAGATGTCACGCTTGTTTAAAAATAAAAATGACCAAACCGCCTTTTGGTGGACAGGGTGAAAGGGCCACAGATCTTTTAGGATTGGTACACACAGATGTGTGTGGGCCATTTCCAGTAGAATCTAGAGGTAGATATTCTTACTTCATTACTTTTACTGATGATTTGATTAGATATGGATATGTATACTTAATGAGGTATTAGTGAGAGGCCTTAGAGAAATTTAAGGAATTCAAGAATGAAATAGAGAATCATCTTGGTAAGAAGATAAAAAAACATCAATCGGATCGAGGTGGAAAATATCTGAACCAAGACTTCATCGATATTCTACGGGAGTCTGGGATTCTATCTCATCTCACTCCTCCTTATACACCACAGCGGAACGGTGTTAGTGAAAGGAGAATCCTCGCCTTTTTGGACATGGTGAGGTCAATGATGAGTCATGCAGATCTTCCATTATCCTTTTGGGAATATGCATTACAAACTGCAGTATACACATTAAACCAAGTACCAACTAAGGCGAAAAATGAAATTCCATCCGAGTTATGGAATGGAAGGAAATCCACATTGTCGCACACATGTGTATGGGGATGCGAGGTGTTTGTTAAGGCCTTCCCAGGCAACAAACTATCACCCCGAGGCATGAGGTGTATCTTTATAAGATATCCCAATGAAACAAAAGGATATTACCTATATAACCCTTCATAAAAAAATGTGATTGTCGCCAGATAAGCCGTATTTCTTGAGAGGGAGAACATCCTCAAGAAGGATAGTGGGAGAAAGATTGAATTCGATGAAGTTGATGCTCAAGATACACATGAGTTGGTACAGGAACAAGTTCCAGAGGTCCCCGTGGAAGAGGTTCCAAAAACACAATTTCTGCGTAGGAGCTCAAGAGAGGTAAGGGAACCAGAGAGATTTGGTTTCCTAGTAACCGATGATGGTGAATCATTATTGTTGTACAATGATGAACCTATCTCTTACAAGGAAGAAGTAGAAAGATCAGAAGCTGCAAGATGGCTAGAAGCTATGAATTCTAAGATAGATTCCATGTATCAGAACCAAGTCTGGGTTATGGTCGATGAGCCAGTTTATGTAAAGCCTGTTGGATGAAAATGGGTATTGAAGAGAAAACTGGACATGGAAGGTCAAGTTAGAACCTATAAAGCAAGGCTAGTGTCTAAAGGATTCAGACAGCATCATGGAATTGACTATGATGAAACCTTCTCGCCAGTTTCCATGTTTAAATCCATAAGAATCATACTTTCCATAAAAGCTTACCATGACTACGAGATTTGGCAGATAGATGTCAAAATAGCATTCCTTAATGGTAACCTTCAGGAAGATGTCTTTATGACACAACCAGAAGGGTTTGTGACACCAGGTGAAGCCAAACGGGTTTCTAAGTTGCAGAAATCCATTTATGGATTAAATCAAGCATCCATGTCATGGAAAAATAGATTTGATGAATCCATAAAGGAATTTGGGGTCATTAAGAATGAATGTGAGCCATGTGTTTATAAGAGGTTTAATGGTAATGCGATCGTTATACTAGTAGTATTTGTTGACGTGATATTGCTTATTTGAAAAGACACACCAGTCTTACAGTCAGTTAAGGATTAGTTGAACAAGTGTTTTCCCATGAAGGACTTGGGTGAGGTAGCCTACATTCTAGGGATCAAGATCATTCATGATTGATCCAAGAGGCTGCTTGGACTTAGTCAGAGTACATACATTGACCAGAAACTAAAGAGATTTAGTATGGAACAATCCAAGAGGGGATTGGTTATAGTGTCACATGGAATACATCTTTCTAAGAAAATTTTTCCTCAGACGCACCACGAGAAAGATAGAATGAGTAATATACCATACTCTTCGGCTATAGGATCCATCATGTATTTCAAGTTATATACCAGGTTTGATGTTGCCTATGCACTAAGCATGGTAGGCATATATCAAGGAGATCCAGGAGAACAGTATTGGACTGTGGTTAAGACTATCCTTAAGTATTTGAGAAGAACTAAGGATATGTTCCTGGTTTATGGAGGAGACAAGGAGCTTGTCATCAGAGGGTATGGTGATGCTGGTTTTCAGAAAGATCAGAATGATCTGAAGTCGCAATCATGATATGTTTTCTATCTCAATGGAGGAGCTGTGAGCTGGAAGAGTTCAAAGCAGCCAGTTGTCGCCGATTCTACAGTGGAGTCTGAATATATAACAGCTTCTGATATAGCCAAGGAAGCCGTCTGGATTCGGAACTTTGTCTAGGATCTTGATGTGGTGCCTATTAGTAAGGATCCCATAACATTGTATTGTGATAATACTACAGTGGTGGCTCTTGAAAAAGAACCAATGTCACATCAACGGACAAAGAACATAATCCAGAAGTATCACGTCTTGAGGGATTTCTATCAAAGGGGTGAAGTTGCGGTGATCAGAGTATCCACGGAAGAGAACGTGGTGGACCCCATGACTAAATTTCTATCTCAGCAGAAGCACGAATATCATGTGAGAGCTAGAGGGTTAAAGTTTATTTGCAGTTGGATCTAGTCCAAGTGGGAGTCTGTTGGATTTGGTGGACTAGAACCAACTGCTTTGTACTTTATTCATTAATAAAAGCCTTATCACATCTTGATTGTTATTTTTTGTGACAATGCATGTGATAATGTCCTAAGGATAGCTGTTACATTAAAGGGTCATAGTGGATCCCTGTTACAATGAGAACCCGGAAGTTCCATAACACTATTCTTGAATATATGTTCTATGGCTGGATGATGTTAGTTGAGGGACACAAAAATACAGGCCATTAGGGGTTAGGACTCATAAAACTTTGAGTCACCATCTCATGGTGTGCGCCCTTGGTAATATTCATGATGATATTATGAGAACGAGACCCGCCAGTAGGAAATCCACATTTCATAGTGTCATTGGATGTTCCTATCTGCGGTGTGTGTATTGGTCCTTAAACTTTAAGATTATTATTAATGGGTATTACAACATTCGCACTTAGATGTATTGACAAAAACTGTGATGACACACTATTCGCAGTGAGGTAGGATACGTTGGGTGCGTACCGAGTAATACTGCATTAATAGATAATGTGAGAAAAGATTTGTCCCTTATATTCCATAACAGAAGTAGATATCTCAGGACCTTTGATGGAATTGATATAGCCTAAATAAATCCATGGTCATGGTAAGGTATGGGCGATTACGATTCTATAAATTCAAAGAAAGACTAATCGAGCACGTGGGTTGATGACCCTAGCATGAAACCCTCTTGATTCGAGATATCGTGACAAATGGATTATATTACACGGTAAGCATTCGTATGAGGTGACATGTAATTGCGGCGTTAACTTCTTTCTCTTTGGGTGCCTTGGCGTATTTCTAGAAGCTAAGCTTGGACTTTTGGAAGGCTCCACCTAATGCCACTGAGAAAGAGGCCTAGAGGTCACACACTAAGTGTGTCCATGTATCTCAGTTAAATATTAATTTAACAAGTTAAATAAAGATTATCCCCGACTGTGGTTTATTAATTATTTAAGGATGTCTGATCACATTTATTTCGACACTAGTTATTTGAGTGAATATATTGTGGATGAAATAATATTTATTTGCAAGTGATGCAGTTAGATTTATTTAAGAAATAAATAGCCATTACTCAAGGTCTAATAAATGTGGTGGAGGAAATAAAGAAAATTGTAAAATAAAGTCACACATCGTGTCTATTTAAAATACACACATTGTAGTTTTATGGAAAACAAATACACGTCATGTATTAATGATTACACAGTGTGTAGTTTTTCTAGTCGGGATTTTGAGGAAATAAAATAATTATTGTGATAATTATTATAATCAGTGTTGGTTCATGTCAAGGAATTAATCATTCAACATGGGGGGTTTTCAATAAGAGTTAATGAAATAAATGAAACACGTAACGTGTTTATTTATTATCATAACTCTATAACCCGAAACACGATTATAAATATCCTCGCAACCCCAACACTTTTCAACAATCATTGTGGACAACAATTCTGGGGAATTCTTTAAAGGCTGAACGAACTCCTTCCTCCAAGAATGCTCTCAAGACCGAGAGACCAAAGCGATCGATGGTGGACATCGCCAGTGAAGGTTCTTTCGCGCTAGCAGACGGATATCCCTTCGGGAACATCCAGAGATACGTGGCACATGTATGGATCACCAGTAGAGGAATCTGACACTTGGATTCTACGACGTAACGACGGATCACAGGATCATGACTGGAGACATCAACGATGGAAGAATTCAACCGAGGTAATTCTTGTGAATTAATTAAATTAATTATAACAAACATATGATGATCCTATATCTATGGTTCTGGGATTCTTCTTTAATTTTTCATTCTTCGTTCTATTATAAAGATCCGACATTTTATGTCATTAAGGATTTCGGATTGAACGTTGCTTAACGCTAAAATTAATGTTCGAAAAATCCACCAACGTTCTTCCGCTATGCCCGGAACCTATAAATGGTATCAGAGTGAGGTTATATCGTTTATTATAATTATTTAGTTTTTCATTGGTGATTTACACATTAAATAATTTAGTTGTTTTCAATTCAATCGTTATGGAAATATGAATCTTGAGATCTGTTCCTCCTCCCTCTTTTCTCATTCACCTCACAGAAACAAATTTTTCATTTATTTTATGATCAAAATAAAATAGAGGAACTTATCCGGAGGAGCAAAATGTTTTCGGCTGTACAAAACCAGAATACACGGTGTGTATTTGGATGTTCACGCCGTGTAGTCTTGGTTCAATGTATTGACTGATCCGCAAAATGAGGATGTGTATTGGAGTATACCTATGTCATTTATGACACCGTATGTTGACCAAGAACAAGTGGCACATGGTTTCAGGATTACAGGATGTGTGGTCCAACTGAACACGGGGTGTAGTCCCTTCAGGTTCGGGTTGGACCATGTACCCCATACTCGGCCTGCCCAGTTGGAAACCGTGTAACGTGGAAACTACACGGTGTGTGTCCCACAGTACATGCCATGTACTCTGAAAATTTCCGAAGTACATTAACACACCATGTCCACAAGCATGTACTTCGGATAAATGGTGAAGAAATGTACACGCCGTGTAGTCGAAACTACACGCTGCGTACTCACCCAAATTACGCAGATTTATTAAAATTTATTATTATATTATACAAACCCATGAGAGGTGTACCATGGTGTCGGCATAAAGTTGAGGCACAACATGTGATAGGTGTTTTATATATGTGTGTTTAATTTAACATATGCGTAATAAATTAGAATTCACCGGGTTGCCTCCAAAGTACAATTTACGTAAAAGGAAAATTTTAAATGAATTTATTTGTTTAAAATTATGATGGATGAGAATCTCAAGGAAATTCAGAAAAGGATTTAAGATAAAAGGATTGATTAATTAATGGCAATTAATTGATTCGAGCGTGATTTATCTTAAGCAAGAATGATTAAAGAATTGAATGCTAGTTTTATTTATGTGTAATATTGTTGCATATATGGATGATCATGAGCTAGACCGAGACCTTTGTATGTGAATGGTTTCTTTAATTTATTTATTTAAATTAAATTTGTTGTCTTGAAAGACTTATCCTCATTAATATGTAGGGCATGTACACCCAATGACTCTTTTATGTAAAAACCCTTTTTTACCCATCACCAACGTGTGAGATAAATGCATATGTAATGGCTGGAGGTCCCATGCAAGTGGAGGTATCTCATGTCCGGAGCCAAGGTGAAACCAATCTGAGGAGATACATAGGTGGACAGGTGGAAAGATGTAAACAAGAACCCGGAAGGTTCAAGGTGTTTCTCCCCTAGGTCTTGGGATAGTTTATCAACCGCTAGATAAAATAACCAATAGGAAAATATCACGATCATACTATTTATTTTATTTCAATCAGTTGCATGGTTTATTTATTGTGGGTGTGTTGTCACGATCACACAATTAATGAATTAAACGAGCATGCAAGACAAAACTAAAATAAAACCAACATATATGTAAATATTATCTTAGACCTAGTTAATCACTTAAGTTTATCCGACTTAATATTAACAAGCATGTAATAACATATAATAAATTGGAAATTTACATATAAGGATAAAATCTCTCAAAGAAATATTAAGTCTGTATAGCCTTCCATAATCTTGGTTAGAATCGAACCATAGATCAATGTGCTTGACCAACCCTAGTTGGGGTGATTTCAATTATTGGGGAATTATAATTCAAGATTTTGGGTTGACTTAACTTGGATTACATCAAGGGTTGACTGCCACAATAGGAATTGGTGTGACTAAGTGGCAAAGGATAAGGAAATCCAAAATAAAAGGATTTCAGGATTGGGGAGTCCACTTAGCGAATCAATGAGCTGTGAGTTAATGTAGTTGGCATTTGGAATGCCCACCTAAAACACTTCAAGTTTCTTGACCAACCCTAGTTGGGGTAATTCAAAGGGAAATATGGATCCTTGCCACTAGAATATTCAGGCAACAGAATATTCTGATGTCAATAGTGAGGGTTATTGGATTTCGATAAAATAGTTGGAGACAAGTAAGTACTAATTAATTTATTTGTCTCAATTTTGTAATAAATTACTAAACCTTTTATCATTTTAATTTGTAGAAACAACAAAAAAATCACTTAAAACATATCATTGTGAACCATACTTGAGAAGGAAAACCTTCTAACCAGCACCAATTTCCAAGAGTGGAAGAGGCGTTTACGCGTCATCCTTCACCACGAAAGGAAATTGTATGTCCTGGAAGAGCCTATTCCAGTTGCGCCTGGGAAAGAGGCCAATGATGAGGAATTATCTCTCTATATGAAACACATGTATGATGCCACATATTTCTATTGTTTCATGCTATCAGCCATATCCAATGAGCTCTTGAAGCAACTTGAAAACTTGGACGCATATAGAATGATGTCTCACCTTAAGGATCTTTACCAAGAGAAGGCGAGACAGGAGTGGTATGAGATCTATAATGTTTTGTTTACAAATAAGCTTGGAGATTTTGTGCTAGTTGGGCCTCATGTAGTCATGCTTATTGACTACATTGAACGCCTGTACATCTTAGGGATTAAATTCCCGGATGAGTTGCATACAGATCTCATCCTATCATCACTGCCCAAGACCTTCTCTAGCTTTATTGTCAACTACAACATGATCAACAATGAGAAGAGTCTATCAGAAAATATGACCTTGATTTTCCAGGTAGGTAAGGACATGGGGTGTGACAAACCCGCAGTCCTTATGGTGAATAGGAAAATGAAGGACAAGTTAAAGGGGCCAAAGACTTATAAACGGTCTGAAGCCCCTGAGCACTATCCCTCCAAGAAGGGGAAGATCCAGAGGCAGGGAAAGGAATGGGAGGCGGTGTGTTTTTCATGTGGCAAGAAAGGCCACTGGAAGAGGAACTGCACCCAGAAGCATGGGGACTCTAAAGGTGCATTCGTTATCGAGTGTAATCTTTCTATTTCTACACATTGGGTATTAGATATAGCTTGTGGGGCTCACATATGTATTAAAATGTAGGAACCAAGTAAATTTAGAATGATTTCTAGAGGAGAGGTGGATCTTCAAGCTGCCAATGCTACAAGGTCAGCTGCATTGGCTATTGGCGATTACCACCTCTCACTATCGACTGAGATGATTCTGGTTTTACATAACTGTTATTATGTTCCTACTGTTACCAAGAACATAACTTCTATATCTTGTTTAGATATGGATGGATTTGTTTTTAAATTTGGAAATAAGGGTTGTCTCTTTTATATGAACAAGGTATGTTATGGTATGGATCATTTAAATAATAGTTTTTATGTATTAAATTATGAAAACCATGTTTTGGAAATCGATAACGAAACAAAATCACATGAATCATACATCACCTAGTTGTGGCTTCATCATCTCGGTCATGTGAATGATAAGCGCTTGACAAAGCTCTACCAAGATGGCTATTTAGACTCTACTGAGCTAAACCCACTTGATAGATGTCACTCTTGTTTACAAATAAAAATGACCAAGCCGCCTTTTGGTGGATAGGGTGAAAGGGCCACAGAGCTTCTTGGATTGGTACACACGGATGTGTGTGGGACATTTCTAGTAGAAGCTAGAGGTAGATATTCTTAATTCATTAATATTACTGATGATTTGAGTAGATATGGCTATGTATACTTAATGAGGTATACGTGAGAGGCCTTAGATAAATTTAAGGAATTCAAGAATGAAGTAGAGAATCATCTTGCTAAGAAGATAAATAAACATCAATCTGATCGAGGTGGAGAATATCTGAACCAAGAGTTCATCGGTCTTCTACGGGAGTCTGGGATTCTATCTCAGCTCACTCCTCCTTATACACCACAGTAGAACAGTGTTAGTGAAAGGAGAAACCTCACCTTTTTGGACATGGTGAGGTCGATGATGAGTCATGAAGATCTTATGTTATCCTTTTGGGGATATGCAGTACAAACTGCTGCATACACATTAAACCGAGTACCAACTAAGGCGGAAAATGGAATTCCATCCGACTTATGGAATGGAAGGAAATCCACTTTGTCGCACACGCGTGTATGGGGATGCGAGGTGTTTGTTAAGGCCTTCTCAGGCAACAAACAAGAACCCCAGGGAATGATGTGTATCTTTACAGGATATCCCAAGGAACCCTTCAGACAAGAATGTGACTGTCACCAGACAAGCCTTCTTTCTTGAGTGGGAGAAAATCCTCAAGAAGGATAGTGGAAGAATAATTGACTTCGACGAAGTTGATACTCATGATACACATGAGTTGGTACAGGGACAAGTTCCACAAGTCCCCATGGAAGAGGTTCCAGAAACACAAGTACTGTGTAAGAGCTCAAGAGAGGTAAGGGAACCAGAGAGATTTGGTTTCCTAGTCACCGAGGATGGTGAATCATTATTGTTGGAAAATGATGAAACTCTCTCCTACAAGGAAGCAGTAGAAAGATCAGAAGCTACAAGATGGCTAGAAGCTATGAATTCTGAGATAGATTCCATCTATCAGAACCAATTCTGGGTTCTATTCGATGAGCTAGTTTATGTAAATCCTGTTGGATGAAAATGGGTATTGAAGAGAAAACTGGACAAGGAAGGTCAAGTTAGCACCTATAAAGCAAGGCTAGTGGCTAAAGGATTCAGACAGCATCATGGAATTGACTATGATGAAACCTTTTCACCAGTTTCCATGTTTAAATCCATAAGAATAATACATTCCATAGAAGCTTAACATGATTAAGAGATTAAGCATATGGATGTCAAAATAGCATTCCTTAATGCGAACCTTTAGGAAGATGTCTTTATGACACAACCAGAAGGGTTTGTGACACTAGGTGAAGCCAAATGGGTTTTCAAGTTGCATAAATCCATTTATGGATTAAAGCAAGCATCTAGGTCATGGAACATTAGATTTGATGAAGCCATAAAGGAATTTCAGTTCATTAATAATGAATTTGAGCCATGTGTTTATAAGAGGTTTAATGGGAATGTGATTTTTATCCTAGTAGTATATGTTGACGACATATTTCTTATCTGAAAAGACACACAATTCTTACAGTCAGTTAATGATTGGTTGAACAAGTGTTTCTCCATAAAGGACTTGGGTGAAGCAGCCTAAATTCTAGGGATCAAGATCATTCTTGATAGATACAAGAGGCAGCTTGGACTAAGTCAGAGTACATACATTGACCAGATACTAAAGAGATTTAGTATGGAACAATCCAAGAGGGGATTGGTTCCAGTGTCACATGGACTAAATCTTTCTAAGAAATTGTGTCCTTAGACACACCAAGAGAAATATAGAATGAGTGATATCCCATACGCTTAGGCTATAGGATCCATCATGTATTTCATGTTATGTACCAGGCATGATGTTCCCTATGCACTGAGCATGGTAAGCAGATATCAAGAAGATCCAGGAGAACAACATTGGACTGCTGTTAAGACTATCCTTAAGTATCTGAGAAGAACTAAGGATATGTTTCTGGTGTATGGAGGAGATAAAGATCTTGTCATCAGAGGGTATGATGATGCTGGTTTTCAGACAGATCATAATGATCTGAAGTCGCAATCATGATATGTTTTCTGTCTCAATGGAGGAGCTGTGAGTTGGAAGAGTTCAAACAGCCAGTTGTCGTCGATTCTACAATGGAGTCTGAATATATAACAGCTTCTAATGTATCCAAGGAAGTCATCTGGATTTGGAACTTTTTCCAGTAGCTTAATGTGGTTCCTAGTAGTAAATATCACATTACATTGTATTGTGATAATACTATAGCGGTGGATCTTGAAAAAGAACCAAGGTCACATCAACGGACAAAGAACATAATCTAGAAGTATCACCTCTTGAGGGATTTATATCAAATGGGTGAAGTTGCAGTGAGCAGAGTGTCCACGGAAGAGAGTGTGGTGGACCCCATGACTAAAGGTCTATCTCAGCAGAAGCACAAATATCATGTGAGAGCTAGAGGGTTAAAGGTTGTTAGCAGTTGTCTCTAGTCCAAGTGGGAGTCTGTTGGAGTTGGTGGCTTAGAACCAACTGCTTTGTAATTTATTCATTAATAAAAGCCTCATCACATCTTGATAGTTATTTTGTGTGACAGTGCATGTGATAATGTCCTAAGGATAGTTGTTACATTAAAGGGTCATAGTGGATCCCTGCTATGATGAGAACCCAGAAGTTCCATAACACTATTCTTGAATATATGTTCTATGGCCGGATGATGTTTTTTGAGGGACACAAATAACACAGGCCATTAGGGGTGCAGACTCATAAATCATTGAGTCACCATCTCATGGTGTGCGCCCTTGGTAATACCTAGGAGGATATTATGAGAATGATACCCACTAGTAGGAAATCCACATTTCATAGTGTCATTGGATGTTCCTATCCGAGGACAAGTGTATTGGTCCTTAGACTTTAATATTACTGTTAATGGGTATTACAACTTGCGCACTTAGATTTATTGACAAAAACTGTGATGACACACTGTTCGCAGTGTGTTAGGATACGTTGGGTGTGTCACGAGTAATACTGTATTAATAGATAATGCGAGAAAGGATTTTTCCCTTCTATTCCATAACAGAAGTAGATATCTCAGGCCCTTTGATGGAATTGATATATCCTAAATAAATCCATGTCCATGGTAAGGTATGGGCGAGTTCGATTCCGGAAAGTCAAAGAAAGAATAATCGAGCATGTGGGTTGATGACTCTAGCATGAAACCCGCTTGGTTTGAGATATCGTGACAAATAGATTATATGAAATGGTAAGCGTTCGTATGAGGTGACATGTAATTGCATCTTTAACTTCTTTCTCTATTGGTTCCTTGGCATATTGCTTGATGATAACCTTGGACTTTAGGCAGGCTCTACCTAATGCCACTGAGAAAGAGGCCTAGAGGGTCACACACTAAGTGTGTCCATGTATCTCAGTTAAATATTAATTTAACAAGTTAAATAAAGATTATTCTCGACTGTGGTTTAATAATTATTTAAGGATGCCTGATCACATTTATTTCGACACTAGTTATTCGAGAGAATATATTGTGGATGAAATAATATTTATTTGTGAGTGATGCTGTTATATTTATTTAAGAAATAAATAGCCATTACTCAAGGTCTAATAAATGTGGTGGAGGAAATAAAGAAAAGTGGAAAATAAAGGCACACATCGTGTATATTTAAAATACACATAGTGTAGTTTTATGGAAAAAAAATACACGTCGTGTATTAATGATTACACAGTGTGTAGTTTTTCTAGTCGGTATTTTGAGGAAGTAATATCATTATTGTGATATTTATTATGATCAGTGTTGGCGATGTCAAGGAATTAATCATTCAACATGGGGGGTTTTCAATAAGAGTTAATGAAATAAATAAAACACATAACACACTTATTTATTATCATAACTCTATAACCTAAAACACGATTATAAATATCCTCGCAACCCCAACACTTTTCAACAATCATTGTGCACAACAATTCTTGGGAATTCTTTCAAGGCCGAAAGAACTCCTTCCTCCAAGAACGCTCTCAATACTGAGAGACCAAGGCGATTGAAGGCGGACATCGCAAGTGAAGGTTCTTCCATGCTAGCACCTGGATATCCTTTCGGCAACATCCAGAGAGACGTGGCACACGTGTGGATCACCGCTAGAGGAATCCTACACTTGGATTCTATACCGCAATGACGTATCATAGGATCGTGACCAGAGACATCAACAATGGAAGAATTCCACCAAGGTAATTCTTGTGAATTAATTAAATTAATTACAACCAACATATGATGATCCTATATCTATGGTTCTGGGACCCTTCTTTACTTTTTCATTGTTCGTTCTATTATGAAGATCCGACATTTTATATCGTGAAGGATCTTGGATTGAACGTTGTTTAACGCTAAAATTAATGTTGGGAAAATCCACCAATGCACTTCCTATGTGCCCGGAACCTACAACTGGTATCAGAGTGAGGTTATATCATTGCTTATAATTATTTAGTTTTTCATTGGTGATTTACGCATTAAATAATTTAGTTGTATTCAATTCAAGTTTAATCGTTCTGGAAATATGAATCTTGAGATCTGTTCCTCCTCCCTCGTTTCATGTTCACCTCGTAGAAACGAATTTTTCTTTTAATTTTTGATTAAAATAAAATAGAAGAACTCATCCAGAGGAGCCAAACGTTTTTGGCCGTACAACACCAGAATACATGACATGTATTTGTAAGTACACGTCGTGTAGTCTAGGTTCAATGCATTGACTGATCCGCCAAATGAGGCAGTGTATTGGAGTATACCTATTTCATTTATGACACTGTGTGTTGACCAAGAAAAAGTGGCACATGGTTTCCAGATTACACACCATGTGGTCCAACTGAACACGGTGTGTAGTCCCTTCAGGTTCGGGTTAGATCGTGTACCCCGTACTCGGCCTGCCCAGCTGGTAACCGTGTAACATGGAAACTACACGGCGTGTGTCCCATATTACATGCCGTGTACTCTGAAAATTTCCGAAGTAAATTAACATGACATGTCCCCGAGCATCTACTTCGGATTGACGATGAAAAAAAGTACACGCCGTGTAGTCGAAACTATACGCTGTGTACTCACCCAAATTATGCAGATTTATTAAAATTTATTATTTTATTATAAAAACCCATGAGACATGTACCATGGTGTAGGCGTAAAGCTGAGGCACAACATGTGATAGGTGTTTTATATATGTGTGTTTAATTTAACATCTACGTAAATAAATGGGAATTCACCGAGTTGCCTCCAATGTACAATTTACGTAAAAGGATAATTTTAAATGAATTTATTTGTTTAAAATTATGATGGATGAGAATCTCAAGAAAATTCAGAAAAGGATTTAAGATAAAAGGATTGATTAATTAAAGATAATTAATTGATTCGAGCATGATTTATCTTAAGAAAGAACGATTAAAGAATTGAATGCTAGTTTTATTTATGCGTAATATTGTTGCATGTATGGATGATCATGATCTAGACCGAGACCTTTTTATGTGAATGGTTTCATTAATTTATTTATTTAAATTAAATTTATTGTATTGAAAGCCTTCTCCTCATTAATATGTAGAGTCTGCATTCCCAAGGACTCTTTTATGTAAAAAACCTTTTTTACCCATCACCTGCGTGTGAGATAAATACATATGTAATGGATCAAGGTCCCAATCTAGTGGAGGTATCTCAAGTTAGGAGCCAAGGTGAAACTAATCTGAGGAGATACAAAGGTGGACAGGTGGAAAGATGTAAACCAGAACCCGAATGGTTCAAGGTGTTTCTTACCTAGGTCTTGGGTTAGTTTATCAACCGCTAGATAAAATAACCAATAAGAAAATATCATGATCATACCATTTATTTTATTTCTATCAGATTCATGGTTTATTTATTGTGGGTGTGTTGTCATGATCACACAATTAATGAATTAAACGAGCATGCAAGATGGAACTAAAATAAAACTAGCTTATACGTAAATATTATCTTAGACATGGTTAATCACTTAAGTTTATCCGACTTAATATTAAAAAGCATGTAATAAAAGATAATAAATTAGAAATTTACATATTAGGATAAAATCCCTCAATGAAATATTAAGTCGGTTTAGCCTTCCATAATCTTGGTTAGAATCGAACCATAGTTCAAAGTGCTTGACCAACCCTAGTTGGTATGCTTTCAATTATTGGGGAATGACAATTAAAGATTTTGGGTTGACTTAACTTGGTTTAAATCAAGGGTTGACAGCCACAGCAGGACTTGTTGTGACTAAGAGTCAAAGGTTGAGGAAATCCAAAATAAAAGGATTTCAGGATTGGGGAGTCCACTCAGCGGATCAAGGAGCTGCGAGTTAATCTAGTTGGCATTTGGAATGCCCACATAAAACCCTTCAAGTTTCTTGACCAACCCTAGTTGGGGTAATTAAAAGGGAAATATGGAACGTTGCCACTAGAATATTCCGGCAATAGAATATTCGGAAGTCAATGGTGAGGGCTATTGGATTTCGATAAAATAGTGGGAGACTAATAAGTATTAATTTATTTATTTTTCTCAGTTTTGTAATAAATTACTAAACCTTGCTCATCCTAAATTGTATAAATGAAAAAAATGACTTCAAACATATCATTGTAAACCTTACTCGAGAAGGAAAACCTTCTCGCCGGCACCAATTTACATGAGTGGCAGAGGCGTTTATGTGTCGTCCTTCACCATGAAAGGAAATTTTATGTACTGGAAGAGCTTATTCTAGTTGCGCCTAGGAAAGAGGCCAGTGATGAGGAATTATCTCTCTATATGAAACACAAGGATGATGGCACAGATGTCCAGTGTTTCATGCTATCAGCCATGTCCAATGAGCTCTTTAAGAAACATGAAAACATGGACGCATATAGCATGATGTCTCACCTTAAGGATATCTACCAGGAGAAGGCGAGACAAGAGAGGTATGAGATCTCTAATGCTTTGTTTAAAACTAAGCTTCGAGATTTTGTGCCAGTTGGGCCTCATGTAGTCATGCTTATTGAAAACATTGAATGCCTGGACATCTTAGGGATTAAATTTCCGGATGAGTTGCCTACAGATCTCATCCTATAATCACTGCCCAAGACCTTCTATAGCTTTATTTTCAACTACAACATGAGAAACAATGAGAATAGCCTATCAGAACTTCTGGCCTTGATTTTCTAGGTAGATAAGGATAAGGGGCGTTACAAAACCGTACTCCTTATAGTTAATAGAAAAAAGAAGGACAAGGCAAAGGGGACAAAGACTTATAAATGGTCTGAAGCCCCTGAGCACCGTCCCTCCAAGAAGGGGTAGATCCAGAGGCAGAGCAAGGAATGGGAGGCGGTTTGTTTTTCATGTGGCAAGAAAGACCACTGGAAGAGGAACTGCACCCAGAAGCCTGGGGATGCTAAAGGTGCGTTCGTTATCAAGTGTAATCTTTCTATTTTTACACTTTGGGTTTTAGATATAGCTTGTGGGGCTCACATCTGTATTAAAATGCAGGATCCAAGTAAATTTAGAATGATTTCCAAAGGAGAGGTGGATATATGAGTTTCCAATGGCGCAAGGCTGGCTGCATTGGCTATTGGCGATTACCACCCCTCACTGCTGACTGAGATGATTCTGGTTTTACATAATTGTTATTATGTGCCTATTGTTACCAAGAACATAGCTTTTGTATCTTGTTTAGATATGATGGATTTGTTTTCAAATTTGGAAATAAGGGTTGTCTCTTTTATATGAACAACATATGTTACGATATGGCACATTTAAATAATATTTTTTATGTATTAAATTATGAAATCCAAATTTTGGAAATCGATAACGAAAAAAACTCACATGAATCAAACATCACCTAGTTGTGTCTTCACCGTCTCAGTCATGTGAACGATAAGCGCTTTACAAATCTCTACCAAGATGGCTATTTAGACTATACTGATCTAAAACCACTTGATAGATGTCATGCTTGTTTTCAAATAAAAATGACCAAGCCACCATTTGGTGGACAGGGTGAAAGTGCCACAGAGCTTCTAGGATTGGTACACATGGATGTGTGTGGACCATTTCCAGTAGAAGCTAGAGGTAGATATTATTAATTCATTACTTTCACTGATGATTTGAGTAGATATGGCTATGTATACTTAATGAGGTATAAGTGAGAGGCCTTAGAGAAATTTATGGAATTCAAGAATGAAGTAGAGAATCATCTTTGTAAGAAGATAAAGAAACTTTAATCGGATCGAGGTGGAGAATATCTGAACCAAGAGTTCATCGATCTTCTACGGGAGTCTGGGATTCTATCTCAGCTCACTCTTCCTTACACACCACAGTGGAATGGTGTTAGTAAAAGGATAAACCTCACCTTTTTGGACATAGTGAGGTCTATGATGATTCATGCAGATCCTCCATTATCCTTTTGGGGATATGCATTACAAACTGCAGCATACACATTAAACCGAGTACCAACTAAGGTGGCAAATGGAATTCCATCTGAGATATAGAATGAAAGGAAATCCAATTTGTTGCACACACGTGTATGAGGATGTGAGGTGTTTGTTAAGGCCTTCTCAAGAAACAAACTAGCACCCCAGGGCATGAGGTGTATCTTTATAGGATATCCCAAGGAAACGAAAGGATATTACCTATATAACCCTTCATACAAGAATGTGACTGTCACTAGACAAGTCGTATTTCTTGAGAGGGAGAACATCCCCAAGAAGGATAGTGGGAGAAATATTGACTTCGATGAAGTTGATGCTCAAGATACACAGGAGTTGGTACAGGAACAAGTTCCATATGTCCCTGCGGAAGAGATTCCAGAAACACAAGTACTGCGTAGGAGCTCAAGAGAGGTAAGGGAACCAAAGAGATTTAGTTTCATAGTCACCGAGGATGGTGAATCATTATTGTTGGACAATGATGAACCTCTATCCTAGAAGGAAATAGTAGAAAGCTCATAAGATACAAGATAGCTAGAAGCTATGAATTCTGAGATAGATTCCATGTATCAGAACCAAGTCTGGGTTCTGGTCGATGAGCCTGTTTATGTAAAGCCTATTGGATGAAAATTGGTATTGAAGAGAAAACTGGACATGGAAGGTCAAGTTAGCACCTATAAAGCAAGGATAGTGGCTAAAGGATTCAGAAAACATCATGGAATTGACTATGATGAAACCTTATCACCAGTTTCCATGTTTAAATCCATAAGAATCATACTTTCCATAGCATCTTACCATGACTATAAGATTTGGCTGATGGATGTCAAAATATCATTCCTTAATGGGAAACTTCAGGAAGATGTCTTTATGACACAACCAGAAGGGTTTGTGACACCAGGTGAAGCCAAACGGGTTTGCAAGTTGCAGAAATCCATTTATGGAATAAAGAAAGCTTCCAGGTCATGGAACATTAGATTTGATGAAGCCATAAAAGAATTTGGGTTCATTAAGAATGAATGTGAGCCATGTGTTTAAAAGTGGTTTAATGGGAATGTGATCGTTATCCTAGTAGTATATGTTGACGACATATTTCTTATTTGAAAAGGAACATTAGTCTTACAGTCAGTTAATGACTGATTGAACAAGTGTTTCTCCATTAAGGACTTGGGTGAAGCAGCCTACATTCTAGGGATCAAGATCATTCGTGATAGATCCAAGAGGCTGCTTGGACTAAGTCAGAGTACATACATTGACCATATACTAAAGAGATTAAGTATGGAACAATCCAAGAGGGGATTGGTTCCAGTGTCACATGGACTACATCTTTCTAAAAAATGTGTCCTCAGACACAGCAAGAGAAAAATAGAATGAGTAATATCCCATACGCTTCGGCTATAGGATCCATAATGTATTCCATGTTATGTACCAGGCTTGATGTTGCCTATGCACTGAGCATGGTAGGAAGATATCAAGATGATCCGGGAGAACAGCATTGGACTACTGTTAAGACTATCCTTAAGTATCTGATAAGAACTAAGGATATGTTCTTGGTGTATAGAGGAGACAAGGTGCTTGTCATCAGAGGGTATGCTGATGCTGGTTTTCAGACAGATCAGAATGATATAAAGTTGAAATCATGATATGTTTTCTATCTCAATGGAGGAGCTGTGAGCTGGAAGAGTTCAAACCAACCAGTTGTCGCCGATTCTACAGTGGAGTCTGAATATATAGCAGCTTCTGATGTATCCAAGGAAGCCGTCTCGATTCGGAACTTTTTCCAGGATCTTGATGTGGTTCTTAGTGGTAAAGATCTCGTTTCATTGTATTGTGATAATACTGCAGCGATGGCTCTTGAAAAAGAACCAAGGTCACATCAATAGACAAAGAACATACTCCAAAAGTATCACCTCTTGAGAGATTTCTATCAAAGGGGTGAAGTTGCAGTGAGCAGAGTGTCCACAGAAGAGAACGTGGTGGACCCCATGACTAAAGGTCTATCTCAACAGAAGCATGAATATCATGTAAGAGCTAGAGGGTTAAAGGTTGTTAGTAGTTGGATCTAGTTCAAGTGGGAGTCTTTTGGAGTTGGTGGCCTAGAAACAACTTCTTTGTACTTTATTCATTAATAAAAGCCCTATCACATCTTTATTGTTATTTTGTGTCACAATTCATGTGATAATGTCCTAAGGATAGCTGTTACATTAAAGGGTCACAATGGATCCCTGCTATGATGAGAACCCGGAAGTTCCATAACACTATTTTTGAATATATATTCTATGGTCGGATGATGTTATTTGAGGGACACAAATAATACATTCCATTAGGGTTGAGGACTCATAAAACTTTGAGTCACCATCTCATGGTGTGCGCCCTTGGAAATATCCAGGAGGATATTATGAGAATGAGACCCGCCAGTAAGAAAACCACATTTCATAGGGTCATTGGATGTTCCTATCTGTGGACGTGTGTATTGGACCTTAGACTTTATGATTATTATTAATGGGTATTACAACTTGCGCACTTAGATGTATTGACAAAAACGGTGACGACACACTATTCACAGTGAGGTAGGATACGTTGGGTGCGTCACGAGTAATAGTGCATTAATAGATAATGTGAGAAAGGATTTTTCCCTTATGTTCTATAATAGAAGTAGATATCTTAGGCCCTTTGATGGAATTGATGTAGCCTAAATAAATCCGTGGTCATGGTAAGGTATGGGAGAGTTCGATTCTGGAATGTCAAAGATAGAATAATCGAGCACGTGGGTTGATGACCCTAGAATGAAACCCGCTTGATTCGAGATATCATGACAAATGGATTATATTAAAAGGTAAGCGTTCATATGAGGTGACATGTAATTATGGAATTAACTTCTTTCTCTATGGGTGACTTTGCGTATTTCTAGATGCTAACCTTGGACTTTAGTCAGGATCCACCAAATGCCATTGAGAAAGAGGCCTATAGGGTCACACACTAAGTGTGTCCATGTATCTCAGTTAAATAGTAATTTAACAAGATAAATAAAGATTATTCCTGACTGTGGTTTAATAATTATTTAAGGATGCATGATCACATTTATTTCGACACTAGATATTCGAGAGAATATATTGTGGATGAAATAATATTTATTTGCCGGTGATGCAATTATTTTTATTTAAGAAATAAATATCCATTACTCAAGGTCTAATAAATGTGTTAGAGGAAATAAAGAAAAGTGGAAAATAAAGGCACACACCATGTAGATTTAAAATACACACAGTGTAGTTTTATGGAAAACAAATACACGTCGTGTATTAATGATTACAGAGTGTGTAGTTTTTCTAGTCATGATTTCGAGGAAATAATATCATTATTGTGATATTTATTATAATCAGTGTTGGCGCATGTAAAGGAATTAATAATTCAAGACAGGGGGTTTTCAATAATAGTTAATGACATAAATAAAACACGTAATACATTTATTTATTATCATAAATCTATAACATGAAACATGATTATAAATATCATCGCAACCCCAACACTTTTCAACAATCGTTGTGCACAACAATTCTGTGGAATTCTTTCAAGGTCGAAAGAACTCCTTCCTCCTAGAATGCTCTCAAGACCGAGAGACCAAGGCGATCGAAGGAAGACATCACATGTGAAGGTTCTTCTGTGCTAGCACCCAGATATCCCTTCGACAACGTCCAGAGATACATGTCACATGTGTGGATCACTTCTAGAGGAATCTTACACTTGGATTCTACAACGCAACGACGGATCACAGGATCGTGACCGGAGACATCAACGATGGAAGAATTCCACCAAGGTAATTCTTTTGAATTAATTAAATTAATTATAACCAACATATGATGATCTTATCTATATGGTTCTAGGACTCTGATTTTCTTTTTCGTACTTCATTCTATTATGAAGATTCGGCGTTTTATACCGTGACAGATCTCGGATTGAACGTTGTTTAACGCTAAAATTAAAGTTGGGAAAATCCACCAACACGCTTCTGCTACGCCCAGAACCTACAATCATAACTTTTTTGTCAACTCTAAGATAATCTTATGTTTTTTAATATATATTATTTTTTCTACCATTTCATCAACAAGATTAGGTCCTAATTGCCTTCTTTCCTCAACTTCATCCCCATAATTTGGAGTTTTGTGCTTCTTTCCATAGAGAGATTCATAAGAAGACTTTTGAATACTAGAGTTAAAGCTATTTTTGTATGAAAATTCAACCAAATTTATATGTTGACACTAACCACTATTAAAATTCATTTCTCAAGCTCCCAAAATTCCTTCTAGAGTTTGAATTGTCCTCTCAGACTAACTGTCTATTTGAGGAAGATAGGAAGTGATGAAACTTAACTTTGTATCCAGAACCTAATAAAGGCTTCTCCAGAACATCAATATAAACCTCATATCTCGATTAGATATAATAGAAATTGTTATTCCCTAAAATCTTACCACTTCCTTTACATATCTCCTAGAAATATGATCAAGAGATAAATTTTCTATAATAGCAATGAAGTGTTCCAACTTTATAAGGTGATCAACTATAGACCATATAGAATTATGACCTTTAGATTTCATGGGAATTCCGATGACAAATTCCATACTGTTTTTTCCCGTTTCCATTTTGTTATTGGTAACAATTGTAACATCCACTTATACTTCTATCTCTCATCCTTAACTTGCTAACAAACCAAGCACTGAGAGACATATTCAGCAACATCTCTTTTCATGACATCCCACCAGAAATAATTTTTATGGTTCCAATACATATTTGTGCTTTCAGGATGAATAGAGGATTAAGAACTATGATCCTCATCCAATATCTCCTTATTTAATTTTGGTATGGGTTGAATACAAATCTAGTTCCTCAGCCTTATTATTCTATCACAAACAATGTTGAATTCAGGAAAATTTCTCACCTTCTTTTGTAGCTCTACATCTTTCTTATCTTCCTCCTTAATCTTCACGTGTATATATGGTTTAACATTCATTTGAGAAAGATAATATTTCCCACCTTCCTTTAAATTTTTAAGATCCATACTTTTCAAATCCATAAATATTAGATTTTTTCTGATCCTCATCATGGATATGCTAGCATGTTATCTTTGACTCAAAGCATGCACCACCTTGTTTGTTTTCCTAGGGTGGTAATGTATTGAGTATTCATAATCATTAATCAACTCCAACCATATTCATTGATGCATATTCATCTCCTTTTATGTGAAAATATTCATTAAAATATTATTATTAGTATAAATCTCACACCTTTAACCATACAGATAATACCTTCATATATTTAGTTAAAATATTAACACAAATAACACTAAATCATGAGATGGGTAATTTTTGTCATGTATTTTTAACTATATTGAGGCATAATATATCACCATATAATTGTTCATGTGAACACAAACCAACCCCTTTTTGGATGTATCACTATAGATTACAAACCTTTCTCCACTACAATGTAGTGTGAGCATAGGTTCACTGGATAAACTTATTTTTATCTCATTGAAATCCTATTCACATTATTCTATCCATACAAACTTAACTCTATTCCAAGTCAACTTGGTGAGTGGATTAGATAATCATAAAAAATATTTCAAAAAACATCGATAATATCTAACCAAACCAAGAAAACATCATATATCAGTTATCGTTGTTGGTATCAGCCAACTTTAAATAAATTATTTTTTGTTGGATCTTGATATATCCTCTCTCTTAAGATTATGTGACCCAAAAATGAAACTTTATGAATCCAAAATGAACACTTGGTAAATGTGTCATTAATATTATCCTTCCTTAGGTTCTTCCTTACAATTCTCAATTGATCTTCATTATCTTCCTTAATCTTTGAATAGACACAAATATTGTCTATAAAAACTAACACAAACAGATAAATATAGTCTCTAAAGAATATATTTATTAGATCCATGAAGATATAATGGGAATTATTAATACCAAGAGGCATCACTATAAATTCATAGTGTCCATACCTTGTACAGAATGCCCTCTTTGGTATATCCTCTTTCATGGCCCTTAATTGATAATATCCTGAATTGGGATAAATATTGGAATGTATTAATATCTACTTAGTTGGTTTAATAAATAATCAACATGGGGAAGAAGATATTTTTTCATGAGAGTGATCTTGTTATGTTCTCTATAATCAGTTTATAATCTCATTGATCCATCTTTCTTCATTACAAACAGAGTAGGTACTACCCATGGTGACACACTAGGGTGTATTAATACCTTATCAAGATTCACTTGGAGTTTATTATTCAATTATTTCAACTCAATTACGTTCATTCCATAAGGTTTCTTTGAAATACTCGCAGCACCTGGTAAGAGTTCTATTGAAAACTCAACTTCATGATTTGATGGAAGACCTGGTAATTCTTTTGGAAAGAAATCATCAAACTCTCGTAAAATGGGTGTATTCGTAATTTTGAGTTTATCCCCAACCATTTAAGATATATAAACTTCATTTATAGGGATCAAGAACCATAAGATGGATGAAATTTCTAATAGAATGTTATATTCATCCTTTTATCGATAAATGACCATAGATTAATCCAGAATATGAAATATGAATTCTATTCCTTAGAAGTCACACTAAAAAATGTCCTTTAATGGTTCTAGAATATTCCTTTATCTGCACTAAAAAAGAATTGATAATTTGGGAATGGTTAAAATCCTAAAACTTTTATCAGTGCCAAAAAAATCCTTGTTAAAGGCCCCCTTTAACAAAGCTTTTTTCAGCACTGTTAAAGGGGGCCTTTAACATCGCTTTTTTAAAGATGATAAAAGCATCACTGTTAAAGGGGTTAAATAATCAGATATAAATGAGATTCTAACCCATTAATCAATTATTTTACAACTCCTTTAATAGTCCCCAATCAGTTCTCCCCCCCATCAGCGCTTTGTGAATTTCTAGCCTCACACGCATCCACCTAGATTCGAACCTAGCACCTTTCCTTTGAAGATAGAACACATTTACCACTACACCGTGTTGGTTTTATATCTATTTAAAAATATATTACCTTATATATGTATAAATATTTACTTATATATATTTACATATATTTATATAATTATTTTTAAATACATTTATGCAATATATGTGTGTCTGTGTTTGTGTGATATATATACTTATATTTATTTAAAAATATTATAAATTATATTAATTTACAAATACTTGAGTGTAATATAGATATATTGAATAAAATAATAATTAAATAAATAAATAATAGATATTAAATAAATAAATTATAAATAAATAATAAATTATAAATAATAATTGAATAAATTATAAATTAGAAATAACTGATAATATATAATAGATAAATAAATAATTACCTAATTAATTAATTAATAATTAAGAATTAAGAATTAGTTTAATAATTAATTTACAATAAATAATGAATAAATCATGAATAAATTAATAATAAATAAATAAACAAGGCTGGAAACGTTAAGAAACTCCAAACACCCTAAAACACTAAAATGGAAATAAAATATGATCTAGGAGCCCTTTTCATCTCCACAACCAGAAAAATAAAATATCATGAAACAAGATCAGATATGACATGTCGTACAGGCTGAACAGCCACCTGGATCAGAGGTTATAACCATTTGATTTCTAATAAATTGGGTTCAGTGACTAAAAACTCAGTTTCGAAGGCCTTCTAGGCTTTTTTAGATAAAAAAGGCAAAAAATTCTCAAAAGGCTAGACACAAACCTACATAATGTAGATATCATCGCAGGCTTCAATTTGATATATTGTAGATCCCAAATTTACACCCAAACCAAAATCTATGGCCGTTTGAATTTCAAGTTACAATTTCAACTTATTTTATATCTTTTATTAATTTTTTTACTTTTTTAACTTTAATTTGATATTAAATGACTATTACTCAGTAATAATAATCAAATTTTTAATTAAAAATATTTTTTAAATTATTTTATATGTCATTTTTACTAAATAACTTATATATTTAGTGTAAATGCCTATTTACCTTATCGAAAACATATTTTAAATATGTATATATTATTTTCATATTAGTATAAATATATTTATATATTAATATAATATTTTTTAATGAAATATAATTTTTTTGAAGTATACCTTTATTAGCGCTTCTTAAAAAGTTCTAATAAATCCCTTATTAGTGATTATAAAAATCTATTATAAAGGATTCCCTTTAATAGTGCTTTTTTAGCCTTATTAATGACCCTCTTTAATAGTGCTAATTTTTTTTGATAAATTCCCCTTTTAACAACATTTTTTTTCACTAACAAAGGGGGTCTTCACGAGCACTTTTAGCTAGCACTGCTAAATCCCAGGCACTAGATAAACCTTGTTTTTTAGTAGTTAATTGATATGAGCTCTATATAGATAAATCCAATACATGCCAAGAATCACATAAAATTCCACTATTGGAAGGATCACAAGATTTACAAGAAGCGCTTTCCCACAAACTTCATCCAAAGAAGAATTATAAACCTTTGATGTGATTTTTGTGCCATTAGGGGTTGTTACAACTAACTCAACATCTAATTATTGATGTAATATGGAGGTACCATTAGAATATTCTTCAGAAAGAAAAGAGTGGATGGATCTAGAATCAAATAAAATAATTGATACATTAGAGTAGATGGTAAGTGTACCTTTCACCACTTCATTATCATACTTCACATTGCCGATAGTGAACACATGTGACTTGCATTTTTTTCCTTAATATTTTTCTGATGTCAATCATCGTCAATAAACCTTGGATTAGGTAATTGATTGGAATAATTCCACATTTCCTTTCACTTGTTACATTGAAGTGTATGAGATCCATTCTGTGCATTCTTTTCTCTATTGACACCTTTAGATATATTTTTCCCATCACTTTAGAATCCAACTATCTAATGACCTTATTTTCTGCACTTAAAGCATTTTCTAGCCCCTTTAAGAAACTTTCCTTTAGGTTTCCTTCCACACTTTTACAAAAAAGGAAAACTCATCTTCTTTTTAGTGTAGTCATTAGATTATCCCTTGAATTCCATTTTTCTCTTCTTATTAAACACATAGGATTGATGGGTTACTCAAATACATATCTCCACATGGATATCAAATTTAATTATTTCCTTGTAGATATGGAAGTCCATTATGTCTAATTCCATTTGGAGACATCATTTTAAGCCACTAAAGAATTGATCAATTTTACTCTCAGTTTAGATAGTAATTCTAGAAGTGTATCTTGCAAGGCTTGTAAAATTTTCTTCATAGGTAACAATAGATTCATTATCTTTTTTCTTAAGATCAAGGAACCCATTCTCCATATTTCTTCGTATAATATGAGTAAATAACATATTAAAAAATAAGTTCTCAAACTCCTCACATTCCATGGATTCAATTTCATCTCTTTTACTCATATTCTTGATAATGTTGCACCATTTATCAGCTTCACCTTCCAAATCATATACTTCTAATATGTCTTTATCATGTTATGAACATTAGAGAACATAAAATATATTTTTAGTGTTATTGATCCATTGTTCAACCACTAATGGATCAGAATACCTAATGACAGAAGGTGCATGCTGCCTCATGAAGGACTCAATAGAATTTTGTTCCCTATTTTCCTCATTTGGAATTCATGCATGATTCATAGCATGAGAAAGTTGTGAAAACATAGATATAATATTTTTCATTATAAATCCCATAACATTAGGTTTTTCAAGAGGAAAATCGTTTCATTTCCTATCAAATTCAACAATAACGTGGTTCCTCTAGGTTCTATCCATTAACTAAAACCAAGAAGTGCAGTGTGTGAAACACTAATAATAATTGGAAAAAAAATAATAAAGAATAAAACTATAATTTATGAAAATTTAGGTTTTATAATAGGTTATTCATAATCTTTTCTAAAACACTCGGATTATAACCTATACTTGGAAAAAAAATTGGGATCTTGCTAAGGTTTTCTCATCCTAGTTTCCAAAGTTTAACTATAACCTCCCTCGGATACCAAATATAATGACCCATAATATACATACATTGTTATTAATTCAAAATTTAATAATATTCAATTCAAAATATGAAAATTTCATGACATGGCCCAAGAGTTATAGTGTCTTTAGAAAATGGGAAACATAAATAACTGGTTCATAAGACATCTTTATTATCTTCCACTTATTTCATCATAACAATACCCCTTTAGACATGTCTTACTTAATACCCTTCTTTGTGACCTGGGAAAAAACATACAAAAGGGTGAGATGATATTCTTATTAAGGGTGAAAAATGGATATATCAATCATATTATAATCATAATACATAAGAATGTAACATTTGGAAATCTTATCTTGTATATGAATTACTGTGATATCATGCCAAGGGATAAAATATAAAAGTTCATAAGAATCAATCAACGTAATCCCAAAATTGATAACATAAGACAAGAAATTATTTTTCATATACATAAACACATAAAATCATTTCATTATATTCAAGGCATATTTACAAGATCATAATAGCGTAAAAAGTCCATTAACGAACTGAGTTCACTTTCATTCTAGCTATGTACTACTGAACCAATATCATTTCTCGTTCAATCCATGTCTATCTCATGAGATATAAATATTTACCCAATGAATTGTAGGGAGATATAGGTCCTTACAATCTCATAAATAAATCATTCTTACATGTTCCACAATAACATAAATCTTTCATCACAACCCACAGAATAAAATGGGTTTCTTTAAACACCATAACAAAATCCTTGTAAAAAAATGGATTTCATAAAAATCATTCCATAATAAAAACAATAAAACCATAGGAACAATAAGGATATTATTATTAAAAAAAATAACCTTATTAAATAATTTCATATTATATGGAAGGTAAATTTTATATAAGAATTGAAATTAATTCTTGAGAAAAATATCCTTTCTTCTTCAAAAATGTTTTCTTTTATAAAGATTCAATGAAAATTAGAAAAAAAATTATTTTATAATAAAATTGAAATCATATAAATTAAGATTCATGGAAATAAGGTTTTATAAAAACATAAATTCTATTTATTCCATATAAGTTAAAAAAACATTCTTCTCATGCTTTTGCTGGAAAATTCAAAAAGTACCTTTTATTAAAAATGAAAAAATATCCATTTCATATGGTTGAATAAAAATTCTCCAATTGTTAAAATTGACTATAAAAACTTGTATAATAATAGAATAAATATTTTGGAATACATAATTATGAAACATTAATATGGATGATAAATATACCCCAGTAAATACTTACGTATAAATAATCTTGCATAATAATGAGATCACGAAATTATCTCTAACCTTAAGTTCGATTTACTTTGTATGTATATGAACCTAATATATAATTATTTAAATAATTTAGTTGAATTATTTCATAATCATATTAATTTTTATGATATCATATTTGATCGTATTATCATCTGTTGTTTAGTACCATTATTACCCATCCATCAGGTGTTAACTTCTTTTTTTCTTATTCATGTTTTTTCGTATAGGTTCATGTTACTATTCCAAGTTTATAGTTATATGATTAAAAAATGATATTAGTATAATATTTATTATATTTATTCCTTCCATTCATTTATATAATATTTATTTAATTATATCATGTAGAATGAATCGCATCTCATCGTGGAAACGGTAAGCCATACGTACGCATGAGCGATGATATCATTCCCTTAATTGTTGAATGGTTTTGTAGTGGATGATATATAATATTTCAGAATCATTATCATGTAATAATAATCATATATAGTTATAATTTCTATCATTATACCCATCCATGTAATGTGGAGGTGAAAAAGTTATTACACCATGGTGTGGAGACGGTAAGTCGTGTGTACGCACGCGTGGTGAATTCATTTTTCATAGTATGGATAGAAGCTCATGTAGGGAGATTTCATAATCATAATAACATCTTAGTTTATAATTGATATTTTATTTCTTAATTTAAAATGAAACAACTAATGAAGATAAAGTAGAAGAAGAAATAAGTTTAGAAGAATCTGTAGATGAGATTACCTCTTCTTCGACGTGATCCCTCCAAATCTATTCTTAAAGCACTAGAGGTGGCCTTTAAAGAAGACTAGAACATAAATAATGTAACTAGGGAAATTTAGAAAGGAAATTTTCAGGGGATCGACAATATTGAAGGCTCAAAATGAAGTTAATGGGTGAGGTAGGAGGTTCCCTTTTATAAATGATGTGAGGGGCAGTTTTGGGATCTCCAAAAAAATAATTTATAATAAACTAAAACCCCATAAAAGCCTAAAAAATATCCCAATTTACAAGATTATATGAAATATTGTTGTAATATCATAAAAAATTAAATTTTAAACAATTTTTTCGATCAATATAAACGTTATCATTTTAATTAATACTTATTTATTCTATTTAATTTTTAATTATGGTAAAATATATTTCAATATTAAAAGGGTGAAATATTTACTTATTTGATGACAATTAGACCATAAATAAATACCTTAGAAAATTTTAGACCATATAATAATTATTATAATTTTTAAAAATATTTTCGTATTTTTAAATAATTTAATAAAACATTATTTTTATAAACAATCAATAGTGTCAATTTTGACACTATTCAATTCATTGATTTTTAAAAATATTAATATAGCAATATAACATCAAAAAAATTATTTTATTTTATTCCTAATGGGTCAAGGTCATCTCTAAAGTTAATTGCATATATTAATTATTCAAATTTATATTTATTTTAATATTGTTACCAATACCTATTTGATATTACCCTTAATAAAATAATTACTACAACAGTTTTGTATTATTATTTAATATGATTATTTCTTGAATAAAACTAAAAATAAAATACTATGAAAAATCTAAATCCTCTAGATTTCTTAATAATAATTATAATAGAATATAGCTTCTGTATAATCTACCATTAAAACATTTCTACTCATTAAAACCTATATTTGATAAGTATGTTATCACATTACATAAAATAATATATGTTTCATAATCTCTTCTATAAAAATACAAATGGTCAATAACTCCATCCCTATATATTTATGATTGAGATTTAAAAAACTAAAAATATTTTTCATGTTTTTTTGTCTTTTCATGTTTATTATCACTTTAATAATTATTATTTTATTGATTTCACATCAATTATATAATTTCTTCATCATTAAAGTAGAAGTATTTAAGGTAATTATAAATTTCCTATAAATTAAAAACAAATTATCATGATAAATAAAAACATTTTATATTTAAAATTATTATTTATAATATAATTTTTCTTCTATGTGACTTTATATTAAAAATTTTATAGTTATTAAATTTCGAGTAAGTCATATTTAACTTTTCTTTAAATAAAATAAAATAAATGTCTTAATCTCATCCAAGTGGCTTCCAAAAGACACCATTTCGACCCAAGGATGATTTAGGTCAAACAAAATCATCCAATGATATTGGGACAAGTGTTAGGGTAATTTAATAATATTATTTTTACCCTTAATTACTTTATTTACTCTTTTACCGTATTAATAATAATTGTCAAAGTCACTATTCATAATGCACAAAAATAAAAGTAATATGTTTACATAATTTGGACTTACTGATTCCAAATATGGAATTAATTTTTAAAAATTATAAGAATATAATTAATAGTAATTATTTTAAAATTAATCTCATTGTCAGAAAAAGAGAACGAGATTTAAAAGTTAAAACATTGCAAAATATTGAAATGTTTTTTACATCTGAATTCAATGTAAAATTAATGATAATGACATAAATTATATTGAATGATAAAAATATATTCTATTTAAACATTAAAAGTATTAAATATTATAATTTAATGCAATAAATTATTTTGATGAAAGAAATTGTTTTCAATTAAAATTTAGTGAATTTTTATTAATCATCAAAACAAAAAAGTTATCAGAAAAATAACATAAATTCATCCGAAGTAAAATTTTATATCCTGACTCCAAAAAAACATATTTATTTTGTCTTAAAATAATTATTAATGTTTAAAAATATTAATTTAAAATGGGTTCTCCATTAAAATGTGGAAAATTTACCTTTTGAAAAATATAGGTTATTATACATCAAATAGGTTTTATTCATACCCTATGATAAAAAATATATATTGGATGAATATCAAAAATATTTTATTAAATATATTTCAAATATATTTCATTAATTTCATTTAATAATTGTAAATCACATAGAAAAAATACAAATATTTAATTTATTTATATTTTTAATTCTCAACACATCTTCAAAATTTAGTTATATGTATTCTCACTAACTTAACATCTAGGTTATAGTGGTCATTTTAAACTAAGGGTGTCTTGCGGTTCGTTTAAACTCACGATTGCGGGAAATGAATGATATTGAAGAATAAAATTATTTTAAGAAAATATTTCATAAAAACATCAAGGTGTTACATAGAGAATTAATTCCCCTATGTATGGTAGTTTGTACACATGTATTTATGGGGGAGAACCAAAAAACAAAATGAATAAGTGGGACTCCTGACCAACTATGTTATAAACATCAACTAGGGGAGTAACCACCCCTACTATAGAGGACATGAGCCTCACCCCATTGGGTAGTACCAACCCAAATTTTAAAAACAACCACATATCGTATAATAAAGATTAATAACTATTATAGATATAAGACCTTCACCTTAATAATTAGGGGAGTTCTTAGTCCACTACAGTATGGGGAAGCCACAACTCATAAGGATTTAGGATGAAATGACACCATGATGGAACAGAGGTCTCATGAATGTATATATTGTAGTATGTGTTGTTTTATGTATATGTAAGTACAATACTCTTCAATTAAAAATTGGTTACACACATACTATCACCAATATGTCCCCAAGGAAGTTACTAAAACAAAGAATGGAAGTCCCACACCACGACTCATGGGGGGGGGGACATGAAGTTTATATATATCATAGAGAATATGGGGGACCCTATAAGGCCCCAGCCTTAAACCTTACTTAATCTTGAGTAATTACAAGATTACACATTGAGGATCTTTTCAGGTTTAGAGTTTTATAGAATTAGATCATAAAACATGCATTACATTCCACATTTAAACAAAGTGGTTACATAAATATAGTATTCATTTTTTTCCATCAACAGATAAATATTTAAAATAAAACATGGATTCTTTCTTGAAACTTCCTTGATAGTATAATCATATCATGTACCTTTCCCTTGACCTGTGAAAAACATTTCAAAAAACTTGGGATGAGCATAAAAAGCTTAGTAAGGGATATAAAAATATGGAAAGGAAACATGAGTACATATATACATAAGAATGAAATCATACTTTACCCATAAAACATAAGCACTTTAACATACCTCATCAAATCATGTATAAATCATAGAAGTCATAAGACATAAAGGTAACTTGAGGCATTCATAACATTCTTACGTTGGGAGTAACCCTCTTGGTTACGTTTGGAATACCCATCACAGTATATTCCCAAAATCTCTTCGGAGAAACCTTAACGTTTACCTCCTTAGCATTACCCAATGCATTGGAGAGCTATATCAGGCTCACCCGCCCTTATTTTATCACGGAACCACCCATCTTCATAATAATTCCCAAAAACCACAACATAATCGTATCACATAAAACATGCATGAAGGAAACATAACATTTCCACATTTCAATCACAAGATATCAATAAAACACATTGATATAAAAACATTATGAAAACCATTTTCAATTCCAAAATAAAATAAAAGTAAAACATGGTATTTATTTTTCTTTTTAAAAAAATGGTATGGCTTGTAGAGGAAGCCAAAACTCAAATAATGGTCACGGCAGCAGAGAAGTCGTTGTCGCCGCATACGTATGACAAAAACATTCCCTTTTGTCTTTTAATAAAACACTTCGTATAAAAAATATTCCTTTTTTATAAACATAAAACTCAAAGGGGTTTATAAACCGTATAAAAGAAGGTTGTGTATAAAACAAAATATGCCTCAATGAATGGAGATTGAGACGAAGTCCCATACCTCGGGTTCGACTTGACTCAATCGTTCTTTAACCTCCTGAATAATAAAAATGAGTTAATTTCAACTTTCTTAAGAACCATTTTCAAGTTCATTATTCCTTTTATATCACTTATTACCATGTCATTAACACTATGCAATTATTTAAGTTAATAACAATCGTTTTAACGATCATTGGTACTTGAGTCAAAAATATGCTCTTTATAATTAAGAGTTTTTCATGTATCCATTATATCCAGTGTTATAATCATGATGTATATATCATATATATCATATATATCCAGTATATACATGAATTTATAATATTACATAACGTTTAGAGTTAAGAAATGAAATGCACCGTTCATGGACACGGTAAGTCGTACGTATGCATGAACGCTACTTTCATTTCTATTTCATATTCTATGGAATGGAATCATAATGATACAAAGGTATATTATAATTCCAGTATAATATCATATATAATACCATTAATTAAATCCTTTACACGTCCCACATATGGCATTAACGAAATCAAATCACTTTGAGGGGGAGGTAGTCTGCACTTCATAAAATGAAGATATCGCGTATACCCATAATGGGAGACATAAAGGTATTCCATAAATAAAAAATAAAGAAGCTTAAGAAAAACCTAAACATATTATATATCATATATAAATATAGTGACATCTTAATGGCTACCTTTGAAGGTGTTAGAAGAATATTGAACAATCATCGTTTCGTGAGGCAGAAATTTTCGATCCACAGAAACAGTATGTTCTTTAACCATTAAGTGTAGGTGTGTGTAAGTGTAGATAGAATCCTTCTTATAACAACATACAATTATATGTTAGATTCTTGTGTTGTTACAAAATAAATTAATAAAAAGAGTTTAGGGTGTTGGAGAAGCAAAATAAAACAAAAGAACACTAGTGAAGACATTACCCTAAAATGGGTAACCCTTTTTGATTTGACCTCAAAGGCTTCCTTGGGAAGACTTCTTCCCAAAGTGAGGCTTCTAATAGTTATAGAGGGATGTGTAGAGACAAAATGGGCAGGGTTTGGCTGAGCCAAAGGCTTTGGAAGTGTGGGTAAGGTGGTAGAGGTGGGGGCCTTTTATAATAGGAGAGGAGGGGCACTCTTGGAAAGTAAAGAAATGTTACTATATTTTAAAATGAAATTCTGATTTAAAAGGTACCACATTTATATAATTCGAGGATAAGGTGATAAGAGTTCTAAATATACCCATACAATAGGTTTTTTACAAGTATAGGTGTTAGAATTTACATTATCTTTTCATTTTATTTAAATCGTTAAATAATGAGGTAATCGCTGCATCATCATGATGTCATAAATAATTTAATTTATTTAATGTCTAAAAATTATAAAAAAAACTACTATGATTTAGGAAATATTATTATCTTTCCAATTACTATTTATAGTAAAAAATATGACTTTTATAACCCCATTTAAAAATTGTTTTATTAAAACAACACATGTTTGTGTCATTTTTACTTTTACATTAAATAAAAATATATTAATGACATTTTCCTTCCAAAGTGGCTCCATGGGGTCCCCAAGTTGACCCATGGATTTTCTTGGTAGGCCATGACACATACAATAAGGGTAGGACATGTGTCAAGCTCATCTCATATTATTAAAACATTATTTTTACCTTAAACTACACTAGTTACCTCTAATCGCGATTAAAAACTTAAAAGTTACTATTCACCAAAAAATTATTTTAATCTCATTGAACCACATTTTACTTCTTAATGAAAACCATGTATCTCGGATTTTTGAAATTCAAAACACAAAAGTGTTAATGTTTCATTTAAACGAAAAATCAGATTTTTAAGTACCATTTAGTGGTTTCACTATTCATCAAAAATTGAAGTTTTTCAGAAAAATACCGAAACATTACCCTAAGCTATATTTGATATTCCGAATTCAAAAATGATGTCTATTTTAAAAAATTAAAAACATAAAAGTTACATTAATTAATTTAATAATTAATTCCCGCTGTCTGAGCAAATAGCATGTTTTTATGAAATAATAGGTAGCAAAAGATTGACACTAGTTTAAGTCCAATTTCAAAGTGAAATTAATTCAAACAACCACTATTTAATTAAATGGTAAAAATATATTCTAATTGAACTTTAAAAACAATTCAAAATATAATCTAACCATATAATTTAATTAGATTAAAAAGCACTTTTGATGTAAAATGCAGTATTTTTTCACTATTCATTAAAAAAATGAACATTGTTAGAAAAATACAAAAAAATTATCCAATGTAAATTTAAATGTCCCAATCATAAAGAATATGTTTTTTTTTTGACAAATAGATCTTATAAAATTGTCAAAAGTATGATTTAAAAATGGTTTGCCATCAAAAGGCAGTAAAACAATCTTTTAAAAATATTAGTGTATTCCATGCTTAAGATTGGATTTATTCTCATTTTAAGCCTCTAAAAAACTATCTAATTCATATATAGACATAGATAAAAATATCTATTATTCATTACTTACTTGAGATGTTACATACTTCCCCCTTTATAAAATTGTGTCCCCGCAATTTATTTACTTATCGAATAAGTGGGGGTATTTAGCCCTCATTGCATTTTCAGATTCCCATGTTGCCTCTTCAACCATGTGGTCTTTCCACAAAACCTTTACCAGATGAATCACCTTATTCCGTATCACATTCTCCCTATGGTCAAGAATCTGGACCGGTTTCTCCTCATAAGATAGGTTCTCTTCCAGCTGAACTACCTCTGGACTCAAAACATGATATGGATATGGCATATACTTTCTCAACATCGAAACATGTACCTGAGATAAACTCGGAGGTAAAGCCACTCAGTATGCAACAAATCCAACTCTCTCTATAATTTTATATGGTCCAATGAACCTTGGACTCAGCTTTCCTTTCTTACCAAATCGCATCACACTTTTCCATGGTGATACTTTGAGAAAAACATGATCACTTACCTCAAAAGAGAGATCCTTCCTCTTGTTGTCTGCATAACTCTTCTGCCTGCTCGGAGCTGTTCTCATGTGTTTCTATATCATCTGAACTTTTTCTGCCAACTCTTCTACCAATTCTGGTCCCATCAGCTTCCTTTCACCCACTCCATCCCAGAAAGATGGAGTTCGACACCACTTCCCATATAACGCCTCAAATGGTGACATATGTATACTGGAATGAAAACTGTTATTATATGAAAATTCAACCAAGGAAAGATGTTGGTCCCAACTTCCCTGATAATCAATCGAACAAGCACGTAGAATATCCTCCAATGTCTGAATTCTTCGCTCTGACTGCCCATCTGACTGAGGATGAAAAGCTGTACTAAAATTTAATTCAGTACGCAACGACTTCTGAAGGACTTTCCAAAAGTTAGAAGTAAACCTGGTATCACGATCAGATACAATGGAGAGAGGAACTCCATTTAACCTGGATATCTCTTTAAGATACAAACGGGAATGTTGATCTAGGGAAAAATTATCTCGTATAGCAAGGAAATGAGCAGATTTAGTCAAATGATCAACAATAACCCAGATTGCATTATTACCTCGAGATGTCTTCGGTAATCCCACAACAAAGTCCATGGATATATTCTCCCATTTTCACTCTGGCACTGGTAAAGGCTGAAGCATCCCTTTAGGTAACTTCCGCTCTGCTTTAACCTGTTGACAAGTCAAACACTTCCCAGTAAAATCAGAAATATCTCTTTTCATTCCATCCCACCAGAAATACTCCTGCAGATCTCTGTACATCTTAGTACTTTCAGGATGAACTGAAAACGAAGAACTATGATCTTCACATATAAACTCTCTCTTTAACTGTAAATCACAAGGCACACACAATCTCTTCCCAAATCTCAAAACACAATCGTTATCAATGTTGAATTCAGGCAACTTACCCTTCTGAACCAACTCTACCTTTTTATGCAACTCACTATCTTGCTTCTGTTCTTTCTTGATTCTGTCTGATAGAGAATATTTCACTGATACCTGAAACAAAAATGAATACCATCCTGCACCAAAAACTTCTATGCCAATGTTCATCAAATCCTTAACTAAAGGATCACATTCCAAACACAACATTGTTAATGAAGAATTACTTTTTCGACTCAAAGCATCATCCACTTTATTTGCTTTTCCCGGATGGTAATGAATTATACAATCATAATACTTGATTAATTCCAGCCATCTCCTCTGTCTCATGTTTAATTCATTCTGAGTGAATATATACTTTAAACATTTATGATCGGTATATATTTCACACTTTACTCAATAAAAATGATGCCTCCAAATTTTTACAGCGAAAACAATAGCAGCTAATTCCATATCATGAGTAGGGTAATTTACCTCATGAGTTTTCAACTGTCATGAAGCATAAGATATTACCTGATCATTCTACATTAAGACACAACCAAGTCTTTTCAATGAAGTATCGCTGTAGATAAAAAACTCACCATTCCTGGAAGGTAGTGCCAAAACTGGAGCATTCACCAATCTTCTTTTCAGTTCCTGAAGACAATCATCACATTCTTTTGTCCAGATAAACTTAACACCCTTCCGAGTTAGCTTAGTCATTGGACAAGATAACCGTGAAAAAGTTCTCACAAACCTTCAGTAATAGCCTTCCAATCCAAGGATGCTACAAATCTCAATTACATTTGTGGGTCTTTTCCATTCTTCAACAACCTTTGTTTTTGCAGGATCAACAGTTATCCCATCTTTAGAAAGAATGTGACCAAGGAAAGAAATTTTTTGCATCCAAAACTCACACTTGCTGAATTTCCCATACAATTTCTTTTCTTTTAATGTTTGAAAAATAACCCTTAAATGTCTTTCATGATCCTCTTTACTTTTAGAAAACACCAAAATATCATCAATGAAAACAACCAGAAACTTATCCAAGAACTCATGGAAAATTCTATTCATTAATTCCATGAATACAGAAGGTGCATTGGATATCCCAAAAGGCATTACTATATATTCATAATGGACATATCTTGTACGAAATGCGGTTTTTGGAATATCTGCTTCCTTTACCTTCAACTGATGGTACCCTGATCTCAGGTCAATCTTTGAAAAATACTGAGCTCCTTGGAGCTGATCAAACAAACCATCGATATGAGTTAATGGATATTTGTTCTTAACAGTGATGTTATTCAAGGCTCTATAATCAATGCAAAGTCTCATAGAACCATCGTTCTTTTTAACAAATAAAACAGGAGAACCCCATGGTGATGTGCTAGGTCGAATGAAACCTTTCTCTAATAAATCTTTCAATTGCTCATTCAACTCTAAATGTTCAATTTGAGCCATTCGATAAGGGGGTTTTGAAATTGGATTAGCATCATGAACTAAGTCAACAGTAAATTCAACTTCCAGATCTGGTATTATTCCAGGAAACTCATCAGGAAAAACATCGGGATACTCATTTACCACTGGCACATCATTAATCTGAACAGTTCTTTTGTTATTAACAATGTGTGCAAGGTAACATTCATTTCCATATTTTACAAGTTTCTCGTCCTCTTGATAAGTTATCAACAGTAAGGGTTCATTCTTGTACACAAACTGAAAGTCTTTCTGAAAAGAAACTTCATTAGCTCTATAGTCAATCCTATCATGTTAAATAGAGAGCCAATCCATACCCAAGATAACATCAAACTCTACTAGAGGTAAAACAATAAGGTTTGCAAGTAAGTTCTTTCCATGGATAAGGATTGGAAGATTCTTATAAATTCTTTTTACCACAAAATTTCCACTAGGTGTTTTTACCAAAAGTTCAGGAGTCATTTCCTGAGATGGTATTCCCATTTTACTAGAAAAGGTTTCAGAGATGAAAGAATGTGTAGACCATGAAACAAACAACACACTAGCATAGTCTGAAAAAACAAACAAAGTACCTGATACAACGTCATTTGATGGAACGACATCTGTTGAAGTAGTTGTAAAGGATTTCACCACCCCTTTCTGCTTGTAGTCTAACTTCTTCCCATCACTCAAGATCTTTGTCGGACACTCGTTTTCATAGTGACCCATCTCATTGCACTTAAAACATTTCACTAACTGTAAATCAAACTTGGTCTTACCATCACCATGATCTTTTTCAGTGCAATCACGTGCCTTATGTCCCATCATACCACATCGGTAGCACTTTCCAGAATTCAGAAGACATTCCCCACCATGCCTTTTAGAACATTTATCACAAACTGGAAACTTAGTTTTCTTACCATCAGACCTTTTTGAAGAATTCGTTCCTTTCTCCTACCACCTCGGTCTCTTCTTCGGCTAGTTGTTATAGAACACTAGATCATCAGAAAACTCCATTTCCATCTTCTCAGCACATCGAACAAGATTTTCATAACTTTTAAACTCACGAGAAGCCAATGCCATTCGATATTTTGGCTTTAATCCAGAGTAAAAACAATTGATTTTACTATCAGGGTCTCGGATAAAATTTGGAGCATACCTTGCCAATCGAGTGAACCTTTCTTCGTAGGTAGCCACTGAGTCTTCCCCTTTCCTCAATTCCAGGAATTTTTTTTCCATCCTAAGTCGAACAGCCTTAGGAAAATACTTCTCAAGAAACATACCTTTGAATTCATCCCAGTTGAGAGCATCAATCTCACCAGCGTCCCTAATATTATTAACCATCGACCACCATTGATCTGCTTCACCATCCAAACGGTAAATAGCAAGACTAACCTTTGATTGTATGAACACCCCATGACATAAAAAATCTTCTCCAGTGCTTTAATCCACCCTTCAGCTAGCATGGGGTCAGATGATCCTCTAAATGATGGGGGATGTTTCCTCATGAAATGTTCCACCACTGACATGTTCCTCTGCGGTTGATCTAGATGATCTCATGCATGGATACCACCACCATTTATCTCTTGAGTCAATTGTGCCATTACTGCAAAAAACTGTTCAGTTCCAATTCTGACCATCTCAGGATGCTGATTCGGAAGGTTATTTGCTTCTGTATGGCTTCCTAGAACTGATTCCCAGTTTCCTCTGTGAAAATCCTTTCTGAACAAACATATCTTAGATGAAGAAACATAGTAATCTTCAAATTCTATATCATTTCAATTTGTCCATATAAAAATTCATTGGATAATCATTTAATAAAATTCTAACTCCTAAATTTATCTAAACCGACCTCTGATACCACCAATAAGGCCCCAGCCTTAAACCTTACTTAATCTTGAGTTATTACAAGATTTCACATTGAGGATCTTTTCGGGTTTAGAGTTTTAGAGAATTAGATCATAAAACATACATTACATTCCACATTTAAACAATGTGGTTACATTAAGATAGTATTCATTTTTGTCCATCAATGGAAACATATTTAAAATAAAACATGTATTCTTTCTTGACACTTCTATGACACTATCATCATATAATGTACCTTTACCTTGACCTATGAAAAACATTTCAAAAAAACTTGGGATGAGCATAAAAAGATCAGTAAGGGATATAAAAATATGGAAAGGAAACATGAGTACATATATACATAATAATGAAATCATACTTTACCCATAAAACATAAGCACTTTAACATACCTCATCAAATAATGAATAAATCATAGAAATTCTAAGACATAAAGGTAACTTGAGGCATTCATAACATTCTTACGTAGGGAGTAACCCTCTTGGTTACGTTTGGAATACCCATCACAGTATATTCCCTAAATCTCTTCGGAGAAACCTTAACATTTAACTCCTTCACGTTACCCAATGCATTGGAGAGCTATATCGGGCTCACCCACCCTTAGTTTATCATAGAACCACCCGTCTTCATTATAATTCCCAAGAACCACAACATAATCGTATCACATAAAACATGCATAAAGGAAACATAACATTTCCACCCTTCAATCACAAGATATCAATACAACACATTGATAAAAATACATTATGAAAACCATTTTCAATACCAAAATAAAAGAAAAGTAAATCATGGTATTTATTTTTCTTTTTTTAAAAAAGGTAGGGCTTGTAGAGGAAGCCAAAACTCAAATAATGGTCACGACGGTGGAGAAGTCGTTGTCGCCGCATACGTACGACAAAAACATTCCCTTTTGTCGTTTAGTAAAACGCTTCATATAAAAAAGATTCATTTTGGATAAACATAAAATTGAAAGGGGTTTATACACTGTATAAAAGAAGGTTGTGTATAAAACAAAATATGCCTCAATGAATGGAGATTGAGACGAAGTCCCATACCTCAGGTCCGACTTGACTTGATCGTTCTTTAACCTCCTGAATAATAAACTTATGTTAATTTATACTTGCTTAAGAACCTTTTCCATGTTCATTATTCCATTTATATCACTTATTACCATGTCATGAACACTATGCAATTATTTAAGTTAATAACAGTCGTTTTAATGATCATTGGTACTTGAGTAAAAAATATGCTCTTTATAATTACAAGTTTTTCATGTATCCATTATATCCAGAGTTATACTCATGATGTATATATCATATATATCATATATATCCAGTATATACAAGCATTTATAATATTACATAACATTTATAGGTAAGAAATGAAATGCACCGTTCATGGAGACAGTAAGCCGTACGTACGCATGAACGCTACATTCATTTATATTTCTTATTTTATGGAATGTAATCATAATGATATAAAGGTATATTATAATTCTAGTATAATATCATATATAATAACATTGATTAAATCCTTTATACGTCCCACATATGGCATTAATGAAATCAAATCACTTTGAGGGGGCGGTAGTCCGCACTTCCTAAAATGAAGATATCGCGTATACCCATAATGGAAGCCATAAAGGTATGCCATAAATGAAAAATAAATAAGATTAAGGAAAACATAAACATATTATATATCATATATAAATATAGTGACATCTTAATGGCCACATTTGAAGGTGTTATAAGAATATTTAACAATCATCGTTTCGTGAGGCAGAAATTCACCATCCACGGAAACAGTATGTTCCTTAACCATTAGATGTATGTGTGTGTAAGTGTAGCTCGAATAATTCATATAACAAAATCCTAGTATATGGTAGATACTGGTTTTGTTACAAAAGAAATGAATAAAAAGAGTTTAGGGGGTTGGAGAAGAAAAATAAAACAAAAGAACACAAGTGAATACATTACCTTAAAACGGGTAACCCTTTTTGATTTGAGCTTAAAGGCTTCCTTGGGAAGACTTCTGCCAAAAGTGAGGATTCTAAGAGTTATAGAGGGATGTGGAGAGACAAAATTTGTAGGGTTTGTCCGAGAAAAATGCTTTGGAAGTGTGGGTAATGTGGTAGAGGTGGGAGCCTTTTTTAAGAGGAGAAGAGGGGCACTCTTGGAAAGTAAAGAAACATTACTTTATTTTAAAATGAGTTTCGGATTTAAATGGTCCCACATTGATATAATTTGAGGCTAAGGTGATAAGGGTTATAAATATACCCATCCAATAGGTTTTTGACAAGTTTAGGTCTTATATGTTACATTATCTTTTCATTTTATTTAAATCGTTAAATAATGAGGTAATCACTGCATCATCATGATGTCATAAATAATTAAATTTATTTAATGTATAAAAATTATAAAAAAAATAATATGATGTATTAAATCGTTTTATCTTTCCAATTACTATTTATAGTAAAAAATATTACTTATATAACCCCATTTAAAAATTGTTTTAGTAAAACAACTCATGTTTGTGTCATTTTTACTTTTACATTAAATAAAAAGATATTAATGTCATTTTCCTTCCAACGTGGCTCCATGGGGTCCCCAAGTTGACTCGTGGATTTTCATGGTCGTCCATGACACATCCAATAAGGGTAGGACATGTTTCAAGCTCATCTCATATTATTAAAACATTATTTTAACCTTAAACTACACTAATTACCTCTAATTACGATTAAAAATGTAAAAGTTACTATTCACCAAAAAATTATTTTAATCCCATTAAACCACATTTTACTTATTAATGACAACCATTCATGTCAGATTTTTGAAATTAAAAACACAATAGTGGTAATGTTTCATTTAAATGAAAAATCAGTTTTTTAAGTACCACTTAGAGGTTTCACTATTCATCAAAAATTGAAGTTTTTCAGAAAAATACCAAAACTTCACCCTAAGCTATATTTGATATTCAGAATTAAAAAATGATACCTATTTTACAAAATTCAAAATATATGAGTTACATTAATTAATTTAATAATTAATTCCTGTTGTCTGAGAAAATATCCTGTTTTTATGAAATAATAGGTAGCAAAAGATTGACACTAGTTTAAGTCCAATTTCAAAGTGAAATTAACTCCAATGACCACTATTGAATTAAATGGTAAATATATATTCTAATTGAACTTTAAAACCAATTCAATAGATAATCTAACCATATAATTTAATTAGATGAAAAAGTAGTTTTTATGTAAAATGCATTATTTTTTCACTATTCATTAAAAAATGAACATTGTTAGAAAAATACCAAAAATTTATCCAATGTAAATTTAAATGTCCCAATGATAAAGAATATGTTTATTTTGACAAATAGATCTTATAAAATTGTCAAAATTTTGATTTAAAAATGGTTTTCCATCAAAAGGCAGTAAAACAATCTTTTAAAAATATTAGTGTATTCCATGCTTAAGATTGGATTTATTCTCATTTTAAGCCTCTAAAACACTATCTAATTCATAAATAGACATAGATAAAAATATATATTATTCTTTACTTACTTGGGATGTTACAGACCCCTTCCTGGTTATTGAGGCCACCAATGGGTTTCCAACCATTTCAAAAATTAAGTTCCCCTGTATATCAATATCCCTATAATTATTTTATGATAATTCCAATAAAATTATCATGGAATTAATAAAATATAATATTTATAGAGAATCACCTGGGAGGATCACACTACTATGAGTATCCCCTTTTCTCTCTCAATATACAGAATTCATATTCCACAAATCTACTGAAATATTTCTTATGATGGAAGTCACCATCCTCATGGAACATCAGTATATTTGGAAATGGGATAACTTGTTTTAACCATTATGTGATGTGTGGGAAAAGTTATATATACCTAGTTAACATTTCCCTATTTACAAATTTTATTTTTGAAGATAATCATATAATTTGGGTAGGAATTCATTAGACACCACACCCTATATGGGTTTAATATTATAAAAATAGTCTTAAGAACAATATGTATCAAATCTCAAATTTCCAAGGCCATATAATAGGATACAAATATCACAAAACTACATTCGTATGAAAATCCTTCATTAATACCAATATCAAAAAACATGAACCTCCATTACACCACATGGACCTGTGGTAAGATGAGTGTGACACCTCAACCAAACCTCTAATTGGCCTGGGGATAATGATTATCACCAAGAAGGAATAATACATATATGGTTTGCATTATTCTAAAAAAATGAAACAAATATTAATCACCATCCAATCATAAAACCACAACCAAAAACGATGTACATAAATAAATTTAAATGAAATAAGAATGAAATGCATGGTAAGTATCCCAACAACATAAAATAAAATGTCTAACACACAAGGTAAAAATTGAAGGCCCAATATCTCAAAATATAAAATAACATGAACTTACTACCAAGGGGGGATCACAACATCAAAAAATATCTTACTCATGTGCTACTAGTAATGTTAACCCAAGGATCTACTAATATATGGATCCATTGTATCCATACCCACCAAATTTGAAACCTATATATGAATTGTATGTATCGGGACAACAAATGTGGGAATGAGGCCTAGGTAAGAGTGGGAATAAAAATAAGATATAGGGCACAAAAAATATATATGGAAACTGTTTATAGGTTATCTCATATCAAACTAATAAATTGTATAAACAGCTATCCAAAATTAATAATGGGGGAACATATAACATCGAAGGATCAATAACATCACTTTACAATAAGGAACTAACCATGGTCTCATAGAGGAATATATTATTTCCAATAGTTTAATCATTCAATAGAATGATGTCCCCACAATTACACATCATGCCTCAAGGGAAAACACAACCACCCTCAAAATTTGTGACATGGAATGTCAAACTATAATTAGTATAAATTAAGGTATTACATCCCAAATCACCCCTTAATACCAATTTAATATATTCAAAAATATCACATTCCAAAGTTTAGATCATAGAACCATGAGCTACACTACACGCACCAATATCAATGATTTCTTGACCCATTGGTAGATGAACCATGATCATTATCATAATTTAATTCCCTAAAGAAATTATTAATAATGTTAAAATCCTCATTGATATATCACTATCAGAATCTATCATGGAAATGGTGATTTAAGTGTAGGACCCGCGCTTCAAAAAAAAGGAACACATACAAACAAAAAGAGATATCAACCCCATAGATAAATGACCTACACACTATTACATAAGGGAGTTCCCCACCCCATTCTAAAATATGAAAAAATAAATCACTTCAATTGAACTAGGACCAAAAAAAAGTTCTAATACTCAGATATCCCACTCATCTCAACTCCACCAGAGCAGTATACTAAAGGGGAACATGGAGCACCTGGTGTACTAAAATTCACAAAAATCTGAACTCTCTATCATTTTAAAATATCACAACCATAATTTCAATATTAGGAAATCATAATAGGGAACCCATGACTTTTTGAAGTGAAAAATATGGTTGAGGGAATACTCAAAACCATTTCCATATCGATATCTACTCATTGTTATCGAAACTGAGGGTATAAGTAAATGGCCACTAAGAATTATAGAAAAATAATTTCTCCTAATATATGTTGTGACCACTCCTGGGATGTACACGGTCGAGATAATATCCACTATACAGAATGGAAATTGGACACAAAGGCTATGAACTAACGAGGGAGGATGACAAGCTCCACAACCTGCTATCTAATCTACATGCACATGCACTAACTATAGATTTTTGGGGATAAAAAATATCTATGAGTTACTTTTCAATATATAAGTCCATTTATAATTATCAAATATAGTAAAAGAACCATTGAGGACATTACCTAACTCTTGAATACATGACACTTCTATCCTTCATCAAAGGATTCGTTACTTGAAAAGAACATCGGGAGGTTAAAAAGTACTTATAGTGGACTATTCTCATGAACAAATATAACTCCTAAGAGATAAATTATATAAAAATATATTGAGGGATCTGTATATGGATTTAAATATATTATACAAAAATTGTACAATCAAATAATCCCATTGGGAAAATTCTATAGTCATCTCATTGTGTAATCTCAAAGTACATGTCATGCTCATAGGAGAGTACATGCCATATAATCCAGTTTAGACCCTGATTCATCTAGTATCATAATACATGGAATGTACTCCCATTTACACAGAATGTGGAAACAAAGTACTTTTATTGTTATATACCATGACTCAAGTCATGTTTTGTAGGATGTAATAGTGTGTATAACATATATGTTGGTATATCACACAATGTGGATGTCCATGTTCTTTAATAGCCCGGGATGTTAACTTAAGGACATAAATGGTGTGTTTGTGTGTGTGTTTGTGTGTAAACCATACATTTTTTTAAATTCATCATCAACCATGACCAAAATGATGAAAAATAAATTCTGTGTTCATAGACCTAATTTCAAGTGATCAAGAATTATATATACCTGGTTAGTCTTCCCATTTCATTCTAAAAGTCTCCTCTACCAATCTCTATCCATCAAGAAGTGATTGAAAATTAAATGAAATAATTAAAGAACCCAAAATCAAGAATGAGGAAAATAAAAATTATGATTTTAACCTCATTGTTACATACTAAAGATTTAAGGTTGGATCTACATCACATCATCACTTCGTTTTGATCTAGCATTGAATTCACTCAGTGAATGGGGCTCATCCATCTCACCTGTTATCCATTTGAGATACCAGAAATTAATAAGGGGAGGCCACTTCTAATTAATTTTGAATTATAGACATTCTAAATGGTGGAATAAAAATAATATAATATAAATAAACAATCACCCAAGAGAGGCTCATTTCGGGACCCAAAACATGATTGATGATTGTGCCTTCCCAAGATAAAACAACCCATTTTGAACCTGATAACTGAGTTAGAATTAAAATATACATGTCCACTTAAATATTAACAATTTTCTAAAACATTGGATAAATATTATATTATTTAATAAATAATAAATAAACTATAAATTTTCCCTTCTCAAAAACTCATCCAATTACAACCTAAGGGAAATCATCTCATCCAAAAACAAAGAGACAATTATAAAATATTTTAATGGTTGTTTTTTAAGGTAAATTTACCATTTTACCCTTATTTAACATATAATACTCTAAAACCCAAATATATGTTCTGTTTACTACCTGGAAAAACTCATATCAATCCATTATATCTTCACTTATTGTTAATAATGGTCCTATAAATGTTGTTTTGAATGGTTTTTTGAAGAACCTATTGATAGTAGTCCCAAATTAAATGTTTCTTATTAAAAAAATATTGATTCTTATTTTAATGTTCTTATTTTTAGTTTATTTGAAAATGTTATTAATACATAAATGAAACCTTCACATGTATCTAATTTCTCTAAATATGTTTTTTCTCATAAAAAGTACAATAATTATGTTTTCCCCGACATTATTTTTTCAATATAAAATGATTTTATGATTACTCATAATACTCAACTTTATATTTCCAAATAAAATATCTACTCTAATTTTATTTTGATTTTTCGTTAACAAATTATATTTTAAATAATTCTCTTTTTCATCAATGTACTAAAAACTATAAGTGACCCACCATTAGTTGAAAGTATCTTCTATTGTCCAAAACATTATTGTTTTTAATGGTTTCACCACTAATTTTTCTAAGACATTATTATCTCATAAGAACTATTTTTTATCATAGAAAAATAAATTACTATTTTAATGATTAAATAACATGTTAATAAAAATTTATTTCTTTCAGATAATCCAAAAGATAAAAATGCATTTATCCTCAAGGCTCAATAAGTGATGATGTTGAAAAATTAAATATATTATAATTCATTAAAACTAACCACAATTATGTTCTATATGTTATGATTAGAATATTGGATTTTTAAACTTATAAATAGTAACAACGCTACTAGAATTTGATTAAGTGATTATCTATTTAGTATAAAATGTATGATTTCTTTAATTGAATATTGTTATTATAATAATAATTTTTTTAAAATAACTTTGAAATTTGCATTTCACATTCTATTTTATTCTACCCTTTATTTTCATTACATTTTCACTCTTTTTTTCACATTTTATTTTCTTCTTATTTATTAGTATATTTTTGTTTCGTTCATTTTGTAAGTTAACATGGTTATTCATTAATTTTTAATCAAGGTTATTATCTCTCTAAGCAATCAGAGTTTTTAAGGTTATTTACATAGTGTTTTTTTGTGGTGTATCATTAATTGAATTTATTAATCTCTATGGATATAAATGATGTGACGATTAAGAATTGAACATTATGGGTGTGTCCACATAATGTTTGAAAATATTGATTCTCAGATATTATTTATTTTCATGAAAGTTGTTTTCATTTTTTTATTGGTGTTATTGTGTATTATTTCCCTTTCTAGAAGCTATGTTAATATATATTTTTATATTGGATGTTTTTCTCTTGGATTTTATTCTTGTTTTCTTTCTTGGATTTTATTAGGGGAGTTTTGGGGTTAAAATGGTGTTCTTATTTTCTTTATAAAAATCATTGTACTAAAAACCATGCACATGATTTTCTATGTTGGGACACATGATTAAAAAAACCATGTTCCCAAACTATTGGACTCCAATGGTCTTCTTTTTGGGTTAAACGGTTTGGATACGTGGTCAGTTAAATTATATTCTAACCATAAAAAAACCCTCTTTCCAAGGGTTTATGATTTTAACTAGGTGTCAACATGGTTTAGACGAAGCATTTCCACCCTTCCAGTGGGTTATTATATGCTACACAGTTTTTTGGGCCAAACCACACAATATTCCCTAAACATGTACCAACCATGCATAGCCCTGTGGGCCTCCAAAACATCCAAAAATTTCCCGAAACATCCCCAAAAAAACCCAACTCAAAGAATAGTTAACAAGGTTTAGTAATTATATATATGTAGGTAACAGGATGTTAAAATATGCCCATTATAAAGGATATCAATCCTTATAAAGTGATAAAGATCTAGACTCACAAAAAGAGAACGTAATTGTTTCATCATAAATGATTCCAGCTCCCACATATCATGGTTATCTCATCCACACTACCATAATACTCTGATAAATGGAATCATTTTTTCATGTAGTACCTTATCCAAGTTATAATTAATTTAAGCCGGTATCTCAACCATGGTTTATTGGGCTTAAGATCATTATCCTCTCATTAAATCACATGATAAGGATCGGTTCAATACCTACTAAACTGATAAAAATAAAATAGATCATTAATTGAAGTCAAGTTATATGGTAAGTCTAATGGATATTCCACCATTCCAAGTCACTCCATTATCTCAAAGGGTCCAATAAAAATATGTTACAACTTACCCTACTTACCCAAGTGGTAATTTCCCTAGTGAGGTGAAACTGTGAGAAACATTAGATCACCAAACTCAAACTCTCTCATATGATGATCATAGTTCTCATATGATTTGTGAAGGATATATGATGTGGCCAAATTCTTATGAATCAACTGAACCTTTTCCATTATCTCTTGAATGAGAATTGGAAAAAACAAGGACCACTCTTCCAACTCTTCCCATTATAAGGAATATCTACATGGATTTACATATTATTCATCAAAGGGTTCCATATTTATAGAATTCTCATAAATATTGTTATAGAAAAATTATTCAAGGGGAAAAGTATTTTCACAATATCGACCAAAATCAACCATGTAATCCAGAATCATATCCTCAAGAAATGGGATTTCCATCTATGTTTTTTCACCCATATATGTATGATAAGCTATGATCAATTTAAATTGAGATCCCATCACCTCTAGAAATACTTTCTGGAACATGAATGTAAACCTTGGGTCTCTATCATAAATAGTCATATAATGAACTCAATTGTGTATAAAATTCTCTATGATGTAGAAATTTGGGAGTTAGTACTCTTTCATCCTCTCATTGAAGAGTATTAAATGAGCCAGATTCATACAAAAATCTTTTATTAAGAAAATTTCATCCTTCCCAATATAATTCCATGGAAAAAAAATGATGAAGACCATGAAAATATCATCCCACTTCCATAACAGAATGGATAAAGACTGTAAAAACCTTGTTGGTCTTTTGTGTTCCACCTTAATTTTCTTAAAAATGAGACACCATGATACTAAATCTACAATGAACTACCTAATATATCACCAACAATAACTATATATGAAATTGTGATACAAATTGATAGTTCTAGGGTGTATGGAACAACCATATGGATTTCCACTGTCGATAAACTCATACATTAGATAAATTAGAACAACAACTAGCTATGGAAGCACAAGGATCCATTGGGAGATAAAGTCCACTCACCAGAGGTATCCCCACCATAAGTATTTTAAAAATGAATTAGAACTCTATATTTCTTAGTTTATTAATATAACCTCACTCATTTATGGAAAATTTATCTTTCACCAACACCAAGAACACATTCCCCCTAACCTCTTCCACTCCCAAGATCATCTCAGCAAAAAACATATCAAAGAAAACTCCACAACCACATCCTTCATTACTTTTTTTTGGTAATTTTTTTCTCAATGCATCAGAAACTAAATCCCCTTTACAAGTAGTATGTTTCATATCAAAATCAAAATTCTAAGGATACTCCACCAAATATCTTTTTCATAAGTTTATATCCTAAAATGTAAAAAATATATTTCAGGCTCCTATGATTACAATACACTACAAACAACCCCCCTAAAGAGATAGTGATAATATATTTTGAGTGAATTCATAACTGTTTCCAACCCAAGATCATGGGTAGGGCTGTTATTTTCAATGGGATACAAATAGAGAGATCCATCGGCTTCTAAATGGTTCTCTTGAATCAAACACATCCAAAAACACATACCAGAAGTTTTTTAGAAAACGTCATAACATGAAACTAGTTCCAAAAGAAACAAAACTGGTTAATAAATCATACCCACCTTTATCACCTCAAAATATATCATAATTTTTTCATTTAGTTAAAAAAATTACTCCCATATGTGATAAATATGTAATGGAATATTCACGTTTGAAGAAAGCTTGATCAAATCGTCAATATTAACCTGCCAAACCCAGTAATATTCGGATCTAAAACACATTTTTGGGAAAATCCAAATATATAAAAACATGTATTATATTAGGATCCAATGATTCCTCCCTATAATATATAAAATAACTCAAAAATATCACTTATTAGATCCAAAACTCACATTTGGAAAGCATTTCATATAGACGATTTTCATTTACGGTTTAAAGACTAATATCCAAAAGATATGTACAATCCCTATATAACTTGGAGTACTCTAGTATATATTCTTTGAACACACACAAAAATAAAGTCCAAGAACCAATGAAACATTTGGTTCATAAAATCAATAAATACCACAGGAGAAATTGTGAGAATGAATGGAATAACCAGAAACTCAAAATTCTTATACCATCTCATAAAAATTGTATTGGGTATATCCACATATAAGAATCTCCACTAGTTGTACCTTGAATGAAGATGAATCTTTGGAAAAAAAATCCCCTCGAAGCTAATAAAATAAATCATTAATCCATGGAAAATGATTTTTTTTCTTAATAGCCACTGGAATCAAATTTAAATAATACACTCAAAGTCTAATTTTCATGTGTACCTTCTTAGAAAAAAGTAGTTGTGAAGCACATGGTTACATTATAGGGATAATAAATCAAATATTCTCTAGGTCCTATAGATTATATTTTAATCCCACTAACTCAATAGGTTTCATTCGATTTGATGACATATAAATGGGAATCATACCACGGGTAAGTTCAATAGTAAATTCGACCACTCTCAATGGTTTTGAACTAGAAAAATCATCTAAAAACCTATATGTATGCATATAAAACTATAGTAATTAGATATAATAAAAGATCGTCAACAAAAATAAGAAAAATCTTTGAAAACTCACCCAAGATTAACCCCACATAAGGAACAACAGGCCCCACCCTTCCCAATCTAGAATCCCACTCACCCTGAAAATGATGAGTGAACCTATTGAATGATAAAAATGAAACCAAATCATGATAAAAATACATATAGGAATTGATATTGATCATATACTCTATTCTAATTATTAGTTTGAGTATGTCAATATCACGTACTAAACATTATCACACCAGCTTGAAGTCAGTTATCACCACATGAAATAGGGTATACTTAAAACATTATTCATACCTCTTTCCCAAAGGTGTGGAGAGATCAAATTTGAATTTCATAAGTACCAAGAATAATCAAAACATGTCAACTACCTTTGATGATATAAAGTAATGTGTTTAATTTATATAAAAAAATCAACCACCAAGGAAGGTAAAATAAACATCATACCTCTAATAGTTGATAAACCTACTTCAGATTTATTTAGTGCACACTCCACCACATAAATATATCTTATCTGAGCCTTATGAACATCTCCCTTAAACTGATAATGAGACCAACCACCCTTGTATGCCATGATATGAACCTGTGAAACCTTGGTGAGATTTGATCCATCCTTATAGGTATGAGATATACTTTAACAAATATGCCTTAGCTGGACCGAATGTGATTTACAAAAACATGTATTAGGAGTCTCCATACAGTTAGAATTGGTATGAACATAAATTTCACATTGATAGAATAAGAATGATTATGTCCAAAAAAATCCCACAAAACTGGTCCTGATGTAAATAGACCACACTTATGCTTCCTTTTCTGGCAGAAGACAGAACATGTTCAAAAACACCACCCACTAAAGATCCACCCAAACCAATCTTTAAATCTATGTAATCCTCTTCCAAATTTTCTTTATTGTATACCTATATTAAGGTTATAAGGTACATAATAATCAACATCAACCAAATATGAGTCCTCATCCCTAACTCAAACCTTTGAGCCTTTAGGTATTCATTGGTTATCAGCTCTGGAAAAAAATGCACCAACTTAGAAAAGTGGGTGGAATACTCTAGGATTGTATGCTTCCCTTTCTCCAAGGTTATAAAGTATTGATTATTTACTACATGTAAATACTTAATGTAAAACTAGTTATTTAATATTTTATTAAAATAAGTCTAAGAAATATTATCATGCAACTTAACTGGCACAATATATCCCCATTATTATCTTCCTTGTCTATCAAGCATGTACATAGAAAACCCCCAACATAGATTCCTCAACAGTCCTAAATGATTTTAATATACTTTCAATAAACTAAATAAAATCCTAATATTCCTGGGGTCCATTGTCACCATGAAATATTGGTTGATGCTGCTTAGTAAAATCTGATCCATGATCTTCTACCCGTCACAGTTTCCCGACACCATCTTTATCTAGAGTTTGAATTGTATTGATAATATATTCAACTAAAGAAGGTTCCACGGGAGGAATCCCCAAAAAATACTATATCATAGTTTACAATCTCAAATTTTGTAGATATATTCTTATAGGAATTATCTACTAAGCTTAAGTAAAATACTAATAATCACTATATCATATTCCAAAATCATAAGTCCAATTTTGAGAATTTGTTTCCCTGCTTTAAAATGTGATGAATTTAAATGAACTATGGATTCAATGAAAAAATATTTAAAAAATAATAGTTCCATTTAAATAAAATTCCTAACAAGTTCATTCAATTGACCTTCTACTTCATGCCTCAAAATTCATAAAAACATTTTGAATTCCCATGGTAAATTGAGTTCATCCATGAAAGTGAGCTGGTCAGGCACCCTCCATCATATACTAAATGAAAAATGATAGTCCTAGCTTCTATCTACAAAAAAGATTGAACCATAATCAGGTATTTATAAAACACTTCATGTTTAGAAACCCTATGATACCATTATATAACAAAACAACTTGAGCCAACTAGACAAGCCACGTGTGAGGGACCATCACTTTGGTGAGACAAAACAAGATAACAAGAGAAAAGTATCATATGTATGAAAACAAGATATCTAACTAGTTTTCAATATAGATTAAAAACATACATCCAAGATTCAAACAATTAAAACCAAACTAGTAAAACTATAAATTATTGTAAAACTAGACCAACAAGTCTCTGTGTGACCAAATTTCACCTCCAAACCATCCCGTTATGATGAAAATGACAAAAAGATAAGCTGAAATGCTATAAGATTCCTTTCCCATCACCTAGGTCCTGAAAAACAACATGAAACATTCCGAAGGAAAATTTATTTTGTGAAAATAAATCCCAATATGATTACAAAAAATATTCTATACAAATTATAATATCATTAATTCTGAATTACTAGATTTAAAATAAATAATGTTTTAGAAATAATTTTCATAAATTAAAACCATTCATAAATCACCCAATGGTTTTTTATAAAATCATTTAATATTCTCAAGAGAAGAAATATGAAAAGTATAAGTGATAAATAATGAGATAATAATCAATAAAATACATGAATATTTCATAATTTATACGTGTAATAAAATAATAATGACCAATCCATCATGTGAAATCATGTGATAAAAAAACCATGACCAATCCATCATGTGAATGTCAAATAATAAATGAAAAATCACACCAATTTTGTTCTATCCAATGGGTATATAAAGTAGAAAAAAAAATCCCAATATTAGCCTATAGTGAATCTAATCGGTAAAAATTATAGTGTACTTTTTTTCCACTAAATTGAAATAAATCATCAAGTGAAATTACAAACACTATGAGTGACATGTCTATTCTTGATGCACCCAAGGATTCTAATGGGATAATTTTGTCCAAAACCATTTAAAAAAAGACTCAAAATTTATAAAACATTTTAAAATCCAGTCCATTCCATTTCGGTGCTTGGAACCCTATTTTTCAAACTAAAACCACCATTCAAGGATTATATCAAACACATGGTATATGAAAACTATTTTTAAAGAAAACCACCTTTCAAAATATAATTCATTATCTAAAAAGCCCATTTTAAACACAAAAATATTAAGTAAATAAATAATTTAATGTAATTTAAAATAATAATAAGTAATTCATATATGTATTTCTTTTTATAGAAACACCAACCTCAATATTGGTGGTACCACTAATCACCTCCAAAAATAGAGATTGGGGAAAAGTAGATCAAGACCTTGTGATCCTTGACCATAAGAAACACCTCAATCACATTTGAAATACCTTATATCTAAAATACACATCCCATTTGATTTTAACATGATTATAGGAGAATAGATCCAACAAGGACCTAAAAAGAAAAGGCATAACAGTATAGAAATGAAACATACCTTGATTTGATCTATTAATAATGAAGTAAATCTACCTAGAATCCCAAGGAAGAAGCCTCAAAAGTTATAGGAAAGTATTATGTTGAACCAAAATTAAATTAGAGGGTTCTTATAGGTTAAACCATTGTCCTGATATTTTATTGAAACCAGTGTTTTTTGTATTAAAAACCATGTACAAGGTTTTCGAGGATGGGCCATAAAATTAAAAAATATTGTGTACCCTAACCAAGAACCTCTTATGGCCTTTGTTTTGGGTTCACAATTTATCTACATATTTTATTTTACTATATCCCTTCCATGAAAAACCCCTCTATCCATGGGTGCATGATTTTTCTTGGGTGGCCGAAAAGTTTAGAAAAACTATGCACCCCCTTATAGTGGCTCAGTCCAGGTCTCAATGTTTTCCCTAACTATGAAACAACTATGCACATCCACATGGTACATTAAATCATTAAAAAATTTATTAAAACAAAAACCAAACAAGACCCAACTCAAAAGAGACAAAACAAAATTCAATATGTATCTTTAAGAAAGTAACATAATGTTATATATTTAATATTTATATTTTTTTCAATAGATATTGCATTCACCTTTTTGAGCCTCCCTTATGTATTAGAAACATTTTGAAAGATATTTTTAGTATAAACCACTTATTCACCTTCATCAGTTTTACCCCTTAATATTTTTATTAAGTTTCTCAACATTTCTTCTAGTATCAGTAATTTTCACTTTTTTATAAAGAACATTTATATTTTCTTCTCAATTTTTACCTTTATAAGGGATTTATGTATTCATATGTACACTTAATCTCTAACACATCATTCTCATAACTCCACCAAAAAAATTCATTCTACAGATGGTTTTTTCTTTCATTCACATCCTTTAAAAGTGTTTCTTTATTTTGGATCAATAAAAATGAAATTTTTTATAAAATTATAATAATTAAACTTGTTTTTACCTATTTTTTATGTTTCTTAAAACTAATCATATAAATATATCAAAAATTTTTATCCCTACATTTACTAGCATATATGATAATTATGCATTTTGAAAATTTAATTTTTTAAACTCTCTAACCCATTTAAAATTTTTATCTAAATATATATATGGTTACATATTTCATATACCCTTCCATTGTTTTTATCATGTCGTTAACATGTTAAGAAGGTTATTAGAGTCATTATCCCTTATTAATTTCTATATTTATTGTTGTGATATCTTAGTTTTTTCTTGTGGTCACTTGGTTTTTCATTTGGTTTCTTACCTATGCATAAGGTATAAGGTTATTGATGTGGTTCATCCTTCCTTCATGGTATTAACGCATTCATATATTCTCTCAATAGGTCATATGTTCAATAATTCATTTATGTTGATGATTCCTTCATGAGGTCACCTTGATGGTTGAGCTGTCAAAACCACTATCGTGTAGTCAATACCAAATTATGCAATGGATTTTTTATTTATTCCTTCGATTGAATCCATCATGTAGTTGATATATATATTAAATCTATATTGTCTATCATTATGGTCATTTATCCCCTTAAGAATAAAATGAGTCCCAAAATTTCTAAAATGACATAAATGACCCTTTTAACATAAATGTGAATATAAATATCAAACCATTATATTTAAAACTCAAAACCATTAATATACTTTATATCATTGAATATCTTCATATTCGTGTCTTTAAATGAGTCTTTTGATGGGAATTATATTAAAACAAAATTAACAATTAATTAAAAATGTAAGTTTTACTACATCAAAATTTTACAATATTCTAAGATATTTATCTGGAATTTTGACAATATTACATTTTCTATATTCAAATATTTTATATTTACTTTGAGAATAGATGATTCAAAACATTATTCTTGAGTCTTGGTATTGATCTTCTATTGATATAACCCCTTATATTAATGATTTTCATGCATGTTTATTAGCTACCTTCTATATCTATTTTCTATAATCGTGAGAAACATTTAAGTTATGAGTTCTTTCATTTCATATATTATTTCTCCCCCTTAAGTGTTGTGATATTTATCCAATCCTTGTCCATGTGATTTACAGGTTGTGATGTCATCTCACTTTCTCCTCTATTTTGGTGTATTGTGACATACATCCCTTCCATATAGGGGATCTGATCTTCGACTTTATTTATTAAATATAATTGTTCATTTATCATGTTTTTTATTTACTATGGGTGAAAGGTAAGGATTTATTTTTTAAGGTAATAAACCAGACTACAAAAGTTTATGGGGTTGTGGGGGAACTAGTCTGGTTACTATGTGTTTATACGTTTTTGAAATATTGTTTTTGGTTTTTCTTCTTGAATCATAATCTCAGTATTTTTATCATTCCTAGTTGTTTAAACCTTGATTTGATTTATTTTTAGAAAACCATAACCATAAATTTATAATAATTAACATATAGTAATGAAATAACTATTTTTGAATCTTTAAATTCTTTTAAAATTCACACACTAGAGATGATTAGGTGGTTTAGTAGTTCCCTTTTAAACAAGAATTTTGATGGTTATCTAGAGATGTGTTATGGTTTGGTTTGAAAGTATCCATTTAGTGTCCATATGGGTTGTTTCCATAGTTTCTCGATAATTATATAATGATATTGATTATACAATCATTTGTATAATCAGATGGAAACTAAATATAATCGGGCAATTAGTGATTTAACTAAATTAAAGTTGTTATCTAATGGATGTTGTTGGATTTTCATTAAAATTGTAATAAATGACGTAATGAATGGAACATAACGGATAAATGGAAAATATTAAAATAGTTTAAAAGGATGAAAAATTAATATAGTTAGGGGTTTCATATAGTTGGTTATTTGGAATAAATACTCTGGTTGAATTATAGTGGAGGCAGAAGATTGTGGTATATTCCATAGTGTGGTGATAAAATTATGATCCAAGCTAGTAGTTCCTTTTTTGTGTAAACCCTTAGGTTGGGTATTGTCTACATATATTATACCATTATTTTTCATTTTATTTTATTAAACACCTCACCTTGGTTGGATAACCTTACATAGTCCCAAAAGTGGTTGGTTCTAGTTGTTTTACCCAAACATCTAGGTCGGCAAGTGTGGGTGGTGGAATACACCCTATTCCCTACTCTCCCTTTAATATTAGAACTCACTCTATGATGGATGATGTTAGGGAAACCTAGTGATGGATTTTAGATATGTGGTGTGGGTCAGGCATAGTATGTGAAGGGAATTGGTTAATGTAAATGTTCATGATACCGTACTTTACTGTAAGGGTGTTATGTGTATGATGATGGGGATGGATAAGCTATATGAAACTAATGTTGTGAACGTGGTATATGAATTATAATTACTCACTAAATCAAGAATGTAATGGCCTATTTTTTGAACCATGGTAAAATTCAAAATGAATTTTAATTTTAGCAGTTGGTTGTTGAGTTTTTCTTTAAACCAAGCTTTGAAATGAAATTACAAGTTTTAAAACTTCTAATAGTGTTTTTTTTTTGACTTCTCTAAATTCCTGAGTGGTTCCTTGGGTTTCCCATTGAGTTTAATGAGTGTCTATATCCAAAACATCCAAAACATGTGGAACTGGTAAAGGCCCATGGTAATTCAAAAACCTTTTGGTTCACTAGAGGAAACCATGTTTCCTTATTGGGAAGGACTGAGGGTGTCGCATGGTTTTGTTTAATCATGCACACTAGGATGAAGGGCCATGAATTTATTGAAGGTTTCTTGATGGAGGGGAATTGCATGGTTTACACATGGTTTCCTAAATCATTTGCATGAACCTTGTGACCCCACTTCTTGGGCAGTTATTGAAGAAGGGTTGGAGCCCGATTTTTCTAACCACACATCCAAACCATAATCCTCTTTAAATGGGTGGGAAATTATAAAAATTCCCCTCCAATCTTTTTCGTTCTAATCTATTCCTTTTCTCTTACCCATGCACAACACCTTCTCATGAGCTCTCATCCTACTCTCATCTATGCATGGAATCATATCCTTCATCTATACTCTATTTCTTCAATAGTCATATACATTATACTACTAATGGTAATATATTTATTTGTCTTGATTCCATTATTTGTTTATACCTTTATTTTTTTGTTAAATCGTGTGAGATAATTCACATTATTTTTAGTGTGAATGTTTTTTTTCTTCGATTTCTCTCAAATCAGTCCAAATAAAGCCTCGAGATTGGATGTGTGGTTCATCCTATACATGAGTTAAGTTTTGAATAGATTGTTCAATTAAATTATGTCCATTTATAAATAGAATTTTGGTGCCACACATTGGTATTTTTGTTTGAGGAATCCTAAAAGTGATATTTAATTTATTGAACATAACTCCTTAAATATAGTATCCCTTGTATATTAAATTTTAATTTTTAATTGTTATGAACGTCAATATTGAACCACCCTTAAGGTTGATATTCTTAAACACTTCAAATTAAATAATTGTTTTCAAATAAAATCCCTCTCTTAGGTTTGTTTTCTAATAAAAATGAAAAATATTATTTATGAGGAATGTGGTATGATCTGACTCTCCACTAAGTTACCCCTTAGTCACCAAAACACCTCTTAAGTGGTCGTGTCCTAACTTCTTATGGGATGAAATTGATAATTCTATATAGTATGAATGTTATCATTGCATATATTATACTATTTCATGCATGGTTTTATCATCCATGGGAACACCACCCAACCAATTAGTTTTAATACGTACTTGGAATTACTTTATATATAAAATGAAAACATAAGGAATTAATTGAAATTATAAATTGGATTGTCCCTCTCTTTTTTAATACATGACTTGTAATTTGAAATGATTAAGTACATGGACTCTCTTTTTCCATACTTGAATTGGTAAACTGGATTATCCCCCTTAAAGTAAATGACTGGTACTATGGAATTATTATGAACATAGCATCCTCCCTTATTAATTTAAATTATTAAATAAATTTTGATGTGCCTTGATCGATACTCGGTCTCCATTTATGAGATGCCTTAGACAATCTCACAGGTTGTTAGAAATTACATACACCTTAAATGATACTTGGGTCACCATTTATGGGATTCCAAGGATGTGATCATTGGTTACTTGAGTTGTGATACACCGTGAGTGAAACATGGTATCCCACGGATGGTCTCACCGTGCATTTTTTTTATAACTTCTTCTGAGTGATATTTGTTCCCTAAGGGAGACACCATGGATGGGCTACATGGCTACATGGTTGCACTAGGCTCTGAGTGATAGTTAGTCCCCTGGGTGAGATACGAGGGTAGAACATAGATTTTTGTTTCATGATATTCTAAGAGTGATACTTGGGATTCCATTTAGGGATCTCCTTGAATGGACTCTTATGGTTTTGGGTATTATTAGTTCCCTTGGAGTGATATATGGTATTCCTTTTGGATCACATTGGATGGGCTCACTATTTTTTTATTAAATTCAAATGATTATTTCTAAATTGAAGAATAAAAATATTTAACCATTATTCTAGGGACTCATTCTCAAAAAAAAATTACATTCTTAAGGTTGGTCCACTTTTGATTCTTGTTCTATGATTCCCATTATTACCCCTATATCATATCTACAATATATCACCTTGGTTCAGAGACTCTGTCTTAGGTATAAGAAGGAATGGTCAACCATGTATCCTTGAGGAAACTGAGACCCACTTATTATATTTATTTATTTGGTTATATTCTATTTACTTATTATCTCTTCACATTGTTGAATCTATATTCACATACTAGATTTAGCTTTATCCATTATTGTTGGTGGTATACTAAGTATATCTCACACCCTAATCAGACCTCTATTGCATTGGGGTATCCAATAAGACCTCATTAGTTATAACATCATGATCCTTAGATTGTGTTGTTATGTATGTACCAGAGAGTTAGAATAGTTGGACTAAGCTAGAGCTCGGGATTCTCATGGAGTTATCCTTGGGGAGTTTTTTCATTTGATTATTATTTTTATATTATTCATTATTTCATGTTTAATTTTTGTTATTTATTTGGTAGCATCACATGGACATTCAAGATTGGTTGTATTTGATTATTTCCAGGATTATTCAGTTATAATATGTATCCTCTGTAGCTCTTTATTTTATAATTGCTTCTCCCGCTATTATCTAATGATATATTATCTCTCATAGTGATGTGCTACCCTGATCATGACGGTATAGTCCAACCATTGTACCATCGTAATACCATCGCTGATAGTCGAAAACCTCTAGCATATGGGGTGGTGTGCTTGAGTCCATGTTCCAACCAGCCTAGCTACCGGTTTAATAGTTTTTCAGGTCAGGATGTTACAAAGTGGTATGAGGGAATTTATTTCCTTTTTTATTTCTATTTTGTTATGGTAGATATGAGACTAGGAATGTGTTGGATCTTGGTAAACTTTTATGTCTTGGAGTGATAAACCCATGCATGGGGAAAAGTCCAAGTGGATAAGGATGGGATTTTTGTTCATGAAATTCATTGTTATGATTGACTGTGATTTCACCTTGAGTGATTAGTGTAATTTTTCTACTAATTGATTTATGAGATTCAAAGTATTTACATCTGGAATATATAGTAAGGATGTATAATTACTTATAGAGATAATATTTCAACTATTTTCCATATCTAATTTAATGGTTTAAACCCCACCTGTTTGATATTTTATGTTAATTGAATCGTTGTTGGAATTGAGGAAATATTTGAGATAAATTGTGAAAATTTTGTAATACATGACTTCAAATTTAATTTAATTGTATGATGTATTCTAGGATTGTAGTTAGAGGAAACTTTGTGCCACTTTGCATCACTCACAGCGTGACGACGGGTTTAGAAGAAAATAATCATTGCTGGAAGCTGAAGAAGAACACTTACACATAGTGTGATGACTATGAACGCCGTGATAATTTCAAAAATAATTTTTTTAGGACATGATGTGAAGAAATATCACAAGGTAAAAAGCAATTACACAACATGTACTCTTAGTACATGTCATGTAGTAAGTCAACCAATCAAACCAGCGTATGATATTCATGGGATGTGATGGAGAAAGTGGATCAGGGGTAAACGATGTGTAACCTAGGTACACATCATGTACCAGTCAACATGTAGAGAAAAATAAGGTGATATTGGCTATGGTTTCTACCAAGGTTTTTCTATAAAATTCTTCCCTTGGCCTCTATTTGAGCGCACTCTGGTAGAGCAGGAGACAAGTAACACCCAAGGGGTCCTCCTGACCTTCCCCAACCCATCTGGAACCCTCCTTTTCCGTAGTGGAGATCGAGATACTTAGGAAGATTCCATCCACTGAAGCTAAATTGGAGAACATAAAGGCTTCCTAGTCAATGAGCATCTAAACCCCACATGGTTTTGGACGACGAAAGATGACGGGCACCCTCTTCCATGTTTTGAGCTTAATGTGTACTCTATTTTTGAATTCCTCTTGAACCTATATTTTTTTAATGAATTTGGTTTCTTTCATTCTCGAATATATCACCAACAAACTTTTTTTTATGGTTCTTTCAATCTATAAAGTAAATTAATTGACTTCACTATTTAAATTTCTGTGGTAATTTCTTTTTTTTAGCATAGTGTTTTTTGTTAGGTTTGATTTCTTGGAGGTATCCAAATAATTGAATCACTACTATATACATGACAACAATCATGTGAAGATCCTGATATTATGTCTATTGAAGTTTTAGTGTTCACCTGGGTGTCATTGGGGGTGCATTTAGGAATTAAAATTGGGAAATATTTTCAAACAAGGAATAGCGGAGTGTCTGAGAGGGTGAATCTTGTATATGACCACTATTTTAATTGGATTTTCAAACCCACATTATTTTTTGTATATTATATTCCTAGATATTTAATTTCATATAACAGTAGTCATTATTACACTTTGTTTTCAAATAGTTAATTAAATCCTCCAATTTTCCCATCATTAAAAAATAACAATCAAAAGTGACAATTTTGTATCTCATATATCAAACTTCTCGAGATAAAACCCTTTGGTCATCATTATACTACATTAAAAGGGGAAAATTTTGATTGAGGTTAACGAGATAGGAAACCTTTACATCAATTACCTAAATCACTATATGCACATGGGGATTCACATTCCATGCCATAAAGATTGCATTTCTAGGATATTATATATTTTTTATGTTTCTTGCATGATTATTAGAATCCATGTTATATAGAATGTTATGTATTTTAGTACCATGTTCATTTTTATGCCTTCTTAGTTATTTCATTAGTATTATTGTTTTTATAACATGAGGTGTGACTTATTTAATAATCTTGAAAGTACAACATGATTCTGTTATTATTATTCCTATTTTAGAATGAATATTTTTATGCCTTCCTTGAGTATTTCCCTTCTCATGTAGTAGATATAAATTTTATTTTATAACACTTATTTTCTTATTTACTATGTTTCCTTGTATTACTAAATGTGATATAATTCCTATAAAAAAATTTATATACAATTGGAAATTAAATTTCTAGTATCTAACTAAATGGTGTTTTCCCACATATATTTAAGGAGACATCTTAACTAACCAATAATGTCATCATATATCCATGTACCATTAGTTACATGGGATGAAACATTTATGGTTGTGATTAAATAAAATAAAATTTCAAATATACAAATTTTATGGCCAAAATATAAATTGGGAAATTGTAACCCATATAATTGAACCATGATCTATGAGTTTTAAGATCCATTGAGACTGTTGTATAAATATAAAAATTGATAAATGTTGACATTAAAATTATATATTTTCCTTTATAAATGCCTATAACCCTATCACTTATGAATGATGACTTGTGTGAAAAAATTACCAAAATCACAAATAGACTCAACTCGGTCAGTTGGGGCATATTTTATATGAGATTAGCCACTATGGGTATTGAAACATTTATAATTAAAATAACCATTTTCAATTATATACCCATGTTGGATATGATGGGACACTTAGAGGTCACACATGTATGTCTTTTCATAGTAATTAACTTCATAGGGGTATGTTTATGTGGATTAGGGATGGTTATTTAATGTGGCAGTAGCTGCTTATATGGTGTTACATATAGATGATAGTGGAATATTACTTGACCAATCCCCATTATAATATATAAAAAACCTTTTACATACCTTTGAGATTTATTAGTTATGAGGTGTTAGTTAATTAAAATTCCAATTTCAACCTTATGGGTGTTTTCCATTGTAGATTGAAATTGGGGTTTTCTTTAACTAATCCAATTGTTACAATCCTTGTAAAAAAATAAATAATGATTAACATGTATTTCATAAGAACAATTATTTAATTATTATAGGATGTCAGTAGAATAAATAATTCAACAAAGTAAGTTTGATGAATCTTACCATATTAATTGTGTATTTCTCTAAATAAAGTACCATGTATAAATTTGTAACACCCCGAGCTCCCACGATACGCCTCTCTTTCAATAATGCAATATCTTGCATTGTACGCAAGTTCGAGTTCTAACACACCGCAACTAATCAAAGTAGCCGTTATGAATAGTAATAACAACCTTTTAAATTTATAGAAATTTTATATTTCAAAATGGACTTCATTTTTGTATTCCTAATATTGAAATTAGCCTATGTTGAATTTTTTGTAATTTTCCGAGAACTTCCAAATTTTTATGAATAGTGAAAAATACTTAAAAAAACTTTTTTAATAAATATAATTTATAGTGATAAGTTATACTATTTAGTGGTTTTAAGGTATAATTAGAATATATTTTTACTATTTTATCCAATGGTGGTCATTACAATTAATTTAACATTGAAATTGGACATAAACAATTGCCAATCTTTTGATATAAATTGTTTCTAAAAAACACGCTATTTGTCGTAACAGCGGGAATTAATTATAAAATTAATTTATGCAACTTATATGTTTGGAATTTTTTAAAATAGACATCATTTTTGAATTAGGAATATCAATTATAGCTTAGGGTGAAATTTTGGCATTGTTCTGAAAAACTTCAATTTTTGATGAATAGTGAAACCACTAAGTGGTAGTTAAATAACCGATTTTTCGTTTAAATAAAATATTACCACTTCTGTGGTTTGATTTTCAAAAATCCGACATACATGATTTTCATTAAGAAGTAAAATGTGGTTCAATGAGATTAAAATAATTTTTTGGTGAATAGTAACTTTTAAGTTCTTAATCGCGATTAGAGGTAATTAGTGTAGTTTAAGGTAAAAACAATGTTTTAATAATATGATATGAGCTTGACACTTGTCCTACTCCTATTCGATGAGTCCTGGCCGACCAATAAAACCCATGGGTCAACTTGGGGACCCCATGGAGCCACTTTAGTTGGAAAATGACATTAATATATATTTATTTAATGTTAAAATTAAATTTACACAAACATGAGTTGTTTTACTAAAACAGTTTTTAAGTGGGGTTACACAAGTCCAAATTTTGATTATAAATATTAATTAGAAATCTAAAAAGATTTCCTACATCATAGTAGTTTTTTTATAATTTTTAGACATTGAATAAATTAAATTATTTATGACATAATTATGATGCAGCGATGACCTCATTATTTAACGATTTAAATAAAATGAGAAGATAATGCCAAATCCAAGGCTTACACTTGTCAAAAGCCTATTGGATGAGGATATTTCGAAACCTTATCACCTCATACTCGAATTATATAAGTGTTGGACCTTTATAATCCGAAAAGAATTGTGAAATAATGTAACATTTCAATCTTTCCAAAAGTGCCCCTCCTCTCCACTTATAAAAGGCCCCCACCTCTCCCACCTCATTTACACTTTCAAGCCATTTGGCTCGGCCAACCTCTGCCCAAATACTCTTCCAAATTCCCCCTCTTACTCCTAGAAGCCTTACTTTGGGAAGAACTCTTCCCAAGGAAGCCTTTGGCTCAAATCAAAAAGAGTTACCCGATTTTGAGGTAATGTCTTTTCTAATGTTGTTTTGTTTTATTTTTCTTCTCCAACACCCTAAACTATTTTTATTCATTTCTTTTGTAACAAAACCAGTATCCTCAATATACTAGGATGTTTTTATAAGAAGTATTCGAGATACACTTACACACACCTACATCTAATGGTTAAAGAACATATGGTTTCTGTGGATGGAGAATTTCTGCCTCACGAAACAATGATTGTTCAACACTCATATAACACCTTCAAAGGTGGCCATTAAGATGTCACTATTTTTATATATGATATATAATATGTTTATGTTTTACTTATGCTTCTGTATTTCTCATTTATGGCATACTTTATGATTTCCATTATGGGTAAAACGTGATAATTTCATTTTAGGAAGTGCGGACTACCGCCCCCTCAAAGTGATTTGAATCGTTAATGCCATATGTGGGATGTATAAAGGATGAAGAAAATGGTATTATACACTATATTATACTGGAATTATATTATACATTTATATCATTATGATTTAGTTCCATTAAATATGAAATTGAAATGAAAGTAGCGTTCATGCGTACGTACGGCTTACCGTCTCCATGAACGGTGCATTTCATTTCTTACCTCTAAATGTTACGTAATATTATAAATTAATGTATATACTGGATATATAAGATATATATGACATCTAAATAATGAATATAATTCTGGATATAATGGATATTCTACCACATGAACAACTTGTAATTATAAGAATTTTATTGTTGACTCAAGTTACCAAAGATCGACAAAACGACCGTTATTAACTTAAATAATTACATAATGTTCATAACATTGTAATAAGTGATATAAAAAGGATAATGAAATTTAAAATGGTTCTTAATAAGGTAGATATTAACTCTAGTTTATTATTCAGGAGGTTAAAGAATGGTTGAGTCAAGTCGGACACAAGGTAAGGGAATTTCTTAACCCAACTTCCATTCTTTGGGTTAATCTCCTACTTTCAAATTATGTCATGATATTATTATGTCATATTTTGTATATTTACTTTCTATATGTGTACCTATAGTGAATAAACATAATAGATCTCTTTTATTTTAAAAATTATCTTTTTAAGGACTTCGTCTCAATCTCCTTTCATTGAGGCATATTTGGTTTTCTACACAACTTTCTTTTATACGGTGTATAAACCCCTTTGACTTTTATGTTTATTCAAAAGGAATATTTTTTATACGAAGCGTTTTACTAAACGACAAAAAGGGAATGTTTTTCTTTCCGTACTTATGCGGCGACAACGACTTCTCCGCCGCCGTGACCATAATTTGAGTTTCGGCTTCCTCTACAAGCCATCATTTTTTTAATGAAAAATAAATACAAAGTTTTAACTTTCTTTTATTTTGGTATTGAAAATGGTTTTGAAAGCGTTTTTATTATATCAATGTGTTGTATTGATATCTTGTGATTGAAATATGGAAATGTTATGTTTCCTTTATGCATGTTTTATGTGATACGATTATGTTATGGTTTATGATATGTTTAAACCTATTCATATGAGGAATGCATTGGACTTAATAAGTGACGGGTGGAGCCCGCTATAGCTCCTCGATGCATCGGCAGGTCTCATGAGACAAACTAGTGTATTGGCACGAGGCTTTGACAAAATCTTATTTGTGGTCTTGGCACGAGGCCTTGACTACGTGTTTATGATAGTCTGGCATTATGCATTCCATCATTATGAAAGTGGTTATTGATATTGCATGTGATTATTCGACCAGTAGAATATCCATGTGAAGAAGTGAATGGCATTATCTCATTTTACTTTTGCCATATTATGTTGATGTTCAAGTTTAAAAGGCTTTTGTTTTAGTTATACATTTCCTTAAATTTTTATGTTTATTTATGAAAGCTTCCGCAATCTTGTTATCCTTACTGAGCATCTGAGCTCACCCCTTTCAATGTTTTAATATTTTTCTAGGATGTGAAGAAGTATTTTATGAATGACCTGCAGGGATAGTCAGAAGAGGATATGAGTGTGGACTATGAAGACTTTGTTATTAGTTTTTCACTTTATGATGTAATGTAAGACTTATGAATGTATCTAGTGTTTCCAAGGCTACTAAACTAATCGGTCTTTTGAGACTTGATCTTTTGTGATCATGCCAATGTTACGAAGTAATGCACCGACTCTGGGTAGCTGGGGTCGGGGCGTTACAGTTGGTATCAGAGGCAGTTTAGTACTAACCTTGGAAGCTAGATTTAGATAAACTCTGATTAGAGCACATAGCCCAAAGATAGACTTTGAGGATTAGTATAGAAGAACTTCCTAGAATTTTGGTATTATAGAGATGTTATGAGTTTTCCAAGCAATACATCCCTGTCTGGATACGAGCAGGTAGAGGCGTCTCTGGCACAGATGTACCTAGGGGTAAAACCCGAAAACACCGCTTTGAGCTAGACTCGAACGGGAACTGGTGCACGACAACGGGCCTTGCTGCACTCTTGGTTACGACACTCCCGGGGGATATGCTTAGGATAATTCTCATTTTATTTACAAACCACTATGAAGGGTTATGTGTATATACTTCCTCAAAGAAAACATTCCTTTTTATGATTATGGATTATATCCATAAATAGTTCAATTTATGTAAGGTGTTTTACAAGTATAGAATTATGTATTTTGATTCATAAACTAATCTAGTTTATTCCATTGTTTAGAAATGGCGCCTAGTGGAAGGAATGGAAACCGTATCAATGCACGAACTCCGTGTAGGGATTGCCCTCCTACTCAAGATAATTATTGTGGATCTGGAGATACAACTGGTGCTGATCAACTTATTACCATACTAGGACAACTCACTCAGGTTATGAATAATAACCTTACTCGTATGGAGCACCCTGATCCGCAACGTGGAGGATCAATGCTAGAGCATTTCATGAGGCAACGACCACCAACCATCAATGGGAGTACAAATCCTACAGTAGATGAGAAATGGATAAATTCCTTAGAGAAAATATTCCATGCCTTGGGGAGTAGTGAAAGGGAGAAGGTTGTCATGGCAGTTTACCGCCTCACTGGAGATGCCGATCAGTGGTGGTCGCTGATTCAAAACACAAAGGAAGATGATGACGTATCGAATATGGAATGGAGGGAGTTCAAAGAGCTTTTCTTAGAAAAATACTTTCCTCGTGACCATCGAGCAGATATGGAAAGACAATTTCTGAGTCTGAGGCAGAAGGAGGATGAGAATGTCGCAAAGTATGAGGCTAACTTTACAAGGTTAGTGAGGCATGCTTCCGATTATATACGTAACCCAAGGAGTAAGATTGATCGTTTCTTTGATGGGTTAAAACCATTTCTCCGTCGAGCTTTAGTATCACAATCCTTCTAATCATACGAAGATATTTTCTCATGTGCTATCAAGATAGAAAAGGAATTCTCTAAGTCTTATGACAACAAAGTAAAGCAAGAGAAGAAGAGAACGGTGGAACAAGAGACAGATAAAGGGAAAAAGGGAAAGAAGGATTTTCCAGTATGTGATAATTGTGGGAAGAATCACCTTGGTACTTGCCTAAAAGGAATGGGATTTTGTTATAAATGTGGAGAAAAGGGTCACCAGGCTCGTGATTGCAAGGGAAAGAAAGAGGCTATCAAAGTTGAATGCTACAATTGTAGAGAAATGGGTCATTATGCAAATGAATTTCCTAAGCGTCAGGGAAACTTACCTCAGAAAAGGCCAAGGGATCAAGGACAATCTTATGCTGTTACTACAGTTGAAGCAGAATAACTAATGTATTGGTGCTTTTGGACTCATGGATTATATTCTGGTTATTAGAATAATGTGATATATATATACGGATTGTACTGCAGTACTTGTTGATTTCAGTATGGTTTTAATATGATTAAGGTAATCATATTTTTAATATGTGACAATAAGAGAAACTTTTCTTTGTTTGGGGAATCTGATGTTACAATTGATTTTGGAATTAAGAGACCTTTTAGAGAAAGTCTGGACAGAGGTATTTTGGATAACTACAATGGTTGGAGTGGATTAAGTTGATCTTTGGATAGTATTGTTTAAGGTTAAAGAATTTCTGAAGATTATTTTTGGAATATTATAATACTATAGTTTTAGGAAAAGGACAACCTGTAGGGTGGGGAATAACTCGTCGCGTTGGACAAAGCTGCAGGAATCGAACCCACAACCATAGTGCGACAAGCCTTTATTTCCTACCACTAGCCTACAGGAAGTCCCTGGTTATTACAAAATAGTTTTTCTAATCTAAATGGTATGTGTTAACATTTGTAACCTTATACAATTAGGATAAATAGAATATTTTTGAGTTCCGTTACCATTTGGAGTAAAAGTTGGGTTTGTGGTAAAACTTTATTAATGAATGAAAGTATACATAACAAGTATGTATATTCCCTTATGTTCTTAGTAAATCTCCTAAATAAATTCCTCAACATTATAAAAGGTAACTTAAAACAAAAATGTTGTCGGTTAACTTTTCCAACTGGGGATTCAATGACCGTTTAACCAATCACAAGTTTGTGATTTTATTGTGGTCAAACTTTCTCCTAATCCTGTTTTCTATAACTCCCCATCATACCTTGATGGTTTTTTTCTCCTCCATATCCATATTTTCATAGAATCCTATAATGGGATATATCGGGTGACCTTTGTACTTATCTTGCTTTCTTTTAATGTTATATATTTATTAACCTTATTTCCGATGTGGGTTTTCCTCAAAGATATTTTCTCTTTTCAACCTTTTATTTTCAAAGAAAAATTTCAAATTGCGAGGACGCAATTTATTGAAGGAGGGGAGAATGTAACACCCCGAGCTCCCACGATACGCCTCTCTTTCAATAATGCAATAGCTTGCATTGTACGCAAGTTCGAGTTCTAACACACCGCAACTAATCAAAGTAGCCGTTATGAATAGTAATAACCACCTTTTAAATTTATAGAAATTTTATGTTTCAAAATGGACTTCATTTTTGTATTCCTAATATTGAAATTAGCCTATGTTGAATTTTTTGTAATTTTCCGAGAACTTCCAAATTTTTATGAATAGTGAAAAATACTTAAAACAACTTTTTTAATAAAAATAATTTATAGTGATAAGTTATACTATTTAGTGGTTTTAAGGTATAATTAGAATATATTTTTACCATTTTATCCAATGGTGGTCATTACAATTAATTTAACATTGAAATTGGACATAAACAATTGCCAATCTTTTGATATAAATTGTTTCTAAAAAACACGCTATTTGTCGTAACAGCGGGAATTAATTATAAAATTAATTAATGCAACTTATATGTTTGGAATTTTGTAAAATAGACATCCTTTTTGAATTCGTAATATCAATTATTGCTTAGGGTGAAATTTTGGCATTGTTCTGAAAAACTTCAATTTTTTATGAATAGTGAAACCACTAAGTGGTAGTTAAATAACTTATTTTTCGTTTAAATAAAATATTACCACTTCTGTGGTTTTATTTTCAAAAATCCGACATACATGATTTTCATTAAGAAGTAAAATGTGGTTCAATGAGATTAAAATAATTTTTTGGTGAATAGTAACTTTTAAGTTCTTAATCGCGATTAGAGGTAATTAGTGTAGTTTAAGGTAAAAACAATATTTTAATAATATGATATGAGATTGACACTTGTCATACTCCTATTGGATGAGTCCTGGCCGACCAATACAACCCATGGGTCAACTTGGGGACCCCATGGAGCCACTTTAGTTGGAAAATGACATTAATATATATTTATTTAATGTTAAAATTAAATTTACACAAACATGAGTTGTTTTACTAAAACAGTTTTTAAGTGGGGTTACACAAGTCCAAATTTTGATTATAAATATTCATTAGAAAGCTAAAAAGATTTACTACATCATAGTAGTTTGTTTTATAATTTTGAGACATTAAATAAATTAAATTATTTATGACATAATTATGATGCAGCGATGACCTCATTATTTAACGATTTAAATAAAATGAGAAGATAATGCCAAATCCAAGGCTTACACTTGTCCAAAGCCTATTGGATGAGGATATTTAGAAACCTTATCACCTTATCCTCGAATTATATAAGTGTGGGACGTTTAGAATCCGAAAATCATTGTGAAATAATGTAACATTTCAATCTTTCCAAAAGTGCCCCTCCTCTCCACTTATAAAAGGCCCCCACCTCTCCCACCTCATTTACACTTTCAAGCCATTTGGCTCGGCAAAACTCTGCCCAAATACTCTCCCAACTTCCCCCTCTTACTCCTAGTAGCCTTACTTTGGGCAGAACGCTTCCCAAGGAAGCCTTTGGCTCAAATCAAAAAGAGTTACCCGATTTTGAGGTAATGTCTTTTCTAATGTTGTTTTGTTTTATTTTTCTTCTCCAACCCCCTAAACTATTTTTATTCATTTCTTTTGTAACAACAACAGTATCCTCAATATACTAGGATGTTTTTATAAGAATTATTCGAGCTACACTTACACACACCTACATCTAATGGTTAAATAACATATGGTTTCTGTGGATGGCGAATTTCTGCCTCACGAAACAATGATTGTTCAACACTCATATAACACCTTCAAAGGTGGCCATTAAGATGTCACTATTTTTATATATGATATATAATATGTTTATGTTTTACTTATGCTTCTGTATTTCTCATTTATGGCTTACTTTATGATTTCCATTATGGGTAAAACGCGATAATTTCATTTTAGGAAGTGCGGACTACCGCCCCCTCAAAGTGATTTGAATCGTTAATGCCATATGTGGGATGTATAAAGGATGAAGAAAATGGTATTATACACTATATTATACTGGAATTATATTATTCATTTATATCATTATGATTTAGTTCCATTAAATATGAAATTGAAATGAAATTAGCGTTCATGCGTACGTACGGCTTACGTCTCCATGAACGGTGTATTTCATTTCTTACCTCTAAATGTTACGTAATATTATAAATGAATGTATATACTGGATATATAAGATATATATGACATCTAAATCATGAATATAATTCTGGATATAATGGATATTCTACCACATGAACAACTTGTAATTATAAGAAGTTTATTGTTGACTCAAGTTACCAAAGATCGACAAAACGACCGTTATTAACTTAAATAATTACATAATGTTCATAACATTGTAATAAGTGATATAAAAGGGTAATGAAATTTAAAATGGTTCTTAATAAGGTATATATTAACTCTAGTTTATTATTCAGGAGGTTAAAGAATGGTTGAGTCAAGTCGGACACAAGGTAAGGGAATTTCTTAACCCAACTTCCATTCTTTGGGTTAATCTCCTACTTTCAAATTATGTCATGATATTATTATGTCATATTTTTTATATTTAATTTCTATATGTGTAACTATAGTGAATACACATAATAGATCTCTTTTATTTTAAAAATGATCTTTTTAAGGACTTCGTCTCAATCTTCTTTCATTGAGGCATATTTGGTTTTATACACAACTTTCTTTTATACGGTGTATAAACCCCTTTGACTTTTATGTTTATTCAAAAGGAATCTTTTTTATACGAAGCGTTTTACTAAACGACAAAAAGGGAATGTTTTTCTTTCCGTACTTATGCGGCGATAACGACTTCTCCGCCGCCGTGACCATTATTTGAGTTTCGGCTTCCTCTACAAGCCATCATTTTTTTAATGAAAAATAAATACAAAGTTTTAACTTTCTTTTATTTTGGTATTGAAAATGGTTTTGAAAGCGTTTTTATTATATCAATGTGTTCTATTGATATCTTGTGATTGAAATATGGAAATGTTATGTTTCCTTTATGCATGTTTTATGTGATATGATTATGTTATGGTTTATGATATGTTTAAACCGATTCATATGAGGAATGCATTGGACTTAATAAGTGACGGGTGGAGCCCGCTATAGCTCCTCGATGCATCGGCAGGTCTCATGAGACAAACTAGTGTCTTGGCACGAGGCCTTTAAAAAATCTTATTTGTGGTCTTGGCACGAGGCCTTGACTATGTGGTTATGATAGTCTGGCATTATGCATTCCATCATTATGAAAGTGGTTATTGATATTGCATGTGATTATTCGACCAGTAGAATATCCATGTGAAGAAGTGAATGGCATTATCTCATTTTACTTTTGCCATATTATGTTGATGTTCAAGTTTAAAAGGCTTTTGTTTTAGTTGTACATTGCCTTAAATTTTTATTTTTATTTATGAAAGCTTCCGCAATATTGTTATCCTTACTGAGCATTTGAGCTCACCCCTTTCAATGTTTTAATATTTTTCCAGGATGTGAAGAAGTATTTTATGAATGACCTGTAGGGATAGTCAGAAGAGGATATGAGTGTGGACTATGAAGACTTTGTTATTAGTTTTTCACTTTATGATGTAATGTAAGACTTATGAATGTATCTAGTGTTTCCAAGGCTACTAAACTAATCGGTCTTTCGAGACTTGATCTTTTGTGATCATGCCAATGTTACGAAGTAATGCACCGACTCTGGGTAGCTGGGGTCGGGGCGTTACAAAATTCTTCTCCTAACTAGTAGTTAATGTTAATTTGATCCTTTAAAATGATTAAATAATTAAATTTAAATTAAGGTAAAGATATAAAATGGATCCTTTAGTGGTGTTATTAGATCATCCCTCTTGTAAGGATTAATTTGTATGTTTATTTTCTAGTTTCCTGAAATTGGAACTTGAGCACTACTCGTAGGCCTTATTTTCTATAGCTTAAATCTAAGTGATCTAAACTTGATCCTAGTGAACATTTCAGGTTTGACCCCTCTTATAGGGTAAAATACTTATTTTTTAGTGAGGGGATTTCCAAAGGTATTTAGTTACCAAAAACATAAAACTTTTCAAAATTATGTGAATCATTTTGGACATGTGGTGTCATTTGGTTACCATTATTATGTATAGGACTCTATAGTTTTTAAAATGAAACAAAGGTTGAACAGTTGGTCTTGTATTTTTTTACCCTATTTAGGGGAATTATAATCATGTAATGATCAATTTCAGTGGGATAGATATTTATATTCCATGGTCATCCACTTAGTAGGTTTTTTACTGTTCTTTTCTCCCGGTTCTATGTTGGAATACTTGGGAGTTCACCATTCTTATTTACAATCAATGGGGTTATACAACTCTGAGTATTTTCATTTTATAGGACATTGAATACTATGATGCATAGGGATGATAAGACTATGTATTTTATCAATTATGTTTTATTCTTCTCAGAAAATATCATGATAGTATGTGTTGTTACACACAATACCCATTGAGTTTCTATGTGGTGAAACGAACATTAAGTTCTCAGTGGAGATATTTTAATACATGAGCTATTATTATTTGATCATAGTTAATCTTCATAGAATAGATATATTTTTATAAATGAACTCTGTAATCAGTCCCATCTTTGGGATGATTTTACAAAATAGGATCATATGTTTTGAGGTGCTGGTCAGTCATTTTGGCTTTTACCCCTAATACTAGGACATTTGTGAGCATGACTTAGAGAATTATCAAGGGTTTATCTAAAGTTAATTTTGAGGAGCATACTTGTAAATGGATAATCAATCCTTCCATTCTATTCATTCATATTAGAGAATGTTGTCCACTTCTAAGACTTATGGTAGAAGGGTGATAGAGTGTGTTCCATGAAATAGGTTTCAGTTTTCAGTAAATCCAATTATTAGAAAATCCTAAAGTGGGGAGTGATGTGTGAATCTGGGTAATAAATTTCCCTCAAATTACAATGAAAAAAACCAATAAAAACCATTTTTAAATCATTATTGATACTTCTAAAATCCCTTGAGTCTAGTGTGTTTTGATTTAATTTGATGCTTGCATGGTGGAAACATGATAATACGGTTGGTTGTTTACACAACCCAGGAAAACATTGATAGTCATGATGGACATCAGTGGTTCTACTTGAGTGATCATAGGATTCCTCATGTGAGGAGGTAATCATGGTCCTAGTGGTGATACATCATCAGGTGAGGTTGATCTCTTCCAAAGAAGTTGTCCAGAAAGTTTCGACAGACCTTTCTGTATGCATTTTTTACGATTGTCTGGGAATCGTACTGAACACCTCATCTTTGATGAATTGGGGGTGTCTCGGGTCTTTCTTGGATATATTCATTACCCTATTAGTGTAATCATGGTTTATCAATGATCATGTACCCTATCTATATATTTTATAGGGTTTACTAAGGGATATTTGGTTAAACACTGAGATAAATGTTTAAAATTCCCTTCAGTTTTGATAAACAGGCTTTATACAAGTTACACGCTAGAAGCATGGATGTTATCAAGGTATTCTTAGTACTGATTGATACTTGGGCTCCCAAGTAGGAACACCTTTGATGGAATTAGGGAAACTAATTATCCCGTTACCCTGACTTCCCAAAATATCCCACCTTGGACTTAGTTAGTGTTCTTGACATGTGTACATTTGGCATTAAACTGACATCTCACTTGTAAACATCATATTATGTTTTTCCAAGAATGAGCTCCTTGTACTCTAGTTAATGATTATGTGGATACCTAAAACTTCACTTAGTATTGGATAGAATGTTGGAAAGGGTAATGATCTAGTTAATCAAGATGATCAATATGTCATGTTCATGCTAGGGAATGATAATATTAATGGACATTTTGGATAGAGATGTCACTAAAATCCTGTTACGGGCTTCGGTGAGTGTTTTTAGAGAAAATATCAAGGTTTTCTAAAAAACCCCACTGGGAATAGATTTTGAAATGCACTAACCATTTAAGATGAGTGTTTTGAGGTTATTCAACCAAGGATGGTTTGACTTGATGTCTCTCTCTCTTTTCATATACGGTCAGAGAGGAACCACTTTTGCCATGTCGTCAAGATGAGACAGGTGTAATGTCAATTTCGATCAGGGTTTTTCATTGAAAGGTCAACTGGAAAAGGCTAAATGAGGTTAATTGGGAGTTTCCCATTCATATGATCTAAGAATCATTCCATGAGAATCACTATAATGATATGGGAATGTATAAATAAAAAATTATATTGGTCTATACATCGTGACTAGGAATCAACCTTAAAACACCAAAACTTATGGTGGAGAGTTCTATAGGTCAGATGGTTAATGAGGAAATGATATGATCATGTCTCTAGTATGAAGGGTTCTAGTGATTATTTTCATGATGTTTTAGTTGGGAAAATGAGTCTTAACTTAAGTTTTTATATCTCTTATAGAATACGCTTAAATTAATTCTTAGAAGTGGGTTGGGAATTTGAAAATGCAATGTTCCCATTTGAACCAACCATCATGACCCAATTAGGTCGAGTAACATTTTTTTTGTATCCCCAATACTTCTTGGGGATGATATGTTCTATGGTGGGGAGATTTTAATGGACTCTTCTATTGACCAAGGTATAATTCTAATGTAATTTCAATTTTATTATTTAGGGGACATGAATTTATATAAACCAAGATTCTGAATGTAATTCCAATTGTTGTAAATATTAGAATTTGTGTTATTAGACTTTTATAAAGGACTAAGGGGTTCCTCATGTGTCTTATCGAGTTTCATCAGTGTCTGTATTCAAAATAACAGAACCATGAGTAACTGGTGAGGGTTCATGGTTTGATTTAAGTGTGTGTACCACCAAAAGAAACATTGTAGCATTCTCAAAATGGATGAGGGTGTTCCATTGTTTTTTCTAACCATTATCACTTTGTCATATGGTTGTGAGTGTATATAATATTTCTTTATAGAGAGAAATGTCATTGTTTTCTCATGGTTTCCCAAACTGTGCACATGAACTAAGTCACCCCTTTCTTTGTTCATAAATGATGCATGGTTAGTGTATGGTTTGGCCAACTATGCATCCAAACCATGTGCCTATTTAAAGGGAATATGAATTAAAAAGTCTCAACCCGTAATTTTTATTTGATTTCCCTAATTCCTTTTCCTCTTAATCATGTGAAACACCTTCCTATGACTCTCCACCTCCTCTCATCTAGGAAAGGATTCCTCTCTTTAATCCAGACTCTATTTCCTCCCCTACCAGATGTTTTAGGCAGATAATTGTAATATATTTAATTCTCTTGATTTCATTATTCCTTTATCCCCTCATAATTTTCACTATATTAATGAGAGATAATTCGCCCTATTTCTATGGAAAATGTTTTCTTTTTAGATTTCTCTAGAACAAGGCCAAATCAAGCCTCGAGCTTGGATTTTTGTGTTATCCTAAGCATGAGGTTTGTGTTTAATGTATTTTTCACATTATTCACACCATTTATAATTAGAATCATTGTTCCATGTTCCAAAATTTATGTATGAGTTCTATTAAATGTGATATTTCATTTATTGAACATAACATTTTAAATATGGTAGCCTTTTTATATTAAATTTTCATTATTGATTGTTATGGTACAAAATATTGAACTTACATTATGGGTTTTATTCTTAAACACTTCAAATTAATTAATTAATTAATAATCAAACCTATCATTGTGGTGTTCATTCATACAAAAATAAATTTTTTAATTTAAGTGGAATACAGTAGGATGTGACTCTCCACTAAGTGACCCATTAGAGACCAAACCACCTCTAAAGTGGTTGAGTTATAATTTCATATGGGTTGAAATTGATAATTATTTATGGAGTGAATGTTAGTGTAGATTATCATATAAAATTTCATGAATTGTGTTATCTTCCATGGATAGACCACCAGTCCTTAGTATATTTAACAAATCCATGTAATTTTTTATTAATGGAAAGGAACAGTTAATGAATTAATTTACATGAAAAATGGTATTGTCCCTCTATTTATGTATACATGACTTATAATGTGGAATGATTAAGTACATGTCCTATAATATTCATTACATAAATTTAGCAACATGTTTATCCCCCTTAAAGTACATGACTATTAATGTGGAATGTTTTTGAATATGGCCTCCACACTTATTAAATTAAATGATTAAATAAATAGTGATACACCATGAGAAATACGTGGTTTCCATTTACTAGATTTTGTGGATGGGATAATGGGTTGTAAGTGATTATATGTACCTTGGGTGATATGTGGGTCTCTATTTATGGGATTCTAACAATGAGATCTTTGGTTACTTGAGTTGTGATATTTCATGAGTGATACATGATAATACATGGAGGGACTCACCATGAATTTTTCCTACCTCTTTATGATTGATACTAGTTCCCTATGAGAGACATCATGGATGAGATTAGTGGATAGATAGTTACACCATGTCACCAATGGTACTCATTCCCCTAAGTGAGATACCACAGATGGACTCATAGGTTTTTCTCATGCCATGTTGAGAGTGATACTTGGGATTCAATGTATGGATCACCTTGGACAAACTCTTATAGTGTGGTGTATTATTAGTTACCTTAGAGTGATACATGGTATTCCTTCTATAAATCCTTGTATAGGATTAGGGTGTCTCTTATTAAATACAAATGATGATATTTAAATTGAAAAATATTAATGTTTAGTCATTATTCTAGGGATGCATTCACCAAGAAAAATCATGTGGTTGGGGTTGGTCCAATTTTTATTCTTGATATATGATGCCAATTATTACCCTAATATTAAATCGGTACAGGATCACGTTTTTTTAGATACTATAGTTTGGGTCGAAGAAGGTATGGTCAGCCTGGTTTCCTTGAGGAACCTGATCTTGACTTGTTGCATTTAATTATTTAGTTATATTCTATTTATTTTTAATTTTTTTACACTAATTTATTTATATTCACAAACTATATTTAGCTTTATACAATGTTTTTAGTGGCCTATTGAGTATATCTTACACCCTTTTCGATCCTCCATTGCAATGGGGTACCCAAATATGCCTCATTGGTTTCAAGATTCAGATCATTGGTTTGTGTTTTCATGCATGTACCTAAGATTTTGGGACACATGATTTAGCTAGATCATAGGATTCTTATAGAGCTATCTTCGGGGATTTTTTTCATTTTTTATACTTAGTTATAATGTTTTGTCTTTATTGATATATGTTTCTAGATTTATTTTGTATCATTACGTGTACATTCATACATAGTTGTATTTGGAATTTTCTATGATTATTCCGTTATCTTATTTATCTTATGCTTTTCTTCTTTTTACTATTACGATTTCCATAGTTTTATGTTGAAGTATTATCTCTTATATTGATTCACTAATATTATCATGAGGATGTAGTCCCTCTATCATATAATCATTAGACTACTGATGTTAGTTAGTATCCTCTAACATATTTGGAGGCACACATGGGTCCTTTTGGTGATAGGTCTGGATACTGGTTTGATAGCCAGTTGGGTTGGGATTTTGCAAATCACATGATGTTGGGATGAGGTAACCCAAACTCACAATCTCATGTAATATTCTATAATCATATTCTCTGAATATGTTTTATACTAATTGAGATAACCCTATTTTTATGTTACTATATTTCTATAATTTAAACATTAAAACTCTCAAATCATATGACAATCACAAGAATGGAATTTTTAGTGTCTTTATGAATTAGATTCATAATAAACATAATTTACAATACTTGGGATCATTTAACCATAATAAAAATACACTATACTCCCTTATAAACTTCTCAAATGTGGAACTCATCTTCAAAACATGGGGAAGGAAAACATAAGAAAGGGGTGTTCACAAACAATCAGTATGGGAAAACATATCAACATGTCATCAAGGGTGATATCATAAAAATATTAACAAGAATTTATGTGGAAAAATATATAATGTTATAAAATATGTAACAATAATAGTTCCTCGTAATTTATTATATAAGGGAATATAATCACAAATAAAAAAACATATACCATTGAAAAAGTGTATAAAATCTTGAGACACTAAACATGAGTCAAGGAACATAATTATAGGAATAATATTGTGAAATAAAAGTGTGGTATAGGCATAATCAAAGAAATCCTATGTCAAATCTACCCACAAAGAATTTCATCACATGGTAGGATAGGGATTATCAAATTTGTACAATCTTAGTCTTGAGATAATCCTCTTGTGTACCCTTTATCTTTGGATAAATCCTCTTGTGTACCCTTTGGATATGGGTAGATACTATGTTGTACACTTTGTATTGTGATAAATATTACCATATACACTCTGGCTTGGGATAAATCCTCCATTATACCCCTTAGAATGGGATAAATCCTTTGGTGTTCCCTTTTTCTTTGGATAAATCCTTATGTGTACCCTTTTCATGAGATAAATCCTTATGTACACCATTTTGTGCCCATGAGATATACACTTTAACAATTAATTTAAGGGTGATATAGGACCCCACCCATCATTCATCCATACATATTTTTTCCAATTGAAATAGCCAATTTTTACATCATCAAGAACCTGTAGAAAGAAAATTTGGTTTTTTAATATTTTAATATGGTAAAAAATTATTTTAAAATGAATAAAAATAATGAAAATATTTTGATATACGTTTATTGATAATCGACATTGTAAAAAGGGATAGTAAAAAAATACTCTTGAAAAGTGTAAAAGGGAATGATGAATTTTACATGATATATCATATAATTATGTTTCCAAATATAAAGGATAACTTTATAGGGAAATTAAAACATAGAAAATGTGGGGAAACCTTCATCAAAAAAGATTGAAATTATTCTCTATAGTGATACGCATTTTAATGAGGGAAATTTTCATCGAGGAGGACTATTTAAATTCAAATTTTCATTTTATCTTACTATAAATAAATATTACCATGAATTAAAATATTAGGGTGGAATAAACCAATATTTTAATAAATAAGTACAATAATAATAATTCTAACTCACCGAAGGGAGTGGAGTTAATAATAACCCTTACAACCATGGAATCCATTAAATATAAATCCATTTAAAAAACAACATTATATGGATATTAAAACCACATGAATTACATGAATATAGTAAAATTATTTCATTATATAGTAATCACACTACATAAAAAATCTCATGGTGCATAATAAGAAGCATGTCTCAACAAATTAAATTTGAGACCAAGAACCCCTTACAAGTAAAATAATCAGTGATGTAAGAATAATTAGATAATGAGTTTATATGGAAGAATTTTAGAAACCCAAAAAATAAGAAGGAAATACAATACAAATTATTCATTAGGTATAATAAATCAAACATGGAATAATGTATTTATATAATAAATATTATAACTCAAAACAGAAAATTGAGTTATCACAAACCCATACCTTATTCTGGATTTACTCTATGCATTCACCTATCCTTCTGAATAATAAAAATATATTTTTTATATACCTTAATAATAAATTTATTCATATATATTTAATTTAATAAATACCATTTATAATAATTTGATATTTATTTATTATAAATTTTATTATTATATTGTTTATTTGATGTGGTTCTGGAAATTTCTACATTACTCTTTTGGTATGTTGACCATGGTAAAAAAATTATAAAATAAATTCATAATATAAATGATTATAATATTTTATTTACCTTATTATCCTATTATAAAAAAAAATTATACACTTATATAGTTTTTTATGAAATGATCTCAGATGGGGAAAGGTACTCTGATATAATCATTTTAGGTAGATAAGATTAATATGACTACTTATTATTGATATCAGTTATATAATGAAAAAAATTATATTTAGATACTATAAATAGTGTCATAAACATAATTTTTCTATCTTAAATACCTTTTTAAATTCATACATACTAGTCAGAATGTAAAACAAAATATGTCATCTCATGGAGGTGATAAAGCGTGTGTACACATGATCGATGTTCTTCTGTTTTTCATATTGGAGGGAAATAAATAATAAATATTTGTTACTTCATTATTATAAAACATAATAATTATTATTATAATGATTTAATTATATTACTATGTAGAGGAATTATTTATAAGTGATATATTAAGAAGAGAATGATAAGGATTAAGTAATACTCACATCGGGACTCTGAATTTTATATTGAAAGTATCCTTGGAAATAAAGAGTTTAAAAAAACTTATGTTGTATATGTGATTTATGTAATGAATGGTAATTCGAGGAATGTAAATTTTTATAGGGTTTCATGTAAATTTATAAGGTTATGTGTAACTTTGAGAGGGTGGAAGTAATCCTTTTTTATAAGTGAAGAAAACGGTACTTTTGTGAACACCCATTATTTTTCAATAATAGAATCAAAATATTAAAGTTCCAATGGTAATAAAATTTTTAAAAAATAATTTTTTGATGAGATAATATAATTAAATCATCCAATAACTATTTTTATAGTAGTTTAAAATTTTTTAAAATATTTTTACTACTTGATTATTAAATTTTACCATTTGGGTCTCTACCATGGTAACTAGTTTTTACACAAAAGATTATATTTTATTAAATATATAAGGTAACCCTTATAAAAAAATATTTATTTTATAAAACTAAATTTATTCTCTATATATTATAATTAAAATTCTAAATAATATAAAATTAACATTTAAATTAAAACATATTATATATAGAAAAATCATATTATAGAAATAAAGTTTTTTCATTATTAAGTATTATTAATATTACCTATCATTGATAGCCAATAAAATGAGTAAAAATATATTTTAATATATTATTAGTAATCATATCAAATTCACTATTTAAAATAGATAAATTTAATTTATTAGATAAAAATTACACACTACTAATTAAATTTTTTAATCAAAATAACCTTTTAAGAGTTATCATGGCCATCAAAAATAATCTTAGTAATGTAAATTTTATACCTAATAATGTTATTTTAATTATTTAATAATATTCCAATTTTAATATAAAAAATTAAAACTATATTTTTATTTTTATTTTATAAAACTGATGAAAACTAATTTATAATATTAGAAAATAGAGTGGTGTCGCCTTATTCTCCCTCTCACCATAGGGTTCCCCTAAGTAGTGAGTTAGAGGGGGAGGTTTTCGCTAGGACCTTCCCCCTCCATATAACCCTATGTCTCCTCCTCTCATGTCCCTCTCCTTTCCTCTCTATCTTCATTCAAGTGGATATGTTCTTCTTGGTAAATAATAAAACGCAATGTTTTGATGGTCCCGGAAATGGTTTTTGCTGATGCATTCATGACTGCTACAACCCTGCTCTAACCTCAGATTCCTCTATAACTATCCAAGGAAGATATGGAGAGGGGGTATTACAGGGTTTTTGGTTTTTTGGTTTGGCATTCGGTGGTATGAAACCCTCTACCATTCAAATTTACTTTGACCCCAAGTTTAGCTTCTCCTCTCCGAGTTGGATATGGAGCGGTTATAACTAAGGGGTTTTGGGATATGGGATTTTATGCCCAAAGGTTTTCCTTACATGATGTGATTCTTTTTTATCATATGTTAATGCTCTATATCTTTTCCTCTTTAATGATCCAGGACTTGATCCGAGCTATGATGGTCCTCATTTGATGAAGCTCTTCAATGCGGATAACTTTAGTTTGAAGGTTTAGGTTTTTCTGTAGGTGTTTCTGGCAATTACATTGGATTTATTTTCGTTTTTTGGATATATGTCTTCAGTAAAGGTTGGTTTTCCTTTCAAAAATTGATTTGGGTAATGATTGTGTTCTATTTTGTTCTTTTGGTTTGGTTCTGTTCATGTTTGGTGATAGTTAGTGACGTGTTTTTGGTACTATCTAGTTGATGATTGTGTTCAAATTTTAACTTCTGGTTTGGTTCTTTTTATGTTTTTTAATGGTTGTTGATGCATTGGTGGTTCGATTTGTATCAGGTTTTGTGTTATACGCCTTGATTATGGTTGTTTATACTCTTTATCATTGTTTTTGTGGTATGTTTTTTTAATTCGTTAGTTGAAGATGATGAGACGATGTGGTGAGATGTTTTATGGCATTTTTGATGATTTCCAACGATCATAGGTGACTGGTGGTGGTTGAATGGTTATGTTTATTCAATGAGGATAATTATGGTGAATGATTATGGCTGGTGATAGGGTGATGTGGGCGATATGAAATCTTAATTCATGGATGTTGTGTTCTTTTTAATTATGAAATTTGAATATGGTTGCATTTATTGGGCTCCCTCTTAGTATGTATTCTATTACTAATCCATAAAATATTCTTTCGTAAAATAAAATGAAAAACTAATTTTTATTCAATATTAGTAAAATCAAATTAGAGAAAAATATCACCTTATTTTCCAAAACACTAAACATGGGTTTTATAAATTAACTGTAGTGTTTCTAAATTATTTATATTACTTTTTTTATATATTTATATTTATATAAAAAAGTATTTAAATTTATTTTTATTTATTTTTATTTTATGATAATGTTATAAAAGTGATGGTATTAACAAAATTTTTATTTTTTATTATTCACTATAATATTACTTATTTAGAAAAATATGAAAAATTCAACTAAAGATGATTTTTTTATATAGAATTCAATAATGAATTTTATTTTTTAAAATTAAAATTCTAAAATATATGAATTTATATTTTGAATTAAAATAAATTAAAAACTATTTTATTAAAAAAAATACTTTTCTAAAGTGTTAAGTGTTTTTAATCATGTTTTGTATAAATGGAAAAGTTGTTATAATATGTTAATTTAATTTAGGTTTTATTATTCTTAAATTTTCTTAATAATATTCATCCATTTGTTTTGATCATTTTAGTTTGGTTTTCTATGTGAAATAAGATGTCAAATATAGTATTAATTTAAAGAAAATAAATATTCCAAAATCTTAGGGTGTTACATGGTCCCTGCATGAGGCTAATGTAGTTAGGTTTGTGATTTGATACACATCATGCAAGGAAGGTATTGATAAGAAGACATGTGAGGATGGGTTTTAAGAGCATTAAAAAAGGTGTAAGTTATTTTACTGATCCTATAATCTATATTTTTGTATATTGTATCACTCTATTGGGTGTTTGATTTGGTGAGTGGTACATAGTGAGGTTTTGAATTAGTTGACCAAAATGGGTTTTCATTGATAATTTTATTTATTAACTATGCCATTAGTAATCTCTTTCCATGTATTCATGAGATAATTGGGGTATGATCCTATGGAGCATAGATATTATTATTACCCTTATATATATAATTTTTTAATTCTATTGGGAGTTATTTGGTGGTTATTTATACATTACTATATTAGATCCTAGATATATTATGTAATTTTTATAAGAGTTTACTAAGTATTTTTTCCCCTGGGATGCTTTGTATTTTTGATATGACATCTACTGTGGGAAGGTTTTTTTATATTTTATGATGGATTTTTTTAGTTTAATTAATAATATAATTTGATAATTTTCATTATATTGAAGGTAATACCTACCATATGAGTATTTTTATAACCTTGGAACTAGTATCCTACCTCAGGGCTATTGGAGGTGGCACTCAGGGGATCCATATAGTCACTTATTCTACTTAGGAGGGGTACCTAGTGGGGGTTTCTCATGAAAGAGTGGTACTAATGATTTTGATAGATATATAGGATAAATATGTGATTCATCTACTAGTGGGGACTATAAGTGTTGGTAGGGAACCAGTGTTAGTAAAACCAGTATTTCAATTTGAGAAGGAAACCATCTCAAACACATGATTTTAGGTCTCCCTATGATTCAACATAAGAAATTTAATCTTTATAAACATACTAGGTGAGGTGGTACTACTTTTAAGGTAGAGACCTATGAGTGTTACATACATAATACTTTTCTATCTTCGGGATAGTGGTGTAAATTGAGGAATGTTAAATGAATTTAATTAAATTAATATAATATAATTTGATGTTATCAATATAAGGATATATTTATTCCCTTTTATAGATATTTTTTGGTCATCATCACATGTGTTTCAAGTCAAAGAGGTTTAATAGACTGGCATGATTGGCCATTGTATAAACAACATGGATTAATATGATGGGTTGTGGAAGAGGAAATTATTGTATTTCATGCATCATATTTTGGAGAATTATTATAGGAGAATATACAATTTAGGGATTGGTCATTGGTTGGAAGAGATAGAGATAACATTTAGTTTTATTTAAACATTAGATCTGTATTCAATTCCATTGGTAGTCATTCATATGGTATGAGAAATGGGTTAGTGTTTGATGTCCTATATCAAGGAGTATAATGAGGTTGATGTTTCATTATAATATTTCTTGAAAAGGTTCCGAGAAGAATTTCAATCTTCATTGGTAAATTATTCCAAGCATAAGGAGAAAGTTTCCCTTTATAATAAAAGAATGTGTCTATGAGATATTTGGATTATGTTCAACTACATTATATGTTTTTTTACTAACCTATTTTTAGATGAGTATTCACAAGAATGGTGTCTTGAAGAATCACTACATACAGTGATTCAGTATGTAACCACCCTATTCAGTTTATCAACATAATTTTAAGTGTATAAGAAAAGAAATGGGATTGAATGAATTCATTAATGGGGAATACCACCTTGATAAAGAGTCTAGAAAAGTTACTTGAATAGAAGTGATTTACACATAAGATTTTAGGAATCATTACTATTTTGGATTTAATTTTCATGTATATGACCTCAGTAGTTTAAATCACATAATTATGGGGCCAGTAGTTCATGGGTATCTACCCAGAGATCTCCAATGCAGTGTCTTTACATTAGAGGATGTGACATTTGTATATATTAGTTTTTTTTCATTTAAGGAGGTCATCATGGTATGGGTGGTTTTGTTCCTTATCATATAGAGTAGTAGAAGATGCCTCTGAAGTTTTACCAGTAACCGAGATCTCTTATTTATATTTAATAGTAAAATCAGAAGGTCTATGATCAGTTGAAATAAATTTTAGTTTTTAAAATTTATCTCTATGATATCTATCACCCTCATGGACTCATATAGGAGTTTTTTCATATTTTTCATCATATATAGTGCGGTAGAGGGGAACGACATGGTTAGATTCATGTTTTGTCGGTTCTATCTACTGATGATTCAGAGGATTCTCAAAGTAAAATCTGTTTATCATCTACCATTATATATATATTTTTTAATTTTTGAGATTCTCACTCACTAGTTTTTCCCTATTTGTCCTATGAATTTGTACTAGATATGGATAAGCTTCTAGTTCCCCTGGTATTGACCACACCCATTGGAGGCTAGACTTATTTTTTTGATTTGTTCCAAGGATATAGATAAATGATGGGGAAACATTGGTCATTGGGGGATTTCTTCTTAATATAGATAAAATCATATTTTTTTTAATTATTATCATTTATTAGTTGTATCATATGTGTGTTGTTGTTGATTTATTTCAGATGAGAGTTTTTTTTTCTAACATCAAAGATCAAAATGTGTCATATGTTAGCGAGTACAGTTATCCAATGGGTGAAAGGTGTGTGGAGAACTTCCATTCATGGTTGGTAATATTGTAAATGGGAATAGTAAGGGATAATGTTTTGTATGTTTTGAAGGTTTTTTAGGAATTTTAAGATCTATTTCCTAATTAGTTTGTGATGCAACATCATGTTTGGGATGGATTTCTAACTAGGTTTTTCTTCAATTTTGATTCCCCCTTTTCAAATGGCACCCTTAGAGATGTGATAGGTTGGGATTTAGATTAATGATCTGATAAAAAGGGTTTTATATAGCCTAGTTTTTTTCATGGGGAGTTCTAAATTTTTTTCACCCATAAGGTGGATGATATTATGAGTTTATCCATAGACTACTGGATATTGAATCAGGTAACAGTCAAATAGTGTTATCTCCTCTCAAGGATTAATGATATATTAATCCAATTAAATGGATATAGGTAGTTTCCAAAGATTGATATGTGTTATGGGTATCATTAAATGATGGTTAAGGATGAAGATATCTGTATGTCTGATTTTCAGCGTCACTGTGGGCACTTTGAGTTTGTGAATATGACTTTCAGTGCCACAAACACCCTGAATTTTCTCCTGGGGATCTTGAACTTTGTGTTCCATGCTTTACTTGACCATTTGATGATATTATTCATTAAATAAATCCTAATATCAAAAGGGCATAGTGGGAACATATCAAGGAACACATATCTACTTTACAGTTACATCAACATCACATTCTCAATGGAAAACATTCAAAGTGTATGTTATGTAATTGAAAGGAACATATTCTTTGAAAAGTGGTTTCCAATCACGTAGTAGTCTTGGATCTATTAAATATTGAAGTTTTTCTATCTTGTGAAGCATTAAAAATGAATTATAGTATTATAGGTTAATTGTTATCATTAGCTATTATTGAACATTTTGTTTGACTTCTCACAGATTGTAGCTTTGACAACATCCCTATGTAGGAAAGACCAAGATTACATGTGAATTGACCAATTTCATGAATAATTTCAATATCTATATATTTACATAACCAGTGAACATATTCATTAATTCTCTAAGTATGAGATGATGTTTTCGGTGTTTTTTGACACTTTCTATTTGGAATGTTGATGTTGATAGATGAAACTATGGGTAATGAATTCCTATAGCTCTCATAATATATACGAACAAGAGTGTAACTATACCACCCATGAATTAGAGTTATAAATAGTGGGTTTTATTAAAAGTTGTGGTGATATTATCTCATAAAAGAATGATTTTTTCTCTTCATGGATCACAAGATCCTGAAGTATGTTTTCTCCTATCAGGTTTTTTTTCATAACTTAAACAACTAAGGCACACCTTGATGGTAGAAGTACAATCATAATAACCCCAAAACTCTCTCTAATATGATATGGTCTAGAAAAAAGCACTGTGAATGAATAACTAAAATTGGAGGCCTTTTCTTAAAGTACTTATATGCCCAGAATAAACCATCTTCATGAAAAAATGCTGAGGAATAATAAAAAATTGGAACATATAATGTATAACCATGCATGAAATGGCCTCAGGGGAATAAATCATAGAATGGAAGTATAAAAAAAATAAATGGGTAAAAATACATGTCCAACTATAAATGAAGTCAAAACTTTAAATAAAACTAGAAAATGTGTAAAACTATGATATCCCAACTCTAGATATCCTTGTTTGACCACTGTATGTGGTCAATACAACCAATTATCCCTAAGATACATTGATTCCATCATTCATATATTTTTCATCTTCATAATGCATGACACATGTGCGAAATTACCAAAAAAAATGTTTCACATATACAAACCCAATAGGACACCTCAAAAACCAAAAAAGGGAAAAATAGTAAGATAAAATAGTATTCAACTCAACCACAAAGGTCTGTCAACAAGAACATGAGACAATCCCATAATAACCTAGATATTCTCAACAAGAATCCAAAATGAGTGAGAAAATGGATCTATGTCTCTAAATACTATATAAGAATAATGATTCTTCTTACAGATCTATAATTTCATCTATGATGACTATAATCACACATATATATACAAGAATGTCATGTGTAGAACCCCCACCCCACCACTACTCTATATCCTGATGGGAACAATCACTATTAATTTATCTCATATAACCTCATGAAAATATATGTGAAGGACCCACACATTAACATTATACTCCACAAGTGAGGGGGAATAATCTCCATTAGAGGACCCACACCCTAGTGCATCAAGGGGGTGCCACTTGGTAGAATAAGGATCATCACCTTTGGGTGATAGGGGAATTCCACCCAATTAATAGTTGACCCAAACCCTAGTGTAATAGGGGAACCACTCTGTTAGTGGACCCGCACCCAAGTATGATGGTGGTACCACTCGGTGGATGGAGGACCAATTCCTTAATATGAAAAGGTTACCACTCCGTGAATCTAGTTCAAGTGCCCTAGAATGATAGGGGGTCCCACTCAATAGATGGAGGACACATACCCTGGTGAGGTAGGGGTACCACTTGGTAGATAGAAGACTCACACCCTAGTATGATAGGGGGTACCACTTTGTAGATGTAAGACCCACACCATACTATGATAAGGGGATTATGATTTATATCTTGAAGAATTTGGGGGACCCATGCCCTGGTGAGATAGGGGTTACCAAATCTATCATCTCTCTGATGATCCTTCCTGATCACCACCATTGATCAAGTATTACCTAAATAAGAATAATTTTTTAATACCACTTATCGTATCTCAAAATTCCTTATAAACAATATCGTGGTTTTCCATACAGAATTATTCTTGTTATAGTCTACTCTTGGGACAAAATTTTATTCCATAAGATGGATATATTCTAGGTGGAAGACCCTATGAAAATTACATGGCATGTTCTTGGGGTCACATAGTGTGTGACCTCACCTGTAAACCTAGTCATTTACTTACCTACACATGGAATGACTGACCATATAATACTATACGTCATGCATGGGTACTACATAGAATGCCTTAGTTACCCGTGACCTTCCCATGGGAACCTATCCATGCCCATGTACATCTAGTCATGCAAGTGTACATCTATTCATGCCCTTGTAATTAAAGTTGTTCTTGTGTACCTAGTTGTGTCTGAGTACTAGGTTTTTCCCATGTACTCTTGGTCATGCTCAAGTATGTTTCCTCCCATAGTATATTTAGATCCACTAGTATGATGTCACATGGCATGTATGGGTTAATATGTAGTGTTTGATATTTATCACTTCCCATAACCCTAGTCATCATATCCAGGGGACTACATGACATGTGTTTCTAGAATACATGTAGTGTAGTATGGTTTTTCATAAAAACCTGACAAAGATTCATGCATTTCTCTATTCCACCACAACTGATGTTTCCACCATGATTTGTCTTGAGGGGTTCTAGATCTAGGGTTGTGTGTGTCTATTCTACCTTCGGTGGGTAAATTCTAACCACCCTAACCTTGGATGGCTCTATCTATCACAAAAAATCATTCACAACACTACTCTAGATCCTAAATCCATGATTTCATCACCCAAAACCTAGAATCAATCTTTATTGATCCTGAAATCTCCATCCCATACGTCTTTCCTACTACCACAATGAATCCAATAGTTTGATCATTCTCAAAACTTCCCAGTCAATGTAGAAGTGTGACTTCGAGGTCTGATGGTGATGAATGTGAAGAACAGTGGAGTAGGAAGCACATAATCAAATTGAATATGTCATAATCCAAGTGATCACTAAAAAAATTATAAAATCATTATATCTATTGGTTATATAAAGGTACAAAAATGGGTTTTTATCAGATTATTAAAACCAAAATTTAGTAGGGATCATGTGAAGACCAATAAATCACCAATAAAATAAAAATATAATTAAATCCATGCATGAAATTTAAAATAGGGAAAAAACACTTAAATAAACTACCCTACCATGATTAAGTATCGATAATTAGTGAACTGTTCATTTTACAGTGATGAAGAAGGTTCGCTATGTTCATTTCCTTCCTCTTGATCTCCCTCAATCTGATCATCATCAACCTCTGATCCGAATCTTCCAATGAAGAATGACCCTCCACTCAAATTCTTCCAGGGTTATTTTACTAACCCTATAAATTTAATATAAAGGGGTATTTAAATAGGGAATTAGGTCTTAAATTTAAAATCAAAAAACCTAAATAAATTTCTTATTTTATTAAATGCACCCACCAACTGTCGCCTCCCACAGAACATCAGAAAATAGCCAACCTGAGGTTATGCTTAGGTTAAACCCCACATTCCAGATTCAAAAATTTTCTTTAATTTCTCAACTATGGTCCCATACAATGGAAAATATATTTATAAAAAACAATTCATGTGCATAATATAATATATATATATATATATATAATATTTTTAATATATCAATACTGAGCCTCAACAGACCTCAAAATCATGTGTTGACACCGTTCTTGGCTCTAAAAAACATTCCCAAAAATATTAAAAATTCTTATAAAGGAAAATAGAGTTGTTAAATTCTCCCCAACATCAAGTATTTTCATCTAAAAAGTGAAAATGTACTCACAAGTAAGGATTTTGATCTCCCATCAGTGTTTCCCACTCCCATGAGCTACAATAAAGGTTCTTATAATTTCAACAATTATGCACCCAAGAGAATCACATTCCCATAAAGGGGATTCCCATACAGATTCTAAAACTCCATCAGTCACCTAAAAATACTAAATCCACCCTCAATGTCATGCTCAACCTGGTATGCCTCATGTGACGGGTCATAATAATTTCTCTATAGTTGCGACAAAATGAAAATGCTAAACACTAGATGTAACTAAGGTAACTGTGTAAAGAGATATTCCACCTTGCAAACCCAATGCATTAACTAGAGAAAAATCATACTTGCCTTGGAAAAACCATATCGAATTGACCAAATATATATAACACTTGATGATGTGAGATCCCTAAAATAGACCATCTTCAGTCCTCCAATAACATCTGACACTTTTTAAAATTTCTCATCTTCCCCTATATAAACTGCACCTTTCATAATAATCAAAAACACCAACTCTATGTCTTCATGCAGTGTCCCCCATGCTCTGAACAATACAACAGTGACCTATATGATCCTCTATCACACCCTAATATTTCACGGTACATTATCTTCAATATCTTGTGTTGCATGAAACACTGACTTGGCTTGTGTAACACGTAATATTGAGTTTCAGCAAAACAGCACCTTTGTGTTGTAATTATTTAAATGATATATCTATAACATCTCCATTAAATATAGTAATATAAATAGTAATAAATTATATTTAAATTTTATTTATAATATTTTCACATAAATAAAATATATTTATAGTGAAATGCATAATTTTCGGTAAAATAGTTATATTTTTAGAGATACTATATTCTTAAAGGAACTACATTCTATGCCCTTTTGTGAATAATAAAAAAAATTTAAAAACTCATAGAAATTTAATTTTTAAAATAAACTTTATTTTTGAATTCAGAATATCAAAATTATATTTGGGGGAATTTTTGGTATTTTTTTCAAAACATACAATTTTTGATGAATAGTGAAAACACTCCATTATTGTTAGAAAACAAAATTTTTCATTTAAATAGATATTTTACATTAAATTTATTTTAAAGTAAAAATAGATAAATAATAAATATATTAACCCAATTTAGTTCATTATAATCATTTTTATAATGGAATTAGATATAAAAATTCATTAATCCTTTTTAACGTCTTTTTACCCGCCGTTTAGCCATATTTTTGTATTAGCATTAAATGTAATTTTACTGCTTCTGCGAATTGAATTTCAAAAAATGGATAAAATTAGGTGTAATCGGTATGAAAATTTTGGTTCAATCGGATCAAAATATTTTTTTTATGAATAGTAACTTTTGAATTTTTTCTACCATGGTTAAAGGTAAATAGAGTAATTAAAGGTAAAAATAATATTATAATAATATAAAATTACCCTAACACTTGTCCAAATTTCATTGTATAAGGGTTTTTAGACCAAAATCATGCTTAGTTAAAAAAATATGATCTTTTTTAAGCCACTTGTGTTAAATTAAGAAATTTATTATATTTTATTTGAAGGGGAGTTAAAAGTGTCATATTCAAATTTTAATAACTAAATAGTTTTTAATATAGGATTATACATAAGATAAATTTGACTATAAATATTCATTATAAATATAGAAAATTTTTATACATATTGATAATTTATTTATATTTTTTATATATTAAATAATTAAATATAATTGTGACACAATGATGATTCCGTAATAGATTTAATAAAGGAATAATAAAATAAATGATATTAATAATATTAAAATAAATATATTTTTACTTAAATAATGACATACACTAATTTTATAGATACCTTATACATGTTCGGGACATTTTCAAAGTATTGGTTTAAAGTTATCATGTTGTTTTTATATTTTTTAAAATGTAAAAATTGAATAGTAACGAAATTGACATAAATGATATTTTAAAATAAATACTATTTTATTGAATGATATAAAGTTTATAAAAATCTAAGGTTTGGAAAGATAAATTGGATAGTGATAAAATTTCATAAATGATCCACTTTAGGTTTTTTGGCATTTTATAGTAATTAGATTAACTATGTAGTGTAAAAATAAAAGAAGACGCAGTAAGAGTTAAACTGTTTAACTAAGGATTAATTATAAAAGATAAGGTTAATTTTATAACCTAAAAATGTCTAAAATATATTGGTTGAGAGGATTTAGACTCATAATCATATTATCCTCGAAATAAATCACTTTAGGTATATTCGAACCTGAAAATCAATTTATAATAAATTAATATTTCATGATTTTCCTAAAGTCCCATCACCCCCTTACAAAAGGGAACTTCACATTATCTTTAATGAACACATCCAAAGACCTTTTTTTCAGAAATAACCTTCCCATATATTCTCCCAACATCCCTCAAATAATCCTAAAGACCTTACTTTGAGAAGAAAGAAAAATTAAGTAGTCCTTTTGTGTAAATTAAAAGGAGATACCCGAAAACGAGGTAATCGTTTTATCAAACTCTTTCAAAGTTCATTTCATATACTACTTACCCTTCCTTAGTTTTTTCCATAATAAAATAATAAATCCAGAATCTTATATATTCTGAAATTTTTTTATTGTTATGGTACAATTTTATTACTCCTTTTACCCATCCTATGAAAAACAATATCAATGTTCGTGCGTGTCTACGGGATACCATCTCCACGACGTCATGTATACTATTTTTCATGTACGCATTAATTATATAGATAAAAATATGAATATAAAGGATTTAAATAATAAATATAACATGATATTGTTTTTATAAAGTTTATATTCTATATAATTCTATACCATTTAACCACTAAGGAAATGATATTGACACATGTGCGTAAGTACGGCTTACCGTCTCCACAACGTGATGAGATTCATCTTCCACATTCACTATCCAATAATGATTATAAAAATATATATTATGAATTAGTATGAAATATATGACATAATAAATCTACTGGAATAATATATATATATATATATATGTACATATATTTCATTCACTTACTTCCATTTAATACGATAAGAAAACATAAATAGCATTCATGCGTACATACGGTCTACCATCTCCATGAACGGTGTATTTCATTTCATATACATATCTATTATATATATTTATATTCTAAATATATTAGATATATAAATAATTTTATAAATTTTTTAATTATGTAAATCATGATCTAAGTAATATGATCAATAATAACAAGTCCAAACACGTGCGATAAAGAAAGCAGTTATTATCTAAAATGTTGCATTAATGTAGAAATTATTAAAAAAAATGGTAATATAAAGTTTAAATGAATCATATAAGATATCATAAATATTATTATGATTATTTTAAAAGTTAATAATATTTTTGAACCTTCTATACATGAATTTTAGACATGCACGGTGTGAATCAGACCTACAGTAAGCTTTAATTTCGCAATCTCAGTATTATCTGAGATTGTTTATGCATAAGTATGTACTGGGAAATATTTATCATCTATGTCCATGTTTCTTAAATAAATCAAAAAAAATAATAATTTTATGGTTTTATGTAAGTTACTCTTTAACTAAAACATCATTTTTAATTTTTTAAATATTTATCTCTTTAATGTCCATGTTTTCCAAATGGTTTTAAGGATTTATTTATATGGTGATGTATGTTTTAAAATGTTAATTCATCTCAAAAGTTTCAAAGTGGTATGGGAAACTTTGATTAAAAATTCTCTTTTAAATGTCTTATTTTATAAATTGGATGACTTTTAAATGAATTTCAATGTTAAAAAGGATATTTCTCTCAAATAGTTTTACTGATTTTATTAGATTATTTTCATCTATGTCAACATCCTTTGTTGGATTTTATGCTTAATTAAGGTTGATTTTTTATGATAAAATCTACCATATTATATTGAAGGTTTTATGATATGTCTGACTATGGATGTTCTATTTTTATACCATTCATGGTTTAAGGTTAAAGTATTGATATTTCATTTAATAATTTTTAATGCGAAGGTTTATGCTGGTTATATTTTACTTCTTTCAAAAGAGGAATTCATTGGACTTAGTAAGTGATGTATGGGGCCTTCTATAGCCTATAAATTCATCGGTATGTCTCATGATACATACTAGTGTCTTGGCATGATTCCATGATAATGTGCTTATGTTTGGTCTTGGCATGATCCCTTGACTATGTAGTTATGATATCCAGCATTGTGCATTCCCTCATTATGAGATTAGTTATTGATATTACATATGATTATTAGACTATTAGAATATCCATGTTAATGTTTAATTAGAATTATTTGATTTATAATTTTCATATTATACTAAATGTAATGTCTAAAAGGCTTGTGACATAATTTTATACCTTTCTTTAAAATTTTATGCATATTTATGAAATCTTCTTTTTTATTTTTTAACCTTACTGAGCATCTGAAATCACCCCTTTCATATGTTTCATTTTATGAGGATGCCAAGAAGTGTAGTATTATTTATATGTAGGATTAATATAATATAATAATGGTGTTATCAAAGGATTATCAGTGTTTTATTTTATGTTTTTAATTATAATGTAATGTTCATGTATATAATCTATTTTCCAAGACTGTTAAACTGATCTGTCCTTTTGGATTTGATTCCTTATAATCATGCCAATGTATTAAAATAATATACCAGCTTCGTGTATATGGGGTCGGGGTATTACAGTTGGTATCAAAGCAAGATTATAAAAAACCATGAAAATAGATTTATAAAAGTAATATTAGAGATCATAACCCTAATAAAGAATTTAAGGATAATTATAAAATAATATCCTAGAATTTTGGTAAAATGGAGATTGTTTGCATCTTCCAAACAATATATCCCTGTCTGGATACTAAAAGTGGACGTCGTTCTTGAACAGATGTTCCTAGTAGTAACAACATTAATAAGGTGTTCTAGGATTGAGTCAGGGTAACCTGGTATACGACAACGGGCCTTACTACGCACCTGGTTTGACACTCCCATTGGATATTCTTAGGATAATTCACATTTTATTTAAAAACCTTTATGAAGGATTAATGAGTAAATATGTCCTCAAATAAATCATTTTTATGATTATGAGACTATATATGTTTAAATCATCAATTAATTCTTATTATTTTTTCTATTTTTTGGTTTATACATTATGATATGCTCTAACCTAGTGCATGTCATCATTTAGAAATGGATCTCAGTAGAAGTAATGAGACCTCCACCAATACACATGAACTAAATTATAAGAAGGTTCATATCATTGATGGTATTAAGCCAATAATTCGAAGGGAAATAGTCTCCCACATATTCTCATCATATAAAGAAATAGAATCATTTCTTAATAAGATAATTAAATAATTATCTAATTCATATGGATTTGAAGGGAAGCAAGAGAATAAGAGGATGTTAGAGAAAAATATGGATAAAGGGAATAAGGGAAAGAAGAATTATCCCACATGTGATAACAAAGAATCACCCTACTAATATTTCAAGGGAACGTTATTTTTTTAGTGTGTAGAAAAAGGACACAAAGTTTGTAATTGCAATTCTAATAAAAGGGTTTCCAATGTAAAATGATTCATCTACAAGGAGATAGGACACTAGGTGAATCAATTTCCCAATCATCAGAGTATACACTAGATGATGCTATTGGATAATAATCAAGTTATGATACTACAACAAATAAAGAGGAATAATTAATGTTCTTATGTTTTTTTTGAATAATTATGTCTTTTGAATGTTGTATCAATGATATAATGGTTATTTGAATTATAAAAATAAATAAGGATTTTATTGCAGTACTATTTTATTAAGGATTTGATATTTTATGGTACCATGTAAAGGGACACAGTTGCAAGTTAAACTTTTTGAAAAATATATGGTTGAGGGAATGATAAACCTTAATATGTTTGAGATAATGATGTTTAAATAAAGAGATTATTTATTTTTATAAAGTGTATAGGATATTATTGACTACCTTGGAACTAATTATTGTTCTATTTATTTCATCAATATTAGGGTTTACAACATTTTTTGATTTAAAGAGTATATCCAGTATTCTATATTTTATATAATAAATAAGTGAGAATAGATGTATTAAAATAGGGATTTGTGGTAATTTAGGTTATTAACATGTTTTTTTAGAATACATGATGAAGGTATTCACATTCTTGTTATGTGACAGAAAGATCCGTGTTATGTTATGTGACCCTCCTTATAAATTTTTGGATAATGATTTTGGAAATAAGTATTTTGGATAACTCTAATGGTTAGAATAGATTAAGTTGGACATTGTACAATATTTTTTAAGGTTAAAACATTTCATAAGATTATTTTTGGAATGTTATAATAATGTATTTTTCAGAAAAGGGCAACCTGCCAGTTGGGTGACAACCCGCCGCGTCAGACAAGGATGCAGGAATCAAACCCACAACAAAAGTGCGACAAGGCTTTATCACTTACCACCGGCCTATGCTATGTCATGGTTTTCATAACATGGTTTTTTATTAAAATATTATTAAATATGAATTATAAATTCTTTTTTTTAACCCTAAACGATTAAGATAGATAGAATATGTTTTTAATTTTATTATCTTTTGGAGAGAAAGATGATTTTGCGGTAGAAATTAATTACTGTATAGAACTCTACTTTTCAATTAAGTATGATTAATTTTTTTCTTATTATATGAAATAAATAAATTATTAAACTCTATCGAAATGATATTAAACCAAAAAAAATTCCTTGTACTTTCTCTTACGATGAATCAAATAGACCATTGGATCATCGTAGCTTTACATCTTTCTAGTTGTTAACTTTATCATAATAATTTTCTCTATCACTATCCATCAGAACATGATGGTTAAATTTTCTTTAATCTCCATATTTTACTATATGGAACCCTATTATGTGTTATCTCTGGTGACCTTCATACTTCCCTTTATTTTAAAATGGTGATCTCATTAATTCATTTTCTGATGTGGGATTTCAATAAATATATTTGGAAAAGTCTATCCCAAAGATTTTGTTTCTGGGATTAAATTGTGGGAACACAATTTATTAAAGGAGGGTAGAATGTAAGACCCTAATATTTCATTGTTAGTTATCTTAAATATATTTCATTTCACGCAACACCAACATGGCTTTTGTAACACGCAAGATTGAGTTTCTGTGAAACAACATTTTATTGTGAAATTATTTGTATGATATATTTATAAAATATCAATTAAATATAGTAATATAAATATTAATAAAAAAATAAAATGTTTTATATAATTTTTTCCCATAAATAAAACATATTTATAGTGAAATTTATATGTTTTGCTAAAAAAATTATATTTTTAGAAATATTGTTTTCCCAGAGGAACTACTTTTTATGTTCTTTTGAGAATAATGATAAAATTAATTTTAAACACTCATAGAAATTTAATTTGGTAAAATAGGCTTTACTTTTGAATTCATAATATCAAAATTATCTTAGGGTGAATTTTTTGAATTTTTCTAAAAACATTCAATTTTTGATAAATAGTGAAAACACTCCATTATTGTTAGAAACCCGACTTTATAATTTATATAATTATTTTACTTTAAATTAATTTTAAAGTCACAATAAACAAATAATACATATATTAACTCAATTTAGTCTATTGGAATAATTTTTATAATAGAATTAGATATAAGAATTCATTGAACTTTTTTAAGGTCTTTTTACCCGCCTTGTAGCCACATTTCTATATTAGCATTAAACATAATTTTAATGCTTCTATGAATTGAATTTAAAAAAAATTACATACATGGTTGTAATAAATATGAAAAATATAGTTCAATGGGATCAAAAGAATTTTTTGCGAATAGTAGTCTTTAGAATTTATTTACCACAGTTAAAGGTAAATAGAGTAATTAAAGGAAAAAATAATATTATAATAATATAAAATTACCCTATAAATTTTCCTAATTTCATTGGATAAGTGTTTTTCTACCAAAATCCAGATTAGTTTAAAAATATGAACCTTTTTAAACCACTTTTTTTAATTAGTATATTTATTATATTTTATTTAAAGGTGAGTTGAATGTTTCATTTTCAAATTTAAATAACTAAATAATTTTTAATATAGAGTAATAGATGAGATGTATTTGAATATAAATATTCAATAGAAATATAATAAATTTATATACATAATGATTATTTATTTATAATTTTTAGACATTAAATAATTAAATATAATTGGGAATCAATGATGATGTAGTAATTGATTTAATAAAGGAAGAATCAAATAAATGATATTAATAATATTAAAATAAATATAATTTTACTTAATTAATTACATACACTAATTTTATAGATAACTTAGACATGTTAGCTACATTTAGGAAGTATTGGTTATAATTTATCATGTTTTTATTATATTTTTAATATTAAAATATTGAATAGTAACAAAACTAACAAAAATGATATTTTAAAATAAATATTATTTTATTAAATGATATAAAAGTGAAAAAAATATAAGGATCACTCAAATAAATTATATAGTGATAAAATTTCATAAATTATCCACATTTTTATGGGTTGTAAACTTATAGTAACAATATTAAAAATGTTGTTTAGAAATATAATAAGATGTCGTAAGAGTTAGACTGTTTAACTAAGGGTTAATTCTAAAAGATAAAGTTAATTTTATAACCTAAACATTCTATTGGTTGATATTATTTATAACCATACTCATATTAACCTATAAATAAATCATTTTGAGCTATTACAAACCAAAAAACAATTTCTAATATGTTAATATTACAAGATTTTCCGAAAGTGCCCCTCACCCCATATAAAGGGACACTTCCCCTTCTATTTAATTCACACATCCAAAGCCCTTTTTCATCAGCCAAAACCCTCCCATGAATTATAAAAACTTCCCTCAAACCATCCTAGAGGCCTTACTTTGAGCATAAATCCAACATAATGTGTCATTTTATGTAAATCAAAAGAAGATACCCAATAAAGAGGTAATCGTTTTATCAAACTCCTTCAATGTTCTTTTCTACTTCTACTTCCACTTACTTAGTTGTTTCCATAATAAAATAATAACTACATAATCTAATATATCTTGAGATGTTGTTATGATTATTGTAAACCATATTCCCCCTTTTACCCATCTTATGAAAAACAATATCACCATGCCTGAGTGTGTACGGCTTACCATCTCCACGTTGTGGTGTAAACTGTTTTTCATGTACACATCAATTATATGGGTATAAAATGTATATAAAGGATTTAAATAATGAATATAACATGATATTGTTTCTTTTCAAATCATATCCCATCCAATTACATACCATTTAACCATTAATAAAATGATATCGTCGCTCGTGCGTACCTACGGCTTTCCGTCTCCACGATGTGATGAGATTCATCCTCCACCTTCACCATCCAAGAATTATTATAACAATATATATTATGAATAAATATGAAATATGTTACATAATAATTCTAATGTAATAATATTTATATATATGTACATATATCTTATTCAATTACTTCTATTGAATATGATAAGAAAAACAGAAACATCATTCATGCGTACATACGACCTACCGTCATCATGAATGGTGTATTCCAATCCATATATATATCTATTATATATATTTATATTCTGAATATATATGATATATAAATCATTTTATTCATTTTATATGTAAGTAAATCCTGATCTATGTAATAGATCAAGAATAAAAAATTAAAATACATGCAATAAAGAAAGAAATTATTACCGAAAATATTGATTTAACTTTGAAATTATTAATTAATGGGTAATATAATGTATAAATAAATAATATAAGATATAATAAATATTATTATTATTCTGTTACAACTTAATAATATGTTTAAAACCATTATACAGTAATTTCAGACACGTGTGGAGTGAATCGTACCTACAGTAAAGTTTAATTTCACAATCTCTTTATTATGTGAGATTGTTTATGTGTAAGTATTTACTGGGACATATTTATAATTCATGTACATGTTTCATAAAGAAAATCAAAAGAAAACTTTTTATTGATTTATTTAAGGTACTCTTTAACTAAAACATCATTTGGAATGTTTTAAATAATTATCTCATTAATGTCCATGTTTTCAAAATGGTTTTAAGGATTTATTTATATGGACATGAATGTTTTAAAATGTTAATTTCTTTAAAAAGTTTCAAGGTGGTTTGAGAATCTTTGATTCAAAAATCTCTTTTAAATGTATTCTTTTATAAACTGCGTGACTTTTAAATGAATTTCGATTTAAAAAGGGATATTTATCCCAAAGAGTTTTAATAATTTTATTATATTATTTTCATCTATGTCAACATCCTTCATTAGATTTTATGATTAATTAAGGTTTATTATTTATGATAAAATCTAACTTATTATATTTAACGTTTTATGATATGTTTGTTTATGGATGTGTTATTTTGTTACAATTCATGGTTTATGGTTAATTTATTAACATTTTGTATGGTTGTTTTTATTACAAATGTTTAAGATGGTTATGATTTAGACCTTTCATGAGAGAAATGTATTAGACTTATTAATTTATGGGTGGGGCCTGCTATATCCCCTAGATACATAGGTATGTCTCATGAGACAAACTAGTGTCTTGGAATGAGGACTTCATAGTGTGGTTATTTATGGTTTTTGAAGGAGGCCTTGATGGTGAAGTTAAGATGTCTGAAATTATTAATTCCCTCATTATGAGATTAGTTATTGATATCACATATGATTATTTGACTAGTAGAATATCCATGTGAATGTTTAAATGGAATTATTTGATTTATTATTTCCATATTATACTAAAGGAAATGTTTAAAAGGCTTTTGTTATAATTTGATGCATTTTCTTAAAATTTTATTCTTATTTATAAAGTCTTATGTTGTGTTGTTTAACCTTACTAATCATTTGAGCTCACCCCTTTATAATATTTTATTTTTCCAAGATTCTAAGAAGTGCATTATGATTTATATGAATGGTTAATCTAGGAGAATAATGGTGTTCGTAAATTATTATCAGTGTTTTATTTTATGGTTTGTATTGTAATGTAAAGTTCTTGTATGTAATCTATTTTACAGACTACAAAACCAATCGGTCCTTTAGGATTTGATTCCTTGTAATCATGAAAATGTATTAAAATAATGCATCAACTCTATGTATCTAGGTTCTGGGAATTACATCCTCTATATAGGACCTGATACAGTGTTACATTGAAGATGTAGTCGTAACAATTGTGATATGTTAACCCAACTGATGTTGATGATCCTTCGAGTTATATCTCAAAACAAACATTAATTCCCAAAGCAAGTTATCTAGGACCTGAGTGGTCCACTATAGCTGGCCATATTTCTAGAGTAGAAACATTGTGCTCAATCACAATTGATACCCAAAGATCCCCTGAAACATCTCTACAATCGTGATGTATAGTGAAACTCATGGTTTGAAATGATCATCGAGGTGATTTCATGAAGTTGTACTATGTCTTGAATGCATAGACATCCTAAAACCTCCACTAAGGATTTTTATTAGATGGTTATAAATTGGGACAACATAGAAAGTTATCCCATCATCTTTTAGAGAGAAACATGAACTCTTGATGTCCATAGATCCCCCTTCATGAAAGACACAAAGATACCAACCCATTTCTACATCTATCTAGTCACCTATACATCCACCCCTAGGGAAGCAAGGAAACAAGAATTAAAATCCACAACTCACTACACCATTCTTGTCCACTCAACTAAATTAAAAAGGATCCCTAACACATCCACACCTCCATCGGGATACACTGCTAAGAAGAAAAAACCTCATCAACACCTCTTCCTATAGAATGACTGGTGACATTAATAATCATCAAACAAGTACTATGTGCTTACCACCATCATAAAATCCCACAATATCTTGTCTAGTGTATATATGATCATGAAAGATCTCATAGTTGGTATCTCTATGATATGCCTCCCTTCCAAAATGTGGAAATAGAGGGGAAACAACCATCAAACGAAGTTGTGTCACACTATCGTCATCTTGAATGGACAACTTCTAAATTAGCTCACTCAGCAACAGTAGATGGAAAATATTTTTTCAATAATATAGTACCATGATTTTTTATTGGTCATCCCTAAAGCTGGAACAATCTCACCCTTTTCTAGGTTCACTATCACTATCATGTTCGAGAAGACATGTCACAAGCAATGGACCTCTTAAATCCATATCCACATTTATGAGAGCTCTGAAAAAATTTAGTACTCTCATATTATTTCATGAACCATCCTCAAGTTTAAGGATTGATTTATATCTTATATAAAGTAAAAAAGGATGTAGCCATATAATAATTCCCTGATCAGATCCAATAAGAGTAAAGAATATGGTTTATAAGTCCCACATCCTCTGTTGGGGTGTTCAACATGCCAAATTATATCACAAATAACTTAAAGGAACCATATGGGGTCTTAGAAGATATGATCAATACATCCTCCTCTCACATAAGAAGTAGGTGATCACCCATCATGAGCTCTAACTCTGAGTACCACTTTCCCCAGACCACTGTTCAAAGAATTCATTAGTTCTCAGTTGAGGATATAACTCCTTAACAGTCACTTGTTCAAGAAACATTAGTCCACACTCAACCTCAAGCTCTTATCATCATCTAGTATAACAACATAAGTTTACCTAGGTAAACACACTAGATCCATCAATCCCCTTCTCTACAGACTCCTCCAACTATAGATCTATATCTCACAGTTATATGGGGCCATGCAACAAGAAATTGTAGATATTGGTTTTTCCCTGGTGCAATTCCATGCATAAAAAAACCCTAATGATAAGGAAAACCTAGATCATCCTAAGGAAATAATCCCTCACACCACTTCAATATCATAGGAACCGAAATCTCATATCATCTGGTTCTCTAATGGTCATATTATTCAATTAATAAAATTAGTTGTATCATCCTACAAATGATCTCATTCTACTCAACCTAAGATTCCATATTGATCATTAAGGAAAATCACATGCCACCATATTGGGTAAACTATAACCCTCACTAGTGATAATAACATGGGAATGGATAGTAGTAATCCAATACATACCAAGGAAAACATCATAGGGCCTCACCACCGGCTATGAAAACATTCCACACGAGGCTCTCTATCCTCTCAGAGCCAGTTCATACTGTCAAAAGTGTGTGATCACTACAACTCTCCACAGGGTCCTATGAACACAAGGTTCAATATAAAAGGATGCACTAGTATTTCTAGACCTCTAATAATGCCTAATTATATAGAAAAATTACTTATTACTATATAAAAAAACTACAACTAGAGAAAAGAAGACATAGGTCACACCTTGATCTTACCGGGAGCCTTGGTGTTGTGAGACTCTACTACTTTAATGCATCTTTAATTGTGTTTATTTTTCAACCTTAACTGGGGTATTCACTAAAACATTATCACATAAAAATTCCATGAAACTCAAATTAAAAATCAACACATCCCCCACACCCTGACATTATCCACTTTAGGTGGCACTGACTCGCCTGTATGGTTTTGGATTGTGTCACAAGAATGTGTCTCAATGGGGGAAGTATATATCTTCATTACATAATCAAAGCCACATAAAACATCACCAACATAGGGATATAACAATTCCCAATGTCTCCCAAAATATCTCTCAACATGAGAACCTCTATTGATAGGTTTCCTAACCAAGTGTAACCCTCTCAACACATGTTCATTCTAGTCCTCTACCACACAAGAAGGGAGCATGTCCCACCCCAAATCCTTGGTAATATCTATCTCTACAAATAAATAATCGCACACAATATAGTTGTGTAATCTAATAGTACTAACAGAGTTAACTACTGAACCACAATGAATATTGGTCACCCGTATTACTATCCTATGAATTGGATCCAAACAAGCTATAAAACCTGAACAATTGCCTCAAGTAGATCCTCCATTGTTTAAGGTTATATCTCTCTATGAAACCACCATGGTCCCTGTTATTGGATCATTAATAATGAGATGGTCCTATAAATACCATCTTCATATCCTTTTTTATACACTTACTACTCAACACATGGATGATTATCTACATGGATCACTGGATGTGGGTCCATGATCTTCTCAACATGTGGTAGCACAACTCGATGCATGCCTAGCAGAAACACCTCATGAATGTGTCCTTAAAATGAGGCCTCAATTCTCAAATAATCACTATCCACACATTGCATTGAAAACCAAGATATATATCATTTTGGAGACATATTGATAGTTATCAAGATGTACCATGGTTAATGAGCATGTTTGGGGAGATGACTTGAGAAGGAATGTCAAAGGAATCTGTCTTATATAATGCATCTACCAGTGGTTCCCAATAATAGATGTCACATTATATCGAGTCAACAAGTAGGTAGTCAGATTCCTCGTGAATGGATACATTGGACACCACACCAAATCTACATTTCCTAGCTTGAAATCCCCACTTAAGACATACTGAAATTGTTTCATTAAGTTCCCAACTGATCCTTTCCATGGGTCCCACTCCAACACCGACCTAAGTACATACTACTTTGATTCCACTCTATCATGACCTGATCCACTGGGGAAAACATGGAAAATGGATGGATAACTATGAAAACTTTAATCGTGCCATCAATATTCTAGGGGCTAGTGATAAGTGTTGTGAATGCATAACTAAAATTAGAGTCATTTTCCTAATGTACTAAAACCCACACACCCAAACATCTCCAAATAAAAGTGAAGAGAAATAATAAAATTTTACGACATCTAGATTATATCCATACAAGTAATAAACTCTAAGAAATACATTAACAGATGATTTTATAAACCAATAACAGTGTAAAAATACACACCCATCCTAAAATGAAGTATCAACCTAACAACAATTTTAAAAAAAAAGTAAAACAATGAGAGTTTGTGTCTAGATCTTAAATTCATACCATCATACATAATCAACACACCTAAGTATCCCTAATATCCCCTAATGGAATCTCTAATCTATCTTTCATAAGTATAATATATGACATGAAAAAAATCCCATTTAGGGTTGATTATATACATACTGAGTAGGATTCCCTGAAAACCAAAAAGGTTAAAATAGGAAAATAATATAGGAGTCAAATCAACTGAAAATAAATGTCAATTATAACATGATAAAAACCATAACAAACAAGATATTCATAGAAAAAAATCCCAAATGAGAGGGAAAGGGGATCTACATCTCCAAAACCCAGTTAAGAACAATGAGTCTTCCAATAGATTCAAGGGCACATCTCTTATGTTTAAAATAAATTGTTTATGTGTGTGAAAAATTTGGTGAGAACCTACATCCAACCACTACTCTAAAATTTTAGGATTCACAATATCCATTGATGAATCTTGTGTAACCTCATAAGAATATATTTGGAGAACCCACACCTCACCATTGTTCTCCAAAAATGAGGGGGTGAATCTCTAGTAGATGACCCATGCACTAGTTAATCAAGGGGTGAAACTCATTGAGAGAGGAACCACACGCTAGTGTGATAGGGTGGTTCCACTCGGTGGACAAATAACCATTGACCTATTGTGACAGGAGGGTACCACTCAATATGTGAAGGACATGAGCCCTGGTACAAAAAATGGGTAAAACTCAATAGATTGAGGACTTGTGCCATAGCATGATTGGGGATACCACTCGATGGATGGAGTACATGTTCCCCGGTATGGATAAGGGTACCACTTAGTGGATGGAGGACATCCACCCTGGTATGAAAGTGGGGTACCACTCAGTTGATGGAGGACACATTCCATTGTACAATATGAGGGTTCCTCTTAATAGATGGACGGTCGGAACCCTAGTATGATAGGGGGTTCCTCTTAGTAGTTATAGAAATATAAGGGACCCATGAAGAAGTCTGATAGGATTGTTTTTAACTTCAAAATATCTTGGATAATATCACCCGATCACGAAAATTATTCAAGTATCTTCTGAAGAATCATTACACTTTAAACACATCACGTAATATCTCAAAGCCCCAATAAAATATACCATTACATTATTTGTGGAAAACTAGTCAGGATAGGCTACTCAACAACTAAAATACTAGTCCATAAAAAGAAGATGTGCTAGGTTGAAGTCCCTGAGAAAATTAAAAGACATATACCTATGGTCACACAGCATGTGACCTCTTCTAGAAACATTGTCGTGGTATCGCCTACAAAAGGATTAAATGGTAATTTAGTACTACATGGTGTGTAAGAGTGCTAAACACCATTCCATGGCTTTTCAAGTCTTACCCATGTTCTTCTATAAATTACCATTTACATACGTTCATGCCCATGTATATCTGTTTACGCCCCTGTACTTAAGTTCATGCTCGTGTACCTGTTTGTGTCTAAGTATGAGGTCATTCCCTTATATTCCTGGATTTTCCAACATGTCTGTCCATACTTATTCCAATGCACTACCATGGTACTTGTCGATCCACCAGTACATGGTCACATGGCGTGCATGGCATCACGCATAACGTATGATCTTTATATTTTCCTCGAACACTATTCATCGTAGCTATGGGACTACACGCCATGTATTCCTAGACTACATGTCATGTAACTAGGATTTTCATAGAAAACAAAAAAATCCTCATGACTCTTGATATACTATCTATGCCTCCATTTAAACTGAATTTTATACTAGGTGTTCCAGATCTAGGGTCTTCCGTACTCGATCTGTCCAGCCACCCGAACCCCATGTGACTCTATCCATCACATGGTGTGACTATCATCACATCTGTATATAATAAATATAAGGAAGAATCACCCACAACAAACAATCCATCATGATATATCTACAAATCACCATCATGTACACTATTCACACAACAACTATTTATTCGTGGATTCATTCATGATTGAACCTACCCCTGAATTGTCAAACCGAAACCCTAAGGTCCAACGGAAAATAATTCAAATAAAAGTGGGTGATAAAGAACATAAAAAATTGAATGCATTATTAGCAAAGAGATCTCGAACAATTATCATAAAATTGGGGTATTCATGGGTGATAGAACAGTGAAAATAGAGTTTTAGGAGATTAATAAAACCCAACAATGATAGGGATCATGTGAAGATCAATAAATTATTGATCAAATAAAAGATAACTAAATCTATGCATAGAAAATGAAATTGTACAAAAATCTATAAATAATATTCCCTTTCTTGATTAAGGAGAAATCATTTTTGTAGATCTCATTAACTGGTGATGAATAAGGTTCATCGTGTTCACTCTTGCATTTCAATCCACCTCAATCTTATCATCATTGTCTTCCAATCCTAATCTTCCAATAAAGAAAGATCCTCCTCCTCTCAAATCCTACCAAGGTTTTATGGCTAACCCTATAAATTTTCCATAATGGGGTTTTAAAATAGGGAAATAGTTTTGGAATTTAAAATAAAATAAAAAATATATTTTATTAGACTCACCTACCAATGGTCACCTTCTATAGAAAATCCAACGTCGAATAACCATAGGACATGCTTAGGATAAATTCCACATTGTAGATAAAAATATTGTCTCATATTTCTCTTTTGTGGTCTGAAACAATTGAAAATCCATTTATATTGAAATTATGACCACATATGATATAATATTTTTAATATTTTTAATATATGAATATTGAGCTTCTTCGAGAAGTTCTCAACTGGTCTAGTTATTTATCATAGATGTAAAAGTTCTCAACTGGTCTAGAAGTTAGAGGTCCACATATATATACCTTGGCCATTATTATTTTTTAGGAACGACGATATTGAGAACCCTTTAATGAACTGCAAACTAGTGGCGTACACATAGATGGCATGCACTAGAAGTCTGATCATTGAGGAAGATGAACACTCCAATAGCTAGGGTTATAGAACTAGGGTGAGAGAAAAACACTAATTGTGTCACGAACCAAGCCAGGTCACCATCCGACCCAGCGCCAGACCCGGTCTGTGACAAGGCCCAAAGGGCGTTCCCGATCCCCACGGGCAGGCACAAGTGCCCCGGGTATCAAGAGTGGCATGTGGAAATAGTTTACCCAAAATAGTAAACACAAAACCACTAACAAGATAAATAAAATAAAACTATGAACTGACCACCGAACAGACTCTTAAACTGAAATCAATTTTAAAGTTTTAAAACTTGATCCTACATCCAAAAATAAACAATAACAAAAGAAACTAAAACTAAAACTCAAATCTTCAAGCGAAGACCATTAGAAATTAGAACCACTATCACTAAGTTCAACGCTTTGACCTCAAATACAAAAGAAATAGAATCTACATACACCCAAAGTAGTATGTAGCGTGTGATCTAAAATCCCAATAGGACGTCACCCAATAAAAAGTTTCCACACATATTTATTAAGTTACAAATACATTTGCAGTTTTAATTAACGCAAAGAAGTAAATGCTTGAACAGTTTTAAAGAAAATGGGTTTTAGGAAAACAATTTCAAATGGAACAACTTATGATAAAAAGAAACACAAACCCTTACTTTTTGAAATAACCAATGTGTCACAATAATGAGCGTAAAGTAAAAAATGAGCACCAAATATGGGAGAGGCCTCGTGGGTGTTAGATAGCTTGGATCCATAGATCATCATGTCTCGGTGAAACGTGGCTTAGAAGTCCACGAGCCTCATAAAATCTGGCTTAGAAGGCCATAACCCTCAGAAAATGTGGCTTATAAGGCCACAACCCTCAGAAATGAATATGTATAGTTAGTGTTGCAATCCTCAGTGCTATCAGTGAAACTGAGTCGAGTCACCTTTGGAAAACAAGCCCACTAGTCTAGTCCACCCTCCTAGCTACCCAGGCTTCCATGTTTTTGCTCAAACAAGTTTCAATTTCATGTCACATGTCACACTAATTCATAAAAGACAAACATGGTATTTGTGCACTCAAAATCACAATTTTCACGCCCAAACCCGCTTTTAAAGCTATACACATACCAAAATATTTTCAAAGCATAATCTGCATAGGTTACATACTCAACTAAACCATATAGACAATTTAAAATACACTCACCACTAAATGAACCACCACTTAAAATTTAAACACCATTTTGAAATAAGGCTCACACTAAAAATATCTCAAAACTAAATCTGCATCAGTTACACAACCAATTAAAACCAGTTCACAACCAAAGAAATCACTTCCATTATTAGACATACCACTAACAGAATTTATTAAACAAACTCCACACACGACGCATGACTTTAAACACCAAAAATATTCACACAATTTAACCAAAAGAATCCATCACCCTCAATAATTATTTAAATTAACAACCCAAATTTTCCATAAATAAATTTTTGAGCGAAAAACAATGATTTACACACTAGACCAAACCAAACCCCCTCACATAACCAAAAGCACACAATGCCACCTCAGGAACCTAATCTGCATCACGCACGCGATTAGAGAAACCACCCGTATAATTAAAAAGACCATTTCTATAATTAAAAGAACTATCATAAACATTTTCCAATAATTTCAAGATATGTCGCATGACATTAAACATCAAAAAATATTTCAAATTTCATTTCTGACTAAATGAAAACCGATGCAATACTAAAACAACAAATACCCCCTTTTGACAATTTTCAAAACCAGTTCATAATTCCCACACCATTTACTAAACCATTAAGAAATTCTATAAAACAATTTCAATTGATGTTGCATGCTTTTTCACAAAAAACTCACACGAAAACTCCCTTTATTACAAAATTCACACTTTCACTGCCTCATAATCCAATTCACATTTCATCATAAATTAAATAAACTTATTACACAACTCATATAACACAATTGAATGACTCAATAAGGGTTTTCACATAAACACACTATACACTATACTAACACACTACAAAATAAATCAACACACTTTAAATCCTTTTTAAAACTAAGTTCGCACCCATGTAATTAACGGAAGTCCATGCTAAATTAACCGAACATGAAAATTAATTTATCAAACAATAGTTATAAATGGAACCACCTACCTCAGATAGATATCCTTCCGGAAATGGTAAAAAAAACATGCACATTAATCACACCACGAAGAATCAAATCAAATTCCTAACCAAGGAGATCAAACCCAACATAAGTGGTTAATCCTAAAAATTGGATCTGAAACCCACTGTAAGACCCAAAAAACAAAGATAAAAAAACAATAGAGGGAAGGCTCAATCGGAGGGGTGGCCGTCATAGGGAAATTGGCCAGCTGGTGGGTTTCAGACTGCTAGGGAGCTACGGACAGAGGATACACTGAAGCCAGCTGTGCAGAGAAGGGGGTGTAACGGCAAGTGGCGGGCAGGGGGAGGAATGGTCGTTTTCCGAACAGAGGAAGGACGATCAATCGTGGGAAGATGCAGGGTGTGGATGGTCCGGTGAGCGGGGTGCGCGATAGCGGTGCTGGATAAGGGAAAGGAAATGGCACAATGGGGGTGTTTCTGGGGAACAAAGCAGTGGTGCAATGGGGTGTGTGTCTGGGGAACAAGGCAGTAGTGCGACGAGGTTTTCAAGGGGAGGAGGTGCTATGGGAATAATGGTAAGGGGCACCGAAAAAATTGAAACCCCAAACTAAGAAAGAAATGAAAAAAAACTAAAAGAAACAAAACTAATAAAAATATTAATATTAATAATAATAGTATTTATAAGGTAAAACCCTGATAATAAAGATACGAATGTGAATAATAATAATTGTGTAAAAAATTTATATCCTCAAAATGATAACATTAATTAAAATGTCAACAAATTTAATGAGAATAATTAATGGTGATAATAATAATAATGTAAGGTAATAATAATAATAATTAAATTTATGATATTAGTAAAATTTGTAACAACATAACATAATATTAACAATAATAATAAGTATTACCATATTAATAACATAATAAATTATATATTCTTAGTTAATAATAATAATATTTTTAAACAATATAATTATTATTATCATTAAAAAATTTATTAAATTTAATTAAACTTCTTATTTTCATTTATTTAAATTTCATTACTCATCATCATTTTATTATTCATTAATGTTTTAACTAATTTTTGAAATTCGGTCATACCGCGCAGTCTCATAACCATGCCCTACCCATACGTCTGGTGATGCAAAACCCAAAACACTCATAATAATATAAATAATAATAATAATAATAATAATAATGATGATGATGATGATGATGATAATAATAATAATAAGATAATAACATACCTAATAACCTAAATAATAAACTAAACAATGATCAACTTAATAAAATGCTATTAATAAAAATAATACTCTCAATTAAATTATTATCCAAGAAAATAATAGTATTCTCAAGTGACATTAATATTATCATTATTATTAAAAACTATCTTAATTAATCTTTTTTCATTAGTTAACCATCAGGCATGACATGCGGAAAGCTGGGAGAGGTCGTGCGACGACCCAGGTGAGGCCGCGTGACTTCAACCGTGGTGCGCTGGATGCAACCAATGGAAAACATTCATTTCTAAAAAAGAGCTCCAAAATTTTAATTCAGGCCTTGACCTGAACTATTTGATGCCTAATAAAAAAAATAACATAAGAAGGATGGGTGTTACAATTCTCCCCACCATAAATATTTCCATCCCCAGAAACCCAAAACTAAGGTTAAGACTCAAAGAAGAAATGGATACCCACTAAGGATCAAATAGGATCCCCCACAAACAACAAGCGAGAAAAGGCAAACACACCATGCTCAGAAAAATGTGACTTATAGACAACTTCAAGAAATGCGTAAATAGACTTTCTGATATGTGTCACCTGACCCAAAGAGCTAGAACACCTCCATTTGATTAATCAAGGATAGGAACTCTTACACCCACGTAAACCAACTTCATAAGCCGAAACACCTCAAGCACCATCGAATGAAAACCACATTGTTTGACTAGAACATACAAACAAGATCAACCACATCCATGGAACAATCTTATTACCTACCACCAAATCACCTCTAGGAACTAGACCAAAATTCCATTATAGGGATGCCCGAAGGATCTCCCCACCATTAAGAACCTACCAACGCCCAAGGCGATACTGAAAAACTGACATGGGGAGGCCTGATCAGACTCCCCATCAGTATGAAGATGGCCAACACTGATTTATTCCAGAGATATTTGAGCGAGACCTAGCAGGGGTCTCCCCACCATTAGAGCTGAAAAAAGAAACATAACCTTAAAATTATTCCAATAGTGACTAAGCACCCTGCCATAATGGGTGGGGAGGTTGGGGCCCGATTACCGTGCATCAAAACCATGACCTAAGACCAACCAGCATCACTACGTCCCAGAATGATAACTATTCAAATCTGAGGATGATTTACATAACAGACCCCATAAGGACCACTAAGATCAATTTCATCTGGTGGGATGGAACTCCTAGGACCTTAAAGTAATGAGTCAACCACGCCTCCTCCTAGACATGGGAAACCTCAAGCACCCAGAAGGGTTATCAGAACAGAACAACCACAGAAGACAATTTAAACTACTTTTACCTTCAACATCAGTGACAAAAATAAATTCAGGGTCCCATACACTCTTGGGGTTCCTGACCATGCTCCATCTTCACTCCAAGGACTACTGTTGGAGCCCTGATGTTTTAAGCATCTTTTTCCTGGTATTCAAGCATTGAAGACTCTAGAACGAAGCTTCTTCTTTTTGGTGTCACACGCAACCACACTGCAGCTGACACACACCATAAAATACAACACACCACGACATCCAAATACTTCAACAAGACACACCCAACAAAACATGGGTTTAGATGATGCACATGAACCACTTCTTCACCCTAACCAAGATACTTAAGAGAGGAAGAAACATGACAAACACTCACCTTTGATCAGAAAAATTAGAACTCCCTGAGAGGACCTGCTCCTATGAAAATAGGGATTCCTGAAGGATCCGACGAAATCCACCCCTGATCTTCAAGAGGACTCGCGCTAAATGATTCCACCAAACATGGAAATCATGGCCGATGGAAGTACTACGAACCTTTCAAGTATTCGGTCAGTACATATAATTCCAAACCGCCTTCACCCTTCCCTGTTGGAATTCCTTTCACCGCTTACAGGGGGAACCTTCAGACGCAACAATGTCAAAATTCATACCCGACCACTAAGACAACTCAAAGAGACCAATGCTCTCTTTAACTCCCATTGCATCTTTCATCCCACTACGAGAGGTTCTGTTTTGTTGTTAAAAGAAGATGTGAGTTCAATTCTAGAATTCATGAAGAGAGTCCTCTGATCAACTAGAGTGATAGCCAATGGCTAATTGCCTATGTCCGCACTTCAATCTCATGTTAACGCGTTATGGGGGGAATGCACTATTCAATAAAGAAAACCATGGACCCAACCAAACTGGTCCAATGGTCAAAACATACCACAGGAGAACACTAAACGTGCAGGGGGAAACACTACAAGGGATTCCCAAAGCACTTTTCCCAAAAGAATTCACTAACCACATGATTTCACACCAATATAAAAATATGAATTCAAACTCAAGACACAAATCATTTAAAAAAGATTTTCATCTCAAAACGTCTCACATACAACATTTCAAAAACACCATTGCACACCACACGATCGCCGATTATTAAAACATTGAATTCTCATTTAACAAAACTTTTTGAAACTAAGTAAAGCTAGTGGGTTACACAAACACCAATGGTTTCCCATGTGCCTCACACATGCATATTACCGTGCCACAATGGAACCCACCTCATATCCATCCAGTAATTCATCCGCTCAAGCCATTGACCATTTCTCTTTCCATATACACTCATGCATGTGGTTTCCCACGAGAACACCAAGCATAAAAACCAAACCTTTCCATTTTATTCAAAACCAAAAAATTCAACCAACACATTTAAAAACTCATACAACATTCCTTTTTTAAAGTGATTCATTTCAAAACATTTTCCAAGACCAAATCATTTTTACTTAAAAACAAAACTTCCACAATTCCAAAACAAAGAAATGAGGAATGGTGCAAGAGAAAACTACTGTCAGTGGGTGACTGGAACATATGGTCGGAAACCATACACCGATAACTCCACTACCACAGAGGGTATTATGGGACAGCAACCCCAACTCCACATGGTTTTTCAGACCCTACGAGCTCACTAGGACCATTGACCCTACTCCCTTTTCATTTCCCTTAGACATGATTAATCACACATACCAATGATTTAGACAGACCTCACCTTACTTTGGTAACTCGAGTCCCACCACGAGGTGTGCTGTCCATGCACCTTTCTCATAGCTAGAATGTTGAGTTCTGAAAACCTTAACTTTGGCCTAAACTAACTCTATCCCAAAATAACATGACCCAAGAGAGCAAAAATTCCCTCTGATAACATTTTGTCACAAACCAACCTAGGTATCCATCTGACTCGGCGCCCAACCCAGTCTGTGACAAGGTTCAAATGGCCTTCCCAATCCACACAGGCTGGCACAAGTGCCCAAGTATCAAGAGTGGCATGTGGGGACAATTTAACTAAAATAGTAAACAAAAAACTGCTAACAAGATAAATAAAATCAAACTGTGAACTGACCACCAAACAGACCCTTAAACTAAAATCAAATTTGAAGATTTACAACTTGATCCAACATCTAAAAATAAATGACAACAAAAGAAACTAAAACTCTAACTCAAACCTCCAAGAGAACACCATCAAAAATCAGAAACACTATCACTAAGTTCAATGCTTCGACCTGGAATAAAAAAGAAATAGAATCTATGTACACCCAAAGGTGTATATAGAGTGTGAGAAAAAATCCCATTAGGACGTCACCAAATAAAAAGGTCCCACACATAACTATTAAGTGACAAATTCATTTTCAGTTTTAATTAATGAAAAGAAGTAAATGATTGAACAGTTTTAAAGAATATGGGTTTTTGAAAAACAGTTTCAAATGGAACAACTTGAGTTAAAGAGAAACACACACCCTTAATTTTTAAAATAACCAATGTTTCACACTGATTAGCGTAAAGTAACCAATGAGCACCAAATATGGGAGAGGCCATGTGGGTGTTAGCTAGCTTGGGTCACTAGATCTTCATATCTCGGTGAAACGTGGCTTAGAAGGCCATGACTCTCAGAAAACGAGTCTTAGAAGGCCAAGACCCTCAGAAAAAGTGGCTTAGAAGGACATGACCATCAGAAAAGAATATTTTTAGTTAGTGTTGCAATTGTCAGTCATTCCAGTGAAACCGGGTCAAGTCACCTTCAGAACACTAACCAACTAGTCTAGTCCACCCTCCTAGCTACCCGGGCTTCCTGGTTTGTGCTCAAACAAGTTTCAAGTTCATTTCACATGTCACACTAATGTATAAAAGACAAACAGGGTATTTACGCACTAAAAATCACAATTTTTACGCCTAAACCCTCTTTTAAAACCATACACACACCAAAATCTTTTCACTACATAATATGCATAGGTTACATACTCAACTAAACCATCAGGACAATTTAAAAGACACTCACCACTAAATAAACCACAACTTATACATGTAAATACCATTTTGAAATAAGGCACACACTAAAAATATCTCAAAACTAAATCTGCATCAGTTACACAACCAATTAAAACAACTTCATAGTCAAAGAAATAACTTTCATTATCAGTCATGCCACTAACAGAATTTATTAAAAAATCTCCACAAACGACACATGACTTTAAGCACCAAAAATATTCACATAATTTAACCAAAAAAATATTTCACCCTTAATAATTATTTAAATAAAGAACCCATATTTTCAATAAATAAATTTTTGAGATAAAAATAATGCTTTACACACTAGACCGACCCAAACCCCCTCACATAACCAAACACACACAACGCCACCTCAGGAACCCAATCTGCATCACGCACATGATTAAAGAAACCAACTACATAGTTAAAAAGACCATTTATATAATTAAATGAACTACTAGAATCATATTCCAACAATTTCAAGATATGTCACATGACATTAAACACCAAAAACTCTTTCAAATTTCATTTCTGACTAAATGAAAACCGATGCAATACTAAAACAACAATTGCACCCTTTTGACAATTTTCAAAACCAGTTCATAATTCCTATACCATTTATTAAACCATTAAGAAATTTTATAAAATAATTTCAAGCAACATCACATGTTTTTCACACACAAAACTCACAAGAAAACTCCCTTTATTACAAAATGCACATTTTCACCGCTTCATAATCTAATTCACAGCTCTTTATAAATTAAATAAACTTATTTAACAACTCATATAACACAATTTAATGACTTAATGAGGGTTTTCATAGAAACACACTATGCACTATACTAACAAGCTAAAAAATAAATCAACACATGTTAAATTATTTTTAAAACTAAGTTTGTACCCAAGTAATTAATGGAAGGCCATGATAAATTAATAAAACATGAAAATTAATTTATCAAACAATAGTTATATGTGGAACCACCTACCTCACATGGAGATCCTTCCAAAAATGGAGCAAAACAAACCCGCACATCAATTGCACAACGAAGAGTCAAAGTGAATCCCTAACCATGGAGATCAAAACCAACATAAGTGGTTAATCCTAAAAATGGGATCTGAAACCCAATGAAAGACCCAAAAAAATATAAAAAAATAATAGAGGGGGGCCTCAACTGAAGGGGCGTCTGCCAGAGGGAAACTGGTCGGCTGGTGGGTTCACAGACAGGTAGGGAGCTGCAGACAGAGGATGCACTGAAGCTGGTTGTGCTGGGAAGGGGGTGTGAAGGCAGGTGGAAAGAAGTGGGAGGAAGGGTCGTTCATTGAACAGAGGAAGGAGGGTCAGCATCGGGAAGCTACGGGGTGTGGATGATCTGGTGAGTGGGGCACGCGAGAACGGTGCTGGCCAGGAGCAAGGAAATGACACGATGGGGGGTGTGTCCAGGGAACATAGCTGCAATGCGATGGGGTGTGTGTCTGGGGAGTAAGGCAGCGATGCGACGAGGTGTTCAAGGGGAGGAGGTGCGATTGGAATAATGGTAAGGGGGAACCGAAAAAAGTGAAACCCTAAACTAAGAAAGAAATGAATAAAATAAAATAAAAATAAAAGTAAAACAAACAAAACTAATAAAAATATTAATATTAATAATAATAGTATTTATAAGCAAATACCTTAACAATAAAAATAAGAATGATAATAATAATAATTGTGTAAAAAAATTATATCCTCAGAATAATAACATTAATTAAAATGTAAATTTTTTTAATGAGATTAATTAATTGCGATAATAATAATAATCTAAGGTGATAATAATAATAATGACATTTATGATATTAGTAAAAGGGGTAACAACCTAACATAATATTAACAATAATAATAAGTATTATTGTATTAATAAATTAATAAATTTTATATTCTTAGTTAATAATAATAATATTCTTAAACAATATTATAATTATTATCATCAAAAAAATTTCTTAATTTTTATTAAACTTCTTATTTTAATTTATTTCAATTTCATTACTCATCATCATTTTATTATTCCTTTATGTTTTAACTCATTTCTGAAAGCCAGGCAGACCGCGCGATCTCAGAACCGTGCCCTGCCCGTACATTCGGTGACTCAAAACCCAAAACACTCATAATAATAATAATGATAATGATAATGATAATAATGATGATGATGATAATAATAATAATAAGATAATAAAATACCTAATAACCTAAATAATAAAAATACAATGATCAACTTAATAAAATACTATTAATAAAAATAATACACTCAATTAAATTATTATCCAAGAAAATAATAGAATTCTCAAATGACATTAATATTATCATTATTGTTAAAAACTTTCTTAATTCATCTTATTTCATTATTTAACCATCGGGCATGACATACGGCGAGCTGGGCGATGTCACACGGTGACCCAGGTGAGGTCGGGTGGCTTTGACTGCGGTGTTCTGGACACAACCAAGGGCAAAACCTTCATTTCTAAATAAGAGCTCAAAAATTTTAAGTCGGGCATCGACCCGAACTATCCGATGCCCAATAAAAATAATAAAATAAATAATATAAAAATGAAGGGTGTGACAAATGGATAATTGAATGAGCAATCCAAAATATTGAAGAGGAATTATGTATGGGTTACAAATTCCATTGACACCAACAAAGCCTCAAAATGGCCTAACCAACCAATTTGTGCCACAAATCCATATCAGAACAAAAATGGAGTAACACTAATGTGAGACTAAAACAAATGTACAAAATATATCAAACGGATAGAGATGTTAATCTATGACCACAAAAACATATGTGGTAGATTAGTGAGTCAGAAATCACAAGCCAACAAAAATCATAAGAAGGTTCATCTAGTGTCCTAATACAATATCCAATGTATAGAAGAAGTGTCCCATCGCACCAAATTGATCTAGAAGATTATATTTTAGGATAATAAAATAATTCAACCATTTTTTTGGGAATGAAAATTGATATATTTAAATGTAAGAATAAAAAATAGGTAATTTCAGTATGAAAAAAATGAGACACTAAAATTCACATGTCTCCAAAATTTTCAATTGAAATTGGATATGTTATTTCACCTATTTTTATTGAATATGAACCAAAATCATCTTGTTTATGAAATATTTGAATTTTGATATTACCATGACTTTAATCATAGTATTATTTGTATTATTATATATATGTATCATATTGAAACATAGAGTTATATAATTAATAAAATATTTGATTAAATTTAATCTATTATTAATGATTTTTTATTTACAAAAAAATATTAAATTCCTGGATATTTTTAATATATATTGACTATCAATACATTATATAATAGAAAAAAAATATTGAGTTCAGTAGACAAAAAAATTAACCAAATTGCTTCCTTAATTGTTTTTGTTGAGAAAATATATCCTTATTCTATAGAAGAAAGGGAAACCAAGGATGACAAATTGAATTTTAAAATAATAAGGCCTCCACAATTAGTGAAAACATACTCATTCATTGATTTTTAGGTATCAAGGTTCACTGTATAGTCAGCATATGTGTATCCAATAATTAATTTGGAATAGTTCACACTCTTACCATAATATAAAGATAAATAAATATTATATAAAAAATACCATATTATCAACTTTAGTTCATTACAATGTGGCTTCCGTGGACTGTCCATAAATATACTAAGGGAGCATATTGTAAAATCTATATCTGGCCTAGTAAAAATCATGGAATAAATGGTCCTACCAACTGTATTGGATTAAGGAATTTTTTACATAAACTCAATATTATCAGCATCATTAGGTCCTTAAGTTAATTAAAGTTTTAAATATTGTATAAAACGTACACTAACAGGTTTAAGAGATTAAAATAGGAACCTCTTAAGAACTTTTAGAATATAATCATGTTATGAAAGATATAAAAATCTATTTGGTCAATATCTAATTATGTATTCAGTTAGAATGTTTTGTGTTAGTATTAAATCCTTCATTTAAAACATACCTTTTAATTAAGATTTAAAACTAGTAATAATATTATTTTTATTGAAAATAATAATCAAGTAAGAAATATGCAATAGCGGGTAAATCATGCTTTTTTTAATTGACATAAAAAAAACACAATCATTATACTAGCACCAAGTAATAAATTTATCAATCATAAAATAATCGAATTTTCTAAACCACTACCTTTGAACCTTCATTAAAACATATAATTATTTATTCAAAATTAAAACTTGGTTAGATTTGTATTTTATAGAGTAACCATCAAGGTGATTCATGAATAGTTTCTCACTATGGTCACCATGAAAGAAATCAGTTTTCACATCAAGTTATTCAATATTAAAGTAATTATAATAGTAAAATCAACAAGTATACTTACTAAAGAGTTCTTAACAACTACTGAAAAAAAATTAATAATACAATATTCCTTTTCTTTAAAGGAATCCCATGGAGACTCGTCTAACATTAATCTTATTTTTATTTTCTATATTTTTATTTTATTTTATTTTATAAATCCACATACATCTAGTTATATAAGCATTTAGTTATTTATCTATGACAGTCTAAGTGTGATTTTTTAAGTAACTCATTTCATCATCCATAGAGAGGATGCATTGTTTTGAATCTTTTTTATTAAGGTCATGCTTATAATTCTGACAATACTAGAAAACTAGGCTATATCCAAGGACATATATCCACAGTTTTCCAAAATCATGGCTATAGGTTTTTAGAAAAAGGATATAGCCATGGTTTTACATAAAACAGTGGATATATGGTATGCTTTCAACGGCTATAGCCACGGTTTTACTAAACCGTGGTATAAGAATTTTGTTTCAAGAGATATAGCCACAGTTTGGGTAAACCGTGTCTACAGGTTCATTTTAATATGGTTATAGCCAGGGTTTGGGTAAAACTATGGCTATAGGGTATTTTTCTAAGGGTTATAGCAAAATTTTTGGTAAACCGTGGCTATAGGGTTTTTTCCAAAGGCTATAGCCACGATTTTGGTAAAACCGATGCTATAAAGAATTTCTTTCATGGTGTATATCCATGGTTTGTGAAAAACTATGTCTATAGAGTATTTTTTTCATTTTTATAAAGAAAAAATTCCACAAAACCATCACTATAGGTCTCCCTCCCTTTTGTGGGAAAAACATTAACCCATGAAAAAATAGCAGGAAGGGTTATAGAAACGGTTTATATGTTATATCCACAGTTTTTAATAACATATATATATATATATACCTAAAGGAATCTGTGGTGAAGTATAAAGGTGGTTGGTGCCCATAGAAGAGGTAAAGAGATCGAATCTGGGTGGGCATACATTATTTTTGGCATATAGACACGTTTATATAGGTTATATCCACGGTTGAGAACCATGGATATTACCCTGTTTCCACGAGGGATACCTGTGGCAATAGCCCAACTGCCATGGTGGAATGCTATGGGGCTATAGAAATGGTATGGAAAATCATGGTAATAGGGCTATAGCCATGCCAATACATTCCACAGCTATCTGGAACCATGGATATAACTTGTAGCCATTATTTTACCCCCTATATCCATGGCTTTTTCTGTGGATATAGCCTGACATTCTAGTAGTGTGAGCATCACCATCAATAACATCATGAGAATCATGAAAAGAAAAAATAATCCTTATAATATTGACTTAAACATTTAGGAGGTCTAGTTACCCTCTTAAATATTTCTCATATTAAATGATTATTCTTATTTTTTGTAAGAATTTTAGAATTTTATTCTGAATCAAAACTATATCTTGAATCATCTCAGGTCACAAGATGAGGATTGGGTGGAGTTGGATATGCATAATCCTCAAATTTGGTTAATGTTTTAGTCTCAATAGGCCTATCAATGGTTATTTCATCACTTCAGGTGTGACATATTTGTATTTATGAGAGCATGACTAATAAAACGTCGTATCTCTGAAAATTATAAACATTGATAATTGGGTTTATCATCCCATAGTTTATAACCTATGATACCATCATGATATTCAACTAAAATACATTTAAGATCTTATGGAATGATATTATCAGTCTTCAAATGAGAATAAGAATTGAATCCAAAGAATTTTAAATAATTATAGGAGGGTGGTTTGTTGTTCCAAATCCTTTTGGGGTTTTAAAGTGATTGTCAAAGTAATTAAATCTATTTATTAGATAAACTTTTATAGTGCAAGTCTCTTCTGAGATGGATTTATGTAGACATGATCATAAAAGCATACCTAAGAACCTATTTATAATAGTTTTATTCATTATTTCAGAAATTACATCTATTTGGGGGTTTCCCTTATATTATGTTGTCTTACAAACCCCCTGAATTAAAAAAATTCTCTAAATTCAGTATAGAGGTAATCAAAACCATTATCAGTTATCACTATTTTAATATTTTTCCAACCTGATTCACTATTAGTATTTTCTAGGTTTAAAAGATCTTAAAAACATCAGATTTATTCTTTAGTATGTAAATCTACATCTTTCATGGGAATACATCTATATAGATTACAAAATAGTACCAAACACCATGGGAGGTAGTCCTTGTTGGTCCCCACAAGTCATAATGTGTATATTCTATAGGGAAGGAAGCTATGAAGATATACCAATTAAATGTGACTCTATTATTCTTACCCATCACAAAATATACATAAAAAATGATGGTTTAGTTTTGTGATTCCATTCAACATCCTTTTTTGGTGAGTTCATCTAGGCCCTTGGAGATAACATGCCCCAATCTCTTATTCCCAGACTGGGTATTATCAAAATTATTAGTATACACACTAAGCAACTGAATTTAATGGTTATTACTATTAAATATATATAAAACAATAATGATAGACCCCTTTATGATAGTTCTATTGAAATTATATATTTTTAGGCAGCCTAATTCTGACCTAAAGGTGTTTCCCTTTCGGTCCAAAATTCCTAAGAAAATCATGGTCCTATAGAGGTCGGAAACCCAACTAAAATTAAGAATAGTGATGATGGAGTGGTCATAAAGTTCAATTTAAATAAAAACTATTCCCTCTAATTTAGAATTCCTATTCTTTCCTAATATAACATCATCTTCTACTCATACTATTAATTCTAAGGACTTCAAAAAGAGACACATATGGAATTAGAATCTTGAGTCTAGGAACCACTCATGGGTGAGGGAGTGGATGGAAACATTCATCACTATAAGTGTTTCACAATCTTATTCCACTAGAAGAGACTGTTCAATGTGTTTTTTAGTATCTAGGTCTTTTTTATGCTTTTTATACTCGGGTTTAGTGTGCCAGGGCTTACCAATATAGAATAAAATAATCTATATTTCCCTATACTTAGACCTAGAATTTGATGGATTATTGTTCTCACTTAATCCTTATTATACTCTTTATTTTCACCCCTAGATGGTGGTCTACCTATTTTAAGGAGACTCCCTTCCCTACCTTTTACTCTAGTATTTGAATAAATTTTTTTATAGTGGAGGTAAAACTTAACCTCTTCTATGGTTAAAGCATCATCGACTTACATCATGGTCACTGATAATGTGTTGTAGGTATTGTATATATAGTTTAAAAAATCATGGATTGTTCTTCATCATCAATAGTTGCATTTATATTTTTTAAATTTCTCATGAATTTATTAAATTCATCAAAGTGGGATTTAATAGACACACCATATTTCTTTTTTAATGTAAAAAATGTGATGTTTTTTTATAAATCCTTCCAACTAGTGAAGCTATAATGTATAATTTCTATAGTATAACCCATATACCAGTGGTTATAGCTTTAAAAGCTACTTCTATAAGCACTTTATCACCTGATGAAAGTAGAAGAGAATTATGTGACTTAATAAGAACATCATGGGATATATCTAGATAAATAGTGCAGGTCTGTCAAGTTTCAAATACTATTATAAGTGGTTTCTTATACCCGAATAAGGAATCAATTAATCCTTGTAGAACCATCAAGTCTCTCGTCTTAATTATCCACATATTGATGTCATTTCCACCATCAAATTTTCAACTTTTAACCTAAATATTAACATGTTTACACAAAATATTAGATATTGAGTTGTTATAGACAATGATAGGTAAATTCCCCAAATAACTATCCAATATGAATGGGTATAAGTGATTATCCAATTAGGTTTTATAATTCATAAAAAACATTGAGGTTATATATACTTCAATTAGAGATAGAAAAGTGTATAGGCGAATCAAGATGAGATTGAAGTAGGAAAGTAAAATGGAAACCATATTGATACAACAAACAAATTCAAAAATTTAAGAGAATATAATAAGGAACTAATACTACATTTTTAGGGGAAGGATCATAGTTAGTAGGCAGAACACATAAACCTGAAAAATATATTATATTAGTAATTTTTTTAACAATGTTCAAATGAAATGGAATAGTAACACTAATGAAGAAATAAATAAATAAAGTAGTAAAGAGAACATGAGTATTTAATATGTTTCAGTTTGATTTAGACCTATGTGCATGGAATAAAAACCACTCATACACAGACATTATATTAAGATAAAAAAGAAATTTTTTAAAATAATAAAATTATAACCATTTAAATAATAGTAGTATAAGAATAAATAACTAAAGATATGAAAGTGAGAAACAAGAACATAAGAACATACAACTCAAGACACAAAATAGTTGATAATTAGTTCTCATTCGGCTGTTTATGGGAAGTCGATGAAGATGTTAATGTCCTCACAGAGGTTGAAGGTCAAAACTTTTCTAGAAATAGGTGGTCCTTAGATACAGAACATATCTACACATCTTCTCTGGGATTTAAAACATTGATAAATCCACCAAATATTTCACAATAGTGGTGTACATGGAGGATAACAGGAACTGGAAGTTCAATCGTTGAGGAATATGAACACTTTGGTAGTTATAGTTCTAGAACCAGAGTGAGAGCACATACCATAGTAGTGATGGGAATAAGAAACCCAGATTTTTAATGGGATGAGGGAGCATGTTTCATCAATTCCCATGACACTTATAGATCCAAAAAATGGACCATCCAACCAACAAGCACTGCATATCCACACCAAATAGAAATAAATAAATTATAATGAGTGAATATAAAACAGGTTTATCTCCCAGATAAAATGTCTAGTGATATTAATCAATAGCCATTTTAATTTCTAAGGAAGATCAGTGACTCAATAGGGATGATCCAACAGAAAGAAAAAGTAAGTCAAGCCAATAACCCAACACAAGTTCCGATGTAGAGAATAAGTGTCCTAGCATGGAGAATTGATCTAGCATATTAAATTTTATAAAAATAAAATAATTCAAAAAAATCATTCATGTGAATTGAAATATTTTAATGGAAGAATAAAAAATTTGTTAATTTCAATATAAAAACAAATGAAACACCTAAATTCAAAAATCTTTACCATTTTTAATCCAAATTATTGATGCACCTAACATTATTCAATAGGAACCCAATTCATCCTAGTTAAATAAAAATATTTATTTAGATAATACCATGAGATTATTCAAGCTATCATATGGGTTGTTATCTATATGTATCTTATTGTCTCATATAATTTTAGATTCCATAACATCTCTAATGAAATGTAGTATAATATTTATATATTTTTATTTAACATGGAATATTAATTCCATAGATAATGTGGTGAAGATTGAATATAACTGTACACTATAATATAATAATCATAAATCTTGATTTCAATAGAAAAAACCCTTTAGCTACAAGGATTTTATAACAGCCACTATTAAGACAAAATATTCTAATTCTATTGTTGAAAGGAAAACCATATACTTCATGTTTCATTTCAATAAAATAGGACCTCTACTAGTAGTGAAAACATACACAATAAATGAATTTTGGGTATCAATGTTCCCTATATAGTTTTCATTTATATATCCACCAATTAATTCATTCATGTACATATTATTACAAAAGTACAAAGATAAATTAGTATTATAAGTAAAATACAATATAATCCAATTCAAGGTATCAAAATGTGGCTTCCCTGTATATGCCAAAAATCATCTAAGGGTGTGTATTATAAAAGCTACATCAGGCCTAGTAAAAATCATGGTGTACAAAATAATACCAACTATATTGAAATTGGGAATTTTGGACATAAAATCAATATCATAATCATCAGTGGGTGCTTGAGTTAATAAAGGTTTTAAATTTCATCCAAATTATCAACTAATAAGTTTGAAATATGAAAATAGGTACATATTGAGAACATTAATAATATATTCATGTTGTGAAAGATATAACAATCTATTCATTCTATCCCTAATGATCTCTATAAATATAATATATATTTTTGAATCTTAAGTCCTTTATTTAAAACATGAAATTTTATTAATATTTAACAATATTAAAAAGAATCATGTTATGAAAAATAATAAGAATGTCATCGAGATAAAACTAAACATAAAGTATACTATTTTAAATTGAACTAAAATAAACATAATCATTTTACTGGATCCTAGTGGAATGGTTATCAAGCATAAAAGAATAAAATTTTCTATAACACTACCTTAAATCTTACATTAAATCATATAATGATTTATTCAAAAATAAAACTTGGTTAGATTTGAATTATTTAGAGTAACCATCATGAGGCTTCATGTATAGTTTCATAATAGGGTCACCATGAAGTAAAAAGGTTTTCTCATCAACTTTTTCAATGTTAATGTCATTATAAGTAGAAAAATAATGTAATAGACTTATTAAATAGTGTTAAAAACTATGGAAAAATTTTAGAATATTATATCCATTCTCTTTTAAGGAATCCCCTGGTAGCTAGTCTAGCATTAAACTTAATTTTCTTTTTAGTAGGGTGATATTAATTTTTTTATAAATCCAATTACAACCAATTACATTATCACTCCCTCGTTTATTTATGATATACCATGATTTGTTTTTATTTAAGGAATTCATTTATTCATCAATGGAAGATAAAAATGTTTTAAATCTTTGTTAAAAAGGGATTGATTATAAGTGTCAGAATCATCAACAACAATATCCTAGTTAGCATGAAATAAAAAATAATCCATTTCATATTAACTGTAAGGAGTATGAGGTCTAAGAACCACCTAACTCTATCTTGGGTTAATTGATAACCACTATTATTGGAAGGAGGTTCAATGTCTGATTTTAAATCAGAACTGGAGCTTGAATCAACTCAGGTCATAGGCTAAGGACAAATAGTAGAGTTTGTACATTATTCTCAAGTTGGGTTGATGGGTTGGTATGAATAGCCCCATAAATTGGTGTTTCTTCAAATTCAAGTGTGAAAAAATCGGATTTATGAGAAAAAAGTCTCATGAAATACCACATCTATAATAATTTTACACTATTGGTAACAGTGTTTATCAACCAAAAATTTATAACCTTTAAAATTCATAGGATATACCACAAAAATATATTTAGGATCTCATGGATTTAGATTATTATTATTCACAAGAGCAATACTAGTTAATCTAATGACACTTAAGTGAATAAGATGGTGGTTTGTTATTCTAATGTTTTAATATAGTTTTAAAGTGATTCTAAGAGGAAGGAAATATATTTATTAGATAGACTGTCATAGTATAATCCTTTTCAAAAAATTATTTAGGGAGATCCAAACATGAAATAAATATTTAGAATCTCTCTATATGGGTTAAATTAATTCTTTTTTAAAGTCTATTATGTTGGGAGGTTTCCCTTACATTTTGGTTTCTTTTAATAACCTACGATTGTATGAAGTCCATAAAATTTATAGTTTTTTATTCAAATCCATTATCAGTTCTCATTGTTTTAATATTTTTTCCAACTTGGTTCCCTACTAGGTATTTCCTTGTTTTAATGTTCTAAGAACATTAGATTTATTTTTTAGTATGCAAATCCACTGATTTATTGAGAAGTAATCTATAAATATAACAAAACAAGACATACACCATGGTAAAAAGTTGTTTCATGTCCCAAGAAGTTAGAATGTGTATAATCTAAGGGAAAAGAAACTTCGAAGTTAGACCAATTAAAGGTGACTCTCTAATTCTTACCCATCACACATTCTTTAAAAAAAATGAAGGTTTCTTGGTGTGATATCATTCAAAACCCTTTTTTTAGTTCCTCTAGACCTCTCAATCTTATATTCCCCAATATACTAATCCATTATAGGGAATTATCCTTATTATTTATATGTACACTAAATAAATTCTTTGAATGGTTCATCTCATTCATGATATACAACCCATTAATCAGATAACCCTTTAGGATATAGTTCCAAAGTCTTTAGATATTTTTAGTCAACATAATTTAGAAAAAAAGGTGAATCCCTTTGGGTACAAAATTCCTGAGGAAATCAGGTTCCTATGGAGGTCAAGAACCCATATTATGTCAAGTAAAGTGATTATAAAGTGGTAATTGAGTTATATTAATAAATAACCACTTAACTATACTTTAAAACTACTATTGTTTCCAAATATAACATCTCCTTGTACTATTTATATCAATTCTAGGAAGAAAAACAAAAAAGAACACATAAGGAATAAGTATCCCGAGTCTGGGACCCACTCATGGATGAAGGAATGGCTGGAAAAATTTAGAACTTCACCTGTTTCAAAAATAGAGTCCATTAAAAGTGATTAGATAGTTATATGTTTAGCCTCTAGGACATGTTAAAGCTTTCTATACTTGGTTTTAGTGTTCATGTACTTACCACAATAAAAGAAAACAACATTCCCTCCCCTGGACTTAGACATAGACTTAGGTGGTTTATTATTCTTTCCTTTATCTTTATTATTATCCTTCGTTTTACCCCTAGAAGGTGTACCACCTCTTATAAAGAGACTCTCTACCTCACCTATTATTATAGGCTTGAATGTAATTTTTTTGATAGGAGGGTAGCCATAACCTCTTCTAGGGTTAAAGATTCACATTAGTACATTATGGTCTCTAAATATTTGGTGTAGGAACTGTCTATAGAGACTATAAGAGTCATGGAATGATATTTATCATCAATAGTCACATTTATTTTGTACAAAAAATGCATTTCATTATTAAATTCATATGATTTGTCTTTAATAGACACAACAATTTCATTTTAATTTAAACACACAATGTTTTTTTATAATTCCTTCCAATTAGTGAAGTTGTCTTATATTATTTATCTAGACTGAGAAATTAACCAACAGTAGCAGTTGCAAAATCTACTTCTCTAATCATGAACAAAATAAATAAGCATAGAGCTGTCTGTCTTACAAGAACATCAGTGGATACATATTTATAAAAAAGTGGTGGTCTATGCAGTTTTAGATACAACTAAAATTCGATTCTTAGACCTAAAAAAGGGAATTAATTAATCCTTTTGGAACCAAAAATAATCTATCATATTAATTTTACAAAGATTAATGTCATTTCACCCATCTAATTTTTTTTTATTTTGAACTTATTTATGACATGTTTTACCAAAATATTAGATATTGAGTTTTTGTTGACAACGATAAGTGTACATCCCCAATAACTGGCCAATATTCATGGTTATACATGACTATAGAATTAGGTATAAAAATTTAAAAAAATTATTATGGTAATAGTGACTTAAATTGTAGATTTAAAGGGAACAGATTAATCAAGATGAGATTTAAGTTTATAATTAATATTGAAACCAACAAGAAATAGAATCTAAAACACGAGGGAACCCAATGTGGCTTTGATATAACTTTTTTTGGGGGATCGATGGAGGTAGATTTTATGAGGGGGTTCCATAGACCCAAATTATTTATGTACATTTATTACCATTACATGAATAAAATTTTATATCTATATGTTTTTATTTATAGTATAATAGTGGTTATACTTCTGCATACCCTATTTATATAGTAATGTACTTTAATTACGTGTCATATCAAAAGGCTGTAGAAGTACCCTATTATAATGAATACCTTGATATACTATGATATAAAACATAAATATTTGTCATGTGGTAAAGATACATTATACTAAAAGGACACAAATCATATTAGACTATAATGTGTAGGGTTATCATAAGCATTGATACTTATTCTCATGATGTTTTCAGCTAGTGATCTTTAGTATAAGATATTATGAAGACAGGACTAGAAATAGGAACACCACATGTTTCAGGTGTCATTGGTTTTTCCTATCTATGGACATGTGTATTGGTCTCTAAACATCAGATCATTTTCAATGTGTATCATTTGATCACATTCATTAATGTAAGGTAAAACCCCTTACATTTATTTCATGGTGTGATATCTTGGGTTTAGTGTGTCATCGGTGGTATGTCATTGGTTGAAATATCAAGATATAATTTATAACTTCTAGGTTGAGTAATAGATATCTCATGGGCCAAGGTCGACCATGATAGTAGTACCATCATTAATTCCATAGCCATGGTACGAGAAGGCATGTCCATCTAGTAAGATCCTAAAATATATAAAGAAAAAAAATCATGATGACACAAGTGTTCATCATGATTTATGAGATATCATGAGAAAAAGAGATTATATTGCATAGAATGTGTTTGTAGGAGGTAGTCATATTTATGGAATTCCTTATCTCCTTAGGGAATGTGATGGGTTTTTAGACTCCACTCTTGTTCTATGGTTTTGACTCACTACTATCAAGATAAGGACATATAAGATCACACACTATGTTTATCCATAAGTTCCACCTAGTCTAGTGAATAGTAATTTTGAAAAAAGTCTTTCCCATATACAAGGGACAGTGATGGTTCAATTGTGATCGATCGCAAGTAAAAAAAATAAATTAAATTATTCAAGTTTAGAATAATGATTATTGGATTTATTTCACAAGTTATTCATAAGTTTTTTATCATAAAATTCAACAATATAAAATATAATTTTTCCAATGAAGATAGGATATTAAAGGTTCATTAAACTATTTGGGGATCTTATGGTCTAAGATAATGGTCTATATCTTATCATGTAATTTTTATTGTGTTATAAGTGAGTGAAAATATATTTATGACATTTTTGAAATGTTTATTAATTCATATATGTGTGAAAATGTATAAAAAGAATGTTATAACATTCCAAGAACTAAAGTGAAATTTTTTAAATCACAACCTATGTATAAAAACTAATTTTATCCTCTTGAATAGTAATCTCCACCATTTGGACGAATTTTAGTGATATAATCACTCCTCTTATTTTCCATCAAGTTCTTAGAGAGTGATTTTGTTGGATAAACATGATCGGATCAATATCACTTTCTTGATCGAGTATTTGTTCTTCATGTGACTGATGGGATGTCAAAAATCTCTTCAGTTTCTAGATCTAGAATCTAGGAATCATATATCAATGATCCAGGAGCTTAAGTGCATGTGTGAACTATCTAGAGGCTTTGTAGCTTGGCACTATTGAACGAATCCATAGTGACAGTGAATAGATCAGCCAGGTGACTTCGAAAGAAAAAATTATTTTTTAAAATTTCATTAGATATTTTTTGATTAAATTGAATTTAAAATGTTTATTTATGAATTATGGGTAAGGATTTTTTTGGATTCATTATTTTTAATATAAATCAAAACGAAAAATTTTAAATTGTTCCTTTTCATGCTTTTGTTTGCGACCCAAGTTCCTTCAATGGGTATTAGAGAGAATGTGTAATAGTTTATATTGAAAAAATTAAAATTTGTATTAAATTTTATATGATTCAAAAATTGTGTATTGATATGGTCCCAATGCAACTGATGGAACATTTATCTGACTTCATATTGATATAATATGACCAATAAATGATCATTAGTTTTTGCATAAAATTTGTAACAGAAAAATAATGTTTTATTTATTATTTCACATTAATATATATCAGTGTGACTGATTTTTATCTATATCACGATGTGAGTACTTTGAATGTTATTCAGATATATTGTATGGTGGTTGGGGTAGTCTATTGGCAATACATTCTTGCCTATGAAGCTTGTTTGAAACTTCCCTTGGAAATTCTATAATTAAAATGATAAATCCTCCTTTGGAATCTTGTTTAAATATTCACTTGGAATTTTGTTTAATTAAAATCAAAAATATTCCCTTAGAAACTTGTAACAACCCGCCCATTACTTATTGTCTTTAGAAGTCAGTGAGGCATTAATTGTCCTTAATAGATGTTCCCAAGGCATCAAAGGTTGGTAACAAATGCTGAGGGCATCAAGAATAAGTTGGGGAATGATTTTCCCTTGAAAAAAAAACAACCAACCAAACATGAAATTACCAACAAAACATCATGATACATGTTAACATAGCAACCCAAACCATATATTACCAAAATAAAACCAAACAAATCCATAACAATTCCTAAAAACCAATACAACCAAACCAAAATTAGAGTACCAAGAGGAAGACTAAACAAGATACCCATAGTAAACCAAGTCACACTCCACTACTCCACCGCAAAATCCATCCTCCAAGCACCAAAAAACCTCCCGAGCATTTGGAATAACCGGTAGAAAAAATGAGATGCCTTACTCTTACTTGTGTCCTGGAATACAACATCTACAAAAGAACCAAAGTTACAAATCGAGGGTGAGTAATAATAATCAGTAGAAGCTTTCCAAATGACTTATCTACACACGCCACAAGGATAAAACCATTAACATAATTATATAAAACAATTTATATAAAACAACCAATAGTGCAACAATTACCACAATCAAAACACACCCTTACCAAACCACCTTTACCATATCCACACAGAACAAGGGAAATCCAAACAACCAAGCCATAATCCATTTCACCATCACACATTTGCGCCACCATTTTTATCTTGTACAATAACACACACAAGAAAACTAATCACAGTGGAAATTCCCATCCAAGGTCATTTACTACATTCCCAATCTAGTGGTACTTCCTGACCACTTATCCTTAATATGGGCCCTTTTTTCCACTATCCATCATTTTTTATATTGGAACTTCCTATTCACTTCACACACAATCAACACAGGCCATAATACTTAACTAACCCATAATCATAAAGCACAATAATGCCACACATTATACACACAACCAATTCCAACACATGGAAAATAACTTCAACAAATCCTCCATTTATTGAAAACACATTTTAACCATTTTCTATGTTAAACCACATTTCAATAAAACAACATATTTATTGATATTCATATTTCATAAAATATTTTCCATAATTCAAACCATTATCGATTTTAAAATCAACATTTTAAAATCACACAGCAAAACCCCCTTTTTTAAAAAAATCCCATTTTACCGAAAATCCTCAAATTATCACCAAATGGGTTTCCACTGAGATTCACACATCATAATAACAATTAATTTCAAGAAAAAAAATTAAATAAAAATAAGGCCTCAAGTTCTAGCAAAGCAGAGTCTAGAGAGAAGCCACCTATATTAGGGTTTCAAAAAAATCGACCCACAAGCAACTGCAACACAAATCTGGGAAAAATGCTCTACCAAAACCAATCTATATCTCCTTCCCTATCATAAACAATCCCTAAAATCCTCACTTATGGAAACAACAACCTTGTATCTACATTAAAAAGATGTATATCTAGAAAACCAAGATAGTGAAGAGAGAAAATCTAAGGGAAACCACAAGGAAACCAAGAGATAAGACTTAACTAAGATGAAACATGTTCAAACCACCAAGAAACCCATTAAAACCCCTTTTTAAAATGAATAGAAGAGAACCCATATACCTTGAGAGGAAGAAATTTCATGTAGGGTTCGTATGGGAGAAGAACTGGTTGAGTTAGGGAAAATAAAGACTAACCCCATTTAAAAAAACATTTTTAATGGGCCACACGGTTAGCATGCATGGTTTGACAAACCGAGCATTAACTATGTGGATGATACTGTTCAAATAGTTTCATATCACACGGTTAACTAGAATTCTCCAATGGTTTCCCTGAACTGTGCTCAAACTGTGTAGCCTTTCAAAAGCCTCAAAACTTTTACAAAACCTTTCCAAACTCTCAAAAACTCTCCCAACCATTTCCCAACCACTTCATATGCATAAAAAGGTATAAAAAAGGGTCACATTCCTCAAAACAGGGGTGCTAAATTCTCCCCAGCATTGGAATTTCCGTCCATGGAATGCAGAGAAACACCACTCTATAGAAAGACCTTGATCCATCACTCAGCCATCTCTTTCTCCTATTCCCAAGTATCCTCCTGAATCTGACCAAACATCCATAAAACCTATACTAAACTGATGATTTTATCATGAAATACTTTCTCATGCGTATCCACAATCTACACTATCACATGCACCAAAGAAGCATCTGGATCTAACTCAACATGATCCCATCAAATAACATGCTCATGATCTGACTAATACTTTTTCAACTATGACACATGAAACACATTGTGAAACATAGTAAACCGTGTTATAAAATCCAACTGATAAGCCACCTCTCCAATTAACTCATGTATCTCAAAAGGACTAATATACCTTGGAGATAACATACCCTACTTTCAAAACCAATGATGTCCCAACCTAGGAGAGATTCTCAAAAACACATGATCACCCACCTCAAATGACAATGGTCATTGATGATGGTCCACAAACTATTTTTGACAACATTGAGCCATGTCCATACTCTTTATGACAAACTTGATATTCTCTGTAGTCTGTGGGAAAAGGCTTTGTCCAGCCATCAATGTTTCACTCGTTTCCACCCATCATAGTGGAGAACAACACGGACTCTCATACAACGCCTCAAATGGAGCCATATGTATTGAGTTCTGATAACTATTATTATTGGAGAACTCCACCAACGGTAATTGATCCTCCCATGAACCATAAAAATATATCACACAAGCCCTAAGCATATCCTCTAATTTTTTGTATCATCCTATTATATTAGACATCCGTCTAAGGGTGATACATCGTACTCATCATCAGTTATGTCCCAAGGGCTTACTACAAGGATTTCCAAAAATGATATTTGAACTTCAGGTCTATATATGATAAAATATATACTAGAACACCATGCCTCTTTACCACTTATCAGATATAGATTTTGGATAGGTCCTCAACCATATAAGATTCATGAATTGGGATGAAATGGGATGACTTTGTGAACTGATCCACAATCACCCAAATGGAATCGTGTTTCCTGACCATTCTCGGGAGACATATCACAAAATCCATCACTATTGGTTCCCAATTTCACACAAGAATAGTAAAATATTTCAATATTCCTACTGGACTTTGATGCTCATCCTTTACTTTCTAACAAGTCAAGCATCTTGAAACAAACTTGGCCACGTCCCTTTTCATACTGGTCCACCAAAACCATGTATTAATTGCCTTATACAACTTATAAATTCTAGGATGGATAGCCCATCTGGAATAATGATAATCCCTAAGAAGTTTACCTAAAAATACAATGGTTCCACCATCCGATTCCAAAAACACAAAACTGAATTTTCACTCAGTTCCCAACCCTCAATGGTCTATCCACCATTGAGTTTCAACCTCATTTCCATACACTTGTAATCAAATGCATATGCCTCTTTAACCAGACCAACCAAGTCAAGAACCAACAAAACTAAACAGAAGACCACTCTGTCACCCCGTTCCTCACATTCCAACCATATTTTGGCTATGAATGACGTCAACTACCACTGATCTGGTGCATGTTTCACCACCTGAGCATATGATTTTCTACTTAATGAATTTGACACTGAATTTCCCTTACCTAGTGTGTACATTAAGTCAAAATCAAACATCTAGAGTTATTACATCCATCTCCTTTGCCTCAATTTCAAATATATTTGTGATAAAATATTCTTAAAACTCTTTTGATAAGTAAACACCATGAATATCTCACCAAAGAGATAATGACACCAAATTTTTAAAGCATGAACAACTATCGTCATCTCCAAATTATGTGTTTGGTAGTTCTCATGAATCCTCAACTAGAATGATCCATATACAACCAAATGATCCACCTGCATGCTAACACACCCAAACCCTGATCCTGATGCATCAATATACACCCCATACCATTTCCTGGTTCTAGAAAAACCAAGATTAGTGATGATGTAAGGAGACCCTTTAGTTCTTCAACACATTTCAGACACTACTAGTCCCAATGAAATGAAACATTCTTCCTTATCAAAGTTGTCATCAGTGAGCCCAATTGTGAGAAATCACGAACGAAATGTTAATAATACCCAGCTAAGCCCAGGAAGCTTCATATCTTGAAAATGTTCTTTGGAAGTTTCAATGAGATAACAACCTCTAAATTTTCAAGATCTAATAAAACACCCTTCTTGGAAATAACATAGACTAGGAAACAAACCTCGTGTATCTAAAAGTCACACATTGACAATTTGGCATACAAATGATGATCCCTCAAGATCCCTAACACTATCTCCAAGATCTGCCCATGCTCCACCTTTTTTCTCAAATACACCAGTATATCATCAACAAAAACCACCACAAAAGAATCCATATATCTCAAAAATATCATATTCATCAATTTCATGAATATCGATGGTGCATTCGTTAGGCCAAAGGGAATAACAACATACTCATAATGGACATATCTACTTCTGAATTTTTTTGGGAATATCCTCCTTCCTCACCCATAATTGATGATATCATGAACTCAAGTAAATCTTGTAAAACCATTGAGTTCCCATCAATTGGTCAAAAAAATCATCAATGTGTGGAATTAGATATCAATTCTTTATTTTAACTTGATTAAGTATTCAAAAATCAACACATAGCCATAGAGTTCCATAATCATTTTTAAGAAACAAAATTGGTGCTGCCCACGGAGACATGCTAGCCTGGATGAACCCTTTATTCTCTATCTTCTCCAACTGCACCTTTAATTCTTTTAATTCTGTTGGTTCCATCCGGTAAGATGGAAGTGATATAGGACTGGTCCCCAGAAAGAGATCAATCATAAACTCAACATCTCTCATGGGTGGAAACCCTAAGAATTATTCAATAAAGACATCTATAAACGGATACACAAATACCAAGAGAAAACTCTACTCAACACCTTCCACTGATACCAATGAAAAATCCATTAACTAATACAAGATCGTTCCAACATCTGGTGCCAACAAATCTGTTGCACCCAACTTTTCATTCTTCACCCCTCTAAAGAGGTGTTCAATGCCATCCTCAGTTGTAAAACTAATCATTCGTGCATAAAACTTTATGTGGTCCTTAAATATTTCAACCAATCTATTACCCATATTTTATTATAAGCATCCATATCAAGCACCGAGAAATCCCACATCACTTCAATGTCGTCCTCAACTAAGAAACATGCTCTACATTGGAAGGCTATACACTCTCTTTAACCCAAATTTGTTTGAAGTTTTAGAAATGATGAAATAATTTTCATGGTTAGATGCAGCAAACTAATAACATGAGAAGAAATAAAAGTGTGGGAAGAACCCATATCAAACAAATATTGCATCAATGTTGAATTCAAAAGAACCATACATCGCACCGTGGATGTTCCCAACTAATCATCCATGACAACTTTTTCAGCTCCAAACAACTTCTTTCTTGACAAAATCTACTCTTTATTACCTTAATGAGGTGTCATGGTACTTCCAGAATCACCACAACTAACTCAGCTCTGCTAATGAGGAGAATGCCGGTGCCCCCACCTTGTCGAGGCATAGGACTCCTACGAACCCTGGGGAGGGTCATGAACACCCAAACTCAAAGATTATGGAAATACTACTGAATATTCCCCAACCTCTTATAGTTATAAAATGCTTGATGTTGTGTCGTAAAATCCCACTTGATGTGCCCCGTAGTACCACACTCAAAACATCCCGTCTTACTTCAAGGCTTCAGAGGTAGATTCACTAATCCTATTGTCGGATTCTGAGTTGTACTCCCACCCTAGAAATAATTGTCCCTCTTACTCTTGAACCCAACATTTATGTTCCCACTATTCCCTATGGGTACCAACATACATCCCCTAACTATATCCCCCAAAAGAACTCACTCATCCACCGTATCTCTTTTCACCATTTGATGTCATCGTTTATACACAACACCGCTATCTTGGAATGAATTTCCTACCTCAACCCAACTTCAAAAATTCATTCCTTTAATGATGTACTACCCTCCACCTCGGGCGAAAGCCTCGCTAGGTTCATAAGCATAGCTGCATATTCCATTGTCAAAAGGTTCTCATACTTCAAATGGAATAAATATTTTGTACTCTGGATTCATAATGTATGAGGGTAGAATTTTTTATTAACCAATTCCTCAAAACCCTCTCATGTCACGCCTTGGTTTTTCCCATATTGGATTTCCAGCTCCTACCACTGAAGGAAAATATCTTCCAACATGACTATGGATAATTTCAATTTCAGCTCTGTTGGTGTTTCCAAGAAGTCAAATGTCTTATTCATTCTATTCATCCATGCTTCAGCCCTTTCAGACTCCGAATCACCCCTAAAAATAGGTGGATTCTACCTTTGAAACTGAACAACATGATCCACATTATTTGGTTTATCCACTTTATTCTCACTTTCCTCACATTGGAAATCTTTCATTATACTATGTACTAGTTTTTGGTTCACCTGAGGCTCAGGTACAACCATATTTTTAGCAGCCTCCTCCAATTGGTCTCTATGATGCCTACACGATTTCATTTCTATCCACACAAAAACAACCATAAGTCTCACACTCATAGCAAGAAAATGATTATGATTAAAATTAAATTACATAACAACTATCACATCCAAGATTTCCACAAGTTCAAATTTCCCATTTTGCATTATTCTGAAAAATCCACCATGTTTGAAAATCGACCCATTTTCAAAATACCACAACCATTCACATTTCAAATTTGAACATTTGAATTAATTTCCATATTTTACACACATCTATATACTCATACCATAACAAAAGTCATTATACCAAATGAAATATGAATCCTAGAGAGAATACATTTCTACCATGCATGCCATGCTCATCTCATTGTCTACACCCACGACAATGAGATATCAAATGCCTATAAGCGTCTCCAAAACACATATACACCCAAATATCTAGTAACATGAAGTTCGACATAAAGGGGTTTGCTATGTTCTTTAATTTTATACATTCCATGTTCTAACAATCCTATGCCTCACTACCACCCCGACTCAATAAATGGACCAAGAAAAAATTTCAACACCAGAACTAAAAATTAACACCAAAGGACCGATCAAACTGAAACCACCTGTAATGTACCACACCTTCATCATTTTCTTGAGAACGCGGTGAGGCATTACTTTGCCTTAAATGACATTCCCAAGGTGCCAAAGGCTGGAAATAAATGTTGAGGGCTTTAAGAATTAGTTGGGGAACAATTTTCTCTTGAGATAAACCAACCAACCAAAAAAGACATTACCAACAAAACTACATTATGAATGTTAACATAGGAACCCAAACCATATAGTAACAAAAGAAAACCAAATGAATCCATAACAATTCAAAAAAACAAATACAACCAAACCAAAATCAGAGTACCAAGAGAAAGAATAGACAAGATACTCATAGTAAACCAAGTCACACTCCACTACTCCACAATAAGATTCATGCTCCAAGAACCACCAAAACACTTAAGCATCATGAAGAACCGCAAGCAAAATGATATGCCTTACTCTTACCTATGTCCTAGAATACAACATATTCAAAATAACCAAAGTTCCAAAGTAGGGGTCAGTAATAATACTTAGTATAATTTCCCCAAATGACTTCCATACACATGACACTAGGATAAAACTATTATCACAATTATATAAAATAATTTATATAAAACAACTGATAGTGCAACAATTACCACAATCCATACACACCCTTACCAAGCCACCTTTACCATATCCACACAAAATAAGAGAAATCCAGACAACCATGCCATAAGTCATTTCACTATCACACATTTGTATCGCTATTTTTTATATTTCATAACAACACACATAAGGAAAAAAATAATGGTGGAACTTTCCATCCAAGGCCATTTACTACATTCCCAATCTAGTGGTACTTCCCGACCACTTATCATTAATGGTGGCCCTTCTATCAACTATCCATCACCTTTTATAGTTAGACTTCCTGCTCACATCACCCAAAATCAACAAAATATATAATACTTAACCAACTAATAAGCATAAAACACACCAAGGCCACACATTATTCACAAAACCAATTCCAATACATCCAAATCACTTCAATAAATCCACCATTTATTGAAAACACCCTTTAAACATTTTCCATGACAAACCACATTTCAATAAAACAACATCTTTATTTAAATCCATCCTTCATAACACATTTTCCATAATTCAAACCATTATAGATTTTAAAATAAACATTTTAAAATCACACAACAAAACCCCTTTTCCAACAATATATGATTTTACCCAAAATTCCAAAATCATCACCAAATGGGTTTCCACTAAGATTATCACATAATAATTACAATTAATTTCAAGAAAAACAAATTAATCGAAAAAAAGGCCTCAGTTTATAGTAAAGTTGAGTTGAGAGGGAAGTCACCAACCTTAGGGTTCTGATGAAATTGGCCTACAAGCAACCGTACAACAAATCCTGGAAAACGATCCCACAATGTCACTCTAGATCTCCTTCCCTATCATCAAAAATCCCTAAAATCATCACTTAAAGCAACAAAAACACTATATCTACATGAAAATAATGTAGATCTAGAAAACTAAGAGAGAGAAGAGAGAAGATCTAGAGAAAACCGCAAAGAAACCAAGAGATAAGACTTAATCGAGATTAATTACTTTCAAAACACCAAGAAACCCCTTAAAACCCCTTTCAGAATGAGTATAAGAGAACCCCTAGCCCTTGCGAGTAAGTAATCTTGTGTAGGGTTTGTATGGGATAATAAATGGGTGAGTTAAGGAAAATCTCGACAAACCCCATTTTAAAAAAAATTAATGGGTCGCACAGTTAGCTCGCACAGTTTGAAAAACTTTGTGATAACCCTATATATGCTACTATCTCAAGAGTGTAATATTGCACGGTTACCTGGGATTCTTGCACGGTTTCCTGTAACAATTCTCAATTCATGCAGCCTTAAAAAAGCCTCCAAAATTTTCTAAAACATTTCCAAACTCTCCCAAACTCTACCAAAACATTCCCAAAAACTTTATATGAACAAAAAGGTATAAAAAATGGTCACATACCTCAAAACAGGGGTGCTAAAAAACTTGTTCAAAGATACCCATGGAATATTGTTTAATTAAAATGATAAATCTTCCCTTTCAAAATTATTTAAAGCTTCCCATGGTAGCTGGTTTAAATTAAAAAAAAGGACAAGGCTTCCCTTGGAAGCTTGTTATCATTATATTATATATATATATCCTTTAAAATGATTCATTATCTTGAGTCAGACCAATTTGATCTAGGTATGACTATCCCAACCAATTTTACCCATCCCAAGCCCTAAATTAATTCCCAAAGATCTTCTTTAGGTTAAAAAACACCTAAAAAATATGAATATAATTTTAGAAATTAAATTTAACTACCTAGGATTTGATAAAATTATTTGGTACGTTGTGGGATGTATCTATATTTAGTTAAAAAATTAATTCAAATTGACTTCTGTCAAAAACAGTTAATGTAAATTGACGCCTTAAAAAGACCACCAAGTTTAATTTTCCAGAATTTAATATTACCTATGAAATATAATTTCATGTTTACTGATAATGAGGCAATAAAAACCAATTATTGTTTGGGTTATCATTTATTTAGATTATCTATTACAATTGTGTTTTTTAAAATGTGATAATTATTTTTATTTTGATGATATGTGAATCATCCCTCCATATTTAATTTTTATAAGAATTTGTGTGTCGATATTTATGTGATAACATGTAATTTTGCATCCTAAGTTCACATCACCTACGTGTGAGTATACATTTTATATAAAAAATGTAACACCCCAAGCTTCCACGGTATGCTTCTCTTTGAATAATACAATAGCATGTGTTATACGCAACTTCGAACTCTAACACACACCACAACCAATAAAACTAGCTGTTATGAATAGTAATACCCAATTTTTATAATTTTATAAATTTTATCTCTCAAAATGGACTTCATTTTTAGATTCGGAATATCGAAATTAGCCTAGGGTAAAATTTTGGAACTTTTTGGATAACTTTTATATTTTGATGAATAGTGAAAATTACTAAATTTTAATTAAAAACAACATTTTTAATCAAAATAATTAATAGTGATAAATTATGAATTTAAGTGGTTTTAAAGTATATTTGGAATATATTTTCACCATTTAATACAATTTTTATCATTGGGCATAATTTCACATTTAAACCGGACATAAACAACTGTCAATCTTTTGATAGTTATTATCTCTTGAAAACACACTTTTTGTTTTAACAACGGGAATTAATTTTAAATTAATTTCTTCCACTTATGTGTTTTGAATTTATAAATATGTATTCCATATTTTGAATCAGGAGGTCCAAGTTTTGTAAATAGTTAAATTTAATTTTTATACATTTTGAATAATTACTTTGGTAAATAATTTATTTACCATGGTTAAAGGGTAAATCCGGTAAATAAGGGTAAAAAAATAATATTATAATAATATTAATTTACACTAAAATGTGTCATAACCCTATTGGTTGAAACATTTCTGACAATGGGCATCTTTGGGTTGATTTTTGGACCCCATGGAGACACTTTAAGGTGATAAGGACACTTTATATTAATTAAGTTAAAGTAAATACAAAAATGACATAAGAATATATATTTTAGGAAAACAATTTTTACATAGGGTTATATATGTTATATTTTAGACTATAAATATTTATTATAAAGATAAAAATATTTACTACATTATTGAATTTTATTTATAATTTTTAGACGTTGAATAATGAAATTTATTTATTATATAAAATAAAAATACAAAGAGACATAGTAAGTGTCAAACTATTTAACTAGGATTTAAATATAAATGATAAGGTTAATATAGTGACACAAACCTATCTAAAATATATTGGTTGAAATTATTTCGACCCATCCCCACCTTAAAATTTAAATAATCAACTTTGGATCCATTAGAAACCGAATATGAATTTATTATAAAATAATATTTCTAGCTTTTCCAAAGGTGCCCTTCACCCCTCTTATAAAATAGAACTCCCCCTTACCTCTAATTCACACCTTCAAATCCATTTGGTTCGGACAAAATCTTCCCAAATATCCTCTAAATATCCCTCAATTAAACCTAGAGGCATTATTTTGATCATAGAGACAACCTACGGAGCCCTTTTGATCAAATCAAAAGGAAGAACCCGAAGAAGAGGTAATGTTTTCACGACCCTCTTTCAAGTTCCTTTCTTCTTCTAATTCTTCTTTCTTTATTATTTCCATTCTAAAATAATAAGTCAAGTATACTCTATATACTTTGATGTTATTATAAATATTTTATAACCATATTCAGTATTCTATCCATCCTTTGAATGACATGTCACCATACGTGCGTACGTACGGCCTACCGTCTCCACGTCGTGGTGTAATTATTATTCAATACATTATTATTCAGATGGGTATAATAATAATGTTTAATTCATGTAAATAATAAATATAAAATGATAATTATTGTTTATATATGATATACCATCCAATTATATATAATTTTTATAACAAAATAATGATATTGTCGGTTGTGCGTACGTATAGATTACCGTCTCCACGAATGCGATGATATTCATTCCCCATCGTATCCATTCAAGACTAAATTTCATTTGATGATTAAAAATAATTTTAGAGACATTATATCATTATGTATATGAATAATATACATCCCATTCATAAAAAATATGGCTCACATAACAATTAAAACGAATCTGTTAACACCCGAAACGATGATAATACTAAGATATTGTTAACAAATCAATGTTAAAAGATCACATATGATATCATATTAGTGTATATGATTCTTGTATAATTTAATAACAATTATTTCACCATTATACAGGAGTTTAACCTACCCTCAACCAAGTAAAAGTACAAGGTAAGGGTATATTTCACAATCTCTTCATTATCCGAGGTTTTTTATACATAATTATCTACTGAGACCTCTTTATCATCCACATCCATGTTTCTTAAAAATGTATTTCACAACATTCTAACTATTTTACATAATATGGGTTAAAGTCATTTTACCCTTATTTTACATTTTATAAGAAGTTTATAAAGGAATCTTTCTGCCGTTTTCCAAACACGGTCCTTTTTAACCTTTTCGACAGTATTAAGGTAAGAATGTCTTTTTTAACTTATACGGCGGGTGCGCCTATTTTCCACCATTATAAAACCTTAGAATCTTCCCTTAAAAGATTATAAGGATATTTTTAAAGTAAATTATTTATTTTATAATTATGTAACTTTAAAATTATTTCAAAGAAAGGGATATTTCTCTCAAATAGTTTTGATTTCTTCTATGTCAACATCCTTTGATGGATTTTAAGCTTATTTGAAGTTGATTTATTATGATACAAAACTTCCATAATGTATTGAAGTTTTTGTGATATGTTTGAATGTGGATGTGTTATTTTTAAACCATCCATGTTTTATGGATAAATTATTGACATTTTGTATGCTAGTTTTAATACGAATGTTTATGTTATGTTCAATCCTTTTTATATGAGAATGCATTGGAATTAATATATGACGGGTGGAGCCCGCAATAGCTCCTAGATGCATCGGTAGGTCTCATGAAACAAACTAGTGTCTTGGAACCATGCCTTGACAAAATCTTATTTGTAGTCTTGGAAAAAGGCCTGGACTATGTGGTCATGATAGTCTGGTATTATGCATTCCATTATTATGAAAGTGGTTTTTGATATTTCATGTGATTATTCGACTAGTAGAATATCCATGTGAATAAGTAAATGGAATTATTTCATTTTATTTTTTCTATATTATTCTTAAGTTCATGTTTAAAAGGATTTTGTTTTATTTATACATTGCCTTAAATGTTTGTGCTTATTTATGAAAGTTTCTTCTATATTGTTATCATTACTGAGCATTTGAGCTCACCCCTTTCAATGTTTTATTTTTCCCAGGATGTGAAGAACTAATTTATGAATAACCTATAGGAATAGTATTAGGGGATATGAAGATAATATTTTTTTGTAGTTTTTTTTACTTTATGATGTAATGTAAGACTTATGAATATATCTAGTGTTTCCAAGACTACTAAACTAATCGATCTTTCGTGACTTGATCTTTTGTGATCATGCCAATGTTATGTAATAATGCACCGACTCTAGGTAACTGGGGTCAGGGCGTTACAACAAAGGAGTTTAGGAAAAATTGGTTCAAGTTGAGACCCATTATTGACCAAGCAAGTGAAATGAATGGGAGTTTTGGGCACTAAAATTCAAGTCAGGTTTTGACTTAAGAAATTATCATAGGGTTTCAGATAATCCATTATTAACTTGATTGATTAAACAATAGTTAATAGCTCATAATCATGATATTATTTGTTTATTTAATAATGTGTATGGTTTATTATTTCTTGAATGTGTATTTATTATGTGTTGTCAAATAGTACAACAGTAAACCAGCATGAAAAGTTAAAATGAACATGTGTAGTAAATATTTTCTATTTCAATTCATGGTTAACTTGTGAGAACAATCACAAAGAACAAGAATGTTAAATAGAAAAGAATTTAATTCACCAAGATTAACTTACCAAATCCCTTAATGAAAATATTAATTCATTAAATTCCTTTCATCAATCAAATTTGAACAAAACTAGGTGTTTGTGGTGCTCATAATCCAATATTGATGGAGCCTCCGGCAACCATGGAGTTCTTATGAGAGTAATGGGTTGAAATAATAGATTTTATTAAAAAATGAGTATCCAGATCTATCTTGGTTAAATTTATAGGTAAATCATTGATCATGTAAGGTATTTATTTGTAATATATGGAACTCCACTCAACAGACCATGGAGCTGTGAGTAAGTGGGGTTGGCAAGATTAGTGCCCTCCTTTGACTCTCTAAGTAGTGGAGTCTCCAGAGATTGTAAACAAGGAAGAGGGGTTTCAAGGATCATATCCACTAGAAAAATCATGTGATATAGTATTCTAAATATAATATTAAAGACTATTGAGGTTCAATAAAATAGTGGGAGATATTTAATGATTTAAATTAATCAAGTAATTTTTAATTAGTGATAAAGATAAAAGTAATAATATACTATATTTTATTTTTTAAGACAATTGAAAGTAATACCAAAATTATATTATGATAATATTAGAAAAATAAAAAGTCTAAACTGGAAAAAATTTCTTAGGATTAGTTCATGTTCTTGTGAAAATAACTATGACATAACAAATTCAAGGTCTTCTTTCCCCAATATATGTTAAGCCACCTAAGGAAGTGAGGTTTTAAAATGATTATAGGAGACTCATGTATCATGTATATAATGGTTATTTCATAATGTTATCATCAACATCTGATGTGAGTTGTGGATACAACATCGAGACATGGATGATGTTACATGTTGTCTCATCTCCTAGAATATTTTGTGGAAAAAGTGAAGGGTGATATGAATTGATGATGATTACACTGGATATGTAAATTGAAAGATAGATCGCGGTCTTTTAATTCATTAATTTCTCATGTCATTTTCAGCCATTTACTCTGGTTTCATTTTTATTAAAAAAATAATATGAAAGGGAGAAAATTATTCATTACCTTTTGGGTAACATTATTAAAAAAACATAAAAAAGATGAATATTTAGTTCTATTTGAGAATAAGATGAAATAAAATGTAAAATGGAAAATGGGAAGTTTCAAGCAAAAGGAACCTTCACAAAATAATTTATAAAAAATAATCGCATTAAATATGAGATTATTTTCATTTCATATCATTAAATAAATATATGGATGTTTAAATTCAGTGAATTGAATTGAGGAATCATGTATTTGTTTCTTCTTCAAGTATATTAATCAACTGTTATTATGTTTCAATTATACTTTTTGTGTATTAAATTACATATGACTATCAAATATGGGTATTTAAATACATTAACCAATTAAGTAAATGAATGTTAATAGAATTAAGGTTTTTTCTCCAAGAGGCTAAGAAGTGGTGGTACCTAAGTCAGTGGTGAGAAGCACCTAACTTCTAATTTCCAAGTCAATTGGTACAGTTGAACTTTTTTTAAGTGTTACCCAAACATTTATCTTTTGTATCTTTGGAAACATATATAATTTATTGTATTTATAGAATAAATGTTGTTTGTTTTTTTTAATACACAAATAATAGATCTATAGTACTAGAATCATTAGAAATATGTGATGAATGTAAAATTTAAGAATTATACTCCCAATTGTGTAAATATAATTCTAATTTAAGAAAAACTTAATAATTTTTAAGGATAAACATATTATGTTTTTATAATATTTGGATTTAAAGACATTAGGTACTATTAACCCACTTATCTACATTGTTTTGGACAAATAAACCTTTAGAAATAAAGGTAAGCCACAAAGATTTTGGAATTAGTTCAGCAAACAAGCAATAAATATTACAAGGGTAATCTAGTGGTAAGTATACTTCATACATTTCATATAAGTATTTAGTGATTATATAAGTAATTTATGGTGTATTAATGGTCATGGGATATGAGATACTTCAGGATGGTGTGCTGAAGAATATCATAACCAAGAATTCATCAATCGATATAATGTTGTGTTGAGTAATTCCTAAATTCACATTACCTTATTTAAATCAAAGATATGATGCTAATAATGATGATTTATGATGATTTTTACTTGTTTACATGTATCATGGAGAAATTTCTAAACACACATTTCCTTATACACATCATATTTTTGATGTAAGTAAATGGAGCATCAATGTCAAAACTCATGCTTTGTAGATTCTTCCCTTTTTTGAGATGTGATATGAAAATAGAAACATTATCCCATAACCATAACCAATCTATAAAAAATGGGTATTATATGAGTTATATTATTATATAAATCCATTTTCATAATAACATGTGTTTAGATGAACAGAGTTTTTTAAGATATAGACAATCTTGCATAAAAATACAATCTTCATGGATAGAAATGATATAGTCAAGTTATGGAATATATTTTTATCAAAAGGGGAACATATCTATTTTTTATAGTATAAGAAATATTTAATTTGATTTATTAAATTCTAGAGATTCACAAATAGTTGACATAGTAACATGCTTCAGAAGACCTTGTGGAAAAGGAATGTTCCAGAGACACATACTGCATAGGAAGGATAAAACCCTAGTGTTGGTTTTATGTTCACTATGGTCAGTTATACATTTTTCATTGAGAATAATAATTCCTATAAGTAATAATAATATGTAAATTAGATTATTTTTTCAAGATAAAAGAAAATAAAATAATGAATTCCATGTATCAATGTAAAATAGGCTTATTATTTTGAACACTGCAAGTGATACAATATATGGGTGGTACAAGAATGTTTCCAATAGGGATCTGTGGTATTTAAACCCATATCCATTAGAATTTTACTTTTCATAGCTTTATTATATGATCATAAAATTGAGAATTGGATTTCCAGACCAGAAATAATGGATGATGTTTATTCAACACAACCAGAAAGGGATTGTGACATAATAAAATTCCAACCAGGGTTAAAGTTACTAAAATATAGTTCATGATTAAAGTATGCAACTACATAATAAAATAATAATTTGGAATGAATCTTTTCCATGTTTCTATACTTGTATAGTGATAGTTCCATTGTTTTCCAAGTAAAATATTTTTGATAAAATATGGAAAAACGTTATTGGTCTTATAGTTAGCTAAGACCAGGAAGATAGTAACTCTCCAAAGATTTATATAATATAGAAATCAATGTTCTTTGTAATGAGATCTATGGATCAAGATATAATGGTTTCTTACACTAATTCAATAGTGCATATACTGATAATACATTGATAAAATACAATTGGGTACAATTCGAGAGAGAATTGTTACCAATTTCAAATGGCATAAATCTCTCCAAGAAGGCATGCATAGGCATAATAGAAGATTAATGCAATTGGTATAATTCCATAACTACCATCAATAGAACTATAACATATTACATGATATGTAAAGATGTTATATTGTGAACATATACTCTACGGTAAAAAAATATCAATTATATCCATGATAATTAGAAGGTAAGTAGCCAGAACTATCATGTTGTATTTGAGAATAAAAAAAATATATGTTTCAGTTGTGTGGATAATAAAGGATACTATTTAAATGGGGACAAAAACTAGTCTTTCTATAATGTTAATACGATATACTATCCTAGTTAGGACAAGGTAATGAGAAAGATAGGATCATTCAATCGAGTGGTCACCGTATCTAAAAATTCCAAGTTGGTTATGGATTCTAAAGAATCTAAAGAAGTAGTATAAAATATGTAATTATTTTTCCAGCTCTTGTAAATTCACCAAGTAAGTAAAAATTTTTTCTTTATGATTATTATTATACTAGTAATAGCCATGATATTAAGTTTAAAAGGTTTAAAAAAGTTATATAATTAGATATATAATCTCTTTAAAAGTTTTTCTCAAAGGGTTAAAGTCACTAATAGAATAATAGTCATGTAGTGGAAATGTAGAAGGGCCCTAACTAAATATATATATCAGTAGAAAAAGGATATTCATATTAGAGTTAGTGGGTAGAGAATTATTAGCAGTTTCCTCTGATGCAAGTGGGAGTTGGGGTTCCCTATACCCAACTCCTTTATGTACTTTAACTACCATTACATATATTCAATTTGTTATATACTTGTTTTTTTAACATAATTGTGTTGATACTTTTACATCCACTGTTTACGCGGTAATTTTCATAGATTATGTGCCACAAAAAAAGGTTATAGAATCTCCCATTTAAAATGAGAACCTAATGAAACTATGATAGTAATATTAAAAATATTTCATATATTCTATATACATCATACTCAAAGGTAAAACATGATGTATGAATATCATGTGTTAGGGGTTCATAAGGCTTCAAACTTATTCTCATGAAGTTTCAACTTGGTGATCTCGAGTAGATGAGATCATGAAGATAGACCTACCAATAATAATACCACATGTTTCAAGTGTCATTTTTGGTCATATATATGAACAATGGTATTGGTAACCATACATGAGATCATTATCAATTTGTATAACATGATCATGTACTTTGATGCAAGTAAAAACCCATGAAATTAATGTCATGGTGGTTAGATTGTGTTGGGTGTGTCATTGGTAGTATGGGATTGGTTGAATGACCAAGATAGATTATTTCACATCCGAGTTGAGTACGAGATCTCACATGGGCCGAGGTTGACCAAGATGGAAGTACATTCATTGAATCCATGATCGTGGTACAAGAAGGTAAGTTTATCCTATAAGTTCATTAATTATATAAATAAATGAAATGATAATGACACAAGTGTGTATCCTTATTTATGAGATACCATTAGATAAGAAGATTATAATACACATAACATGATCATAGGAGGTAGTAATAGCTATATCATTCATTATCTCATTAGGTTCCATGATTGGTTACTATAATCCACTCTTAGTCTATGGGTTAGACTCACTGCTATTGAGATAATGACCTAGAGGGTCACACAATAAGTGTATCCACAAGTTCCACCTATTATAATGATTTAGAGTTTATAATGAAGTGGGACCCATGTGTAGGGGTTTTTGAATGTCTGACTGTGATCGATTGCAATTAAAAAATCAATTATATTATTAAATTTTAGAATAATTATGATTTAAATTATCTCTCAAGGTATTCAAACATTTTTTTATCACAAAAGTAAATATGATAAAATACAATTTTTGAATGAACATATGATGTTCTAGATCTGTTAAATTATATGGATATCTTACAAACTAAGTAAATGGTTCTTATTCTGTCAAGTAAATTTTATAGTTTTATGAGTGAGTGATAAATTATTTTTGACATTTATGAAAGGTTTAGTAAGTCATACGTGTGTGCAAATTATTAAAATAAAATTCATTAATTCTAGGGAAAAATGTTTAATTTTGAAAATTATAACGTGGGTATAAAAAAAATTTATCCTCTTCAATAGTAAGATCCACCATTTTGATGAATTATTGTTAGATAAGTTCTTCTATCCTTTCCTATAAAGTTCTTAGAGAGATATTCCATAAGAATAACAAGGTCTAATCAATCCCACTTTCTTGGTTGAATCAGCATTCATCATGCAATTTAAGAGATGTTGTAAATCTATTTGATTTCCTCCACTAGAACCCTAGAAATGTAGATCAGTGATCAAGGATTTTTTGTTCATATGTGTTTGATCAAGAAGATTCCTAACTTGACGTCTTTGAGCCATAAAACATCAAGGGTGAGAAGACAAAACTGATGACATCAAATGAACTATGTACCATTCACGCTTTAATCTATTTTTTTTTGTGATTAAATTAAATTACACATGATCCTTTATGATATTTGGGGAAGGTTTTTTTGTGGATTCATTTTTTTAATATGAATCCAAACCCAAAATTTTAAATTGAACATTTTTAAGCTCCCACTGAACCCTAGGTTTCATCAGTATACATAACGTAAGAACCTAAAAAAGAATAGATTATTCCATTTTTTATGTTTAAATAAAATGGAATCATAAAATTAAATATGCAATAAATAAAGAAATAAGTAAATATAATATGTGTATTTAATTTTCTTCTATCCTTTTTGGACCTACGTCCATGGAAAAAAACACCCACAGTCATTCATTTTATTAATCATAGAAATAAATTTATTTAGAGCTTATAAGGATAACTAGTAAACTAACATTAATAGAAGATATAAAGAACAAAAGTTATAAAATAAAGAAACAATAACATATAAACTTATATTTCCAAAACAAAATGGGTCAGGTAAAGTTGTTCTCATTAGGATATTTTTAGGATGGTGGTGAAAATGTGTATATGATCATAGAGGTTGAAGTTATCACCTGGTCTTGAATTGGATGTTCCACAGATATAGAACTTGACCTCACTTATTAAATGAAAGATTTATTTGATAACTCCATCAAAAATTGCACACCATCAGTGTACATGAAGGATTCCAGGTTCTTAAAGTCTGATCTTTGAGGAATATGAACACTCTGGTAGCTAGGGTTAGAGAACTAGAGAGAGCACAACCATAGTGTAGTGGTTAATGAGAAATCCAGAATTAGTAATAAGTGAGGGTGAAGGGTTCATTAATTACCCTAAAACCCATAGAGCCTCAAAATGACCCAACCAACTAGCAAGAGCTCTGGATCCATGCAGAAAAAAATGAAGTGGTGCTAATGATTGTGGATAAAATAGGTGGATAGTGTAAATAAAATATCTAGTGAGTGTAGCACCCCGAGCTTCAATGATACGCTTCTCTTTCAATAGTGCAATAGCTTGCATTGTACGCAAGATCGAGATTCTAACGCACCACGACCTATAAAAATAGCCATTATGAATAATAATACCCACTTTTTGAAATTATATATATTTTATATGTCATAATGGACTTCATTTTTGGATTCGGAATATCGAAATTAGCCAATGTTGAATTTTTGGTATTTTTCTGAGAACTTCCAATTTTTTATAGTGAAAAATACTTAAAAACAACTTTTTTAATCAAAATAAATTATTGTGATAAATTATAATATAGAGTGGTTTTAAAGTATAATTAGAATATATTTTTACAATTTTATCCAATGGTGGTCATTAGAATTAATTTCACTTTGAAATTGGACATAATCAATTGTCAATCTTTTGATATATATTGTTTCTTAAAAACACGCTATTTGTTGTGACAGCGGAAATTAATTATAAAATTAATTAATGAAACTTATATGTTTGAAATTTTTAAAATAGACATCATTTTTTAATTCGGAATATCAATTATAGCTTAGGGTGAAATTTTGGCATTGTTCTGAAAAACTTCAATTTTTGATGAATAGTGAAACCACTAAGTGGTAGTCAAATAACTGATTTTTTGTTTAAATGAAACATTACCACTTCTGTGACTTGATTTTCAAAAATCCTACATACATGGTTGTCATTAGGAAGTAAAATTTTGTTCAATGGGATTAAAATAATTTTTTGTTGAATAGTAACTTTTAAGTTTAATTAATCGTGATTAAAGGTAATTAGTGAAATTAAAGGTAAAAATGATATTATAAAAATATGAAAATAACTCTATACTTATCCTACCCTTATTGGATGAGTCACGGGCGACCAAGAAAATCCATGGATCAACTTGGGGACCCCATGGAGCCACTTGGGTAAGAAAATGACAATAATAACTTTTATTTAAGGTAAAAATAAAATTGCCACAAACATGTGATGTTTTACTAAAACAATTATTACATGGGGTTATATAAGATAAAGTTTTGACTATAAATATTCATTGGAAAGATAAAAATATTTCCTACATCATCATATTTTTTTTATTATTCTTAGACATTAAATAAATTAAATTATTTATGACACCATGATGATGCAGCGATTACCTCATTAATTAACGATTTAAATAAAATCAAAAGATACTGTAAAATATAAGGCTTAAACTTTTCTAAAACCTATTTTATGGGAATATTTCTAACCCTTATCACCTTATCCTAGAAATATATCATTTTGGGACCTTTTGAATCCGAAAATAATTTCATAATAATGTAATATTTCATTACATTCCAAGAGTGCCCCTCCTCTCCTCTTATAAAAGGCCCCCAACTCTACCACCTTATTCACACCGTCAAGCCATTTTCCTCGAACAAAATCTATCCAAATACTCTCTCAAATTCCCTCTCTTACTCTTAGAAGCCTCAATTTGGGAATAAGTCTTCCCAAGGAATCTTTTGTCACAAATCAAAAAGAGTTACCCGATTTTAAGGTATTGTCTTCTCTAATGTTGTTTTGTTTTATTTTGCTTCTCCAACCCCCTAAAATCTTTTTATTCTTTTCTTTTGTAACATCACAATTATCCTCAGTATAATTGTATGTTGTTATGATTAGTATTTTATTTACAGTTACACACACCTTCGTCTAATGGTTAAAGAACATACTATTTCTGTGGGTGGTGAAATATTGCCTCACGAAACGATGATTGTTCAATATTCTTTTAACACCTCTAATGGTGGCCATTTTTATGAAAATATTTTCATATATGATATATATATATATATATATTATGTTTATGTTTTCCTTGTGATTCTGTATTTCTCATTTATGGCATACTTTATAATTTTCATTATGGGTAAACGTGATAATTTCATTTTAGGAAGTGCGGACTACCGCCCCCTCAAAGTGATTTGAATCATTAATGCCATATCTGGGATGTTTAAATGATGTAGTAAATGATATTATATATGATATTATACTGGAATTATAATACACCTTTATACCATTATGATTTCATTCCATTAAATAAGAAATAGAAATGAATGTAGTGTTCATGCGTACGTACAGCTTACCGTCTCCATGAATGGTGCATTTCATTTCTTACCTCTAAATGTTATGTAATATTATAAATGAATGTATATAATGGATATATATATGATATATATGATATATACATCATGAATATAATTCTGGATATAATGGATATTTTACCACATGAACAACGTGTAATTATAAGAAGTTTATTTTTGACTCAAGTACCTAAGATCAACAAAACAACCATTATTAATTTAAATAATTACATAATGTTCATAACATTGTAATAAGTGATATAAAAGGAATAATTAACTTGAAAAAGGTTATTAATCAAATAGAAAATAACTCTAGTTTATTATTCAGGAGGTTAAATAACGATCGAGTCAAGTCGGACACGATGTAAGGGAACTTCGTAACCTAATTTTTGTTCTTTGGGTTAATCTCCTACTTTCAAATTATGTCATGATATTATTATGTCCTATCTTGTATTTGTACTTTCTTTATGTGTACTTATATTGAATACACATAATAGATATATTTTATTTAAAAAAAATGATCTTTGTAAGGGACTTCATCTCAATCTCCATTCATTGAGGCATATTTTGTTTTATACACAAATTTCTTTTATATGGTGTATAAACCCCTTTGAAATTTACGTTTATTAAAAATGAATATTTTTATACGAATTGTTTTACTAAATGACAAAAAGGAATGTTTTTCTTGTTGTATGTATGCGGCGACAACGACTTCTTCGCCGCCGTGACCATTATTTGAGTTTCGGCTTCCTCTACAAGCCATAATTTTTTTAATTGAAAAATAAATACCAAGTTTTAATTTTATTTTATTTGGGTATTGAAAATGGTTTTGAATGTGTTTTTTTATTATATTAATGTGTTGTATTGATATCTTGTGATTGAAATGTGGAAATGTTATGTTTCCTTTATGCATGTTTTATGTGATACGATTAAGTTATGGTTTATGATATGTTTAAACCTGTTCATATGAGGAATGCATTTGACTTAATAAGTGATGGGTGGAGCCCGCTATAGCTCCTCGATGCATCGGCAGGTCTCATGAGACAAACTAGTGTCTTGGCATGAGGCCTTGACAAAATCTTATTTTTAGTCTTGGAACGAGGCCTTGGCTATGTGGTTATGATAGTATGGCATTATGCATTCCATCATTATGAAAGTGGTTATTGATATTGCATGTAATTACTCGACCAGTATAATATCCATGTGAATAAGTAAATGGAATTATATTATTTTAATTTTGCCATATTATGTTGAAGTTCAAGTTTAAAAGGCTTTTGTTTTAGGTATACATTTCCATAAATGTTTTTGTTTATTTATGAAATCTTCCGCTATATTTTTATGCTTACTGAGAATCTGAGATCACCCCTTTAAATGTTTTAATATTTCCAGGATGTGATGAAGTATATTATGAATGACCTATAGGGATAGTATGTGGGGATATGAAGACATGATGTTTTTTTTGTTTTTTTTTACTTTATGATGTAATGTAAGACTTATGAATGTATCTAGTGTTTCCAAGACTAGTAAACTAATCGGTCTTTCGAGACATGATCTTTTGTGATCATGCCAATGTTACGCAATAATGCACCGACTCTAATAAACTGGGGTCGGGGCATTACAGTTGGTATCAGAGGCAGTTTAGTACTAACCTTGGTAGCTAGATTTTGAAAAAAATCTGATTAGAGCACATAGCCATAAGATAGACATTGAGAATTAGTTTAGAAGAACTTCCTATAATTTTGGTATTATAGAGATTTTGTGAGTTTCCGAGCTATACATCCATGTCTGGATATGAGTAGGTCGAGGCAGCTCTGGCACGGATGTACCTTGGGGTAAAACTTGAAAACACCGATTTGAGCTGGACTCGAACGAGAACTGGTGCACGACAACGGGCCTTGTTACACTCTTGGTTACGACACTCCCGGGGGATACACTTAGGATAATTCTCATTTTCTTTAAAAACCATTATGAAGGGTCTATGAGTATATACTTCCTCAAAGAAAACATTTTTATGATTATAGTTCAATTTATGTTAACTGTTGTACAAGTATGGAATTATGTGTTTTGATTCATAAACTAGTCTAGTTTATGCCATTGTTTAGAAATGGAACCTAGTGGGAGGAATGTAAACCGTATCAATTCACGCACTCCATGTAGGGATTTTCCTCCAGCTCAATAAAATTCTAGTGGAGTTAGAGATACAACTGGTGCAGATCAACTTATCACCATACTGGGACAACTCACTCAGGTTATGAAAAATAACCTTACTCTTATGGAGAACCCTGATCCTCAACGTGGAGGATCAATGTTATATTGTTTCATGAGGTAACAACTACCAAAATTTAATGGGGGTACAAATCCATTAGTAGCTGAGCAAAGGACAAAATCCTTAGAGAAAATATTCCACACCTTGGGAAGTAGTGAAAGCCAGAATTTTGTCATGGAAGTTCACTGCCTCACTGGAGATGCTGATCAATGGTGGTCATTGATTCAAAACACAAATAAAGATGATGAAGTATCAAATATGGAATAGAGGGAGTTCAAAGAGCTTTTCTTAGAAAAATACTTTCCTCGTGACCATAGAGCAGATATAAAAATGAAATTTCTGAGTCTGAGGCAGAAGGAGGATGAGAATGTCACAAATTATGAGGATAACATTACATGGTTAGAGTGGCATGCTCCAGATTATATATGTAACCCAAGAAGTAGGATCGATCATTTCTTTGATGGGTTAAAACCGTTTCTCCATCGAGCCTTAGTCTCACAATATTTCTCGTCGTACGAAGATATTGTCTCATGTGCTATCAAGACAGAAAAAGAATTATCTAAGTCTTATGAAAACAAAGTAAAGCAAGAGAAGAAGAGAACAGTGGAACAAGAGACAGATAAAGAGAAAAAGGGAAATAAGGATTTTCTATTATGCGATAATTGTGGGAAGAATAACCCCGGTACTTTCCTAAAAGGAATGGGAGTTTTTTATAAATGTGGAGAAAAAGGTCACCAGGCTCATGATTGCAAGGGAAAGAAAGAGGATATCAATGTTAAATGCTACAATTGTACGGAAATGGGTCATTATGCAAATGAATTTTCTAAGAATTAGAGAAAATTACCTCAGAAAGGGCCAAGGGATCAAGGACAATCTTATGATGTTACTACAGATGAAGTGGAATAATTATTGTATTGGTGCTTTTGGACTCAAGGATTATATTCTGGTTATAAGAATAATGTGATATATATAAGTATTGTATTGCAGTACTTATTGTTTTCATTAAGGTTTTAATATGATGAATGTAATCATATTTTTAGTATGTGACAACAAGAGAAACATTACTTTGTTTGGGGAATCTGATGAATTGATTTTGGAATTTAGAGACCTTTTAGAGAAAGTCTGGACAGAGGTATTTTGGATAACTATAAAGGTTGGAATGGATTAAGTTTAACTTTGGATAGTATTGTTTATGTTTAAAACATTTCTGAAGATTATTTTTGAAATATTATAATACTATAGCTTTAGGAAAAGGACAACCTGCAGGTTGGGGGGATAACCCGTCGCGTCGGACAAAGCTGCATGAATCAAACCCACAACCATAGTGCGACAAGCCTTTATTACCTACCACTAGCCTACAAGAAGTCCCTGGTTATTAAAAAATAGTTTTCCTAATCTAAATGGTATGTGGTGATATTTTTAACCTTATACAATTAGGATAAATAGAATATTTTTGAGTTATGTTACCATTTGGAGTGAAACATGGGTTCCTGGAAAAAATTTATTAAAGAATGAAATCGAACATGACAAGTAAGTATATTTCCTTAAGTTCTTAGTAAATCTCTTAAATAAATTCCTCAACTTTATGAATGGTAACTTAAAACAAAAACGTTATCGGTTAACCTTTCCAACTGGGGATTCAATGAACGTTTAACCAATCACAAGTTTGTGATTTTCATGTGGATAACTTTCTCCTAATACTATTTTCTACAACTCTCCATCAGACCATGATGGTTTTTTTTCCTCCATATCCATATTTTCATATAATCCTAGTATGGGCTATCTCGGGTGACCTTTGTACCTCTCTTTCTTTATTTTAATGTTATATTTTTATTAACCCTATTTCCAATGTGGGTTTTCCACAAAGGTATTTTCTATTTTTAACCTTTTATTTTCAAATAAAAATTTCAAATTGCGAGGACACAATTTATTGAAGGAGGGGAGAATGTAACTCCCTGAGCTTCCATGATACACTTCTCTTTCAATAATTCCATAACTTGCATAGTACGCAAGTTCGAGATTCTAATGCACCGCGACCAATAAAAATAGACATTATGAATAGTAATACCCAATTTTTGAAATTATATATATTTTATATTTCAAAATGGACTTCATTTGTGGATTCAGAATATCAAAATTAGTCTATGTTGAATTTTTGGTATTTTCTGAGAACTTCCAATTTTTTATAGTGAAAAATACTTAAAAACAACTTTTTTTAATAAAAATAAATTATAGTGATAAATTATACTATAGAGTGGTTTTAAAGTATAATTAGAATATATTTTTACCATTTTATCCAATGGTGGTCCTTATAATTAATTTCACTTTGAAATTGGACATAAACAATTGTCAATCTTTTGATATATATTGTTTCTTAAAAACACGCTATTTGTTGTGACAGTGGGAATTAATTATAAAATTAATTAATGAAACATATATGTTTGGAATTTTTTTAAAATAGACATAATTTTTGAATTAGGAATAGCAATTATAGCTTTGGGTGAAATTTTGGCATTATTCTGAAAAACATCAATTTTTGATGAATAGTGAAACCACTAAGTGGTAGTTAAAAAATTGATTTTTTATTTAAATGAAACATTACCACTTCTGTGATTTGATTTTCAAAAATCCAACATACATGGTTGACATTATGAAGTAAAATGTGGTTCAATGGGATTAAAATAATTTTTTGGGTAATAGTAACTTTTAAGTTTAATTAATCGCGATTAAAGGTAATTAGTGAAATTTAAGGTAAAAATGATATTATAAAAACATGAAAATACCCTTACACTTGTCCTACCCTTATTGGATGAGTCATGGCCTACCAAGAAAATCCATGGGTCAACTTGGGGACCCCATGGAGCCAGTTGGGTAAGAAAATGACAATAATACCTTTTTATTTAAGGTAAAAATAAAATTGTCACAAACATGTGATGTTTTACTAAAAAAATTATTACATGGGGTTATATAAGTTAAATTTTAGACTATAAATTTTCATTGGAAAGATAAAAATATTTCCTACATCATGATATTTTTTTAGTATTCTTAGACATTAAATAAATTAAATTATTTATTACACCATGATGATGCAGCGATTACCTCATTGATTAACGATTTAAATAAAATGAAAATATAATGTAAAATATAAGGCTTACACTTGTCTAAAACCTATTTTATGGGTATATTTCGAACCCTTATCACCTTATACTTGAAATATATCATTTTGGTACCTTTATAATCCGAAAATCATTTCATAATAATGTAATATTTCATTACTTTCCAAGAGTTCCCCTCCTCTCCCCTTATAAAAGGCCCCCACCTCTACCACCTTATTCACACCTTAAATCCTTTTGTCTCGGCCAAACTCTACCCAAATACTCTCTCAAAATCCCTCTCTTACTCATATAATCCTCACTTTGGGCAGAAGGCTTCCCAAGGAAGCCTTTGGCTCAAATCAAAAAGAGTTACCCGATTTTAAGGTAATATCTTCTCTAATGTTGTTTTGTTTTATTTTTCTCATCCAATCCCCTAAACTCTTTTTATTCTTTCCTTTTGTAACAACACCAGTATCCTCAATATACTAGTATGTTTTTATTATAATTATTTTATTTACACTTATACACACCTTCGTCTAATGATTAAAGAACATACTGTTTCTGTGGGTGGCGAAATACTGCCTCACGAAACGATGATTGTTCAATATTCTTTTAACACATCTAATGGTGGGCATTTTGATGAAACTATTTTCAAATATGATATATATATTATTTTTATGTTTTCCTTATTCTTCTTTAGTTCTCATTTATGGCATACTTTATGATTTCCATTATGTATAAATTCGATAATTTCAATTTAGGAAGTGCGGACTACCGCCCCCTCAATGTGATTTGAATCGTTAATGCCATATGTGGGACGTATAAAGGATGGATTAAATGATATTATATATGATATTATACTGGAATTATAATACACCTTTATACCATTATGATTTAATTCCATTAATTAAGAAATATAAATGAATGTAGCGTTCATGCGTGCGTACGGCTTACCGTCTCCATGAATGGTACATTTCATTTATTACCTCTAAATGTTATGTAATATTATAAATGAATATATATACTGGATATATATGATATATATGATATCTACATCATGAATATAATTCTGGATATAATGGATATTTTACCACATGAACAACGTGTAATTATAAGAATTTTATTTTTGACTCAAGTACCTAAGATCGACAAAACAACCATTATTAACTTAAATAATTACATAATGTGAATAACATTGTAATAAGTGATATAAAAGGAATAATGAAATTGAAAAAGTTTCTTAAGCAATTAGAAATTAACTCTAGTTTATTATTCAGGAGGTTAAAGAACGATCGAGTCAAGTTGAACACGAGGTAAGGGAACTTCATAACCCAATTTTCGCTCTTTGGGTTAATCTTCTACTTTCAAATTATTTCATGATATTATTATGTCCTATCTTGTATTTGTACTTTCTTTATGTATAATTATAGTGAATACACATAATCGATCTATTTTATTAAAAAATGATCTTTGTAAGGGACTTCGTCTCAATCTCCATTCATTGAGGCATATTTTGTTTTATACACAAATTTCTTTTATATGGTGTATAAACCCCCTTTGACTTTTACATTTATTCAAAAGTAATCTTTTTATACGAAGAATTTTACTAAATGACAAAAAGGAATGTTTTTCTTGTTGTACGTTTGCGGCGAAAACGACTTCTCCGCCGTCGTGACCATTATTTGAGTTTCGGCTTCCTCTACAATCCATAATTTTTTTAAATGAAAAATAAATACAAAGATTTAATTTTCTTTTATTTTGGTATTGAAAATGGTTTTGAAAGTTTTTTTATTATATTAATGTGTTGTATTGATATCTTGTGATTGAAATGTGGAAATTTTTTGTTTCCTTTATGCATGTTTTATGTGATACGATTATGTTATGTTTTATGATATGTTTAAAACTATTCATATGAGGAATGTATTGGACTTAATAAGTGACAGGTGGAGCCCTCTATAGCTCCTCGATGCATCGGCAGGTCTCATGAGACAAACTAGTTTCTTGGCACGAGGCCTTGACAAAATCTTATTTGTTGTCTGGGCATGAGGCCTTGGCTACGTGGTTATTATAGTCTGGCATTATGCATTCCGTCATTATGAAAGTGGTTATTGATATTGCATGTAATTACTCGGCCAGTAGAATATCCATGTGAATATGTAAATGGAATTATCTCATTTTAATTTTGCCATATTATGTTAAAGTTCAAGTTTAAAAGGCTTTTGTTTTAGTTATACATTTCCTTAATTGTTTTTTTATTTATAAATTCTTCCTCTATATTTTTATTCTTACTGAGCATCTGAGCTCACCCCTTTCAATGTTTTAATTTTTCCAGGATGTGATGAAGTATATTATGAATGACCTGCCGGGATAGTATGAGGGGATATGAAGACATTATGTTTTTTTAGTTTTTATTTACTTTATGATGTAATGTAAGACTTATGAATGTATCTAGTGTTTCCAAGACTACTAAACTAATCGGTATTTCGAGACTTGATCTTTTGTGATCATGCCAATGTTACGCAATAATTCATCGACTCTGGGTAACTGGGGTTGGGACATTATAGTGAGGTTCATAAATGGCCAGTAAAATGTCTATGAAAAATTAGTGTGTCTATAAGAATGGTCTAATAGAAATCATAAGAAGTTCGGGCCGATGGCCCAACATAAAATCCCATGAAATGAAGAAGTGTCCCATCACATAGATTTGATGGAGTAGATTAAATTTGAGCATAATAAAATATTTCAACTAATTTTTCATGCATGAAAATTTCAAAATTAAAAATTAATAATAAAAAATACGTAACTTCAATAATAATAATAATAACAATTTTAATTATAATTATAAAACCTTTAATTCACATAATTTATACCTTTATCGACTAGTAGAGAAGATTGATTGAGAATCTAGCCTTGATAAATTAAGTTACATACAGTAGTAACCAAAGACATGTTGAACTCACTAGAATAATATATTGGAATTGATGAAGATTATTACATTTCTACTGTCTTAATATGTAGGATAGAGGATTTTCCTATGATGGTTTGTTCCTTACATAGGTGTAAGGATGGAGGGGGAATTGAACATCCAAAATGATCTATTTTAAATTCCATTGGTCATTTCAAACTGATTATTCCATCATTTTCTTATGAATAATTGGATTTTCGAACACCACATAAAGGATGTGATCATTTCATGATGGTGTGAGGGTCCATGTTTTGGTGATTTACATTAGTTAAACTAAATGATGATCTAATTTGAATACTATCCTTGGGCGGAGACTAAGTTTGGATGAATATCGCATAAAGGTCATTTAACTACTTGAATCAAGGTTATACTCAAATATTAGAGGTTTTGGAAGGTCCACATTGAACCCATATGAATTTATATTCATGTTTGTTTAGGTGTTGTCATGGTTGAGAGTGATGATGGGGTTTTTCAAGATGGTCTAATGGATTATGTGTTCGGTGAGTTTTATACATTTGAAGTTTTTAAGATTTGATATAGGAGTATTCTATTTTTCTAGGCTAGATAGAAGTAAGGGAAAGATGAATGGATATATGCAGGATTTCTAGACACTTGTTAACCAGGATTAATGTGGAGGTCATTAATTAGTTATAAGTGGAAACTTATTTTCATATACCTATTAGAAAATTAGAAACTAAAATAAAAAAAGATGATACCACCTTTATTAAATTATATTTAATAAAATTTGTAGATATATTTTTGGAAATACAATATTTTTAGGGGACTTAAACATTTTCATGGACCAGCAAGGCTAACACGGAAGATGACTCAGAAGAAGAAAAATGTAGAACAATGGATCTTGAAAGTAAAATCAATCTAGTAGTTAGAGAAAAAAAATTCCCTCTGCATTAAATCTTTATGTCATTTTATCATTTCATTGAACTTCTTGAACTACATTTAATAAAAGATGATTTTAGCATAGGGGAATAATATTTTACTAATTCTTTTGGTTTCTCTCATTTAGATTTTCTTTTCAACTAGATGGATCTTTTATTTTCTATTCCTATTGAATATGGTTTTTATTCTATGCTTAGAGATTTTATGACTATCAATCTTGATCACAAAAAAAATTATAAGATATTTTATTTAGAAAAAAATAATATTATGATGTGAAATTATTTGAAAAAAAATGATGGAAAGAATACTGATATTGATTAACAACTTAATCATAGTGGCTTTCATTATTTTTATTTTTTTTTAAATGAGCTGAAATATATTTGTGGAATTTACCCTGTGAAAATTTGATCTATGTTACTATGGAAAATCGAATATAATTATGATCTACAGACGGTTGGATGCTCCTTCACAAGAGTGTAGAAGAAAAAAATGAACATTTGGAAGTTCCCTTTCCCTTCAGCTGAGTGTACTGGAATTAGATAGTCTATGCATCCTACTCACCAAAAAAAGTATTCCTCACACACATACTATAGTATAAATAAATAAAATACCAAATAAAAATTCAGTGGTAAAACATGGAGTGGAAAAATAGAAACTAGTGAAATAAAAAAAGCTTTAACATGTTTCAGACTATGTCTTATGTACATAGGGGAACTATAATGCTACTTTATTTCATTATAACTATAAGATTATATGTGACAAAAATAGTTTATAAAAAACAATTAATCCTCACTAACTTCTCATCTATTAAATAAATTGTCATGGGAATGACACGTTTCACTAATGGTGTCATTCACTTGTATACTGAGAATGGATGGTCAAAAAAGTTAAACATGCTCCCCAAAAAAACTAAATCATAATACATGACCGATTGATCTAGAGTACCAACCCAATAAACCATGATATTTTCTTAACTTACAAACCTCCCAATTCTTTTTCGTAGAACCATCAGCATATGTGAACTTCCAATAGACCAACTTCCATTGGAGAAGTTCTATTACCACTGCATGTGCCTCAAGTTCAACCCATCATCCATCCCATGAAATTCTAGTGAACATAGTTCCTATAGATGAAATTCCATTGAACTAAAACAATATTCACCTTATATCAATCTCCCACTTGAATTATATTTCTCAGAATCTTAGAAACTCTCCAACACTTAGAATTTAGCAGAATTACCCACCTCTTTCCTTCCTTCATTCACCAAGTCCTGTTAAGGCACGATATTTCCTTAGGATTTACTAAACTTAAACATTGGGGAATGTGTATATCATATTTTGGATTCATGGTATCATTCATATATAAATATACTTTTCCACTATAATTTTTTTTGATAAAATGATACTTTATATCAATATGCTTCATCCAATAATGGAACAATAGATTTACATAAAACTAAATAGAACATTTTCTATCATAGTAAAGAACTTCTTCCAATTTAACCCTTTCTAGATCCTTTATAAATTTATCCTTTCCTTCCATTTCCTTCTTAGAATCAATTTTAGCTACATACTAATCTGAATTAAAATTAGATTAATGATCTTTTATAAATTTGATGACTAGCTGGCAGTCATTCCATAAAAAGTAAAAATAAAACCAATTTTACATTTCCTTATATTTTTGTTACCCCCAAAGTCTAAGTCCATGAATCCCAATAACAGTTCATTTGTTCTAGAGCACATGGGATTGAGCATCTGATCCTTTAAAATAGTATATAATACACTCTTCCTCCTCCCAATATGATTTCTATAGGTTTACCATGTATTGACTCAAAACTCCAACAACATGGGAAATGTCAGGTCGAGTGCAAACAATTGTATACATCAAAATTATGATTATTGATGCAAATTTTACATTCTCTATGTAATTGGATTCAACTATCATTTTTTGCACCTATTACATGGACAACTAGAAGTGATTATAAATAGAGTTTGACACTATATTACTTATAGTCTTTCCAAACCATTCCATGATTGTCTAGATATAATATTTCTAAGATAAAAGTAAGGTCTCAGTTTTCCAATCCCTCCTAATCTTAATCCCTTAAACCATCCCTGCTTATCAAAAATATTTCATCTCTAATCATCTAGAAAAATAACACTTCTAATTTCATATTTTTTTATCACCTAATTAAATTATCAATATGACTTCAACATATCATATTAAAAGGATAAACACCCAATCTACTTATTTTTTACAATATCATCAATGATATACATTTCCCAAGTTGAACCTTTCTTCAAACATAAATGAATAAAATTTCTAATTTCATTGTTGAGGGGTTTTTGTTAACCCATACAATATTTTCTTCAATATACAAACCATATTTCAATTTCCAATATCTGGTGCACCTTTTTTCGTACTTATGTTTATTTATTTATCCAACTCACTAAGAATGAAATTTATCTTAACATCCATCTACTCCAAATATAGATATTTTGATGCTATAATACTAAGAACTGTTAGGATGGTAGAATGTTTAAGAACCCATAAGAGGATTTATGATAAATATTCTTTTTTCTTTTATTAAAATCTTTATACTAAGATTCATACATTGTACATTTTCTTTCAATCAGTATCTTCCTTAATCTGATAAACACACTTGTTCTCATGTTCCTTTTTAGAATCCACAATTTTGGCTAACTCCCAAGTCATGTTGAAATTTAATGAATTCATATCATCATTCATGAATGAATCGTACTACTTAGAGTAATAAAGTGAATATTTTTCCTCTTCATTTTTAGGTTCTCATGTATATATTAGGAGAATAAAGTTTAAATCTTGAAAAAACCAATACATTGGTCTCTATATTTTAGTCGATCTCCTCAATTGAATTAGTTATTTTGAGCTTATTTTTTGTTCTCTTTATACTAGTACTAAAACTTCTTATACTCATATTTTTAGGGCATATGAATCTAGTGATATCATTCAATATTTATCTCCCCTTAAACATTTTATAATTTATAATGGCCAATATTAAATACATTCAATGCCTTCATCACCTACATTTGAGCTCTATAATTTTTGAAAATTACTAGTACTCTTATAAAACAATATTTTGACATTTTATTCTTCTTAAAATTCCAAATAAATCATGTTTTGGTCTTTCCACATAATTTTATCATCAATTAAAACATCCATGCTTCTGATGATCTATTTTTTTAACAATCTTATATGTGATATCAAAAAAATCATCTACATACCCATTGAAGAGATTAATTTTTTGGATGTTGTGTCAAGTATTTCATTATACTTATCATTTAAATATACCTATGCTAAAATATAGAATACTCTAGGATGATGAACTTCTAGTCATTTTTCATACCACAAATCTTCTAAATGTTCTTGACCAACTATCGATGCTAAAATTTGATTAATAAAATAATATTTCATTTTTAGTGCCTCTAAATAATTCTCCTTAGGCATGCCTAGTGTAACCTTACACTTTTATATTTCTTTGTAGAAGTCCCATTAATTCTTCTAAACACTCCATTCTACTCTGGAGTTCTAGGTACAGTCTTATCATGCCTTCTTCCTTCCTTCTAATATAAATTTATGAATTTTTTACTAATGAAATCACCATCATTGTCCATCTGGATACACTTCAACTTCTGACTACACTCATTTTTGTACAATTAATTCCACTAAATAAACACATGAAATATATAAGACTCATGCTTCAAGGAGTAAATACATACTTTTCTTATATCATAATCAATGAAAGTATGAATTTAAAGTCAACATATTTAGGAATGAACTAGGGTAGTTCTCCAAACATCTTAGTATCTAAGATATAACTTTTGGTTCATGGGATTTCTAACTATTTTAGTTGAAATTTACTCATGTATGCTTTCCTATCACACAACATTCAAACTTTCCTCTTTTAGTGTGATCAAAATTAAATATTTCTTTAGCCTTTATAGAATTCATGTTATTCTCACAATGGTGAAAAAACCAACAATTCCATATATCTAGATCATTTTACAAGAGCCTCATCCCAGTTGGTGAGGACTCAACAAGTGCATCCAGGAGACCCGAGTTCAAAACTGGGTGGAGACATAATTTTTAGTTTACTGTAGCAATATTGTAGAAGCACTATCACAGGAACTATTCAGCATTGTAGTATCTGGAACTATTCATCCGTTTGGGATTTCAGGCCACTAGTTTGGTTCTCAGGTCATTTAAGGCCTTCGAGCCACCCAAGGCCTTTGGGAAAGTAAGGCTTCCGGGCTACCTCAAGGCCTTCAGGACACCTGAAATTGTTCTTAAAATGACCAGACAAACTCTATAAGGAGAAAACTCTAGATGGGGATTCAGAGAAGGTGCATTCACCAGAGAAGAAGCTAAGAGGATTTGTTAGAAAGAGAGGGTATGGCATTTCCATTGGGACTAGCCAATGCATGCACAAGAAGCATAGCCGAACAGGCCATGAAAAGGTAGAGAGATGATATCACGATGAAGAAGATGGGGAGGAGTAGTTCCATGTATAGTATGTATATTTCCTAAGACCTATGGTTCATGTATTCTTTAAGCCTTTGGGCCTTGTAAGGGTTCTCCATCATCCCTTAAAAGGGGGGTTATCAAAAAGCAATAAAAAAGAAGGCATCCGGGCCATTCGGTCATAGATCTAGATCATCTAAAGTTGAAGTTCCGACTATTGTAATTTTTTTGAATTTTTGGATAAGTAATGGTCCCCATTATTTACTCATTTTTCAATCACCATAGATCACAAAGTCACTTTCGAAACCCCATTTTTTAAGGTAGTTCCAAAATCATCATCATCCAATGGTCTGATGGAAATAATATTTTTCTATAGACGGGTAATGTGATGAATTTTGATAGATTAAATAATCCTTCATTATTTATCAGAATGTTAAAATCTCCTTTTCCAATAACTTCCATGGATTAACTGCACACCAGATAGATTTTCCAAAATATTCTTGACACATAATTACCAATGCATCATTGATCACCAGTTGAATGATATGATGCTCCAAAACTAATCACCAGAGCTTTCACCAGAGTAGTAATGTTTAACAAGTAATATTTTATATCTTCTATTATATTAATGGAATCTGAGCTACTTATAATTCATGATTTTATAGTTTTTTCCCTATAACATTTTCAATATTTCTTGAGATTTCCTTTATTTCCATGTTTCTCTCTGATTGGACCAAGACCAACTAAGTTGTCCAGAATCTTCTCTCATTTCTTTTCTTTCGAATTATCTATCTATGGATTCTTCTTGAAATTTTTCATTCATTGAGGTAACTTTATAATTCCATCTTTATTAAGGTCACTATGAGTAGGCACTGGAACTTCCCTTAAAAAATCATTATTTATTATTATATTACAGATATCATCAAATATTTAGTATCTTCTTCCAATATAGTTACTTATTGTAGTAATTAATGCATCCCATATCTCCAAAATTGAATATAAAAATATTAATTCCAATAAATCATCAATAAAAGTAACCTTTTCCAATTAGTTCTTTCCACAAATCATGTTAAAGTCATTATATGGTCTATCAATGGTATTTTTTCCAACAGCCTTAATCTGAAATATCATCAAAAAATGAATACTTTATTATGGGTCATCATATTTCCATACATATTTGTTGATTCCTTCATAACATCCATTTTAGTATTCCTCTATCTAATATTAAAAGTATCATTACTTTCCAAAGACATTATTATAAGATCCATTACCTTTCTATCCATGTACTCACACACATCATTCTTCACTAGCACCAGATTTTAACTAGGCAGTGGAACTTCCAAGTTATTTTGAATAGCATGATATTTAATCTACATTTTCCAAAAGAAAAAATCCATTCCATAGAATATGTCAATATATATATTTCTTTAATCTAATTCCATGATTGTGGTACCACCAATTTTTAAACAACCAGATCAGAACCTATTTCTCTAATAACACTTATCTGGGGAAGACAACCTATGAAAAATTGATTTGTTTTACTTATTATAAACACATTTGATGTATGTTTTGTATAATAATATAAATTCCTACACATATCATATTAGTATAAAAAACAAACCTCTATAATTTCATTTCTACTATGACTGTGTGTACCGAAATTAGACAGTCTATGTGCCTCACTCAATCCCTAAAGTCATACACATCCCAAAACATCACTGTAAATAAATTAATTACAAGAAAACATATTATATGGTAAAACATGGAAAAATAAAATATAATTTAGATTAAAAATAATTTTCAAACACGATTCATACTTTGTTTTACGTGTAGGGGTGGACCACACAAATGCTTGCTTTTATAGTAAAAATAAGATTATAGTCCATAAACAAATATTACAAAATGTAAGATCTTGGACACTGTTTAGGTATACATTTCCTAAATTTTGGTCTAAATCTATTAATTTTGATTAATTTATGTAAAGGAAAACTTGGGCTAACCTGTGCAAGGCTCACAGTCGATACATGTTTATGTAAATAGTGCAGAGTCCCCAAGAAAACTATGAGACCCTAGACAGTGGAATTTTTCAAGGTTGGTGCATGGTTTTTCAAACTATTCAGATCTCCCCATGTAACTGTTCAACCTCACCCCTCATGGATAGTGTCTAGAGCACCGATTTCTCATGGTTTAGAAAACTATATGGGTAAATTGTGTGCCCCACTAAAAGTTGAAAAAAATACAAATTTTACATCTTGTTTTTTTTAAGTTCTACTTAATTTTTCTTCTTTTTATTCTACCTCTAGCCATAGTGACTCCCCAAAACCCTCAAGAGCAGCCAAGGATCAATCTCCCTAATATATAGGTTTTTTAGAGCATCATCGGTTACGGAACAAAGCTTCAGGTAAGTCTAATATTTCTCTTCCTTCACTTTTTGGTATTAATACTTGTAGCATTAAATATATCATTCTAAAGCTCTAAAAATCTTTTTTCTAGTGGATTCTAGGTTGATATTTCAAGGGGTGTCTGAATCCAGATCAATGGACATGTTTAGGAGTGTGTTAATTATTGGATTCATGGTAGGTGTTCTATAAGTTATATCCAATAGTTTTTAAGTATATTTTTGTATATGAGATTGTGTTCTCATTTCCTTTTTGTTGTTATTCTGGTGTTTCTAGAAATATTGGGTAAAATGGGTGTCTAAATGATGAATTTAACCCCTTGTGATCCCCTTGGTATGGATTGAGGATGATTTGACTGGTTTAGGGCCACCTATGGGTGCACTGACATCCCCAAACCTTGAAATTGGTAAGATTAAGTGGGGAAGTAATGTGTAATAATGTAGAGCCCATGATGAACCTGTTAATGCAGTCGGTTGGGTTCAAAATGGAATAAGGATAGTTTTTCTATGGTTCATAATGGCATAAGAGGTTGTTTGGGTGTGACATATACATGGGATTAATTAGGTTTATTGATATTGTATCAATTGGCTTATGAAATATGTTGAAATTCCTAAGAGGGATTATTCATACAAAATGATGAATATGTTTAATGGGTTAAAATAAAAGAATTATTGAAAATTCTTAATGTGGTGGGGAATGATAATTAGAATCGGGATAAATGGTATATGTAAAGAAAAAGGTAAATGTGTTAATGGGTTATGGCATAATATTATTTCACATGTTGATTGTTATGGGCTGTGATTATTATGATTATTGTTTTGAGTATGGTTGTGATATAATATGTGTGTGGAAGTGGATAAATAAGAATTTGAAAATGGATTAATTGTGGGATAACAGACTAAGTCTTCTCCCATGTTTTGGGTTGGACTAATGCTATAACCCCAACAAGGAATGCACGGGTTGGGGATTTCGACTTATTCTTTTTTCCCTTGGTGGTTTTATTCAATGATATTACCTAGGATGAGGCTTCAAGGTAAGTTTGATGTATTTTTAAGAATATTTATCCATGATGAGATATGAAACTTGAATTATACCTTATTCAAGATGGTTTATGGATTAGGTCGTTGTGTAGATGATGTAAAATCCCAATCCATGGAAAATGTGATGAAAATGGACTAAGTAATAAAGGTTGCATAAATGTTGGAAATGGTAATAAGGATAGATAGGTTTAAAAAAAATATTTTTAACTAATGGAATCTAAGTTTCTAATTGTTTATGCTTCATTCTTTTTTTACTTTCATGAACTATCTATTTAGAATGGATATTTTGTAGACACAATTGGTGGTGGCTTACTAAGTTGTACTCAAACCCTACTCAGGCCGTCATTGGGTACCTGAGAAAACTCCATTGTTGTGAGTTCAGATTAGGGCCAGGGCCTGGTGCTAGGAATATTAGTTGGGATTTGATTATAAATGTATGAGGATTCAATCTTGGAGTCGGGATCTATTTTGGGGATTTAGTTTTTTGCCCGTATTTTGGGTTTTTTTCACTTTGGAACTATTATTATAACATTAAATGGTTATTTTGGCTTTTGGTTTGTACTCAGTTTGGGAGAATCTTGGTTATGCATGTTTATTGGTTATTCAATTTTGTTTCCTCTATTTAAGTTGATATATGTTGTGACTTACTCTGGTAAAGAGGGTATAGTCTCCCCACCTGATTTATTGGACCCTTTCCACTGGTTGACAACCTCTAGTGTATGGGATGGCATGCTTGAGGTAATGTGGTAACCCAAATTAGACTCCTATTTAGTGGATTCTAGGTCGGGGACGTTACAAAAAAGATAGTCAATACTCTCCAAATTCACATATCTCTAATAAATGACCACTTCAACCCATGATCCATAACATGAAATTTCAATTATCATAATTCTAATGGATGAAATTAGAGTGAACTAAAATATACTTAACCTCCCAAAAAAATTATCAATTTACTTTTTATGGAATTTAATATTTACTTTTTTACTCCTAGAACAAGTCTGTGGGAATTGTTTTAAAATATATTGATTCATTACACTTTCACATTAATTATTAAATATAAATGTTGTAAGATTATTCCAATTCCCCTTGATATTTCATCATTTTTTCACTAGTCATCAGTTTATTTCTGTTTTCCAATTTCTATTATATTACACTATTTTTCTTCAACTATTTCTTCAATTATTACACACCAATCTAGGGGCCTCATCAATGTTTTACATGATAGTTTTATTATTTATTTCTTGTTTGAGTTTTTTTTCATAGTCTACAAACATGTTCACTATCCATGGGGGTGTGAACCTAGTCCCTTCATACTATGGTTAGTATAATATATAAATAAATTAATTCTATAGTTCAATGAAAACTACCAATTGTTTTGTCTTTATGTTAGGGAAGACGTGTGTGACCAATGGAATAAAAATAGAAACACAACAAAAATACTTTTTCTAAAAAAAATTCATATCCATTGTGGATTTTTTGAGCATATATTAATCATTTTTTTATAAAAAAACTAGTTCGAATTCTAGAAATTAATACCCTTTTATCTATGAGATTAATAAACATCTGGGTATTGTGGGGGGAATATAAGGGAATACTTCTAATCTTTCCATCAGAATCATCCACTATAAAAATCACTACTATAGAACATCATTTTGGAGATTTGCCCAATGAATTTATCTTCCATAACTAGGATTTATAGGAAGCCTAGAAACTATACTATGTTTCTATACCATATACTTCCAAACCTCCTCTGGTTCACCTTCTAAAATAAAAACTGGTATTTGACAGCCATAAAAACATGAAATTACAAACAAAATCACAATGAACAATAGGAATTTACATGTTTAGGACATGAATACCACATAAATTGGAGAAATAGAAACAATGATACCATTTAATGATATGTTTGGGTTATAAGGATACCCACTACTTTTGGTCACCCTTCACAAACTATCGATAGATTTCCTCCCATTATATGCACCAGTTTATCCTTCTGATACTCTTCTTCTAGTCATTATCCTTCTGGATTTTTGACCTTTTCCTTGGCCTATAGTATCCAAGGAACATTGTGTGGGACCATGTAGGAATCCCAAGAGGTGGATCTACCCCATTATATTTATCATTTTTTAATTATTTTCAGTCATACTTTTCAGAGGTTGTCGAACATCTTTATTATAGAGGTCCCCAGATTGTCATTCAGTCTGGAATACCATCCGATATGTGTAGTCCTCTATATGTTTGCTCCAGGGAATTTAAATTTTCTATAATAATAATTTCCTCAACTAAAAACATCAATTCAATAGTGAACAACACCTCCTAATATACTCAATAATGATCCTCCAAAACATCTCCTTCCAAAAATCAGCAAGGTTTGCTTCTAGCACATTATGTTTAGTGTATTCTAATTAGATTATCCTCCAAATAACACTTCACTGGAAACATTGTATAACTTCTATTTAGATATCTAAAGTTTTCTCTTCTACTTATCTCAATGAATTCCATCATAACATGACCACTGACAATGATATATTTTCATAAGCTTCCCCTTTTGTTTCATAGACTCCACTATTCTTTCACCAAAATACCTCCAACCAACCTCATTACAATGATACAAACTTTAATGATCCTTCCAAAATGTTCTTATGAAAATCAATAAATTTGGTTAGAATGAAATTTTTTCTGTGAACTCCATTTCAACCAAACTGTATCTAATAAACTTCATCAGTTTATCTTCTTTTGAACGAACATATTTCCACTACAGTCATTCTAGACATGCTATGGTGGTAGTGCAATGTCTCTATATAAATTAACAGGATTTAATTCCAGGATTTGTCCATATGAAGTTTTTACACATGTCCTAGAAAAACTTTCTCATAAAAAACCCAAATTATATACAAGTTGAAAATTGTATCATAGGCTAAGTCCCATACTCTCCCATTATAAGTCTATTTTAATGTGCACACCAAAATATATTCAGAGCATCTTTTTCCACATTCCTTTCATTATATACTCTTCATGATTATTCATTTCATTATCCCCTCTAATAATCCATAATTCAACTAAATTAAATCCTCCTTTTAACTTATAAAACTATTATCTTCCATTCTTTTTTCTATGAAACTCATCTGAATTCCTAGATATAATTATTCCAAATCAAATAGAAATTGAATTTTCATCCTCTGAAACTATTTAACATTTTATCAATATTCTATGCCATGTATTGGTTCTATATATTCACTATATCAAAATTCATCTTCTATAATTCTAATTCATTGAGCTTCTACAACTCAAGATCTTTCTAGAATAATGTTATATAGTAAATTTATCATAAGGGAATTTATCGAAAACATAACCTTCTAGAAAATATGATTTCATCTACTTGATGATCTCCCACCAAAAAATATTTGAGGTTAATTTAGGCATTCCATTGTCATTTGATCTAACTTCTCTAAACTATCCCCAATCCTTTGAAGTATCTCTCCTTCATTCTAGTGGTCCTCCCACTACTCTACCGATCCTCTAAAAAATATTCTCTATATGGTTGAAAATAACTATGTTTTTTATCACCACTCTGCAAAGAAACAGATGCCCTAGACTTGGCATTGTCTTTCATCAGGTTTTAACATGGTTTTGGTTAACTCATTGCAAATAATTTACAAATTGTAGAAATAATGTATTTTGAATCTTATTGACTTCAATGTGCACCATACTCTCATCTACCTGACTAACTTCAATCTTACCTACATAATGGTTCTTTTTATAGAAGTCACATATCAGTGTAATGGATTTCCATGTGAGAAACCATTGAAATGTTTATCTTCACCTATATCCAACAGGTATTTGACTATCTTCCACTGAGTTCCAAAAATTTGTCTCGTGGCTTTGAATTATCATTTATCCCTCTCTCTCACTCCATTTCATTCATGAAAACCATTTATCAGATTCCTTCTTCTATAAATATAATTCATGGAACACCAATAATTCTTCTAGAGTTTTAAATCTATCCACAAATTTCCATAATAATGAATCCCATTCATCCATAATTCCTTATACTTCTTATAACCATAATTCATTGAATATGGAAACTATGTCACACCACACCTTCTTATTATGTAGGTTCTAGAAAACACTTCAAGGAATATCCATATCTATACCCATATCTATATATTTTGGAACTTTTTGAATAAGTCCTATTGAGAAAAAATCATCCATATACAATAATAATATATTAATATCCGTTTTTATTAATAATGTTATAATGAATAGGGGAACCAACCAAACATTCCATCGACTGGAAAATGAAGGTTGCATACCAACATCCACCAAATTCAAGACTAAAGAGAGAAATCTATCGAGATAATTTTTTATCAAGCATTTGAGAACATCAGACGAGCCTCCTACTTAGAATATGTCTGCCATAATATTTCAAAAATGTCTGAAATAGTATGATGGTATTCCAAAATAGGTGATTTAAGTGAGTTCTGAATCATGAATCTAGCTAACATTCATACTATAATTCATAAAATTAGAAGGGAAGTTATGCTAAAATTATCCATATCAGTTCAATAACCACCCCAGCCCACAGGTCTGGGGGAATTTTTAAACCAACCCTCAAAGTCAATGAATAGAGCTTGAAGGGTTGATAAATAAGAACAGGAAAATCCCAAGACCACAAGGCTGGGGGATTTTTCACATTCACAATCCCCTCCTTAGAAAATTCAGTTTTCACCCGATTAAGGAAAAAATGGAAAAATGAATGCACGAATGAAACATATAAGGATTCCCTTCAGATATTGTTCATAAAATAGTTCCAAGGGAACTAGAAAATAAGAGAAAAAATTTTTGTGGAGGAAAAAGAATAAGGTGCACTCACTAAGATACCGAAAAAATGCTAGCAATACATTTTGTGTCAGTAAATGTCATTAATTCCATCATATAAAGTCATCTATAAAATGATTCCAATTTATGGGAGTCAAAGGATGAAATTCATGTTCATAATAAAATCCATTACAAAGAAAACGAAGGAGTTTTTCATACCAAAAACCAGAGGATTTCCTAGAATCAAGGTGTCCCCTCAAATAATCCACTTTCACTATTTAGAAAGGCACCTAATAGAAAAAAGGCAAAGGTCAGACTACGTCTCACTATCTACTTGAAGTAGACCATTAGCTTTCATTGGAAGAATGATTTTCAGAACAGGAGGATGTGATAAAATAGTTTAGAAGACTCAATGCAGAGTTACTCTAAGGAAGCACTTCTGCCAGATATACTCTACAAGTAGATCCTCAGCTTGCACTTCCCGTAGGAGCACCTCAGAAAAGAGGGTTCGTTGCAACTACTGGTGTGGATAATGAATTCCCTCCATTTGAAATACAATCAAATAAGGTTCTAATGCATCCTTATAGGACTATACCTATCGGTTATCTAAGGAAAATACCAGCAGCTCCACCACCAGTGGTCTTACCAATTGTCATACTAGTTCAGGCTTCAGTTTCTACACCTATTTTGGTCTCAGATCATCTAAAAAAATATATTTTCTATATTTTGAGTGCCCACAGATTTCATTATAGATAATGGAACTTTTCTAGAGAACCTTAAAATCAATCCATTAATGGAGAAGTGTGGTTATATCAATAATACTATTACCACTTACCATTCATAGATGAGGGAGAAGGTTAATGTCTCCTAGATATAGATCAAGAAAATATTTGATAAAATAGTCTCTAACTATTGGAATGATTGGTCTTCAAATCTAGATGAGGCCTTGTAGACCTTGTAGACCCCATGAAATTTTTCCCATGAACTTCTCTGCAAAATGTTCTCAACTGGGCTCGAAAATCTTTTGGTGTGACTCTATATTTCTTATGGGGGTCAATGATGGCAGCGAAGGCACTGACCTGAAGGTCCGAGACTATAGACCGGTAATGATCCTTAGCAGGTGTGCGTGGGTGTAGCCCTTGTGGTATGAAGTAGAAGTTTCTATTAAGTCCCTATTGACACTCCATTCCAACATATGGTTGAAAAAAGTTACAAAGGAAAATACCGAGAAAAAAGGAGGAGAAAACATATAGAGAATTTCAATATTTGAAAAGGGTCAAATTTGAGTTTTCCCAAGTTATTCAAAATCACCAACGGCATGCATGTACTTGTGTGACTCTCGCTTTCATGCCACCTCACCAATTACATGCCATGTCAACATTTCTTAGGGCGCCATATTTTCCTATAAATATACCCATGTCGTCATGATTTGTATAGGAAAATTTCCCTAAATCCTGATTGTTACTCTGATCTCCCTATTACTTTTCCCAAGTCCTCTAAAACCTCCAAGGTAGTTCCTATAACCTAAAGTGAGGGAATTAAAGGGGATAGTGGGAATTAGGTTCTCTAAGTGTTAAAAATTAACAACACTTGTGTGACCACACTTCCTCAAGTAGAAATTTGTGTGCCTCACTTCTGGGAATACCTGTGAAGACTCTTGAAGGCTTGAGATAAGTGTCACCCAAGTCTAGTAATCCATGTCATTCATCAATTAAGGTGAAACCAAATTTCCCAAGACTACTTTTATGCCACTTACTTCAGTGCCCCTTTTTGGTTCACTCACACCTTCATCTTGCTCAGGAATTTCATGAAGCCTTATTCAAAGCCACTCATGGAATGGACTATCCTTCATTGGATCCCTTTACTAAAAGGGATTATATTGAAACCTCCACCATGAACTCCAGATTCACAAAATCTTAGGTAATGTCACTTGTGTGTGTCCCCTATTTGGATTTGGATATATTTTGTCAGAGGTTTCCCACACTTGCCTCACCAGAGGGTAAGGGTCATCAGGATTTCTATAGATTTAGATATCTATGGTCACATAGACCCTTAACCCAAGGATAGTGTTGAGGAGTTCCTGGCCTTAGATTCCAAGGATACAAATCTTCCCTCCCATTTTCATCTCTAAGACCTGAAACCTTCGGTCCCGGGTTCGGAGGGTAAGGATCATACTTTATTTTCCTTTTGTACAAAGGAGAAGTCTCCCTCCCCAATACAAGACCCATCATTGGGAATCCATCATGGTGTAATCCCCTATAATTTCATGTAGTAGGTTTCATTATCGCTCCACTAGACACCCTTCACCTTCACATCTTATTTACATTGGACCCTCATCCAATGTAAAGAGAACAGGGGGGAGTTTTTTATCCATGACCTCTTCCATTTTAGGCCCCACCACTTCCATCAGCAGAAGAGAAAGTGTGTGGTTTGTTATGTCATTAACATCCTCTTGTTTCTCACACTAATCATGTATCATATGGGCCTATAGGTTTTTAATGGTCACAACATCCACCTAAAGGAATGAACAATGAGAACTATAATTCACACCATAACTGGGGTAATGTAGGAATCCTTCACCTAGGGACCGAGCTCACTAAAAATCATCCTCATGAGTCCAACTAGAATTACCTTAATCTGGGCATCCAGTTTTTGAGTATGCCCCGAATTAAGTCCCTATAATTATATAAGAATTAATACATCTCTTATGGACCCTATTAACAGGGAATCCTCTTTAAGAGTAATCCCAAACCTATTTATCTCTAGGGTCCATACTCCCCAATGATACTAACCAAACTACATGAAATTTGATTCTCATACAAGTGGATACGTAGGAATCCCTGAGGCTCAAACCCAGAATTCCAAATCAACCCTTTTCTCATTGAGTCATATCCCCATCAGGGTATAATTAAACTTGGGAGTTCATATTACTTCCATGTTCCTTGATTTGTTTCAACATAATTCCCACACCATGTTTTGACTAGGTACCTTTTACCTAGATATCCTTACCACATGATATTAAATTGTATGGTTGGGTCCTTATCACGTGACCTTAAAAGGTATGATGTGTCTCATTAAGCATCATAGAACTATATGTTTTTGAATTCCATTCATGAGGATATGTAGTTACCCTATTTTATGGGTTTGATCCCTACATCAAAAACAACTTCTGTCTCCCTAGATGAAAATAAACTCCATAGTGACTTTCGTCTACCTGGATGACCATAAATTCCAGAGTACCCCATTGAGTGGCTTAAAAATCGACATTGTTTTAATAATGAACAAAGAATATCATAGTAGAAAAGGAGAGGATATCATTTATGTATAACCTCAAATACATAATTATATATGCATTGATGAAGAACCTCTAATACATACGGATGATTCTAAATTCCACACAGGATAATAATTGATTAAATATTTTAAGGGAAATATATATTATGTTAGATAAATTAATAAGCATTCCTTAACATGTCTTAAATCTATAAGATATTCCCAGAGTAGGCAATAATTCCCCCTAAAAGGGTCAAATGAGACTGACATCCCATCCTCTCAACCAATGTGATTTCTTAAGTATCATATGTCAACAAACCTAATGAATGCATGCCTTTATAAAGAAAGTGCCTTTGAATATAGAATTTTTGGGTGTTTCTGATTCCATAAACAAATTTGTTAGAAACCATTCAGAAATAGTGATTCCTAACCAGAACAAATGTTCTGAAGGAAACAAAAAAAATATTTAACGTGACATGAATACTTAACCAAGGTGATGGGATACCTTGGTGATAATCCCTCATAAAAAAGCGTGGTTGGTTAATCTTGCTGGGGAATTTCTTTTTCACCCATACGAATACAAAAAAATATTGAACTCGACGTGAATACTTAACCAAGATGATAGTGTTACCCATCTGTTAGGCCCCTATCAATTGATAAAAGAGGGTCATACTAGGCAATCAATCACGCAAGTGTTCATCTAAAAGATTCTGATTAACCAAATTTCATTATTTTTATTTTTCAAATATATAGGAACATCCTTCAAAGAACTCCCTTCATTCCATATGTCTTTCTATATATTTTCACCAATGAACACCATGGATCTAGCTTAATTTGGATCTTTGTCCGCTCAAAGGATTCCATCACTGAAGTAGGATCTTCGACACTAGATCTTTAACACACTGGTTCAAGAGTAATATCAAAATTGTACCATTCCATCCTTGGAGGATGCCTTACAGGACCTCCAAATCAAGAAAAATCCCTGATCATACAGTCAGTGATGACTAGTGGTCCAGAAGCATGCAGTTCCAACCACAGTCTTCAACCGTTTTGGGTGCTTATTTCTATAATACAATCACAAACCCTTCCCCTATTCTAGGGAGGTCGACCAAGATACCACCTATGCCCCCCCCCCCGCACAAAGACAAAGGGGTCCTTCCCAAAGGATACTTCCACTAATAATTGCCACCAACACCACGCGGTAGAAAACCCTCAGCATGATGGGGGTGTTAACATCAGTTTTTTGGCCTAGATACCTCAGACCTGAGCATGTAAGACGAACTACCAGGGACAACAACCGGATAATAGTGACAAGGTTCCTACCTTTTCCCCCTCTTCAGAAGTCCACCAACCCATTATGGTGGAAAATAGTGAGCGGGCCTATACACTCATCCTCCTTAATTCCTCCAGCTAGAAGACTCGTTTGGAAGAACCCAAAAAACCCCACCATTCAAATCTATAGGAGTACCATGAGATGGAACATACACAAACTTATAATATTTCATCTACCTAGAAAACTCATCTGGCGGAATTCAAAGAAATATTCTAACCAAATACGGTGACAATTTACAAGAAGAAACATACACTTGCCTACCAGCAATATTTTCTGTAAGCACATAATGAATTCTGCCAACCATGTTTGGTAGAGAACATCCCATAGGAATATACGCCTTCCTGCACTCATCAAGTCTGCCAATAAACTCATTTGGTATCACCTGGAGAAGTTAGTCAGAAAGCTCTGATGACAAGAAGAGGACATACTCAACTCTCTACCCCAACACATGAGTACTGCCAGTATCCACTAATAGGAAATGGAGGATAAGAGTATATACATAAACCTACTCTAGATATGGAATAGACATATATTCTGATTCCAGCATCTAAAGTCACCAAGCACATTTTGGAAATCGTGAAAGGGAAGACACAAATTCCTACTCATAACCTAGAATCCTTCTAGAATATCATAATAGAAATTTCATAAGTGCCAAAGAGACAGAAACATAATTATGTCCCCATACCTGGGATGAATCATTATCATTCTATCTCGGAGCAGATAAAAACCTCTATTCCAATCTAGGAGGGTTATGGGGCATACTCCTTCATACCATATGGAAAACCAAATCAGGAACATACACCCATTCCAATTGTAGATAATCGGAATGTTCTAATGGAAACTTCTTATAAGGCACATACACCTATTCATGATAACCAATTATCCCATAAAGTGGCCCCAAATTCTAGTAAAAATAAAAATTCTCATCAAACACGGTTGAAAAATCAATATCCATTTCACGGTTTTTCTCCGCTTAATGCTGGAGTTCTTGAAGCCATCATACATTTATCTATTGCATCTCAAGATCCTACCCTCCCATTACCATGTTATGGGAGTGGTATTATTAATTATGAAATTCCTGATCAGAAGTTTCCTCATGAATTCTCGATTCATGACAATTTGGTCAATCTCAAGATCTTATCTTTGTATGAGAGCCACAAAAACCCTCCTTGTGTTCATAATACCAAGGGGAAAGAGGATTTATCCCTCACTATAATCCACTATGGTGGTTCTCCCCATGATGGAATTTTTTGTGAATGTTCTTTCTATATTAGTGATTTTCATTGTCAAGAGATTTCTCTAACTGATAATGTAGTGATGAGAAATTCCTATTATCTTGAGGAACTTTCAAATAAAAATCTATTCATGTATGATGCCTTGTTAATAGTGAGCTAAATTATTTCTCATCTGGATGATAGCCTAAGATGAAGGTCATTCTACGAACCACCATTGGGCCATTTATCTTCCAATGAAATAGAGGAACTCTCTACTGATCTTTCTGATTCTGATATAACAGTAGGAAAATGAAAACTTTGGTCCAATCAAGTAGAGAAACCTCCAGAACAAGATGAAGAGGGTATGTTGAATATGAGGAATCAACTGCATAAGGGTGAAATACTAGCCATGTTTTGGCCTTTGTCCACCTCTCAATCAATATTTCAAAGATGTTGTCAGAAGACTGTATTCATGATATTCACCTCAACAAATGGAAGAATATTCATCATCTAAAAGCCAAGGCATTACCATATTAATAATATCAAGGTTATGTCAATGTAATAAAAGGGTTACAGTACGAAATTTACTTGGAATCTATCTTGGCTTCTTGAAATCCAAAAACTGAGAAGAAAAAAAGGATCTCTTTAATGTGTATGCATCAATGCATTAATGAGGTTACAATAATTCATCGCAGATATCCCATACGGTGCTCATATTAGAGGATGGGGTGCACATGGAGCATTGCATTTCACTACACTTCAAAGCCAGAAAAACCTGCCAAATGTGGTCTCATGCAATGTCATTACCCCAGGCTGGCTGAAATAAGTGAATTTTGTTCATAACCGAAGAGATTCTTAGTAAGAACAAGCCTTGACCAACATCCACCAAATTCAAGCCTAAAGAGAGGAATCTATCTATATAATTTTTCATCAATTATTTGAGAACATCAGACGGGTCTCCTGCTTAGATGATGTCAGCAATAATATTGTGAAAATGTCTGAAATAGTATGATGGTCTTCAAAAATAGGTGATTTAAGTGAGTTATGAATCATGAAACTAGATAACGTTCATACTAGAATTCATAAAATCAGAAGAGAAGTTATGCTAAAATCATCCATATCAGTTCAATAGCCACCCCAACCCGCAGGTCTGGGGGATTTTTTAAACCAACCCTCAAAGTTAATGAATAGAGTTTGAAGGGTTGATAAAGAAGAACAGGAAAAGCCCAAGACCACAAGGCTGTTGGATTTTTCACATTCACAATCCCCTCCTTAGAAAATTCAGTTTTCACCCGATTAAGGAAAAAATGGAAAAATTAATACACGAATGAAATATATAAGGATTACCTTCAGGTTATTGTTCATAAAATAGTTCCAATGGAACTAGAAAATAGGAGAAAAAAGTTTCGTGGAGGAAAAAGAATAATTTTATCTCACCAAGATACCGAAAAAATGCTAGCAATACATTTTGTGTCAGTGAATGTCATTAATGCCATCATAGAAATTCCTCTATAAAATGATTCCAATTTAGGGGAGTCAAAGGATGAAATTCATGTTCATAATAAAATCCATTCCAAAGAAAATGAAGGAGTTTTTCATACCAAGAACTAGAGGATTTCCTAGAATCAAGGTGACCCCTCAAATAATCCACTTTCATTATTTAGAAAGGAACCTAATAGAAAAAAGGAAAAGGTCAAACTACGTCTCACTATCTCCGTGAAGTGGACCATTACCTTTCATTAGAAGAATGATTTTCACAACAAGAGGATGAGATAAAATAGTTTAGAAGACTCAATGCAGAGTTACTCTAAGGCAGCACTCCTGCCAGATATACTCCACAAGTAGATCCTCTACTTGCACTTCTAGTAAGAGCACCTCAGCAAAGAGGGTTTGTTGCAACTACTGATGTGGATAATGAATTCCCTCCATTTCAAATACAATTGAAGCAGCTTCTGACGCATCCTTATAGGCCTATCCCCATGGGTTATCCAAGGAAAATACGAGCAGCGCCACCACCAGTGGTCTTACCAATTGTCGTACTAGTTCAGGTTCCTGTTTCCACACCTATTCAGGTCTCAGCTCATCCAGAAATTCCTCCAATGCTCATGAACACCATTGATCCACTAAAAACTCAATTGGAGGATATATATGGATGGTGTGCACTAATACAACCATAAATGAAGGTTTATCCCAAATGGGTGGATCCAAACCCTCCTTCCCCAAGCATTTGGAATCCCATATTTCTAGTCTTCAATGTATAAAGAGATTCAGAGCAGCACTTGATGCATTTTGTCTCTTTCCATGATCCTATAATGGGTGCCCCCAAGAAAATAGAATTAGTGAAACTCAGATTCTTTATACAATCATTATAGGGGCAAGCCTTCTTATGGTACACAAGTTTCCAGTCTAAATCGATCACTGGATGGGTAGATATTCATCAGAAGTTCCTTTACCAGTTCATCTCAACTCTGAAAAATATAATATTCATCAATCTTACAAACTGTAAGAAAGTAGAGAATGAAAGATTTTTATATTTCATTTCTCAATGGAAAGGATTAACATAATCTTTTAATATACCACTCCCTCAAGAAGATTTGTTTCCCATTTGTGTTGAAAATCTTCATGATGAGTTTTCACACCATTAATCACTATAAAATACACAAGTGGGTTTTGGGATTTACCCTTTATCACTTAATAGGTGTAAAACTACATAACATAGACTAGATCCAAATCCTGAGTAATCCAATCAGATCCCAAAATACGAGAAGAAAAATTATAGGTTGATATTGTCACACTTAATTAGGCCCATGTACCCTCTTCTACTTCAAAGTCCTCATCATACCGTAGGGATCCACCTCCTGATCATCATCAATAACAAATACCTTGTCAATATGATCAAAAATATCAAAGGTGGAGATATTTTAAGGAGTTGAAAAACAAGGTCTATACTTTTTGAAATGACCAAGTACTCGACTGCTTTATCTAGGCTTTGGAGAACAATTTAGTTTATTTTCCAAGGCTAAATAAACCTAACAAAAATGGAGAGGAGGCCCATCTAAACTATTTCCCATTCTATAAAATATTGGGTCACCCCATCCAGAAGTGTTTTATTTTTAATGAACTCTTGTAAAATATGGTGGAATCTGGGAAAGTGAAGCTGAAAAATTCATTAGACTAGGTATCATGTGTTACTACTACAGACCCAGAGGAAGAAGGTGAGTTTTTGGAAGTCAAAAGTAAGAATTCTCATAAATTCAATGATTGGATGGTCAGGAAGAAAATCAACCGAGCTCATGACATTGTATGAATACAATTGAAATAACCAATTGTGTCACCTTCTGATTCTATTACAGCAAAGCTATCTTCATAAAAATCCTAGTTCTCTGAAGTCCATTCATCAAAGAAGCATCATGGAAGAAAGAATAAGGAGGAAGTGGAAGAAGATTAATTTTTCATAAGGCCAAATTTGTCCTTGACCTTAGCAGATTTCATGCCAACCATCTAAAAAGCACAGGCACTACCCCGCCAAATGTTACAACAAGAATCGACATGTCAGAAAGAATATTAATCAGATGAGGAGTTGAACTTTAGTTCTGTTAATGTTATTCACTTAATGGATCCATATGAAAATAATGATTCTAATTATGAACCTAAGTTACCCATACATGATTGGGAAATTGGGGGAATATTTCATCAAAGTTGAGGATACATGGGAAAACATGGGTATCCTAGAAGCCACTAAAAAACCACACCCATGCTCAAACTATTTTTGTAATAGAAATATGTGGAAGATACCTCTAGTGGGATCAGGAAGAACAAGGAAATTCTCCCACACATGATAGGGTCTTCCATGACATTATCATCTTGGAAGATCGATTAGAGGCTATACCACCACCTTCTCGGTGAGAGGAAAAACCTATCTAGCCTAATAAAAAAAGATTAGAAGTATTTCTAGATTCAGAACTAAAAAATGGTTCATCTACATCAAGAGAATCAAATTCCAAGGCACCTAAAAAAAAGAATATCTACATTGGAAAACACATACCTCTGGATAGAATTTTGATGTGTTGAAGAAACTAGCCCAAGTATAGGCCATGTTATCAATATTGGATTCCCTGATATTATCATAGGATCTATAGAAATAACTTATTAAGGATTTTTCAAGCCCTAAGAAGTTTGAAACCAAGGTTTCTCCAGTGGAAGTTTATCGTATAGAGAATGAACCAGAAAAATTCCATGTAGTCATATATTTTATGGACTAGGATGAGGTTGTTTTCATACGTGGACACTTTAAACCCTTGTATATATCAGGAAATATTAATGATATTGACATCTGAAGAGCATTCATTGATAATGGATTAGGAGTCCATATCATTCCCATTTCGACACTTCGTTGATTGCGTCTCACTCAGACCCATTTGTATCCCTCCACTTTAATGTTATAGGGTTATAATAAGAATGATAAAGGAAATCTTGGCATGATTTTTCTTGGAACTCAATTTGGGAATCTTATATATGATTCAGATTTCATGATTGTTCACTAGGACACAAATTTCATAATTCTATTGGGGATACCATGGCTATATCAGTATATTCCCATTCTTTCATCATACCACAAATGTCTCAAATTTTACTTCAATGGTAAAATCTTGACATTTCATGGTGATAAGGCCCCATTCAAAAAATTTTAATCTTAGTACATTGATGCAGAGTTCTATCGTGTGAAAGGAAACAGTCCATGGAAAATTATATTAGTATAATCAATTCTATGAATGGTCTATAAAAGATCCCATATAACCCATTCAAGAATATTAGTATAGATTACACATAACCCATTAATAAAATTTAAAGGGTTGGCCCAAATCCATGCATTCTTATAATGCCTTCCATAAATTCAGTTTTTGAAACTGACCTTGATAGTACAAGAGAAATCATTGGTTCACCAATCAATGATGAAAGACTAAACGGATATGTCTTCATTCCATATACCAAACTTTAGAAATTATCTACTTCATAATCCATGTTAGAAAAAGTTATTGCACTTATGGAAAAATACAGGGATGTCGATTCCTGTCCCATCATCTTTCCTTCATAACTTCAAAACGAGCCTTCATCATCAGTTGGTCCAGATATGGTTTCCTCCTCTTTAGAAATTATAAATACCAACTCCTCCCCTAGATCTAAAATTATTGCTTCATCACAATCCCTTAAAGTAGAGGAAAAAGAAGAAACACATGAAGAATAAAAGGATGAGGAGGAAGAATAAGAAGATCTCAAAGATTCCCCTCTAGAATTTGAGGAAGGCATCTCCACCACTGTCGATGAACTCAAAGAAATAAATCTGGGTACAGAGGATGTGCTACGGCCCACTCTAATCAGTGCGGCCCTGACTCAAGAAGATAAAGATGTTTATACTTATTTTTTGAAGAAACATTGGTATTTGTTTTCCTATAATTACATAGAGATTCCAGGACATGATCCTAAAGTTTCCACTCATCATTTGGGTTTTCCAGAAGAGCATTGGGGATATAAGTATGCAGTAAGGAGAACATAACTGAATCACGCCTCCCAAATTGAGTATAAAGTCATAAATCTTATCAAATTTGACTTCATATGAGAGTTGAAATATCCAATGTGGTTTTCCAATATTGTCCTATTGAAAAAGAATAATGTGAAAATTAGATTTTGCATTAATTTCATAGATTTGAACTGACATTATCCAAAAGATGACTTCCCAGTTCTAATCATAGAACTCTTGATTAATGAAACAACTATCTACAAAGATCTTTCCTTCATGGATGGATCCTATGGGTATAACTAAATTTGGATCGCCTTAGAATATGAGGAATCTATATCCCTCAGAGCCCCTCAATATGTATTTTTCTATCAGGTAATTCCATTTGGCTTGAAGAGTGATGGTGCCACAAATCAATGTGAAATTCACAACATCTTTAAAAACTTCTTGGGGAAATTTATTGAATGCTCTATTGATGATATAGTGATCAAATGAAGACATATTTATAATCAATTGGATGACCCAAAGACCATATTAAACAATCTTTGATATCATGATCTGAAGATGAACCCCTTGAAATGTGATTTCGAGGTAACCTCTGGAAAATTTCTCAGTTTTGTGGTATGCCATCGTGGCATTAAATTCAATCTACAGAAGACTAAGGATATTATAAGAATGTCACCTCCATGAAACCTAAAATAATTTAGAGGAATTTAAGGAAAAATGGCCTATATCTGACGCTTTATATCTAATCCAGAAGGCAAGTGTTTTCCCTTCACTAAATTTATAAAGAAAGGGGTTACATATCAATAGAAAAACGGTTTCCAAGAGGAATTTGATAACCTCAATAAATACCACTTGATTCCACTCATACTGATTACAACTATTAACGTAAAACCACTCATTCTTTATTTTCCTGCCTTGGATTGATCACTAGGTTACTTCCTTACACAAAATAATGATACTGTGATTGAAAAAAACTTTACTATCTCATTCAAACCATGCTCAATGAAGAGACTCGATATTCAGATATTGTGAAGAGCTACCTAGAATTAATCTTTTTAGTTGAAAAGTAGAGGCCCTACATATAGAACCACAAGATCCAATTGGTCTTTCAAAATAACCTTCTCAAATTTATCCTCAGACATCCTATGCTGATAGGATGTCTAGCACAGTGGGTAGTTATTCTACGGTTGTTTTATATGTAGTTGGTGCCTCAGAAAACAATAAAAGTACAAGCCTTAGAATACTTTCTTGATGAAAAACCTTATGCAGAATAAAAATCATTGAATATTGAAATTTCTGATGAATAAATATTCTCAGTCTAGAATATCCCCTAAATATAGAAAATGTACATTGATGGTGCTTCCAGAAGTGTTATAGGAAAGATAATGGAAAATCGTAAACTCAATAAAGTTGGGTTATAAATTGTACTTATCTCCCCATAAAAGGTGGTGTTTCATTACTCTTTATTTCTATCGGAAGGTGGTACCAGCAATGATGTACAATATCATGCTCTCATTGTAGGACTATATATAGCACTCTAAGTACTAGTGGATTAACTCAAGGTGAAGGGTGATTCAAAATTGGTAATCAAACAGATCAATGGGTATTACTCCAAATGAAAATGAAAATTAATCCCCCTATGTGATTATTTTTGAGGTTTAATAGAAGAATTTACCTCGAAACCAACATTTTATTATGTCCCTCTATCACAAAATGACCAAGATGATGTATTGAAAAATTCACTACAGCCCTAGAAAATTTGAACTAGGATGATATGATCATCATTATTTATCATCATTGTTTGGTTTCACCTTTTGTTCAAATATGGATAGAGGAAATCAATGAAATCAGTCCCATTCCTGAACCATTTCATCCTACCACAGGGTGGATGACACCCATTATGTAATATCTTCAGGATAAACTACTTCCACCAGATAGAGCTAAAAAAAGAAAGTATGGTGACAAGAAGTTAACTTCACTCTTTATCATGGATAAAATCACTAGAAGATCCTCTATAGACAAGTATTCCATGGAATTATACTTCGATGCATTGATAGATATGAAACTATGGTTGTCATGAAATAAGTACATGCAAGAGCCTATGGTGCCCCCAATCTGGGTACATAATTTCTATTCAAATCCAAAGGCTTGGATATTTTTTCCTTCAATTATGCATGATTGCATAGATTTCACTAAGAAGTGTCATCAATTCCATGTTCATGCCAACTTCATTCATCAACCCCCAAAGTTACTACATATATCGAAATATCCCTATCCATTTTGTATATAGGGAATGGATATAGTTGGACCTTATCCTCCTTCTACGGTCAAGCAGTTCAAGTACGTCCTCACTGCTACTGGTTTCTTCTCTAAATGGGCTGAGGAAATAACTCTTAAAGAATTCAGGGCCAAAAGCATTGTAATATTTCTAAAAGATAATATCATTACCAAATTTAGTGTCCCTTGTACCATATTAATGGGAAACAACATCAATTTATGTTCTTTTATGTTAGGGAGGTTATATCATGAATACAATATCAAATATAACCATTCATCTTGCTATCATCTAGTGGAAAATGTATAGATATAAGCATTCAACAAAACATTGTCCAACATACTCTAGAAGATGGTGGATAAAGATAAAAAGAATTGGCCAGATAAATGCTTTCATTCCTTATGGGATTATCAGACTACTACCCATACTACCACACGATCTACTCCGTACTCATTATTATATAGAACAGAGGTAGTCTTTCCCATTGAAATTCAATTTCCTTCACTCTGAGATTTTGTTTGGGATCAGTTATCTATAGATGAGAAATCTCAAAAGCGACTATACAATATGGTGTGATTAGATAAAAAGAGATCACATACCTTACATCACATGGAATTATATAAAAACTAAAAAGCAAGAGCTTTCAACAAGAATGTTCACCGCTATTCATTCCTCCAAGGAGAATTGGCATTGTTCCTTAGGACTCCATTGATACCAGGAAGGAAGCCTCTAAAACATGAGACAAAGTGGGAAAGACCTTACTCCATACATATGGTCTATTATAATGGAGTTTATTCTTTAGGATTAATGGATGGATAACTCAATACAACTCCAACCAATGCAATGTTCCTAAAGAAATAATTTGTGTAATCACAAAGAGTATATCCTGGTTGCATGAAATTAAAATGCAGAACAATCAACATCCTAGTTGCATGCAGTTAAACTGTAAAACAACCAACATCCTAGTTTCTTGAAATTAAACTTCATATCACCATGCATCCATGTTGTATGAAATTAAACTACATATCATCATCGTCCTTGTTGCATGATAATAAACTGAACAGAATGAGGTCCTAGTTTCATGACCTGAAACTGAAAAAGACCTTTTTTTCTCACCACATGACATTAAACTGTATAGTTAATGTCTACTTAATTTGACATTAATAAATTTCCCAAGATAACAAAAATTAACATTATTTGTAGTCCCTTAAAAGACGAGTATCTTTCAGGAATAATAATTACTCACATCATTTCCACTCCTTAGTGGCACATGAACCCCATTTCTCCCAATGTTTGAATCAGGTCTGCCTAGGGACCCCTTTTCAAGAACTATGAGTGGCTTGATTTTCATTATAATGAGAAACATAGTGATACCTAGATATCCTATATTGGTCCCAGCCACAACCATAAAAGAAAAAATTTCCCTTTTCCTTGTATATGAGTTCATTCAACACTAGGAACCCTTCCAGAAAATATGTCTTGATTCTCATACCATATTGTATTTTGGGCCTCAATATTATTCTAGAAAGTAGTAAATCCCTCGTTTCTCACATCAACATTCAATTGATGTGGGGAACCATCATCAAGAACTATGTGTGGCTTGATTCTCATTCCAATGAGATAAATAGTGAAACCTAGGTCTTATCCCCTGGTCCGACTACAATATTTCTATATTTTCATGTCGGTTCATATTCAACCATACTGTATGATGTTAAACTACATGGAACATTTCAAGAACTATGTGTGTATTGATTCTTTCCCCTACAAGATAATTAGTTACACCTAGATCTCTTATCTCTGGTCTATCCACAATCTTGAAAAAGTTCCTTCACCCATGTGCGTATGAATCAAACCTCCACTATGAGCACCTTCAAGAACTATGTGTGGCTTGATTCTTGCCTCATCAAGATATAAAGTGATGCATAGATCTTTAATCCTAGTTCCATCCATGATTAATCATTATGTCCCTTTAATTCATGTGTATGAATTAGATCTACACAGGGAACTTGTCAAGAACTATGTGCAGATTGATTCTTGCCTCTAGAGAGATATATAGTGATGCTTTTGTCTTATCCCTAGGTCTAGCTGCAATGTTTCTTTCATGGAAGGTCATTCCACATCCCTTCCACATGATGATAAAATTCATGAAAATAACTATGTATGGCTTGATTCTCATTACAATGAGATATATAGAGACATCTAGATCTCCAATCTTAAGACCAACCATGACTAAAGAAAACCCCCTTCCTTGCATAATAATCTAGTAGGTATAGGGAATCGTCTTAAAGAACTATGTATGAATTTATACTAATCCTAATGTTATATTTAGTGTATCCCAAATATCCAGTCTTGGGTCCATTCATGATAAAGAAAAAAAGCTCCTTCGCTCCTTGTGTGCATGAGTGAAATTTGCATATGGAATACTTCTTCAAAGACTATGTGTGTCTTGATTCTCATTCCAATGAAATACATAGCGACACTATGATATTATATCTTAGGTTTAGCCACAAATAAAATAAAATTCCCCTTTCCCTATGTGTATGAATCAAACCTACATGGGGAATGTTTTAAGAACTAGGTGTCACTTGATTCTCACCACTTTGAGATACATAATGATGTCTAGATTTTCAATTTTGGGCCTAGCTATATAAAAATATGAAAAAGTATCTACTCTATAGTGTGTGAGTCAGATCTACATGAGGATGTCCAATACGATTTCTTGTATTACACATGAACTTGTATCTATAAGAACTACACACAGCTTGACTCTTACTTTGACAAGATACGTAGTAATGTTTAGACCTTATGTCCTAGTTCAGTCACATTGTCTTTTGACATTTCATCTCAATACACATCGTAAGATGTTAAACTACATGTCCAATGTCCTTACTACATGACATAAAACTACACAGATCCACCCTTTCCCTTCATGGAAGATAATTCATAGTTCTCATCGCATGACATTAAAATGCACTGTATTTATAGAACTATGTAAAGCTTGATTCTCATCCTATTTGAGTTATGTAGTGAAAACATGTCCTCAAATACTATTCCTATCCTTGGGATAAATGAAAGTTTTCCCTCTTTTTCATACGATCAAAATCTATACAGGATCATTTATTTTGGGCCCTATACTTAGAGAACCCATCAAGGAAACAAGAGATGCCACCTTTTATAGAGTTTTTTTATACATTTTTTAAAAAAATTACAGAAAACGGTTAGGGCGATTTGTTTTTCAAAATGCGCCTGAAAGGAGACATCGCGGATGCCGCCTTTGCACTGGGGATGAAAGGTGGCACCCGCGATGCTGCCTTTCCCCTAACAAAAAAAATTGAATTTTTTTTATGTTTTGTTCTGTTTATATATTTATTTATATATATAATTCATAAAAAAAATTCAGGTGGATGCCTCCTTTCACCTAACAAAAAAATTATTAGTTTTAAAAATTTTGTTTTGATTTTTTGTTTTGTTTTGTTTATATTTTTATTAAATATATAATTCATAAAAATTATAAAAATTATCTTTTTTGAAAATTTTGTATTTTTGTTATGTTTTGTTTATAAATATATTTACATATATAATTCATAAAAATTGTTCAAGAAAGATAATTTATAAGCTTTCAAAACCGCCTACTTGAAAGTTAAAAATGTTTCAAGTACAGGACTTTGAAAGACTATAAAATATAAACCATAAGACAAATATAAATGAAACATTAAACATTCATTAAACATATAATAAATTGTTGAAAAATAAATCACTTCATAAAAATTGTTCATGAAAAATAATTTATAAGATTTCAAAATTGCCTACTTGAAACTTAAAAATGTTTCAAGTACATGACTTTGAAATACTATAAAATATAAACCATAAGACCAATGTAAACGAAACTTTAAACATTCATTAAAAATATAAGAAAATGTTGAAAACACAAATCATTTCATAAAAAGTTTTCATGAAAAATAATTTAGAAGCTTTCAAAACCGCCTACTTGAAACGTATAAATGTTTCAAGTACGTGACTTTGAAAGACTATAAAATATAAACCATAAGACCAATATAAAAGAAACTTTAAAAATTAAGTAAAAATAAAAAAAATGTTGAAAACACAAATCATTTCATAAAATTTGTTTATGAAAAATAATTTATAAGCTTTCAAAAGCACCTACTTGAAACTTAGAAATGTTTCAAATATGTGACTTTGAAAGACTATAAAATATAAACCATAAGACCAATATAAAAGAAACTTTAAAAATTCATTAAAAATATAATCAAATGTTGAAAACACAAATAATTTCATAAAAATTGTTCATGAAAAATAATTTATAAGCTTTCAAAACTACCTACTTGAAACTTAGAAATGTTTCAAGTACGTGATTTTGAAAGACTATAAAATATAAACCATAAGACCAATATAAAGAAAACATTAAAAATTAAATAAACATATAAAAAAATGTTGAAAAAACAAATAATTTCATAAAAATTTTCATGAAAAATAATTTATAAGCTTTCAAAACCGCATACTTGAATCTTAAAAATGTTTTAAGTATGTGAATTTGAAAGACTATAAAATATAAACCATAAGACAAATTTATAGGAAACATTAAACAATCATTAAAAATATAATCAATTGTTGAAAACACAAATAATTTCATAAAAATTGTCCATGAAAAATAATTTATAAGCTTTCAAAACCGCCTACTTGAAACTTAAAAATGTTTCAAGTACGTGACTTTTAAAGAATATAAAATATAAACCATAAGACCAATATAAATGAAACATTAAACATTCATTAAACATAAAGGAGTCAACCCTGCATCAGTAGAATGAACATTGTATCTAGTATCACATAAATCTATAACCCTTGATGCATGAAAACATGTTATATCTCCTTTCATGGGACAACACAATCCATTATTTCACCCGCCCTGTCCATATCCATATCAACATCCGGCCTCATATGGGTATGATGAAAGATATGCCACAAGAAATGCTCATATGTTCTCATTACATCAAATACCAACCCCTTAAACCCCACTATGAATCCAACCATTATAATTTCTTTTACAATTGTCACCCTAATTCCCCAGGCCCAGTTGATCAGATGAAAACACCAATGATTCCACATAGCCCATAAAACTCTTCATCGCCAAATATTTATCCTTTATCATATTCAAAAGTCCATTGTAGGACCTCCTTGATCTATCCATTCCAAACACTCACATACCAGTATACTATAATCATAAAACCCTGAAACTTTGTTGGTTTTTATGTTTATAGTATACTTGTATGTGATTTTTTGGAGTGGATAGATCAAGGAGGTTCTACAGTAGCCTTCTGAAGATGATAAAGGATAAATATTTGGTGATGAAGAGTTCGATGGGATTTGTGGAATCATTGGTGTTTTCATCTGATCAATTGGGCTTGGGGAAATAGGGTGACAATTGTAAATGAAATTATAATGAGTTGATGCATGGTGGTGTTGAAGGGGTTGGAATTTGCAAGAATGGGAACATATGAGCAATTCATGTGGAATTTCTTTCGTCATACCCTTATGCGGCCGGATGTTGATATGGATATGGACATGGTGGGTGGAAGAATAGATTTTTTTGTCCCATGAAAGGAGATATAACATGTTTTCATGCATCAAAGATTATAGATGTATGTGACACTAGTGACACTGTGCATCCTATTGATGTGGGGCTGACTCATATATGTTTAATGAATGTTTAATGTTTCATTTATATTGGTCTTATGGTTTATATTTTACATTCTTTCAATGTCACGTACTTGAAACATTTTTATGTTTCAAGTAGGTGGTTTTGAAAGCTTATAAATTATTTTTCATTATTATAGACATAAAACATATAAATGAACATAAACAATCAATGTCTATGTCTACGGTGAGGTGATCCTGTCCACCATGGTGGTCTAACACAAATCATTTCATAAAAATAATTTTTCATTTCCATAGACATAAAACATATAAATTAACATAAACAATAAATTTCTATGTCTACGGTGAGGAGATCATGTCCCACATGGTTGTCTAATAATAGGACGTCTGCGGCGAGATATTTGTGGAGTCTGATGATATCACGACCCGTCCTCGGGGCCCATGCCGTGACTACCCCAAGCCTGCCTTCCATAGGCCAGGGGCTGGCGACTAGCACCAAATGCGTAAATCCCGATAACTGGGAAGGAATTGCCTTTATAAAAGTAAACCAAACACCACAGAGTACAAGCGGAAGTAAAACACTAAGTACAAAAGAATGTGATGAAATTTAAATGGGCCAGAATACAAACCCAAAAGAAAGTACAACTACAACTGAACAAGTACAATAGAAAAGATAACAGCTGGAAGGACGGAAGCGGCTCCTGGGTCGTCCTCCTCGGATCCTACCTGAAGGGTAGGTAAAGATAGCACAGCTCCTGGATCGTCCGCCACGGATCCTACCAGAAGGGTAGGTACAGATAGCCTCCTCAACGCTCTCACCCGTCAACCACCTCCGTGTGTCTTCTCGCCGTGAAGTCCTCCTCCAGATACTAACTCGTTGTGTGGTCCACCTCCGGATACCGTCCAGTCCTTGAACACTCAGCCTCTGTCAGCACTGCCCATCGTCTGCAACCAACACAACGAGGTGCGGGCATAGCCTGTGCAGGGGTGAGTATAACGATACTCAGTAGGGACCCCGAGACCCTCAAGATCTCTCTAAAACCAACAAGGATAACCACAAAGAAGATCTCAATAGATAACCTCTACTTAGGTATATGCCCATACATATACATAAGTTATCAAGTAACCCATCTCAATCATGAGGAAACACAAGGATCATGAAATCAACGGATAACCACTACCCAGGTATATGCCTATGCATATACCTAAGTTATTAAGTGACCCATCTCAATCATGAGGTAAACAAAAAGGTCAAAAGTCTCAGCTCAAACCAGGATTTTTATTATCGAAACCATAATTGCTGAAGAGCTCCGTCTCTGGAGTGTACAGTGGTCCTGTCACGACTCTGAGGTACTGCTCACTAACCTAAGACTGCTGAGGTACTCCTCCTGTCGAGTACTGCGGGCCAGCCACCCAAACACAGTAGTGCTTCCCGCTGAGTTATGTCACCCAAACACAGACACCCCCTAGTAGCCTGCTGAGGTACTCTTTGGACGAGTACCGCGGGTCTGTACTGTCACACAGGTAGTGCTTCGTCCGCCATGGGTCTTCACCCAAACAAAGTAGTGCTCCATCCACTGGGCTAGTCGACTCACTCCAAGTCGAGTCGGTCAAGCAGTCGTCAGGTCTCAGTCGGCTACACGGTCTCCATACTCCGCACGCTCGTCTCCGGGAGGGTCCGCTCCATGAGCTACAGGTCGATACTCCAAGTATCTCAAATTCCCATGAAGAGGTATCTCAAAGGACCGCCTCGTCATAGGAGGCTCAACGCAATAGACAGCGCGTCAATCGGACGCCTGGTCTGTGAGTTATTAGCCTTTTCATCCCAGTGGCCCGGTTGGTTTCGTGAGCGAACCAACCCGGCTGTATCTCAACTGTACCCCGAACTCTCATAGGGTATACTCAAAGGGGCCGTTTCTCCACGTGATCACCAACTCCGCTGACGGTTCGTCAAACGGATGTCCTGTCTGAAAGATATCAGCTTTTCCGTTCCAGGGGCCCGGTTGGATTTCGGGTGCGATCCAACCCGGAAGCTATCCAACTGTATCCAAAACTCGTGCGAAGTATGCCAAAAGTTATGTGTAATCAAGAGGAAAACAACGAGATAGACGGTGCGTCAATCGGACGCCCGGTCTGTGAGTTATTGGCTTTTTCGTTCCAGGGGCCCGGTTGGTTTCGTGAGCGAACCAACCTGACCGCACTCTGACGGCATCCAAACCTCGAGTGGAGTAGACCAAAAGATCCGTCTCACTTAGAGGAATCCATCAAAGTCGACGGCACGTCATTCGGACGTCCGGAAATCAAGTTACGAACGTTTCCGCTCCGAGGGTCCGGTTGGTTTCGCGTACGAACCAACCCGACCGAACTCAAAGTTCGCCAAAACCTTTATTGTAATATACCGAAACGACCGTATCAGACCAAGGATCGCGTTTCCACTGACGGCGCTTCAATCAGAGGTCTACAGCTCAAGATATGGGCATTTGACCGAAAGTGGTCCGAAAACGGGGGTCGGGGCCTGGGCCGACCCGGCCCGACCCCCCCCCCCCCTGGGTCGGCCGAACCGGGTCGACCCAACCCGGGTCCGACCCGGCTGGGCCCGGCCCGGCTCGGCCAGCATGGCCGAGCCGATTTGCGGAGCGGGGTGCGCGACTCCCCCGCCCGCCGCTGATTGAGGTCGGCGGCGGATCCACCGGCTGCCAACCCTCCGGCAGCGCGCCGCCGCCGCCTTCCACGGACCACCGGACGCGCTCCGGTGGTCCGTTCCTCCTGCCTTCTTCGCCTATGGTCCCCCCGGGACCCCACCTTCACTTTGAAGGGATTCAAATGCCAAACCGGTCTGCTTCATCGTCGCCCGTCAATCCGCATGTCAAAACGAAAAACGTCATCTTTGTAGTTTTCCAGCGCGACCCGATAGCGCCGTGCCCCTTCCCCGCGGCCCGACTCCAACCGTGGTTCTTTGGTTTTCTTCTACGCGGCGCGATGCCGTCGCGTAATACTTGTCGTGTGATTCCCACGTGGTGCGACGGCACCTCGCCATTCCGTTCCATCCACAAAGAATCAAACATGAACATAGGAGGGGAGTTCGGCCATGTTTGTGCGGTCCGACCCCCCCTCTCGTTAAACGATATCATCTTGTCGAAAATCCACGATAATCGATAAACTAGATTCATGAACGGAAAATAATTAAATAAAATAATCCCCTACCTCGGTTCAGGAATGGTGTTCGCCAACGAGCCGCAGAAGACGAGCGTCACGGAGGTCGGGCATCGCGGGGAAAGAATGTCGACGTCGCGAAGCGAGGATTCGAAGTCGTTGACGGCGATTTGTCGCGGAAAACCATAGCGGAAGAGACGAAGTGGAAGAAGAACGTCGTGTCGCGGATACGACATCGTGGAAGAACCGTGTTCTTCGGCGGAGAAGTTCTTCGTTGAAGAACGGTGTTCTTCGCATTCTTCGTCGAGGAAGAAGGTGTTCCTTAGCTTTTTCTCCAAAAATCTCTCAAAAAACCAAACACCAACCCCTAATAAAATAAGTTCTAAACTTATTTTATTAACACAAAAAAGCATTTGAAATTCAATTATTTGAATTTCAAAAACTTACAAGTAACTCACCAAATTTATTACAACGAGTTGTCAAATATTAAAGAAGGTTAGTTAATGGGGAGTTAGGAATGTGAGGGGTTAAGAGGGTCAGGGAGTTTAAGGAATTTGAAAAGGTGGGGGTTCGTGTGGGCCCCACCATTTTAAATATCCACACATGGGAAGTTGGATGGATGTGGGCCCACCACCAACTTTCCATGGGAGAAGTTAACCACATAACATGAAATAAAATTGATTCAACAATTTTATTCACTTTTTTTTAATTAATCCCCAAAAATTAACTTCTTCTCCCGCACAAACGCAACTACGGTAAAGGTTCCCTTAAGTGATTATCGGCGTTGCGAGTTCATCGGTGCCATCAGATTTCAATTCCGATCACCGGTTCAAAATATAGGAAAACCCGCTCATTCGTTCACTGAACGTACCCGAGCCAAACTTTGGAAATTGATTCCGGGCACTCCGGGCCTCAGAATCAAGTACCGTCAGAAACCGCATTCTTGTAAAACCCCAAAAAAAAATTAGAAAAAATTTACCTTGAATTTTACGGGTCTTTACATTACACCCACCTCAGGGCTTTACGTCCTCGTAAAGCTTTAACACAAACTAAGGTTACAAAAGCGGTACAGAGAACACATCTGAGCCTTCCGCTCCCATGTGCTCACCCGAAGGTTTCCATACTGCAAGAGAAAGTGCGCCCGAGGAATCGATTGTCCTCATAGGATCTGATCCTATCGATCCTTGATCCCCACTAGAACCTCCGTGGAAAACACCTCATCGCCATCATCCAGCTCCTCATGGTCAATGATATGCGAAGGGTTGAGCACATATCTTTTCAGTTGAGATACGTGGAATTCATCGTGCACATGGTGCAACTGAGGTGGATGGGTCAAGTGGTAAAACACCTCGCCTACCCAGCTGTGGACCTAGAAAGGTCCGTCGAACCTCAGAGTTTACTTTCCGCCTTGGCCACAACTCCGTAAACATCGTCGAGGTGAGACCCATATAAGGATGTGATCATTATCCTCGAACTCTAGAGGTCTCCAATTCCTGTTAGAACTGGAACTCAAAACGACTGCCGCCACAAGGGTAAGGTTGGCCGACTCAAGAGTGATCGGTCGCACCCTCCCGTTCATGAGTTTAACTTGTGCTTCCCAGGGTTTCCTTTTTTCCGACCAAGGAAAACTCATCCTGACGTTTTCCTAAAACTGTCAATTTGAGTATGAACAGTTATTTCCCATTCCATACTCAAACTAACGTCGTAAGGCCTCGACGCTGCCACCAAGAGATTTCCAACTGGAACTCTCGCCTCGAGAGTCTGACCACACTATCGGCGTAAGTGTGATTATCGAGTCTCCTCCCAAGGTATCTCCAGACGTGAGGGTCAAGTCCATGGATTACCGGAAACTCTAGGTCTGGAACAAGATTTGTGAAAGCAAGGAATGATTCATATCAACGTCCATTACTAAAGCAGCTAGTAGTGGACACAAACTATCCCTTGAATCATTTCTAGAGCCATTGGGTCACACTCCTTGACCGCATGCAGCCACACTCTTCCTCCACCCTCCAGCTCCCTGAGCCTGGCGGGAATAACTAAGGCAGGTGGTTGTACCATGTTAGGATGTATACCACCTCATGCTGCTCTCCTAGCTCTGCCTCCACGTCTGCTGCTTCGCAGACTCATCTCTCCTTTAAGATTCCTCTTCTTTAACATTTAACACGCTCGAGTCTCTAAGACTGAAGTCGGTTTCCTGTTTCTTACTGCACTGTGCAGTCTTCATCCGCTCCTGGATGATCTGCACATGCTTTTGCCTATGATCTAAAAGAGCTGCTAAAATTTCTCTTTTTCCGAAAAGGGAAACTCGGTCTCATCCCCTGGATGAACCACACCCATTGCCTAATACAGTCAATCCTGACATGAATGATGCATTCATCCCATGGATGACGTCGTAAGGACTCGACGTAACTACTAAGAGATCCAACTATCACTCTCGCCTCTAAGGGTCGAGTTACACTGTCGGCATCAGTGTGAGGTCACTGGGTCTCCTCCAGTAGAAATCTAAAAAGTGAGGGTCAAGTCAACAGTTTTAACCGGGACCACTCAGTATCAACCAAACAAAAGGACAGGAAAGCAAACAAAGATAAGTGTCTTTTTAATATTGCAGCTCATAGTACAAAGACACGAATACAACAGCAACATGGAACTAGAAGTTCAAGGGATGTATCCACTAGTTCCGCTCCTGTCCACCTGCTCCCGGAGCTCTACTGCCCTGGTGAATCCTCCAACGCCTATGGATCAACTGTACGATGAGTCGAACTGTCACGTGCCTGGTGACCCTTCCCGCCGCATGAGTAACACTGTTTGTTTCTGGAACGCCTGGCTCTGACCCCACCCCGGGTGCCCCGCACCACCGGTCCTAAAACCCGAGATCGTCCAACTACTGGTCTGGTCCTCCTGGACCTCTGCATCATCTGTCTACTGCCCACAGATGACTCGGCTACTGATCGAAAAACACGCGGCAAAGGCAGAAGATCATGTACATGATCAGGGTGTAGAGCTACTGGCACAAACTCCACCCTGAAGAAGGTCTTGAAGTCTTCCCATGCGAAGGCCATCCCATCGTAAAACTGAAACAAGTGGCTCCACCACCTGCCTGCTGCTGCCTGAAGGAGGCTGGCAGCAAAGATCACCATGAAGTATGCCGGCATCCCCACAAGCTTGAAGACTCTCACCACAGCCTCCAGCCAATCCTCAGCCGCCTGCGGGTCCGTCCCTCCCTGGAACCTGGGTGGCCTCGGGCGCTGGAACTCATGAAGTGCGCTCAAGTGGCGTGCATCGCCTACCACTGGGGCTGGTGGCATCGGTGGCCCAACGTATGGTAGTACCGTTGGTGCCTCCGCTGGTGCCTCAACTGCAAGAGGGCCATGTACTGAAGCCTCGTCGCTCGACAGGCTGTCAGTAAGCACATACCTCTGGGCTGTAGCTGGTCGTCCAAGAAAAGGCATCCTGAAAGAAACAACGTGACACGGTCAAATGATTTTACCTAGTGAGTTGACCTGGTTTGAGATGATATTTAAATAAAACATCTGGAAACACACACGCAATCAGTGTTTTCGTGCACAAAGTCGGAAATCATTTGTCAGGGTCCTGGTGTATGGATACGTCAGCCGCCCGCACCAACACTGGACTCCCTGAACTGAAAACCACACTTGGTACTCTTAACACTATTGCTTCACAGAAAGAATATATCAGAGTTATAAGTTCTGCGGTAGAACCGACTCCTCTAATACCAATTTGTCACGACCCATCCTCGGGGCCCGTGCCGTGACTACCCCAAGCCCGCCTTCCATAGGCCAGGGGCTGACGACTAGCACCAAAGGCGTAAATCCAGATAACTGGGAAGGCATTTCCTTTATAAAAGTAAACAAAACACCACAGAGTACAAGCGGAAGTAAAACACTAAGTACAAAAGAAAGTGCTGAAATGTAAATGGGCCAGAATACAAACCCAAAAGGAAGTACAACTACAACTGAACAAGTACAACAGAAAAGATAACAGCTGGAAGGACGGAAGTGGCTCCTGGGTCGTCCTCCTCGGATCCTACCTGAAGGGTAGGTACAGATAGCGCAGCTCCTGGATCGTCCTCCACGGATCCTACCTGAAGGGTAGGTACAGATAGCCTCCTCAACGCTCTCGCCTGTCAACCACCTCCGTGTGTCATCTCTCCGTGAAGTCCTCCTCCAGATACTGACTCGTTGTTTGGTCCACCTCCGGATACCGTCCAGTCCTCGAACACTCAACCGTTGAGAGATTCCTACCGCTTGCTTTTCAATGGTTTTAGCAAGAAACCCACTAGGCTTTGAGGTAGCACTAGGACCTATTACAGCTTGCTTTTATTGGTTTAGCAAGAACCCAATGCTTTTAATGGTTAAGCAATAACCCACTAGTCTTTTTACGGGTGAAGACTAGCTCACCGATCTCAAGCCTTTTTACAAGGTAAGGCTTGACAACCTCTTCACACCTTAGTGGTGGTGTGAGAACCCAAAGAAAGGGAGGTTGAGAAAAGAGTTTGATTTGTAGACACAAACCCAAATTAAGCTCAAAATAAATAAAGAATGAAAAACCGTAATGGAGGAAGACTTGGGCGCCAATTGGATGATGGAGTTGATGTAGCGTGCTCTCCCAAGCTTCTTGAGGTGCTCCTTGGATTGGAAGTTGGTTGGAGCACTTGAGGATCCTTGAAGGTGGAGCGCCGGAGGTTCGCAAAATGTGCAACAATATGTCCGGGCGCTTGGTATATGATCCGATTGGGTTCCGGGGCTTCCTTGGCCTTTATTTATAGGCATGGAACCCATTGGGGGCCTTCGGAGCCGTTGGAGAAGTCCTCGGAGCCGTTGGAGGCCAAAAGATGGTTGACTGGTCAAACCTAACGGCTAGTTTGACTGGGCTACCGGCTGGCCGGTGCAGGGCCACCGGCTGGCCGGTGCCTTGGCAGAGGAGGGGAAGACTGGTCCAGGTGCCACCGGCTGACCGGTGCCAGAGCCACCGGCTGGCCGGTGGCAAGACAGTAGCTTGCACTATTCAGCCTGGGTGCCACCGGTCGACCGGTGCTGAGGCCACCGGTTGGCCGGTGGTAAGGCAGTGGCTCCCTCTTGAGTGCAGGTGCCACCGGCTGGCCGGTGGTGTTCCACCGGTTGGCCGGTGGACTGAATTTCAGTCCATTTCTTGTCCATTCTTGGGCCAATCCTTTGGCAATCTTTTGCCTATCATCCACAACACTTAAAAACAATGTTAAACACATATGAAAGTGATTGTGATCATGAAAATCAAAGAGTGTGGGGTACAACAATCTCCCCCTATTTTGATGATCACAATCACTTATCTAAGCAAAGTAAAAACTTAAATGAAAGGCATGCTTTAAATGAAAAATTGAAAATAGATACTAAGCATGAGAGAAAAGATTCTCCCCCAATCAATCAAGAAATTTCTCCCCCTTTGTGATTATCAAAATAGAATGGGGCATAAAACTTGATTGAGGGAAGTTTTGAAAAACAAGAGATGGGATTTGAAAATCAATTGAAATTTTTGAAATGAAATGAGAATTTGAATAACAGTTTGAATTGAAAGTTTTGAATAAAAAACCAATTGAATTTTGAAATTTGAAACCAAGAGTTGAAATTGAAGGTTTGAATCGAAAAATTTTGAAATTGAAAAGGACTTAAACGACTCTAACTCCCCCTAAATAAAGACAATAAATCACCGGGGAAAGGAAACAATTTTTGGCCCGTAGAGACTCGCAAGAAGGGATTTTTCAATCCAAACTTGTCTCATAGCGGGTCTTCTCCTATAAAATTCGTCGGAATAGAAAAAAGATTTGGGTTGACCGTACCGGGCGTTTTTACAATTACATTCATAAATAAGGTGCCCGGGTTTTTTACAATAATTACAAAATTTAAAACTAGAGCTCCCCCTTACAAAAACAGTTGGAGCATGGGAGGAGGAAGCTTGGTTGGTGTAGCCAAGTCCATTGGTGGTTCTAGATACTCGTTGAGAACCTAAGAGTTTGGACAAATTTTGTTCACCTTGGGTGAACTTGGCTAAGGATTCTCTAAGATCCTTGATGGTTGATTCCAAAGAATCAACATTGGGGAAATTTTGGATTTTAAGGGTGAGTTCCTCCTTCTCTTTGAGAAGTTGGTCTTTTTCGGAGGAGAGTTTTTTGAAATTCTTTTTCAAAGAAACAAATTTTGAAGAGAGTTCATGAAAACCATTTTCCAATTGGTCTCTAGCATGTTGGAGTTCTTCATATGATAAATGATTAAAAGAATTAGAAGAACTAGAGGATGAAGAAGAGGAAGAGGAGGAAGATACCTCATGTTTTGCCATTAGGCAATTATTACCATTGTCGCTCGAGGAGAAGGAAGAGAAGGAGGAGCTATCACTCCAAGTTTTCTTTAAAGCCTTCTTCTTCTTCTTCTTGGCCCTTTTCTTGTGAGGTGGGCAAACGGGCTTGATCTTTTCATCGGGTTCTTGCTTGTGAGCGGGTTCTTTCTTTTGAGCGGGTTCTAGCTTTGGAGTCTCGCTAGTACCTTCATAGGTTAGTTCTAAAAATTTCCAAAGATCATAAGAAGTAGAGCAAGTAGAAATACAATTAAATACATTTCGGTCAAGACCACAATGAAGAGCGTTCATGGCTTTCCCATCAAGCTCAAAAAAAGCAATGTCATTGGGGGTCCATTTAGACTCATCGGGAGAGGAGAGGGAAAATCCTTGCATAACAATTTTAAAAATAGGATAGCCAATACTTTTAAGAAATGTGGTCATGCGGGTTTTCCAAAAACAATAATCGGTTCCATCAAAAAATGGAGCACGATCCAAAGAAAAGCCTTCGGAGGCGTAAGAGGTTGAAGCGGTAGAAGCCATCAAAAATGATCTTTAATTTGAAACCGGTTAGGGAATTATTCAAATACGTCCTCTGATACCAATTGTTGGGTCGGAACAAACGAGGAATGATGGCAAGAGGGGGGGTGAATTGCCTTTTAAAAAAAATGATGAACAAATTAAAATCAAAGTAAAGAATGCAGCGGAAAGTAAAGAGGCAAGACACAAGAAATTGATAACGGAGTTCGGCCAAAAACCCGGCCTACGTCTCCGCTCCCAACTCAACCGTTGAGAGATTCCTACCGCTTGCTTTTCAATGGTTTTAGCAAGAAACCCACTAGGCTTTGAGGTAGCACTAGGACCTATTACAGCTTGCTTTTATTGGTTTAGCAAGAACCCAATGCTTTTAATGGTTAAGCAATAACCCACTAGTCTTTTTACGGGTGAAGACTAGCTCACCGATCTCAAGCCTTTTTACAAGGTAAGGCTTGACAACCTCTTCACACCTTAGTGGTGGTGTGAGAACCCAAAGAAAGGGAGGTTGAGAAAAGAGTTTGATTTGTAGACACAAACCCAAATTAAGCTCAAAATAAATAAAGAATGAAAAACCGTAATGGAGGAAGACTTGGGCGCCAATTGGATGATGGAGTTGATGTAGCGTGCTCTCCCAAGCTTCTTGAGGTGCTCCTTGGATTGGAAGTTGGTTGGAGCACTTGAGGATCCTTGAAGGTGGAGCGCCGGAGGTTCGCCAAATGTGCAACAATATGTCCGGGCGCTTGGTATATGATCCGATTGGGTTCCGGGGCTTCCTTGGCCTTTATTTATAGGCATGGAACCCATTGGGGGCCTTCGGAGCCGTTGGAGAAGTCCTCGGAGCCATTGGAGGCCAAAAGATGGTTGACTGGTCAAACCTAACGGCTAGTTTGACTGGGCTACCGGCTGGCCGGTGCAGGGCCACCGGCTGGCCGGTGCCTTGGCAGAGGAGGGGAAGACTGGTCCAGGTGCCACCGGCTGACCGGTGCCAGTGCCACCGGCTGGCCGGTGGCAAGAAAGTAGCTTGCACTATTCAGCCTGGGTGCCACCGGTCGACCGGTGCTGAGGCCACCGGTTGGCCGGTGGTAAGGCAGTGGCTCCCTCTTGAGTGCAGGTGCCACCGGCTGGCCGGTGGTGTTCCACCGGTTGGCCGGTGGACTGAATTTCAGTCCATTTCTTGTCCATTCTTGGGCCAATCCTTTGGCAATCTTTTGCCTATCATCCACAACACTTAAAAACAATGTTAAACACATATGAAAGTGATTGTGATCATGAAAATCAAAGAGTGTGGGGTACAACAATAGCCCGTGCAGGGCTGAGTATAACGATACTCAGTAGGGACCCCGAGACCCTCAAGGTCTCTCTAAAACCAACAAGGATAACCACAAAGAAGATCTCAATAGATAACCTCTACTTAGGTATATGCCCATACATATACCTAAGTTATCAAGTAACCCATCTCAATCATGAGGAAACACAAGGATCATGAAATCAACAGATAACCACTACCTAGGTATATGCCCATGCATATACCTCAGTTATCAAGTGACCCATCTCAATCATGAGGTAAACACAAAGGTCAAAAGTCTCAGCTCAAACAAGGATTTTCATTATCGAAACCGTAACTGCTGAAGAGCTCCGTCTCTAGAGTGTACAGTGGTCCTGTCACGACTCCGAGGTACTGCTCACTAACGTAAGACTGCTGAGGTACTCCTCCTGTCAAGTACTGCGGGCCAGCCACCCAAACACAATAGTGCTTCCCACTGAGGTATGTCACCCAAACACAGTAGTGCATACCCCCTAGTAGCCTGCTGAGGTACTCTCCGGACGAGTACCACGGGTCTGCACTGTGACACAGGTAGTGCTCCGTCCGCTATGGGTCTTCACCCAAACAAAGTAGTGCTCCATCCACTGGGCTAGTCGACTCACTCCAAGTCGAGTTGGTCAAGCTGTCGTCAGGTCTCAGTCGGCTACACGGTCTCCGTACTCAGCACGCTCGTCTCCGGGAGGGTCCTCTCCATGAGCTATAGGTCGATACTCCAAGAATCTCAAAGTCCCATGAAAAAGTATCTCAAAGGACCGCCTCGTCAGAGGGGTCTCAACGCAACAGACGACGCGTCAATCGGACGCCCGGTCTGTGAGTTATTAGCCTTTTCGTCCCAGGGGCCTGGTTGGTTTCGTGAGCGAACCAACCTGGCCGTATCTCAACTATACCCCGAACTCTCATAGGTTATACTCAAATGGAATGTTTCTCCACGTGATCACCAACCCCGCTGACGGTTTGTCAAACGGACGTCCTGTCTGAAAGATATCAGCTTTTCCGTTCCAGGGGCCCGGTTGGATTTCGGGTGCGATCCAACCCGGCCGCTATCCAACTCTATCCAAAACTCGTGCGAAGTATGCCAAATGTTCCGTCTAATCAATAGGAAAACAACGAGACATACGGTGCGTCAATCGGACGCCCGGACTGTGAGTTATTGGCTTTTTCGTTCCAGGGGGCCGGTTGGTTTTGTGAGCGAACCAACCCGACCGCACTCTGACGGCATCCAAACCTCAAGAGGAGTAAGCCAAAAGATCCGTCTCACTTATAGGAATCCATCAAAGTCGACGGCACGTCATTCGGACGTCCGGAACTCAAGTTACGAGCGTTTCCGCTCCGAGGGCCCGGTTGGTTTCGCGTGCGAACCAACCCGGCCGAACCCAAAGTTCTCCAAAACCTTTAGTGTAATATATTGAAACGACCGTCTCGGACCAAGGATTGTGTTTCCGCTGACGGCGCGTCAATCGGAGGTCTACAGCTCAAGATATGAGCATTTGACCGAAAGTGGTCCGAAAACGGGGGTCTGGACCCGGGCCGACCCGGCCCGACCCCCCCTGGGTCGGCCGAATCGGGTCGACCCGAACCAGGTCCGACCCGGCTGGGCCTGGCCCGGCTCGGCCAGCGTGGCCGAGCCGATTTGCGGAGCGGGGTGCGCGACTCCCCCACCCGCCACTGATTGAGGCCGGCGGCGGATCCGTCGGCCGCCAACCCCCCAGCGGCGTGCCGCCGCCACCTTCCGCGGACCACCGGACGCGCTCCGGTGGTCTGTTCCTCCTGCTGTCTTCGCCTATGGTCCCCCCGGGACCCCACCTTCATTGCTAAGGGATTCAAATGCCAAAACAGCAAGCTTCGTCATCGCCCGTCAATCCGCATGTCAAAACGAAAAACGTCGTCTTTGTAGTTTTCCAGCGCGACCTGATGGTGCCTCGCCCCTTCGTCGCGGCCCGACTCCAACCGTGGTTCTTTGGTTTTCTTCGACACGGCGCGATGGCGTCGCGTAATACTTTCCGTGTGATTCCCACGTGGTGTGATGGCACCTCGCCATTCCGTTCCATCTGCAAAGATTCAAACATGAACATAGGAGGGGAGTTCGGTCGTGTTTGTGCGGTCCCCCCCCCCCTCTCGTTAAATGATATCATCTAGTCGAAAATCCACGATAATCGATAAACTAGATTCATGAACGGAAAATAATTAAATAAAATAATCCCCTACCTTGGTTCAGGAACGATGTTCGCCAACGAGCCGCGGAAGACGAGCGTCGCGGAGGTCGGGCGTCGCGGGGAAAGAACGTCGACGTCGCGAAGCGAGGATTCGAAGTCGTTGATGGCGATTTGTTGCGGAAAACCGTCACGGAAGAGACGACGCGGAAGAAGAACGTCGCGTCGCGGATACGGCGCCGTGGAAGAACCGTGTTCTTCGGCGGAGAAGTTCTTCGTTGAAGAACGGTGTTCTTCGCGTTCTTCGTCGAGGAAGAAGGCGTTCCTTAGCTTTTTCTCCAAAAAGCTCTCAAACAACCAAACACCAACCCCTAATAAAATAAGTTCTAAACTTATTTTATTAACACAACAAAGCATTTGAAATTCAATTATTTGAATTTCAAAAACTTACAAGTAACTCACCAAATTTATTACAACAAGTTGTCAAATATTAAAGAAGGTTAGTTAATGGAGAGTTAGGAATGTGAGGGGTTAAGAGGGTTAGGGAGTTTAAGGAATTTGAAAAGGTGGGGGGTTCGTGTGGGCCCCACCCTTTAAAATATCCACACATGGGAAGTTGGATAGATGTGGGCCCACCACCAACTTCCCATGGGAGAAGTTAACCACATAACATGAAATAAAATTGATTCAACAATTTTATTCACTTTTTTTTAATTAATCCCCAAAAATTAACTTCTTCTCCCGCACAAACTCAACTACGGTAAAGTTTTCCTTAAGCGATTACCGACGTTGCAAGTTCATCGGTGTCATCGGATTTCAATTCCGAGCACCGGTTCAAAAGATAGGAAAACCCGCTCGTTCGTTCACTGAATGTACCCGAGCCAAACTTTGGAAATTGATTCCGGGCACTACGGGCCTCGGAATCAAGTGCCGTCAGAAACCACGTTCTTGTAAAACCCCAAAGAAAATTTAGAAAAAATTTCCCTTTGAATTTTACGGGTCTTTACAGATGACCTGGAGAGGGCTGGCACTCGGGCGCTGGAACGTCGACTGTCATATCCTACACCTCTATGCCAGTGGGAGAAAATGTCAACTCCACCTCGTACTGCCCTCCTGATCCTTCTCCCACCTAGATGGTAGAAGAACTCGACATCATCGTAGTAGGGAACAAATAATGTATTGGAACTATACCCCAACTCTGCGATGGGTCTGGACCCCAATGTTGTGATGACTCTGGACCTAAAGGTTGTGCTCTATATGGACCCCATGATGGAGAAAACAGCGTATATCGCGTCAAAAAAGATTGATCTCATGACAGCTGAGACACATCATGCATCGGATCAGACTTGACTACTAGACGGTCGCCCTTTGCCTGTGTAACTTGTGAGGCCTGATGTGTAGAACGACATTGTCTATGTCACTGTGGTCGTGGCTCCTCAGCACCAGCAGCTGTTGTAGGATCTTCCTCTCCGGCAGGAACCTGCTGTCTCCGTGTCAGACGCTCGAAGAGGCTCTCAGAAAATGCCTGAACAGATGACCTCAGCTCCAACACTTGAGCATGAATGACTTCTCGGATGAAGACTCTATCCTCAACCTCATCACTCATATGAATTAGAATCGATGTGTGACTCTCCTATAAACATATTAAAAATGAATTAGAAAATAACTCAATAAACATAATAATATAATTTAATTGACTTGAAATCATATGCATCTCTCTGTCAACTCGGGTAAGATACAGTATAGACTTTAGTCTATACCATGGCTCATAATCGTGCAGCGTTGAAAGAGTAAAATGCACTTTAGGAACTCCCTGAATATGAAACTCTGCACGTATGTGCCAACAGTCAAGAAATACAACATGTACTCAACACCAGTCATCATCCTGCATCCCTCCCAGCTTCATCCCATGAAGCTAATCAGTCTGCCTTGGCGGTAATGGAATCCGCTAAGTCAAGAAAAACTGGTGTATGACTCTGTAAGGCTGGTGCCACTCAACAATATGAAAGTGAATGAGTGGCACTACAACTGTAACATTGTCAAGACCAACCGTGTAGTATGGAGGCAACTGGTCCATAACAGACCAGTATGGAACCCATAAAATCTGAAATAACATATTACCATTGTTAGAAAATTTATTAACTAAAAAATGATGCTATTATTAATTTTTTTTAGATAGTTATAGATTGCATATACATACATTATGGGGTAAGAGAAAGTCCAACTCAATCCGATATATGGCCAAATCGTGTCTCGGAACCGCATTGAAATTGTGACGCTGACACCACCTATAAAATTCAACTTCGATAGTGATAAATAATGAGAAATTAAAGTCAAAATTTTTTAGTAGAATCAGAAACTGATAGAAATGAGTGATCATACCAACATCCATGTGGAGCATCATGTAGCACCACCATCTCGACCGGTGGACCAGCAAGACCAGGGAAGAATGCGGGGATGTTCTCACATGCCCACTTCTGAATAAAGATGATGCGTCCCCCGAGACCTGTATGTCGCCTGTCGAATATCCTGCATAATGCTTTGTATGTGTATGCCAAGAAGGTGGATCCCCAACTGTTCATCCCATCCCGATCAAAATCCTCTAGCAGGGGTAGATACATCATGTGCACATGCATCCTTGAATGATCTGTACACATGGTCCCTCCAATAAGTCGTAATATATATGCACGTGCATAATGCATCTCCATTTTCTCATCAGCATCATCAGCTAAAAGTGGAATCTGTGACTCCAGCAAAGTCATGGCTATCAATGCTCCATCAGTAGCACTACGATCAGACAAAATGTCAACGCCTAACAAGCACTAAGCAAGGTCGGGCCAAGATATCTGAGGGGATCCAATAACAGGTGTCCCCTGGATTGGAAGACCAAGAAGCACATCCACATCCTGGAGGGTGATGGTCATCTCTCCCTAAGTAAGGTGGAATGTGTGTGTCTCTGGTCTCCACCTCTCCACGAGTGCAGCTAGCAGGTGATGGTCTACAAATGTAAAATCTGATACCACAATACCATAAAAGACAGCATGACGCAAGTATGGTATAATGGCAGGAGGAGGCTTTGTGTGATGAAAATGGTGCGCTCAACGCACCCTGATCAATTTATCTAGACCACCCTCTATCACAACTTGTGAACAATGGGTAGCCTAATGACTGAGTAGTATGGTGTCAGTCATTTCCATATAAACAAATTATGTTTTATCAAGGATTCATATCATGGATCATTCACAGCCTATAGGTGATTCTATCTCTAATATATGTTGTATGAACCATGATTTCACTTTGTTTTATAAATTTTTTTATAAAATAATTGTCATGATTTATTTATTTTTTGAAAAGGGTTTTTGATAAAATATAGTTTCCCCTAATTTTGGTAAATAGAAGGGTAATTTTAAAGAATTGTGAAATGAAGTGTGAACTAGTTTTCAAAGAATGTTTTTATATCAAAAAAGGGTTTTCTGTTATATTTGAATGTTATAATTCCCTTTCAAAATGATTTTATGTATATCTCACATGTGATCCTTGGGTATACAGGTGGAAGGTGTAGTACTAGGGCTCATATTTTGATATTGTAAGGGAGTTTACTTTTTGGGGTGTTATTCTATTACTAGATCAAGATTCATTTGTCTCTTTGACTTCATCAACAATGTAATATGGTTCAATTTCTGGGGTGCTCCTATATTCCCTAGAACGTTATGCATGGGTTATAGGAATTTTTAGGGTGCATTAGTCATATTGATGTTTGATTTTACTAGATAAACTGGTCATATGTTTCATGATTATTATCTCAATCACATAATGTTTTGAAAACTGATGTAAATGGAATATTTTTTTGGGTTTATGGTTCATGTTTTCGATTTTAGGATTTCAAGATTAGGGTTTCACATTTTTCCTTTTGGATCTAGGCATTTGTATTTCTTTTAACATTTTACGGTTTAGGTTAATGATTTGAGAAAAGATTTTCATGATTATGGTTTAGAATGTTAGGATTACGGTATACAAAAGATGTTTTTGGGTTTACTATTATGATTTTCAATTTTGGGGGTTAGAAAACCGAGGTAAAAGGAAGACATAACAACATAAAATTTACAATATGAGAATCTCCCAATAACAACAATACATCATTGTGGATTAGAGTGTGAACTCAACCCAACAGTGTTAGGGAATAGTTTCCAATTATGACCTTCTAGATGACATATGGTGCATCTCAGACTCTGTCTTTGTTCTTGAGGCCAGTCCATCTCATTTCACATCCTGCTGGACTTCGGTCTCCCATGGGTATGCAACTGATTCATATCAGGTACCAATATCGGTTGACCTTCGGGCATTGGGAAATAACGAAACTCGTCAATAGGTGTCTATGGTGCATCATAACAGTTAGCAATGGTGTTCATCTGGTACACTGGATCAATATATGCTTCCCATGATATGTTGAAAGACGCACATGCTACAATGTCGTGTGAGCATGGAAACTGTAAGGCCTGAAAGTTTCCACATTGACATTTCCCCATTTCTAGTAATACCACCATTTTTTCACTAATACTATTGGTGATGGGTTTCATCTTATCTTGATCTTAAAATAGAGAGTCTTCTTGTCTAAATAGGCATACATTAAAACCATAATCTTATTCAATATTCTTTTCAATCTCTCGTTGAAAATGTATTTCGTACGTTATCCCCTGATTTATTCTATCTAATGCTAGTTTTTGTCTATCAACAAAGTACTTCACGCAATGATATAATGTCTCCTGAACTATGGCAGTTATAGGTAGCTTGAAAATCCCTTTGAAGACACCATTTATTCACCCTACAATGCTGGTGGTCATGTGTCCATACCTCTTCCCCCCATCATATGTCAATGTCCATTTTCCTTTTGGAATTCGCATCATATAATCGTAAACTTATTCATTAACCTGACAGATTTGTTCGAAATTTTCTTCAAACCATAATTCATCTCACTCATATGCTACACAGAATATATGATATTTCACATATTTTGAATTGATCTTTATGTTGACATACAAAAAAATAACAAATACAATGCATACCAAGTCTGGTGATTGCCTTCTTCATCGGTTCGTTGTGGAATTTTTTATGCAAGTTGCCAAAAATGTGTCTAATGCAAGACCGATGATGTGCATTTGGGTAACTCCTTGTATCAGGATATACATTAATTTCTTCTATTAATTGCCCGATGACGATCAGATATCAAACAAATACCCTGAAGATTGGAGAAATGGGTGTTGATACATGCCAAAAACCAACTCTATGATTCATAGTTTTCTTTCTCTATAATGGAAAAGGCAAGCAGAAGAGGTGAACAGTTTCCATCATGGGTTGCCGCAACCAACAATACGCCGTTGTATTTTCCATAAAAATGTTCCATCAATCTGAATAAACTGTTTGCAGAAACAAAAGGCAGAGATACAGGGAAGGAATGCCCAGAACAACTGATGAAATTGAATACGAGATGGATCAAGTCGGTTATCATGAGACACATGTTTGTTTTTATCCACATGGAAGAAAACATGGTTATGATGCCTCATTATGGATAGAAATTGCAGCAACACCCGATATGAGTCATCCTAATCACCATAGACCTTTACAATTGCCTTCTGTTTCGCCTTCTTTGCCTTATTATAGGAAATATTATAACTGAATTTCTGTTGTATCCTCTCTTGCACAAGGGATATTGGAACATCTTGAAATGTCCTAATCATCTCAACAATAATGGATGACACAAATTCTGCATCCAATTAAGTATGACCTTGTGTCGGGCTTGGATGAACACAAGTATGAGCTGCCTCAATCCTCGAGATTCTACAAACTCCAAATGCAATGTCCGGAATCACCCTCAATCAAAATCTACAATTATCCCCATAATTCTCACATCGTATGCCATGTTTTCTACGGTCTAACTTGTAAACTACATAGATACAGTGCCTCTCAATGTGAAATATCTTTAGCATACTTTTTAATGCATCTTTACTTGGAAAATTCCTTCAACATATAATGTTTTTTCCATCTCACAAAACCTATCTCGTATAACTCCGGGAAACTCAGTTGCTGGTGTGAGAACATTGTATTCAAATTCAGGAACACGTGTCATTGCTTCTGACCAAGATGCAAAGAGCGTTGGATGATTTATTGTAGGTCAATCATGATGTACAACTAATGCATTTCTCGAAACATATGTTGTTCCTTCCTCATCAGCACTACTATCACCATCTGTTTCATTATTACAAAAATCCTCGTCAGATATCGGGTTAACATGTATATCTGAGAGATCAAGTAGGTTTTCCTCTTCTGCATCATTTGGAATACTCTCAACTTCATGGGGCAGACTATCTTCAATGACTCTTGTAAGTCTACGTCTTTGCAAAATTGGATGCTATTGTTATACATTCGAAACATCAACATATAACTCCATCATGGTACCATCCAACCGTTGAGAAAACAAATTAATTGTTTGGATCCATTATTCAACATCAACCAATGGAAAAGCAAGATGCCACAATGTTGACGGGAGCTAAAAACTTCTATAACTCATTGAATTGATCTTTTGATCGCGTCCCAGATTTAATGAGCCGTGAATTCTGTCTTGAAGGTCACTTAGGGTTACACAACCAGTTTTATTAACCACTGTTATTGGTTGTGTACCATAAGAAGCTCCTTTCTCAGTTTGAATAACCTCCACATAGCAGTACACACAATCAAACATTATGCTCTACGTAAAAAAGTTTTCTAATCAAGATTTTGATAATGTAAGTGACATTCAGAATGATGGTTACCAATATAAGTTGTATTTTATAATTTGAAGATGTAGTTAAACTACTTATTAAAAATAAGTTGGATTTTACCTCACATTCATATAATAACTATTACTTCTAAACTATACAATCTTTATGATACTTAAATTTTAAAAGATCTTATATCCTAAACTAAGATATTTCTTAGGACACTTTTTAATTAGTTAATCATTATTCAATCATTAGTTATTCCTTACTAAATTATTAATTAGTTATTCAATAACAAATTAAATTTAAAATATAAATAACATAGAATTAATAAATAAATAACACCATGTTTCGAGCTTCAAGCCTTTCTTGCAGTGAATTGAATATCAAGTTTCCAGAAATCCCGTGTGACAACAGGTTTTATGAAATTTTGATATCCAATTCACTATAAGAAAGGCCATAATCTAGAAACATGGTGTTATTTATTTTTTTAACTCTATGTTATTTAAATTTTAACTCCATGTTATTTGTATTTTAACTCTACATTATTTATATTTTAACTCCATGTTATTTATTTTTTAACTCCATGTTATTTATTTTTGAACTCCATGTTATTTATTTTTTAACTCCATGTTATTAATTTTTTAAATCCATGTAATTTATTTTTTAACTCCATGTTATTTATTTTTTAACTCCATGTTATTACTTTTTTCACTTTCACTCCATGTTTTTTTTAACTATGTTATTTTTTAAATCCGTGTTATTTTTTAACTCCATGTTATTGAATATCATTTGAACTGTAGTTTTATTTTTAACTCTATGTTATTTATTAATTAATTTATAATTAATCAGTCCTAATAATAACTATCAACAAAATTACTAAATTATCAATTTATCATTTCTTTTATTAGATATTTTAGTAGTTTATAAGGAAATATGAATATATTAAGCATATCCTCCGGGAGTGTCAAACAAGAATGCAGTAAGGCCCATTATTGTGCACTAGTTCCCGTTTGGGTCTAGCTCAAATCAGTGTTTCCGGGTTTTACCCCTACGTACATCTATGCTAGAGCCACATTCACTTGTTTGTATCCAGAAAAAAATTTGATTTCATAGATAACATAGTCTTTATGCTACCAAAATTTCATTAAAATAATAATAAATTAATTTATACTAATTAAAATTATAATTCCAAAATATATATAACTAATTAAACAATCTAATAAACAAAAAAATTAAAACTAACTAAACTACTAAAGAATTAATATATTTAACTATAAAAAATTCAACTAAATAAAAAATATTTAACTAAAAATAATTCTACAAAATAAAAACCATACCTCTAAAAGCTTTTCAAAAATTTCAAACCGTAACCTTTGCCATAAAAGATAGAAAATGAGAGGAAAATGAGTTTTTGGAAGTGAAGAGAAGGGGAGGGGGTTCTGCCCTTTTATAAGGTGTGGAGGCAAAGGAAGTGTCGTGGGTGCCACCTTTGCCACGTCAGCGATCCACACCGGCAATGCAAAGGCAGCATCCGCGATGCTGCCTTTGCGGCGCATTTTGAAAAAAAGTTTCGCCCTAACAATTTTCTGTAAAAAAAGTTTAAAATGTATAAAAAACTCCCTTTTATACATATGATTCATATATATGTAAGGGACTCTAAATTCATGGCCAATATCGGTTAAAACACTTCCATTATGCATTGGAAAATGCCCCTTTCACACGTCATACTCCTAATCTTGAAATACCTTCATATCTTCGTAATCTTTCTTTGGTTACTGGTGACAGAATGTATGATACCTAAAGGCTCTTTTTCCTGTCTATGCATTATGTGCCCCAGTTGGACTTGCATAAAATTCACCTACATGATGGGATTTTCAGCCTAAGGATTCCACTGTTTGTCTATCCAGCACATTCCCCAGTTTTCTATGCATAATACAGCCCCCATAATTGGTTTTTCAAATAGTGGTAACTTCATTCTTAGTAGAATCCTATTCTGTCCATTTAGGCTCTAATGATGGTATATAGGAGCCCATAATTTAAAGCGTCCATACATTGTGTATTTATATCAAATCCTTTCTCCCAACCTGAAATCCTCTAAGAAAGTGGTTTACATTTTTCATCTCCATTTGTTCAAATTATATTGGAATGACCATGGTCCATTCGACCACACATCCTCCATTGTTTCCATAATATTATGGTCCTAGTTGTATGACCTAAGACTATAGGCACTATACATCTTGTGTTTGGTTCATACCTTTGTAGAGAACCTATTCTTCAAATTATTTGGAGATCATGACTAGAAATACCCCTTCTATATTCAAGTACTTTTCTATATAAACCAGACTCTATACTTGGGAATATCTGAATCTCCATAAAAATTCATCAACTTTTACCAATAGAATGTTAGAATTCTTCAGAACTCCTTTACCTGAATATGTAGTAGATTCCCTAGTTGGCTTTGCATAAAATTCACCTATATAACGGGCATGTTGGTATAAGGATACCATTTTTTGGCTATGCATCACATGAATTAGTTGGATCTTAAAAATATAGCCCACATAATGGGTTTTTCCAATAGAGGTAACTTGATTCTTGGAAGATAATTCCTATAAATTCCATTAGCCCTTTTCCCATGTTTTTCATCAGATTCAAAAATTCCCAAATCACAACTTATAATTATACCTTTCAATACATTAATATGGTAACAAATTTCCAAAAAAATTAACAAGAATTGGAAAACCATAAAATATTCGGTCAAAGCTATTGACCTTAAATTAAATCCTTTTAATGTCCAAGTTGGATGACTTTAAAATTCATAGCCCCATAATGTCCATGTTTTATAACCTTAAACTACACAAACCCATAATTTCCTTACTATATGACTTTAAATTATCTATAATAATGTTCTTATGGACTGACATTATACTAAAATTCCCCCCAATGTCCTTGTTGCATGTCTTTAAACTACATATCATATTATCAAAAATCCCTTAATGTCTGTGTTGTAAGATTTGAAACTACATTGAATAATATAAAAAATCCCCTTTATGACACAATTTTACCCACCTTAATACAATAAATTCTTTTAAGAGTGGTTCCTCATTCATGGACTATATCAGAATAGATGGCCCCTATATTTTTAGACACCTTTCCTTGGAAAAGCCACCCACTATAGTCTTTAGACATCTAAATCCTAAACCCCTTTTTTATTAGCACTATAATGTCAAAATTCTTGAGAGATACTTTACCTAACTATGCAGTACATGCACAAATTGAACTTTCATAATGTATTCTACATAATGGGTATGTCAGCCTAAGGATTCTACTATTTGGATATGCAGTATATTCCCTAGATGGCCCTGCATAATATATCCCCCATAACAGATTTTTCAAATAGTAGTAACTTCATTCTTGGAAGAGACCTCCTCTATTATTATATTTCAAATTTTAGATTTGGTGTCAATAAAAATCATGACTCAAGATTCCCTTTGGAATTGTCTTAAGAATATCCGGACCTTATTATCCATCAGTTATTGTTTGGGTTTTAAAATTAAAATTCATGATCAAAGCTATTCGACCTAAAACACTAGCTTTATTAGTCTAACGTGCATGAATTTAAACAATCCACAAAAAGAGACATAGTACTCACTAGACTAAAAACCTACAATGGGAAATCAATAAAAAAGTTGAGTATCAACTTGTTTTACCTAAAATTTGTATGGTTTAGGAAATATAGAGTGATAAGATGTTAAAAGGGAAACCTTGTTTGGCTGAAAACCTAAAAAGGGAAGCCTAAACAAAATCCAAGTTTCACCCACTAATTCCTCTCCATATTGTTCTTAGGAAAAATTTAGGGTGATGACAAAAAAGGACAGAAAGTTTGTAGGGTTGTCCATATGATCCCATAAATAGTCAAACTATGATTTCAAGGCCCCATGTATTAGGAAAATATAAGAGCATCCTTCAAAGTATTATGTAGCTCCAAAACCCACAAAATGATGTTTGAATGTGTCAAAGTGACCTACATTTACCTTGGAATTGAATTCTTTTCATTTCTAATGAATATAATTATAAGTGGGTGCTTTAATAGACACCATGAAACATATTTCATGTACTTCTCCACAAAACATCCTCAAATGGGATTGAAAAGTTTAGGATGAAACTCTTCATTTTTCATGAGGGATGGTGATGGTAGCGAAGGAAGTGTCCTGAAGGGCCAGGACTGTATCCTAACATTTATCCCAACCAGGGGTGCAGGGGCACAACCCTCGTGGTATAGAGTAGTTTTTTCTTTTAAGTCCCTGTTGACACTTTGTTCCATCTAATTTTTGAAAAAATTATAAAGGGAAATGCCTTGAAAAAATGAGGATAAAACATATGAATAATTTCAATATTTTAAAAGGATCAAATTTGATTTCTCCCAAGGTATATGGAATCACCAACGGCATGCAATTACTTATGTGCCTCTCACTTTCATGACACCTTATCACATTCACTCCAAGTCATTATCAATCTGGGTACCATATTTTCCTATAAATAGACCCATGGGGTCTTCATTTTTATGGATGTATTTCCCTAAAGTATGATTTCTACTTTGATCACCCTAGTGCTTTCCCAAGTCCTCTGAAACCTCCAATGTAGTTCCTTAACACAAAAAGTGAGGGAATAAATGGGGATAGTGAGACCTAGGTTCTAAAAGTGTTAAAAATTAACAAGATCTGTGCAACCACCCTTTATCAAGTAGGAATTTGTACATCTCAATTCTGGGAATATCTGCGAAGACTCTTGAAGGCTTGATACAAGTCTCACCCAAGTCTATTAATCCCTGTTTCTCATCACTTAAGGTGCAACCAAATCACCCAAGCCTACCTGTGCACCACATACCTACACACCACTTACTTGATTTCCCTTCCTTTATGTTCACCCTAAATTTCATAGTGCTCGGATCATATGTTAGACCTCCCTAAAATCCAATTATGGAAATGAGTATTATTTTATGGGTCTCTTATCTGAAAGCGACCATATTGAAACCTCTTCCAAGACTTCATGATTTATCATACCTTTGGGAAAGGAACATCGGCATGTCTTCCATTTGGATTTTGATATCTATGGTTAGAGGTTTCCCACACTTGTCCCATTAGAATAAGGATCTTCATGGTGTTCATAGATTTGGATATCTAGGGTCATATTAACCCTTACCCCAGAGGAAATGTTGTAGAGTTCTTGGTCTCATATTTTCGTGATAGGACTTTGATCATCTCCTTCTCATCTATAATACCTAGAGCCTCTGGTCCCTGGTAGGGAGGGAAAAGATCACACTTACTTTTCTTTTTGGATAAATGAGAAGTATCCATCCCCAATATGGGACCCATCAAAGGGCATCCATCTTGGTGTAAGACCCTAGCCATTCATGTAGTAGGTTGTAGTCTCACTTCTCTCTACACCCTTCACCTTCACCCCTTCCTTACATTGGACCCTCGTCCAATATAAAAAGAATAGGGGGAACTATCATAGCCATGTCCTCTTCCATCGTAGGCCTGGACCCTTTATTTAGTGGAGGAGAAAGTGTGTAGTTTATTTAATCTTTTACATCCTCTGGTTTCTCACACCGATCATGAATCATGCGGGATTAGAGGTATATAATGATCACAACATCCACCTGATGGAATAAACTATGAGAACATTGATTCCCATAATAACTGGGATACATAAGAAGCCTTCACCTAGGGCCTGAGCTCACTGAACAACCTCGTTAAGAGTCCAACCTAGATTTCCTCAATCTGGGCATTCTCTTTAAGAGTAAGTACCAAATTTTGTCCCCCTAAATCTCCATGAGTTATGACATTTCTCATGGACCCTTTTATAAGGGAATCCTCTTTAGGAGTACGCCCCCAACATATTTATCTCAAAGGTCCATACTCCCATGTGAGACTTACCAAATTACATGGGATTTGATTCCCATCTAAGTAGGATACATAGGAAGCCTCCTTAAGGTTCAATCCCAACATTTCTTAATCAACCATGTTCTCTTTAGGTCATATCCCCAACAGGGTCTAATTTGACTTGAGAGTTCATATTCCTTCTAATTTTCTTGGTCTATTTTGATGTAAGTCTCACACCAATATTTGACCTGGTACCTTGTACCTAGATGTCCTTACCAAACAACATTAAATAGTACAGTTGGGTTCTTATCACATGACCTTAAAAGGTATGATCTGTCCCACTAAGTGGTACCGAACTACATGGGTTCTTATTCCTTTCATGAGGATATGTAGGTATCCCATTTTATGGGTTTGATCTCAATATCAAAAACAAAGTTCATCTCCCTGGATAACAGTAAACTCCAAAGTGAATTTCATTTACTTGGATGACCATAAATTATAGAATGCCCCACTAAGGGGCTTAAAAACCACCATTATTGTAATAACAATCAAAGAATCTATAAGAAGTATATGACAGGATATCATTGATGGAGAACCTGAAATACAAAAAGATATATCCATTGTTAAAGAACCTAGAATACATACATATGATTCTAAATTCCACAAATGCTAATAATTGATTGAAAATTTTAAGGGAAACCTACATTATGTTTGGTAAATTAGTAAGGATTCATGAACATATCATAAATCTATAAGAGAGTCTTGGAGTAGGCATTAATCCCCCCCCCCAAAGGGTGCAATGAGCTCGACCTCCCATCCCCTCAACCAATATGAGTTATTAAGTATCATAGGTCAATAAACCTAGTGAATCCCTGTCATTGGAAAGCAGGTCCCTTTGGATATAGAACCGTTGGGTGTTTCCAGTTCCATAAAAAATCCATTGGAAACTGTTTAGAAATAGTTATTCCTAACCAGAACACACGTTCCAAAGGAAACAAACCTATAGAAATACATTAAAAATATATAAAGGAATGTTTCCTTATAAACCTATATTTAGGAGCTCATGTAATTTTCCTATATAACTTTAACACAAGTCTTTTTAGGTTGTCAGTTATTTAAAATTTTATTTTAAAACTAAAAGTCAGAAAAGTTTGTTAGATCTTTGTTAAAATAATGATATTATAAGTAGGAATAATAAAAATTATAGGATTTATAATTATATAAACATTGATTTTCGTAATTCAATAACTTAAAATAGTAACATTAATACTAGTTGGAATGTTTTACTATTCAATTATGAATATAAATATTTTATTTGGTATTTAAAATATATGTGGTCTAGAAATTTTACTGTATTATGATATTTAGTTAATAGAGATGTAGGAATGTTTGGGAAGAATAATAGTTATTTCCAAGTTAATATATAGAGAATCAAAAATTATTTCAAGGGTTATACAAAGGTATTTTCAGTTTTCTTTCTTCTTGAATACTAAACATTCATTGAGTCTAATTGAGGAATTTAAACTCAATTCTTTGTGGGAGTCAACTCAGGTTCATTTAATTAGTTTTTTATTTATTGTTTTTTTAAATAATAATTAATTTTTGTTGAGTTCTTCCTATTTTTCAATGTTTTTATCATATTTCAAAGTGTCTTTTTTATTAATTATAATTAATTTTGATATATTTTTATGGTTAGAGATTTTGTTCACTATATTTCTTGTTCACCCATAAGTTAGAGGAATGATGAGACTGTTGTCCAATCACTTAAAGAGAATAATTTTGTCACTTGGAGTATAATTTTTTGAGAGATAAAATTTGTTAAATATAGAATATTTTTAAGGGTAAATGAGTGGTATTGTACTTTTTAACTCAAATAATGAAATATACACTCATGAAGGAGGGTTTCTTTTATTATGATCATATCCATGATCATTTTTTATTTTTAATTAGTTTTTTTCTAAACTAAATATGTAAAATAATGTTTTGAATCATTTTCAACATGATGAAATCACTAAAATTTACTATGGGTAATACTACCTTTTTGTATGAATGTTTTATGAATTAGTTTCATTTAATTCTTTATTTTGTTCTTATATGTAAATTTTATTAAATTTAAATTTTATACATGACTGTTATTTGAATATTATTTTTCTATGATGAATAGTTATGCAGTATTTAGTTGTAAAATTTTTTTCATGTTTTGAAAATTTTTGATGATTTTTTTGAGTGAAAAAAAAGGTTGAACCTCATTTTTTTCTTATAACATGAATTATAAACTTCTTAATTTCAAAATCTATTTGAACGTAAATTGTTTAAAAAAATCTTTTATATTTAAGTTCATCATTGGGGATAATGTTTAGTTTTAAGTGTGGTGGTTCTTAATAATTTCATTAACTATATTTCAATGTATATCACAAAAAGACCCTAAATTGTTTCAAAATTTATTTTTCTTAAACTTCATTTTGTAGTTCCAATGGTTAAATATTTTTATGAATACATAATAATATTTTGAAACTTCAAGGAAATTAATTTCTATTACTTGATGGATTAAATTGGGTATATTATTTTATTTCCCTCTTGAAACAATGTTCATCAATAAAACAATTAAGTATTTTTTATAATTATCATTGGATTTTAGATTTTTATATAAATTAAATTTGAAATATATGTATTCAAATGTATATGAAATGAAAATCATATTCCATGTTGACCTTTCTATTATTCATTATTTTAATAATGGATTAGTAAATTATTCATTATATTTAAATATTATTCTTACCCATAGATTTGGTTGTGTCTATATAATCTCTACTAAATTTTTTTATCACATTGAGTTAAAGAGAATCTTCGAGGTTCTAATTAGATATAAATTAAAGTGTGTCTAATTATTTTCAATGTTTTCAATTTTGAACATATTTTTAAGACAAGAAACTTAATTTTCACAAAAACTACTTAATTTTAATAGGTAAATCAAATTTATTACTTGATAGGGTACTTGGGTGAAAATAATTTTAAAAATGAATTCATTGTGGCACATCAGTTTTTCAATCTTGAGATTACTTTTATTCTAATGAATTTTTCTAATTGACCTCTTGAGGAAAATAAATGTGTTAAGTGTGAGGTAATTTAATGTGAAACAATTTTAATAAATTTTTTACACATCATTCTAATGAATGTTTTATAAGAGGGTTCCCAAAAGTGCGTTAAATGATCAACGATTATAACTTTATCATTTTTTGATGGAGAAATATTTCATTGATTACATGAATAAAATTAAGTAAATTCAATGCTTAAATATTTAAGTTTATTTGTTAAAACTCTTATATATATATTTAGAATAAATAATCTTGTAGATTTTATGAAATGTTTTAAGAAATAATATTTTTTCTGTTTTTAACTTGGATTATGGTTTTTTAATGTTGAAGTTTCAATTTTTTAATTTTTAAATATGATTTCAGGGAATAAATTTTAGATTTATTTGATATTAGAAATTAAAGGTTCAATATGTTGTAGAATTCCATATTTGTTATGGAATATTTAATATGAATTTCATAATTATAGTAACTCCCATTACAAACTTTTCATATTCCAACTTTTGGTATTCTCATGTACTCATTAAATACATGAAAATGTTAATGAAATGGGATGGGTGTTTGGGATCCACATTGTGTTATTTTCTCTACTTCTAGTATTTATCTTATATTCTTGTTTTAATTGTATTATCCATTTCCATATAAAAATTCAACCCCTATTTCAACAATGATGTTATTTTCCTATGATTGGTCTTTCATTTCTAGTTTTTAAATTATTCACAGTTTCAATAGGTGTTTCATCTATTTCATAACACATTATCAACACAACTTATTTCTCCATATGAAAACATCTTCATTAATATAAGATAATTATTACTTGAAAAATGTATGTAACATGTTTCTCTAAACATTCCTATTTTGACATACTATTTTTCTTGTATATCATCTTCACTCATTCAAAGAGCTATATCAACATGTGAGTCTTATTTTTAATATCATATTTATTTCTCCCCTCTTGATAAAATTGAAAATTATATATGATTTTATTATTATTTTTATTTCATGAAAAATAATGGGCTCTTATAGAGCTGTAATGACTCATAGATGATAAATTTCACTCCATCCCCTAAAGATAATGTGTTTGATTAATAACTAGTGTGGTCTATGTCTAGAATAGAATCATTAATAAAAAGAAGAAAATGATGCCACTGGAAGTGTTCAAACAATGAACATCACACATACGTCATACATCAAGATGAAGTTTTATAATTAGTTATGTACATAGAATATCTATTATACATCAAGATGATGTCCATTGATCATGTGATGAACAATGAGATTTCATGTCACTTATTCCTTTTTTCACCCAAAAGTTTTCAAGTTTTATTATCCTATATAAATGTTTCTGATGGGGTTGATATTTACTTTGAATATTTTTAAATATTTTATTGAATCTCCTTAAGAACAAACACAAATATTATATATATATATATATCCCCTGAAGTGGATGAAATTATAGAATAAAAAATTATTGTTATTGTCTTCATGACAATATAAAACCCAAACAAATAATTTGATTTTGTCCCCTGAAGTGAATGTGGATATTTACTAAAAAAGATTTATTTTATTCCCTAAAGTGATTGAAAGTATATATGATGGTTTGTTGAATCATGTTTGTGGTTAATATTCTATTTTTTAATAAGAATTTTTCATTATTTGTTCATGAAAATAATAATAACAATAATAATACAACAACCAAAAGTGGTTTAATGATAATACATATTTAAAGAGTTCAATGTGTTTTATTAATATTTATAAAATAATGCTTCCCTGAATTATGATATGAAAATAATTATCATTGACATTATATTGAAGGATATTTCAATTTATAAATTATTGTTCCTACGACAACATTTTTAATGGAAATATTATAATTCATCATGTGCTTATGAATTACCAATATCATATCAATTAATTCATTTGATTTTACCCCATGATGTGGATGTTATTATTCTTAAAGTTCATAATTTATATGATTAAATTTCATGGTTTTTATAATCAAATATATATTATGAAAATGTATTTACCACTTGAAGTGGTTAAAACAATGATCATAATAATCAATAAAATTAGTATTTCATGCAATATGATCATTATTTAGAAATAATAAATTTTAATTCATTCATTCACTAATGTGAATGTATTTTTAATTACTCAAGTTTATTCCTCAAAGATAATTAAATTATTCAAGATAAACATGTTATTATTTGTGGTTCTCATACTTGGAATTTTATCATGAATATTTGAGAGTTGAAGAATTTTAATTAAATGATTTGACCATGATTTGGTAAAGTGGATGTTTCTATTATATGAATTATAATTTTGGATGGAGATTGTAACATTATAGTTTAAGATACACTCTTTTTCTTGTTTAAGAGTGTGTATTTAATTTTAGATGGTGTTGGAATTGGCTTGGAATCTTCATGCAAAAAATTTTTCTAGTGCTATCTATAGGACACATTCACACCGGAAATGTGATTCATGGCATGTATATGTCATTGGGAGGAATCCATGAAATTAGTTATGATCATGAAAAACATATAATCTATGATACATTTTCAAATCATGAATTGGTCGATTGGGGGTTTTTATGTTGAGGTGATTCCTTTTATAGGATACACGCAATTCATGGGATTCACATCACTAATCTATAATTCAGATAATTAATTCTTCGTGATCAGTGTGTTTTCATGCACAATTGGCCTAAAACACATGTCATTCAGTTTATTATCCTTCCTTAGACCCTTTTTATCCTCCCTTCCAATTTGGGGTGTCCCCACCCCTAACAGATCTCTTCATTTGGAAAATGATCTCCATGGTAATTGTGTTGATTCTCTATGATCTGTTGTTCAATCATCTCTCGGAGGATGACCCTCGTGTTGGTTGTGGTGTGGTATGAGGGTTCCTTGAGGTATGTATTGTTTTATCTTCTATACTAACCTCTTTTATTTTTTATTGATTCTAATATAGGGTAATCAATTCTAGTTCCTTCGTTGTTTCCCTTTATTTCCATTTCGGTGTTCATGGATCCCGGTGTGGGCATGTACAACTCGAGTTGTGGTATGTGGTTCTATCTCTAGATTTTTCTGAATGAACCATGATTTCTCATATTTTATAAATTGTTATATAAATTAATTGGCATGATTTTTTTGAGTGAGTAATTATATTTGAAGTAAATGATAGTTTCTCTATTGGTTTTACTAACACAAAATGGGTGTTTTCAAATCATTGTGAAGCATGTTTTATAAAATAAAAGGGATGGTTGAAATTTATTTCCAAAATCCTTTTTTAAAATATTTGGGAAATAAAGCACATGGAAATCCTTGGGTACTTATTTGGAAGGTGTATCTTATGTCCGTCAACCATATTTACTATCATGGGCTTCACTTGTGGGTATTACTCTTCTCTCAGGGCTCGTTGTTCTAGGGACATGATATTGGAATTTTTGTGGGAGATTCACTCATGGGGTGTTCCTCCGCTACCATGTCTTATGTTATAAAGACTTGAGTGTGAACTAGTAATTGATTGTGGTATGGTTATTTTGCTAGTTATTCCTATTTTGATCATTCGTCTGATTTATTAAGGATTTGGATTTTTACTTTTCGGAATTTGATATACCTTATTTAAAATAGATAAATTTTTATGGAAATTATAATTTGATACTATTTTCCTTAAAAAATATAAATTGTGGTAAAAGTAAAATATATTACATACATTTGATATAAACTATGTTATTATTTATAATTACATATTTTATTTACAATGATAATATTTGGATTGTTTCTATAGAGAATTTATATGGAACACCTAGGTAGGATCCTACTAAGCCTTTTTACCTCACACCTTTCACACCCTTTCAGTGGTGTATAGACCAGATTATAACTTTTTATGCTGGAAAAGGAAAGGTTTCATAGTTAGGTGGTGAGTTTTCTTTCAGTTAGGTATGGTAGTTGGTGGTGAGATGGTGTGACATTACCCAAATTATCAAATGAAGTAGTTATTCTATGTTTCAGTTGTCCGTTGATGCCGGACATGTATTTTTGGGTTTGCTATGCCTTCTTCGAGTTGTATCACTTATGTTTCCTTCTTTCATTTATGGAATATATATTTCTTTTTCTTTTTCTTCCACTATTTATTTTTTATGTATATTTTTTCTAATTCTTCTACTTAAGGTTGGGAGAAATCATTCCCTCTAATTGTTGTTGATTTATGGGTGCTAGTCATCAGCCCATAGGGATCAATAGTGCCCATTAGTTATGTGTCCAACAGTGTTGGGTTCCAATTTTTGAGGGTATACCAGGTTGGTTCATTACAATTTGGTATTTGAGCATGGTTATTCTCAGTCTTAGGAATTTGTTAGATGGGAGATAGGATTTTCAGAACTTGATAGGTAGGTTTCAATGAGTGTGTGGCCATATCTTATCATGATAAGGCTCAAGTCACCATGGGATATTGGGATGGGTGTCTCCTATGTTGAGATATTGATCTTAATTTTAGTTTTGATTATTATTTTTGATTTGAATTGAGATTATCATATATTCTGATCATTTATTCATTTTTCATTGTGCAATGATATGCCTCTGAGACGTCTTTCATGGGTTCCACAAAAGGTTGTTGTAAATACACCTCAGTGGAATTCTCCTTTGGTTGAGAATCTTATAGATCCTATCATGTGAGCATTTTGTTTTATCGACCAAACTATATTGCAAGTTTAGAACCCAGTTGTTGAGGTGTGTCCAGGAGCTAGAGGAGAAAGGGATCGATATGGAGAGTTTTTACATTAGAAAACACTATCCTTTAAGGGTATGAATAAGCCATACTAGGCAAAGGACTAGCTATACAAGATTTATCAAATCATAGACTTCCTAGATAAAGTTAATATTTTCAAGGTGAATTGTACAGTGTTCATACTTAATGGTACATAAAAGTAGTCATAGGATTCTATAGTGGGGGAAAATAGGCATGCAGATTTGGAATAGAAGGTCTTCAAGACCCTCTTCTTACAGAAGTTTTTTTCCGGAGTCTTTGATGATTGAAAAGTATCTGGAGTTTCTCCCTTTGTATTAAAGAATGTGATCGGTGTCATAATACACCTATCAGTTTGTGGGGAAGGTTCTTTTTTATCCGGAAGTGGTAAACAATTATCAGATGAAATATATAAAGTACAAGTAGTGTTTGTGATCGATTATCTAATTGTAGCTATTTATGATAAATCATCCTACCTATGAAGTGATGGTATATATGAGCCCCTTAATTTTCTCTCCCCTTCATCCCGTGCTAGGGTTTCCCTCGGCGGTGATTTGGGAGGGGGAGGCATGTGTGCCACTTCTGGCAGCATCTCCACTTCCCCCGTTCTATTCTCCCTTCTCTCCTTATATCCTAGCTTCCCGCATTCCTTTATCATCGTCGATCTCTTTTGTTTTTTCCTTTTTCATATTTTTCCCCACTACAGCGTTCGGGTTTTTGCTGGTGTGTCTTCTCTCGGCGGTAGCTTCATCGGTTGGGATTTGTAGTTCAGGTGAGGTCATGCTTTTCTATGGAGGTCCTTCCGCTCATACTCTTCCCTTGCTTATTTGTTCCTTCTATTCTCTCCCACTTTGTTTTCTATGGTGGTTCAAGGAGGCTTTGGGAGGTGATGTTTGTTCGGTTAAAGGTGCTCCATGGGGCACGCACATCGTCGGCTTCGATCTGAGCCGTGGGGGTTCTCGCCTGCTGATGCTTACCGATGGTGCAGTGGTGGTCGTTTTTGTGGTACTTCTGCATTTCCTTGTTTTGCTATGGTTTTGTGACGGTTCTTCGATCTTCTCTCTATGGCTTGAGTTGTGGTTCTAGCATAGATGGCGGTGGATGGATTGTCCTTTGTCCACACAATCCTACCTTGAATTCAAGGTCCATTTCCCTTTCTAGGTTGGTCTACTGCGATGGTCCATTCGGAGTTTTGGTAGGTGTGGCTAGAGCGGTCAACGGCAATCCGCGGGCAATTTTGGCGTAGGAATCTTCTTCTTCAGGCCCCTGTTTCGTTCTGCTTATTATGGGTGGATTTTATCTCTGTGTTGGTTTGGTCTATCACGTCGGTGACGATGGAAGCTGGTTTGGTTTCCATTTACCAGTGATGTTTCATTGTTCACGGTGATGGTGTGTTAGCAGTGTTGTCTCGAGGCGCGACTCGAATCTCGTGATGATGATTTCGTGGCCCAAGGTTTTTGGGGTATGGTTTTCAATGCTAGGTTTGGTTAAATGTTTGAAATTTGAATTCTCAACCTGATGATGGATTTGGATGACGACGAAGTGGCGGGTGACAAGTGTTTTCGGTGATTTTGAATTTTAAATCTGTTTTTAATTGGATGGTAGTGGTGGTGTTGGTTTTTGGTGGTTTTTTTTAGTTTGAATTTTGTCTACTAATTTGTCACTTGGTTTGAAAGTTGTCAAAGGTTCACACTTAGCCTTAAAAATTGTTTTCAAAAAATACAAAAATATGTATTGGGGGGTTGGAATAGATTAAAAAATCTTGTAATATTTTCTTTTCTTCCCATTTTATTCCACCTAGAGAAAGCCTAAGTGGGACATAGGGAAAGAAGATTAAGTGGCATGAGCATCACAAGAGTGGTGAAGGTGGTTCTTTGTAGCAAGAATCCTCTACACCACCAGTTACAACCATTAGTGTTCCCCTGACTTAATATTAGTGTCCAAATTTTTGGAACATTTGATTTTATTATTTTCTACCTACGAAGATATGCAATGGTTGTGTCCACTAAGAAAAACTACAAAGGTTCTTCTAGCTAAGTTTATGCCTTGTTACGGTTAGGGGTCATTGGATCTAAATTAAATTGTAGTTCATTTCAAAACATCGAGGTCCATAGGGATCCTGCCACATGCCTTAGAAGTGAACCACCTTCACACAATGGATGAGTTTCTAGTAGAGGATGATGTGGGTCCAGTGAAAGTGAGAGATGGAATCTTTCTTTCATCTTCAATCGCGACTACTTTATTTGATACAAGTGACTCCCACTCATTTCTACCATCCTATTTTTCTAATATGATAAAATTTCCAATAGAACTCAGGATCTTTTTAGTGGATTTAGTGATACCTATAGGAATTAGAAAATAACAGGGGTTTCTGTGTCTATCTTGTTTTTTATTAATAGCTGATTCAGACTGAGTTGATCATTTCCTTGTACTTGATATGCATTGATTTGACATCATCATCAGGGTGTATTGGATATTTTCTTATCATGATGATTTTGACTATTATCATCATCATTCTCATTCTTTTTTATCGATGGGGGCTCTCAATTGTTTCAGGGAGAGTGGGATATGAGGTTTGTTCATGCAGGATATTTCAACCCAGAACTCATGGGTTTGTTTTCCACTGTTACAGTTTATACTGATGATATCTCATCTATTGGTGATCTTCCCTTGGTTTTTAGGGACTTCCTTAATGTTTTCCGAAATGACTTATTTGGTCTTCATCCACAAAGGGAGATATATTTTATGATTGATCTGGTGTCGGTTACATAGCTGATCTCGATACCTTATTATTGTATGGCACTAGAAGAGGTAATAGAGATCAAGATTCAGTTGGATGATGTTATGGAGAATGTTTTTATTCTCCCTAGTGTTTCATTATGGGAATCCTCAATACTCTTTACCAGGAAGGATGATGGTTCACTACAATTGTGTGTGGAATATAAAAAAATAAATCGGGTGAAGGTTAACAATAATTACCATTTTTACATTGTAGATGACTTTGTTGTTTAGTTAAAGGGGTCAATTTAATTTTCTAAGATTGATCTTCCGTCTGGTTATCATCAGTTCCTGGTCAGGGATTCTGATATACCAAAGTCGACATTCAAGATTAGGTTTGGACATTACAAAAACTGGTGATGCCTTTTGGATTGACTAACACTCTTTCATTTTTTGTCTTTAACGAACCAGATATTCCATAATCATATCGTCAATTTTGGGGAATTATTTTTGGATTGTATTTTGGTTTATTTGATGTATGAGAATGAGCATGATAAACATCTAAATTTGGTTTTGAAAATATTAAGGAATCATCGTTATAGAAATATTTCAAAATTCGATTTTTGGATCCAATAAGTGAAGTTCTTGGGACATTTTATTTATAAACATGGATTATCTATTGATCATGAAAACATGAAGTCTGTCTTTTCATGGGAGGATCCATGGAATTTCTTTGAGATATAAATATTCTTAGGTATTTCTAGATACTCACAGTGGTTCATTAAAGATTTATTGTAGTCGGCGCTACCTTTGACTACTCTTACCAAGAAAGGGGTGAAGTTCACATGGGATGGAAAGTGTCGATAATCTTTTGATGAATTAAAAAGGGTTCTGAAATTAGATCGTATTCTATTCTTACATGATCTTGATAAGGGGTATGTGTTTTCTGTGATGATTTTGGTGTTGTTTTGGATTTTATGATTTTGAAGGATAATCATATGGTTGCCTATAGATCTTGTTATATTCAGCTACATGATAAGAATTACATCAATCATTGTTTTGAGGTTTCCATGGTTATTCATGTTCTTAAGTGTTGGTAGCACTACCTTCTTGGGGAGAGGTTCATAGTTCTTTCTAACCATAAGAGTCTAAGCTATATAATTTTGGGGAAGGACTTGAATCTCAGGAAGTGGTGGTTGGTGAAATACCTTCAGACATTCTATTTTGACATCACTTACACTATGGGGAATGTGAAAGTTGTCACGGATGCTCTCAGTATAAAGGTACCATCATAGGATTTCATGGAATCGAAGGAAAAGTGGAACCTAATGGGGCTCTTCACTCAGTTTCATCTGGATGTTTAAGAGGATGTATCATGTGTGGTTTTAATTATTTTTCAGTTGTTATAATATCTATTTGACTCAATTTTTTAGGTTTGGAAGTAGGATGATGAATTCATGGTAATTCGAGAAATCCTTTGTGGCGGGGAGACCATTTATGGTTAGTCTCTCCCTTCATATGGTATTCTCCTCTTTGTGGATCAGTTTATCATCACATTATCTATGGGGAGTTTAGTTTTTTACTATCATACTTCTTAATAGTTTATTTATCCAGGCACTATGAATATGTAAAATGACATGAGATGGATTTTATAATGGCTGGGTATGAACCATAACATTGCAGATTATGCATCCAGCTATTACACCTACTAATAGATAGAGGCGGAGCATATGAAACCTTTTTGTTTTCTCTAGACACTTCTGGTTTCTATTTACAAATGGGATGATGTGTTAATGGACTTTTTTTGGATTACCATGGACTACCTGGGGGAAGAATGCTTTTTGGGGGTGATTTATCAGTTGAAATAATCAGCCATTTTATTCCAATCAGGGACATCACTAATATTGAAGATATATGTAAGTTGTATGTGGAGGAGATCATGGGGTTACCTCTACTATTATTTCATATAGATATTATAGGTTCACTTTCGGATTATAGAATATCCTCCAAGAGGTAATGGGGACTTAGGTTAGGTTAAGTATGCCTTACCATCCAGAGATAAGTGGTCATATAGAGAGATCTATTAAGATTTTGGAGGATATGCTCTAGGTATTTTTCTTAGATATTATTTTATAATGGTATATCCATTGAGAACTGGTTTTGTTTTCTTATAAAACTATTTATATGTCATTGATCAGAATGAAACCCTTTCAGGCTTTGTATGGTCTCCAGTGCATGTTGCCTCTTTGTTGGGATGAGGTGGGTGAGGCCTCACTTTTGAGACTGAGTCTCCTTGAGGAGATTTTGGTGTGTGTTCAAGATATATTTCGACAAATAGTTATAGTGCAACATTTTTAGAAATCATATGTGGATCATCGATGTTTTCATTTGTATTTTTCCTTAATTAACTGGGTTTTCATGGCGTTTTCTTCTTGATCAGGTCTCCATCATCTTTGTAAATAGGGACAGTTGGATTCGATATATTCTAGACCATTTGAGGTCGAAGATGGATTTGGATAGGTTTCTTATCATTTAGCATTATTAGCTTAATTGATAGGTACCCATGATTATTTTTGTGTATATCATCTTAGGAAGTACCATACAGATCCCTCACATGATCTGAGTTGGGAATAGATTGAGTTATAGCTAGATGTTTCTCTTATAGATAATCTAATTAAAATCTTTGATTATCTAGTTAAATTATTATTTGGGAAGTATATTTCATTGTTCAGAGTAATATGAAAACATATATCATATTATCATGAGACTTGGGAACATGAATCGTCTATGAGGGAGTAGTGGCCTCACCTCTTTTTGGAGAACCCTTCTTCCATGTGAGTTCCCAGAGATTTAAATTATTATAGTGTGAAGATTGTAACTTTCTGGTTTAAGTTAAACACATTTCTTTATTTAAGAGTGTGCTTTCAGTTCAGATGGATCTGGAATTGGTTTGGTAACTTCCTACAAAACCTATTCCTAGAACTTCCTACTGGACACATTCAATCCATGAATATGATTCATGCTGTGAATATGTTATTGGGTGGAATACATGAAACTAGTTCATATCATAAAAAAAAATTACAAACCTTGAAACATTTTCACATCATGAAATGGTCAATCGAGGTTTTTAAGCTGAGGCGATTAATTTTTTAGTGCACATGCAAATCATGATATTAATGTCGTGAATTTTGAATTCACGTCATGAATCGTTATAGACCAATATGTCTTCATGCACTATATACCGTAATCATATCTGATTCAGTTACCTCTCCTACCTCCAAACCTAGGTATCCTCCCATAAGATTTTGGGTGTCTCTGCTCCAGTCGGACCTCTTCGTTCGGTGCTTTATCTCCATTTTCACTACATAGTTTCTCCTAGATCAATTGTGTGATCATCTCCCCATGGTTGACTCTCATGTGGATTGTGGTGCATCATGTGGTTTCTTTGTGGCATGTGTTGTTTTATCATCTTTCCTAACCAATCTGCTTATTGAGTTGATTTTAATATGTGGGAATCAATTATAAGGACTTTTTTGTTTCCTTTTCATTCCCTTTCGGTGTTAGTGGATCCTATTCCAGGCATGTATGACTTGATTTGAGGTATTCGGTTCTGTCTATAGCCTCTATTGAATGAACCATGATTTATCCTATTTTATAAAAAAAATTATAAATGAATTGTCATGATTTTTTGTTTGAATAAATGGATTTGAAGTAAAATATGGGGTTTCAATTGTTTTTTCTAAAGTAAAATGGCTATTTTCAAATCATTATGAAATAGGTTTTCAAAGAATGTTTGGTAAAAGAAAATGGTTGTTTGAAATTGATTGTGAAAAGCCCATATAAAATGATTTGGGAAATGCATCACTTGGGATGCCTTGGGTTCTTAGGTGGAATGTGTAGTTTAGGGCCATCATACATTTTTACTATCAAAGGGTTCACCCATGGGGTAATCCTCTACTCCCTAGGCCTATTATTCTAGGGACATGATATTAACATTATCGGAGGGTTCACTCATGGGGGTATTCTTCTGCTCCTCGGTTTGGGTTCTAAGGACTTGAGTGTGCACTAGTCATTATTTGTGGTACAAGAAGTTTGCTAGCCTAACTTGTTGTGGCCCTTTGCATGATTTCCTATGTTATATATTTTTATTATTCTTGATGTGACATACTTGCTTTTACATTGATAATTTTTTATCAAAATTATGCTTTGAAAATTCTTTTCCTAGATTGTTTTTTGAACTGTAGAAAAATGGAATCTTCTTTCATTCTTTTGATATGAACATATTTATCATTTATCTATCTAGTTTTTCTTTAAATTGATCATATTTTCATTTTTTTTATAGATATTTGATATGGAACACCCGGGTGGGGTCCTACTGATCATGTTTAGTTCACACCTTGTATACCCCTTCAGTGGTGTATATATCTTTTTATATCTTATGATGTAGGAAAGGGAGAGCTTCCACAATGAGGCAGTGAGGTTTTTGTCAGCTGGTTATGGTTGTTGGTAATGAGATAGTTGGATGTTTTCCACATTATCGCGTGGATTAGTTAGTATATGTTTCATTTTTCCTTTTCAATTGGACTTTTAATTTGGGTTTGTTCTGTCTAATTTGAGTTGTATCGCTTCTTCTGTCTTATTTTACTAATGGCATATATATTTTTTCCATTTTTTCTTCCATTGTTTCTCTCTATTATGTATATGTATTTCATTTTTTATTCTTCGGTTTAGGATAAGTCATTCCCTTTGTATGTTTTTGTTACTCGGGTTCCAGTCATCATCCCATGGGGATCAGGAATTCTCATAGGATATATGGTGAATTGGGTCAGGTGAAAGTTTATGAGAGTATCCTGGGCCAGTTTGTTACAATGGTGAGGCATGTATTGTGCATCCAAAAGATTCATACACATTTATTCTCGCTACTGCATTCAGTAAATTTAAAATTAATGGGTGCTCTTCTCCCAAATTGATGTATCAAAAAAATTGTGTTAGAAGTTCCAAAATACACACTAATTTTCTTGGTGATGGGCCTAACCCATTATAATTATATTATGAATTCATCATCCATAATAAGTTGAAATTGTAATGATAAATATGAGTATGCACAATGAAAGACCCTGAAATATTTCATATGTTGGTCTTGATGTAAAATATTTTTCAATATCATTTTTATTAAATTATTCAAAAGAACATATATATGAGTTATTCTAGGCTCATGTAAGTATATTTACCAGTCTAAAATTACTTAGCAACTCCAGAAGAGAAAATATATTTCTATATGGTATCATACATTCTTAATTATATGGTATATATGAAGTCTTGATGAGATATATCAATTTTATTCTTGAAAACAGATATCATATTGAGAGATTATATAAAATAGGTACCTCAATATGTAAGAAATCTTCATAAAACATGCTTATAAAGAATATTTTATGTAGAATCCAATCAGTAATAAAAACTATAAGTATACCCATCCTATACGTTCAAATATATGAATTGATGGTTTAGGTCATCTATGATCAATTATAATGAAATATATTGATTCAAGTATATATGAGCATCAAAATGTTGAAAACATGGTAGACATCTATCAGGGGGATAATTATGAATTTATTTAATGGATGTATGTCTACTAAATTATAAATGAATTCATTACCATTAGGTTATTATGAATTATCCCTATATAATAATTTACCATGAGTTACTAATTGATAAGGTACCTTCTATTAAGGTAAATTATTTATATCATTATCAACTATTTTGGAAATGAATTTTAAATATATTTATGAATAACAAATTATAAAGAATATATAGGGGTTACCACCAACCATGTGATCTATTTAAATATTATATGAAGGATGCATCTACAAATAGTCACATTTGTTACTAGATACTGGTGTGTATACACTAAAATTTTTCCATGTTAATTAAAATAAATATTTATCCTCAAATACGATATAGAAAAATGGTCATGCAGAACTATTGAAATGATATTCGCAACTCACTTGAATCTAAAGTGTTAAAAATCATTAGTCTGGCTATACACACTAGATGTTTGGTTAAATTGATTATATAACATCATTGTTCGTCATGAGTAAAAATAAATAAATATATTTTCCCTCATAGAGGAAAATAACACAGGTACAAGAAACAAAAAAGATATCCCCTTCAACGTTGTTGATAATATATTGAAATCATTGAATGATTTCAAAAACTCACCAAATGAAAAATGATTTTTGACAGACATCAACATCATAATAATTGAAAAAAAATACTAAAAAAACTTATGAAATGTTCGAAATATAATTTTTTGGATTGGTTATCCAAACTACCAAGAGTATTAAATACTTGTGATATTATTATAATAAATAATCTTCATTGTATATTTATATATTTATATATGTTTGGATTATTTCCAAATGTTGTTGTTAATTTTTATTGACAACAACATTTGTATAGGAATACTCGAAGGGTTCAAACGTCCTTAAGAATATTCAAAATTATGAAATCTACACCCAATAAGATAAATTATGGGGTGAACTGAATAAGTTGTATTACATATATTCATATTAAGATAAGGAAGAAAATAAAATTGAATTTATCATCTCATTGTTTGTATGAATCATTGTATTCATTATATTATTATGATGTTTTGAAAAAAATATATAAACTCTCAAATATTTTTCAAAAATCACTCACTTATTTGATCATGAAATTATATAGAATGTCATTGTATTTTGAATTAATCACACTAAAGTTGAAATATTAAATTTTGGAAAGATTTTATACTTAATGAATTATAAAATATATTTAATTGAATAATCATATATTGTTGGATTTTTTACCTAAAACAAACTAGTTTAGTTCTTGTTAACATGTTTTTAAATCACAAAATTCCATATTTTTATTTCAGCAAAACACTTTCAAGGGTTTAATGTGAACCCAAATGAGGTACGAAAGATGAATTGAGACTACAAGCACAACCATGACTTGAATCTTGGAAAAGTGAAGCATAGAATTTGAGGGGTCTAAAATAATGGATCCCCAAAGGATCCCCTATAAAAATGATCATACATTCTTGTGATAGGGAACCCAATTTGTTAAAGAAAGTGTTAGAGCCAACTTGTGGGGCCTTAGAAGCTAAAAAATCTGCTTCTTTATTCCCCTCATGCCTTGTATGAGATATATCAATGTTATTTTTCATGAGACTCCTGCATTTCTAGAAATGATAGCAGATGATCCAAGGAGTACTACCAAAGCCAAGCAATGAATTATAAAGCATCTGGGGATCTATTTTAGCCACTGTAATCCGGGTATTATTGTCCCTTCATAGTTCAAGTCCCATAGCCAATGCCTTGGCCTCTGCCTACATAGACTCTCCATTCCAATTTTTTTTTGTGAAAGATAAATTAAAATATCCCAGATTTTCATGCATAATTCCTCCACCATGCATGACTCCTGCAGAACAGGAGTCGTCAGTATTGAGCTTGAGCCCTGAGCTAGGAGGATTCCCGTAAATCCATTATCTAATAGGGGGACTATTTGGAGGTAATGGTGTGGCCATTGAACTTGAAAGCTCTGAGGGAAGTTGCATCCACCTCATGGATAATAAGCTGTGTTGGGGCGCAGCGGAGGTGCGTGGTACCTCAAACACACAAAACCGGAAGCAAAACGGATCAACACACGAATTTTTAACGTGGTTCGGCAGATCTGCCTACATCCACGGAGAAGGGGGGCCGGTTTCTCTATTCACTCTCTCCGTATCCAACTCGACGGAGGATTACAAATTACACAAGTCACCTACACATCATGCACACAAATCTCCCTTTCACATCATGGGATTGATCCCGTTCAAATAGATGGACAAACAGGTTGGTATGGGGTGGTTCATCAACCCCATGAGAAATCCTCCCGCCGGCTGCTATTGTCCACGAAAGCTGCTGTGCTTCCACCTTGACTGCCCACCAAAGAAGACCGCTGCATGGAGTAATTGCCGACAAATCCTCCGCTGAAAACTCCCCAAATTGGGAGTGGCCCCCACAAATCTCCCCCTCACGACCAATTTGGGGTAGATGCCTGACCTGCAGTCTCCTTGCAGGTGCTGAAAACTTCATCAGCAAATCGAACACGCTTCTTCATGCCAGACGATGTGGCACTTCCACCATCTTCACTCGAACTCGAGATGACTGTGGTCCCCATCAAAAGATACAACCCTTGGGACTCCTTCCCAGTAAATATCGATGCATCCCCACGTGAGACTTCCAACACTCCACCTTCTATGGAAATCTTGAACCCTCTCGCATCGAGCCTACTCAATGATATCAAGTTCCGCCTCATCCTCGGAACGAATTTCACATCAGCCAGTGTACGAATTCCTCCATCGGGTGTCTTCAATTTCACTGTCCCGACTCCTTGAACCTCGCATGTTGACCCATCACCAAGTCGCACCGAGTCTCGCACCTGCTAAAAAGTATCAAATGTACCTCTCGTCGTACATATGTGTGTCGAGCTCCCCGAATCCAGAACCCATCCGTCTTCTTTTGGATTTTGAGCCCGCTCGTTCTTCCTTCTCAGAAAACGACATTCCCGCTTCATGTGCCCATATCTTTTGCAGTAATGACACTGCACTTCTTCCCGTTCAACTCTCCCATCTGAGTATGAGCTTCCCGTTGTCACGAAAATTTCATCATCTGCTGATAAACATGTGATGTTCACATCCTCCTCTTCAACTTTCTTCTTCCCAGCAACGTACCGTTTGCGCTCTCCACAATCACTTTTATAGTGACCCTTCTTCTCGCACCAGAAACACGTGATTTTGCTCGGATCACGTCCCCTGGATTTTGGCCGCCATTCTTTACCTCTTGACTGTCGATGTCGTCTCCTCCCACGCTGATCATCTCGCATCGCCATGATTTGATCACCTGAATGCGTCATGGGTCTTCGAAATGCTTCCGAATCTTGAAGCGACGCCATCACATCGTCCAGCTTCAGTGTATCCTTCCCCACGAGCAATGCAGTCACAAGCCCATCAAATGAGCTTGGTAGTGATGACAAAAGAAAAAGTGCTTTGTCTTCCTCTTCAACCTTCACACCGAGCCCCAATAACTGCGTCAGGATCTTGTTGAATTCATTGGTATGATCCAACAAATTCGCTCCCTCGTCCATGCGCAATTGGTACAGTTTCTTCTTCAGGAACAACTTGTTGGTGAGCGACTTTGCCATATATCGCTGCTCCAACTTCTTCCAGATCTCTTTCGGTGATGTCTCATCCAACACCGAGTACTTTACCTCATTTTCCAAACACAGTCGAATTGTGCTGACAACCCGCATCTCGAGCTCTTCCCAATCATTGGCCCTGGTTGTCTCGGGCTTTTCTCCGATCAACGGTCTGATCAGGCCCTGCTGCACCAAAAGATCCTTCACCGTGCTTTTCCACAAGCCGAAATTGTTTCGACCATCGAACTTCTCGATGTCAAATTTTGGTAGTGCTCCACCACCAGCCATCGTCGTCGTCGCAAAACGCGATCACCACCGTCGATGTCGCACCTCTTAATCACCACCTAATAGAGTGCGAATTTTCCAAAACTAACCGTACGGATGTGTCCGGAACGGTCGAAATAGTCGGAATCGACTCCTGGATCGCCGAAATCGGACACCAATTGACCGAGATATGGTCAAAACACGTTCAACGGTCCAGATCGCTCGCTGACGTGGCGCTGACGTGTCGCTGGCGTGGCATGCCGGAATTCCTGCCGGAATATTGCTGGAATTGTTGCCGGCGGCGTGAACAGTGCCGTCTTCTCCTGCACGGGGTTACTGTTCACCCACGGGTTTGACCGAACTTTGACCGGTCATATCTCCTTCGTTTCAACTCCGTTTTCCTCACCGTTTGCGCCGTTGGAATCGTCTCGCCGTCCTCTTCCCGAATCTGCCCTCGGAAAAATTTTCCGACCACTTTCAATTTTCCAGCCACCGGAAAATTTGACGTCGTCTCGCCGGTTCACCTCCGTTCGCTCCGACTCGCCTCTGATACCACTTGTTGGGGCGCAGCGGAGATGCGTGGTACCTCAAACACACAAAACCGGATGCAAAACGGATCAACACACAAATTTTTAACGTGGTTCGGCAGATCTGCCTACATCCACGGAGAAGGGGGGCCGGTTTCTCTATTCACTCTCTCCGTATCCAACTCGACGGAGGATTACAAATTACACAAGTCACCTACACCTCATGCACACAAATCTCCCTTCCCGTTCAAATAGATGGACAAACAGGTTGGTATAGGGTGGTTCATCAACCCCATGAGAAATCCTCCCGCCGGCTGCTATTGTCCACGAAAGCTGCTGTGCTTCCACCTTGACTGCCCACCAAAGAAGACCGCTGCATGGAGTAATTGCCGACAAATCCTCCGCTGAAAACTCTCCAAATTGGGAGTGGCCCCCACAAGCTGAAAAAATTTAATCAGAAGACACTTAGTTTTAAATATGAATTCCCTACTTGAGAGACTATCCCCCTCAATGGGTAAATTGTTCCTCACCTACCAAATATTCTGACAACCAGCACAAAAAATGAAGCATCTCACCTTACTTTCGATATTTTTACTCTCTGAGCTGATAAACCAGAGATCAGAAAGTTCGACTCTGAAGGATCGAGTAAAGAGACGTCTGTGAAATAGCCAAGCGCTTTCCAAATGCTTCGCACCCATTGCATGTCGAAGACGAGGTGGGAGAGAACTCCATGCATGGGTTATTATAGCATGGGTTTTTATAGCATGAACACTTTAATACTAGAGGGATGCCAGTGTGCTTGATATTATCGTCAGTTGGAAGAGCAGGATGCCAATGTGATTGATATTATCCTCAGTTGGAAGAGAAAGATTCCTGATATGCTAAAAAATAAAGTTCAACTTTGCTGGAATTTCATTACACCACAGTTTCTCACCCCATCTGTCAAAGCTACTCGAGTAATGAAGCAACCTGGTATAATCTTTCATTGATAAGGCACCCAATGAAGAACTAGAGAATATGCATTTTTTGGGGTTGGGAGTCACCTAAATAAGGTCAAATGTAGCTCGTTTCTCTGACTTCAAAATTACATTATTGAACTTCAGGTGAAGGCTAGATTTCTTAAAGGTCATGTGGGGGTGGGACAACCTAATAAGCTGGTCTTATCTCCAGCCCAATTGTGGTGCCAAAATTTGATGTCTCCCTTACCTACTATCCAGCGAGCTTGGTTTTTGAGGAGAGGGAGATGATTCTGGTTCATGCACCAAAGGAAAGACACCTTCCCATTCCATGGCCTGTAGAAGGGTTCGTACATGGTTCGGATGATCCTCTCCCATAGGTTCCTCCCTTCTATCGCCTCCCATGCAAGCTTCTCGTTCAAAGCATGCATGGTAACAAAAAAACATTTAACATTGATGTCGCCCTCTTTTACTGGTTTAGAAAGTCTCAACCAGGAAGTCCAGTGATTTCTTCCCTCATATCTTTCATCCCAGATGAAAGAATCCATAACATTTTCAATACTCGAGATAATGGACTTTGGAGCTTCAAAAATTGAGAGCACATGAACAGGGATGGAGGAGAGATTGTGGTTACCAATGTGATCGTACCCCCAAATGAAAGAAAGTGATTCTTATAGTTGGAGATGCGGCTGGAGATCCTCTTGACCACCATGTCAAAATGATGCATGTGTAGCCTATTAGGTGAGAGCGGAGCACTGAGGTATTCCATTGGGAAGATCCTCTTGTGGATATCCATGTTAGATACGATAGAATTATATCTCCTTTATGGGCATCAACTCGATATCAAGATACTGCTTTTTCCGCGATTCAAAAGCTGCCCACTCCAAAAACAATACTCATTAATAACCTTATTGATGCCACAAATCAAATGTTTATTTCCATTAACAAAAAGGATGGTATCATCTGAGAACATCAGATGTGATATTTTGGGTGCTTGATGCCTGTAAAAAAACTGAGCGATATTTCCCTCAAATATAACCTTGTTAATATTTTTACTGAGGGTGTCTTGGACCATAAAGAATAAGCTAAGAGACAGGGGATCTCCTTTCTTGAGTCCCGTAACTGCTTTAAAGAAACCATATCTCTTCCAGAAGAAGGAAATGGACATCCAAGGTGAAATTAAGCATCTGAAAATAATATCAATAAACCCACTTGAAAATCCCATACTTGAAAGAACCTTAAGAATGAAGGACCATTCAACCCGATCATAGGCTTTATTCGTGTCCAATTTAATGAATATGTTGGACCTGGTCACTCTTTTATTCAAATCAAAAATCATTTCTTGCCCCAAACAGATATCACCTTGGATTGTCCTGCCTTCTGCAAAACTGTGTTGTTCGCCTGAAATCCAATGAGGGGTGAGTTGGGATAGCAACCTTTTAACCACACTAACGAAAACATTGTAGGGAAAATTACAAAGACTAATGGGCCTGTAATGACTCATGGAGGATGGGACTTTTAGTTTAGGAATAAGAACCAGGGATGTGCCACTTACCACTCAAGGGATGCTACCATCATAGAAGAATTCCTACACTGCTTCCACTAGAGATCTCTTAACAACCTCCCAAGAAGCAACATTGAAAGAGCCTGGGAGCCCATCAGGACATGGTGCGCTAGTTGAGTCTAGGGAAACCACATCCTCGTGAATCTCCTGCTCCCCGGGTAATGAAACCAATTTAAGATTATCACCGACTCTCACCACTCTCGTAATGGCATCTAAGAGTCCTGCATGACCACTCAGATAGCCATCAGGCATTTGAGTATTGTTCCTTGAAATACTAGATTTAAAATGAAAATCATTCATACCTCCTACTTCATTACGATCAATTGAGAAAGAGGCATCCTTCCTTTGAATATTTGGTTTTCTAACCCTCACTTTGTCTTTGAGGCAAGCATGGAAAAAACAGGTTTTTTATCTTCCTCCTGCAGCTAGGTGACCCTGGATTGATCGTGAGCTATTTGTTCTATCTCAGAAGCCATTTGGATAAATTGTTCTTATAATACACCATATCAATGAAAATAATATCATCCCATCCTTGCTCCAGCCTATATTCTGGCCGCTAAATCTCCACTTTAAGAAGTCCTAAATCATGGTGTCATGGTGGAAGACTCGTATTCTACTGTTGAAGATCAGCTTTGAGGAGGAGAAATTTGTTGTGAAGTTCAACCTAGTGGGTTCCTTTTGATGGTTTGTTCCAAGATGATTACAGTATTTGAAGAAATCCTGGAGTGGCCATCCAACATGGGGTGAGGATGAAGGCCATGCTTTTACCAATTCTGGATGAAATTTCCACACAAATTGGGGAGTGGTCAGAGATACCTCGAGTGAGATGACAAAAATTGATGTCAGGGAAAGAATATATGGTGTGAAAATTGAAGAAGTAACGATCAAGCCAACACCAAAATTGACCCGAACCACTCTAGTTGTTGCACCAGGTGAAACTATCTCCCAAATAACCCAACTCCATGAGCCCCATACATGAAATGAATTTTGAAAAAACCTAGCAAGCTTTCCGTGTGAATGCACACCACCTTTATTCTCTGATGGATCAAGGATTATTTTGTAATCTCCTCCCACAAGCCATGGTAATCCCCCAGGATCAAAGGACATGAGATCATTCCTAAGAGAAACTCTCTCTTGAGAATCACACTTGGCATAGACAAACGCAAAGAGGAAACTACAAACTCCTTTGCTGACTTTTGTAGTAACATGATGATCAGAAGCTGCCATAAGATCAACAAAAACATCTTCTTTTCAAAACAGCCATATATGGGGGTTGGTTTGATCGACATGCATGAAGTAAATCATTTTGATTCTATGGGAATAACTAGATATCTAAAATATTTGCTATTTCGGAACCAATACTACCACAATTGAGGATTTGGAAGAAGAGTGTTCCATTGATAAAAAATCTTTTCTTCTTGAGCCCATGGACCGGAGCATTCCATATGCTGATGGAGGACATTTTTTATGAGAAGGTAAAAGGCCTGGAACCTGCCAATAATGGTGAAGAAGAGAAATCATCTTTCAAGGATTGACTCTTTAATTGGAATCTAGTTCGCACTCCACTGATGGGAGAACATAGAGTTTTCTTGAGAGGAACTGGGGAGGCTGCATATGGGAACAACTGGGACTAGGATGTTATAAGAGCAAAGGAGTTGGACTGTGGAATAGAGGAGGATCTAGAAGGACCTGGGGCATCCGCTGTAGGAGAGCTCGAGGAAGACCTACCTATCACTGACATTCCTTTGAATTTGAGAGACTTCTTTCGGAGGAAAAACAATCTACTAGAGGGGAGCCTGGTGGTTTGTAGACAACCAAGGCTGTACTGAACTTCTCTTATTCGTAGGTGGGAGGAATCATGTGAGGTAGCGACAATAGAGGGCCGGAGGATGCTACTAGAAGAAAACCACCCATCTAAGGGCTAGTTTGGTAGGGATGATACAAATAGAAAAGAAATGATAATGAGAGTAGAAATTGGTTTCTCGTGTTTGGCGAGATAATTTTAAGGGGAAAAAATTGATAAGAGGATAAATGGAGAGAAATAGATTTCTCTCCTGCTATTGTATTTAAATCACCCCAAAATTGGGATGATTTGGAGAGAAATGATGGTGGAGAGTTTCTAATATTTTAAAATTCCAATTCTATCCCTATTTTCTACATGTATCACAGTAGAATTTCTTTTCTTTTCTTTTAAAAAGACTCACTAAATAAGATGGATAGAAATCGAAATTTTCTTTTACTAAGTTACAGATCCAAATGCAAGGAGAGAAATCAAAATCGTTTCTTTTCTTTTCTTTTTTTTATAAAATATCAAATCATTTCTTTTATTTTACTAAAATCTCACCAAACACAGTGTAAGAGGGGGCCGATCTTCAATGTTCAAGGAAGAAGGATGAAGATCCTAAAGAACCCATATACCGGTGCTGAGAGGAACTGGGGAGGCTGCATATGGGAACAACTGGGACTAGGATGTTAGAAGAGCAAAGGAGTTGGACTGTGGAATAGAGGTGGATCCAGAAGGACCGGGGGAATCCGTTGTAGGAGAGCTCGAGGAAGACCTATCTATCACTGACATTCCTTTGAATTTGAGAGACTTCTTTCGGAGGAAAAACAATCTACTAGAGGAGAGCCTGGGGGTTTGTTGACAACCAAGGCTGTACTAAACTTCTCTTGTTCGCAGGTGGGAGGAATCATGTGAGGTAGCGACAATAGAGGGCCGGAGGATGCTATTAGAAGAAAACAGTCCATCTAAGGGCTAGTTTGGTAGGGATGATACAAAGAGAAAAGAAATGATACTGAGAGTAGAAATTGGTTTCTCATGTTTGGCGAGATAATTTTAAGGGGAAAAATTGATAAGAGGATAAATGGAGAGAAATATATTTCTCTCCTGCTATTGTATTTAAATCACCCCAAAATTGAGATGATTTGGAGAGAAATGATGGTGGGGGGTTGCTAATATTTTAAAATACCAATTTTATCTCTATTTTCTACATGTATCACAGTAGAATTTCTTTTCTTTTCTTTTAAAGACTCACTAAATAAGATGGATAGAAATCGAAATTTTCTTTTACTAAGTTACAGATCCAAATGCAAGGAGAGAAATCGCTATCATTCCTTTTCTTTTCTTTTCTTTTTTTTTTATAAAAGCTCAAATCATTTATTTTATTTTACTAAAATCTCACCAAACATAGTGTAAGAAGGGGCCGATCTTCAATGTTCAAGGAAGAAGGATGAAGATCCTAAAGAACCCATATATCGGTGCTGAGGAGCCTGAGGATTGGACCCGAGCCTTCTACATGCTGCCATGGAATGACCTTACAACTGGAAATGTGGGAAAAACAGCGGCGGGGAGAAGGGAAGAAGCCTTTTCCACCAAGAGAAAGCATCACCCACTCTAAGGGGGATGCACTCCGAGACGAAAGAGGATAGACCCACTTCAACATAGATCCTTGAAATTGAGGCATCATGAATTTTAAAATAGAAAACATATAGGCACAATTAAGATTCCAATGCGTCAACGATGGATCGGATAAAGGAGATATTATGAAAGGGTAAGGGATGACCTGGAAGGTCAAACCAAACAGAAGCCTGAGGAGAATCTTTTCTGGAGTGAGCCCCAAATGACCACCTGAAGAGATTGAAATTCCAGTTGCCAGAGGAACCAAGCCGGGTAAGGGAGGAGCGACGGTCCAAAATATTTGAAAATATCTTAGCATATAAAGCACGTTCTTTGAGCTGGACCACATATCCATTCTTGAATAATGATAACATGTGTTTCGTTATTAATGAAATTTTTATTATCACGTTATTATTGTTCATCAATATAAAAATTATACATGATAATATCCTAAAAATATACATCGCACTAAATCTTCATAGAAATTCTCTACTGTGATGAGAAACTAGAGGTTCCATGACATCATACTTATATATGTTATATTGTTAGATGATTTTGTCTGACAGAACACATATAATACATACTATCACAGGTAAGAGGCTTACAAGGAATTGTGAGACCTTCTAATGGTTTTCGACTTTGAGAATCTTGAATATATGAGGGTATGAAAACATACTCGTCAATAGGAAATCTGCAGTTCCATGTGTCAGTGCATATTCATATATACATATTTGTGTATTGATCATTATATTTTAAGATTATCATTAATTGATATGACTGACAAAAAAATATTTCATTAAAAAAATATATTAAAAATAAAGGGGGTGTATTTCAAAAAAAATATTTCATTAAAAATAATATATTTATATATTTATATATTTATATTGATATAAATATAATATATAATTTTTAAATATATTTTACATAAGGATAAATAGAAATTTAAACTTAATATATAATATATTTAGTAAAAAATGTTTATGAAAAAGTTTAAAAAATATTTCTAATTAATAATTTTGTAATTTTTATGGAATAATAGTCATTTAATAAAAATTTGAATATAAAAAAATAAATTAAATATCTAAAATAAGTTTAAAATGAAACTCAAACTTAAAACGGTCATAAATTTTGATCTGAGTGTGCGTTTGGGTTATACCACATATCATATAGAAGTCTGTGACGAGCTTTACGTCCTAATGATTTAGGGCAAACCCTCCATGTAGCGACTCAGTTTTTCCCCTGATTAGACTTTGGAATATTCCTACGAATAATTCTAGAGCTGGGCGAGAAAGCGACGTGCGATTCCGAGGCCCAATGTGCCCGGAATTAATTTTATAAAAATATTAAGTGTTTTTATACAATGTGCATGGAGGAGATGAGTTGTTCTCCTAAACAGTAGCTTGGATTAGAAATCTGAGGGTGCAGATACGTCCGGAGTGTGCCGTTTACCCTATGCGGGGTGTACCCTTTGCGGGTATGGGCCTGTTATAGAAAAAAGTGACCAGTGAAATTTTCATAAATAAATGAATAATTTATTTATGGGTGTCGGCTTGAATAACTCTTGAATGGAGTCTCAGATTGAAATTCTAAGACCGCGGTTGAGTCCAGAATGCCGTGTTTATGCAAGGTTCGACATAATTTTAGTCTGCATCGAGTGTCGGGTTGGGGCGAGCTGGGATCTAGAGGAAATATGTTTTATTTTAAAAAGGAAAATAAAAATAAAATACCTCGTCCCCTCCTACTTTGGTGTGCGCACGCAGGAGCCCTCTCCTCCTCCTCCTTAAAGCGACGAACAAACCGAATCGAAGAAACGAGGCGTCGTTGGACTCGGATCTTGATGGAAGAGTCTCCTGGATCATGCAACAGCAGCACCGGAGGGCGGATCTTATCTTGGAAGCGTCGACATTCTGCCAAAAGATAGACGGTTTGTGTTTTAAAATATCAGATCTCATTTATGTGTTGTTTTGCTTCAAATTATCGTAAGGGTTGTGTGCTTTGAGTCTCGAGCTTTCCGAAACATGTTTTGGATCAGAATATGGAGCACTGGGGTGCTCCCAGTGGTTCTCAAAATTTTTCTGGTGGTGGCCGTGGTGGAATCCGTAAAAGTTGGCTGTGACGCGGTGGCTGCGCAGCGGTTTCCATCTTTGGTGCAGCGGTTTCCGGTGAGACTAGTTATGGTCTGGTCAGATTTTTCCGGGGTTCTTTAAACCCCCATAACTCACAAACCGGAAGTCTGATTTGCGATCTGTTTTCGAGAATGTGATCCTTGCAACGAGACGGATCCTATGAGAATGTTTTGAGTATTTTATATTTTGGGTTTGTGGCCCGGGACTACGAAACATTGAAATAATAATAATATTTTATAATTATTCAACTTCGACCTGTCGTAACTGCAGCATGAAGCATCCAATTGACGTGTCGTCAGTGGAATTGTGATCCTGATGATAAAATGGATGTTTCAAGATAGATTTTAGGTGATGGGACTGAGATCAGGGTGCGAGTCCCATGAGGCTGGTTTGGGGCATTTACGGAGAAACGTGACTTTTCGTCTGGTGTCCGTTTTGGACGAACGAGTAGACGATCTCATGAATTTTTCTAAGGGGGTCACAATGGTGTGATCCTCTTGATGAGTTTCGGAGTCATGGTGTGGGACCCACTCGGACATGTTATGGTGAATAGTAAAGTTTCACCGGCTGACCGTTTCGGGCAAGTAAATAGCTTATCCTGCATGTTTTTCCATGTAGAACGCGATGGTGGCCTTAGTATGGGCTTAGGAAGTGCATAGTGTGGTAATGTTGTGGGTCGCTTGGGTTAGCGACGTTCGGACCAATAGCGGTTGAGTGAACTCTCTTGGTTTGTTCCTATGAGGGTTTGTGTGACATTACAACCCCAGTACAGGTTTGTGATCCCTTCAATATGATAAATTTCAGATAGAGTTCTGGCATCCCTCTGGTGAGTCCAGTGTAGGATCCTCTAGTTTTTCTTCCCTAGATCGGGTTCTTAGTATCATTGTGACTGCTTATTCATGGGTGGCGATCCCCTATCTAGCAGGAAAATCCCGTAGGGTATGAGGTATCATCGAAAATATGATCCCCTACGCAGTGGGCCGTATTATTAGGGTTTCGGTATCGTCGGTTATACTATCCCCTAATCGGCGTGTTGTTTTGTCGTAGGGTTGTGGTATCATCTGTAATACGATCCCCTACTCGGTGAGTGATTTTGATAGGGTTTGTCATATCATCAGTTCGATCCCTTACTTCACAAGTTATACCATATGGGGTTTCCAACATCGTCATGACCACCTTTCCACAGGCGATGATCCTCTATCTGGGTGATGTGTTTTTTGGACCATCAGATCGGGTTGTGGTATCCCCCAGTGGATTATGCAAGTGATCCCCTATCTGTGAGATCTCGAAGTTACCAGAGCGGGTTCATGTATCCCCTAACGGACCCTAGGAGTGAACCCCTATCCAAGGAGTTTGGTGTTTACACTGTTTCAACGTGGTGTTCTTAGTGATGATGTCTGATGAGGGTGTTCTCTTAGATGAGCCATATGGGATGGTGGAGTGGGGCTTGATAGAGTGTATCTCTCAGACAAGTGTCTTCTGGGATGATAGAGCTCGTGGAGTGTGTTCCCCTAGGTTGTGTAAGCCTTAGATCTTTGAGTAGAACCTGTCGCTAGTAATGAGGTCAGAACCTCATGAGGCTTGGTGCCTGAAACAAGTATATCTGAATGTTCATGGTATATGTATGGACATATACCTGAGTTTGGTTGACTAGTCGTGTTTTGCCAAGGATGGTCTCGAGTTGGATTTTCTCTCTCGTTTGGGCTCCCTCTGGATGGGAGGAGCTGACTGTTTTCTTTTAGTTTCTCTCTTTTATTTTGGGGGTTTTGGGGTGCCTACTGAGTATTTTTATACTCACCCTTGCACGGGATTTTCCCGCACATGTTTTGTATCTTGTGCAGACTACATGCCTTTCGACGGAGTCCCAAGAGTTCCCAGAGTAGGCGAAGCTTAGTGACCTTGACTGACCAGGGTGTTTACTGGAGCTGTGTCGAGGAGCTTTTCGGCGGGTGCTTTTGATAGCGATCCCCTTCTTCTGAGCAGGTTGGATGCTTTTGCAGTTTTATTTTGGTGGGCCATGTATTTTCCCTTTTGTACTTTTGTTGTACTCTGGTTGTGGGTTAGATGTATGCATGCATTTCTTTTCAGTTTTTATATATATCTATGCCTTGTTGCATGAAGGTGTATATGGGTGAGTGTATATAATTACCTTAGTCTAATGCCTCCCATGTGTGTGATAGCCTACTCGGCACTAGTTGCCAGCCCCTGGCCTATTAGAGGCGGGTTTGGGGAGTCGCGGATTGAGCCCTGTTTTGTCGGGTAATGACATTCCATCACATTTTCGAGGCTAAAAAATGTCTATAAGGCCTCCAAAACTATGTTTTTAGTCGGGGTATACCAATTTTTTAACATTCGATGGATTTTTAACCTCCTTTAAGGGGGTCTTTTCTCATTTTTCAATGAGGACTAAATTTATTTCTAGGGATTATATTCATATTGATATTATGTCTTTAAAATTTTATCGATTTTCACAATGTACTATTATTTATAATCATGTATATGAAAATATATACATATTTTTTATATATTCACTCATAAAAATTGAATTTTATAAATAAATAATTAAATATATTTACATATAAAATATATTTCTCAATATATAAGCCTTATCTAAATAAAAACTAATATTCATTTTATTTAAAATATAAATATATGAATTTTTATATATCTATATAGTGTGTGTGTGTGTGTTTGTGTAATAATATATTAGTCACTACCAAAAATGCAGGAAAGGGAAGCGCTCGGGATTTATCAACGCTAGAAAAAAAACGCTGATAAATCTACCCTTTATCAGCACTAACAAAAAGCGCTGATAAAAAGGAGACTTTATCAGCGTTAATAATAGCACCGATAAAAGTTTTTAATAGAAAATATTTTTAATTTATATAAAAATATTTTAATTATATTCAAAAATAATGTTTATATGTATACATTAAATAAAAACGCATGTTTATTATGTTTATTATGTTTATTATTTTTAGTTGTATCTTTATTATATATTTATTATACTATATGTTTATAATATTATACATAAATACATTTTAATATATATATACAAATACTAATTAAATATATATATATTTAAATGAATTTATGTTTCCAAATGAATGTGTCAATTGATGCGAACATTCATATTCTCATGAATATATGTTCATTGTTTACAAGAATGTTGGTCATATATACTATAGTACTATATATACTTGGTGTATTCATTAATTTCCTATATATATGAATCTTTACCATCTCATAAATACTTAAAATCATGATAAATATATTTAAATAAAAAATAAACATATTTATTATATTTAAAAATATAAATATTTAGTTATATATCATTATATACTTTTTAAATATATTATATATAATTATAATTATTTATAACTAATTAAATATAAATATGTTTAAATAATTATAAAATTTGAAAAATATTTTTTTAAATGATAAATATATATTTAATAATCTTTTGAATATATTTATTTATAAATACATGTATTTAATGATTATATACACAGACACAGACACATATATGTATATATATATATATTTAAATAATTATGAAATTAAAATTAAAAATAATATATCAATATATAAATATATATATATAATTTAAATTATAAAATTATATGTATATTTAATTATAATTGACACACAAAGACAAACACACACACACACACACACACACACACACATATATATATATATTTAATTATAATTTAAATTATTAAATTATAATAAATATATCAATTATATATATTTATAAAATTATAAATGTAATAAATATATTGGTTATAATTTTATAATTATGAATAAATGGTATGTTTTATCAGGGATAATTAAAAAGTGATGATAAAACATCCATTTATTAGCACTAAAAAAGCGCTGATAAAAGCATGTTTTATCAGCGCTTTCAATTGTAGCACTGATAAAACATTCTTTTTTCAGCACTTTTTTAGCGCTCATAAATATGGGCCTTTATCAACGCTTTTTATCAAGCACTGATAAAAGTGTCACTGAGTTTTATAAATAAACTCTAACTTTATCCTCCTTCCTAGTAGCCCTTATGGTCTCACGGAAGCCAATCCCCACCACCACCGCCACCGCCTCCTCCTCTCCTCCCTCTTCCTCCTCGGCCGCCGACTCCTCCGCCACTGTGAACCGATCTTCGCCACGCAGTTCTCCTCCGTCGCGCCTCTCCTCCACCGCGCCTCTCCTACATCGTGAAATCACCTCCACAGGATGCCGAACCACACCTCTGTAGTTAGTTTTTCCCTCTTTCTCATTGGGTTCACTTATTACAATTTTATATTCATGGTGATGTTGTGAATTGTACGGGCTAAACACCCCACTAAAAATCGTAGTCATTGGTGGTCTTTGTTTGCGCTCTAGTTATATTTGGTAAAATTCAATTTTCTTATAACATATTTTGAATTGGTTGATTTAAATATCTTCAATACAATGTGGGGTTTCATCATGGTATAATATAAATATTGTTATTGCTTGAAACTTATGAATTTAAGTGGGTGCAATGTATTGTAGTGGTGTTATTAGCCTAATATTTTGTTTCCTATATCAAATTATGACATAGTTGAATATATTTTTTGATGGTATAATTCTATTTGGTCATATTACTCCATAAAAATATTTTAGGATTCATTAATATTTGAAGAATTTTCTTAAGCTTGAAACTCAAATTTAGAATTTCGTTAAATAAGTGGAGAATGAGTTGGAAGTTACAATATTTGTGAAATGTATTGTAAAAGGGAGAGTATATCCACTATAAATGTGATGAAAATAATATTCCAATAATGTAAGAGAATATATATTGATGATTCCTCGTGCTTATCAAAATTAGTAGAGAATATTTCCATGAAAATAGTAGTGCTAAACCTTTTCTGCAACTCTGGGAATAATCAAAAGGAGAAATTAATATAATAAGTGTCATAATTTCACCAAATAATATTTCAATAGGTATTAAAGGAAGTGAAGTTTATATTTTTTTACATAAATATAATTTTGGGAGAGTGATAATGCACTGGAAAGTGACACCCTTATTTCATAAGGTATAGGATTTATAAAAAAATCTATATTTTCCTTGATGGTGAGTGTTTTCTTTGGATTTTTTTTGTGAAATGTGTAGTGGGAATCATGAAGAATACATAAATGTATTGGTCTCTTAAATGTGGAGTAGAATCATGAGGTTATGATGTTTTGGATTCATGATAGTGGTGCCAAATAATTAACAGGGGAAATTTTCAGGATTTAATTAAGAATTGGTGTTGGTATTGAATTTATTGGAAATGTGTTAATATTGGATTTATTGGATATAGTTTAGTATTGAATTTATTGGTAACATGTTGGTGATGTATTTACAGGAAAAAATATTATAAAACTGTGTTTTATAATCATGGATAGTAAAAAAACAATTTCAACATATGTTGATTATTGGTGTTGAATTTATTATCAACACATAATTCATTATTGCATGTTGTTCTGGAAGTAGAATTTTGGAATGATGTATGGTTGTTTTGAATGTTCTTATAGAATATGTATTTGATATTTTTTGGAAGTTATTCTATAATAGGGGATGAATATGTCCAATAGAGAAATTCTGGAATTTTGATAATGTAGTTGTGTTGGATGGAGTTCATTTGATAAATTTCAGAAGTTGCAGAAAATACCATGTAATGAGTATAAGTGTTACACCATGAGTACAGTTCCTAGAAAAATGAAAAATGCACAATAATCCCTATATATATAAAATTATACAGGCCACATTTTAAATGAAATGTAAAATTATGGACAACCTTATAGTGGTACATGAAGGTCACATGTACCAATGTGTATGGTACTTCCAAAAGAGAATATGATATCATAGAGAAGGATGATGGAATTTTGGATTGTTTTGGGAAGTAATTATAGAAATTCTATATATAGAATATAAGTAACATAGTAGAACCCTAATTCAATTTGAAAAATATACATAATTCTATGGTTGATTTCACGAGGAATAATTCACACCATGTAAGGGTACCCATGAGAATTAATATCCAAGTTGTTTTGAAGGTGACTAGTTGATCACACTATGAGAGATGGAATATCAGTATTCGTGAATTTTTTAATGGGAATATATATAATTCCATTTATATATAAGAGTTGTTCATTTAATGGTAATAATGGCCACACTATGAGGGGAATGTGTAAGAGTTATTCATTTCATGGGGAGTTTATACATTTCGTGAAGTGTCTTAGGAAAACCTTGGTGGTTCTACCTACTTTGTGATTTCCATTCTATATAGGACATCTCATTATGAATGATTAAGTATACTTGGAGTCCATGTGAACAAACTATGATAGAGAAAGTTATGTTGTCATATTCTAGTAAAAGGATAATTATGAGATATTGTACATAACATGTTTTTTCTGTGTGAGCTATGAATTTTTCAGGTTAACAATTACAATCTATAATAAAGAGTATCACACCATGTAATAGATTAATCTTGAGCTTCCAGTTTCAGAAGTGAACGAGATTCATATGGTAATGAAAATTTTTATTACCATAAGTATTCAAGTGAATATATGTAACAACCTAACACGGGTTGACATGTCATGTCACCCAAGATAGCTCAGTACAAGGCCTAAAGCCCATTCCAGATCACCATGGGTTGGCGATAACCAAATGGGTATCGACATACATAATTATGGGAATGATTTTACCCTAAAAGAAAATAACTAAAATTAAATAAAAGAAATAGTGAAAATAAGGAATAACCCACCTAGAAAGTCTGAGTCCATTACAATCTTCCCCTATAAGGACTTATCATCCCTATGAAGTGTCTCTAGAGGCCTTGCTCGACTATCATGGGCCAATGACCTGCACATCAGACTCCTGATTCCAATATTCTTCTTGAATATGCCCACAATTCAAAAAACTCAAATTTTAGGCACTATATTCCTTCTCAATACCTTTTCAATCCAATCAATAATTCATAGTATATGTTTTTCAAACAATGTATAAACAATACCAAGTTTTCTTACTTTCCCATGTGTAGATGTCTAAATAAAACATCATTATGATTTGTCACACGATTCAACCCATGATCTAAGTGAAAAACCATACTATATCCCATCACCATGTTCCCCTAACAACCCAATACCCACTCTATAGGTTTACATAATCAATTCATTCTTGATCTCCTCTAATAAATACCCTTACATGAGTATCTATCATCTACAGGGGAAAATAAACCACTTATGCGCACACACAAAACCAACCACCTCTACCTACGGGTTAGGTTCAACTACACACCACTCCCAATGTGAACTAATAAATTTCATAAATACCAAAACATAAGTACGAACATATCTTGTTGTCAGATAAATATTAACTCTCACAATCATTTCCAACAACTCCCATACATGCTCACATCACTGAACCCAATTGAATAACTCAAGGACCCATCCACTTACCCAGACACGACTCTTACTGTTTGACTCTCCACATCCACACATGGGCTTATTAGTGACCAAAAAAATTATAGGATTTTCATGAACCACAACTAATCATTACTCAAATTAGAAACTATCATGATGAGGTAACACCCACAATGAATTTCCAAACATGGATTTCATCAGCACACTACTCATCCCTTGATAGGTCATAGATCGTTACTCAAATGAACTGATTGTCTCACACACCTACAAAACCATGATTTAGGGGTCTCTTATTTACCACATTACAGAGCCCTTTCCCCATGAATACATTATGTCTTTTTCAAGTATGAATTATTAAGGATTCTATTAAAAGTAATCATTTTTATGTATTTTTACTTCTCATTTTTAATACCATTGTGTCTATTTAATAAATTTTTATTAGGAACTTTTTTTAATAATTTTTTCAATAGTAATCTATTTCCCTTCAAAATAAATTTAATTTAATTTTCACTTCAATGTTTTAAAAACTTGTTGTGAAAAGTTTTGTATTTTCACTTATATTTATTTTATTAGGATTGTTTTCCATGTAGTGATATTTTAGTCACAAGTTTTATGTTATTATGATTTGATTTATTTTGGAAAATGATAATTATAATATTCTATGATTTATTAAGTTCTTCTTATGTGATTTTTTTTGAATTATTTAAGAAAACAATTATTTTTACATTCCATGAATTCGTCCCACTATGTATCCTTTATCTCCCACACCCCTCTTATCTTCTCTATTTCCTACAGGTTTCTCCTTCTCCCAAAAAATGAAATTCATTTTTCATGAGGATTTTGGGAATTAGGTTTTTTGGGTGTTTTCTATGGAAGGTGATATGTTGTGTATTGGTAACTATTCGGTTTAAAGTAGGTGTTTCTTTTCTCTTCCTTTATTTTATAATTCATGGAATGTGTATACTTTATAAATTTATTTTTAATTAATGTATAATAATGTATGGATTCTTAGGTGAAATTATAAATTTCTTTCTTGAATTCTAGGCTTGGCATAAAGGGGTTTTTTCATAATAATTTCATGTTCTATTTTTAAATTAGATTAATTCTCATGAAAATAGTATTTGAAAAGGTACATAGGGTAATTTTAATGTTTTTATAGTAAATTTAGGTCTTATGTATTTTTTGGGTTTTCAAAGGAATTTTCCTTCTGCTTGGAAAATGTTTTGGAAAGAAAAATGGATTTTTTTTCAAGTGCTTCCAAAATAATTGAAATGATATGAATTTAAATAAGGGGAGTGGGACTCAATATACTAAGTAGGTTCTCAGGTGAAAACCCATTTTTCACTTTAAAGGGTAAATGGTTTATTTCTCATATGACCCTAAATGATTTCCCTTATACCTGTTTTACCAATTATGGGTTATTAATTATTTATATGATGGATGTATGATTTGAAAAGGGGATGTTATATGTGATGGTGTTGGAGGTGAGATGTGAGATGTGAGACATTTTTTTGGTAATTATCTTGATTTATTTCTCACCTACATGGTTTTTTGTTTACGGTTTCTTGGGTGTCAAGGTAGGAGGTCTTGATTCATGCTACCCTAGTTGGTACACACACTTCTATAGTCCCCCTGGTTTTTTTAAGATAAGGATAGTGGGAAGTTTCCATTATTATGAGTAAAGTATGGTTTAATTGGGTGGATAATGTTATTTTTGGATGAAGCATATATCAGATGTTGGTCCATGTAGTTATAGTTCTATTTTGAATCATCACACACTAGTACCTAGGGTATATCCTATGAAATTTTATTCTTTGATAAGTGGTTCTATATAGAGGATTAAATTATTATATTGATTACATCCCCCTTATGTTTGTTTTATTAGTGTAACTATTAATATTGGTTTTCTTTACTATTATATTGTTCCTTGATCACATGGTTCCCTTCTTCATTGTGAATTTATTTTCTCTAGCTGATATGGGTTCTTTAAGAGATAATGAATGTTTTATTTTCAAGTGGCAAACAAATTTATGTATTATGAAATGGGTAGTACCTATATTTCCCACCAATGCATTGGGTAAAAGATTATATATCATGATATATAAATGTTATGTGAATAGTTTAGTAAGTCTATAGGTTCAAAAAGGGTGAGTGTGATTGTGTTAAGATATAATCATAATAATACATGTGAAAAAGTTCGAAAGTTTCTATGTTCATGAGTGAGTGTGATGATGTTAATATATAATAATAAATTTAAATGTGAATGTGGTTTTGAGTAGCCAGTGGGGGGGGGTCGTGTAACACCCTGAGATTTTATGAAAAATATTATTTTTAATTTCATTAATGTCTTGTGTTGAACACTACACCAAAAGGAGCTTGCACAACACGCATCCTTGACTTGCCTTTCATTACACGCAATCGCGACCTTCCTCGATAGCGTGTGTAGTATGCAATACCGAGTTTCACTAAACAACGATATGCTATTAAAATATTATTAAACTAGTCATTATGAATAGTAATAACCACTTTTTGAAATTTTGTAAATTTTATTTTTCAAAATGGACTTCATTTTTGGATTAGGAATATCGTAATTAGCTTAGGGTGAAATTTTGGTAATTTTTGGATAACTTTCATATTTTGATGAATAGTGAAAATTACTAAATTTTAATTAAAAACAACTTTTTCAATCGAAACAATTAATAGTGATAAATTATTAATTTGAGTGGTTTTAAAGTATATTTAGAATATATTTTTACAATTTAATACAATGTTGGTCATTGGATGTAATTTCACATTTAAACCAGACATAAACAAGTGTTAATCTTTTGATATTTATTATCTCTTAAGAACACGCTATTTGTTTTGACGACGGGAATTAATTTTTAAATTAATTAATGAAAATGATATGTTTTGAATTTGGTAAAATAGACATCATTTTTGAGTTCATAATATCAAATATATCTTAGGCCTAATTTTTGGTATTTTTCTGGAAACTTTCATTTTTTGATTAATAGTGAAACCACTAAGTGGTAGTTAAAAAACTGAATTTTTTCATAAAACTTAATTTTACCACTTCTGTGAGTGGAATTTCAAAAATCCGAGAGACACGGTTGATGTCAGTAAGTAAAATGTTGTTCAATGAGATGAAAATAATTTTTGGCGAATAGTAGCTTTTTACTTTTATTTACCACGGTTAAAAGTAAATAGGGTAATTAAGGGTAAAAATGATATTATTATTACCCTAAAACATGTCCTAATTCTATTGGATACGTGTAATTCGACCAAAAACAAACTTAGGAATAAAATATGACCGTTTAGGCCCACTTGGATTAGATTAGGACATTTATTATTAATTTATTTAAAGAAGGGTTAAAATAGTTAAAATCAAAGTTTAATAACTAAATAATTTTTAATGTAGGGTTATACATAAGATAAATTCGACTATAAATATTAATTAGAAAGATAGAAATATTTCCTACATAATTATATTTTATTTGTAATTTTTAGACTTTAAATAATTTAATTTATTTATGACACAATGATGATGCAGTAATTATCTTATTAATGAAATATTGACATAATAGATGTTATAAATACCCAAATAAATATAATTTGAGACTTTTTATGAATTACAATAATTTTCTAGGTTAATATGACATGTTTTTATTTATTTAATTAACTTTTTTTCGAATTAATCATTCTGTTATGATTTTCACAAAAATCAATTACTAAATAGTGTCAAAATTGACATAAAATAATATTTAATAAAAATATTATATTAGTAATTGTTATTTTATTCCTAAAAATCTAAGGTTCGGCCAAATGACTTATATAAGGTTATATATATTAATAATAAATAACTTGGGGTTCGTTTGGCTGCTTATAGTATGTTTATTAACCTTATAGTATAAGAACACAAGAAGACACGATAAAAGTAAAATTATTTAACTTAATGTTAAATCTAAATGATAAGGTTAAAATAGGAACCTAAACTTGTCTAAATTCTATTGGATGAGAGGATTTAGACCCATCCCCACCTTATCTTCGAAATATATCAATTTGGAGCTATTAATAACCGAATTTGACTTTATAATAAAATAATAGTTTTAGTTATTCCAAAGGTGCCCCTCTCCACCCTTATAAAAGGGCACCTCCTCCCTCTCCTCCTCACACCAATTTAAGCCTTCATGCTTGGCCAACCCCTGCCACATTATCCTCTCCACTTCACTATAAACATCCTAGAGGTCCTGGTATTCTTCAAAGACCAATTTTAGTTCCCTAAAAGGAGGTCTCAAAGAAGCACTTCAAAGAAGAGGAGGTTCGAACACTTATGAAGAAAATCAGACCTAAGGTAAGGGAAAATATCACAATCTCATTTTATCCGAGATTGTTTATACTTTGGTATTTACTGGGGATTATTTTATCATCCACATCCATGTTTCCTCAATATGTAATATTGTTTCCATCCACCTAAAATTGTTTAAATCCAATTTTACCCTTCGGTGAGTTTTTAGTAAAAGATATAAAAGGAATCTTTTGTCATTTTTCGTACGAGGTACTTTTTGACTTTTCCGAAAAAAGTACAGGAAGAATGTTTTTTTAACTTATAAGGTATGAATGAATTTATAAAACATTATTTCCAAGAATCTTACTTTACAAGTTTTCAATTTTATTTCTAATCAACTTCTTTTAGTTTAAAATTGTATGACATTTTAAGAAAGGAAAATGTTTTTGAAGTAGAAAGGATATTTTCCTCAAGAATGGAGTTCAAGTGTTTTATCAAAATTATTTTCCATATAAGATAATATAGGGTTTTGTTTCTATACCTATTATTACATTGATTTGATTATGTTGTGATGGAATTATTTTTATGAATTCCTTTATCTTATATGAATTGTTTTATGATAACCTGTTTTTTAAGAATCCCATTTTTATTACATGGGTTATGAAATGATGTATGATTTATGATTTTGTGGAACACATATGAATGGTATCATTATAAGATGGTTGGGACCTATATCTCCCTCCAATTCATTGGGTAAAGATTTTATATCTCATGAGATAGACATGGATGGAACGGTAGGTTAAACTGGTTCAGTGAAACAGGACTGAAACGAGGAGTGAACTCGGTTTAGAAATGGACTTTGTCCACTAAGATAGTCTTGGCAATGAGTCTTGACTAATAAGAAATGATTCTCTATGATTATGTGTGTATTCCACAAAGTTTCATGTTCTAAGTTATGATTATTGGGATTACATTTCACTACTATGATTTATCCCATGTTATGATATTATGATCTGTTTTGCAGGTTAAGATTTCCAAAATGTTATGTTCTTATGAATATGATGTGATTGATATTTCTTTTTTTACCCTTACTGAGCATTTGAGCTCACCCTTTTATGTTTTCTTTTCCCCAGGATATAAAGAAAGGTTTTAGGTAGAAGAAAAGGAAGATCTTTATGGGAGATGTCGAAGATCTTTCACCAAGATTAGAAGATTATATTCCAAGTTTCCAAAGATGCTAAACTATTACTGTCCTTGTGTGTGTGTTTTTGTTATGTACTAAGTATTCCGTAAAAGTAATGTAATGTCCATGTACGTAAAGCTTAGGGTCTCTACAGTTGGTATCAGAGGAAAAGTTTAGTCAACCTTTGGAAACTAGGATGTGAAAACGTTAGTAAGATCCCTAGAGATATTTTTAAGGTATGTCTAGGGATGTCCCTAATGATAAGTATACTTATAGTATATAGTCCTAGAACTATGGTAACGATATTAGATTAAACCAAAGATGTTAGATATTGAAGTTACCCCCCCTTTGTTATAATTTTTTCCTCTCACACTATTCTTTTTGGGTTTTAGAAAATGGTTGGAGACAAGATGATTCACGATAATGGAGGATATGATGGAAAATGGAATGATATTCTTGATGAGCAACCAAATGAAATGGGATTTGGAAGTCGAAACATCATTATTATGACGAATCAGCAATCTCATAATATGATCAACAAAGTAAAATTTGTTAAGTTTCCTGACTCGGCTAATAAGAGAAAGATGGAGTTTAATGATGATCATAGAGGAAAGAAAGTTCAATTTTCCCTATGTAAATCATGTGGGAAGAGGCATCAAGGAGAATGTTTCAAAGGAACTGGAAGATGCTTTGGGTGTGGAAAAGAAGGACACAAAGCCAGTAAGTGCAAAGGAAAAGGTTCAGTTAACAATAGGGATGAGGATAATGGTATTGCTATGACATCAACAATGGTTAAATGTTTTAAATGTGGAATGTAAGGGCATTATGCAAACCAATGACCTAAGGGAAAGTCCCATTAAGAGAATCAGTATGGTCGTATGGGTAGTATTTATGTTGATGATGATGAAGAGACTACAAATGATATTTGAGATGAAATAATTGTTGAAGCTCGGTCAATGGTTTAAGAATGTAGTGGAATGATTACATGTTTATCATGTGTAATGTTGTATAAGTAATCTCATGGTACTATGGAATAAAGAGACATCTAAGGATTGTTACACTGTTGTCTTTCCTTGAGTTTTGAAAGTGTATGATTAATGGTACCAGTATCCATGAAAGGTTATTCAGATATTTTTGGAATGTAGATGATATGCGCATAATGAAGGGATAAGGAGAAAATTAAATGTTTGATAGTATTCATGAGCTCATGACTGATATAAGGAGAAGGTTATATCATGGTTTGAGTATATAGAATTTTTGGATTTTGGTATGTGGAATGAGTTAACTTTTGACTACATTCATGTTTTCACTAAGGTTCAATGGGTATTCATTCTTCAAGATAATACATGATTAAGGTATTCAAATGGTTGTAATTTGACCAACAAGATATATCGTATGATATATGGGGGATAAATGATGGCATTCACGTGATTGTTATGTGACATTTCAAGAAATCATTTTCTCTATACTACGAGCTTGGACCGAAGTATTTTAGATAAGCCTAAAGATTGGAATGGATTATGTAGGACATAAGTTAAGATAGAACCTTTTTCAATATTATTGACGGGATGTTATAGTAATATAGCTTTAGAAAAAGGACAACCTGCAGGACGGGCGACGACCCATCGCGTCGAACAAGGCTATGGGAATCGAACCCACAAACGAAGTGTGACTGGCCTTTATCGCCTACCACTGGCCTATAGGAAGTCCTTGTTTAGTAGAAACTAGTTTTATTATATTAAGCAGTATAATATAAGAAGTGTAAGTCCATTTTTGGAACCATATATGATTAATCTCACCATAGATGGACTTATGTATATTTGATAATTTTTGCTAACCTTTTATTTGGAACAGATGGAATAACCCATCATTCTATCACATGATCTGCTAACACATCACGAATGACAAATTCAACTTCATTTATTTAAGAGATGAAGTGGAAATTTTCCATAGAACGACCAACAATGAGACTATACCAAAATCACAAAAGTATTTCTTCTAATTCTAATTTCATCAACTTTAGGGAAATGATCTTGAAAACCAAAAATGTTTTTCTAGTGCTCTTATATATGATGAATCAGATGGTACCTTAGATCGTCACAAATTTATGGCATTTTGATTGCTGGCTTTTCCATAGCCATGTTCTCTACCACTCTCCATCAGAACATGATGGTTATATTTCTCTTCCATATCCATATTTTCACCTATGTGGAAACCCAATGATTAGTTTATTTGAGTAACCGTTACATTTCATGCTTTTGTTTTTAAATATTGGTTTTGGTATTCCTTTTTACAATGTGGGTTTCTATTAAAGAAACTTTCGAGTAGTAAACCATTTATAACCCCGACGAATTTCGAGGGCGAAATTCATTTTAATGGGGGTAGAATGTAACACCCCGAGATTTTATGAAAAATATTCTTTTTAATTTCATTAATTTCTTGTGTTGTACGCTACACCAAAAGGAGCTTGCACAACGCGCATCCTTGACTCGCCTTTCATTACACGCAATCACGACCTTCCTCGATAGCGTGTGTAGTACGCAATACTGAGTTTCACTAAACAACGATATGCTATTAAAATATTATCAAAACTAGTCATTAGGAATAGTAATAACCACTTTTTGAAATTTTGTAAATTTTATTATTCAAAATGGACTTCATTTTTGGATTCGGAATATCGAAATTAGATTAGGGTGAAATTTTGGTAATTTTCGGATAACTTTCATATTTTGATGAATAGTGAAAATTACTAAATTTTAATTAAAAACAACTTTTTCAATCGAAATAATTAATAGTGATAAATTATTAATTTGACTGGTTTTAAAGTATATTTAGAATATATTTTTACAATTTAATACAATGTTGGTCATTGGATGTAATTTCACATTTAAACCAGACATAAACAAGTGTCAATCTTTTGATAGTTATTATCTCTTAAGAACACGCTATTTGTTTTGACGACAAGAATTAATTTTTAAATTAATTAATGCAACTGATATGTTTTGAATTTGGTAAAATAGACATCATTTTTGAGTTCATAATATCAAATATAGATTAGGCCTAATTTTTGGTATTTTTCTGGAAACTTTCATTTTTTGATGAATAGTGAAACTGGTAAGTGGTAGTTAAAAAACTGAATTTTTTCCTAAAACTTAATTTTACCGCTTCTGTGAGTGGAATTTCAAAAATCCGAGAGACACGGTTGATGTCAATAAGTAAAATGTGGTTCAATGAGATGAAAATAATTTTTGGTGAATAGTAACTTTTTACTTTTATTTACCACGGTTAAAAGTAAATAGGGTAATTAAGGGTAAAAATGATATTATTATTACCCTAACACATGTCCTAATTCTATTGGATAAGTGTAATTCGAAAAAAAAAACTTAGGAATAAAATATGACCATTTAGGCCCACTTGGATTAGATTAGGACATTTATTATTAATTTATTTAAAGAAGGGTTAAAATAGTTATAATCAAAGTTTAATAACTAAATCATTTTTAATATAGGGTTATACATAAGATAAATTCGACTATAAATATTAATTTGAAATCTAAAAAGATTTCCTACATAATGATATTTTATTTGTAATTTTTATACTATAAATAATTTAATTTATTTATGACACAAATATGATGCAGTAATTATTTTATTAATGAAATATTGACATAATTGATGTTATAAATACCCAAATAAATATAATTTGAGTCTTTTTATGAATTACACTAATTTTCTAGGTTAATATGACATATTAGTATTGATTTAATTAACGTTTTTCGAACTACCCATTCTGTTATGATTTTTACAAAAATCAATTACTAAATAGTGTCCAAATTGACATAAAATAATTTTTAAAACAAATATTATATTAGTAATTGTTCTTTTATTCCTAAAAATCTAAGGTTCAGCCAAATGACTTAGATAAGGTTATATATATTAATAATAAACAACTTGGGGTTCGTTTGGCTGATTATAGTAAGTTTATTAACCTTATAGTATAAGAACACAAGAGGACACGGTAAAAGTAAAATTATTTAACTTAATGTTAAATCTAAATGATAAGGTTAAAATAGGAACCTAAACTTGTCTAAATTCTATTTTATGAGATGATTTCGACCCATCCCCACCTTAACTTCGAAATATATCAATTTGGAGCTATTAAAAACCGAATTTGACTTTATAATAAATTAATAGTTTTAGTTATTCCAAAGGTGCCCCTCTCCTCCCTTATAAAAGGGCACCTCCTCCCTCTCCTCCTCACACCAATTTGAGCCTTCATGCTCGGCCAACCCCTGCCACTTTCTCCTCTACACTTCCCTATAAACATCCTATAGGTCCTGGTCTTCTTCAAAGACCAATTTTAGTGCCCTAAAAGGAGGTCTTAAAGAATCACTTCAAAGAAGAGGAAGTTCGGACACTTACGAAGCAAATCAGACCTAAGGTAAGGGAAAATATCACAATATAATTTTATCTGAGATTTTTTATACTTTGGTATTTACTGGGGTGTATTTTATCATCCACATCCATGTTTTCTCAATATGTAATATTTTTTACATCCACCTAAAATTGTTTAAATCCAATTTTACCCTTCGGTGAGTTTTTAGTAAAAGATATAAAAGGAATCTTTTGTCGTTTTTCGTACGAGGTACATTTTGAATTTTCTGAAAAATGTATGGGAAGAATGTTTTTTAACATATACGGAATGAATGGATTTTTAAAACATTATTTCCAAGAATCTTACTTTACATGTTTTCAACTTTATTTTTAATCAACTTCTTTTAGTTTAAAATTGTATGACATGTTAAGAAAAGAAAATGTTTTTGAAGTAGAAAGGATATTTTCCTCAAGAATGGAGTTCAAGTTTTTTATGAAAATTATTTTCCATCTAAGATAATATAGGGTTCTGTTTCTATACCTATTATTACATTGATTTGATTATGTTGTGATGGAATTATTTTTATGAATTCCTTTATCTTATATGAATTGTTTTATGATGTCATGTTTTTTAAGAATCCCATTTTTATTACATGGGTTATGAAATGATGTATGATTTTTGATTTTGTGGCACACATATGAATGGTATCATTATGAGATGGGTGGGACATGTATCTCCCTCCAATGCATTGGGTAAAGATTTTATATCTCATGAGATAGACATGGTTAGAACGGCAGGTTAAACAGGTTTAGTGAAATAGGACTGAAACGAGGAGTGAACTCGGTTCAGAAATGGAATTTGTCCACTAAGATAGTCTTGGCAATGAGTCTTGACTAATAATAAATGATTCTCTATGATTATGTGTGTATTCCACAAAGTTTCATGTTTTATGTTATGATTATTGGGATTACATTTCACTACTATGATTTATCCCATGTTATGATATTATGATCTGTTTTGGAGGTTAATATTTCCAAAATGTTATGTTCTTATGAATATGATGTGATTGATATTTATTTTATTTACCCTTACTGAGAATTTGAGCTCACCCTTTTATGTTTTCTTTTCCCCAGGATATAAAGAAAGGTTTTAGGTAGAAAAAAGAAGGAAGATCCTTATGGGAGATGTTGAAGATCTTTCACCACGATTAGAAGATTATATTCCGAGTTTCCAAAGACACTAAACTATTACGGTCCTTGTGTGTGTGTTTTTGTTATGTAATAAGTATTCTACAAAGTTAATGTAATGTCCATGTACGTCAAGCTTAGGGTCTCTACAGGTCGGAACACCAGAAAAGGATTTCACCCGCCAATGATGGGTTGGCAAGTCCATAAGGTTGATGGGAGGAAAACTAAAAACTAGGTATTAGAGCTAGAGAGGGGGTGTTATGAGACATATAAAGAGTAAAAACATCAATTATTTTAATTGGATAGACATAGGGAAGTGACAATGACATCTAGTGATTTTGTTAGGTGTTCATTTTTAAAATGATTCAAGTGTTTTGAAATGTTTCTTAAAAAATTATATGTGTTAAACATACCCATTTTTGGTTTTAAATTGCTTTAAAATGGTTTAAAAAATAATAATTGGGTTTTTTAGAAATGATGTTTGAAACTAATTGGTTAATTTTAAAAACCGTTTGTTATTTTAAAGAGTAATTTGTGTAAATGGTTGGTTTTTAATGAAATTTCAACTATGATTTTATAAATAGTTTTCAAAGAAGATTTAAAGTCTATAAATTTTTTAGCCTTGGTTAAATTTTATATCAACTTTTTGTGTATCTATTTTTTTAAATATTAATATCACCAAATCAAATAGGATGGATATGAATAAAGAATGGATGGACGCCAATCATCTGACAAAATAGTACGAAGATGGAGTAAAAGAGTTCATAAAGTTTGAAAATATCATGCATATGATCCTTCTCAAATCCTTTTTCTACATTTACACTATTTTTATTCAAGAAATGTTAGTCTAGAAGATTTGGAAGAAAATTTGATCTATCACAGAATATATTGATTTTTTAAATGTTGGAATAAACATAGGGATAAAGAAAATGTAGCTAGTGACTGGGATAACAATGTGTTTTATGGATCATTTGATATAATTACAAGAATGGACAATAAACAAGACCATATTGAGGAAGTGATTAGAGATATGCATGTTGATGAAGATATTATTAAGAAAATGACAAGGATAATTGAATATGAACTTTGTGATTGCCCAAAATTGTTTGAGAAATTAAATAGTTGTGCAAAGACTCCATAGTATGATGGTTGCACTAAATATACAACATTTGCAGCCATACTGAATCTGTATAATTTTAAATAAGTCAATGGATGGAGTGATTCCAGTTTTACGGAATTACTTAATCTATAGAATGACTTTATACCAAAAGATAATGAGCTCTCGAGCCGAACATATGATGCCAAAAAAATGCTACTCTCTATGGGTATGATCTATGAAAGAATACACACTAACTCGAATGACTGTATACTGTTTTGTAAGGACCAAACATCACTTAGATAATTCCCAATGTGTGGTGCTTCTTGATATAAGAAAGATGAATCCAGTCCTATAAAAGTTTCATGGTACTTTCCAATCATTCCAAGGTTTAAGAGCCTATATGGAAGTGAGGAGATAGTAGAGAAATTGATGTGGCACACAGACAGAAGAAATAAAGATGGAAAACTATGGCATCCGACATACTCTCCTCAGAGGAAGAAAATTTATCATGAGTATACTAACTTTGGAAACGAGCTGAGAGACCTTCATCTTGCGTTATCTACAGATGGAGTGAATCCTTTTGGTTTTCAAAGACACACTCATAGTACATGGCTGGTTATGTTGGTAAATTATAACTTACCACTGTGGTTATACATAAAATGAAAATACATCATGTTATCTATGCTTATATCAGGACCAAAACAACTGGGTAATGATATTGATGTTCATTTGGCTCTATTGATTGAGGATTTGAAATTATTGTGAGATTTAGGTGTTATGATGCATGATTCTTACCGAAATGAATATTTTACATTGAGATCCATGTTGTATGGAATGATAAATGACTTTCCAACTTATGGAAAATTGTCAGTATATAACATTAAGGAATAATTGGGTGTCTTATCTGCAAACAAGGTACATAATCAATTAGTCTAAAACATTCATTGAAAACTATGTTTCTAGGACATCGCATATTTCTACCCCGATGAAATAAGTACTGATCTTGGACGTCATCATTCAAAGGAAGTTCAGAAGAACATAAACCACTATCTCCACTAATATGTGATCAACTGTTTGAGAAAGTTAAATATGTGGACACTGTTTTTGGTAAACCGTTTTTGAAAAACATTAAGAAAACTTATTAGAAAAAGAAATTAGTTTTTTTTCGAATTACCATACGAGAATTGTCTGTACGTCATACATTTTCTTAATGTTATGAATGTTGAAAAAAATTTATGTGATAGTGTCATCAGAACATTTATAAATGAACCCAACAAAACAAAGGATGAAATTATGCCTAGGTTGGACATGGTTGTCCTGGGAATATAAGAAGAGTTGACACGAGTAAAGGGTAAAAAATGAACATTTCTTCCTCCTACTGCTTACATTTTTTCTAGGTAGGAGAGATATCAGTTTCTAACTTCTTGAATGATATAATGGTTTCATAGGGGTATTCATTGAATATCAAGAACATCGTGTCAATTCATGATTTAAATTTAAAAGTTCTGAAATCACATGACTCCCATGTTTTGATGCGTGATCTAATTCTTATAGATTTATGTTGTATTTTCCCAAAAATTTCTATCATATATCAACGAAGCTCTGTTTCTTCTTCAAATCTATATGTATAAAAGTCATAAACCCGATGAAATTACTGACTGTGGAGATACAAATTCTCATCATATTTTGTGAATTGGAAATGTTTTTCCCACTGACATTATTTGATATGATGGTTCATTTGATGGTTCACTTGGTGAGAGAGATTCGGCTATGTGGTCCTATGAACTATAGATGAATGTACACCATTGAACGGTATATGAATATTTTGAAAGGGTATATCAAAAATCAAAGTTTTCTATAGGGATGTATTGCAGAGTGATATATTGTTGAGGAAACCGTTGAATTCTATACCGAATACATGTCCGGTGTGAAAAGAATTAGTCGAAAAAAATCTCTTCACACTATGAGACTTACAAGTGAAGGAATTTATGGAAAGGAGGTTGTCACAATCAATATTATAGATCGGGGGTAGGCCTACCTTTACATTTTTCATAACAGTTTGTACGTTGACCTATATGTTGAAACCCACAAAGAAATATTTAGGAATTAAAATCCATCAAGGGATGAAAATGGATATCAAATAAACATTATCAACCATTTATAGGATGGTTTCAAGACCATATTTTTAAAGAGTCAAATGAAAATCCTGATTCAATTTTAGAACGACTTCGATTGCTAGCCAGAGGACCAAGTGCGTTTGTATTATCTTACAATGCTTATGTAATTAATAGTTATACATTCTATACTAATGAACATGATTATGAAAGTACCAGATAGAATAGTGGAGTCACACTTGTGCTTAAAGCGATGCATGTTTCTTGTTCTAAGGACAAAAATCCAATTTATGTGAATATTTCATATTTTGACATCATCAAAAAAATATGGGAGTTGGATTATATGACATTCTGAGTGCCGATTTCTCAATGCAAGTGGTTTGATAAAAAAAGTGCTATTAAAATAGATGATTTAGTATTTTTGAATGTTTATTTCAGTAAGGGTAAAAAGACGAACTGTTTATAATGGAATCACAAGAAGTACAAGTATTTTATGTTATCCTGCAAACCAAAACATGTCAATTGTTCTGTTATCGACCAAAACCACTAAAGAGTTAGATGAAAAGTCAATGGAAGATGACCCTTTCATTGGGATGTCGCAATAATTTCTTAGCAGTCCTAGTGTATATGGCATTTTTTATGTCAGAGGAGAACACAATGAAGAGATTTGAATAGTCAACAGGGGGTTAAATTCCTTCAACCTTTAAAAAAAGAGAGTTCAATAATCTTGTTATATTTTTTTTCTAATGTACATCTTATTACTTTATGCTAATATATATTCACTTTTTCTTTTATGTTATCTAAATTAAATGTTAAACTACTTTTTTAGATAGTGAATTATGTATGTGATGATGCTCCCAATCCCCAGGCACAACAGGTTTCTCAACCTACTGTTGCTCGTAGTGTAGATGAACAACATGTTTCTCAACAAATTTCCTTATGTTAATATCTATCGGTAGATTATTTTTTGTTATCTAAATTAAATGTTAAACCAAATTTGAAGATAATTACTTCAGTATGTGATGATGCTCCCAATCCCCATGAATAATAGGTTTCTCAACCTGATGTTGCTCGTAGTGTAGACGAACAACAAGTTTCTCAACTTATTGCATTATGTTAATATATGTTCGTTACTACTTTTATGTTGTCTAAATTAAATGTTAATCCAATTTTGTAGATAATGAATTCTGTGTATGATGATTCTCCCAATCCCCAAGAACAATAGGTTTCTCAACCTACTACTGCTCGTAGTGTAGACGAACAATATGTTTCTCAACCTGTTTCTGCTCCCAGTGTAAAGGTACAACCACCATCTGCACATGTCGATGTTAGCCCTCTAGAGCTGGAGGAACATATTGATGATGGTGGATCCAAGAAAATGAAAGGTGAAAAAACACCGAAAAAAAGGAGAACCATAGTTTGAAAATATTGGTAAAAATCATTAAGGCTAAAGAGAAAGGCATCAAATACAAGATTGGATGGAATAAGTGAGGCCAGCATATTAACCCCAACAAGGCCATGTTTAGTAGTTACATTAGAATCATCACTTGGAAATGTGTGGTGATTTGTTTAACTTCATGGAACCATGTTGTGGATAAGATTAAGACCCTGATTTGGGGAGATATTATGGTAACATTATGATATCATTTTTTTAATTTACTAAAAATTAAATAATAAAACATCGACTTACACTTCATCATCGATTATAGAGTGCATTTATAGTAGATGAATCACATAGAGACTATATATTAAGGGTTCCCGGAAGGATTGATAGGGGTTTTCACACACTTTTAAAAAAATATCATCTTAAAGATGCTCAAGGGAAAATAAAACACAATACACCTCTTATTTATGCACACATGATAACCCAAGCATCATGGGATACATTTACTGGCCGTCGTGTGAATCAGTCTTTTTAGATACACTATATCTAGTAATATGTTGTTTGATGGTATTTGTATTCATCAATTTTATTGACAATGTTTTATTTATAAAACATCAACTTAGTGCTGAAAATAAACAACAGGAATCAAAACCAGTGTACCCCTACCGTAAATCAAGGATGTGGTACGCATCACTTGAAAAAAGTTGGCATGTATTTTAAATCTACTATAATACTTTTATGTGACATAAAAAACACAATAACTATTTTATTTTGTTTATATGCATCTTGAATTGTCCACATACACAACCAATTCCATACCACACCATGTGGTATGGAATGAGGCACATGTAACTAAAGTTGGAAAACTAATAGATGAAAACACACCAAAAGTGTGGGAAACATGTGAAAGTATGACATAATAATAATTTTTATTTAAATAGATATTAAATAACAATGATTACTTATTTTCCTATATTTTCTATCTGACATAGTCACAAGAATCAACAACACCCACACAGGATATAGACATACTTTCAGTGGCCTTGAACCAACCAGAAAAGCATGGTCTCGTCAGAGGTGTGGGTTTTGGGGTGACACCCCGAACATATTTTGAGAAAAAAAGAAAAGGATAAAACTAAAGAAATGAAAGCGATAAGAGAAACATTAGCTATGTTTCAATAATAATTACAATACCAGAGTGAGCTGATAGCATGTTTGATGGTGGGAGTAAAAGATAAGAAACATCTCAAGAACAACCCACGTGTGAAGATCCCGCCCCACCCCCACCAGTTTTGAGGTGAGATATTCCCCTAAAAACAATTCTTAATTGAGGTAGTCAATTTTCTAATAATTGTTTCTGTGAAATGTGAATTAGATAGACAATGGGCACTAATACCTTTCCTATATATATATTATACAGGGTGAAAATGACTGTGATTTATATCTTTCAACACCCACCTGTCACCTTGTAGCAAGGGAAAAAATATTCAATATATAGAATGACATGCTACACAATAGACAACTTTCGACAAATCACGTCAGAGTGTCAATTACTATAGACCTAGAGCTAAGCACTGAGCTACCTATTCCAACTGAGGATGTAGATATTCATACGGTCGAATAAGCTCTAGGAACATTCATCGCATGACCATCACATCCTGTAAAAAAACATGTTTACAATGAGATATTAATTTCCAATTTAATTTTCCAGCTAAACCTTAATCATTAAATAAAAAAAGGTCTTAATTGAATAATGTTATTATAGAGGGACAAAGGGAAGGGGTGAAATGAAATACTAGTTCAAAAACATCTCAAGGATCAACCAACCGATCAAAATAATCTACCCAAAGCACCTTAACCCCCCGTTCTATATCCACATTTATTATCATTGAAGGCTCATGTAGATACGAAGTTGAAATATAGTGGTAATAACATAATTTATTTCAAATAAAATATGTATGGAGGGGAAGATCTAGACTCCATTGGTTTTTAGATTGAAACTAAAATCCTAAACTATGATTAGTTAGGTGGCTCAGTTGTAAATTTTTACATGAGGTATGTTTTCATGATTTGATTTTCCAAAAGATGATATACTATGATAATTATGACTAAATACATTTTATATTTTTTGAAGGCATATATATGAAAAAAATTAAAGGGATTTCCCCATGAACAAAAATTTGGACTCATTATCCTTACGTCACCTCTATAGAACAAGAAAACATAACTTCCAAGAAACATGATGAAATAGTGATAGAACTACTCAAATCGTTTAACAACAAAATTACAGATGACATACTCTTCTTAATACCAATGATGCAAGGGTAAAACTCTAAAATTTAAAAATATCAAATATATTTTAATTTATTTCATTACTTATTCTTTTTTGTGTTATTAAGAAGCATTGGATGCTCATTGCAGTCAATTTGGATACTCTAAAGATTTATTTCCTGGATTCAATGCATGGATATCCAAAAAAAATTCCACAAATGATGACGTTTTTCAATTTTTAATACACCACATCCAACATTTTAAAACGAAACATCCAACTATATAATTTATGTTATCTTTAAATGATGATTCTATTATGATAGGGTGGTGCGTGAATATCATCTACATTATGGAATGAGGCCAGGGGAAAAGGACAAGAAACCAGACAAGTACTACGACTGGATAAGTATCAAGGTATATATAATAATATTTCACTGTCCAAACACATATAAAAAATTACTTATTTTTATCAATGTTTTTACAGTGCTTGAAACAAAAAAACGATAAAGATTGTGGTTATTATGTTTGTAAATTTATGAAAGAGATCATATTCCATAAACAAACCAACATCTCTAAAGAGGTATTTTTGAAGAGAATTTCTATTTCATTTAAAATAATTATTAATCCTTTGTTTATTTTTATTTTTTTAGTACTACCATGACTGCTGAAAATATTCATATTCACAAGACGATAATGATATGCTTAGAAACAAATGTGAAACAAACCTAATATAATTATGTACAAATACAGAATGAAGATGGTAAACTTCCCAACTTATTTCAACTTTAATAATCTTGTTTTCGTTATCTTTCTCTTTGTTTTATGGTAATGTTGTGATTTGTATTGGCTAAACACCTCACTGAAAATCATGGCTGTTGGTGGTCCTTGTTTGCGCACTAAATGAATTGCATGTTTGTTTTTTTAAAAGAAATTGATGGTCCTTATTTACAAGGTATGTGTGTTGATGATAGACCATAAAAGATAAAGAGTATCCAGAAGGGGTTTCCCCATCCCTTGAGTTTTTTGTGACATTTTGAGACATAACGGGCATAGGAGATTAATACACTCTTCTCAAAATGTCACAAAAAACTCAAGGGATGGGGAAACCCCTTCTGGATACTCTTTATCTTTTATGGTCTATCATCAACACACATACCTTGTAAATAAGGACCATCAATTTCTTTTAAAAAAACAAACATGCAATCATTTTCAACAACAAGAAGGGGTTTTCTACAAAAAATCGATTTAATATGGAATATTGGAAGTTCCCCTCTTTAGTCGACCCAGAGAAGAACCAACTATCATATATTCATTCAGAGGTCCTGAATATATGATAGTTGGTTCTTCACTGGGCTGACTGAAGATATGGTACATAAGGAGGATGTTATTCCATGTCAATCGTACATGGCTTAAAGGTTTTCCCATAATCCTTCTAAACTGGGTAGATTGAGCATATTGAGAAGGTCAGGTCTCTTTTTTAGGTTTTAGAGGTAAGGGTGCATTGATTTTTAGGCAGAAAAATATACTTAAAATTTGTTCTAATACTTTAGTACAATAATCCACGATTCATTTTTGATGTGTAGGAATCAACCACACCTCAATCTAATGTGCAATGTCATCGGTATGACTCCAAATGTTTTTTTATTTAAAATTGTTATTAATTCAAGTAAAAAACACAAATAACATATTGAAAACCAAATAAATGCATTAAGATTGTTTTGATACTTTATTAAAATGATCTATTAGTCATTTGTGACGTGTAATAATCAACTACACCTCAATCTGACGCACGGTGTCACCGGTATGACTCTAAATGTGTCTTTTTATTTAAAATTGACATTTATTCAAGTAAAAAAACCCAACTGACATACTAAAAACTGGAAAAACATATTTATATTGTTTTTATATACTACGAAAATGATCCATTAGTCAGTTGTGATCTGTAGGAATCAACCCCACCTCAATCCAATGAACAGTGTGACTGGTATGACTAAAAGTGTCCACTAATAGTTTAAAATTGACATTTTATTTCAAAACGCGTCACTCACTAAAAACAAAGAAAACACACTCCAATTTTCTTCCAAATTAATGACATCAATTCTTAAGTCTCTTATGATGTGTATGAAGTAGTTTCCCATTAAACCGAAACACGATGTGACCAGTATGACTCAAATTGCTTGTTTTCGGTTTGAAATGAAATTTTAGTAAAAAAGCACAACTAATATACTAAAATCCAAGTAAATGCATTCTGATTGTTTTTATACTTTAGGAAAACAATCTATTAGTATTTTTTGATGTCTAGGAATAAACCAAACCTCAATAAGACACATTATGTGACCTGTATAACTCTAAATGTGTCTTGTTATTTAAAATTGACATTAATTCAATTAAAAAAACACTACTGACATACTAAAATCCAAGAAAACACAATTGTATTGTTTTGATACTTTATGAAAACTATCCATGAGTTAGTTTTGATGTGTAATAATCAATCCCACCTCAATCCAATGCATCATGTGATTGATATAACTAAAATTTTCTGTTACAAGTTTAAAATTGACATTTTAGTTCAAAACGTGTCACTCACTAAAAACAATGAAAATGCGCTCCAATTATCTTACAAATCAAGGGAAACAATTTGTAAGTATTTTGTGATGTGATTCAAGTAGTCTCACATCAAATAAATGCATGATGATACCATTATGACTCAAATTGCATGTTTTTTATTTGAAATGACATTTTAGTAAAAAAACACAACTGACATACTGAAAAATGAGGAGATGCATTACGATTGTTTTGATACTTTAGGAAAATGATCTATCAACCATTATAGAAGTGTAGAAATCAACCACACCTCGATACGATGCGCAGTGTCACTGGTATGACTCCAAATGTGTCTTGTTATTTAAAATTGACATTAATTCAGGTAAAAAAACACAACTAACATACTAAAAACTGAGAAAAATCATTTGGATTGTTTTTTATACTTTAGGAAAAAAAATCTATAATTTAGTTGTGACATGTATGAATAAAACCCACCTCAATTTGATGCATCAGGTAATCAATATAACTAAAATTGTCTGTTATGAGTTTAAAATTGAAATTTTAGTTCAAAACATGTGACTCACTGAAAACAAATAAAACACACTCTGATTGTATTCAAAATTAAGGAAAACAATTCATAATTCTATTGTGATGTTTATCAAGCAGTCTCACATCAAACCAATGCACGATGAAACCGGTATGACTCAAATTGCATGTTTTTGGTTTGAAATGAAATTTTAGTAAAAAACACAACTGACATTATGAAAATCAAGTAAATGCATTTCGATTATTTTGATACTTTAAGAAAATGATATATCAATCATCTGTGATGTGTAGAAATCAACTACACCTCAATACAATGCACGGTATCACTAGTATGAATCCAAATGTGTCATGTTATTTAAAATTGACATCAAGTACAAAAACACAACTGACATACTGAAAACCAAGAAAATACATTTGGATTATTTTGATACTTAAAATAAAAAATCCATGTGTAAGTTATGACATGTAGGAATCAACCCCACCTCAATACGGTGCACCATATGATCAGTATAATTAAAAGTGTCTGTTACAAGTTTAAAAGTGATAGTTTAGTTCAAAACATGTCACTCATTGAAAACAAAGAAAACACACTCCAGTTGTTTTAAAAATTAAGGAAAGTGATTAATAAGTCCATTGTGATGTGTGTCAATAATTCTCACATCAAAACGGTGTACGATGTGACTGACATGACTCAAATTGCATGTTTTTAGTTTGAAATGACATTTTAGTAAAAAAACAAAAGTGACACACTAAAAACTGAGGAAATGAATTCCAATTGTTTTGATAATTTAGGAAAATAATCTATAAGTAATTTTTGATGTGTAGGAATCAACCACACCTCAATCCAATGCACGATGAGCATGACTCCAAATGTTTCATGTTATTTAAAATTGAAATTAATTCAAGTAAAAAAACACAAATGACATACTGAAAACTAAGCAAATGAATTCAGATTGTTTTCATATTTTAGGGAAGCAATCCATGAGTAAGATGTGAAATGTAGGAATCAACCCCACCTCAATCCAACAAATGGTGTGACCGGTATGACTAAAATTGTACGCTATCAGTTTAAAATTGACATTTTAACTCAAAACGTGTCCCTCACTAAAAACCAAGAAAATGAACTCTGATTGTCTTCAAAATTAAGGACAGAAATTCATAAGACCTTTATGATGTGTATGAAGTAGTCTCATGTCTAACTGACACAGGATGCGACTGATATAACTCAAATTGCATGTTTTTGGTTTGAAATGACATTTTAGTTAAAAAACACAACTAACATACTAAAAACTAAGGAAATGCATTCCGATTGTTTTGATACTTTAGGTCAATGATCCATTAGTCATTGTTTACCTATAGGAATCAACCCCACCTCAATACGATGCACAGTGTGACCATTATAACTCAAAATGAGTCATTTTTATTAAAAATTGACATTTTTTAATATATTCTTCATGTTAATGTTTAATTTATTTATTTATAGTATTACTAACATAATATTTGTTTTCTTATGTATGTGGAACCTTTTTCTCAAGTTGGGATGATTTTTTTGGTAATTTTTACCATCAGAGGAAATTTTTTAAAGGGGACCATAGACGTCAAAAGAGAAAACATTAATGTTTTTAACTATTTATTGGATATTTGTAAATGTAATTTTATCAAAAATTGTTCAAAATGTATATAGAAGTGTTTTTTTGGTATATAGAATGAGTTAATATTTTTGTATTCATGATGTAAATTAAATGTATATATCATTGTTTTCCAAGCTTTTGTGTGCGCTTCTTGTTTTTTCATCATTTTCACAGTGTATGTGGTTATTTTGTATATACTATGACTGGTTAGTTTTGAGTAGCTTTTTACTGGTTTGTGAAGGTTATTTTTTCTAGTTCTGTTATTTTGGTTTATTGTTTTTTTATAGGTTTCTGGGTGTGCAATTATATAAACAGCACGCCCAGACATGGAATCCTTTATCAACTCTTCAATTAGCACTGATAAAGGCCCACCGTTATGAGCACTAATGGAAGTACTGATAAATGGGGACTTTATCAGCACTTTGCATAGTGCTGATAAAGGGAGGCCTTTATCAGCTCTTTTTTTATTCCTCATAAAGGTTGTCCTTTTTCAGCACTAAAAATAGCACTGATAAAGAATACCCCCCCCCTTAATAATGGTTCGATTAAGAACGGTTTTTTAGCACTAATAAAGACTTTTTTAGCACTGATAAAATCCTGTTTTTTGGTAGTGACTGTGTGTCTGTATTAAAAAACTAATATATATTATCAACATATTCTAACATATGTATATACATATTAATATATAATATATGTAGATATATATAAATATATATATATATGTGTATAATTATACTTATTGATACACATATAATATATATATGTATGTTGTATATATGTATTTATTTTTTTGTAAACTCACAAAAAAACATATTTTATAAATGTATTTAAAACAAATCTTATAAATATATATTAACAAAACTATATATATATTAATATAAATCTATATTAATATACAAATAAATATAACTATATATATAAATATATCAATAAAGGGAGAAAAACAAAATGAGCAAGTGGTAGAGGTGCAGATGCGCAAGGGAGATGTCTAAGGTTCGAATCCAAGTAAAATTAGGGGTGTGCAGGCGGGTTCATGTGGGTATAGGGCTGTTAAACAGGTGCGTAGGAAGGAGGTGGTACCAGTGGGTGCATGGGAGCAGGCTGTGGTGGGGCAAGCACTGTTGGGGGGGGGGGGGGTCAAGCGGTGTTAAAAGCCCCTCTGATTTACAATTTTTTTACTTTTATAAGCGCAAAAAAAACGCTGAAAAATGACCCTTTTATCAGTAATTTTTTAGTGCTGATAAAGTGAACCTTTATCAGTGCTAATAAAAGGGACCCCCTTTTAAAATTACTTCGATTATCAGTGCTTTTTGAACACTGATAAAAGTGATTTCTAACACTTTTAAAAGCAATATTTGTGGTTGTGGGAGTTTTTTTTATAAATTTTGGATATGAATTTTTGTGAAGTTAATTTAAAATTTATACCTAATTTTTCAGGTATTTGCAAAAAAAATTAGGTTTACAGCCAAGTAGGCTCTTTAACCTGGCTGTAAAGCCTCATAGCTATCACTCGATGGTTCCAGCTAGCCCAGAATAGAGCCGGGAAATCTTGCACGAGCCAACACGGGCATGTGAGCCCACGAGGAGCTGTAGGAGGAAAGTGGACCCGAAGGCCCATGTGGGCCAGGCATTGCGGCCTAGCCCATATCGATGTGTGAGTGTGTATGTGGGATCTCATCTCCATTATTGGCATCAGAGCCACCAATTATGTGGATTGTATTAAAATGAACTACAAAATTTAGGTGGAAAACTGATTTGGGACATATTATTTTCGTTGTATTGTTCATATTAACAAAAACACATCCATTTCGTCCAATTTCTCGTGCCATTTTCTCAAACACCCCACTATTCTACTTCATTATCCAATGTTTTTGCCTTACACCACTCAATATTGCCTCCCATGGCAGGCTATCACCATGAAACACCATTTTCGACACCCGAACCACTTGTGCTTGAGCTTCTCAACCACTGCCCATGCCCGAGACCGCCATGAAAGACCTCAGAGGCCTTCTCCCACAACTGTGAGGTCCTATTTGAAGGATACCATCACTATACTTGACAAATTATTCCTTTCCAGCCACTGTTAAGTTCATAGGGGTTGAGAAGCTCGCTCTTCATTTCTCTGGTGCCTACCCCTTCACCTCATTGCATGTTGTCATGCACACCATGCACGATCCATACACACTATGAACGCAAGGAGGAGTCCACATCGAGACCTATCCTACACATCACATTTGAAGTTGTGTGATCTATGATGCTTTTCAATTAATCATCCCAAATATCGGGGACAAGAAATATTAAAATTAAGAAAAGATATGCCCACAAATTTGGGTGGTGATACCACCGAAGAGAAGGTGTGATACGCATCCTCTATAAATAGAGTAGCCCACTTGCAATGCAATATTCACTAAAAACTAAAGAATAACACTCTATAAGAGGATACTTACATTGTCATTTTTTATTTAATTTTAATTTTATTTATTTTTAATTTTCTTTTCCTAAACAATTAATTCATGCATTTATTTTTTATTAAAGTGTTCTCCCATCCAACCACTCTTTTCTTTATTCTTTAAATTATTTTATTCTTATTATAATTATTTTAGGTTCTTAATTTTCTAATTTTCATTTTATATTATTTTTATTCTTTCTCTCTCTCTATCTTATTCTATTTTTTTGTTGTGATTTATTGTGTTTTCTTTCTTCTTCCATTCCAATTCTCTTTTATTTTATTTTATTATTCTCTCTATATTATTTCTATTCTTTTTATTATATTCTAAATCTTCATTTTATCCACCAAATTGACCTCACACCCTATAAAATAATGGGATAACATGAGGCTTGACCCTAGGGAGGTAAGTGGTGTTTTCCATTCATTCTGTAAGTAAATTTATATGTTTTATTTAAATTTTTGGTGAGAAAAATTAAAGTGTATAAGTGTGGTAGTTTCCCACCACGAAATTGAACCCAAACTCATTTCATTACTTTTATTAAACCTTGTAACTCATTTCTATTGGATACAACATCTTCATACTATGGAGTTAAACTATTCAGTGGATGAAATGAAATATGATGAAGTCAGGTCCTAGAAGATGTCTCACTCTCGATTGAGATATAACATCAACATTGATTATAGGAAGAGGTGGAATTAATATTGTAATAGATATTCAATATTTCACACCACTAAATAAAAAAATAGTATTTTAAGAGTGATATTTCATGATTAAACAATAAAAGTAAATTTAAACACAAAAAATAAGAGTGATGGAACCCATTAACCAAACCACAAAGGACAAGTTATTTATTGCTGATCACATTATGTTTAGCATTTTGTGTTAGTATAATTTTAGAATGTCACTTATCTTCTAAAATTTTTTTTTTTCATAAAATATTAAAAAAATCAAAAAATATGTAGTTTAGGTGAATTACATTAAGTAGGTGAACAAATGTAAAGCTCCTCAAGTGGGACAACCCTGGTAATCCTTTTTTCTACATTAAGAAGATAATTTTTTTCCATTCCCTACGATAGACATGCGTCAAAATTGGCATCATTCCCAGAGATATAATATGTAGTTTGTTTTATTTTTCTATTTTTACAATATATAGTTCTTAAATTATTTTAAAAAATAAAAATAATTCCATGTTGTTTTCAAATGGTTATTTTTTCAATTTACAAAAAATTACTCATGGGTGAAAGAACAATAAATAGACTATACTGGGATGCCCTCAAATTAAGGGTTGATACTCTTATGATAATGGAAAAGAAGAATAAAAATGACATAGAGATAGACTACACACCTCATGATTTTATGGGCATAGTCTATCAACTCCAAATTGACATGAAAAAGTTTGAGTCCAAGAATAAAGTTCCACCATTTTCCCCCAATTTCACTGAAGACAACCAAGAAATTAAATAAGAACTCAAGGAAATTCAACATCCCAACCATTTTAGAAATTATATCCAAGATAAGCATGATGATCTAGAGTGGATTCGTAATGAGTAAGACTTTCCGTATAAGCTACATGCGGGAGATCAACAAGATATGGATGACTTCTGTAATGAGTATGAGGTATAACTTGATCTCTCTGGTCCCTACAAAGTAGAATAACCAACACCTTTTCATATTTTTAAATCCATGGAATAATAATCCATACAAGTGATGGATTTTGAAAAAATATGGAGAAGCCCAACTACATGCCTCCATCCAATGAGATTTGACTCAAGAGGCACTCACCATTGAAAAAGAAATTGAAGATGAACTAGCTAAGGAAGTCAATATTATCTAAAAACTTATTTTATTTGACTTTATTCAACCTGAATTTAGTATGAATTCCCATTTAGTTGAATTTTTAGATTCTTACAAACCTTTCTATGCCTTAAAGAAAGATGAATAAATTGAACATACACCTATTGAGGAACACATGGAGCTTTGTGACTTTGACGAACATGCTTTCGAGGAATCTCATGAAGAAATCCAAGTAGTTGAGATTGAGGAAATCAAGACACATGATGATAATATTTAAAGTGATAAATTTCTTATTAATAATTCAAATTTAAATTTGACTCACATAATAATACCTTTTTAAATTTTCTTTAAATATTCAATTCATGCAGCCCATGTTGAGACTGTACTGAAAAATAAAGAGAAGGTTTCAAAAGTATAAATCAAGGAAGATGATGATCCATACTTCATCCTACCCCAACCATGAAATATATAATTAATTGTGAAGGGGTTGAATCTGGTATATTCTATCCATGGATCATTCCTCACCAAAATGGGAGAAGTGAATGTAAGGAAAAGCCACATGTGGTGGTTCAAATCTAAGAAAATCCACCCACCATTTGACTTTGGATAACAACTGGAACTGCCCAATGGAAGCATTAAAAATCTAAGTCCATATTTTGGGATTATACCAAGACATACCCTTTAATTTTATTTCGGTAAAATTAGATTTTAATTTCACTCTTAGAACTATTTTAGGATGCAGCCCACTCCCTTAGTCTTTTTGACATTAAAATACAAGATCCATATGATTAATTGAGTAATTTAATTTTGTAGGACCATGATGGGAAAAAGTAGTCCCAAATATAATAAGAATGGTATTTTATCATCATGGTAATAGGGAGATCATTCTTAAAATATTTATTATTCAATCTACCTTCATTTTTTGTCCCAAACATGTTTATAGCTTTAAACTGGAAATTTCATGCCCATACTTGAATTCATGGTTTACTTGACATATCTAGGAGACATGAATTTCCTAGGAATATAGTGATTATGTGTTTTATATCTCAATGATAATGGGACTAAATGATTAAAATGGATAACTTAATTATTAATGTGAACCATGTATATTAAATCGAGGACTGACGATTTAAGGGAATTAGTTGATTCTTGTAAATGAAATTTCTGAATAAATTTTCATACTTTTAATTTCTAAAATTCGTTTCAATTATTTTTTTTATTTTTTATAATACCTTTATTGATTTCCCAAAGTTATATATCTCATTACTAAGAGGATTTCTAGACCAAGTACTGTCTATTTATTCTTGATCATATTTATTTAGTGATCTCAGGACACTCCACCTACAAGAACTTGCACTGCAACTTGTCAAAGGTAATGAATATGACTTTTTTTAAATTATTTAGTCATATTTTGAAAATAAATTATACTTGGATAAAACCTTTATATCAATCCTTGTTTATCCTATATAAACCATGAATTCCCATGTTAGGAATGAGAAATGTTTCAATCCATTTTTACCCATTCCTACCCTGATCTTAGTATTTTGAAAGAAATTTTAAAGTTAAATTGTGGGGGTTGGGAAATTCATGGTGTTAGGTATGAAATTAAATATATGTAAATAGTGGTGGGTGATAATTTTGGGTGTTGAATAAGTTTTTTTATTCATACATTATATTATGTTGTTTTTTACCTCTTGAATTAAAGAAAATGAAAAAATAGGAATGGATTGTTACTTAGAAGAATAAAAAATCACCATAGTTAGACCAATTATTTTTATTATATGTGGTTAGGTGGTAGATTTTAGGTTTTCTCAAATAATTAATTTTAAAAAATGAATAAATAGGAAAAAATGTACATTTAATGAAAAAAATTGAAAGTAGAGAAAAAATCAAAAGGGTACAAATCATTCATTATAATTTATTTGATCAAGACCATTAATTTGAGGTTTGGAAAAGTAAGATTTCTCACAATTTGAATGGGTTAGTGTCATTCCACTTTTATTTTTTATATCATGCATTATACTTTAATATAAAATTCTTCTCTTTGATCCTTAATTTTTAATCATCAATTCCTACCAAACTTAAGCCTCAAACTCATATAAACCTTAATTAAAAATCCCTAATGATGTTATGTGACTTTTTTCATAACAAAGTAGATAAATTAGATCCTTTACTAGAATATGGATAAGTAGTAAGTATTCATGATATGAGCATAAATCTACTTGAAATAATATCACAAGTGATGAGTGAAATGATTAAAAAGAGTTATAGATCATTATTTGTCTTGTTTAATAATAATAAACTAAGAAACTTGAATGGATTAAAGAATAAGCTCCACTATTTTCAAAAGGGAGGAAGTAAAATACTTGAATTGATTGTTTCTTTGGAAATTGATGAACTGAATTGACATTTTATGTAGAATTTGAAAATTTAATTTGACATTGATAATTGTTTAATTTTATTGATTTGTATTTTGAATATTGGTAACATTGGTTCCCTTTGAATTTATTATTGATATTTTATTATTGAGGTAAATAATGGTTTAAGTTTGTGGGTATTTTAGAGAAAAATATTTCATGCATAATTTTTTTTAAAAATCTAAGGTTTTTTAATGGTTTCAAATCTGAATCTACTTTAGTTTAATTGTTTTAATCAAAATTGGAAAAGTATAAAAGATTATTTTAAATGGGTTAAAATGAACAAAGAATGTTTAATTTTAAGTTGGTGTTGGTTTAATTATTTTTTATTGTAATTTTTTGAAGTAGATTTTAATTTTTATATCACATTTTTCAGGTTCTTCATTAAAAATTAGGTTCCAAGACAAGAAATCCCTCAACCTGGAAACCAATCATTATAGATAGACCTAGATAGGACCAATGATCTAAGAATAGTATACGAAGATCCTTCACGGACCAGAATGGGCTTGTAAGACCACAAGGAGCCGTGGGAGTAGAGTGGGGCCAAAGGCCAGTGTGGGATAGCCCATGCGGCCTAGCCCATGTTGGTGTGTGAGTGGAAATGCAAGAGCCCTTACCCACCATAGGAATATGATCCACATATATCATGGAATGTATTATAAATAATCATGCCCTCTATTTGAAAAAAATATGATACATGATTTTTTTTGAATGGTTTATATTAACAAAAAAGTGGTTGTTTCGTCCATCTATATCACCCCACTTATGGAAACCCCACTCCACCACTACATCTACCAATGCTGACACCTTCCACCCCTCAATATCACCTCCACCACCGTAATATCACTGATAAAACAATGATTGACACCAACAAATCTTGTTCATGAGCTTCTCAACCACTTCCCATTCCTGGGACCTCCCCAAAAGACCTCAGAGGCCTGCTCTGACCACCATGAGGCCCTATTCGAAGGAAACCATCACCATGCTCAATAAATGATCTCTATCTGGACACTATGGAGATTGGAGGGGTTGATGAGCCTTCTCATCACTTCTATGCTTCTTGCACCTTCACTGCCTTCTATGTGGCCCTTTATTACATGCACTATCCATGCACATCATGTATGTAAGGAGGAGCACTAAATCATGGGTCTACACATTTCCTTTGAAGCCGCTTGATCTACATGAGATTTCAATTCATCATATTGAGTTTTTGGGATAAGAAATCTTAAAAAGATTGAAATATATGCCCATATATTTGGGAGGATATACCATTAAAGGGAAGCCGAGGCACTCCTCCTCTATAAAAAGAGAAGGATTATAACATTACCAAAGAAATCTGCACCACCCACCGGAGGAGGATTCTATGCTGAAGTATGCTTCCATTTTAATTATTTCATTTTTTTCTTTATTTTTTATTTTATTTAATTTTAATATTCTTTTCTTAAACAATTAATTCATACATTTTTTATTAAATTGTTTCTCTCATCCACCCATTCATCTTTCTATTCTTTTTTATTTTATTTTATTCTTTTTATAATAATTTTATGCTTTTAATTTTATCATTTTCATTTTATTTTTTTATTCTCTCCCTCCCCCTTATTCTCTTTTTATTTTTGTGATTTCATGTGTTTTATTTCATCTTCCTTTACCATCCTATTTTATATTATTTTCTTATTCTCTATCTTTATAATATTTTTTTATTATTTTTAATTTTCTTTTCTTATTTTTATCCACAAAATTGATATCTCACCCTCAATAGTGAGGGGATAACCAGAGGATTTACCTATGGGAGGTAAGTGGTGTTTTCATTCATTCTGCATGTAAATTTATATGTTTTATTTTCATTTTTTGGTGAGTAAGAGTTAAGTGCATGAGTGTAGAGGCTTACCACCACAACAATATACTAAAACTCATTTATATTCTTTTATTAAATATATTATCTACCATCTACTAGATGAAATCACTTCATATTATGGAGTTGAGCCATTCAATGGATGAAATGGTATACAATGGAGCCAAGTCCTAAAACATGTCACACTCTCGATTGAGGTGTACCATAAAAATTAATTAGAGGTGGATGTGAAATTAATATTTCTATAGGAATTCAAGATTTCACACCACTAAATAAATAAATAGTAGTTTAAGAGTGATATTTCCTTATTAAATTATCAAACTAAATTTAAACACCAGTAATGATAGTGATAGAACCCACAAACCAAACAACAAAGTCCGAGTTCTTTATTTCTAATAACATTCCATTTAATATTTGATGTTATTATTAATTTTATCATTTCATTTATCTTCATAAAATCCATTTTTCTTATTAAATAAGAAAAAAACCAAAAATAATTAGTTTAGGTGAATTAGACTATGTGGGTGAACTATTGTGAAGCTCCTTAAGTGAGATGACCTTGGTCAGCTTCTATGTTGCATTAGGAAAATAAAGTTTATTTTTACACACCCAATGATTGGTGCGCATAAATCATGAATCATGTACTTTAATGTATTGATGAAAACCACAATGACATATTATTTTGTAAGGTTAGGATTTATTGGGTGTATTACAAATGATATAGAATTAATGGATAATTCCAGAACAGATTTATCCCTTTTGTCCCTTGATGGATGTTGATATCTCAAGGACATTTATGAGAATGGATCTACCTATACAAAGATATAACCATGACTTTTGGTTTCAAACATTCAATGAAAAATGGATCAAACATATAGGCTGACGGGCCCAACATACAACCTACATTATTAGAGATATAATGGTAACAAAATTATATTTCACTGTAAGGGCTCATAAGAAGTTGGGTGATATTGAAACATTAACTTCTTTCTAAATGGGAGACTTGTTGTGTTGCTAGATGTTAACAATATACTTTATACATTTATTCCTAATTCCACTAAGAAATAATCCTAGGAGGTCAAAAACTAAGTGTATATGCAATCTAGGTTAAATTAAAGTATTAAATTTAACAAGTTAGAATAAATAATATTTATTTTGGTTTGGTTGATTTACATAATTCAATAACAAGTTATTTGATAAATAAGTGAATTAAATAATAATTATTGTTATTTATTTGTATGTTTGGAGAAGATAATATTTTTTATATTAATCAAAAAATAATATAGTGATATTTATTTATTAAACAATCATTATTTGAGGATTTATAAATGATGATGATATAAAGTAGACCAAGATTAATATTTCCATTAGAAATGATATAAATGATATTTATTTATATTCTTAATGATTTAAACATATCAAGTGATTAATAATAACAATAATAATAATAATAATAATGGACATGGGGTCAACTAATAATATTAAAAATGGTTAAGGGATTGAGTGTGATTTTTCAACCCTAAATGTTCCATAATAAATATCTAATTTAAAATCTTTCCAAAATGAATTTTGGTGTGAAAATGAACCGATAGATAATTAATCAAGAAATAGAGTGAATTATCCATTCCTCTTATCTCAATCCTTTGATAGATTACTAAGAGTTCTTTCACTTTTTAGAAGGATATTGCTATAATCAGCCACAACAACACAAGCAACAAGATCGGGCGTGCTAGCTCTTGACGATTCTACAGTATTTTTTATAGATTTTTGTGAACATGTGCATTGTGTCTATGTTGGATTGATATATAGATATATATGTATATTATATGGAACAACACAAGAGGTGGGGGGGGGGGGGGGTGAATTGTAGGATTAAAAACATTGTGTTTACACACTTAAGAAATTAATTTAAATGATATTAAACTAATACAATTCACAACAAATACAAATAACCACAAATGACTTGGATATAAAATATATGATAAAATTTCATACTATAAGATAAGTAAATCAATTGTATTCAAATGAATTCAATAATTAGAGTAATACAATAGTGAAATATTCTACCATAGAGCGTATAAAATCTATCGATACAATATATAATAGTATGATTGTAATTGAAACAATTACAAATGTATATGAAATGAAGAAAAGAAACAAAAAAATTCCCTTTCTAAATCAAACAGTAGTGGAAATGTAAAAGTATTACAATTCTTTTATCCCAAATAGAAGGGTTATCCTTTAACCTAGGATAAGAGGTCTGTCTTACCACCACCTTGGTAGGGCCTTGATACGATGATCAGTATGTCTGCCTTGTTATCCCTGAAAGACCTCGATATGATGATCGGTATGTCTCTCTTTCTATCCTCACAAGCCCTTGATTTTGTAGGTAATAGACACCTCTGTCTTTTAAACACTTGAAAGCCCTCGATACGATGATCGGTACCACTAGCTCCCTATCCTCAGCAGCCCTCAATAATTATCACGTGATCGGTCACACAAAGAAAAACAAAGCACTTAATGAAATAAAAAAACTAAGAACGATCCATTCACATTTTGTAATCTCAAGGCTTTCGTATGAAGAAAGAAGGAAGTCACAACATCTCCCTCTAGGACTTGATAGTTGCAAAGAATGAGAAAAGTCTCTCAGTTGTTCTTCTAAGCTTCAAATGACCTCCTATTTATAGGCCTCAGGTTCCAATGGTCATATTTCCTCCAACGGTCATATTTATTTAGAAAACTAGGAGGGACTTGGACACCTGGAATTACAACGGTCATATTGAAACAGAAAAAATTATATCGTTTTGATTAGTTTATAACTAACTCCATGACACTGTTTTGATTAAAACAAAATATATATGAAGATGATAAACATGAGTACGATTTACATGTGTTTATAAAGGATAAAAAAGAAAGTGATAAAAACATGAGTACTATAATTATTACTTAGTGCAATGTAATGAAATTATACAAAGTGAGTATGATGCACAAAAGTCAGTACGATTGAAAGATTTAGTACGATTGACAGAGTTAGTACGATTGAGAGAGTCAGTAAGATTGATAGAGTCAGTACAATTGATAGAGTCAGTACGATTGACAGAGTCAGTATGATTGATAGAGTCAGTATGATTGACAGAGTCAGTACGATTGACAGAGTCAGTATGATTGATAGATTCAGTACGATTTATAGGGTCAGTAAGATTGACAGAGTCAGTATGATTGACAGAGTCAGTACGATTGACAGAGTCAGTACGATTGAAAAAGTCAGTACGATAAACAAAGTCAGTATAAAAAACCTATATGAATAGATTTGTGATTTCCAAAAAAAGACATAAAAGTCAAAAGAGGGCTTTTTACTCAACAATATCCCCCTTTTTGGAAAGCACAGAACCTGATGTAAAAAAACAGAAATACTTATCTCCCCCTGAGTTATTAAAAACTATTCTGAATATGAAATTGAATACAACTAACTCCCCCTTAGGTATATACTTTCCTAAGGATTGTATTCATAAAAAAATTTCTTGATTTAAAAGTATTTGTTTAAAACATTCTTCCCCTTATAAAACATTCTCCCCCTTTGTGATTTACAAAAAGAATGGGGTAATCTTGAGTTACCTGAAAAATTTAGAGAAAAAAAATGCAAGGCAAATGGAAAGATACCATAAAACTTATTGAGATGAAAAACGTTTATAGAATTTGAAATGTAAATAAAGAAAGATACACGAAAATATTCATTTGTTTTCTCTTTCCTTTTCTTTCTTGATAAACTCATGAAGAACAACTTTCATTCTTTTGATTTCTTTCTTGTCCTCGGAGATAGAATCACCCTAGGATTTGAAAAGCTCATGTTGATTGGAAAAACACTGATCTTGATTCTTGATAGTCTCTTCTTGGACTCTGATTACTTTTTCAAGAGTATCAATTCTGTCTTATAGATTATTATTGTCTTTAGATAACACGGAATTTTGCTTCTTCAACAAAACTATTTCATCTTTGAAAGATGAAACCTTCAAAAACTCTGTCTGAAAAGCATTAATTCTATCTTGTTGCTCTTTTATTGAAGGAATATCAGCTCTATGAGTTGTTGACATCTGATTCAGTCTTTCAAAGGTTTCTTTGTCAAGCTTATTGAATGCAATAGAAAGATCATTTGAAAGACTACTTAAGTATTTAATTGATATTTCATGATCAGTCACTAAGCTTTCTATTTTGTATAACCACTTTGTCATTCTATTGCATGCCTTCTTATGAGCAGCCGAACATTGAAACAAAACTTTCAAATTGGATTCTATTGACAATACATTCTTTCTTAGTTCCCTTACAGAAACAAACTTCTTCCTTTGATTGTCAGTGATGAAATAAATTTTCCCTTCAATTTGAGGAAAATAAAGAATAGTCTTCTCAATTCTCCATAATACATGAAAAATATAATCACTTTTCTTGATAGAAATTATGTGTTCTAAATCAGTATCCTCATCATAAGAATCCAGTTCATTTGATCGTCTTGAGTCTTCAACTGGATATTTTCCTTTGTCTTATTCTTTCTCCTTTTTTTCTTCTTCCACTTTGTCACTAATAACAATTACTTTTTCGGTCTGAGATGATTGAGCACCTTGCTTCACTTGAGAAGGAAATATTTACGAAGGGGTTTTAAGAGATTAGACTGGTGTTTGATCGGTGTGAGGATTTTGTTGAATGCCTTAACTTTGCTTTTGAAAGGATTCCTCTCTACTCTTTTTAGAACTTTAAAGAAATTCCAAAAGAAAATCTCTTTCCTCTTCTTCAACTTCCTGTATTTCTTTTAAACTTGTTTCCCTTTCTCTTTTTCTAGAATACTCTGTATGATAGGTTCTTGATGAAATTCTTCCGTTAGATGATCACTGGCCACCTCAACCAATTTCATGATTTTAGAGACATCAAAGTCTTGACCTTTTCTTTTCAAAAGAGTATTCTTTTTCTTTTCAGCCTAAAGAGTATCCTCTACCCATATCCTCTCAGTAAAGGCTTCTGCTGGATCAAGACCAAACTTAAGATGACCTTATTTTCTTTGTTCTATTTCCTTTATCCACTTAGCCACATTTCCTTGTTGTATTTAGGTTTCTTCTTGGGCTTACAACTGATTTGGGGATCTGACTTCTGAGGAGCAACAACAGTTGGATTTTTTTCAATTGGCATAGGTGCCGATTGATTTGGGGCCGATTCGGCTTCAACAGCTTTAACAAAAAGTTTTGAATCTTCATCAAAACAAACACATAACTTCTTCAACTTACTCATACTAATCCAGGAAGGCTTCAGTTATTTCAACTGTCCTTTGAGAGGAATATTACAAAACTTCAGGCTCTCAAGAATGAACTTAGTAAGAATAGATGGATACATAATCAAATGAGACTTGATCGCTCCTGACTTGACATTATTGATTGTTTCAAATATGTATCCCATGATATTTACCTTTCTCATGTTTACAAGATAGTCTAGCATGAAGATATCTGAAACCTTAAGATTTTATCTATCCCCTCTTCTTGGGATACGAAAGACTTTCATCCGAAGCACAAAAAACCTATTATCTATAGATAAATGAGCTACCTTTCTCTTCTCTTCATTGATAAGAAATAACGACTTTTCAGCACTTTCTATATTAAACATACCTACTTCCTCTGGTAGTTTATGATATGGACAAAAATAATCACCTTCTATTGAGACGTTAAAAAGTGGGATGCTTGTTTCACAAACATTGAGAATTTTTTATCATACACAGCAAAGCTGATTGTAATGTTCTTGTCAAAAGATACGATTTTGTAGAACTGACTATCTTCTTCAACAAGAATCGGATCTTGGGATACATGTTTTTCCACACATAGATGTTCCCAGCCTTGAACCAAAATAATCCTCTTGATTGTTGAATCATATGTATCAAAGAAATCCTGAGAAACTAAAATTTCTCTAAAGAAGTCTTTCTCTAAAAACGTCTTTGAAGACATTTCGACCAGAGTGTTGGCAGAGGACTGAGACATATAGGTGAAGTGAAGATAAGATTGTATGGAGTCTTAAAACAAGGGAAGAGCTTCGCTAACAATTCTGAAAAACCGATGTGGGTTTTGGGAGGGGAGGGCTCTATTTATAGGCTAGGAAAGATGACCGTTGGTCTTCTACTGTTGTGATTAGAAGATAAAAAAAATCCAATGGTGGGGATTTAAAAGGGGTTTTTAAAAAAATAAATAAACAATAAAATGATAGAAAAAAAAAACAAAAAAAAGAAAGAATGTACCTGTTATAGATTCTAAGGAAATCGTTGGTTTACAATTATAAACATAATATAATACAATAACAAAAATAAAATACGCACGTACCTGGAAGGGAAAAAGAATACGATCAATTGGGAGACCGATGGAAAACAAAGACTTTACCCAAGGTTGTCATGATGATGGAAAACAAAGTCATTACCAGTGGTTGTCAAACTGATGGAAAAAAAGTCATTACCATAGGTTGTTAGGCTGATGGAAAACAAATTCATTACCATAGGTTGTTAGGACGATGGAAAACAAAGTCATTACCGTTGGTTGTCAGGCTGATGAAAAACAAAGTCATTACCATTGGTTGTCATGCCGATGGAAAATAAAGTCATTACCATTGGTTGTCATGCCGATGGAAAACATAGTCATTACCATTGGTTTTCATGCTGATGGAAAACAAGGTTGTTACCACAGGTTGATGTACCGATGGACAGAAAATCAATATGGTAACTAGGCAGACAAGATGACAAACAGAAGGTTAAAACGATAATCGGACAATCAAGATGATAAATAGAAAGATAAAATAACAATTAAAAGAATAAACAAATAAAGATCATAAAAAAATAAAAAATAAGAAACATATTAAGTAAAATTTTCTTCCCCTTTTAAGAGGAGTTTTTTAATATAAGGAGAAGTGTAAAACATAAAGTAGATATGAATGATTATTTTAATGTAATCATTCCTAGTTTCTGTTTTATAAACTCAAATCTATCGGAAGGTAATGTTTTTGTGAAAATGTCAGCAAGTTTCTCTTGAGTTATGATGAATTGTAAAATAATATCCTCTTTTGGTGTGTAATCCCTAAAAAAGTGATGCCTAATATCAATGTGTTTTGCATGAGAGTGATGTGCTGGGTTTTTACTAATAGCTATGGAACTAGTATTATAACATAGAATTTGAGTTTTGGAAAAACTCAATCCATAGTCAGTGAGTGTGTGTTTCATCCACAACACTTGATCACAACAACTTCCAGCTGATTAGATTGTGCTTAAGACCTTTAACAAACATAACATTTGAAAAAAGAACTTGTCCAAGAAAAACAATATTACCTATTCAAACAATCTTTCCTTGAGCATTATCTCCAAAGGTAACCTTTCCACCTTTTTTTCAATAATAATTTCAAAGAAATATTTTTTACTGGTCATGTGCCGAGAACAACCACAATCGATGTACCGATTGTTCTTGTTGTTGGTACACATCTTATTTTCCTGAAAAAGAAACAATTAGTTTTTCAGAATCCAAACTTGTTTGGATCTGGAAGGATTAGATAAAAGAATTTTAGGAATCCACGTTTATTTTTCAAAATGACATTTATGAAATCCTAAAGACTGAGTTCTATTAAGAGAACAATCTCATTTCCAGTGTGCACCACATTGACACTTAGTAAAAAAATGGGTACTTTCAGGAACAAAATAGTTATTACTAAAAATCAGTTTAGAATGAGTATAACCAAAACCAAAATGATTTCTCAAAGTTCATATTTGAGAATACATTTTATAAAAGTTTTCCTTGCCATAAGTAATGTTTGACAAACATTTCTTCAAGGAAAAAATTTCTGACTTTAGTTTTAAAACTAAGATTTTATCCTCTAAAACATTTGATTTTGAACTAGAGTTAGGCTCGAGAACATTTTTCATAGAAATTACATTTTCAAGATCCTTATAAAGTTTTTCCTTATCATATTTGACTTTATCAAGGGTTTTAAAAATATTTTCAAATTTAGAAGGTTTCATATCGAGATCATTAGAGAGATCTGATACTTCTTTAGTTAAAATAGAAATTATAGAATTTTCATTCTCAAGTAGTTTAGAAAACCTAGACACTTATTCATAAGAAGGTAATGTATTATCTTATGATGATAAAGACTCAAAATTCTAAGATTCATAATATTTATTATCAGTATAATTTGATTTTAGGGAAATATTTGTAATAGATTCAACATTATGTACCTTAGCCATGAGACAATGATCTTCAATTGGTAATCTGGCTATAAGTCCAATATTCCTTTGTCCTGAGGATTCATATTCTGAAGAATCATCTGATGAATCACCACCACCTGTGCTCCAAGTATCATTATCCTTCAAGACTTTCTTTGTCATTGTCTTGTAATACTTTTTCTTTTTTCTTTCAAAATGTTTATCCTTTTTATCTTTTCTCTTCAGTAAAGGACAATCGGGTCTTATATGATCAACTTTATTGAATTAATAACATGTTACCTCTAAATCTTTCTTATCCTTACTATCTTTCTTTTTGAATCTGTATTGAAAGTCTTTCTTTCCCAAAATCTTGTTCATCCTTCAAGCCTGATTGGCTAACCCATTATCTAAATGATCATAATCACTAGATTCTGACATAACAACTTTATTACCTTTGGATCTTGTTATACTTTTAGATGTTTTAGCTTTATATGTAGTAGTAAAATCTACACCTCCATTTCCATTTTTCTTCTTATTGATATCAAAAACTCTCTTCATTCATGTCTCGTGTTTTAGAAGAGTTCAAAAGAGTTCATCAAGAGTAATCTGAGAGTCTTTTCTGTTTTCATCAATTTCTTTCCTTTTTGACTCCCATTCGTTTGGCATTATATCAAAAAAAATTCTATAAGAGCTACATCATCAAGACCTTTTTCTCCCATAGATTGTAAACTGTTGAAAATTGTCATAAATCTTTGTTTCCCTTTACATACTAGTTCTCCATAAGGAAAAATAAATCCATGATACTCTGCTCGAAGCATTGCTCTTCTTGTTTCTATAACCTTAGATGTACCAAAATGTGTGACTTCCAATTTCTTTCAAATAAAATTGGCTACTTCACAATATTCATCCCTTCCATCTAATAAAACAAAATATTTTCCACTTCACACATTAGTGCAGTAAGTAGTTGAAACATAAAATTGTAATAGAAACACAATTTAGTGGAAACCTCCTCTGATACCAATTGTTGGATTGATATATAGATGTATATGTATATTAGATGGAACAACACAAGAGGGGGGGGGGGTGAATTGTAGGTTTAAAAACTTTCTGTTTACACACTTAAGAAATTAGTTTAAATTATCTTAAACTAATACAATTCACAAAAAATACAAATAACCACGAATGACTTGGATATAAAAGATATGATACAATGTAATACTATAAGAAAAGTAAATCAATTGTATTCAAATGAATACAATAATCAGATTAATACAATAGTGAATGATTCTACCATAGAGCGTATAGAATCTATCGATACAATATGTAATAGTATGATTGGAATTAAAACAATTACAAATGTATATGAAATGAAGAAAGGAAAAAAATAACTCCCTTTCTAAAAAAACAGCAGCGGAAATATAAAAGTATTACAATTATTTTATCCCAAAGAGAAGGGTTATCCTTTCACCTAGGATAATAGTTCTTTCTTACCACCACCTTGGTAAGCCCTCGATATGATGATCGTTATGTCTGTCTTGCTATCTCTGCAAGACCTTGATATAATGATTGGTATGTCTGTCTTGCTATCCCTGCAACCCCTCGATTTTGTAGGTAATCAGCACCTCTATCTTTCAAACACTTGAAAGCCCTCGATATGATGATCAGTACCACCGTCTGACTATCCTCAGAAACCCTAGATCATTATCACCTGATCAGTCACACAAATCAAAACAAAGCACTTAATGAAATACAAAAACAAAGAATAAGCCGTTCACATTTTGTAATCTCAAGGATTTCTCACAAAGCAAGAGAGAAGTCACAGTGTCTCTCTCTAGAACTTGATAGTAGCAAAGAATGATCAAAGTCTCTCAGTTGTTCTTCTCAGCATCAAATGACCTCTTATTTATAGGCCTCAGGTTCCAATGGTCATATTTCCTCTAATGGCCATATTTCTACAGAAAACTCAGATGGACTTGGACACCTGGCATTAAAACGGTCATATTGAAATAGAAAACACGATATCATTTTGATTAGTTTATAACTAACTCTACGACACCATTTTGATTAAAACAAAAGATATATGAAGATGATAAACATGTGTACGATTGACATGTGTTGATAAAGGATAAAAACAACCAAGTGATAAAAACATGAGTACTATAAGTATTACTTAGTGCAATGTAATGAAATGATACAAAGTGAGCATGATGCACAAAAGTTAGTATGATGCAAAAAAGTCAGTACAATTGACAGAGTCAGTACGATTGACAGAGTCAGTAAGATTGACAGAGTCAGTATGATTGACAGAGTGAGTACGATTGACAGATTTAGTACGATTGACCGAGTCAGTACGATTGAGAGAGTCAGTACGATTGACAGAGTCAGTACAATTGACAGGGTCAGTATTATTGACAGAGTCAGTACGATTGACAAAGTCAGTATGATAAACAAAGTCAGTATGATAAACATAGTCAGTATGAAAAACCTATATGAATAGATTTGTGATTTCCCAAAACAAGACATAAAAGTCAAAATAGGACTTTTGAATCAACAGTCTAGAGGGATTCTACCCTTTTATCCTATATTGGAAATATATTACATTATGATCTAGTTAATTGGATCACATAAAAAGTGAAATTATAAGTTGATTTAATTCTATATCTTCTCATTAATTAATTAAAAATTACATGTGAAGATCCTCCTATTCAGCTTTAGACATTTAAATATAGTAAATTAATAGACTATTTTCATTGTACATGACATTTTGATCATGTTACATAGTGATTAAACATAAATTAATACAAAAATATTATTTTTTCATACCTAAAATAATGCTTTAATTGCACCTAGAACCTACAAGTTGTATTAGAGTAGTCACATATTCAATTTAAAATTATTTATCATTCATTGGTTGGTTGCATGTGATTGTTTTTTCTTTTATTTTAAAAGATTAATTTAAATATATGAACTTCATTGTATATTCTCATACTTGATTCTCTATAACATAACTAGTAATTGGTTAATGATCAAAAATGAAGAAGTGTATGATTACCACCATCTAGAAGAGCAAATGGCTCTGCCTAGATAAAATCCAGAGTGCATAATGTGTAATTCTGGTATAAATGTCATGTAATTCTTGTGTTCATGTATTTATCATAGGATAAAGTCATATTAATTTGAGGTAATCAGATATAATACCTGACAAAATAGGATCAATGTTTATATCTGAACAGATTGGAACATGGCTTGAAGGACCACACACCATTTAACCAATTTAAATGATGTGTAGGCCTTGTTTTCTCATGGAAGAGAACATGGGTTATCCAAATGAGCCATGTATTTTATTCATTACATGGGGACTGATGATTCATTAAACTTTGAGGCCACACACCATGTATTCCTTGTACACATCATGTACCATGATTTTATCCATAGGTATGATACATGATTCATACCATGGAATGTACCATGTACATGGGAAAGTGAATTTACACCCCATGTGTGTTGGAAAAAAAATTTATGTACTTTAAATGAGTCCATGGAAGGAAATATTCCTAGTCTTAAGGAATTTTTTGGGGACATGGGAAGAAGATAGTACATGTTCGGTATTTAAGTACATGTTGTGTAGTCTCTTGAATGCAGTTACCTCAATTTTTTACTGAGAGAAAAAGTTAATATATAATTGAACCTATTTAATATGTGTTATTTTTTCATTCATTCAAAATTAAAATCTATGTCATAGGATTAACAAAAATATATTAAATTAATTTTTTTATAATTATTTTGATGAACACATGAAGTTTCCTCCAAGTACACTTGTTTACAACATTAATTTTAAATGACATTTATTTTGTTTAAAATTATAGATGATGGTGAGTTAAGGATGATTAGATGGAATGAAGGTAAATTTAACTAATTGGAATATTTCATGGAACATTATCTTAATTAAAGAATGAATTAAATTAATTGATAATAAGATTTCAAATGTATGCTCGTTACTGATTGTGTGGATGATCATGAGATTAGTCCAACCATTTGTATGGGATGGATTTATTATAATTTATTGTGGTCAAATTATTATTTATGACCTAAAATTAATCCCCTCTTACTTATTATATAATTTCATGAATTCCCACTGTTTATTTTATGTAAAACCCCTTTATCCAATCCATTAGATACCCACACATGTGTGTGAGTAAAATAGTATGCAAAGATGAATCTCCTAGGAAAGAGGAGGTGTTCCCAGTTATAGATCTTAGGAAAAACAAATCAGGGTGATACATAGGAGAGAAATGTGAAATGTTTTAACAAAATCCAAACTATGCTTCAAATATTTTTCTCATAGGGAGGTGGTTTAGTTTTTCATCATCTAAATAATCTAACCATTTGATAATGTCCTGATAATTACACTTATATTTTTTTATTAGTTTCATGGTTAATTATTTATGTATTTTGACACTAAAATATCAAATAATAAATAAATTAACAAGAATGAAATATGGAATAAAATATAACAAGATTATGTATAATTTTTTTTATCACACTTGGTTAGTCACTTAAGTAAAATCCACTTAATATTAATAAATAATATAAAAAAGAAAAAATAGTCTTTATACATAAGGATAAGAACGTAAAATTAAAATATTAAGTTGGTATATACCTCAACTACTTAATTTTTATTCAAAATAATGGATAAAATTTATTGAACAACCTAACTTGGGTGCTTTCAATTATTATGGAAATTTTTACTTGAAGTTTTTGGTTGACTTAACTTGTTTCACATCAAAGGTTTACTACCCATGTAGGACTTGGTGTAACTAAGAGAAAAATGTTTAGTAAATATTTAAATAGGATTTTAGGATATGGGAGACCACTCAAAATATCAAGTAACTATGAATTAATGTAGTTGGAGAGTTGGTCTCGCCCAAATTTACCCAAGATTTTAGGGTTAAGCGGTCACTGGTAGTTTATCTTGGGTTGGAAAATCCTCAGAGACCTAAGAAGTAACCTACATACACGTACATTATATTGATTGTTTTTGTCTATGAAGTGGCCAACATGGGTTGATTTACGATGGATTTAAAATATTACTAATAGATATAAGTTAATTCAAATTAAGATAATGAGTTGATCCTAGGTTATTTCTCAGGGTGGATTGGATGAATTCCTTTTTCAATTATTTCAACTTATTATATTTGAGATGGGTTCATTTAAGGATATCAAACAACATCATAAATTACTGGTTTAATGCCTACACAACCTAATACTAATCACCTATACAATTAAATGATAAATGTTTTGAGCACTCCAAGGTAAAGGTTCATATTAGCACTTGAAGCGTATGGCCTTAAATTCAACAAGGATGAAGGAGTTTAAAGATCGTCAAAAAAAATTCTCAATTAAAAGAAGTTATTAGACATTAATGTGGTGAGAAATAATATCTAATAAATCCCCTTGATACTCCCTTGGATCAACCTATAAATGGGTTATCCCTCCATTTAATCTATGGTTTCAATGGAAGCGGGAAGTACACTCGTGAGGGAGGAAATGGAGAAGTAAAAAAAGACAATGAAATAACGATCATTCCACCATTGTGTGATAATTTCACAAGGTTTGGTGTAAATAAATTCACACCTTGATACAACTGTATCAAAGTGATATGAAGAAGAACAAAATAAAATGATAAGAATAACTTTTTTAAGAAACTAAGATGAATTGATCAACTTACATGAGAAAGAAATGTGATTACAAACACAAAGTGGCGCCATAACACTACAATGAAATCAAGAACCAAAGATAATAAACTCTTCCACCACAAATTCCTTAAATAGTAATTTCAGGAGTCTTGGGTTGAGATACCAATAGTAAAAATGATCCCACTTGAGTATGGTAGGCCTAGGGTGGTGGAAAGTAAGGGAGAGGAGACTTTTCAACCCTTGACCCGAAGTTGAATCTAGCTTGCGTCCACTAGACAGAGGCACCTAGATGGCCATTTATGTGGACAAATCAGAGTCATCCATATAAGAACAAAATTAATATCTGGATGTATCTTAGCTCTTTTTAAAATTTCAGCCCAAATTAATTTGTGGTTTTTGAGATATGATTAAATTAGTGGGCTATTTTTTTGGGCTGCAGAATCTGGCCCAGAATTTTATCTCCAGCTTGGGCCGCATGAAACTCCATTAAAACATTTTAATTATCTCTTTTAACTATTGGATTAAATGTTCCCCATGATTTCCTCTATCTTCAGTTAAATTCTTATAATCATTAGGCTTGGATATAGTCCGCTATAGTATCTTTATTGGGATGATATTAAGTTTATATTTCCCATAATGTTGTTGGTTCAAGGACAAATTTGGTGGTATTCTAATGTGAATCTTGAAGTGCTCCCAAATAATGAATTGTTACTTATAGAATGAGATAACTAAAAATAAAATATAAAAATTAAATAAAAAACATTTTTTATTTTAGTAGGTGTTAAAAAAATGAACCATGTAATCACTACTATAAATATGTCCTTTATCTGTGCTAGAAAATTTGATTAATAGTGCTAAAAAAAGCGCTGTTAATCGAGGTGAGGATAGAGGGTTCCCTTTTATCAGCGCTCTGAAAAGCGCTGATAAAGGCCCCTTTTATGAGTGCTAAAAAAGAACTAATAAAAGGGGCCTTTTATTAGATCTTTTTTAGCACTGATAAAAGATGAAAAAATATTAAAAATAATAATTTTTTATTGCAATTTTGGGGGGTTTCAACAGTGCTTGATGCCCCCTTTTAATAGTGCCCACCACCATTAGAATAATAGGACTGAGCGAGAGCTCGGAATTCTCATGGAGTTATCCTTGGAGATTTTTTTCATTTTTTTATTTTTTTATATTATTCATTATTTCATGTTGAAGATTTCATTATTTATTTGGTAGCATCAAATGGACATGTATAATTGGTTGTATTTGATTCTTTCCATGATAATTCGGTTATAATATTTATCCTCCGTAGCTCTTTATTTTATAATTACTTCTACCAATATTCTCTAATGATATATTATCTCTCATAGTGATGTGATACCCTGATCATGAGGGTATAGTCCCACCATTGCACCATCCTAATACCATCATTGATAGTCAGAAACCTCTAGAATATGGGGTGGTGCGCTTGAGTCCATGTGCCAACCAGCCTAGCTACTGGTTTCATAGTTTTTCGGGTCAGGATGTTACAGAGTGGTATGAGGGAATTTATTTCCTTTTTAATTTCTATTTTGTTATGGTAGATATGAGACTAAGAATGTGTTGGAAATTGGTAAATTTTCATGTATAGGAGTGATAAATCCATGCATGTGGAAAATTCCAAGTGGATCAGGATGGGATTGTTGTTCGTGAAATTCATTGTAATGATTGGCTGTGATTTCACCTTGAGTGATTAGTATAATTTTTCTACAAATTGATTTATGAGATTCAAAGTATATACATCTAGACTATACAGTAAGGATGTGGAATTACTTATAGAGATAATATTTCCAATATTTTTCATATCTAATTTAATGGTTAAACCCCACCAGTTTGACATTTTATGTCAATTGCATCGTTTTTGGAATTCAGGAAATATTTGAGATTAATTGTAAAAATGATGTAATAATGGACTTATAATTTCATTTAATTGTATAATGTATTCTAGGATTGTATGTAAATGACACTTTGTTCCACTTTTCATCACTCACAGTGTGACGAGGGGTTTAGAATAAAATAATCAATGTTGGAAGCTAAAGAAGAACACTTACACAAAGTGTGATGACTATACACACCGTGATAATTTCAAAAATAATTTGTTTTTTAGGACATGATGTGAAGGAATATCACACCATTAAAAGCAATTACACAACATGTACTCTTAATCAACCAATCAAACCAGCGTACGATATTCATGGGACGCAATGGAGAAAGTGGATCAGGGGCACATGATGTGTAACCTAGGTACACATCATGTACCAGTCAACATGTAGAGAAAAATAAGGAGTTATTGGATATGGTTTATACCAAGGTTTTTCTATAAAATGCATCCCTTGGCCTCCATTTGAGCGCACTCTCATAGATCAGGAGCAGCGTAACACCCAAGTGGGGCCTCCTGACCTTCCCCAACCAATCTGGTACCCTCCTTTTCCGCAGTGGAGATCGAGATACATAGGAAGATTCCATCCATCGAAGCTACATTGGAGAAAATAAAGTCTTCCTAGGCTATGAGCGGCTAAACCCCACATGGTTGTGAATGGTGAGAGCTGATGGGCACCCTCTTCCATGTTTTGAGCTTAATGTGTACTCTATTGTTGAATTCCTCTTGAACCTATATTTTTTTGAATGAATTTGGTTTCTTTCATTCTCAAATATATCATCAACAAACTTTTTTTGATGGTTCGTTTGATCTATAATGTAAATTAATTGACTTCACTATTTAAATTTATGTGGTATGTTCTTTTTGTTGACTATAGTGTTTTTGTTAGGTTTTATTTTTTGGAGGTATCCAAATAATTTAATCACTACTATAGACATGACAAAAATCATGTCAAGATCCTGATATGATGTCTATTGAAGTTTTAGTGTTCACCTGGGGGTCATTGGTGTGCATTTAGGAATTAAAATTGGGAAATATTTTCAAACAATGAATAGGGGAGTGTTTGAGAGGGTGAATCTTGTATGTGACCACTATTTTAATTGGATTTTCAAACCCACATTATTTGTTGTCAATTTTATTCCTAGATCTTTAATTTCATAGAACAGTAGTTATTATTACATTTTGTTTTCAAATGGTTAATTAAATCCTCCAATTTTCCCATCATGCAAAAATAACAAACAAAAGTGACAATTTTGTATCTCATATATCAACCTTCTCGAGATACAACCATTTGGTCATCATTATACTACATTAAAAGGGGAAAATTTTGACTGGAGTTAATGAGATATAAAACCTTTACATCAGTTACCTAAATCACTATAGGCACATGGGATTCACATTCAATGCCATAAAGATTGCTGTTCTAGGATATTATATATTTTTTATGTTTCTTGCTTGTTTAATAGAATCCATGTTATATAGAATGTTATGTATTTTAGTAACATGTTCAGTTTTATGCCTTCTTAGTTATTTCATAAGTATTATTGTTTTTATAACATGAGGTGTGACTTATTTAATAATCATGAAAGTACAACATGATTCTGTTATTATTATTCCTGATTTAGAATGTATATTTTTATACCTTCCTTGAGTATTTCCCTGCTCATGTAGTAGCAATAAATTTTATTTCGTAACACTTGTTTTCTTATTTAGTATGTTTCGTTGTATTAGTACATGATATAGAATTCCTACAAAAAAAATTATATACAATTGGTAATTAAATTTCCAGTATCTAACTAAATGGTGTTTTCCCACATATATTTAAGGAGACATCTTAACTAACCAATCATATCATCATATATCGATGTACCATTAGTTACATGGGATGAAACATTTATGGTTGTGATTAAATAAAATAAAATTTCAAATATATAAAGTTTATGGCCAAAATATAAATTGGGAAATGGTAACCCATATAATTGAACCATGATCTATGAGTTTTAAGATCCCTTGAGACTATTGTATAAATAAAAGAATTGATAAATGTTGACTTTAAAATTCTATATTTTCCTTTATAAAGGCCTATAACTCTCTCACTTATGAATGATGACTTGTATGAAAAAATTACCAAAATCACAACTAGACACAACATGGTTAGATGGGGCATGTTTTATATGAGATGACCCACTATGGGTATTGAAACTTTTATAATTAAAAAAACCATTTTCAATTATATACCCATGTTGGATATGATGGGACACTTAGAGATCACCCATGTATGTATTTTCATAGTAATTAACTTCATAGGGGTATGTTTATGTGGATTAGGGATGGTTATTTAATGTGTCAGTAGCTGCTTATATGGTGTTACATATAGATGATAGGGGAATCTTACTTGAAAAATCCCCATTATAATATATAAAAAACCTTTTATATACCTTCGAGATTTATTATTTATGAGGTGTTAGTTAATTAAAATTTCAATTTCAACCTTATGGGTGTTTTCTACTATAGATTGAAATTGGGGTTTTCTTTAACTAATCTAATTGTTAGAATCCTTGTGAATAAATAAATAATGATTAATATGTATTTCATAAGAAAAATTATTTAATTATTATAGGATGTCAGTAGAATAAATAATTCAAAAAAGGAAGTTTGATGAATCTTACCATATTAATTGTGGATTTCTCTAAATAAATTACCATGTATAAAGGCTTCTCATAACTGGTAGTTAATGTTAATTTGATCCTTTAAAATGCTTAAATAATTAAATGTAAATTAAGGTAAAGAGATAAAATGGAGCCTTTAATGGTGTTATTAGCTCATCCCCCATGTAATGATTAATTTGTATGTTTCTTTTCTAGTTTCCTGAAATGGGAACTCGAGCACTACTCATAGGCCTTATTTTTTATATCTTAAATCTAAGTGATCTAAACTTGAGCCTGGTGAACATTTTAGGTTTGACCCCTTTTATAGGGTAAAATACTTATGTTTCAGTGAGGGGATTTCCAAAGGTATGTAGTTACTAGAAACTTAAAACTTTTCAAAATTATGTGAATCATTTTGGACATGTGGTGTCATTTGGTTACCATTATTATGTATAAGACTCTATAGTTTTTAAAATGAAACATAGGTTGCACATTTGGTCTTGTATTTTTTTATCCTATTTAGGGGAATTAGCATCATGTAATGATCAATTTATGTGGGATAGATATTCATATTCCATGGTCATCCACTAAGTAGGTTTTTTTACTGTTATTTTCTCCCGATTCTATGTTGGAATACTTGGGAGTTCACCGTTCTTATTTACAATATCTAGGGTTATACAACTCTGAGTATTTTCTTTTTATAAGACATTAAATACAAGGATTCATAGGGATGATAAGACTATGTATTTTATCAATTATGTTTTATTCTTCTCAAGAAATATCATGATAGTATGTGTTGTTACACAGAATACCCATTGAGTTTCTAAGTAGTGAAATGAACATTATGTTCTCAGTGGAGATCTTTTAATACATGAGCTATTATGATTTGATCATAGTTCATCTTCATAGAATAGATATATTTTTATAAAATAAATCTATAATTTGTTCCATCCTTGGGATGATGTAACAAAATAGGATCATATGTTTTGAGGTGCTGGTAAGTCATTTTGGCTTTTACCCCTAATGCTATGACATATGTGACCGTGACTTAGAGAAGTATCAAGGGTTCATCTAAAGTTAATTTTGAGGAGCATACTTGCAAAGGGATAATCTATCCTTCCATTATATTAATTCATATTAGATAATGTTGTCCACTTTTAGGACTTGTGGTCGAAGGATGATATAGTGTGTTCCATGAAATAGGTTTCAGTTTTCAGTAAATCCAATTATTAGAAAATCCTAAGTTAGGGAGTGATGTGTGAATCTGGGTAAGAAATTTCCCTCAAATTACAAAGAACAAAACCAATAAAACCCATTTTTAAATGGTTAGTGATACTTCAAAAATCCCTTGAGGCTAGTGTGTTTTGATTTAATTCGATTATTACATGGTGGAAACATGATAATACTGTTGGTTGTTTACACAACCCATGAAAACATAGATAGTCAAGATGGACTTCAGTGGTTCTACTTGAGTGATCATAAGATGCCTCATGTGAGGAGGTAATCATGGTCCGTGTGGTGATACATCATCAGGTGAGGTTGATCTCTTCCAAAGAGGTTGTCCAGAAAGGTTCGACAGACCTTTCTGTATGCATTTTTTATGATTGTCCGAGAACCGTACTTAACACCTCATCTTTGATGAATTGGGGGTGTATCGGGTCTTTCTTGGATATATTCATTACCCTATTAGTGTAATCATGTTTTATCATCGACCATGTACCCTATATATATATATTATAGGGTTTACTAAGGTATATTTGGTTAAACACTAAGATAAATGTTTAAAATTCCCTTCGGTTTTGATAAACAGGCTTCATACAAGTTACACGCTAGAAGCATGGATGTTATCAAGGTATTATTAGTCCTGATTGATACTTGGGTTCCCAAGTAGGAACACCTTTGATGGACTTAGGGAAGCCAACTATCCCTTTACCCTGACTTCCCAACAGATCACACTTTGGACTTAGTTAGTGTTCTTGACATGTGGACATTTTTCTTTATACTGACATCTCACTTGTAAACATCAGATTATGTTTTTCCAAGAATGAGCTCCTTGTACTCTAGTTAATGATTATGTGGATACCTAAAACTTCACTTAGGCTTGGATAGAATGTTTGAAAGGGTAATGATATAGTTAATCAAGATGATCTATATGTCATGTTCATGCTAGGTAATGATAATATTAATGGACATTTTGGATAGAGATGTCACTAAAATCTTGTTACGAGCTTCGGTGAGTGTTTTTAGAGAAAATATCAAGGTTCCCTAAAAAATGTCACTGGGAAAAGATTTTGAAATCCACTGACCATTTAAGATGGGTGTTTTTAGGGTAGTCAACCAAGGATGGTTTGACTTGATGTCTCACTCTCTTTTCATATACGGTCAGAGAGGAACCACTTTTGGCATGTCTTCAAGATGAGACAGGTGTAATGTCAATTTCGGTCAGGGTTTTTCATGGAAAGGTCAACTAGAAAAGGATAAATGAGGTTGATTGGGAGTATCCCATTAATCTGATCTAAGAATCATTCCATGAGCATCACTAGAATGATATGGGCATGTATAAATAAAAAATTATACTGGTGTATACATCGTGACTAGGAATCAACCTTAAAACACCAAAACTTATGGTGGAGAGTTCCATAGGTTATATGGTTATAGATGAAATGATATGATCATGTCTATAGTATGAAGGGTTATAGTGAGTGTTTTCATGAGGTTTTAGTTGGGAAAATGAGTATTAACTTAAGTTTTGATAGCTCTTATAGAATACGCTTAAAGTGATTCTTAGAAGTGGGTTCAGAATTTGAAAATCCAATGTGCCCATTGGAACAAACCATCATGACCCAATTAGGTCGAGTAAGATTTTTCTTGTATCCCCAAGACTTCTTGGGGATGATAAGTTCTATGGTGGGGAGATTTTAATGGCCTCTTCTTTTGACCAAGGTATAATTCTAAAGTAATTTCAATTTTATTATTTAGGGGACATGAATTTATATAAACCAGGATTCTGAATGCAATTCCAAGTGTTGGAAATCTTAAAATTTGTGTTATTAGACTTTTATAAAGGACTAACGGGTGCCTCATGTGTCTTATCGAGTTCCATCAGTGTCATTCATCAAAATATCAGAACCATGAGTAACTAGTGAGGGATCGTGGTTTGATTTAAGTGTGTGGCCCACAAAAAGAAACATTATAGCATTCTCAAAATGGATGAGGGTGTTCCATTGTTTTTTCTAACCATTATCACTTGGTCATATGGTTGTGAGTCTATATAATATTTCTTTATGGAGAGAAATGCCATGGTTTTCTCATGGTTTCCCAAACTGTGCACATGAACCAAGTCACCCCCTTCTTAGTTCATGAATGATGCATGGTTGGTTTATGGTTTGGCCAACTGTGCATCCAAACCATGTGCCTCTTTAAAGAGAATATTAATTAAAAAGTTTCACCCCATAATTTTTATTTCATTACCCTAATTCCCTTTCCTCTTAATCATGTGAAACACCTTCCTATGACTCTCCACCTCCTCTCATCTAAGAAAGGATTCCTCTCCTTTATCCAGACTCTATTTCCTCCCCTACCAGATGTTTTAGGTAGAGAATTGAATGAGATTTAATTCTCTTGATTTCATTATTCCTTTATACCCTCGTAATTTACACTATATTAATGAGAGATTATTCACCCTATTTCTAGGGAAAATGTTTTCTTTTTAGATTTCTCTAGAACAAGGCCAAATCAAGCCCCGAGCTTGGATTTGTGTGTTATCCTAAGCATGAGGTTTGTGTTTAATGTATTATTCACTTTATTCATTCCATTTATAATTAGAATCATTGTTCCAAGTGCCAAAATTTATGTATGAGTCCTTTTATATGTGATATTTTATTTATTGAACATAACACTTTAAATATGGTAGCCTTTGTATATTAAATTTTCATTGTTTATTATTATGGTACAAAATATTGAACTTACATTATGGGATTTATTCTTAAACACTTCAAATTAATTAATTAATTAATAATCAAACCTCACACTGTGGTGTTCATTCATAAAAAAATAAATATGGTTATTTAAGTGGAATACAGTAGGATGTGACTCTCCACTAAGTGACCCATTAGAGACCAAACAACCTCTAAAGTGGTCGAGTTGTAATTTCATATGGGTTGAACTTGATAATTATATATGGTGTGAAAGTTAGTGAAGATTATCATATACCATTTCATGAATTGTGTTATCTTCCATGGATAGACCACCATGAATTTGTAGATTTAACAAATCCATGGATTTTTTTATTAATGGAATGGAACAGTAAATGAATTAATTTACATGAAAAATAGTATTGTCCCTCTATTTATGTATACATGACTTATAATGTGGAATGATTAAGTACATGTCCTATCATATTCATTACATAAATTAGTCAACATGCTTATCCCCCTTAAAGTAAATAACTATTAATGTGGCATGTTTATGAACCTGGCCTCCACCCTTATTAAATTAAATGATTAAATAAATTGTGATACACCATGAGAAATATGTGGTTTCCATTTACTAGATTTTTGTGGATGGGATCATGGGTTGTAAGCGATTATATGTACCTTGGGTGATATGTGGGTCTTTATTTATGGGATTCCAACAATGAGATCATTGGTTACTTGAGTTGTGATATGTCATGGGTGATACATGATAATCCTTGGAGGGACTCACCATAAATTTTTCCTACGACTTTATGATTGATACTAGTTCCCTATGAGAGACATCATGGATGGGATCAGTGGATAGATAGTTACACCATGTCACCAATGATACTCATTGCCATAAGTGAGATACCACAGATGGAATCGTAGGGTTTTTTCATTCCATGTTGAGAGTGATACTTGGGATTCAATATATGGATCACCATGGATAGACTCTTATGATTTGGGGTATTATTAGTTCTCTTTGAGTGATACATGGTATTCCTTCTGTAAATCCTTTTATAGGATTTGGGTGTCTCTTATTAAATACAAATGATGATTTTTAAATTGAAAAATATTAATTTTTAGCCATTATTCTAGGGATGCATTCACCAAGATAAATCATGTGCTTGGGGTTGGTCCATTTTTTATTCTTGATATATGATTCCAATTATTACCCTAATATCATATCGGTATAGGATCACATTTTTTTAGACAGTCTAGTTTGGGTCGAAGAAGGTATGGTCAGCCTGGTGTCCATGAGGAACCTGATCTTGACTTGTTGCATTTAATTATTTAGTTATATTCTATTTATTTTTAATCTTTGTACACTAATTTATTTATATTCACAAACTATATTTAGCTTTATAAACTGTTTTTGGTGGCCTATTGAGTATATCTCACACCCTTTTCGATCCTCCATTGCAATGGGGTACCCAAATAGACCTCATTGGTTTCAAGATTCAGATCCTTGGATTGTGTTTTCATGCATGTACCTAAGAGTTAGGCACACATGATTTAGCTAGATCATAGGATTCTCATGGAGCTATATTCGGGGATTTTTTTCATTTTTTATACTCAGTTATAATGTTTTGTATTTATTGATCTATTTTTCTAGATTTATTTGGTATCATTACATGTACATTCATACATAGTTGTATTTGGGATTTTCTATGATTATTCTGTTATCTTATTTATCTTCTTCTTCTCTTCCTTTTACTATTAAGATTTCCATAGTTGTTTGTTGATGTATTATCTCTTATATTGATTCACTAAAATGATCATGATGATATATTCCCTCTACTGTATCATCATTAGACTAATGATGTTAGTTAGTAGCCTCTAACATATTTGGAGGAACACTTGGGTCATTTTGGTGATAGGTCTGGATACCGGTTTGATACCCAGTTGGGCTGGGATTTTACAAAGCACATGATGTTGGGATGAGGTAACCCAAACTCAAAATCTCATGTCATATTCTATAATCATATTCTCTAAATATTTTTTTTATACTAATTGAGATAAACCTATATTTATGTTATAATATTTCCATAATTTAAACATTAAAACTCTCAAATCATATGACAATCACAAGAATAGAATTTTTAGTGTCTTTAAGAATTAGATGCATAATAAACATAATTTACAATACTTGGGATCATTTCACCAGAATAAAAATACACTATGCTCCCTTATAAACTTCTCAAAAGTGGAAGTCATCTTCAAAACATGGGGAAGGAAAACATAAGGGGTGTTCTCAAACAATCAGTATGGGAAAACATATCAACATATCATCAAGGGTGATTTCATAAAAATATTAACAAGAATTTATGTGAAAAAATATATAATTGTATAAAATATGTAACAAAAAGAGTTCTTCGTAATTTATTATATAAGGGCATATAATCACAAACAAAAAAACATGTACCATGAAAAAAGTGTATAAAATCTTGAGACACTAAACCTGAGTCAAGGAACATAATTATAGGCACAATATTTAGAAATAAAAGTGCGGTATAGGCATAATCAAAGAAAACCTATGTCAAGGCTACCCACAAAGAAATTCATCACATGGTAGGATAGGTATGATCAAATTTGTACAATCTTAATCTTGAGATAATCCTCTTGTGTACCTTTTATATTTGGATAAATACTCTTGTGTACCCTTTGTATAGGGATAGATACTATGTTTTACACTTTGGATTTTGATAAATAATACCATATACACTCTGGATTGGGATAAATCCTCCATTATACCCCTTATAATGGGATAAATCCTTTTGTGTTCCCTTTTTTCTTTGGATAAATCCTTACGTGTACCCTTTTCATGGGATAAATCCTTATGTACTCCCTTTTGTGCCCATGAGATATAAACTTTAACAATTAATTGAAGGGTGATATAGGACCCCACCCATCATTAATCCATAAATATTTTTCTAATTGAAACAACCAATTTTTACATCACCAAGAACCCGTAGAAGGAAAATTTGGTTTTTTAATATTTTATGATTGTAAAAAATTATTTTAAAATGATTAATAATCATCAAAATATTTTGATATACATTTATTGAAAATCAACATTGTAAAAAGAGATAGTAAATAAATTAATCTTGAAAAGTGTAAAAGGGAATGATGAATTTCACATGATATATCATATAATTATGTTTCCAAATATAATGGATAACTTTATAGGGAAATTAAAACATAGAAAATGTGGGGAAACCTTCATTAAAAAAGATTGAAATTATTCTCTATAGTGATACGCTTTTTAATGAGGGAAATTTTCATCGAGGAGGACTATTTAAATTCAAATTTTCATTTTATCTTGCTATAAATAAATATTACCCTGAATTAAAATATTAGGGTGGAATAAACCAATATTTTAATAAATAAGTTCAATAATAAGCATTCTAACTCATTGAAGGGAGTGGAGTTAATAATAACCCTTACAACCATGGAATACTTTAAATATAAATCCATTTAAAAAAATGACATTATATGGATCTTAAAACCACATGAATTACATGAATATAGTAAAATTATTTCATTATATAGTAATCACACTATATAAAAAATCTCATGGTGCAAATAAGAAGCATGTCTCAATTAATTAAATTTGAGACCAAGAACCCCTTACAAGTAAGATAATCAGTGACGTAAGAATCATTAGATAATGAGTTTATATAGAAGAATTGTAGAAAACCAAAAAAATTAAGAACGAAATACAATATAAATTATTAATTAGGTTTAATAAATCAAACATTTAATATTGGATTTATAAAATAAATATTATAACTCAATATAGAAAATTGAGTTATCACAAACCCTTACCTTATTCTGGATTCACTCTATGCATGCACCTAACCTTATGAATAATAAAAATATGTTTTTTAGATACCTTCATAATAAATTTATTCAAATATATTTAATTTAATAAATACCATTTATAATAATTTGATATTTCTTTAATATAAATTTTATTATTATATTGTTTATTTGATGTGTTTCTAGAAATTTCTACACTACTCTTTTGGTATGTTTACCATGGTAAAAAATGTTATAAAATAAATTAATAATATAAATGATTATAATATTTTATTTACCTTATTATCCTATTGGAAAAAAAATATACATTTATATAGTTTTTTATGAAATGATCTCGGATGAGGAAAGGTGCTCTGATATGATCATTTTAGGGGGATAAGTTTATTATGACTACTTATTATTAATATCAGTTATATAATGAAAAAAATTATATTTAAATACTATAAATAGTGTCATAAACATAAATTTTCTATCATAAATACCTTTTTAAATTCATACATGCTAGTCAGAATGTAAAACAAAATATGTCATCTCATGGAGAAGATAGTCTGTGTGTACAGATGATCGATATTCTTTTGTTTTTCATATTGGATGGAAATATATAATAAAGATTTGTTACTTCATTATTATAAAACATAATAATTATAATTATAATGACTTAATTATATTACTATGTAAAGGAAATATTTATAAGTTATATATTAAGAAGAGAATGATAAGGATTAAGTAATACTCACACTGGGACTCTGAATTTTATATTGAAAGTATCCTTGGAAATAAAGAGTTTAAAAAAACTTATTTTGTATATGGGATTTATGTAATGAATGGTAATTCTAGGAATGTAAATTTTTAAATGGTTTCATGTAAATTTATAAGGTTATTTGTAACTTTGAGTGGGTGGAAGTAATCCTTTTTTATAAGTGAAGAAAATGGTACTTTTGTGAACACCCATTATTTTTCAATAATGGAATCAAAATATTAAAGTTCCAATGGTAATAAAATCTTCAAAAAATAATTTTTTGATGAGATAGTATAATTAAATCCTCCAATAAATATTTTTACAGCAGTTTAACATATTTTTTAAATATGTTTACTACTTGATTATTAAATTTTACCATTTGGGTCACCACCTTGGTAACTAGTTTTTACACAAAAGATTATATTTTATTAAAAATATAAGGTAACCCTTATAAATAAATATTTATTTTATAAAACTAAATTTCTTCTCCATATATTATAATTAAACTTCTAAATAATATAAAATTAACATTTAAATTAAAACATATAATATATAGAAAAATTGTATTGTAGAAAAAATGTTATTTTCACTATTAAGTATTTTTAATATTGCATATCATTGATAGCCAATAAAATGAGTAAAATATATTTTAATACATTATTAGTAATCATATCAAATTAACTATATAAAATAGATAAATTTAATTTCTTAGATAAAAATTACACACTATTAATTAAGTATTTTATTCAAAATAACCTTGTAAGAGTTATCGTGGTCATCAACAATAATCACAGTAATCTAAATTTTATACCTAAAAATGTTATTTTAATTATTTAATATTATTAAAATTTTAATATAAAAAATTAAATTTTTATTTTTATTTTTATTTTATAAAATTGATGAAAACTAATTTATAATATTAGAAAATAGAGTGGTGTCACCTTATTCTCACTCTCACCATAGGGTTCCCCTAAGTAGTGGGTTAGAGGGGGAGGTTTTTGCCGGTGCCTTCCCCCTCTATATAAACATATGTCTCCTCCTCTCATTTCCCTCTCCTTTCGTCTCTATCTTCGTTCAGGTGGATATGTTCTTCTTGGTGAATGCTACAACAGAATGTTTTGATGGTCCCAGAAATTGTTTTTTGCTGATGCATTCATGTCCGCTACAACCCTGATCTAACCTCAAATTCCTCTATAACACTCCAAGGAAGATATGGAGAGGGGGTATTAAAGGGGTTTTGGTTTTTTGGTTTGGAAGTCGGTGGTATGAAACCCTCGACCATTCAAATTTACTTTGACCCCATCTTTAGCTTCTCCTCTCCGAGTCGGATATGGAGCGATTATAACTAAGGGGTTTTGGGATATGGGATTTCATAGCCAAAGGTTTTCCTTATGCGATGTGAGTTTTTTTATCATATGTTAATTATCTATATCTCTTCCTCTTCAATGATGCAAGACTTGATCCGAGCTGTGATGGTCCTCATTTCATGAAGCTCTTCAATGCGGATAACTTTAGTTTGAAGGTTAAGGTTTTTCTGTAGGTGTTTCTGGAAATGAATTTGGGTTGATTTTGGTTTTTTGGATATATAAAATCGGTAAAGGTTGGTTTTCCCTTCAAAAATTGATTTGGGTAATGATTTTGTTCTGTTTTGTTCTTTTGGTTTGGTTCTGTTCATGTTTGCTGATAGTTAGTGACGCATTTTAGGTACTATCTAGTTGATGATTGTGTTCCAATTTTAACTTCTGGTTTGGTAATTTTTATGTTTTTTTATATTTTTTTATGCATTTGTGGTTCAATTTGCATTAGGTTTTGTGTTATACGCCTTGATATTGGTTGTTTATACTCTCCATCGTTGTTTTTGTGGTATGTTTTTTTCTAATTCGTTAGTTGAAGATAATGACACGATGTGGTGATATGTTTTATGGAATTTTTGATGATTTCCAATGATCTTAGGTGACTAGTTGTGGTTGAATGTCTATGTTGACGCAATGAGGATAATGATGGTTAATGATGATGACTGGTGATAGGGTGATGTGGGCGATCTAAAATCTCAATTCACAGATGTTGTGTTCTTTTTAATTATGAAATTTGAACATGGTTGCATTTATTGGGCTCCCTCTTAGTATGTATTATATTACTAATCCATAAAATATTCTTTTGTAAAATAAAATGAAAAACTAATTTTTAGACAATATTAGTAAAAAACAATTTAGATAAAAATATCACCTTATTTTCTGAAACACTAAACATGGGTTTTATAAATTAATTGTAGTGTTTCTATATTATTTATATTACTTTTGTTATATATTTATATTTATATAAAAATTATTTAAATTTATTTTTATTTTATGATAATGTCATAAAAGTAAAGGTATTAACAAAATTTGTATTTTTTATTATTCACTATAATATCACTTATTTAGAAAAATATGAAAAATTCAACTAAGGATAATTTTTTTATATAGAATTCAATATTGAATTTTATTTTTTAAAATTAAAATTATAAAATTTATGAATTTATATTTTGAATTAAAATAAATTGAAAACTATTTTATTGAAAAAAAAATACTTTTCTAATGTGTTAAGTGTTCTTAATCATGTTTTGTATAAATGTAAAAGTTATTATAATACTTTTATTTAATATAGGTTTTATTATTCTTAAATATTCTTAATAATATTCATCAATTTTTTTGATCATTTTAGTTTGGTTTTCTGTGTGAAATAATATGTCAAATATAGTATTAATTTAAAGAAAAGAAATATTCCAAAATCTTAGGGTGTTACATTGGACCTGCATGAGGCTAATGTAGTTAGGGTTTTGATTTGATTCACATCATGCTAGGAAGGTATTGAGAAGAAGACATGTGAGGTTGTGTTGTAAGAGCATTAAAAAAGGTGTAAGTTGTTTTACTGATCCTGTAATCTATATTTTTTGATATTGTTTCACTCTATTGGGTGTTTGATTTGGTGAGTGGTCCATAGTGAGGTTTTGAATTAGTTGACCAACATGGGTATTCATTCATCATTTTATTTATTAACTATGCCATTATTAAGCTCTTCCCATGTATTCATGAGATAATTAGGGTATGATCCTATGGAGCATAGATATTATTATTACCCTTATATATATAATTTTTTAATTCTATTGGGAGTTATTTGATGGTTATTTATACATTACTATATTAGATCCTAGATATATTATGGAATTTTATAAGAGTTTACTAAGTATTTTTTCCCCTGGGATGCTTGATATTTTTGATATGACATCCACTATGGGAAGGTTTTTTTACATTTTATGATGGATTTTTTAGTTTAATTAATAATATAACTTGATAATTTTCATTATATTGAAGGGAATACCTACTATATGAGTATTTTTATAACCTTTTCACTAGTATCCAACCTCAGGGCTATTAGAGGTGTCACTCAGGGGATCCATATAGTCTATTATTCTACTTAGGAGGGGTACCTGGTGGGGGTTTCTCATGAAAGAGTGGTACTAATTATTTTGATAGATATATAGGATAAATATCTGAGTCATCAACTAGTGGGGACTATAATTGTTGGTAGGGAATCAGTGTTAGTAAAACATAGTATGTCAATTTGAAAAGGATACCATCTCAAACATATGATTTTAGGTCTCCCTATGATTCAACATAAGAAACTTAATCTTTCTAAACATACTAGGTGAGGTGGTACAACTTGTAAGGTAGAGACCTATGAGTGTTACATACATCATACTTTCCTATCTTTGGGATGGTGGTGTAAATTAAGGAATGTTAAATGAATTTAATTAAATTAATATAATATAATTTCATGTTATCAATATAAGGATATATTTATTCCCTTTTATAGATATTGTTTGGTCATCATCACATGTGTTTCAAGTCAAAGAGGTTTAATAGACTGGAATGATTGACCATTGGATGGACAACATGGCTAAATAGGATGGGTTGTGGAAGAGGAAATTATTGTATTTCATGCATCATAGTTTGGAGAATTATTATAGGAGAATATACAATTTAGGGATTGGTCATTGGTTAGAAGAGATAGAGATAACATTTAGATTTATTTAAGCATTATCTATGTATCTGATTCCATTGGTAGTAATTCATATGGTATGAGAAATGGGTTAGTGGTTGATGTCCTATATCAAGGAGTATAATGAGGTTGATATGATGCACATGCATCACTTCTTCACCCTAACCAAGATACTTAAGAAAGGAAAACACACGACAATCACTCGCCTTTGATCAGAAAAATTAAAACTCTTGGAGAGGACACGCTCCTATGAAAATATGGATTCCCGAAGGATCCTACGAAATCCAACCCTGCTCTTCAAGATAACTCGCGCTGCATGATTCCACCAAACATGGATATCGTGGCCGATGGAAGCACTACGAACCTTTCAAGACTTCAGTCATGACATATAATTCCAAACCGCCTTCTCCCTTCCCTGTTGGAATTCCTTTCACCGCTTACAGGGGGAACCTTCAGACACAACGATGTCAAAATTCATACCCGACAACTAAGACAACTCAAAGAGACCAAAGCTCTATTCAACTCTCATCGCATCTGTCATCCCACTACGAGAGGTTCCGCTTAGTTGTTAAAAGAAGAGGTGATTTCAATTCTAGAATTCATGAAGAGAGTCCTCTGATCAACTAGATGGACAGCCAATGGATAATTGCCTATGTCCACACTTCAGTCACATGTTAACGCGTTATTGGGGGCATGCACTAGTCAAGAAAGAAAACCATGGACCCAACCAAACTGGTCAAATGGTCAAAACATACCATAAGAGAACACTAAATGTGGAGGGGAAACCACTACAAGGGCTTCCCAAAGCACTTTTCCCAAAAGAATTCACTAACCACATGATTTCACACCAACATAAAAATATGAATTCAAACTCAAGACACCAATAATTTAAAAAGGATTTTCGGCTCAAAACATCTCACATCCAACATTTCAAAAACACCATGACACACCACACAATCACCGGTTATTAAAAAACTGAATTCTTATTTAACAAAACTTTTTGAAACTAAGCAAAGCTAGTGGGTTGCACAAACAGCAATGGTTTCCCATGTGCCTCACACATTCATGTTCCCGTGCCACACCGGCACCCACCTCATATACATCCAGTAATTCATCCGCTCGTGCCATTGACCATTTCTCTTTCCATATACACCCATGCATGTGGTTTCCCATGAGAACACTAAGGATCAAAACCAAACCTTTCCATTATTTTCAAAACCAAAACATTCAACCAACACATTTCAAAACTCATACATCATTCCTTTTTTAAAGTGCTTCATTTCAAAACATTTTCCAAGACCAAATCATTTTTACATAAAAACAAAATTTCCACAATTCCAAAACAAACAAATGAAGAATGGTGCAAGAGAAAACTAGTGTCAGTGGGTGACTGGAACATATGGTTGGCAGCCATACAACAATCATTCCACTGCCACAGAGGGTATTCTGGGACAGCAACCCCAACTCCACATGGTTTTTCAGACCCTACGAGCTCACAAGGGCCACTGAACCTACTCAATTTTCATTTCCCTTAGACATGATTAATCACACATACCAATGATTTAGACAGACCTCAACTTACTTTCGTAACTCGAGTCTCACCACGAGATGTGCTGGCTAGGCACCTTTCTCATAGCTATAACGTCAAGTTCTGACAACCTTAACTTTGGTCTACAGTGACTCTATCCCAAAATAACACGACCCAAGAGAGAACACATTCCCTCTGATACCATTTTGTCACGAACCAAGCCAGGTCTCCATCTGACCCGGCACCCGACCCGGTCCTCGACAAGGCTCGGAGGGAATTCCTGATCCCCATGGGCTGGAACAAGTTCCCAAGTATCAAGAGTGGAATGTGGGAACGGTTTACCCAAAATAGTAAACAAAAAACTACTAAAAAGATAAATAAAATCAAACTATGAACTGACCACCAAACAGACCCTTAAACTAAAATCAAATTTAAAGGTTTATAACTTGAGCCAACATATACAAATAAATGAGAACAAAAGAAACTAAAACTCTAACTCAAACCTCCAAGCGAAGACCATCAGAAATCAGAACCACTATCACTACGTTTAATGCTTCGACATGGAATACAAAAGAAACAGAATCTACACACACTCAAAGGTGTATATAGGCTGTGAGCGAAAATCCCAGTAGGACGTCACCAAATAAAAAGGTGCCACACATAATTATTATGTGACAAATACATTTGCAGTTTTCATTAAAGAAAAGAAGTAAATGATTGAACAGTTTTAAAGAAAACAGGTTTTAGGAAAACAGTTTCAAATGGAACAACTTGAGTTAAAGAGAAACACACACCCTTACTTTTTAAAATAACCAATGTTTCACACTGATGAGCGTAAAGTAACCAATGAGCACCAAATATGGGATAGGCCGCGTGGGTGTTAGCTAGCTTGGGTCCCTAGATCTTCGTGTCTCAGTGAAACATGGCTTAGAAGGCCACGACTCATAGAAAATGTGTCTTAGAAGGCCAAGAACCTTAGAAAAAGTGGCTTAGAAGGACATGACCATCAGAAAATAATATTTTTAGTTAGTGTTGCAATTGTCAGTCCTTCCAGTGAAACTGGGTCGAGTCACCTCCTGATCACTAGCCCACTAGTCTAGTCCACCATCCTAGCTACCCGGGCTTCATGGTTTGTGCTCAAAAAAGTTTTAAGTTCATGTCACATGTCACACTAATGCATAAAAGACAAACAGGGTATTTACGCACTAAAAATCACAATTTTCACGCCTAAACCCTCTTTTAAAACCATACACACACCAAAATCTTTTCAAAACATAATCTGCATAGGTTACATACTCAACTGAACTATCTAGACAATTTAAAAGACACTCACTACTAAATGAACCACCACTTATACATGTAAATAACATTTTGAAATAAGGCGCACACTAAAAATATATCAAAACTAAATCTGCATCAGTGACACAACCAATTAAAACAACTTCATAGTCAAAGAAATAACTTTCATTATCAGACATGCCACTAACAGAATTTATTAAACAAACTCCACACATGACGCATGACTTTAAGCACCAAAAATATTCACACAATTTAACCAAAACAATCTTTCACCATTAATAATTATTTAAATAAACAACCCATATTTTCCATAAATAAATTTTTGAGAGAAAAATAATGCTTTACACACTAGACCGACCCAAACCCACTCACATAACCAAATGCACACAACGCCACCTCAGGAACCCAATCTTCATCACGCACGCGATTAAAGAAACCACCTGCATAGTTAAAAAGACAATTTCTATAATTAAATGAACTGCTAGAAACATTTTACAACAATTTCAAGATATGTCGCATGACATTAAACACCAAAAACTCTTTCAAATGTCATTTTTGACTAAATGAAAACCGATGCAATACTAAAACAATAATTGCACCCTTTGGACAGTTTTCAAAACCATTTCATAATTCCTATAGAATTTATTAAACCATTAAGAAATTCTATAAAACAATTTCAAGAAACATCACATGCTTTTTCACACAAAAAACTCACTTGAAAACTCCCTTTATTACAAAATGCACATTTTCAACGCTTCATAATCTAATTCATAGTTCTTCATAAATTAAATAAACTTATTTCACAACTCATATAACACAATCGAATGACTCAATGAGGGTTTTCATAGAAACACACTACGCACTATACTAACAATCTAAAAAATAAATCAACGCATGTTAAATTATTTTTAAAACTAAGTTCACACCCAAGTAATTAACAGAAGGCCATTCTAAATTAATCGAACATGAAAATTAATTTATCAAACAATAGTTATACGTGGAACCACCTACCTCACATGGAGATCCTTCTGAAAATGGTGAAAAAAAACCCGCACTTCAATCTCACCATGAAGAGTCAAAGTGAAGCCCTGACCAAGGAGATCACACCAAACATAAGTGGTTAATCTTCAAAATGGGATCCGAAACCCGCTGGAATACCCCAAAAAAGATAAAAAAATAATAGAGAGGAGGATCAACCGGAGGGGAGACCGCCAGAGGGAAAGTGGCCGGTTGGTGGGTTCACAGACAGTTAGGGAGCAGCAGACGGAGGATGCACCAGAGCTGGCTGTGCTAGGAAGGGGGTGTGACGGCAGGTGGCAAGAAGTGGGAGGAAGGGTTATTCGTCAAACAGAGGAAGGAGGGTCGGCGTCGGGAAGTTACGAGGTGTGGATGGTCTGGCGAGTGGGGTGCGCAACAACGGTGCTGGCCAGGAGAAAGGAAACGACACGATGGGTGGTGTGTCCGGGGAACAAAGCAGCGGCGCGATGGGGTGTGTGTCCGGGGAGAAAGGCAACGATGCGATGGGGTGTTCAAGGGGAGGAGGCGCGACAGGAATAATAGTAAGGGGGAACCAAAAAAAGTGAACCCCTAAACTAAGAAAGAAATTTAAAAAAATAAAATAAAAATAAAACTAAAAGAAACAAAACTAATAAAAATATTAATATTAATAATAATAGTATTTATAAGATAAAACCTTAATAATAAAAATAATAATGATAATAATAATAATTGTGTAAAAAAATTATATCCTCATAATAATAAAAATAATTAAAATGTAATTTTTTTAATGAGAATAATTAATGGTGATAATAATAATAATTTAAGGTGATAATAATAATAATGAAATATATGATATTAGTAAAAGTCGTAACAACCTAACATAATATTAACAATAATAATAAGTATTACCGTATTAATAACTTAATAAATATTATATTCTTAGTTAATAATAATAATATTCTTAAACAATATTATTATTATTATCATCAAAAGAATTTCTTAAATTTTATTAATCTTCTTATTTTCACTTATTTCAATTTCATTACTCATCATCATTTTATTATTCCTTAATGTTTTAACTCATTTCTGAAAGTAGGGAAAACCGCGCGATCTCAGAACCGTGCCCTGCCCGTACATTCGGTGACTCAAAACCCAAAACACTCATAATAATAATAATAATGATAATGATGATGATGATGATGATAATAATAATAATAAGATACTAACAGACCTAACAACCTAAATAATAATCTATAAAATGATCAACATAATAAAATACTATTAATAAAAATAATACACTCAATTAAATTATTATCCAAGAAAATAATAGTATTCTCAAGTTACATTAATATTATCATTATTATTATAACCCTTCTTAATTAATCTTATTTCATTATTTGACCATTGGGCATGACGTGCGGTGAGCTGGGCGATGTAACACGGCGAACCAGGTGAGGCCGGGTGGGTTTAACTGCGGTGTGCTGGATGCAACCAAGGGCAAAACCTTCATTTCTAAATAAGAGCTCAGAAATTTTAAGTTGGGCCACGACCCGAACTATCCGATGCCCAAAAAAAATAATAAAATAAATAATATAAAAAGGAAGGGTGTGAAAAATGGATAATTGAATGAGAAATCCAAAATATTGAAGAGGAATGGTGTATGGGTTACAAATTCCCTTGACACAAACAAAGCCTCAAAATGGCCTAACCAACCAATTTGTGCCACAAATCCATGTCAGAACAAAAATGGAGCAACACAAATGTGAGACTAAAACAAATGTACAAAATATATCAAATGGATAGTGATGTTAATCTACGACCACAAAAACATATGTGGTAGATCAGTGAGTCAGAAAGAACAAGCCAACAAAAATCATAAGAAGGTTCATCTAGTGTTCTAATACAATATCCAATGTAGAATAGTCAGCATATGTGTATCCAAGAATTAATTTAGAATAGTGAACACTCTTAACATAATATAAATATAAATCAATATTATATAAAAAATACCATATTATCCACCTTAGTTCATTCCAATGTGGCATCCCTGGACTGTCTATAAATATACTAAGGGAGCATATTGTAAAATCTACATCAGGCCTAGTAAAAATCATGGAATAAATCGTACTACCAACTATATTGGTTTAAGGATTTTTTTAAATAAACTCAATATTATCAGCATCATTAGGACCTTAGTTAATTAATGTTTTAAATATTTTATAAAATTTACACTAATAGGTTTAAGAGTTTAAAATAAGAACCTGTTAAGAACTTTTAGAATATAATCATGTTGTGAAAGATATAACAATCTATTTGGTCTATCTCTAATAATGTATTCAGTTAGAATTTTTTTAGTCCTAAATCCTTCATTTAAAACATACCTTTTAATTAAGCTTTTAAACTAGTAATAGTATTATTTTTATTGACAATAATAAGCAAGTAAGAAATATGCAATAGCGGGTAAATCATGCTTTTTTTAATTGACTTAAAAAAACGCAATCATTATACTAGAACCAAGTAATAAATTTGTCAATCATAAAATAATCGAATTTTCTATACCAATTCCTTTGAACCTTCATTAAAACCTATAATTATTTATTCAAAATTTAAACATAGTTAGATTTGTATTTTATAGAGTAACTATCAAGGCGATTCATGAATAGTTTATCACTATGGTCACCGTGAAAGAAATCAGTTTTCACATCAAGTTGTTCAATATTAAAGTAATTATAATAGTAAAATAAAAAAGTATCATTACTGAAGAGTTCTTAACAACTACTGAAAAAATAATAATATAATATTCCTTTTCTTTAAACGAATCCCATAGATACTAGTCTAACATTAAACTTATTTTTATTTTCAGCATTTTTCTTTTCTTTTCTTTTATAAATCCACTTACATCTAGTTATATAATCATTTAGTTATTTATTTATGATAGTCTAAGTGTGATTTTTTAAGTAACTCATTTCATCATCCATATAAAGGATTCATTGTTTTGAATCTTTTTTATTATGGTCATGCTTATAATTATGACACTACTAGAAAACTAGGCTATATCCATGGAAATATATCCACTGTTTCCCAAAACCATAGCTATAAGTTTTTATATAATGGATATATCCATGGTTTTACATAAAACTGTGGCTATGTGGTATAATTTCAAAGGCTATAGACTTGGTTTTACTAAACTGTGGCTATAAGAATTTTGATTCAAGAGATATAGCCACATTTTGGGTAAACTATGTCTACAGGTTCATTTTACTATGGTTATAGCCATGGTTTGGGTAAAACTATGGATATAGGGTATTTTTCAAAGGGTTATAGAAACATTTTTTTTAAACCGTGGCTATAGGTTTTTTTCCAAAGGCTATAGCCACGATTTTGGTAAAACCGATTCTATAGAGTATTTTGTTCATGGTCTATAGCAACAGTTTGTGAAAAACTATGGATATAGAGTATTTTTTCATTTTTATAAAGAAAAATTTCCTCAAAACCATCGCTATAGGTCTCCCTCCCTTGTGTGGGAAAAATATTAACCCATAAAAAAATAGCGGGAAGGGTTATAGCCACGGTTTATATACTATGGCCACAGTTTTTAATATATATATATATACCTAAAGGTGGATGGTGCACATAGAAGAGCTAAAGAGATCTAATCTGGGAGGGAATACATTATTTTTGTCATATAGACACGTTTATATGGGTTATATTCACGATTGAGAACCATGGATATAGCCCTGTTTCCACGAGGGATACCTGTGGCTATAGCCCAACTGCCATGGTGGAAATCTATGGGGCTATAGACATGGTATGGAAAATCATGGTAATAGGGCTATAGCCATGCCAATATATGCCACAGCTATCCTGAACCATGGATATAGCTTGAATCCATGGTTTTGACCCCTATAGCTATGGTTTTTTACTGTGGATATAGCCTGATTTTCTAGTAGTGTGAGAATCACCATCAATAAGATCATGAGAATCATGAAAAGAAAATATAATCCTTATAATATTGACTTTAACATTTATGAGGTCTAGTCACCCTCTTAAATATTTCTCATATTAAATGATTATTCTTATTTTTGGTAGGAAGTTTATAATTTTATTCTGAATCAAAACTATATCTTGAATCATATCAGGTCACAAGATGAGGATTGGGTGGAGTTGGATATGTATAATCCTCAAATTTGGTTAATGGTTTAGTCTCAATAGGCCTATCAATGGTTATATCATCACTTAAGGTGTGACATATTTGTATTTATGAGAGCATGACTAATAAAACATCGTATCTCTACTAATTATACACATTGATAATTGGGTTTATCATCCCAAAGATTATAACCTTTGAAACCAACATGATATACAAATAAAATACATTTAAGATATTAAGGAATGATATTATCAGTCTTAAAATGAGAATAAGAATTGAATCCAAATAATTTTAAATAATTATAGGAGGGTGGTTTGTTTTTCCAAAGTCTTTTGGGGTTTTAAAGTGATTGTCAAAGTAATTCCCTCTATTTATTAGATAAACTTTCATAGTGTAAGTCTATTCTAAGATGGATTTATGTAGACATGATCATAAAAGTATACATCAAACTCTATCTATAATAGTTTTATTCATTATTTCATAAATAACATCTATTTGGTGGTTTCCCTTATATTATGTTGTCTTACAAACCCCTTGAATTGAAATAATTCTCTAAATTCAGTATAGATGTAATCTAAACCATTATCAGTTGTCACTATTTTAATATTTTTCCAACCTGATTCACTATTAGTATTTTCTAGGTTTAAAAGATCTGAAAAACATCAGATTTATTCTTTAGTGTGTAAATATACATATTTCTTGGGAATACATCTATATAGATTACAAAATAGTACCAAACACCATGTGAGGTAGTCCTTGTTGGTCCCCACAAGTCATAATGTGTATATTCTATAGGGAAGGAAGCTTTGAAGATATACCAATTAAATGTGACTCTATTATCCTTACCCATCACAAAATATACATAAAAAAATAATGGTTTAGTTTTGTGATTCCATTCAACATCCCTTCTTTGGTGAGTTCATCTAGGCCCTTGGAGATAACATGCCCCTATCTCTTATTCCTAGACTGGGTATTATCAAAATTATTAGTACACACACTATGAAACTGAATTTAATGAGTATTACTATTAAATATATATAAACCAATAATGAGAGACCCCTTTATTATAGTTATATAGAAATTATATATTTTTAGGCAGCCTAATTCTGACCTAAAGGTGTAGCCCTTTTGGTCCAAAATTCCTAAGGAAATAATGTTCCTATGGAGGTCAGAAACCAAGATAACATTAGGAAAAGTGATGATGGAGTGGTCATTAAGTTCAATTTAAATAAAACCTCTTCCCTCTAATTTAGAATTCCTATTCTTTTCTAATATAACATCATCTTCTAATCATACTATTAATTCTAAGGACTTCAAAAAGAGACACATATAGAATTAGAATCTTGAGTCTAAGAACCACTCATGGGTGAGGTAGTGGGTGGACACATTCATCACTATAAGTGTTTCATAATCTTAGTCCACTAGAAGAGATTGTTCAGTGTGTTTTTTAGTATCTAGGTCTTGTTTAAGCTTTTTATACTTGGGTTTAGTGTGCCAGGGATTACCAATATAGAATAAAACAATCTATATTTTCCTATACTTAGACCTAGAATTTGATGGAGTATTGTTCTCACTTAATCTTTATTATACACTTTATTTTCACCCCTAGATGGTGGTCTACCTCTTTTAAGGAGACTCCCTTCCTCACCTTTTACTCTAGTATTTGAATAAATTTTTTATAGAGGAGGTAAAACATAACCTCTTCTATGGTTAAAGCATCATGGACTTACATCATGGTTACTGATAATGTGTTGTAGGTACTGTATATGTAGTTTAAAAAATCATGGATTGTTCTTCATCATCAATAGTTGGATTTATATTTTCTAAATTTCTCATGAATTTATTAAATTCATTAAAGTGGGATTTAATAGACACACCATATTTCTTTTTGAATGTAAAAAATGTGATGCTTTTTTATAAATCCTTTCATCTAGTAAATCTATAATGTATAATTTCTATAGTATAATCCATATACCAGTGGTTATAGCTTTAGAAGCTACTTCTATAAGCACTTTATCACCTGATGAAAGTAGAAGAGAATTAAGTGACTTAATAATAGCATCATGGGATATATCTTGTTAAATAGTAAAGGTCTGTCAAGTTTCAAATACTATTATAAGTGGTTTCTTATACCCAAATAAGGAATCAATTAATCCTTGTCGAACCATCAAGTATTTCATCTTAATTATCCATATATTGATGTCATTTCCACCATCAAATTTTCAACTTTTAACCTATATATTAATATGTTTACACAAAATATTAGATATTGAGTTGTTATAGACAATGATAGGTAAATTCCCCAAATAACTATCCAATATGAATGGGTATAGATGATTATCCTATTAGGTTTCATAATTCATAAAAATTATTCAGGTTATATATACTTCAATTAGAGATAGAAAAGGGTATAGGCGAATCAAGATAAGATTGAAGTAGGAATGTAAAATAGAAACCATATTGATACAATAAACAAATTCAATAATATAAGAGAATATAATGAGGAACTAATACAACATTTTTTGGGGTAGGATCATAGGTAGAAGGTAGAACACATAAACCTGAAGAAGAATATATTGGTAATTTTTATAACAATGTTCAAATGAAATGGAATAGGAACACTAATGAAGAAATAAAGAAATAAAGTAGTAAAGAGAACATGAGTATTTAATATGTTTTAGTCTGATTTAGACCTATGTGCATGGAATAAAAACCACTCATACACAAACATTTTATTAAGATAAAAAATAAATATTTCAAAATAATAAAAGGATAACCATTTAAATAATAGTAGTATAGGAATGAATAACTAAAGATATGAAAGTGAGAAACAAGAACATAAGAACATAAAATTCAAGACACAAAATAGTTTACAATTAGTTCTCTTTAGGCTATTGATGGGAAGTCGATGAAGATTTTTTATGTGCTCACAGAGGTTGAAGGTCAATCCTTTTCTAGAAATAGGTGGTCCATAGATACAGAACATATCTACACATCTTGTCTAGGAAGTACAACATCGATAAATCCACCAAAAATTGCACAATAGTGGTGTAAATGGAGGATAACAGGAACTGGAGGTTCAATCATTGAGGAATATGATCACTTTGGTAGTTATGGTTCTAGAACCAGAGTGAGAGCACAACCATAGTAGTGATGGGAATAAGAAAACCATAATTTTAATGGGATGAGGGAGCATGTTTCATCAATTCCCATGACACTTATAGAGCCACAAAATGGACCATCCAACCAACAAGCACTGCATATCCACACCAAATAGAAATAAATCAATTCTAATGAGTGAAGATAAAATAGGTTGTTCTCCCAGATAAAATGTCCAGTGATATTAATCAATAGCCATTTTAATTTCTAAGGAAGATCAGTGACTCAATAGGGATGATCCAATAGAAATAAAAAGTAAGTAAAGCTAATAACCCAACACAATTTACCATGTAGAGAATAAGTGGCCTAGCATAGAGAATTGATCCATCATATTAAATTTTATAAAAATAAAATAAATCAAAAAAATCATTCATGTGAATTGAAATATTTTAATGGATGAATAAAAAATTTGGTAATTTCAATATAAAAACAAATGAAACACCTAAATTGTAAAATCTTTACCATATTTAATCCAAATTATTGATGCATCTAACATTATTTAATGGGAACCAAATTAATCCTACTTAAATAAAAATATTAATTTAGATAATACCATGAGATTATTCAATCTATCATGTGGTTTATTATCTATATGTATCTTATTGTATCATATAATTTTAGATTCCATAACATCTCTAATAAAATGTAATATAATATTAATATATTTGTATTTAACATGGAATATTAATTCCATAGATATTGTGGTGAAGATTGAATATAACTATACACTATAATATAATAATCATAACTCTTGATTTCAATAGAAAAACCCTTTAGATACAAGGATTTTATAGCAGCCGCTATTAAGACAAAATATTCTAATTCTATTGTTGGAAGGAAAACCATATACTTCATGTTTCATTTCAAAAAAATAGGACCTCTACAAGTAGTGAAAACAAACAGAATAAATGAATTTTGGGTATCAATGTTCCCTGTATAGTTTTCATTTATATATCCAACAATTAATTCATTAATGTACATATTATTACAAAATCACAAAGATAAATTAGTATTATAAGTAAAATACAATATAATCCAATTCAAGGTATCAAAATGTGGCTTCCCTGTACAAGCCACAAATCATCCAAGGGTGCGTATTGTAAAAGCTACATCAGGACTAGTAAAAATTATGGTGTACAAAATAATTCCAACTATATTGAAATTGGGAATTGTGGACATAAAATCAATATCAGCATCATCAGTGGGTGTTTGAGTTAATAAATGTTTGAAATTTCATCCAAATTATCAACTAATAAGTTTGAAATATGAAAATAGGTACATATTGAGAACTTTCATAATATATTCATGTTGTGAAAGATATAACAATCTATTCATTCTATCCCTAATGATCTCTATAAATATAATATATTTTTTTGAATCTTAAGTCCTTTATTTAAAACATTAAATTTTATTAATATTTAACAGTATTAAAAAGAATCATGTTATGAAAAATAATAAGAATGTCATCGAGATAAAACTAAACATAAAGTATGCTATTTTAAATTGAACTAAAATAAACATAATCATTTTTTTGGATCCTAGTGAAATGGTTATCAAGTATAAAAGGATAAAATTTCCATTACCACAACCTTAAATCTTACTTTAAATCATATAATGATTTATTCAAAAATTAATCTTGGTTAGATTTGAATTATTTAGAGTAACCATCAGGAGGCTTCATGTATAGTTCTATACTAGGGTCACCATGAAGTAAAAAGGTTTTATCATCAACTTGTTCAATGTTAAAGTCATTATAAGTATAAAAATAATGTAATATACTTATTGAATATTGTTAAAAACTGTTGAAAAAATTTAGAATATTATATCCATTCTCTTTGAAGGAATCCCTTGGTAGCTAGTCTAGCATTAAACTTAATTTTCTTTTTAGTAGGGTTATATTAATTTTTTTATAAATCCAATTACAACCAATTACTTTATCACTCCCTCGTTTATTTATGATATACCATGATTTGTTTTTATTTAAGGAATGCATTTATTCATCAATGGAAAAGAAAAATGTTTTAAATCATTGTCAAAAAGGGATTGATTATAAGTGTCATAATCATCAACAACAATATCCTAGTTAGCATGAAAGAAAAATAAGCCATTTCATATTAAATGTAAGGAGTATGAGGTCTAGGAACCACCTAACTCTATCTTGGGTTAATTGATAACCACTATTATTGGAAGGAGGTTCAATATCAGATTCTAAATCAGAACTGGAGCTCGAATCAACTCAGGTCATAGGCTGAGGATCAAGTAGTAGAGGTTGTACATTATTCTCAAGTTGGGTTGATGGGTTGGTATCAATAGACCCATAAATTGGTGTTTCATCAAATTCAAGTGTGAAAAAATAGGATTTATGAGAAAAAATACTCATGAAATACCACATCTATAATAATTTTACACTATTGGTAATAATGTTTATCAACCAAAAATTTATAACCTTTAAAATTCTTAGGATATACCACAAAAATAAATTCATTATCTCAAGGCTTTAGCTTATTAGTATTCACAAGAGAATTACTAGTGAATATAAAGACACTTATGTGAATAAGATGGTGGTTTGTTATTATAAAGTTTTAATATAGTTTTAAAGTGATTCTAAGAGGAAGGAAATCTATTTATTAGACACACTGTCATAGTATAATCCTTTTCCAAAAATTATTTAGGGAGATCCAAACATGAAATAAATATTTATAATCTCTCTATATAGGTTATATTAATTCTTTTTTCAAGTCCATTATGTTATGAGGTTTCCCTTACATTTTGGTTTCTTTTAATCCCCTAAGATATTATGAATTCCATAAAATTTTTAGTTTGGTATTCAAATCCATTATTAGCTCTCATTATTTTAATATTTTTTCCATCTTGGTTCTCTACTAGGTTTTTCCTTGTTTTAATGTTCTAAGAACATTAGATTTATTTTTTAGTATGTAAATCCACTGCTTTCTTGAGAAGTAATCTATAAATATAACAAAACAAGAAATACACCATGGGAGGAAGTTGTTTCATGTCCCAAGAAGTTATAATGTGTATAATCTAAGGGAAAAGAAACTTCAAAGTTAGACCAATTAAAGGTGAATCTCTAATTCTTACCCATCACACAATCTTTAAAAAAAGGAAGGTTTCTTGGTGTGATATCACTCAAAATCCTATTTTTAGTTCTTCTAGACCTTTAAATCTTATATTCCCCAATATACTATTCCATTATAAGGAATTATCCTTATTATTTATATGTACACTAACCAAATTCTTTGAATGGTTCATCTCATTCATGATATACAACCCATTAATCAGATAACCCTTTATGATAGTTCTAGATCCTTTATATATTTTTAGTCAACATAATTTAGACCAAAAGGTGTATCCGATTGGGTACAAAATTCCAGAGGAAATCAGGTTCTTATGGAGGTCAATAACCCATATTATGTCACGTAAAGTGATTATAAAGTGGTACTTGAGTTATATTAATACATGACCACTTACCTATACATTACAACTACTATTATTTACAAATAGAACATCTCCTTGTACTCTTTATATCAATTCTAGGAAGAAAAACAAACAATAACACATAAGGAATAAGCAGCCCGAGTCTGGGACCCACTCATGGATAAAGGAATGGTTAGAAACATTTAGAACTTCACCTATTTCATAACTAGATTCCTTTAAAAGAGATTAGATAATGATATTTTTAGCCTCTATGTCATGTTAAATCTTTCTATACTTGGGTTTAGTGTTCATGTTCTTACCACAATAGAAGAAAACAATATTCCCTTCCCTAGACTTAGACATAGACTTAGGTGGTTTATTATTCTTTACATTATCTTTATTATGATCCTTCTTTTTACCCCTAGAAGGTGGACCACCTCTTATAAAGTGACTCTCTACCTCACCTCTTATTATAGGATTGAATGTAATTTTTTGGAGAGGAGGGTAGCCATAACCTCTTCTATGGTTAAAGATTCACATTCGTATATTATGGTCTCTAAAAATTTGGTGTAGGAATTTTCTATAGAGACTATAAGAATCATGGAAGGATATTTATCATCAATAGTCACATTTATTTTGGACAAAAATGCATTGCATTATTAAATTCACATGATTTTCCTTTAATAGACACAACAATTTCATTTTAATGTAAACACACAATGTTTTTTATAATTCCTTCCAATTAGTGAAGTTGTTATATATAATTTATCTAGACTGAGAAATTAACCAACAATTGCAGTTTCAAAATCTACTTATCTAATAATCACAAAATAAATAAGCATAGAACTGTCTATCTTACAAAAACATTAGTGGATACATATTTATAAAAAAGTGGTGGTCTATCCAGTTTTAGATACAACAAAAATTTGATTCCTAGACCTAAAAAGGGAATTAATTAATCCTTTTATATCCAAAAAAATCTTTCATATTAATTCTCCATAGATTTATGTCATTTCACCCATCTAATTTTTTTTATTTTGAACCTATTTCTGATATGTTTAACCAAAATATTAGATATTGAGTTTTTTTTACAACGATAAGTGTACAACCCCAATAACTGGCCAATATCCATGGTTATACATGACTATCCAATTAGGTAGAAAAATTTAAAAGAATTATTATGGTAATAGTTACATAAATTGTAGATTAAAGGGAACAGATTAATCAAGTTAAGATTGAATTTTATAATTAAAATTTAAACCAACAAGAAACAGAATCTAAAACATGAGGGAACCCAATGAGGCTTTGATAAAACTTTTTTATGGGGATCGATGGAGGTAGATTTTATGAGTGGATTTCATAGACCCAAATCCTTTATGTACATTTATTACCATTACATGAATAAAATTTGATATCTATATGTTTTTATTTATAGCATAATAGTGGTTATACTTCTGCATACACTATTTATATAGTAATGTACTTTAATTATGTGTCATATCAAAAGGTTGTAGTAGTACCCTATTCTAATGAATACCTTGATATACTATGATATAAAACAGAAATATTTGTCCTGTGGTCAAGATACATTATACTAAAAGGAAACAAATCATATTAGACTATAATGTGTAGGGTGATCATAATAATTGAGACTTATTCTCATGATGTTTTCACCTAGTGATCTTGAGTATATGATATTATGAAGACATGACTAGAAATAGGAACACCACATGTTTCAAGTGTCATTGTTTGTTCCTATCTATGGACATGTGTATTGATCTCTAAACATCAGATCGTTTTCAATGTGTATCATTTGATCACATTCATTAATGTAATGTAAAAACCCTTACATTGATTTCATGGTGCAGTATCTTGGGTTTAGTGTGTCATTGGTGGTATGTCATTGGTTGAATTATAAAGATAGAATTTATCACTTCTAGGTTGAGTAATAGATATCTCATGGGCCTAGGTCGACCATGATAGTAGTACCATCATTAATTCCGTAGCCATGGTACAAGAAGGCATGCCCATATAGTAAGATCCTAAAATATATGAAGAAACAAAATCATGATGACACAAGTGTTCATCATGATTTATGAGATATCATAAGAAAAAGAGATTATATTGCATAGAATGTGTTCATAAGAGGTAGTCATATTTATGGCATTCCTTATCTCCTTAGGGAATGTGATGGGTTTTTAGACTCCACTCTTGGTCTATGGTTTTGACTCACTACTATCAAGATAAGGACTTCGAGGATCACACACTATGTTTATCCATAAGTTCCACCTAGTCTGGTGAATAGGATTTTTGAGAAATGTCTTTCCCATATACAGGGGACAGTGATGGTTCAATTGTGATCGATCACAAGTAAAAAAATAAATTAAATTATTCAAGTTTAGAATAATGATGATTGGATTTATTTCACAATTTATTAATAAGTTTTTTATCATAAAATTCAACCAGATAAAATATAATTTTTCTAATGAAAATAGGATATTAAAGGTTCATCAAACTATTTGGGGATCTTATAGTCTAAGATAATTGTCTATATCTTATCATATAATTTTTATGGTGTTATAAGTGAGTGAAAATATATTTATGACATTTTTGAAATGTTTATTAATTCCTATATGTGTGAAAATGTATAAAATGAAGGTTATAACATTCCAAGAACTAAAGTGAAATTTTTGAAAGCACAACCTATGTATAAAAACTAATTTTATCCTCTTGAATAGTAATCTCAACCATTTGGAAGAATTTTAGTGATAAAATCACTCCTATCATTTTCCATCAAGTTCTTAGAGAGTGATTTTGTTGAATAAACATGATCGGATCAATATCACTTTCCTGATCGAGTATTTGTTCTCCATGTGACTGATGGGATGTCAAAAAGATCCTCAGTTTATAGCTCTAGAATCTTGGAATCATATATCAATGATCTTGGAGCTATAGTGAATGTGTGAACTATCTAGAGGCTTTGTAGCTTGGAACCTTTGAACTAATCCATAGTGATAGTGAGTAGATCAACCGGGTGACTTCAAAAGGAGAAATTATTGTTCAAAATTTCATTGGATATTTTTTGTTTAAATTGAATTTAAGATGTTTCTTTAAGAATTATGGGTAAGGATTTTTTTGGATTCATTATTTTTAATATAAATCAAAACCAAAAATTTTAAATTGTTCCTTTTCAAGATTTTGTTTGCGACCCAAGTTCATTCAATGGGTATTAGAGAGAATGTGTAATAGTTTATATTGAAAAAATTAAAATTTGTATTAAATTTTATATGATTCAAAAATAGTGTATTGATATGGTCCCAATGCAACTGATGGAACATTTATCTGACTTCATATTGATATAATATGACAAATAAAGGATTAATAGTTTTTGCATAAAAATTGTAACAAAAAATAATGTTTTATTTATTATTTCACATTAATAGATATCGGTGTGACTGATTTTTATCTAGATCATGATGTGAGTACTTTGAATGTTATTCAGATATATTTTATGGTGGTTGGGGTAGTCTATTGGCAATACATTCTTGCCTAGGAAGCTTGTTTGAAACATCCCTTGAAAATTTTATAATTAAAATGATAAATCTTCCTTTGGAATCTTGTTTAAATATTCACTTGGAATCTTGTTTAATTAAAATTAAAAATCTTCCATTAGAAACTTGTAACAACCCACCCATTCCTTATTGTCTTTAGAAGTCGGTGAGGCATTACTTTTCCTTAATCGATGTTCCCAAGGCATCAAAGGCTGGTAACAAATGCTGAGGACTTCAAGAATATGTTGGGGAATGATTTTCCCTTAAAAAAACCAACCAACCAAACATGACATTACCAACAAAACTACATGATTCATCTTAACATAGAAACCCGAACCATATATTTCCAAAATAAAACCAAACAAATCCATAACAATTCCTAAAAACCAATACACCCAAACCAAAATCAGAGTACCAAGCGGAAGACATAACAAGGGACCCATAGTAAACCAAGTCACACTCCACTACTCCACCCCAGAATCCATGCTCCAAGCACCAACAAACCACCCGATCATTAGGAATAACCACTAGAAAAACTGAGATGCCTTACTCTTACTTGTATCATGGAATACAACATCTACAAAAGAACCAAAGTTTCAAATCGAGGGTGAGTAATAATACTCAGTAGAATTTTCCCAAATGACTTATCTACACACACCACTAGGATAAAACCATTATCATAATTTTATAAAACAATTTATATAAAAAACCAATAGTGCAACAATTACCACAATCCAAACACACCCTTACCAAACCACCTTTACCATATCCACACATAACAAGGAAAATCCAAACAACCAATCCATAATGCATTTCACCATCACACATTTGAACCACCATTTTCATCTTGAATAATAACACACACAAGAAAACTAATCACAGTGGAAATTCCCATCCAAGGTCGTTTACTACATTCCCAATCTATTGGTACTTCCTGACCACTTATCATTAATATTGGCCCTTTTTTCCACTATCCATCATATTTTATAGTGAACCATCCCATTCACTTCACACAAAATCAAAACAAGACATAATACTTAACTAACCCATAATCATAAAGCACAATAATGCCACACATTATGCACACAACCAATTCCAACACATGCCAAATAACTTCAAAAAATCCCCCATTTATTGAAAACACCTTTTAACCATTTTCTATGTTAAACCACATTTCAATAAAACAACATATTTATTGATAATCATCTTTCATAAAATATTTTCCATAATTCAAACCATTATCGATTTTAAAATTAACATTTTAAAATCACAAAGCAAAACCCCTTTTTCAAAAATATCACATTTTACCAAAAATCCTCAAATTATTACCAATTTCGTTTCCACTAAGATTCGCAAAAAATAATAACAATTAATTTCAAACAAAAAAAATAAATGAAAATAAGGCCTCATGTTCTAGAAAAGAGGAGTCGAGAGAGAATCCCCCTACCTTAGGGTTTTAAAAAAATCGACCCACAAGAAACTGCAACACAAATCTGGGAAAATGCTCTACCAAAACCAATCTAGATCTCCTTCCCTATCATAAACAAGACCTAAAATCCTCACCTAAGGAAACAACAACCTTGGATCTACATTCAACAGATGTATATCTACAAAACCCAAAGAGGGAAGAGAGAAAGTCTAAGGAAAACCACAAGGAAACCAAGAGAGAAGACTTAACTGAGATGAACCATGTTCAAACCACCAAGAAACCCATTGAAAACCCTTTTGAAAATCAATTGAAGAGCACCCATATACCTTGAGAGGAAGAAATTTCACGTAGGGTTCTTATGGGAGAAGAAATGGTTGAGTTAGGGAAAATCAAGAATAACACCATTTAAAAAAACATTTATAATGGGTCACATGGTTAGCACGCATGGTTTGACAAACCGAGCGTTAACTGTGTGGATGATACTATCCAAACAGTTGCATATCACACGGTTACCTATAATTCTCACATGGTTTCCCCTAACTGTGCTCAAGCTGTGTAGCCTTTAAAAAGCCTCAAAACTTTTCCAAAACCATTCCAAACTCTCACAAAATCTCCCAAACCTTTCCCAACCACTTCATATGCATAAAAAGGTATAAAAAAGGGTCACATTTTTCAAAACGGGGGTTCTAAATTCTCCCCAACATTGGAATTTCAGTCCATCAAATGTAGAGAAACACCACTCTGTAGAAATACCTCGAGCCATTGCTCAACCATCTCTTTCTCCTGTTCCCAAGTATCCTCCTGAATCTGACCAAAATTCCACAAAACCTGTACTAAACTGATGATTTTATCATGCAATACTTTCTCATGTTATCCATAATCTGCACTATCACATGCACCAAAGAAGAATATGGATCTAACTCAACATGATCCCATCAAATCACACTCACATGATCCAACTAATACTTTTTCAACTGTGACACATGAAACACATTGTGTAATATAGTAAACCGTGTTAGAAAATCCAACTGATAATCCACCTCTCCAATTCACTCAAGTATCTCAAAAGGTCTAATATACCTTGGAGATAACTTACCCTGCTTTCTAAACCAATGATGTCCCAACCTAGGAGAGATTCTCAAAAACACATAATCACCCACCTCAAATGACAATGGTCATCGATGATGGTCCACATACTATTTTTGACAACGTTGAGCCATGTCCATACTCTTTATGACAAACATGATCTTCTTCGTAGTCTATTGGAAAAGGCTTTGTCCAACCATCAATGATTCACTCGTTTCCACCCATCATAGTGGAGAACAACACAGACTCTCATACAATGCCTCAAATGGAGCCATATGTATTGAAGTCTTATAACTGTTATTATTGGAGAACTCCACCAATGGCAATTGCTCCTTCCATGAACCATCAAAATATATCACAAAAACCCTAAGAATATCCTCTAATGTTTGTGTCATCCTATTATATTGGGCATCCATCTGAGGATGATACATCGTACTCATCATAAGTTGTGTCCCGAGGGATTACTACAAGGATTTCCAAAAATGAGATTTGAACTTCAGATCTATATATGATACAATATAAACTGGAACACCATTACTCTTTACCACTTATCAGATATAGATTTTGGATAAATCCCCCACCATATAAGATTAATGAATTGGGATGAAATGGGATGACTTTGTGAACCGATCCACAATCACCCATATGGAATCGTGTTTCCTAACCATTCTCGGGAGACCTATCACAAAATCCATCACTATTGGTTCCCACTTTCACACAAGAATAGTAAAAGATTTCAATATTCCTACTAGACATTGATGCTCATCCTTTACTTTCTGACAAGTCAAGCATCTCGAAACAAACTTGGACACATCCCTTTTCATACTGTCCCACCAAAACCGTGAATTAAATGCCTTATAAAACATATAAATTCTAGGATGGATAGCCCATCTGGAATAATGATAAGCCCTGAGAAGTTTACCTAAAAATCCAATGGTTCCACCATCCGATGCCAAAAACACAAAACTGAATTTCCACTTAGTTCCCAACCCTCAATGGTCTATCCACCATTGAGTTTCAACCTCATTTCCATACACTCGGAATCAAATGCATATGCATATTTAACCAAACCAACCAAGTCAAGAACCAACAAATCTAAAAAGAAGACCACTCTGTCACCTCGTTCCTCACATTACAACCATATTTTGGCTATGAATGACATCAACTACCACTGATCTAGTGCATGTTTCACCAAATGAGCATATGATTTTCTACTTAATGCATTTGACACTGAATTTCCCTTACCTAGTGTGTACATTAAGTCAAAATCAAACATCTAGAGTTATTACATCCATCTCCTTTGCCTCAATTTCAATTATATTTGTGATAAAATATTCTTAAACTCTTGTGATAGGTAAACACCATGAATTTCTCACCAAAGAGATAATGACACCAAATTTTTAAAGCATGAACCACTATCGTCTTATCCAAATTATGTGTTGGGTAGTTCTCATGAAACATCAACTAGAATGATCCATATACACCCAAATGATCTCCATACATGTTAAAAAACCCTAACCCTGATCCTGATGCATCAATATACACCACATAACCTTTCTGGTTTCTAGAAAAACCATTAGTGTTGATGTAGGGAGACCCTTTATTTCTTCATCACATTTCAGACACTACTCATCCCAATGAAATGAAACATTCTTCCTTATCAAAGTTGTTATCAGTAAGGAAAATTGTGAGAAATCACGAATGAAATGTTAATAATACCCAACTAAGCCAAGGAAGCTTCATATCTTGAAAATGTTCTTTGGAAGTTTCTATGAGATAACAGCCTCTAAATTTTCAGGATCAAATAAAACACCCTTCTTGGAAATAACATGGACTAGGAAACAAACCTCATGTATCGAAAAGTCACACTTTGACAATTTGTCATAAAAATGATGATCCCTCAAGATCCCTAACACTATCACCAAGTTCTGCCCATGCTCTACCCTTGTTCTCAAATACACCAGTATATCATCAACAAAAACCGCAACAGAAGAATCCATATATCTCAAAAATATCATATTCATCAATTTCATGAATACCGGTGGTGCATTCATTAGGCCAATGGGAATAAACACATACTCATAATGGCCATATCTACTTCTGAAAATTGTTTTGGGAATATCCTCCTTCCTCACCCATAATTGATGATATCATGACCTCAAGTAAATCTTTTAGAACCATTGAGATCCCCTCAATTGGTCAAAAAATCGTCAATGTGTGGAATTGAATATTAATTATTTATTGTAACATGATTAAGTCTTCAAAAATCAATACAGATCCATAGAGTTCTGTCATCCTTTTTAACAAACAAAATTGGTGCTGCCCACAGAGACATGATATCCTGGATGAACCCTTTATTCTCTATCTTCTCCAACTGTACCTTTAATTATTTTAATTCTATTGGTTCCATCTGGTAAGATGGAAGTGATATAGGACTAGTCCCCAGAAGGAGATCAATCAAAAACTCCACTTCTCTCATGGGTGGAAGCCCTAAGAATTATTCAATAAAGACATCTATAAACGGATCCACAAATACCAAGAGAAAACTCTACTCAAAACCATCCACTGATACCAATGAAAAATCTATTAACTAATACAAGATCGTGCCAACAGATGGTGCCAAAAAATCTGTTACACCCAACTTTTCATTGTTCACCAATCTAAAGAGGTGTTTAATGCCATCCTTGGTTGTAAAACTAATCGTTCCTGCATAGAAATTTATTTGATCCTTAAACATTTCCAACCAATCTATTCCCCATATTTTATCATAAGAATCCATCTCAAGCACTAAGAAATACCACATCAGTTCAATGTCGTCCACAACTAAGAAACATGCTCTACATTGGAAGGCTCTACTCTCTCTTTGACCCAAATTTTATTAAAGTTTTAGAAATGATGAAATCATTTCCATGGTAAGATGCAGCAAACTAACAACATGAGAAGAAATAAAAGTGTGGGAAGAACCCATATCAAACAAATATTGCATCATTGTTAAATTAAAAAGAACCATACCTCGCACCGTGGATGTTCCCAAATGATCATCCATGACAAATTTTTCAACTCCAAACAACTGCTTTCTTACCAAAATCTACTATTTATTAACTTACTCAGGTGTCATGGTACTTCCAGAATCACTAAAACTAACTCAGCTCTGCTAACAAGGAGTATGCTGGTGCCCCCGCCTTGTCGAGGCATAGGAATCCTATGACCCCTGGGGAGTGTCATGAACACCCAACCTCAAAGATTATGGAAATACTATTTAATATTCCCCATCCTCTTATAGTTATGACATGATCGATGTTGTGTCATAAAATCCCACTTGATGTGCCCCGTCGTGCCACACTCAAAACATCTCGTCTTACACTAAGTCTTCAGAGGTAGATTCACTAATCCTATTGTCAGATTTTGAGTTGTACTACCACCCTAGATATAATTGTCCCTCTTACTCTTGAACCCAACATTTATGTTCCCACTATTCCCTATGGGCACCAACATACATCCCCTACTTGTATCCCCCAAAAGAACTTGCTCAGCCACCGTATCTCTATTCACCATTTTGGTGTCATCATTTATACACAGCACCACTATCTTGGAATTAATTTCCTACCTCAACCCAACTTCAAAAATTCATGCCTTAAATGATGTAATACCCTCCACCTCAGGTGAAAGCCTCACTAGGTTCCTAAACCTAGCTGCATATTCCATTGCCGGAAGGTTTTCATACTTCAAATGGAATAAATCTTTTGTACTCTGGATTCTGAATGTATGGGGTAGAATTGTTTATTAACCAATTCCTCAAAACCCTCTCATGTCACACCTTGGTTTGTCCCATATTGGATTTCCAGCTCCCACCATTGAAGGAAAATATCTTCCAACATGACTGTGGATAACATCAATTTCATCTCTGTTGGTGTTTCCAAGAAGTCAAATGTCTTATTCATTCTATTCATCCATGCTTCAGCCCTTTCAGACTCCGAATCACCCCTAAAAATAGGTGGATTCTACCTTTGAAACTGAACTACATGATCCACATTATTTGGTTCATCCACTTTATTCTCACATTCCATACATTGGAAATCTTTCATTATACTTTGTACTTGTTGTTGGTTCACTTGATGCTCAGGTACAACCATATTTTTAGCAGTCTCTTCCGGTTGGTCTATATGATGGCTACACTGTTTCATTTCTATCCACACAAAAACAACCATAAGTCCCACACTCATAGCAAGACAATTATTATGATTAAAATTAAATTACATAACAACTATCACATTCAGGATTTCCACAACTTCAAATTTTCCATGTTTCATTATTCTGAAAAATCCACCATGTTTGAAAATCGACCCATTTTCAAAATACAACAATCATTCACATTTCAAATTTACACATTTGAATTAATTTACAGATTTTCCACACATCTATATACTCATACCATAACAAAAGTCATTATACCAAATGAAATATGAATCCTAGAGTGAATACATTTCTACCATGCATGCCATGCTCATCTCATTGGCTACACCCAAGACAATGAGATATCAAATGCCTATAAGCGTCTCCAAAACACTTATACACCCAAATCTCTAGTAACTTGATGTTCAACATAAAGGGGTTAGCTATGTTCTTTAATTCTATACATTCCAAGTTCTAACAATCCTATTCCTCGCTACCACCCTCGCTACCACCCTGACTCAATGAATGGACCAAGAAAAAATTTCAACACCAAGACTAAAAATTAACACCAAAGGACCGAACAAACTAAAACCACTTGTAATGTAACACACCTTCCTCATTTGCTTGAGAACGCGGTGAGGAATTACTTGGCCTTAAATGACATTCCCAAGGCACTAAAGGCTGGAAATAAATGTTTATGGCTTTAAGAATTAGTTGGGGAACAATTTTCCATTGAGATAAACCAACCAACCAAAAAAGACATTACCAACAAAACTACATTATGCATGTTAACATAGGAACCCAAACCATATAGTAACAAAAGAAAACCAAATGAATCAATAAAAATTCCCAAAAACGAATACAACCAAACCAAAATCAGAGTACCAAGAGAAATAATTGACGATATACCCATAGTAAACCAAGTCACACTCCACTACTCCACAATAAGATCCATGCTCAAATAACCACCAAAACACTTAAGCATCATGAAGAACTGCACGAAAAATGAGATGCCTTACTCTTACATGTGTCCTGGAATATAACATATGCAAAAGAACCAAAGTTCCAAAGTAGGGGTGAGTAATAATACTTAGTATAATTTCCCCAAATTACTTCCCTACACATGACACTAGGATAAAACAATTAGCACAATTATATAAAATAATTTATATAAAACAACTAATAGTGCAACAAATACCACAATCCATACACACCCTTACCAAGCCACCTTTACCATATCCAGACAGAATAAGGGAAATCCAGACAACCATTCCATAATTCATTTCACTATCACACATTTGTGTCGCCATTTTTTATATTTCATAACAACGCACATAAGGGAAAAAAATAATGGTGGAACTTTACATCCAAGGCCATTTACTACATTCCCAATCTAGTGGTACTTCCCGTCCACTTATCCTTAATGGTGTCCCTTATGTCAACTATCCATCACCTTTTATAGTGAGACTTCCTGCTTACTTCACCCAAAATCAACACAATACATAATACTTAACCAACTAAAAAGCATAAACCACACCAAGGCCACACATTATTCAAAAAACCAATTCCAATACATCCAAATCACTTCAATAAATCCCCCATTTATTGAAAACACCATTTAAACATTTTCCATGAAAAACCACATTTCAATAAAACAACATCTTTATTTAAATTCATCCTTCATAACACATTTTCCATAATTCAAACCATTATTGATTTTAAAATAAACATTTTAAAATCACACAACAAAACCCCTTTTGCAACAATATACGATTTTACCCCAAATTCCAAAATCATCACCAAATGGGTTTCCACTAATATTATCACATCATAATCACAATTAATTTCAAGAAAAAAAAATTAATCGAAAACAAGGCCTCAATTTATATCAAAGTTGTGTTGAGAGAGAAGCCAGGAAACTTAGGGTTCTGATGAAATTGACCTACATGCAACCGCACCACAAATCCTGGAAAATGCTCCACCAAAGTCACTCTTGATCTCCTTACCTTTCATCAAAAATCCCTAAAATCATCACTTAAGGAAAAAAAACACTATATCTACATGAAAAGAATGTAGATCTAGAAAAATAAGAGAGGGAAGAGAGAATATCTAGAGGAAACCACAAAGAAACCAAGAGATAAGACTTACCCGAGATGAAATGCTTTCAAACCAACAAGAAACCCCTTAAAACCCATTTCAGAATGAGTAGAAGAGAACCCATAGCCCTTGAGAGGAAGTAATATTGTGTAGGGTTTGTATGGGATAATAAATGGGTGAGTTAAGGAAAAGCTCGACTAACCCCATTTTAAAAAACATTTTTAATGGGTCGCACGGTTATCTTGCACAGTTTGAAAAACTGTGTGCTAACCCTATATATGCTACTATCTGAAGAGTGTAATATTGCACGGTTACCTGGAATTCTTGCACGATTTCCTGTAATAGTTCTCAAATCGTGCATCCTTAAAAATGCCTCCAAAATTTTCTAAAACATTTCCAAACTCTCTCAAACTCTCCTAGAACACTCCCAAATACTTTATATGAATAAAAAGGTATAAACAAGGGTCACATACCTCAAAATAGGGGTGCTAAAAACTTGTTCAAAGATACCCAAGGAATCTTGTTTAACTAAAATGATAAATCTTTCCTTTGAAAATTTTTTAAAGCTTCCAATGGTAGCTTGTTTAAATTATAAAAAAGGACAAAGCTTCCCTTAGAAGCTTGTTATCATTATATATATATATATATATATATATATATATATATATATCTTTTAAAGTGACTCCTTATCTCAAGTCATACCAATTTGATCTGGGTATCACTATCCCAACCAATTTAACCCATCCCAAGCCCTAAATTAATTCCCAAAGATCTTCTTTAGGTTAAAAAACACCCAGAAAATTATGAATATAATTTTAGAAATTAAATTTAACTACCTAGGATTTGATAAAATTATTTGGTATGTTATGGTATGTATCAATATTTAATTAAAAAATTAATGCAAATTGACTTTTGTCAAAAAACAATTAATGCAAATTGAGGCCTTAAAAAGACCACCAAGTTTAATTTTCAAAAATTTAATATTACCTATGAAATATAATTTCATGTTGACTGATAATGAGGCAAGAAAAACCAATTATCGTTTGTTTTATTATTTATTTAATTTATTTATTACAGTTGTGTTTTTTAAAATGTGATAATTATTTTTATTTTGATGATATGTGAATCATCCCTCTATATTTAATTTTTATAAGAATTTGTGTCTCCATATTTATGTGGTAACATGTAATTTTGCATCCTGATTTCACATAACCTATGTGTGAGTATACATTGTATAGAACAAATGTAACACTCCAAGCTTCCACGGTATGCTTCTCTTTGAATAATACAGTAGCGTGTGTTGTACGCAACTTCGAGTTCTAACACACACCACAACCAATCAAACAACCCGTTATGAATAGTAATACCCAATTTTTAAAATTTTAAAAATTTCATCTCTCAAAATGGACTTCATTTTTAGATTCTGGATATCGAAATTATCCTAGGGTACAATTTTGAAACTTTTCAGATAACTTTTATATTTTTATGAATAGTGAAAATTACTAAATTTTAATTAAAAATAACTTTTTTAATCAAAATAATTAATAGTGATAAATTATTAATTTAAGTAGATTTAAAGTATATTTGGAATATATTTTTACCATTTAATACAATGTTGGTCATTGGACATAATTTCACATTTATACCGGACATAAACAACTATCAATCTTTTGATAGTTATTATCTCTTAAAAAAACACTTTTTGTTTTAACAACAGGAATTAATTTTAAATTAATTTCTGCCACTTCTGTGTATTGAATTTAGAAATATAGATTCCATATTTGGAATTATGAGATCAAAATTGTGTAAATAGTTAAATTTTATTTTTATACATTTTGAATAATTACTTCGGTAAATATTTTATTTACCATGGTTAAAGTGTAAATCCGGTAAATAGGAGTAAACAAATAATATTATAATAGTATTAATTTACCCTAAAACAAGTCCTAACCATATTTGTTGATACATTTACGACCATGGGAATCTTTGGGTTGATTTTGGGACCCCATGGAGCCACTTGTAGGTGATAAGGACACTTTATATTAATTAAGTTAAAGTAAATACAAAAATGACATAAGCATATATCTTTTAGAAAAACATTTTTTACATAAGATTATATATGTTATATTTTATACTATAAATATTAGTTAGAAATATAGAAATATTTACTACATTATAGTATTTTATTTATAATTTTTATACATTGAAAAATTAAATTTATTTATGACACAGTAATGATGCAGTATTTTTCTTATTAATGAAAGAATCAAATAATTTGTATTATAAATGTTAAAATAATAATAATTTTAAAGTTTTGATGCCATCCAAGAATTTTATTGAATAATATGACATTTTATAATTTCTTAAATTAATTTTTTTCTAATTAATAATGTTGTTAAGACTTTAACAAAAATAAATTATTAAATAGTGTCAAAATTGACATAAAAGAGTTTTTAAAACAAATATTATAATATTAATTCATATTATATTCCAAAAAAACTAATATTCAGCCAAAGTACTTGTATCATGATAGGTGTATTATTTATGGAACACTTTGGGGTCTCTATGAAGTTTATAGTATATTTATTGATTATATAATATAAAAATACAAAGAGACATGGTAAGTGTCAAACTATTTAACTAAGAGTTAAATATAGATGGTAAGGTTAATATAGTGACCCAAACCTGTCTAAAATCTATTGGTTGAAAGGATTTAGACCCATACCCATCTTAACCTCTAAATAATCCACTTTGGAGCCATTATAAACCTAATATAAATTTATTATAAAATAATATTTCTAGCTTTTCCAAAGGTGCCCCTCACCCCTCTTATAAAAGGGAACTCCACCTTCTCTATAATTCACACCTTAAAAGCCTTTTGGATCGGCCAAACTCTGCCCAAATATCCTCTAAATATCCCTAACTTCAACCTAGAGCATTATTTTGATCATAAATACAACCTAAGAAGCCCTTTTATCAAATCAAAAGGAAGAACCTGAAGAAGAGGTAATGTTTTCACCACCCTCTTTCAAGTTCCTTTCTTCTTCCAATTCTTCTTTCTTTGTTATTTCCATTCGAAAATAATAAATCAATTATATTCTATATACTGTGATGTTATTATAAATATTTTATAACCATATTCTGTATTCTATCCATCCTTTGAATGACATGTCACCATACGTGTGTACATACGGTCTATCGTCTCCACGTCGTGGTGTAATTATTATTCAATACATTACTATTCAGATGGGTATAATAATGATGTGTAATTCATGTAAATAATAAATATAACAGGATATTTATTTTTTATATATGATATAACATCCAATTATGTATTATTTTTATAACAAAATAATGATATTGTTGCTCGGGCGTACGTACGGATTACCGTCTCCACGAACGCGATGAGATTCATTCCCCATCGTATCCATTAAAGAATAAATTTCATTTGATGATTAAAAATAATTTTAGAGACATGATATCATTATTTATATGAATAATATACATCCCATCCATAACAAATATGGCTCACATAACAAAGAAAATGAATCCGTTAACACCCAAAACGATGATAATACTAAGATATTATTAACAAATCAATGTTAAAAGATCATATATGATATCATATTAATGTATATGATTCTTGTGTAATTTAATAACAATTATTTCAACATTATACAGGAGGTTAACCTACCCTCAACCAATTAATAATACAATGTAAGGGTTAATTTCACAATCTCTTCATTATCCGAGGTTGTTTATACGTAATTATCTACTGAGACCTCTTTATTATCCACATCCATGATTATTATGTATTTCAAAACATTCTTACTATTTTAAAGAATATGGTTTAAAGTCATTTATACCCTTTTTTTACTTTTTATAAGAAGTTTATAAAGGAATCTTTCTATCGTTTTCCAAACAAGGTCCTTTTTATCCTTTTCGACAGGATTAAGGTAAGAATGTATTTTTTAACTTATACGGCGGATGGCACTATTTTCCGCCATTGTAAAACCATAGAAGCTTCCCTTAAAAGATTATAAGGATATTTTCTAAGTAAATGTTTTATTTTATAATTATGTGACTTTTATATTATTTTAAAGAAAGAGATATTTCTCTCAAATGGTTTTCATTTCATCTATGTCAACATCCTTTGATGGATTTTAAGATTATTTGAAGTTGATTTATTATGATACAAAACTTCCATATTGTATTGAAGGTTTTTTGATATGTTTGACTGTAGATGTGTTATTTTTATACCACCCATGTTTTATGGAGAAATTATTGACATTTTGTATGCTAGTTTTAATACAAATGTTTATGTTATGTTCAAACCTTTTCATATGGGATGCAATGGACTTAATATGTGACGGGAGGAGCGCGCTATAACTCCTCGATGAATCGGTAGGTCTCATGGGACAAACTAGTGTCTTGGCACATGGACTTGACAAAATATTTTTTTTAGTCTTGGAACAAGGCCTTGACTATGTGGTTATGATAGTCTGGCATTATGTATTCCATCATTATGAAAGTGGTTTTTGATATTGCATGTGATTATTCGACTAGTAGAATATCCATGTGAATAAGTAAATGGAATTATTTCATTTCATTTTTCCATATTATTCTTAAGTTAAAGTTTAAAAGGATTTTTTTTAGTTATACATTGCCTTAAATGTTTATGCTTTTTTATGAAAGTTTCCTCTATATTTTTATCCTTACTGAGCATCTGAGTCACCCCTTTCAATGTTTTATTTTTCCCAGGATGTGAAGAAGTAATTTATGAATAACCTATAGGAATAGTATGAGGGGATATGAAGACAAGATGTTATTGTAGTTTTTTTACTTTATGATGTAATGTAAGACTTATGAATATATCTAGTGTTTCCATGACTACTAAACTAATCGATATTTCAAGACTTGATCTTTTGTGATCTTGCCAACATTATGTAATAATGCACCGAATATGGGTAACTGGGGTCGGGGCATTACAACAAAGTATTTTAGGAAATATTGGTTCAAGTTGAGACCCATTATTTACCAAACAAGTGAAATGAATGGGAGTTTTGGGTACTAAAATTAAAGTTAGGTTTTGACTTAAGGAATAATCATAGGGTATCTGATAATCCATTATTCACTTGATTGATTAAACAATAGTTAATAGCTCATGATCATGTTATTATTTTTTTATTTAATAATGTGTATGGTTTATTATTTCTTGAATGTGTATTTATTATGTATGGTTAAATAGTACAATAGTAAACCAGTATGAAAAGATAAAATGAACATGTGCAATGAATATTTTCTATTTAAATTCATGGTTAACTTGTGAGAACAATCACAAAGAACAAGAATGTTAAATAGAAAAGGATTTGATTCACCAAGGTTAACTTACCAAATCCCTTAATGAAAATATTAATTCATTAAATTCCTTTCATCGATCAAATTTGAACAAAACTAGGTGTTTGGGGTGCTCATAATCCAATGTTGATGGAGCCTCCTACAACCATGGAGTTCTTATGAGAGTAATGGGTTGAAATAATAAATTTTATTAAAAAATGGGTAGCCAGATCCATTTTTTTAAATTTATAGGTAAATCATTGATCATGTAAGGTATTTCTTTGTAATATATGGAAATCCACTCAATAGACCAAGGAGCTGTGAGAAAGTTTGGTTGGCAAGATTAGTGCCCACATTGGACTCTCTAAGTAGTGGAGTCTCCAGAGATTGTAAACAAGGAAGAGGGGTTTCAAGGATCATATCCACTAGAATACTCAAGTGATATAGTATTCTAAAAATAATATTAAGGACTATGGAGGTTCAATAAAATAGTGGGAGATATTTAATGATTTAAATTAATCAATTAATTTTTAATTAGTGATAAAGATAAAAGTAATAATATACTATATTTTATTTTTTAAGAAAATTGAAAGTAATACCAAAATTATATTATGATAATATTAGAAAAATAAAAAGTCCAAACTGGAAAAAATTTCCAAGGATTAGTTCATGTTCTTGTGAAAATAAATATGACATAAGAAATTGAAGGTACGCTTTCCCCAATATATGTTAAGCCAGCTCATGAAGTGAGGGTGTAAAATGATTATAAGAGACTCATGTATGATGCATATGATGTTTATTTCATAATGTTATCATCAACATCTGATGTGAGTTGTGGATATAAAATCGAGACATGGATGATGTTACATGTTGTCTCATCTCCTAGAATATTTTGTGGAAAAAGTGAAGGGTGATATGAATTGATGATGATTACACTGGATATGTAAATTGAAAGAGAGATCACGGTCTTTCAATTCATTACTTTCTCATTTCATTTTCACCCATTTACACCGGTTTAATTTTTATTAAAAAACTAATATGAATGGGAGAAAATTATTAATTATCTTTTGGGTGACATTATTAAAAGAACATAAAGAAAGATGAATATTTAGTTCTATTTGATAACAAGATGAAATAAAATGTAAAATGGAAAATGGGAAGTTTCAAGAAAAAGGCACCTTCACAAAATAATTTATAAAAAATAATCTCATTAAATATGAGATTATTTTCTTTTCATATCATTAAATATATCTATGGATGTTTAAATTCAATGAATTGAATTGAGGAATCATGTATTTGTTTCTTCTTCAAGTATATTCATCAATTGTTATTATGTTTCAATTATACTTTTTTTGTATTAAATTACATATGACTATCATATATGTGTATTTAAATACATTAACAAATTTATTAAATGAATGTTAATAGAATTAAGGTTTTTTCTCCAAGAGGCTGAGAAGGGGTGGTACCTAAGTCGGTGGTGAGAAGCACCTAACTTCTAATTTCCAAGTCAATTGGTAGAGTTGAACTTTTTTTAAGTGTTACCCAAACATTTATCTTTTGTATCTTTGGAAACATATATAATTTATTATATTTATAGAATAAATGTTGTTGTTTTGTTTAATACTCAAATAATAGATCAATAGTACTAGAATCATTGAAAATATGTGATGAATGTAAAATTTAATAATTATATTCCCAATTGTGAAAATATAATACTTATTCAAGAAAAAAACTTAGTATTTTTTAAGGATAAACATAGTTCGGTTTTATAATATTTGGATTTATAGGATTTAGGTACTATTAACCCACTTATATACTTTGTTTTGGACAACGAAACCGTTAGAAATAATGGTAAGCCACAAAGATTTTGGAATTAGTTCAGCATACGAGCAATAAATATTACAAGGGTAATCTAGTGGTAAGTATACTTCATACATTTCATATAAGTATTTAGGGATTGTATAAGTAAAGTATGGTGTATTAATGGTCAGGAGATATGAGATACTTCAGGATGGTGTGTTGAAGAATATCTTAACCAAGAATTCATCAATCAATATAATTTAGTGTTGAGTAATTCCTAAATTCACATTACCTTATTGACATCAAATATATGATGTTAATAAGGATGATTTATTATGATTTTGACATGTTTACATGTAGCATGGAGAAATTTCTAAACACACATTTCCTTATAAACATCATATTTTTGATGTAAGTAAATGGAGCATCAATGTCAAAACTCATGCTTTGTAGATTCTTCCCTTTTTTGAGATGTGATATGAAAATTGAAGCATTATCCCATAACCAAAAACCATCTATAAAAAATGGGTATTATATGAGTTATATTATTATATAAATCCATTTTTGTAATAACATGTGTTTAGATTAAAAGAGTTTGTTAGGATATAGACAATCTTTCATAAAAATACAATTTTCATGGATAGAAATGATATAGTCAAGTTATGGACTATATTTCTATCAAATGGGGAACATATCTATTTTTTATAGTATAAGAAATATTTAATTTGATTTATTCAATTCTAGATATTCACAAATAGTTGAAATAGTAACATGCTTCATAAGACCTTGTGGAAAAGGAATGTTCTAGAGACAGATACTGCATAGGAAGGATAAAACCCTAGTGTTGGTTTTATGTTCATTATGGTCAGTTATACATTATTCATTGAGAATAATAATTCCTATAAGTAATAATAATATGTAAATTAGATAAATTTTTCAAGATAAAAGAAAATAAAATAATGAATTCCATGTATCAAAGTAAAGGAGGCTTATTATTTTGAACACTGCAAGTGATACAATACATGGGTGGTACAAGAATGTTTCCAATAGGGATATGTGGTATTTAAACCCATATACATTAGAATTTTAATTTTCATAGCTTTATTATATGATAATTAAATTGAGAATTGGATTTAAAGACCAGCAATAATTGAAGATGTTTATTCAACACAACCAGAAAGGGATTGTGACATAATAAAATTCCAATCAGGGTGAAAGTTACTAAAATCTAGTTCATGATTAAAGTACGCAACTACATCATAAAATAATTATTTGGAATGAATCTTTTACATGTGTATATACTTTTATATTGAGAGTTCCATTGTTTTCCAAGTAAAATATTTTTGATAACATATGGAAAAAAGTTATTGGTCTTATAGTTAGTTAAGACAAGGAAGATAGTAGCTCTCCCGAGATTTACATAATATAGAAATCAATGTTCTATGTAATGAGATATATGGATCAAGATCTAATGGTTTCTTACACTAATTAAATAGTACATATACTGATAATACATTGATAAAATACAAGTGGGTACAATTCGAGAGAGAATTGTTACCAATTTCAAATGGCATAAATCTCTCCAAGAAGGCATATATAGGCATAATAGAAGATTAATGCAATGGGTATAATTCCATAACCACCATAAATAGATCTATAACATATTCCATGATATGTAAAGATGTTATATTGTAAACATATACTCTACGGTAATAAAATATCAATTATATTCATGATAATTATAAGGGAAGTAGCCAGAATTATCATGATGTATTTGAGAATGAAAAAAATATATGTTTTAGTTTTGTGGATAATAAAGGATATTGTTTACAATGGGACGCAAAATAGTTATTCTATAAGGTTATTACGATATACTATCCTAGTTAGGACAAGGTAATGAGAAAGATAGGATCATTCAATCGAGTAGTCACCATATCTAAAAATTCCAAGTTGGTTATGGATTCTAAAGAATCTAAAGAAGTAGTATAAAATATGTAATTATTTTTTCCATCTCTTGTAATTTCACCAAGTAATTTTTTTTTCTTTATGATAATTATTATACTAGTAATATCCATGATATTATGTTTCGAAAGTTTAAAAAAGTTATATAATTAGAGATATCATATCATTAAAAGTTTTACTCAAATAGTTAAAGTCACTAATAAAAGAATAGTCATGCAGTGGAAATGTAGAAGGACCCTAACTAAATCAATATATCAGTAGAAAAAAGATATTCATGTTAGATCTTGTGCGTTGAGAATTATTAGTAGTTTCTTCTTATGTAAGTGGGAGTGTCGAGAATGGGTTCCTTATATACAAATCCTTTATGTACTTTAATTACCATTACATATATACAATTTGATATATACATGTTTTTTTAACATAATTGTGTTGATACTTTTACATCCACTTTTTTGCAGTAATTTTCATAGATTTTGTACCATGAAAAAAGGTTATAGAAGCTCCCATTAAAATGAGAACCTAAAGATACTATGATAGTACTATTAAAAATATTTCATATATTCTAGATACACCATACTTAAAGGTAAAACATTATGTATGACTATCATGTGTTGGGGGTTCATAAGGCTTCAAACTTATTCTCATGAAGTTTGAACTTGGTGATCTCGAGTAGATGAGATCATAAAGATAGACCTACCAATAATAATACCACTTGTTTCAAGTGTCATTTTTGGACATATATATGAACAATTGTATTGGTAACCATACATGAGATCATTATCAATTTGTATAACATGATCATGTACTTTGATGTAAGTAAAAAACCATGAAATTAATGTCATGGTGGTTTGATTGTGTTTGGTGTGTCATTGGTAGTATGGGATTGGTTGAATGATCAAGATAGATTATTTCACATCCGAGTTGAGTAAGAGATATCACATGGGCCTAGGCTGACCAAGATGGAAGTACATTCATTGAATCCATGATCGTGGTACAAGAATGTAAGTCTATCCAATAAGTTCATTAATTATATAAATAAATGAAATGATAATGGCACAAGTGTGTATCCTTATTTATGAGATACAATTAGATAAAGAGATTATAATACACATAACATGATCATAGGGGGTGGTAATAGTTAGATCATTCCTTATCTCATTAGGTTCCATGATGGGATACTATAATCCACTCTTAGTGTAACGACCCAAAGTTTCATTAATGGAAAATCCCTCTTGATCCAGTTAAATGTTTCTTTATGAAAAAAAAATGTTTTTATAAGATGTCAACTTCTTTAGTTTTATGTTAATATTTGTGACCGTTACTTTTATAGCTGTTGAACAGTGATCATCTGAGTAGTATAAATATAAGGCTTTAACGAAACCATTTCTACTCAGACAAAGGAAGCGATGGCCTCATCCAGTAGAATTGCCCCATACGAAGCCCATTTGTCGGAGCTCGGAAAAGAGGTGGCATCTTTGGGATTTTCCCTTGACCAAGCCCAAGCTGAGATTCATCAAGTCAAGCTCGAACGTGATCGTCTACGGGAAAATGGAAGTTGATAGAGATTACCACTCGAGCGATGTTATCCGAGCAACCCCAAGAGTCTGTCACCATCGCACACCTTACCCTTAGGTATTATGTGGCTATTTTAAGGGGTTATGTAACAAATAAGTAGCACCATGTTCATGTATATTATTTTTTTGTATATAATAATGAATATAATTTTTTTGATACATTGTAATTAGTTTTTAAAGTACAAATAATGTTTTTAGTTATTATTTAATTAAGAATTATATTTTATTAAATTAAAGGATTTTTGAATTAAATAATATTTTAATAAAATATTATTATTAATATTAAATTAATTTTTATTAAATATAAATGATCTTATAATTTTATGAATGCAATTAAAATTTTTATTAAGGTTTGAAATCCATTTCTGTCAAAACCCGTGAATTTTTTATAAATACCGGTTTTTATTTTAAAAGTGAAAATTCACATATTTAGAAAATTATTTAGATAAAATAAATATTATTTTTGGAATCAGGACGTCGAAATTATCCAATGGTGAATTTTTTATAATTTTCTGAGACAGTCAAATTTTTGGGTAAAAATTAAATACCATTTAAATATATAATGTGTTTTATGACATCATAATGACCCAATGGTGATGTAATAAAATACCATAATCCTTATGTTTGGCCAATATTTGTTTTATCATTAAAATAATTAGGTTTTGGGTTTGTTTGACTTACTTTTCAAAGCATTAATGGAGCCCTCAAGACTTATTCAACACTTTGCCTTTTTAAATTAATTTCCATGGGAGTGTGACTCACCTCCACATAAGCAACCCTAATTTTTTAATAAGTTCGGACCTTGGACTTGTAAAATATTTTTTTCCTCTTTCCTTTTCCAGAAACCATGGGCAAATACCATGGAATTGTTTGTGGTTTGGATTATTTTAATATAAGGGGTCCCAAACCTAAATAATAAAGAATTCTCTCACCTTTCCTATATAAACCCACCCAAGCTCCCACTTCCTCCTCACTCAAAGCCCTTGAAGTTCGTCCAACCTCTGCCCTACTCTCTCTATAATCCTCTCAAGGTTCCCCCAAGCTCCCAAGAAGCCTCTCACAAGCCTCTCTCTAGCCTTGGGAAGCACACTTCCAAGTAAGGGGTTTTCTTCCTTTCTCATTTTTGTCAATTTTCTTTAAGTTGTATTGCCTTTTTTATTTCAATTATTAATGTTGGGGTGTGGTTTCTCACCTCCCCCATAATTCCCTCTTATTATTTGAATGATGGGAGAACCCTTCCTCTCTCATTAAATGCCTCCCATGTACACCCGTTACTATGCCGAAATTCCGAAAGGAACTTCTCTCTCTTCTTTTACATTCAAGAAATACCTTTGTATCATGAATCTAAATTCCATTTATATTGTTGGGACATGTATATATATGATCTCCTTACTTTCCATTACATGTAAATATGATGAGGAACCCCTTTCTCTCTCATCAGCGTTTTTATGAATTCTTATGTCATGCTGTTATGCCGCCGAAATCACACAGATTTTCTAAGCCAATGTCTTTGTGTAGTGAATACCATGCCCATTTCTCCATCAAGGGTATTCACCTTTATGAACATTTACATATTGATTATAAATTTTCATGTATGAATTCTACATTCCTTTATCGTGGAAGAAATTATTATGTTTTATGAATCCATGTTTTATGATCCATATGGCACACTTATGCATGAAATGAAATGTTTAAGAAGGGTGCGCCCTTTATAGCGCTCCAATGCATTGGGTAAAGTATAGTATCATGATACGTCATGTGCAATGAGTGTTTACTCATGCTAATTCAAGTGCAACGAGGGTTTACTCGTGCTTCAAGTGCAATGAGGGTTTACTCATGCTCCATGTGTAATGAGCCTTGGCTCATGCTAATTCAATGTTAAGTGTTGTTGCCACATTTCCATGTTATGATTATCATGCTTTATCATGCCTTTATGTTCATGTTTCTATTATGCTCTATTGATATGCCTATTGCCTAACATGTATTTCACTCCTCATGTTATTCATTGTTTACTCCCTTACTGGGCTTTATAGCTCACCCTTTTCTTATGCATGTCCTCAGGTTATCTCATGCAATGCTAAGTACGAAGGAATGTAGTGGTCATGTAAAGGAAGTTTTCAATAAAGATGTTGTATTTCAAGTTTAAAGTTTTTATGTAATTATCCTAATCCCCAAAGACACTAAACCTCTCGATCTTCTTTGTTGTATCAAGTGAAGTTTTATGTAATAAAGCGTGTTTAAGTTGTAATAAAAAGCAGGGTTGTCATAGTTGGTATCAGAGGATAGGTTTAGTTATTTTTGGGATTAGGAAAACCTAGTAAATCATTAGATACAAGACTAAGCATAATAAAAACATCCCTAAGTTTTGGTAAATACTAAGTAAGTGGTTTATCAAAAAAATACATCCCTGTCTGGATACGAGCAGGTAGAGGCGGCTCTGGCACAGATGTATCCTAGGGGTAAAACCCGAAAACACCGATTTGAGCTAGACTCGAACGGGAACTGGTTCATGACAACGGGCCTTGCTGCACTCTTGGTTACGACACTCCCGGGGGATATGTTTTGATAAATTCACAATCTTAGTATGAACCCTTATTAAGGGAAAAATGCCCCTAAGAATATATTTTAGAAGGATGATCATGAAAAGCCTGGATTGAATCCTATAGACTCATGAGTTAAAGAGATTAAAGTTTATTTATAAGTCATCAACTTTTGTCTTTGGATTAACCTTTATGTGTTACCCCTAACTTTCTTTTATTCCATCCAATGGCCGGTAATAGGAGAACTCGGGCTAACAACCGTTGTGAAGATCAGTGTGATGATTGTACTTATGAGATGCCCAATCCAATGGGAGCGGGAATCGCGAACTTTGTCACGCTTCTCTCTCAGCTAACTCAAGTTTTGAATAGAAACACTGGTCAAGAGGAACGTTCAACCCCCCTAAGAAAGAACAAGTCGCTATTGAAAGCTTCATGAGACAAAGGCCTCCTACTTTTAGTGGATCATCTGATCCCATGATCGCTGAACAATGGATCAACTCCATTGAGAAGATATTCTCCATCCTCCAATGCTCTGAAAAAGAGAAGGTTCTCCTGGTGGATTATCGTATGGAGGGTGAAGCTAATCAATGGTGGACGTTGATCAAAAATACGAAGCCTGAGGAGGAGATCGAGGCTTTGGAATGGAAGGTATTCCGGAAGATGTTTTTCGATAAATATTTTCCACGCACCCTCCGTCTTAAGATGGAAAGGGACTTCCTTTCCCTCAAGAAGAAAGATGAGGAATCTGTGGGAGCGTACGAGGCAAACTTCACAAGGCTTGCACGATATGCTTCCGGCTTTGTCGTTACCCCCGAATGCAAGGTTGACCGCTTCTTTGGTGGACTGAAGCCTAGCTTGCGGAAAGTATTAGCGATCCATGACTTCGACAGCTATGAGGAAATTTTCCGATGTGCCCTCAAGGTTGAAATGGAGATCGGAGAATCACAGGGGTATCATGGGGACAAGAAGCGTAAGGTGGACTTCAATGCTGGTGGTCCGATGGATAAATCCAACGGTGCTAAGAAATTCCAGCACCCCACTTGCCAAAAGTGTGGAAAGAAGCACCTTGGAAATTGCCTTAGGGGGACAAGAAAATGCTTCAAGTGTGGAAGAGAAGGGCACCTAGCTGTTAACTGTCAGCAAGAAGGACCCGCGGCTACGACAGAGGAGAGGAACGCTCCGTTCGAACCTCAACGCGTTGTTCAATGCTTCAAATGCAAAGAACCGGGTCATTTTGCGAATCAGTGCCCTAATCCAAGGGTTATCGGAGGCAATCAACAACCTCCAAGACAACAAGGAAGAGCTTTTGCCATCACTTCTGCTGAAGTGAACCCCGACAACGAAGTGGTGACAGGTACGCTAGTTATTCATTCAAGAATAGCGAACGTACTTTTTGATTCAGGTTCTACGCATTCTTTTATATCTCAAAAGTTTAGTAGAACAATCCCTGCACCACCACAAATCATGGAAGTAAAGATGTCGGTGAGTACGGAAAATGGGGCAATCATTGCATCCCATGAGTATAAGTCCTCCCCTGTTATAATCTGTGGATTGAATTTCCCGGCGAACCTCGTCATACTCCCTTTGGTGGAATTTGAGGCAATTCTTGGCATGGATTGGATTTCCTTATATAGAGCCAACATAAATTGTCGGGAGAGGGAAATCACACTCCATATGGAGAATCGACCCCCGGTTCTTTACAAGTGTCAGGAGGAAGACGAATATCCTTTAGCTCCATCATCTCAAGTATGGATATTACTGCCTTATGAGCACGCATATCTGGCTCAATTGATTGAGTCCAAGGAAGAAACCACCCTTGAAGAAATGCCTATTGTGAGGGAATTCGCTGAAGTATTTCCCGAGGAACTTCCTGGTCTTCCTCCAAGAAGAGATGTTGAGTTCTCAATTGAACTTATACCTGGGGTGCTACCAATATCCAAGACTCCATATAGAATGGCTGTTGTTGAGCTTGAAGAGCTAAAGAAACAACTACAGGAGAATCTGGATAAAGGGTTTATACGCCCAAGTGCATCACCATGGGGTGCACCAGTCCTCTTCGTCAAGAAGAAGGATGGGTCAATGCGGCTTTGCATCGATTATCGTGAACTTAACAAAATCAAGATAAAGAACAAGTATCCTCTCCCAAGAATCGATGACTTGTTTGATCAGCTACGTGGAGCACAATACTTCTCCAAGGTCGACTTGCGGTCGGGATATTATCAAGTAAGGGTGAAGAAGGAAGATATCCCCGAGACTGCTTTTCGTACAAGGTACGGGCACTATGAATTCATAGTAATGCCTTTCGGACTCCCCAATGCTCCAACAATATTCATGGACTTGATGAATAGAGTCTTTAGAGATTACCTAGACAAATTTGTTGTAGTCTTTATAGATGATATTCTAATATAAATCAAAACCAAGGAGGACCATGAGGAGCATTTAAAAACTGTACTAGAGACTTTGCGCAAGGAGAAGCTCTATGCAAAGTACAACAAGTGTGAGTTTTGGTTGAAGGAAGTCTCATTCTTGGGTCATATCATCACAAGCAATGGGATATCTGTGGACCCCTCCAAAACAGATGCAATTGAGGGATGGTCGAGGCCAACATCGGTAACTGATATCCGTAGATTCTTGGGGTTAGCTGGATATTATCGACGATTTGTGAGAAATTTCTCACGATTGTCCAACCCTCTTACCAAGCTAACTCAAAAGGGAGTAAAGTTTGCTTGGAGTGATGAATGCGAAGAAAGATTCAAGGAGTTGAAAAGGAGGCTTATCACTGCACCCGTGCTCACTTTACCCATAAGTGGGGAGCTTTTTGTGGTATTCAGTGATGCTTCGAAGAAGGGCTTAGGATGTGTGCTGATGCAGAATGATAAAGTGATATCCTATGCCTCAAGGCAGTTGAAAATCCATGAGCGAAACTATCCAACGCATGATCTGGAGTTGGCGGCGGTGATCTTTGCCTTGAAAATCTGGCGGCATTATCTCTATGGAGAGAAATGTGAGATATATACCGACCACAAGAGTCTTAAATATATATTCACACAGAAAGAGCTTAATATGCGCCAGAGAAGATGGATAGAGCTCATCAAGGATTATGACTGTTCAATACATTACCACCCTGGGAAGGCGAACAAGGTGGCGGATGCCCTAAGTAGAAAGGATCCAACAATTCTATCAATTATGAGAATTGAGAAGGATCCAATCTTCTTAGACTTGATGAAGATGGACGTGGGAATCATAAAGAAGGGAACATCATCAATCCTTTCACAAATGATTGCTCAACCATCTCTTTTGGAAAGGTTAAAGGATTCTCAAAAGGATGATGCGAGAATCCAAGAAAAAGTGGAAGCTATCAAAAAGGGAAAATCCTCAGAGTTTAATGTTAATGAAGAAGGAATTGTATGGTTTGGGAAAAGACTATGTGTTCCATCAAGTTCGGAGTTGAAGAAGGAACTTTTGGATGATGCACATAGTTCAAATTTATCTATTCACCCAGGGAGCACAAAGATGTATCGAGATCTCCGAGAAAACTTGTAACACCCCGAGCTTCCACGATACGCTTCTCATTCAATAATGTAATAACTTGCATTGTACGCAACTTCGAGTTCTAAAACACCGCGACTAATCAAAGTAGCCGTTATGAATAGTAATAACCACTTTTTAAATTTATAGAAATTTTATATTTCAAAATGGACTTCATTTTTGTATTCCTAATATTGAAATTAGCCTATGTTGAATTTTTTGTAATTTTCTGAGAACATCCAAATTTTTATGAATAGTGAAAAATACATAAAACAACTTTTTTAATCAAAATAATTTATAGTGATAAGTTATACTATTGAGTGGTTTTAAATTATAATTAGAATATATTTTTACCATTTTATCCAATGGTGGTCATTATAATTAATTTAACATTGAAAATGGGCATAAACAATTGCCAATCTTTTGATATAAATTGTTTCTTAAAAACACGCTATTTGTTGTAACAGCGGGAATTAATTATAAAATTAATTAATACAACTTATATGTTTGGAATTTTGTAAAATAGACATCATTTTTGAATTTGGAATATCAATTATAGCTTAGGGTGAAATTTTGGCCTTATTCTGAAAAACTTCAATTTTTGATGAATAGTGAAACCACTAAGTGGTTGTTAAAAACTGATTTTTCGTTAAAATGAAATATTACCACTTCTGTGATTTTATTTTCAAAAATCCGACATACATGGTTGTCATTAAGAAGTAAAATGTTGGTCAATGAGATTAAAATAATTTTTTGGTGAATAGTAACTTTTAAGTTCTTAATCGCGATTAGAGGTGATTAGTGTAGTTTAAGGTAAAAATAATGTTTTAATAATATGATATGAGCATGAAACTTGTCCTAATCCTATTGGATGAGTCATGTCCGACCAAGACAACCCATGGGTCAACTTGGGGACCCCATGGAGCCACTTTAGTTGGAAAATGACATTAATATATATTTATTTAATGTTAAAATTAAATTGACACAAACATGAGTTATTTTACTAAAACAGTTTTTAAGTTGGGTTACACAAGTCCAGATTTTGACTATAAATATTCATTAGAAAGATAAAACGATTTCCTACATAATAGTATTTTTTTATAATTTTTATACATTAAATAAATTAAATTATTTATGACATCATGATGATGCAGCGATGACCTCATTATTTAACGATTTAAATAAAATGGGAAGATAATGCAAAATCCAAGGATTACACTTGTCCAAAGCCTATTGGATGAGGATATTTCGAACCCTTATCACCTTAGCCTCGAATTATATAAGTTTGGGACCTCTAAAATCCTAAACTCATTATATAATAAAGTGACTTTTCATTACTTTCCAAAAGTGCCCCTCCTCTCCACTTATAAAAGGCCCCCACCTCTCCCACCTCATTCACACTTTCAAGCCATTTGGATCGGCCAACCTCTGCCCAAATACTCTCCCAACTTCCCCCTATTACTCCTAGAAGCCTCACTTTGGGCAGAACCCTTCCCAAGGAAGCCTTTGGCTCAAATCAAAAAGAGTTACCCGATTTTGAGGTAATGTCTTCTCTAATGTTGTTTTGTTTTATTCTTCTTCTTCAACCCCCTAAAATATTTTTATTCATTTATTTTGTAACAGCACCAGTATCCTCCATATACTAGGATGTTTTTATAAGAAGGATTCGAGCTACACTTACACACACCTACATCTAATGGTTAAAGAACATACGGTTTCTGTGGATGGCGAATTTCTGCCTCACGAAACGATGATTGTTCAACACTCATATAACACCTTCAAAGGTGGCCATTAAGATGTCACTATTTTTATATATGAAATATAATATGTTTATGTTTTACTTATGCTTCTGTATTTTTCATTTATGGCATACTTTATGATTTCCATTATGGGTAAAATGCGATAATTTCATTTTAGGAAGTGCGGACTACCGCCCCCTCAAAGTGATTTGAATCGTTAATGCCATATGTGGGATGTATAAAGGATGGAGTAAATGGTATTATACACTATATTATACTGGAATTATATTATAAATTTATATCATTATGATTTCGTTCCATTAAATATGAAATTGAAATGAAAGTAGCGTACATGCGTACGTACGACTTACCGTCTCCATGAACGGTGCATTTCATTTCTTACCTCTAAATGTTACGTAATATTATAAATGAATGTATATACTGGATATATAAGATATATATGACATCTAAATCATGAATATAATTCTGGAGATAATGGATATTCTACCACATAAACAACTTGTAATTATAAGAAGTTTATTGTTGACTCAAGTACCAAAGATCGACAAAACGACCGTTATTAACTTAAATAATTACATAATGCTCATATCATTGTTATAAGTGATATAAAAAGGATAATGAAATTGAAAATGGTTCTTAATAAGGTATATATTAACACTATTTTATTATTCAGGAGGTTAAAGAACGGTTGAGTCAAGTCAGACACGAGGTAAGGGAACTTCTTAACCCAACTTCTATTCTTTGGGTTAATCTCCTACTTTCAAATTATGTCATGATATTATTATGTCGTATTTTTTATTTTTACTTTCTTTATGTGTGCCTATAGTGAATACACATAATATATCTATTTTATTTTAAAAATGATCTTTGTAAGGACTTCGTCTCAATCTCCTTTCATTGAGGCATATTTGGTTTTATACACAACTTTCTTTTATACGGTGTATAAACCCCTTTGACTTTTACGTTTATTCAAAAGGAATCTTTTTTATACAAAGAATTTTACTAAACGACAAAAAGGGAATGTTTTTCTTTCCGTACTTATGCGGCGACAACGACTTCTCCGCCGCCGTGACCACTATTTGAGTTTCGGCTTCCTCTACAAGCCATACCTTTTTTAAAAGAAAAATAAATAACATGTTTTAACTTTCTTTTATTTTGGTATTGAAAATGGTTTTGAAAGAGTTTTTATTATATCAATGTGTTGTATTGATATCTTGTGATTGAAATGTGGAAATGTTATGTTTGCTTTATGTATATTTTATGTGATACGATTATGTTATGGTTTATGATATGTTTAAACCTATTCATATGAGGAATGTATTGGACTTAATAAGTGACGGGTGGAGCCCGCTATAGCTCCTCGATGCATCGGTAGGTCTCATGAGACAACTAGATGTGGAATTGGCTGAGGACCTTTCCCAATTTGATTTATGGTTTTGGCCGAGGCCTTAATCATTTTAGACATCTTGGCCGAGGCCTTGAAAAAATGTTTCAGAATGTCTGGCATTATACATTCCCTCATTATGAAAGTGGTTATTGATATTGCATGTGATTATTCGACCAGTAGAATATCCATGTGAGGAAGTGAATGTCATTATCTCATTTTAATTTTGCCATATTATGTTGATTTTCAAGTTTAAAAGGCTTTTGTTTTAGTTATACATTGCCATAAATGTTTATGTTTATATATGAAATCTTCCGCAATATTGTTATCCTTACTGAGCATCTGAGCTCACCCCTTTCAATGTTTTAATATTTTCCAGGATGTGAGGAAGTATTTTATGAATGACCTGCAGGGATTGTGAGAAGAGGATATGATTTTGGACTATGGAGACTTTGTTATTGTAGTTTTTCACTTTATGATGTAAAGTAACGTTTACGAATGTATCTAGTGTTTCCAAGGCTACTAAACTAATCGGTCTTTCGAGACTTGATCTTTTGTGATATTGCCAATGTTACGAAGTAATGCACCGACTCTGGGTAGCTGGGGTCAGGGCGTTACAGTTGGTATCAGAGGTAGTTTAGTACTAACCTTGGAAGCTAGATTTAGATAAACTCTGATTAGAGCACATATCCCGAAGATAGACTTTGAGGATTAGTATAGAAGAACTTCCTAGAATTTTGGTATTGTAGAGATTTTGTGAGTTTTCTGAGCAATACATCCCTGTCTGGATACGAGCAGGTAAAGGCGGCTCTGGCACAGATGTAACTAGGGGTAAAACTCGAAAACACCGCTTTGAGCTAGACTCGAACGGGAACTGGTGCACGACAACGGGCCTTGCTGCACTCTTGGTTACGACACTCCCGGGGGATACGCTTTGGATAATTCTCATTTTCTTTATAAACCACTATGAAGGGTTATGAGTATATACTTCCTCAAAGAAAACATTTTTATGATTATGGATTATATCCATAAATAGTTCAATTTATGTTAAGTGTTTTATAAGTATGGGATAATGTATTTTGATTCATAAACTGATCTAGTTTATGCAATTATTTAGAAATGGCGCCTAGTGGAAGAAATGGAAACCGTATCAATGCACGCACTCCATGTAGGGATTACCCTCCTGCTCAAGATAATTATTATGGAGCTGGAGATAAAACTGGTGCTGATCAACTTATTACCATACTGGGACAACTCACTCAGGTTATGAATAATAACCTTACTCATATGGAGCACCCTGATCCGCAACGTGGAGGATCAATGCTAGACCGTTTCATGAGGCAACAACCACCAACCTTCAATGGGGGTACAAATCCGTTAGTAGATGAGTAATGGATAAACTCCTTAGAGAAAATATTCCATGCCTTGGGGAGTAGAAAAAGTGAGAAGGTTGTCATGGCAGTTTACCGCCTCACTGGAGATGCCGATCAGTGGTGGTCGCTGATTCAAAACACAAAGGAAGATGATGACGTATAGAATATGGAATGGAGGGAGTTCAAAGATCTTTTCTTAGAAAAATAATTTCCTCGTGACCATCGAGCAGATATGGAAAGGCAATTTCTGAGTCTGAGGCAGAAGGAGGATGAGAATGTCGCAAAGTATGAGGCTAACTTTACAAGGTTAGCGAGGTATGCTGTAGATTATATATGTAACCCAAGGAGTAAGATTGATCGTTTCTTTGATGGGTTAAAACCATTTCTCCGTCGAGATTTAGTATCACAATCCTTCTCATCATACGAAGATATTGTCTCATGTGCTATCAAGACAGAAAAGGAATTCTCTAAGTATTATGACAACAAAGTAAAGCAAGAGAAGAAGAGAACGGTGGAACAAGAGACAGATAAAAGGAAAAAGGGAAAGAAGGATTTTCCATTATGTGATAATTGTGGGAAGAATCACCCTGGTACTTGCCTAAAAGGAATGGGAGTTTGTTATAAATGTGGAGAAAAGGGTCACCAGGCTCGTGATTGCAAGGGAAAGAAAGAGGCTGTCAAAGTTGAATGCTACAATTGTAGGGAAATGGGGCATTATTCAAATGAATGTCCTAAGCGTCAAGGAAACTTACCTCAGAAAAGGCCAAGGGATCAAGGCCAATCTTATACTTTGACTACAGTTGAAGCGGAATAATTAATGTATTGGTGCTTTTGGACTCAAGGATTATATTCTGGTTATAAGAATAATGTGATATATATATATGGATTGTACTGAAGTACTTTTTGATTTCAGTAAGGTTTTAATATGATTAAGGTAATCATATTTTTAGTATGTGACAATAAGAGAAACTTTTCTTTGTTTGGGGAATCTGATGTTACAATTGATTTTGGAATTTAGAGACCTTTTAGAGAAAGTCTGGACGGAGGTATTTTGGATAACTATTAAGGTTGGAATGGATTAAGTTGAACCATGGATAGTATTGTTTAAGGTTAAAGCATTTCTGAAGATTATTTTTGGAATATTATAATACTATAGTTTTAGGAAAAGGACAACCTGCAGGGTGGGGAATGACCCGTCGCGCCGGACAAAGCTGCAGGAATCGAACCCACAACCATAGTGCGACAGGCCTTTATTTCCTACCACTAGCCTACAGGAAGTCCCTGGTTATTACAAAATAGTTTTACTAATCTAAATGGTATGTGTTAATATTTGGAACCTTATACAATTAGGATAAAAAGAATATTTTTGAGTTCCGTTACCATTTGGAGTAAAAGATGGGTTTGTGGTAAAAATTTATTAACGAATGAAAGTATACATAACAAGTATGTATATTCCCTTACGTTCTTAGTAAATCTCCTAAATAAATTCCTCAACATTATAAAAGGTAACTTAAAATAAAAATGTTGTCGGTTAACGTTTCCAACTGGGGATTCAATGACCGTTTAACCAATCACAAGTTTGTGATTTTCTTGTAGTTAAACTTTCTCCTAATCCTGTTTTCTATAACTCTCCATCAGACCTTGATGGTTTGTTTCTCCTCCATATCCATATTTTCATAGAATCCTAGAATGGGCTATATCGGGTGACCTTTGTACTTATCTTGCTTTCTTTTAATGTTATATATTTATTAACCTTATTTCCGATGTGGGTTTTCCACAAAGGTATTTTCTCTTTTCAACCTTTTATTTTCAAAGAAAAATTTCAAATTGCGAGGACGCAATTTATTAAAGGAGGGGAGAATGTAACACCCCGAGCTTCCACGATACACTTCTCATTCAATAATGCAATAACTTGCATTGTACGCAACTTCGAGTTCTAAAACACCGCGACTAATCAAAGTAGCCGTTATGAATAGTAATAACCACTTTTTAAATTTATAGAAATTTTATATTTCAAAATGGACTTCATTTTTGTATTCCTAATATTGAAATTAGCCTATGTTGAATTTTTTGTAATTTTCTGAGAACATCCAAATTTTTATGAATAGTGAAAAATACACAAAACAACTTTTTTAATCAAAATAATTTATAGTGATAAGTTATACTATTGAGTGGTTTTAAAGTATAATTAGAATATAATTTTACCATTTTATCCAATGGTGGTCATTATAATTAATTTAACATTGAAAATGGACATAAACAATTGCCAATCTTTTGATATAAATTGTTTTTTAAAAACACGCTATTTGTTGTAACATAGGGAATTAATTATAAAATTAATTAATACAACTTATATGTTTGGAATTTTGTAAAATAGACATCATTTTTGAATTCAGAATATCAATTATAGCTTAGGGTGAAATTTTGGCCTTATTCTGAAAAACTTCAATTTTTGATGAATAGTGAAACCACTAAGTGGTTGTTAAAAACTGATTTTTCGTTAAAATGAAATATTACCACTTCTGTGATTTGATTTTCAAAAATCCGACATACATGGTTGTCATTAAGAAGTAAAATATGGTTCAATGAGATTAAAATAATTTTTTGGTGAATAGTAACTTTTAAGTTCTTAATCGCGATTAGAGGTGATTAGTGTAGTTTAAGGTAAAAATAATGTTTTAATAATATGAGATGAGCATGAAACTTTTCCTACTCCTATTGGATGAGTCATGGCCGACCAATACAACCCATGGGTCAACTTGGGGACCCCATGGAGCCACTTTAGTTGGAAAATGACATTAATATATATTTATTTAATGTTAAAATTAAATTGACACAAACATGAGTTATTTTACTAAAACAGTTTTTAAGTGGGGTTACACAAGTCCAAATTTTGACTATAAATATTCATTAGAAAGATAAAAAGATTTCGTACATAATAGTATTTTTTTTATAATTTTTAGACATTAAATAAATTAAATTATTTATGACATCATGATGATGCAGCGATGACCTCATTATTTAACGATTTAAATAAAATGGAAAGATAATGAAAAATCCAAGGCTTACACTTGTCCAAAGCCTATTGGATGAGGATATTTCGAACCCTTATCACCTTAGCCTCTAATTATATAAGTTTGAGACCTCTAAAATCCGAAACTCATTTTATAATAAAGTGACTTTTCATTACTTTCCAAAAGTGACCCTCCTCTCCACTTATAAAAGGCCCCCAACTCTCCCACCTCATTCACAATTTCAAGCCATTTTTCTCGGCCAACCTCTACCCAAATACTCTCCCAACTTCCCCCTCTTACTCCTAGAAGCCTCACTTTGGGCAGAACTCTTCCCAAAGAAGCCTTTGGCTCAAATCAAAAAGAGTTACCCGATTTTGAGGTAATGTCTTCTCTAATGTTGTTTTGTTTTATTCTTCTTCTTCAACCCCCTAAACTCTTTTTATTAATTTATTTTGTAACAACACCAGTATCCTCCATATACTAGGATGTTTTTATAAGAAGTATTAGAGCTACACTTACACACACCTACATCTAATGGTTAAAGAACATACAGTTTCTGTGGATGGCGAATTTCTGCCTCACGAAACGATGATTGTTCAACACTCATATAACACCTTCAAAGGTGGCCATTAAGATGTAACTATTTTTATATATGAAATATAATATGTTTATGTTTTACTTATGCTTCTGTATTTTTCATTTATGTCATACTTTATGATTTCCATTATGGGTAAAATGCGATAATTTCATTTTAGGAAGTGCGGACTACCGCCCCCTCAAAGTGATTTGAATCGTTAATGCCATATGTGGGATGTATAAAGGATGGAGTAAATGGTATTATACACTATATTATACTGGAATTATATTATACATTTATATCATTATGATTTCGTTCCATTAAATATGAAATTGAAATGAAAGTAGCGTTCATGCGTACGTACGGCTTACCGTCTCCATGAACGGTGCATTTCATTTCTTACCTCTAAATGTTACGTAATATTATAAATGAATGTATATACTGGATATATAAGATATATATGATATCTAAATCATGAATATAATTCTGGAGATAATGGATATTCTACCACATAAACAACTTGTAATTATAAGAAGTTTATTGTTGACTCAAGTACCAAAGATCGACAAAACGACCGTTATTAACTTAAATAATTACATAATGATCATATCATTGTTATAAGTGATATAAAAAGGATAATGAAATTGAAAATGGTTCTTAATATGGTATATATTAACACTAGTTTATTATTCAGGAGGTTAAAGAACGGTTGAGTCAAGTCAGACACGAGGTAATGGAACTTCTTAACCCAACTTCCATTCTTTGGGTTAATCTCCTACTTTCAAATTATGTCATGATATTATTATGTCGTATTTTTTATTTTTACTTTCTTTATGTGTGCCTATAGTGAATAAACATAATATATCTATTTTATTTTAAAAATGATCTTTGTAAGGACTTCGTCTCAATCTCCTTTCATTGAGGCATATTTGGTTTTATACACAACTTTCTTTTATACGGTGTATAAACCCCTTTGGCTTTTACGTTTATTCAAAAGGAATCTTTTTTATACGAAGCATTTTACTAAACGACAAAAAGGGAATGTTTTTCTTTCCGTACTTATGCGGCGATAACGACTTCTCCGCCGCCGTGACCACTATTTGAGTTTTGGCTTCCTCTACAAACCATAGCTTTTTTAAAAGAAAAATAAATACCATGTTTTAACTTTCTTTTATTTTGGTATTGAAAATGGTTTTGAAAGCGTTTTTATTATATCAATGTGTTGTATTGATATCTTGTGATTGAAATGTGGAAATGTTATGTTTCCTTTATGCATGTTTTATGTGATACGATTATGTTATGGTTTATGATATGTTTAAACCTATTCATATGAGGAATGTATTGGACTTAATAAGTGACGGGTGGAGCCCACTATAGCTCCTCAATGCATCGGTAGGTCTCATGAGACAACTAGACATGGAATTGGCCGAGGCCCTTTCCCAATTTGATTTATGGTTTTGGCCGAGGCCTTAATCATTTTAGACATCTTGGCCGAGGCCTTGACAAAATGTTTCAGAATGTCTGGCATTATACATTCCCTCATTATGAAAGTGGTTATTGATATTGCATGTGATTATTCGACCAGTAGAATATCCATGTGAGGAAGTGAATGTCATTATCTCATTTTAATTTTGCCATATTATGTTGATGATCAAGTTTAAAAGGCTTTTGTTTTAGTTATACATTGCCATAAATGTTTATGTTTATATATGAAATCTTCCGCAATATTGTTATCCTTACTGAGCATCTGAGCTCACCCCTTTCAATGTTTTAATATTTTCCAGGATGTGAGGAAGTATTTTATGAATGACCTGCAGGGATTGTGAGAAGAGGATATGATTTTGGACTATGGAGACTTTGTTATTGTAGTTTTTCACTTTATGATGTAAAGTAACGTTTACGAATGTATCTAGGATTTCCAAGGCTACTAAACTAATCGGTCTTTCGAGACTTGATCTTTTGTGATCATGCCAATGTTACGAAGTAATGCACCGACTCTGGGTAGCTGGGGTCGGGGCGTTACAGTTGGTATCAGAGGCAGTTTAGTACTAACTTTGGAAGCTAGATTTAGATAAACTCTGATTAGAGCAGAGAGGCATAAGTCTAAGGGGATGATGCAACCATTGCCCATACCAAAATGGAAATGGGAGAACATCACCATGGACTTTGTCACTGGACTTCCAAGGACATCCAAAGGCAACAATGCAATCTGAGTTGTTGTGGATCTTCTTACAAAGACTGCACACTTCATTGCTATTCGAGAGGATTTCTCTTTGGATCAACTGGCACGGATATATATTAGGGAAGTGGTACGGTTGCATGGAGTACCACTATCTATTGTGTCTGACCGAGATCCAAGATTTACCTCTAAGTTTTGGAAGAGTCTTAAACATGCTCTGAATACTGAACTAAACTTCAGTACGGCCTATCATCCTCAAACTGATGGCCAATCTGAGCGGACTATCCAAACACTTGAGGATATGTTGAGAGCATGCTCAATGGACTTTAAAGGAGGATGGGATCAACATATTCCTTTGGTTGATTTCTCTTATAATAATAGTTTCCACTCGAGCATCCAAATGGCACCATATGAAGCCCTGTATGGGAAAAGGTGTAGAACACCGACATGTTGGGATGAGGTCGGTGAACGTAAGCTGCTTGGACCAGAAATGGTCGAAGAAATGGTGGAGAAGGTGAAAACCATTCAGCAACATATCAAGGCAGCCCAATGTCGACAGAAGAGTTATGCAGATAATCGTCGACGAGACCTTGAGTTTAAAGTCGGAGACATGGTGTTTTTACGCATATCTCCGTGGAAGAAGGTCATGAGGTTTGGAAAGAAAGGGAAGTTAAGTCCAAGGTACATCGGCCCCTTTGAGATTCTTGATCGTGTTGGGGTTGTGGCTTATCGACTAGCACTTCCACCTACTATGGCCAAGGTGCATAATGCCTTTCATGTATCCCTCTTAAGGAAGTACATACCAGACCCTTCACATGTACTCTCTTCCGAGGTGGTACAATTGGAAGATGATCTTTCTTATGAGGAGCAACCAGTAAGATCTTAGATCGTAGAGAAAAAATTTCTACGAAATAAGACAATGCCCCTCGTCAAGGTGTTGTGGAGAAACCACAAGTTTGAAGAAGCAACTTGGGAGTCGGAGGATATGATGAAGCTAAGTTACCCACATTTGTTTTAGTGTGGGAAAAGGAAAATTTCGAGGGCGAAATTTCTTAAGGGGGGAATGTTGTAACGACCCAAAGTTTCATTAATGGAAAATCCCTCTTGATCTAGTTAAATGTTTCTTTATGAAAAAAAAAATGTTTTTATAAGATGTCAACTTCTTTAGTTTTATGTTAAGATTTGTGACAGTTACTTTTATAGACGTTGAACAGTGATCATCTGAGTAGTATAAATATAAGGCTTCAACGAAACCATTTCTACTCAGACATAGGAAGCGATGGCCTCATCCAGTAGAATTTCCCCTTACGAAGCCCATTTGTCGGAGCTCGGAAAAGAGGTGGCGTCTTTGGGATTTTCCCTTGACCAAGCCCAAGCTGAGCTTCATCAAGTCAAGCTCGAACGTGATCGTCTACGGAAAAAATGGAAGTTGATAGAGATTACCACTCGAGCGATGTTATCCGAGCAACCCCAAGAGTCTGTCACCATCGCACACCTTACCCTTAGGTCTTATGCGGCTATTTTAAGGGGTTATGTAACAAATAAGTAGCACCATGTTCATGTACATTATTTTTTGTATATAATAATGAATATAATTTTTTTGATACATTGTAATTAGTTTTTAATGTACAAATAGTGTTTTTAGTTATTATTTAATTAAGAATTATATTTTATTAAATTAAAGGATTTTTGAATTAAATAATATTTTAATAAAATATTATTATTAATATTAAATTAATTTTAATTAAATATAAATGATCTTATAATTTTATGAATGCAATTAAATTTTTTATTATGGTTTGAAATCCATTTCTGTCAAAACCCGTGAATTTTTTATAAATGCCGGTTTTTATTTTAAAAGTGAAAATTCACATATTTAGAAAATTATTCAGATAAAATAAATATTATTTTTGGAATCAGGACGTCGAAATTATCCAACGGTGAATTTTTCATAATTTTCTGAGACAATCAAATTTTTGGGTAAAAATTAAATACCATTTAAATATATAATGTGTTTTATGACATCATAATGACCCAATGGTGATGTAATAAAATACCATAATCCTTATGTTCGGACAATATGTGTTTTATCATTAAAATAATGAGGTTTTGGGTTTGTTTGACTTACTTTTCAAAGCATTAATGGAGCCCTCAAGACTTATTCAACACTTTGCGTTTTTAAATTAATTTCCATGGGAGTGTGACTCACCTCCACATAAGCAACCCTAATTTTTTAATAAGTTCGGACCTTGGACTTATAAAATATTTTTTTCCTCTTTCCTTTTCCAGAAACCATGGGCAAATACCCTGGGATGGTTTATGGTTTGGATTATTTTAATATAAGAGGTCCCAAACCTAAATAATAAAGAATTCTCTCACCTTTCCTATATAAACCCACCCAAGCTCCCACTTCCTCCTCACTCAAAGCCCTTGAAGTTCGTCCAACCTCTTCCCTACTCTCTCTAGAATCCTCTCAAGGTTCCCCCAAGCTCCCAAGAAGCCTCTCACAAGCCTCTCTCTAGCCTTTGGAAGCACACTTCCAAGTAAGGGGTTTTCTTCCTTTTCTCATTTTTGTCAATTTTCTTTAAGTTGTATTGCCTTTTTTATTTGAATTATGAATGTTGGGGTATGGTTTCGCACCTCCCCCATACTGCCCTCTTATTGTTTTAATGATGGGAGAACCCTTTCTCTCTCATTAAATGCCTCCCATGTACACCCGTTACTATGCCGAAATTCCGAAAGGAACTTCTCTCTCTTCTTTTACATTCAAGCAATACTTTTGTATCATGAATCTAAATTCCATTTCTATTGTTGGTACATGTATATATATGATCTCCTTACTGTCCATTACATGTAAATATGATGAGGAACCCCTTTCTCTCTCATCAGCCTTTTTATGAATTCTTATGTCATGCCGTTATGCCGCCGAAATCGCACCGATTTTCTAAGCCAATGTCTTTGTGTAGTGAATACCATGCCCATTTCTCCATCAAGGGTATTCACCTTTATGAACATTTACATATTGATTATAAATTTTCATGTATGAATTCCACATTCCTTTATCATGGAAGAAATGATTATGTTTTATGAATCCATGTTTTATGATCCATGTGGCACACTTATGCATGAAATGAAATGTTTAAGAAGGGTGCGCCCTTTATAGCGCTCCAATGCATTGGGTAAAGTATAGTATCATGATAAGTCATGTGCAATGAGTGTTTACTCATGCTAATTCAAGTGCAACAAGGGTTTACTCGTGCTTCAAGTGCAATGAGGGTTTACTCATGCTCCATGTGCAATGAGCCTTGGCTCATGCTAATTCAATGTTAAGTGTTGTTGCCACATTTCCATGTTATGATTATCATGCTTTATCATGCCTTTATGTTCATGTTTCTATTATGCTCTATTGATATGCCTATTGCCTAACATGTATTTCAATCCTCATGTTATTCATTGTTTACTCCCTTACTGGGCTTTATAGCTCACCCTTTTCTTATGCATGTCCTCAGGTTATCCCATGCAATGCTAAGTAAGAAGGAATGTAGTGGTCATGTAAAGGAAGTTTTCAATAAAGATGTTGTATTTCAAGTTTAAAGTTTTTATGTAATGATCATAAGCCCCAAAGACACTAAACCTCTCGATCTTCTTTGTTGGATCAAGTGAAGTTTTATGTAATAAAGCATGTTTAAGTTGTAATAAAAAGCAGGGTTGTCATACTTAGTCTATGGGTTAGACTCACTACTATTCAGATAATGTCCTAGAGGGTCACACACTAAGTGTATCCACAAGTTCCATCTATTCTAATGATTTAGAGTTTATAATGAAGTGGGACCCATGTGTAGGGGTTGGTGAATGTCTGAGTGTGATCGATTGGAATTAAAAAAATCAATTATATTATTAATGTTTAGAATAATTATGATTTAAATTATCTCTCAAGGTATTCACACATTGTTTTTATCATAAAAGTAAATATGATAAAATATAATTTTTTGAATGAACATATGATGTTCAAGGTTTTTTAAATTATTTGGATATCTTAAAAACTAATTAAATGGTTATTATTCTGTAAAGTAAATTTTATAGTGTTATGAGTGAGTGATAAATTATTTTTGACATTTATTAAAGGTTTAGTAAGTCATACGTGTGCGCAAATTTTTAAAATAAAAGTCATTAATTATGGGGAACAATTTTTAATTTTGAAAAATATAACCTGGGTATAAAAAACCATTTTATCCTCTTCAACAGTAAGATCCACCATTTTGATGAGTTTTTGTTAGATAAGTTCTTATATCCTTTCCTATAAAGTTCTTAGAGGGATATTCCATAGGAATAACAAGGTCTAATCAATCCCACTTTCTTGGTTGAATCAGCATTCATCATGCAATTTAAGAGATGTTGTAAATCTATTTGATTTCCTCCACTAGAACCCTAGAAATGTAGATCAGTGATCAATGATTTTTTGTTCATATGTGTATGATCAAGAAGATTCCTAACTTGAAGTCTTTGAGCCATAAAACATCAACGGTGAGAAGACCAAACTGATGACAACAAATGAACTATGTACCATTCATAGTTTAATCTATTTTTTTGTGCTTAAATTAAAATAAACATGATCCTTTATGATATTCAGGGAAGGTTTTTTTTATTCATATTTTTAATTTGAATCCAAACCCAAAATTTTAAATTTCACATTTTTAAGCTCCCGCTGCACCCTAGGTTCCATCAGTATACATAATGTAAGAACCTAAAAAGGAATAGATTAAGCCATTTTTTATGTATAAATAAAATAGAATCATAACATTAAATATTTAATAAATATAGAAATAAGTAAATATAATATGAGTATTTAATGTGCTTCTATCCTTTTTTGACCTACGTCCATGGAAAAAAACACCCAGGGTCATTCATTTTATTAATCATCGAAATAAATTTATTTAGATATTATAAGGATAACCAGTAAACTAACAGTAATAGAAGATATAAAGAACTAAAGATATAAAATAAAGAAAAAATAACATATGAACTTATATTTACAAAACAAAATGGGTCAGGTAAAGTTATTCTCATTAGGATATTGGCAGGATGGTGGTGAAAATGTGTATATGGTCATAGAGGTTGAAGTTATCACCTGGACTTGAATTGGAAGGTCCACAGATATATAACTTGACCTTACTTATTATATAAAATATTATTTTTATAACTCCATCAAAAATTGCACAACATTAGTGCACATGAAGGATTCCAGGTTCTTGAAGTCTGATCTTTGAGGAATATGAACACTCTGGTAGCTAGGGTTCCAGAACTAGAGAGAGGACAACCATAGTGGAGTGGTTAATTAAAAATCCAGAATTACGAATAAATGAGGGTTAAGGGTTCATTAATTACCCTAAAACCCATAGAGCCTCAAAATGACCCAACTAACTAGCAAGAGCTCTGGATCCATGAAGAAAAAAAATGAAGTGGTGCTAATGAGAGTGGCTAAAATAGGTGGATAGTGTAAATAAAATAGCTAGTGAGGTTCATAAATGGCCAGTAAAATTTCTATGAAAAAATAATGTGTCTATAAGAATGGTCTAATAGAAATCATAAGAAGTTCAGGCCGATGGCCCAACATAAAATCCCATGAAATGAAGAAGTGTCCCATCACATAGATTTTATCGAGTAGATTAAATTTGATCATAATAAAATAATTCAACTAATTTTTCATGCATGAAATTTTCAAAATTCAAATTTAATAATAAAAAATATATAAAATCAATAATAATAATTATTATTATTATAATTATAATTATAATTATAAAACATCTAAATTCACATAATTTATACCTTTATTTACTAGTAGAAAATATTGATCGAGAATCTAGCCTTGATAAATTATGTTACTTACAGAAGTAACCAAAGACAAGTTAAACTCACTAGAATAATATATTGGAATTGATGAAAATTATGAAATTTCTACTGTCTTAATATGTAGTATATAGGATTTTCTTATGATGGTTTGTTCCTTACATAGGTGTATGGAGGGATGGGGAATTGAACATCCAAAATGATATATTTTAAATTTCATTGATCTTTTCAAAGTGATTACTCCATTATTTTCTTGTGAATAATTGGATTTTTGAATACCACATAAAGGATGTGATCATTTCATGATGGTGTCAGGGTCTATGTTTTGGTGATTTACATTGGTTAAACTAAATGCTGATCTAATTTGAATACTGTTCTTGGGTGGAGACTAAGTTTGGATGAATATCACATAAAGGTTATTTAGCCAACTGAATCAAGGTAATACTCAAATATTATAGGTTTTGGAAGGTCTACATTCAACCTATATGAATTTATATGGAAGTTTTTTTAGGTGTTGTCCTGGTTAATAGTGATTATGGGGTTTTTCAAGATGGTCTAATGGATTATGTGTTCGGTGAGTTTTATACATTGGATATTTTTAGGATTTGATATAGGAGTATTCTATTTTTCTAGGCCAATTAGAAGTAAGGGAATGATGAATGGATTTATTAGGATTTCTAGACACTTGTTAATTAGGATTAATGTGGAGGTCATTAATTAGTTATAAGTGGAAACTTATTTTCATATACATATTATAAAATTAGAAACTAAAATAAAACAAGATGATACCACCTTTATTAAAGTATATTTAATAAAATTTGTAGATATATTTTTGGAAATACAATATTTTTAGGGGACTTAAACATTTTCTTGGACCAATAAGGCTGACACGATAGATGACTCAAAAGAAGACAAATGTAGAACAATGGATCTTGAATATAAAATCAATATAGTTGTTAGAGAAAAAAATTCCCTCTACATTAACTCTATATTTCATTTTATCATTTCATTGAACTTCTTGAAATACATTTAATAAAATATGATTTTAGCATAGGGGAATAATATTTTACTTATTCTTTTAGTTTCTCTCGTTTATATTTTCTTTTCAATAAGATGGATCTTTTATTTTCCATTCCTATTGAATATGTTTTTTATTCTATGCTTAGATATTTTATGACTATCAATCTTGATCACAAAAAAAATATATTTTATTTTATTTAAAAAAAATTAATATTATGATGTGAAATTATTTGAAAAAAAATGATGGAAAGAATATTGATATTGATTAACAACTTAATCATAGTGGTTTTCATTATTTTTATTTTTCTATAAATGAGTTGAAATATATTTTTGGAATATAACCTGTGAAAAAATGATCTATTTTACAATGAAAAATACAATATAATTATGATCTACAGACCAGTGGATGCTCCTTCACATGAGTGTAGAAGAAAAACTGAACATTTGGAAGTTCCCTTTCCCCTCAGCTGAGTGTACTGGAATTTGGTAGTCTATGCACCCTACTCACCAAAAAAAGCCTTCCTCACACACATACCATAGTAAAAATAAACAAAATACAAAAAAAAATATTCAGTGGTAAAACATGGAATGGAAAAATAGAAACTAGTGAAATAAAAAAAGGTTTAACATGTTTCAGACTATGTCCTATGTGCACAGGGGAACTATAATACTACTTTATTTCATTATAACTATTGGATTATACGTGATAGAAATAGTTTATAAAAAACAATTAATCCTCAATAACTTATCATCTATTAAATAAATTGTCAGGGGAATGAAACGTTTCACTAATGGTGTCATTCACTTGTATACTGAGAATGGATGGTCAAAAAAGTTATAAATGCTCCCCAAAAAACCTAAATCATAATTCATGGCTGACTGATCTAGAGTATCAACCCAATAAACTATGAGATTTTCTTAACGTCCAAACCTCCCAATTCTTTTTCGTAGAACCATCAGTATATGTGAACTTTCAATAGACATACTTCCATTGGAGAAGTTATATTACCACTGCATGTGCCTCAAGTTCAACCCATCATCCATCACATGAAATTCTAGTGAACATAATTCCTATAGATGAAATTCCATTGAACGAAAACAAGATTCACTTTATATTAATCTCCCACTTGAATTATATTTCTCAGAATCTTGGAAACACTACAACACTTAGAATTTAGTAGAATTACCCACCTCTTTCCTTCCTTCATTCACCAAGTCCTATTAAGGCATGATATTTCCTTAGGATTTCCTAAACATAAACATTGGTGAATGTGTCTATCAGATTTTGGATTCTTGGTATCATTCATATATACATATACTTTTCCTCTAGAATATTTTTGATAAAATGATACTTCATATCAATATGCTTCATCCAATAATAGAACAATAGATTTACATAAAACTAAATAGAACATTTTTTATCATAGTAAAGAACTTCTTCCAATTTAACCCTTTCTAGATCCTTCATAAATTTATCCTTTCCTTCCATTTCCTTCTTAGAATCAATTTTAGCTACGTAATAATCTTTATTAAAATTAGATTAATGATCTTTTATAAATTTGATGACTAGTTGGCAGTCATTCCATCAAAAGTAAACATAAAACCAATTTCACTTTTCCTTATATTTATGTTACCCCCAAAGTCTAAGTATATGAATGTCAATAATAGTTCATTTGTTCTAGAGAAAATGGGATCGATCATCTGATCCTTTCAAATAGTATATAATACACTCTGCATCCTCCCAATATGATTTCTATAGGTTTTCCATGTATTGACTCACAACTCCAACAACATGGGGAATTTCAGGTCGAGTGAAAACAATTGTATACATCAAAATTATGACTATTTATGAAAATTTTACATTCTCTATGTACTTGGATTCAACTATCATTTTTTGCACCTATGACATGGAAAACTAGAAGTGATTAGAAAGAGAGTTTGACACTATATTACTTATAGTCTTTCAAAACTATTCCATGATCTTCAAGATATAATATTTCTAAGATAGAAGTAAGGTCTCAGTTTTCCAATCTCTTCTAATCTTAATCCCTTAAACCTTCCCTCCTTATCAAACATATTTCATCTCTAATCATCTAGAATAATCACACTTCTAATTTCATATTTTTTTATCACCTAATTCAACTATCAATATGACTTCAACATATCAAAGTAAAAGGATGAACAACCAATGTACTTATTTTTTCCAATAGCATCAATGATCTACATTTTCCAAGTTGAACCTTTCTTCAAACATAAATGAATCAAATTTCTAATTTCATTGTTGAGGGGTTTTTGTTAACCCATACAATATTTTCTTCAATATACAAACCAAATTTCAATTTCTAATATCTGGTGCACCTGTTTTTTCTTACTTATGTTTATTTATTTATCCAACTCACTAAGAATGAAATTTATCTTAACATCCATCTACTCCAAATATAGATATTATGATGATATAATACTAATAACTGTTAGGATGGTATATTGTTTAACCACCCATAAGAGGATTTATGATAAATATTATTTTTTCTTTTGTTCAAATCTCTTCACTAAGATTCATACTTTAAACATTTTCTTTAAATCTGTATCTTCCTTAATGTGATAGACACACTTGTTCTCAAGTTCCTTTTTACCATCCATAATTTTAGCCAACTCCCAAGTCATGTTGAAATTTAATGAATTCATATAATCATTCATGAATGAATTATACTACTTAGAGTAATAAAGTGAAGATTTTTCCTCTGTATTTTTAGGTTCTCATGTATCTATTAGGAGAAAAAAAGTTTAAATCTTTCCAAAACCAAAACATTGGTCTCTATATTTTAGTTGATCTCCTCAATTGAATTAGTTATTTGGAGCTTATTTTTTGTTCTCTTTATACTGGTAACCAAACTTTTATACTCATATTTTTAGGGAATATGAATCTAGTGATATCATTCAATATTTATCTCCCCTTAAACATTTTATACTTTATGATGGCCAATATTAAATACATTCAATGCCTTCAGCACCTATATTTGAGATCTACAATTTTTGAAAATTACTAGTACTCTTATACAACAATATTTTGACATTTTATTCTTCTTAAATTTCCAAATCAATCATGTTTGGGTATTTCCACATAATTTTATCATCAATTAAAACATACATGCTTCTGATGATCAATTTTTTTAACAATCTTATATGTGTTATCAAAAAAATCATCTACATACCCATTGAAGAGATTCATTTTTGGATGTTGTGTCAAGTATTTCATTATACTTGTCATTTAAATATACCTATGCTAAAATATAGAATACTCTAGGATGATGAAATTCTAGTCATTTTTCATACCACAAATCATCTAGATGTTCTTGACCAACTATCAATGCTAAACTTTGATTAATAAAATAATATTTCATTTTTACTGTCACCATCTAATTACCCTTAGGCATGCCTAGTGTAACCTCACACTTTTATATTTATTTGTTGGAGTCCCATTAATTCTTCTAGACACTCTATTCTTCTATGGAGTTCTAGGTATATTCTTTTCATGCCTTCTTCATTCCTTCTAATATAAATTTATGAATTTTTTACTAATGAAATAATCATCATTGTCCATCTGGATACACTTCAACTTATGACTACACTCATTTTTGTACAATTAATTCCACTAAATAAAAACTTGAAATATATAAGACTTATTCCTAAATGAGTAAATACATACTTTTCTTATAGAAAAATCAATGAAAGTATGAATTTAAAGTCAACTTCTGTAGGACTGAACTAGGGTAGGTCTCCAAACATCTGAGTATGTAAGATATAACTTTTGGTTCATGGGATTTCTAACTATTTTAGTTGAAATTTACTCTTGTATGCTTTCCTATCAAACAACATCCACACTTTCCTATTTTAGTGTGATAAAAAATAAATATTTCCTTAGCCTTTATAGAATTCATGTTATTCTCACAAAGGTGAAAAAACCAACAATTCCATAGATCTAGATCATTGTACAAAAGTAGAATCCCAATTTGTGAGGACTCGGCAAGTGCATCCAGGATACCTGAGTTCAAAACTGGGTGGAGACATAATTTTTAGTTTACTGTAGCAATATTGTATAAGCACAATCAAAGGAACTATTCGGCATTGTAGTAGCTAGAACTATTCATCCATTTGGGATTTTAGGCCACTAGTTTGGTTCTAGGGTCCTTTAAGGCTTTCGAGCCACCCATGGCCTTTGGGAAAGTAAGGCTTTTCGGCCACCTCAAGGCATTCAGGACACCTGAAATTGTTCTTAAAATGACCAGACAAACTATATAAGGAGAAAACTCTATATGGGGATTCAGAGCAGGTGCATTCACCAGAGCAGAAGCTAAGAAGATTTGTTAGAAAGAGAGGTTATGGCATTTACATCGGGACCAGCCAATGCATGCACAGGAAGCTTAGACGAACAAGCCATGCAAAAGTAGAGAGCTGATATCACGATGAAGAAGCTAGGGAGGAGTAGTTCCAAGTATAGTATGTATATTTCTTAAGACCTATGTGTTATCTAATCTCTAAGCCTTTGGTCCTTGTAAGGGTTTCCCATCATACCTTCAAAGGGGGGTTATCAAAAATCAATAAAAAAGAAGGCATTCGGGCCATTCGGGCATAGATCCAGATCATCGAAAGTTGAACTTCAGGCCATTGTAATTTTTTTTTGAATTTTTGGATAAGTAATGGGCCCCATTATTTACTCATTTTTCAATCACCATAGATCACAAAGTCACTTTCTAAGCCTCGTTTTTTAAGGTAGTTGCAAAATCATCATCATCCAATGGTCTGATGGAAATAATATTTTTCTATAGACATGTAATGTGGTGACTATTGATAGATTAAATAATCCTTTATTATTTATTAGAATGTTAAAATATCCTTTTCCAAAAACATCCATGGATTCACTGCACACCAGATAGATTTTCCAAAATATTCTTGATACATAATTACCAATGCATCATTGATCACCAGTTGAATGATATGACACTCCAAAGCTAATCACCAGAGCTTCCACCAGAGTAGCAGTGTTTAACAAGTAATAATTTATATCTTCTATTATATTAATAGAATATGAGCTACTTATAATTCATGATTTTATAGTTTTATCCCTATAACATTTTCAATATTTCTTGATATTTCCTTTATTTCCATGTTTCCAGCTAATTGGACCAAGACCAGCTAAGTTGTCCAGACTCTTCTCTCATTTCTTTTCTTTAAAATTTTCTATATATGGATTATTCTAGAAAATTTTCATTCATTGAGGTGACTTTCTTATTCCATATTTATTAAGGTCACTATGAGTAGGCACTAGAACATCCCTTAAAAAACCATTATTTAGTATTATATTAAAGATATCATCAAATATTAAGTATCTTCTTCCACTATAGTTAGTAATTGTAGTAATTAATGCATCCCATATCTCCAAAATAGAATATAAAAATAGAAATTCACATAAATTATCAATAAAATTAACCTTTACCAATTAGATCTTGCCACAAATCATGTTAAAGTCATTATATGGTCTATCAATGGTATTTTTTCCAACTGCCTTAATCTGAAATATCATCAAAAAATGAATACATTATTACGGGTCATCATATTTAAATAAATGTTTGTTGATGCCTTCATAACATCAATTTTAGTATTCCTCTATCTAATATTAAAAGTATCATTACTTTCCACAGACATTATTATAAGATCCATTACCTTTCTATCTAAGTACTCACACACATCATGCTTCACAAGCACCGGATTTTAACTAGGCAGTGGAACTTCCAAGTTATTTTGAATAACATGATATTTAATCTACATTTTTTCAAAGAAAAAAACCATTCCATAGAATATATCAATCTATATATTTCATTAATCTAATTCCACAATTGTGGTACCACCAATTTTTAAACAACCAGATCAAAACCTCTTTCTCTAATAACACTTATCTGGGGAAGACAACCTATGAAAAATTGTTTGGTTTTACTTCTTATAAACACATTTGATGTATGATTTGTATAACAATATAAATTCCTACACATATCATCTTAGTATAAAAAACAAACCTCTATAATTTCATTTCTACTATGACTGTGTGTACCGAAAGTAGATAGTCTATGTGCCTCACCCAATCCCCAAAGTCATACTCACCCCAAAACATCACTGTAAATAAATTAATTACAAGAAAACATATTATATGGGAAAACATGGAAAAGTAAAATAGAATTTAGATTAAAAATCAATGTAAAACACGATTCAGACTTTGTTTTACGTGCAGGGGTGGACCTCACACATGCTTCCTTTTATAGTAATAATAATATTATAGTCCATAAAAAAATATTACAAAATGTAATATCTTGGACACTGTTTAGGTATCCATTGCTTAAATTTTGGTCTAAATCTATTTATTTTGATTAATTTATGGAAAGGAAAACTTGGGCTAACCTGTGCAAGGCTCACAGTCGATGCATGTTTAAGTAAATAGTGCAGAGTCCCCAAGAAAACTATGAAACCCAAGAAAGTAGAATAATTCAAAGTTAGTGCATGGTTTTTCAAACTATTCAGATCTCTCTATGTAACTGTTCAACCTCACCCCTCATGGATAGTGGCTAGAGCACTGATTGCACGTGTTTTAGAAAACTGTATGGGTAAATTGTGTGCCCCACTAAAAGTTGAAAAAAAAATACAAATTTTCCATCTTGTTTTTTTAAGTTTCACTTAATTTTTCTTCTTTTTATTCTACCTCTATCCATAGTGACGCCCCAAAACCCTCAAGAGCAGCCAAGGATCAATATCCCTCATTTATAGGTTGTTTAGATCATCGTTGATTACGGAAAGAAGCTTTGGCTAAGTCTAATATTTCTCTTCCTTCGCTTTTTGGGATTAAGACTTGTAGCATTAAATATATCATTCTAAATATCTAAAAATATATTTTCTAGTGGATTCTAGGTTGATACATCAATGGGTGTTTGAATCCATATCAATGGCTATGTTTAGGAGTGTGTTAATTATTGGATTCATGGTAGGTTGTCTATAAGTTATATCTAATAGTTTTTTAGTATATTTTTGTATATGAGATTGTGTTCTCATTTCCTGTTTGTTTTTATTCTGGTGTTTTTAGTGATATTGGGTAAAATGGGTGTCTAAATGATGGGTGTAACCCCTTGTGATCCCCTTGGTATGGATTGAGGATGATTTGACTGGTTTAGGTCCACCTATGGGTGCACCGACATCCCCAAACAATGAAATTGGTAAGATTAAGTGGGGAAGTAATTTTTGATAGTGTAGAGCCCATAATGAACATGTTAATGCGGTCTTTTGGGTTTAAAATGGAATAATGATAGTTTTCCTAGGGTTCATAATGGAATAAGAGGTTCTTTGGGCGTGACATGTAAATGAGATTAATTAGGTTTATTGATATTGTATCAATTGGATTATGAAATATGTTGAAATTACTAAGAGGGATTATGCATAGGAAATGATGAATATGTTTAATGGGTTAAAAGAAAAGAATTATTAAAAATTCCTAATGGGGTGGGGAATGATAATTGGAATTGGGATAAATGGTATATGTAAAGAAAATGGTAAATGTGTTAAAGGGTTATGGCATAATATTATTTCACATGTTGATTGTTATGGGCTGTGATTATTATGATTATTGTTTTGAGTATGGTTGTGATATAATATGTGTGTGGAAGTGGATAAATAAGAATGTGAAAATGGATTAATTGTGGGATAACAGACTAAGTCTTCTCCCGTGAGTCAGGTTGGACTGATGCTATAACCCCAACCAGGAATGCACGGGTTGGGGATTTCAACATATTCTTTTTTCCCCTAGTGGTTTCATTCGATGATATTACCTAGGACGATGCTTCAAGGTAAGTTTGATGTATTTTTAAGAATTTTTATCCATGGTGAGATATGGAACTTGAATTATACCTTATTCAAGATGGTTTCTGAATTAGGTCGTTGTGTAGATGATGTAAAATCTTAATCCATTGAAAATGTGATGAAAATGGACTAAGTAATAAAGGTTGCATAAATTATGGAAATGGTAATAAGGATAGATAGGTTTAAACAAAATATTTTTAACTAATGGAATATAAGTTTCTAATTTTTTATGATTCATTCTTTTTTTACTTTCATGTACTATCTATTTAGAATGGATATTTTGTAGACACAATTGGTGGTGGCTTACTAAGTTGTACTCAAACCCTACTTGGGCCGTCATTGGGTACCTGAGAAAACTTCATTGTTGCGGGTTCAGATTAGGGTCAGGGCCTGCTACTAGGAAGTTTAGTTGGGATTTGGTTATAAATGGATGATGATTCAGACTTGGAGTTGGGATCTATTTTGGGGATTTAGTTTTTTGTCCGTATTTTGGGTTTTTTTCTCTTCGGAACTATTATTATAACATTAAATGGTTATTTTGGCTTTTGGTTTGAACCCAGTTTGGGAGAATCTTGGTTATGCATGTTTATTGGTTATTAAATTTTGTTTCTTCTATTTAAGTTGATATATGTTGTGACTTACTCTGGTAAAGAGGGTATAGTCTCCCCACCATATTTATTGGTCCCTTGCCACTAGTCGACAACCTCTAGTGTATGGGAAGACATGCTTGAGGTCATGTGGTAACCGAAATTAGAGCACCTATTTAGTGGATTCTAGGTCGAGGACGTTACAAAAACGATAGTCAATACTCTCCATATTCACATCTCTCTAATAAACGACCACTTCAACCCATGATCCATAACATGAAATTTCAATTATCATAATTCTAATGGATGAAATTATAGTGAACTGAAATAGACATCACCTCCCAAAAAATCATCAATTTACTTTTTGTGGAATTTAATATTTACTTTTATACTCCTAGAAAAAGTTTGTGGGAATTTTTTAAAAGATATTGATTCATTGCACTTTCACATTAAGGATTAAATATAAATGTTTTAAGATTATTCCAATTCCCCTGGATATTTCATCATTTTTTCACTAGTCGTTAGTTTATTTCTATTTTCCAATTTCTATTATATTACACTATTTTGTTTCAACTATTTCTTCAATTATTTCACACCACTATAGGGTCCCATTCAATGTTTTACATGTTAGTTTTATTATTTATTTCTTGTTTGAGTTTTTTTTTCATAGTCTAAAAACATGTTCACCATCCATGGGGGTGTGAACCTAGTCCCTTCATAATATGGTTAGTATAATATATAAATAAATTAATTCTATAGTTCAATGGAAACTACCAATTTTTTGTCTTGTTGTTAGGGAAGATGTGTGTGACCAATGGAATTAAAATAAAAACACAACAAAAATACTATTTCTAAAAAAAAAAAATACATTATGGGTTTTTTGATCATATATTAATCAATTTTTTTTATAAAAAAACTAGTTCAAATTCTATAAATAAAGATCCTTTTATCTATGATATTAATTAACATCTGAGTGTTGTGGGGGGAATATAAGGGACTACTTTTAATCTTTCCATAAGAATCATCCACTATAAAAATCATTACTATAGAAAATCATTTTAGAGAATTACCCAATGAATTTATCTTCCATAACTAGGATTTCTAGGAAGCCTAGAAACTATACTATGTTTCTATACCATATACTTCCAAGCCTACTCTGGTTCACCTTCTAAAATAAAAACGGGTATTTGACAGCCATAAAAACATGAAATTATAATCAAAATCACAATAAACAATAGGCATTTACATGTTTAAGACATGAATACCACATCCATGGGAGAAATGGAAACAATAATCCCATTTAATGATAAGTTTGGGTTATAAGGATACCCACTCCTTTTGGTCACCCTTCTCAAACTATCGATAGATTTCCTCCCATTATATGCACCAATTTCTCCTTCTGATACTCTTCTTCTAGTCGTCATACTTATGGATTTTTGACCTTTTCCTTGGCCTATAGTACCAAAGGAACATTGTGTGGGACCAAGTTGGAATCCAAAGAGGTGGATCCGCCTCATCATTTTTATCAATTTTTAATTATTTCCAGTCATACTTTTCAGAGGTTGTCCAACATCTTTGTTATAGAGGGCCCCAAACTGTCATTCAGTCTGGAATACCATCTGATATGTGTATTTATCTATATGTTTGCTCTAGGGTATTTAAATTTTCTATAAAAATCATTTCCTCAACAAAAAACATCAATTCAATAGTGAACAACCCCTTCTAATCTGCTCAATAATGATCCTCCAAAACATCTCCTTCCAAAAATCAGCAAGGTTTGCTTCTAGCACATTTTGTTTAGTGCATTCTCATTAGAGTAACCTCCAAACAACATTTTACTGGAAACAATGTAGATATTCTATTTAGATATCTAAAGTTTTCCCTTCTACTTATATCAATGAATTCCATCATAACATGACCACTGACAACAATATATTTTCATAAGCTTCCCATTCTGTTTCTTAGACTCCACTATTCTTTCACGAAAATTCCTCCAACCAACCTCATTACAATGATACAAACTTTAATGATCCTTCCAAAATGTTCTTCTAAAAATAAATAAATTTGGTTAGACTAACATTCTTCCTGTGAACTCCATTTCAACCACACTGTATCTAATAAACTTCATCAGTTTAGCTTCTTTTGAACGAACATCTTTCCACTTGACTCATTCCAGACATGACATAGTGGTATTTCAATGTCTCTATATAAATTACCATGATTTACTTCTGGTATTTGTCCATATAAAGTTTTTATACTTGTCCTAGAAAAAACTTTCTCATAAAAAAACCAAATAATATACAAGTTGAAAATTGTTTCACAGGATAAGTCCCATACTCTCCAATTCAAAGTCTATTCTAATGTGCACACCAAAATATATTCGGACCATCATTTTCCACATTACTTTCATTATATACTCTTCATAATTATTCATTTCATTATCCCCTCTAATAATCCATAATTCAACTAAATTAAATCCTCATTTTATCTTCTAAAACTACTATCTTCCATTATTTTTTCTATGAAACTCATCTGAATTCCAAGATATAATTATTCCAAATCAAACAGACATTGACTTTTCATCCTCTGAAACTATTTACCTTTTTATCAATATTCTACACCATGTACTGGTTCTACATATTCACTATATCAAAATTCATCTTCTAGAATTCTAATTCATTGAGCTTCTACAACTCAAGATCTTTCTGGAATAATGTTATATAATAAATTTATCATAAGGGCTATTCTCTGAAACATAACCTCTTAGAAAATATGATGTCATCTACTTGATGATCTCCCACCAAATAATTTTTTATTTTAGTTTAGGAATTACATGGTCATTTGATCTAACTTCTCTAAACTAGTCCTAATCCATTGAGGTATCTCTCCTTCATTCAAGTGGTCCTCCCACTACTCTACCAATCCCCTAAAAAATATTCTCTATATGGTTGAAAACAACTAAGTTATGTATCACCACTCTGCAAAGAAATTGATTCCCTAGACTTGGCATTATCTTTCATCTAGTTTTAACATGGTTTTGGTTAACTCATTCCAAATAGTTTACAAATCATAGAAATAATGTATTTTGAATCTTATTGACTTCAATGTGCACCATACTCTCATCTGCCGGACTAACAACAAACCTACCTACATAATGGTTCTTTTTATCGATGTCACATATCAGTGTAATGGATTTCCATTTGAGAAACCATTGAAACTTTTATCTTCACCTATTACAACAAGGATTTGATTATCTTCCACTGAGTTCCAACAATTTGTCTCATGAATTTGAATTTTCATTTAGCCCTCTCTCTCACTCCATTTCATTCATGAAAACCATTTATCAGATTCTTTCTTCTATACATCTAATTCATGGCACACCAATACTTCTTCTAGAGTTTTAAATCTATCTACACATTTCTATAATAATGAATCCCATTCATCCATAATTCCTTATACTTCTTCTAACCATACTTCATTGAATATGGAAATTATTTCACACCACACCTTCTTATTATATAAGCTCTAGAAAACACTTCAAGGCATATTAGTATCTATATACATATATATATATTTTTGAAAATTTTGAATAAGTCCTTTTGAGAACAAATCACCCATTTCCAATAATAATATATTAATATCTTTTTTTAATAAAGTTACAATGAATAGGGGAACCAACCAAACATTCCATCGACTGGAAACTGAAGGCTGTATACCACTTTTTCTACTAGGAACATGCATCAACTTGTTATTATAACTTATAGAACAATCATTTTGTCACTATCATAGCATCCAGTTTTCTCCCTTGTGTTAGACTGAATTTACCAACCAATTAAACATAAAAATCCACTTGGAGTAACATCACTAGTATTATCCAAGACCATAAGCCTCCACTATCATAATTTCTTTAGATTTGATCGAAACTTTCACAGCCTTCCGCCAACTTTTGTAATGACACCCAATGAACGGAACACTCCACATGACACATGTGTCCAGAAGACTTTTGATATCTGACATCACTGATGGTGCCACCACCAACTTCTAATGAAATTATTCTTATAACCCTAATATATCACCAAACCTAAGAAAAATTTCAATCATCTATTCATCAAAAAACTATATTAATAATGAATCATACCACAAGACTATATATAGTCAATAATATTTTCAATATATATAAATCATATCATACCACAATAGCTTCAGAATGACTATCCATCAAAACATTGATAAATTTATTCCTAGGAAACACTTAAACTCTTCTCTGACACTAAATAGTAGAACCATGTTCTTGGATACCACTTTTTAGTGGAAAATAGATGGTCATACTTATAAAAATTCCATAAAAAGAAACCACCACTGGAAGCATAACTGCAGAAAATTCTTCCAGTGAATGCCCTTGTAGATTCAGCTTCTAGAACTATGATGTAAAAGTACCTACACAACCATACTGAGTCGTAACACCATACTATTTTGTTCATCCTCTTGTACTCATTTTTAAAAATAAACTAGAATGGGAATTCCATAAAAATATGTAGGTACAAACAAAATCACAATGCACAATAGGAATTATCATGGTTCGGACTTGGTTCATTTCTCTATTGGAGAAACAGAAACACTTCTCTCATTCAAGGAGATGTTTAGTTTATAAGGAAACTCACACCTTCGACTCACAATTTCGAATCAACATACTCTAACAATCAAAATATGTCCCACTGATATCTAATATTTTTTCTCATTCTAAAACTCCCTTTTTGGACATTGTCTTTCTGAATCTTTAACCATCACCTTGGGATTTATCTCCTTATAAACACTATGTTTACCCAGTTAGGATTCCCCATAGGGGGTTCACCTCATCATTTTCTAGTTATTATCATCTCTTATCAGTTATAAATTTAATATGTGGTCCAATGGCTTTCTTATATAGGGTCATATCCTATCATCCAGTTGGAACTGCCATCTGGTATGTGTGGAATACCATTAATTGATCTAAATACTTCCAATTACCTGTAACAATCATTTCCTCAACCATCACCTTCTGATAAATAGTGAACATAACCTTTTGATCTTCTCAATGATGATTATTTTTCAATATATACTTCCATAAATTAGAAAAAAAATCATCCATCAACTCATCTTTAGTGTCTTCCCATTATAGTGACTTTAACACATCACTTCCCAAAAAATATCCAGAACTTTGTTTCATCTATTAGAAGATTATCTTTCTACTATCCTCACTAAAATACTCTTGAACATCACCTCTACCTCTAAGATCATTTTAGAAGCTACCCATTTCTATTATCAACTATACTATTCTTTTGTTTCAATTACTCCATCCAAGCTCATCTCATTAATCCTAACATCAATTCTCCTTTAAATTTTTATTCCAGAATTCACTACATTTGATTGAAATTACCTCCTTTAATTGATCTCAAATTCACCCATGTTACATCCACTGAACTCTCTCTTTTTAACTCCTTCAGGGTGGAATTCCATTTTTTGCCTCATCTGGGACTTTCCATAGTGCTAGTGTAATTTCTCCATCGAGATTTTAAAGTATTAATTTTGGAGTATATATTTAATCATTTTCAACACATACTCCATATAAGATTTGTCACATCATTAACAACAATGAGATATATTAAAAAAAAATGTTAATACTAAAATATAATATTTGATATAGAGAATTGATGTTGATAATGAACAAATCAATCCATAGGTTTTTGAAAGACCTAGAATGTGGGAGTTAAAACTTCATCATGTGTTTGAAACCATCATGCATTGGACTAACACATATATCCTGGAACAATTAACTGATGTACTAAAATCTCTCAATTATTCTTTTATTTAATTTAATTCCCAATGAAAACTTAATATAATTAATTAGGGACTTATATATTATAATGAAACAATATCCACTACAATTGTTGAATGAAGATGAAATAAAAATGAGTGTGTTCCCTTTCTAACATAAGAACTATAAAATAGTTTTTATCATTATATGATAACGTATTTGAAAATTTTGGACAACCATAAAATTCATTGGTAGGTAAATTCTACATATTAAGATGTAAAGAAGAATTTAGGACCAAAATAATTAGTTTTACCAAGAGTATGGAGAGTATTTTCATGAATTATTGGATAGATTTTGGGGTTTTCTTATGTAGTATCCCTGACCCCCACAATATCTCTAACCACCTGCTTATGGATGTATATTATAAATTTTTGTCACCCATAGGGTTAAATTTGGAATACAAACCTTTTGGATGGAATTATACTGAAAACATATATGAAAAATATAATAAAATACACAATACTCTTGCCCATAATTCATATCACAAAGATTCAAGGAGAAAACGATTCAAAAGGGGAGAGTAAAACTATGGTTTGGGGATAGAAGTGAATTATTAACTCAATAAAATTAAGGACCTAATTTACTACATAGTGAATCATAATTCTAATAAAACTATAAATAAAATTGGAAATCAAATACAAAGTCACAATAAGACCCTTACAGAGCAATGAAATTGGTGTGGTATGTTCACACACCATAGTAAATGTTGTCTCGCTATTTAAATTCCATCTTAATATATATAAAATGAAAATTTATTTGGTTATGGCCATAGGTTGAATCATATATATGACCCATTTTCCAATAAAATTACTAAATTGTATAGAAACCACTCTAATATCTCATGGAGAAAGAAATCCATGTTTAGGCAACATGTTAATAGTTTTATAAAATTTCCAAGGTCTTAACTTCAAAACCAACATAAAGGTGAATCCTAAAATTCTCAAGACGATGTTAGGGGTACATTCCTATAGTTTATAGAAAATTTTGATTCATAAAAATCTTAATTTTAATCAAAAAATCCCCACATGATTCAGATAAAGAAAAAACATATCCAGGGATAGATAATTTAAAGTTACAAATTGGGAACTTAAAAAGAGACATGAACTTGATATATAAATGAAAACTTACAAATACAACAATAAATAAACTCTTGGGATAAAATTATGGTTGATAACACTGGTAGTGGTTTGAAAACACATGGGGGAATTGGTAATCAATCTAGGGTTGTTGAAAGTAAAATTTTGGAAAAACCCTAAAAATCAAAATATGGAGAAATATGAATAAAGCAATATAGAAGGAAAAACTAAAATAACCATAAAGCTTGTTATTAAACCACAAAAACAAGATTAAAAATACTTTAAAATGAATAAAAATAAATGTAAATAATGGAATAAGGTATAACTTTAGGCTATTCTAAATGTTTTTGAAAAACAATTCTCCTCCAATCAAATTCCCTTAAAGACACAAAAAAATAATCATCAACATAAATTTCTTATATTCCTTGATTTTTCTTAAAATACAAAAATTAATATTATATTCCCTCAAATTTTATTTTAGATCCAATCTTATTAGAAGCTTTTAGAGAATATTGTTTCTAAAAAACTTTAGAAGAATTTTCAACCTACAATTTGTTGGATGAGTGTACTACTGTTCTTCAAAATTGGATTCCTCCTAAACACTAAGACTGATGTAGTTTTTTTACCCTTGTTTTATAGTATATAGCGATCAACTAAAAAATTTTATATCACCTTGGTTCTATTGTTAACTTGATCCCTTTCTCAGTATTTCAATATTTGAGTCTATGAGATTTAAAACCTGTAACTATTGTCTTATAGTCAGTTGACTGATCTATCACTAGCCTCGTTAGGAGAGTTGAGGACCTTCTTATGGGAATTGTAAAAATTTTATTACCTAATGGTTTTTTCATCTTCGATATGGTATGTGATAGGGAAGTCTAAATCATCTTGGGAAGGCCATTCTTATACATGGTGTGGGTTGTGATTGATGTTTCCAAGGGAAAAATAATATTCAATTTTAGGGAACAAAAAGTAAATTTTAATGTTTTCAAGAAGTATTGAGAACCTCGACTAGTTATAAAATTTTAAAGGGATGGGATTCAAGAATATAAAGAACTATTTTATTAGTATGAATTGAAATTTCTAAGAATGATTCATGACATAAATATTAAACCCATGTCTTCTGAAACATTTATAGAAATTAACTCTAGTAAATAGGGAGATCCATTTTGTACTTAATAGGAAGAGTTTCTGGAACATCTTGACAGATGTATTGAAGGAATAATCCTTAAAAAAGTCCTAAAATCAAAAATTGTAGATATGGACTATCAAGATAGTGGTAAAGATAAATCTTTTAACCGATTTCATTCTTTATTTAAGAGGAACATTGAAGACCTTTGGACACCATAGCCTAAGAGACTCTCATCTAGTCAAGAAACATTATATATAGAGATAAAATTATCCCTTATCAACCAAATTATTCATTTTTGGGTAATAATAAATTTTACCTATAATAATTTGGTTTTAACTAGAATAAATCAATTAAGAGAAGTTATAAATAGTACTGAAGAAGTTCAAAAGTAAAACTTGGTTTTAAACTAGTAAAAATATCAATTTATGGTCACTAAAGAGATAGTTATTGTTCACAAGGTGTATTAGAGGGTAATATAAGTAGATAGTGCTATGATTATATTTATTCAATGGATACCTTTTCTAAAAATTGTTAATAGAGTTGTAATATTTTTTGGGGAATGCTAATATTAAACTATGATTCATCAAATAGTTTTCTATGATCATGAGGACGTTGTGCTCACTTATGGTCAAAGATACATTAGTTTTCACTGATGAGAAGTTATTTGTGTCATTCAATATTATTAAAGAGAAACTCACTTCTCCAACCATCATCACTACCCCTGATTAGAAGTTTCCATTTTAAATAATGTGTGATCCTAGAAACATTGTTTTGGGGGTGGTTTTATGGAATATAAATTATAATAGGATTTTTATGGTGTATTATGCTAGTGGGTTTCTTGAGGATTCCTAGAGTAATTATACCAAAGCAAATAAGGAAATTTTGGGTATAGTTTTCTACCTTAATATGTTTTGGAAATACTTGATTGGATCTGAGTCCATTTTTTTTACTTACCTTTTAGCCTCAAAGTGTCTTATTTCCAAAAAAAGTGGCTAAAAAAAAATTTATTAGATATATACTTTTACTATATTAATTTTAAGTAAATATATGAGATAAAAATCATGTTTAAAATATTTTCATTAATCACCTCTCTAGGATACTCAATACATAGAATGATGACCTATAGAAGCTTAATTCTTCCTTCCCATATGAAAAACATTTTTTAGTTTCAGTGAAATAATCTAGTTGGTATGTATATTTTGTGATTTTTTTAGCTTTAATTATCATTCCTCGGGTTATTAATAAAAATTAAAGAATAAATTTTTTTCAGAACATAAATAAATCTATTGGGATGAAACATTTTGATTAAAAGGTGTGACAATAGAGTCCTTAAGAGGTGTGTGCCTGAGGAATAAGTGGTTTTCATTATTGAAAGTGGTCACTTGATTAGACACTAAATGAGGCTAATATTAATTGTTAATATATATAATACTAATGTGCTTAATTATTCATAAACACAATTTTTAGTGCATTTTACACTTTGAACATCATTTCACATTATGATTGTAATTCATTTTTAAGATGCACTATTATGTGGTACATTTTTTAACATCATTCCAAGTACCCAATGATCTTGATTTTATTTTCATATTTAATTTTCAGGTTTACAACTATATTGGGAACAATTCAAACTTGTGGAGTGTTGGAAGATTCACATTGGAAGACCACCAAAATGGGATTTCATGCAAACAATTCTGAAGAAGGCAGATTGGACACCAGCCCACTGATGAAAATGTGGGGCCCAACATACAGGACCAATGAAGCCCAAATTTCGTGGGATGATATAATACATATAGAGTAACAAATAATTATTCATTATCCAGTGCTAATTAGGCCTCCATTTTGGTTATTTAGGCATCCCAAGTTGAAAATAAAATTCTGGGCCAAATTATGCGGCCCAGAAAACATCTTACCAATATATTCATATCTCAGAATCCACAACTTTAAGTGGGCCCAAAATTTACATAAGATTATGAGACATCCATTTCTACATTTTATTATTCTATTACCCAATCTAATTCGGCCATATAGAAGGTCTTACAAGCATGTCTGTTCGGTGGTTGCAAGGTGGCTGCCACCTGGTGTCCAGAGTGGAAAAGTCCAAGTTCCACAAGTTTTCCACCACCCTAGGCATACCATAATCAAGTGGGATGATTTTTAATATTGGAGGATTGACCCAAGGCTCCCAAAATTCATATTTAATGAAGTGGTTATGGAGGAGTTTTTCATCTTTGAGCTTTGTTTCATCTTAATGTTATGCTACCAATTTGATGTTGTAATCACATTCCCTCAATTGTAAGTTCCTTGAATTACCTTAGCTTCTTTATAAAAGGTCTTCATATTCTCTTTTTATATTATTATTTTTATCACATATATACCATTGCCTCATGGTGTGAACTTGTTCATAAAAAAACCTTTTGATATTATCACACAATGGTGGAGTGATTGTTATTTCATTGTTTTTTTACTTCTCCAATTCCTCCCCCATGAGTCTACTTTCCACTTCCATTGAAACCATAGGATCAATGGAGGGATAAACCACTTATGGATTGATACAAGGGAGTATAAATGGGATTTATTGGATTTTATTTATCACTACCTTAATCTCTAATCACTTATTTAAAATGATATTTTTATTTGATGATTTTTGAACTTCTTCATCCTTATTGAATTTTAAGGCCACACACTTCAAGTGCTAATACGAACCTTTACATTGGAGTGCTCAATGATTTGATTCTTCAAGTGTATAGGTGATTAGTATTAGGGTGTTTAGGCATTAAAACAGTGAGTGATGACGTTTTTTGATATTCTTAAATTAACTCTTCTCAAATATAAGAAATTGAAATAGTTGAAAAGGGAATGCATCCAATCCACCCCAAGTGATAACCTGGGATCAAATCATACTTTAAATAGAATTAACTTCAGCATATTAGAGTTCAATTAAACCCATATAAAATCAACCCAATTTTTCCACTTCATAGAGAAAAACAATCCATAGAATGTACGTTTCTGTAGGTTACTTCTTAGGTCTCTGAGGATTTGACAGCCCAAGATAAACTACAAGGATCATCCTACCTTTATCTCTTGGGTAAATTTGAGCATGAATCGTCGCTCTTAGCCATGTGTTGTACATCATGGGGAATAAATAATGACTAAAATAGTCTTCAATGTTGTTTTATATTGGTCTACACTTTTTCAGGGAACTAAAAGTCTACTAGTAGTCTTTGATAAGTTGAAAAGTTTAGGGAATATAGGTAAGAAATAGGAGGTTCCATAGAAAGGTATTTTAGAGGTAGTGATTTTATAATTGGGGTTTATATTTATAGATCTATTTATATTCTCCAATGGTAATATACACATTCTTATAACTATATGTTATGTGTCTAAGTGGGTATAGGTATGTTCATATCCTAATAATCAAGATTCTATTATTGTAAAATTCATCAAGAAAAATATATTTTCTATATTTTGAGTGCCCACAGATTTCATTATAGATAATGGAACTTCTTTAGAGAACCTTAAAATCAAACCATTAATGGAGAAGTCTGGTTATATCAACAATACTATTACTACTTACCATTCATAGATGATGGGGAAGGTTAATGTTTCCTAGAGATAGATCAAGAAAATATTTGCTAAAATAGTCTCTAACTATTGGAATGATTGGTCTTCAAATCTAGATGAGGCCTTGTAGACCTTGTAGACCCCATGAAATTTTTCCCATGAACTTCTCTGCAAAATTTTCTCAACTGGGCTCAAAAATATTTTGGTGTGACTCTATATTTTTTATGGGGGTCAATGATGGTAGCGAAGGCACTGACCTGAAGGTCCGAGACTATAGACCGACAATGATCCTTTGCAGGTGTGCGTGGGTGTAGCCCTTGTGGTATGAAGTAGAAGTTTCTCTTAAGTCCCTATTGACACTCCATTCCATCATATGGTTGAAAAAAGTGACAAAGGAAAATACCTTGAAAAAAGGAGGAGAAAACATATAGAGAATTTCAATATGTGAAAAGGGTCAAATTTGATTTTCCCAAGTTATTCAGAATCACCAACAGCATGCATGTACTTGTGTGCCTCTCGATTTCATGCCACCTCACCAATTACAAGCCATGTCAACATTTCATAGGGAACCATATTTTCCGATAAATATACCCATGTGGTGATGATTTTTATAGACAAATTTCCCTAAATCCGAATTGTTACTCTGATCTCCCTAGTACATTTCCCAAGTCCTCTAAAACCTCCAAGGTACTTCCTTAAAACCTAAAGTGAGGGAATTAAAGGGGGATAGTGAGACTTAGGTTCTCTAAGTGTTAAAAATTAACAACACTTGTGTGACCACCCTTCCTCAAGTAGAAATTTGTGTGCCTCACTTCTGGGAATACCTGTGAAGACTCTTGAAGGCTTGAGACAAGTGTCACCCAAGTCTAGTAATCAATGTCATTCATCAATTAATGTGAAACCATATTTCCCAAGCCTAATTTCATGCCACTTACTTTAGTTCCCATTTTTGGTTCACTCACACCTTCATCTTGCTCAGGCATTTCATGAAGCCTCATTCAAAGCCACTCATGGAATGGACTATTCTTCATTGGTTCCCTTTCCTAAAAGGGATTATATTGAAACCTCCACCAAGAACTCTAGATTCACAAAATCTTAGGTAAAGTCACTTATGTGTGTCCCCTGTTTGGATTTGGATATATTTTGTCAGAGGTTTCCCACGCTTGTCTCACCAGAGGGTAAGGTTCATCAGGTTTTCTATAGATTTGGATATCTATGGTCACATAGACCCTTAACCCAAGGATAGTGCCGAGGAGTTCCTGAACTTAGATTCCCAGTATACAAATCTTCCCTCCCCTTTTCATCTCTAAGACCTGAAACCATTGGTCCCGGGTTGGGAGGGTAAGGATCATACTTTATTTTTATTTTGTACAAAGGAGAAGTCTCCCTCCCCAATACAAGACCCATCATTGGGAAACCATCATGGTGTAATCCCCTGTAATTTCATGTAGTAGGTTTCATTATTGCTCCACTAGACACCCTTCACCTTCACCTCTTATTTACATTGGACCCTCATCCAATGTAAAGAGAATAGGGGGGAGTTTTTTATCCATGACCTCTTCCATTTTAGGCCCCACCACTTCCATCAGCAGAAGAGAAAGTGTGTGGTTTGTTATGTCTTTCACATCCTCTTGTTTCTCACACTAATCATGTATCATATGGGATTATAGGTTTTTAATGTTCACAACATCCACCTAAAGGAATGAACTATGATAACTATAATTCCCACCATTACTGGGGTAATGTAGGAAGCCTTCACCTAGGGACCAAGCTCACTAAAAATCATCCTCATGAGTCCAACTAGAATTCCCTCAATCTGGGCATCCACTTTTTGAGTATTCCCCCGAATTAAGTCCCTATAATTATCTAATAATTAATACATCTCTTATGGACCCTATTACAAGGGAATCCTCTTTAAGAATAATCCCAAACCTATTTATCTCTAGGGGCCATACTCCCCAATGATACTAACCAAACTACATGAAATTTGATTCCCATACAAGTGGATATGTAGGAATCCCTGAGGTTCAAACACAGAATTCCAAATCAACCCTTTTCTCATTGAGTCATATCCCCATCAGGGTATAATTAAACTTGGGAGTTCATATTACTTCCATGTTCCTTGATTTGTTTCAACATAATTCCCACACCATGTTTTGACTAGGTACCTTTTACCAAGATATCCTTACAATATGATATTAAATTTTATGGTTGGGTCTTTATCACGTGACCTTAAAAGGTATGATGTGTCCCATTAAGCATCATAGAACTATATGTTTTCGAATTCCATTCATAAGGATATGTAGTTACCCTATTTTATGGGTTTGATCCCAACATCAAAAACAACTTCTGTCTCCCTAGATGAAAATAAACTCTATAGTGACTTTTGTCTACCTGGATGACCATAAATTCAAGAGTACCACATTGAGTGGCTTAAAAACCAACATTGTTTTAATAACGAACAAAGCATCTCAAAGTAGAAAAGGAGAGGATATAATTTATGTATAACCTCAAATACATAATTATATATGCATTTATGAAGAACCTCTAATACATACGGATGATTCTAAATTCCACACGAGATAATAATTGATTAAATATTTTAAGGGAAATATATATTATGTTAGATAAATTAATAAGGATTCATGAACATGTCTTAAATCTATAAGAGATTCCCAGAGTATGCAATAATTCCCCCTAAAAGGGTCAAATGAGACTGACATCCCATCTTCTCAACCAATGTGATTTCTTAAGTATCATATGTCAACAAACCTAATGAATGCATGCCTTTAGAAAGAAAGTTCCCTTGAATATAGAATTTTTGGGTGTCTTCGATTCCATAAACAAATTTGTTAGAAACCATTCAGAAATAGTGATTCCTAACCAGAACAAACTTTCTGAAGGAAACAAAAAAAATATGTAACGTGACATGAATCCTTAACCAAGGTGATGGGATACCTTGGTGAAAATACCTCATAAAAAAGGGTGGTTGGTTAATATTGCTGGGGAATTTTTTTTTCACCCATACGAATAAAAAAAAATATTGAACTCGACGTGAATCCTTAACCATGATGATAGTGCTACCCATCTGTTAGGCCCCTATCAATTGATAAAAGAGGGTCATACAAGGCAATCAATCAGGCATGTGTTCATCTAAAAGATACTGATTAACCAAATTTCATTATTTTTATTTTTCAAATATATAGGAACTTCCTTCAAAGAACCCCCTTCATTCCATATGTCTTTCTATATATTTTCACCAATGAACTCCATGGATCTAGCTTAATTTGGATCTTTTTCCACTCAAAGGATTCCATCACTGAAGTAGGATCTTCAACACTAGATCTTTAACACACTGGTTCAAGAGTAATATCAAAACTTTACCATTCCAACCTTGGAGGATGCCTTACAGGACCTCCAAATCAAGAAAAATCCCGGATCATCTAGTCAGTGATGACTAGTGGTCCAGAAGCATGCAGTTCCAACCACAGTCTTCAACCGTTTTGGGAGCTTATTTCTATAATGCAACCACAAACCCTTCCCCTATTCTTGGAAGGTCGACCAAGAGACCACCTATTCCCCTCCCCCACAAAGACAAAGGGGTCCTTCCTAAAGGATCCTTCCACTAATAATTGCCACCAACACCACGCGGTAGCAAACCCTCAGCATGATGGGGGTGTTAACATCAGTTTTTCGGCCTAGATACCTCATACCCGAGCATGCAAGATGAACTACCAGGGACAACAACCGGATAATAGTGATAAGGTTCCTACCTTTTCCCCCTCTTCAAAAGTCCACTAACCCATTATGGTGGAAAATAGTGAGTGGGCCTATACACCCATCCTCCTTAAATCCTCCTCCTAGAAGACTCATTTGGAAGAACCCAAAAAATCCCACCATTCAAATCTGGAGGAGTACCATGAGATGGAACATACACCAACTTATAATCTTTCATCTACCTAGAAAATAATCTGGCTGCATTCAAATAAGTCTTCTAACCAAATGCGGTGATAATTTACAAGAAGAAACATACACTTGCCTACCAGCAATATTTTCTGTAAGCACATAAAGAAGTCTTCCAACCATGTTTGTTAGAAAACATCCCACCAGAATATACACCTTCCTACACTCATCAAGTCTTCCAATAACCTCATTTGGTAGCACCTGAAGAAGTTGGTCAGAAAGATCTTATGACAAGCACATGACACACTCAACTCTCTACCCCAACACATGAGTACTACTAGTATCCACTAATAGAAAAGGAAGGACAGGAGCATATACATAAAACTACTCTAGATATGGAATAGACATATATTCTGATTCCATCATCTGAAGTCACCAAGCACATTTTGGAAATCATGAAAGGGAAGACACAAATTCCAACTCATAACCTAGAATCCTTCTAGAATATCATAATAGAAACTTAATAAGTGCCAAAGAGACAGAAACATAATTATGTCCCCATACCTGGGATGACTCATTATCATTCTATCCTAGAGCAGATAAACACCTCTATTCCAATCAAGGAGGGTTATGGGGCATACACCTTCATATCATATGGAAAACCCAATCAGGAACATACACTCATTCCAATTGTAGATAATCAAACTATTCTAATGGAAACTTCTTATAAGGCACATACACCTATTCATGATAACCAATTCTCCCATAAAGTGGCCCCATATTCTAGTAAAAATAAAAATTCTCATCAAACACGGTTGAAAAATCAATATCCATTTCACTGTTTTTCTCCGCTTAATGCTGGAGTTCTTGAAGCCATCATACATTTATCTATTGCATCTCAAGATCCTACCCTCCCATTACCATATTATGGGATTGGTATTAGTAATTATGAAAGTCCTGATCATAAGTTTCCTCATGAATTCTTGATTCATGACAATTTGGTCAATCTCAAGATCTTATCTTTGTACGAGAGCCACAAAACCCTCCTTGTGCTCATAAGACCATGGGGAAAGAGGATTTATCGCTTACTATAATCCACTATAGTGGTTCTCCCCATGCTGTCATTTTTTGTGAATGTTGTTTCTATATTAGTGATCTGCATTGTCAAGAGATTTCTCTAACTGATAATGTAGTGATGAGAAATTCCTATTATCTTGAGGAAATTTCAAATAAAAATCTATTCATGTATGATTCCTTGTTAATAGTGAGCTAAATTATTTCTCATCTAGACGATAGCCTAAGATGAAGGTCATTCTACGAACCACCATTAGGCCATTTATCTTCAAATGAAATAGAGGAACTCTCTACTGATCTTTCTGATTCTGATATAGCAGTAGGAAAATGACAACTTTGGTCCAATCAAGTAGAGAAACCTCCAGAAAAAGATGAAGAGGATATGTTGAATATGAGGAATCAACTACATAAGGGTGAAATACTAGCCATGTTTTGGCCTTTTTCCACCTCTCAATCAATATTCCAAAGATGTTTTCAGAATATTGTATTCACGATATTCACCTCAACAAATGGAAGAATATTCATCATCTAAAAGCCAAGGCATTACCATATTCATAATATCAAGGTCATGTCAATGTAATAAAAGGGTTGCAGTACCAAATTGACTTCGAATCTATCTTGGCTTCTTGAAATCCAAAAATTGAGAAGAAAAAAAGGATCTCTTTAATGTGTATGCATTAATGCATTAATGAGGATACAATAATTCATCGCAGATATCCTATACAGTGCTCATATTAGAGGATGGGGTGTACATGGAGCATTGCATTTCACTACACTTCAAAGCCAGAAAAACCGGCCAAAAGTGGTCTCATGCAATGTCATTACCCCAGGCTGGGTGCTATAAGTGAATTTTGTTCATAACTGAAGAGATGCTAAGTAAGAACAAGCCTTGACTAACTTCCACCAAATTCAAGCCTAAAGAGAGCAATCTATCAAGATAATTTTTCATCAAGCATTTGAGAACATCAGACGGGCCTCCTTCTTAGAAGATGTCAGCCATAATATTGTGAAAATGTCTGAAATAGTATGATGGTCTTCAAAAATAGGTGATTTAAGTGAGTTATGAATCATGAAACTAGCTAAGGTTCATACTAGAATTCATAAAATCAGAAGAGAAGTTATGCTAAAATCATCCATATCAGTTGAATAGCCACCCCAGCCCGTAGGTCTGGGTGATTTTTTAAACCAACCCTCAAAGTTAATGAATAGAGTTTGAAGGGTTGATAAAGAAGAACAGGAAAAGCCCAAGACCACAAGGCTGTGGGATTTTTCACATTCACAATCCCCTCCTTAGAAAATTCAGTTTTCACCCGATTAAGGAAAAAATGGAAAAATTAATACACGAATGAAATATCTAAGGATTACCATCAGGTTATTGTTCATAAAATAGTTCCATGGGAACTAGAAAATAGGAGAAAAAAGTTTTGTGGAGGAAAAAGAATAAGTTAATCTCACCAAGATACCGACAAAATGCTAGAAATACATTTTGCGTCAGTGAATGTCATTAATGCCATCATAGAAAGTCCTCTATAAAATGATTCCAATTCAGGGGAGTCAAAGGATGAAATTCATGTTCATAATAAAATGCATTCCAAAGAAAATGAAGGAGTTTTTCATACCAAAAACCAGAGGATTTCCTAGAATCAAGGTGACCCCTTAAATAATCCACTTTCATTATTTAGAAAGGAACCTAATAGAAAAAAGGAAAAGGTCAGACTACGTCTCACTATCTCCTTGAAGTGGACCATTACCTTTCATTAGAAGAATTATTTTCACAACAAGAGTATGAGATAAAATAGTTTAGAAGACTCAATGCAGAGTTGCTCTAAGGCAGCACTCCTGCCAGATATACTCCACAAGTAGATCCTCAACTTGCACTTCTAGTAGGAGCACCACAGCAAAGAGGGTTTGTTGCAACTACTGATGTGGATAATGAATTCCCTCCATTTCCAATACAATCTAAGTAGGTTCTGATGCATCCTTATAGGCCTATCCCCATGGGTTATCCAAGGAAAATACCATCAGCGCCACCACCAATGGTCTTACTAATTGTCGTACTAGTTCAGGCTCCTGTTTCCACACCTATTCAGGTCTCAGCTCATCCAGAAATTACTCCAATGCTCATGAACATGATTGATTCACTAAAAAATCAATTGGAGGATATATATGGATGGTGTGAACTAATACAACCATAAATGAAGGTTTATCCCAAATGGGTGGATCCAAACCCTCCTTCCCCAAACATTTGGAATCCCACATTTCTAGTCTTCAATGGATAAAGAGATTCAGAGCAGCACTTGATTCATTTTGTCTCTTTCCATGATCCTATAATGGGTACCCAAAAAAAAATAGAAGTAGTGAAAGTAAGATTCTTTATACAATCATTATAGGGGCAAGCCTTCTTATGTTACACAAGTTTCCAGTCTCAATCTATCACTGAATGGGTAGATATTCATCAGAAGTTCCTTTACTAGTTCATCTAAACTCTACAAAAATATAATATTCTTCAATCATACAAACTGTAAGAAAATAGATAATGAAAGATTTTTATATTTCATTTCTCAATGGAAAGGATTAACATAATCTTTGAATATATCACTCCCTCAAGAATATTTTCTTCCCATTTGTGTTGAAAATATTCATGAGGATTTTTTCACAACATTAATCACTATAAAATACAAAAGTGGGTTTTGGGATCTGACCTTGATCTCTCAATAGGTGGAAAACTCCATAACATAGACTAGATCCAAATCCTGAGTAATCCCATCTGATCCCAAAATAATAGAAGAAAAAGTATAAGCTGATATAGTCACACTTAAGTAGTCCCATGTACCCTCTTCTACTTCAAATCCATCATCATACCGTAGGGATCCACCTCCCAATCATCATAAATAACAAATACCTTTTCAATATGATCAAAAATATCAAAGGCAGAGATAGTTTAAGGAGTTGAAAAACCAGGTCCATTCTTTTTGAAATGACCAAGTACTCGACTGCTTCATCTAGGATTTGGAGAACAATTTAGTTTAGTTTCCAAGGCCAAATAAACCTAACAAAAATGGAGATGAGGACCTTCTAAACTATTTCCCATTCTATAAAATATTGGGTCACCCCATCCAGGAGTGTCTTATTTTTAATGAACTCTTGTAAAATATGGTGGAATCCAGGAAACTGAAGCTGAAAAATTCATTAGACTAGGTATCATGTGTTACTACTATAGAACCAGAGGAAGAAGGAAAGTTTTTGAAATTCAAAAGTAAGAATTCTCATAAATTCAATGATTGGATGGTCAGGAAGAAAATCAACAGAGCTCATGACATTGTACCAACACAATTGAAACAACCAATTGTGTCTCCTTCAACTTCCATTACAACAATGCTATCTTCATCAAAATCCTAGTTCTCTGAAGGCCAATCATCAAAGAAGCATCATGGAAGAAAGAATAATGAGGAAGTGGAAGAAGATTAATTTTTCATAAGGCCAAATTTTTCCTTGACCTTAGCGGATTTCATGCCAACCATATAAAAAGAACATGCACTACCCCATCAAATGTCACAACAAGAATCGACATGTCAAAATGAATCTTAATCAGATGAGGAGTTGAACTTTAGTTCTTTTAATGTTATTCACTTAATGGATCCATATAAAAATAATAATTCTAATTTTGAACCTAATTTACCCATACATGTTTGGGAAATTGGGGGAATATTTCATCAAAGTTGAGGATACAGGGGAAGACATGGGTATGCTAGAAGCCACTAAAAAACCACACCCATGCTCAAATTGTTTTTGTAGCAGAAATATGTAGAAGATCCCTCTAGTGGGATCAGGAAAAACAAGGAAATTATCCCACACATGATAGTGTCTTCCCTGACATGATCATCTTGGAATATCGATTAGAGGCTATACCACCACCTTCTCAGTGAGAGGGAAAACCTATCTATCCTAATATAAAAAGAGTAGAAGTATTTCTAGGTTCAGCACTAAAAAATGGTTCATCTGTATCAAGAGAATCAAATTACAAGGCACCTACAAGAAAGCATCTCTACATTGGAAAACACATACCTATGGATCGAATTATGACGTGTTGAAGAAAATAGCCCATGTATAGGCCATCTTATTGATGTTGGATTCCCTGAGTTTATCAAATGATCTATAGAAATCACTTATTAAGGATTTTTCAAGCCCTAAGAAGTTTGAAACCAAGGTTTCTTCAGTGGAATTTTATCGTATAGAAAATGAACCAGAAAAATTCTATGTAGTCATATATTTTATGGACCACGATGAGGATTTTTTCATACATGGACACTTTAAACCATTGTATATATCAGGAAAGATCAATGATATTGACATCCGAAGATCCTTCATTGATAATGGATTAGGAGTCCATATCATTCCCATTTCGACACTTCGCTGATTGGGTCTCACTAAGACCCATTTGTATCCCTCCACTTTAATGTTACAGGGTTATAATAAGAATGATAAAGAAAATCTTGGAAATATTTTTCTCGGAACTCAATTTGGGAATCTTATATATGATTCAGATTTCATGGTTGTTCACTAGGACACAACTTTCATAATTATATTGGGGATACCTTTTCTATATCAGTATATACCCATTCCTTCATCATACCAGCAATGTCTCAAATATTACGTCAATGGTAAAATTGATACATTTAATGGTGATAAGGCCCCGTTCAAAAAATTTGAATCTGAGTACATTGATGCAGAGTTCTATCATGTGAAAGGAAATAGTCCATGGAAAATTATATTAGTAGAATCAATTATATGAATGGTCTAGAATAGATCCCATATAACTCATTCAAGTATATTAGTGTATATTACATGTAACCCATTAATAAAATTTAAAGGGTTGGACAAAATCCATGCATTATTATAGTGCCTTCCATAAATTCAGTTTTTGAAATTGACCTTGATAGTACAAGAGAAATCATTGATTCACCAATCAATGATGAAATCCTAAACGGATATGTCTTCATTCCATATACCAAACGTCAGCAATTATCTACTTCATAATCCATGTTAGAAGAAGTTATTGCACTTATGGAAAAATACAGGGATGTCGATTCCTATCCCATCATCTTTCCTTCATAACTTCAAAACGAACCTTCATCGTCAGTTGGTCCAGATATGGTTTCCTACTCTTTAGAAATTATAAATACCAAATCCTCTCCAAGATCTAAAATTATTGCTTCATCACAAACCCTTAAAGTAGAGGACAAAGAAGAAACTCATGAAGAATAAGAGGAGGAGGAGTAAGAAGAATAAGATCTCAAGTATTCCCCTCCAGCATTTGAGGAAGGCATCTCCACTACTGTAGATGAACTCAGAGAAATAAATCTGGGTACAGAGGATGTGTTACAGCCCACTCTAATCAGTGCAGCCCTGACTCAAGAAGAGAAAGATGTTTATACTTATTTTTTGAATAAACATTGGGATTTGTTTTCCTATAATTACACAGAGATTCCAGGACATGATTCAAAAGTTTCCACCCATCATTTGGGTTTTCTAGAAGAGCATCAGGGATATAAGTAGGTAGTAAGGAGAACCTACCTGAATAAAGCCTCACAAATTGAGTTTAAAGTCAAAAATCTTATCAAATTTGACTTCATATGAGGGGTGAAATATCCAAAGTGGTTTTCCAATATTGTCCTATTGAAAAATAATAATGGAAAAATTATATTTTTTATTAATTTCGGAGATATCAGCTGACATTATCCAAAAGATGACTTCCCGGTTCTAATCACAGAACTCTTGATTAATGCAATAGCTTTCTAAAAAGTTCTTTCCTTCATGGATGGATCCTATGGGTATAACTAAATTTGTATGTCCTTAGAATATAATGAATCTATAGCCCTCAGATCCCCTCAATGTGTATTTTTCTATCAGGTAATTCCCTTTGGCTTGAAGAGTGATGGTGCCACAAATCAAGGTGAAATGAACCACATCTTTAAAAACTTCTTGGTGAAATTTATTGATTGCTCTATTTATGATATAGTGATCAAATGAAGAAATCTTTATAATCAATTGGATAACCTGGAGACCATATTAAACAATCTTTGATATCATAATCTGAAGATGAACCCCTTGAAATGTGCTTTCGAGGTGACCTCAGGAAAATTTCTCGGTTTTCTGGTATGCCGTCTTGGCATTAAATTAAATATCGAGAAGACTAAGGATATTCTTGGAATGTCACCTCCTTGAAACCTAAACTAATTTAGAGGAATTTATGGAAACTTGCCCTATATCTAATTCTTTATATCTTTTCCAGAAGGCAAGTGTTTTCCCTTCACCAAATTTATAAATAAAGGGGTTACATATCAATGGAAAAATGGTTTCCAAGAGGCATTTGATAACCTCAATAAATACCACTTGATTCCACTCGTACTGATTCCACCTATTAAAGTAAAACCACTCATTCTTTATTTGACTGCCTTGGAGTGATCACAAGGTTACTTCCTTACACAAAACAATGATACTGGGATTAAAAAAAACATTAATATCTCATTCAAACCATGCTCACCGAAGAGACTCGATATTCAGATACTATGAAGAGCTACCTAGAATTAATCTTTTTAGTTCAAAAGTATAGTCACTACCTATAGCACCACAAGGTCCAATTGGTCTTTCACAATAACCTTCTCAAATTTATCCTCAGACATCCTATGCTGATAAAATGTCTAGCACAGTGGGTAGTTATTCTAAAGTGGTTTTATATGTAGTTGGTGCCTCAAAAAACAATAAAATTACAAGCCATAGAATACTTTCATGATGAAAAAACTTATGCAAAAGAAAAATAATTGAATATTGAACATCCTGATGAATAAATATTCTCAGTCTAGAATGTCCCCTGAATATAGAAAATGTACTTTGATGGTGCTTCCAAAAGAGCTATGGGGAAGATAATGGAAAATCGTAAACTCAATAAAGTTGGGTTAGAAATTTTACTTATCTCCCCATAAAAGGTGGTGTTTCATTACTCTTTATTGTTATCAGAAGGTGGTACCAACAATGAGGAAGAATATCTGGATCGCATTATAGGACTATAATTAGCAATCTGAGTACTAGTGGATTAACTCAAGGTGAAGGGTGATTCAAAATTGGTAATAAATCAGATCAATGGGTATTACTCCATATGAAAATGAAAATTTTTCCCCCTTTGTGATTATGTTTGAGGTTTAATGGAAGCATTTACCTCAAAAAAAACATTTTATTATGTCCCTCTATCACAAAATTGTCAAGCTGATGCATTGGAAAATGCACTACAGCCCGGAAAAATTTGAACTAGGATGATACGATCATCATTATTTCTCATCGTTGTGTGGTTTCACCTTTTGTTCAAATCTGGATAGAGGAAATAAATGAAATTAGTCCCATTTTTGAACCATTTCGTCCTACCATAGGGTGGATGACACCAATTATATAATATCTTCAAGATAGACTAATTCCACCAGATAGATCTAAAAAAAGAAAGTATGGTGACAAGAAGTTTATTTCACTCTTTATTGTGGATAAAATAACTAAAAGATCATCTATAGACAGGTATTCCATGGAATTATCCTTAGATGCATTGATAGAGATGAAACTGTGGTTGTCATGAAATAAGTACATGCAAGAGCCTATGGTGCCCCCCCAGTCTGGGTACATAATTTCTATTCAAATCCAAAGGCTTGGATTTTTTTCCCTTCAATTATGCATGATTTCATAGATTTCACTAACAAGTGTCATCCATTCCAGGTTCATGCCAACTTTATTCATTAACCCCCAAAGTTTTTACATACATCCAAATACTCCTATCCATTTTCTATATGGGGAATGGATATAGTTGGACCTTATCCTCCATCTACGGCCAAGCAGTTCAAGTACATCCTCACTGCTACTGGTTTCTTCTCTAAATGGGATGGGGAAATACCTATTAAAGAATTCAGGGCCAAAAGCATTGTTATGTTTGTCAAAGTTAATATCATTACCAAATTTAGTGTCCCTTGTACCGTATTGATGGGAAACAACACCAATTTATGTTCTGTTAAGGTAGGGAGGCTATATCATGAATACAATATCAAATCCAACCATTCATCTTGCTATCATCCAGTCAAAAATGTATAGATATAAGATTTCAACAAAACTTTGTCCAACATACTCTAGAAGATGGTGGATAAAGATAAAAATACATGGCCAGATAAATGCTTTCATTCCTTATGGGATTATCATACTACTACCCATACTGCCACACGATCAACTCCGTACTCATTATTATACAGAACAGAGGCAGTCTTGCCCATTGAAATTCAATTTCCTTCACTCTGAGTTGTTTTTTGTGATCAGTTATCTACAGATGAGAACTATTATAAGCGACTATACGATATGGTGTGATTGGATAAAAAGAGATCGCATACCTTACATCACCTGGAATTATATAAAAACTGAATAGCATGATATTTCAACAAGAAAGTTCACCTCTATTCATTCTTCCAAGGAGAATTGGTATTGTTCCTTAGGACTCCATTGATACTAGGAAGGAAGCCTCTAAAACATGAGCCAAAGTGGGAAAGACCTTACTCCATACATATGGTCTACTCTAATGGAGTTTATTCCATACGATTAATGGATGGATAACTCAATACAACAACAACCAATGCAATGTTATTAAAGAAATAATTTTTGTAATCACAAAGAGTACATCCTGGTTGTACGAAATTAAAATACAGAACAATAAACATGATGGTTGCATGACATTAAACTACATAACAACCAATTTCCTAGTTTTTTGAAATTAAACTGCATATCACCATGAATCCATGTTGTAGGAAATTAAACTACATATCATCCTCATACTTGTTTCATGATAATAAATTGAACGGAATGAGGTCCTAGTTTCATGACCTGAAACTGAAAAAGACATTTTTTTTCTCACCACATGACATTAAACTGTATGGTTAACGTCTACGTCTTTGAACATTAATAAATTTCCCAAGATAACAAAAATTAACATTATTTGTAGTCCCTTAAAATATGAGTATCCTTCATGAATAATCATTACTCACATCATTTCCACTCCTTAGTGGCACATGAACCTCATTTCTCCCAGTGTTTGAATCAGGTCTGCATAGGGACCCCTTTTCAAGTACTATGAGTGGCTTGATTTTTATTCTAAAGAGAAACATCGTGATACCCAGATATCCTATATTGGTCCCAGCCACAACCATAAAAGAAGCATTTTCCCTTTTCCTTGTATATGAGTTCATTCAACACAAGGAACCCTTCCAGAAAATATGGCTTGATTCTCATACCATATTGTATTTTGGGCCTCGATATATTTCTAGAAAGTATTAAATCCCTTGTTTCTCACATCAACATTCAATTGATGTGGGGAACCATCATTAAGAACTATGTTTGGATTGATTCTCATTCCAATGAGATAAATAGTGAAACCTAGTTCTTATCCCCTGGTCTAACTACAATATTTCTATATTTTCGTGTCGGTTCATATTCATCCACATTGTATGATGTTAAACTACATGGAACATTTCAAGAACTATGTGTGGATTGATTCTTTCCCCTGCAAGATACATAGTTACACCCTGATCTCTTATCTCGAGTGTAGCCATAATCTTGAAAATGTTCCTTCACCCATGTGTATATGAATCAAACCTGCACTAGGAGTACCTTCAAGAACTATGCGTGGCTTGATTCTAGCCTCATAAAGATATTAAGTGATGCCTAGATCTTTAATCCTGGGTCCATCCATGATTAATCATTAAGTCCCTCTAATTCATGTGTATGAATTAAATCTACACAGGGAACTTGTCAAGAACTATGTGCAGATTGATTCTTGCCCCTAGAAAGATATATAGTGATGCCTTTGTCTTATCCATAGGTCTAGCTGCAATGTTTCTTTCATGTCAGTTTATCCACATCCTTGCCGCATGATGATAAAATTCATGAAAATAACTATGTATGGCTTGATTCTCATTCCAATGAGATATATAGAGACATCTATATCTCCAATATTAAGCCCAACCATGACTAAAGAAACCCCCCTTCCTCGCATAATAATCTAGTTGGTATGGTGAATCATCTTGAAGAACAATGTATGAATTGATACTCATACTAATGTTATATTTAGTGTAGCCCAAATATCTAGTCTTGGGTCCATTCATGATAAAGAAAAAAGGCTCCTTCGCTCCCTGTGTGCATGAGTCAAATTTTTATATGGAATATTTCTTCAAGAACTATGTGTGTCTTGATTATCATTCCAATGAAATATATAGTGACACTAAGATCTTATTTCTTAGGTCTAGCCAAAAATAAAATAAAATTTTCATTTCCCTATGTGTATGAATCAAACCTACAAGGGGAATGTTTTAAGAACTAGGTGTCACTTAATTCTCACCCCTTTGAGATAAATAATGATGTCTAGATTATCAATATTGGGCCCAGATGCATCAAAATATGAAAAAGTATCTACTCTATAGTGTGTGAGTCAGATATACATGAGGAAGTCCAATACGAGTTCTCGTATTACACATGAACTTGTATCTATAAGAACTACACGCAGATTGACTCTTACTTCGACAAGATACATAGTGATGTTTGGACCTTATGTCCTAGTTTAGTCGCATTGTCTTTTGACATTTCATCTCAATACACATCGTAAGATGTTAAACTACATGTCTAATGTCCTTACTACATGACATAATACTACACAGATCCACCCTTTCCCTTCATGGAAGATAATTCATTGTTCTCATCGCATGACATTAAAATGAACTGTATTTATAGAACTATGTAAAGCTTGATTCTCATCCTATTTGAGTTATGTAGTGAAAACATGGCCTCAGATACTATTCCTAGCCTTGGGATAAATGAAAGTTTTCCCTCTTCTTCATACAATCAAAATCTATACAGGATCATTTATTTTGGGCCCTATCCTTAGAGAACCCATCAAGGAAACAAGAGATTCCACCTTTTATAGAGTTTTTTTATACATTTTTTAATGAAAATTACAGAAAACTATTAGGGTGATTTTTTTTTTCAAAATGCGCCTGAAAGGAGGCATCGCGAATGCCGCCTCTGCACTGGGGCTGAAAGGTGGCACCCACGATGCCGCTTTTCTCCTAACAAAAAAAATTTTGAATTTTTTTTTATGTTTTGTTTTTTTATATATTTATTTATATATATAATTCATAAAAAAATTAGGAGGATGCCTAATTTCACCTAACAAATAAATTATTAGTTTTTAAATTTTGTTTTTGAATTTTTGTTTTGTTTTGTTTATATTTTTATTAAATACATAATTCATAAAATTTTAAAAATTATCATTTTTGAAAAATTTGTTTTTTTGTTATGTTTTTTTATATATGTATTTACATATATAATTCATAAAAATTGTTCAGGAAAAATAATTTATAAGATTTCAAAACCACCTACTTGAAAGTTAAAAATGTTTCAAGTACATGAATTTGAAAGACTATAAAATATAAACCATAAGACCAATATAAATGAAACTTTAAACATTCATTAAACATATAAGAAATTGTTGGAAAGAAAAACTCATTTCATAAAAATTGTTCATGAAAAATAATTTATAAGCTTTCAAAACCACCTACTTGAAACTTAAAAATGCTTCAAGTACGTGACTTTGAAAGACTATAAAACATAAACCATAAGACCAATATAAACGAAACATTAAAAATTCATTAAAAATATAAGAAAATGTTGAAAACACAAATCATTTTATAAATAAAATTTATGAAAAATAATTTAGAAGCTTTCAAAACCGCCTACTTGAAACTTAAAAGTGTTTCAAGTACGTGACATTGAAAGACTATAAAATATAAAAAATAAGACCAATATAAATGAAACTTTAAAAATTCATTAAAAATAAAAGAAAATGTTGAAAACACAAATCATTTCATAAAAATTGTTCATGAAAAATAATTTATAAGCATTCAAAACCGCCTACTTGAAACTTAGAAATGTTTCAAATACGTGAATTTGTTGGTTTTTGTGTTTATAGTATACTTGTATGTGAGTGTTTGGAATGGATAGATCATGGAGGTCCTATAGTAGCCTTTTGAAGATGATAAAGGATAAATATTTGGTGATGAAGAGTTTGATGGGATATATGGAATCATTGGTGTTTTCATCTGATCAACTGGGCCTGGGGAAATATGGTGACAATTGTGAAAGAAATTATAATGGTTGGATGCATAGTGGTGTTGAAGGGGTTGGTATTTGCAGGAATGGGAACATATGAGCATTTCATGTGGCATATCATTCATCATACCCTTATGTGACCGGATGTTGATATGGATATGGACATGGCAGGTGGAAGAATGGATTTCGTTGTCCCATGAAAGGAGATATAACATGTTTTCATGCATCAAAGATTATAGATGTATGTGATACTAGTGACACTGTGCATCCTATTGATGTGGGGTTGACTCCTATATGTTTAATGAATGTTTAAAGTTTAATTTATATTGGTCTTATGGTTTATATTTTATATTCTTTCAATGTCATGTACTTGAAACATTTTTAAGTTTCCAGTAGGTGGTTTTGAAAGCTTATAAATTATTTTTCATTTATATAGACATAAAACATATAAATGAACATAAACAATAAATGTCTATGTCTACGGTGATGATATCCTGTCCCACATGATGGTCTAACACAAATCATTTCATAGAAAATAATTTTTCATTTCCATAGACATAAAACATATAAATGAACATAAACAATCAATGTCTATGTCTACGGTGGGGAGATCCTGTCCCACATGGTGGTCTAATAATAGGATATCTGCGGTGAGATCTCCGGGGAGTCGGATGACCTGGAGAGGGCTGGTAATCAGGTTCTGGAACGTCGGCTATCATATCCTCCACCTTTGTGCCAGTGGGAGAAATGTGAACTCCACCTCGTAGTTCCCCCCTGATCCTTCTCCCACCCCGATGGTAGAAGAACCTGACATCATCGCAGTGGGGAACAAATCATGTGGTGGAAATATGCCCCAAATCTACGATGGGTCTGGACCCCAAGGCTGTGAGTAATCTAGAAACAAAGGTTGTGCTCTATATGGATCCCATGATGGAGAAAACTGAGGATATCCCATAAAAAAAAAGATAGATCCCATGACAGCTGAGACACATCATGCATCAGCTCAGACTGGACTACTAGAGGGACAACCTCTTCCTATGTAACTAGTGAGGCCTGATGTGAAGAACGACATTGTCTATGTTACAATGCTCATGGCTCCTCAGCACCTGCAGCTGCTGTAGGATCTTCCTCTACAGCAGGAACCTGTTGTCTCCGTGTCGGATGCTCGAAGAGGCTCTCAGCAAACGCGTGAATAGATGACCTTAGCTCCAACACTTGAGCATGAACGACTTCCTGGCTGAAGACTCCATCCTCAACCTCATCACTCATATGAATAAGACTCCCTGTTTGACACTCCTGTAAACAGATTAAAAACAAACTAGAAAATAACTCAATAAACATAATAATATAAATTAATTTACTTGCAATCATATGCATCTCTCTGTCAGCTCGGGTAAGATACAGTATAGACTTCAGTCTATACCATGGCTCATACTCGTGCAGCGTTGAAAGAGAGAACTGCATCCTAGTAACTCCGTAGATATGAAACTCTGCACGTATGTGCCAACAGTCGAGAAATACAGCATTTACTCAATGCCATTTTTCATCCTGCCTCCCTGTCAGCTTCATCCCATGAAGTTTATATGTCTGCCTCAGCAGTAATGGAATCCGCTATGTCAAGAGAAACTGGGGAATGACTCTATAAGGCTGGTTCCACTCAATAATATGAAAGTGAATGAGTGGAACTACAGCTCTAACATCTTCAAGACCAACCGTGCAGTATGGATGCAACTGGTCCATAACAGACCAGTATGGAACCCATAAAATCTGTAATAACATATTACCCTTGTTAGAAAAATTGTTAATAAAAAATGATGCTATTATTAAATTTTTTAGACAGTTATAGATTGTATATACATACCTTATGGGGTAAGAGAAAGCCCAACTCAAACCAATATATGGCCAAATCGTGTCTCGGAACCGCATTGAAATTGTGACGCTAACACAACCTATAAAATACAACATCGATAGTGATAAATAATGAGAAATTAAAGTCAAAAACTTGTAGTAGGATCAAAAACTGATAAAAATGAGTGATCATACCAGCGTCCATGTGGAGCATCATGCAGCACCACCATATCGACCGACGGACCAGCAAGATCAGAGAAGAATGTGGGGATGTGCTCCCATGGCCACATCTGAATGAGGATAACGCATCCCCTGAGACCTGTACCCCGCCTGTCGGATATCCTACATAATGCTCTGTATGTGTATGCTAAGCTGGTGGATCCCCAACTGTACATCCCTTCCCGATCAAAATCCTCTAGTAGGGGTAGATACATCATGTGCACATGCATCCTTGAATGATCCGTACACATGGTCACTCCAATAAGTCGTAAAATATATGCACGTGCATAATGCATCACCGTCTGCTTAATGACATATGGTGCATCTCAGACTCTGTCTTTATTCTTGAGGCCAGTCCATCTCATTTTGCATCCTGCTGGCCTTCGGTCTCCCATGGGGATGCCACCGATTCATATCAGGTACCACTATCGGTTGACCTTCGGGCATTGGGAAATAACAAAATGCACCAACAGGTGTCCATGGTGAAGCATAACAGTTAGCAATGGTGTTCATCTAGTACACTGGATCAATATATGCTTCCCATGATATGTTGACAGAGGAAGATGCTATGATGGAGTGTGATCATGGAAACCGTAAGGCTTGAAAGTTTCCACATTGACATTGCCTCGTTTCTAGTAATACCACCATTTTTTTACCAATGCTATTTTTGATGTGGTTCGTCTTCTCTTGAACTTCAAATTGAGAGTCTTATCATCGAAATAGGCATACATGATAACTAGAAGCTTATTCAATATTCTTTTCAATCTCTCGTTGAAAATGTCTTTCATACGTTATCCCCTGATTTATTCTATCTGATGCTAGTTTTTGTCAATCAAAAAATTACTTCACGCAATGATATAATGCCTCCTGAACTAGGGCAGTTATAGGTAGCTTGAAAATCCCTTTGAAGACACCATTGATGCACCCTACACTGTTGGTAGTCATGTGTCCATACCTCTTCCCCTCATCATATGTCAATGTCCATTTTTGTTTTGGAATTTACATCATATAATCGTAAACTTTTTCATTAACCTGAAGGATTTGTTTGAAACGTTCTTCAAACCATCATTGATCGAACTCATATTATACAAAGAATATATGATATTTCACATATTTTGAATTTATCTCTACGTTGATATACAAAAAAAATAACAAATACAATGCGTACCAAGTCTGGTGATTGCCTTCTTCATTGGTTCAATGTGGAATTGTTTATGAAAGTTTCTAGCAATGTGTCTAATGCAGAACCGATGATGTTCATTTTTGTAACTCCATGTATCAAGATACACATTAATTTCCTCATTAATTTCTTGATGCCGATCAGATATCAAACAAACACCCCGAATATTGGAGAAATGGGTGTTGATACATGCCAAAAACCAACTCCATGATTCGTAGTTTTCTTTCTCTACAATGGAAAAGGAAAGTGGAAGAGGAGAACGGTTTCCATCTTGGGTTGCCATAATCAACAATACGCCCTTGTATTTTCCATGAAAAAATGTTCCATCAATCTGAATAAACTGTTTGTAGAAAAAAAAGGCGGAGATACAGGGAAGGAATGCCCAGAACAACCGGAGAAATTGAACACGAGATGGATCAAGTCGGTTATCATGAGACACATGTTTGTTTGTATCCATATGGAATAAAACATGGTTATTATGCCTCATTATGGCTAGAAATTGTGGCAACACCCGATATGAGTCATCCTAATCACCATAGAGCTTCACAATTTCCTTCTGTTTCGCCTTCTATGCCTTATTATAGGAAATATTATAACCGAATGTCTGTTGTATCCTCTCTTGAACAAGGGATATCGGAACATCTTGACATTTTCTAATCATCTCAACAACAATGGATGACACAAATTATACATCCAATGAAGTATGATCTTGTTTCAGGCTTGGCTGAACACAAGTATGTGCTGCCTCAATCCTCAAGATTCTCCAACCTCCAAATGCAATGTCCAGAATCACCCTCAATTGAAATCTAGAATCATCCCCATACTTCTCACATCGTATGCCATATTTTCTATGGTCTGATTTGTATACTACATAGCTACAATGCCTCTCAATGTGAATTCTCTTTAGTGTACATTTTAATGCATCTTTACTTGGAAAATTCCTTCCAACATATAAAGATTTTCCCATCTCACTAAACCTATCTCGTATAACTCCGGGAAACTCAGTTGCCGATGTGAGAACATTATCTTCAAATTCAGGAACACGTGTCATTGCTTCTGACCAAGATGAAAAGATCGGTGGATGATTTATTGTAGGTTGATCATGCTGTACAACTAATGAATTTCTTGAAACTTCTGTTGTTCCTTCCTCATCAGCACTACTATCACCATCTGTTTCGTTATTACAAAACTCCTCATCAGATGTCGGGTTAACATGTATATCTGAGAGATCAAGTAGGTTGTCCTCTTCTGAATCATTTGGAATACTCTCAACTTCATGGGGTGGACTATCTTCAACGACTCTTGTAAGTCTACATCTTTGGAAAATTGGATGTTGTTGTTATATAGTAGAAACATCAACATATAACTCCATAGTAGTACACACAAGCAAACATTATGCTCTACATAAAAAAGTTTTCTGATCAAGATTTTGATAATTTAAGTGACATTCAGAATGATGGTTTCCAATATAAGTTGTATTTTATACTTTGAAGTTGTAATTAAACTACTTATTAAAAATAAGTTGGATTTTACCTCACGTTCAAATAATTACTATTACTTCTAGACTATACAATCTTTATGATACTTAAATTTTAAAAGATCTTACATCCTAAACTAAGATATTTCTTAGTACACTTTTTAATTAGTTAATCATTCCTCAATCATTAGTTATTCCTTACTAAATTATTAATTAGTTATTTAATAACATAGTAAATTTAAAATATAAATAACATAGAATTAGAAAATAAATAACACCATGTTTTGAGCTTCTAGCCTTTCTTACAGTGAATTGAATATAAAATTTATAGAAATCTCGTGTGATAATGGTTTTTATGAAATTTTTATATCCAATTCACTACAAGAAAGGCTAGAATCTAGAAACATGGTGTTATTTATTTTTTAACTCGATGTTATTTATATTTTTACTCCATGTTATTTATATTTTAACTATACATTATTTATATTTTAACTCCATGTCATTTATTTTTTAACTCCATGTTATTTATTTTTTAACTCCATGTTATTTATTTTTTAACTCTATGTTATTCATTTTTTAACTCCATGTTATTTATTTTTTAACTCCATGTTATTTATTTTTTAACTCCATGTTATTTATTTTTTCACTTTCACTCCATGTTGTTTTTCAACAATGTTATTTTTTAACTCCATGTTATTTTTTTAACTCCATGTTATTGATTATAATTTGAACTGTAGTTTTATTTTTAACTGTATGTTATTTATTAATTAATTTCTAATTAATCATTCCTAATAATAACTATCAACATAATTACTAAATTATCAATTTATCATTTCTTTTCTTAGATATTTTAGTAGTTTATAAAGAAATATGCATATCATAAGCATATCCTCTGGGAGTGTCAAACCAGAATACAGCAAGGTCCATTGTCGTGCACCAGTTCGCATTTGAGTCTAGCTCAAATCAGGGTTTTTGGGTTTTACCCCTAGGTACATTTCTGCCAGAGCCATATTTACTTGTTTGTATCTAGACAAAAATTTGATTGGTTAGATAACATAGTCTTTATGCTACCAAAATTTCATTAAAATAATCCTAAATTAATTTATACTAATGATAATTATAATTCCTAAATATATATAACTAATTAAACAATCTAATAAACAAAAAAAAAATAAAACTAACTAAACTAATAAAGAATTAAAATATTTAACTATAAACAATTCTACTAAATAAAAAACATTAAATTTTAGAAAATATTTAGCTAAAAAAAGTTTACAAAATAAAAAACATTATATTAAAAACCATACCTCTAAAATCATTTCAAAAATTTCAAACCGCAACCTTTGCCGTAAAAGACAAAAAATGAGAGGAAAATGAGTTTTTGGAAATAATGAGAAGGGGAGGGGGTGCTTCCCTTTTATAGGGCATCGAGGCAAAGGCTGCACCGCGGGTGCTACCTTTGCCACGTCAGCGATCCACGCCGGCAATGCAAAGGTGGCATCGTGGATGCCGCCTTTCACCTGAAATGCAAAGGCAGCATCCGCGATGCCGCCTTTGCGGCACATTTTGAAAAAATGTTTCGCCCTAACCATTTTCTGTAAAAAAAATAAAAATATATAAAAAACTACCTTTTATACATATGATTCAGATATATGTAAGGGACTTTAATTCATGACCAATATCGGTTAAAACACTTCCATTATGCATTGGAAAATGCCCCTTTCACACGCCATACTCCTAATCTCGAAATACTTTCATATATTCATAATATTTATTTGGTTTCTGGTGACAGAATGTACGATACCTAAAGGCTCTCTTTCTGGACTATGCATTATGTTCCCCAGTTGGACTTGCATAAAATGCACTACAATATGAGATTTTCAACCTAAGGATTCCATTGTTTTTCTATGCAGCACATTCCCCAGTTTTCCATGCATAATACAACCCCCATAATTGGTTTTTCAAATAGTGTTAACTTCATTCTTAGTAGAATCCTCTTCTGTCCCTTTAGGCTCTAATGATGGTATATAGGAGCCCATAATTTAAAGTGACCATCCTTTGTGTATTTATATCATATACTTTCTCCCAACCTAAAATCCTTTAAGAAAGTGGTTTACATTTTTCATCTCCATATGTTCAAATCATATTGGAATTACCTTGGTCCATTCGACCACACATCCTCCATTGTTTCCATAATATTATGGTCCTAGTTGTATGACCTAAGACTATAGGCACCATACATCTTGTGTTTGGTTCAGAACTTCGTAGAGAACCTGTTCCTCAAATTATTTGGAGATCATGACTAGAAATACCCCTTCTAAATTAAAGTAATTTTCTATATAAACCAGACTCTATACTTGGGAATATCTGAATCTCCATAAACATTCATCGACTTTTAGAAATAGAATGTTAGAATTCTTCAGAACTCTTTTACCTAAATATGTAGTACATTCCCTAGTTGTCTTTACATAAAATTCACCTATATAACGGGCATGTTGGTATAAGGATACCATTTTTTGGATATACATCACATGAACTAGTTGTATATTCAAAATATAGCCCACATACTGGGTTTTTCTAATAGAGATAACTTCATTCTTGGAAGATAATTCCAATAAATTCCATTAGCCCTTTTCCCATGTTTTTCTTCAGATTTAAAAATTCCCAAATCACGACTTAAAATTATCCCTTTCAATACCTTAATATGGTAGCACATTTCCAAAAAAATTACCAAGAAATGGAAAACCATAAAATCTTCGGTCAAAGCTAATGACCTTAATTTAAATCCTTTTAATGTCCTAGTTTCATGACTTTAAAATTCAGAGCCCCATAATTCCCATGTCGTATAACCTTAAACTGCACAACCCCATAATTTCCTTACTATATAACGTTAAATTACCTAAAATAATGTTCCTATGGCATGACATTAAACTAAAATTCCCCACCAATGTCCTTGTTGCATGTCTTTAAGCTACATATCATATTATCAAAAATACCTTAATGTTTGTGTTGTAAGATTTGAAAATACATTGAATAATATAAAAAATCCCCTTTATGACACAATTTTACCCACCTTAATATAATAATTTCATGTAAGAGTGGTTCCTCATTCATGGACTATATCAGAATAGATATCCCCTTTATTTTTAGACACCTTTCCTTGGCAAAGCCACCCACTATAGTCTTGAGACATATAAATCCTAAACCCCTTTTTTTATTAGCAGTATAATGTCAGAATTCTTGACAGATCCTTTACCTAACTATGCAGTACATGCACCAATTGTACTTTCATAATGTATCCTACATAATGGGTATGTCAACCTAAGGATTCTACTATTTGGATATGCATCATATGCCCTAGATGGCCCTGCATAATACAGCCCCCATAACAGGTTTTTTAAATAGCAGTAACTTCATTCTTGGAAGAGACCTCCTCTATTATTATATTTCAAATTTTAGATTTGGTGTCAATAAAAATCAGGACTCAAGATTCCCTTTGTAATTATCTTAAGAATATCAGGACCTTCCTATCCATCATTTATTATTTGGGTTTTAAAATTAGAATTCATGATCAAAGCTATTCGACCTAAAACACTAGCTTTATTAGTCTAACATGCAGGAATTTATACTATCCACAAGAAGAGAGATAGTACTCACTAGACTGAAAACCTACAATGGGAAATCTAGAATAAATTTGAGTCTCAACTTGTTTTACCTAAAATTTGTATTGTTTAGGAAATATCGAGTGATAAGATGTTAAAAGGGAAACCATGTTTGGGTGAAAACCTCAAAAGGGAAGCCTAAACAAAATCCATGTTTCACCCACTAAGTCCTCTCAATATTGGTCTTAGGAAAAAATTAGGGTGATGACATAAAAGGACATAAAGTTTTTAGGGTTGACCATATGATCCCATAAATAGTCAAACTATGATTTCTAGGCCCCATGTCATTTGAACCCACAAAATGATGTTGGAATGTGTCAAAGTGACCTATGTTTACATTAGAATCAGATTCTTTTCATATCGAACGAATATAATTATAAGTGGGTGCTTTTATGGACACCATGAAATGTATTTCATGCACTTCTCCACAAAACATCCTCAAATGGGATTGAAAAGTTCATAATGCAACTCTTCATTTTTCATGAGGGTTGGTGATGGTAGTAAAGGCAGTGGCCTGAAGGGCTGGGATTGTATCCTAACATTTATCCCAACCAGGGGTGCAGAGGCACATCCCTCGTGGTATAGAGTAGTTTTTTCTCTTATGTCCCTGTTGACACTCTATTCCACCTCATTTTAAAAAAAATATAAATGGAAATGCCTTTAAAAAATGAGGATTAAACATATGAATAATTTCAATATTTTAAAAGGATCAAATTTGAGTTCTCCCAAGGTAGATGGAATCACCAACGGCACGCAAGTACTTGTGTGCCTCTCACTTTCATGCCACCTAATCACTTTCACTCCAAGTCATTATCACTCCGGGAACCATAATTTCTTATAAATAGACCCATGGGGTCTTCATTTTTATGGATGTATTTCCCTAAAGTATGATTTCTACTTTGATCACCCTAGTTCTTTCCCAAGTCCTCCAAAACCTCCAAGGTAGTTCCTTAACACCAAAAATGAGGGAATAAATGGGGATAGTGAGACTTAGGTTCTACAAGTGTTAAAAATTAACAACACCTGTGCAACCACCCTTTATCAAGTAGGAATTTTTACACCTCAATTCTGGGAATATCTGTGAAGACTCTTGAAGTCTTGATACAAGTCTCACCCAAGTCTAGTAATCCATGTTTATCATCACTTAAGGTGAAACCAAATCATCCAAGCCTACCTGTGCACCACATACCTACGTGCCACTTACTTGATTGCCCTTCCTTTATGTTCACCCTAAATTTCATAGTGGTCGGATCATCTGTTAGACCTACCTAAAATCCAATTATAGAAATGAGTATTATTTTATTGCTCTCTTATCTGAAAGTGACCATGTTGAAACCTCTACCAAGACTTCATGATTTATCATACCTTTGGGAAAGGAACATCATCATGTCTTCCATTTGGATTTAGATATCTATGGTTAGAGGTTTCCCACACTTGTCCTGTTAGAATAAGGATCTTTATGGTGTTCATAGATTTGGATATCTTTGGTAACATTAACCCTTACCCCAAAGGAAATGTTGTAGAGTTATCAGTCTTATATTTTCGTGATAGGACTTCGATCCTCTCCTTCTCATATATAATACCTAGAGCCTTTGGTCCCTGGTAGGGAGGTAAAAGATCACACTTACTTTTCTTTTTAGATAAATGAGAAGTATCCATCCCCAATATGGGACCCATCAAAGGGAATCCATCTTGGTGTAAGCCCCTAGCCATTCATATAGGAGGTTGTAGTCTCACTTCTCTCTACACCCTTCACCTTCACCACTTCCTTACATTGGACCCTCATCCAATTTAAAAAGAATAGGTGGAAGTTTCGTAGCCACGTCCTCTTCTATCATAGGCCTGGCCCTTTTAATTAGTGGAGGAGAAAGTGTGTGGTTTATTTAATCTTTTACATCCTCTTGTTTCTCACACCGAGCATGAATCATGTGGGCTTATAGGTCTATAATGATCACAACATCCACATGAAGGAATGAACTATGAGAAAATTGATTCCCATAATAACTGGGATACATAAGAATCCTTCACCTAGGGCTCGAGTTCACTGAACAACCTCCTTAAGAGTCCAACCTGGATTTCCTCAATCTGGGAATTATCTTTAAGAGTAAGTACCAAATTTTCCCCCCCTAAATCTTCTTGAGTTAAGAAATATCTCATGGACCATTTTACAAGGGAATCCTCTTTAGGAGTAAGCCCCCTAATTATTTATCTCAAGGAGCCATACTCCCATGTGAGACTTACCAAATTACATGGGATTTCATTCCCATCTAAGTGGGATACATAGGAAGCCTCCTTAAGGTTCAAACCCAACATTTCCTAATCAACCATGTTCTCTTTAGGTCATATCCCCAACAGGGTCTAATTCGACTTGAGAGTTCATATTCCTTCTATGTTTCTTGGTCTATTTTGACGTAAGTCTCACACCAATATTTTTCTATGTACCTTGCACCTAGATGTCCTTACCAAACGACATTAAATAGTACAGTTGTTTTCTTATCACATGACCTTAAAAGGTATGATGTGTCCCACTAAGTGGTATGGAACTATATGGGTTCTTATTTCTTTCATGAGGATATGTAGGTATCCCATTTTATGGGTTTGATATTAATATCAAAAACAACTTTCATCTCCCTGGATAACAATAAACTCCAAAGTTAATTTCATTAACTTGGATGACCATAAATTATAGAATGCCCCCACTAAGTGGATTAAAACCCACCATTATTGTAATAACAATCAAAGAATCTATAAGAAGTATATGACATGATATCATTGATGGATAAACTGAAATACAAAAAGATATCTCCATTGTTAAATAACCTAGAATACATACATATGATTCTAAATTCCACAAATGCTAATAATTGAGTGAAAATTTTCAGGTAAACCTACATTTTGTTTGGTAAATTAGTAAGGATTCATGAACATATCTTAAATCTATAAGAGAGTCTGGAGTAGGAAATAATCCCCCCCAAAAGGGTGCGACGAGCTCGACCTCCCATCCCCTCAACCAATGTGAGTTATTAAGTATCATATGTCAACAAACCTAGTGAATCCCTATCTTTGGAAAGGATGTCCCTTTGGATATAGAACCGTTGGGTGCTTCCAGTTCCATAAACAAATCCATTGGAAACTGTTTAGAAATAGTGATTCCTAACCAGAACACACATTCCAATGGAAACAAACCTATAGAACTACATTCAAAACATAAAAAGGAATGTTTCCTTATAAACCTATATTTAGGAATTCATGTAATTTTCCTTTAGAACTTTAACACAAGTCTTTTTAGGTTTTCAGTTATTTAAAATTTTATTTTAAAACTAAAAGTCAGAGAAGTTTGTTAGATCTTTGTTAAAATAATGATATTACATGTAGGAATTATAAAAATTATAGGATTTATAAGTAGATAAACAATGATTTTTGTAATTAAATAATTTAAAATAGTAACATTAATAATAGTTGGAATGTTTTACTATTCAATTATGAATATAAATATTTTATTGGGTATTCAAAATTTATATGGTCTAGAAATAACACTATCTTATGGTTTTTAGTTAACAGAGGTGTAGGACTTTTTGGGAAGAATAATAGGTATTTCCAAGTTAATATATAGAGTATCCAACATTATTTCAAGGGTTATACAAAGGTATTTTTAGTTTTCTTTCTTCTTGAATACTGAACATTCATTGAGTCTAATTGAGGAATTTAAACTAAATTCTTTATGGGAGTCAACTTAGGTTCATTTAATTGGTTTTTTTTTTTTTTTTAAAATAATAATTAATTTTGTTGAGTTATTCCAATTTTTCAATGTTTGTATCATATTTCAAAGTGTCTTTTATACTAATTGTAATTAATTTTTATATATTTTTATGGCTAGAGATTTTATTCACTATAGTTCTTGTTCACCCATAAGTTAGAGGAATGATGAGACTGTTGCCCAATCACATAAAGAGAATAATTTCATCACCTGGAGTATAATTTTTTGAGAGATAAAATTTGTTAAATATAGAATATTTTTAAGGTTAAATGAGTGGTATTGTACTTTTTAACTCAAATAATGAAATATACACTAATGAGGGGGGGTTTCTTTTATTATTATCATATTCATGCTCATTTTTTATTTTTAATTAGTTTTTTTCTAAACTAAATATGTAAAATAAAGTTTTTGAATCATTTTCAACATGATGAAATCACTAAAATTTACTCTGGTTAATACCAACTTTTTGTATGAATTTTTGTATGAATTAGTGTCATTTAATTATTTCTTTTGTTCTTATATGAAAATATTATTAAATTCTAATTTTATACATGATTGTTGTTTGAATATAATTTTTCTATGATGAATAGTTATGCAGTATTTAGTTATAACATTTTTTTCATCTTTTGAAATTTTTTGATGATTTTTTGAGTGAAAAAAAGGTTTAACCTCATTGTGTTCTAAAAACATGAATTATAAACTTTTTAATTTCAAAATCTCTTTGAACGTAAATTGTTAAAAAAAATCTTCCATATTTAAGTTCAAAATTGGGGATAATGTCTATTTTTAAGTGTGGTGGTTCTTAATAATGTGATTAATTATATTTCAATTTATATCACAAAAAAATACCCTAAATATTTTCAAAATTTATTTTTCTTAAACTTCATTTTGTAGTTCTAGTGGTTAAATATTTTTATGAATACATAATCTTGTTTTGAAACTTCAAGGAAATTAATTTCTATTACATAATGGATTAAATTGGGTGCATTATTTTATTTCCCTCTTGAAACAATGTTCTTTAATAAAAAAATTAACTATTTATTATAATTATCATTGGCTTTGAGATTTTTAAATAAATTAAATTTGTAATATATGTATTCAAATGTATATAAAATGAAAATAATATTCCAAGTTGAACTTTATATTATTCATTATTTTAATAATGGATAAGTTAATTATTCATTCAATTTAAATATTATTATTACCCATAGATTTGGTTGTGTCTATGTAATCTCTACAAAATTATTATTATTTTTGATCACATTGAGTTAAAGAGAATCGTTGAGGTTCTAATTAGATATAAATTGAAGTGTGTTTAATTATTTTCAAAGTTTTCAATTTTGAACATATTTGTAAGACAAGAAACATAATTCTCACAAAAACTACTTAATTTTAAAAGGTAAATCAAATTTATTACTTGATAGGGTACTTGGGTGAAAATAATTTTGAAAATAAATTCATTATGGAACTTCAGTTTTTCAATCTTGAGATTACTTTTATTCTAATGAATTTGTCTAATTGACTTATTGAGGAAAATAAATGTGTTAAGTGTGAAGTAATTTAATGTGAAAAATTTTAATAAATTTTTTACACATCATTCTAGTAAATGTTTTATAAGAGGGTTCCCAAAAGTGCTTTAAATGATCAATAATTATAACTTTATCATTTTTTGATGAAGAAATATTTCATTGATTACATGAATAAAATTAAGTAAATTTGGTGATTAAATATTTGAGTTTATTTGTTAAAACTCTTATACATATTTAGAACAAATAATCTTGTAGATTTTATGAAATGTTTTTTGAAATAATGTTTTTTGTGTTTTTAACTTGGATTAGGGTTTTTTAATGTTGAAATTTCAATTTTTTAATTTTTAAATATGATTTCAGGGAATAAATTTTAGATTTATTTGATATTGGAAATTAAAGGTTCAATATGTCGTATAATTCCATATTTTTTATGGAATATTTAATATGAATTTCATAATTATAGTAACTCCCATTCCAAACTTTTCAGATTCCAACTTTTGGTGTTCTCATGTACTCATTAAATACATGAAAATGTTAATAAAATGGGATGGGTGTTTGGGATCCACATTGTGTTATTTTCTCTACTTCTAGTATTTATCTTATATTCTTTCTTTAATTGTATTTTCCATTTACATATAAAAATTCAACCCCTATTTAAACAATGATGTTATTTTCCTATGATTGGTCTTTTATTTCTAGTTTTGAAATTCTTCATAGTTTCAATAGTTGTCTTATCTGTTTCATAACACATTATCAGCACAACTTATTTCTCCATATGAAAACATCTTCATTAATATAAGATAATTATTACTTGAAAAATGTATGTAACATGTTTCTATAAACATTCCTATTTTGATATACTATTTTTCTAGTATATCATCTTCACTCATTCAAAGAGCTATATCAACATGTGAGTCTTATTTTTAATATCATATTTATTTATCCCCTCTTGATAAAATTGAAAATTATATATGATTTTATTCTTTTTTTATTGCATGAAAAATAATGGGCTCTTATAGAGCTGTAATGACTCATAGATGATAAATTTCACTCTATCCCTTAAAGATAATGTGTTTGATTAATAACTGGTCTGTTCTATGTTCAGAATAGAATCATTAGTAAAAAGAATAAAATGATGCCACCGGAAGTGGTGAAACAATGAACATCACACATATGTAATACAACAAGCTAAAGTTTTATAATCAGTTATGTTCATAGCGTATCTATTATTCATCAAGATGAAGTCCATTGATCATGTGATGAACAAGGTGATTTCATATCACTAATTCCTTTATTCACCCAAAATTTTTCAAGTTTTATTATCCTATATAAATGTTTCTAATGGGGTTGATATTTACTTTGAATATGTTTAAATATTTTATTGAATCTCTTTAAGAACATACACAAATATTATATATATATATATATATATCCCCTGAAGTTGATGAAATTATAGAATTAAATATTCATGTTATTGTCTTCATGACACAAGAAAACCCGAACAAGTAATTTGATTTTTTCCCCTAAAGTGAATGTGAATATTTCCGGAAAAAGATTTATTTTATTCCCTAAACTGATTTAAAGTATATATGATGGTTTGTTGAATCATGTCTGTGGATAATATTCTATTTTTCAATAAGAATTGTTCATTATTTCTTCATAAAAAAAAAAAATTAATAATAATACAACAACCAAAAGTGGTTTAATGATAATACATATTTAAAGAGTTCAATGTGTTTTATTAATATTTATAAAATAATGATTCCCTGAATTATGATATAAAAATAATTATCATTGACATTATATTGAATTATATTTAAAATTATAAATTATTGTTCCTACTGCAGCATTATTAATGGAAATATTATAATTCATCATGTGCTTATGAATTACCAATATCATATCAATTAATTCATTTGATTTTACCCCATGATGTGGATGTTATTATTCTTAAAGTTCATAATTTATATGATTTCGTTTCATGGTTTTGATAATCAAATATATATTATGAAAATGTATTTACCAATTGAAGTTGTTAAAACGATGATCATAATAATCAATAAAATTAGTATTTCATGCAATATGATCATTATTGAGAAATAATAAATTTTAATTCATTCATTCACTAATGTGTATGTAGTTTTAATTACTCTAGTTTTTTCCTCAAAGATAATAAAATTATTCAAGATAAACATGTTATGATTTGTGGTTCTCATACTTGGAATTTTATCATTAATATTTGAGAGTTGAATAATTTTAATAAAATGATTTGACCATGATTTGGTAAAGTGGATGTTTCTATTATATGAATTATAATTTTGGATGGAGATTGTAACATTATAGTTTAAGATAAACTCTTTTTCTTGTTTAAGAGTGTGTATTTGATTTTAGATGGTGTTGGAATTGGCTTGGAATATTCAGGCAAAAAATGTTTCCAGTGCTATCTATAGGACACATTCACGCCGGAAATGTGATTCATGACGTGTATATGTCATCGGGAAGAATCCATGAAATTAGTTATGATCATGAAAAACATATAATCAATGATACTTTTTCAAATCATGAATTGGTTTATCGGGGGGTTTTATGTTGAGGCAATTCCTTTTATAGAATACACACAATTCATGGGATTCACATCACTAATCTATAATTCAGATAATTAATTCTTCGTGATCAGTGTGTTTTCATGCGCAATTGGCCTAAAACACATTTCATTTAGTTTATTATACTTCCTCAAAACCTTTTTATCCTCCCTTCCAATTTGGGGTGTCCCCACCCCTATCAAATCTTTTCATTCGGAACATGATCTCCATGTTAATTGTGTTGATTCTCCATGATCTGTTGTGCAATCATCTCTTGGAGGACGACCCTCATGTTAGTTGTGTTGTGGTATGAGGGTTCCTTGAGGTATGTATTGTTTTATCTTCTATACTAACCTCTTTTATTTTTTTAATTGATTCTAAGATAGGGTAATCAATTCTAGTTCCTTCGTTGTTTCCCTTTATTTCCCTTTTGGTGTTGATGGATCCCAGTGTGGTCATGTACAACTCGAGTTGTGGTATGTGGTTCTATCTCTAGATTTTTCTGAATGAACCATGATTTATAATATTTTATAAATTGTTTTATAAATTAATTAGCATGATTTGGTTTAGTGAGTAATTATATTTGAAGTAAAATATAGTTTCTCCATTGGTTTTACAAACACAAAATGGGTGTTTTCAAATCATTGTGAACCATGTTTTATAAAATAAAAGGGTTGGTTGAAATTTATTTCCAAAATTCCTTTTTAAAATATTTGGGAAATAAAGCACATGTAAATCCTTAGGTACTTATTTGGAAGGTGTATCTTAGGTCTGTCAACCATATTTACTATCATGGGTATCACTCATGGGTATTACTCTTCTCTCAAGGCTCGTTGTTCTAGGGACATGATATTGTAAGTTTTGTGGGAGATTCACTCATGGGGTGTTCCTCTGCTACCTTGGATTATGTTATAAAGAATTTAGTGTGAACTAGTAATTGATTGTGGTATGTTATTTTTCTAGTAATACCTATTTTGGTCATTCGTGTGATTTACTAAGGATTTGTATTTTTACTTTTCTGAATTTGATATACCTTATTTAACTTAGATAAATTTTGATGGAAATTATAATTTGAAACTGTTTTACCTAAAAAATCTAAATTGTGGAAAAAGTAAAATATATAACATAAATTTGATGTAAACTACGTTATTATTCATAATTACATATTTTATTTAAAATGATAATATTTGGGTTGTTTCTATTGAGAATATATATGTAACACCTAGGTAGGATCCTACTAAGCCTTTTTACCTCACACCTTGAACACCCTTTCAGTGGGGTATAGACCTGATTATAACTTTGGTGCTGGAAAAGGAAAGGTTTCATAGTTAGGTGGTGATTTTTATTTCAGCTAGGTATAGAAGTTGGTGGTGAGATGGTGGGACATTACCCAAATTATCAAATTAAGTAGTTATTCTATGTTTCAGTTGTCTTTTGAGGACGAACTTGTATTTTTGGGTTTACTCTGCCTTCTTTGAGTTTTATCACTTATGTTTCTTTCTTTCATTTATGGAATATATATTTCTTTTTCTTTTTCTTCCACTATTTATTTTTTCTGTATATTTTTTCTAATTCTTCTACTTAAGGTTGGGAGAAATCATTCCCTCTAATTGTTGTTGATGTATGGGTGCTAGTCATCTACCCATGGGGATCAATAATTCCCATTAGGTATGTGTCCAACAGTGTTGGGTTCCAATTTTTGAGGGTATCCCAGGTTGGTTCATTATAATTTTGTATTAGATCATGGTTATTCTCAGTCTTGGGAATTTGTTAGATGGGAGATAGGATTTTCAGAACTTGATAGGTATGTTTCAATGAGTGTGTGGCCATATCTTATCATGATAAAGCTTAAGTCACCATGGGATATTGGGATGTGTGTCTCCTATGTTGAGATATTGATCTTAATTTTATTTTTGATTATTATTTTTGGTTTGAATTGAGATTATCATATATTCAGATCATTTATTCAATTTTCATTGTGCAATGATATGCCTCTGAGACATCTTCCATGGGTTCCACAAAAGGTTGTTGTAAATAAACCTCAGTGGAATTCTCCTTTGGTAGTGAATCTTATAGATCCTATCATGTGAGCATTTTGTTTTATCGACCAAACTATATTGCAAGTTTTGAACCCATTTGTTGAGGTGCATCCAGGAGCTATAGGAGAAAAGGATCGATATCGGGAGTTTTTACATTATAAAACACAATCCTTTAAGGGTATGAATAATCCATACTAGGCAAAGGACTAGCTATACAAGATTTATCAAATCAAAGACTTCCTAGATAAATCTAATATTTTCAAGGTCAATTGTACAGTGTTCATACTTTATGGTACTTAAAATTAGTGATTGGATTCTATAGTGGAGGAAAACAGGCATACAGATTTGGAATAGAAGGTCTTCAAGACCCTCTTCTTACAGAAGTTTTTTTCCGGAGTCTTTGATGATTGAAAAGTATCTGGAGTTTCTCACTTTGTATTAAAGAATGTGATCGGTGTCATAATACACAAATCAGTTGGTGGGGAAGGTTCTTTTTTATCCAGAAGTGGTAAATAATTATCAAATGAAATATCTAATGTACAAGTAGTGTTTGTGATCGATTATCTAATTATAGGTATTTATGCTAAATCATCCTACCTATAAAGATATGGTATATATGATCCCCTTTTGGTCTGAGCATATTTTCTCTCCCCTCCATCCCCTGCTAGGGTTTCCCTCGGTGGTTATTTGGGAGGGGGAGGCATGTGTGCCACTTCTGGCAGCATCTCCACTTCCCCCGTTCTATTCTCCCGTCTCTCCTTCTTATCTCCCAGCTTCCCACTTTCCTTTATCATCCTTGATCTATTTTTTTTACTTTTTTTTATTTTTCCCCACTACGACGTTCTTGTTTTTACCGGTGTGTTTTCTCTCGGTGGTAGCTTCGTCGGTTGGGATTTGTAGTCCAGGTGAGGTCATGCTTTTCTGTGGAGGTCCTTCCGCTCATACTCTTCCCTTGCTTATTTATTCCTTTTATTCTCTCCATGTTTGATTTCTATGGTGGTTCAAGGAGGCTTTGGGAGGTGATGTTTGTTCAGTTAAAGGTGCTCCAGGGGGCACGCACATCGTCGGCATCGATCTGAGCCGTGGGGGTTCTCGCCTGCGGATTCTTACCGATGGTGCAGTGGTGTCGTCATTTTATTTCAGTGGTGTGCAAGGAAATATGGGGTTTGAGGCAAGATGTTTCCTTCATTCAATTTGGTGTGGTATCCAGTGATAGTGGAGACGATGGCATTGGTGGTCATTTTTGTGGTACTTCTACATTTCCTTGTTTTGCTATGGTTTTGTGACAGTTCTTCGATCTTTTCTCTATGGCTTGAGTTGTGGTTCTAGCATAGATAGTGGTGGATGGATTATCCTTTGTCCACTCAATCCTACCCTGAATTCAAGGTCCATTTCCCTTTCTAGGTTGGTCTACTGTGATGGTCCATTTGTCGTTTTGGTAGGTGTGGCTTGAGCGGTCGACGACAATCTGTGAGGAAATTTCGGCATAGGAATCTTCTTCTTTAGACCCCTATTTCGTTCTACTTATTATGGGTGGATTTTATCTCGGCGTTGGTTTGGTCTATCTCATCGGTGAAGATGGAATCTGGTTTTCTTTCCATTTACCAGTGATGTTTCATTGTTCACGGTGATGGTGTGTTAGCGGTGTTGTCTCAAGGCGCGACTCGAGTCTCGTGATGATGATTTCGTGGCCCAAGTTTTTTGGGGTATGGTTTTCAATGCTAGGTTTGGTTCAATGTCTGAAATTTGAATTCTCAAACTGATGATGGATTTGGATGATGAAGAAGTGGCAGGTGACAGGTGTTTTCGGAGATTTTGAATTTTAAATCTGTTTTTAATTGGATGGTAGTGGTGGTGTTGGTTTTTGGTGGTTTTTTAGTTTGAATTTTGTCTAATTATTTGTCACTTGGTTTGAAAGTTGTCAATGGTTCACACTTATCCTTAAAAATTGTTTTCAAAAAATAAAAAAATATGTATTGGGGGGTTATAATAGATTAAAAAATCAGGTAATATTTTCTTTTCATCCCATTCTATTACACCATGAGGAAGCCTTAGTGGGACATAGGGAAAGAAGATTAAGTGGCATGAGCATCACAATAGTGGTGAAGGTGGTTCTAAGAAGCAGGAATCCTCTACACCACCAGTTACAGCCATTAGTGTTCCCCCGACTTAATATTAGTGTCTAAATTTTTGGAACATTTTATTTTATTTTTTTCTACCTATGAAGATATGCAATGGTTGTGTCCACTAAGAAAAACTACAAAGGTTCTTCTAGATATGTTTATGCCTTGTTATGGATAGGGGTCATTGGATCTAAATTACATTATAGTTCATTTCAAAACATCAAGGTCCATAGAGATCCTTCCACAAGCCTTATAAGTGAACCACCTTCACACAATGGATGAGTTTCTAGTAGAGGATGATGTGGGTCCAGTGAAAGTGGGAGAGGGAATCTTTGTTTCATCTTCAATAGCGACTACTTTATTTGATACAAGTGACTCCCACTCATTTCTACCATCCTATTTTTCTAATATGTTAAAATTTCCAACAAAACTCATGAAATTTTTAGTGGATTTAGTGATATCTATAAGAATTAGAAAATATCAGGGGTTTCAGTGTCTATCTTGTTTTTATTAATAGCTGATTCAGACTGAGTTGATCATTTCCTTGTACTTGATATGCATTGATTTGATATAATCATCAGGATGTATTCGATATTTTCATATCATGATGATTTTGACTATTATCATTATCACTCTCATTCTTTTTTACCAATGGGAGCTCTCAATTGTTTCAGGGAGAGTTGGATATGAGGTTTGTTCATGCAGGATATTTCAACCCAGAACTCATGGGTTTGTTTTCCACTTTTACAGTTTATACTGATTATATTTCTTCTATTGGTGATCTTCTCTTGTTTTTAGGGACTTCCTTAATGTTTTCCCAAATGACTTATTTGGTCTTCATCCACAAAGTGAGGTATATATTATGATTGATCTGGTGTTGGTTACATAGCTGATCTCGATAACTTATTATTGTATGGAACTAGAAGAGGTAATAGAGATCAAGATTCAGTTGGATGATGTTATGGAGAATGTTTTTATTTTCCCTAGTGTTTGATTATGGGAATCCCCAATACTCTTTACCAGGAAGGATGATGGTTCTCTACAATTGTGTATGGAATATAAAGAATTAAATCAGGTGATGTTTAACAATAATTACCAATTTTACATTGTAGATGACTTGCTTGTTCAGTTAAAGGGGTCAATTTAATTTTCTAAGATTCATCTTCCATTTGGTTATCATCAGCTCATGGTTAGTGATTCTAATATACCAAAGTTGACATTCAATATTAGGTTTGGACATTATAATAACTGGGGATGCCTTTTGGATTGACTAACACTCGTTCATTTTTTGTCTTTAAGGAACCAGATATTCCATAATCATATCGACAATTTTGTGGAATTATTTTTGGATTATATTTTGGATTATTTCAGGTATGAGAATAAGCATGATAAACATATAAATCTGGTTTTGAAAATATTAAGGAATCATCATTATAGAAATATTTCAAAATTCGATTTTTGGATCCAATAATTGAAGTTCTTGGGAAATTTTATTTATAAGCATGGATTATATGTTGATCATGAAAACCTGAAGTCTGTCATTTCAAGGGAGGATCCATGGAATTTCTTTCAGATATAAATCTTGTTTGGTATTTCTAGATACTCACAGTGGTTCATTAAAGATTTATTAAAGTCGGCGAATCATTTGACTTCTCTTACCAAGAAAGGGGTGAGGTTCACATGGGATGGAAAGTTTCAATCATCTTTTGATGAATTAAAACGGGTTTTGAAATTAGATCATATTCTATTCTTACATGATCTTGATAAGGGGTATGTGTATTATGTGATGATTTTGGTGCTGTTTTGGATTTTACACTTTTGAAGGATAATCATATGGTTTCTATAGATCTTGTTATATTCAGTAACATGAGAAGAATTACTTAAATCATTGTTTTTAGGTTTCCATGGTTATTCATGTTCTTAAGTGTTGGTAGCACTACCTTCTTGGGGAGAGGTTCATAGTCTTTTCTAACCATAAGAGTATAAGCTATATAATTTTGGGGAAGGACATGAATCTCAGGCAGTGGTGGTTGGTGAAATACCTTCAAACATTCAATTTTGACATCACCTACACTATGGGGAATGGGAATGTTGTCACAGATGCTCTCAGTATAAAGGTACCATCATAGGATTTCTTGGAATCGATGGAAAAGTGGAACATGATGGGGCTCTTCACTCAGTTTCATCTGAATGTTTAAGAGGATGTATCATGTGTTTTTTTAATTATTTTTTAGTTGTTATAATATCTATTTGACTCAATTTTTTAGGTTTGGCAGTAGGATGATGAATTCATGGTAATTCGAGAAATCCTTTATGGTGGGGAGACCATTTATGGTTAGTCTCTCCCTTCATTTGGTATTCTCCTCTTTAGGGATCAGTTTCTCATCCCATTATCTATGGGGAGTTTAGTTTTTTACTATCATATTTCTAAATAGTTCATTTATCCAGGCACTATGAATATTTAAAATGACATGAGATGGATTTTATAATGGCTGGGTATGAACCATAACATTGAAGATTATGCATCCAGCTATTACACCTACTAATAGATAGAGGCGGAGCATATGAAACCTTTTTGTTTTCTCTAGACACTTCTAGTTTCTATTTAGAAATGGGATGTTGTGTTAATGGACTTTTTCTTTGATTACCATGGACTACCTGGGAGAAGAATACTTTTTGGGGGTGATTTATCAGTTGAAATAATCAGCGATTTTATTCCAAACAAGGACATCACTAATATTGAAGATATATGTAAGTTGTATGTGGAGGAGATCATGGGGTTACCTCTACTATTATTTCATATAGATATTCTAGGTTCACTTTCAGATTATAGAATATCCTCCAAGAGGTAATGGGGACTTAGGTTAGGTTATGTACACCTTACCATCTAGGGACAAATTTTCATATAGAGAGAGCTATTCAGATTTTGGAGGATATGCTCTAGGTATTTTTCTTAGACATTATTTTATAATGGGATATCCATCGAGAACTGGTTTTGTTTTTTTATAAAAATATTTATATGTCATTGATCAGAATGGAACCCTTTGAGGCTTTGTATGGTCTCCTGTGTAGGTTGCCTCTTTGTTGGCCTGAGGTGGGTGAGGCCTCACTTTTGAGACTGAGTCTCCTTGAGGAGATTTTGGTGTGTGTTCAAGATATATTTCGACAGATAGTTATAGTGCAGCATTTATAGAAATCATATGTGGATCATAAATGTTTTTAGGCAGAAAAATATACTTAAAATTTGTTCTGATACTTTAGTACAAAAATCCATGATTCATTTTTGATGTGTAGGAATCAACCGCACCACAATCTAATGTGCAATGTCATCGGTATGACTCCAAATGTTGTTTTATTTAAAATTGATATTAATTCAAGTAAAAAACACAACTAACATATTGAAAACCAAATAAATTCATTAATATTGTTTTGATACTTTATTAAAATGATCTATCAGTCATTTGTGAAGTTTAATAATCAACTACACCTCAATCTGACGCACGGTGTCACCGGTATGACTCTAAATGTGTCGTTTTCTTTAAAATTGAAATTAATTCAAGTAAAAAAACAAATGACATACTAAAATCTTAAAAAAAATATTCATATTGTTTTGATATATTAAGAAAACAATCCATTAGGCAGTTTTGATGTGTAGGAATCAACCCCAATAGTTTAAAATTGACATTTTATATCAAAATGTGTCACTCACTAAAAACAAAGAAAACACACTCCAATTTTTTTCCACATTAATGAAAACAATTAATAAGTCTCTTATGATGTGTATGAAGCAGTCTCACATCAAACCGAAACACAATGTGACCGTTATGACTCAAATTTCATGTTTTCGATTTGAAATGAAATTTTAGTAAAAAATCACAACTGATATACTGAAACCCAAGTAAATGCATTCTGATTGTTTTGATACTTTAGGAAAACAATATATTAGTGATTTTTGATGTCTAGGAATCAACCAAACCTCAATACGACACATTATGTGACCTTTATAACTCTAAATGTGTCTTGTTATTTAAAATTGACATAAATTAAATTAAAAAAACAAAACTAACATACTAAAAATCAAGAAAACACATTTGGATTGTTTTGATAAGTTATGAAAACTAAACATGAGTTAGTTTTGATGTGTAAGAATCAACCCCACCTCAATATAATGCATCGTGTGATTAGTATAACTAAAAGTGTCTGTTACAAGTTTAAGATTGACATTTTAGTTCAAAACGTATCACTCACTAAAAACAATGAAAATGCACTCCAATTATCTTACAAATCAAGGGAAACAATTTGTAAGTCTTTTGTGATGTGTATCAAGTAGTCTCACATCAAATCAATTCATGATGATACCATTATGTCTCAAATTGCATGTTTCTGATTTAAAATGACATTTTAGTAAAAAAAACAACTGACATACTGAAAACTGAGGAAATGCATTACGATTGTTTTGATACTTTAGGAAAATTATCTATCATCCATTTGAGAAGTGTAAGAAATAAACCACACCTCAATACGATGTGCAATGTCTCTAGTATGACTCTAAATGTGTCTTTTTATTTAAAATTGACATTCATTTAGGTAAAAAAACACAACTGGCATAATAAAAACTAAGAAAAAACATTTGGATTGTTTTGATACTTTAGGAAAAAAATCTATAAGTTAGATGTGACATGTATGAATCAACCCCACCTCAATTTGACGCATCGTGTAATCAGTGTGATTGAAAGTGTCTATTACGAGTTTAAAATTGACATTTTAGTTCAAAACATGTGACTCAATGAAAACAAATAAAACACACTCTAATTGTATTAAAAATTAAGGAAAACAATTCATAATTCCATTTTTATGTGTATCAAGCAGTCTCAGGTCAAACCGATGAACGATGAAACTGGTATGACTCAAATTGCATGTTTTTGGTTTGAAATGAAATTTTAGTAAAAAACACAACTGACATACTGAAATCTGAGTAAATGTATTTTGATTATTTTAATACTTTAGGACAACGATATATCAATCATCTGTGATGTGTAGAAATCAACTACACCTCAATATAATGCACGGTATCACTAGTATGAATCAAAATGTTTCTTCTTCTTTAAAATTGACATCAAGTACAAAAACACAAATGACATACTGAAAACCAAGAAAACACATTTGGATTATTTAGATACATAAAAGAAAAAATCCATGAGGCTGTTGTGAAATGTAGGAGTCAACCCCAACTCAATCCGATGCACCGTATGATCTGTATGATTAAAATGATTTGTTACAATTTTGAAAGTGACAGTTTAGTTCAAAACATGTCACTCAATGAAAACAAAGAAAACACACTCTGGTTGTCTTAAAAATTAAGGAAAGTTATTCATAAGTCCTTTGTGATGTGTGTCAATAATTATCACATCAAAATGGTGTACGATGAAACCGACATTTCTCAAATTGCATGTTTTTAGTTTGAAATGACATTTTAGTAAAAAAACACAACTGGCATACTGAAAACTGAGGAAATGAATTCCAATTGTTTTGATAATTTAGGAAAATAATCTATAATTCATTTTTGACGTGTAGGAATCAACCACACCTCAATTCGACGCACGATGAGTATCACTCCAAATGTGTCTTGTTATTTAAAATTGACATTAATTCAATTAAAAAACACAAATGACATACTGAAAACTGAGCAAATACATTCAGATTGTTTTCATATTTTAGGAAAGAAATCCATGAGTAATATGTGAAATGTAGGAATCAAACCCATCTCAATCCAACAAATGGTGTGATCGGTATGACTAAAATTGTCCACTATCAGTTTAAAATTGACATTTTAACTCAAAACATGTCGCTCACTGAAAACCAAGAAAATGAACTCTGATTTTCTTCAAAATTAAGGACAGAAATTTTTAAGTCCTTTGTGATGTGTGTGAAGCAGTCTCAGGTCGAACTGACACACGATGCGACTGATATAACTCAAATTGCATGTTTTTTGTTTGAAATGACATTTTAGTTAAAAAACACAACTGACACACTAAAAACTAAGGAAATGCATTCTGATTGTTTTGATACATTAAGACAACGATCCATTAGTCATTTTTTACATGTAGGAATCAACCCCACCTCAATACGATGCACAGTGTGACCATTATAACCTCAAATGTGTCATTTTTATTAAAAATTGACATTTTTTTAATATATTCTTCATGGTAATGTTTAATTTATTTATTTATAGTATTAATAATATAATATTTTTTTTTCTTATATTTGTGGAACCTTTTTCTCAAGTTGGGATGATTTTTTTGGTAATTATTACCATTAGAGGACATTTTTTAGAGGGGACCACATACGCCAAAAGAGAAAACATTAATGTTTTTTAACTATTTGTTGGATATTTGTAAATGTAATTTTATAAAAAATTGTTCAAAATGTATATAGAAGTGTTTTATAGGTATATACCATGATTTAATTTTTTTGTATTCATGATGTCAATTAAATGTATATATCATTGTTTTCCAAACTTTTGTGTGCGCTGCTTTTTTTCATCATTTTCACAGTGTATGTGTTTCCTTTGTATATACTATGAGTGGTTAGTTTTGAGCATGTTTTTACTGGTTTGTGCAGGTTTTTTTTTCTTGTTTTGTTATTTAGGTTTGTTGTTTTTTATAGGTTGATGGGTGTGAAATTATATAAACAGCACGCCCAGACAGGGAATCCTTTATCAACGCTTCAATTAGCATTGATAAAGGCCCACCTTTATTAGTACTAATGGAAGTACTGATAAATGGGGACTTTATCAACACTTTGAATAGTGCTGATAAAGGGGGGCCTTTATCAGCTCTTTTTTGAGTCCTGATAAAGGTGGTCCTTTTTCAGTGCAAAAAATAGCACTGATAAAGAATACCCCCCTAATAACGGTTCAATTAAGAACATTTTTTAGCACTAATAAAGTCTTTTTTTAGCACTGATAAAATCATGTTTTGTGGTAGTGAGTGTGTGTCTGTATTAAAAAACTAATATATATTATAAACAAATTCTAAAATATTTATATACATATTAATATATAATATATGTAAATATATATAAATATATATAAATATGTATAATTATACTTATAGATACACATATAATATATATATTTATGTTGTATATATGTATTTAGTTATTTATAAACTCACAAAAAAACATATTTTATAAGTGTATTTAAAACAAATATTATAAATATTTATTAAAATAACTATATATATATTAATATACAAATAAATATAACTATAGATATAGATATATCATTAAAGGGAGAAAAAACAAAATGAACAAGTGGTAGAGGTGCAGATGTGCAAGGGAGATGCCTCAGGTTTAAATCCAAGTGAAATTAGGGGTGTGCAGGAAAGTTCATGTGTGTATAGGGTTATTAAAGGGGTGCTCAGGCAAGAGGTGGTACCAATGGGTTCATGAGAGCAGGCAGTGGTGGGGCGATCACTGTTGGGGGGGGGGTCAATCTTTGTTAAAATACCCACTTATTTACATTTTTTTACTTTTATAAGCACTAAAAACACTAATAAATGACCCTTTTATCAGCAATTTTTTAGTGCTGATAAAATGCACCTTTATTAGTTCTAATAAAAGGGACCCCCTATTAACATTACTTTGATTATCACTGCTTTTTTAATGCTGATAAAAGTGATTTCTAGCACTTTTAAAAGCAATATTTGTGGTTGTGGGAGTTGATTTATTAATTTTTGATACGAATTTTTGTGAAGTTCATTTAAAATTTATACCTTATTTTTGATGTGTTTGCAAAAAAAGATTAGGTTTACATCCAAGTAGGATCTTTAACCTAGCTGGAAAGCCTCATAGCTATCCTTGGATAGTTCCAACTAGCCCAGAATAGAGCAGGGAAAGCTTGCACGAGCCGATGTGGGCATGTGAGCCCACGAGGAGATGTAGGAGCAATGTGGACCCGAAGGCCCAAGTGGGCCAGGCATTGCGTTCTGGCCCATGTCAATGTGTGAGTGTGTATATGGGATCTCATCACCATTATTGGCATCAGATCCACCAATTCTTTGGATTGTATTAAAATGAACTACAAACTTTAGGTGGAAAACTGATTTGGGACATATTATTTTTGTTGTACTATTCATATTAACAAAAACACATCCATTTCGTCCAATTGCTCGGACCCTGCTCTCAGACACCCCACTCTTCTGCTTCATTATCCAATGTTTCTTCCTTCCACCACTCAATATTTCTTCCCATAGCATGCTATCACCATGAAACACCATTTTCGACACCCGCACCACTTGAGCTTGAGCTTCTCAACCACTTCCCATGCCCGAGACCGCCATGAAAGACCTCAGAGGACTTCTCCCACAACCGTGAGGTCATATTTAAAGGATAACATCACCATAATTGACAAATTTTTCCATTCCAGCCCCTGTGAAGTTCATAGGGGTTGAGAAGCTCTCTCTTCATTGCTCTGCTGCCTACCCCTTCACCTCATTGCATGTTGTCTTGCACACCATGCACGATCTATACACACTGTGAATGCGAGGAGGAGTCCACATCGATACCTATCCTACAAATCGCATTTGAAGTTGTGTGATCTATTAGGCTTTTCAATTAATCCTCCCAAATATCTGGTATAAGAAATATTAAAATGAAGAAAAGATATCCCACGAATTTGGGTGGTGATACAACCGAAGAGAAGGTGTGATACACATCCTCTATAAATAGAGTAGCCCACTTCCAATGTAATATTCACTAAACAATATAGAATAATACTTTATAAGAGGATACTTACATTATCATTTGTTATTTAATTTTGATTTTATTTAATTTTAATTTTCTTTTCTTAAACAATTAATTCGTGCATTTATTTTTTATTAAAGTTTTCTCCCATCCAACCATTCTTTTCTTTCTTATTTAATTTATTTTATTCTTATTATAATTATTTTAGGTTCTTAATTTTCTAATTCTAATTTTATATTATTTTTATTCTTTCTCTCTCTCTCTTCTTCTATTTTTGTTGTTGTGATTTATTTTGTTTTCTTCTTTCTTCCTTTCAAATTCTCTTTTATTTTATTTTGTTATTCTCTCTATATTATTTCTCTTATTTTTATTATATTTTTAATCTTCATTTTATCCACCAAATTCACCTATTACCCTATAAAATATGGGGCTAACCTGAGGATTGACCCTAGGGAGGTAAGTGATGTTTTCCATTCATTATGTAAGTAAATTTATATGTTTTATTTACATTTTTGGTGAGAAAAATTTAAGTGTATAAGTGTGGTATTTTCCCATCACGACATTGAACCCAAAATCATTTCTTTACTTTTATTAAAACTTTTAACTGATTTCTATTGGATACAACATCTTCATAATATTTAGTTAACCTATTCAGTGGATGAAATGAAATATGATGAATTCTGGTCCTAGAAGATGTCTCACTCTCGATTGAGATATAACATTAACATTGATTACAGGAGGAGGTGGAATTTATATTGTAATAGGAATTCAATATTTCACACCACTAAATAAAAAAATGATTTTTTAAGAGTGATATTTCATGATTAAACAATAAAACTAAATTTATACACCAAAAAAGAGAGTGATGGAACCCATTAACCAAACCACAAAGGACAAGTTATTTATTTCTAATCACATTATGTTTATCATTTCATGTTAGTATAATTTTAGAATGTCTCTTATCTTCTAAAAATAAATTGTTATCATAAAATATTAAAAAAATCAAAAAAGATGTTGTTTAGGTGAATTACATTAAGTAGGTGAACAACTGTAAAGCTCCTCAAGTGGGACAACCTCGGGCATCCTTTGTGCTACATTAAGAGCATAATTTTTTTCCATTCCCTATGATAGACATGCTTCAAAATTGGCATCATTCCTAGAGATCTAATATTTATTTTGTTCTATTTTTCTATTTTCACAGTATATAGTTCTTAAATTATTAAAAAAAAACATTCCATGTTGTTTTCAAATGATTATTTTTTCAATTTACAAAAAATTACTCATAGGTGAAAGACCAAGAAATAGTCTATACTGGGATGCCCTCCAATTAAGGGTCGATACTATTATGATAATGGAAATGAAGAAGAAAAATGACATAGAGATAGACTACACACCTCATGATTTTATGGGAATAGTCTATCAACTCCAAATTGACTTGAAAAAGTTTGAGTCCAAGAAGAAAGTTCCACCAGTTTTCCCCAATTTCACTAAAGACAACCAAGAAATTGAAGAAAAACTCAATGAAATTCAACATCCCAACCATTTTAGAAATTATATCCAAGATGAGCATGATGAGCTAGAGTGGATTCATAATGAGTAAGACTTTCCAGCTAAGCTACATGCAGGAGATCAACACGATATGGATAGCTTCTAGAATGAGTATGAGGAATAACTTGATCCCTCTGGTCCCTACAAAGTAGAATAACCAACACCTTTTCATATTTTTAAATCCATGGAATAATAATCCATACAAGTGATGTATTTTGAAAAAATATGGAGAAGCCCAACTACGTGCCTCTATCCAATGAGATTTGACTCAAGGGGCACTCACCATTGAAAAAGAAATTGAAGATGAACTAGTTAAAGAAGTCAATATTATCTAAAACTCTATTTTATTTGACTTTATTCAACCTGAATTTAGTATTAATTCCCATTTAGTTGGATTTTTATATTCTTAAAAACCTTTCTATACCTTAAAGAAATATGAATAAATTGAACATGCACCTATTGAGGAACACATGGAGCTTTGTGACTTTGACGAACATACTTTCACGGAATCTCGTGAAGCAATCCAAGTAGTTGAGATTGAGGAAATCAAGACACATGATGATAATATTTAAAGAGATAAATTTCTTATTAATAATTCAAATTTAAATTTGACTCATGTAATAATACCTTTTTAAATTTTCTTTAAATATTCAATTCATGCTGCCCATGTTGAGTCTGTACTGAAAAAGAAAGAGAAGGTTTCAAAAGTAGAAATCAAGGAAGAGGATGATAAATAATTCATCCTACCCCTACCATGAAATATATAATTAATTGTGAAGGGGTTGAATCTGGTATATTCTATCCATGGATCATTCCTCACCAAAATGGGAGAAGTTAAATTAAGGAAAAGCCACATGTGGTGGTTCAAATCCAAGAAAATCCACCAACCATTAGAGTTGGATAACAACTGAAACTGCCCAATAGAAGTATTAAAAATATAATTCCATATTTTGGGATTATACCAAGACATAACCTTTCATTTTATTTCTGTAAATTTAGATTTTAATTTCACTCTTAGAACTATTTTAGGATGCAGCCCACTCCCTCGGTCTTTTTGACCTTAAAAGACAAGATCCTTATGATTAATTGAGTAATTTGATTTTGTAGGACCATGATGGCCGAAATTAGTCCAAAATATAATAAGAATAGTATTTTATCATCATGATAATAGGGATCTCATTCTTAAAATATTTATTATTCAAACTCCCTGCATTTTTTGTCCCAAACATGTTTTTAGCTTTAAATTGGAAATTTCATGCCCATACTTGAATTCATTCTTTACTTGACTTATCTAGGAGACATGAATTTCATAGGAATCATGTGATTATGTGTTTTATATCTCAATTATAATGGGATTAAATGATTAAAATGTATAATTGAAGGATTAAAGTGAACCATGTATATTAAATCGAGGACTGACGATTTAAGGGAATTAGTTGATTCTTGTAAATGAAATTTCCCAATAAATGTTCATGCTTTGAATTTATAAAATTCTTTTCAATTAATTCTTTATTTTTTATAATACCTTTAATGATTGCCCAATGATATATATCTCATTACTGAGAGGATTTCTAGACCAACTACTTCTTATTTATTCTTGATCATATTTCTTTAGTGATCTCAGGACATTCCACCTGCTAGAACTGGCACTAAAACTTGTCAAAGGTAATGAATATGATTTTTTTTAAATTATTGTGTCATATTTTGAAAATACATTATACTTGAATAAAACCTTTATATCAATCCTTGTTTATCCTATATAAACCATTAATTCCAATGTTATGAATGAGAAATGTTTCAATCCATTTTTACCCATTCCTACCCTGATCTTAGTATTTTGAAAGAAATTTTAAAGTTAAATTGTGGGGGTTGGGAAATTAATGGTTTTTGGTATGAAATTAAATATATGTAAATAGTTGTGGGGTGATAATTGTGGGTGTTGAAAAAGTTTTTTTATTCATACATTATATTATATTGTTTTTCACCTCTTGAATTAAAAAAATGAAAAAATAGGAATGGATTGTGACTTAGAAGAATAAAAAAATCACCACAGTTAGACCAATTATTTTTATCATATGTGGTTAGGTGTCAGATTTGATGTTTTCTCAAATAATGAATTTTAAAAAAGGAATAAAATGGAAAAAATGTACATTTAAAGAAAAAAATTTAAAAGTAGAGGAAAATTCAAAAGGGTTCAAATCATTCATTATAATTTATTTGATTATGACCATTAATTTTAGGTTTGGAAAAGTAGGATTTGTCACAATTTAAATGGGTTAATTTCATTCCACTTTTATTTTTTATATCATGCATTATACTTTAATATAAAATTCTTCCCTTCGATCCTTAATTTTTAAACATCAATTCCTACCAAACATAAGCCTCAAATTCATATACACCTTAATTGAAAATCCCAAATGATGTTATGCGACTTTTTTCATAACAAAGTAGATAAATTATATCCTTTACTAGAATATGGATAAGTAGTAAGTATTCATGATATGAGCATAAATCTACTTGAAATAATATCATGAGTGATGAGTGAAATGATTAAAAAGAGATATAGATCATGATTTAGATTGTTTAATAATAATAAACTAAGAAACTTGAATGAATTAAATAATAAGCTCCACCATTTTCAAAAGGGAGGAAGTAATATACTTGAATTGATTTTTTCTATGGAAATTGATGAACTGAATTGACATTTTATGTAAAATTTTAAAATTTAATTTTACATTGGTAATTGTTTAATTTTATTGATTTTTAATTTGAATATTGGTAACATTGGTTCCCTTTGAATTTCTTGTTGAGATTTTATTATTGAGGTAAATAATGGTTTAAGTGTGTGGGTATTTTATAGAAAAATATTTCATGCATAATTTTTTTAAAATCTAATGGTTTTTAATGGTTTCAAATCCGAATCTAATTTAGTTTAATTATTTTAATAAAAATTAGAAAATTATAAAATATGATTTTAAATGGTTTAAAATGAACAAAGAATGTTTAATTTTAAGTTGTTATTGGTTTAAATATTTTTTATTGTAATTTTGTGAAGTTGATTTTAATTTTTATATCACATTTCTCAGATTCCTCATAAAAAATTAGGTTCCAAGACAATAAATCCCTCAACCTAGAAACCAATATTTATAGATAGACCTAGATAGGACCAACTATCGAAGAATAGCATAAGGAGATCCTTCACGAGCCAGAATGGGCTTGTAAGACCACAAGGAGCTGTGGGAGTAGAGTGGGGCCAAAGGACGGTGTGGGCTAGCCCATGCGGACTAGCCCATGTTGGTGTGCAAGTGGAAATGTAGGAGCCCTTCCCCACTATAGGAATATGATCCACATATATCATGGAATGTATTATAAATAATCACACCCTCCATTTGAAAAAAATATGATACATGCTAGTTTTTATAGAATGGTTTATATTAACAAAAAAGTGGTTGTTTCGTCCATCTATATCACCCCACTTACAGACACCCCACTCCACCACTGCATCTACCAATGCTGACACCTTACACCCCTCAATATCACCTCCACCACCATAATATCACTGATAAATCCATGATTGACACCAAAAAATCTTATTCACGAGCTTCTCAACCACTTCCCACGCTTCGGACCTCCCCAAAAGACCTCAGAGGCCTGCTCTGACCACCATGCGGCCCTATTCAAAGGAAACCATCACCATGCTCAATAAATGATCTCTATGTAGACACTATGGAGACTGGAGGGGTTGTTGAGCCTTCTCATCACTTCTATGCTTCTTGAACCTTCACTACCTTCTATGTGGCCCATTATTACATGCATTATCCATGCACATCATGTATGTAAGGAGGACCACTTAACCCTAGGTCTGCACATTTCCTTTGAGGCTGATTGATCTACATGAGCTTTCAATTCATCATATTGAGTTTTTGGGATAAGAAATCTTAAAAAAATTGAAATATATTCCCACATATTTGGGAGGATATACCATTTAAGGGAAGATGAGGCACTCCTCCTCTATAAAAAGAGAAGGATTATAACACTACCAAAGAAATCTGCACCACCCACAGGAGGAGGATTCGATGCCGAAGTTTTCTTCCATTTAAATTATTTGATTTTTTTCTTTATTTTTTATTTTATTTAATTTTAATTTTCTTTTCTTAAACAATTAATTCATGCATTTTTTTTATTAAAGTGTTTCTCTCATCCACCGATTCATATTTTTATTCTTTTTTATTTTATTTTATTCTTTTTATAATAATTTTATGTTTTTAATTTTATCATTTTCATTTTATTTTTTTTATTATCTCTCTCCCCATTATTCTTTTTTTATTTTTGTGATTTCATGTGTTTTATTTCTTCTTCCTTTACCATCCTATTTTATTTTATCTTCTTATTCTCTCTCTTTATAATATTTTTTTTTATTTTTAATTTTCTTTTCTTATTTTTATCCACAAAATTGATATCCTACCCTCGATAGTGAGGGGATAACCAGAGGATTTACCTATGGGAGGTAAGTGGTGTTTTTATTCATTTTGTATGTAAATTTATATGTTTTATTTTCATTTTTTGGTGAGTAAGAGTTAAGTGCATGAGTGTGGAGGTTTACCACCACAAAAATATACTAAAACTCATTTATATTATTTTATTAAATATATTCTCTACCATCTACTAGATGGAAGCTCTTCATATTATGGAGTTGAGCCATTCAATGTATGAAATGGTATACAATGGAGCCAAGTCCTAAAACATGTCACACTCTCGATTGAGGTGTACCATAAAAATTAATTAAACTAGGATTTGAAATTAATATTTCTCTAGGAATTCAAGATTTCACACCACAAAATAAAATAATAGTAGTTTAAAAGTGATATTTCCTTATTAAATTATCAAACTAAATTTGAACACCAGTAAGGAGAGTGATAGAACCCACAAACCAAACAACAAAGTTCGAGTTCTTTCTTTCAAATAACATTACATTTAATATTTTATGTTAGTATAAATTTTATCATTTCATTTATCTTCATAAAATCTATTTTTTTATTAAATAAGAAAAAAACCAAAAATAATTAGTTTAGGTGAATTATATAAAGTGGTTGAACAATTGTGAAGCTCCTTAAGAGAGATGACCCTAGTCAGCTTCTCTATTCCATTAAGAAAATAAATTTTATTTTTAAACACCCTACGATAGGTGCGCATAAATCATGAATAATGTACTTTAATGTATTGATGAAAACCACGATGACATATTATTTTGTAAGGTTAGGATTTATTGGGTGTATTACGAATGATATAGCATTAATGGATAATTCCATAACAGATTTATCCCTCTTGTCCCTTGATGGATGTTGATATCTCAAGACCATTTATGGGAATGGATCTACCTATACAAATCTATAACCATGACGTTTGGTTTCGAACATTCAAAGAAAAAGAGATCAAACATATAGGTTGACGGGACCAACATACAACATACATGATTAGAGATATAATGGTAACATAATTATATTTCAAGGTAATTCCTCATAGGAATTTTGGTGATATTGAAACATTAACTTCTTTCTAAATGGGAGCCTTGTTGTGTTGCTAGATGTTAACAATGTACTTTATACATTTATTCCAATTTCCACTAAAAAAGAATCATAGGAGGTCACATACTAAGTGTATATGAAATCTAGGTTAAATTAAACTATTAAATTTAACAAGTTAGAATAAATAATATTTATTTTGGTTTGGTTGATTTAGATAATTCAATCACAAGTTATTTGATAAATAAGTGAATTAAATAATAAAAATAATTATTTATTTGTAGGTTTGGAGAATATAATATATATTATATTAATCAAAAAATAATATAGTGAAATTTAATTATTAAACAATCATTATTTGAGGATCTATAAATGATGATGAGATAAAGTAGACCAAGACTAATATTTCCATTATAAATGATATAAATGATATTTATTTATATTTTTAATGATTTAAACATATCAAGTGATTAATAAAAATATTATTTTTATTAATGTACATGGGGTCAACTAATAATATTAAAAATGGTTAAGGGATTGTGTGTGATTTTTCAACCCTAAATGTTCCATAATAAATATCTAATTTAAAATCTTTCCAAAATGAATTTTGGTGCAAAAAATGTACCAATAGATAATTGATCAAGAAATAGAGTGAATTATCCATTCCTCTTCTCTCAATCCTTTGATAGAGAACTAAGTGTTCTTTCACTTTTGAGAAGTATATTGCTATAATCATCCACAACAACACAAGCAACAAGATCGGTCGTGCTAGCACTCGATGATTCTTTAGTATTTTTTATAGATTTTTGTGAACAAGTGGATTGTGTCTATGTTGGATCGATATATATATGTATATGTATATTAGATGGAACAACACAAGAGGGGGGGTAAATTGTAGGTTTAAAAACATTGTGTTTACGCACTTAAGAAGTTATTTTAAGTGATCTTAAACTAATACAATTCACAACAGATACAAATAACCACAAATGACTTGGATATAAAAGATATGATACAATGTAATACTATAAGAAAAGTAAATCAATTGTATTCAAAAGAATACAATAATCAGAGTAATAAAATAGTGAAATATTCTACCATAGAGCATATAGAATCTATCGATAAAATATATAATAGTATGATTGTAATTGAAACAATTACAAATGCATATGAAATAAAGAAAGGAAACAAAACAATTCCCTTTTTAAAATAAACAACAGTGGAAATGTAAAAGTATTACAATTATTTTATCCCAAAGATAAGGGTTATCCTGTCACCTAGGATAAGAGGTTTGTCTTACCACCACCTTGGTAAGCACTTGATACGATGATCGGTATGCCTGTCTTTCTATCCCTGCAAGCCCTCGATACGATGATCGGTATGTCTGTCTTGCTATCCTCACAAGCCCTTGATTTTGTAGGTAATCGACACCACTGTCTTTCAAACACTTGAAATCCCTCGATACAATGATCGGTACCACCGTCTCCCTATCCTCAGTAGACCTCAATCATTATCATGTGATCAGTCACACAATGAAAAACAAAGCACTTAATGAAATTCAAAAACTAAGAACGATCCATTCACATTTTGTAATCTCAAGTCTTTCGCACGAACCAAGAGAGAAGTCACATCATCTCTCTCTACGAATTGATAGTAGAAAAGAATGATAAAAGTCTCTCAGTTGTTCTTCTCAGCTTCAGATGACCTCTTATTTATAGGCCTCAGGTTCCAACGGTCATATTTCCTCCAACGATCATATATCTTCAGAAAACTCGGAGGGACATGGACACCTGGAATTACAACGGTCATATTGAAACAGAAAACACAACATCATTTTGATTAGTTTATAACTAACTCCACGAAACCGTTTGGATTAAAACAAAAGATATATGAACATGATAAACATGAGTACGATTTACATGTGTTGATAAAGGATAAAAAAATAAAGTGATAAAAACATGAGTACTATAAGTATTACTTAGTTCAATGTAGTGAAATGATACAAAGTGAGTATGATGCACAAAAGTCAGTATGATTGAAAGATTCAGTACGATTGACATAGTCAGTATGATTGATAGAGTCAGTACGATGGACAGAGTCAGTATGATTAATAGAGTCAGTATGATTGATAGAGTCAGTATGATTGACAGAGTCAGTACGATTGACAGAGTCAGTACGATTGACAGAGTCAGTACGATTGACAGATTCAGTACGATTGATAGGGTCAGTATGATTGATAGATTCAGTACGATTGACAGAGTCAGTATGATTGACAATGTCAGTACGATAAAAAAAGTCAGTATGAAAAACCTATATGAATAGATTTGTGATTTCCAAAAAAAGACATAAAAGTCAAAATAGGACTTTTGACTCAACAGTCTCCCCCTTTTTGGAAAGCACAAAACATGAAGTAAAAACAAAAAGAAATACTTATCTCCCCCTGAGTTATTGAAAACTATTCTAAATATGAAATTGAATACAACTAACTCACCCTTAGGTATATACTTTCCTAAGGATTGTATTCGTAAAAAAATTCCTTTATTTAGAAGTATTTGTTTAAAAAATTCTTCCCCTTATAAAACATTCTCCCCCTTTGTGATTTACAAAAAGATTGGGGTAATCTTGAGTTACCTGAAAAAGTTAGAGAAAAAAATACAAGGAAAAGGGAAATATACCATAAAACTTATTGAGATGAAAAAAGTCTATATAATTCGAAAAGTAAATAAAGAAAGATAAAAAAAACATTCATTTGGTTTCTATTTTATTTTCTTTCTCGATCAACTCATGAAGAACAACTTTCATCCTTTTGATTTCTTTCTTGTCCTCGGAGATAGAATCACCCTGGGATTTGAGAAGCTCTTGTTGATCAACAAAAATCTAATCCTGATTCTTGATACTCTCTTCTTGGACTCTGATTACTTCTTCAAGAGTATCAATTTTGTCTTACAGATTCTTATTGTCTTTAGATAACACAGAATTTTACTTCTTCAACAAAACTATTTCTTCTTTGAAAGATGAAACCTTTGAAAACTCTATCTAAAAAGCATTCATTCTATCTTGTAGCTCTTTTATTGAAGGAATATCAGATCTATGAGTTATTGACATCTGATTCAGTCTTTCAAAGGTTTCTTTGTCAAGCTTATTGAAAGAAATAGAAAGATCATTTAAAAGCCTCCTTAAGTATTCAATTGATACTTCATGATCATTCACTAAACTTTTTGTTTTGTATAACCACTTAGTTATTCTATTGCATGCCTTTTTATGAGTAGCTAATCTTTAAAACAAAACTTTTAAATAGGCTTCTATTGACAATAATTTTTTTCTCAGTTCCCTTACAGAACCAAACTTCTTCCTTTGATTGTCAGTGATGAAATAAATTTTCCCTTCAAGTCGAGGAAAATAAGGAATAGTCTTCTCAATTATCCTTAATACATGAACAATGTAATCACTTTTCTTTAGAGAAATTGTGTGTTCTAAATCAGTATTCCCATTGTAAGAATCTAGTTCATTTGATCGGCTTGAGTCTTAAACTGGCTATTTACCTTTTTCTTTTTCTTTATCATTTCTTTCTCCTTCCACTTTTTCACTAATAACAATTACTTTTTCGGTCTGAGATGATTGAGCACCTTTCTTCACTTGATAATGAAATATTTCTGAAGAGGTTTCAAGATATTCGACTGGTGTTTTATCGGTGTGAGGATTTTGTTGAATGCCTTCACTTTTCTTTTGAAAGGATTCCCCTCTACTCTTTTTAGAACTTTGAAGCAAATCCAAAAGAAAATCTCATTCCTCTTCTTCATCTTCCTGTATTTCTTCCAAAACTTATTTCCCTTTCTCTTTTTCTAGAATAATCTGTATGATAGGTTCTTGATGCACATCTTCCGTTAGTTGATCACTGGCCACCTCAACCAATTTCATGATTTTAGAGACATCAAAGTCTTGAGCGTTCTTTTTCAAAAGAGTCTTCTTTTTCCTTTCAGCTTGAACAGTATCCCCTACCCTTATCCTCTCAGCCAATGATTATGCTGGATCAAGACCAAACATAGTATCACCTCCTTTTCTTTGTTCTATTTCCTTTATCCACTTGGCCACAACCTCTTGATGTATTTAGGTTTCTTATTTGGCTTACAACTGATTTGGGGATATGACTTCTGAGGAGCAACAACAGTTGGATTTTTTTCAATTGGCATATGTGCTGATTGATTTGGGGCCGATTCGGCTTCAACATCTTTTACAAAAAGTTTTGAATCTTCATCAAAACAAACACATAACTTTTTCAACTTACTCTTACTAATCCAGTAAGGATTTAGTTCTTTCAACTGTCCTTTGAGAGTAATATTACAAAACTTCGGGCCCTCAAGAATGAACATTGTAAGAATAGATGGATACATAATCAAATGAGACTTGATCGCTCCTGACTTGACATTCTTGATTGTTTCAAAGATATATCCAATGAGATTTACCTTTCTCATGTTTACAAGATAGTCTATCATGAAGATATCAGAAACCATAAGAGTTTCTTTATCCCCTTTTCTTGGGATATGAAAGCCTTGCATCCGAAGCACAAAAAACCTGTTATCTAGAGATAAATGAGATACCTTTCTCTTCTCTTAATTTATAAGAAATAATGACTTTTCAGCACTTTATTTATTAAACATACCAACTTCCTCTGGTATTTTATGAGATGGACAAAAAGAATCACCTTCTTTTGAGACATTTAAAAAGTGGTTTGCTTGTTTCACAAACATTGAGAATTTTCTATCGTACACAGCATAGTTAATTTTAATGTTATTGTCAAAAGATATGATTTTGTAGAACTGACTAACCTCTTCAACAAGAATCGGATCTTGGGATACAGGTTTTTCAACACATATATGTTCCCAGCCTTGAACCAAAATAATCCTCTTGATTGTTGAATCATATGTATCAAATAAATCCTGATAAAATAACATTTCTCTAAAGAAGTATTTCTCTAAAAATGTCTTTGAAGACATTTCGACAGGAGTGTTGGTAGAGGACTCAGACATATAGATGAAGCGAAGAGAATATTGTATGGAGTCTTAAAATAGGGCAAGAGCTTCGCCAACAATTCTGAAAAACCGATGTGGGTTTAGGGAGAGTAGGGCTCTATTTATAGGTGAGGAAAAATGACCATTGGTCTTCTACGGTTGTGATTAGAAGAACAAAAAATCCAACGATGGGGTTTTAAAAGGTTTTTTTTAAATAAATAAACAATAAAATGATAGAAAAACAAAACAAAAGAAAGAAAGAATGTACCTATCAGAGATTCTAAGGAAATCATTGGTTTACTAGTATAAACATAATATAATACAATAACAAAAATAAAATACATGCGTACATGGAAGGGAAAAAGAATACGATCGATTGTGAGACCGATGGAAAACAAATCCATTACCAAAGGTTGTCATGCTGATGGAAAACAAATTCATTACCATTGGTTGTCAAACCGATGGAAAACAAAGTCATTACCATAGGTTGTCAGGCCAATGGAAAACAAATTCATTACCATAGGTTGTTAGGCCGATGGAAAACAAAGTCATTACCATTGGTTGTCAAGCTGATGAAAAAAAAGTCATTACCATTGGTTTTCATGCCGATGGAAAACAAAGTCATTACCATTGGTTGTCATGCCGATGGAAAACAAAGTCATTACCATTGGTTTTCATGCTGATGGAAAAAAAATTCGTTACCATATGTTGATGTGCCGAGGGACATAAAATCAATATGGTAAATAGGCAGACAAGATGACAAACAGAAGGATAAAACGATAATCGGACAATCAAGACGATAAAGAGAAAGATAAAATAACAATTAAAAGAATAAACAGATAAAGATCATAAAAAATAAAAAATAATAAACATATTAAGTAAAATGTTATTCCCATTTTAAGAGATGTTTTTTAATATAAGGAGAAGTTTACAACATGAAGTAGATATGAATGATTATTTTAATGTAATCATTCCTAGTTTCTGTTTTATAAACTCAAATCTATTGGAAGGTAATGTTTTTTTGAAAATGTCAGCAAGTTTCTCTTGAGCTCTGATGAATTGTAAAATAATATCTTCTTTTGTGTGTAATCCCTAAGAAAGTGATGCCTAATATCAATGTGTTTTCCACGAGAGTGATGTGCTGGGTTTTTACTAAGAGATATGGCGCTATTATTATCACATAGAATTTGAATTTTTGAAAAACTCAATCCATATTCTGTGAGTGTGTGTTTCATCCACAACACTTGAGCCCCACATCTTCTAGCTGATGAGATTGTGCTTAAGACCTTTAACAAACATAAAATTTGAAATAATAACTTTCCCAAGAAAAACAATATTACCTATTCCAACAGTCTTTCCTTGAGAATTATCTCCAGAGGAAACTTTTCCACATTTTTCAATAATATTTTCAAAGAAATATTTGTTACTGTTCATGTGTTGAGAACAACCACTATCGATATACCAAATGTTCTTGTTGTTGGTACACTTCTTATTTTCCTAAAAAAAAGAAACAATTAGTTTTTCAGAATCCAAACTTGTTTGGATCTGGAAGGGTTAGATAAAAGAATTTTAGAAATCCTCATTTATTTTGCAAAATGAGATTTATGAAATCCTAAAGACTGAGTTCTATTAAGAGAACAATCTCTTTTCCAGTGTCCAACACACTGACACTTAGTAAAAAAAGGGGTACGTTGAGGAACAAAATAGTTATTATTAAAAAATAGTTTAGAATGAGTATAACCAAAACCAAAATGATTTCTCAATGTTCGTATTTGAGAATAAATTTTATCAAAGTTTTCCTTGCAATAAGTAATGTTTGAAAAACATTTATTCAAGGAAAAAATTTATGACTTTAGTTTTAAAACTATGTTTTTATCCTCTAAAACATTTGATTTTGAACTAGAGTTAGGCTTGAAAATATTTTTCTTAGAAATTTCATTTTCATGATCCTTATAAAGTTTTTCCTTATCAGATTTGACTTTCTCAAGTGTTTTTAAAATATTTTCAAAATCATAAGTTTTCATATCAAGATCATTAGAAATATCTGATAATTCATTAGTTAAAATATAAATTCTAGAATTTTCCTTATCAATATTTTTCTTGAGTTTAGAATTTTCATTATCAAGTAGTTTAGAAAACCTAGAAACTTCTTCATAAGAAGGTAATGTATTATCTTCTGATGATGAAGACTCAACATTTTAAGATTCATAATATTTATTATCAGTATAATTTTCTTTTAGGGAAACATTTGTAATAGATTCAGCATTATGTACCTTACCAATGAGACAGTGATCTTCGAATGGTAATCTAGCTATAAGTCCAATATTCCTTTGTCCTGAGGATTCATATTCTGATGAATTATCTGATGAATCGCCACCATTTGTGCTCCAAGTATCATTATCCTTCAAGACTTTATTTGTCTTTTTCTTGTAATACTTTTTATTATTTCTTTCAGAATATTTATCCTTTTTATCTTTTCTCTTCAGTAAAGGAAAATCAGGTCTTATATGACCTACTTTCTTGCATTCATAACATGTTACCTCTGAATCTTTCTTATCCTTACTATCTTTCTTTTTGAATCTATATTGAAAGTCTTTCTTTCCCACAATCTTGTTCATCCTTCAAGCCAGATTGGCTAACTCATTATCCAAATGATCTCAATCACTTGATTCTGACATAACAACTTTCTTAGCTTTGGATCTTATTATACTTTTAGGTGTTTTAGCTTTAGATGTAGTAGTAAAATCTACACTTACATTTCCATTTTTCTTATTATTGAAATCAACATCTCTCTTCATTCTTGTCTCGTGTTGTAGAAGAGTTCCAAAGAGTTCATTAAGAGTAATCTGAGATACTTTTTTGTTTTCATCAATATCTTTCCTTTTTCACTCCCATTCGTTTGGCATTATATCAATAATTTTTTCTATAAGAGCTTCATCATCAAGACCTTTTTCTCCCATAGATTGTAAACTATTGAAAATTTTCATAAATCTTTGTTGGACATTACATACTTGTTCTCCGTAAGGGAAAAGAAATCCATGATACTCTGCTCGAAGCATTTCTCTTCTTATTTCTATAACCTTAGATGTACCAAAATGTGTGACTTCTAATTTATTCCAAATACAATTAGCTAATTCATGAGATAATATTTGGCTGTATATATTACAGGTCATAGAATATAGTAAAGTATTGCATACCTTGTAATTTAGTTGATATTCTTGCTTGTCTTGATTGGTGAAAGTACAGACTTCTTTGTCAGGAATTTTGTAACCTCCAGTAAGCATAATAAAATCGTCTACACCTATGTTAATATAAAATATCTTCATTAGATCTCTCCAGTACTCATAATAATTCCCATCAAAGATTGGTGGTCTAGTTGTATTTAGATTTTCAATTGATCCAATATTCATCCCTGCCATCTAATAAAACAAAATCTTTTCCACTTCCCACATTAGTGTAGTAAGTAGTTGAAACAGAAAATTGTAATAGAAACACAATTCAGTGGAAACATCCTCTGATACCAATTGTTGGATCGATATATAGATGTATTTGTATATTAGATGGAACAACACAAGAGGGGGGTGAATTGTAGGTTTAAAAACATTGTGTTTACACAGTTAAGAAATTAGTTTAAATGATCTTAAACTAATACAATTCACAACAAATACAAATAACCACAAATGACTTGGATATAAAAAATATGATACAATGTAATACTATAAGAAAAGTAAATCAATTGTATTCAAATGAATACAATAATCAGAGTAATACAATAGTGAAAGATTCTACCATAGAGCGTATAGAATCTATCGATACAATATGTAATAGTACGATTATAATTGAAACAATTACAAATGTATATGAAATGAGGAAAGGAAACAAAACAATTCCCTTTCTAAAAAAATAGCAGCAGAAATGTAAAATTATTACAATTATTTTATCTCAAAGAGAAGGGTTATCCATTCACCTTGGATAATAGTTCTATCTTACCACCACCTTGGTAAGCCATCGATACGATGATCGGTATGTCTGTCTTGTTATCCCTGCAAGACCTCGATATGATGATAGGTATGTCTGTCTTTCTATCCCTGCAAGCCCTCAATTTTGTAGGTAATCGGCACCTCTATCTTTCAAACACTTGAAAGCTCTTGATATGATGATCGGCACCACCGTCTGACTATCCTCAGCATCCCTCGATCATTATTACCTGATCAGTCGCACAAAACAAAACAAAGCACTTAATGAAATACAAAAACTAAGAACGAGCCGTTCACATTTTGTAATCTCAAGGCTTTCACACAAAGAAAGAGAGAAGTCATAGTGTCGATCTCTAGAACTTGATTGTAGAAAAGAATGATCAAAGTCTCTCATTTGTTCTTCTCATCTTCAAATGACATCTTATTTATAGGCCTCAGGTTCCAATGGTCATATTTCCTCCAACGGTCATATTTCTCTAGAAAACTCGGAGGGACTTGGACACCTGGCATTAAAACAGTCATATTGAAATAGAAAACATGATATCGTTTTGATTAGTTTATAACTAACTCTATGACACCATTTTTATTAAAAAAAATGATATATGAAGATGATATACATGAGTACGATTGACATGTGTTGATAAAGGATAAAAACAAGCAAGTGATAAAAACCTGAGTACTATAAGTATTACTTAGTGCATTGTAATGAAATGATAAAAAGTGAGCATGATGCACAAAAGTTAGTATGATACACAAAAGTCAGTACGATTGATAGAGTCAGTATGATTGACAGAGTTAGTACGATTGACAGAGTCAGTACGATTGATAGAGTCAGTACGATTGACAGAGTCAGTACAATTGATAGAGTCAGTATGATTGACAGAGTTAGTATGATTGACAGGGTCAGTACGATTTACAGAGTCAGTACGATTGACAAAGTCAGTACGATAAACAAATTCAGTACGATAAGCATAGTCAGTATGAAAAACCTATATGAATATATTTGTGATTTCCAAAAACAAGACATAAAAGTCAAAAGAGGACTTTTGACTCAACATTCTAGAGGGATTCTACCCTTGTATCCTATATTGGAAATATATTACATTATGATCTAGTTAATTGGATCACATAAAAAGTGAAATTATAAGATGAGGTAATTCTATATCTTCTCATTAATTAATTAAAAATTACATGGAAGATCCTCTTATTCAGCTTTAGACATTTAAATATAGTAAATTCATAGACTATTTTCATTATACATAACATTTTGATCATGTTACAGAATTATTAAACATAATTTAATACAAAAATATTATTTTTTTCATACCTAAAAGAATGCTTTAATTGCACCTAGAACCTACAAGTTGTATCAGAGTAGTCACATAGTCAATTTAAAATTATTTATCATTCATTGGTTGGTTTCATGTGATTGTTTTTTCTTTTATTTTAAATGATTAATTTTAATATATGAACTTCATTGTATATTCTCATACTTGATTCTCTATAACATAACCAGTAATTGGTTAATGATCAAAAATGAAGAAGTGGGTGATTACCACCATCTAGAAGAGCCAATGGCTCTACCTAGATAAAAACCAGAGTGCATAATGTGTAATTCTGGTATAAATGTCATGTAATTTTTGTATTCATGTATTTATCACATGATAAAGTCAGATTAATTTGAGGTAATTAGATATAAAACCCAAAAAAATAGGATCAATGTTTATATTCGAACAGATTGGCACATGTCTTGAATAACCACACACCATTTAACCAATGTAAATGATGTGTAGGACTTATTTTCTCATGGAAGAGAACATGGGTTATCCAAATGAGCCATGTATTTTATTCATTACATGGGTACTGATGATTCATTAAACTTTGAGGCCAAAAACCATGTATTTGTTGTATACATCATGTACCATGATCTTATCCGTAGGTATGAGACATGATTCATACCATGGAATGTACCAAGTACATGGGAAAGTGAATGTACACCCCATCTGTGTTGGAAAAAAAATTATTTACTTTAAATGAGTCCATGGAAAGAAATATTCCTAGTCTTAAGGAATTTTTTGTGTACATGGGAAGAAGATAATACACATTCTGTATTTAAGTACATGTTGTGTAGTATCTTGAATGCGGTTACCTCAATTTTTTACTGAGAGAAAAAGTTAATATATAATTGATCCTATTTAATATGTGTTATTTTTTAATTCATTCAAAATTAAAATCTATGTCATAGGATTAACAAATATATATTAAATTAATTTTTTTATAATTTTACATGTTGAACACATGGGTTTCCTCCAAGTACACTTGTTTACAACATTAATTTTAAATGACATTTATTTTGTTTAAAATTATAGATGATGGTGAGTTAAGGATGATTAGATGGAATTAAGATAAATTTAACTAATTGGATTATTTCATGGAACATTATCTTAATTAAAGAAGGAATTAAATTAATTGATAATAAGATTTCAAATGTAGGCCTGTTACTGATTGTGTGGATGATCATGAGATTAGTCCAACTATTTGTATGGGATCGCTTTATTATAATTTATTATGGTTAAATTATTATTTATGACCTAAAATTAATCCCCTCATACTTATTATATAAGTTCATGAATTCCCACTGTTTATTTTATGTAAAAACCCCTTTATCCAATCCATTGGATACCCACACTTGTGTCTGAGTAAAATAGTATGCAAAGATGAATCTCGTAGGAAAGAGGAGGTGGTCTGAGTCATAGAGCTTAGGAAAAACCAATCAAGGTGATACAGAGGAGAGAAATGTGAATTTTTTTTAACAAAATCCAAACTATGCTTCAAATTTGTTTCTCATAGGGAGGTGGTTTAGTTTTTCATCCTCTAAATAATCTAACCATTTGATAATATCATAATCATTACACTTATATTTTTTTTAGTTTCATGGTTAATTATTTATGTATGTTTACACTAGAAGATCAAATAATAAATAAATTAACAAGCATGAAATATGGAATAAAATATATCAATACTATGTATAATTTTTGTATCACACTTGGTTAGTCACTTAAGTAAAATCCAATTAATATTAATAAATAATATAAAAAATAAAATATAGTCTTTATACATAAGGATAACAATGTAAAATTAAAATATTAAGTTGGTATAGACCTCAACTAATTAATTTGTATTCAAAATAATGGATCAAAGTTATTGACCAACCTAACTTGGGTGCTTTCAATTATCATGGAACTTTTAACTTGAAGATTTTGGTTGACTTAACTTGTTTCACATCAAAGGTTTGTTGTCCAAGTAGGACTTGGTGTAACTAAGAGAAAAATGTTGATTAATTATTTAAATAGGATTTTAGGATTTGGGAGACCACTCAACATATCAAGTAACTATGACTTAATGTAGTTGGAGAGATGGTCTCGCCCAAATTTACCCAAGATTTTAGGGTTAAGCTATCACTTGTAGTTTAGCTTGGGTTGTCAAATCCTCAGAGACCTAAGAAGTAACCTACATAAACATACATTATATTGACTGTTTTTTTCTATGAAGTGGCCAACTTGGGTTGATTTACGATTTGTTTAAAATATTACTAATAGATATAATTTAATTCAAATTAAGATAATGAGTTGATCCTAGGTTATTTCTCGGGGTGGATTGGATGAATTCCTTTTTCAATTATTTCAATTTATTATATTTGAGATGGGTTCATTTAAGGATATCAAACAACAACATAACTTGATGGTTTAATGCCTACAAAACCTAATACTAATCACATATACACTTAAATGATCAAAGTTTTGAGCACTCCATGGTAAAGGTTCGTATTAGCACTTAAAGCATGTGGCCTTAAATTCAACAAGGACGAAGGAGTTTAAAGATCGTCAAACAAAATTCTCAATTAAAATAAGTTATTAGAGATTAATGGAGTGAGAAATAACATCCAATAAATCCCCTTTATACTCCCTTGGATCAATCCATAAGTTGGTTTTCCCTACATTGAATCTATGGTTTCACTGGAAGTGGGAAGTTGACTCATGAGGGAGGAAATGGAGAAGGAAAAAAAAGATAATGAAATGATGATCACTCCACCGTTTTGTGAAAATTTCACAAGGTTTGGTGTAAATAAATTCACACATTGATACAACTGTATCAACATGATATGAATAAGAACAAAATAAAATGATAAGAATAACTATTTTTAAGAAACTAAGATTAATTTAACAACTTACATGAGAAAGAAATGTGATTTCAAACACAAAGCAGCACCATAACACTACAATGAAATCAATCACCAAAGATAATAAACTCTTCCACCACAACTTCCTTAAATAGGAATTTCAAGAGTCTTGGGTCGAGATACCAATAGTAAAAAAGGATCCCACTTGAGAATGGTAGTCCTAGGGTGGTGGAAAGTAAGGGAGATGAGACTTTTCAACCCTTGACCCGAAGTTGCATCCAGCTTTCATCCACTAGATAGGGGCACCTAGATGGCCTTTTATATGGCCAAATTAGAGTGGTCCATATAAGAACAAAATTAATATCCGGATGTATCTTAGCTCTCTGTAAAATTTCAACCCAAATGAATTTGTGGTTGTTGAGATATGATTGAATTAGTGGGCTATTTTTCTGGGCTGCAGAATCTGGCCCAGAATTTTATCTCCATCTTGGGCCGCATGAAACTCCATTAAAACATCAGAATTAGATCTTTTAACTGTTGGATTAAATGTTCCCCATGATTTCCTCTATCTTCAGTTAAATTCTTATAATCATTAGGCTGGTATATTGTCCTCTATAGTCTCTTTCTTGGGATGATATTCAGTTTATATTTCCCATAATGTTGTTGGTTCAAGGCCAACAATGGTGGTCTTCTAATGTGAATCTTCAAGTGCTCCAAAATCATGAATTGTTACCTATAGCATGAGATAACTAAAAATAAAATATAAAAATAAAATAAATACCATTTTTTATTTTAGAAATTGTTAAAAAATGTACCATGTAATCACTACTATAAATATGTCCTTTATCAGTGCTAGAAAATTTGATTAACAGTGCTAAAAAAAGCATTGTTAATCGAGGTGAGGATAGAGGGGTCCCTTTTATCAGTGCTCTGAAAAGTGCTGATAAAGGCCCCTTTTATTAGTGCTAACAAAGCACTAATAAAAGGGGCCTTTAATGAGCTCTTTTTTTAGAACTAATAAAAGTTGAAAAATTATTGTAAAAAATAATATAAAAATATTTTTGCAATGTTGGGGGGATTCAACAGTGCTTGATGCCCCCTTTTAACAGCGCCCACCACCATTGTAGCCCATGCACAACCCAGGAAAGTTCTACCCAACCTCACCCACCATTAACAGCTCTAGGTAATTCCCCACACCTTCGTGAGCAACCTGGCTCCCACAGGATTCGAACTCGAGACCTCTTGCCTCCGCGCCTAAGCCTTTACCACTCCACCATATTGCTTTTCTTTTCATTTATTAATATATCTATTTATATATATATATATATATTTAGTCATATTGATATATACATATATTTAATTATATTAATATATATATCTATATATTAATATATATATATATATATATAAACACACACACACACACACATATATATAGTCATATTAATATATACATATAGTTAATTATATTAATATATATATATATCCATATATTAATATATATTTATATCTATTTATATATATATATTTGGTTAAAAAAAATTATCCATATATTTATTTGTATATTAATATAAATTTATAATATTAGTTTTAAATACATTTATAAAATATGTTTTCTTATGTGTGTTTTTATAAATAAATAAATAAATACATACATAGATATATACACACATACAACACACAGACACACATAAATATATATTATATTTATATCTGTAGGTATAATTATACATATTTATATATATTAACAAATATTATATATTAATATGTATATACAAAAGTGCTAGAAATGGGGTCTCGAAAAACCTAACAAATCACAGAGTCACTGAAAAAGACACAACTTCTTCTCCGGGTGTCCGTTTCAGCTCCGTAAATAGTCAAACAGAATATCATTGAATGAAATATGATAAAATAGGTTCCTTATTCCAAAAAGAAACATAGATTATAATTTATGTCCATTTTAATAAAAAATTGACAAGGGTCCGGACACATAAACTGAGTTCTGGATGCCTTCTGGTGATTTTTTTGGGATTTTTGGCATTTAGAAATGATTAGAACTGTGTCTGAGTTAACCTTATTTGTATATATCTTCTCTTCCTTCGATTTGATATGTGGTAGAGCCCAAACTGACACCCGGAGAAAAAGTTATGGTCATTTGAAGTTGGAATTTTTTTTTGGTGTGCTATAACTGATATATCTTTCGTTCCTCTAATCTTATAATGGTTTAGACTGGACGTGGTAATCACTCATTTTTGGAGCTTATATTTGACTGGTCGTGGAACTAAAACAGACAACAGAAGTAGAAGTTATGCCTGTTTTAGTGATTTGTTGGTTTCTTAGGTTTTTAGGAGATACGAGAGTTCCAAAATTTCAAACGACAGTAACTTCTGCTCCGAGTTTTCGTTTTGGCTCTACCACTTATCAAATAAAATCTTGAGAAAATTTACACACTCTGGTGATAATAAAAACCCATTCTCACATTCTTTGAGGTTCAAAAAAGACCAAAAACCCTCTGAACGATCATAAGTTTGGCTCCGGGGGTTCGTTTTGCCATAACTTCTGCTTTCGGGTGCCCGTTTTGCCTCAACCACATATCAAATCGAATCTTACGACCAGACCTACACTACAGTGACCATTGTAACACCTTATCATATTCTTCAAGGTATTAAAATTTCCTTAAACCCTACAAATGGCCATAATTTCTGCTTCGGGGTGCCCATTTTAGGTCTACGACATATCAAATCGATATAAAACATATTTTAAAAAATATTTATTATATTTATATCAATAAAAATATACTTATATATCAATATATATATATATTTTTTTTAAATATATACATTTATCAGCGCTAGGAAAATGGGCTCTTATTAAACCCCCCTTTATCAGCGCTACTAAAACAAGCGCGGATAAAGGGGTAGCGCTTCCCTTTCCCCATTTGGTGGTAGTGAATAGTGAATTTTAAGAAGGACTTGAAATCAAAATGTAAAATGATATTCAAAGTGTAAAATGCACTAAAAATGGTGTTTATGATTAATAAAACACATGAATATTATAATATAAACAGTGAATATTAGCCTCTTTCAGTGGCTAATCAAGAGTTGTGCCTACCAAAAACTAATAAAATAGCTTGTCGGACCCATCTATGGGTTATGATAAGGGTAATAAGGATCCATTACACTATAATATCTTAGAAAAAAGGTATTCTAAAAATTATGGTGAGGGGTATTGGGTTTTGAAAAGTAGTGGGAGATTAATGTAATTTAATAATATTTTAAATTTATTAATCTGTTTCATATTAAAAAACTATTACTAAATATCTGTTCTTAATTCATATAATTGGAAAATAAAATGACATGGACAATATCATTATGATCCATACTATATATTGATAACCTTCTCACTGGTGTGAATTTCTATTAATGGTATAGGCACTTTGCCATTAAAAAATGCCACAAATGGAAAGGGTACATCCTAGAGACCCCACTTCCTGAGTTCATTTTTGAAGAGACTAATGAGGTAGAATTGTGTATTTATTTGAAGTATGAGGAAGAATCTATAGATGTTCTTTGTTTCATTCTATCCTACAAATATAATGATCTTTTAAAGTAATTAATGATATAGATGTGCAAATATTCATTTCTCACCTTAAGTATCTCTATCGATATAAGGCTAGATTAGACATATATTTGATCTATAATGCATTTTTCACATGAAATCATAGAGATTCTACACCAACTATGGAATATTTAGTCAAGATGATTATCTATATTGAGTTCCTGGACATCTTGGGTTTCAAGATCCCAAATGATCTGTGTAAAAATCTCATTTTTTTCTCACTACCCAAAAATTTATCCATATTTAATGCGAATTGTAATATGATAAATAGATATAAAACGCTATGAAAAATTCTTAAACTTGTTCAAAAAGTTGATAAATACATGGGGCATGACAAACCCATTGTTCTTGTAGTGAATACTAAGAAGAAGAATAACACAAAGGTCTGATGTCTCATTCCAAGTCTAAGGTTCTAGGGCACCATCCTTCCATTAAATAGAAGATCTAGAGGAACAAAAAGAAACATGACATGGTATGTTTTTCATTCGAAAAGAAGTTCCACTAGATGATGATTTAAACCCATAAAATAAGCAAGGGGAAGAATTAGTTTTTTTATTTATAAAGTGAAATATTTCTAAATCTATATGTTGGGTAATAGATATTTCCAATGGTGCTCAAAATTGTATCCAAATACAGGAACCAAGTATACTTTAAAGGATTACCATATATGATATGGATCTATGGCTACCAATAGAGTGATTCTAGCTGATCTATCTATTATATACTGCCATCTCACATTGCTGGAAAGATTGATTTTGGTTTTAAAGATTTATCATTATGTTCCTAGTGGTACCAAGAACATTATTTATGTTTCCTATTCAGATATGGATGGATTAATTTTCAGTTTGGAAATATGGGTTTCTACTTTTATAGAGATAACATATTTTATGGTGTGTCATATTATAATAATTATCTTTATGTATAAAATTTTAAAAATCAAATATTGGAAATTGATAATAGAAAAAACATGCACGACACATATAATACCTAGTTATTGCATCATGGTCTTGGTCATGTAAACAAGAAGCATTTAAAAAATCTATATCAAGATGGTTACTTAGACTCTTTTGAGATTAATGAACTTGAATGATGCTAGGATTATTTAAAAGGTTGCATGAATAAGTCATAATATAGTGTCCAAGGTAAAAGGGTTATAGAGATTCAAGATTTAGTACACACTGGTCTGTGTAAACCTTTTAAAGTAAAGTTTAGAGGTGGATTCTAATATTTTATTAATTTAACGATGACTTGAGAAGGTATAGTAATATATACTTGATGAGGTACAAGTATAAATCCTTTTGGAATATCAAAGAGATCAATAATGAGATTGATAATTATCATGATAAGAAGATAAAAAAACTTTTATTAGATCGAGGAGGTGAATATCTAGATAAAAAAATACTCAAAATTATATCAGAGTATTAGATTTTATCTTGACTCACTCCACCTTATAAATTTTAGTGAAATATTTTTATTTAAAGGTATAACTATACCTTTTTGGACAGGGAAAGTCTGAATTTGAGTCACACAATCCTTCCATTATCCTTTTGCTGATATACATTATATATTGTATCATACTTACTAAATCAAGTAACAACTAAATAAGAAAACGAAATTCCCATAAAGTTAAAGAGGGTAAAAAACCTATTTATTCACATTTTTGTGCATGGGGTTGTGAGTAAATCTTAAAGGATAAATCATTAAAAAAACTAACACCATGAGGCATAATGAGTATCTTTATACGGTTTTCCAAGGAAATAAAGGGGAACTACCAATAAAACCCTTTAGATAAGAAATTGACTATCGTAATACAAACCATTTTTATTGAGTGGCTACACATCATAAAAAAAGATAGTGGGAGAAATATTTAATCTGATAAAGTTGATTTAAAAAATATGAAAGAGTTGGTATAAGAATCGATTCCATATTTTCCCATGGAAGAAGTTTTTCTTGAAACACAAGTGCTACATATACACACTAGATATGTAATAAAAACAATGGTATATGGTTTTCTAGTCATTGATGATAGTGACTCATTATTGGTTAAAAATAATGACCCTATCTCATACAAGGCAGTATTAAAGAGTCTCGAAGTAATAATATGGAAAGAATCCATGAATTCTGATATGGATTCCATATATCAAAACCAATTTTGTGTTCTAATAAATCTAAAATTTTATGTAAATAATATTATATGTGAATGGGTATTAAATATAAAGATGAAAATTAAAGGTATTTTAAATACTTATAAAAACCTTCTAGTGGCTAAAGGGTTTTAAAACATCAAGAAATTGGCTACAATGAAACCTTTCGGTAGTATGTGATTTGGAAAAAGGATGTAAAAACAATATTTAGTAATATAAAACAACAGTAGATTACCATGAGTATGTGATTTGGAAAAAGGATTTAAAATCAATATTTAGTAATATAAAACTTTAAGGGGATGTGTATATAGAATAACCAAAAGGACTTTGTCTATAGTAAATTTCAAAAGGGTTTTACAGTTTTAGAGACCATTTACTGATTAAAGAAAGAATCCCAGTCATGAAATATACAATTTGATGAAGCTATAAAAGAATTTGGTTTCATTAAGTTTAAATGTGAGCTATGTGTTTACAAGTGGTTTAGTATAAGTATAGTTTTTTCATAGTAGCATGAGGTTAAGTCAGGGTTAATAAAGTTTTTATCTATGAAGTAATTAGGTGAAGCAACCTAAATTCTAGGGATTAAGATTATTCATGATATATCTAAGAGAATTATTTGACTAAGTCGTGTTATATACATTGACTAGATACTAACAAGGTTTATTATGGAACAATCCAAGTGTTTATTTGTTTCAGTGTCACATGGTGTACATATTTCCAAGAAAACCATTCCTTGAACATAAGAGGAAAGAGAGGGAATGAGTAATCTCACATAAGCTGCAATGATAGGATACACAATATATTCTATGTTGTGTATGATGATTTATGTTTCCTATGTATTTAGCAAGGTAGTAAGATATCAAGAAGATCTAGGTGAAAAATATTATACTTTGATAAAGGTTATCCTTAAGTGCCTAAGGAGAACTAATGATATGCTCTTGGTGTATGTAGGAGATAATGAGATAGTCATAATGATTTATATAGAAGATAGATTTTAGAAATATCATAATTATTTGATATAACAGTCTAGATATATATTTTCTCTCAATAGAGGATCTGTGAGTTGGATGATTTCAAAGAGGTTAGATGTTGCAGAATCTAAAGTGGAGTCTTAGTATATTATGGTTTCCAATATAACCAAGGAAGTAGTTTGGATTTAAAACTTTTTCCATGATCTTTATGGGATACCTAGTTGTAAAGACCCTTCCAAACATTACTATGATAAAACTGTGGTGGTGACTCTATCCAAAGAGTTGAAGTCACACAAAAGTACAAAGCACATACTTTAGAAGTTTCTTCTCGTGGGGTTTTCCCCAATGAGGTGATGTTATTATGAGTAAAGTATATATGGAAGAAAATGTGGACGACCCCTTAACCAAGGATTTATCTCAGTAGTGGCATCTATATCATTTGAGAACCAGTGGACTAAAATTTATTTTTTGTTCACTCTAGTGCAAGTGGGAGTCTATTACAGTTAGTGACCTATAACCAACTTGTTTAGTCCTTGATTAAATTTTTTCATTATTAATGATAGTTTTATTTTCAAATTAATATTTTTACTGTTAATGAAATTTTTATGTGATAATTTCCTAATAATATATGTCACAATGAAAGTTCATAGCATTTTCTCACTATGATGATGTAAGAACCCGGTTCTTATCATTGAGTTATGAGTTTCTTCTTTTCTCTTTTCCATAAGTGTTTTTAATAAAATATAGAAAATGGGGAAAATCCTAAATTTTGGAAGTACATGCCATATACGTTTTCCACACGTCGTGTACTTCTGGTCATGTAGGGATGAGTACACGGGGCGTGTAGCCATGTCGGCGAAAAAGGGTGTAAGAACCAACTACACGCTGTGTAGTGGTCCTGTACATGTCGTGTTGTCAGTCGGTAGGCCAAAATAGTAAGGCGGTGGAGTAGCCGCCAGCTGGGCGACAGTACACATCGTGTACTCAGGAGTACATGTTGTGTACTCATGTCGACGGGTGAACAGTATGGTGGTGCCTACAGGGGAAGAGTTAAATAAAGGGAGTACACTCCTTGTACTTGGAAGTACACACCGTGTACTTTTTTTTTTGCTTAAATTAGATAGTAGCCTCCCCTATTCACAGGGAAGGCTTAGAACAGGAGGAAGGAGAAGGAGTGGACGGCCGGACCTTTGTAGAATTTACTTGAGAGGAATTTCTTGTTACTACCTGTTTACCTATTGGACATGGCCCAGTTACCTGTTTGGCCTGAGGGCGTTGTTGTGATTAGCCTGTGGGCACTGTTCTATTTAGCCTGAGGGATGTAGTTATTTCGCCTAAGGGAAACCTTTCGTGCCTGAGGGTTTGACTTCTGTGCCTGAGGGTGACACTTCCTACGCCTGAGGGAAAATTCTGTTACACCTGAGGGCTATACCTGCGGGTTGGATTCTACTTACCCGAGGGTAAGGTTTGCTTTTCTGAGGATATGGACGGTTTAATTAGAAATGTACTGCAGTGATTTCTAATATTTAACAGATTAAATGAATAATAAAATGGAAATTTAATTGTTAATTTGGTTATTTTTTAGTATTTCTTACTTTATTGCATTTTACTATTGCACACAGTTGTCGCATGCTTACACACAGTTGGGCACGAGCCTTTGGTGTGTGCCTACTGAGATATATTTTTCACACCCTGTTTGGGTCACACTTTTCAGCCCAAATAGATTATGTTTCTACAGGTGTAGATTGGGGCAAGAGTCACTATATAGGTATATGATTGTTGTTGAGGAGTAGGAGGGCATGGGACCGAGCCTAGGCTCGTGATTCCACTGCCAGCTGTTTTGATTTGTATTGTCGTACTCTGCTTTTGTTGTACTATATTGATGTATGACATGTTCTGGCTGTTTTCTTAGAACATGAGACATGTAGCATCATTATTTATATAATGTTGGTTGTATCCAATGTAGTTGTTTATTTTAGTTGTGTATGTTTTACTGCTTCCGCTATTTGTTGCATGTTTTATTTCATATTCCGCTGCGCTACACTTTGACAAATGAGGGCATAGTTTCCCCACTATCAGACCTGGGCCCTCGTTGCTAGTCGACAGCCTCTGGCATTTGGGGAAATGCGCTTGAGTTCACGTAGAAAACTAGGTTTGGGGCACCTGGAACCGGGACGTTACAAAGTGGTATCAAAGGGGCTTCTTTTCTTTGACTTTCTATTGGGAGTCGTAGTTAGGGATAGGATGAATGGTAGCTGGTAATAAGTTGTGCCCGGGTGTAGCTAACTCTTGTACAGGGAAAATCCAGTCTACCTCGTATTTTTTCAATTTTACTGATTTTTCAATGTATTATTGATATGATTTCACCGTTGGATGATGAACTTGTGATTGTGCTGTTATATTTTATCTATGGGTTCTATTCCATTGCAACTCTATGAGATGAGGGTATGTCGTCTCATGCATCATTTAGCCACATGCTAGAAGTCACATGTCATGCATAATTCCATTCCATGTAGGTTCATTAGAAATTTCATGTTGTTGTGATAGTTGTTGTGCTAGAAAATCATGTTATTGTGATAGCTGCACTGATAAAATACCAGCTATTTGATAGGGTAATTTTATGTGAGCCTGTTTATAGAATAGATGCCAAACTTTGGTTTTTGGGGAGTATGGGCCCCCATTGACCGGAATTTGGTGAATCATTGACCGTTTATGATTTATAACACAGATAAGATGTAAAACTTTGATACGTGGGGAGTAAGGGACCTCACGGTTCTGAATTTGACACTTAGGTATTGTTGTTCTGTACTTTCTGGGTTCCGGGGAAGTTTCTGAGGCATACTGGCCAGAAACCCAGTATACACTCCATGTAATATTTTTACACACGTTGTGTATGGCCTTCTGTTCGGGAAGAAAAATGAAATTTTTATGTACACACCGTGTACTTTGAGTACACGCCGTGTAGTCTCTTACCGTGTCACAAACCATGTGGGAAGCGACACGGGGTAGTGAAGTGCTTGGGAAAAACACGTTGTGTACCAGATTTACACGTCGTGTAGTGTTGACCCGGAGTCCGGCCGTGTAAATAATAACACGGGTCGATTAACTCCTATACAGAACACGGCGTGTCAATGATGATGATGTCGTGTAACGTGACCTGGGGACTCGGGTGTGTAACTAACAACACAGTTCGATGTCACCGTTCCTTGAACACGCCGTGTACCTTTGGGGACATGCCGTGTATTCTTGTCCGAGGACAGAGCGTGCGGACATAGCCGTGTGGCTAGGGAAGCGGGGTGGTGTACATGCCATGTGCGGGTGTAACACACCGTGTAGTTTCAAGCCGAGTAGTCGGTCGTGTCACAAATGACACGGGCATTTGGAATATAACATCATACCCGCCGTGTAGATTATATACACGTCATGTATTTTTGTTCAAACGGGAGCCGTGTGGCTTAGCTGTGCAGAAGGACCCGAGCAGGGGAAGGGAAGTCAAGTACATATCGTGTAGTCAATATACACATCGTGTAGTCTTGTTTTGAAAATTTTGAATGCCTTACTCCTCTTGTTCCCTTGTGGTTCCTTCGTTTTGGTCTTTGATAATCTTGAATCTAAGGCATGTTTTTGACCTTGTAGTGTCATGCCGCCTAGATGACCGCGTGGTGTTCTCCAGGAGAGCAGCAACGAGAATACTCCAGAGATGGTGGGCCATAGGCTACCAGTAGATCCTCCAGTAGAGCCAGATGTGGCACCAGCTGCTATACCGGACACAGGCGCAGAGGCGCAGTTCCGTGAAGGCTTATTGCGGTTTATGCAGAACTTTCAGGGAGCACCGCCGGCTGCCACATCTATGGCTGAGCTGACACATATATTCCAGCAGTAGCATCCACCTACGTTTTCAGGGGATGGAGGACCAAAGATTGCGGAGTCTTGGCTAGGGTAAATGCAGACTATTTTTGAGTATCTTGAGACGCCTCCAGGGTAGAGGGCCAAGATCATGATGTACATGTTTCATGATTCTATCAAGAGGTGGTGGGATGTTACCACCCAGTTAGAGAATCACATGGACATGGCGTGGGAGGATTTCTAGGCAGTCTTCTATGACTTCTTCTATCCTGAGATGCTGCAGGCAGACAGAGCTCGAGAGTTCATGAATCTACACTAGGGTGCCATGTTGGTGATGGACTGTTATGCTCATTTCACCGAGTTTCAGCGTTTTTCACCCGTGCTGGTGGGTGATGAGATGCTGAGAGCTAGACGTTTTGAGGATGGTCTTCGATATGACATCCGAGCACTGGTGAATGTTTTCATGTTGCCTATTGTACATATTATTGTGAATCAGGAACTGATTACAGAGAGGAACCTGCGAGAATCTAGTGGTGTGGGCCAAGGCGGTTCTACATCAGTTACTGGTACTATTTCTACTGGAAAGAGGAAGAGACAGATGGACTTCTCTCAGGGTGGCAGTACCAGCCAGGCATCTTCTTCAGGTGGCCTGGTCAGGTGCTACCAGTGTGGTAGAGAGGGGCACAAGATACCGCAGTGTCCAAAAGACCCAGTGGAGTGCTGAGCTTGTGGAAAGATGGGTCATCTGTAGCGCTTTTGCAGGGTGTTTCTACCGGTGGCTAGTGAGAGGAGTTCTGTGCAGATTCTACGTGCAGGAGCAGGACTAGTGTCTTCTTACCAGTCGGGGAACTGGAATATGTCAGGCCGTGCAGGTAGAGATAGTGGTCGTGGCCATGGTAGCTAGACACCAGGATCTCAGAGACAGCAGGGCAGGTCATCTCAGGGTAGCCAGGCTGTGTCGTAGGGTCACGACACTGGGAAGGAATATGTGGTGCAATAGACCCAGCTTGAGCAGGATCCCTGACCTTCTACAGTAAAAGGTACTATTTTAGTAGCTTCTGTTTTATCTTCAATACTTTTCAATACGGGTGCTACACATAGTTTCATATCAGTACCCGTTGTGGAGAGTCTTAGGCTCTATGTCTCTACTTCTTCTAATATCATGATGCTAGACAATTCGTTGGTGACTAGAACGACTGGTGTGCGTTAGTGCAAGGAGTTCCCCCTTGAGGTTGGTGGGTGTCACTTTCTTTGGGAACACTATGTCTTAGAGATGAAAAGCTATGACGTCATTTCATAGAATGGACTGGCTGGTTCCCTTTCGAGCCTTTGTAGACTGCTATCGTCACAGGGTGTGCTTCACATCACTAGAGGGCGGAGAGTTTCTATACAAGGGTGAATGGGATGTTCAGGCGAGTCGAGCTGGACCAGAGCATTGTGGGTGAGGTGGAGTCACTGCCCAGATTGTGAACTTATATCTAGATGATCAGGGGACTTGTTAGATGAATTTCCCTCCAGTTGTTGATCGTTTCAGGGATGTCTTCCCAGATGACTTTTTGGGTATACCTCCGGAGTGAGAGGTGGATTTCTTTATCGAGCTAGTACCAGGAGCAGCACCGGTGTCCATTACTCCTTATAGGATGGCCACGCTGGAGTTGCAGGAGTTCAAGAGGTAGTTAGAGGAGTTACAGGAAAAGGGGTTTATCTGACCCAGTACTTATCCATGGGGATCGCCGGTCCTTTTGTGAAAAAGGCGGACGGTAACCTTAGAATTTTTGTGGATTATCGGAAGCTGAACTAGTTGACGGTTAAGAACCGATATCCCTTGCCAAGGAATGATGATCTTTTTGATCAACTTCATGGAGCATGAGTGTTCACAAAGATTGATTTGAGATCAGGATGTCTTCAGATGTGCGTTAGACCATCTGATATACCTCTCACAGCTTTCAGGAGCAGGTATAGTCTATTTGAGTATACGGTTATGCCGTTCAGACTCATGAACACACCAGGAGTTTTCATGGCTCTGATGAATCGAGTGTTCCATCCTTATCTATAATCTTTCATGGTATTATTCATGGAAGATATCTTGGGGTACTCTCACACTCGACACGACCATGCCACCCATCTTGAGATCGTATTCAGTACACTGAGAGAGCATCAGCTATATGCTAAGCTCTCAAAGTGCCACTTTTGGATGGACCAGATTCACTTCCTGGGTCATGTCATCTCAGAGGAAGGAGTTTTAGTAGACCCAGAGAAGGTGAGAGCAGTAGTTTCTTGGGAGAGGCCTAAGAACATGTTTGACATACATAGTTTCTTAGGGATGGCTGGTTACTACAGGAATTTTATACAGGACTTCTCCTGCTTAGAAGTGCCATTGACAGGTCTGACTAAGAAGGGTGTGAAGTTCGTTTGGTCAGAAGCTTGTGAGGCAGCCTTTCAGGACCTGAAAGGAAGGTTAATATCTGCACCGATCCTGATACTCCCAGATCAGGGGAAGAGCTATTCAGTTTACTGTGATGCATCAGGTATTGGGCTGGGAGCAGTGTTGATGCAGGGTGATCGAGTTATTGCATACGGGTCTCGGTAGTTGAGGCCACATGAGAGGAATTACCCGACGCATGATCTCGAGTTGGCAGCAGTTGTTCATGCATTGCGCTGTTGGAGACATTATCTATTGGGGGTGCATTTGGTGGTTTTCACCAACCACAAAAGCCTCAAGTATATCTTTACACAACGTGACCTGAATCTGAGGTAGAGAAGGTGGGTCAAATACCTTAAGTCCTTTGATTTTGAGCTTGCCTATACACCTGGTAAAGGTAATGCAGTAGTTGATGCACTGAGCAAGAAGACTCAGATGCTGGAAGTTCAAGAGGCCAGTGGTGAGTGGAAGCTCAAGGCTTTGTTCTCTGAGATGCATCTAGAGGTGCACGATAGTTAGGGGAAGACTTATCTTTCCTCTTTAGTTGTGACTTCTACCCTCCTGGATAGAGTGAGGATGAGGCAGCTATCTGATTCAGAAGGCCTAGTTCTACGGGATTTGGTGGCAAGTGAGGACCCTCCTCCTAGTTGGATGATAGGCGATGATGAAGTGATGTGTTTCCATCGATGAGTGTGGGTTCCAGGGGATATATGTGAGCAGATGATGCGATAGTTTCATGCTTCAGCTTGGGAAATTCATCCTGGGGTTACCAAGATGTACCGTGACTTGAGACGTCAGTACTGGTGGTCGGGTATAAAGAAAGAAGTAGCTAGTTTTGTTGCGAGATGTTCCACCTATCAGCAAGAGAAGGTGGAGCATCAGAGACCAGATAGGCTGTTACAATAGTTACCTATCCCAGAGTGGAAATGGGATGATGTCGCGATGGATTTCATGACTGGTTTTCTGAGGTCACCTCGTGGCAATGATGTCGTGTGGGTTTTTTTGGACAGACTCACGAAGGTAGCACACTTCTTGCCGATCAAGGAGACCTTTGGTGTTGATGAGCTCGGAAGGCTGTATATCTGAGAGATCATATGTCTTCATGGGGTCCCTCCTTCTATCATTTTGGATAGGGATGCCCACTTCACGTCTCGTTTATGGTAGAGTTTTCAGAGGGCACTGGGTACACAGGTGCTTCTGAGCACAACCTACCACCCTCAGACCGATGGCCAGTCAGAGCATACGATACAGGTGTTAGATGACATGCTGCGTGCATGCGTCCTAGACTTTGGGGGATCTTGGGAGAAGCATATACCCTTAGTCGAGTTTGCCTATAACAATAGAATCCAGGCGACTATTGAAATGGAACCATACGATGCTTTATATGGTAGTCCATGTCGTTCACCCTTGTGCTGGATAGAGGCAGGTGAGGTAGCTTTACTGGGGCCACAGCTCGTGCAAGAGACTTCTGTGCAGGTCCAGTTGATTCAGAAGCGGATGGCTACTGCACAGTCTCACTAGAAATCTTATTCTGATCACTGCAGACGACCTTGGGAGTTCGTGGTCGGGGATTAGGTTTTTCTACGTGTTTCGCTGAGGCTGGGACACAAGCGGATTAGGAGACATGGTAAACTTTCACCACGGTATGTGGGGCCATTTGAGATCTTGTAGAGAGTCGGGATGGTTTCTTATTACTTGCGGTTACCACAGCGGTACCGAGCCATGCACGACGTCTTCCATGTACCTCAGTTGTGTCGCTATCATTCAGACCCGTCTCACGTTTTTCAACCTGGGGAGGTTGAGCTGGAGGCAGATGCGTCCTTTGAGGAGCATCTGATTCGTATCGTTGACAGGAGCATGAAGGTTCTCCGAGGCCGGTTAGTTCCTCTTGTGTGGGTGCTATGGCAGCATGGCTGAGTGCATGACAAAAATTGGGAGTGGTAAACTGATGTACACGCTCAGTGGCCGGAGTTGTTCACGACTATATCTTCACCACCCTTGGAAGGGTAATTCGGGGATGAATTGCTATAAGGGGGAAAGTTTGTAAGAACCTGGTTCTTATCTTTGAGGTACGAGCTTCTTCTTTTTGCTTTTCCTTAAGTGTTTTTAATAAAATATGGAAAATGGGGTAAAATCAAAACTTTTGTAAGTACACGCCGTGTAATTCTGGCCATTTTGGGATGAGTACACGGGGCGTGTAGCCATGTCAGCGACAAAGTGTGTAGGAACGGACTACATGCCATGTAGTGGTCCTGTACACGCCGTGTAGTTAGTCTACAAGCCAAAACAGTAAGCAGGTGGAGAAGCCACTAGTTGGGTGACAGTACACGTCATGTACTCAGAAGTACATGTCGTGTACTCATGTCGATGGGTGAATAGTATGGCGGTGCCACCAGGGGAACAGTTAAATGAAGGGAGTACACACCGTGTACATGGAAGAACATGCCATGTACTTTGTTTTTTTTTTCTTAAATCGGGCAGTAGCCTCCCCTGTTCACAGGGAAGGCTTAGAACCGGAGGAAGGAGCGGGAGTGGACGATCGGACCTTTGGAGATCCACCGATCGAGCGGCTGGAATCCGATTCTGCCTCGGACGATCTCGTTGGAACCGCACGGGTAAGCCCTCTCTTCTCCTAGCGTGTTGCTTACCAATTCTTCTCCCAATGAGAGTTATTTGGGATTAAGTGAGTTTTGTTCTTTATCAGATCTACGCCATTTGTAGGTGCTTCTGGAGTGGACGTTTGGGTATACCGTTCGTTGGCGTATAAGGTAGTTGGCTTGGTGTTTATTTTTCCAACTGCCGTGTGTTTTGTGCATTTTTGTGCCACGAACCCATGTTGGGGTGTCGTGTGGCTGAGGTTGTGGCTATTTTTAACGACCTAGAATTGTATAAGTAATTGAATAAATTGTAAAACTGCTGTTTGGGATCATTTCTTGGATCCGGAACCACCCTGGGGGTGTGTTCCCATGTTTATCCATTTGGCCAGGATACACAAGAGTATGCCTTTAAAGTAGTAATTGTAGAATTTCCTTGAAAGGAATTTCTGGTTACTGCTTGTTTACCTATTGGGCATGGCCCAGTTACCTTTTTGGTCTGAGGTCGTTGTTGTGATTAGCCTTTGGGCACTGTACTATTTAGCCCGAGGAATGTTGTTATTTCACTTGAGGGAAACCTTTCGTGCCTGAGGGCTTGAATTTTGTGCCTGAGGACAACACTTCCTACGCCTGAGGAAAAATTCTGTTACGCCTGAGGGCTATACCTGCGGGTTGGATTCTGCTTACCTGAGGGTAAGGTTTTCTTGTCTGAGGATGTGGGCTGTTTACGTAGAAATGCACCGTGGTGATTTCTAATATTTAACGGATTAAATGAATAATAAAATGGCAATTTAATTTTTAAGTTAGTTACTTTTCAGTACTGCTTAATTTATTGCATTTTACTATTGCACACTGTTGTTGCATGCTTACACGCAGTTGGGCATGGGACTTTGGTGGGAGCCTACTGAGATATATTTCTCACACCCTGTTTGGGTCATGCTTTTCGGCCCAAACTGATTACGTTTCTACAGGTGTAGATAGAGGCAAGAGTCCCTATACAGGTACATGATTGCTTCTAAGGAGTAGGAGGGCATGAGACAGAGCCTAGGATCACGATGTTGCTGCCAGCCGTTTTGCTTTGTATTGTTGTACTCTGCTTTTGTTGTACTGTATTGATGTATGACATATTCTGGCTGTTTTCTTAGAACTTGAGACATATAGCATCATTATTTATATACTGTTGGTTGTATCCACTAGAGTTGTTTATTTCAGTTGTGCATGTTTTACTGCTTCTGGTGTTCGTTGTATGTTTTATTTCGTATTCCGCTGCGCTACACTTTGACAAATGAGGGCATAGTTTTCCCACTATCAGACCTGGGCCCTCACTTCTAGTCGGAAGCCTCTGGAATTTGGGTAAATGCTCTTTAGGTCATGTGGCGAACCGGTTTTGGGGCACCCGTTGAGTGTCACCTAGAACCGGGACGTTACAGATGAGAACCTAGAGCTTCCACAACATCATTCTTGATTATATGTTCTATGGATGGAAGATATTGTCTAGTGGGATATGTAAAATATAGTCCATCAGAGGTAAGAGATTCATAAGAAATTGAAAGACCATCTCATGGTGTTATCCTTTGGTAATCTCCAAGATATGTGGTTATGAGAATATAACCATCAATATAAAATCCACATTTCAATGTGTCATTGGATGATCTTATATGTGTATGTTTGTATTGATCCTTAGATGTTAATATTATCATCAATGGATATCATGAACCCTGTAATTTGATATATTGATGAAAATTTTGATAACACATGCTTGTGGTGAGGAAGGATATGTTGGGTGCATCATGAATGATATAACATTAATGGATAATGAGCGAAAAGATTTATCTTTTATATCTTATAAAGGAATTGATAGCACAAATCCTTTGATGGGAATGAAACTTCTTACATAAATCTGTGGTAATGGTGATTGGTGTGGAAGTTCATTTTCAGAGTGACACATAAAGAGATATCGAGCAAATAGGTTTATGTCACTACCATGAAACTTTTTTTATTAAAGATGTCAAGGTAAAGGGAATATATGACATGATAAACATTTGTAGGATGTTGGATGTCTTTATGAAATTAACTTATTAATCTATGTTATATGTGGCATGTTTTTAGATGATAACCATTTATTTTAGGCCGTTGTGCTTAATTCCACTGAGAAAGAGGCCTAGAGGGTCACACAATATGTGTATCCGCAATCTTGATTATATTGAAATATTGAATTTAACAAGTTATAATAAAAATTATTATTTTCTTGTTTGGTTGGTCGCTATAATTTACATACAAGTTATTCTAAATAATAAGTGAATTAAATAATAATAAGAAATATTTATATTCATGTTTAGTGAATATAATGTTTATTATCTTTGTTTTAGCATAATGCAGTGGCATTCCTTAAATAATTATTATTTGAGGATTGATAAATACCAACAAGGGAAAGTTGACCAAGCTTAATCTTCTAATTAGAAATGGTATAAATTGTATTTTATATATTATTAATGTCTTTCACATGTCAATAAATTTATATTAATAATATTAATATTATTTATGTTCATGGGTTCAAATAATAATATTAAAAATTATTAGGGGTGTGTGTCCGATTTGGAAGAACTAAACCTTCTATAATAAATATCTAATTATAACTCTTTCTAAAATTAATTTTGGTGTGAAAAATGGATTGAGAGATACATTCAAAATCCATAGAGTGAATTATCTCTTCATCCTATCTCAAGACTTAGAGATATCACCAATACTTCTTTCTCCATAGAAAATAATACAACTAGGATCCACCAGGAACAATGAAAGTGACATGATCGTCCATGATAGAGCCCAATGATTCTTCAAAATTGTTCAGAGATTGGGGTGCATGTGTGGATCACTTCTAGAGGCATTATTCCCTTGGATCCTACAACACAATTATTTTACTACATGATCTAGTTAACTATATCATCAAAAAAAGAGGAATTAAAAGTTGAGTTAATTCTATGTCTTACCATAAATTAAATATAATTTACATGTGAAAATCCTACTATTAATATTTTGTAATTTTAATCAAGTTACGTAATCTGTCATTTTCATTGTACAATACATCTTGATCAAGTGAAGCAATGATTACATGTAAATTAAGACTATAATATGAGTTTGTCATACTTATGAGGATACTTCCGCTACTCCTGGAACCTATATATACTCCATACATGAGGGGTTGATAAAGAACTTACTTATCCCATAAGGATTAAATATAAATGATAATTTTATTTAAACATTAATAATATAAATTTAAAACTTCATATGTACCTTTTAAATAATAGTAAATAATATTACATTACAAGGTAATGTTCTACATTGTTCATTGAAATCTAAATGGTATAAATTATTTTTATTCCAAAATTAAAGACCAAAAGTTTTGGTTATGAATTTATTGTGAAAATTATAAGATCTAAATGATGTTGTGATGATAGAGACATTTAAATGTTTCACCCATTTCCTTCAATAATGATTTTCTCATTGGGTTTTCTTGATAAGTTTCTTAACGATCCAACACTATGGGGACTCGATGTTGTTTCACTATTTTTACCTAATCAAATATTTTTCCCTAGAAGGGGTTTTTCCTTGATTAGGTTCGTAATAGTTAAATCATACAACATAATGGATATTGAAGGGAGTAATATATTATAGTGGATATCTATAATTAATGGAAATTTTTTTCCTTCCCCAAGAGTGATAATTGTCAATGATACCATTAATTATTACATATGATCTTACTATAATGTCTCAAAGATATAATTAAATAATAATAATAACTAATGACTTGAAGACACAATTAAAAGATATAGTCTTGGGGATTTTGGAACACTACACACTTTTTCCATTCAGTAGTTTTTTTATAGTGACATTGTTCTTGTTGTGTATCACTTTAAAATATTTCTAATAATATTTATAGAGTTTGGAATGGAGTCAGCGTGGAATTCCAGGGTCCAGAGAGCCTTGGTGCAGCGATATTAAAAATATTATATCCCAAACGTGATGTTTTTCATAAATAATGTATTAAAACCTGAATAGATTCATAGATCAGAAATATGAGACCACCATCAAAGTAGGATTTAGGATTTTACCCTTGGTGTGATAAAGATTTTGTCAACATCGGGCGTTCGGTGGAGGGAGACCATTGGAGGAAGTGATAATTAATTAAATAAATTATTTTCATTAATTAATTAAAGAGGGATAGAATATACCTCCCCATCCTTTGTAATCTTGTGCATGATAAGAATAAGGGAGTTCCTCTCATGGATGATGGATGAAGCAAGGGATAGGGGAGGTGCTACCATACATTATCCTTTACAACATTCAAGATTGGATCATGGTGCAACTTCTTCAGGGAAATGATGTAGAATTGATGTTGCAGTGTTTCTCCATAAGGTAGGTCGATTTTGAGTTTTATGTCTCAATCATTTTATATGTTTTGTTTCAAATTTTCACAGCCCTTTTTTGAATATTATAGATTCCATAGGGGTTGATTTGTGAGTAATCAGTGGAAAACAAGGGTTTCATAAGGTTTTCAGAGATTTCATATTCAAAATTCCCAATCACACAATGTGTAGTTAATAAGGACATGTAATGTCTTCTTACAATTAGAGAAAGATTAAGTTTTGGGAACTACATGTTGTGTACTAGGAGTACACTCCATGTTATGGGATTTGACCTTGTGGCTGAGAAAATGGGACGAAATGCCATGTTAAGAGGACATGGTCACATAATGGTACGTGTCCAAATTCTAGTTTTACCTAAGCATGACCAAGTACAAGGGAATGAGGTGACATACATGGGCATAGGATTATGTATATAGGAATGGATTGGAGGACATGAACATATTCCTAGGTAGACCTGAAATATAGTGTACTCTATTTACATGCTGCATATGTTTACATTTCCATCCAATATATGTGTAGGATAGGAAACACTGAGGTGTCAGGGAAAGTTTACAGGTCATTTAACCCGATATACACATCAGAAACTTTTCTTATACATGATGAATAACTTGAGGGGACATGACCAGGTTTTGGCCTCATGAGACATGTTGTGTACCCTAAGAGGACATGTCATTTACTCTCCTCAAAGACTTATTCCTCTTATATCTACTTCTTCAGAACTTGTATTTGGACATGTAAGCAGCCTATCTTGAGTGGTTTTATAGATAGAATGTGATGGTGGCCTTATTTTAGAAACTAGATATGCGATGTGAGTTGATTCTAGCAAGACATTTATGATAACCCATATTTTTAATATACTTTCTTTCATGTTTTATTACATAAAGTTACACATTATAAAATCCAAAAAGATCATGAAACTAGTGTCTTTAGAGATTTAGGTGCATTATATAACAACTTGAAAAAAAATAAAAAAATATATATTTAAAATCTCCAAAAAATGATATAATATTCCTTGGATCTTCTATAACTTCATGGGATAACATGGAAATATAAATAAAGATGGGTGAGCTATAAAACACAATAAGGGGATAAAAAAATCATAGAATTAGGTAAAGTAGTCCTTGTGAACCAAGGGTTATATCAAGGTTACATAATGTGGTTGAGAGTTAAAATTTTAAACAATAAGACATGAAATAAAATGATAGAATAAAGTTAACATGGGAATGTTGAGATAACATTAAACATGACATCATAAACATAGGATATAGATAACCTCTAATTCATCATAAAATGGTGTAAAAATTCTCATAATGAATTATTTTTACTATATGATCCCATACATGATGTCTTATTAGACTAAAAAATTACCCAATGCATTAAAATTATATCTGGGCACACCCATCATAATATTTTAATTCTCATGTATAACACATAGATCATTCAACATAAGTACATTTTTATTCAAATTTAATCCCTTGATTAAGGAGTGTAGGTTAAATACATAGAATTACACAATAAATGAATTATAGGTACATCATAGTGAATGCCCTTGAGTGTAAATGGGTATGGGTATTCACTATGAAAATTCCAGAAATGGAAAATCACATGGTAATTTTGGAAGCATAAAGGATATAAGAACCCAGTTTTTATCTTAGGTATTTATCCTTTTATTTTTTTTTCTATTTCTTTATTTTGTACCTAATATGGAATCCTAATGAGTTCATGAAGGTTTTGGGGGTGTCCAAGGCTTGTTCAGAGATTTTAACCCTAGATGGCAGAGAAAAAATTTGGGCCACACAATTAGTTGAAACCATGCGAACTAGATTGGATGGTCTCTCCTAACCGTGTGAGGCTGGATAATGGGGTGAACTAGGGTGTACCATTTCCCCTATCCGTGTGCTAGAGGATGAATGCCTATGATAAATGTATGTAGTTTTTAGAAGTGGTGATTCTCATAATTGGCACATAGTTTCCCTAAATGTGTGGGTGCCCTTCTTAAGAAGTGGGAGGTGTATGGTTGATGCATAGGTTAAAAAACCATGAGTCCAAACCATGTAACCCATGTTTTTGGTAATGTTTACAAAAATTAACTTAATGAAAATTTTTACCCTTATTTTATTCCTCATTTTCTCCTTCTAGTGTATATCCCTCTCTCTTTTGATCCCCTTTGATATCAATTCTAGTTTTTTCTCCCGATCTCATATTAGGTTTTCAATTCGATCCCTATTTGTCATGTTCAATTCACATTGGTAAGACCTTGATTCCTTTTTTTCCATTAATAATTCTTATTCCCATCAATGATTCTATTTAGATGTATTCTCATATGCCCTATTTTTAGGGAGTTGATCCATTCTTAATATCTTTTTCAATCCAGTCTAAACTATAGGCTAATATTGTGTGAGGAGAGTAGTTCAAGTACGAGTTAAGTGGTCTATAACTCCCCCCCCCCTAAAGTTTCACTTTTTGATAAATTTTCATGCGTGCATGCCGATTTCATCGGACATGTCCTATTAAATTAATGTTCATTTATTATAGTCATTAGAACTATGTTCTAAGACCCTTTTCATATATATTATCCATCATTAGATTTTATGACCTCAACATCAACTACCCAAGTAGGGTGACTCCATAGTTATCCATTTAGTAGCTTGTTGAGCCTTTTTGAGCCACCGTTCGCGTGAGATGTGACTTGACAATGATAAAGGTAAGTGTTTCAATTAAATGAATGAATCATAAAAGTTAGTTACATGTATTTGTCACTTAACCCTTCTAAGGTAAGTATTTAAAATAATTTATGTTTGTTTAAATGGTTAATCTACAAGTATATTGATGCATATCACTTCACCTATTCCAATGAATGCAATAAAATAACTTGGTTGAACATCAATAACACACCTTTCCATGAGTAGTGGAAGGAAACGGAGTGAACCTAATGAATTGAATATGAGATATATGAGTTAATAAATGGTTCTATGCTCTATTATCCTTGTAACACTAACAAAATGTAATGCCTTGAACCAAATGACTTTTTAAAATACATAAGTATTACATGGAATAATTTTATATAATGAATCAATTATAAGGTCCCTATTTTATACAGACCTTGAAATATCTATATGAGTGATTATAATGGATCTAGCCTTGTTTTTCCAAGGGAATTCCTTAAGCACTTGTGGATGGCATTCAGATTCAGGGATGTCGGTTTCCATGGTACCCACCTTGTACCCGATCTTTTCCTACTAGTGGATTCCCTATATAACATCATCGTATCCCTCTATTATTATTATAAAATTCCTTGGATACACTCCTTGTATCAATAATGATGTCTAGAAATTGGGGGCTCCTTGGATACCCCCTTGGGCATAGTCATTGCTTATCCCATTTTACCTTGGATGAACTCCTTGGACTTGGTTAGAATTACATTATTGTTTAATTCCTTGGGATAAGCCCCTTGGATTAAACTCTTAACCCTTTATCCAAGATAATTTTTTTTACTAAGTTGGATCAACCCTTGGGGTCAAGGATTCCTTGGTTATTACCTTAGATCATATTCATTATTATCATCATTACATGTTTCCATGTTATATCTTGTATCCTTCACTATTATTATCATGTTAGGATGTTAGTGTTGGTTATACCTCATGTGACCTAATATATAAACTAGAACATAGTAAATTAATGAAATGATTACATGTTTAGATACTAGATGTGGCTAAATAAGGTTATTGGGTATTTACATTACTATAGTGTTGTACTTTTATATATGATTTCTTTTACACTGTTTCAATTTATATTACACAGACAAGATTTTATAGACATTGTTGGTGGTGGCCTACTAAGGTTTATCTCACACGATCTCCAAGCCTCCATTGGTACCTGAGTAGATTATATTTATGCAGGTGTTGACAAGGGGAAGTTCTCTGCTTTAGATACCTGATATTGCTTTCTTTATTTGGATGGATCTTGGTAGTAGATGACCAAGTTGGAGATCGGGATGCTTGGATAGTTTTGGTTTCTTTTTTCTATTTTTTTTAATTTATTTCCTATTTCCCTGTATCCATGATTTCCAATTCTTAGATACTTGAAATACATGTATCATAATTTTTATATGATTTGGATTCTAGTTATAGTTGATTATTATCCATTGCATGAGTTGTTATTCATTTATATACTTATTCTACTATTTACAAGTTGTTATATTTATCCATTATGTTGAACTATAGTAATGAGGGCATATTCTCCCCATGGAGACACCCAAGGCCTGTGCTTCCAGTCATAATCCTCATGTGTTTGGGGATATACACTTAAGGCCATGTGGCCAACTTGACTCGGGGCACCTTTGGGCGGCACACAGGTTAGGGACATCAAAAAGAGATATCAGATAGTTTAAATTACTGATTTATTATTTAGAGACAATATAAAATATATTACGAATGATTTAGAACTTAGTTATAAGTTGGGATTGGGTGTATCTAACCCATGTGTGATGAAATTCCGAGTTTCCTAGAATTATAATTATTGTTGTGCTATTTCCTATTACAGTTGATATCTTTTCACCGTAGGGTGACACACATTTTTTGTGATACTTATTATTATTATTATTATTATTATTATTATAATTTTGGATTACATTTCATCATTTTCCTGATGAGATGAGGGAAAGGATCATTGTTACATGTATCATCATAGGCACCTAGAATTCACGTTCCATGTATATTCCATGCCATATAGGTGAATTTCACTACTTTCATTTTACTATTTTTCCTTTGATGGTTGAGTGATGTTATGGTAGTTATATTACACCTATGATACTCTTTGGATATGATTGAGTGGTTTACAGTTTCAATTCATGAGGTGTATGGGACCTTTTAGGTTTTAATGGATAGTTTACCAAGTCAAGACACCATATAAAAAAGGATACATTTTGAGACAAAATGTATACGAGGTTAACTATAAATTAAACAGGTGTTGAACTCAGAGATAAGGTGTATGGTCCCTAATTCAATGGGACTAAAAATCCATTTTAATAAAACTTTGATATAAGTTTATAAGAAAAGGAAACTTAAAAATGTGGAATATGACTTAAAATAAAATGGTTTCTAGTAAATGAAGAGACAAAGTGATATTGACCCTTCATCTCTCAGGACCCCTATAATTTAAACATGAAAACTTTCAAATACATGGAATTCTAACGGGTGATTGGTGCAGTATACTTTGGGTGGTGAGCCTTTTTTATGATCTACTTCTTCTAGTGTATCTATATTCTTCAATAATGTATTGTGGTATGTGCCTAGAAATTTTAGACCTATTCCACCATGAAGTCCTTATGTCATGTTCTATGAGGGGTTTGACAACCATGCTCTATATGTGGTGGGCCCTAAGTTTCCAGTATTACCTCCAGGAGTTCCACATGAGGCACTTCCTGTTATACCAAATCTAGGAACTAATACTCAGCTTCATGAGAGTTTCCTAGTTCTTATGTAGTCAATGAAAGGTTCTCCATGACTTGCACCTACAATGGCTGATCTAACTTGTGAGTTCCAGCAACAACATCCTTTTACTTTCTTAGGGAATAGTGGTCTTAAAGTTTCTGAATCTTGGATAGAGTCCTACCTATCTATATTTGCTCATATAGAAATGAATCCAGAGTGTAGAGTCAATATTAATAACTAAATTATTCTTAATTCATCCAATCATTGGTGGGATGTAATTACCCAGGCTGGATGCCATCAGGGCATGGTATGGGATGATTCTCAGACTACTATCTATGATCAATTCCTTTAACAGATGCTAAGAGCTGACATATTCATATAGTTCATGTAACTAGTGTAGGTTAATATGTTAGTCATGGAGTATTCAGTGAATTTTACCAAGTTACAATGCTTTTCACTTCTTCTATATTGTGATGATCTTTTACATGTTAGACGCTTTAAGGATGGGTTTCATTATGCTATATGTACTTAGGTGACTGTTTTTTTCCTACCCACTTTATATGATATTTTCAATCTGTATCTTATCATTGATCCCAACCTAAGGTAAGGAGATAGTACCAGGCATATATAATAAGTATTGAGGTAGATCAACAGTTCTTTGGGTAGCAAGAAGAAATCCTTTGAGGTTTCATGTCAGAGTAGTGGTGGTGAGAGTATCCCCACTGTTAGCTCGATTGTATGGCATCAATGTGAACAAAAGTGGAATCTGAATCATCAGTTTGATAGAGATTTTATGGAGTGTTTTTCTTATGGCCAAAAGGAGAATATTTAGATATCCTATCAGACCTTTCCATCTATTTCCAATAGAAGAGCCTCCATACCAGCTCCACCATCAACAATATGATATTTTACGCCACGTCAGGTGTGGAGTTGGAGTAGCACCGAATGGATGGGACAAGGTGTAGGTCATTTTCATTCTATCCAAACTTCAGATTAATTGTTCTAGAAAAGCGATCATACTCAAGGTATTCTAATTATAGAATAGGGTCATAGATCAGGTTATTTTCTTTCATTACAACTGATAATTGAGGATCAGAGTGCATGACTATCTACAGTATGAGGTACTATTCTAGTAACCTCCATTATTGTATTGACCCTATTTGATACAGTTGATTCACACTCCTTCATCTCCTTATCTATCATGGAAAGTCTCAAGCTAGAAATATAGTATTATGATGGGGTAATGAACCTAGATACAACATTGGGAGAATTTTCAGCGGGCATACACCAATGTAGGGATAATCCCCTTGAGGTAGTTAGTCACCCTTTCTTTTGTGACCTATTTTCTTCTTGAGAATAAAGGATTTGATTTCATTATCCAGATTGATTGGTTGGTTCTGTATCATGTATTTGTATACTTCTATCACTACTGGGTATTATTTACACAACCAGAGGGTAGGAATAATCTACAAAACAGTTAGTGGAATGTATAGGTCAGTAGAGATGTACTAGAGTATCATGGGATAGGTGGAGTGACCACCTAAATTTTTAATCTCCTGATGGAGGATCATGGTTTTCATTTGGCAAAATTCCCTCTAGAATTAAATGGTTTTAGGGGTGTATTTCATAATGATTTTTCAAGCTTAAATCTTAAAGTAAAGATATATTTTAGTATTTATCTTGTTCTAGGAGTGTATCTAGTGTCCATACCTCTCTACAGGATGAAACCTACTGAGGTTAATGAGCTCAAGGGGTAATTTTAATATTTAGAGGCCAAAGGTTTTATATGTCCTAGAACATCTTCTTGGGGTTCACCTATGTTTTTCACCAAGAAAGAGGATGAGAACTTTCGTCTATGTATGGATTACAGACTGTTGAACCATATTATAGTTAAGAACTTGTATCCAATACGTCAAACAAATGATCTCTTTGACCAACTCTAAGGTTCTAGGGTATTCTCAAAGATTTCCCTAAGATCAGGCTATCTTTAGGTGAAATTTAGTCCATTAGACATAAATAATATATATTTCCATAGAATGTATAGTCTATATGAGTATATCTTTATTCTGTTGAGTTTTAAGAACTCCCCTACAATTTTCATGGCTTTGATTAAGATGGTTGTTCCACCTATATCAAAATTCATTTGTCATAGTGATTGTGGATGACATCTTATTGTATTATCACACTCATAACGACCATATGAAGCATCCTGAGATCATTTTAAATACTCTAAGAGAGCATAATATTTATTAAAATATTTCTATATTCCACTTTTGTATCAAAAAAGTAAACTTATTGGGTCATATTATCTCGTAATAAGGGGTATCTGTTAACCAAGAGAAGGTGAGTGATGTGGTTTCTTGGGATAATCTGAAGAATGTGTTTGATATACAGAGTTTATTGGGGATTGATGGATATTATTGATGGTTCATATAAGACTTATCATGCCTTTTTGTATCTCTTATTTGTCTTACAAAGATGGTTGTTAAGTTACTGTGGTCTGAAGAGTGAGAGAAATCCTTTCATGAGCTGAAGGGAAGGCTTGTCTCATCACCTATTCTAGTTCTTCTAGAGCCTGGAAGAGTCTATATAGTTTTCTATGATTCATTAGGAATTATCCTAAGAGTAGTGATGATGAAGGAGGATAGATTCTTCACATAAAAATCTCATCATTTTATCCCTCATTAGATAAATTACCTCACACATGATCGAGAGCTAGCATCAGTTTTTCATGCCCTATGTTGCTGGAGACACTATCTGATGGGTAAACCCTTTGTGGTGTATACAGATCAAAAGAATATCAAAAATATCTTTACACATCATGGCCTAAATATCAGACAAAAAATATGGCTTGAATATATTCATTATTTCAATTTTTATCTTTCCTATATACATAGAAAGGGAAATGCAATAGTTGATGTACTGAGTCAGAAAACTCAGAAGCTGATCGTACAGGAATCTAGTGATGAATAGAAATTGATGGAATTATTTTCTTAGCCACATTTAGAGATTCATGAAAGTAATGAGGAGTATTTCCTCTCATCCTTGAAATTTACTTATTCCCTCCTTGAAAAGGTGAATGGTTGGTAGTTTTCAGATTCTAAAAGATTGGTTCTCCATGAGAGTATTTTTGGAGATGACCCACCTTCGAATTGGTCTATAGACAAAGCCTAAATTATACATATAAAAGGAACAGTATGAGTTCCTATAGATATGAGAGAGGAACTGATGCTTGTGTCCCATTCTTCTCAGTGGTCTATCTATCTCGGAATCTCCAAGATGTATCAAGATATGTGATGCCAGTATTGGTGACCTATGATGAAATGTCATATAGTTGGTTTTATTACTTGGTGTTCCACATTTTAGCATGTGAAGGTGGAGTAATAGTGAATTTCAGGCATGTTACAACTGATTCTAGTCCCAAACTAGAAATGGTAAGATGTTTACAAGGAATTTTTAGTCATCTTAATGAGTTTTCCTTGAGGCAGTGATGCAGTTTGGTTTTTAATTGGCCGACTAATGAAATAAGCCTACATTCTTCTTATCTAGGAGGCTTTCTCAGTTTATGATATGGGAATGTTTTATATCCAAGAGATCATATGACTACATGGGGTCCCTTATATTATATTTTGAGATAGGTATTCTCATTTAATATAACATTTTTGGGAGGGGTTGTAGAGAGTTATGGTTACACAGGTGCTTATGATCATATCTTTTCACCCTCAGACTGATGGTCAGTTATAATGGGAGATATAGGGTATATATAGCATGATTTGAGAATTTTTCCTCAATTTTAGAATTTCATGGGATAAGAATATCCCTCTCGTCAAGTTCTACTATAATGAAACTATTCCAGTGACAAAACAGATGGATCCTTTTGAGGCCTTTTATGGTAATTTGTGTCATTCACCCCTGTAACAACTAGAGGCAGGAGAGACATCCCTTATAGGTCCTTATCCCATGAAGGAGACTTCAAAGAAGGTTTAGTTTATCATAAACCATATGGCTAATTATTAGTCTATACATAAGTCTTATTTTGATCATCAACGAAGAAATCTGGAGTTCGAGGTTGGGGATCATGTTATTCCTACCGGTATCTCTTAGCCTTTGGCATAGATGGATCTGGAGGAAAGAGAAGTCAATGCCTCTTTATGGAGGGCCATTTGAGATTCCGAATAGAGTCGAGCTATTAACATATCATTTATAACTACCTAAGAGTTACTATTCCATGCACAACGTCTTCTATATTTCCAAACTTTGTTGGTACCATTCAGACCCATCTCATACTTTTTATCAAGAAGAAGTTAAGGTAGATGTCTATGTTTCATTTGAGGAGTATCATATACGCATCGTTGACTAGAGAATGAATTGAATATGAGGATTTTATTTCCCTTTAGTACTGGTCCTATGGAAGAATGGTCGGGTATATGATAAGACATGGGATAGGGAGGCTAAAGTACATGCCTAGTGGCCATATTTTTTCTTAGATGAAGTTTTTCGAACCTTGGAATGTGAACTCAAGAATGAGTTCATCATAGGGGGGGCGGGAGGATAAATGTATGAACTTAGTTTTTATCTCAGGCATGGATCCTTTTAAAATTGGAATAATTCTTTATTTAGGACAAAATATGGATTCCTAATGAGCTCACAATGGTTTTGGTGGTGTCTTGGTCTTGTTTGAAGCTCAGAACCCAGAACGGTGGAAGAAAACCCTAGGCCACATGGTTAGTAGTTAGAAACCATGAGAGCAAGTCCACATGTTCTCTCCTATCCATGTGAGACTAGTAAGTCGGGTGAAGAGGGGTGTATGGTTTTCCCTAACCGTGCACTGGTGGATTTACACTCGAGAGAAATTTTTATAGTTTTTAGCAGAGGTGATTCACACAGTTGGCGCATGGTTTACCTAAATGTGGGGCCTAACCATGTGGGTTACCTACTTACGTATTGGGAGGCACATGGTTGGCACATGGTTTAGAGAACCAATAGGACAATACACACGAACCATGTTTTTCTTTTCAAAAAACACCAATTTTCTTCCTCATTTACTTCTTCCATCATACAACCTTCTTCATTTTATCTCCTTTTATCTCAATAATATTTTTCTCTTCTGAGTTCAGATCTGGGGTCTAATTTGATCTTCATTAATTGTGTTGGATGTGCATTGGTAATATATTGATTTATTTTTAGCCATTACTTGTTCTTCTTCCCCTCATCGATTCTATTTAGATTTATGCTCAAATTATCTATTTTCAGGGAGTTGATCTGTTCATTAGATCTCTTATAATATAGGAAAAATTAGAAGTTGATGTTGTATGAGGATATTCATATGAGTATGAGGTAGGTGTTATATAACTCATCCCTCATGTTTCATCATTTTATAAATTGTCATCTGTGCACACCGATTTCATCAAGCATGACCTATTAAATTCATGTTCCTTGATTATAGTCATTAAAACCATGTTATAAGACACTTTTCATTTATATTATCCATATTTGGAGGTTATGACATCAAAATCGACTAACCCACATAGTATGAGTCCATAGTTATGCTTTTAGTAGCTTGTTAAGACTATTTATGCCACCATTAGGGTGACCAATAACTTATCCTTGATAAAGGTAAGTGTTTTAATTAAATTAATTAATTATAAATTATTGTTTCAAGTATATATCACTTGAACCTTATAAGGTAATGGTTTAGATTAAATTTTGAGTGTTTAAACTATTAATTAGAAAGCATATTGATACATATCACTTGGATTATTTCAATTAATGCAATTAAATGACTTGGTTTCATGTCCATAACACACAATTATATGATTACTGGAAGGAAGAAAAGTGAACTTAATGGATTGAATAATACATATACGAGTTAATAAATGGATTCATTCTCTATTAGCCTTGTCACAGTAAGGGAAGGCAATAGATTGAACCAAATGACTTATTAAATGTCATGAGTATTACATGGAATAATTTTTTATAATGAATTACTTATAAGGTGAGTTTTTTATATGAACCTTGACATATTTATAGAAGTGTTCTTAATCGATCCATCCTTGGATTCCTGAGGGAATTATTTGAGCACTCTTTTATGCCATTCTGATTCAGGGATGTCAGTTTCTGTGGTTGATACCCACCTTTGAACCCAATCTTTGTGTACTAGTTTATGCCTAGTATGCCATCATAGGATCCCTCTATTATTATTATAGGTTTCCTTGGAACACTCCTTGGATCTAGTATGATCTCTAAGGACATGGGGTTCCATGGATACAACCTTGGGCATAGTAATTCCTTATCCCATTTACCTTGGATGAACTCATTGGACTCGAATATAATTACATTATTGTGGAATGCCTTGGGTGATTCCCCTTGGATTACACACTTACCCTTGTATATAGGCTACATATTCTTAATGAGTAGTATTGACCCCATAGGTTAGGGATTATTTTGTTATTACCTTAGATCCTCTTCATTATTATCATAATTACAGGATGCCTTGTCATATCTTGGATCCTTCATTATTATTATCACAATAGGATGTCGTTGATTCTTATACCTCACGTGGCCTAATTTATAAACTAGAACATAATGAATTAATGAAATTATTACATGTTCAGATACTAGCTAAGGTTGAAGCAGGTACTTGGGTACTTACATTACTATACTCATTTACATTTATATATTCATTCTTTCATACTGTTTCAATTTATATTACATGAAACAGTTAATATATATGCCATTGGTGGGGGCCTACTGATATTTGTCTTGAAACCTATCGGGGCCACCATTGGTTCCTAAGAAGATTACATGTATGTAGGTATTGAAAACTATAACCATCCTACTTTGGACACCTGATATTTATTTATTGATTATGATGGAGCTTGGTAGTGGATGACCAATCTACAGATTGGGATGCTTGGACAGTTTTGGTTTATTTTTTTAAAAATTTTATATCATGTATTTCCTGATGCCTTGTATCTATGATTTATAATTTTTTTAGAGACATAAAATACATGTATAATCATTTTTAATATGATTAAACTTCTAGTTATAGTTGATTATTATCTGTTTCATGAGTTGTTATTCATTTCTATACTACTTTCAATATTTATCTAGTATTATATTTATCTATTATTATATTTATCTATTATTATATTTATCTAGCGTGTTACACTCTTTTAATGAGATCACGGTCTCCCTATAAACACACCATAGGCCCTTGTTGCTAGTCAGCATCCTATAGCATTTAGGGAGATGTGCTTTAAGTCATGTGGCCAACCGTGCTCTAGGAACCATTGAGTGGCACCCGGGTTTGGGTAGTCACAAAGGAGGTACATAAAGGTTAGTGGGATGGATTAATGATAGATAAAGGGGTCTCTCATCACATTTAAATCATAATAGAATTCATATTGATGTGTTAAAACCCTATATGAAAAAATGGAAAACAAAAGGCATAACATAAAGGAGGTGCTTGAATAAAGAGGACAAGGAGAGGATCCCTTACCTTGATAGGGTATTTCCAGAAGATTTAGAGGAGCTTATTAACAGAATGGGGACACCTTAGGAGGGTTCTATATATGTAAATATAGATTAATTTCATGATCCAAGTGTTTTGAGTGAAGACAAATTGGATTTTGGGTGGGTCTATATATCAAAAGGGAGGAGAGTTTATTAATTTCCAAATATAGGTTTTGGAATCTATATGATAAAGTAATCAAAACCAAAAACCATTATATTATTTTGACAATTTTTTCAATGTAATTGGAATGGGTTTCATTATTTTACTTGTTTAAGAACTAATATCTTTAAAAAAATACCCTTGGTGATGTATAAGTGTGTCATGTTTACCAAGAATTCACTTCAAAACATTAAAATATAATATAAGTGTTAAAGGATTCATTAAGGGTTTATAAAATTAGTCAAATAACCTAAAAAACATAATTTTAGAGGTTAAATATATATTTGTTCATGGATACCATTGATATCATACATTACATCACTTTTGGGTCATTATGATGTCATAATACACACCATATATTTAAAAAATATTAAATTTTGACCCAAAAATTTGATTATCTCCAATAATTATGAACAAAATCACCATTGGATAATTTTGATGAGGTTATTTAAAAAAATATATTTATTTTATACAAATAATTTTGTATGTATTATAATTTACATTTTTAAATAAAAAATCTACATTTATTTAAAAATACTTTATTTTTAACAATAATAGTTTTCTTACACTTATAAAATTATATTTGTATTCACAAAATTATTTATCATTTATATTTAATAAAAATTATTTAATAAAGATATTTTATTTGAATATAATTTATAAAAAAAATTAATCCATTAAAATAGATTGTTTATTAAATAATACATTTCCCAAAAATATAATTTTCATTTTTTCGTATCAAAATATACTTTTTATAAAACTTGCAATTTAATTATTTGAAAATTAATATTAATAAAAGATAAATACAGTAATTTTTTTATTAAAATAAAATATAAAAATTCATACATTTATATTATATATACATAGCCCTATATTAAACAATAGAATACCCAAAGGGTAAGGTGTGTGATGGTGATATTTTCTTGGGGTGGTTCAGCATACATGGTTTCAGCCATAATCTCGATGAGCATGAACTTCTGCTAAAAATGATTTCATTCATGATTTAGTTAATGAGTCTCTTGTTGGGAATGATCAATGGTAGATCATAGTGATGATATCTCCCTTATAATCTCTGAAAAATTGTATTAATAGGGTATTACCCTAATAGTCGAGGTCATCACTTCTTTTCTCTGTATCAATTAGACTTTATCATAACCCTTTATATATAGGAGTCATACGATCACTATTAATTGGATCTGTTATCAAAAGTTATGATGCTTAATGGTCCCTTAAATTTTATTGGATAAAAAATTATAAACTAAGAAAAGTAGTGCATGATTTATCTATAATTTCCTTAATATGGAATTTATTTATTAAAAAGGGAATTTGATTTATAAATGTTATAGTCATTACATTCTTCTCCCCTATAAAAATTTAAACCAAAAAGTGTTAATTTCATATAATAAAATAGATAAGGGTAATTTTTTTTTTCATTTCCACATATGGTTCCCATGTTGATCCATCAAACATCTGTGAAAGACCTTATCGTGGGAACTCTCAAATGATGCTTGAATTTAGGATATTTAGGTGCAATAGAGTGGCTGACCAAGGTCATCTCTCAAAGGAGGAATTAATTTAAAACAATATAGGTATTTTAGAAATAAAATGAAATAAAATAAACACAATATTTAAAAGGATTAGGGGGGTGGGGTGGGGGTTTATAATTTATAAAATAAGAATAACTATTCTAGAAAAATATTGTAATTTTTTGCTTTTTTTAAATGAAATTTGATTAATAAAACACAACAAGAAGATTTTTTTAGAAAATATTTTAAAATCCATAATCGATCTAACTCTACCTCTTAACTTAATTATTTATCATTATCATTTAAATTAACATAAACTTAATTATGATCCCATAATTTGTTAATTTTCATACCTTATGAGAATTAACCTTACCACAAATATGAAAAGAGTTAAACCCTAGGCTAGCTTCAGAACATGAAATTCCAACATCCAACTTTAATTGTTGTTCTATGACTAGCATATGATCAACGGTAAGTTAGGGAATAAATACATTCTATAAATAAGGATTAATTTATTTTAGAGATTATTTTTTAACTCTACAAATTTATCCCATGTGGTTTGGTTTTATTGATTAATTTTGTGCTCTCACAATTTCCACAAATCTTGACCTCAGGTGTTTCTGTATCAATTGTTTGATTGTTTGATTAGTTTATTCTAGTTTAAAATTTCAATTAATGGATTATATTTTTTTAATTACATTATATTAATTATTTAAAATGAATAAATTAATAAGGTAAGAGGTTAATCAATTACTAAGAAAAATACTCTTCTATGAGCAATGTAGTCATCGTAGAAACGAATTGCACTTGAGAAGATTTAGAAAGGGTATAAACCAATCTAGTTTCTAATATTTTATTTCTAGCCCCAACAGTTATATTAAGATATAAAGAAAATTTAAAATAATAGAATAAATGGAAAATAAACAATTTTTTTATTAAAAGTACAACAACATTACAACAAAGAAGAGGAAAAGAAGATCATTTTGGAGGAGATCCTAGCTTGGTAGTCTCCCTCCTCAAATTGTTTATTTAAATGTTATGGAACCACTTATAATCTTCTACCAATACCATAATTCATATACCAAACCCTTTAAATGAGAAAAATACATATTTATAGATTGGTGGGGAGTCTAGGTTTAAAGAGGTTTCAAGTGTGAATGGGGAAATTCTGGAAAACAAATTAATCCAACTTCCACCACCTGTTTTACCTCAAAAACTTGTGAACTATCTATCTTTACTAGTGGATTATTCGTGATAAATTGGGTTATATATCACCTCTTCAAATTTGGTCCCAATCTATGAAATTATGAACATGTTATGGCCCAAATACTAAATTGATGTCCAGTCTGGTATGTCCAGTCCATCTTTGACTTAAGGGTCCATTAAGTCCAAACAAATGCATGATTTAACTCATATTTATTGGATGAAAGTTGTATCCTATTAAGTATGTAACACATTTAAAAAATTTTATGTTTACATAATACATATAAAAATATTTATTTCTGAAATACTACGGTGAACTATAAAATGGTAAAACTGGAATTTTCATCAAATTTTGAAATGAATGATTTAATCTCAAATATTTAATAAATAATTTTTTTTAGAAAAATGTGAGGAAATTATTTCATTTATTATAAATAAAATATTTCATAAGATTTCATTTTATCAACTCCCCCACTCTTACCCTTTTCCACCCCTGGGAAAAACCTCATATCAAGTATTCAAAAAAAATGTGACAAGATATGGATGTTCATATTTCTCAATCCACAGTGGAAATATAGGCAAAGTAATAATTCCATCAAGAGTCAATATTAATAAATTTTAAATTAGTTTTCTCCTAAATTGTGTCAAAAAAAATCCAGTGAGATTCATAACACTAATCATAGAGAAACAAGTCATGGGTATACCATGCCACTAATTCCCCAAATGTGTGTGTGCCAACCATTTAAATCTCATATCTCCCCCTTTTATCCAGTATATTCAGATAAAGTAAAACAATTTTTATTACATGGATTAATTCACCGAACATATTCTATATTTCCTTTCAATAATATTTCAAGACCCACTCACTTAAGAATTCTTGAAATTCAGACCATAATCTCCAAACCTAGATATACCCATATATTGTATATTTCATCACTCCCCTCATTTATTATTATTTTTTGTCTTTTTTAGTTACACTTGGAACAAAACTCACACTCAACTCTTAACCTGTGTCTGATCTCCCCACGAAACTAATTATAATAGGTATAACAAGATTAAAGGTTGAGGAAGAGTAGTTTTTGACCTGTCCAAGACACAACCCAATGTTTTTTTGAGGGAGTACAAAATTCTGATAATAGGTACACACACATAGGTAAATTTGGTATAGTAATGGAACCGATCAAAAGATAAATGAACTTATGGATAAACCAATGATTTTTTAACCTAACTTGACTATAACTTCAACCGAGTAGAAAAAATTTCACAAGTCATGGTTGAGTGAAAATTTGTGTGGAGAAATCAATGATACAATTTACCATGAAAAAAATATCACAAATAATGATGTCAAAATCTAAATGGTTTTACAATGACACAACCAATCATATTATTGATGACTTAAATTTTTATAAAATATAAGCCTTGATAATGAAATATTACTCATGTTTCATGTTTATCATGCCACTAATTAATTATGAAATTATGCATTTTCCATATATTCCATATCTAAGTGAGAATGTTACATGATATGTTTTTTGTTTTTTTTGTTTTTTTGAATATTTGAGCAAAAAAGTTAACAAAAAACATACACAAATGAAAATATTAAATAACTACCCAAAAATATTGTCCCCTCCCCTACACTTAAAATATTACATTTTCTTAAATGTGAACTTATGAAATTATACGTGCATATAAAATTCTGAATATTAAATAGTACAAAAAATATAAAATTGAAAGGGTTAGGAATTAGTATGATATTATCAAGTGATGATGGGGTCATGTAGTGTGATGAAATCAACTACATCGGTAGGAAGTCCCTTAATGTATTTATTTAAACATGTACCATTGACTGTATATATTCTTTCAGTGACATCTTGTGTGATCTCCACTACACCATAAGAAAAAGCATTAGATACAATATAAGAACCCTTACTATATAGAATGCAACTTATCGGGCATGAGATTTAGTCTTGAACTGTATAGAAGGAATTTCTCCCCAATGTGAAACTCTCTTTAGTGCATTATTCTATCGTGATCTACTTTTTATCATTCCTTGTAGAGAATTGAGTTCTCATATGATGATAATAGAATTTCCTCAAGCTTTTGAATTTGTAGATTCCTTTGAATCCTAGCTTGGGCCAAATCCAAGTATCATTTACTTATAGACTAATAATCCCGATGCTTAACTTACATAGAAATATGTCATGCTTTCCCAAAAAAAATACAAAATGGGGAAATATCAATGGGTGTCTTGTTTGTTTTCCTATAAGTCCAAAGTTCACCATCAAAGCGCTTTCTCCAATCCTTCCTATTCGGTTGCACAATTTTCTTCAAAATTTGTTTCAACTCACGATTTGAACCCTCAGCCTGGACATTTTTTTGGAGGTGGTGTGGGGTTTATGTTTTGTATGTCACCCCATAATTTCAAAGGAGTGAACCAAAATTCTGATTGGGGGAGTGTTTCCCTTGGTCAATTATGATGTCCTTTGCTACTCCAAGCCTACAAAAAATTTGGGTCTTGAAAAATTCCACTATATCATAAGATTCATTAGTCCTGGTGGCCTTATCCTCCAGCCATCTACTCACATAATCAATAGAAATAAAAATATACAAAACACCAAATGAACTTGGAAGAAGACCCACATAATCAATTCCCCAAACATCAAAAATATCACATAATAATATGGGTTGTTGGGGAATCTCGTGTTTCCTAGAAATGTTCCAAGTCTGTTGCAAATAAAATCACAACTTGAAAAAAATGAGAACCATGGAATAATCTAGGAAAATATAATCTAGTGTCTAAGAATTTCCTATGTGTCCCCTATGGTTCATTGTGTTGACCACAAGCAATTTTATGACAAAAATGTAAAACAGACTCAAACTCGTGATAAGGAAAACACATCCTAATAACTTGGTCACTACACATGCGCCATAGGTAGGGATAATCCCACAAATTAAATATATAGTCAACATTTAATTTTTGGACATGATGTTTCTTTAAATTTGTAGGTATTTTAGAGGCAACAAGCTAGTTAACAAAATCTGCATGCCAGGGATGAGTACCTGAGATGGTACAAATATTCTCATCGGGGAAAGTGTCCTGAAGTGGTACCTAGTCTAAGGTGTCATCCTCTAGTGTGTGATTAAGCCTACTCATGTAGTTTTCACTGCTAGTTTTTATGACCCCTTCTTTTCCTTTATCTTAATATAAAATTCCTAAAGAAGGAGCATCCATAAGATAAATCTAGGCTTTGCATCTGGCTTCTTCAAGAGGTACCTCAGAGCTATATGGTAAAAAACAACTACTTCAAAGACCAATGAATATGAACAAACTTTATCTAAATCAAATATTATGTAATGAAACTCTTTTTCCATGGTTGTGTTCTTTTATTAGGCTAAATCCATTCTCCTCAATGCATAGGAAATCACATGTGAGCTTCCCTCCACACTCTGATATAAAACAACTCTGACCATGAAGTTGGAGGCTTCACACCTAAGCTCAAAAGGATGCTCCCACTATGGGGGATTTATTTTTTTTGAAAAGGTGGAGGTTATGCCTCTTATATTAAAATCAAATAAAAGATAGTAACCAAAAAGGGAGTAAGGGAAAACCGGGAAAACCCAAAAAAAAACCATTTGTTTATCTTTTTCAGAAGTTGCTCAGTTATCCTTCGTTCTTCTTCTCTAATTGCATCCAACTCTGCTTGTCCATGCTCTTGTCCTCGACCTCTTGATCTCCCTCTAATTTCACTTTACCTACACGAGAGAGATTGAATTCTTTCATAAAGTGTCTCATCATCAGTGCTCTCTGAACCTGATCTATCCTATTTTTCCTCCTTGTATTTTTCAGGAGAAGCATCTTTTTTCCCTGGCATATTCATTTCTTCTGCAATTAGTGGATCAACCACCATTGGGGAAACAAACTATGATTGTGTCTTTTTATAATATACAAGATGTAAGCCTTTTTACCTTTTAAATTCACTGAAAAAACCATCCTTTCCTGTAAGATTTTTTGATCAACCTCTAGTTTTGCTTCTTCTCTAACTTGATCTTTATTGTTAGGATCATCAACATGATGAACATTTTCCTCTTCTATACAAATATCAACCCAAGAATTATTATTTTTAGAGGTGGATGCACATACATTGGGTGAGTCTGGGTGGTCACCCTTTTTATCAACTTTAGATTCCTCTTACTGAGAAACACATTACACCACTGTGGGGGCTGTATGATTGGTGGAGTGGTCAGACACTTCTTTGGCTCATCAAATTAAGTCTTTCAAGAATAATCAAACACAAAATAAAAATCCTTTTGATGTAATCATGACATAGGTATATCAATATTACTAAAATCATTGATGAAGCGCCGATAAAATCTTGCATTCCCTAGGAAAGATCTTACATCACACACACATGAAGGATAGGGTAAGGATGAAATAATATCTACCTTAGATTTATCAGCCTTTATCCCACATCTTGACACTACGGTCCCTAAGATAATTCCATGATCTACCATGAAAGGACACTATTAAAAGTGTAATATTAGATTCTTTTCAATACAAAAATTCAAAACCTTTCCTAAACTAGAGATACAATCATCAAATGAAGAACCATACAATGTAAAATCATCCATAAATAACTTTATGTAGGTCTCAATGAAATCTGAAAAAATACTCACCATGCATCTCTGGAAGGTACCCGGGTCATTTTAAAGTCCAAATGTCATCCTTCGGTAGGCAAACATACCTAATGGACAAATTAATGTTGTTTCTCCTGATCCTCCGGAGCAATAGGAACCCAAAAATATCTAAAAAATCCATCCAAGAAACAATAGTTTGTTTTCCTAGCTAGTCTCTTAAACATTTGATCAATAAATGAGAGGGGGAAATAATCCTTTCCATTGAGATGATTTATTTTACAATAATCAATACACACAAACACCAACTATTATATACCCTCATTGGAACTAACTCACGTTTATCGTTTTAATAACAGTAACACCACTTTTCATAGGCACAACCTGAATAGGACTCGCCCAATGAGAATCTAAAATGGGGTAAATTTTACCTACCTCGACCAATTTTTAAACTTCTTCTTTAAAAACATCCAAAAGAGTTGGATTCATTATTTTTTGTGGATTCCTCACTAGTTTATCCCCATCATCCAAAATAATTCTATGCATGCAAATGGAGGGGTTAATACTAAATATTTCAGCCAAGGTCCACCTGATTTCCCTGATGTTCTCCCTCAAAAGATTCAAAATCTTTTCTTTAAGTTCAAAATGGAGATTGTTAGCAATGATAATAGGTAATTTATTACCACTTAACAACTATGGGTATTTTAGTTTTGGTGGAAATGGATTGAGTTCTAATGAAGGGGGGTGATGTATGGATAGAGAAATTTAATGAACTAAAATATGTTCACAATGAACCTAAGTTTTAGAATATAAATAATCAAAATCATAGAATAAAGCATCAAATCCATTAGCATACTCAACCGCCATGTCATAATCAGAGTGAGAGTTATCCAAATAAGAATATGAATCCACATCAAAATCAAATATAAGAGATTTTTGTGCATTAGAAATAGGTGTGGAAGTGATATTATACATCAAAATAGAACCAATAATAATAATATCCCTAATCATATGACAATTAAATTCCATGGGTTTTTTATTTGGTGGTTCAAAATGGGAGATAACAAAAGTAGAATGGACCTCTAAGGGGTACTTTATAGAGTCCATAACATTAAATATCACAAATTCATCTCCAAACTCCATGGAAAGTGTACCCTCATAGGAATTTATGATCATTTTTTAAGTTTTTAGGAAGGGCCTACCTAAGATAATGGGAGCATGAGAATTTACCTGATCATCCTTCATGTTAATCACATAGAAATCTACTAGAAAGATTATGTCTCTTACCTAAACAAGTACATCCTCAAGGACTCCTGCTGGATATGTTGTAGCTCTGTTTGCCAAATACACCACTACTCTTGTTAGCTTTAACTCACCAACCTTTAAATAAGAGAAGATAGAGTGAGGCATCCAATTTATGGAATCATCTAGATCACATAAAGCATTCTAAAAGTGTAACTATCCTATGGTGAATGGGATGGTGAATGTCCTGGGATCCTTTCACTTTGTTGGAATTACTAGAGTCAGTGTAATGAGAACTGACACATTCCTTCCAAGATTGATCCTCTCATTTCCATTGAGCCCTATTCTATTGGTACAAAGTTCTTTTAAAAATTTGGTATACCTGCGGATTTTCTTTATTTATTCAAGTAGAAGGATGTTGATCTTGAAATGCTTGAATGTATCCAAATCTTCTTTTTTTTTATCCCATATTCAAACATCTTCTTGGTTTGTACAAACTATTTGTAAATGTAAGGGGGTTAGGAGGAATATCATAAATCCTTTTCTTACCTTTGTCTTTATCCTTAGGCTGCTCATCAGTTGTTCTTGAATGGGGCCTATCCAGAGTTGAGGTGAATCTCAGTGGAACAATGAGTGTAGATGTATTAGTTTTTTGCTTCAAAATTCTCAATGTGATGGAACTAACATTCCCATTGATATTTTTATTAGGTTTGAAGGTATATTTCAGGAATTATAACTTACCAGTTCCTGGATTCCAGTGGCAATCTGGCTCATTTGAGTCTTCAACTCTCTCAACTCCTAACCTTGACTCTTCATCTCATTTGTTGATTAAGAAAAATTTATTTTAAAGTTCATATGTGCTATAATCTACCTTGGGTGGGGAGTTTCCTTATTGTTGTCTTGTTGATTCTTGGGATTCAAATCACATTTGGGGTTGTTGGAAACCCTGCTGGTAAGGTGGAGGTTACTGGTAATTTTTCTGAAAAGGGGGCCTTTTTTTTTTGTCCAAAGCGATACCCCATGTCCGATTCATCCTTCCACCCTTGGTTGTATATTAGAAAAAATTAATCGTACTTATTTTGGGTATGTGGTTGTTATTTTTGTTGATATGGTCTCCAAGGGAATACCACCGAACAATCTTTTGTCTCTCGTAGTTGGGGGAAACAGTCAGTCGAGTAGTCTGTTTCAGTGTAAATTCCACAAGGTATCACAGGAGTGGGTTGGGATGTATTTTGAGAAAAGGAAATATGACTCACCATTGTGTTCAATTATTCCAACTTGGTATCAATAAAATTATTTTCAAAAGAGGAAGGACTTACCTGATGTACTCCTCTAACAAGTGGTATAACTCAATCACTAAATTATTGGGAGTTTTGTGCCATCTTGTTGATCAATGCATGTGAAAATGCTGGTGTTTTGTCGACCAATGCTCCTCTAACTGTGGAATCCACTGTTCTTATCTCCATGGGGATGAGTCCTTTATATAAGCACTGGATGAGAAGTTTCTCACTAATTTGGTGATGCAGGCAGCTTGAAAAAAATTCTTGAATTGCTTTCAGTACTCATAAATTGACTCCCCTTGTGCTTTATTGATCCCTGATATCTCATTTTGAATGGAAGCGGTACTCGATGATGGAAAAAAAATATTCAAGAAAAGAAGTTTCAAATCATTCCAGCATGTTACATCTTTAGGTTTTAAGTAATACATCCAATCCTTTGCAGTTTCATCAAGTTAGAATGTGAATGCTCTTAGTTTTATTTGATCTTCAGATAAATTAAATGGTTTTAAGGTTAATAAGACCACATTAAATTATTTTAAATGTTTTTTTGGATCCTAACTAGAAAATCCTTGTAATTTTGGAAGTAGATGAATTAACCCAGATTTTAGTTCAAAGTCCAATTCAAGATTTGGGTATGCAATACAATTTGGTTAATAGTTAATATCTAGTGCAACCAATTCTTGAATGCTTCTATTAAGTTCATTATTATTATTTTTATCCACTGGTTCCTGTTTTATGTTGGATTCATAAGTTTTTCAAATTTCAATGTTCTTATATTGTATGAATTCCCCATTTGGGTAAATGTTGACACTTCTCATAGACCGATATTTCCTGATTCAAGCCCTAAGGATGTGTTTAATATTAGGGTCTAGATCAAAGAGATCCTTAAGATGTGATTATGTCATGAATCATAGAAATTGGGAAAATTAGACCATAATATTATGAGAATAAGTTTCAATTTATGGTCTAATATAGAAGAAAATAAAGAGGAATAAGGAAGAGATAGAGATAAAAACAAACAAAAATTTAGAATGGGGAAATAAGAAGAAAGAATTAAGATAAAACAAAATTATAAAATAAAAGTGAAAAAATACCTCTAATTAGTTGAATAAAATAATTTCCTCCCTAGAAAAAAGATTCAATTTGAAAGGTATTATCATTGGTGATCTCAAATGATGTTCAAATTTAGGCTATTTAGGCGAAGTAGAGTGACTGACCAAGGTCTTCTATCAAAGGAGGAAGTAATTTAAAAAAATATATTAAAGGTATTTTGAAAATAAAATTAAATAAAATAAACACGCTATTTAAAATGACGGGGGTTTATTGTTTATAAAATAAGAAGAAATATGCTTGAAGAAGATCGTAATTTTTTTTTGTTTTTGTTTTTGATATAAAATTTGATTAATAAAACAAAAAAAAAGAATATGTTTTTTAGAAAATATTTTAAAATTTGTAATCAATATAAATATACCTCTTCACTTACTTATTGATCATTATCATTTAAATTAACATCCACTTAATTATGATACCTTAATTTGTTATTATTAATACCCTTGTGTGTTTTTTTATCAATTGTTCAATTGATTTCTTAGTTTATTATAATTTTAAAACCCAATTCATGGATCATATATTTTTTAATTACAGTATCTTAAGGATTCAAAATAAATAAATGAACAAGGTTAGAGGTAGATCGAATACGTACTAAGAAAACTACTCTTCCATAGGCGGCGCAGTCATCGTAGAAACGAATTGCATTTGAAAATATTTATAAAGGGTATAAACCAATCTCATTTGTACTATTTGATTTCCATCCCAAAGAGGAATATAAATTGAAAAATAAAATTGAAAATTATATAATAAATTGATGATAAACTAAGATTTTATTGAAAGTACAACAACATTACAACAAAGAAGTGGAAAATAAGATCATTTTGGAAGAGATCCTAGCTTGGTAGCTTCCCTCCTATAATTGTTTATTAAAATGGTATGGAACCAATTCTCTTATTCTCCCAATACATTAATGAAGGTCTAAATCCTTAAAAATAATAAATATAAATATTTATAGAGTGGAGGGGAGTCCAGGTTTAAAGAGGTTTCAATTGTGAATGCGGAAATTCGGCCAAAAAAATTAATAAAAATTTCACTTCCAGGTTTACCTCCACAAAGCATGAAACAGATATCCTTAAAGTAGGTTTATTTGGAAAAAAAGTTATTCTCTATCTCCTCTCCAAATTTGGGTCCAATATATACACGAATGAAGAATTTATGGCCCAAATACTGAGGTAATGTCCAATATGGTGAGTCCAATCCAGCTTTAACTTTATGGCCCATTAAGTCTAAAAAAATCATGATTTAGCTCATATGTACTGAATGAATGTTGTATAAAATTAATTCAGGAAAATAGTTACAAAATTTTAAGTTCAAATAATATATATAAAAATATATATGTCTGAAATACTATAGTGAACTATAAAAAGGGAAAAATTGAAATTTTCATCAAATTTTCAAATGAATGTTCTAATCCCAAATATTCTATAAATAAACATATTTAACACAATGTGAGTAAATTATTTTATTTATTATCAACAAAATATTCAATAAAATCGTGTTTTATTAGTTTTTTTCCACCGCAACACTTTAACTAAGTGAGTTTTTTTGTTTCATAGAACTTTGTCTTTACGATCTAAGATCTTCACTAGATGATCTTAATATGAAATACTATTTTCCATTGGTACTACCTTTCAATTTAGTACATGAGGGGGGTTTGGTATAAACTCCATAAATAGGGATACACATAACACATCATGTACTTGATATTGGTTAGGTGGGATCACTAGTTGATAGGCCACTGCTCAGATGCGATCAAGGATCTCAACGGGCCCAATGTATCTAGGACTAATCTATAACGTCTTTCCAAAAATCATGAATTTAATCTGTTGTCATATATGAAGAAAAAATTTATCTCTAAACTAAAACTCTAGATCTTTTCTATGATTGTATGAATAGATTTTTAATTCACTATTTATGAATTTTATATGACTTTGAATGGGTTGAACCTTATCTATCATTTATTGGATAAGATTGGGTCCTATAAGATTTATCTATCTAACTTCATCCTAGAATGTTGGGGTCTGAAACCTATTCCCATATAAATCCCAATAAGGTTAAATTTTAATGAAATAATAGAAACAATTGTTATATTATATCTTCACTAAGTTAAGGTGATATTCCCAACATCCTTGGAAATCCATCGAAGATGATATTAGCATATCCTCTAGAGTTTGAACGGTCCTTTCATACTTACCACCCATCAGAGAGTGATAATATGATTTAAAGCTTAGTCTAATATACAATACTCATTAATGGATTATCTAAAACCTTAATTTATACATCATATATAGATAAGATAAAACAGATAGGGAACTTCATGCAGTATTACCCCTTCTCTCATGAATATCATGGAGTGTTGGTCAAGAGATAAATATTCCCAGATAGAAATGAAGTGCACTGACCTAGTAATGTGATCGATGTCAACCTAGATGTTATTATTACCTTTAGGTTATATGGGGAGTACTTTGTTGAAAACCATGGTAATTTTATCCCATTTTCATGCTGGTATAAGAAATAGTTAAACCATACCCTTATAATTTTATAACTCATCCTTGACTTGTTGACATATCATGCATCGAGATACAAACCATGAAATATACCTCATTATGTTATCCCAAAAAAAGGTTTACTTCAAATATCTATACATATTATTTCTTACTAGATAAATATATTAGGATAAAATATGTTCATTATCCATAAGTTTCCTCTTAAGTGCTAATTTTGATGGGATGCATATTCAGGTTCCAACCCTTATAATTCCATATTCATCAAATTTGAACATTGGAATATTTGATACCTTCTTCTGAAGCACCTCATCATCTCTTGAAGCCTCCTTTATTATTTCAAGATGGATGTTTGTGTAGTTATTTGACCAATATAGGATAAAGATACTTTTATTATTCCCATGTCTATCCTTTGCATGTCTATAAAGATTGGATCCCTTGAAATCCTCATAATAGATAAGGTTGTGCGATAATTTCAACTTAAATAATCTACCACTTTGTTTGATTTCACGACATATTAATGGATTGGACAATCATATCATTTGATTATCTCAAAATACCATCATTTCTATATATTAATATCATTTTTTTTGAATATATACTTGAGTATTTTATGATCCATATATATATGAAACACTTTTATCCATAGAGGTAATGCCACCATATCTTCTGTACGAATATCACTCTAGCTAATTCAAGATCATGATTTGGGTATTTGTTCTCATGGATAATTATTTGGTGGGATGAATAGTCTATCATTTTTTATCATGCATGAGTACAAAACACAATTTTTTTTGGATTAATCACTATAGATCACAATATAATTCCCCACTGATGGGTAATTTGAGAATAGGTGAAATGATTTTCCTCTTCTTTGGCACTTTAAGACTTTATCCTCATTGATAATTACATGAAAAATTGACTCGATTTTGAGTTAGATTTATTTTTGATAATGAAAATCATGAGAAGTTTCTAAAAAATAAATGATAGTTCATAACTAATCCAAGGAAGCTTTAGATTTCCAAAATAGATTTTGTCCTTGTCCATCCTCCAATTACCTTAGTTTTTAAAGGATTTACAAATATCACTTTACTGGTGATAACTTGTCCCAATAAAGTTTCAATATCAAAAAAAATCATATTAATTGTACTTCACATATAAAATTTATTTTTTCAAAGACTTCAGTACAAAATAAAAATGTTCCACATATTCCCCCTTTCTTTTTGAGTAGATAATAATATCATCTATAAAGACTAATACAAATTTCTCTAGGTAATCCCTAAAGACTCCATTCATTAATCCCATTATTATTTATAAATAATTAGTGTGTCCAAAGGGAATCACTATGAACTCATAGTTCCCATAACTTTTATAAAAAGAAGGCTTGGGGATATCCTCCTTCTTCACTATTACATGATAAAATACATATTGAAGATATACCACTAAGAAATATTGGGATCCACATAGTTTATGTAACAAGTCATCAATTAGTGGTAGAGGATACTTATTATTTATCATTATCTTGTTGAGCTCATGATAATCAAGGTTGTGGTACGTTTACCCATTCTTCTTTTTAAAAAAGGGGACTGGTGAAAACCTCAAGGAAGCACTTTGGTGTATGAACCCTTTATCTAGATCCCTCCATAGTTTCTTCTTTATCTCTTTGAGTAAAAAAACAAACATTCAATGTAAATTATTTTATATTAGTAATGATTTGGGTATAATCTCAATTGAAAATTTAACATATCAATTAAGAGGAAGACCAGAAAATTCTTTAGAAAAAACATCAGCATATTCCCCCGCATTGGGAATGCATTCAATGATGATATTTTTTGTAGTTTCATTCATTTATGATAGATATTCTCTATCACAAGTCAAAAATAATCATTCTAGAGATGTAGATACCAAATAAGATTCATCCTTATCCTTGAAATTTCATAGAATCAGAGGTTGAATCAGGATATAGAGGGTGATTTCCATTTATAAAAAATTTATTTTGGATCTATATAAGGAAATCTAATCCATGAAAAGAATATAATTGAATTATATTAAAGGAATTATCATAAGTTATTCTGGGAATTTCATATCCTAAATATGGGTAGGGTTTGATCTATATTCTAAGGATGAAATAATTAACCCATTCATTGTCTTCACCGATAACTCAACGTCCATGTTTTTATGTAGTGTTTGGAAAGTTATACTAAACTTCTATGATATGAACAAATTAATATACCTAAAATCAAAGAATTATGTTCTCTATTCATGAATTAATCACTATTGTTCCTATAACCACATAATTTTTGGAACCCACCTTAGTAGTTTTAATGGAATAAGCTCACACATGATTCCATGGAGGTTATAGGCATTGATTTTACCCAATAAACATTGAATTAGGGAATTATCATTCATAGTGTATGTTTTTCTTTAAATTGAAACACCTTACTAGTGGATAAGGATTCAATGGAGAATTCTTTTCTTCTATCATAATGGTGGGTTTTTCTTATCAGTAATTGCTTTCTTGATGCCCTTACTTCACACACCTAAAGCATTTACTTATCCCTATTAGTCAATTTCTATATGTTTATTCCCACAATTTTTACTTATGGAATATTGGGATTCCATTCCACCATTATATTTATCCATCATACTACTAGAATGAAACTCCACTTTCCACTTCTTATCCCCATGAAAACCTTGAGGTTCATTGATATTCATTTCTACTTTAAGGGAACGTCATAAAAGTTCCTCATAACTATCAAAGAAGTTGAAAAATTTATGTTCTGGGGGTAATGATAGATATGTATGCATATTATTTAAGTCTTGTGAAGTTTTCCTTACACACACCAATGGATTCATCATCATTTTCTTGAGGTTAAATAAGACCCTCTCTATTCTCAGTATAATAGTGCGAGGAAAATATTTGTCAAAAAATATTTTTTGTAACTCATTCCACTTCATCTCTTCAATCTCCTCCTTGGGTGCTGAATTTTTTTACGAATGTCTTCCATTGATCAGCTTCTCGTTCCATACCATAATAAAACAAAACAAATTTCTATTTCTAATATAATTAAAGTATGGTTAAGATCCTCCTAATAGAGTTGATCTCTTGTAATGGGATTATTATATTGGAAGATCCACTAAAATTTGGAGGCCTTTTTCACATAATGGTCTCAATTTCAACTTACTATTTCTTAGAGGGATTTTATAATTCCACCTAATTAATGATTAGATTCAAAACTTGAGTTAGTCGAGAAATTATTGCTAATAATTTCTTGAATCTTGTTTTTATCAGGTTTGGAATCCCATTTGGGAAGCCATTGCATTGCCTCTTGCATTAATTGTTGACTCAGATTCTCTAATTTCTACCCACTTGACTAGAAAGAAAAAGGATATTTTGATAACAGTGTTTTTAAACTATTGAACACATAAATTGGAAATCATGAACATTAAATGGATAACTAATAAATAACATATATCCTTCATCCTATGGATTTCTAGGTTTTAATCTAAATTATATGTGATCTATTTCCTAAAATAATGTTTTATGGTCATTTGTTTCCATTAATAATGGTTTATAAAGAGATCATAAATTTACCAATGCATATACCCTAGAAGTGTCAAACCAGATATGTAGAAAGGCCCATTTTTATACACCAGGGGACGATCAAATCTAATTCAATGCACCATTTCAAGGTTATATCTCTTATTTACATATATATTAGAGACGCATCCACTTGAACAATCCAAACAAGGATTTATTTTCTTGGAAACCACATACTCTAAACCTTAACAAAATTTAGGGTTGTTTTCCTACATTTAGTCTTATCCTTAAGTATTTTAGTAAGATTTTTATAATCCCAGTCCCAAAAAATAACCATACATTTCTCTGATACCAACTATGATAGCCCATATTTTTAATACATTTTATTTCATGATTTATTACATAAAGGTACACATTATACAATCCCAAAAGATCTTTAATACTAATTTATTTTAGGTATGAGGAACATAACAAAATATATTGAAACATAAATACAAAAACATTATATAAAACCTCTAAAATGTGACCATATATTCCTTGTATTTTCTAAAAATGTATGAGATAATATGGGGCATAAATAAGAAATGGGGGAGCTATAAAGCCCAGTAAGGTATTAAACAAAAAATAAAATTTGTTAATGAAATACATATGAACCAAGGGTTATATCAATGTAACATAATATGTTTGAGAAACTTAATCTTGAACAACATGACCTAATATAACAAGATACCATAAAGGCTATATGGGAATGTAGAAACAACATTAAACAAGACATCATTGACATAGGTCAAGGATAACATACAAGATATCATAATATGGTGAAAAAAGTAAAATAGTGGATTAGGTTTACTCTTTATTCCCATACATGACGTCACATGAGATGAAAACATTACCCAATACATTAGAGCACTATCTAAGGGAACCCATCATAATATGCAAATTCTCATGTGTGACACATAGATTGTTCAATGTAAGGAATTTTTTCATAAAATTTAATAACATGATTAAGGATTTTGGTTAACATACATGGACGTATAAAATAATTTTATTATAGGTATATTTAGGTGAATATTCTTTAGTGGGAATGGGTATGTATATTCATTATACAAAATTTTAGCATGGAATATCACAAATTAATTTTGTCAACATAATGGTGGTACAAAAAGGTTCATGGGGGGATTAATGAGAGAAATGGGGGGTCTCTAATCACTTTGAAATAATAATGGTAGTACGAGGGATATGTTATAATATATCCCAGTATAAAAAAAATGGAAAACAGAAGGCATGACATAAAAGAGGTGCTTTAATTAAGAGAATGAGAGGATGCCTAACAATGAGATGTTATTTCTAAGAGCTTGGAAGGAGCTTATTAAGAGTTTGGGGATGCCTTGAGAGGGATCTATAAGGTAATTTTACATTAATTTTATGATCTAAGAGTTTTTAGTGAAGAGATATGACATGTTTGTGTGATTTATATAGAAAAATGGAGGAGATTTTTGTATTAATTTCCAAATTTAGGTTTTGGACTCTATATGATAAAGTAATAAAAATCACAAACAATACAATGGATTTTTACCATGTATTCTAAAAAAATTAATTTTTTTTCATTATTTTACATTTTTAATAACTGATGTAATTAAATTTATACACTTGGTGATGTGAAATTGATTTATGTTTATAAAGAATTGAATTTAAAACCTTAAAATATAATACAGTTTTTGGAGGATTCATTATGGGTTTATAAAATTCATAAAATAACCTTAAAAAATTATTTTAAAGGGGAAATATATATTTGGACATTTATAACTTTTATGTAATGTATTTTATTACTTTTGGTTTACTATGATTACATTATACACAACATATATTTATATTGTGTCTGATTTTGACCCAAAAAATTTGACTACCTCCAAAAAATATTAAAAAATCATCATTTTATAATTTATACATGATGATTTAAAAAATAGTATTTATTTTATCTAAATAAATCTATATGTATAAAAATAGACATGTTTAAATAAAAAATACATTTTTTTGAAAAATACTACTATTCAGACATTAATAGTTTTTTGACCCTTATAAAAATTATTTTTGACTTCATAAAATTAAATTATAGTTTATATTTGATAATAATTATTTAATAATAATATTTTATTTGAATAGAATTTATTTCAAAAAAAAAATGAATTCATTAATTTTTTTTGCCTCGATTGAAACTCTATGTTTCTCAAAAATATACTTTTTGTTTCACCGTATCATAATATAATTTTTATTAATCTCATTATTGAATCATTTAAAAAAATATTGAAAAGGGATATATATAATTATTATTTATTTAAAATAAAAGATAAAAATTCATTCTATTTCAATCTAGATACATAGTCCTTTATTACACTAGTGAATACTTTATGGGTAAGTTGTGTGATGGTGATATTTTCTTAGGGTGGTTCAGCGTACATGGTTTAGGTAGTAGCACCCCAAACACTTCATGGTATGTTTCTCTTAAACAAATTATATTTATATCCTATCTTTCATGAATCAATGAGCCTATATGGAACACAACATATCCATTAAACTTAAATTTTCCAACTCTGTGATTTGAATTTTAAAAATTTTATATACACGGTTGTGTTCAAGATGATATTTAGAGTCTAATAGGATTAACTTAATTTTCAATGAATAGTAACCTACCCTTATGAATAGTAACCTACCCTTAAGAATAGTAACTTACCCTTATGGATAGTAATATTACTCTAATGAATGGTATCTATACCATTGATTGTGTAAATGAATTTAGCCATCTTAAAAATAAAGATGAAAATTTTAGGTGTTTATATTTTTCTATTAAATAAAAATTTTAATTAAATATTTAATTAATCGTATTTATAATTTTTTTTTTGAAAAATGGACTTCATTTTTGAATTCCACACACCGAAAAATGGTTAGGGTGAATTTTTGGGATTTTTCTAAAATACTTGAATTTTTGATGAATAGTAAAATCTGATAATTCACAATAAATTATAACTAATGGATTAATTGAGTCATTGATGATGATCTGATGATGTAAAACCAATTGGTTCTAATTCACATACAAATATTACCGTTATTTGTCATGGAATACTGACTATTTGTTTTCTTGAGAGGAAATAATAAATTAATGAATATAATATTCAGAAAACCCCTCTCCCCTCCACTATATAAACCACCCCTCACCCCCTCTTCCTCCCACACAACTCAAGCTTTAAGACATGAATAAATTATGCCAAATAGTCTTCCCATTCCCTCTCCTCACGTCCAAGACCCACTGGTCTTACCAAAAGGCAAAAAACAAAGGCCTTAAAAAGATTCTCAAGGAGGTGTACTCAAGAGGTGAACCTTCCTTCCCTTTTCTCTCAATCTCTTTTACAAAGTTCCATTATTTTGTTCTCCTTTCTCAAATCCCCTCATCCAAATTACATGATAATTAAAGTACCTTAAATGTACTATATTTTCATTTTTCTAATTGAATATTTCATCATAATCTCTCTTTCCCCCCTCCTTTTATACATTAAATACAAACACCGTCCGAGATGTGTAAATTTATCACAGTCAAGGATGACGGGTTTTCAATTTGCATTAATATCTTCAATACTGGCCATGAAACATTTTCAATGGTTGAAAAAGGTCATAATATATTTATTTTTTCTTGATTAATGTTCTGTAATCATTACACATTCATTATATGGAATAATAATACAAAACAAGTTTATTGTGCACAAAACCGCCAAGCCAAATCCAAGCGTTTATTTTAACTCATCGAATGAGTCATCCTCATGGTATATAACCAGAATAATTACAAAATAATTTATATCTCTTTAATGTCACTAGTAATATATATTAACAATTCTGTATGTTTAACCATATTTCAAACAAACATCCATTCATGAAAACAGTTAAACAAACCATGAAACCAAGTAAGAAAATGCTTCCAAAACAATAAAATTGAATCTCTTAAAACCAACAAAAAGGACATTAAGGAACTTAATAAGGTTATAAAATATCAATTACATGTTTATGAGGTTGTGGAATTATTAATTAATGGTACTAAATTTGATTATTCAGGTCGTTAAGAAAAAACAAAAACATCTTCGAGCATAAGGTAAGGGATTGCTAAAATCAATTTTCATTCTTTGAGTTAAACATCTATTTAATTGGTTGAATTGTTCCAAGAATATGTTTGAAAGACATATGATTTATTTATACTATATATCCACTTATATTTTTTGTATTTTTATTTGTCACACATAAATACTTCATTGATTTATCGTCACCCTAATGACACAATCTTTGTAAGGGATCCTCTCTCTCACTTTTGTTCAAGAATATCCCCTATGTTGTGCTATTATATTTTAAATTCCTAATGATGGGGTATAATTTTTAACCTCTCCCATACTTCACTTGTTACATATAAATAATTTAATACCCCTTTACCTCTCATTAAAACTTCTCAATAACACTCATTACCATGCCGAAATGTTTGTAAGGGGTTTCTCATCTCACTTTCATTTCTGTGAGATTTTCATCGTTTTCCACTTATTTCTTGTATGTGGTATATCTGTACTAAAATTTGATATATAATAAAATTATTCTATTTATATTAATGTTATTAAATGATTCATTTTATTGTTATTATTTTCTGGTCATATGATTCGATCGATTACATTGTGGTAAGAGACTTTGTCTCAACTACTATTTCGTTGGGACTAACTTTGTATTGTGCACTTAATAATCCTTATGTGGTGTGCCTACTGACCATTTGAGATCAGTTTTAATTTGAAATTATATTTATATTAAATATCCATAATATCATATCATGTATATTTATGTTGTCTAAACCGTATACCATTTTACATACGGTGTTTATTTTGAAAGTTATTTTAATTATTAGAATATTGATGAATCTGTGTACTCTACTCTATATGAATATTGAAAAGGTATATTGCTATTGTATTGAATCAACGTATAAAGAATGATTTGGAAATTCAGTGGTGGGTGTGGGCCTCTATATCCCCTCGATGCATCGGTAGGTCTCATGAGACAAATCAGTTTGGCGACAAACCCTTCGAGTTTGTTTCCAAAAATCAGACGGGTTACTACCCACAGAACTAAACCATTTTAACGGTATTATGGTTTCATGTTCCAGATACATTACATCCAATTAATAATCATTAACTTTATTCATTATTAGTTATTATTATTATCCATGAGGTTTTAACTATGACAAAATCTACGGATGCATTTTCATTATTAGTTTTTAAAGGCATTAGTTTTTCATTTATTCACTATGCCATATTGATTATGTCTGCTTTATTATGATTCGCTTATTATTATACTCATTATTATGCTATTTTTAACCCTTAATGAGCATTTGATCTCACCCCTTTTATTGTTTACCATCAACTGGTGATGAAGAGAATGTCATTTATTGAGTTCATGTGGTTACAGTTTTTAGTTTTTGTTATGTATGGTATCTTGTAACCTTTTTCAATGTAATTTGTGTTACATGTATGTATCTAGTTTATTCAAGACTACTAAACTAATCGTTCCTTCAGGATTTTTCATTCATTATAACCATTTCAATATCACAAGTAATGCACCAGCTCCAGTCAATAGGGGTCGGGGTGTTATATAGGTTGTGATCTCAATGAGCTTGAACTTATAATGTAAACAGTTTCATTTGTATATTAGTTATTGAATCTCATCATGGAATTGATCAAGAAATTTTTTTTTTGATACTATCTCCCTTAGAATCTTCAATAAATAAGATTCATAGGGTACGATCCTTCTAATCGAGGTCATAATTTGTTTCATATTTATCAATTAGAATTTATCTAACCTTTTATATGTAATAGTCATATAATCATTATTCAACATATACATTGTTAGTGATTATTATTCTTAATGAAATTTTAAATCTGATAGGATATAACACTACAAAAATGAAAAATTAGTGCATGTGTTTTATATAACATCATCACTTAATAGGGAATTTATTTATTTAAAAAGGGAATTTCATTTATAAAATTTCTGGTCATTAGAATCCTTCTTTCAGTAACGTATAGATGGGTATCAGTTGGGAGTGATCCATTGGTCTAAACCTATGAGTATACTGTGTTGAATTACATCTTGAGCATTGGACTGTGATTACCTGTATGGGTTTATTCTTGGATGGAGCTTGTGGTATCCCTCAGTGTGACGGGGTTAGGATCCTCTATCATTTCTACATCTTCCCAATATGGTATTTGAGGAATCATAGAAACCAATCTATATAGTCAAAGGATACCCTAAAAAGTGGGTTTTTCCAAAGTGGTTTTTTTGTGCCCCCAGTGGTACTAGCTGTGATACCCTGTATATGTATCAATATCCTTGGAGCTCCACATAAGGATTGTGGCGTCCACCAATGGTCTTGTGTGTGATCCCATAACTTTATATTTATATCTTTAGAGTTATATCAAGAACATATTTGGTAATTCATGATGAATATGACCTCTCATATGATCTCTATTAGCGATATCATGGCTCAAGGATTGAGATCTATCGGATGAGCATTACCATTAAGCCTTAAGTAGAATCATGTGGTTGAAAGTATGGTTGATACCTATTTGAGACTTGATCTATATATTCAGTAGATCAAGGTGTTATTATAATAAAATTAGATATGGGGTTCCGATTTTACTCAAACACATATTTTATATTCTTATTACATTGTTCTCTTTATTCATTCCTCAAATGATACCATTTTTATGATTAAATCCCTCATTACACATTATGAGGATGTGGCAGGGTAGGCCATTGATTGGAATAAATAATTTATTATGTTTGGTGAGAGAGTTTTTGTGGGAAGATAAAATAGAATTACTAGAAGGCTTGGACTGAGGAAGGTATCCATCCCTTTTACTTATCTTGGTGTCCCACTATTTTAGGTTAAAGTGAGGATTCAGTATTTTGGGAATATCTACCCCAGAATTATTAATCAGCTGGCTAGTTGAAAAGGAAAATCAATGTCTAAAGTTGGAAGAATATGTATTATAAATTTAGTGATTACATATAAATTTGTTTAATCTTTTTCTTTGTACATATGGACTAGAGATCTTATCAATGATCTAAATGGTTTGATAATAAATTTTACATGTACTGGATCGGTTTATGAAAAGAAGATGATAATTGTTTTATAGAAAGAGTACATTAAGCTAATTGAAATGGGAGGACTTGGAAATAAAGATCTAAGGATATGGTATTATTGGAAAATTAACTTGGAAGATCCTAATTGCTAATGACCTGGTGTGTGATTTTCTCTCAAACAGGTTCAATATGAGATTGTTGAATGGATACTCTCATCACCTTAATTCTTCGATCTAGACATCTCTTAAAAAGTCCTTTAGTCACATTATGTAGAACACTTTCTGGATGGTGGCTAAGTATTACAACCTCAACTATTGGAGTTCTTTGTGGATATAAATCCCTATTAATTAAATCCTCACTCTTACAACTTGTAGGTACATGATGTACATTACTCATCTCTTGATTTATGTTTACAGTCCAAACTATTTTTTTCCTCCTCAAATAAAAATGGAGATTCAAAACTAATCCTTTAAGGATAAATATACATTAGTATAGAAACCCAACAGTCATGGTAAATTCAATAGGAAATTATTTTATAAGATGAAGTGTGAAAATTATTCTCCCCAAAAAAAAGTCTCTTAAAATTTAAGGTGAATTCCTTTCACCCTCTATATATATTCTTCTTTTGATGATATGGAAGAATAAGTTTCACATGCATGATCAATTAAGGATGGTTGGGAAATATTTAGTCTTTTCATGCCATTTATTCTTCAGGAATGAAGAAAATATAAAAAATATATTCATGTAATGTTATTTTTCACATGACCATTAGAGGTATGCTGGTGATATCTTTGGGTTTCATATTTTCTCTAACTTGCAGGTGGACCAACACATGATTTACATCAGATCTTTTCACCTGATGGATGAAGTTTCCAACTTTATTTTAGAAATTTTGGCCTCTCTATTTATTACAATTTGGTAGGAACATAATTCATATTCATTTTAAAACCTTGAACCATCATTTCCCAATTTCATTAATGTCATTCACAAGGACATTTTTTTTTTGATTTTAGGGTTCATACCAGAGAAATGTATAAAACTTTTGATGATCTAAATGTCTTTAGATCACTTGGTGTTATGGGAATATCCAAAGAACAAATCATATTTAAATATGTATGATGCATTCATCCAATAAATTTTTGGATCAAAATCAATGTTATACCACAATATTGGGTATGCTAGGGTCTAAAAGCTATGGAGGCATCTTTCGCACCCATTATAGGTTTGTTAATGGCTGATTTTATCATTTATTGGGATGGGATTTTCCAATGAATCTAAATTTTGGTCCATTATCCATGCCATTAAATATGTTTTCCAGCATAAATGGAATTATTTATGGCTGGAGTCTGACTGTAAAATTGTAGCGAGGGCATAAAATCAAAGAACCAGGGATGTACCTTAGAAGATCTTGCATCATTATATCCAGTGCATGAACCATGTAATGCATCTAAACCTAATTGTTTTTCATGTATTGATGGAATCCAATCTGGTGGTGGATTATTTGTCAAAGAAGGTGGTTATATATATGAGAATCATGTGTTCTTTTATATCACCTAAATATTATACTCCTTTGGAGGGGGAAGATATGTGGGGATGGATTTATTCTTGTATTTGTAAATCCTCTTATAATGCTTGAACTTATTTTACTTTTTATTTAATAAATTTTAGGATCTTCCTTGGTTGGGTCGTACACTTTTTGAGTATATCTATGTGTTCTATTTTGTATGTCTTGTATTCGGATTAGAATACCATGGTGATGATGAGAAGATTCATCATTCTCAATTGAGATGTGGAGATAGAGATTTCTTTTTCTCTCTCTATGTTGGGTTTTGTGTACCCTCAATATAATGTGATGAGTTGACTATTTCGATTACTCCCTTTTAGGTTTTAGGGGCACTTACTAGTTATGTATATACTCACCCATGTATAGGATTTACACATACATGTTGTGCCTTATAAATATGATAGAAATTTTGATTGATTCCTTGGAGGACTAGGAGGTGGAAGAGCATAGTGAGCTACATAGACCATAGTTTATACTAGGAATTTCATTTGATAGAAGTACCCTCCTTCTTAGTAGGTGGGATGATTTTATTAGTTATTGTGATCTTTTATTTTTTTCCTTTATGATTTCCAATACTTTTTCATACATTTTTATGGGATATAGTTGTATGAATGTATTGGTATTAGTTTTACTTTACCTTTCATCATTATATGGGTATTTGGTGATCTGTGTGTATATATAAGTAGTTAGTCTGAGGCATCCCATGTTTGTGATATGTATCAGAGTGATTGCATTCAGACTAGAGATTGGAATTTTTTGGTCTGTGAGGTTTGGTAAGGAACTTAGGCAATAGTGTTAATGTGTTTTGAGTTGAGATCCTAGTATAGAGTCTCTAATTTTGATGTGTTGGATGATGTGTCCTTTCATTTATTCTTTGATAACCCGGTTGTTGACTCATTATATATAGGCATAAGTTATAGGAAAAACATTAGTACATGCATCATATAGAAATGGGTTATAGTTACCATGTCCTTCTTGAGTCATCTATCTATATATACTCTTTGATTGTTGTATATATTGATTATTTTAAAATGAATCCATGATGGAATCCAACCATAATTCCATTGCTAGATCATGATGATGATCCACTTATTTAAGAGGCTTTAGTGAAGGGACCTACTTATAAGGTGCTTCAACTAGGTGGTTTTCTAATTGTACCACCACACATTGAAAAGTAGGTTTTATGGGAATTACTAGTTGAAGTTGTGTGTAGGATGAGTGAAATTTATGAGTTTCAAAGGCAGTGAGCTCTCAGGTTTTGGGGTGATCTAGACCCCCAGGTAGCTAATGAATTTCTTGATGTAATTATATGAATTTTATACAATATTAGGACACATACAATTAAAGTGATGGTTCTTACATCCAGTCTTATTCAGGGTTCCATAGAGAGATATTATATTATAGTTACTTACACACATGATGATATTGCTCTCTCCTATTCATATTTTGAGAAAATATTCAGGAAGTAGTTCTATCAAGCCATGTTGTGAGCAGTGCACACCCAGGAGCTTCTATAACTTCAGTAGGGCAGCATGACCATGACGTATTATTCCTTAACGTTAATCAAACTCTCATGATTTTATCTATATATGGTTTGAGATCCATTATTCTAAGTGAAGAACATCAAATTAGTCATATTCTAAGATATCAATGCTTCAGTGACATATTTTATTCCTACCTATACTGAAGTAATTGAGTGGGATTTGTTAGTGGATATCTTTCTAGGAGAGTTGACACTGAGAGTTGGTACTGGTAGTGGGCACACAAGAGATGAGATATCAGTAGTTGGTAGCTGATAGAGGAAAATGGGATTTTAGAATGTGATTTTCTTTAGGATATGGTCTTAGTATAGAGGTTCTTCAGTTCGGGGTACTCAGGAAAGTCCTAATTAGCTGAGAGAGAGGTGGTGTTTCTCTTTCAATGCTTGAGGACATCTCACACAAGGTTATTTTACATACCATGTAGCTCAAAGGGGGGGGGGGTGTTAAATGGACTTTCCAGGAAGATACAGAGGTAAGAGAAATTATTTCTATTTGATGGATGACATGATATAGGAATAGGGAGAGTAGTAGGTGGTGGAAGAGGATTTTTCTTGTTACCACCACAACCCTCAAGTGGTCCACACAAGGATCAGGGGAACTATTATAAAAGGGTGAGGAAAGGTTTCGGTTGTTGATTACTATGAACCAAGTGATACATTTATTATTATAAATAAGTTCTAAAAGTTATATACATTAGTTGTAGAACTGATAGACATAGTTATACACCACTCTTTTCTTTACATATATTTTGTTCAAGACTTAGAGATTTTGTTTAATCCATTAGCTTGAACCTTATTCTTGGAGACTCTGATCATATGGGATTCTGTGATCACACAATTTTTTGAATGAAATGGGCTTAAAATTAGAAGATATAGATTATTATTGGGTCTATTTGTAGCTATTGGGAAAAAATCCATCCAGGTGTCCTCTTGGTATGTTTTAGGTGTGATTGTGTTGATGAAAAATCCAAATGACCATGAATTAGTATGAGAACCATGAAGAATGGTTCACTAATTGAAAAGGAGGTATGCGTAATGGTGAATGGAATCTACAAAAGAAGGGATCCATGTAGTGTGAGGCATAGACCGCATATGGAAACGATTTACGGAGAGCATACAGTTCATAAGGAAGGCTTGTGGTACGCGGGATGAATTAACGTTTGCAAAAAGGAGGAGGTGATTAGAGAAGTTGATAAGGGCATAATTCATGAAAATACGACATTGATTTGGTTCGCTGCATATGAAGAGAGTTAGTACGTGGACCACATAATAAAGAATGATTCATGGTAAGATCATGGTACGCAGTGAAGGCAATACCACATTGGATATTTTTTAAAAATTGGATTAACATATTTTTTAGATCTATTTGACTATATAATATGTGCTAATATCATCATTAAGTGTAGTGAATTACATTAGAGAAAATCATCACTAGGTTGTTCGACTAAGTTTGAAAGTGGTTTGAGAAGGAGGTTTCTGCAAAGTAGTTCACGTAGAAGAAATTCTATTAAAGGTTTTTATGGGGAACTATAGCCCACAAAAGAAGTGGTACCTATGGAAGGAAGACACGGTATGTGAAGGAGGAAGAACCGATACATCTAAAAGAGACGGTTTGTAGAAACAGAGATAGTCCACGTAGCAAGAAGTGGTATGCGAAGGAGAGAAGATTTGCATAGGTAGAGACAGTCTAGGAAGGAGGAAGCAGTATGTGGAGGAGGAGAAAATTTCTGTTAAAGAGTATGTTCTAGGTAGGGAATCAGTTCATGGAAGAGGAGGTCTGAGAATCATACCTGCTACACAGTACGTGGAATATTCAAGGTGGTTTGTAAAGTACTCGTGGTATGTAGAAAAGTAGATTTCATCTAGAGGTGAAAAGGGGACTTCAACAGATCATCTACCTACATTTGAGGATGCGTGATTTTAGGAAAATAACGGGACCTACAACTACATAAACTATGTGTGGATATCTTCCAAGTGCATTGAGTTAAGGAAGAGAAAGATGGTGATCCATACCACTGGAAGTGAGACATAGGAAGAGACATAGCGAGTGACCCTTTTGAATGCAGTGATCAGAACCAAAACCTTGTAAAGGAAGTGACATTGGGAAGAGAAAATCTAGCTCGAATATCATAATTGGTAGTGAGATTTAGTGGATTTAGTGTATCATCACATCACCATTGTATGCTCCTTAGACATATCCCAATGAGGGTGGACCAAGTAAAAATTATTGTGTCTTGTGCATGATTTCATTTCTTTTCATATATTTCTAAGAATGAAATATAGAAGTGTGTTTTGTTTAATGACAAAATATGATATGAAGGGGTAGAATTATTAATCTATTATACCATGATTTACCCCCACTCTTATGGTATTTAACCTAGTGGACCTAACAATAGCTGTGATGAGGCCTTATGATGTAATCTTAGGTATAGACTGGCTATCCACAGTTCATACATTGATTGATTATTTCAAGTTGAGAATATGATGTGTCTTTAGTGATGGTATGATGTTTTCCATCATTGGTGAGAAGAAAACTTAGGTATAGCTCTCATATATTGGATGATATAGCTGATTACTTATAAATTAGATAGTATTACCCTTGGATTGGTAGATTTTATAATCTCACAGCTTCCTACAGTTGTGGTAAAGTATGAGGATGCCTTTCTTGATGATGTTTCATATTTTCATCCCCATGAAGAGGGAGACTTATAAATATAATTTCACATAGGGAATACCCTAATATCTACACTAACATATCTGATGGATCCTATAGATCTTCATTATATGAGGAAAAGGCATAAGGATTTTTAGAGAAAAGGGATTTTTTAGACCTAGTGTGTCATATAGAAAGCCTTATATTTTTTTCCTAGAAGGTGGATGAGATATTGAGGTTAGGTGTTGATTGATTTCAGCTAAAATGAGGGAATATTAGGGATGAGTATCCACCCCCAAAAATCAATGACTTATTAGAACATTGGTAAGGGGTAAAGTAGTTATCAAAGATTGACCTCATGATATGTTATCACTAGCTCGAGGTTTTAGGGGAGGATATTCCAAAGGATTCATTCTAAAGATAGTACGGTTTCCCTGATTTCATGTTGATAAATTTTAGCTTTTTGGATTCCCTAGTGGTGTTTTTGAGACTTATGAACTGGTTCCTCTAAACACTTCTTGGATTATTTCATGGTAGTCTAAATTTTTGGCACCCCCATGTACTTGGCATCAGATTTATAGAAAGAGAGAAACTTTAGGATAGTTTAGAACATACTTCAGGAGTACCAGCCTTATGGGAAGATCTCATAGAGCTGGTTTTAGATTATAGAGGAATGAGTTTTGGGATATTTCTTCTCATAAATTGGAGTGACAGTGGACCCAACATAGGTTAAATTAGTGCTAGCTTGAGAGCCACCCAAGGTTGTTATTGGGAAAGTATATTCCCACAAATTATGTTTTCAATTCAACTATTATTGAGAGAGGTAGCAGAGAAGTTGACCTATTTGTAGTTGAACCTTGAGGGTGAGGATGGTGAAGCATATGTCCAATCGATGGTTTTCACCACCCCACTTCTTAGTGATATAGGGAGGAAGATATTGGGTATATAAATTGTGAGTTCTTTCATTTCTAGATATTCAATGGACATATTCTTGACAAATTTCATGATGGTGGGGTGGTATTTCATCCATCCGAGAATGGATGATGACCCCATTCACACTACTATAAGAGGTTTCTAATAGGTTTATTTCCATTATTATTATTCCTAAGATTGGATTGAATGTTCTAAAATTATTTAGCACTGGGTATGTTAGCCAAGAATTTTGTAGCTTATTGTATATTTTAACTCTTAATGTCTCACCTATCAGTAGGTGAAGATCGAGGTGTCGGGATGGAAGCGAAAATGGGGTCTTGACATTATAGTTTTCATAGTGAGGATTCCATGATTTGAAAGAGGTTATGATGTTATCTGAGTGATCATCAACCAACTTATCGAGTTATCTGATATACTAACCATCCAAGATCATATCTTAGTGGATAGTTTGGGATGCCTATGTTTGCAGAAGGTTGTCCTGCTTCATGGAGTTCCCACAAATATCATTTCATACTGTGATGCTCACTTCACATCATGATTATGGATAGGATATAGGAGGCACTGGGACACAGTTGTGGTTGTGTATAGATTTTCTACCCCAGATTAAGGGCCAGTTAAAGTAGACTGTTAAGGTTATTAAGAACATGATTCTGGATTTCATGGTAGTTTTAGGCAATAGATGGGAGGTTCTTCTACCATCAGTGGATTTTATGTATTGTGGAAGTTACCAATCCACCTTTATTGTAGTATCTTTTGTGTCTCTGAATGTGATACCTTGTAGGTCACCTATGTACTAGTCAGATTAATTGGGAGATAGCAATTGTGGCCTAGATTTGGTGCTAAAAATGGTTTTAGAGGTTGTAGTTTATCTATATTTAGATGAGGACTATCGGGAAACATTTTGAGTAATTTGTGGAATTCCAACATTGGCCTCTAGTGTTTGAAAATTAAATCATGTGTTTCAAGAGATATCACCACATCGATAATTTTGGGGATTTAGAATAGGCAACAGGATATTTTTGGATTTGTTGGCCCTTTTTTCCGTTTTTGTGTTGTGTTAGTGAGGTGGAATACAACATAAATGTGTGACCACATTTAGACCGTGTGCTTAGTGTTTTCCATATGTCATAGATAAGGAGACATGTGCACGAATAGTTACATGATTTAGAGCAGGATGAGATAGATGTTGAGGGTGGAGTTTCCTTTTCAAGGTGATCGATGGTGTTTGAGAACTAATCAAAAAAGATGCATTATGGGAAAATTTTTCCCTTGGGTGTATGTTTGTTGAAAAAATGGGAAAATTTAGAACAGATCATGTGTGTAGGAAACACATTTAAGAGTTCAACATCCTCACTTGTATGTAAGTTTTCAATTTTCTCTTTTCAAGACAAAAATCCATGAACGTGGGGAGAATATAGTGATTTTTTCTCTATTTAATACTTTGGAATATTTTTAGGAATATTTCTAGATTTGGTCATAGATTTAGCATATAATTTCAGGAATTGGGGAGCCTTGGTGAAATGATATTAAAAATATTATATCACGTTTGACCAATTCTTAATAAATAGTGGAATAACTCTCTAATAGAGTCTCTAATAGGAAACTATAGACCTTTATTAATTATAGAATGTCGGTTTTACCCTAGGCATGACATAAAATTTGTCGATGTCGGATGTTATGAAGATTTCAATAGCTTTCAAACGTGATAATTAATTAAATAATTAATTTTAATTAATTAATTAATTAGGGATGGAATTTTCCTACCCTTCCTATAAATTCCTATAGATGGTAGGAAGAAGGGAGTCCCTGCCATGGATAATAGATGAACTGAGGGAGAAATGAACTTTCTTCGAATAGCATCCATGATTGTGATCAAGAAAAGATCATACTGCAATGGCTTCAGGGTGAGGATCTTGACTCAAAAACTTCATTGTTTTTCCATAAGGTAGGTAGATTTTGATTTTTATGTCCCAATCCCTATATATTTGTTCTTTAAAGATTTTACGGCCCTTTTCAAGACTGATAATGATTCCATAGGGGTTAATATATGAGTAAATGGGTAATATTGGGGTTTTGGGAGTTTTATATGGATTTCCCATTCAAATTTAATGATCACACAACATGTAGTGCATGATCATATGCTTTCTGTTCTTCCCGTTTGTGGAAGAATGGGTTTCAGGAACTACATATTGTGTGCTGGAAGAACATGAAATGGACTGAAATATTATTAATGAAATATAAATTATTATAAATATATTAGGGAGTATAAATCACATTTATCATATATAGAAACCAAAAAACACTTTTTACATAAAAATATATTTTGATGAAGTCCTCAGTAATTTTTATAATGGTTAGAATGTTTATTTTTTATGAAATTACTAAATTTTTAAAAAAATAATAATATTTATTCAAAAGTTTAAATTCTCATATTTATAGAATTAAATTTTTGAATTTAAATTTATTTTTGGACCCATAAAATAAAAATTATCTTAGGGTAATTTTTTTTGGTAATTTTCAAAAAAGTTTAATTTTTTGTTAAAAGTGACAATATTGGTTTCACATAAATCTTATGAAATAATAATTATATGATCCTGAATTGAAGTATATTAACCCTTTTTATTTATCAAAATTTTTTTAGGTAATGTCATAATACATAATTAGTTATATTTATAAACACAATCTTAGAATTTTGAAAACCATAATTTTAACCTTTAAAAACTGTTTTTATGAGTTATAAGGGTATCACATTATAATCGATTTTTACCAATTTTATAAATTGAATCAAGAAAAATTGATTGAATATTTTTATATATAAGTTCAAAATTAATTAAGGATAATTTCATTTTTGTACATAAAAAATATATCATGGTTAAAAAAAGAGACATTGTAGTTTAAGTTAAATAGTTTAGTGGGATAAAGTTAATAGGTAAATGCATAAAATACCTAAAAACAAAAATATTTAATATGTTTTTTATGTATTTATCTACCTTAAAAATCCATTAAAACATTAATTATTAACTAAATTCTTTGTAATTTATGCCACCCAAATTTTGTTTCTTTAAATATAAAATTATTATTATTCAATCATTTAAACCCAGCCTCATCAAGTATAAATACCTCCCATCACCACCCCCTTTTTTATCACAAGTCATTAAGCTCATAAAAACTCTTCCAAACACTCTCCTACCAACTCCGACTATATCCAAGTGATTTGTTTCTCACTCAAACACTAATTCCAAGTTACTTAAGTGGTCTTTCAAGGAGGTGATATTAAAGAGGTAACTTTCTCAAACAACCTCTATTTATTTATTTTTTTACCTTATCCCAACTCTTTAATTCATAAAATCATGTTAAATACAATATCATTTATATAATATAATATTATCTTTATAATGTTATATCTTCTATAAACCCATTTTCTCATCTCATATTATTCAAAGGACCAAAATTTCCATCCAAATTAATGGCAGTTTGTCGTCTCTATAGAAAATGTTTTTTTTGTTTTAAATTACCTCATTCATGGATGGTGATAAAATTATTTTTATGGTTAAATAAAATTTTAATAGTTATATTATAACTTATTTCATGTTCTTAAACTAATATATAAATATAATATTAAATAAAACAAAACTAGTTCATGATGCTTGGAAAAACCTCCAAAATAAACTAAACATTTATCATTAATTTTGGTTTTGACATAATAAATTGGTTGGATCCAAAATTTGGTTCCATGAATGATCAATTGTGGATAAATCCTTATAGAGTGAATGAATGAATCAACACTTCATCAATGTTATCCTGGATAACTAACATTAGAGTTTTTTCGATCTTATAGAGATGAATAATGAACCAGACATGTGTATTTTTATGGTATACTCATCATGATATTTCTCAAAGAAGGATTTAAGAAGGGTGTTGTTACCACCTTACCATAGGAATAACTAGGGTGATGAGTTTTAGTGAAAGTAGATTCCAGCAATGTATAATTTTCTACTATAGAGATTTAGGAATCGGGCTCTACCAACTGATGGGAATATTAAATGTACTGGTATTAATATCTTGTCTAGGTGTCTATGTTGTAAAGAAATTAAGGGAGGAGATCTTACATCAACTATTCTTTATAGGAATTTGGGAATGCTCAGTGTAGACCTTATTTGTGTATTTAATCGGTATATCCACCCACGATGTTCATGGACCTAACTTTCAAGATTATTTGTTTCAACGTGTGAGAACAGAGGGGGCAGATCAGAAGGTGATAACTCTGATCCTATTAGCAGGCTACGGGAGCATCTAAAAGGAACATAATTCTACTCTGGTTGATGGAACCTCATGCATGTGATGATTTATTTCCTTTAAAACCACAAATCTATCAGTTGATATAACCCATATCATCAAAAACTAGGAGGTGGTTCCAACTCTAAGACTGATCTTTAATGGTAGACCTTCCTATCAATATTCTATGAATTTCTGGGTTCATTGGTAGAATCCCATATACTATGTAAAACTCAACAAATAAGGATATTTTATCATGGGTTTATTGAGGGTATGAGGTGTGGTTCTAAATAATTTAGAGTCTATCATCCTTCTGTTCATAGCATATTTTGGAAAAGGGTAATCCCTCAAAGACGAGGCAATAGCAATGATCACAGGGATACTTCTATGAAGGCAAAATAATATCAGTTTAACCGAGATTGAAATGAATTATTAATATTTTAAAAATCCTTATATGGTTTAGGTATCATACCTTGGACAATTTCATACATTATAAGAATGTTTATGGGTCTTATTAGCAACCACATGACCGTTCTTCACTCCTAGAGAGAGGGCAACAATGTGGCAGGCTTACTTGATTAAAAGGCATGATAAGGTGTAAGGATCCATTACTTCCAAATCATTAATTATCTATTACTTGTGAGGATAAATCTCAGGGTAAAATATTCCCTTGGGATCCACTATTTTTAGCCTCTCTAAATCTTGGTTATATTTTTTTCCTTTTCATGTTCTTTTCTCCTTCTATTCATACCTGATTATCTTTGATAATAAAAATTTTATGATGGTGGTGATGACGATTATCATTAACATTTTATCAAATTAATTATCCTCATTTCAAAAAAAATTATATATGGGGCCATTTAAAATTATGTATGTACATGAATACCATTTTATTTCCTTTCTAGAGTGTTATTTACATTTGAAAAGAACATACATAATTATATACAAATGAACCAATCATGAAACCATGAAACGAACACACTCGGAATGACAAAATTGATATTTATAACTCATTAAATTGGAAAAAATGAAATTAAAAAAAATAAAAAAAATAAAATATACATGTAAAAGTTTCTTAATTAATTAATTAATTAATCTAATTAGGTTATTATGGACATTACATGCAAGTGCAGAACACATTCCGACATATGGTAAGGGATCTTTATGAACCTCCAAACTCTCATAGGGTAACATTTTTTTCTCTCTTTTCCTATATTTATTACTTCATTATTTTTATATAATTTTCTTATATAATTTTTATATGTACCAAAAATATTTATATAGCTCAATTAATATTTATTTTATGCCAAATTACTTGTATTATAAGGTTCCCTTATCTTTCCTTATGATAAGCAAACCGGATTAATGAGAACTTCTCTATTTTTACCCATATTTATGTACACTCCATAAAATATTTTAAGCCTTAAATATTTTTATAAAACAAGTCAATATATCATGAAGAACTATTTTAGTTCATTATTAGTTTTATGGGAATAATTATACCTTTATCCTAGTGAAATACCCTTTATTCTTTTCACTAAAACTATGCTAAAGTGTCACATTTATAAAGTCACCTAACCACTATTTTTAATATTTTCACATCAGTTCGATATCATCGTTCAAGATATATTCATATTTTTACATTATGAATGTCCAATAATGATTTAAATCCCTTTTTTCATGGATACCATTTTTATATACCCTTGGGTTATGCCTTATGACATTACTACAATACCCATTTCTTTTTATGGGTAACCCTTAAGTATATTCATCATTTTTTATTATTTATGTGGCACACATATGCGTGAACATGTTATGATGGGTGTACATAGATAGCACTATAATACATTCGGTAATTTTTTAGTCTCATGAGATGTTATGTATAGGATTAGGGAGTAAACCTAATCCATTACGGGATTATTTCCACTATGTGATATAGTATTGGAAGTTAGTCTTGACTCATGTTTATTCCATATTATATTATTCTTCCACATTCCAACATTTCCATCATAATATGATTCCATGTTCTATATGTTATAATTATATATTCTTATTCAGGATTCATATCTTTTATTTTATCATCTAATTCTTTCTAAATCATGTTATATGATTCAATCCCATATTCATTCCCTTACTAAGATTTTTTAGATCATACCTTTTTTATATGTTAGACCCAGGTTAACCTATACAGTTATAGGATTTATAAGGGAGTTTGGAGCACATTTTAGAGATTAATAAAAATAAATTTTATTCTAGTTTCAATTTTTCTAAAAATGTACCTAGTATCCCAAAGACACTAGAATTTTCAATTCTTGGTTTTTATTTCAAGGATAAATAATCTTAAAACTATGTATTAATATGTGTAAAAAGATTGTGGCGATATAGTTGATTCCATGGAATGATCTAGTTGTTATTAATGATTAGAATAATAAAACTTTAGTAATAATTATATTGATAATTTTATCAATATGTATAACCTAGATTGAAACTTAGAAAATAATAAGTTAAGAAGTAATTTTCATTTTTTTTATCCGTCTATTTTTATAATTACATTTTTATATGATCATTAATTAAGCATTAAAACCTGATAATTTTTTATTTTCTTATTAAATATAATAGAGGAAAATAGAAGAACTCGTTCCAAAAATAGTGATGATAGGGAAGGTGATTATTTCCCTAATAAGATGCCAAATATGATGGGAATAGGAGGTCATAGCTGTATGATAGTATTTGATCAACAAGATCATGTTATAAAAAATAAATCGAATAATGTGGAAGACCCTTCTTCTCCTAAGATAGAGTAGGTTGTCATCAAATCCTTTATTCAACAAAGGCCTTCTATGTTTAGTGGATCTTATGATCCCCTCATTGAGGAAAATGGATTAATTGCATTGAGAAAATATTCAATGTACTCTAATGCTCAGAATAATAGAAATTTGTGCTAGATGTCTATCATTTTGATGGGGAAGCTGATCAGTGGTGGAAGCTGATAAAAAACATAAAGTATTAGTATAAAATTGATATCATGGAATGGGAAGAAATCAATAAAATATTTTTCAATATATATTTTATCCAAAATATTTATCTTAAGATGGAGATTAAGTTCCTAGACCTCAAAAAATGTATATGAGTTTATTAGATAATTTGAGGAAAAATTCAAAAGGCTTGAATAGTATGCTTCCATATTTTTCATTAATACTGAAATTAATTTATACCGATTCTTTAGTGGTTTGAAACTGAGTCTACAAAGAGCCTTGGAAATTCAAAAATGTGATAGTTATTAAGAGATTGTTAGTTGTTCCATTAAATTTGAGATGAAGATTGGTGATTCTTAGTGGACTTAGGGGAATTAATATAAGAAACATAATATATAATTCTTTCTAGGAAGGCCAATAGAAAAATATCATTGAGGAAAGAAAACCCAATATCCCACTTATCAAAAGTGTGGGAAGAAGCATCAAGGAAACTCCTTAAGGGGAACCAGAATGTGATTCATGTATGAAAAATAGGGGAACCAAAAAAATCAATGATGAAGTGAAATGAATAAACCCACTAATGAAGAAGTGTAAAATAAGGTTATGATGAAAGATATTCATGTGGTTCAGTGATTTAACTATAAGGAATATAGGTATTATGCGAGCCAATGCCCTAAGACAAGGGTTTTTAAGGAAAATATCAGATAGAAATCTCCAAGTAAGGAAGCTCATATATTATCACTACTACTGAGGTGGATCCAAAAAGTGATGTGGTTATAGGTGAATTAGTTATTAATTAAAAAATATAAAACATATTATTTTATTTTGGTTCTGTGTATTCATTCACATCGTGCAAGTTTAGTAGAACTATTCGAACACCACGTCAAAATATTGAAGTTGAATTGTCTATGATAACAGAAAATGGGTCAATTATTTCATCTAAAGTATATAACTCCTCCCTTTTCAATTTTTGTGGACTAAACCTCCCAGAAAATCTCATCTAAATTCCTTTGATGAAGTTTGATACTATATTGGGAAACAATTATTTATCTTTATAAAAATCCAACATCAACTGTCGGTAGAGGGATATCACTCTTCACATCCTGAGGCATCATCTAATTTTTTACAAGTTTAAATATGAGGATAAATCTCCTTACTAATCACAAATTCAAGTGTGGGTATTATTTCCCTATAATCAATAATATCTAGCTCAAATTATCAGGACAAATGAGAGGATCATGCTTGACGACATTCTCATTATGATGGACTATACTGATGTGTTTGCTGAAGAATTATCCAATCTTCATCCTCATTGAGAGGTTGAGTTTTGAGTTGAACTAATATTAGTATATCTATACATATCAAAGAAAACATATATAATTACCACCATTGAGTTGGAATAATTGAAGATTCAGTTACAATTGAATCTAGATAAGGGTTTCAAATGCCCGAGTGCTTCAACATGGGTGGTGTCAGTCCACTTCATCAAGAAGAAGGATGGATCAATCAGAATATTAATTAATTATATTGAATTAAAAAAAATCAGGATAAATAAAAATTATCTCATTCCACAGATAGATGACTTGTTTGTTCAACTTCATGGGGATAAGTATTTCTCTAAGTTTTACCTTTGGTCAGGATATCACCAATTAAAGTTGAAGATGGAATATACTATCATGGTCACCTTTTGAACAAGGTATGACCAATATGAGTTTATAGTGATTCCCTTTGGACTCAATAATGCTCCTTAAATATTAATGGAATTAAGGAATAGAGTATTTATATATTACCTCAACAGATTTATGGTAGTCTTTATAGATGAAATTTCTATATACTCCAAGAGAAAGGTTGTAATGACCCAAAATTTTATTAATTAAAATTCCTATTGATATAATTAAATGTATTATTATGTAAACTGATTATATAAAACATATGCACTTCCTTGGTTTTATGTTTTTGGACTTTAAAATACCATTATGAATTGTTACTATTTCTAATATAGTCATTTAATAATGATCACATGATTAGTATAAATATAGGGCTTTAACAAATCCAATTTACTCAGAAAAAGGAAGTGATGGTATCATCCAATAGAATTGATCCATAAAAATCCCATTTTTTGGAGCTTGTAAAGGAGGTTGCATCACTGGGCTTCGCTCCTGACCAAGCCCAAGCCAAGCTTCAATATGTTAAGATTGAACGGAATAACCTACAGGAGAAGTGGATGTTAATAGAGATTACCACTTGAACGATGTTATCCTAGCCACCCCAAGAGTTTATCACCATCACACACCTTACCCTTAGGTCTTATGCGGGTGTTATAAGGTTTTATCTAACAATACCCTAGCACTATTATTTTTTTCTTTATTTTTGTATAAGGAATATACATTAATTTTTATTATTGTTACTTAGTAAATGGTTTTTAAAGCACAAATACTATTTTTAGATAATATTCAATTAAGGAATATATTTTAATAAATTAATGGATTTTTTTAATAAATAATATTTTAATAAAATATTATTATTAAATTAATTTTTATTAAATATAAATGATCGTATGATTTTTTAGGAATACAATTGTAATTTTTATTAAGGTTTCAAAACTATTTTTTCAAAACCCATGAATTTTCAATAAATGTAGGTTTTTTTAAAAAAAATTGAAAATTGAAATATTTATAAAATTATTTAGATAAAATGAATACTATTTTTGAAATCAGGACGTCAAAATTATCTAATGTTTAATTTTTCTTAATTTTCTGAGACAGTCGAATTTTTTGGTAAAAATTAAATACCGTTTAAATATATAATGGGTTTCTGACATCATAATGACCCAATAGTGATGTAATAAAATATTATAAAATTGATATTCATATAATATAGGTTTTAAAATTAAAATAATATGATTTTATATTTGTTTGATTAATTTTACAATGCCTTAGTAGACCCTCCAAGACTTATAAAACATTTTAACATTTTAAAATGATTTCCTTGAGAGTGTAACTAACCTACACATAACAAAGACTAATATTTTAATAAGTTAGGATATTGGAAATATAAAATAATTTTTTCCACTCTAGTTTGGAAAAAAAGGGAAAAAATCATGGGATGGTTTGTGGTTTTGAATAGTTTAATGTGTAGTGTCCAAAACCTAAATAACAAAGAATTCCCCTATTTTCCTATATAAACCCACCCAAGATCCCACTTATATTCACTAAAAATACTTGGATCACATCCCTAATATTCCATCCTATATCTATAATCCTACCAAGGAACCTCAAGATCCTTATAATCCTCTCTCAAGCCCCTCCCAAGCCTTTGGGATCACACTTCCATGTAAGGGATTTCATCCTTTCTAATTTTTTTCCATGTTTATTTATATTGTTATTATATTTTATTTTAAATTTAAAATTTTGGGGTATGATTTAAAACCTCACCCATACTTCCCTAATGTTTTTTAAATGATGATATACATATTTCTCTGTCAATAATCCCTCCCATGTACACCTATTACCATGCCAAAATTTCATAAAAGTTATTCCATTTCTCCTATTTATTCAAGTTTCTTTATTATGTTAAACCTTCTATTTAAAAATTATATATGTTGGGATATGTATATATACGACCCCCTTAATTTCCATTTCATGTAAATATTAAGTGATACCCCCCTCTCTCTCATCATCCATTTTTATGAATTTTTATGTCACGCCGTTATGCTGCCAAAATTACAACATGATTTTCAAAGCCAAAATCATTTGGCAGTGAATACCATATGCATGTCTCTATTAAGGATATTCACCTTTATTAACATATAAATATTGAATGGTAATTACATGTATGTATTCCAAATTCCTTAATATTGGAATAACTTATGATGTTGAATTATTCTATGTTATATGATCCATGTGGCACACTTATGCATGAAATGAAATGTTTATAAAGGGTGCACCCTGATAGCGCTCCAATGCATTGGGTAATGGATAATATCATGATAATCCATGTGCAATGAGGTTTTACTCATTCTATTTCAATTGAAATTAGGGTTTAATCATTCTCCATGTTCAATGAGCCTTGGATCATGCTAATATCATGTTAAATGTTGTTGCCACATTTCCATGTTATGATAATCATGACATATCATTTCTTTATGTTCATGTGTATCTTATGCTCCATTGATATTCCTATTGCCTAAAATTTACTGTATTCTTCATTTTATGCCTTATTTACTCCCTTACTGGGATTTATATCTCAACCTTTTCGTATGCATGTCTTCAGGTTATCCCATGCAATGCTAAGTACGAAGGAATGGTGTGGTAATGTAAATAAGTTTTCAATAAAGATGTGTATTTCATGTTTTAAGATGTTATGTAATGTTCCTAAGCCCAAAATACACTAGACCTCTCCATATTCTATGTTGTATCATGTTAAAATTTTAGGTAATAAATTACTTTTAAGTGTGAAATAAAGAGAAGGGTTATTATAAAGGAGGATCACGGGTAGATTGTTAATACTTTTATAAAGACCTTGATAAGGGGAAACATATGAAATGTACAATAAATATGAGTTATAGATGAAGTAAGTATCATTATTGGGACATTTTATCCCTAACTAAGGGATATATAAGGACACTTCTAAGACAATGACAATTGATAAGTAGACCAGACCAACATTTGTAATAGAGATTCGTAGTTTCCTTGGTCTAGCTAGGTATTACCGATGATTTTTGAGGAACTTATCAGGATTTTCAAAACCAGTAACTAAAATAACTCAGAAGTAAGTAATGTTTTTCTTGATAGGTGAATGTAAATAATGATTCAAATAATTTAAATTTTTTTTATCACTATGCTATTTCATACAATACACATAAGTAAGGAACCCTTTGTGGCATATAGTAATGCATAAAAGAAGGGATTAGCCTGCGTACTAATGAAAAATTATAAATTAATATACAACACATAAAGGTAGTTGAATTTTCATGAGAAAAACTATTCCAAACATGATCTGGAGTTGTCTGTTATAATCTTCTCATTGAAAATATGGTGGTATTACCTCTATGGGGAGAAGTGTGAGATATATATTGATCACAAGAGACTAAAATATATATTCATAAAAAAATATCTTAATAAGAGTCATAAAATATGGTTATATCTCATTAAGTATTACAACTACTCAATCCACCACCATCCTGGAAAAAAAATAAAGTGTAAGATGCTCTAAGTAGAAAGGATCCTACAACTTTATCAATGATAAGAATTGAGAAGGATCCAATATTATTATAATTAAGGGAGGAATTTGGAATCATAAGTAAAGGGACATTGTCAATCCTTTCAAAAATTATTTCTTGACTATCCATTATGCGTAAGATAAAGTAGGCTTAAATAAATGATGTGGAAATTTAGAAGAAGGTAGAAGCTATCAAAAATGTTAAATCCTTAGATTTTAAAATTGACGAGGAAGGAGTTGTAATATTTGGGTCATGATTATGTGCACCATCAAATCCTAAGATAAAGAGGGATATTTTGACTGATCCACATAGCCCGACCTTCTCCATCCACCCATAGATCACAAGTATGTATTGAGATCTCCAATAACACTATTGGTGGGATAATATGAAGAAGGAGATTGTTGAATATACATCAAAGTGTCAGGTATGTCAGCAAGTGAAGGATAAAAGGAAAAATGTATAAGGGGTGATGAAAAAAAATTAATTATACCTATACAGAAATGGGAAAAAATAACTAATGACTTTATCATTGGAATTCCAAATAAATACAAAGGAAATAATTTTATATGGGATTTTATGGATCATCATACAAAGGTAGCTCACTTTATTTCATTTTGAGAGGACTTCTCACTCGATAAACTTGCATGGATATACATTAAAGAAGTGGTGAGGCTACATGGTGTTAATTTATTGATTGTATATAATTGAGATTTGATATTTACCTCCAAGTTATGAAAATATCTCAAACATGCCCAAAACACTGATCTAAACATCAGTATGGCTTATCATCCCTAGACTGATTCCCAGTCTGAGCGAACTATTCAGACTTAGAAGACATGTTGAGAAAAATGGTATATTTACTTTAAAGAAGTATGAGAACAACATCTTACTATGTTAAAGTTGTCTTATAATAATAGTTTCCAATAAAGAATCCAAATAGTACCATATGTAGAAAATTATGGGAAAATATATAGAAAACCTTCACACTGGGATGAGTTTAAGGTTGATCATAAGTTCTATGTCTTAAATTTCCATTTTGAAAATTTGTGTGGTAAGAATATAACATGATTAAGGTTATTTTTGGAAAATATTTATGAGAATACAAACAATTAGTTTAGTGTATGAAAAAGTCATTTTAAGAATAATGCCCTTAAATTTTATAGACAAAAGTTTAAATGTATTGATAAACTTTATGGTTTATAGGATCACTAATGATATTGTAATATTAGTCAAATAATATTATTAGACATTGTGGGTAAAAATATGTTTTATTGAAAAAATAAAAAAAGGATATTTAATGAATATTTTTATTTCAATGATTTCCATCATTTTTGTTTTTAAATCATTATAGGAATTATATAAATATAGTTTTAGAAAAAGGAAAAACACATTTTAGGTGATAAACCCTGTACATGAGCCTTAGCCCAGTTGGTAAGGTCTCTGCAAGTGCATCCGGGAGACCTAGGATCAAATCCAGGCAGAGACATTATTTCTAGGTACTGTAGCGGGTACTGTAGTAGTATTGTATTAGGTATTGTAGTCGGACCTGTGCAGTACTGTAGCAGATACTGTAGTGGGAATTGTAGCAGGTACTATTTGGAACTGTTGTAGCTGAGAATATGCCCTTGTTTGGGCCTTCGGGACACTGATTGGGTCCCCGAGTCCTTTAAGGCCTTCGGGCCACCCTGGCCTTCGGGTTAGAAAGGCCTTAGGGCCACCTTAAGTGCAGATGCAAATCAGGCGACCTATGAGGAACAATCTCTACAAGGAGGATGAGTAAGGAGCTTTCACCACAGCAGAATCTAAACAGATTACAGGAATGAGAGGGTATGGAACCTGCCATCGGGACAAGCCTGTACATGCATGAGAATTCCTAGCCGAACAGCCATGCAAAGGTGGAGAGCTGATTTCACTATGAACATGCTGGGGAGGAGCAGTTCCAAGTAGTTAGTCTGGGTTTTATGTAATGTTTGAAGCCTACGGGAAAATGAATTCCTCTAAGGCCTACGGGCCATGTAATACTTATGCCTACGGGCTATGTAAGGGTTCCACCTCACCCCTTGAAAAGTTTATTATAAAAATAAACAAAAAATGAAGGACTTAGGGCCATTGGAAGAGGATGTGATAAACCATCATGTCCTACAAGTCAACTAGGCTTGAACCCAAAACTAAAGGGTGTTAAGGGATTAGTGTCTACCACTAGCCTAAGTGATTTTTTGGTTTAGATGACATTTTTTACCTAAAATATTTGATGAATAAAAATTAATTATAAAGAAATGGTGTTATTATTGAGTTTTATATAAAGATTTATTATATTTGATAAATTAATCTAAGCATATTGGTTTTGGAAAATAGTTAGAGATAGACATAAATATTTCTTTATCTTTTATGGATCTAAAGATCCATTAAAATTTAATTTTAGTGCTTCTGGCATAAAAATTTCATTTTCAAAATTTTATTTCTTTAAGTAAGAGATGAATTGGAAATAGATCATAGTATAAAGAAATGATGAAATTATTCTCATGAAATATGAACATATTAAGTAAATATATTTTCTTATATTATTAAACAGTAAAAGTACTCATAAAATTTAATAAATTGATATATAAATTAAAATTCTAACCTCTTATATTCATATATAATGAATTATATGGTCTTTTAAATCATCATAGATTTATGTTTTTGAGGTCCTAAACTCTCTATTGTTCATTCACTTTCTTGTGATCAATGACATATGTCATTATCTATAATTATTTATGTTTTTATTTCATCTCCATGCATTAACTTACTACCAATGTTTTCCTACTTGGAATACTAGTTATATATTATTCTATATGAACTTTTTTACTTATTATCTCTCTTGTAAAGATGAATTTTTATTAAATATTTTACGATATGGGTTTTTCAACAATGGTATTTCCAAATGAAATGCCCTTCATTTTCGAGATCAAGTTTAAATAGTGAGGTTGAAATTTATTTAAGGAGGGGAGAATATAGAACCATGAAATTATAAAATAATAAAATTTTATTTTATAGCGCATTAAAATTTAAACACTGATCTTAAACAAACCACGAAATATATTTCTTTAAATTCGACCTCTTTGATAGCTTATGAAACACGTAGCCCCGAGTAAAAATGAACTATAAATTGTATACCGTTATAAAATAAATGTTAAAATGGATGGTATGAATACTACTAAATAAATTATGAAAATTATGGTTTTATATTTATTATAATTAAAATAATAATTATTTAAATGAAAAGGAAATGTTTTCTGAAAAACTGTATTTTTTCTAAACGATGGTTTAGTCGTGCTTTGCACCCAACATTTAAAATGAATTTTTACTAATTTTTGTAATTTTATATGATTAAATTGCCTTCATTTGTTAAGTAATCTTATAAAACTTATTTTAGGGTAAATAGTTTTTATTTTTTAGAAATTTTTATATTTTTAATGAATAGTAAAAAATAATGAATTTTAATTGAAAACTTCATTTTTGTTCAAATTATATATAAAGTAAATTTATATTTTAAATTTGTTGTAAAGTAAAATTAGATAAATTATATATCCATTAATTCAATTCAGGTCATTTTAATAACTTTCATATTTAATTTTGAAATAAAAACCTCGTAAAATATTTAACATTTTCTCTTTGAAAACTAACTTCCTCGTTAGAGATGTAGGATTTATTTTAAATTAAAATTTTCCTATTATATGAATTAAATTTCAAAAAATTGTTCAAATATTTGTAATAAGAATAATAATTATTATATAATAATTTCAAATTTAATTTTTACCATGATGAATATTGAAATAAAAAAAATTATTTACCACAACTTAAGTAAAAATGGGTTTATCAGGGGTTAAACTAAAAAGATAAGAATTAAAATGACATAAAAACATATCTAAAATATATTTTAACTGAACTTGTCTAATTATTGATAATACTTCATTTTCTACGCTTTTTGAAATTGAAAAATGTTGGTAAAGCATTTTCTTTTCAAAAATTACTACTGTGCCACTCCCCTCCCTTATAAAAGACCACCACTCTTATCTCTTCTTCACACATTCAAACCATTTTTTTCATCCAATACATAATAAAATAAATTAATAAATTCTATCTGATCATCCTAGAATCCTGATTTTGAGCCTAAATACAACTTAGGAAGGATTTTTTTTAAAACTTAATGGGTTTACCCAAATAGAGATAGCATTATTCAATGGGAATTTTAATATTATTTCTTCCTCCACCTCCTAAAATTAATAAAAAACCATTTTGATATAATAACCTCAGTATATTCCATATAATTATAGTTTTTATGTTTATTTAATTTCATATAAACATCTAAACTTCCATGAAAAATATTATGAAATCACCATTCGTGTATACGACACACTAGTTCCTGGAAAACCCATGTCATTTGTTTTCCTATTACCACATCTCATGGTTTGGTATGATGATGGATAAAAAGTATATATATGTAATATTTATAACATAATTATATATTTTAATTTATTATATTAGATATACATTTTTTACATTCCGTTCCATAGGGTATATGATAATGTCGCTCCTGTGTACTATGAATTACCGCCTGACGAAGTGATGTGAATCATTTTTCTGTAACGCTTTACATGGAAGGTAATAAGGAAATATTTAATAAATACATTTAATAAAAATGAAATAATTATTATATTAATGTATCATTTATCATTCTGAAAATAGAATATATCTTTTTTATTTCTTACCTTTTCACTCGCTGAAAGATGGTAACATTGTTTGTGTACGTGTGGACTATCGCCTTCACAAAGTGATGTGACTCTATTTTCGTCACAATACCAAAAGGATGATATATATAATTATATTTAAAGAAATAAATGTCATTTATGATATTATTATAATTATAAAAATATAAAATATTATTTTCAACCTTTCCATAATAGTATTTGAAAAATAGAAATGTTACTCATGCGTATGTATGACCTACCATCTCCATGATCGTGACATACTTCATTTCTCAAAAACATATTTTATGATTTGTATTAAAATTTTAATTTATATATAAATATAATAATTACATCTTCATTATTATTATGAATATTATGGAACTATATAATATGCAAAAGATTTAACACCCCAAGCTTCCACAACAAGCTTCTATTATAATAATTCAATAGCTTGTGTTGTACGCAACTTCGAGTTATAGCACACCACGACCAATAAAACTAGCCGTTTAAAAAACAATTATGAATAGTAATACCCATTTATAAAATTTTATAAATATTATTTTTCAAAATGAACTTCATTTTTGGATTTTTAATATCAAAATTATCTTAGGGTGAATTTTTGGTATTTTTCTGAAAACATTCAATTTTTGATGAATAGTGAAAAAACACTACGTTATTGTTTAAAATTGACTTTTATTTAAATAATTATTATTTTTATTTAAATTTATTTTAAAGAAAAAATATATACATAATACCTATATTAGTACAATTTAATTAATTGGAGAAATTTTATAATAAGATTAGATATATAATATTTTGTTGAACTTTTTAACGTCTTTTACCCACCTTCTAGGCACATTTGAAAATTTGCATAAAACCGAATTTTACCGCTTCTATGAACTGAATATTAAAAATCCGAGAGACCTAGTTGAAATTAGTAAGAAAAATTTGGTTCAATAGGAAGAAAATAATTTTTGGTGAATAGTAACTTTTCAATTTTATTTACCATGGTTAAAAGTAAATAGGGCAATTAAAGGTATAAATGATATTATAATTACCCTAACACATGACCTAATTTTATTGGATAAGTTTTTTTCGACCAAAACCTACCTTAATAATAAAATATGATCCTTTTTGTTCCTCTGGGATTAGATTAGGACATTTATTATTATTTTATTTAAAGAACAGATAAAAGTGTTAAATTCAAATTTTAATAAATAAACCATTTTTAATATAGGGTTATATATAAGATAAATTCGACTATAAATATTCATTGTAAAGATAAAACTATTTCCTACATCATGGTATTTTATTTATAATTTTTAGATATTAAATAATTAATGTTATTTATGACACAATGATGATGTAGTAATTACCTTATTAATGAAAGATTAAAATAATTGATATTATAAATATCCAAAAAAATATAAATTGAGACTTTAAATGCATTAAGATAATTTTATAGGTTAATATGACATGTTAGTATTGATTTAATGTATTTTTTTGAAGTAATACAGTTTTTTTGACTTTCACAAAAACCAAATACTAAATAGTGTCAAAATTGACATAAATGAGTTTTTAAAACAAAAACTATATTATTAAATAATATAATATTTATAAAAATAAAATGTTAAGAAAAAAAACATTTATAATTATATATATGTCATTAATGAACCACTTTAGGTTCTATTTGAATTTTATAGTAAGTTTATTAACCATGTAATATAAAAAATACAAGAAGACATTGTAAAAGTTAAACAATTTAACTAAGAGTTAAATTTAAAAGAGAAGGTTAATATGGTGACCTAAACTTTTCTAATAACTATTGGTTGAGAAGATTTAGACCCATCCCCACATTATCCTAGAAGTATATGGATCCATTATAATCCAAAAATTATTTTATAATAAAATAATATTTCATGCTTTTCCAAAAGTGACCCTCACCTCTCTTATAAAAGGGTACTTCCCATTATCTCAAAATAACACCTACAAAGCCATTTGTATTGGCCAAAAACCTGCTCAAATATCTTACCAACTACCGTAAATTAAATATATAGGACTTAATTTGATCAGAAATCCAACCTAACGAGCCCTTTTGATTCAAATTAAAAAGGAGGCACGGGAAAAAGAGGTAATAATTTCATCACCTATTTCATAGTTCTTTTCTTCTTCCACTTCATTTTTCTTTGTTGTTTCCATAACAAAATAATAACTCTATTACCTTATAAATAATTTAATGTTATTATAAATATGGTACAATTGTATTCATTATTCTATCCATCTTGTGAAGGACAAAGTCACCATATGTGCGTACGTACGGCTTACCATCTCCACATCGTGGTGTAGTTTGTTATTCCACACTTAATTATTTAGATTGGTATAATAATGAGTATAATTTATGAAAATAATAAATATAACATATTAATTATTCTATATATGTAATATAACATACAATTACATACGATTTCACCATCAAGAGAATGATATTGTCGCTCATGCGTACGTACAGATTACCGTCTCCACGAACGTGATAAGATTCATTCCCCATCATAACCATTCAAGAAAAATTTTCATTTTATGATTAAAAATAATTTTTAAGAACTCAATATCATTCTGGATATGAATATAAGACATCCTATCCATAACAAACATTACTTACATAACAAAACATATAAAACAAAACGAATCAGTTAAAACCCAAAACAATGATAATACTAAAATATTATTAAAAAATAAATATTTGAAGATCATATATGATATCCAATTTATGTATGTGGTTCTTGTATAATTTATTAAAAATTATTTAACTAATATAAAAGAGTTTAATTTACCCTCAACTAAGGAAAAGTACAAGGTAAGGGTTAATTTTACAATCTCTTTATTATCTGAGGTTGTTTATATGTAAGCATCTACTGGGAATTATTTATCATCCTCTCCCGTGTTTCTTAAAAATGAATTTCTAAACATTTTTAATATTTCCTAGAATATGGGTAAAATTCATTTATTCCATTTTTTGACTTTTTATAAAATGTTTTCAATGGAATCTTTCCATCATTTCCAAAACAAGGTACTTTATGACTTTTTCAACAAATTAAGGTAATAATGTTTTTTTAACTTATATGATGGGTGTGACCATTTTCTACCATTATAACACCTCTTAATCTTCCCTTATAATATTATGAGAATATATTCAAAATAAATCTTTTCTTTTATAATTATTCTACTTTTAAATGATTTCAAAATATAAAGATATATTTTTCTTAAATAGTTTTGATTTCATCTATGTCAACTTCCTTTGATGGATTTTACACTTGTTTGAAGTTGATTTATTATGATACAATCTTCCATATTGTATTGAAGGTTTTGTGATTTGTTTGATTGTGGGTGTGTTATTTTTATACCATTCCTGATATATGGTTAACGTATTAATATTTCTTATGCTAGTTTTAATACAAATGTTTATGTTATGTTTCAAGCTTTTCATATGAGTAATGCATTGGACTTAGTAAGTAATGGGTGGAGCCCAGTATTGCTCCTCAATGCATCGGTAGGTCTCATGAGACAAACTAGTATCTTAGCACAAGGCCTTCACAAAATCTTATTTGTAGTTTTGGCATGAGGCCTTGGCTATGTGGTTATGATGTTCGATATTATAAATTCCATCCGTATGAAATTAGATATTGATATTACATGTGATTATTAAACTACTAGAATATCCATATAAATAAGTGAATGGAATTATTTGATTTATCTTTTCCATATTATGGTGAAGTTTAAGTTTAAAAGGCTTGTGTTTTTTTGTTATACATTTCCTTAAATGTCTATGCTTATTTATAATAGTTTCCGCTATATTATTATCCTTATTGAGCATCGAGCTCACCCCTTTCTTATGTTTTCATTTTCCTAGGATGTGAAGAAGTATATTATGATTAACCTGTAGGGATAGGTTAAAGGATATGAGTGTGTTCAAAGGGAACACAATGTTGTTTTTCTTCATTTCATGATGTTATGTAAAACTTATGTATATATCTAGTACTTATAGGGATACTAAACAAATCAGTCTTTTGGGACTTGATCTCTTGTGATCATGCCAATGCTATGTAATAATGCACTAACTATGGGTAACTAGGGTTGGGGTGTTACAGTTGGGATCTGAGGAAGTTTAGTACAAACCTTGGAAACTAGATTTAGAAAAACTTTAATTAGAGAACATTACCTTAAGATAGACTTTGAGGATTAGTATAGAAGAACTTCCTAGAATTTTTGTAATGTAGAGATTTTGTGTATTTTACAAGAAATTCATCTATGTCTGGATACGAATAGGTAGAGTTGGCTTTGGAACAGATGTATCTAGGGGTAAAACCCCAAAACACTACTTTAAGCTAGACTCGAACAGGAAATGGTACATGACAACGTGCCTTGCTGCACACCTGGTTATGAAAATTCCAGGGGATATTCTTAGGATAATTCAAATTTTCTTTACAAACCATTATGAAGGATTTACAAGTAAATACTTCCTCAATGAATTTTTTTATAATTATGGATTATATACATAAACTGTTTATTTTATCCTTGGTATTTTAATAGTTTGGAATTATGTATTGAAATTAATAAACTAATCAAGTGTATACCATTGTTTAGAAATGGAACCTAGTGGAAGGAATGGAAATTGTATCAATGCATGTAATCCATGTAGGCATTGAACTCCTACTCAAGATAATTATAGTGGAGCTGGTGATGCAACTGGTTTTGAACAGCTTATAACCATTCATGGAAAACTCGCTCAGGTTACGAATAATAACCTTACCCGTACGAAGCACCCTAAACTACAATGAAGATAATCAATTATAACCACTTCATGAGGCAACAAATACTAACATTCAATGGGACTACGAATCCATTTGTAGATGATCAATGAATAAGTTCCTTAGAGAAAATATTGCCTGCTCTGGGGAGTAGTGAAATGAAAAAAGTTTTCATGGAAGTTTATCGCCTCAAAGGAGATGTAGATTAATGGAGGTAATTAATTCGAAACAAAATGGAGGATGAAGAAGTATCAAATATGGAATTTAGGGAGTTTAAATATATATTTTTAGAAAAACACTTTCCTCGTGAACATCGAGCGGATATGGAAAAGCAATTTCTGAGTGTGAGGAAAAAGGAGGATGAGAATGTCACAAACTATGAGGCTGAATTTACAAGGTTAGAAAGGATTGATACAAATTATATATATAACCCAAGGAGTAATATTGATCAATTATTTGATGGGTTAAAACCATTTTACTATCAAGCATTAGTCTCACAATTCTTCTCGCCATACGAAGATATAGTCTCATGTGCTATTAAGACAGAAAAGGAATTCTCTAAGCCTTATGACTTTAAAGCAAATAAAGAGAAGAATATATATTTTTAACACTCTAGAAATATAAATAAGGGGAAGAATGTAAATGTTTAATTTCCATCCTTTATTAAATGTGTGAAGAAACACCCGAGAACTTTCTCGAAGGTAATGAGAGTTTGTTACAAGTGTGCTGAAAAAGGACACCAAGCATGTGATTCAAGGGAAAGAAAGAGGCTGTCAATGTTGAATGCTACATTTTTAGAGAAATGGGGCATTATAAAAATGAATTTCCTAATCACCATGGAAACTTACCTCAGAAAAGGCTAAGGGAGTCGGGAAAAGCTTATGTGATCACTACCGCTGATGGTGAAGATCCGAATGACGTGGTGGCAGGTACTTTAATCGTTTTTTCAAATTTAGCCATGCTCTATTTTATTATAGACCATCTCATTCTTTCATATCTTACTAGTTTTCCAATAAAATTATATATTTATAATTTGATTTAACAAGGTAGTTTATTGTCAAATATCCTAAGGAAATTATCATTGCAACAAAGTTTTGTCAATCAGTTACCATTATGGCATATAAACGTGATTTATCTGCTGATATTTTTGTCATATACATGATTGAATTTGATATAATACTTAGTATGGATTGGATTTCATATCATGATGCGAAAAGATATTGTAAGAAGGAGGTTATGATTTTTTATGATGATAAGTAATAATTTATCTTTAGATCTGAAAGATCACCATATGATTCTCATCGAGATCCACCCCTAGTATCTATACTAAATTCAATTATTGGGGAGGAAGAGAGTGAAATAACTATGGGTGAGGAAAATATTGTTCAAATAGAGGAAGTACCTATTGTGAAAGAATATGTTGATGTGTTTTCAGAGGATTTACCTGGACATCCTCTAGAATGAGAAATTGAGTTTTCCATTGACTTAATTCCTGGTTCAAGGCCCATATCGAAGACCACTTATAGAGTGGGCATTGTGGAATTAGTGGAACTAAAGAAACAACTAGAGGAATTGAGTAATAAAGGATTTATTTTCCTTAGTTTTTCTCCATGGGGATCCCATGTTCCTTTTGTTAAGAAGAAAGATAAATCTATGAGGTAGTGCATTGACTATAGGGAGATCAATGCTATAACAATAAAGAAAAAGTATTTCCTACCTCGCATTGCTGATTTATTCAATCAACTTCATTTATCTCAATATTTTTCGAAGATTGACCTTCAATATGGATATCATCAGTTGTGTGTGAAGAAAGAAGACATCCTGAAGACAATATTTTGTACTAGTTATGGGAATTACAAGTTTACAGTAATAACTTATGTACTGACTAATGCACCCTCTGTCTTCATGGATCTAATGAATAGAGTTTTCAAGGAATATCTTAAATAATTTTTAGTAGTATTTATTGATGATATCTTAGTATACTCTAAAATCTAAGAAGTTTATGATAATCACTTGCGCACTATTCTAAAGACTCTTAGAAAAAATGAATTACATGGGAAGTTTAGAATGTGTGAATTCTAGCTTTAGAATATTTTTTTTCTTGAACATATTGTCACTAAGGATGGAATCTATATTGATACTTCTAATAAAAGAGCAATACAAGAATTTCTAGCACTGATGAGTATAACTAAGTTACGTAGTTTTATTGGTTTAACAGGTTATTATCGGTATTTCATCCAAAATTTTGCCCGATTGGCTAACCCATTAACCAATCTCACATGTAAAGGGGTTAAATTTGTTTGTACAAAAGAGTTTGAATAATGTTTTGAAGAAATGAATTGAATATTAGTCAATGATCCTATCATGATTCTACCATCGAGGAATGATGGGTTCGTTATTTATAGTGATTCTTCAAAGAAAGGACTTGGTTGTGTCCTTATGAAGAATGATAGAGTTATTACCTATGCATCACGACAGCTAAAAATTCATGAACAAAACTATCCCACTCATGATCTTGAGTTAGTAGCTATAATAATATATCTGAAGATATGGATACACTATCTCTATGGTGAAAATGTGAGATATATACTGATCACAAGATTTTGAAGTATATTTTATCACAAAAAGAACTCAACATGAGTCAAAGGAGATGGCTTGAACTACTCAAAGGGTTATGATTTCACTATACACTACCACCCAGGGAAGGTAAATAAGGTGGAAGATTATTTGAGCAAAAAGTATCATGGAGTTTTGAACGAGATGAGAGTTGAAAGGGACCCTATGTTCATGGATCTAGTAAATATGGATATGGGAATAATCATGGAAGGTGAAACATCGATAATTTTTCAAATTGATTCCAATCTATCTTTACTAGAAAGGATAAAATGTTCTTAGACTGATGATAAGGATTTTTAAAAGAAAATTAATGCTGTGAACAATGGGAGACTGATCGACTTCGTATATTAAGATGGAATTTTGAAATTTGGGAAGAGACTTTGTGTTTTCGATATACCTAATCTAGAAATGGAATTATTGGATGATGCTCATAGCTCCAATTTATCTATAGTCCCTGGTAGCACTAGGATGTATAGATACTTGAAGGAACATTTTTTGTGGGACAACATGAAGAGGGAGATTACTGATTATGTGTCAAGATATATGGTTTTTCAATAGGTTAAGGCTAGAAGACAACATCCTGAAAGAGTCATGCAACCTCTTCCAATACCTGAGTGGAAATTGGATGATATTACGATGGAATTTTTCATGGGGATACCAAATAATCCTGGAAGTAATGATTCAATATGGGTCATTTTTGATCATCTTACCAAGTCAGCACATTTTCTTATTATAAGAAAAGATTTACCACTTGAACGTTTAGAAAGACTATATATATTAATGAAGTTGTAATACTTCATGGTATACCCCTATTGATTTTTTCTAATTGTGATCCCCATTTTACATCAAGATTCTAGAAAAGTCTTCAGGAGGCCATGGATACTGAAATTTGTTTTAGCTCTGCCTACCACCCTCAAACTGATGGACAATCATAACAGACTATTCAAACCTTAGAAAACATGTTGAGATCATTCTCACTTGACTTTAAAGGTATGTGGGATAAGAATTTACATCTAATAAGATTTTCTTATAACAATATCTTCTATTTAAGTATATAGATGGCACCATATGAAGCGTTATATGGAAAGATATGTCGCACACAAACTTTTTGGGAGGATGTTGGTGAAAGAAAACTCACATGCCCAAAACTTGTTGAGGAAACAATGGAAAAGGTGAAGATTATCCCACCCACATCAAATCAGCTCAAAGTAGGAAAAAGAGCTATGCAGATAAATGAAAGAAGGATTTGGACTTTCAAGTAAGTGATCATGTTTTCTTGAAGGTATCTCCATGGAAGGGTGTTATACGATTTGACAAGAAGGGAAAATTAAGTCCAAGGTACATCAGAACTTTTGAAATTCTAGAATGAATTGGAGTTGTAGCTTTCCATTGGGTAATGTCACCAAGTCTCTCCAAAGTTCATGATGTGTTTCACATATCACTGTTGAGAAAATTCATGCAACGCATGTACTCACCTATGAAGAAATAGAATTGAAACCCGATATTTCTTATTGTGAAGAGCCTATCAAGATTCTTCGTACCGGAGAACAAGTGTTAGGAAACCAGACGACTCGTCTAGTGAAAGTTCTATGGAGAAATCATAAAATGGAAGATGCAATGTGGGAACCAGAGAAACTTATGATGAAGAACCACTCAAATCTTTTTCTGCAGTAATATTCTAGTAATGTCGAGGATGAAATTATTTGAAGGAGGGGAGAATGTAACACCCCAAGCTTCAACATTATACTTCTCTTTGAATATTCCAATAGCTTGCGTTGTACGCAACTTCGAGTTCTATCACACAACAACCAATCAAATTAGCCATTTAACAAACATTTATGAATAATAATACCCACTTTTTGGAATTTAATAAATTTTAATATTCGAAATGGACTTCATTTTTATTTGGAATGTCAAAATTATCTTAGGGTGAATTTTTGTAATTTTTCTGAAAACTTTCAATTTTTGATGAATAGTGAAAGAACATTGCGTTATTGTTTAAAACAAACTTTTATTTAAATAATAATAATTATTATTTAAATTTATTTTGATGTCAAAATAGATCAATAATACCTATATTATTCCAACGTAATTCATTGGAGTCATTTTATAATAAGATTATATATATATAATTTTATTGAACTTTTTAACGTCTTTTACCCACCTTCTAGACACATTTACAAATTGGTATAAAACGTAATTTTACTAAATCTATGAATAGAATATAAAAAATATAAGAGACACAGTTGACATTAGTGAGTAGAATTTGGTTCAATAGGATGAAAATAGTTTTTAGTGAATTGTAACTTTTGAATTTTATTTACCACGGTTAAAAGTAAATAGGGAAATTAAAGGTAAAAAATGTTATTATAATTACCCTAACACATATCCTAATTATATTAGATAATTTTTTTTAAACCAAAATCAACCTTAGGAATAAAATATGATCTTTTTTGATCCACTTGGATTAGATTAGGTCCTTTATTATTATTTTATTTAAAGAAGAGGTAAAAGTGTTAAATTCAAATTTTCATAACCAAACCATTTTTAATATAGGGTTATACATAAGATAAATTAGATTATAAATATTCATTAGAAATATAAACCTATTTCCTATATCATGGTGTTTTATTTATAATTTTTAGATATTAATTAATTAAATTTATTTATGACACAATGATGATGCAGTAATTACCTTATTAATGAAATATTAACATAAATGATATTATAAATATCCAAATAAATGTAAATTGAGACTTTTTAGGAATTAAAATAATTTTCTATGTTAATATGACATGTTAGGATTTATTTAATGTATTTTATGTGATGTAATATTGTTTTTTTGACTTTCAAAAAAACTAAAAACTAAATAGTGTCAAAATTGACATAAATTAGTTTTTAAAATAAATACTATATTATTAAATGATATAATGGTTCTAAAAATATAAAGTTCTTATAAAGGACATATATAATTATAGATATTTCATAAATGAACCACTTTAGTTTCTCTTGTCATTTTATAGTAATTTTATTAACCGTGTAATATAAAAATACAAGAAACATTGTAAAAGTTAAACTATTTAACTAAGAGTTAAATCTAAAAGCTAAGGTTAATATGGTAACCTAAACTTGTACAAAACCTATTGTTTGAGGGGATTTGGACTCATCCCCCATTATACTTTAAATAAATTCATATTTACCAATTATAAACCGAAAATTGTTTTATAATAACTTAATATTTCAAGATTTTTTTAAAGTGACCCTCGCCTCTCTTATAAACGGGTACTTCCCCTTCTCTCAAAATCACACCTCCAAATCCATTTGACTTGGCCAAACCCTGGTAAAATATATTCTAAACTACGATCAATTTAACCTAGAGGCCTTACTTTTATCATAAATCCAACCTATGGATCCCTTTTGATCAAATCAAAAAAGGAATCACCTGAAGAAGAGGTAATAATTTCATCACCTCTTTCAAAGTTCTTTTCTTCTTCCACTTACTCTTTCTTTATTGTTTCCATAAAAAGATAAAAAATATAGTAAATTGTACATATTGTGAGGTTATTATAAATATGGTACAACCATATTCAATATTCTATCCATCCTATGAATGACAAAGTCACCATACGTGCGTACGTACGGCTTACCGTCTCCACGTCGTGGTGTAGTTTGTTATTCAACACTTCATTATTTGGATGGGTATAATAATGAGTATAATTGATTTAAATATTAAATATAACATGTTAATTATTATGTATATTTAATATACTATCCAATTACATAATATTTTATCATCAATAGAATGATATTTTCGCTCGTGCGTACGTACGGATTACCGTCTCCACGAACGCGATGAGATTAATTCCCCATCATAAACATTAAAGAATAATTTTCATTTTATGATTAACAATAATGTTTAAGAACCTAATATAATTCTATATATCAATAAAATACATACTATCCATAACAAACATGACTTACATAACAAAACATATAAAGTAAAATGAATCAGTTAACACCCGAAACAATGATACTACTGAAATATTATTTACAAATCAATATTAGAAGATCATATATGATACCATATTTATGTATGTGGTTATTGTATAATTTAATAATAATGATTTAACTATTATATAGGAGGTTAAAATACCCTTGAATAAGTAAAACTATAAGGTTAGGGTTAATTTTACAATCTCTTTATTATCTGAGGTTGTTTATACGTAAGTATCTACTGGGAATTATTTATCATCTTCATCCGTGTTTCTTTAAAATGTATCTAAAAACATTTTTTCTATTTCCTAGAATATGGGTTAAAGTAATTTATACCATTTTTTGACTTTTTATAAAAAGTTTTGAAAGTAATCTTTCCATCTTTTCCCAAACAATGTACTTTATGACCTCTTCAACAAATTAAGGTAAGAATGTTTTTTTAACTTACACGGCGGGTGTTGCTATTTTCTACCATTATAACACCTTCAAATCTTCCCTTAAAAGTTTATAAGAATATTTTCAAAATAAGTTTTTTCTAGTATAATTATATGACTTTTAAATGATTCCAAAATAGAACGATATATTTCTCTCAAGTAGTTTTGATTTCTTCTATGTCAACATCCTTGGTTGGATTTTACACTTGTTTGAAGTTCATTTATTAAGATAAAATCTTCCATGTTGTATTGATGTTTTTTTGATATGTTTGACAGTGGATATGTTATTTTTATACCATTATTGGTTTATGGTTAAAGTGTTAACATTTCTTATGCTATTTTTAATATGAATGTTTATGTTATGTTTCAAACTTTTCATATGAGGAATGCATTAGACTTAGTAAGTGACGAGTGAAGCCCACTATAACTCCTCGATGCATCAGCAGGTCTCATGAGACAAACTTATGTATGTTTCTAGTACTTCCAAGGTGACTAAAATAATCGGTCTCTAGAGACTTAATCTCTTATGATCATGCTAATTTTATTTAATAATGCACCAACTCTAGGTAACTCGGGTAGGGGTGCTACACAAGAACTGTACCTTTCATAAAAAAAACATGAATGAGAAAACAAGGTAATTTACACCCGAAATAATAAAAGTAATGAAATTTTATTAATTTTCAAGCGATAAGATGTCATAAAGGATCATATATGATATTATTAAAATTAATGTTGTTCTTATATAATTTAATAACATGTTTAGAACCACAATACTAGAGGTTAAATCACATTCAACCCAAAGGAAACATGAGGAAAGGGACTTCATCAGAATTTTCATCTATTGAGGCATATTTCAATGTTATACTCCTAATTTATTTTATATAGTGTATATATTTACCCTTTGACATTTAATATCAGGATTCCTTAATAATTAATAGCATTTTAAATTTCAATTTTAATTATTCCGTCATGAATTTTTTGACTTAGTAGTAACCATCTTGTAAAGAATTTCATATCTCAATTTCCATTCATTAGGCTATATTGCTTCCTCACCTTCTTTAATATTCCAAGGTTATGTGTGTAATTAATTTTTATTATCTTATGAATTATTTCCAATTTTTTTATGTGAATTTAAATTTGATACATATAAACAATTCATTTCATAATACTCACTTCAACTTTATAATATTTTTAAGGATTTATTTCACAATCACATTCTAATTTATATTGATTATTATTGTATTTCAGTTGAAGAAATTATTTGATAATTGTCTAATAAACCCATTTTTTTACTCTGTTTATTCATGATATTTTCAAGTAATAGTATATTTTTCCTCACTTTGGTACTTAAAATAATTGATAAAATGTTTTTAATGAAATATGAAATAACTTCTCCCTTTGTTGTAAAACTCATTTTAGTCTAAAAACATGTTTTCAAAACATGTTTTTAACCTTTTAAAAATTATTTATTAAATATACTTTTACAAATTCAAATTATTTAAAAAAAATTATAGAAATCATCATGTTATTTTAAAAATAATTCCCATATGGATTTTAATAAAAAAAATGAAAGGCATTTTTGTTTCAACATGTATGGAATGAATTTCATTTTCTATTATAATGAAAAATCCAATGTTTTAAATATTATTTTATAAGTTTTAAATGTTATTTTAAAATAAAATTATTTTAAAATTTTTTTGTGAATTTTTAAAATAAAAAGTGATTTTCAAATTGAATTTTTTTCCTCAAGAATGTTTTAAAGGATATTTTTATGAATTTATATTCATGAATGAAAAAACCCTTATTCTACCTTTTTCTCCAATGAGGAATTTTTATATTGATACCATAATTATTAACTCTATGGATGTTTTATGATCATTTTTTCAATGTAATTTATTGAAATTCACTTTTTTGATTCATTTTTTATAATCATTAACATTCCCTTGAAATATTCACCTTACTATTATCGTTAGAGATTAAAATTACCCTAAGTATCTATTTTATGGATATATTTTTTGTTTAAACTCTATATCATTTCTTCATACGAGGGTTCTATATTTAATTTTATTTTTTTATCTAGAGAAATTTTGGAAAATCTATATTCTCTAATCAATACAGATTTATAATTATAGGGCACATCATTCAAGAATTGATTTAATTATTTGATATATGAGTAATGTTTTGGACATGAAGTGATGGGTGGGGCCTAGAATTATATATCCTCTCAATATATCGGTAGTCTAATGAGGCGAATTGGTAATCTATTATTTAATAGGTTTCTTACTATAGTTTTAAACTATCTTTTAAAAGGTCTTGATGGTTGAGGTATCTTGATTCCTAGGATCATGGAGTCCAATAATTAAGCATTTTCTTAATTAAGATGTAATTTATTATTATTGAGGATATTTTTAAAAGGATGTTATCTATAGATGCATTTCATTATAATTTTATTAATTAAATGGTATCTATTTTTATTTATTTACCTCTCCATGTTTATTATTCCTTATCCAATTATTTAAATGGCATCTGTGTTCAGTTATTTACCTTTTCATATTGATTATTATTTATTGATTCATGATATCTTCCACTATACTTATACCTTACTGAGAATTTTATCTCACCCTTATTTAGTTTTCTTTACCATAAATCCATGAAGTTTACAATTATTAATGTGTAAGGATATGCTAGTGGGAATAATTTTATTATTGAAAAAAAAATTATGTTGTAATTTTTGTTTTCAAATAAAATATGTGAATCATATATGTATCTAGTTTACCAAGACTAATAAACTATTCAGTTCTCTGGGGTGTGATTATATGTATCTTATGCCAATTTTATAAAGTAAGTATTGTCTCTGGGATACTGGGGTTGAACTCACTACACCAAGACTGGTGATATAATATTTGATTAGAATAATAATCCTATAAGGAAGAAGTATATGGAAACAATATATGATTAGATTGTTAATACGAATTATGAAATAGATTTCATGTACCAAATACTAGTTACATACTTTTTTAGTTTATCCATTTAATATAAATTCATTAGTGCATATTTGAGAGAAACTAGTAATGGAATGTACTAGGTGGAATCAAAAATTCATGATAGGTTAATAATTGTTTCAATTGATTTCTAGATATAGTCAATGAATAAACCTCATGAGATTCATCATGAAAAATTCCATTAGATTTAAACTTTTCATTGGCACTTTATATGATTTTAGATAAATTTAATGAATTATTTATACAGTTTATCTTATCCAAGAACCAAAGTGATCGATATGGATATAATAGGTTAGTGGGTGTTCTATTGTTTTCCCAGATAGATATGTTTATAAAATATCGAAAATAGATGATTAGTATTATAGTTAATTAAAAATAGGGAATATTTCTCAATTAATGAATTTAATAACACCAATATCCTTGGAAAAAATAATAATAAATTGATATATGTTGTTTATTATATTGAGTCATAGTGTCAATGTTGAAATGGAATTAAAAATATAATATTTTCAATTCCATATTGAATTGTTTCCCATGAAAAATGGAATGAAATCTCTCATGGATGATGTGTTAAAACACATGAGGATATTCTTGTGATGAATAGACTATATATTAGTCAGATTACTTTTTAATTCCATCTCACATGAAATTATATGTACTAAGGATTGATAGTGATTCTTTGAAAATCATACAAGGTGGATATAAAATAAAACTCAGAAAACTTTATAGACTTGTAGTTAGAACTATGATATAGTACTTGAGAAAGTAGAAAATGATATGTTACTAGTAATTAGGTAAATATAATTAATAGTTTCTAATGGGATACAAAACTATCCTTGTTTCAGATCAATTTTATATAGGATCATAGTTAGTCTAAGGAAAATTCCAAAGAAACCTTTTACAACTAGTGTTTTTGATATATATATATACCAAGTATGTTTTGGGTTCTTATGTATCATAATAATTCTTTAAGCAATGTCTACTTTAAATTATGATTTTATCCAAGATTTCCAAGTTTTGAAAAAGGGAAAAAGGTAAAAACTCATTAGTATTACATCTTCATAGATTTTCTTAGATAGTTGAAGACACAATATGAAGATCAAAAATAATAACATGATAGGCCCAATAGATAAAGTCATACATCAGTAGAAGAATGTTCATCATGTGAGTTTAACCAGATATTTAGTGGTTGGTTCAATTGTAAGTGAGAGTTTGTTGGATTCGTTTCCCTAGAACTACCTAAATTTGTATATTTGATCAATAAAACATTCTTAAAAATGGATACTAATAAATATATTCACCAAATATGATTGTTCATAGGAATAAACTTAAGGTGATAATGAAATTATAGTTTTTATACATTGAAAGGTTATAGTAGTTCCCCACTATAATGAGAATATATAAGCATTATGATGATATTTGTAAATATATGTTCTTTGGTTAGAAAACATCTATACGATAGGTCATAGGTTATGTTTGAATTTAATGTATTGGAATCCCATAATAAATTGATAATTATTCTTATTAGGTTCATATTTTTTTAATCTCTAAGAGGATAGGTTATGATAATAGACCCACCAATATAAATTCCATAAGTTACATGTCATTTAATAATCTTATCTATGGATGTTTTATTGTTCCATATACATGAGATAATTATTATTATATATCATGAATCATGTATTTCTATGTATTGGTTAAATCGATGATGACATAGTCTCACAGTGAGGTATGATGCACTATATGTGTAATAAATGATATTTTAAGGTCTTGTGTTTTGGACCAGGTTAAACATTACATAAGAATTTGAACACTTAATATGATGGATGAACTGACTTTTAAACTGAGATTCAGAATGTTAATATGATAATTGGATAACTTTAATTGTATGTTTTTTAAGATATTTAATTCCCAAGAGTTGTCTCAGATGTTTGGATGAGTTTTAATAGAATATGAAACTAAAAACACATTTTTCAAGAGAATATAATAGCAGTTATTCGCTAGTTTAAACTGTGTCGCCCCTAGGAGAGACTATGTAGCCCTATAAGGGGTTTCTCATGGCATGTTAAACATGCAAGGTGAGGTGAAAATCCAGGTGAATGGTTTTCAATAAATTTCATAGGTGAGTGCATGGGCTGCATAGAGTTTCCAAACTCTGTGCCCAACCATATGGATGGTGCCACTTAATCAGAAATACCACAAAATTAGTCCAAAATCTATAGATATACCTTGCTGGGTATGGATCCTAGATAGTATGAGCCACATGGTTAGTACATGGTTATACAAACAACATGACCTAAACATGCACCTCTTTAAAGAGGGGTAAAATGATTGTTTCCCCCTATCTCCTTAAATGTTTTCCTCCATGTCTTCTCCCTTATTCCACATATGCACAGTAGCACTCTACTCATGATCTCATCTCCCTCTTCTTTAGGAAATGATATATCTCTATTGTTTGGGATCAGAATTGTCTGATGCTAGTGGCATTGTATATCCCTTTGTTAGTATGTGATTCCTCTTACCTCTTTTCTCTATTTATCTCACAATATATGGTGTTATATTCGTGTGAGCTAATTCACCCTATTTTTGAGGTGTTTGTATATTCATTTGATTTCTCTCGTTATAGATTTAATCAAGTCTCAGTATTGGATGAGTGGACCATATTTAGAATTAGGTATATAGTTAATTTATTTTCCCTAAAAGTCATGATCGTTCATATAATATTTTGATTATCACGCTAATTTAAATTTCTATGAATTTATAATAAATAATGAATTTCTTGAAATTAAATATCAAGACCTTATTTAGGCGTGATATTTAACCTTTATACATATGGTTGGTTTTTTTCAACGTCTACATAAACCACTCCATGGGTAGGTTCAATCATATTTTTTTAGTACATTTGTAGATTTATTAATAAATTAAATGGTATTGATAAACCCTGTGGATAATGGTAGCTTAATTTATGCTTGACATTTGTGAGTTTCTAAATCATAATAATTGAATTAGATTGATTGAATTGGTGTGATAACCAAACTTCTGTTTTCTAATAAAACACCTTTGAGGTATGTTGTCTTACCAATTAAAATAAATGAGATAATTGAAATGTTTTGTCTTATATTATGCCAAGGTTGCTCCCTATGTTCCATTGTTTATAAATAAAATGGTTCTTTCTTGAATAGTTTGAAATTATAAGGGATAAATGTATATTCCTTTTCCTTATTTATATTATTCCATAGATGGCCTCATGTTATACCTTGTTATTACAGGCATGGCATCACTTATTATCCATGAGCAGACTGTCACTTATTATTATGGGAATAGTGACCCCATATAACTATAATACCTGGTCATGGTGTCTCTCTTGACTTGTGATATTCAGGCATGGAATCCATCATGATTTATGATATCTGGGAATGGCATCCATTATCACTCTATTTGACTCTTATAACTATGCATTGATGACTGACTTACGCTTCGGGTCTGTGATACTCTTTGTATCTACATATATGGCTACATATGTCACCACATTTATAGTCTATATATATACAAAAAAATTTATATACATATATATATACACTTGGTGACAAGTATTTTTAGACATTCTGTCTTAGGTTGAAGTGGGTATGGTCGGCCAGGTATCCTTAAATAACCTAAGCCGACTTGGTTACATTTATCGGTTTACTACACTGCCATATATTTTATACACTTACACACTACATAATTTTATAAACATGGACTCAATTAATTTAGACACCATTTGTGGTGGACCAATGAGTATATCTCACACCCTAGTCAGTCCTATGTCTGGTACCTGAATATATATTATCTGATTATTGGGTTAGGATTATAGTTTATGATACGTGTTTTTATGCTTGTACATGGGAGATTAGTAGCACATAACATAGTCAGAGATCATGATACTCCGGGAGATAAGCCTAGTGGGTTTTGTCTTTTTTTTATTGTATCAATTTCTATATGCCTTATGCCTACACATTTTAGTAGGCCCATGCAAGAAAATTGATTCATTTATTATTGTTTTTTAGTTGTTATTATATTCCAATACTATTTATTTATTGTTTCTTACACTGTATTTATTTCTTATCCAGATGGTATAGTCTCCACACTATACCACCTATATACCCTCATTGCTATTTGAAAGCCCATGTGTCACGAACCTGGTCGGGTCGTCATCCGACCCGTTGCCCGACCCGGTCTGTAGCAAGGCCCGAGAGACGTTCCCGATCCTCCCAGGCTGGCGACAAGCGCCTTGGCATCAATAGGGAAAGTGGGAACAATTTCTCCTAATGAAAATAAACAAAGAAGTGAAAAAAGGGAAAAACACCATACTAACCTGACCAAAACCAAAAAATCCTCGTGACCTCGAGAGTCACTCTCCAAACCACAACCAAGTCTCTCCCACGATGAACAAGCTTGTGTTAACCCTCAATAGAAACTAAAAACAAGAAAAAACTATAGTCATCATTATTAAAGCTCAGTAGGGAGGCCTGACTAATTCTATTCCCAACACACACTCCATTAAATAAAGAATTCACTAATTTCAAGTTTGAACGACAATTTATAAAAGTAAGTTTTTCTAAGTACTTTTCTCAAAATCAAAGTAAAAACCATTGCACTTAACCATTTTCAAAACTAAATTCATTTTATTAGTGTCAATGGATTTTTATAATGGGAAAGTGATGTTGATATTTTATCTAAATTTGTACAAAGAGGATTAAACACTTTCATTTGAAACCCATTTTTAGAAACCTGATTAAAATCAATTTTCCACTTTCCAAGGAAGGAAATACACCAGAAATGCACAAAAGAAATCACACAAGAATGGAAATGTAGGTATACATATAAGCATCATAATCACTACTGCATGAAACAAAAGCCGAATAGACATGGGTCGAACCTAGGAGCTCGTGAACAATCTAGAACATAATATACATGTGACTCATCCTGAAGGAATGCCCTAACTCGATGACTTCATAACGCCCATACTACTACCCAGTATAGCCCTGTTTGGCCTAACCAAGGGGCCCTATTACCATAGCATCAATAACATAGTATTCCCTTGCTATGGGGCCACTAGCCATTGCATAATCTAAACTAGTTCAACATCGTTCACAAAAATTCACTTACTATGCCAGGTTCCCATGTCAACGTGTGTAATAAAAGAAAGGGGTGAGTCAACAAAGTCAATAAATCAGTACAGATATCACACACAAATCATGCAGTCAACATACATCAAATATCACATATGAGTCACCCCAAATAGAGTTTTCTAAAATAATTTATTTTATTAAAGTGCCAAACGAGCATTCACCAATTTTAAAGAAAAACCTTATTTCTCAAGTGAAACAAAAAACTTGTTTTCACTTCAAAATAAATCATTTACCAATAAACCAAAAATACATTTAAAATTTCATGAATTATATTTAAAGGCCAAACATGAATTCTTTCACTACTGGGTGTCCGCTCATCAAGAAAACATTTCAATTTTCCTGTATAAAATAAATGGCTCTTTTTACATCGAGTGATCATTTACAAATTTATCATTTAATACTATTTATTATTTATTAAAATTTATAAAATATCAAGAAATTGAAAAATTCTAAATTTAAAGGCAAGTGCAGTGGGGAACCTACCTTAAGGTGGAACCAAGCTGTCCACTCGGCTCTTGATGCTTTCTAACTAAAAGCAGTTACTCTTGAAGATTGAAACTCGTAACCGATTTACCTATACGCATATACATTTTCACACACATATATATACCCTTTAACACAAGTACATATTCCCTGCACCATGAGGGAATATGCGCAAGGAGGATATACATATATACATGCTTACCCATGTATATACCTATAGGTTGATGTCACTGATGACCAAAATCCACACCGTGATGAGAAAAACACCCTACAACGAGGAAAAGGAGTCCAATAACTATCAAAGGCTCCAAAAAAACTAAAAAAAATTCACTTCCCATAAAATAATATAAACTAAGAACAACACATGAAAAAATACACCTTTAAAGGAAAATATGAAATAAGGCCAAATTTGTATCACACTAACAACTTAATAAATCATTTACATAATTAATAAAACTTTTCCAAGATATATAACAAAGCTTCACTAAAAAAACATACTCCAACTCCCCTCTTTAAAATTAAACACACACCAAAACATTTTACTACACATGGGGCACACACTTTATAATATTTTATAAACCACTTAAAAATATTTTGAAGCAACTCTAAAAAATATCCCAAGAATTTGAATGAAAAAGACTACCCAAAACCCTTTCATAACCAAACACACACAACGCCACACCAAGAGTTCGATCTACACCACTTGCACCGATTAAAGAAATCATTTGAGTTGTTTTAAAATGAGTGTTGAAAAACGACACAATAAATTTTTAACCAAAGATAAATCCAGTTTCATTTAAAACGCCACATTAGAACCAAACCCACTATATAATCTTATCAAAACATGATTTTCACCAATATATCATTCAATTAAAATTTTGACAATTTATAAAAAATAGTCCCAAGAACAACCACGTGGCTTTACACCAAAACACATCCAAACTCCCTTTCTAGAATCAAATGCACACTAGTACCATTCCAAAATATAATTTTCACTATTTTTATTATCTAATAAAGCAAGTGAACAATTCATAAAACACTAATAAAGAGATTGACATGAGTTTTCACAAGAAAAACACACTCATATCGCACAAACACGTTACCAATAAATCAATGCATATAAAACCTCAATTAAAACCAATTTTTCACCATTAAAACTGATTAAATAATACATTGAATTAATTAAACACACAAACTAATTCATCAAACAATAATTTTACATAGAACCACCTACCGACATGTAGCAAACTTCACAAACTTGGCGTGAAACTCCCGTTTCACATCAATCGCACCGCAAGCAATACAACGAAACCCTAAAAACAAGGTATCAAACCCATTGCATCAAAATCAAACCAAATTCAACCTAAATACCTAACTCGAAAATCCCTAAATCAAAAAAACAACCCAATGAAGAGAAAATTCACCTGCAACGAAGGTGCGGATGGCAAACCGGGTGACGGGAAGGGAGGTCAGAGGTACATCGCAACAGAAAATCGGCCGGAAGGGAGTGGTAGCGTGGGTCCGGTCGTGCGAGGCAGTAGGGGTGATGCGAGGAAGCCCGAGGTGAGGTGGGTGGCACGGCCGACCGGAGAGGAAGGAGGAGGGTAGGGCGGTGCTAGTCTGGCTGTGCGAGGCGGCTGTGGTGACGCGGGAGAGCCCGAGGTGAGGCGGGCGACGTGGCCGACCGGAGAGGGAGGAGGACGGTAGGGCCACTAGGGTTAGGGGAGGAGAGGACCATGCAAGAGAGGGGGAGAGAATGAGAGGGATAGGGAAAAAAGAAAAAGAGTGAAAAGAAAAATAGGAAAGAAATAAAAGGAAAATAAAATAAAAACAAAATTAAAAAATTAAAATTAAGGATAAATTAATATCCTATTAAATTCTAAATTTAATATTAAAAATAAAACAAAAATAATAAAATCAACCAATATAATAAAATTATTTTTTGATGACGAACACCGCAAACACGGTCGCGTGCACGGTCGGGCGTATGGTTGTGTTCCTGCAAAATAACCCAAAAATAATCAATTTAAAATAAAGCGTCGGCCGAGGTGTGACAATTCTCCACACCATGACACTTTCTACCTTCAGAAGGTCTTAAAAAGACTTGGTTAACCAAAGGTTACAAGAAATACTGTGAAGACTGGAAGGTATTTTAAAGAAAACCTTCATCGCTCGAAGATAGAGCATTTAAGACACCCATAACATTAAATTCCATAGATTTCAAAAATATAATCACCAAGCGAAAGGACCAATAGCAAGAAGTTCACTTCCAAACAGAACTTCAACATGGAACACTCTGACCCCTATCTTAGGAAACACCAGGGCCCACTCGAGACCTCCAAGAACACTCGCAAGGAGAACCACTGCCCGAGCGAACCAAATACAATGATCAGGGTTGGGCAGAGTAGAAGCAAGGGATTGTCCTGCCATGCGCACTTTGAAGACAGAGTTTTCCACAAGTTCATCTGATGGTGGTCTGCCCACCATATTAGGATCCTTATCAAATATTGGTTCTCCAAACCAAAATGATTCACAAACCTGGACAAAACCTCTAACACGGGCTTGACCCACTAAGCTCCCTAAGTTGAACCAATATACGCTGGCAAGACCCGCAATGGTTCTCCCCACCATTTTAGAATTTTCCTAACACCACGACACCCGCACGAGCATTCACAGTTTTACTTTGAGCAATACAAACTGGAGTCTTTATCATGAACCCGCCAACATGGGCTGACCCATATAGATGATTCTCACACTAACCAATACTCCACCACATTTTCACGTCAATTCCACAAGACATGAGCATCTCTAAAATGAGTACAATTCTGATCCATAGCCGACCACCAGAAGGGTCACTGAGCGCACTTTTTGCAAGTGGTATTCTACGAACATCTTTAAAGAATGAGAGGAACTTCCTTAAGTCAAGACCACCATAAGGATACAAGGCCTTTATGCCCCTCTCAACAAAAATGAAACCTTCAGAGACGATACTGCAGTAGGGAAACTTAATTCATCCCCATCCTAACACTACAGACTTAAGTCAGACCAAGCTCATTCCACGTCCGATGAATTTTTCACTGCATGCAAGCTTCACCCCGAGACCTATGGCTAGGGCTCTGATGTCTGAAGCATCTACCGTCTCGCAGTAATAAGCTAACAACCTCTGACTGGAACTTCCTCCTCTGGAAAAGAAACCTACAGTCTTCTCCTCATGGCTCAAGCGGCCACTCTATCAACATACCTCCCTCGCCATCTGTTGACTAGTCAAGCACTTACGAGCTCCACCAATTTCCCTCACCTTCACTTCCTTAGATAAAACCATGGGATTGAATATGGTCTTGAAGATCGCTCAATACATCCTAATTCTCAAAGAAAATGTAACGATCACTATTTACTGGTTTTGTCCTGCTCCTCCAGACATACCCGAGAAAACTCATACCCACACAAAATTTGAATTTCCTCAAAAACAAGAGACACAACCAAATTTCCCCAAAGTACTCGACGATATTCAACTAACCTCAGCATCTTCAAGAAGCTGACACCATCGAGCAGAACCCAACTCCGCCACTCCACTGAGGGTCTGGGATGATCCAAGAATTAAGAGACCTACTGGAAACCCATTAGACCTTTCTAGGGGGAATATCTCGAACAGGAAATACAAACCAATCCTCCATAAAACCAAGAACCTCACAAAAAAAATTCACAGTTTGGATACAAATCCAAAAATTCAAACTTAACACATCAATTCATTTCCAGAGAAAAACAACCGCTTGAAAAACCAAGCACTTCAAAATCATCGCAACATTCCTGACATAACCCACCGCTGATATTCCAAGATTCCTCGGATATATTCATTTTCGTGCCACTCATGCACCCATCCACACGATCCACCAACTATCCACTAATCACATCCATATGCACACGCGAGCACCCTAGGAATACCACTGGACAAAACAAGTCTCTTCTGTTTTCAAAACAAAACATTTCCAATATTCCTAAAATACCTTTTTCCAAAACCCATTTCAAAAATTCAAGACAAATTTTCAAAATGATTTTAATTTCCAAAATATCTCACTTCAATTTCAAACAACCCAAAACGTTCTTCTAGAAACACGATTTCAACAAATCAATTACCAAATTCCATAAATATCATCAAAGGAAAACACACCTTAAAAATCATGTCAAACTGACACCAAGAGAAAAAGATAGAAGCAACCCCTAAAGCACTTGGATGGATAATTTGTGATCATTCCTAACCTGGCTACATGGTTTAGCAGACTATACCCTAGGCAAGTGACGACCACTAGGAGTGTGAAATTGTACTCTCAGGCATCACATGGGTCGCTAATCTATGTGAAACCATGTGAAACACCAGTTTACTCCAATTTTCATTCTCCATCCACAGAGACCAAATACAAACACTTAAATCCCGGACTACTGCTGGTTACCCGAGGATCAGAATGAGTAAGAGTTCGCGATGCTCTTCCTGCACATACCACTCGAGTACCGACAGTCCTATCTCTAATCTACCTGACACCCCTAATAACAAGAAAAAAACCTCCCTTTGATACCATTTTGTCACGAACCAGGCCGGGTCTCCATCCGACCCGGCACCCGAAACGGTCCGCGGCAAGGCCCGAGAGGCATTCCTGATCCTCCCGGGATGGCGACAAGCACCATAGCATGAATAGGGAAAGTGGGAATGATTTCACCCAATGAAAGTAAATAAAGCAGTGAAAAAAGGTAGAACAACGTACTAACCTGACCACAACCAAAAACTCCTCGTGACCTTGAGAGTCACTCTCCAAACCACAACCAAGTCTCACCCATGGTAAACAAGCTCGTGTTAACCTACAGCAGAAACTAAAAACAAGAAAACACTATAGGCATGAGTACTAAAACTCAGTAGGGAGGCCTGACTAATTTTATTCCCAATACACAAGCCATTAAATAAATAATTCACTGATTTCATGTTTGAACTACAATTTAAAAAAGAAAATTTTTCTAATTATTTTTCTCAAAAGAAAAGTACAAAACATTTCCCTTTACCATTTTCAAAACTAAATTCATTTCATTAGTGTCAATGGATTCTTAGAAAGGTAAAGTTATGTTGATATTTTTTCCAAATTTATAGAAAGAGGATTAAACACTTTCATTTGAAAACCATTTTTAGAAACCTGATTAAAATCAGTTTACCACTTTCCAAGGAGGAAAATACACCAGAAATGAAAAAAAAGAAATCACACAGGAAGGGAAATGTAGGTATACATATAATCATCATAATCTCTACTGCAAGAAACAAAATCCGAAAATACATGGGTCAAACCTAGGAGGTCGTGAACAATCTAGAACGTACTATACATGTGACTCATCCTGAAGGCATTCCTCAACTCGATGAAGTCATAACGCCCATACTACTACCTGGTATAGCCCTTCATGTCCTAACCGAGGGGACCAATCCCCATAGTATTAATAACACAGTATTCCCCTACTATGGGGCCACTAACCAGTGCATAATCTAAACTAGTGCAGCATCGTTCAAAAAGATTCACTTACTATGACAGGTTCCCATGTCAACTTGTGTAATAAAAGAAAAGGGGCGAGTCAACAAAGTCAATAAATCAGTAAAAACATCACACACAAGTCATATAGTCAACGTACATCAAATATCACATCTAAGCCACCCCAAATAGAGTTTTCCAAAATAATTTATTTTATTAAAGTGCCAAATGGGCCTTCACCAATTTTAAGGAAAATTATTATTTCTCCATTGAACCAAAACACTTGTTTGTAGTTCAAAATAAATAATTTACCAATAAACCAAAACTACATTTAAAATTCCATGAATTATATTTAAATTCCAAACAAGAATTCTTTCACTACTGGGTGTCCGCTCATCAAGAAAACATTTCAAGTGTCATGTATAAAATAAACGACTCTTTTTACATAGATTGATCAATTAAAAATTTATCATTTAATACTATTTCTTATTTATTAAAATTTATAAAATATCAAGGAATTAATAAATTCTAAATTTAAAGGCAAGTGTAGTGGGGGACCTACCTCAAGGTGGAACGAAGTTGTCCACTCTAACTAAAAGCAGCAGCTCTTGAATATGGAAACCTGAAACCGCTTCACTTATATGAATATACATTTTCAAATATATATATATATATATATACCCTTTAACCCAAGTACATACTCCCCACGCCATGAGGGAATATGCGCAAGGAGGATATACATATAAACATGATTTCCCAATTATATACCTAAAGGTCATTTTCAATGACGACCAAAAGCCACACCGTGATGAGAAAAACACCCAAAAATGAGGCAAGGGAGTCCAATAACTATAAAAGGCTCCAAACACAACTAAAACCATTTCACTTCCCATAAAATAATATAAACTAATCACAACACATGAATAAAAAAATACACCTTTAATGGAAAACATGACAAAAGGCTAAATTTTCATCACACTCCCAACTTAATAAATCATTTACGAAATTAATAAAACTTTTCCAAGATATATAACAAAGATTCACTAAAAAAAACATACTGCAACTCACCTCTTTAAAATTAAACACACACCAAAACATTTTCCTAAACATGGGGAAGACACTTTATAAGATTTAATAAACCACTTAAAAATATTTTCAAGAAACTCCAAACAATATCCCAAGACTTTGAATGAAAAATACCACCCAAAAACCCTTTCATAACCAAAAACACACAACGCCACACCAAGAGTTCGATCTAAACCACTTGCACTGATTAAAGAAATCATTTAAGTAGTTTTAAAATGAGCATTGACAAACGACGCAATAAATTTTGAACCAAAGATACATCCGATTTCATTTAAAATGCCACTTTAGAACCAAACACACTGTGTAATCTTATCAAAACATGATTTTCACCACAAATATCATTCAATTAAACATTTTGACAATTTATAAAAAATAGTTCCAAGAAGGACCACATGGATTTACACCAAAACACTTTCAAACTCACTTTCTAGAATTAAACACACACTAACACCATAAAAATATAATTTTCACCCTTTTCATGATCTAATAAACCAAGTGAACAATTCATAAAACACTAATAAACAGCTTGAAATGAGTTTTCACAAGAACAACACACTCATATCGCACAAACAAGTTACCAATAAATCAATGCGTATAAAAGCTCAATTAAAACCAATTTTTCACCATGAAAACTGATTAAATAATACATTGAATTGATTAAACACACAAACTAATTCATCAAACAATAATTTTAAGAAGAACCACCTTCCCGCATGTATAAAACTTCTCAAACTTGGTGCGAAACTCCCGTCGTACATCAATCGCACCTCAAGTGATACAATGAAACCCTAAAAACAAGGTATCAAACCCATGACATCAAAATCCGACCAAATTAAAACTAAAACCCTAACCTAAAAATCCACAAATCCACAAAATAACCCAATGAAGAGAAAATGCACCTGCAGGGAAGGTGTGGATGGCAAACTCGGTGAGGGGAAGGGAGGTTGGAGGTACGCTGCACTGGAAAATTGGCCGGAAGGGAGGGGCAGAGCGGGTCCGGCCGTGCGAGGCAGCGGGGGCGACGCGGGGGAGCTCGAGGTGAGGCGGGCAGCGCGGATGACCAGAGAGGGGGGAGGAGGGTAGGGCGGCGCCGGTACAACTGTGCGAGGCAGCGGGGGTGATGCGGGGGAGCCCGAGGTGAGGTGGGCGGCGCGACCGACCGGAGAGGGAGGAGGAGGGAAGGGCGGCTAGGGTTAGGGGAGGAGAGGACCACGTGAGAGAGGGGGAGAGAATGAGAGGGATAGAAAAAAAAGAAAAAGATAGAAAAAAGAATATGAAAGAAAAAAAGGAAAAAAATAAAAACAAAAAAAAATTAAGGATAAATTAATATCCTATTAAATTCTAAATTTAATATTAATAATTAAACAAAAATAATAAAATCAACCAATATAATAAAATTATTTATTTAGGATGGACACCACGCACACGGTTGTGCCCACGGTCACGCGCACGGTCACACGCACGGTCACGCGCACGGTTTCCGCGCATGGTCGCATGCCCACAAAAGACCCCAAAAATAATCAATTTAAAATAAAGCATCGTCCGGGCTGTGACACTGTGGAATGTGGGGATGTGTCCTTGAGGCCATGTGACTGACCGGGTTGCGTCACCCTTTAAATTGTTCTTGGGTCAGGAATATATAGATATTCCATTAATGAATAAGTCAAGAACGTACTTATCCCTTCCAAAACCAAAAGAATACATCTTAGAACCTTTGATTATAATATAACTATCTAATTAAATTCATAGACATAATGCCTCATCTATAAGATCAGTTAAAATATTTAAATAATGATATTCAATAATATAGGGTGTTGACACAAGTATTGAACCTTCTTAATGAAATATTGAGAAAAAATGGATTATATTATATAGTGAGCATTTTCTAGAGATTTGTTTCATTGATATGTCAACGTCTTCACCTATTGGTTCCTTGATGTGTTTCAAGACACAAATATTCTAATTTATGGGAGATTTTATAATGCAACTAACAAAAAGTCTCAGAGGGCCACACACTAAGTCTATCCAAATTTTTTGTTAAATACAATTTAAATTTAATGGATTGAATATATATTACTCTCAACTTTGGTTTTAATAATTATTTGGGTTCTTCTAATCACCAAAATTTCATCACCAATTATCCAATTCAAGAATATATGTTAGTTGAACATTAAATAAATATTATTTTATAGCTAGAAAATATAAAAAGTTTATTTATCTATTGTTAATTATTCTCAAATTAATAAATAATAATTTAATAAATAAATATTTATTTAGTTACAAAAAAATAGTTATTCAAAAGTTAGTGGAAAAAATATTTATTTATTTAACAAAAATAAAACGATATTATTTATAATAAAATTTTATTATTTAAGGTTTGATAAATTCCAAGGAGGATTAACAGGTCGATAAGGGGTCTAATGAAAATGACATATTCTATTTAATATCATTATGTAAATATTTATTTATTTATTTATTTATTTATTTATATTTAAATATCTACAAGTTAGAAAATGTCATGAGAAAAAATTATTAGTATTATCATTATTATCATTATTATTATTATTATTACTATTATTATTTAATATGGGGTCTACATAGGATAATAAAATAATTAAAGGGATTATGTGTAATCACATATTCTCTAACCCTCCATATAATCCCTAACTTATATCATTTTTATGGATATAATAATTTTTGGGCATGATGATATTCTATCAAGGTATTTTTATCTCAACCAATAGGACCTCTTAAAAATTATCTCAATAATGAGAGGTGATCCTCCTATCCCTATCAAGATCGAGAGAAAATGAGATAGAATCATTCAAGATTAAAGTATTTCTTTTTTCAATAAATGGTGAATGATGAAATACAATCGATACCTATATGCTAGGACTCAGAGATCTATTAGTGCTATTTTGAGATTCATGAAGCATGTGTAAATACCACTAGAACAATTGTATACTAGATTCAACACCATAATGGTGATTCGAAGATAGTGTCCACTTATTTAATCAATAAACAAATAATACAAAATTTCAGTTAATTCTTAAAATAAATTAATTGTGAATTGTATGTTGAAAGACCATCTTTATTGATATTTAAGGATCTATTCAATATATTTCTAAATATTTAATCTAATAAAACTGATAAAAACATTATTGGGAATAGAACCAACTATTTTGGTTATGCACTGATACCCTCATATCATATTAACCTACCTATATTTGTATCACTGTAAAATAATTAAAATTATTAAATCCACAATTTTATTCAAAAATATTCCATTGGGTAAAGAGCATTTCTACTCAAGATAAAAATGTTTTTGGTCCAGTATACATCAAAAAAAATTATATCCCTATATGAACTTTTATATCATAAGATATATCTTTATATTTAGTATGCATTCTTATATAATCCTTTTTTCTATGACTTTGACTAACAACCTGAAATAAAACATGTTAATCTAGTATAATCCAAAATGCACATTCATGATTCTATAAAATAGACTAATGATATTGAATGAACATATCACATGTCATTAATCCAAGTAGAATAACATATCACATGTCATTAAATTAGATATGGAAATGAATTTATTTAGTCTAATTAAATTTTGGGCTTGAATGTCATAAATTGTATACAAGAGGAAAAATCCCCTCTTTTTTAAGCTCAGCTGGAAACATGATATGTAGCATACCCAACAACCCCAGTATTAGTTTATTTATAATGGTGGTATACAAAGGAGTCAATGTATGAATGATTTCATGAAAAGTATCTTACCGACATCGGGTAATGTGGATTCATATGAATCGTACAAAAATATGTAAAGAAATGACTGTGTGAAATACCATGTGAAATATTTTTATAGTTTTTTCCAATAATAACTTTTTTACTTGTTATTACATGAGGTGATTCTTTATTATATATAATATTTTACTCATTCAAATCATAACAAATCATTACAACCCATAATACTCCAAGATGATTATTAATTAGGGGTAACTCAAAGTCATATTGTAAGGAGTTTTATCAATCTGTTGTTACTATAATATATGTAACATAGATAAATTAGTGATAAATAGAGAAATCCATTATTATAAAACTATGATACATATATTGAAAATAACCACTATATCTAGTAACACATTTATATAATACCCATAGATATTACATAAACCTCATGATTCTACTAAATGCATGGCCTTATCAATGGATCTTATACATTACCATACATATCCAACTAATAGATCTTTATATTACACCTCTTAAGGATTTCCATAATGAGATGAACTTTTTCAAGGATTTTCTTGATCCTTTGGTGAGACCAGAGTTTCTAAACATGAGAAATAACTCTGTTTTTGTTATATTATATCTCAAGTACTCAAAAGATGTTTAAAACCACCCCATGTTTAGTGATGAAAATTTAAATATAATTATCTTCTTTCATAAAATCTGATGTAGTGATATAATCTTCCTCTATTGTCTAGTTCATCATAGTGGGATATTTGGAACTCATATAATTGATACATTAACTCTTATGGTAGAACATGAAACTAGTTTGAGATTCTATATCATCCTTATTAGTTTGGTATCTAGAATTAGTGTAACCCCTTACAATAATCTATACCTCTCCTTAAAATTCCAAGAACATATCCTTAGTTCTTATCAAGTACTTAAGGATGTTCTTCGCATCAATCCATTGACTCTTTCCTGTTATAGATTGGTATCCACTTGTTATTTTAAAAAAAATGAAACACATTTTTTCGAGTAAAAAACATGTAATACATGATAAATTTTATAGAATATGCATAATTAATTTTATCCATGCTTTTCCTTTCAAACTCTTTATAAGAATATTGACTCTTCATAAGAGTTGTTCCTAAAATAACAAGTAATCACCTTAGATTTCTCTATGATAAATCAATTTAGCACTTTATCATTATAAGTGTTCCAAATATACCTAATAATACTCTTTAATTAATATATATAGTACTTAATACCTAACATGTAGGATGCAACACCCATTTTTTCATTGATAATCATTTATCCAGCCATGCTTTTATAGTATGAAATTTTTTGATATCATATCTAATGACTAGTATGTTATCAACATAAAAAACTATAAATATAATAGGACTCAAACTAACATACTTTTATATAAAATAATACCTTACATTATACATGAAACAAAACTATTTTATTTCATCATCAAAATTGATTTTCCATTACCAAGAATCTTTCTTTAATCCATAAATGGACAGTTTCAACTTTCATATCATATGAGTATCATTTTCTACTTCAAGACCATTAGAATGTATCATATAAATATACTTGTCTAAATAAAAGTTTTGGAAATTAGTTTTGAAATCCATTTGATATATCTCACCATCAAAATGAGTTTTTATAGAAAGAAATATCTGAATTGGATTTATCATTGGAACTAATCACAAGGTCAATTCATAATCAACAAAGTGAATTTTTTATACCCATTTCCTCCTATAGAACATTATTAGTAGATACTAAACTATAAATATGTTGTTTATTATGGAAAATATAATTTTACCCTATAATTCTATCCCCTTTATTTGTATATACTAACTTCCAAACATGGTTTTCCTATATGGAGTTTATCACAAATTTCATAGAATCTTACCATTTCTAACAACCAAATTTCAAATTGGCATATTGTAAAGTTGTAGGTTTATTATCGAAAAATATTATTTAATCAAAATAATCTATAATCAATCTATATCTCTTAGTATCTTAACAAATCCTCTTATAAATTTTCGATTCTTATTTATCCTTGTTGGTCTTATTTCCACAACCACTTATGGAACAAGCTTACTTTCCATCCCATAAACCATTATTTTGAGTTTGTTTTAAACATATCAAAGTTTATTTTTGATCTCATTAATTCCTATATTTAAATGAATCTTCTTAATAAACATACCACATTAGACCAAAAACACATTATGTTCTATAGGATCATAGATATAATATCCCTTAATTTCCTTAGGATAAACAAAAAATGATTTTTTTTAATTTATGGACATGTTTATTAGAATATATATATTATATATATTCTTCATAACCCCAAAGAAAAATAAAAGAAAAATTGGGTGACCTCCAAATACATATATCATATTGTGTCTTTATAAAAGCCTTTGATGGAAGTATGTAACATATTGATTTGATAGAATATCACCGGAATGATATAAGAATTCCATAATAAATAATAAATAACTAAAACTTATCCAATAAGGTATGTGTGACACACAAAGTTTTTGGTATATAATTATTATTTTATTTTTATATGTAATAATTTAATTTATTATGAGATCAAGAATCATTGGAGGGAGGGTAGATGGAGGAAGTGGTGTTTAGGATTTATAGGATTCTACATGGGATTTACTATATAGTGAGGCTGGCCACGGTGAAGGTCATGGTACCAAGAATTTTGGAAACTCTTGGCATGGTAGTCACCTGGCTGGAAGGATGTCTCCACACTATAGAGTCTTCCATTTTACTGGGCATGGTGGCTGCGAGGGCAACCAATGAGAAATGGGCAATCAAAAATTTCTAAGAGTGGGTGTAGAGGCTAGGTATTCAAAGGCCAAAACAACTTGAGAAAATGAACCACACTAATATAAAATGTGTGGAATAGGTAAAGTTTGTCTAGTGCATACCATTCAAAATGTATTGGGTGGATCCACCATATCGTGTTCTGAGTAATGGTTCTGGTTATCATGGTCTTTGAAATAGCTAATTTTGTATATGATCTTTGGGGTATTGAACCGCATTCTATAGGGAAATCATGGGAGGGTTTTTAGGGGTTATTAAATTTTCATTTTTAAAATTTTACCCCCGAATAATGATATTTATCTCTCTCCTCAATTTTTCTCTTAATTCAAAAATTCTTTTATCCTATTCTGTATTATTTCCCTAGGAATTCATCATTATTATTTTTGGATTGTGTTGTGATATTGAAAATGAGTAAGGTGGATTCGCTCTCTCTCTCCAATCTACCTGAAAAAATAAGTACATTATATTCTAAATCAGTTTTTTTGTTAAAAATAGAGTATGGATAATTCATTTCAGAAATTCCTAATTGTATGAATTTGTAAAATAAAGGTTTTGGGCATCATCCACAACTTGGTTAATAAATTTCTAAAAGTATATATTTATTTATAAACTATTTTAGGCATGTAATCGTCTACTTAGAATAGTGTGAGTTCATGATGTGCATGGAAAGGGACTCAGCATGTCATAATTAGATGAAGGGTCAATTTGGACACATGAGAATTTACCACTAAGGATGGATTGGGTCTTGAGGGAGGGAACCACAAGTGAATATGGACTGTTTAGTTGGCCAACATTGAAGGTATGTGTATTGGGTGTTTGAGTTGTATGGATTTTCATTCATGACATGGGATACCATCATGGTGTCAGTTTTATCACAATTTATTTAAATGTATACCTTGCATAATTGGTTTATATTTCTCACTCTTGTTATATATTTAATTTTAGGTGACTTTTTCTTTTCCAAGTGGTGTGTTTATGAAGTTTTGTGGATTTCCTACTAATTCAATATACCAACTATAAACATACACATTGTAGTGCATATGTAGAATTTTTTACCATGATTTAGGTAAGGGTAAGTTCTCATAATTTATTAGAAAATCACTTTGAATTCACTCTCTCATTTTTTTTGAAATTGGATCTTGGAGATGTATTTTGGTGAAGTTAGTTGGGGTGAAACACTGGTTCTTTGGTTTCTTCTTATTTCTTTGGGAATTTTATTGAGGTGTACTTTTTGGTGTCTATTTTAAAATATGGTTATGATTACGATTTTGGTTTATTATATCATTGAATTATTACTTATTATTATATCACGCAACATGTTCATTTGATTCTATTGAGTTTGTTTTCTATACACTATTTTTCTATGGTAAAATAATACCCTATAATTTAATAAAGCCTTTAGAGTTTATTTATATCCTTTTGATTCTATGGTATGTCACCTAAGTTTAGTATCACTCAGGTCCTTTCCAATCTAATTAGTCAGGTTGGGGTGTTACAAGTGGTATCAGTTTGGTCTGATCCACCAGTCAAGTAATCAAGGATATTGATATTGTACCTATTGATACTTGATATGTGAGTACAAAATGACATAACTAACTTCTTTGTTCTAAACTTCAATTTACTGGGTGGATTGGGTATGAAAAGTGTTGCTAAGAACTTCTAGGTGTGGCATAACCTCATCATTGTGGGTTTATCCAGTGAGTGTATAGTATCATGAATTAACATTAAACTTACCACTAGGACTGCATCATTTATATGATATTTTATGATATTTTTTAGTATATTTTATATATTTAATGATTTGGAGAAAAAATATTTTTTGGTGACTGCATACTAATTTCACTCTGGTTATAGGAAGATGTCACTAGTCATGAGACATAGAAAACACAATGAGAATGTTGTTTACAATTTACTTCCACCTTAAGAACCATAGGTGAACTAGAAACTAGTTATAAGAATTATGGATGTGTTCCAATCCATGTAAAAAGGAAATTGACACGAGGAACCATGCTATGTGGATAACTCACTCGAACTCAAAAGGTAGAACCCACCTATATTTCTAGGTGACTTAGGACCTAAGAAAATATAATCATGTATTGGGAGGATGAAGAGTATATTAGATTTCTTGGGCACCCCCATTCAAATAAAATTGAATATTTCTATGCATGTTCTTGAGGACCTGACATAATAATTGTTAGACCTATCAATTCAAGATAAGGTCGACTGAGGACACACTTGGGATGGATTTGAGGAATTCTCTAACAAATGATTCTATTTACACTCCTTTTGAGTGTCACAAACAAAAAAATTATTCTAACTAAATAAATTAAACCTATTAGTTTTAGATTATATATACCAATTTAAATACCTTTCAAACTGTAAGTTGAAGCTACTGAATCCCTCAAGGAATAAATGGTCAAAATGGGTCTGTGTTCTAATGTTCATTCTCTATTGGTCATGTTTTGCATCAAGGAATACATTTAAATGTTAAATAAATCTATGGTTCTAGAGAGTGACATCCCTGGGAAATTTATTGGGGGAATACCTTTGTACTCCCATAAGTGGGAACTTGAACGTAGAGAACAAGCACCAAAGGGACATTTATTCCCATTGTGGTAGGGCACTGGAGAAAAAATCTGACAAATCAATTTATTTCCCTTCAAATACTAGTAATAAACCTAGATTTTTCAATGTTTTTTGATGGACCATAAAATGAAGGAAATCAAGACACTTTCTCAACATTTTCATACATAGGGTCTGAAGGGGAATCAAAATAATTATTTCACAAATCAGCCAAAGTCAATGGGTGGGGATGGTTTTAATATTGCCAAAGATTATAATGCTTGAATAGGATGTAATCATCATAATATTACTATCCCTCTGAACTGTGATACCAATAATAATTCTTTAAACACCTAGGCTCCTCAACAGGGGAGTATGACTTAGTCAGGACTGATCAACAACTGGGGTTCCATGAGTAATTAGGAAAACCTGGGAGTAAGACTCAATTCTCACCCTCTAAATCATGGTAAAAAATCATTACTGGGTATGACTCATATTATCACACACAAAATCCTTTATGGTGTTCCAATAAGATTTATTTGTGAAATAATTTCATACTCTCAAAGATGATACTAAATGATTAGATTAAGTACTCACCACCCCAATTTAATCAGGGACTATTGGTTTATTTTCATAGATTATTTTTTTCCTTATTTATTAAGGATTTTTGAAATTTTTAAAGGTTCCAAAAAAGTTCCTCATTGGATACAGATAATTGTACAAAATAAAATCATCAATAATGGTAACAAATTACCTATAACATCCACTTGATATAGTTTTACTGGTCCACAAATAACATTATTTATAAGATCCAATATTCCACTAACACTCTCCTATTTTCCATCAGAATTGTCTTTTTTTATTGTAACAAATAAAAAGATTCTCATTTATCAAACCATCAAAGAATAGTTTATTTCATGATCTCTTCTATAGTTTTAAAGACCAAGAATAATGATAATACATTTTTAAGTTTTCACCAAAAACCTGATTTTTCAAGTCCCAAATTCCCGTGAACCTTCATGATTCATTACAAATTTCATTTTTATTCATATTTAAAGATAAAAAAACTTTTTAGGTTTGATTGGTAACTTATATAAGAGTGAAAGTGGACTCAATTATAGAATCTAAATCATTCCAATAAAACTTTAAATTGTTTCAACTGTGTATCCTTTAAAGTATCTAAAAAATAAAAAAATTAGTTAAACTCTATTTTTTATGAATAAAATACATGAATAATAAATCTATATTGTCCCAAGTAATAATGATTTCATTTATATTTATATACCCTGCACTAAAAACCCAAACCAACACGTGGTTCTGAGAGTTAATCCATTCTAATTATTATTCATCAATGTCAACTCAAAGACATCTAGCACACATCATGTCATAATATTCCATTGAGGTATTGAAAAGGAATTAATTTTACTTAATTTAATACTTTTAGTTCATGATTAGGTACAAGGTTTTCCATATTTAACCCATCCAAATTTTAATCTTTGAGGTGTTTCTTATGATAATCTCAGGGTTAGTTATCTCTGTAGTACCATGGGTATTTGATGAGGTAGTTTTTTTCTCCATATTTGTATTTTGAGGTTCCTATACATTGAATATTGGAATATACACCAATTATTCATCTAATAAATTCTGTTCTACCAATTTCTGAACCTTGATAACCATAGATAAGCATTTAGAATCTCCTTCTCCAGGGAGGATCTCTAAAGAAGTTTCCACCCTGGGTGTCCTTCCATCTGTATAAAAGTAGGTATAAATTGTATCCTCATCAGGTCCTTCTATCCCAATGATTTTATCTTCACATTCATTAAATGTATGGCCCTTAAACTTACAAGGATAAAATATATTGATACCTAAACCCTTACATGTTTATCAAGTCTTCATGGGTTTGGGAAGTTTCTAATGATACATTCACTGTATGGATTTCTTCTTCTAATTGACATAATATTCCTTTGAGTTAGTCCATCCATTATTCCTATTATTAATTAATAAATAAATAATTATTCTAGTATAAATATCATTATTTATGTATAATTAATCATATTTACAGTCCCAAATTCAAAAGTTTCATCTACATGTTCATTGGTTAGCATTTCAAGACAATCTTGCTCACCCTCTTCTACTATATTTTTAGCACTAGCCTTCTTTTTTTCAAAATTGGAATAACATATTGTAATATTTTATTTTATTTTTAGAAAATTGATGATTCATATAAAATATTGAAATGATTATACAATAAATTCTAGAATATTACTCCTATATTGATGTTCCAACTGGAAGCATACTTCCAGTACAAGCCTAATCAGGGGTATGTAAATATGAACTGGTATAAACCTCCTCTACACTAACTGCATGAATAATCATATAATCTAGTTAAGCACGATTCATGTGGTCTGATCGAGGTGACCTCTATTGGAATTCCCAATAGAATTTGTATAGACACTGCAAAGGGGGTGAATTAGGAGTTTCCTAATTTTTAAAAAAAATTACAAACACTCCAGAAACCCATTTAGAATTTAACCACTATTACTCTTTAGTGAATATGGGTCTATTTAATATTTAACCAATAAAACATAAACTATATACATGTTATTAAATAAATAAAATACCACAAAATATTTTTACCAAGTTCAGTACTAAAACCTATTCCTTGCATTGATAGGTTGTTTTCCCCAATCAAGGATTCTCCACTATAATTTGATGTTGATTACAATGGATTTTATTTCTCACACCATCACTACCCAAAGACCTATTATACTTACAAATTTTTTCTTCTCATATAAATTCCTCTAACAAATTGTTTACGTGTTCACAAATCCACACCATAATCTCCTCATATACCCTCATTTTCTCAAGTTCTATAAGGTCCCACAATATATATATTCATGTTTTTATTTAAAGTTACTCCTTAGAAGTAGAAAAAAAATCTTTTCATGGGATTCTTATATATCAATAAGATATATTTACTTCTCAATATAAACTTCTTTGAGTAATGGAATATCTTTAATAAAACTCTACAATTCATCCACTACTACAACTCATCTTTACAGGATTTTAATTAATTAGCTTGTTTTATTGACTCCCTCAATGAGATCATATAATCTTCAAACCAATAATATCCCCATCATTCATCAAGTTCTTAGAAATTAAAAAATATAACTATTCATACTAAGTTGGAATTGCTCTATTTTTCTTTTTCTCAAGATTTTGTATCAATTGATATTTAAATAATATCTTCTATTTCTATTAGATTCAACACATAGAAGTTATGACTCCTTAATACATACATAGATCTTTCAACTTCTTCTTCTTCACCTTATTATTCTAATTCTTATAGAGAGAGAGGACATCTAGATCAATATACATTATAGCTCTCATTACTCAAGTATTGAAAAAAACCACTCCCACTTTATATTTTCCTTTTATATAAGTGACCAGAAATATTGATTTTCCATTTAGGGACAATATTATATCATGTAATTTTTTGTTCACATGACTTATCTAATCTATCGTCTCTTTTCTGTAAGGTGGTGTTCCCATGATCCTTATTATTCCTTTTTACTATAAAATGGTTGGCACCTAATAAATTCTATGAGTGACCTTACTTTTTATTTTCTTTTTCTTTAACATTATTCTCTTGGATAACAATAATTCAAGAATATTCTAGATTATTATAGCTGGAATAAACTCTTACTCCACTTCTTCTAAAAAATTCACTAAAATATATAGTTTTAATCGTTTTACAATGGATATAGATAAATCATACAATAAAATAACATATCTTTTGACTCAATCTTCCCTACTGGTAAAACACATCAGTTATCCTTAGTAAAAATTCACTCTTTACCTTGGATCATATTTCTCTTTGTTATTTAAAATAATTTAGAATGGTATTTACATTATCACATTTCTAATTCATAAAATTCTTTAATTTTACAATTTCTCAGTTGTATAAATATCTTAGAATTATTCTCAATAGATCTTATTTCATTAGATTATTAGAACAACAATCATTAATTAAAAGTGTGTATCATACTTTTTTTGTGATGTTTTGATCAACAAAAAATGGATTAAGAAACATACCATTGAATTTCATCTTCATATTATCAATATGGAAATCTCATAATTCTCAAAGAAAATGACCTATAGGTAGCTCTTGATACTTCAACAATTCCATTATATTAATCCTCCTTTACACTTATTTAGACTTTAAAAACTCCCATATTCCATTATGTGATCTCTATTTACCTTTACATGGTTCCTTTATGAATTTAGGTTGACTTTACATAGCCAACACAATTACCTCATTAACATTAGGTAGGTTACTGATTGAATTTTATAAAATCATTTATTTTTATAACTAACCTTTATGTAGGATTGAATATACCTTTTTGTATCCATGAAAAATCTATGGTTAAATTTCTTCAGGTATTAGAACCTTGAATTTACATTTACACAGCTTTTATATCTCCGAGGACACTATTACAAAACCCACTATTTTGTAGATTGACATTTACACATCCCTTAGAGAATTAGACTTACCTATACACCACCTTAAAAAAAATGATGTTGACTTTAAAATGATCAAATTCAATATATACAAATATTGGGAAAATTATATATTGATCAATTGTACTTATACAACTGACCACATGTTTTTACAGACCGTGCTCTTTTCAACCGCACATCACAACTGAGCGATTACATAAAGGACCTATCAATCATGTTTTATAATCATCCTATCATAAGTGGATAGAACGCATTAGTAAATGATTTATTATACATGTCAACCATGGGGTTAGTGGGTAAAATGTACATATAAACTCTGATGGACCATGTGGTAGTAGATCGATCACATAAAAGAAAATTTGTCACTTAAAAAACTACAGCATACAATTCATCAGTTAAACTTGTGTCTTATTTAAATTAACTACATCCATACTCAAATAACATTTCATAATTTATCATCCTTCTATAAACTTCTTATATGTAATGAATAGGACTGGTAATTCATCAGAACCAACACCCAAAATGATCCACCATTAATCAGAAATGCATTCCTAATCCCCACAGGCTGGAAAAAAGAACTTGGGAATCAAAAGAAAACCTTTGGGAATGATTTCCTTAAAAAATATAATATAAACAAATATCATAGTAGAAAAATAAAAAACCAAATATATATTTTGAAGTAAATATACAACGTCAAATAAGACTAAGAACCCTAGATAAAACTAAAATATAAAATATATACCAATTAAAGGGAACAATAGATTGACACCCTACAACAAAAACCCATATCCTAGTAGTACTAGACCACTAAAATATCCTACACCATCTTACCAAGGATGACCAAGTATTAATCTTCAAAAAAAGACTAAAATATCATGATAACCTTTTTTAAAGCCATGAAGACTTCATACATCAAGTGGTATATGCAGAGCGTGAGCACAAAAAATCCTAGTAATATCCCACCTAGTATCCTATGAAATTTCACTACTAACAAATTAAAATATGGAAGTTTGAAAATAATACTAAGAAAATAAGGGTTTACTTTTACAATAAAATAAAGTAAAGTATGCCACTCTTTTAAAATGGGTAATCTTCCATAAATTCAGGTTATGACCAAAATAGAGTTAAAACCATTACTTTTTCCCATTTATAATCCATTTATAAATCTCAATATTAAAAAATCAATTTTATAAAATCATTTAAAACCATTTCAAAAGACAAATCTAGTAAAGAATAAAATAACTATGATATGACACCACATATAATAGAATGAGAGAAAATGGAAGTATGTGAGTAAAGAAGGTCCCTCGCATGAATAATAATAATTAATAATAAAGGATTACAATGATGAAATTCCACTATTGGGAAATGATCAATTGAACAAATTTATATATCGAGTATCGATGTCAAGTGTCAAGTTCATATGTCATGGGTAAATCCTAGGTATGTTTGTGAGTCCACCAAACATAAGAAAATAAATGCATGACCGACAACATAAAAATGTTAAATCTAGAAAGTGAACAAGATTACTAACTCCTCTAATCACATCCTAGACTAAATACAAATTCTCTAGGGAGATTCTAGTCAGAATAAGATTCAAAAAAATCATAGAATAAACCTATGATCACTAATCTAGCAATATAGTATTCCCATGACCAAACAATAGAGGTGAGTGAGACAACAAGTAGTAAGGATCACAATGAAGATCCACATCTGTATCAAAATTCACAATCTACACTCCATAACATACAAGTCTCACATCTCACCCTCACCCCCATATTTAATCATAGAGTACAATACATGTTTTAAAAACCCATAATCATGTGAACAAAGAACTATTCATCAAGGAAAATCATATATAATGGTTTCATCAAACATTTTCACAATATGATATTTTGATATCATAAATTTCCAAATATACCTTTATGGAAAACCAAATTGATAAAGAAAACCTTCTTCAAATGAAAAAAAACATCATTTTGAAACATCCATCCGAAAAGGGCCATACTTACCTATTTCCAATAAAAACAATTTCAAAGTGTTAAAAGAGACTTTCAGAAAAAAAACATGAAATTCCAATAAATACACATAAATGTTTTGAAATATAATTTAAACCAATATTTCCAAAAAAAATATTTATAATTTATTATTTAAATCATTCCAAAAATCATTTCCAAGGAACACACACATTACACCATTTGGAATTAAATATAAAGAGTCAATCCATTTTAACTAAATGTAGGTATTTCATTTTAAAAAATAATACTATAGGATAAAAAAAAATAGAACACCATTTAAAAATAAATAACCAAATTTAAATATGAAACCATTCATTTCCAATACAATTCTCACTAAAAAGGGTCAATTATGATTCAAAAGGAATAAATTATACTCAACCAATTTCAAATAGAAGGAATAATAATTCAAGAAACTCATTAATAACAAGAAGAAGTAATGGAATAGAAACACCTACCCTAGAATATTTGGGACCCAAACAATACAAAACCAAGATGTGTTACTTCTAATGGAAAACACCACATCAAATGAGAGAGATATCGAGAGAAGTAATAAGATATCCTAAAATCACCAATCCAAATCAACCATTTTAGATCCAATGGATCACTAGGCTGTGATATCATTTAGGACAAATAGATCTAGTAGAGGAAGTGATATAAAAGGCTAATAGGAGTTATATTTATAAAATAAGTGTCACTGATTCGATCGGCACATCGATATACTAAGAGTTAAGGTCTGGAGATCCAAAATAGCTAATGAGTACTCTTAAGGATTAAATGGGTTGAGCTAGGGTCTAGGGACAAGGGGAAAATATTAACATGAATGTTATGAGGTAAAAAATACTAATATACCCTTACTAAATCCTAATCACAATAGTACTAAAAGATTTCCACTAGGTCCCACCAGATGTCTAGTGGCTATAACAAAATTTTCAATCCACAACCAAGCCCATAGAAAGGTTGTTGGGAGACCACCGATTGGCTAATGGAAAAAACAAAACTTTTGTTTCCCCTACCAAGTCTACTGGATAGCTGGTGGGCCACCTGTATATTCAAAAGTTTTGAGTCCTGGTCTACACTTACTATAAAAAATTGTGTTATTCTCCAAACCCTAAAACAACATAGTAATAAATACAAATAGTTTTCTATGGTTGGAAGTGGTATCAAGATGTGAAAATTCTCTCCAACATATATATTTCTTCCATAAAAATGATCATGTCCATAAGATATAAATTATAAGATAGAAAGAGCTTCCACACCCAACTTTTGAGGTGGACGGTTTATGAAATTGGGGAAGACTCATCCAAGAAGAATCCACCAGGAACAAGTTGAAAAGGAATGATAAATAACCTTCCAAAGAAATATTATTTTGGATCCTCCGAGATCATTACAGGTATCTAAATGAAAAATCTGATATATACTTTAATGAATAACTGTATGAGAGGATCAAAGACCAAGAAAGGGATTCCCCAACATTTAAGGGATCACTAATTTTTTTTGTAATAAGTTGGGAAAAACATCAAATAAAACATTCCTTTAACCCAAATAAGAGACCTTGGCTACTCATATCAATAATCCATCTGGGAGAATAATCAAAATCAATAAATAATAAAACACACAAATCATCTCGATGATTCCAAAAGAGACAACATCACCAAGAACCATCAATGATCCAACTATCTAAAAGCAAGCCACAAAACAAACAAGGATATCAACCTTGGGAAAGTAATTGAATAAAAACTAGAAATTTTAAAATAGAGACTCACCCATCACTGAGCTCACCAAATCAAACACATCTACTTCCAAGTCCTGGTCCAATAATAATAAATGTAGCACTAGTTACTCAAATACACCACCAAGGTCTGTAAAATTATAATAGGAAAGCGCTCAATATAACCCATCCAGTGCATTAATAAAAATCCATAAGATTCCAAAAGTGGTGATCAACCAAAACATTAAGATTGATCTTTAAACAAAAAGGTGTAACCTAGATGATAATAAAGGAAAAAACAATAACCAAAATGGTATCTAAAACCACTGATAAGGAGACACCCACAGAAGGTAGCAAAGGGGATTTTGAAAGACACCAACCCAACATATAAAGAGGTTCATGGTGATGATTACATTTTATGCACAAGGTTGTAATAATACATTAAGGTATTATAAACTATCCTAGGAAAATACAAACACCATTCTCAAAGAGTAGGTAAAGCGATATAAAACAAATAAACCCATAATCATGATAAAAACTCCAAAATAACACTAAACACAATTTACATGAGACAATCCAAAAAGGTCCAAAAAGAACCTACAGAAGATCCCAAGAAAATCATTATCACCCATGAATGGATTACCCCTAAAAATATAACTTTATGAAACCCAACATACAATACATCTGAAGGTGACCCAAGAAACCAAACTGATGATAGACACTCAGATATTTTACATAATGTTTATTAGAATGGACATCATCCAATCATAGGAAGCAAAAAAGAAGCATATTCTTCTTTTAAGAAGTTTATCCCCACTCAACAAACTTCCATGATTCACCAGATAGGATATACTTACCAAATACAACCTTTAATGGGGCATTATCCAATTCTTATCATTCTACTAGCTCTGATTCAACTTTCATGGAGATTTTCAGAACCTTTGGATAAGAGGTCATATAAATATCTCATACAAGATCTCGAAGGTTTGTGTGAAGACCTCTTTTAAAATAGAGATACTTAAGGGAGTCATATTCAAAAAGACAAGGTTATAAACATACCATACATGAAAATGTCTTGAAATACTCTTCAACCAATTTCTCACCTTGACTGGGAACCATAATCTCAAAGTATTTCTCTTTCTTGACATAGGAATCCTCCAATGAATGAAGACTGGTTTTAATAACTCCAAATATATTATTTCATGTAATGGTAAGAAACCAAAACTTCTCACCACTATTGGGAGGTTACCTCAAATAAAAAATTGATATACTTAACTTTTAGAGAATCGAGGGTCTTTTGAGAACCAATGATTTCTTCAATTCATCCTAGAAACCTCATTGCCTAAGGATAACCCTGATCACCTACACAAAAAGGGGGAAAAATCAAGAAAAATTCCATGATTTATAAAGATATAATATAATTTACAAATACCACTTGGTTTTGTCTCTCAGTAGAGTCATAAACTTAAAATTCTATTTCTGGATGATGCAAAGGGCTACCCTGAAGCTTATATCGGTGATTATACTTTCTAAATTTTCTGGAAAAATTCAAATAGGACATTTATGGACAATATAAAACATAAAATTATCAAATCACACATCACAAATAAATCCAAACAATCAAGTATAAAAAACACAATATAGAACAAACAAAAAAACCACAAGTTTAAAAAATCCAAATCACTTTTATTAAAGAATTGATAATATAAAGTGCACAAGTTTCTCCACTTTTAAAACATTACACTTTCATTTCAAAACATGAACTCTCAATAAAATTTCATCACAATTTAATGTTTTTTACCAAATCAGGTAACTCATTCCTTAGTTTCAAACCACACTTCCCACATTTCTATTTAAAAACCATTATCATTTTAAATCTATCTAAAAAATTATTCTTAAAAAAATATTTTAAAAATAACACTTAAGAGTCTTTGAAAATCATTTTTACAAACCAAGAATCTCATAAAGCACACATTTTGGTAATTGAAAATAGTTTTTAAGGAACTCAAGTGAAAATCATTTAAAATTACAAATTTTGATTTACAAATTATTTAAAAACCTATTACAAAAATTAATCCAAAAAAACATGTTCATGAAACAAAACCACACCACTTCTTATTCATTAAAAATCAATAAACGTACCAACTAACCTCAAATAAATGAATTAAATTTGGAAAAAAATAAATAAGGCATAAAGTTTAAAGTTAAAATATAAATGTACATGACCTAGTTTCATGGTATGGAATACAACACAAAAAAAATATGATCGTTATAGAATTTTTCTTTATAAAACCACTCCAATTCCTCATGGATTTCTAGGCCATGAAGGCAATGTGCAACTATGGTCCCCTTTTTTATCCTACCTAAGACCCATAAGAGATTACAAAAATAAAATATATTCTCATCATGAATTTAAATATCATTAACAATAGGAACAAAGTAACTTAATGGAAAGACTCAAATCCCAACATTCATTAGTAACTAATGCTTTATCGCAAAGTATGGTTACTAGGAACCTATTTAAGAGATACCTCTTGAGTCCTGACATGATTCTAATTTTCGTCCTTCCATAATTCTCCCAAAATAGCATAAGGGATTTTAAAAAAAGATCATTTGATACCAATTTTAATTAATAGGACTAAGTTTCCATTTGATCTAGCACCTGAACTAATTCTACACTAGCGTGAAGGGTATTCTTGATCCCCATAGGCATGCGATGAGTGTTTGGGTATTTAGAAACAACCTTTGGGAATGGTTTCTACCAAAAAAGAAAACACGAACTAAGATCACATTGGAAACACAAATAAAAACACAACATCCAAATTGGGATGTCAAAGTAACCATATGTAATCACATAATCCCAGACATCCAAATAAAACTAAAATATAAAATAAATATCAACCAAGTGGAATAAATTAATGATTCTCTATAAATACAACCCATCTCTTGGTGGTCCTCAACCACTCACTACATCCCATACCATCTACCACTATGTGAATTAGAACAATCCTATAAAATAGAGATAAAGAGAGAATAAGAACCTGATATAGGAAAAAGATTACTTTATACACCCAGTGCTCAATGTGATTTCTCTACAAAACAGTGCCGAACAGGACCCCACTAAATATTCCATGAAATTACTATACCATGTAATTTAGATATTATTAGTTGAAAAAGTTAATGAATAATTGTGTAATTCTATAACAATGAAAGAGTGAAAATAGTGTCACTCTTTTAAAAATGATAAAGATCCAAAAAAATCATGTTATGAGTACAATAGAGTTAAAACCATTAATTCTTCCCTTTTAAAATCAATTCATAAATCTCAAAAGAAAAAAATAGTTTTTAGAAAATCATTGAAAACTATTTTATATGATAAAGTAAATTAAGAATAATGGGACTATGATTTAACACCACATATCCCAAAACAATAAATCATGGTTATACATGGGTAAACAAGTCCCCTCATAGAAAATAGTAAAAAAATAATAATGGAATTCTAGCACAGAAACTCCAGGGTCGAGAAACAATCTGGTAACCGATTTCATATATTGAGTATTGATGTCAGGTATTGAGGTAATATGTCATGGGTGAATATTATAAGTTTTAGTGAGTCCATAAAAGACAAGAAAATAAATCCATGACTGACTATATGGAAATTATGAATCAACCAGGTACACAAGCTTACTAACTTACTTCACACTAAATCCTCGGAGCACATCCCTTGGCTGAATCCACATTCTCTAAACAGGTGTTGATCAATGTGTGAGTATGAAAAAGAATATGATAAATCTAGGGTCTCTCATTTAGATACCAAGGTTTCCCATGACCCAATAATAGAGGTTATTGAGATAACAAATATTAAGGACTATAATGATGATCTACATTAGTATCAATACACACAATCAACATTCTATTGAATACAACATTCACATATCAACCTCACTCTCATGATCCCTCATAGAGTACAACCCCTATTTCAACACCCATAATCATGTTCATAAATAACCATCTATAAAGTAAAATAATATATATGGCGTTCATCAACGATTTACAAAATAATAGAATTTGACATAATAAAGTGAAAAACGATGATCGAGGGAGAATCGAATTGATAAAGCAAACATTATTAAATTAAATAAAACATCACTTTAACCCATATATTGAAAAAGTTCCAAACATACTTGTTTCCTATAAAATACCAATTTAAAGTGAAAAACGGGACATTATACAAAGAATATGAAATTTTGATCAGTCCCATTAAATATTTAAAAATATTTTTTCAATAAATATTTACAAAAAAACAGATTACAATTTATTCTCTAAATAATTTCAAAACCCATTTCCAAGGAACACACACATTACACCATTTTTAATTAACATTAAAGAGTCAACTCATTCTCACAAAAATAAGGATCTTCATTTTAAAAACCAAATTCACTAAGACCATCAAACAAGACAACACTATTTCAAAACAAAGGGTCGATTTTCAAGAGAAACCAATATTACAAAAAACCATTTTCACCAAATAATTTAATTTATACTTCAATAGAATAAAACATTCCTAACCAATTTAAAAGAGAAATAATAACAATTTAAGAAACAAATATATCATAAGATAAAGAAATGGAATAAAAATGCCATTCTTAGAATATCTAGGATCCAACTACAATGCAATGGAGATGTGTCATCTCCAATGATGGACACCACATCAAGGGATAAAGGTCTTGAGAGAATTGAGAAGAGATCCTAGAATCACCAATCCATATCAACCATTTTAGATCCAATGAATACCTAGGTTGTGATATCCTTTAGTAAAAATGAGTCAATTTGAAGAACATAAATCAAAGGTAAAGAGGAGTTAGACTTAACAAAATAGGATCTCCACTTTGATTAGATATTTGATACACCATGAGTTACGTTTTGGAGAATCAAATGAGAAAACGGGTCTCCCAATGACCAAATGAGTCGAGAGAGGGTCAAGGAAGAAGGGAGAAATAGTAAAGTGGGGGTTCTAGGGTAAAAATATAAATAATTCCTTATAAAAACATGAGCCTAAAATTTTTACCAGTTTTTCATTGGGTACTATTGATGGTTAGCGGCTATAGTACAATGATGTAGTGAAAGATAATCCTAACAGTGGGCTGGTGGGAGACCACTTGTGGGATCGTGGAAATATTAGAAATGTGTTTAACCCTTACAAACCTACCAACTAGCAAGTTGCCACCTAAAACTTCACTATCTATATTTATAGGTCCAAACCTATTAAAAACATTTGGGTCTTCCTCTATCTGCTTAAAGAAACTTGAAAATAGACACAAAAATCTATTTATAGTATAAAGTGATATAAGGATACAACAATTCTCCCCCATTGGTTTTTTTGACCCTAGAAAGACTCCAGTCTATAGGATCGAAATTACAAGATAGAAAGAGCTTTCACACGCAAATTGTGATGTGGAAGGTTTATAAATTTGGGCAAGAATTGTCTATAAATAAGTCACTAGACACAACTAAAAAAGGAAAGATGATAAATTTTCCAAAGAAACCATAAATAAGATCATCCATGATCATTACATATCTCCAAACAAAAACCTGCTATAGACTTAAAATAAAAACTAAATAATAGGACTAGAGACCCAAAAAATGACTCAATTCAATTTAAATACTCATAGAATGGTTGAAAAAAGTAGAAAACCTATTATGAGAATATCCCTTCAACCTGATAAAGTGACCTTGATTACTCACCACAAGAATCAATCTAATAGAAAAATAAGAATCCCCAAAAAATAGTGCACTCAAAACATATCGATGATTCAAAAATAGATAACATCCCCAAGATCTATTAATTATCCAGCCATCCATAAGTAAGTAATAAAATTAATAAGTATTTCTACCTTGGGTAATTACTCAATGGAAACATATATCTTTCAACATAAAGCCTCACCCCTGGATGGGCTCACTAAATCTAAAACTGAAAATTATGAGTTCTCAGTCAAAAAAGAATCTACATAGTTATATTTACCAAAATACACACCAAAGGCCTATCTAGGTATAAATAAAAAGAGATCAAAACAACTAGTTCAACAAAAAAATAATGATGGATTTCCAAAATGGGAGATCATCCCAAAACATCAATATTTAGCTCTAACCAAAAAGATGAAAGCAAGAGGATTTCATTGTAACAAAAACCAAACCAAATAATATATGAAACCATCCATAAGCACACACCCATGGAAGGGAAAAAATATACTTTGAAAGAAAAAAAAACTCAACACATTAAGAGGTTCCTAATAAAATATTCTATTCCATCCACAAGGGAATAATAAGAATTCAATTGATTAAAAACCATCTAGGGAGAATAATAACACCATTAATGGGAGTAAATCCACTAGCAGTATCTAAATAGATCTCAATAAAATGAATCTGTCATCATGAAATTATCTCACAAATTATATGAACCAAATTCCATAAGATAGAATCCACAAAGGTCACAAAACAACCCAAGAATATATTACACCTGAAATATACCATTTTGGTAACCCAAATTAAGAAACATTTGAAGGTGACCCAGGTATCCACACTGATGATAAAATCTCATATATTTTGTACAAGACCTATTAAAATGGTTAGGTTCCCCATAATAGAAGAACACAATAATGATATTCTTCCTTTGATAAGTTTTTCACATCTCAACTAACATATATGATTCACCAGATAGAAAATATTCATATAACCTAACCAAAAATGAGACATTATCCCACCACTTTTGGGAAGAAACTAAAACATCCCACCACTCCTGGATAGGTCCCAAAAATAAGAAAATTATGGAATAAAACTTTATAGATTCAATAATATTGAGTGGATCAACGATTCATTCAATTTCTTCTAGCCACTTTATTACCTCATGAAAATCCTCACTACCTCTAAAAAAAGGCCATAATAAATCATTGAAACATGGATGGGGTCTGAATATAAAAAAGATTCAAGCTCTTCCACTAGGTACTGAGCTAGAAAGAGTCATCAAATTAAAAATATACTTCTGGATGACATGAAGGGATACTGAAAGATAAGATCAGTGAACAAGATTTCTCCCTTTCTTGAAAAACTTTATTAGAAACAGTTTTTAGACATTATAAAGCATGAACTTATCAAATCACACATAAAAAATCAATACAAACAAATATAATATAAAAACCCCAAGAGATAACACACATACACACAAACCCAAATCTTCAAAAAAATCCCCAAATCACTTTTTATTAATCCATCAATACTTTAAAGTACACAATTTTTTTCCTTTTTAAAACATTACACTTTCATTTAAAAACATAAAGTGTAGATATAAATTCATCAAAATTTAAATTCTTTTACCAGAACATGGAGCTCCTTCAATGGTTTCAAAACATCCAACCTGAATTCTAATTTCAACAACATTTACATTTTAAATACATCGAAAAATAAAAAATTATTCTTAAAATATTATTTTAAAATCAAGAGATAAGAGTCTTTGATAATCGATTTGGAAAACCAAGAATCTCCTGAAATTCAAATTTAAGTAATTTAAATCATTTTTCAAAAAATCAAATGAAACCCATTTTAAATTATAAATTCTCTTCAAAAGGATTTTAAAACTTATTCCAAAAATCAAACCGAACAACCACAAATGAGAATGAAACAAAACCACAACTGTTATCTTTCATTCAAAATCAATATCCCCTCCAAACTGACCTTACTTTAGTGAAATCAATTCAGAAGAAAACATATAAGGAATAAATGATTTTTTAAAAATAGAAATATGAATGTCCCGGTTGTATGGATTGATAATCAATGTACCAAACATACTATAGATCTTTAATTAGTCTCTAGATAACCACACTGAAATCTCATGGTTTAATAGACTATGAGTGAACTATACATATCAGGTCACCTTTCTAATACCACAAAAAAACCTATAATAGACCATAAAAATCAAATATAGCCTCATTGGGAATCCAAATATCATTCAAAACTAGAAATGAGTAACTCAAAGGAAATACTCACATCCCAAATCTCCCTAGAAACTCAAGTTTCATCATGAAGGGTGGTGATCAGGTACCCATTCCCAAATTACATCTTGATCCCTGGCATGATCCAAATCCCATTTATATCATGACTCAGTCCAAATAAAATAATTAATTTCAAAAAAAACCTCCTCTAATACCAATTATATTGATCCATATCAAGCTTCCATTAGAACTATTACCCAAACCAATCTTTCAATGGCTCTAAGGTCATTTTTTATCCTTATGTGCTATTGAAAAGTTCCTAGGAATCAAGAAAAAAACATTGATAATGGTTTCACCAATCGAAGATTACATAAAATATGATTAAAGTGGAAAGATAAATAAAACCCGACATCCAAAGTAGGACATCAAAGTAAACATATGAAATCCCATAAGACCAAGATATCTAGATAAAACAAAAATATAAAATATTTACCGAAGTAAAGGAAAAAAATAACAATACCTGACAACTACAACCCATATCCCTATGGTCCCTGAAAACTCACTACATCCCATGACTTCTACCTCATGCCGACCAAGCATGAACTCATAGGATAAAGATGAACAGAGCCCAAGAAACTACTATAGAAACATGAATACAATATACAAAAAGTTGTATATATAGGGTTATAGTATAGAAGATCCCAATAGGATCCCACCAAGCATTTTATAAAATTCCTCTACCAAGAAATTTATATTTTCTAGTTTGAAACAAATAATGAGAAAATAGGGGTTTTTTCCATTATAATGAATGAAGGTAAAAATGACACTCTTTTAAATAGTATAAAGATAAATACAATTAGGTTAGGGGAAAAAACATTAAACCATTACTTTTACCTTTTAAAATCCATTTAGAAATATCAATACGAAAACAACCATTTTTAGAAAATCTTTTAACATAACTTCATAGTCCAAATTAAATAAATCATAAATGAAGTATGAGCTAACACAATATATCATAGAACAACACTATATGGTGATACATGGGAAAATATGTTCCCTCATAGAAATAATGAAATATAATAATAAATTAATTCTAAAATGGAAACTTCTGTTTCAATAAATGATAAAGAAACTAATATTTTATAACAATTATCAGGGTTAATTTTTGAGGTCATATGTTATGAGTAAATCCTATATACATTTTCAGTCCACCAAAGATAGGAAAATAAATATGTGACCAACTATATGCAAATGTAAAATCTACCAAGTAGACAATATTACCAACTCAGTAAACACAAGCCTCCTTAGAGCATGCCCCAAGCCCAAATCCACACTCTCAAGGGAGATTCTAGTCAAGGTGTGAGTTTGAAAATGCATTGACTAAATATAGGGTCTCTCATCTAGATACCCAGGTTTCCCACGAACAAAAACTAGAGTTGAGTGAGGTAAAAACTAGTAAATATCACAACTGAAATCCACATTACATCAACATACATAAACAACATTCCATAGCATACAATATCCACATCTCACCCCGACCCCCTTGCTCCCTCAGTGAGTATAACCCTAATCCAACACCCATCGTCATGTGCACAAAGCAACAACCATTAAGAAAAACCAAATATAATTGTTTCATCAAGGATTTGTAAAACTCTAGAAATTTAAAATGTAAATTACCAAAAATTCCGTTAGGGAAAACAAAACTAATAAACCTAACCATTATCAATTAAATAAAGCATCAATTTGAATCATCTATTAAAAAAGTTACATACATACATGTTTCCTTTAAAAATAATTTTAAGTTCCAAATATACCTTTAAGAACACAATATGACATTCCAATCATTCTACTTTAATGTTTTGAAATAACATTTCAACCAATCATATAAAGACCCGTGTTTCCTCAGATTCTGAATTTGAGCATAAATTTTAATTTTTTATTTCAAGTTATCATAGGGGTAAAATAGTTATTTTCCCTTAGAATATTATCTTATATAATTCTCTTAACCCACTCTTTTGGTCCTATAATAGGGATTTTACACTAAGACAATACTTTCCTTCAAATCCTGGATTTTTTAGTTTTAGCATAATACTTAAAATTTAATTAATTAAATATTAAATTATTCATATAGGTTCAAGTAGACATATATTTTGGATAGATAATTGAATTCGGATTCTAAATTTGTGGTTGCATCTAAAATATGGGTTTTTCTTAGGTAAGGGATAAATATTATTTGGGATTTGAGACTCGAGACATGTGTTAAATGAGTAATTAATTAAATTAATTAATTAAATTAGGAAAAACACCCCCCAATCATTTTGGATTCACACATGGATCAGGAAGGGGGTAGAGGTATTATCCCTTTACATGATGGCCAAACTAAGAGGGAAGGGGGAATAGGTGACACTAAACTTCATCCATAGTGGTTATTGAGACTAAATAGAGGTGTAGTGTCATCCATGTGTATATTTAGAATTGAAGATTTGGAATTAATGAGGTAGGGTGGTTTTTTTTATTAATCTAAAATTCCCATATATGAGTTGGTTTCATGTTTTAAATCCCTATTATGAATAAAAATTTTCCCAATGAGGTTGATCTATGCCTAATTGAGTAAAAAAATGGGTTTTATGAGTTTTATAGGGTTTACTATTTTGAAATCCTGATCATAAGATGTACACTTTAGAAAAATACACTATATTTTTTTATTCAAGGATAAGGGGCCTTTTAGAACTACACATTTTGTACTGGGACAAAATGTCTTGTATTGGTGCATGTCCATGTGGTTGAGTACTTGGTAAGATGGAATTTTGGGACTACACACTATGTAGCCTAAGTACAGAACATGTAGTGGGACATGGCAGTGTGGCTGGGGTCATGGGTAGACACCCCATGTAAGGGTGTATGGCATGGTATAAGTACACGATCATACCACAGGTATGGAATAGTTATGTATTAATACATGTCTAGACCCTATATATGTTTTTTTTCATGTAGTAGTATATAATTAGGACTCATGTGGGTTAGGCCATGCAGAATTACATGTCCAGGCAAGAGGTTTGGTTTTACATGTCTTGTAATAGTGGTATATGCTTTGTATTGCACATTTTTTACCCTTTAGAGTGATTTGTATGTTTTGTACCCCTGGGTCATAATGGGATAGAATAGAAGCCCATTTTTAGTGTTTTTTATTGTGTAGAACGTGATGGTGGCCCTTTTGAGGTATTTTTAGGACTTCAAAGAGGCAGTTTGGGGTAAGTAAGTATTTATAGAGATGTTTTCTTCCATGAAGGGAGTTCAGTTACCTATTAAGAGTGAGAAAATTAATGATACCTAGGAAAGGGTTATGAGAATGAGTGGAGAACATTGTGTGAGTTTTTCAGAGGACTTTATTGGTTTTGGAATGGGATATTTCATGGGTAGTGGGATTGAGTTTCGACTCAAGGTGGGGGATATCTTGGGTTTATAGGCCAACCTAGGGTGACTTGGAAATGATATGGTCTTGAGACCGTTACCTTTATTAGTATTTATTCTTTTTAGGGCTATGATGCCTTGAGATGCTAGATAATGGGTGGTGGGAAGTGTTATCCCTGAGTTATGAGTGTCAACCTGAGAGATTAGTTGTTACCAAGGGTTGTTAAAGGGTTGTATCTACTTATGTTCTAATCCAGAGGATCCCAGGAGGGATACTTCTTATTGGGTGTCAATTTTGAGGATCCAAAGAGGGATGCCTCTATTTATGTGTTCACTTATAAGGTAGATTGGGTGCTCAATTGATGGACCGACCTTAAGATGGTGTGTGTGTGTGTTTGGGTAGTAATAGTTTTGGGTTTTCCCTTGGGACTCAAATTAATTTATGAGTTTATGGGGCTATGTTGTTTATGATAAGCATGAGAGTTTTTCTAACCCTTGATATGTTTCTTTATTAATTGAGGTTTTGAATTTTTTAACACCTGTGGGGCTATTGTGACATTGTTAGGCTTCCATGTTTTGAGATTAGTTTACAAATGTGGCCTACTCTAGGTTATAGAGTTGAGCATAACATTCCACACCCATGGGATATGATGTTTAGTAGGATTCTCTATATTGGTATCAACAGTTTTTTATAGTTTGGGTACTAGGCTGAGGTTCTATGAACATTTTATTTTTTAATGGTTGAGGTTAGTGGACATAGAATTCCACATATATGGTAAGATACTAGACTAAGGCTCTAGACATGGATAAAATACTACTATATTAGGTGCCAAACTATGTATCAAGACACTAATAGTGTACTTTAGAATTTGACATACATTTTGAAGCTCTAGGAATCATGTATTATATGGTTTTGGGATGAAAGAAAGATACCCTACATTAGTGGTTTAGGATCCTGGCTGATGCTCTGGGCATAATGTATTTTATATAGTTGAGATGATAAGACTACTTCAGGTTACAACCCCATAATCTTAATGATATTATAGTGTATACCTTATATTAGGAGTTGAAGTTATAGGATTCCAATTGATTGATTTCACAATGTCAAGATAAATGGTTAGAGTGGCCATGGATGTGATGCATGTATGTTATTTGAGATGCGTAGTCCTAGATAAAAACTCAAATACCCCCCAGTCTTGGAAAAAGTAGGAATAGTCAATAAAATTCATGTACATAATGATCGTCTATGGTTTTATTATATTTATATTAGTTATTTTTTGGATAGGATGAGTATATTTCATAAGTATGAACTTTTGGTTTCAAGTTATATGTTCTCTACTGGGGTGGCCTACTAAGATTTTTTTCTCAACACCTATACGTGTACCCCATTATGTGTTTAGAACTTATGTTTGTTTTTAGGTTGAGAAGACTTGGATGATATAAAGGAAGAATGCTTCGGACTTGATGATGGAGCATGCTTCTTGTTTATAGTTTGATTATTAGGATAGAGCATCTTGATAGGATAATCAAGATAATGTATGTGATATGGATTGAAGTTGTAATTGGATATAGATGTATTTATTTTTAAGTTTTTTATTTTTAATATGTGATCATCAGAGTGGGTGATTGATATTGTTAATATTCCATGGTAGTTTGAACCTTTACTGTATTTCATTTTTTATTGAATCATTATATTTCATTTTATATATTATTTCCATGTACTCTATTGTGTATTCTATTTGGTTATTTACTTATAGTTATGCACTCTTATATGGGGGTATAGTCTCCTCACAGTTCCATCTTAGACCCCACTTCTAGTCAGTAACCTCTGATGTATGAGGAGGAATGATTGAGATCTCATGGTGAATCAGTGTCGGGAACTATGTTAGTGGTATTCAGTCCAATATATTACAAAATTTTATTAGAGTAGTTAATTTTTTGTTTTACTCTTTGGGATTTTGTAGACTATAGATATGGGAATATGTTAAAGCCTATGATGGATATTTGTTGGTGCCTTATGAACATATATTATGGCATAAAGTAAAGGTTACTGAGGCATTGGATTGATGTTATTGGTATTTTATGCGGTGGTTTTATATGATTATCATATTGGGTGATGCACATGTGGTTTGGATGTTTTATTTTATGGTGGATTTCACACACTCAACCCATTATCAAGAGACTTGTGATTTTACTTTCACACGTGGAATATAGAGGCAAGTGGAAGCTCATGCATCATATTAGGCATATAGGATCCACTTGTTATACACCTATTTGTGTGTAACTTCACTAATGATTGATTCACCATTTTTTAATGTATAAAAAACTATTCATACAATGTATTTCCATACAAGTACTAAGTAACATTTTACTTAGTTGAGTTGACTTGTATATAGATCTATTTCTGATGAAAAGTTACGAGGATCTATGGTGAGATTCAAGATGATGAGGATTTTTTGTCCTCGTGAATATTTAATTAAGTGACCCTGGTGGGTCATCATTATATAATTATATGACTGTGGGTCCCTTCTGGGTGGTTTTTCATTGATGTTGGTCATGATCATGGGTCCTCTGGGGAACAATAGGATGTAAAAATTATTGGATTGGATTGGTATCCTAGTTATGGGAATTTGGTTTGACATGTGATGTCTTTCATATATGAGACCCCAGAGATGGGTTTTCTAAATTTTTATGTTTTGTGACATTATGACTGGAGTCTGTTTGATGCCTCTTGAGTTGTGACCTTTTTTGAGTTGGAATAGACCTAGGTGGTTGGACCGTGTAACCTAACATGAGATATGAGTAGAGGCCCCAGGTGGGAGATCCTAATGAAATTCATGTCATGAATCTATTTTATGGATTTGATGTTGTTTGACCTTTGAGGGTGACCCGTTAGAGGGGGCGACCAAGTTATGTGTGCCTTTGAGCAAGTGAGGCATGGATAGATGATTTTGACTTTTGAAAATGGAGCACAAAGGGTTCCATATATTTTGGAATTATACACATCGTATGCCTATTTTTTAAGAAGAATCACTAATGTGATAGTGATACAAACTTATGGTTAGTTTCAAGAGGGGTATGTTTTTTTGGGTGTCGATATAGGGAATAGTTGCATGGGTGGGTTTTTCCTGGTGGTTATGATCTAGATCGGGATCACAAGTGGTGATTTAGGGTATTTTTTTCTCACTTATGAGTGGGGTTTTCATTAGATATGGATATCTAGATTTGTAAATAGGTTATATGGTTGGGTTAAAAATAATCATGTATCAGTTAAGTATTAATGGGATTTTAGAGACCGAAGCACTGACGTCCCACTATATCATTTGGTTTGTAGATTGTGAGATATATAAGTATACTCCTATTATTCATAAATTGAACTATCATCCATGAGTAGGTTGTGAATCAATGTGGGTGTGATGAGGCATTTTTGGGAAGTGGGGCCCGTGACCTTTGAATCAGTTTGACATGTCCCTACAGTTATATGTGACATTGGAAAGGGGAGATTTTATGGTGGTATTTCTCAATTAAATCCTAGTAAAATCTTATTCTAGATATGATCATGACTAATATCTTGACATCATATTGAGTACACTAACAGAGCACTGAATATATTCCTAGCTATATAGATGTAACTTGATAAAGGGGACCTTTTAGGTTACAATAAAGGAGCGGTTTATATGAATCCATTTGGTGGGATTGAACCATAGAACATATTAGGGTGAGGTCATTATGATGTATTGGATTTCAATAAATACCATGGGTTTCATTTTAGAATTTATGGAATGGTTGATATTTGATGTTTCATTTTGATGCTCGGGTGAGAGTGGCATGGAAATGTCTAGTTCTAAGGCTCAACAGTGATAGGAGTATAAGACATGGAGTTGTTCGGTTGTGAGGTGAAAATAAGAATACTCCTATGGTGGGGAGTATTAGATCATTTGTGGTAATTTGGCCATTATATGGGTGGGGTATAGGGGTATTGAGAACAAAATTAATTTTGTCATTGGAATATTATATTTTTTTTTATTATGTGACTTCGAAGGTGGGAAGTGTCATGGATTAGAATCAACAATTGCAGGTTGAGTTATATGGTGGGGAGAACCACGTGTATGATGATTAGTTTTGAGTGACACTATTATTTCTTAGAATGAAAGGTGATGTTATGCACTATATAGATAAATCATTGGCAGTTTCAAGCAATGGTTTGACCATTGTTGGGTTGTACACATTATTTTATATTAATGCAGATACAAATCGGTTGTCATCATAAATTTGAACACAATGATATGAGAATGAGTTGAAAACCAATGTGGTTTGATATGTTTTGTTGGAATACCATTGAGGATTCACTAGAATGAGAAGTTTTATGATTGGGTTGTTTTAGAGACTCATTTTTTCATAGATTCTAAATTCAAGTAGATTTTTTTTCTTTTAGGTTCTCATGAGGCATAAAATTGCTATTTTACCCTAGAATATGATCTTAGATAATTTTTGGACTACTTAGTTGGTCTCAGAATATGTATTTTACCCTAGGATAAGAGTTTGGTGAAATCCTGAGTTGTTCTAGTTTTAGATGAATATTTAATAAATTAAATATTAAATTCTTCACATGGTTTTGGGCATTGATATATTATGAATGGGGTTTCAAATTTAGATTCAAACTCTATCATTAATTCCACAATGAAGGATTTTTTATAGGTGAGGTATAAACCCACTTTGAGTTCTAGGAATCAAGAGAGGTGTTAAATGGTTGTTTTATTTATTAATAAATAAATTAGTTAACTAATTAAATATGGTAAAACACCCCCCTTTTTTGGCATCCAATATAGGTAGGGAGATGGTAGAGGTATTCAACCTATGTGTAAAGGCTGGATCGAGAGATAATGGCAAAGGGGTGTCACCAAACTTCATCTGTGGTGGTGATCGAGACTATATCGAGGTGTATGGGCTTGCAGGAGAGAATTTAGACCTGAAGCTTCAGTATTAATTCCATGAGTTAGGAAGGATTTTTATTTTAATGCCTAAATTCACATATATTAGTTTCTTTCCGTATTTTAATGTAATATTATGACTACTATGGACCCTATATGGGTTGATTTATGCCTAATCGAGAAAAAATAGTTGTTTCTTGAGGTTTGTAGGGGTTTCATATTTCAAATCCATATAGTATGATGAGTAGTTTAGGAACACACACCATGTGTTCTTTCTATTTGTTGAATAGATACATTTTGGAAAAACATGCCATGTATTGGTACTACACGTCATGTATTGGTTCAAGTCCATGTGGTCAAATGCTTGGATAGATAGAATTTGGGGACTATATGTCGTGTACTATAAGTACACGATATATTGTGGGACATGGTAGTGTGGTCAGGTACATAGTTAGACACCCCCATGAAAGGGGGTCATGGCTATATGGAAGTACATAGCCAAACCCTAGTTATGAAATGATGACATAGTAGTACAAGGATAGACACGTTGTTTGTTATTTTCATGTAATAGTACATGACCATTCCCCATGTGTTCCAGACCATGTAGCCATACATGTCTAGGTAGAAGGTTTTGAAGTATATTTTTTGAACTTGGGTACACACTATTTTCTTCCCCTTTTTTACCCATTGGTTTATTTTGGGTGATTTTATACATTGGAGTCAAAATGAGACACAAAAGTAGTCTATTTTGAGTACTTTTTCTATATATAACATGATGGTGTATCCCTTGAGGACTTTTAAGGAATTATAAGAGGTGTTTTGGGGAGAGTAAGTTGTGATAGATATGTTTTCCTCCAAAAAAGGAGCTCAACTATATCCTAAGAGTGAGTCATGGGATGATATCCAAAAAAGGTGCTAAAAATGAATGTGGAATGTGGAATGAGTTCATCAAAGACCTCAACTAGTGCTATAATGGGATAATCACTGATTAGAAGTTAAAAGTTTTGACTCTTGAAGGTAAATAAGTAGGGTGTATGAGACAACCTAGGGTGACTTGGATATGGATTGGGATTGATTAAATCATCCTTATGAGTATTTCTCTGATTGAGGCCTAGGACGCCATGTGATGCTAGAGAATGTGTGATGATATGTGTGATCCCTGAGTAATAGGCATCAACCAGAGTGATTCATTGTTACCAAGTATTGTGATATGGATGTGTCCACTTATGTTCTAATATAAAGGATCCATGGAGGGATACCTCTACTTGGGCTCCAATTATGAGGATCCAATAAAGGATGCCTATATTTATGTGTTGAGCTAGATGAAATAGTGGGTGCCTGATTGATAGACCAACCCTAAGTGTGAGCATGTGCTTGAGTAGTAATGGATTAAGGCATTCCCTTGGGAGAAAATTAAATGTATGAGTTGATAGGGAAAGTAGTTTGATGATGGTAATGTGTGTTTTTCCAACCCTTGAAATGTATCATTTTTTGTCGAATTTGATACTTGGTTTACGCCCACAGGGATGTTGTGACATGGTGGTGTAATGATATTATAGACACATTTTATTTTATTTTAGTTGAGGTTATTAGACATTTAATTCCACATATGTGATTAGATGTCAGACTATATCTCAATAAATAGATAGTATAAAATTTTATTAGGTATTATATTGAGTCTCTAGACACTGATAGTATACTTTATTGTTTAATTTTCATACTGATGATCAAGATAATGATGGTATACTGGGCGGAATGGGATAGAACACGGATGTTATGAATCCATCATTTAATTGTCAGACATATGCTCTAAGAACCATGTATTGTGTGGTTTGAGGATGACAAACTAATGATCTATATTAATGGTTTAGGTACTAGACTGATGCCCTAGGAATAATCTATTTTAAATGGTTGAGATGATAGGATTGTTATGGGTTTGAACCCCTTAATTGTGAGTATATGAATGAGGATTCCATATATTAGGAGATTGAGGGATACTATTCCCATGTAATGAGTTCTTTATGTTAATATAAATGGTTAGGATTTCATTGTATGTGGTTCTTGTATGTTATTTTGGATGCATGGTCTTAGGTACATGCTTAAAGACACCCCTATGTTGGATTAATTAAGTTTGGTTGATCGAAGTTAGGGAACCAAGGATTGATAATCGTTTTATTTGTATTTATTTCACTTATGTTTGATTTAGGATGATAATATGTTAGGATCATTCACTTATGGAAGCATTTTATTGGTTCTCCATTTTTGGTGGTCAAATACGATTTACTTCTCACCCTGTGTAAATTCACCTTGGTGTGCGTGCAGAACTTATGTCTGCTTTTAGGTTGAGAATGGATGAACTCTTGATAGGATTAAGGCCTATATTTTCTAATTGATTTGGTTTGTTATGTGTAGTATGATGACCTAGGTGGATCTTTTTGACTGGGTTCTAGAGACCAGCTATGTAATATGGATCGAAGTTAGCAGTGGATCCTAATGAATTTATTTTTCAGTTTTTTTTTATATGTGATTGTCTTAGAGAGATATCTATGTTGTATTAATGGAATGGATATTCTTACCTTTACTATGTTTAATTTTATTATATAATCCTTATGTTTTAGTTTATTTATACTTTTTGTGTACTCTGACATGTTAGGTGTTTGGTTATTTACTTCTGGTTGTGTACTCAGATATGAGGGTATAGTATCCTCAAGGTTCCACCTTATACCACGATTATTAATTGGTAGCCTCTAGAATATGAGGATATTTTCTTGAGTTCTAGTAGTAAACTAGATCGGGGCACAGATATGGTGGAATTCAAGATGGGATGTAGAAAATATTTCCAAAAAAACCGATTACAATTTATTCTTTAAATTATTCCAAAATTCATTTCCATGGAACACACATGTTACCCAATTTGAAATTAATGTTAAAGAGTCAAAATATTTTCACTAAAATAAGGCATTAAATTTTAATAACCAAACCCATCAATATTAGAAAACAAGACAACGCCATTTCAAAATAAAGGATCAATTTTCAAGATGAAGCAATTCATGCTAAATCCCATTTTCACTAAAAATGTTCATTTAGGATTAAAAATGAATAAATAATGTTTAAAAAATTTGAAAATAAAAGAATAATAATTCAAGTAAAACTTCAATCAAAATAATAAGAAACAATGTAGAAACACCTACCTAGGAATATCAAGGATCCAACCGCAATTAAATCGAGACGTGTTGCCTCTAATTGTGAACATACGTTCAATAGAGAGAGGTATAAAAAGAAGTAATAATAGATCCTAGAATCACTAATACATGTTAAATATTTTAGATTTAGTGAATCCCTAGGATTATATTTCTTTTAACGAGAATAAAAAAAACGTAATAAGATAGTTTGAAGACCAAGAGGAGTTAGACTTACCAAAACAGGATCACTACTTCAATTGACAATTTTAGTTTCCTATAGTTGAGGTTGGGAGTTTCAAAATAGCTAAAATAGGGATCCCAATGTTCAAATTGGTCAAGATATGGTAGAGGTATGATTAATAAATAGTAACACATAGGTTTTGGGGTAAAAATAAAAAGTGGTCCTTACTAAAACTGGAGCCCAACAATGTTGTTGGTTGGCCACTAGATAACACTAGATGGTTGTTAGATATAATATAATGTTGTAGAAACTAACAATACCAATAGATAACCAGTGGCTCTCATTGGAAATATAGTCGACCACCACTTCACTAGCTACAGCTTCATGTCCACATCTTTTGCAAATATTTGGTTCATCATCCAACCAATCAAAAAACATGGAAAAAATGAAAAAAATTTCTAAATTTAAATAGATATTGGGATGTGACAATAACTGCATTACTAAGAACTTATTCCACATGTAAACTATTGTGAGAGTATATTTAATAAATAAATATATATTAAACTCAAAATTCACTTAAATATTAGTAAAACATCATCTAAGTGTTATTACACATTGCTTTTAGTAGTAATCATTAACATCATAACTAGATTTCAGTACTTCACTTATAGAGGTGATGTTTTAAATAGAACCAGAATCGATCCTTGGGTACATTTCCTGATTCTATAAAGTTCAATTAATCCAATAATATAATTTTTTGGCTACTCCCCAAATATTTCCAAGTATATATTTAAGAACCAGTAAATCTAATCCTATTACCCAAAAATTATTGGAAAAAAATTATTAATTCATTGGGTGGATACTTTAATAAATCACCCAAATAATCAATTATCCATATTGATATTGATAGTAACAACACCACTAAGTAAAAAAAAATTAAATCATCTGCCTAGGGGAACATTAACCACCCATTGTATTTATTATTAATTATAAATTTACTCCTATAGTAAAGGTCATCCATAACCCCCTAATTGAAAATAAATTCAAAGGGAAGGAAATTTTTTCTCCTCCTTAATGTAAAGGTTCTCTCATCTACTAGAAATATTAAGTTTACATACCCATGATCATCCAGTATCTTACGAGAATAAACACACTATAGAGTTATTAACAATTAGTAATTCACCACTAAGTCTACATAGATAGACCGACATAAAAGACAATATTGAATTTACCAAATCCTCGAATTTTTCCATATACATGACTTAATGTAATGTAAACTAATATTTTTAATTCTTGTGGGATGTACGAATCATATTTTTTAAAACATTTGTAACCCTTTACTTGTATTCATGAAACAAATTAGATAGTTCAATTAAATGTAAAATACAGACCCATTTTGTTATAATAAACTCCCTCTTTTTGATAAAAAATAATAATTCATGATAGGGGTATTAAAGTGAATATTATACATTGACACTAGCATATTTGAAGCTATATAGTTTCCAAATTATAAGAAAATAATACATTTTTTGAAGCCTTAACTTCTTAAGTTTCTCCCCCTTAAGGGAATCACTCTATAATTTATGAAAATTCCAGGTAAAACTTCTTATCAATCTCATACTCACATGATCTCTCTAAATTCTTAATCTTCACTAGATATATATTCTGATTTATGAACTTTTTGTTTAGGATATCTCTATAACTATATTTATTTTTTCTATCTACATTGGTGTTTTTCATTAAGAGATAATCCCAAATAGTTAAGATAATAGTTGTAAAATTTATATTTATTGGAAATGAATACCAATGGAACTTTCTCTTCATTGTGGTTTGAATTTCATATAGCAACACCACTAATTCCCTTTTAAAAGAACAAACATCAGAATGTGGGAATGATTTTGACTTCATCACCTCCTTAATTATAGTACTAGGAATGAGAATTATTTCTCAACCCAAACTACTTTTTATTTGAATATTTTAAATTATTAATCTTATATATAATTTCTTCCTTCTTTATTTTCCAAATTTATCTATATTAGAAAGCATAATCTTCTTTTCATTCATAACATTATTCTGAGTTGGAATATATTTATTCTGTTGATTTGGAATAAAAATGTCATTCATAGATGATTTATCTTACCTCATGGGTTCTTCAAGATGATTGGGCCATATGATCAAAATATATTTTAGCCCATGAACCCCATTCATATTTTTTGTGTAATTATTTACTACAAACTATTTTTCACAGGTGTCAGGGGTATTTTCCCATTTTTTTCTTTAGTTCCTTTTGACCAGGAATCCATTTCATGCTATTATTGTATACAAGGAATACCTTTTTTAACCTTCCACCAAGATTTTTATCATCTTTTGACATACCCATCCATGGAAGCCCCCCATTCCCATCATCTATGATTTCCTCCATCAAGACAAACATCTTCTGCATCTACTTGATTGAATTCCTATTTGATTTCAAATTTACCATTGAAAATTTTCATTCCATAGTTTAAAATATCCCATGGTGTGGCCTCTATTATCACAATAGAATAATATTATTCTTATTATTGTGACATCTTAATTACATTTCTTCACTCTCTTCCTCGGTGTACTCTTATTCACTGAATTAGAACCCAAGGTAGATACACATTATTTTTTCTCATTCATCTCATCCTGAGGGGGTTATTTCTTTACATCAGTAAATTAATTATACCTAGATATATTATTTTTGTACTAATCAGAACAGTGACAAAAAATGTTTCAAATTTTATCGAAAATATAAATAAATTCAAATATAATACTTGTGGATATATTTTTATTAAATTGTGATGTATATTTCATTACAATAGATTTTCCCCTAATTTATCTGTATTCCCTATTTATTATATACTTCTACCACATAGAAATGCCAAAAACTTATTCCAAAAATAAATTTTCATGTACCCACACTTCTAAAAAGACAATAAATTTCCTATAAAACTTTTTTCTTTTTAATGAAATATTTCCAAATTTTTTTACTTGAAAACCTTTCTATTTTTTGTGTTGGAACAAAAACCATTTGAGGAATTGGGGGGAAATTGTTTTATCGTAAGTCTAAATTCACTCTTGATTATTTATTGTGTGTTTCAATATTTTAATCCCTCTATATTTTTATATAATTAAAATTATATATAGAGATATTTGAAAAAACTAATTCTATTTATATATCTTTTTAGTACATCACATGGCCTTACTCTAAGAACATTAGGTGGAAGCTCCTTCAAAATTCCTCAAGACTACTCTACCAATAGTATGATTTCCTTCTGATGGAAAGTGCATCGCAGAATCATGAGTGGAAACACTTATCTTTTCAAAATCATGGGATTTTTTTGGAATTTTAATTTCCATATTCTTCCCTTTCTATAAAGACCAAGCCTTAAAAATTACATAATCTAGTTAATTCATTTAGAATTCACATTCTTAAATTCCCAAATATCTGTTCAGTTTATATTTTTAGATAATTATGAAATAATTCATACATCGCAATAGAAAATTATAAAAAGTGGATGAATCTAAAATATTATCCATTTTTTATAATATAATAGTCTAAAAAAATGTTATTTCTTTTCATGAAAAATATTAAAACCATTCATCTTGGATTATTATTTCTTATTCCCAACCTTTAAACCAGTGAAAAAAAATTTAAAACCTGGGATGAGCACAAAAATATCATTAAGAGACATAAAAATAAGAAAAAGAAGAATTATTACATGAACACTTATAAATATATGAAATCATTTTCACAAAGATAAACATATCTCTCTTAAATAACCATATATTTACTTTGAAAAAACATGAGGTTTAAATAAAATATAGATAGCACAAGTAAACCATTACATAAGGTATAATTTTCTTACCATATTTACATATTTTGATAACTCTCATGGATATAGTATCGTTTTTAGCCCTCACATCTTCCTTATAATGTAACCCTCACAACAACCTTATGATGTAACCATTACAGTTACACTTGGAATAACCATTAAGGTAAAATTCTGACATGAACATACCTAATTAATTATAAGGATATCTAAAAATCATTTGTCATCATAAAAAATTTCCATGAACTAGAACATAATCAAGAAACATGAATACTTGCATCATAAAAACATTCCTTTTGAATTTTGTAAGAATAGAAATTTGAAAGAGGATTTTTAAAGAAAAGTCCCTTACCTCAGTCTTGACTTCTTAAAAAATATGTTAAAACCTCTTGTATAATGGTTTAAATTGTTTTTAAAATTTATTAAATAACTATATTAATATTTATAATAAATTATATGGTCTTTTTATAAGATATTTCCCCCCATTTATTAATAATGTTTTGTTATTTTCATTGTTTTCTGTGTATTTATTTCATGGTTTCCATGGTTGGTTCATTTTGGATTTTTCCTGTAAATTGAAAGAAAAATATATAAGTGAAGTCAAATGGTATTAATATGTTTCTAGAATTTTAAATGATTCCACATATCATTTTTCTGATATGAGGATGATTTGGTAGACAAATCATTAATGATAAATGTTTGGTTCATTTTTGGCGGGTTTTTTCCGACCATCAAAAACTAGTTTCATTTTATTTAATGTTATTTATATAAATTAGGTTCATAAAAATAAAAAATTTAAAATGTACATATTAAAATATTTTTTAACCATAATAATGGTTTTATGACTAGCCTTGAAGGTTAGAAAGTAAAATTAAAACCCATCATCCATGCTGAAAGTAAATTGACAGATCCCGGACGAGGTTTTCATTTTTAGAATAAGAAGAGGAAAGAGGAGGGTTGATGATAGATATAAAATTAACAGAAATTATATTATATTTAAGATAATAGATTTACCATATGGTAGTATAACAAAAAAATTGAAAAGAAAATAAAATAGAATTAAAGATAATTTTACTTCTTGAATTCTCTTCCTTGAGAACCTCCATAGAGAAATTGGATTTCATTTTGTTTTGAGACCAAAGGGTCCTAGATGTTTGGGAAAATCTTGGTAATATTATTGAAAATAATTTGGACAAGGTTAAAGTATTTGTATGTGGGACTATAAGAGGTGGTGAGGGGTGGTATTTATAGTGGCGGAGAGGGGTGTTTTTTTATTATTTTATTCATTCTTTAATTATTATGTCTCGAGATTATGAATAGGGATGATTCTTGTGACTAAATAAAGTAAATAGTGAATTTTATTTCTAAAAAATGGTTCTTATATCATTTAAACATAATCCATGACTCAATAATTCATGAATTTAGCTTATACCATAAATTATCGTATTTCACTATTCACCAAAAATTCAACTATTTCAGAAAAAATTTAAAAATTCACCCTAACCATTTTTCAATGTATATAACTCAAAAATGAACTCTATTTTTTGAAAATAATTTTATGAATATGAGAAATTTGATTTTTAATTAAAATCATCATTTTTTCTAAAAATACTGTTTTTTAATAGTATAATAGATTTTATAATTCTTTGAAAAATTAATTAAGGTCTCGTAAATTTATTTTATAATCATAAGACGAAAAATAGTGGTTTTTGAATAAATTTTATAAATATTACTTTTATTTTAAATCATTATATTAATTATATAATTTTAAATAATCATTTACATTTCACAAAAAATACCAACACTTAATTTATCATTTCCAATACATTTATTTACTTTTTGCATGATATAAATATATAATGTTTTCACTTATAAGATAATAAAATTTTATTTAAAATTTTATTTTAAGGGTTACTATTATATTATTATATATTCCTTAATTTCTATAAGAAAAAATATTTCATTATACATATATGATGAATTTAACTATTTTATTCTATAATGAAAGAAAAAATTATAAGTACATGGGTTGTTACATTCTCCCCACCTAACGGAAATTGCATCCTTGCAATTTTTATTAACTTATTAAACAAGTGAGGATACCTTTCCCTCCTAGAAATTTTAGATTCCCATGTTTCTCCTTCAACCATGTGGTTTTTCTAGAAAACCTTAACCTGGTGAATAACCTTATTCCGAAATACTTTCTCTTTATGATCAAGAATCTGAACATGCTTTTCCTTATAAGAAAACTTTTTTTCTAGATGAACTACTTTTTAGCTCAAGACATGAGATGAATCTGGCACATACTTTCTTAAAATTAAAACATGAAAAACATTGTGTACCAGGGAAAAACATAGAGGAAATTACACTTGATAATAAATTGATCCAACATTCTCTAGGATTTCATAGGGTCCAATGAACTATAGACTATGCTTCCCCTTCTTAACAAAACACATAAGCCTTTTCCATAGAGAAACATTAATAAAGATATGATCACCTTACTCAAAAGAAAGATCCATCCTCTGGTTGTATTCATAATTTTTCAGCCTACTCTAAGATATAATATTATATCTCTAGATAATATTTACTTTCTAATCTAATTATTCTACTAATTTTGGTCCCATCAACTTACATTCCATGACATCATCCCAAAATTCAAGAGTTAGACATCTCTTTCCATATAATTTTTTAAAAGGTGTCATCTATATACTAGAATTAAAACTGTTATTATAAGAAAACTCAACTAAAGATAGATTTTTATCCCCAATTACCCGGTAAACCATTGAAAAAATGTATCATGTCTTCTAATGTCTGAATTGTTCGCTTGGTATGTCTATCGGATTGGGGATGAAGGTTTTGTGATTAAATTTAATTCTATTCCTAGTGACTTTTGAAGGCCTTTCCAAAAGTTAGATGTTAGCCTAGGATCATGGTCAGATACAATAGATAAAGGAACTCCATATAACCTAAAACTTCTCTTTAATATAAAAATGGGAAAGTTGATCAGGAGATATAGTATCTCAAATAAGAATAAAATATTCATATTTAGTCATCTGATCAACAATAACACAAATCACATTGTTACCATGAGAAGTATTTGGTAGTCCCACCACAAAATCCATTGATATATTTTCCCATTTCCACTATGGTATTAAAAAAGGAGAAACCATCCCTTTTTGTGATTGGCACTCAGTTTTAACTTATTCATAAGTTAAACATTTCATGGTAAAATTACCAATATCTATTTTCATTTCATTCCACCAGTAATACTCTCAAAGGTCTTTATATATCTTATTGTTGCCAAGATGAAATGAAAATGGAGAAATATGAGCTTCACATAAAAATTCTATCTTTATCTAAGAATCATAAGTCCCAAATAATCTCTTCCTAAATGTAAAAATACAATCTTAATCATTTTGAAATTCTTAAAACTTACTTTTTTTAACAAATTATACCTTTTTCTACAACTCAAGGTCTTACTTCTATGATTTCTTAATTCTGTCTCACAAAGAGGACTATAATGAAACCTAAAACAAAATAGATAAATTATTATACCCACAACATCAATGAAAAAATTCATCAAATCAATAATAAAATGGTTGCTTTCCACACATAACAAGGTTAATGATGCATGATGGTTTCGACTTAAGGAAAATGAAAATTTGTTCTATTTTCCAATATAGTAATTAATCATGCAATTATAATCCTTTATTAGCTTAATCCATTTTATCCCCCTCATGTTCAATTCATTTTATGTGAATATAAACTTCAAACTTTTATGCTCAGTATATATTTCACATTTGGATCCATATATATGATGTATCTAAGTTTTTAAATAAAATCCCATAGTTTCAAATTCCATATTATGTATGAAATAATTTAACTCATGAGGTTTCTATTATATTGAAGCATAAGAAATTACATGATCAATATATATTAGAACACAACCAATTTCCATCAATGAATCATAATTGTAGATGAAAAAATATCCATTTCTAGAAGGTAGATCCAAAACTGGAGCATTCACCAATTTTCTTTTTAGTTTCTGAAAACAAACATCACAGTCTTCTATCCCATTAAATTTAACCCCTTTTCATGTTAACATAGTTAGCAGGCTAGAAAACCATGTAGGGATTTTAACAAAATTTCAAAAAAAGTCTGGTAATCCAAGAAAACTATGAATCTAGGTAATATTTGTAGGTCTTATCCATTCATAAACCACTTTTTTTGTGGGATCAACTATTATTCCATTCTTTATTTATAATGTTCCCAAGAAAAGATATATTTTTAACCAAAAATGAAATTTTCTAAATTTCTTGTATAACTTCTTTTCATTGAGTTTTTTTAGAAATATTCTTAGATGGTATTCATGATCCTTATAACATTTTGAATAAACCGAAATATTGTCAATAAAAATTACAACAAACTTATTTAAATATTGATGAAATATTCTATTAATAAGATCCATCCTATTTGTGCCTTCCAAATTTATCTCCCATATTCCTTCTATGGAAAACAATTCTCAAGAGGCATATCTTAGATGAAGAAACATGGTAATACTAAAATTAAATATCATATAAGCACAACCATAAAGTAAAAAAACATTTATGGTATTTTATTAATATCGTTATAACTACTAAATTTAACTAAACTATGCTCTTATACCAACTATAAGGACTCAAACTTAAACATTACATAATCTAGTTAAATCATATAGAATTAAATTTTGTACATTAACAAATATATTTTAGGTTTAGGGTTTTATAGAATTAGGTTATAATTCATAAATAACAACCCACAAGCATAAAAAGTGGATTCTTCTAAAACAATATCCATTTTACATAATACAATGGTCTTAAAAAACAAAACATGATTTCCTTTCATGAAAAATCATCACAAAATTCAACTTGGATTCTTCTTTCCTCTTAAAAAAACTTAAAACCTATGATTTTTTTTAAACTTGGTATGAGCATAAAAATATCAGTAAGGGACTTAAAATAAGGAATAAAACTGTTATTCGATTAATACTTATAAACATACAGAATCATTTTCACAAAGATATACCTCTCACCCATAATGTATCATATACTAACTTTGTGAAAACCTGATATTTCCATAAAACATGTAAATCATAAATAAACCATTTAGGTAACTTGGGGAATAATTTTATAACCATAATTAAATAGAATTATAACCCTCATATCTACCTTATGATTTTTAACACTCAAATCTTCCTAACAATATAACCCTCATGGCTACCTTTTTATATAACCATTGTAGTTACACTTGGAATAAACATTAAGGTTAAATTCAAACATAAACATACCTAATGAATTTTATGGACATCATGGACCCACCTGTCATCATAAAAACTCAAAATAACTAGATCATAATCATAAAATATGAATACTTTCATCATTAAAAAATAGATTTTTTTTAAAAATAGAAATTTAAAGGATGCGTTTTACAGAAAAGTACAATACCATAGGTTTGAATTCCTTAAAATGGGTTCAAACCTCATCTATAATGGTTAAAATAGTGTTATAAACTTATTAAATAACTATATTAATATTAATAATACCTGGTATTATAACTTTATAACATATTTCCACCCATTAATTAATAATATTTTTTTTTTCATTGTTTTATGTTCATTTATTTCATGGTTTCTTTAGTTGGTTTATTATGGATTTTTCTTGTAAAAAGGAAGAAAAAATATAGAAGTGTAATGAAATTATATTAATGTGTTTCCAAAATTTTAAATGGTAACATATATCATTTTTTTATGATATGAGGATTATTCATTAGATAAAACATTAATGATAAATGTTTGGTTCATTTTTTATGGGGTTTTCAAACTATCACAAACTAGTATTATTTTTTTAAATGTTATGTAAATAAATTATTTCAAAAATAATAAACAAGTTATAAATTAAATATTAAAATATTTTTTAACTATAATTAGAGTTTTATTACCATCCTTGAAATCGATAATGGAAAATGAAAACACATCATCAACAATGATGGTAAATCATTACATCACAGATGATGTGTTCATTTGAAGAATAAAAATAGAAGATGAGAGAGTTGATGATGGATATTACATTAAAACTATAAAATTATAGTATATTTAAGATACTGGAGTTATAATTTGAGGATATGATAAGAAAATAAATGAAATTAAAAAGACAATAAAAGGAAATGAAAGAGGTTTTTACCTCCTGATTTCTCCTACTTGAGAACCTCTATAGGGATATTCGATTTGGTCTGTTGCTGAGACCAAAGGATCTTTTAAATGAGGAGAGTATTTGGACTAGTAATGGATATAATTTGGAAAATATTAAAGGGTTTTTATTTTTTAGGCGAAGAGGTGGTGAGGGGTGGTATTTATAGAGGAGGGGAGGGGTGTTTTTTGATTATTTTATTCATTTGTTAATTATTTTGGATTAAGAATAGAAATAGTGAAGATTATTGTGACTAAATATTGATACTAGTGTAAGTTAGTTATAACCAAATGTGATTAAGTCATACATAAGTAATCCATTACTCAATAACTCAAGAATTTGTCTTATACTGTAAATTACTGTATTTCACTATTCACTAAAAAATCAACTTTTTTAGAAAAATTTCAATAATTCACCCGAACCATTTTTCAACTTGTAGAATTTAAAATTGAACTGCGTTTTTGAAAATAATTTTGTAAATATCATAAATTTAATTTTTATTAAAGTCACCATTTTTTTGAAAAATATTGATTTTTAATATAATAACTAATTTTATGACCCTTTGAAAAATTGATTAAGGTCTCATAAAATTATCTTACAATAATAAGAATAAAAAATATTAATTTATGTGTCTATTTTATTATGATAAATTTTATTTTAATCATTATATTAATTATAAAATTTTAAATATTCATTTACATTTCACAAAAAATACCAACACTTAATTTATCATTTCTAAAACATTTATTAACTTATTCCTTGATATAAATATATCATGTTTCACTTATATGATACATAAAATTTATTTATACTTTAATTGGAGAGGTTAATATTCTATTTTTATATATTCCTTCATTTTTATAAATACCACTTATTTCATTATACATTTATAATTAACTTTACTATTTAATTCTAGAATGAAAAAAATTATTATATAAGTGTCTGATTTATTACAGTTTCAACTTTTGAACAATTAATTTTATATAGATAATTCTTTTAGTAAAAACCAATCTCACCTTTTTCTCCAACTAATTCTTAATCTTCTCTAAAATTTCTTCATGCATATTATCTACATCCAGCAAATAAATATCTAGATCTTTTACTCTATTTAACTTTACATCTAGTCCTGATTTTTTAATTTCATGTAAATTCTGTACATTCTCACAAGTGCATGAATCACGACTTAATTAAAAAAAATCTCCCAATATTCACTTTCTAATTCTTCATCTATCAAATCAATTATTTCATTTCAAAATGTAATTGATTTATCCTTTTCTCTAACAAGACTTTTGATAATATCAGATTTACAAAAAAAATTAGCCAATGAATCTTCCATTTCACCAGCCTCTTCATCCAACTATTAATTCTCATTCCATAGTTCCTTAAAATATTTTAGTATGTGTAAAATAACTTTAATGGTAACCATTTCAAGATATCCCTTAATTTCATATGAAATAACACTAAGTGATTTATCATTTTCATTATTCTCCAATACTGCATAGCTTGAAAAAACTTCATTAGATGAATAAATCTCATAAAGTTAAATGAACACATAACCCTCTGACTACATTCTTTTACACTAATACGACCAGTGTAGACAATTGAGAGGGGGTGAATTAGATGATGCCTAATTTTTACCAAATTCTATAGTCTCCTTAAACCCCTTTGGAATTTAAACTCTATTTATGGTTAGTTCATATAGATCTATTTAATATTTCACCAAGTAACCATCTACCCCATGCATTTTAGTAAATTGGTTAAATAGCACGTGGTGTTTTTATAACTTTTAGTACTTTGACTATCTCTTTTCCTTGATTAGTTGGTTTCCACTAATAAAGGATTATTTACTATAATATGATATTGATTATATTGGATGATTTTTCTCACACCTTAACTGCTAGAGCCTTACCTAACTTACAAATTATGATATCTCACATGGATTACTCTAATAGCTTGTCAATGTTTTCAAAAAAATTCCGTGTGACTGGAATTCATAACCAGGGATACACAGTTCCTATAAGGCCCCATAATATAAAACAAAATGTTTATTTGAAGTTACTCATTATATTTAGATCATAAAATCTACACATGATGCTCCTATATCAATAAGATATATTTCCATCTCAATAGAATCTTCTTTGAATGCTAGAAGATCTTTAAGAAAAATCTATGATTCAGAAACTACTATAGACCATCTTCATGTGCTTCTAACAAATATTCTTATCTATATATATCACTAAATGGAATCTTATGATCTTAAAACCCTGTATCTTCTCATCATTATTCATATTATTCAATATTAATAAAGAAAACCATTCAGTACATGTTGGACTTGCTCAATTTTTTCCATTATCAAGATTCTAAAATAAATGCTTTCATATGAATCTCTTCTTCTTCCTTTGGATTTGATAATTAAAAAAATAACACCTCATAATTGGATCACACGATTCTTTGAGAGTGAAAGAGATATTTTTTCTGAATCTTTATACAGTACAACTTTTGAATACTCATTACTTGAAATGTCATCACTCTCTATTTTTTTCCTTTTATATACAGGTCACCAATAATATCTATTCTCTATTAAGGATAAAATAAATCCCATATAATTTTGTTTCCAAAAGCCTCATTTAATTTATCCACTCATTTTCACACATGGTTGTTCCCAAAATCCTAATTATCCCCTTGTCTGCTTAAATAGTTATCTCCTAGGGAAATTCTGAGAGTGTGATTAATTTTCAATTCTCTATTATGTAAATTCTGAGTGTGATTAATTTTCCTTTTCCTTTTATTTATTATTTTTCTCTTGGACAACAATAATTATATAATCTTCCAATTTCAACTAATAGGCCTTGAGTTTTTCCAGAACTTCTTCCCATATTCTCACAAAAATCTAAAAATTTACACATTTTATATAAATATAGATAAATAATATAACAACCATAGATGCGACCTAAATCAATCTTAATTGTAGGTAAAAAACAACACTTATTATAGAAAAATCACTCTTCAACTTGAATCAGATCTATGTTTGATTTTAAAAATAATTTATAATAGTCTTTACTTCATCTGAATTTAACATTTTTAGTTTCTACAATTTTGAAATAACTCATATGTATAAATATCCACGAAATTTTTCCACATTGATTTTCTTTCATCGGCTATAAAGACAATGAATCAAAAATTAAAAGCTTATATAATAATTATTTGGTGATATTTTTATAATTGATAAATATATAAAGAAGCATCCCATTGGATTTCATCTTCATATTATCAATATGGAAACATCATAATTCTCAAACAATGCAACCCATTAAAATATATTGATTCATCAATGTGACCATTATGAAAGTCCTTATTAACCCTTACATAGCATTTGGAAACTCACGTGCACATTTATGTGACCTCCAGTTACCTTTACATAGTTTCTTTTTTAATTGAAGATACCTTTAATTATCCTTAATAAGTTTGAAGTAATATTTCATCTGGTATTATAACATTCAACATACCTTTATGAAGCTTTCATATCTTTAATTCAACCTTTATTCAGATCACTATTTTGACGATATAAATTTACCTAACCATTGTAGAAATTGAATTACCTATAATACACCTAAAAACATGATGATTACTTTTCATAAATCCCATTCCGCTTATACATAGAATGGTAACATCACAAATCGATCGACCATGACTCTGTAACTGACCACATGTTTTGACTGAATGTTCTATTATCAGTCAAATGTCTAAACTAAGTGGTTGTATGAAGGACCTATTGACAACATGTAATAATCAACTAACTATAAGGTTATCCACCACATGAGTAAATGACTTACCGTGCATGTCAATAATGCGGTCAGTGGATTGAACTTATGTACAAAATATAACTGAACATGATACCATAGATTGACTGCATGAATAATTTTTTCACTTAAAAATTTAAATATTAAACATATTCAATTAAGATAAGTTATTTTTTAGTTAGATCCACAAATACTCAAATTACCTTTAAGAACTTATCATCATTTTACAAACTTATCAAATCTATTCCCAATTTTTTGTATAGCATATATACTCTTGTGATAGTATCCTAATTAACCTCAATAATTGTAAAATCCCTATTCTATTCAGTCTCAAAAAAATTTCATGAAATTATTGTTACACAATAATTTTAATAGTAATATTCAATAATGAACATGGATGGATTTAAACCAAGTCATGGTTCTTTAAAACCTTCAATCATTTAACTATTTTAACACTATTAATTATAACTTTTGAAGTTTTTCACTTCATCAAGCACTGCACTTCTTATGGTACTATTATAGATAACATTGGAATCAATCCTCCAACAAATGTCTTGATTCTATAAATATAATTTAATCCAATCATCTGATATTTAGGATATTACATAAATATTTCCAGCTATATTTTTCATTAGGTTTGACTCTAATTCCATTACCCCACAAGTATAGGAAACAACTTTTTCATACATTTGGTGTATACTTTAATCCAACAAAAAACTCAAAACCTTTCCAAGATGACATTTATAGTAAAAAAAACCAAGTGAAAACAATTTTAATCATCAATCCAAGTGAAATTTTCCTGAAAAAGGGGTTAAATATCCTATATACTTCCCAAGACTTCTAACCTAGTTTGATATGCACCTTCTAAAGAAAGAGGAACAATATTTGAGCTTATTACCTTCTCATAGATGTGAATAACTAAATCCAAACTCATGGGGGGAGGATTACCCCTATTATTTAGCCTTTATTTGATGAATTAGAAATCTATCAATCCATATAAGGATGTATAATGATTTTAGGCTACCCAAGAGCACACCAACAAGATTACTAAAGGTGTCCCAGATGATTAAAGGGGGAATAAAAGTCACACCAGGATTCGAAAAGAACCATATACAAGAACAAAATTTCATCTTCAAATTCTATATAAATTGATTTGTCTCTAGGATTATATATTTTTACTTTCACTTGGATATATAGATAAATAGTTTGGAACATGGATAGGGACCCACCAATAATGAATAAAAATATACTAACTATATTTTTAATCAATTGAATAATCACCGGGTTTTGAAATGAGAGGGGAAGGCTAGAGAAACATACCCAAAATGATAAAGTAATAGGATCTCAATTAATATTAAATGTGAAAGAACATCCAAAGAGAGAGAAGAAATAACCATTGATGAGACACTTGGAATTAGAACTCGTAAATGATAAATCTGATTTTATAGCAAACTGAAATAGAATATGCTAAGAATCCAACAAACCAACCAAAACATGATCCATCAAGCCCAATAAAGAGTTGATAGATCGATCAAAAACATCAACTAATGACCTTCTATAGATGAACCAATCCATAAAAAATGATGAAGAAGGACCACTACATCAGTGAACTCACATAGACAGAGTGGTGGATTTGGTATCTCATCCATGAGTGAATGAACCTTCGAGCAAAGAGAGATGATTGGAAATCAGGGGTGGGATTTAGGGGATGTGAAGGGGTAAAACCCTGAGGATTAGCCATATGTGTGTCCATGGAAGGTCCCTCCTCCCCCAATAGAAAAAGAGAGATAGAGGGGTTATCCATCACCAAGTACAAACCCTAGGGTTTGCTAGGAGGTAGGATATGTGATCCAAAATTCATTTATCGACCATCTATAATTTCTATATGGAATATTATAATTATTGTTTTTATTATTTATTAAGGTTATATAATTCATATAAAGTGTTTCAAAGAATTTTATTTATATTTTTATAAAATAATTAATAATTTATATTTTATTTATTTTATTATGTTATTTGTTATTAGAATTCGTTATTGAAAAAAAAATATTATTATTATTATTTAATGAATATGTAGGTGTGTGTGTGTTCATAATTTCTAATTCTAATGAAATATTGATAAAAATGAAATATTATAATTCTATCATTTTTTACATGGAAATGGGGATCCCCCTACCTCATTTCATATTTTCTGCCAAAGGGAGGTCTTGGGAAGACCGTTCCACTATTCTCTTCTTGTTTCCTCACTCCATGAAGGATCTTTATGATACTCAAGGTATATCAATCTCTTTCTTAAATTTTCTTCTTTTCCCCTTTTTCTCGCATCTTCTTTTTTCATTTCTTCTATTTTTCATTTTATAAGGTTTATTTCAGGATAATATTGGGGTTTATACATCTTAATAAATAATCCAAAAAAATTAAATGTATTTTAGAATAAAAGTGGAGAATAACCCCTTATTTAACTATAATCCATCAAAATTTAGTGAATGTCTTGAGGTTTAATCCCTTTTGTGTAGGTGATTTTATCCCTATCAATTTCTATGAATAAAACCATATAAATTTGAATCTTTAAATTATATTTATATATATATAATGTGTTTATTTATTATATATAATATTTCTATAAGATTTTTCAATTACTTATTTGTCAAATAAATATTACAATAATGAAGTTTTGTTGAAATTATATGGTAAAATAGTTCCAATTGTTTCTTCCATTCACCCAAGGTGTTTATTAAAATTTATCATGTATATTTGTTACAAAATTATAGAATAAGTTTTTTTTAAATGATAGACATGTGTTTGGATTTATTAAACCTATTTACAATGTGAATTATTCCTATGTAGTTATTTACACATTTTTCATCAATGATATATATGTTTTTAGGAAATAATTTCATAAAAGTATTTAATATGAATTAAAAATATATTATATATTATTATTTTAAAAAATTAAATGATAAAAAGGTGTTTTAATTGATTCAAAATGTTTTATTAAAATATGATTATTACATGATTCACCCATTGACATTGATATTCCTTTTTATTAGGAAAGTATCTTAAATCAATTTATTCCCTTAGTGGGTTTTTGGTTTATGGTAAAGGGGTGGGGTAATGTTTTATGTTTAGATGATTTAAATCTTATTAATTGAGTTAAAAGTGCCCCATTAAGATCATTCAGTCTTACTGAGGGGGGAAATTTGAATTAGTGTAGACCAATTTTATAAAATTCATTCAAATTTAAACCTTTACCCCCTTATTATTATTCATACTTATGTATAATTTAAGATATATTTCTCTTATTATGAATTCCATAGATTTATTTACACCACATGTAAGACAGAATGTAAAATAGTTTAGAAAATGCTATTTATTAAATGATTCGATGCCATAGTGGATAATTACTCATTACTTCATTTGGGTTAAGTCTAAGATGAAAATATCCAATATATTATTTAAGTGATTATAAATATGATATCTCCAAAAAAAATATTCTTCTATATTTAGGTAATTTTACATTCTCTCAACTAGTTTATTTTTACTTTCTCTAATAAGTGTTTAATGAGTACTCCCAAACTCTTCAATGAATAAGATCATCGAGCTTCTCTGGACAACCCAATATCACAGTAGTATTATATTCTTCTTCAATCAAAGTATTTGATAACAAAAGTTTATATTAAATAATTTCATGAATATCAATCTCTGTATTTATACTCAAACTCAATATTCTTCTTTAAGAGTATTGGCATAAAGATCAAAAAGAGGTAGAAGTAATTCCAACCCATCTCAACTCAATTATCGTTCTTCTGTGGATTTTTTGATACAAAGATTCCATAGGGTGGGAAAATTTTACTAATTCTCAAAAAACTTATTGTCTTCCTCTTTTTACCTAATTTATAGTACCTTCTTTCCAAAATATTGTTAACTTATATCTCTCTTATATAGTTACAATCTTCATAAAAAGTGCAATATAAATTATCTTCTATATCAAACAATAACTTAATATCCTTCTTCTACTCCTTATATATTCTTAGCATTTATCTTGTATATTTCTTCCACATAATTAATTTAAACACCCTTTAATACCAATACTTCAATTATTTTTTAATCTTAGTCATAAAAAATGATTTAAACCAATAACATAAAATATCTATTTAGTACTCATCTTTTAATCATCAGGTGATATAAATATAATTGTCAAAAATTACTCTTTACATAATACCCACATTATTCTATTTTAATCTACTTGATAAAATATAATGTCACTATCACAGTGTAAGGTTCTCTCACAACACTTTCTTCATCTTGCACTATGGTGTGACCTTCTCTTCATGGTGTGGAAACCCTCATCCCAACACAACCGTATTATTCAATTATCACTATCCTTATTCTTGGATTGAATCATGGATCAATAAAGAATAATGATCATTATGACTTAAATATACACACTAGAAATTCAAAATTGAATATCTAGACATCTCACATTTTTATAAACTGTAAACCTTTAAAAAATAAATTTTTTATCTTATGTATCCTAGTGTGAATCTGGGACTTTATTGATTTTACAAATAAATATCAAATATTATGGTGTTTCCAGTACTTCCCTATATTTTTGTATACACTATGAAAAATATTACGTATTCATTGAAGAATATTACTCACCAAAGTGTGCTTCAACACTTTATAAATTTCTCAATATTCGAAACTCTTACGTATAAACTATAATTTTCTTAAATATCAAGATGTGTTATATTTATATTTTAAAGTTTCAAATGATACTTATAAAATATAATACTTATTCAACAAAATTATCTATCAATTGATAATAAGTTATTCCATTTTCCATATTTCAAGGTAATATTTTGAAAAAAATATTATATATAAACAATGAAATATTATGTATCATCAGGAAATATTACTTGCCATATGTGATATGTTATACATCAAAGCATAAATCCAATTCCTTTTCCAATATTTTTATTCTAATAAAAAATTATGTATTACCTATGAAAATACAAAAGTATCCAAAAGAGGAACACTTACATATGGTTTCCCCTTTCCCAATTTTACTAAAATTTACAACATCAAGATCTTATCTCTAGGGTTCTCAACTAAAATTCAAATATTTTAAGGTCTTATCAATCACCTCTAAGAAATATCAAAAAAAATTAAATGAATTTGGAAAATATCATAATGTTCCCAAATATTTTCAACTTCATTTAAAAATCCATGCATCATTTGCATACTCAACTATGAATACTTAAATATAACTTTAATACCTCATATTTTTAAAATTCAAACATAGATTTATCAATCCATTATCTTTTTTTATTTTTTTTATAGTAACCTTTATTCTTGATAATATAAGGATGGATTATCACTATTCGACCCAGTTATTCTATTAAAATCAACAACCTTAGTATCCATTAATCATATAAATCTTCTCAAACATATTAAGAACATGTTGTAATCTATTCTATCTTCATATAAAAAACATTTCATTGATTCATTAATATTATATCTACAATAGTCATATGTATAGGCTTCCTTCACAACACCAAGGAGAATCTCAACTAAACTTTTTTATCAATAAAGTAGTGGATCTCCATCAAATAAATACAATGGATAGAAGCTTCAATATAAATAATACATAGTAATTCCAAAATATATCTTTCTATTAAAATTATTAATTCATTGGGATCTTATCCTATCACCCAACACATATTGATATATAGTATACTCATTGACAATAAATACAATCATCATAATCTATTGGGCTCTTCAATCTCCCCCTTTGGAACTTTTATCAATTCACTTAATTACCTCAAATAGATCACTATAAAAATATCTTCAATGGTTATCATTTTATCATCCCTTTATTGATAATAAATATAAACATGTAAGGGTAATGTAAATCCCACCTCATCTCATGCTTTATCCCTGTTTTCCCACTTAGTAAAACTAAAAAAAACTTGAGAGAAGGGTGGAATCACTTTTATATAAGTAATGATCTTTAACTTCAGTAATGATCATTGTATAAAACAAGAGTGATTAACCTTGACATGATTTTTTTATAAAACTATCCATTATGTGATACCAAATTAGATTTATATTACTAGGGGATTTTCAAGCACATTTTTAATACAATTACAACATATACCCCCTTTAATTTCATTTTTATTTCATTTGATGATAAAACCTATTTTATGGATTGATGTATACCCTTAAATTTCCTAAAGGCCCTATTGACCAATAGTTCATTGAAATTTTGGTGGCTCAAAGTCAATACATAATAAAGGATTATTATATAGACCAATGGCCCAAAAGCCTTATGTTATAATCCCCAAGCTGAAAAAGCTCCCCTCACCTTCCTATTGTCTTTCCATACTTGCCCTCACCTTGAAATTTTATATATATAATGGTTCTATATATTTCATCATCCTATGTCCAACTAATTTTTAGTTTTTATCCCTCACACCATTATCCTGTCTACCTGTTAGAATATTCTCTAGTACTAGCCTAGATGACCAAAATATTGATTCCTCGTAGACCTTTTGGTCTGATGACCTTATTTCATGGACCAAAATCCTTTTTTGATTAATAATATCACTATTACAGTACCCATGTACAGGGTCGGCAACAACACCACAATATTATAGTTATGTAGTACTGTGAAAGTTCCAAGATATTTCACCACCACCTATATTTGAAACCAGCTCTCATGTAGTATTAAAGGGAAACATTACAACTAAATTTACCCATAACTATGTATAATCAGTACTCAACACACCAAACACATCAGAATAATTCACGTGTAAGAAATTTTCACTACATTCAAGCTATCTCCCAACACTTATAATTAATAATCAGAATTTATTTAATCAATTAATGTATAGGAAATTGTGAGAATAATACATCAAATTTATCTGTTTCCATGTTCACATAAAATAATTACATTCTATAAGTTTTTCAACTCAATTTCCCCTCAAGGGATAAACTCCATCAATTTTCCACATGAATAGTATTTTTAGAATGTACTCTATGCCTATCCGTTGGGATTACAACTTAAATGTTATATGTAGGAAACAAATTGTCATTTATAGATATCAATAAACTATCTAACACTCCATGTTTTAATAAATTCACAACATTCCAACTCTATTCTTAGAAAAATGACTTTCAATTCCCTACACAAAAATAAAAAAAATAAATATGGGAATTAGAAGGATACCTCATTTTCTTCAAAGTAATTGAAATATGATTTTGATTTTCTTTTAAACCCATAAAATCCATTCTATTTAGCTTTATTGTTTTTATAACTTTTTTTCAATATCTTTATATGGTTTTATAAGATTGAGCATTCATAGGAATCATATTTCTCTTTCTTTACATGGTTTTCCTATCATGTGGCAATTTATTTTTCATATTATCTAGAAATTAACATAAAAAATTTAGTGATTTTTCTATATTCTTTGATTTTACACATGGTTTTACAATAATATTTTGTTAACCTTTTTATGAAACTTCTCTACTTCACCTTCTAGTATTTCTTTCAACAAACCAATCCTATTTTTTCATTTATAGATTAATTCTTTCATTTTTTGTTCTATATTAGTCCCTTCAACTTCAATATGCATGGAATTTTTTAAAAGGTCTATGATGTGACCTTTTCTTCAAAAATATAACGATCTCTTATTTATTGGTTTGAAAAATTTCTTAACGTACTTCTTGGGTGTACTTTTCTTACTATTACTCTTTTATCTATACCCCAAGGAAGACTCATCACCTTTCCTCACTTAATTATTCATATTTTTTGGTATTCTATTCTCATAAAAAAATAAATTATTCTAGGTAGAATTATATCTGCACTTATCATCACAATGACTACATTAGTTTCAATTCTCACAAAAAACCTCAATATATTAAAATGTATTTTTATTGAATTTATTTTTCATTTTCTATATTTTTTTCTTTTGTTTAAATTTTCTCCCCTTAATGTAGTTCTTTTAATATCTCCATGAATTCAAATATTATTCCACCAATTAATGTATTTGTGTATAAAATTACAACAACACTAACAATGGACAATAATACTTGTTCTTTTCCTCTGTGTTTTGATTTGTTCAAATTATGTACAATGCTATTTTTGGTCTAAACGGCCCTAATTTGAGCACACTTTGGGTAGACACTCTTCTTGAACATGATAACATCAACCCTTTATATTTTTATGGTTTTATTAGCATTTTGTTCACCATAATTTTCCTATATTTTGATTTGTATCATGTACTTGAATTTCAAACAACATTAATATGTAAAACATATTATTAGAAATTGGTTACCTTTTTCTATGAACTTATAGAGGGTACATTCTTGGATTATTTAAAATCATTTCCTATCCCAAATATGATTTTTTATAATAAATTATCTTATTAGAACCTTTAATGGAAGATTATTTTCTTATAATTGTTTAAGAATATTTGGTGTGTATCCCTTATTTATTTTTTGAATTTTACCTAAAACTTAATACACTTCATGTTTAGGGTGTTCTTTTTATTCTAAACTGATTAAATTTCTACTTGTCATTACTTCTTTATCTTTTAAATATATTATTATTTCATATTAATTTCTTATTTTAGGGATTTTTTCATGATTTTTTAATACTTTTTTCATTAATTTCCAATTTATTATCTTTGACATTAATATAGGTTTTGAGTATTTATTCCAATATATTAAAATTTTCCCCATGAATTTTACTTAACCTTTCATTCTCAAAACTTTTCCCTTTTAATTATTCTTCAATAAGGGGGATATTTTATTTATAAAGGAATGTAGTTTATTCTTTGGCTTTAACAAATTGGTTGATAATTATTCACTTTTACAAAAATTTTGAAAAAAATTCTTCATATCATCAACTTCTAATTCCAATTGTGTTTCTTTATAATGAATCCCATTAATAATCATGATAATGCATGAGAAAGATTTAAAAAATAAATTTTCCAAATAGTCCTTTATTTCAGAGTAAAATTTACCAAGTCATTCAATATACTCATACTCTTTATAGCTTGAATTTGATACATTGAGAGGATAATTCTCAAATATAAGAATTTGCACCTTGTTTTTTTTGGGTCAAGTCAATGATAAAGATATTAACTATATTAAAATAGAATATAAGAGAAATTTATCTCTATAAAATCCACTTTTATCTCTTGAAAGGTTGATATTCTCCAAACTGGTACCTTTATATTGGCTCCCATCGGTGTACAATGGTCCCTCCTAAACTCCCTCATGAAAAAGATCTTCAAGTTAATTTGGATATTATTTCATCATAATGGATCATTTTCCTTAATAATATACTTTAGTAGACAAAGTTTAATTTTCTAAAATCTCATGCATGTAAGTCTCTTCATATACACTAAAACAAAACATTATTCTTTAATTGTATCAATACATAGATTAAGAACATGAAACAATAGTGTTTTTATTTTTATACTCAATTCTAAATCTTATTTCTCTTATATGAAATATGGATATCATTGGAAATTACTTCTATATATATTCACAATATTATTTTAATATTCCTATTCAATAATTTTAATTCCATGAAATATCATATCAACTTTCCAAAATATATCTATCTTCAATTTATTTTTGATACTTAGGATATTCTTTTAGAATGTAGTATCGGTTCATATTTGTCTCACAAGACACATTCTTCTCCTTCTTATATTATTTATATACTCTCAAAATATCTCTTGAAAATTCATTTCACACAATGAATATTAAAACACTCTAATAGTTTTACTTAAAATTTCCAACATTCTCAATCATCAAAAATGATTTCAAACAATAACGTAAAATATCTCAGCAAAACTAAGTCTTTAATATTCATACGATATATAGAAATATCACAACTCACTCTTTACACAATACTCACATTATTATCTATATATATTTATGATAACATGTATTGGAACTATAATAACATGATTTTATTCAATGAAACTCTCTTCAACACATACTACGGTGTCACCTTCTCTTCATAGAATGAAACCAGTTATCAGAACACACCCATCTTCTTTAATTATCAACTTCATTATTCGTGGATAAAATCGCAGATATTCAAAGAATTATGATGTCTATGGCTTTAAGATCATAATATAATCATAACAATTGAAAATCAATATATCATTTTTTTTTAAACTCTTAACCTTTATTTAATAAATTGTTGTTGTATCGTATCACAGTTATGATCTTGGACTTTGTCAAATTTCCTATTATCAATGTTTCCATACCATCTTCAAAATTTTATGCATACACCAAATATATATTATATATCACATTGAATACATTACTTATTCATATTTATTTATGCTTTATAAAATATTTAATGTATTCCTTGAAAAATATTACATTTTACATTGTACTTGAACACTTTTTCAATTTCTCTATTCTGGAAACTCATATATATAAACTAAAACTTTCTTACATATCAACATAAGGTCTTTTATTTCCCACATTTCTATATAATCCTTGTAATAAATATTATTTATTATATAAACATATCTTACATATAATAGAAATATATTCCCTTTTTATATTTGAATATAATTATTAATATGGAAATGATTATGGTTATAATTATGGATTTGATTAGGGAAAAGATCATTAGTTTCACTTCATTAGTTCCTTAGGTTATTTCTGATTATTATTTAGTATACACTTTATTAAAAACCATTTTGTATTATGATTTCACTAGTGTACATGTATATATTTTTATTAAAAGTCATATAAACTTTTTCATTTGATTAAAATTAAAAAATAATAGCAGCTGGATGATGAATTTGTAGCATTGAATTTGTGAAAAAATGGATTTTATTTATAGCCGGGGGTGTACACAAGGAAGTTTTATGGTGAAATTGTAATTTTGAACTGAGATTTTTTTCATGATGGAAATTATTTGTATTATTTTATAAATATTTTCAAATTAACAATATAGTTTTTATTGAAATTAAATATTATTTTAAATAAAATATCCAAGGGTAATTTGTAAAAGTATAAAAAAGTATGTTGGTGAAAATAGTGACACCCAACATTTAAACATTGGGATATATTATATTATTATAATATTTTTGAAATAAAATTTATTATTATTATATATATATATATGATGCATGACATTTGAATGGTACCATTAACTATTCACTGTAATCGTGTAGTATCAATTTATCAAGGAATTGTAAGTTACATGGTCACATGGATTTTCCTAGAGAATAAGAAATAAGAGAATGATTTTTTCAATTTTTGCCTCAAGTATGGGTTTCATGTATGGACTTCCAGGGAGACATGATAATTTCTATGCACACCATTATAATGATTGTTTTTTAATATTTATTAATGTTATCAAATTTATGGAATGTGTTTCTAATAATTTAGGTATCTTTTTATAAAATTCATGTATAATTTATTATTTATTATTTTTTTGGATTGTTGGTTATTGTAGATTCATATTGAACTTACTAGTAAGTGTAATGTTGTGGGATATCTATATCCAAGATAGTATGATACAAATCCCATATTTCACACTAATTTGGACCCTTTTGTGGGGTGGTGGTTAACATATATTATGGGATGCAGGATGGTCGGTCGGTGGGATGGAGGTGCATGTGGTGGTTATGTCTAACATTTGGTATAGTAATGGGAGAACATGGGTGGAAACAAGGAAGAATAATTCATATTATATGAATTAAAAAATCATGTTTGGTTTATCAAAGGAAAGCATTGGCGGTGAGCAGGTGAGTTGTATTATACTTTGGAAAGGAATCAGATCCAGGAAATGATTGCACAAGATAGACGGAAAAAAATAGAGAAGACTAAAAATATTAATGGTATTATGATATTTTCCCTTTAGTAAAATAAAAATATGGGTCTTTTGGACATGTATAGGGATTTCAATCCATAGGGCCTTTGGTATATCTAATTCCAATAGGCCTTTTTGGGGTGTTTCCCAATATATATAGGGAGGGATGAGGCTAGACCCACTTGGGAAACGTGGATGTGTGTGTGCATATAGTTTGTAATTATCTCAACCTAAATAAATATTATTATCAATATTTTTTTTAAATAAAGATTGTGATAATTTATTTTTACAATTTTTGATTAAGCAGAATTTAGATAAAAAATTAAAATGTTAACTTCATTAGCATTGTTATAATTTATATTTTCATGGAAAAGGGGATTAACCCTCCCTCCCCCCTTTTCTTTATTTAATATAAATTGGAATTATGGGAAGATATATCCTTTATCTTATACGTCATTCCTCCTTCTTCCAAGTATTGTCATTAATGTATTCAAGTTACTCCAATTTATTTCTCTATTTTTCTACTATTTTCCCTTTCTCTCTTCTTCTTTGTCATAACCAGCCCTAGTGGGGCCCGTGCCGTGACTCCCCAAGCCCGCCTCCAATAGGCCAGGGGCTGGTGACTAGAACCAAGTTGGCATATTACTAATCATGGGAGGCATTTCCTAAGTACCTGTACACACACACACATCTCCAAGCCCAAAAATACTGAAATGTAAAAACACTAAGGAACAAAAATGCATGCATAAAACTAAACCCAGCCAACATAGTATGATGGAAGTTAAAGTACTGAAAGTAAACTGGGATAGAATACAAGCCCACCAAAATAAAAGTCTGAAAACTACAAAGTCCAACCTTTAAACACAAAAGGTGCTGGGACTACCGCTCGTAGCCGTAGAAACGCCTCGGCATGTAGGGAACTTAGAAAGCTCGGTCATATCCTGGTCTATCCTGGACTCTCTCAAAAGGCTGGTCATCTACACAAGACACGACACGTGTGGGCAAAGCCCGTGCATGGTTGAGTATAACAATACTCAGTAGAGGACCCCGAAAACGAAAAAGAAGTACACAAGGTAAAGGTACAGTCATCTATGCACAATATATGTCTATAAAACATATAGCACAAACCAGATATACTCAAAACCTAGACCCATAGTCTAGAGACAAGTCACACAACCGCATACCCCCAGCTAGGGGTTCAGTTAGAATATTCCATGAAGTACTCATTCCGAGAGAACACACTCAACGAGTCTTATAGCTTTGATGAAATCCGTCCGAGAAGTATTGTTCGTTGAGAAGCGTCATGAGAGGTAGTTACACTCATTATGGGAGACACACTTCTGAGTGGGAATATTCCTATAGATAGATTCACTCATTACGAGAGACACACTCCTGAGTGGGAAAGATCATGATACACAGATGAGGATCACTACCAGGGCCATGGCGGATACCGCAACTCATCCTGAATTCACCTGCGAGGTAGAGGATCGACGCCCAATGGAGTTGTTCACGTCGATATCAGACTCTACCTAGGGTCAAGAATGGATAGAGGATCTCGATCCGGTCCTCTTGGATGGATACCAGACTCTATCACAAAAAGTCCTACTGAAGGGATCATACTCCAATTGAAGGAAACAATGCCTGACCTTCAGGGGAATGAGAAGAAGAGCACTAACCCAAATGAAAGATCTACAAGATGTGGTGAACAAGAGGACCGTTCTGTTTTCCAAAAAGTACACAGAGTGTAGAGAAGTTACACACCATGTTGTCTGACCACAGGTACTGCACATGTACAACGGCCCGTGTCGTAAGGCAGATCGTGTAGAAAAAGTGAGTACAAGGCGTGTAGTACGGTGTACACGATGTGTCCTAGTTGCTAGGGTTGGCTCTGTGTGCGCTAGCCATGTGCCCGTACATGTTCATCAACTCGTGTACTCCAACCCGTGTAATCATTACATGGGGTGACCCACATTACTGGCCTCACCTGGCCTCACCTGGCTATGTCATGGGGTACACAGTCATGTACTCTATCCCATGTCCATGTACTTCCCAAAATACACACCGAGATTCTGAGAAAGTTACACACACCGTGTGACCAGGGTCACACACCGTGTGATTCCTCTCTGACCCCCGAAACCCTACCCGCCACCGCCAGCACTACACGGTGTGTTCTTTGGAAGTACACACCATGTATTCTGGAAATTTTCAGAAACGCGGACCTCCGCCATCGCGCCTCTGGCGATGCTCCATTCATCAATCTGGCCATCTGATTGCCATGAAACTTTCAGGTTCTGGTCGCCCTGACACCATAAAGCCGATTATATTGTTTTTGGAGCTCTGATCAGCTCCGAAAACATGAAACGATCTATCCACGCAAAAACGCTCAAAGAACAGCCCTTTCCGATCTGTTTCGATTCATCTTCCGCCATCGTCATCGCACCTCCTCAAGGTCGTTGTGGTGCCGATTCTTAAATTTGGGATCATTTCACCCCAAAACGGATGCGCAAATATTTATTTTTTTTTGCCCTGTGAAGAACATGAAGAATGTACGGAGAAAGGAAAAAGGGGATAAATCCAATAAAAAAATTGAGGAATGAACCTCCAACGTCATTCGTCACAATGTTGAACCACTCCCATTAGTAGGATTAAATGGATCAAAAATCAACAAAAATAATAAACATGGATCAATTCTCTGAATCATCCCAAATAAAACCCTCCCGTAAGAACATATGGATCTGTGGATCAACTTGTTTATGGTTGATCCGCATTCGCCGTTTAAAATCAAAAAAGGGGGAAAATGATTTGAAATAAAAACCCCTACCTCAAGAAGAGATCGATTTCCAATGAATAGGTCATGCTACTTTTTTCATCAAGATCCTCCAACCTTGTTGGCACACTGATTCGTAGCTTCGATCCATCATCGTTCATCACTGAGAGTTTTCTCCAGCGTTTCTCTCAATCTTTTGCCAACGATCGACGTTCGATTATCCCAATGAAAAGGAAAAAATGATTTGACATCCCATCATGTTGTGACATTAATGAGTCAGCATTCCTATTTCTGATTCATTATGACATGACATTAATGACTGAAACAGTTGACCCGTCACCGTGCTACAGCAGATGTTTCTATAAAAGAAATAAAATAAACTTGAAAATTTATTTTATTTTATTTTACTTAAAACATCCGAAAATTAACTTTTTCCCTCAACCCATGCTAGTCAAGGTTAGGCTCGTTCATAGGTAAAGTTGTCACCCCAGATGCAATAGTGCCCTCAGATTTTTAATCTGGGCATCCTTTTGGAAACTGCCACTACCGCGCACAAGTGCCGACTCGCTTAACATAAAAAAAGTTCAAACCACCATTCTGAGCTCACTAGGCCTCAGAATGATGTGTCGTCTTCACGCCCAGTCTTGAAATAATCCCATATAATGTTTAAAAAATAATACATGGAAAATCTGATACATTACATTCTCCCCACCTTGGGGTTTTACGTCCCCAAAAATCCAAAACAAAGGCTACTCAAAAAGATGTGGGTAATTGGCATGAATCTGGGCCTCCCACTCCCACATTCTCTCCTGAAGATTCTCGTGTTGCCACCGGATGCACACCAAGGGAATCATTTGCCCATAAAATATCCTCTCCTTCCAAACCTCGATCTCCATTGGGTACTCAGAAAAGTTCACTCCATACTCAATGTCCAGCTCGCCCCAGTCGATGACGTGCGATGGATCGTGCACATACCTCCTCAGCTGCGAAACGTGGAAGACATCATATAATCGATGCAACTATGGAAGTAGAGCTAGGAAGTATTCTACCTTTCCAAGTCTCCACAGTATCTGGAAAGACCTGATGATCCTCAGAGAAAGATTGCCTCCTCAGCTAAATCTTTGTAACCCTCGTCGAGGTGAGACCTGAAGAAAGGAGTGGTCTCCCTATTCGAACTCCAGAGTTCTCCATCATCTATCAGCATAAGATTTCTACCAGCTCTGTGCAATCTTCATTCGCTCCCGAATGATCTGCACCTTCTCGATGGTAGCTCGCACCAACTCTGGACCCATGAGTGAGGACTCTCCAAGGTCGGTCCAGCAAAGCGGTGACCGACAGGGTCTCCCATACAAGGCCTCGAACGGTGCCATACCAATGGTAGAGTGGTAGCTATTATTGTACGCAAACTCCACCGATGGTAGGTGTTCCTCCCAACTGCGACCAAAGTCCAAGACATAGGACCACAACATATCCACCAAAACATGAATGGTTCTCTCTGTCTTACCATCTGTCTAGGGATGAAACGTGGTGCTCAAGCTTAGCTGAGTCCCGAAAACCTCCTAAAATACCTTCCACAGCCGGGATGTGAAACGTGCATCTCAGTCTGAGACTATTTTCGAGGGGACTCCATGAAGCTGAACTATATCCTGCACATAGAGGCATCCCAAGCACTCTATGAAACTCTGATCCCTGATAGCTAGGAAGTGGGCTGACTTGGTGAGTCGGTCAATGATCACCAATATGGAATCAGGCCCATTGGACGTCTGTGGTTAGCCTGTTATGAAGTCCATAAATATTCCATCCCACTTCCACTCTGGAACTTCCAGGGATGAGCTAATCCCGCTGGAACCTGGTGCTCGGCCTTCACCTTCTTGCATGTAAGGCATCGAGAAACGAACTCTGCTACTGCCTTCTTCATGACTGAACACCATAACTATCATCATAGATCCTAGTACATCTTTTCCAATCTAGGATGTACCTACAAGGGGGGTGAATAAAACTCTCCAAGGACCTCCTCCTGCAACACCACTAGTACAACAGTGTGTCCTCTAAAAAGAAGTATGTGCTCCCCACCTTGTGAATATCCATCAGGAGCATGTCCTATGGATAAATGATCCCATAAAGCCACACAATCGACATCTCCTAGCTACACCTCCCTAACCCACTGTAAGAGTGGAGCTGCGACAACCATCAACTGTAGGTTGGTTGCATCTTCCCTATCCACGAAGGATAACTACAACGTGGCTAACTGTTGTGTCGCCTCACTCAACAGCTGTCAGCTCAACCTTATACTAAGAGAATCCTCCACCTTATTCCCCTTCCCAGGAGTATAGATGATCTCAAAATCCTAATCCTGGAGGAACTCTAGCCAAATATTCTACCTCGGATTCAAATATTTCTGCGCAAATATGTATCTGAAGCTCTTATGTTCAGAGTAGACAATAAACCACTCACCCACAAGGTAGTGTCACCACATCTTCAATGTAAAGACTACCGCAGCCAACTCAAGATCATGGGTCCCATAGTTCTGCTCACTTGGCCTAAGTTGGTGTGAACCATAAGCAATCACTGCCTTCCCCTTCATCAAGACACGGCCTAGCCCGGTCCCTGATGCGTCGTAGAAAACTATGTAGTCGACCCCCACCTTCGGAAATCTCAAGACTGGGCGCTCGTCAAACTCTGCCTAAACTTCTCGAAAGCTTGTTGGCACTTCTCAATCCACATGAAGATTTTCCCCTTCTTGGTCAAGGATATCATTGGTGCTGACATTTGGAATAAATCAGGAATGAATCTCCAATAATATCCTGCCAACCCAAGGAAGCTCCTCACCTCCGTCACGCTCTGAGGTGGCTCCCATGTTAACATATCCTCTACCTTGGATGGGTCTACAGGTACTCCATCTACTGAGATGAAGTGTCCCAGAAAGTGGACCTCCTGAATCTAGAACTGGCACTTTGAGAGCTTTCCATAAATCTGGTGCTCTCGAAGTATGTCTAGAACCATCCGCAGGTGTCTCGCATGCTTCTATTTTGATGTTAGGTACACAAGGATGTCGTTGATGAAGACCACTACGAACTGGTCCAAGTACAACTTGAAGATCCGGTTCATCAGTCCCATGAACACTGCAGGGGCATTCATTATTCTAAAAGGCATCACCAAGTACTCCTAGTGACCATAGCGGCATCTAAAAGCCGTCTTCGGTATATCCTCATTTCACACTCGTAGCTGGTGATAGCCTGATCAAAGGTCAACCTTCGAAAACCACTATGCCTCTCTTAGATAATCGAAGAGGTCCTCGATCTTTGGCAGTGGATACTTTTTCTTCACCGTCACCTGGTTCAGGTAATCCACGCACAAGCTCAGACTCCCGTCTTCCTTCTTTGCAAACAAGACTGGGGCCACCCAGGGTGAAACGTTGGGTCTCACGAAACCCTTTCTCTGAAAATACTCCAACTATACCCTCAGTTCGTGAAGCTTTGAGGGAGACATATAATATGCTGATGAGGAAATCGGTGTTGTCCCGGGGTGTTAGTTGATGCAAAAGTTGATTTTCCGGCGGGGAGGTAATCCTAGAACATCTTTGGGAAAGGCGTCCTCATACTCCGCCACTATTGCTGTGAATTGGAAGATCACAACATCCACTGCTCAGAGGGAAGGCTAGCCAACTCATGAGCGATTGTTTGCACCCTCTTATGTAAAAGCCCATTCTGCGCTGCCTGGGTTTCCCTTTCTCCCAAAAAGGAAAACCTTGTTCCATCACGATAGCCATACGACACTCTTCGCCTAAAACAGTCAATCTGGGCATGGATCGAGGATAACCAATCCATACCAAGAATGATGTCGTAAGGCCTCTAAGCTACCACCAGGTGGTTCCAACCGAAACTCTCACCTCCAAAGGTAAGATCACACTGTCTGAAAAGGTGTGTGGTCATCGAGTTTCCTCCCGTAGGTGTCTCCAAGCGTAAGGATCGAGTCAATGGTTCTACCAGAATCTCAAGGTTTTGTACAAGACACGTGGATATGAAGGAATTACTAGCACCTATGTCTATAAGTATGACATATAAGGTAGAAAAGACATAGATCGTACCTCGAATCATCCCTGGATCCCCTGGCTCATAAGCCTCAACTGCATGTAGTTGTCCCCATCCATGTCCTCCAGCTCCCTGAGCCTGGTACGGGCCTCCTGGGGGTGGTGGTGGAAGTATGTGGAAACATCTGCCACCACCCGCAGCTCTCCCTGCTCCTCTGTCACGTATGCTACCTGGCGGGTATGTCTGCTCCACTCTCTTCCTCTGCCTCGGTGGTCCATCCACAGCTTCCCTATCAGTAGCTCAACGGGTTAGAAAATATCTAGTGAGATGTCCCCTACTATCGCACACGTAGCATCGCTTCTCCCTAGGCTGACTGGATCCAGCCTGAGAGCCCTGGACTGTCAATCCTCTGTCCTGGGTCCTCCGATTATGCCTCCTGCATCCAGATCCCTATGTCTGATGCCAGATCCCTGATGCTGGTGTCTCTGTACCTATTTGCCTTCTGCAGACTGTCGTCGGATGTCTCTGCTCCGCCAAGAATCTTTCGATCACCAAGGCTCGCTTGAGTACTCCAACATTAGTAAATATGCATAGAGGCACGACACTAGCTCGGATGTCTCATCGTAGACCTTGCTCGAAGGTCCGATCTCTGAAGTATTGATCCCTAACCATATCCATCAAGTACTGACCGAGGTTGGTGAACCTCGATGAATAGTCATCTACTGTCATACTACCCTGATGGAGCTGAAGAATCTCCTGGATGCATACCATTATCAGCGTAACTGGAGATAACTCCTCCCTGAAGAGTTTCTCAAACTCCATCCATGAAAGAGTCTCCTCGTTGTGAGTCTATGTGGTCAAACTCCACCATCATCCTGTCGAACCCTGAAGAAGGCTCACTCCTAGGATCACCATCTGGTATGCTGTTGTCCCCACTAAATGTAAAACTCTAGTCACCGACTCAAGCTAGTCCTCAGCCACATGAGGGTTGGGATTGCCTCGAAACCTGAGGGGTCTATGTCTCTGGAACTCATGGAGTGCGCTAAGCCTGCGCTCCTCACCGGTCAGTATTACAGGTACCACTGGCCGCTCCACTAGTGTGTCATAGCAGGTACACCACCTGGTGGAAACTCCTGGGGAACTGGTCCCTATATCGAAGCCTCGTCACTGACAGGGTCGTCCTCGTGATCACGCTACTAAATCCTAGCAGGTATGCGTCGCGGAGGCATCCTGTAATGAAACAAGATGTACCACGGTCAATGAGTATTTCTAGATAGCTGACACAAAGGATATGGAAAACACAACCCATTCCTAAATGATGCATGTAACGTTATTTTATTTCCCTGTAACTAGTATTTTCATGTACCGAGTCGAAAAGCAGTTTATCAGAGTCCTGGTGTATGGATACGTCGGCCACCACACCAACACTGGAGTCTCTGGCCAGAAAACCAAACTCGAAACACTTAACACTATTGCCCCAAACCAAAATCATAGACTCTTGGTCCTAAGGTAGAACTGACCACCTCTGATACCACTTTTCATGACCCATCCCAGTGGGGCCCATTCTGTGACTCCCCAAGCCTCCCTCCAATAGGCCAGGGGCTGGTGACTAGCATAGAGTAGGCATATTACTAATCATGAGAGGCATTTCCTAAGTACCTGTACAGATGCACACATCTCTGAGCCCACAAATGCTAAAATATAACAACACTAAGGAACAAAAATGCATGAATAGAACTAAACCCAGCCAACAGAGTACAGCAGAAGGTCATGTTCTGAAAGTAAACTGGGATAGAATACAAGTCCACCAAAACAAAAGTCTGAAAACTACAAATTCCAACCTGTAAACACAAAAGGTATTGGGACTACCGCTCTTAGACGTAGGAACGCCTCGTCCTGTAGGGAACTCAAAAATCTTGGTCCTTTCCTAGTCCGCCCTATACTTTGTCAAAAGGCTTCTCGTCTGCACAAGACACGACACATGCGGGAAAAACTGCTGCAGGGGTGAGTATAACAATACTCAGTGGAGGACCCGGAAAACCACAAAGCGGTACACAAGGTAAAGGTACAGTCAGCTATGCACAATATATGTCTACATAACATATAGAACAAACCATATATACAAAAAACCTAGACCCATAGTTCATAGACAAGCAACACAACCGCATACCCCCAGCTAGGGGTTCAGTTCGAAGATTCCACAAAGCACTCATTCTGGGAGAACACACTCCATGAGTCTTATAGCTCTGATGATGTCCGTGTGAGAAGTACTATTCATCGGGATGCATCATGAGAGTTAGTTACACTCATTACGGGAGACACACTACTGAGTGGGAAGATTCCGATAGATAGATGCACTCATTACGGGAGACACACTTCTGAGTGGGAAAGATCGCGATACGCAGATTATAATCACTACCAGGGCCATGGAGGATATTGTGAATCATCCATAATTCACCTACTAGGTAGAGGATCGACACCCTATGGAGTTGGTCATGTCGATGTCAGACTCTACCTAGGGTCAAGAATGGATATAGGATCTCGATCCAGGCCTCTCAGAAGGATGTCGGACTCTATAACTGAAAGTCCTACTAAAGGGATCATACTCCTGTAGTAGGAAACGATGCATGACCTTCAGGGGAATGAGAATAAGGGCACTAATCCAAATGAAATATGTCCAAGATGCGTTGAACAAGAGGACCATGCCGTTTTATAAAAAGTACATGGCGTGTAGAAAAGTTACATGTCATGTTGTCAGACCCCGGGTACTGCCCATGTACAACGGCCCGTGTTGTAAGGCCGGTAGTGTAGAAAAACTGAGTACACGGCTTGTAGTACGATTTACACACTATGTCCGAGTGACAAGGGTTTTCTCCATGTGCGCTAGCCATGTTCCCGTACATGGTCATCAACCTGTGTACTCGAACCCATGTAATCGGTACATGGGGTGACCAGTGTTACTGGCCTTGTCTGGCCTTGTGATGGGGTACATGGTCGTGTACTCCATCAAGTGTCCGTATACTTCCCAAAATACACGCCGACCTTCGGGAAAAGTTCAACATGCCATGTGACCAGGGTCACACACCATGTGATTCCTCTCTGACTCCCGAAACCCTAGTCTCCACCGCCAGCACTACACGGTGTGTTCTTCGGAAGTACACGCCGTGTATTTTGGAAATTTTCAGAAATGCGGACCTCCGCCGTCGTGCCTCCGGCGATGCTCCATTCATCGATATGGATGTCCGATCGCAATTAAACTCCCAGGTTTTGGTCGCCCCGACACCACGGAGCCGATTCTATTGTTTTCAGACCTTCGATCGGCTCCGAAAACATGCAACAATCTATCCGCGCGTAGAATGCTCGAAGAACGGCCCTTCCCGATCCAGTCTGATTCATCATCCGCAATCATCGTCGCACCTCCGCAAGTTTGTTGTGGTGTTGATTATTTAATTTGGGATCGTTGCGTCGCAAAACGGATGCACAATGATCTGTTTTTCGTCGCCCCGAAAAGAACACCAAGAACATATGGAGTAAGGAAAAGGGGAGAAATCCAATAAAACAAATCAAGGAACGAACCTCCACCGTCGTTCGTCATGGTGTTGACCCGCTCCCGTTAGTAGGATTAAACAGAGTAGAAATCCACAACAACAATCAACATGGATCAATTCCCTGAATCATCCCAAAAAAAACCCTCCCACAAGAATATACGAATTTGCAGATCAACTTGTTCGTGGTTGATCTGCGTTCATCATTTAAAATCAAAAACGGGGAAAAGTGATTTCAAATAATAATCCCTACCTCAAGAATGGATTGATCGCCGATGAAGATGTCATTATACCATCATTGTCAAGATCCTCCAACCTTGTTGGCACAGCGATTCACAGCTTCGATCCTTCGCCGTTCGTCGCTCAGAATTTTCTCCAGCATTTCTCTCAATATTTCGCCAACGATCGATGATCGATTATCCCAATAAAAAGGGAAATGTGATTTGGCATACCATCACGCTGCAACATTAATGATTCAGCGTTTCTATTTCTTAGTCATTATGACATGACATTAATGACTGAAATATTTTCCTCGTCATTGTGCTACAGCAGACGTTTCCATAAAAGAAATAAAATAAACTTTTGAATTTATTTTATTTTATTTTACTTAAAACATCCGAAAATTAACTTTTTCTCTCGACCCGTGTTGGTCGAGGTTAGGCTCATTCTTAGGTAAAGTCATCGCCCTGGACGCAACGGTGCCCTTAGATTTTTAATTCAGGCATCTGTTTGGAAACTGTCACTACTACGCACAAGTGCCGACTCACTTAACTTAAAAAATGTTCAAACCACCATTCCAGGCTCACTGGGCCTCGAAATGATGTGTCGTCTTCGCACCCGGTCTCGAAATAATTCCATATAATATTTAAAAATAATACACAGAAAATACGAGATATTACATTCTGTCCCCTATTCTCACGATTTATCAACATTAAGGTTTTATGTAATGGAAATATTATGGTTTTAAATATCAAGGGAAACCCCAAAATGCCATGGGGATTTTGGTATCAATGGTAAATAAACCCTTTCTCTAACTCCAATCCATTGATTTTAAGTGAAGGCATCAAGTATTCATCCCTACCGGGTAGGGAATTTTATCCCTCCCCTTTCTTTGACTAAACCCCTAAATGATTTAATATTTAAATTATATTTAGAATTACAAAATGACTCTATAAATTTTTTATGACTTTTTTACAAGATTTTCAAAGAATCATTTTTCCATTAAATGTCATTTCAAATGTGTTTTTTGTAAATTTTATATAAGCATTATGTTAGTATTTTTCCATGAACCTATGGTGTTTTTAAAATAACACATTTGTATTTCTTAAAAAATTATTAAATATGTTTGTTTGGAAAAAAAATTATGATTTATTATAAATTAATATAAATTTATTGGTTCTTTTTTTGAATGATAAATATGTTTTTTATTTTATTAAATTTTATTTTATATTTATATTGTACACATGTGATTCTTTCCTTCATTTTTATAAAACACACATATTTTGATGAGACCATTTCATAGAATTATTGAATTTAACTTATAAAAAATTAATATAGTTATCTTTTGAAAAAATTTCAATTATACGTTTTTTTAGACTAATTAAAATTGCTTTATAAAATTTTTTTACTACATTATTCACACCTTGAAATAGATATTATTTTTTATTATGAATTTCTCTTATATTTATTTTTTAATGTGGTGGGTTTTGGATAGTGGTTAAGGAAAAATATCGTGTGTTTTTCTTCTATGATTAAAATTTTGTTGATTAGAGTAAAACTTTATCGGAATGACTTGGGTAATTAGGAAGGTTCTTATCACAAGTACCAAGCTAGGTTATGAGGAAACTACCCAGAGCATTCTCATTATTTTTATAATAGTATAATTTGTAAAGAAATTGTTCCTACTTATATAGATGATATCCTATCTAATGGCCAACACACAAAATGATATCATTATAATGACATTTATAGTGATGGATTTGATTAGTTTTAAGACACCTAGTTTCCATATTTTAAATTAAATAGAGTGTATATAATATCTAGTGGTATCCTAATGGGATTTTTCTCATACTCTACATATACACCTTGGTATGTATGTAGCCTTTTATTTGTTTTGTTTATCTTGAAAGTAATATTGATGTTACTATTTTTTTTAATAGTGTACCATGGCTCTATTGTAATACTATGAATAGTTAACATGCGAAAGAGTGTATGTGTTACACTGATATGTTTGGAATTTTCATTTTAGTTATGTCAGATTACGTATACTATTATTTCACCTGTTTGTTTTTACATTTATTTTTTTCATTTGGTTTATATATGAAATTATATATTTTTTTGTGTATTAATAAGTATTTTTTTAGTTTCATTTATTATTAATTGATTATAAATAGTGAATATATTCCATTTAATGTGTGATATTATTGAAAATTTTGATAACCTATGGTTATAGGGAATTCACCATAGGTTTGTGGCATATAAGTTATAGTACAGTGGCCAAGTATTAGGTTTGGTATTTTACATATGGAGTTTTTAGATTAATTTCTCATTTATATTCCCATGGTGATAATTCCAAATATAATTGAAATTAGAATAAACCTTTTCTTTATTAACATGAATATTAGATATTGAATTATCTATATCCAAATACTATAAAGCACTCATCATATTCCCAATTCCAAAAAAACAACCCTATATATATAAAAACTCGTATTCTTAATCATGAGTAAAACACATTTAGTGTCCAGACAACTTATAGAAATAAATTTTATATTTATAACTCTAACATAGTAATATTTTTTGTACTACACCTAATATGATAAGTTTCATCGATCATAAGTGTCAACTTACAATATAGTAACTCTTCTCAATTTACAATACATAAATTTACATTTAATTTTATAAATTCTCTATAATTTAATAGCTTTTATTTATAAGTAATAGTGTGTGACACATAAGTAATATCAAATACCCATTTTTCAAAATTAGATAAATTGATTTCGATAATATTCATATTCATATATTTAATAATTTCCTCCTTGAGAATACTTCTCAAACTTAAATTATAATAAATTAAAGTAAAGATCCAACCTATATGATAATCTGAAATGATTTTCGTTTTGCATGCTATTATCTACACCAAGACATAATTTGGTTGAGTATCATGTATTATATCATTTTGATAAGTAGTTTTATTAAATATACTCCCTCTAAAAATGATAGTCTCACATATCATATCAATTAAATCAGTTATGATCCAAACTTAAAAAATATTATTTTAATATTTAGTGTTTCTCTATTACAAATCTATTTATGTAGGAAATCATACCAATCAAATCGTATATGATTCTTTGATATATTAGTGGAAAATACTTTTTCAAAATTCATCATATAGATAAACTCAATTATATTCATATGGTATCTTAACACTTTACGATTCATATCTATGCATAATCCGAAGCACATAATGGTACATTTTTACTTAACTTTTAATGTTAGTCATATCTTCTATTCCTTAAGCAAGATAATAAATAGGTGACTAACCATTTGGATCACCTATATTAAATGATTTAGGTCATTAAATGTGTTTTATTTAAAAGGAATATCATAATAAGTATTTCTTTGAATTTATTTGTGTCCAAACATTTACACGTGGATCATATTTTTATTATATAATACTATTTAATTTAATTTAATCTATATCTGTATTAATTATTCAAGAAATTTATTTTTTTGAATCACATTCCTTGAATAAAATTAATATATTTTAAATATATTCATGCATACAACCTTATACAATTCATGGTTTGTGTTATATATGCACCATTAAAAATTTAGAGTCATATGGAACCAGATTCTCCATAAGAGTATGTATAGTGTGACAAGTATCAAATGCATACTTTACAATATAGAGCCTAATCCCCTATGCTAGGGGGAAGCTCGAACCAATGTTCCAATATCTATAGATAAATACTCAAAATAAATAAAAATAATAAAATGAATCTATAACCTAACATGTATAAATAAAATCAAATCATTATTATGTAATTAATTACTAAAATAAAAAAATAGACTTTGTTGATTAAGAATTCATTTATTTATGTCATACCAAGAATGTAACTCTTATATGCATGGCAATAAAATTATAAGATGTAATGGAAAAAATTAAAACTAAATCATACAAAATTTATAATAAAAAAATTATATACAACAATGTTAAGTATGTATTTAATAAATAAATAAACAATTCGAATATTAAATATATTATATTACTACTTTATACAATTATATACATTAGTACCACTTTTTATTTAGTATAAAGACTTGCCGAATATTTTTTATACAAATATATTTTTAACCTTTATGAAGACCTTAACAAAGAAATTATGAATGGTTTCTCTACCAAATACATTTTTGGAAAAATAATTACATGAAGGCCCCACATACAAAAAAATGTATTTTAAAATAACAATCAATTTTTAGTTCTCATTTATAACATAAAACATGAATTATTAAAAAAATTGCATCTAGGTGTTTTCATATAAAAAATATTTTATATAAATCTAGGCCATCTTGCTCTAAATGAAATTATATAAAAAATATTGACTCTAAAATGCTATATTTTTTGTTTTTTTCCAAAAACATTAAATTTTTTAAAAATTTAATAACCCATTAAATGTTTTTATAAACTAGTCCATTTTTAAAAAAAATTAAACAATGATGTGATTTTATAAATATGGACAATCAGATAACCCAACGTTAACTTAGTTACATAATTCATCATTTTACATGAATGTTTATTTCATGCCATAGTAAATAACACACTATAACCTATATTTTAGCATCTTTAGATATTAGATACATAAAAAATTATTTTATAATAATGTGAACATTTATCCATAATCACACCACCCTAGACCTCCTTTTATAAATATTATACTCTATACTATACTTTGTAAACTAGAGAATAAAAAAAAATAAAGAGGAAAGATCGGATTCTCAGAATGGGTAAACATAAGAGATAACAACAGAATATCATAAGTGAGAATAATATAAATATATGGGTATGAGAACATAAACAACTTACATGAAAATAATATAATGAAATCATATCCATAAAATATAGATCAAGATACATAGCCCATGACATGAATATTTCTGAATAACATAATAAATGAGTCGCAGGAGTGAGGAAACATGATCCAACAATCATAACATAGGCATGTTGTATAACATAAAGATATGGTATAAACATAATAATATAAATTATAACATATATAAAGGTTAACCACAAATATTTTCATATCATAATGGACTAGGCTAACCACCTTCCCATAACATAATGGCCATGGGATAACCACCCATTCCCCATAAACATTGGTACTTGGGATAACTACCTACTCCTTATAACCATTGGGACTTGGGCTAACCACCCATGCCCCCATATCCTTTTGGACATATCCTAACCACCAGTATCCCATCTATTACTCAAGATATAAAAAGCATTATACAATGCATTTCAGGGGCTATAACGAAACCACCCCTCACGTAATGATAAAACATAGACATAAAAACATTCATTATATTATCGTATCTCTACTAACTAGTGTGAAATAAATGGTCTTTATAAATATATCCACATAATATGATTATAATCCATAAAGTGAGATAATTTTCATGGCATCATTAGAGAATATCCCTAGTGAAGCATAAGCAACATTAAATGAGGTTAAGATAGATGAAAAAGACTTTTATAAGAGCTATAGAAAATTTATTTGTATAATATAAAAGAAATGTCATTTACTATTGATAACATTCACTTTAGAAGAAAATAATTTAAAAAACAATGTGAATAAAAATTACTTTTGAAAACCATGAAAACTTGGAATTGGATATTTATAAATAAAATCAAAGAAGGTGATGAGAAAATTCCCTCATGTGGAAGATTTTAAAAGAATATTCCTTTCATATTTTAGTAAAAAAATCAAAATCAACAAAAATAACCAGTGTGAAAAAAATTTAAAAGTGATTCCTTTAATTATTTTGTAAATAACACCAAACCCAATAGAAAATAAATTTAAATAACTATTGAAGTATAAAGGAAATTTATTAAGAAAAATAATGAAATTGAAAATGTGTGAGGTATATTATAATCCATAAAAATAATAGATAAGGGACTATCTATTTATAAACATCCTTCAATATAAATTGTGAACCAATGAAAGGTTAAATGGTAGAAAGAAATGTCAACACCAGAAAGAACTATAGGATAAGAAAATATACGGGATTTTAGTGATAAAAACATAAAGTTTCTCTAAAAGAATGATTAAACTTAAAAATTACAAATTTTATAGTGAAATTTAAAATAAACCCTTACCATTACTCCTAACTTCCATAAAAATTATTTAACCCATTTTATTAACTTGCTCATTCTCAGAATAGGTTCCTTCAGAATGAATAATTTAGGCCACCTTCACGGGGACAAAAGAAACCCATCATTAAAAACGTATTTAGGGTAATAAAAATTAGTATTAATTAAAGGGAGAATTAATAATTAAGAGTGTTTTGGGAGGGGTATAAGTGGGGTTCATTTATAGGTTAGTTTTGTGTAGAATTTTCATAAATACCAATTCCTTAATGTAGAAGTTGTCATTTTAAAAAGGATAGTGCACCCAAGTGAAAAAGCTATAAATAAGGATTGAGGGGAGGTTGATAATCTCCTCATAAACCCATTTAAAGATAATTTTTTATGTTATCTTAGGTCTTTAAAATTAGATAAACCCATTTACCTCATTTTTATTTTACCATGGTAACTCAATTTTTAACTTAGTAACTTATTTTTATGCCAAAAATCCAAATTGACCTTTTTATATATTTTAAATATATTCATAAAAAATTTGGACTCAATTTAATCTAATTCGATTTATAAATATAAATAAATTAACCTTTTAATGAAAACATAATATATATAGAAAATATTCTTTTTATAAAAAATGAATTTTTAAACATTAACTGTTATTAATATTATTTGACGTCAATTTCTATTTAAATAAGTGTTAATCTATTTGGTTAGACATTGAAACGTTACATTATATAAAACATTTTAAAGTGGTTAATTTAATTTTTTAATATAAAAATACACAACACTTAAAAAGTTGTTCTTTGGAAAATGTACCTTTTTAGTATTAAATGATTTTAACTGCATCCCATTAAAACTATTTATTTATCTTATATCCATTAAATTTTATCAATATATTAGAATTAAAATAATTATTTTAATTTAATAAATATAAAAAAATCATAAATTAATAATAATAATAATAATATAATGAATAAAAAATTTAATAAAAACTTATAATTAAATATTATCTTTTTATTTCATTCCAAAGTTGTTTATTTATAATAAATTATATTATTTTCAATTATAAAACCTCAATAAATCTATTGGATACATTTATACCCAACAACCATATATCTAGTGACCATATATCTAATAATTATATATATAGTGGTCATATTTCATTCTTATATATAGACTTATATACACCACTAAAATCATTTATTCAATTCATTTAATTTTGATGTTCCTTGAATGGGTGTAGAAACACTGATAGGGGAGAATTAGTGGGAAAACATTTTGTCAATTTCCTTAAACATAAATTTTTACCCTCTTTTTATATTGAACCACTTTCACCTGTTAGGATGAAAAAATCTCATATATTCACAAACACACTCACACCACATGAAAGATAGAATATAAATGAAGAACAAAACATGGTATCTTTATAAGGTTCTCCCAAGTCGAGGTGACTATGTACTTTCTATGTTTAGGTCAAATTTTATATATAGATTCTCCAGTAGAATTAAAAATCAATTACAGGTGTTGTATGCATATATGATCCTATAATCATGGGTAGGAACCATCTATATCCCAAATCCACACTATATTACAAAAGTGAATAGTTATTTATAATTTCTCTAAATTGTCTTTAGCCTATTAACTAGTTGGTCTTGGATTATACTTGTAGCCTCTAGTTATCAAGGTTCCTCATTTTTAAGAAAACATAAAAATATCTCCGTTCTACTCAGATATATCATTGTATCAACTATAAGGTCTTATTCTCCAAAATTAGGTCTTTGAATACCCCTAAACAACATCAACAACGTGCACATTGGACTTATAATCATCTTAATAATCAGAATGTTCAACTAAAGATTCTATAAGACTCTTCAGGATATCTTCTTCCTCATATATTTAAAATAAAATAAGATTCAACTTTTTATTAAGCTCACTGTATAATCAAAAGTGTACATTATGATTCATTTCCCTTCAAGTAACCAAAATTCTGAAAATTATAAAGGATATATAAAGTTGACCTTATTCTATATCTTTTAGTTATTTAACTATAGTTGTTCTCAACTTCTTTAATCACACAAATATCTATAATATAACAAGAATAAAAATGAAAATTGGACTTTTTCAGCATTTAAGAAAACTATATAACTTTTTATTTTCACTCAATCACTTATGTTTTATAAATTTATAATCCAATATCATAATTTCTCAAACTTCTAAATCTATTTATCTCAATTAATCTTTGAAAAACTATTTCAAATGTCTAATTAATAATAAATATTTAAAAAAATCTTCTCAATACTTCATCATAGAGATTCTTTACAAAACTACTTCACACACTTGATTCCTAAATAATTTTTCGATTTTTCTTTATGCTACTCCAGGTTAGGAGAACATCATTCATAAATATTTATCACTCTGCATAAACTTCATGAAACTAATAATTTCATGGGGATGAAATCATGAATATCTTATTCACTATATACAAATTACACAACAAAATATCTCAAAATTAGTCACACAAAATGATTGTTACATGAGTTTATACCACATAAATAATCCTTCCTGGTAAGCATTATATGAATATAGAGAGAACCTTATCAAAATATTCATTGTTTACTTCACTTATTTTTTTATTAATATGATAATAAATTATGAAGGGGGAACTTAAAGATATAATATATTTTTTACTTATCCCTTAGAACTTTAAAAAATTATGACCTGTTATTTTATCAACTCTTTGCATCTCTGAGAAACATACCATCATACTTTCTCAAATATTACCAGATTCCTTAAGCACCACTCTCATAACCACCTCCACCATTTCTATAAAAATAAACTATAATCTTAATCATTTGAATTCATATGTGATATTTCATGTGAAAATTACTTAAATCCAATACATGGAATTCATATTCTTAAAATTTTATTTTTACAAAGATCTTTACAATGCTTAGTCTAATGGTTCGTAGACCAGTTAAAAACCTCTAAGTCTTCCACAATTATCATTCCACTAGTCCCTATGGAATGGTATTTCTCTACATGTAATAAAGATAATATTAAAAAGTAAAAAACCTCCAAACATTTTATAGAAAATTGTATTCAAACCACCATGATTTTGTTATGTTGAAGGAATAAATATGGAACAAAAAATTCATTCCTAGAGCATCAAATTCATGCGTGGAATTTTTCTGGGTGTTTCAGATGTATTACATTTAATTTCACTCATGTAAGTCATACTATTGTACCAATTATTGCATCATGAACCAGTAGTTTCAACCATAGAAAGTGTGAGGAATCATATAATCTATAATGGAGTCATTCCATTTAAATTTGATCATACTTATTTAACATGAACAAAATCACTTATTTTTTTCCCACATAAATGTTTACTTTTTTTAATTATTTATTAATTTTATAGGATATGGGATTGACCAATTTTGATATCTTGTGGGTTCTTCCCACCCTCTGATAACATTTACTCGTTCACTTTCTTTTTTCGCCATATACAAGGATCACTATTATCATCTAAGTGTCAACCCATGTTAACCCTCTACTCCTCCATATCCTCTCAAGAAAGTTGTGGTTGAGCTTGTCCTCCAAATCATGATAGAAAATCCTTCGTCCTATAGATGGAAAAATATGTAATATTATTTTATTACCTTGAACATATATTTTTTCATTTATCTTTGAAAATATGAATCATACATATCTAGCCACATCATTTATTAATGAACTTCAAAAAAGTATTATAAAATACATGTTATGAATCTATAGTAATAAATTCTCTAGAGAAAACCTTTATTCATATTCTATAGCACCATTGTAGTGTCATACCAATGCTTACTACAAATTATAATCTCTTAATATTCAAAAACCTTTGTTATATTTTTATAAATTTCAAGAGTCTTTCAATGATAGAAACTCTACTCATCAGTCTACCTAATCCAATGATAATCTTCATAAAACTTGGATAACATTATTGAGATCATCCACATTGGTAAACTTCAAGACATATTGACATTCCATTATATAAACATACTAATAAAAAATACAACCTCAACTTTATTAATCTATTTTCATTCGTCAACCTCTCCCTTTTTATTTGTTTTCAATACCTAATTTGATTCCAAAAATTAGGTTATTATTATATTTTTATTTACAATTAAGAAAATTGTAATGATAAGGTAAGTTTATGTTCATCTCGTTATTCCATAATTTAAACTTTCAGCTTCTCCCATTTATTCTTCACTTATTTCTAGAAACAATGAAATTGTTTTGAGACAAGGATAGAATCAAATTTTAAATAGAAATTAGCAACAAATTAATCAGATCTAAGTCTATGTGATAAATAATCAATAGATAAAAACAAGAGATAATAATCTTGACCAAAAATATGTCCATAAATTTTTCAACATGTGATACTAACTCTAAAATATTCTTGTAGGGGAAGTTCAAACTTTTTGATAAATAAATAAATGCACATATTTTCAAAAAAAATCATTAAAAAAATAAATTTCAAGAATATATATCACTTTTCTTAGATTGACAATCAGTACCCAATTTAAGGTAGAATTATGGATACAATTAATGTCATAGTAGGAAAGTGATAATCATACCTAAAACTCCATATTTTAAAATAAAAATTCCAAATTCTATCATGAAATAATAAAAAATAGTGGACTTTTCTTCTTCTAATATCCCCCTCAAGGGATTAACTTTAGTATAAATTATCATGGATGATAGAAATTAATGTGTTTTTAGGAGTTCACCTAATATCAATTGAATTAAAGTACTCTATCATGGATATCTTTATAAATATTTTTTGACTTTAACAACATCCATTTCTATAGTTATTACCCTAAAAAATATATCACCATCAATTCCCTATATATAATAAAAACCCAATATATACACAGAAAGAAGGTGGTTTATCATTTTATTCTTAGTTAGAGAAACATAGATAATAATTGGATCTCAACCTATAATCTACCATCAATTAAACTTCAAACTTATGAGAAGTCTTAATACTACCATCACCCTTAATTTTACAAGTCTAAACTTCTTTGATAATAATGGACTTCCTTTCCTATTTGGTTTTCTTATATGATGTAATAAGATTATTTACATCATCAATAAAATCAATATCATCCCTTTTTTTCTTACTTTAACTTCAAATACAATTCCAACTATTTTGGCAATAGGTTTAATAACTCTTTAGGTACATGATCAACATTCTTATTATCCGAGGACTCCCTTTTACTAACACCAGTCTTCATACTTTATATCACTGGTTCTTTCCCTTCATTTTTCATTAATTACTCTTGTCCATATAGCCTTTTCAAAAAAAAATTATATGTATAACCATACATTTTTCACCTTCCACAAAACTTCATAGTAGCATTTGGGTTATCCTTTTTATAAAACCTATTAGGAAATTTATGTTCATAATCTTGGATGTCTTGCACCAAACCAGTCCTTTTACTTAATTTGTAGATTTATTCAACCTGTAATTCAATATTCCCACTTTTACCTTGCTTTTCATAACCAATTTTCAGTGGTTCATGATGTGGAATTTCCAACCACCATAACATTTTCTCTTCTTTTTTTATGATAAATGCATTTCATATTTCTTCTAGGGTATAGTTTGATCAATAATCTTCTTTTTTTCGTGGAATTATTATATTCATTTCATATTTAATTCATCAATGGTTTTGTGCTTCTCATCTGATTTGTATATGAGGTGTGATTTATTGGTAAATACATGCTATTGGATTCGGTGCTAGAACTAACAAATTTATACATTTAGTTACACATATATATTAATGATTTTTAAAGTTAATAAATATATTTTAACATGATTATTATTCTTCTAAATGACATTTAATTTTGATAATTTAATTTAATTATATTTCGTATCGAAAGATAATGGTTGTTACCCACTATGATGAAAAGATTAAAGTGAAATGAAGAATATTCGTAAATATATTTCCTATAGCCAGATGAAATCATCTAACTTGAGATAGATGATATAAGATACATGGTTAGGGGGTAATAAGACTTTGAAACTTCTTATCATAAATTATTCCCAAAGTAATCTCTGAGATAGGAGGTTATGAGAACTAACCCACCAGTAAAAATCACACACATTTTATTTGTCATTGGATATTACCATATATGAATGTGTGTATTGGTCCTTACACATGACATTAATATTAATACATATCACGATTCACATATTTTTTTGTATTTTTTATAAAATATGATAATATATGTTCATGGAGAATTTGGTAACATTAACTGAATCACTATTGATACAAAATTAGTGAATAAGTCTGGAAATGATTTTTCTCTTCCATGTCAATGGAAGTAGATATCTCACAACCTTCAAGGAAAATGAATCTTTATGATATCTCTGCCATGGCAGTTTATTGATGAGTACATTTATGGACAATTGATAATAGATATATCGTGAATATAGGTTTATGACCCAAGTTAATAACCCTCCTTGATGAGATATCAAGACAAAAGGACTATAATACATGGTAATCATTCATAGGAGGTATTCATAGATATAACTTGTCCTTTTCTATTTAGTGGTAATTATATGTTATTAGATACTACTATTGGTCTATGGGTTGGAATCAATACTAATGAGATGATAAACAAGAGGTTTTTAGACAAAATATATCTATAGGATCCACCAATTCATATGAATTAGAGTTTAGAATGAGGTGTACCCCACAACCAGAGAACAGAGTACATCCAAGTTGATGACCATAAGTAAATTAATTCCATTATATTAATTCAAATTTATAATAGTGATAATTTAGTTTATTTGTCAAGGTATTCAAAATTTATTTAATTATAAATAAGTTAATATAAAAAATTATTATTTTTCAAATGAATTTTATACGTTCATGGTATGTTAAAAAATAATAGGAAGAACGAGCCAAGTTAATAGCTTATGGTTCATCATTTGGTGTTTATTTAAGTTTCTAGTAAGTGGGGAAATGTATTGGACCTATAATATATGTTTACATAGTTTATTATAGAATTTCTGATAGTTTAATAGGTTTAACTTATCAAAAGATTTAAATAATATTTTGGAAAGTTAAACCTAACTACGTAAGCACATTTTTCAAGTATGAAGATTTAAGGTGTCCATTTTAACGAATTTATAGACTTTCTAATCCTCTTCAAACTTATCCCATGTTTCTAGAGAGGGGAATATTAAGAACAAAATTTTCCAAGTATTCGGATTAATTATAAGATGTTTTGGCAATCATATGACCATTCTAAGGACTTTTTCCCCATTATAGTATGTAGGAATTGGAGCATAATGTTTATGGATTTTTTGTACTTGTGTAGATTATATATAAGGAATATAATATGGTGTATTCCAGATACAATTATCTATAGAATATAGTATATTACTAGGATCACGATATTATACAAAGGTACCATTTTTATTTTTTTCAGACATAAATTTTGTTACAAAAGATCATGAATTAGGTATCATTTAACTAAATCAATTATTTATTATAGACTCTAAGTTAAAAATTGAAAACATAGCAATTTTCATGATTATACTGTGTGATAAGTTTCCAAAATGGTATCATTTTGATTGGGAAATTATTCATGTCAAAGTATCTAATAAATTTTTATTGAATTAGGAAAAAGTGTTTAGATATAGTGCCAATATTGTTGGAGACATATCAATATAAGTTTGAATAGATAAGAAAAGACCATTCAAATATTCATTTAAAAAAATTGAAAATATATATGTGTTTGTGTGCATGTGTGTGTGTGTGTGCATGTGTATGTGGAAAAATATGGTCTGATGGAATGTTTAAGGTGGCTGGTGGTGCACATATTTGGAGTTGGCACTCTGGCTAGTTGAGGTCATTGTTTTTTCCTTCGCATGGATAAGTGATTAAAAAATTAATTTCTCAAAAACATATCGGTGTGTGGCCACTATTTCATATATTGAAGATCCTCTCCCCCATATTGATTTGGGGGTTGGTTTAAATAAATAATATTCCATATAAGTCATTGTATGAATTTAATTTTAAAAAAATTTATTTAGAAATGTGGCACCGCATATTGGGGGAACCATATTTTCACCACATTCACACACCCACATGGGTCATATGGAATCCTCTATGTCCTAATATCTAGAGAGGTTTCCTAAGCCAACTAGGTCCATCAAGAACTTGGTTTCCACCATGGGGCTAGTTTTGAGTCCAAACTGACCTTGAAAAATCTGAAAAAGTTTCATATATTAACTTAAATTTTCCAAAATTTATAAAAAAAAATCAATTTCTAATGAATGTATTAATAATTTACTAATAATATTTTAAGACTAATTTAAGATATTAAAATTTTCATTGATTGGAGTTTTTTTTATTTTAATTTTTATTAGGCATTTTTATTACAATTTGACTGGTCATGATCTGAGACCGACCCATATATGTTTAGTTATTTTTTATTTAATATAATTATTTAATCTAAGATTTAAAATGTAATAATTGTTTATAATTTTAATTAATTAGGAACTATTGCTAAATAATTAAACATATATGATCCTACAAGTCCACATTTTAGTGATAAAATGTTATTCTCGTATCCTAATTTCCCATCACCTAAATGTGTGTATACATTATAAGATCAGAGAAATTCACAATGAATTGGTTTCAGTTGAGAGCCAGCATGAGACCAAAAAATTTAAATACATGGTAGTTTGAGGGACACTAAAATAAATGTCTAGAAATAAATATTGGTAATCACCTATGGTCTTGGTTAATCCATTATTTACTCAACAGATCAATAAATAGATAACATCTCTTGATCATGGAATTATTTATTTGTTTATTTTTGTCTTGTATAGTTAATTATGTCATTATATGGGTGTTATAAGATCACATTGGATTGTTAACAAACATTCAATGATAAAAATTAATAATTTCATGATAAATATTTCTATTTATTCATGGTTAAATATGTGAGTTTGACCACATAGTAAGAAGCATGACACATAAAACAAGATTTTAGACACCATGATAAATAAAATTAATGAATTATACATAATTTGTTTTATCAAGACATCATTAATTACTTGTGTAAAATTAATGTTGCATTAAGAAGAATGTAATTAGATAAAATAAAAAACATTTACACAAATGGTATAAAAATATCTCAAGTAAATATTAATTCTGATATCTCCTTACATTATTTGAGAAAATAAGGACCCATAGTTAAATTGTCATTCAAGACACAGTTGGGGATAATTTTAATTATTGGTTAGTCTTTACAATGATTATGGTTCAACTTAACCATATTGGATTTGACTATAATTAAAATATCTTTTTCAATAAAATTTAGAGTCAAGTTTAGAGGAAATCGAAGTCTGTGATTTCAAGATTGGGGATTCCAGTCAAAGGATCAAGGATTTGCAACATAGTGTAGTTGGAAAGACCCATCTACCTAAATACATTCAAGTAATTTACATATCCATAGTATAAATTACAAAAAATTATATATTGATCACTTTCACTAGAATATCTATGTTGAAATATATTACGAATACAATAGTGAATGATATTAGGACTTTATGAAATATAGGGAGACTAATAAATTAAATTCATTACATTATATTTTGGAAATCAATTTAATGTAACAAAATATATTTTTATTTTTTTTATAGAAAATATAAAGTAAAACAAACATTAAATTATCACTATAATCAATTTTGGAACAAGATAATATCCCCACTAGGATGAATTTCTAGGAGTGGTATAATAAATTACACATCATACTATTCTAAGACTCTAAATTCTATATGTTGAAGTCCTATAATCCTAAAATAGGTCCATCTATAGAGTATAACAAGGTGGATAAAACTATTTTCCAAAAAATAGGTAGATTATGAATTTTATGTTCAGTGTCACAGGGTATCATCCATTACCAATGATCTTTAAAAGCTACACTAGGATATGGATACAGGTAGTGTGTTTTACTATCCATATGATATTTATCGGGGAAGGATAAAAAAGTGTGTAATGATATGTATAAGGATATTTTCATGTGAAAAAATAGAGAGGGGGTTATATTTCGGAATTTTGTAGTCTAAATGATTGGATACATCAAGAACTTGGAAATATTTAGTTTCAATCTACATAGTGAGTTGCACACGGATCTCATATTATCCTCCCTTCATCAAAGAATCTATAATTTCATTATGGGTTATTATTTGAGAAATAGTGAGATTTTTTTTAGATAAATCATCATAATGATTCTCCAATTAGATAAGAACATGAGTCATGAAAAACATGTAATCCTTATGATGAAAATAGGAAGGAAAATAAAAGTTCCCTAAAACCAGTTTCATGTATAAGGATTCAATTCTCTACCTGACCAAGAATAAGATCTAATGGTATGATAATGAACAAGATGTAGTATGTTTTTAATAATGAAATCAGGGCCACTAGAATAATAACTACACCTTAGTAAAGAAGAAAAAGTAAGATTCGGGTTCATATTTTATTGAGTGTAACCTTCCGATTTCTATAAGTTTTGTATAGGATACATATTTTGGTGCTCACATTTTTATTTTAATTTAGGAAAAAATTATATTCATAAAGGTTTCTATAGGTGAGGTAGATCATTGAGCTATTAATGACACAAGAATTTATACCTTGTCTATATGACACTACCACCATATATTTTCAATAAGAATGATTATTGTTTTAAATAATTTTAATTATGTTCAAAGTGTTACTAAGAACATTATATACATGTCAAATTTTGACATGGATGAATTTGTATTCGACTTTGGGGGGAAAACATCTAATTTTAGAAATATAACGTTTTTTATAGAATGAAGAATTTCATAATGGTCTTTATGTTATAGAATATGATGACTAGGTGTTGGAAATTTATAATGAATCTGGTCTACATGACTCCAATCCAACACCATTTCAGAAACATAGACTAGGTCATTTAAAAGGTAAATGTTTGACTAAGATTTATTAGGAAGTTTTTTTAAAATATATTTAACTAAAAATACTTGGTAGATATATTTATTGTTTAAAAAGTAAGATAACCAAGCCTCCTTTTGGTAGAAATTTTTAATAAGAAATGGAACTTATAGGTTAAGTACACACTGAAGTGTGAAGAAAATTTCCAATTGAAGCTATAGGTGGGTATTATTGCTTCATTAATTTTACTAATGAAATAAGTAGATATGGATACATCTATTTAATGATATTTAAGACTAAATACTTTAAAAATTAATAAATTCAATAAAGAAGTAGATAATCATCTTGTTAATAAGATAAATAATGATCAGGTTGAGGAGGAAAATATATTAATAAAGAGTTCATCAACAATCTAAGTGATTTTTGTATTTTATCTCAACTCACTCCCTATTCACCATATTGTAATAGTGTTAGTGAAAGTAGGAATCGCACCATGTTGGACATAGTGATGTTAATGATGAGTTATAAATATATTCCATTATCCTTTAGAGGATATTCATTATAGACTATGGTGTATATACTAAACTATATGAAAACTAAATGGGAAAATAGAAAACCAAAGATATTATAAACTGGTAGAAATCATTTTCCCCACATAATCATTTATAAGGTTGTGAGGAATTTGTCAATACTACTAATAAAAATAAACTATAACCCTAGTGCAAGACGTGTGTCATGGCCTATATCTTTTTATCCAATTCTATTATGTGCTTCTAAATACAGAGGGTCTTGGATATATCTTAGGGTAGGTTTGGTGGGATTTTAGAGATATAATCAAGAAGGAGGGATATTAGTTTACAATGTGAGTTAGTAGTATGTGGACCGAATGATTATTCATAGCTTGTGTAATATTGGTTCACATGGTTCAATTCATGACACAAACCATCAGTTCAAAACCAGAATGAATGATAAATTGGATTCTAAGAATATATCCAAAAAATTCACAATGAAAACAAGAATTTCATGATGTCAAATAATCCTTGGTTTATAGTATCATGAAGATGTATTTTTTGGAAATTATTAAACTCGATACATTCACGACATGAATGACACATTCAAAATGTGAATGTGCATCGGGATGAGTGACTAAAAATTTTGAAGCACCAATTTATTATCCCAAAACCCTCAAATTTTTTCAAACTCCAAGTGTTTATAATATCTATTCTATTTAATTTTTAAGGCCCTACTTTTGGGATTTATCCATGGATTCCCATGTTCGATCTGTGGTGATTTGAAGTGACTTCTTCTCTTTCTATTTTGGGTTCTTCTTCAATTGCTATCATGTTATTAAGTTATACATATACTTGTTATGGTGGTTTATCTAATTCAATATCATGGAGTTATTATTATTTTCTTATGGTATGTACATGGTGTATCGCCCATAGGGACCATCAGTTCTATGCAAGAGAGGTGATCAGAGATATTTTCCTGTTGTTCCACTCTAGTTTAAAGAACATTGAATTTCTTATGGTAGGGAATTAATTACTTCTCCTTATTTTTAGTGGAATTATATATTTATCATGATTTATATCATTAGGTAATAGTGGAAGTATCCCTAATGAATATTAAACTAAATTAAAGAAGAATTGGGGTTGATTTCTAGAGATCACATGTGTTTATTCTTTATTAATGGATTTCCTATTTATTTTTAAGATAGTGTGTTCTCTATTATTTATTCTATGATTTAGAATGTTTCTTATGTTTGAAAATTTGATAAATAACATAAATAATGTAATTATTATTGGCTAAATAATGATAGGAATTTTTAACTATAATATTTATTCCTTATAATTAATGTAAATATAATTTATGATTGGGCATATTTAAATAACTTAGTTTTTGATAGTTGATGATTTATATTTCTTATATTTGTAACCTATGATAAAATAATTGATTAATTCAACATGTTAAACAGTCGGTTTTTTGATAAATATAATTATCTGGTGTTGAGTGATAATTTTTTCTTATAAAGGCTAGATACCTTACTTCTAGGTCCTATATTCCCTATTGACTTTTTTTCTTTCTACCATTTATGTTTTGTCTAGATGAGTAAAATTTCTATGAAACATGATGTAATCCTATGATGACTGCTAGTTTAGTAACAAATAGGTGGGTTCCTAGGGTTGTGGCTGCAGTTGTCACATGGGATGGTAAAATTGATGGTAATATGCATAGTGGTGTAGTGGATAGAACCAATACTCACAGAGTGGGATAAAGTTGGTCTTTCCCATTGTTTGGGGTGCTGAAATTCGGGATGCTTTTTATTAATGAATTCTCATTAATGTTTTGATGGTTGAGTTTCTTTTTTATGCAATTATTTCCCCACTACATGACACATATGGTTGTTCTTGTTCTATTCATCTTTTATGCCAGTTGAGGTCATTTCATATTGTACGTGTAATTATGGAATGATATGAATAATAAATGGTTTAACAGATGGGTATAGATGCATAGAAGAATGCTAAAATAATGATAATTATTTAGGAACCTTGGAAGGAGTTGGGTTATTCCTAGGTGGAATGGAAATAATAAATAACTAATGAAATTGTGAAATCTTTAACATAAGGAATTAATTGAATGTTTTTTAAATTTTTATTTGATTAAAGGATGTCTAGTTATTAGTAGTATTATCTATGTGTCTGAGAGATGATTGTTTCAATTTAGGTTAAGGCTATATAGTTTCCTAGAGTGTGGTATGTGTGATACATATATATATATATATATATATTCTTATGTTATGTGATTTTATACACTAGCCCTCCAATATTTGAAGTGGGACTGACATCCAGTGGAATTTGGGAGGGTGTTTTCCACAACAACAAGGTTGTTGAGGAATATATGGTTGACTACCCCCTATTTCCATGTTATCTTCTCCTATTAGTTTTATGTGATGGTGTATATAGTGGTTACCTTTCCCATATATGTATGTAATGGGTTCTAATGGCTTGTGGTTATTTCAAACACATGTATCTCTATACATAGTTTCCTAATGATTATTTTAGGTATTTTATGTATGGGATATGATGAACTGAGGTATAATACAAGATGTATAGCCTATGTTGGATAAAAAAACTACATAACTATTTGAAGGTGGGATCATTAAGGATGACATAATGTGTCTCATGGGGTTCAGGATATGTTATAATTTCTCATGTGTTTTTTAGAAGGATCATTTATCAGACAGAGATGGACCACAATTTCTTCCTTTGGGGTAGAGTAGAAAATTGGTGGGTAAGTGGTAGTCAGGTACCTTTACTTTTATATTTTGTGGGATATTAATTAATTTCATGTATTTGATACTTAGTGATAGAGACCTGAAGAGGTTGGGAACATAGCCTACCTAATTAGGTAAAAATTTAGTCTTACTTGTTTATTCACTAGGCTTTATTATATTTTCATTATATTTTTTATGAGTCGCTGTGACACCCCAAGCTTCCACGGTTTGTTTTCCTTTGAATAATGTAATAGCTTGCATTGTACGCAACTTCAAGATTCTAACACACTATGACCAATCAAACTAGCTGTTATGAATAGTAATACCCACTTTTTGAAATTTTATAAATTTTATCCTTCAAAATGGAATTCATTTTTTTATTTTGAATATTAAAATTATCTTAGGGTGAATTTTTGTAATTTTTCTGAAAACATTCAATTTTTGATGAATAGTCAAAATACTAAATTTTAATTAAAAATAACTTTTTTAATCAAAATAATTTATAGTGTTAAATTATAAATTTGAATTGTTTTTAAGTATCATTAGATTATATTTTTATCATTTAATATAATTTATGTCATTGTATGTAATCTCACGATTAAACTGGACATAAACAAGTATCAATCTTTTAATAGTTATTATTTCATAAAAAAACGCTATTTGTTTTGACAATGAGAATTAATTTTAAATTAATTTCTACCACTTATGTGTTTTGAATTTAGAAAACTGGATTCCATATTTGGAATTAGGAGGTCCAAATTGTGTAAATATGTAACTTTTATTTTTATACATTAGGAATATTTACTTCTGTAAATATTTTATTTACCGTGGTTAAAGGTGTAAATCCATTAAATAAGGTTAAAAAATAATATTATAATAATATTAAATTATCCTAACACATATCATAACCCTATTATCTAAAACACTTCCAACCATGATCATCCTTGGGTTGATTTTGGGATCCCATGGAGCCACTTGGGAGTGATAATGACATTTTATATTAAATAATCTAAAGTAAAGACAAAAATAACAAAAGAAAATATCTTTTAGTAAAAAAAATTTATTTGAGGTTATATTATTGATATATTCAACTATAAATAGTAATTAGACAGAGAAAAATATTCCCTACATAATTGTATTTTATTTATATTTTTTAGACATTAAATAATTAAATTTATTTATGACCCAATGATGATGCAGTAATTACCATATTAATGAAAGATTAAAATAATTGATATTATAAATATCCAAATATATATAATTTTAGACTTTTAATGAATTAATCTAATTTTATAAGTAAATATAACATGTTAGGGCTGATTAAATTTATTTAGTTTGAAGTAATAAAGTTATTATAACTTTAAAAAAACAATTATTAAATAAGGTCAAAATTGACATAAATAACTTTTTAAAACAAATACAATATTATTGGTTGATATAAAAATACTAACAATCAAAGTTTCGACCAAAATAATTATATAATGATATGTGTATCATTAATGAACCACTTGGGGTTCAATTGGAAGTTTATAGTTAGTTTATTAACCACATAATATAAAAATACAAAGAGACATGGTAAATGTTAAACTATTTAACTAAGAGTTAAATCTAAAAGATAAGGTTAATACATTGAACCAAACTTGTATAAAACCTTTTGGTTGAGTGGTTTTCGACCAATCCCCACCTTATACTTTAAATAATTCATTTTGGATCCATTATAAAGCGAAAATTATTTTATTATAAAATAATATTTCAATGTTTTCCTAAGGTTCCCCTCACCCCTCTTATAAAAGGGAACTTCCACTTCTCTCAAATTCACACCTTCAAAGCCATTTGGATCTACCAAACCCGGCCAAAATATCCTCCAAACTATCCTCCCTTTATTCTAGAGGTTTTCTTTCGTCAGAAAGATAACCTAAGGAGCCCTTTTGATCAAGTCAAAAGGAAGAACCCAAAGAAGAGGTAAATATTTCATCACCTCTTTCAATTTCTTTTCTTCTTCCACTTCCTCTTTCTTTGTTGTTTCTATTCTAATATAATAAATTCAGTATATTCTATATACTGGGATGTTATTATAAATATGGTACAACTATATTCATTATTTTATCCATCCTACGAATGGCATGTCACCATACGTGTGTACGTACGACTTACTGTCTCCACATCGTGGTGTAGTTGTTAATCAATACATTATTATTTGGATTGGTATAATAATGATGTATAACTGATGTAAATAATAAATATAACATGCTATTTATTCTGTATATATTATATTCTATCCAATTATATACAATTTTAATATCAAAATAATGATATTGTTGCTCGTGTGTACGTATGGATTACCGTCTCCACGAACACGATGAGATTCATTACCCATCGTATCCATTCAAGACTAATTTTTATTTAATGATTAAAAATAATGTTTAAAGACTTAATATCATTTTGAATATTAATAAGATACATCCTATTCATAATAAACATTACTTACGTAACAAAGCATATAAAGAAAAATGAATCAGTTAATACCTGAAACGATGATACTACTGAAATATCATTAACAAAGCAATATTAGAAGATCATATATGATATCATATTAATGTATATGGTTCTTTTATAATTTAATAATTATTATTTCACCATTATACAGGGGTTTAACCTAACCTCAGCCAAGGATAAGTACAAAGTAAGGGGTTTCTTATCTCACTTTTAATTCCCTGAGATTTTCATTGTTCGCTACTTATTTATTGCATGTGGTGTATTGCATACTGTCATTTGATATATATTATCATGATTCTATTTATATTCACGGTATTCTGTGAATTATTTGGTGGTTATTAACTTTTTTCCATACGACTCGATTGATTACAATATGGTAAGTGGATTTCATCACATTTCTTATTCCCGTGAGATTCGTGCTATATTGCCACTATTTCTTTTTTCTGTGGTGTATGTACTGACCATGATTTTGTTCACTATGTAATATACTTCAATTTATGGGTATTTACATCTTCATTGTATGATGCTTATTTCATGGGCTGTATGTTTCGTAAATTACCAAATCGGTAAGGGAATTTCAAATTTCCATTTCCACTCATTGGGCTTTACGCATACTTCATTGATTATTTTACTCCATGATTATGTGTGGAATCACTATTTATTTTTTGTGTAGTCATTTCCACTCCCCTTTCTCTGGATATACTTTTGATACACATAATCACTCCATTGATAAATTCTCAAGTCATCGATATGAACTTGATAAGAGTAATTTTATCTCAATCTCCATTCATTGAGTTAAACATCCAATTCATTGGTGTTGTTTTTACAAGAATTTGTGTGAATGTCCTCAGATTGATTTACACTAAATGTAAAACCATATTTAGTGTATTTATAGTTTTCACACATAATAATGTCATTAATTTATCCGTAACCTAAGGACATGGTCTTTATAAGTGATTTCATCTCAACTTACATTCCATTGAGACTTCTTTGTTATTATGTGCCAATTTACTTTTATTTGGTGTATATAATGTACTTTGACATAATATATCATGAATACCTTTATTCTCATTATATTATTAAGTTTTTATTACCTAAATTATTTGTATTCAATTGTCTCTTATTTGGTTAGGAACTCTAACTAAAAAATCATTTTAAATGTTTTAAAAAATTATTCTTTTAAATATTTCTCACTTATGTCCATGTTTTAAAAATGGTTTTAAGGATTTATTTATTTGGCCATTAATTTTTTTAAATGTTAATTCCTTTCAAAATTTTCAAAGTGGTATGGGACACTTTTATTTAAAAATCTATTTTAAATGGATTCTTGATAAATAACGTGACTTTTAAATGTTTTCAAGAAAAGGGTGATATTTCTATCAAATAGCTTTGATGATTATTGTCATCTATGTCAATATCCTTAATTATTATTGATTGAGGTTAATTTATTATAATTCAATATTCCATATTGTATTTAATGAGTTATGTTTGACTGTGGATGTTCTATTTTTATACCATTCATGGTTTATGGTTAAAGTATTGACATTTCGTATGCTAGTTTAATACAAATGTTTATTTTATGTTTCATCATTTTCATATGAGGAATGCATTGGACTTAGTAAGTGACAGGTGGAGCCCGCTATAGCCCTTCGATGCATCGGTAGGTCTCAAGAGACAAACTAGTGTCTTGGCACAACACCTTGACAAAATCTTATTTTCATTCTTAGCACAAGGCCTTGACTATGTGGTTATGATGTCCGACATTATGCATTACATCATTATGAGATTAGCTATTGATATTTAATGTGGCTATTCGACTAGTAGAACACCCATGACTATGTTTTATTATGTCATTATTTACTCATCTCATATTCGGACCATAAAGTTCTCATGTTTATTATTCATTAAGGCACATGTTTTTAATTATTCACCATGACTAATATTTATGTTATATTCTACTGTATTTCTTACCCTGACTAAGCATTTGAGCTCACCCATTTTTTATGTTTCATTTTCCCAGTATATGAAGGAGTTAATTATGAGTGACTTGCAGGAATAATCTAGGTGGCTTGGATGTTTCTAATGGAATAATTTAGTGTTGTTTTTCTTTTCAAGTTGTAATATTGAACTTATGTATGTATCTTGTTTTCAATACTAAAAAACCGATTGGTCCTTCGGGACTTGATTCCTTATAATCATGCCAATTTATTAAAATAATGCACTGGCCTCTGCGTAATTGGGGTCAGGGCGTTACAGGATCTAAGGTGGATCCTACTAAGTCTACCTTTTATACTCACCCAGTGTCTATATAACCTATTTTATAGGCCCAAAAGATTTGTTTTGTGATCGATCAAGACATTACTACTTCGTGGAGTTTTTTAGGAACTGTTTAGAATTCAAGGTCACTTCTGAGGATTTTATTTTGGTACTTATAGATTATTATTATTTTTTAGTTGGTATAACATTACACACATGTATTGGAATCGCTTATTTTATTATGAGTCTAAGTTATTTAGAGTTCTCATATTGAATCTCATTCCTCATGATATCCTTATAGGTAAATGCCCCCATTCATTTGTGTATTATACCCTCGGTGCAAGTATCCAACCTATGGCCTATTGAAGGTAGAATTCGGCATCATTATATCCCTTCTCTGATTGCTAGCCTAGGAGTGGTACCTTCTGGGGAATAGGGTCATGAAAGACATGTATTAGATGTCCGGTTGAGGGACTGAATGAATTTTGGAGGTCAGAACTATAGAGTACTATAAGGGTTAGTTGGGAAATAGTGTCAGCTGAATTCAAGTTTACTGAGCCAACTAAGAGAAGTGATACTGGTTGTGGGGTGGATACCTAAGAAATGATCATACATCATTAGTGTTAGGTAGAAATGGGTAGAACTTGGTATTAGGTTGAACCTTAATTAATTAAATATTAAATATTACATATTATGAACTTAGGAGTCCCAAACAATTTTTTATTTGCAGTAATAACTCCTGTTTGAAATATTTTTCAGGTTCATGTTGAATATATATAGTAGAATGTGCAATTAGATCGTCGTATGTTTTAGGTTGGTGAAGATGAAATTAAGAGGAGGACACTTTAGTAATTTCAGTACCAAATTCCACTGAAGTATAAGAGATTCATTTTGGATTCAGTGACTGCGGACTAGTTCATGGAGGTAGAGATAACCTTCAGTTTGATCTGTTCTTAAAAAAAGAATTGGGTTTCATTGGAAGTGACAATGTAACATGGGGAATCCACTCATTTATTTATTGTTTTATTTGGGGATCACGAGGATTTTTTGGTTTCATGGAACATGTTTCATGATCATTTTTTAGATGAGTTTATTTATTCTAATGCAATGGAATCCAATCATTAGGAGCTTCTTACACTTCGATAGGGGAGATCTTGTGTACTGGAGTTTGGGATCTATTTCATGAATCTTCTCTGATATGATTCTGACCTTCTATCTTATGAGGAGCTAAAGATAGATCATGTTAATGATGATTTATATCCAGAGATCCAGCACGAGGTTACCCCATTTATGCAGTCGACATATGTTGGGGTACAAACAAAACTAGGAACTGTTAAAAGGGTGGTTGTTAGGACTAGATCTTAATTAGAGGGGAGTCATCAGGATTCTCTATGTAGTATAGTTTTGGTCCATGGTTCCCAGTTTCATGGGAAATGGGATTTCAGATAGATGTGGTTAGTACCCAACCTTCTTCATCTCATTTCACTTGGTTTAGTGGATCTCATGCCCCAAATAACGGATTATATATTTGTTTCTATTATGGATGAAATAGTAATCAGTGGAAGGTGCTCCAGACCTTTTTGGTAAAGAAATATGAATCTACCATTCTACTTCAATTTCTTCCATTATAGTAGTATTGGCTGAGGTAGCATCAATAGGGTTCTCTATCATATAAACAACATAGAGGAGACAGGGTAGGTAGAGGAAAACCACCTAGCTACCTACTATGAGTTATTTTGAGTACCTACCATGAATCTAAGGAACAAACCTCACATTCTTTTCATTTTTATCGATAATTATAAACAAACTTACTTCTTAAAATTATTTTCTCTAACTAATAGAAATATTTCTTCACATGTTATATTTTTTATTTACTGTATGCTATACTTTTTTATAGTTTTACTGACTGCATGTAAATTACTTCACAAAATCAGTATATTGTCTGAATGACCATTTGGACCACAAGGATAGTATATAAACCGAAAACACACTATAAGTATATGTTCACATAAGATCACATGGTCGGTATAGAGACCATGAGGTGTGTGCCTCGTACGGTCAGTAAATAACTTTAATTTTTTTGATGAATTGTATTTCTTATGAAAATCTATTTTATTGTTATTTTTTAAAAAATAATTATTGTAACTTTATTTAAAATGTTTTAACTATTTTATTAATTTTTAAAGTAAATAAATGTTATAATGAAAAATTTTATAATTTTTGAAATTAAATTTATAATAGAAATTCCTATGAAAATAATAATTACCATATTTTTCATTTCATGATTTTTTTTTATTTTTGAATTATCCATTTACCATGATTATATTTGAGCGTTTTTAATGGTTTTAATTTCTTAAATTACTATCATTTATTCAAAGAAATATATATTAGAAATTGTTTTAGTTATTTTAATGTAGGAATTATAGCGAGTCAATATTATTATTTATCACACATTTTGTATTAATAGTTAACATTATGTTTAATTCTTCTAAATATTTATAATCATTTTGAGGTGGTTTTAATTTTAGTAAAGTTTTATGAGAAGATATTAAAGATGACCATTGGTGATTCGTTAATAAAGAGTGACCAAGGCATACAGTAAAAGGGCTTCTACTTCAACATATAATGAATTTTTTAATTCTTATGATACTAAATATCTTATGGATAAAAAACGAATTTCTTCTATAACTACTATTCTATTGATATAATCACAAAATAACCGCAATTTTCAAATCCTTTCTATTAAAATGATTAAATATTAATAAAAAACATCATCTTCAACATTTCTTGATCTCTTCTACTTTCTCTGTATTTTGTTTTTATAATTTTATTTTTTTATTTTGTTCATAATTGTACTTGTATGGTTTGTTCCTTTAAGAATAAAAATAAATTCATGTATGTTGGTTATTGACATCCTAAAAGTAAGTACAGGGTTTTGATTCTCAAACAAAAGTCAAGTCACCAAATAGGATAAGAATCTTATAAAAAATCTTGGTTATGCCTTCAGATATTTTAAAAGGCAGAGTCTATAACAGCTTCTAACTCTTCCAAAAGGTAGTTTCTTAGTGGTTACCAATATTCTTGTAGATTAGATAAGGTTGATGAGTTTTCTAGGTTATTAATGATCTGAAAACTATAAAATCAATTTTTTATTTGCTTTTATCTATACTGCACTACATATATGAACAAAACACTCACTCAAGATTATTTAATTAATAAAACATTGATATTTTAAAAAAAATTAAAATACTATTGGCCCCACATGTGGTAACTATTTTCATATAGTAAGATTTAATAAGTTGAAAATTTATCGCATGAAAAGGTTACTCACATTTTGCATAGATCGAGTTTAACACCATCTTAAAAATGCATCACCTTAATTCTAAAAACAGGGGATAATTTCACATCATAAACCTATTGTTCACATCATGAGTTATGGAGGATAGATTCTTCTAACTCAAACCCTCATCCATTCATAATGAAAAATAATGGTTCATGTCATGAATTTTACTCTGTGAACCCCCCTTAATCTAGTTTCGAATAACCATTAAATCCATGAACTACAAACTCACATCATGAACTACTCTTCACATTGTGAATTCATCATGATTCTAAATTATAGCTCCGAAACTTTAATAAAACTACTTCAAGCTTCATCTAAGAACCAAATACTTAAAAAACATGAAATGGAATGAGATAGAAAGATCTGAGTCCTTACATCAGACACATCTCAAAAAATTATTTCCCCTTGAAATTAAAACCAAAACTGAAGATAAGGGAAGAAAAAAACGTCTTCCATACAACCACACCTCAAGATACCTCTCAATAATATCCTCCTCATGAGAACACAACCACATTGATTATAGGAATATGGTGAAAAACTAAGAAACACTCTACTGGGGTATATACCACTCAAATTAGAGAAAAGGCCCAAATAAAGCATCAAGGAAGAGAAAACTATTTCATAAGTAAGATAAAGGTTAACATAATCAAATAATTACAACAAAATAAGAATTAAGAATCAAATATATAAGGATAATGAGTGTTTATTTGTGACTCATGTTCCTAGGAACTCTCCTTCATGTCACTGTGTCAACAATATAGAAGAAATAAGGGAATGAAACGCTCTCATAACACCTTCTCCTAGAGGTTATAGATCATAAAAGCTACTGATCAAAGGTCACAACATCATAAACATTTATCTATCCACAATCAATACCATGAGAATCATCATGAAGATGGATTAAAATATTTGGCACCTAGACTAGATGATGAATCCAACTCATTTTTTAGGGAAGTTCTATCTCAGACACAATGTCTCTAACACATTCCAACACCTCAAAAGGTCCATCAAAATGAGGAGAAATATTACTCCCATGAACAAACCTTAACTTCCCATGATGAGTAGTCCACATAAAGAACACATAATATCTAATGTAAAAATCCATAGGCCTCCTCTTATTGCTAGCATATAATTTATGGTGATCCTTCACTACTTTCATCCTCTCACAAATCACCTGAATCATCATTGTCATTACTTTTACAAATTCTGAATTATGAATTAAGGACTCTTGGACCTCAGTCCAACACAAAAGAGAATGTAAATTTCATCCATACAAATCCTTAAATGGTGTTATACAAATGGTGTAGTGAAAACTATTATAGTAATCAAACTTGAATAAAGGAATATTTCTCACCCAAAAAACATCCACGAATTGGGAGACCAGAGCGCAATATGTCTTCAGGGGTATGGATGGTTCACTTTTTCTAATAATCTGTATGTGGATGAAAATATGTGTAAAGGAACAACCAAGATCCAAAATCATACTAAAGACCTCTCTGTGACCTAGAGGTGAAATGATCACACATGACGTGGGATATTGGGGAATATTTGTAAACTAGTGGGGAAGTGGTAGCGAGGAACCTTCAATTTTATACTATGTTATATATAATATGATTACCTATATGAAATAGTAGGTGAGAGATATTTTTTGATCCTAATAAATTAGAATAAATGATTAGTTGATGATTTAGTTTCACTTGTTTATTTACTGGGATTTAGTGTGATTTCTTTATCATTTTCACGAGAGGCTCCAAGGAGGAACTACTACAAATATGTCCTTTATCAGTGCTAGAAAAGTGCATTAATGGTGCTAAAAAAGTGGTATTAATCAAGGAAAAGATAAAAGGGAGTACCTTTTATCAGCGCTCAGAAAAGCGCTGATAAAGGATCCTTTTATGAGTGCTAAAAAGAGTGTTAATAAAAGGGGTATTTTATCAGGGCAAAAAGAAAGTGCTGATAAAAAGGTCTTTTATCAACACTTTTTTTAGCGCTTATAAAAGTCACCTTTTATCAGTGCTCTTTTTAAGCACTGATAAAAGTAAAAAAAATTAAAAAGAATATATAATGTGGGGGAGCTTTTAACAGTGCTTGACCCCCCCCCCCCCCCATCAGCACTAGGTGGACCCCCTCCCCCTTTCCCGCTTGTTTCCCTTCCTCGTGCATGCCCCACATGCTCGCACGGCCCTCCCTGCTTCTACCCAACCATGAACACGAGACCTCCCCCCTTGCGCGCATGCACCTTTACCACTAATCTATTTAGTTTTTTCTCCATTTAATGATATATCTATTTATATATATATATAGTTATATTTATTCATAAATTAATATAAATATATTTATCTGTATTAATACATATATATTTATTCATATATATATATATTTATTTATTTATTATTTATTTATTTGTATATTAATGTATATTTATATATATATATAGTTATATTTATTTGTTTATTAATATAGATTCATATTAATATAAATATATTTAGTTATATTAATACATATATATTTATTCTTATATTAATATATATATATTTTTATTTATTTATTTATTCGTATATTAGTATATATTTATATTTATTTATATATATAGTTATATTTATTCGTATATTAATACAGATTCATATTAATATAAATATATTTAGTTATATTAATATATATATATTTATTCATATATTAGTATATATATTTATTCATATATTAATTTATATTTATATTTATTTATATATATGTATTTAGTTATAATTTTTTATCTGTATATTTATTTGTATATTAATATATATTTATAAGATTAGTTTTAAATGCATTTATAAAATATGTTTTTTAGGTGTGTTTATAAATAAATACATACATACATACATACATATATACAACACACACACTCACAAAAACACAAACACAAACACACTCACACACAAACATATATATATTTACGAATAGATACATATATATGTGTATTTGAAAATCCATAGAATGTTAAAACGACCATAAATTCTAATCCAGAAGTCTATTTAAACTTCACAACTAGATAAATAGAATAAAATGAAACAATATTCAATATAATTTGTGGTATAGGCCTAGCATACATCAGGATCAGAAGTTATACCTGTTTGAATGTTAAAAAATTGGGGTATCCCAACTAAAAAATCAATTTTGGGGGACTTCTGGGCCATTTTGGGCCTCAAAAAATTTGAAAAGTGGTTCCTTTGGGTTATTAACGGGTATAGCTTGTCAGAAGCTTCGATTTGATATGTTGTAGAGCTCAAACGGACACCCAGATCAAAAGTTATGGTCGTTTGAAGTTTGAGTTACATTTTCAACTTATTTTAGATCTTTTATTATTATTATTTTGATTTTTTGTGTCTTCAAATTGTTATTAATTGATTATTAATCGAGGATTATTATCAAATTATTAATTAATAATATTTTTTAAAATATTTTAAGGCAATTTTCACTAAATTTCATATATATTAAATGTAATAGTGTATTTATACTTATCTAAAACATATTTAATATATATATATTATATTTATATCAATATAAATACACATATATAACAATACATTATTTTCATAATTTTTTTTTGAAATATAAACTTTATCAGTGCTAGAAAAAAGAACTGATAAAGCCCCCCTTTATCAGCACTACTAAAAAAACACTGATAAAGGGGCCCCCTTTAACAATGCTGATAAAGGAGGGGTCTTTATCAGTGCTAAAAAATGCACTGATAAAGGGTCGCTTTTAATAGATCTTTTTCTAGCACTGTTAAAAGTACCCTTTATCAGGGCTTTATTTAGCGCTGATAAATACTGGCACTGCGGAAACCCAGTTTTGTGGTAGTGAGGATCCTATTGAGTATACTTGTTTTTCTCACACAACAAATATATAAACTATTTTACAAGACTATAATACCTTGTTTATAACTAGGATATAAATTACATGCTCATGGATTTTTTCAGTTTCTATTTGGGATTTGAGGCCACTACTAATGATTTTATTTTGGTTCTTGTAGTTTATTTTCTAGTTGTTTCTTTTTTAGGACATTATATAATTTAAATTTGATTTTTAATTTTATTATGAGATGGAGTTGTTTATTATTCTCAACTTAGTTCTCATATATAATTTTATCTATAGATGGTAATTCCCCTCATCCATGTGTATGTTATACCCGCGGTCATAGTCACCATCCCATGGAATATTAGAGGTGTGATTTGGGTGTCATTATCTTCCTTATATGATTTTCATTCTATGAGGGGTACCTTTAGGGGTAGGGTTTGTGAAAAATTATATCTTTATATTATATCCTAAGGAAACTAAACAATATTACAAGGAAAACCCCTTTAGATAAATAATTTTGGTTTATCGGTGTCACACGTTTCTAGAGAGGGAACACATCTTAAAAGGAGATAGTAGGGGAACGATTGACTTCAATGAATTTAATTATCAAGATAAAAAGGAGTTGGAATGTGAACAAATTCCACCATACCCTATAAAAGAAGTAGTCATATTGACAAAAATAGTGCATAGAAGCACTAGAGAGGTTAAAGAACCAGAGTGATATGGTTTTCTTTTCACTGGTGATAGAAACTCGTTATTAGTTGAAATTTTTTAACCTTTATCCCATAAGAAAGTGTTAAGAATATAAGAAGCTATATCATGGAAAGAATCCATGAATTCTAAGATGGATTCTATATATCTGAACCAATTATAAGTTTTACCCGATTTGCCAGTATATGTAATGCTCCTTTGGGGAAAATGTTTATTCAAGATAAAACTTGATATGGAAGGTAAATTTGGCACCTATAAGGCATGTGTAGTGGATTAATGGTTTAATAAATGATAAATCATAGACTATGATGAAATATATTCAATAGTTGTTATAATGGAATCCCTAAAATTTCTTCTTTCCATATCTTTTTACCATGACTATGATATCTGGATGATGGATGTCAATATAGCTTTCCTTAATAGGAACCTTATAGAAGATACTTATATAACACAACCATGGGGTTTTATGACACCAAAGTACTCCAATAAGGTTTGAAAGTTGCATAGATCCATTTCTAGATTGAAGGATGCATCCAAATCATAGAACATTCACTTTGAAAATGCCTTAAGGGAATTTGGTTTCATAAATAATTAATGTAATCTATGTGTCTACATGAATTTTAGTGATACTATAGTCTTTTTACTATTAGTATATATCTATGACATGTTACATATTTGAAATTATATACCAATATTATGTAAAGTCAACACATAGTTGAATATACGCTTCCCCTAAAAGGAATTTTGTGATGCATCCAAAATTCTAGAGATCAAGATCACTCATGATAGAATTAAGTGACTACTTTGGATAAGTTAGGGTACATACATTAAAAAAATACTGATTAAATTCATTATGGGAAAATTCATATAGGAACTGGTTCCACTATCATATGGTATACATCTATCCAAGTAATGTTTTCCTCCAAAACAAGTTTAGGGATAGAGGATGAGTAGAATACCTTACATATATACAATAGGTTCCATCGTGTACTTTATGTAACATATCGGGTTTGATCTTTCCAACACCATAAGAAAGGGAGGAAAGTCTTAAATAAATCTAGGATAATTAAATTGGGAGACTTTTAAGAATATCCAAAAGTATCTCTAGCATAATAATGATATGTTCCCAGTTTATGGAGGAGATAATGAACTAGTCATCAAGGGTTATACAAATGCTTGTTTCCAAAAAGATTTATACTTTTTGAAATCGCAGTTAGTATAACTACACTGAATACAGTACCCTTGATCTAGTGGTTATTTTACTAAATTTTTACAATAAACATGAGATCAAGTTATACGGGATCAAGTTTTTTAATAGTCATGAGAGACTAGATAAATACATGATTCTCACATGATAATAAAAACATTAAATACAAATTAAAATTCTAGGAATAATTTTATTATTTTTTTAATGTATCCCAATAAAATTATAATTCTATAATTGGTACCCTAAGGAGAAAAAACATAATAAAATATGATCTTAGATGATTAATATGATAAAGTATACAATATGATCCATTAAATAACAAATAAAACATGAATAATTTGACAAAGATAAAAAAACTATTCAAATAATCCATATAACAAACATAATTAAAGGGGAATATATCCATTGATGACATAACATAAAAATTATCACAATGATAACAATAACTAATTTCATAATTTTGGAATTCATAATTACTGACATTATAATATTTCCATGAGGGATTTGTGCCAAGATGTAATATGTGAATAGGTAATGTATACAACATAATAAACAAATTAGTTTTTCTCATTAAACCTTCGGATGCATCAAGGGGCTATAATGGGTCCCTCCAATCACTTACTAAGTCTAATGAATTTATCATATGAAATAAATTAATAATAACACAATATATAATAAATAAAAAACACTCATATTTAAAAACTATGAATTTTTAATATTTACCCTAGTCAATAACTAGAATAACATGATCATAAGTTATCTATAAAAATAAGGTGAATGGTATAATTAGATAATATACCCTATGAAACATTAAAATCTATTAAAGGATATTTAAAAGGATAAAAATGACATTTAAATGTGTATTATAAATTCACTTTGATAATAAAAGAAATATAAATTTCTTTTGAAAAGATATTAAAAGTAAAAATTTCAAGAATATTGAGAAAGTTACTTTATTTGAAAATAACCATGGAAACTTGTAAAGTAAGATTCAAATAAAATAATTTTTACAGTGGTAGGAAAATATATTCATTTATAAAACTTTAACATAAAGACTCCTTTCACACTTTTGGTAAACAATCCAAAGTACTTCATTAGTAAAAGGATGAGAACATTCCTTTTAAAACTTTGTAAGTAAATCAAAATATAGTTTAAAATAACTTTAAACAATAATTGTATAATTGTAAAAACATTCATGAAATTATTTTACAGAATATGGATATGGGTGAGAATGATTATAAACCAAAAAATGAAATAGGTTTGGTTTTTTAAAACCATTTTCTAAGTTTTTAAAAGTAAAAAAGAGAGGAAAATTAAAGGGAAACACATAAAATCCATATATAACTATAATATAATAAAATATATAAAGCTTAAAATAAAAATGGAATATAATTATCCCAATATATATTTAAACATAGACAATCCGAAATAAAAATGAGATTGTAGAGTAAACCCTTGTCTTGGATTTCTTCTTGGAAGGAAATTTTCCAACCTCTTGTATAATAAACTTATATTAATTATTTAATTACTTAATAAACTTTTTTAGGTTTATTACCTTATCATAATACAATTTATTCCATTTATTACCATGTCTTATATAGTTACTAAATTGGTTAAGTTCATGTCAGGTGTTTTGAGGATGTTTGGTTCATAATACCAAAACAACATTCATAGATTGACCACAATCAAATGGGTCACTGATTCACAATATACAGATTATTAACCATTCCATATTTATAATTTTTATACATTAAATACAATTTTAGGTCCAACCATGAAATTGGGCATTAAAATTGAAGCATTTTACTTCATGGAGACATTAGTCTGTATGTACGAATAAACAACATTTTCTTTTTTCTAATTGATGAAAAAGAAATGATATACATGCAGGATTAATTTTACATAATCAAAAATATATCATAAATACCATACTTATTCATTAATTTAATTTTTAATTCTATCCATATAAGGATGAAACGAAAACCCAATCCCATCACTTCACAGAGGCGGTAGGCCATGCGTACACACGAGTAGCATTATCATTTTCCAATAGTTTGAAAAAAAGAATAAAAAGGGATGTGTCTTACACATAACAAAATTTTAGTATATTATAGATATTATTTTTATTATATAATCATGTTTATGATAGGTTTTAATTATTTATAAGAAGAAATAAACTTGAAAAAACTTGATTAAAAGTTATACCTCTTCCTCAGAAAACCTCCTTTGACTTGCACATTCAGCCATATTAGTTTTATCTTTTGGTAAGACTGGGACCTTTATTATATGATTATGATAGCTAAAGAATAATTTTTTTATGTATTTTTATATTCATGTCGTTCAAAATAATTGAATAAGAGAGAATACGAGGTTTTCGTTTATAAGTGAGGGGAGTATCACACTTGTAAATAACCTTAATATAAATTAATATAAATGTTTTACTCAAATGAAAGTTTAACCAAATTGATTTATTTATAAGATAATTTGAAAATGATTATAAATTCACTCATCGAATAAAATTTAAACAAGTTTTTAGGATATTCTAAACCTTATCTCTTAGTTTTAACTCCCTCATTAACTCTTTTAAAAAATACTGAGGTGAAAATGTTACCAAAGTTACTATCCGTTAAGAACCAAAATGAAATTTTCATTTTTAAAAAATTGAATCAATTGATTAAAAATGTGAAATAAATTTTCTTTGATTAAATTTATATAATTGGTTAAATTTAAATTTTAAACAAGTACTTGTATTTCGATGAAAAATAATTTAAAAAAAAAACCCATTTTTAAGCATAAAAATAATTTTATACCAAAATAATTTAAAATTTTTATTCACATGGAATTAATTGAATTATTTTTAAAAAAAATATAGTAATTTTAATCTAAAACCAAATGAAAAATAAAAAAAATCTTATGAGTACTTTCTTAGAAGACAAGAACTAAAATATGTTTTATTTGAATAATAACATTACTTAGATTTTCAAAATGTCAATCATAGATTTCTAAGTATAATATTATATTTTTAGAGAAATTATATTAATTATTAAATATTTATTTTGAATTTAAAAAAATGTTTCAAAAAATTTTAGGTCAATATTATATCATGATGATGCAATAAAATTGATCCTATCTGAAAAATCAGTACTTTTCACTATTCAACAAAAAATATACTATTTCTAAAAAATATCAAAAATTAACCCAAATATAAATTCAACCTTATGAATATAATAATTATATAAATATTTTCAAAATAAAATTATACAATTTTGAAATTTTACTCTTAAATATAACAATGAACTATTTCTATAATAATGAGAAAATAATAGGATTTACTTTGGGAAATAGTCATGGAATGCCATTTTTTCCTGTTATATGACTATATTGGGTGTTACATTATCCCCACATTAATTAATTTCACCCTTGAAAAGGTTTTAAATTTTAGTTCTTAAAAATGTGTGTAATATTTCCTCATATTTTTTTTTCATGCACCCAAGTTAAATCCTTTAGTTTGGGATATCTCCAAAGAACCTTTACGAGAGGAGTTGTCTGATTCAGAAAAATTCTATCTCTAGTTTCAAGAATTCATAAAATTTATTCTTTATAAGATAAACTAGATTCTAAATTTATTCCTTGATATGAAAGTTCATTTCATGGATCCAACAATTATTTTCTCATTGAAGAAAAATGTAAAACATCATGTACCTTATAGAGGTTGGGTGGCATATCAAATCAGTAAGCCATAACTCAAATTATCTCTAAAATTTCAAAGGGCCTAATATAACTTGGATTAACTTCCAATTTTTATAAAATATTATATCTTCCTTATATGGATACATATTTATGAATATGTCATCCCACACTTTATATTCCAAGTCTTTTCTTCAATTACCAGCATAGTACTTTTTTCTAATTTGAGTTGCTTCAATATGATTCTCAATAGCTGATACTTTCGTAGTTATTTCCTCAATAATTTCTAGGCCTACAACCATTCTTTCCATAACTTCATCCCAATAAGTTAGAGTATAAAATTTATGTCTCAAATGGTTTCATCTGGATACTGTAATGGATGCTATTATTGTACACATATTCTACCAGAGGTAGATATTGATCCCACATACCGTTATTGTCAAGTGATAAAGATATCAATATGTCTTCTAGGGTTTGAATTTACCTTTTAAAATTCCCATTAGTTGGTGTATGATAAGAGGTTCTCAAATTTATCTCATTTTTTGATATCCTATTTAATACTCTTAAATAATGTCAATGTGAATTGATCATCACAATCAGATACAATTAATAGATATAAATGAAAAATTCTCATAACCTCATTAATATGGAGTTCAGTAAGGCGCTCAAGGGGTCGATATTAACTTATTTATAGGAAATGTAAAGACTTGGTAAAGCAATAAAAAATTACCCATATTAAATGATTCTTCCTAGGAGTATTTTGGAATTACAATAAGAAAGTCCATTATAACATTATCCCACTTCAATATTGGTCAATTAATATGTACAATGATGCCCTCACGGTATTGTATTTCAAATTTAACCTGCTGGAAAACCAAGAATCTGGACATCATGTCCATAATTTTCCACTTCATATTATCCCACTAGAAATTTTCTATTAAATAGATATAAATATTTGAGTCACTATGGTTTATAGTGAAATTTGAGTTATGTGATTCATTTAGTATCTCCCTTTTTAGATCTGATAGGGGGTAACATATAACCACTTTCAAAATATCTATAGGTTTTGGGCGTAGCGGAAGCGCGTTGGTGGGTGTACCCAAGTTTACTTTTAGCGTTAACAACGATAAATATGAGATCCATCACGATAAAAAAACTCCATATCTTTAGAATAGAATGAATAAAGAAAAAGAAAGAGGGGAGTCCTAGAACCATAGATAGGATCAACATATGTTAGTTATAATTAATTTAATTAATTGACAGGAATTACATTGATGGAATTATTTCTTAATTGATGTTTCTGGTCACAATCCGATGTGATCCATCATTGGATTATAGAATCCAAGTGCAGGATTCCTCTAGTGGGGATCCACATGTGCTCTACGTATCTCTGGATGTCACCAAAGGGATCTCCAGATGATAGCGCGGAAGAGCCTTTGCTTGCAATGTCCGCCTTCAATCGCCTTGATCGGGTGAAGGATGATATATCTCTCGTAGCTTGAGAGTGTTATTAGAAGAAAGGAATTCACTCTTGTCTTGATATCATTCTCTAGATCCATTGTTCTCTACCAAAAAAAATTTCTAGGCTAATGAGAATTATATAATTTGGATTTTAATTACATAGAATAATAAAATGAATTAATTACCCCAAATCATTTATTCATTTCATTTAATTCTTAGTAATATTCCATGTATAATAATGACAGTTGACTATTATTATTACTTTAAATGCACCCAGTTAATTACACTTAATATTATTTATTTTAATAAATAATATTATTTATCATAAATTCCCAAAAAAAATACATGGCATGTACTTTTGTTTTTCCATTTTTCCTTATTTCCTCCACCACATTTATTAGTCCTTGAATAATGGAAATTAATTTCTCAAATAAATATCACTGCATTAATCACTAATAAATATATTATTTCTCCCACAATATATTCTATTGAATAACTAGTTCAAAATAAATGAGATCAGATATCCTTAAATAATTATTAAACCATAATCGGGAATAATGTTTATTCAACTTGTTAAATTAATATTTAACTGAGATACTTGGACACACTTAGTGTGTGACCCTCTAGGCCTCTTTGTCAGTGGAATTAGGAAAATCCTACCTAAATTCCATGGTTAGTGTCTAAAAACACACCAAGGCGCCCATAGATAAAGAAGTTAATGTCACAATGATGTGTCACCTCCTACGAATACTTACTATGTAATATACTCCCTTTGTCTCGATATCATGAATCAAGTGGGTTGCATGCTAGTGCCATCAACACATGTGCTCAATTATTCCTTCTTTGAATTTTCATAATTGAACATGCCCATTACTCATCATGGCCATGGATTTATTTAGGATATATCAATTCCATTAAAGGGCCTAAGATATCAACTTCCATTATGGAACAGAAGGGACATATCCTTTCTCACATTACCTATTAATGCAGTATTACTTGTAATGCACCAAACATATCCTACCTCTATGAGAACAGTGTGTTGTCACATTTTTCATCAATAAATCTATGTGTGTGAGTTGTAATACCCATTAATAATAATCTTAAAGTCTAAGGACCAAAACACACGTTAGAAGATAGGAACATCCAATGACACTATGAAATGTGGATTAATTTCTGGCAGGTCTTGTTCTCATAATATCCTCCTAGATATTACCATGGGTGCACACCATGATAAGGTGACTCAAAGTTTTATGATTCCTAACCCCTAATGTCCTGTATTATTTGTGTCCCTCAAATAACATCATCTGGCCACAGAACATATATTAAAGAACAATGTTATGGAACTTCCGGGTTCTCATCATAGCAGGGACTGGCTATGACCCTTTAATGCAACAGCTATCCTTAGGACATTATCACATGAATTGTTACGCAGAAGAACAATAAAGATGTGATAAGGTATTTATTAATGAATAAAGTACAAAGTAGTTGGTTCTAGGCCACCAACTCCACCAGACACCCACTTGGACTACATCCAACTACTAATAACCTTTAACCAGCTAACTCTAATATGATATTCATTCATCTTCTGAGACATGCCTTCAGTCATGGGGTCTATCACGTTCTCTTCTATGGACACTCTACTCACTAAAAATTCACCCCTTTGATAGAAAATACCTCAAGAGGTGATACTTCCAGAGTATGTGATTTGTCCGTTAATGTGACCATGGTTCTTTTGAAAGAGCCACCACTGCAATATTATCATAATAAAATGTGATAGGATATTTATTTCTATGCACCAAATCATGTTCCTAGACAAAGTTCCAAATCCAAATGGATTCCTTGGCTGCATCAGAAGCTGCTATATATTCAGACTCTACTGTAGAATCGGTTAAAATGGGTTGCCTTGAACTCTTCCTGCTCACAGCTCCTCCATTGAGATAGAAAACATATCCAGATTGCGATTTCATATTATTATGATCTATCTGAAAACCTGAATCAGCATAACATCTGATGACAAGCTCCTCTTATTCTCCATACACCAAGAAAATATCCTTACTTATTTTCAGATACTTAAGGATTGTCTTAACAGCAGTCCAATGTTGTTCTCCTTTATCAGCTTGATATCTTCCTACCATGCTCTCTGCATAGGAAACATAAATCCTGGTACATAACATGACATACATGATGGATCCCATTTCCAAATTTTATGGGATCTTACTCATTGTATATTTCACTTATTGTGTCTAAGGAAATATTTTCTTATAAATATATAGGCCATGTGACACTATAACCAATCCCCTCTTGGATTGTTCCATAATAAATCTCTTTAGTATCAGGTCAATGTATGTACCCTGACTTCATCTAAGAATCCTTTTGGATCTATAACAAATAATCTTAATCCCTAAAAGGTAGGCTTCTTCACCCAAGTCTTTTATGTAGAAACACTTGTTCAACCAGTCATTAACTGACTATAAGACCAATACATCATTTCCAATAAGAAATATGTCGTCAACATATACTACTAAGATGACGACCGCATTCCCATAAAACCTCTTATAAACACATGGCTCGCATTCATTCTTAATGAAACCAAATTCCTTTATGGCTTCATCAAATCAAATTTTCCTTGAACTGGATGCTTTATTTAATCCATAAATGGATTTCTGTAACTTGAAAACCCATTTGGATTCAGCTGGTGTCACAAAACCTTCTGTTTGTGTTATATAGACATCTACATAAAGGTTCCCGTTAAGGAATGTTGTTTTTACATCCATTTTCTAAATCTCATATTCATGGTAAGTTACTATGGAAAGTATGATTCTTATGGGTTTAAACATGGCAATTGGCGAGAAGGTTTCATCATAGTTAATTCCTTGATGTTGTTTGAATCCTTTGATCACTAGCCATGCTTTATAGGTGCTAACTTGACCTTCCATGTTTAGGTTTCTCTTGAATACCCATTTGCATCCAATAGGCATTACATCAACTAGCTCATCGACCAGAACCCAAACTTAGTTCTGATACATGGAATCCGTATTAGAATTCATAGCTTCTAGCTATATTGCATCTTCTGATCTTTCTACTTCTTACTTCTAGGAGATAGGTTCATCATTTTCCAACAATAATGATTCACCATCCTCTGGGACTAGGAAACCAAATCTCTCTGGTTCCCTTACCTCTCTAGAGCTCCTACGCAGTACTTGTGTTTCTGGAACCTCTTCCATGGGGACTTGTGGAACTTTTTCCTGTACAAACTCTTATTCAACTTGAGCATCAACTTTGTTGAAGTCAATCTTTCTCCCACTATCCTTTTTGAGGATGTGATCCCTCTCAAGAAATATGGATTGTCTGACGACAATCACTTTCTTGTCTGAAGGGTTATATAGGTAATATCCTTTCATTTCATTGGGATATCCTATAAAGATATACTTCATGCCCTGAGGTGCTATTTTGTTTCTTAAGAATGCCTTAACAAATTCCTTGCATCCCTATACATGTGTGTTCAAAAAACTGGGGTTCTCTCCATTACATAACTCAAAGGGAATTCCATTTTCTGCCTTAGTTGGTACTCGATTTAATTTGTATGATTTAGTTTTTAATGCATATCCCCAAATAAATAATAGAAGATATACATGACTCATCATCGAACTCACCATGTCTTACAAGGTGCGGTTCCTCCTTTCACTAAAACCATTCCACTATGGTCTATAAGGAGGAGTGAGATGAGATAGAATCCCAGACTCCCATAGAAGATCGTTGAGCTCTTGGTTAAGATATTCTCCACATCAATCCAATCGATGATTTTTTATCTTCTTACCAAGATGATTCTCTACTTCATTCTTGAATTCCTTAAATTTCTCTAAGGATTATGACTTATACCTAATTAAGTAGATATATCCATATCTACTCAAATCATCAGTAAAAGTAATGAAGTAATAATATCCACATCTAGTTTCTACAGGAAATGGTCCACACACATCCTTGTACACCAATCCTAAAAGCTCTGTGGCCCTTTCACCCTTTCCACCGAAAGGCGACCTGGTCATTTTTCCTTGTAAACAAGCATGACATCTATCAAGTAGTTTTAGATCAGTAGAGTCCAAATAGCCATCATGGTAGATCTTTTTCAAGCGCTTCTCGTTTACAAGACCGAGACGGTGATGCCACGACTGGGTGGTGTATGGGTCATGTGAGTTTGTTTTGTTATCGATTTCCAACACTTGGTTTTTGGAATTTAATACATACAAACCATTATTTAAATGTTCCATACCATAAAATACATTGTTCTTATAAAAGAAGAAACCCTTATTTCCAAAATTGAAAACAAATTCATCCATATGAAAACATGATAAAGAAATTATGTGTTTCGTAACACTAGGAACATAATAACAATTATGTAAAACCAAAATCATCCCAGTTGGCAATGAGAGGTGGTAATCACCAATGGATAACGCAGCCAGCCTTGCGCCATTGGAAGCTCAAAGATCCAACTTTCCTCTATTAATCATTCTAAATCTACTTGGTTCCTGTATTTGAATACAGATGTGATCCCCACAAGCTGTATCTAATACCCAATGCGTAGAAATTGAAAGATTACATTGGATAATGAATGCACCTTTAGCATCCCCATGCTTATGTGTGAAGTTCCTCTTCTTCTGTCCTTGCTTTCTACATGAAAAACATACCTCATCCCATTCCGTGCCCGGCCTCTAGATATTCCCCTTCTTGGAGGGACGGTCCTCAGGGTCTTCAAACCATTTATAAGTCCTTGTCACATTTGCCTTGTCCTTCCTTTTCTTATTCACCATAAGGACTGCAGGTTTGTCAGGCCCCATATCCTTATCTACCTGGAGAATTAAGGTCAGAAATTACAATAGACTCTTCTCATTGTTTCTCAAGTTATAGTTGACAATAAATATAGAGAATGTCTTGGGTAGTGATGATAGGATGAGATTTGCATGCAACTCATCCGAGAACTTAATCCCTAAGATGTCCAGGAATTCAATGTAGAAAATATGATTGACTGCATGAGGCCCATATGGCACATACTCTTTATTCTTAGTTGTAAAAAAAGTGTTGGAGATCTCATATCTCTCCTGTCTCGCCTTCTCTTGATAGAGATCCTTAAGGTGAGGAATCAAGCTATATTCGTCCGTGTTTTCATATTGCTTCAAGAGATCATTAGACATGGATGATAGCATGAAACATTAGACATATGTGGCATCATCCATATGTTTCATATAGAGAGATAGTTCCTCATCACTGGCCTCTTTCCTAGGTGCAAATAGAATAGGCTCTTCTAGCACATACAATTTCTTCTCATGGTGAAGGATGACGTGTAAACGTCTCTTCCACTCTTGGAAATTGGTGTCGGTGAAAAGGTTTTCATTCATGAGTATGGTTCGCAATGATAGGTTTAAAGTCATTTGTCTTGATGTTTCAATAAATTAATATGATCAAAGATTTAGTACTTTATTATGATAAATCTGAGGCAAATAAATAAATTAATACTTATTAGTCTCCCACTATTTTATCAAAATATCATAGCCCTCAACATTCACTTTGGAATATTATGTTGCCTGAATATTCTCGTGTAAAGGATCTATATTTTCATTTGCATTACCCTAATTAGGGTTGGTCAAGCAACTTTAATGGTTTTATGTAGGCATTAAAAATTCCAACTACATAAACTCACGGCTCCTTGATCCACTGAGTGGACTCCCAAATCCTAAAATCCTTTTGTTTTGGATTTCCTAAACCTCTGCCTATTGGTCACACCAAGTCTTGTTGTGGCAGTCAACCCTTGATGTGAACCATGTCATGTAAACCCAAAACATTGAATTATAATTCTCCGATAATTGAAAGCACCCCAACTAGGGTTGGTCAAGAATTTTGAACTGTGGTTCAATTCTAACCAAGATTATGGAAGGATATACTGACTTAATATTTCTTTGAGGGATTTTATCCTTATACATAAATTTCCATTTTATTATATTTGATTACATTATTGTTAATATTAAGTGGGATATATTTAAGTGATTAACCATGTATAAGACAATATTTTACGCATAATCCGTTATTATTTTAGTTCCATCTTACATGCTTGTATAATTCATTAATTGTGTGATCGTGAAAACACACCCACAATAAATAAACCATGAAACTGACAGAAATAAAATAAATGGTATGATCATGAGATTTTTCTATTGGTTAGTTTATCAAGTGATTGATAAACTAACCCAATAAATATGGGATAAACACATTAAACCTTTTGGGTTTGTTTTTACAGCTTTTTACTTGTCCACCTTTGTATCTCATTGGATTGGTTTTACCTTGGATCCTTACTTGAGCCGCCTTCGCTAGCTTAGGAGCTCCATCCATTACATATGATTTTATCTCACACAAAGGTGAGAGGTAAAATGGGGTTTTACATAAAAGAAACATTGGTCACACATTCCCTACATGTTAATGAGGAGAAGGCTCACAGACCAACAAATTTAATTTCAATAAATAAATTAAAAGAAACCATTCACATAAAAAGGACTTGGTCTAGATCATGATCATCTAAGCATGAAACAATATTTATGTATAAATAAAACTATCATTCAATTCTTTAATCATTCTTATTTGAGAAAAATCAAGCTCGAATCAATTAATTATATTTAATTAATCAATCCTTTAATCCTAAACCCCTTTTTATAAATTTCCTTGATATTCCCATTAATCTTAATTTTAAAAAAATAAATTCATTTAAAATTATCGTTGTACATAACTTGTACTTTGGAGTCAACCAGGTGAATTCCCGTTCATAACTACCCAATGAGTAGAAATGAACATTACACAGATGTTAAACTAAACACATATATATAAAACACCTATAACGTGTTGTGCCTTATCTTTACACTTGCACTATGGTACACATCTCAAGGGTTTGTATAATATAATAATAAATTTAATAAATCTGTGTAATTTGGATGAGTACATTCCATGTAGTTCTGACTACATGGCGTGTACTTTTGTTCACCATCCATCCAAAGTACATGATTGGGGACATGGTGTGTAAATGTACTTCAAAATTATTCAGATTATATAACGTGTTTAGTGGGACACACTCCGTTTAGTATCCACCTCACACGGTTTCCAATCGGGCGAGCTGTGTATGGGGTACACGGTCTAACCCTAACCCGAAGGGACTACACGCTATGTTCAATGATCCACAAGGCGTGTAATATGGAAACTGTGTGCCACCAGTTCCTGGTCAACACACAGAGTCATTCAATTCATAGAAATACTCCAACACATGACCTGATTTGGCAGACTAGTCTGATGCATTGAATCTTTAATACACGATGTGTACTGCCAAATACACGCTGTGCATTCTGGTGTTGTATGACCAGGAACATTTGAAACCTCAAGATGAGATTTTTTTAATTTATTTTAATCAAAATTAAAAGAAAAATTCATTTCTATATCGTGAATGAGAAATGAGAGAGGAGGAATATATCTTGAGATTCAGATTTAAAGAACAATTAAATTCAATTTAAACAACTAAATTATTATATATGTAAATCACCAACAAAAAAATAAATAATTATAATCAACGATATGACCCCTATGATACCACATGTAGGTTTTGGGCACGGTGAAATCACATTGGTGGGTGTACCCAACTTTAATTTTTGCATTAAAAATGATCAATCCGAGATCCATCATGATAATAAAACGCTGAATCTTTGGAATATAATGAAGATAGAAAAAGAAAGAGGGGAGTCCTAGAACCATAGACAGGATCATCATATGTTTGTTATAATAAATTTAATTAATTGACTAGAATTACTTTGATGGAATTATTTCTTCGTTGATTTTTCTGGTCACAATACGATGTGATCTGTCATTGCGTCGTAAAATACAAGTGTAGAATTCCTCTAACGGTGATCCACATGTGCTCCAGGTATCTCTGTACATCGCTAAAGGGATCTCTGGGAGCTATCATGGAAGAACCTTTTCTTGAGATTTCCTCCTTCGCTTGTGATGTATGCCTTTGATCGCCTTGATCCAGTGGAGGAGTATCTATCTCTCAAATCTTGAGAGCGTTCTTGGAAGAAAATAATTATCTCTTGGCTTGAGAGTTTTCTCTAGATCCATTGTGCACAACAAAAAAAATGGCTAGGCTAAAGAGAATTATGTAACTGGGATTTTAATTACATAGAATAATAAAATGAATTAATTACCTGAAAGCATTTATTCATATTATTTAATTCATAGTAATACCCCATGTCTAATAATAATAGTTGACTATTATTATTACTTGACATGCGCCCAAATAATAACACCTAATATTATTTAGTTAAATAAATAATATCATTTCTCATAAATTCCCAGAAGAAAATACATAGCATGTACTTTTGTTTTTCCATTTTTCTTTATTTCCCCCACCATATTTATTAGAAATTGAAAAATGGCTATTTATTTCTTAAATAAATATCATTCCATTACTCGCAAATAAATATCTTATTTTGCCGAAAATATATTCTCTCAAATAAATAGTGTCAAAATAAATGCGATTAGGAATCCTTGAATAATTATTAAACCACAATAGGGAATAATCTTTATTCAAAATTTTAAATTAATATTTAAATGAGATACCTGGACACACTTAGTGTGTGACCCACTAGGCCTCTTTCTCAGTGGCATTAAATGGATCCTACCTAAAGTCCTAGATTATTGTATAGAAACATGCCAAGGAACCCATAGAGAAATAAGTTAACACCGCAATGAGGTGTCACCTCCTATGAACTCTTACCATGTAATATAATCCATTTGTCTCGATATCTCAATTCAAGAGGGTTGCATGATAGTGTCATCAATCCATGTGATCGATTATTCATTCTTTTACTTTCCAGAATTGAACTTTCCCATTCCTCACCATGGCCATGGATTTATTTAGGCTATATCAATTCCATAAAAGGGACTGAGATATCTACTTCCATTATGGAGCAGAAGGGACATATCCTTTCTCTCATTATCTATTAATGCAGTATAACTCGTGATGCACCCAACATATCTTACCTCACTGAAAATAGTGTGTCATCATAGTTTTCATCAATATATCTATGTGTGTGAGTTTCAATACCCATTAATAACAATCTTAATGTCTAAGGACCAATAAACACGTATATAGATAGGAAGATCCAATGACACTATGAAATGTAGACTTCCTACTGGCGGGTCTCGTTCTCATAATATCCTCCTGGATATTACCAAGGGCTCACACCATGAGAAGTTGACTCAATGTTTTATGAGTCCTCACCCCTAATGGAATATATTATTTATGTCTCTCAAATAACATCATCCATCCACAGAACATATATTCTAGAACAATGTTATGGCACTTCCGGGTTCTCATTATAGCAAGGATTCATTATGACCCTTTAATGAAACAGTTATCCTTAGGACATTATCATATGAATCTTCACTCAGAAGAACAATGAAAATGTGATAAGGTATTTATTAATTAATAAAGTACAAAGTAGTTGGTTCTAGGCTACCAACTCCAACAAAATCAATACTCAATATTTAAATATGAATTTTATAAATTTCACATCATTAAATGATTCAATATTCTTTTTAAGTCCTTATCATCTATCTGGGACATCTTTATCATTTCTAGAAAAGATGGTTCAGAAATTTATTAAAAAATGAATGATGTTTCTCCTTTTAGAAAAATTTACCACATCTAACTTTACTAAATCCTGGAAAATATATTCCTTGTTAATTCTCAACATAGATATAACTCTTTAGTCCCTCCAACTCAATGCATTTTATACCTTATTTTCCTTAACAAGGTGTTAGCATCTCAATAAATCGTACTCCTTGAGAAATTATAACCATATTATTTGCCTCATATTGAGTTCTTTATAAGAGAATATGTACATAAAATTTTTGTGGTCTATATATTTCACATATTTCACCCTAGAAATAGTTTCCATAGATCTTAAAGGAAAATATTATAGCTTCAAACTCAATATCACGATTTGGATAGTTTTTTCATGAATCTTCAAGTTCCATTATTTATAATCAACCACTCTATCATTTTCTAAAATTAAAAATTCCATACACCATCCTAGGTACCCTTGTAACCCCATAACTAGACTGGTCCTACCATGACCCAAAGGGCATTCCAAATCCTCACGGGTTGGAAACTAGCACCTGGCATCATACAAAATGAAAGTGGGAACAAATTTTTCCACTAAAAAAGAAGAATTAAGATAAACAATTAGTATACATACAAGAAAAACTCCACTGGGAGATTTGTACTAGAAGACTAACAGGCATGAAAACCCAAAGTAATATAAAAAAGTAACCAAAAAGGAAGATAAAAATCCCATGTCCCAACATACCCAACTCTCCTAGTTCATAGATCAATATCTAGAACCACCTATAGGTTGTGGTTTTCTCCTTTAACCTAGAAGTATATTATCTAAAAAACAGAAGGTACACGTAGGGTGAGAGCTAAAATTATAGTAGGGTTTCACCAAGGATTCCATAACAATATTTCAATATTATATTAACCAAATAAAGTGCTTTAAAATTTTAAAATAAATTGTTTTGGAACTTAGAATTATTTTAAAAAAATAATGATTTACATTTCAAAAGATGAAATTACATTTTAAATTCATTATACACATTTCAAAATAATCTAAATACTTTTAAAAATAGTCCTTTACAAAAATAACTCAAATAAACACTTTTATACAAAATATTTTATATTAATTCACAAGGCATGTAAAATAGTTTTCAACAATGGAAAACATTTATATCTCATACACAAACAACATAGCAACATGTCCATCTATCAAGAATTATGACAGTTTCTGGTTATGGAATTTTCACATGTTAATGTGATAAACTACAATGTTTACACACATCACTTGGCAGTGGAAATTAAGGAATCATATATGACCCAATGGGGATGAAAGATATCCAAAACAATATTTTATTAGTGTTTTAAAGCATCAATATATTTCTAGGGAAATTCCAAACTAGAATTTTTTTTTCAATAACTCACTAACTACCCAGGATTACATGTTATCTAGTATAATTCATTGATGGGAACTTTATTTTAAGCATCCTTAAAATACAATTAAGTCTCATTCCTCCATTTCAAAAATGCCAATTTCTATTTAAAACCCAAAATTAATTGTTAATAAAAAACATACCTTTTTCAAGTAAAAACCCTAAGGTTTCTATAAAAACATTTTTAATGCATTTTTCAAAAATAATAATTTGAAATCAATTCACAACTCAAGTTCACAATTCACTTTCACAATTGAATTCAACAATTTAATTACAAAAAAATTTACATCAATCTCACAAAAAAACCCAAATTTAATGGAATTGGGGTTTTTCACAATTTTTCCATTAAACCCATTTCATAATTTAAATTTAACAATTTAAATTTCATTAATTTAAAAAAACAAAACAATTCAATGAAATTGGGGGTTTTCAAATTTCATGCAAAAACCCAGTTTTAAAACCCCTATTCAATGGAATTGGGTTTTTCCAAGAAACCAATTGAATTAAATTTAATCAAAATCAATAAATTTAATTTGATTAAAAAAATTAGATTAAATAAATAAATTTAGGGTTAACAAAAATTGGGTATCATAATGGAACCACATACCTCAAGATCAACATATCTCAATTCACCAAACCCGAATAGGGATTTGTCAACAAAGAACAACGACCATAGAAATTGTAATCAAACCTAGGTTTAAGACCAAAAAATAGAGGTTATTAGATCTAAAAGGAAACGTAGGTATCCACGGAACCTAAGGAAGGAGAAGAGGGATCATGGGAGATAGTGATCAAGATGAAGAAACTAACTGGGAGAAGATCAGAGGGTGTTCCTCAAGATTTGAATCACTTTTGGGAGGGTTCTGAGGGTCCTAGAAATACTATTGGATGATTCCAAGGAATAACAACTCATATGGGGTCATTCTAGATCTATATATCACCTAATGTGGGGGTTTCAATATTCTTAATTTGGATTTTCAGTTTAAAGAAATATCGTGCACGATTATCCGGGAAGAACCGCACAGTTTGGAAAACCATGATCCTATATTAATTGTTCCTCATGGTTTCTCCTAATGGGGTACACTAATTGACTAACCATGCACTAAGTGTAAAAAATATCACTTCCTTGGGTTTCATGGTTTTCTCTGAGGGGACACATGGTTTTGAAAAATTGTTCGCCAACCGTGCACTAGCCCATAATTTTCAAAACTCTTAAAATTTAAACCGGTAACAACCCCAAACAAAACCCAAACAAATATTTATAAAAATAGGGGTTTATGAATACCTGAAAATGGTAATAGGATGTTACAACCTCCCCACCATAGAAAATTTCTGTCCCCAAAAAGCTGACTCAGAAGCTCCCATGCCAAAATGTGGAGGCTACTACTCTCTCATTAGTGCCACCCTCTCCCACATATCATGATTATCAAAACTGTGTTTCCATAGAAGGCGAACCAAGTGTATCATCCTCCAATGAAGTAGCTTGGTTTCAATATCAATTATCCTTACTATTCGTTTAGTTATAGATAAATCAGGTTTAACTTGAGGATCATGCCATCTCATAACATGAAATGGATCAAATAAATAATTTCATAGCTGAGATACATTCCACACATTATGTATCAACATCAACTATGGTGAAAGTTCTAAATGATAATAATCTTTTCCCACCAACTCAATAACCTCAAAAGGACCCACAAAACGAAGAGTAAGTTTCCCTTACCTCCCAAGTCGTCGATGACCCAACTGGGGTGAAACTTTCAAGAACACCTAGTCACCAACATAAAACAAAAATGACCAATCAAGACGATCATCATAATACTTTTAAGAGATTTTTTCCATAAAAATTATCTAATGAATCAACGAAATATTTTTTGTAGTCTACCTCACCAAACTTGGTCAAACAAAGTAACTTTCACCAATCTCCAACCAACACGATGGATATTTTCAAGGTTGACCATACAAGTCCTCAAAAGGATTCATTATGATCATGGACTCGTAACTATTGTTATAAGAAAACTAAACCATCCCCAAATGATCATCCCAACCCCAACCAATGTTGATAAAACATGCGTGAAGCATATTCTCAAGAATCTATGAGGATCTTTCTGTCTCGATATCTGTCTGTGAATAGTTTGTCATACTCAAATAGGTGTGAGGTCCCAGTGCCTTATGAAGGCCTATAAAAAAATTAAAAGTGAATTGAGGATCTATATCAAAGACTATATCACATAGAACTTCATACAAAAAAATTAAATTTCACATATATTTTTACCAACTCCTCTACTTTGGTTGTATCACGAATGGGTAAAAAGTAAGCCAATTTCATTAGCCAATAAATCATAACCCAAATCAAATTCTAATTTCTATGGGTACATGGAAACTCTTCCAAAAAATCCATAGAGATATTATAGGACTTCCATGTAGGGACTAGAAGTTCTTGATGAAATCCTACAGGTTTCTGGTTCTCGGCCTAGACCTTTTAGAATTATAACAATGAGAGATAAAATCAGTAATGTACCATCTCATACCTAGCCACCAGTATTGATGTTTCATATCATAGAACATCTTTGTGTTTTGTAGGCTCACTTCCCACTAGTAATTATGATAATCCCTAATCACGAATTTCCTTACCACTAATAGAAAAACAAATTGATTCTGATCGTTTAGAACACCCTCTTTGGAAAATGACCTCTCACTAACAGTCTCCGTATCATAAAGAGAGTCCCTAATGCTACAAAACTCACCATCCAACTTTTGTTCTGGAAGAATCAATTCATGATGATTATATTTTAAATGAACATTTTGAAAATAAACCTTAGCACCTAATTCCTAAACTCCAATACAAAATTGTACAAAGAGATCCATCAAATTCCACTCTTTTGAAGATCCATTCACTACCTAGGTAATAATTTTCCTACTCAAGGCTTCTTTGATGACATTACATTTCCCCAGGGTATAAGTGATTTCAAAGTCAAAAGATTTTAGGTACTCCACCCAACTCATCTCATAGAGATTCAAATATTTTTTAGAGAATAAATAACTCAAGCACTTGTGTTCTGAAAACATGGTAAACCTATCTCTATAAAGGTAATGTCTCCAACTCTTAAGAGAATGCATCACGGTTCCTTATCAGAGGTTTTGGGGTCTGATAATTATTATCTTATGTCCTAAGATGATGAGATCTATAAGAAATGATAGGATCACCATGCATAAGAATGCCTCCCTAACATGAACCTGATGCATCACAAAGGACCACATTTCCCAACCAGGCCTCTTGAAAAGTCAACACCAAAATATTAGTAAAAATATGCTTCAAGTCAATAAAATAACTTTTAAATTTATTATCCTAGGATAACATTTATCCCTTCTGAGTCAAATCAGTCATTAGGGAAACCAGATTTGAGAAGTTGTTAAATAACCCGTGATAATATCTAGCTTGACCCAAGAAGCTCTGAATCTCACAAACAGTTTGCGATTGCTTCCATGTCATAACATATTTCACCTTTTCGGGGTAAACTAAAATCCCATGTTTTGACGCCATGTGTCCCAATAAATTCACTTCTAAAATCTAAAAATCACATTTCAAAAGTGTGGAATAGAGTTGGTAATTTCTTAGAAACTCTAGAACTATTCTTAGAAGATGCACATATTCCTCATTTTACTTAGAGTAAACAAGGATTTATTGCACAAAGACTACCATAAAGGTATCTAAATACTCGTTGAAAATATAATTGATTAAATCCATAAATACTACAGGAGAATTGGTTAGACCAAAGGTCATAACACTGTACTCATAACGGTTGTACCTTCTCTTGAAGTTGGGTTTCTAAATTTCATATTCCTTTATCCTTAGGTTATGGTAACTAGATAGAAGGTCAATCTTCATGACCCAATCCACCCATTTCAACTAATGAAAGATATCATCAACATATGTTAATGTATATATTTTCTTTACCATCACTCAATTGAGATTTTGGTAACAAACACATAGGTGAATTGAACCATCAGCTTTCTTAGAAAAGAGAACTAGAACCACCTAAGGTGACACACTCGGGCATATAAATACTTTTTCAATAATATCATCCAACCGATTATTCAACTCTTTCATCTCTTCTAGATTTATTTCGTAAGAAGGAATAGAAAAGGTTTGAGTACCAAGAACTAATTAAATAAAAAACTCCACCTCCCTTACAAGCAGCAAACCAAATAAGTCCTAAGTAAAAACATTAGGAAAATCATAGGCTACTATAGGGAGATCACCACTCAAAGATTCCCACTCCAAATAAAAATAAATCCTAGATATCACTTTCCCCAACTTTAGATAAGATGGTTCGTCTCTACTCGACCTTGGGTCCCACTCTACTTGGAAGACATGGAATACCCCATTGTGTGTAGTGAAGGAGTGTCGTTGATGATAAAAATAAATCCTTGCTTTATTGGCAATGATCCAATACATACAATAAATGACATCGAGTGGTTTCATGTCAAGAACTAAAAACTCCATGAAATCTTGTAATCTGATAGAGAGAAAACACAAGTGGGACTTGGAAGACCCTACTCTCTCTTCGTACCAAGGGGTGTAGTAATATTTATGACATAAGATAAAATAATTGTAGGAATATTTGGAATATTGACAATATGGGTTGAAGTAAATGAATGAGATGCACCAATATCAAATAGAGTAGTCAGTAATGATGAATCTATAGTAATAGTACCTCTCACAGTTGATGGACCAGTATATGTTTCCTATGAAGACTCTTCCACTACATGAAGAATATACATTTTTGATTCATGTGGCTTGAACCCTTTTATACATGAAGTGTCTAATTACCTCTTATTTTTAGGAGGAAATGATGATCACATTCAACTATACAGAGTGGAATAAACATTGAATAATTTCTGTAATTTTTCTGAGCATCCACAAGAACCACATACATTGGATTCCTCAGTCAAAACCCCATTTGAATGTCCTAGCATTCCACACTATTATCAAATAAAAATACATATTCCAAGTGCTATAGGAGGTTTTGAGTGACCTTGATATCAAGTAACACCATGAAAATCATCATGCTTCCTCTTTCCTTTGAAGGAACCAACGTTTCCACTGGGAGAGAAAGAAAATCCAGATAACTTTGACATGTAATCTAGGTCCATTTCAGCCATTTGCGCTCTATCTATCAGGTCATCATAAGAAGGCATATTCAGTTAGAATACTTTAGAAAGAATATCCTGATGAAGACCCAACTTCAGACTACAAGCCTTCATCTTCTCATTCGATATAATATCCAGTGCGAAAGTCATGAGCTCAGTAAAGGGTTTTCCTACTTTTATATGGTCCTATCATCCTCCTCAAGTTTGAAAAAATCTGTATCCCTGGATAATAGCATCGAATCTGGATAGAACCGGTAAATGAAAATAAATTTAATTTTTTTCCATTATAATCCGTCATGATTCATCTTTGTCACCATATTTTCCCACTATATCTGGATCGGTCCTTCAAGAATAAAGGTGGAACACATCACTTTTTTTCTAAAGTGTCTCTAGGAATCCAAATTAACATTCGATCTTGCTTAACCATTCCTCAACCTCTTGAGGATCATTTGAGCCTTTAAATAGTGCTAACTTTTGGTGAAGGAATTCTTGAGAACATTACCGAATAACAAACATTTGAGGTTCCACAGCTCGATCCTGGATGGGAAATAGTAGTGGTTCTTGTCTTAGATCTTGGATAGTATGCACAATCACCTCAACTAGATTTGTTCCCATAAGAGGATTCACTCACTAAGGTTCAGAAACAGCTTCTTTCTGGATCTGAGGCATGTGTCTTGTCGGAGGTATGGTGCTACAGAACATCAGAAAAAATAAGTAAGACAACATATTAATACTCAAACCGAGCAGCGGGGGAAATTAATCCTAAAATATAGACAAACAATATTTGGATTTCAACCTATCCAAATCAATGTAGGGGAAAATTCTAGAACCAATCCCAAAGAATCATTTCCCAAACTACCCCTAATTACTTAAGTCTCATTGTGGTGACAGATGGTCAAGCACTCAATCATAACTACCTCCTAAGTCCTGAAAAGAATACATAATTACATACTGATTTCAAGAGAAGAAGCTCAACCGGAAGCTCTGATACCACTTTGTCACAAACCATCCTGGGTACCCTGGTGACCTGATAAATGATTTATTCTTGACATTTACCAAAGGGAATTTTTGATCCCCACAGGTTGGAACTAGCACCTGGAATCAAAAAAAAAGTGGGAAAGAATTCCACTAACTTAGTGGAAACAAGATAAAAAATCAGAATGCATACAAGAAAAAATCAACTGGGAGATGTGTACCAGAATTAAAATAGGTATGAAAACCGAAACTACTATTGAAAAATACCAGAAAACAGGAATATAAATAGCCAAAGTCCCAATGAACATAACTCTCTAAGTTCATGAATAAACAACTAGAACCACCTCCCAGTGGTACTTTACCCCTACTCAAACCTAGAAGGAGATAATCTATAAACACCAAAAGGTGCATATAGGGTGTGAGATAAAATCACATTCAGGTCTCACCAATGATTCCATAATAATATGTCAATATTGAATTTACCAAATAAAGTGATTTCAATTTTTCAAATAAACAGTTTTATAATTTCAAATCATATTTAAACAAATCATGATTTACATTTCAAATGATAGAAATACACTAGAAAATCATGATTCACATTTCAAAATGATGAAAATACATTCAAAAATGGTTGTTTACACAAATGTATAAAATAAACACATTTATATAAAATAGTTGGTATAAATTCACAAGGAATGTAAAATAGTTTTCAAAAATATAGTACATTTATATATTATATATAAATAAGTGAGAAACATTTTAATCTGCCAAGAGATATGATAGTTCCAGGTTATAGGATCCCCACACACTCATGTGATAAACCGCAATGTGTACACATCTCCCTTAGTAATGAAAAGAGAGAACTCATCTATCTCCCAAAAATGAAAAAATATGTGTTGACCAATATTTTGTTAGAGTTTTGAATCATCAATCCATTTCTAGTGTAATTGAAACCTAGTGTGTTTTCCCCACTAACTCACTTACTACCTAGTCTTGCATGTTCCCAAGTACAATTCAATGATAGGCAGTTTATTTTAAGCATCCTTAAAATTCCATTAAGTCCCATTCCCTAATTTCAAAAATACCAATTTCCATTTAAATCCCAAAATGGTTATTTAATAAAAAACATACATTTTCCAAGAAAAAACCCTAATGTTTTTATCAAAACCATTATTAATCCATTTTTCACAAATATGATTTTGAAATCAATTCACAATTAATTTTCACAATAAATTTTCACAATTAAATTCAAAAGTCTAATTTCAAACAATTTCCAGCAATTTCATAAAAAATCCCAATTCAATGGAATTAGGGTTTTTAAAAAAAATCCATCAAACCCATTTCAAAATTTTAAATTAAACAATTTAAATTCCACCAATTTCTATAAACACACCCCAATTCAATGGAATTGTGGTTTTTTAACACACCAATTAAAACCCATTTAATAAAAATCAAGAAATTTCATTTAATTCAAAGAATTCAAACTAAAAAATAAATTTCGGGTAAACATTAATCATACATCATGATGGAACCACCTACCTCAAGATCATTGGATCTCAATTCACCAAACACTAATCGGTATTTTTTAATAAAAAATTATGATCGTGGAAAGGGTAATAAAACATTGGTTTAAAATCACAAAAAATAGGGTATTAGATCCACTAAGAAACATGGGGATCCACAAAATCCAAGAATTGAGAATAGAGATCATGGGGGATAGATATCAAGGTGAGTAAAATAACCTAGAGGAGATTGAAGGGAATACCTCAAGGTTTGAATCACTTCCAGGAGGGTTTTGGGGGATAAGAACTACTCTTGGATTCTCCTGAGGAAAAAGACTATGTATGGGGTCATGCTAGTTTTTTCTGACACCAAAAGTGGGGGTTTTGTGATTTTTAAGTTGTATTTCCATATTAAAGAAATATTTTGAATAGTTATATGGGTAGATTCACACATCTTGACAAGTCATGTGGAATAATTTTGCACATGTTTTAAATTTTCCGCATAGTTTTTCCTAATATGGTGCATGGATTGACTAACCATGTTCCAAACATGAAATATCCCACTACCTTAGGCTGCATGGTTTTATTTGAGAGGGTACACAGTTTGGGAGAACCATGCTCCAACCGCGAACTAGCATAAAATTTTCAAACTCTTAAAATTTCAACCCAAAAGAACCCCAAACGAAAGCCAACTAAATATTGATTAAAATAGGGGTTTAGGAATACCTAAAAACCAAAACAATATGTTACAACAAAACATTTTCCATTATTTCATGCACAAATATATTTTACAAAACCATTACTTTCCAAATGATAATGTTAATATCTATGCATTAACTAATATTCTATTTATATCTTCAAAACATTCTTCATAATCCCTTAACTATGTGAATTTAACCTTTTTATATGTCAAATTGGTGAATGGGATTACCAATCAATAATTTTTTTTATAAAACCACAGATAGTATCCTATTAAACCATGGAAACTGTGTATCTTGGTTTTATATAACCCCCATTCTTTAAAATTATACAAAATGATTATCAAATGACTCTTATGATCATAATATCTTTTATATTATTCCAAGGTATCTATAATAAAAACCAAAAATAAATTATCAAGATAATCCTTGAATATTATCTTCATCAAATCCATAAAAAAATAGGGCATATTAGTTAATCCAAAGGGAATGATTGTAAATTTATAGTGTCTATACCTCATACAATATTTCACCTTTGGAATATCCATATTCTTTAAATGTAATTGATGATACCCATAATAAAGATCAATCTTTGAAAAATATTAATCTCTTATAAATTGACCAAATAAGTCATCAATATTGGAAAAAGGATACTTTTTTTATAGTCATAGCAATGATTTCACTATATTTGATTCATAACCTCATATACCCATATTTATTCTTAAAAAATAATATGGGAACCCATATGGGGAAACACTAGGGTGTATAAATCCATTATCATATAACTCTTGTATTTTTTGGTTCCAATAATTCCAATATGGTTGTCCTGATGGGAGTTTTAAATATAGGTTTTTCATCTGGGATGAGAATAAGGGAAAACTAAACATCAGGGTCAATTGGATGCCTAGTCAATTTTTTAGAAAGCACATCATTGTATTCCTACACAATATTAATTTTCTATATTATAAGGAAACCTTACCAATTCATAGGTTTCTTTTGATCATCTTCTCTAATAATTTCATTAAGTAAAGTGATTGGAGGTTGATCCAAACATAACTCAGATGATGAATTTTCCCATCTAATGACATGGGATTCCATATCTCCTTCATAAATCATAATATAATTATCTTTTTAAAAAAATCATAACAATTTAAAATCCAATCCATACCAATGATTATATAAAAAACAACCATTGGTATAATAACCAAGATTGTTAATATGGTATGTTTATGCAGCATAATGGGGAATGACTGATATATCATTATTGTACTATGATTTCAAATAAAAGTCTTGATTGAGAAATCCTTTCTAAGGTTTCTATGGAAATATTTAATGTTATTCTAAAACATGGAATATATATAAGAGCATGAGAATCCATAATCAAATAAATCATTTTTTATATTTTTTACAATCAAAGTACCCACCACCATATCATTTGGAACATCAACCTAAAATATAGTGATCACATAATATTATCCATCATCCCTTTTTATTTTCTAAGATAAATTACCTTAATGCTTAGAGAATTCATTCAAATATTTCCCTATATCCTTATAGTGGAAGCATCATACATTGCAAACCTATTCCTTTCCCATGAAATCATCATATTACTGCCCTTTATCACCACACATGAAGTAAACTCCCATTTCCATCAGGATTTTTCTTTGGTGTTTCTAACCACAACTATAAAAATTTGAAAATTACACCCCTCCTTACATTTTTTTATTTTTCTCTTTGTAGTGTGCTCATACACCCACTTCTTTTTTTAGTTTCCAAGGAAAACATGGGACTTGGAGAATTATTTATCTATCTTTATGGTGCTTGATATTGTAACTTCATCTAATAAAAATTTTGAGAGACTAATACCCTATTACGTCTATGTTTTACCCCTTCTAATATGTGAAAAATATCACATCTTAGATTACATACAAAATTAAAAGTATTATTTTCTATCCTTGTAAAGTTATCTTCACATTATGGAACATTTTCCACTTCTATTTTCTTTAGATTGAGGAATTTCCATTATATATCTACTATTTGCACATTAGGAGAGTATTTTTTGAAAAAATATATCTTAAAAAGTCTTCCATTATATACTATCTATATCCTTTTCCTTTATATAGTTCTTGATCAATGACCACTACTGATTAACATCTCCCATCAGATGATAAACTTCCATATAACTTTATCTCTTTCACTACTACCAAAAGTATGAAATAACTTCCCAAGGGACTTGATCCATTTCTAAACTACTAATGGAATTTTATTCCCATTGAGTGATGATGTTTTTTATTGTATGACGTGGTCCACCATTATGGCACAATATTGGGGATCAACCGGTTTCTCTATACAGAAAAAATTATTGGTCATGATCTGAGTCAATAGACCCAATATGGAAATAATAAACTCACCCTCCCACAGGCCTCATTAACTTAATTGAGTTGATCATGAGGTAAATAGATAAAAATTTTGTGGGTGTCAATGTGATTTTCATTCCTTATACTGGGTTTCATTTCTAAATAATAAAATATAATGAATTGTCTAATAACATCATTAATATTTAATCATAAAAAATTATTCCAATTCAAGTAAACCATACTAGAAGAGTTTCTTGAATAACTTAAGGGATTATCATAATGTTATCATTATGTTTTAATATATTGGTCAAGATCAAGTTCCCATTTTTTCTACAACACGTACTCTGATACTAACTACAACAAACCTAACACCACTACCCCTGATCCAGTGGTTAATTTACTACATTAGCATAAGATAAAATAGATCACAACCCATTATATTGAATAGTTTAGTAATCTTGGGATACTAGATACATAAAATATTCTTGAATGACAATAAAAAACATGAAATGAAACATAAAATTCTGGTGAGAATTTATTATTTCTTCTATTATATCCATGAAATCATTCACAGTTAAATTGTTAACACCCTGTGGCGAGGAAAACATAACAGACGGTGAGATTGTATTCTCATTAAGGTAAATTGTGTAATGGAAGTCATCATATAATGAATAAAACATGAAAAATATAGTATAGATAAATAATAATCAAATAACTCGTATAACTAACATCATGAAAGGTGAATATATCCATGGATGACATGACAACATAAATTATCACATGGACAATAATAAATAATTTCATGATGATAGAATTCATAATTTCATACATCATAATCCTTCCATTAAGACCTTGTTCCAAGATAGAATATGTAAATAGTTAAGGCATACACAAAATCCCCAAACTATTTTTTCCCATGAGACCAACTGATTCATCAAGAGGGTATAATAGGCCCCTTCCATGACTTATTAAATACAATTCATTCATCATATTAATGAAATAAATAACAACACAGAATATAATAAATGTAAATATTTTTATTTAAAATATAGCATATGAAAAATGAATATTTTACCAAGTAAATAACTAGAATAACATGATCCTAATCCACGAAAATAAATAAAGATATCAGCATCATTAGAGAATATACCCAGTGAAACATAACAATACTTAAAGGATACTAACATATTTGAAAAATACCTTTTACAAAGACATTAGAAAGACACTTTAAGAACATAATATATAACATTTTCTATGAAAACATATTAAAATTTTGAATTTCCAGAATAATGAGAAAATGCCTTTCTTTGAAAATAACCATGTATAATTGTAAAGGATTATTTAATCCAAATAAAAGTTATGATAGTGAAAAAACTTGTTCATTTAGTAAAATACATAAAAAATAAGTTTTCAACACTTTTGGGAAAAAAATAAAAGTAAATCATTCAGAAAATGATGAGAAGATTAAATTTAAAACATTTTAAATAAATTAAAATATATTTAAAAATAAATTTTAAATGATATTGGATCATAGTAAAATCATTTTAGAGAATATGTATATAGAGGATAAATATTCCCGACTAAAAGAATAATTAATTTCAATTTTAAAAACATTTTCTCAATCATTTTAAGTTCCAAAGAAAGGAAAATGGAAATAAATTATGTGAAATACTTAGATTACAATATGATAAGAAAATATATAAAGTTTAAAATACAAATATAATATAATTCCACCAATGGAAATTTAATCATAAACAATCCCAAAAAATTGAGATCATAGAATAAACCCTTACCTTGAATTTATTCTTAGACGAATGCGTCCAAACCTGTTATACATTAAAATTATACAAATTATTTATTTTATTTATAAACTTTTTAGTTTTATTCCATTATAATAATATATTTTGTTTCACATATTACCATGTCTTATATAGTTACTAAAATGGTTAAATTCATGTCATATGTTTTGATTATGTATGGTTTATAATCCCAAAACAACTTCGCTATGTTGACTATGGACAATGGGGTCATTAATCCAAAATATAAAGAGTATTAAACATAAAATATTTATAATTTTTATATACTAAATACAATTTTATAACCAACCATTAAAGGGTTCCTGAAAAATGAAACATGTCACTTCATGGGGATGGTAGCACAAACGTACTTTTGAAAGACATTTTCATTTTTCCAACAGATGAAAAAGAGATGATATTGATGATGTTTTACTTTTATAGAATCATAATCATGTCTTAAATATCATATTTGTTAACTAAATCCATTATTATTTCTATCCATTTAAGGGGGATATTAAAAATAAATCACATCGATTCGTGGACGTTGTAGTTCACACATACGCATGAGCGGTCTTATCATTTTCCAACTGTTTGAAAAGGAGATCAAAAAGTGTTGTAACATAGACATGATAACATTTAATTATATTATAGATAATTATTTAATTATATTATAATTTTTATTATATATTTAAAATAGGCATAATAACAAATAAACATGAAAGATCTTGGTTTAGAGTTATACCTCCACTTTGGATAACCTCGTTTAGATTACACTATAAGACTTCTTAGGTTATTCTTTTCTATAGGATAGAAAATCTAAAACATGGTAAGGATAGTTTGGGATTTATTTGGTTAGGTATTGGTAGATCTATGTGGCTCAAAAGTTATGAAAAAGTGAGAATAGGATTTCTTCTATTATAAGTGAGGGGACCAATACACTTGTAAATATCCTCAACTTTAAAATAATATAAATATATTACTCACATTTAAGTGGAAAAAATTGAATTATTTTGATCATAGAATGAATATTATTCTAAATAATCTCATATAATAAAATTTAAACAAGTTTTAAATATATATTAATCATTATATCATAGTTTTAATTCCCTTTGTTAACTCATTTAATAATTATCACGGTGATAACATTTTACCATAGTTATTATTCATTATGACCAAAAAATAAATTTTACTTATTAAAAAATTTGAACCTCTTAATTGAAAATATGAAATCAATTTTTTCAGATTAAATTTTTATAATTTTTAAAATTTTAGTCAGAAAATAAGCATGTGTATCATGAAGCAAATCAGTTTTTGAAAAATACCTTTTTCAGAAAAAACTTATTTTATACAAAAACCTATAAAATTATGATTCCCATGGAGTTAATTGAATTATGTATAATAAAATTAGACTAATTTAACTTTAAAAACCAATAAACACTAAAAAAATCTCATGAATAATTTATTATAAGAAAATATCCAAAATAGTTTTATTTGAATAAAAACATTACTTAGATTTCCAAAATGTAAATCATAGATTTATAAGTTCAATATTACATTTTTAAATGAATTATATTAATTATTAAATATATATTTTGTCTTGATCAAAAGTTTTCACAAAATATTAATTCATTCTTATTTCATGGTGATTCTATAAAATTTATAGTATTTGAAATATCTATATTTTTCACTATTCACCCAAAAATAAACTATTTTTAAAAAAAATTAAAATTTAACCCTAAGATTAGTCCAACAATATTAATAAAAAAAGTATATAAAATTTATAAAATTTAAATTATAAATATTACTTTAAAATATAAAAATTAATTTTTATTTTTTACAATGATAAAATAATAGAATGTGCATTGGGAAATAGTCTAGGGATGTAATTTTTATCAGTCAGTGGATGATATCAGGTATTACATCCACCACTAAATAATATAATCCTCAAAATTGTGGTAAATTTATGTATTTAAGAAATGTGGGTAATCCTTCCTCGTAACCTCTTTAGGCTCTCATGCTTCCTCTTCTAGTTTGTGATTTCTTTAAAGAAAATTCACCAGTTGAGTTGTCTGATTAAACAATACTTTCTATCTGGTGTCAAGAATTCGGATAGTATCTTAATTATAAGATAAGTTAGGTTTGAACTCTATTATATCAAAGTTTATTACATGTGTTTTATCTAGAAAGTATTTCTACATTAAAGAAACCTATAAGACGTCATGTGTCTTAAAGAGTAAGGGTTTCATATCCAATTGGTAAGATAATACTTCAATTCTATCTAAAATTTCAAAATGATCAATATATATTATTTCCTTGGGGGTAAAAATGAATTAAACACACACAAACACCACACACACAAGGTGTATGGTCACACCATAGCACCCACATCCCCCACCAAGTGATAGCACACTAGTTAAGGCTTATTTATTCAGTACATAACCCGAAGGCCCAGTGGGAATAAAGCCCATTACATCACCCAAAGGCCCAAAAACCGACATGAAGGCCCAATGCAGTATCATGCCAACATCATATTGCATGTGTCACCACATTTCATGCATCATACACCGTGTCTATGTCATCGCCTGCCTCTGGAAAATTTCTCCCACCAAGATTTGAACCCATATCTGATGTGGGATTATGAGGAGTCAAAAGAATCAATATACCTTAGGGTAAAATTTCACTTTTTTACAAATCATATAAATTCATTCCAACAAGTAATATTTTAGAATACATGATCCCTCACTTGAAATACCATGTCCTTCCTATGATTATCACTGTAGTTATTTTGCTGGTTTTAAGTTAATTTGATATCATTTTGAATATCCTATACTTTCATAGTTGTATCCTCGACAAGTTATGGGCCTAATAGCTTCCATTGACAAAATTATTTCCAAAAAATTCGTACAATATCTCTTCTCATAGAATGACTCATATGGTTCCATTTGGATTCATGAATATAAGCAATTATTGTATTCAAATTCAACCAAAGAAATATATTGGTCTCACATACCTGTAAAGTTAAGTGATAAAGATATCAACATGTCTTATAGAGTCTCAATGGTCCTTTTTGAATGACCATAAGTTCATGGATGATAGGAAGTTCTCAAATGTATCTAAATGTTGATATCCTTTTGAAGATTCTTTTATAATTTTTATGTGAACTGAGGGTCATGAATAGATAAAATTGATAGAGGTACACTATTTAGTACCACAACTTCATTAATATAGTTCCAGGAATGGAACTAATGGGGTAGATCTTCTCTTACAACAATGAAATGTATATAATTCGTAAGGTAATCAATAATGATCCATATTGTATCATTATTGTTAGGATTATTTGGAAGTGGTATTAAAAATTCCATTGAAACATTGTCCTGTTTCCATATTAGTATATGAAAATGTATCATGAGTACCTTATGATGTATTCATTCATCCATTACCTACTAGTACACTAATAATCTAGACCATAGTCCTCAATTTTACCACTTCATACCATCCCTCTAAAAATGCTCACTTAAATCCCCATACAACATTGTGCTATGGAAGTGTATAGAGAAATTGTAGATATGTGTTTAAACTAGTATCCCCCTCTTCAACTTGAGAACATATGGAACACATAAACTATTCCCAAAATTCAACACTGTATCTATATAGATGAATTCTTTCAATTTCCGTCCATTCACTACATAAATATTCCTTTCTCTATCTTTTCTGGTTATATGGTTTTTCAATTTCTTAAAAAATGAATGATGTTTAACCTTTCATAAAAATTACCATATCCAAATTTACTAAATCCCTAAATAAAAGATCCTAGTTAATTATCATCATAGATAGAACTCCATGGTCCCGCATAATCAATGCATCATCCACCATATTTTCCATCCAAAGGTGGTAGTGTATCAAGAAATAGTACTCCTTGAGTAGTTCTAACCATCTTCTTTACCTCATGTTGAGTACTTTTTCATTGATTATTTACTTAAAAATTTTGTGGTATGTATATAATTTTTCAAAATATTGGGTTCCATAGAACCAACTATATAGTAATTTTATATTACCATATCATTTATATAGTTAGATATACATGATATATTCATGTTATTATAGTATAGATATTTCTACATCTGATATTTAATGGTAATGTCCATAGATTAAGTGTCATATCAAAATTATATAAAATATCCTAGGTTATAATGAGAACCTCAAGATACCATGACATTAATCTTAAAAAAATGTTATACAGTCTAGATACATCTTACTAACCAGACATAGTATATGATTAACTATTAGGTTTTGGGGGCTCATAAGCATGGATCATTCTTCTTATGAAGTTCTCACTTGGTGATCTCTAGTGGAGATATCATGAGGACACACCCACTAATAAGAACACCACATGTTTTGGGTGACATTGGTCGTTTCTATCCATGGACATGTGTATTGGTATCCGGACTTGAGATCATTATCAATGTGTTCCATTTAATCACGTACTTTGATTCAAGGTAAAAACAGTGATAATGAAATCATATTGAAGTAGTTTTTTTTTGGTACATTATTGGTGGATTGACATTGGTTGAATGGTCAGGAAAGGATTTGTTTCTTCCAATTTAACGATGTTATATATCACAAACTTGGATGATTAGGATAGTACTACCACCGTATGTCTCTGGACAAAGAATTTGAAAGGTTAAACCATCTGGATAGATCAATAAATAATAAATCAATAAAAGTGTGATGAAACAAGTTTGCATCCTTTTTTGTGAGATATTTAAAGATAAAACGATTATAGTACATAGTGTGTGTTTATAGGTAAGTAACCACTGTTCTGACAATCCTTATCTTGTTAGGGGACTCGATGGGTTTCTAAAATCCACTCTTGGTCTATAGATTTTATTTACTTCTATCAAGATAAGGTCCTAGAGGGTCACACACTATAGCGTATTAAATAATCTTTCATATTCTATTAAATAGGTATATTGGACAAAGTGGGCCCCACCATGGGGTTCGAGTTTTGTCCAGGGTATCGATCATCAAAGAAATAAATAAATTCATTATTATTCAAGTTATGATTAATTGGGATTAATTTATTTAAAGTATTTATAATTAAATTAAATAAGAGAAAATGTTAATCGAATTAATATTATTTTAATATTCAAGGCTCATTTAATATTAAGCAGAAATGGAAAGACAAGTAAAATGAATTGGGTTTATCATGTAATATATTTTATTAATATTATAGGTATTTCATAAAAAAATATTGACACAGTTTAGTTTGTCATAATTATTTATTTAGTGTATGCTTAATTAATGAGGGGTTAGGGAACCCAATCGGGTATTTTATACATCCACTATATATAGAAGGAGAGAGGATCTTTCCTGGTAGTATTCGCAATAAGAAATCTAGATACTCTCTCTCCTCTCCCACTTTCTATAGAGAGAGAGACTCACTCCAGGAACGTAGATCAGTATCTCCATTAGGAATCAAAGGTATATCGATGTGGTGATTATTAGGTCATTGAAGTCCTCATCGGATCTCCGCACTAGCACCTGAAATTCAACATATGACGTTCATGTGGATTTTTTAAGTTCATGTGGAGATCTAGAGGGATCATGTTATGGATCCTTAAATCAATGAATATCAACGATAAGTTGATGTCAAGTTTGACTTCAGATCAAAACAAGGTATGTGTTTGATTTATTTTTATTTCCTAGTTTAATAAATGCATGATCCTCGAATCATACCGGGGCTTGTATCATTAGCAAGGACATGTATCATCATCCAAATTATGAAAATTTTTAAAATACCCAACCCATCAGCTTTCACTGAGCACTCTGGTACCTTCAATTGGTATCAAAGTGATTTCATATATTTTCTGAGCCAAAGAAAATTTGATTTGTATTAAATTAAATAGAGGGTTTGAATTTTGTTCCAACAGTTTAGACTGTAGGTCGTACCATTTTTGAATGCCAATTTATGAACCTTTGAAATTTTTGATATGGATAAAATTTGTGGTTTGACCTTGGGTTTTAAAATTCCATTGATTATTTCTGATCATCCGGGTGATCAATCCAAGATCCGACCCATTTTAATTCATCGAAAATAATACAAATTATGTAAAAATTATAATTTTTCAATTTTTATAATTTTCCTTATATGTTTTTTGTAATAATAATTATTATTTTAGTATTAAAATAAAATCATTATATTTTAAAAGTCTAAATTATATCCATTGAAATTTTAAAAGTGGTGTGGATTTTTAAAACATCGGGTGAACAAATAGGAAATTAAAAGTTAGATTGATCATATTTTTAAAAAAAAATTTAAATAAACCCATATGGGGGACAAAAAAGTCAAGATAGGGGCTTGGTTTCCCCAGCACCTATGAGGCCCCATCATCGATTTCCCTTATATTCTCCGGTAAACTACACTAACGAGTAGGTGAAGCCCTGCACCCATACTGTCGTAGCGCATTCTCTGGCTATAAAGACCCGCAAATTTCAAGGAAATTTTTTTTCTTAATTTTCTTTGGAATTTTACAAGAGCACAGCTTCAGACGGCACCTGATTCCGAGGCCCGGTGTGCCCGGAATCAATTTCCGAAGTTTGGCTCGGGTACGTTCAGTGAACGGACGAGCGGGTTTTTCTATCTTTTGAACCGGTGCCCGGAATCGAATTCTGAGGGCACCGATGAAATCGCAGCGCCGGTATTTTCTTAGGAACGCCTCTTTCGGAGTTGCGTTTGCTCAACCGTGGTTTTTAAAAAATTTTGGGCTTTAAGTCGGAAATAAAATAAAGGTTGTGCAACAACTTTATTTTATTTCACTTAAGCCGCTTGGAAGTCACTTGGAAGCCACTTGAACTGAGTTAAAGCGGATAGGGTTCTATCCGGAAATACCCTACCCCTTGGTAGGATATTTGTGAGGTGGGGACCACACGAGCCCCGCTGTTTCTTTCACTAAGTAACGCACCCGCGAAAACCCATCAAGTAACTGAAAGGTCAACCGACGCGTTTTCCTTAATTCTTAACAGACCATTTAATTGGGCGGTTTACTTCGTGAATTAAATGGGATGTTTCATTCGTTGAATTAATTCAATGAATTGATGGGTCGTTACTTATGCGTTGTTGGCGAAATAATAAAATAGACAAACTTGTCTATTTTGGAGGATCCTCCTGTTGTGCGAGATCCTCTAAACCTCCACCCTCCTCGCGAAGAACGCGAAGAACGTGAAGAACGTGAAGAATTCCGGAACCGGGATTCGACGACGCACGATCCGCGACGTCAACAAACTTTTCCGCGACCTTCTTCTTCTTCTTCTTCGGCGCCTCTTCTTCCGCGGCGGACCTACGATCGGCGGTTAAAGGTGAGAATCGAATCTTCTAAATTCTCCCCTTTTTATAATTCGATATCAACGGATTTAAATTAATTAAATCCGTTTGATCTTGATCCAGAGATTGGCGACGCGACGCCGGATACCGCGACGACGCGACGATCCCCTTCTTCCGCGACGAGCAATCCCGCGACGATCCCCCGTTCGGAAACGACAGCTGCGAGGTAGGGGTTGTTTGAAATATTTTATTTCCCGTGTTTATTCTTTTAAAATAAAGAACCCGATCTCGGAACAATTTTAATTTATTTAAAATTTTTGTTGGTTATTTCTTTTCCTCCCGTTGATTTTACCTAACGCGGAGGGTGCGGGCCTAACAAACAAGGCCCGGCAACCCTCCGCCGATCTTCCTTTTTGTGCGGATTTGGCGGGCGACGGCAAAAGCACGATGCAAGGGCCAATTGTTGATTCCGCAGTGAAGGACGCGTCCCGGGAGGAATAACGGCGCAGGCGGGAAAGGAATCGGGCCACCGGAGCATCTCCGGCGGCCGGAGGCGGCGGCGCCCGGCGCGCCGCCGTGGAGGAAATCCGCCGCGGCTGAAGCCGCGGCGGCAGCGGCCGGTTCCGCGGCCGCGCGGAAACGGGAACGGACGCGGCGGCCCGGCCGCGTCCGCGTGACAGGCGGCCCCCCTCCGCGGGGCCGCGCCTTCCACCCAGCCGCGGGGGCGGCGCCCCGCGGCAGCCGCGCTCGGCCGGTCGGCCGCGCCGGCCGAGCCGGTCCGACCGGCCGAGCCGGTCCGACCGGCCGGGCCGCGCCCGAGCCGGACCGGACCCGGTTCGGCCGACCCAGGGGGGGTTCGGGCCGGGTCGCCCCGGGCCCAGAACCCCCGTTTTCGGGCCCTCTTCGGTCTTTTGCCCATATCTGGGGCCTGAAACCTCCGATTGACGAACCGTCAGCGGCTACGCGATCCTTGGATCGAGACGGTCATTTCGTTATATTACACTCAATGTTTCGGAAGACTTTGGGTTCGGCCGGGTTGGTTCGTATGCGAAACCAACCGGGCCCTCGGAGCGGAAACGCTCATAACTCGAGCTACGGACGTCCGATCGACGTACCGTCAGCTGTGGAGGTTTCCTCTAAGTGAGACGGAACTTTTGGCATACTCCGCCCGAGGATCGGACACAGGCGGAGTACGGTCGGGTTGGTTTTGCCCTAAAAACCAACCGGGCCCCTGGGACGAAAATGCCAATAACTCTCAGACCGGGCGTCCGATTGACGCGCCGTCTGTTGCGTTGAGATCCTGTTGTCGATACGGAACTTTTGGATACATCAACTTCGGACTACGTGTCAGTTGATGTATCAGTCTCTCGGCTCGTGGAGCGGACCCTCCTAGACGAGCTCGCTGTGTGCGGGAACCCTAGCGCTGGCTGTGACTTCGACGACAGAGCAGAGATCCTCCGTGGACTGCGACGACGACAGAGCAGAGATCCTTCGTGGACTGCGGCGACGACTGTGCAGAGATCCTCAGTGGACTGCGTCGACTACTACACTCAGCGATCCTACGTGGATCAGTGCTACAGGTCCTGTGTGGGCCCGATCCTGTGTGGGTCATCACCTTACGGTTCTGTGTGAGCCTTGACTACAGGTCCTGTGTGGGCCCGATCCTGTGTGGGTCATCTCTTACGGTTCTGTGTGAGCCATTGCTACAGGTCCTGTGTGGGCCCGATCCTGTGTGGGTCATTTCCGAGGTTAGTACCTATCAATCCTTCGTGGGTCCGACGACTTAGATGGTTCGGTGATCATCTTGTCGTCATCTGAAAAAGTATACCTGGTTGAGCTGAATCTTATGTTACTCTCCTTTGTGGATTGTGTTGAACTATCCTATGTGGATTTACTATTTACTCTCCCTGGTGGATTTGAGTCTTGCTTTCCTGTGTGGATCGAGTTGACCTTGAGCTCGAGAGCAGAGCTAGAAATGGGGACTTAGGTATATGTATGGGCATATACCTAAGTCGAGTCAGTTGTTTCTTCGTGGTTGCCCCTTTCTTTTGTGCTATATCCTTTGTGGATTTCGGGAGACCTTCGGGGGTCTCGGGGTCCTTACTGAGTAGTTTATACTCACCCCTGCACGAGCTATGCCCGCACTTTGTTGTGTTGGATGCAGACGACGGACAACGCTGATCTCGGTTGGGGCGTGGAGCAGGAAGGTACCTGGAGGCGTACCACTGGGCGGGACGTGCTCGGAGCGCACGTGGGACCCGAGGAGCCTGGAGGCTATCTGTACCCACCCTTCAGGTGGGATTTCCAGTGGACGACACGAGGCCGCCGTCTTTTCTTCAGTTGCTGTTCTTTACCTTTTCAGTTGTACTTTCAGTTGGGCTTGTATTCCGGCCCCCTTTACTTTTCTGCACTTTGTAGTTACTTTCCGCTTGCTGACTCTGTGGTGGTTGTTACTTATAAAGGCAATGCCTTCCCTGTTTACCGGGATTTTACGCCTTGGTGCTAGTCGCCAGCCCCTGGCCTATGGAAGGCGGGCTTGGGGTAGTCACGGCGCGGGCCCCGAGGTCGGGTCGTGACACTGGCATCCCAGCCTCTTCCTCCACATGGTTTCCCTCTTATGCTCTGGTGGTTCACCATGGTACACTCCCCTCCAATAGTTGTAGTGTCTCCTCACACAGATGATTTCCCTTCGTCTTCTATCACAGATAGATCTACCTTGATGACAGCCTCCCATCACCTAGATCCGGCTAGTTCCGGCCAGATCTCGCTAGCCTTGTGTCGCCACGCCCTCAGAAATATTCCCTTAAGATAATCCCTACCCCACATCCCTAAACAAATCTATGTCAGTTGGACATTCCCTGAGGTGAATCGCTACCACGCCATCGCTTGACCATACCAGACCCGATGTCCCGGTTATCCTCCAGCACGCACAGCGTAGCCGTCCATCCCAACCACCTTCTTTAGTGGAAGGGGAGTCTATGTGCCATTGGATTGAGGAGGCATTGTCCAGCCTCCCTGAAATGTATCGGCCTGTATATACCACCATGAACTTCCAGGCTTCCCAGGACTCAAGCTTCCTACTTCCTATAATCTACCACTCATAAAATCAACTTAAGATAGTGGCTCTAAATCACTGCAGCACAGTGGCATCGCCTTCAATCGGGCAAGGTAACCACTATAACGGTGAAACTGAAGAAAATTTCCCTTAAGAGGTTCAAAAGGATCTACCCATCCCAAAATAGGTCTGGGAGGATCATCCTGACTCAGTTTGGCCTTTCACATCCTGGAATTGGCCTGTGCGGGTTTGGCTCGACCATCACAGGCCCTGTACAAGGATTACAAGGCCAAGGCTAATCAAAATAATATTTATAATTTATTTATTTTTTGAATTGAATTAAATTTAATAAAATATTAATTTTTGGTCAGAAATATTTTAATACTCAGGAGTAAAATAATAATAATTTAAATTATAAATTAAATTTAATTAATTAACTTAATTTAATTTAAGTCATTAAAATTAAATTAATTAGTCGATTGAAGAATAATTAAATTACTTATATTAAGGTAATTAATTTATTTTAATTTAATATTCCTCATACTTAAATTGATGCAATTTAATTTTTATCATGCTTTAATTTTACCCGCCTAGTGGTCTTGAGCAATGAACTTTGTATGTATACATTTAAATTATATAATTAATTATTTTTGAATGGTGTGTGATATTGCTAATTAATTAAATGACGATCTACGGATCGTCTTTTTTGTTAAGCTATATAAGAACTTTCATGTCCATTTAACTGATGTACAATACCCCCCGAGTTACCCTCACTTGGGCATGGGTATATTTGTACTTTAGATGAAGACGGTGTACGGTGTGGACCCCATGAAGATGAAGCGGTACACGTTGAAGAATATGGTGTAAGTCCCAGAAAAATTCTAGGTTGAGGTAAACTCCAGATGAGTTGTGGACATACTGAATGAGGCAATCTGTATCACTAGTCAAGCAATGGCTCAGGAATGATTCCCCTAGGTTGTTTTAAATTCTCAGTACAAGTCGGTTATTGTTTAACTTTTTGTATTTATTTATTATTTTAAGCATTTTATAATAGTTGGAAAATACAAAAAACAATAAATAATTAAATTCATAAAGAAGCGATGTATGTTTTTATATTAATGTTTATTTATGAGCACAAAAAAATAGATGAAAAAGATTAATATAAATGGATTACATTCATCAAGATAAAAACTATAAGACCCTCAAAGAAATATTAAGTCTTTACAACCTTCCATCATTCCAATTTAAAAAAAACTGGGTGTTTGGGGCACTCGTCATGCCAATGTTAAGGGTTCCTCTTACTACAAGAGATTTCTTATGAGATTGGTGGGTTGAATTAACTAAATTTGTAGTAAGTATTAGCCAAAAATAAATTTTTATCATTTTATAAAAAAGATTTGTGTAAATCAAGTTATTATTTTTATAAGTTGGGACATTACTCAACTGATCAAAGAATCATGAGTTAATGTGGTCGTCCAGTCAAACACCTACCATGAACCTTCTGAGTAGAGGTGTAGCCAAAGTTTATAGACTATGAGGGGAGTTTCAAGGATCCTTTCTACTAGAATACTCAAACGACAGAATATTCTAATTCTTGTGTAGAGGGTTCCTAGAGTTTGATAAAATAGTGGGATACATTTAATGATTAATTAAATAATAATGACTAATTGGTAATCAATATAAAAGTTCTAATCTGCTAAAATTTTAATTTTGTATAATATGGAAAGTTATAATACAAGTAATATTGTGATAATATTTGGAAAAAGTAAATTTCCAAACTAGCTTGAATTTCCATGTAGTGCATGTGCTTTCTCACACTACTACGGTCTAGGAAATTCAAGTTGCTTGAGTCCCAACCTGTTATGCCACCTCAGGAAGTGTGGGTGTGAAATTACTTATAGAATATTAATGAATGAAGCATATGGTGGTTATTTAATAATTTTATCATCAATGTTTGATGTTATTTTTTTTCACTACATTAGGTTATGGATGATAAGAACATGCAGTCTCATCTCTATGAAGTTTCTGAGGAGAAATTCAAGTAAGATGTGAATGGTTGACAACGACACTGGTTATGTGTAAAGTGAGAGATAGTTAATGATCTTTCAATAGATCCCTTTCTCATATCATTTTCACCTAATTACTCTAGTATCATTTAAGGTTAAAAAATGAACAGGATGGAGTAAATTATTTATTACCTTTTAGGTGAGGTTTTCTAAACAATATGAATACTAAATAATTAACCATCTTCGTTTCTTATGGATAATAAATTGGGAGAAAAGTCAAAAAGGCCAATGACAAGTGATTCTAAAGGTCCTTTAATAATGTCCTTACAAGAATAGAGTTTGGATATTAAATAAGAAGTTATTTTCATCACATATTTTAAAATAAATTTATGGAAGTTTAAAATGAAATGAAATGAATTGAATTAGAAAGAATCCACTTCTTATCTAGTGTATATTAATTAAATAAATGTATATTTTATGATAAACTTATTGGGTATTAAATAAAATATGCCTTTCAGATATTTTTATTAAAATAAAGTAACTTAGTACATATAGAAACTTTATAAGAAGTAACATGTATTCTCTAAGAAACTGAGAAAGGGTGATTCCTAAGTCAGTAGTGAGAAACACATAATTTCTAACTACCGAGATAATGATTCTAGAAGAAATTTTATTGAGTATTATGAAAACATTTTTCTCACATGTCCTTTGGATATAATGAGACATTATTCCAAGTTCAGGAATTAATGTTATTTGTTGTAACATACTCAAAAAATAATTCAGTGGTACTTGAATCATTGATAATAAGTGATTAATATAAAATTTAAGACTTATTGACCTAATTGTGGAAAGATAATTATTTCTCAAGAAAAACTAAAAGTGGACACCAGGAATACACCCAGTATGTTATTTAGAATGAACATAGCTAAACACCATTGGTATTATCAACATATTTAGTTTTGATAAATAATCCTTTAGAAATAAAGGTAGGCCACAAATATTGTGGAGTTAGTTCAACAAGATAATGTGAACTATTCCAAAGGAAATCTAGTGGTAAAGATACTTCATAATATTCCTTTAAGTTATTAAGGAATTTGATAGATAAGTATACACATGGTCATAATATATGTTTTTCTATGGATTGCCATACTGAATAATATCTTTACTAATTGTTTATCAATCATGATAATGTAGCATGGAGTAATTCCTAAATTCACATTACCTTATAGACATCACGACATTGATGCTAATATGATGGATCGATGACGAGTCTTACATGTTTTCATTGATCAATAAAATTTAGCATAGAGAAGTTATTAAATGCACATTTTATACATCAAATTTTTTATATAAGCCGTGTTAATGTTATAACCTGTAGTAACTTCCATAATGTTTCAAGATGTGCTTTTCAAATAATTTTGGAATCCCATAACTAATATTCCAAATAAAAATGAAAAATGTATATCATACGAGTCATATTATGATGGAAATCCATTATGTCATAGGACATGTGTTTAGATTCAAAGTGTTTATTTGGATATAAACAAACCTGCATCAAGCTAAATGCATTTCCCATCAAATAATTATCCTAACGGTTGATTAGGATATTATATAAATCCCTAAGATATAAAAGTGTTAGTCAAGTGATAGACTAAATTTCTATATGAGGTTACACGTCTCTATTAGATATAGTGGGAGCAAGATTGAATTAGTCCTCATCAATGCTAAAGATATAAAAAATGTTGGCACAAGAACTAGTTCAACAAGTGCATGTGGAATAAAAATGTTCCAGAGTCACATACTTTGTAGGAAGGTTAAAACCATATAGATGGTTTTATATTCACTGTTGTCAGTGATAAATTATTCATTGAGAATAATAGTTCCTACAAGTAAGAATTTTATGGAAATAATCTAAGATTGATAGGGTCAATTAAAATCCAATAATTTATCCCATGTATAAAAGTGAAAAGGGGATTATATATTGAATATAATAGAGGGTATTTAAGTGATATGATACATGGATGGTATAAGTGAGGTACCAACATGGTATGATTGGCTATATTATGTCATTATGCCTAAATCCATTAGAATTTTACTTTTCATAGCTAAATTATAAGATCATTAAATTGGTCATTGCATGTCAATATCAAATTTCATGGAAGGTGTCTATACAACACAACCAAAATTGGTTGATGAAACCATTGATTTCCAAAAAGGGTTTCAAGTTACTAAAATCTAGTTTAGTATTGAATTAAGCAATAAGATCATAGAATAGTCATTTGGAAATGAATGTTTTCCATGAGTCTACTAGAGGTTAGTGGGAGAGCCATTTTTTTCCTATTGACATATTTTCAGCAACATATGGGAAACATATATTGGTCTTACATTGAGTTAAGACTAATATAGAAGTAAATATCTATGATTAACTTAAAGTAGAAACCTAAGTTCTCAGTAATAGGATATACTGAAGTAGATCTAATAGTTTCTTTGGACCTAGTCAATTGTAAATATATGGACATGGTATTGAAAAATACAAGATGGAATAATTCAAGAAAATAATTATTTTTAGCGTCACATGGCATAAATCTATCCAAATAGACCTAAAAAGGAATAGGAGGATATTAAGTGGTGAATTTTGTTCCATACGCTTCAGTGATGGATAAATCACATATGCCATGATATGTACATGAATTGATGTTTCTAATATATACTTATAGTAGGAAAATATCATTTATATCCAGCAGAATTGCAAGTGAAGCAGTCATAACTATCATATTGTACTTTGGCAAGTACAAATGATATATACCTAGTATATAGAGAAGAAGGATGCTAGTTATGGTGGCCCAAAAACTAATCTTTCTTCACATAAAAATTATTTAATATCATAGTTGGGAAAAGGTGATGAGTGATACATGATCATTTAAACCTATGGTAGCCATACCTAAAAAAACTGATATGTTGCAGCTTCTAATGAAGCTAAGAAGCAGTTACTGATTGAAATTATTTGTTGCAATTATTTGAATCGCACATAAAATGTAAAGATTTATCATTATGAAAATTCTATTACTGTTCCTAGACAAGATGTCAAGTTTTGGAAAAGAAAGGTCTATAATCTGGTGAATATCTCTTGAGAGGTTTCACTAAAGGACATGAGGTCACATATAGTAGAATGGCCACCTGGTGGAAGCATGGAAGACCTCATAGCTAAAGTTGTTACTCAGTAGAAACATGATCGTTATCAAGTGAGTAGCTAACATGTATAGTTAGTAAGTTGGATCTAGTCCAAGTGGGAGTGTTAAAATAGTGGGTTCCCTTGACCTAACTATATAGTACTTTTAGAATACTATATCATGTATACAATTATACATACAATATGTATTCTTACCATTATAGTGTAGATATTTTGGAATCCACAATTTAATAGTAATGTCTATAGATTAAGTATTGTAACAAAAGGATATATAAAATCCCAGACTATGACGAGAACATCGAGATACCATGACATTAATTTTAAAAAAAGTTCAAATGGTATAGATATATATTACTAACTGTACACAGAAGATGTTTGACTATTAGGTTTTGGGGGCTCATAATAATTTAGACTTCTTATCATGGAGTTCTCATTTGGTTATCTATAGTAGTGAGATTATGAGAAAATGCCTGCTAATAGTAACACCACATGTTTTGGGAGTCCTTAGTTGTTCCTATCTATGGATATATGTATTGGTCTCCCAACTTGAGATCATTACTAGTTTGTTCTGTTTGATCATTTAATTTTATTCAAGGTGAAAACCATGATAATGAAATCTTGGTAAGGTAGTTTGTGTTGGTTATGTCATTGGTGGTGCTACATTGGTTAAATGATTAAGAAAGTATTTTTCACTTCCATGTTAAGGAAGTTATATATCTTAGGCCTGGTTGATCAAGATGGTACTACCTTCATAAGTCATTGGAAAAAGCCGTCAAAAGGTAAAACCTTATGGATATATCAAAAAATAATAATGAAATAAAATGGCGATAACATAAGTGAGTGTCTTGATTTATGATATATTTAAATATGGAGATTATAGTACATCATATGCATTCATAGGTTGGTTTTCAATGCTATGAAAATCCTTATCTCTTTATGGGCCTCAATGGGTTCTTTATATATACTCTTGGTATTTGGATTTTATTCACTGCTATCGAGATAAGGGCCTAGAGGGTCACACACAATAGTGTATTCAGTAATCCTCACTATTCAGTTGAATTTGCATATGGAACATGGTGGGACCCACCACAGGATCCAACTATTTTCCAAGGTATTGATCATCAAAGAAATATATAAATTCATTATTATTCAAGTTATTAATAATTTGGTTAAAATTATTCAGAGTATTTACATGTTTAGTAAATACGATAAAATTTTAATCGAAGGAATATTATTTTAATATTCCATGTTATTTTAATATTAAGAGGGAATGGTGAGTCAAGTTAAATGGATCTGGTTTATCAAAAAATGTTATATATATATATATATATTACAATTATGTGATAAAATAATAAATAATTTTGATGTAATTTAGTTCATTATAATTATTTATTTAGTGGATGTTTAATTAACAGGGGCTCGGGGAACCCAATCGGGTATTTTATATATCCACTATATATAGAAGGAGAGAGGATCTTTCCATATACAATTAATAAAAAGAAATATAGAGACTCTCTCTATTCTCCCTATTTCTAGAGATAGATACTCTCGATCTAGGCACTCAGATCAAAATCTCGCTCATACATTGCAGGAATATCGATGTGGTGGACAACAGGGCATCGAAGGCATCATCACATCTCCACGTTAGAACCCAAAATTTGACGTACGACGCTCCATTGAATTTTTGAAGCATGAGTGGATGATATAGAGGGATCTTTCTATGGATCCTTCAAGCAACGATTACTGAGGATGAGTTTCTATTGAGCAGTGATTCAGATCTGGACAAGGTATGTATTCCTTTTATTTTTAGTGAATTTTTTAATTTACGCGTGATCCTTGAACCATACATAGGCTCAGATTATAGACAATGAAAAGTCTTGTTTTCCTGACGATGTATTTTTTTAAAATACTCAGTCCACCGATTTCCACTGAGTGACCTAGTATGTTCATATGTCGCATCTTTCACCATATAATTAGTTCCTTCATTCCATCAATAAAATAATTATAACTCCCAAATCAATATCATGAGTTGGATAGTATTTTTCCTGAATCTTCAATTTCCTTGATGAAAAATCAACCACTCTATCATTATACATAAGGGAAAAAATCCAAATAATTTTTTATGAATCACTATATATTACAAACCCTTTCTTTATCAATTGTAATGTAAATATTGGTGTACTAACCAATATCCTATTTAACTCTTCAAAACATTTTTTAAAATTCCCTAAACATTTGAATTTAACCCCTTTATTTATAAACATGGTTAATGGGTTGACGAACCAAGAAAATTTTTGAACAAACCACCAATAGTAACCGGTTAAACCATGGAAACTACATATCTCAGTTATACTCCTTGGTTTAGGATACTCTTTGTTTATATTTTTCTTTGAAGGATCAACAGATATAATATCCTTGGAAGTAATATGGCCAATAAAATAAACTTCTTGAATACAAAATTCATATTTTCTAAATTTTCCAAATAAATAATTTTCTCTACAAGTCTCAAAAATGATTCGCCAATGACTCTAATGCTCATAATTTTTTTAGAGTTTACCAATATACCATCAACATATACCCCAATGATATTATCAAGATAATCCCCAAATAATTTTTCAATCATATCCATTAAAATATATGGTGAATTATTCTATCTAAATGGAATTAGTATAAATTTTTAGTGTCTATACCTTGTATCATATATCTTTTTTTGAATATTTTCATTGACTAAAAATTAATTTTTTATTATCATAAATCCCCTTTTAAGGGCAGAGGGGGAACCAAACCGGACTTCAATGACTAGAGAATTCAAACCATGATCTAACTGAATAGAAGCCAACAAAAAACCATATCAAACAACAAATAAAGCCCATCCCAGCATAAATGACATAAAGACCAGTTTCCACCATTCCAACGCTACATGGCAAGAAATACCGTACAAAGACAAGCTGGTACCGATGACCAAGGTCATACCCTCTCAAACATCCAAAACCGAATCACGTAAGTCTATTGAAAACTTATAGCTCTAATCCTCATCTAGGGTAGTCTCTGAAGATAATCTGGAATCATATACCCTTGAACCGAGACCACATGCCAGATATAAACACTTCATACCATCACAACAAGCACAACATGCCCAAATCGCATCCAGGAACCACATGAAAAATCAGAAAACCTTCACATAATTTCCCATTCTGCACCTTCACCTATAGAAACTCAAACTCAACAACTCCATTCAGCAACAAAGAAGAAACCATCATCCTCAACCAAAAATCAAACCAAACAGAAACGGTATAGATAAAATCAACCTGGTGACGTCTACTCTTCACAAAACCAAAACCAAAAAATGTAGATGAGGAACAAGAATCACAAACCAACACCCGATTGAGGGAATCCCAAATCTAACTGGAAGAAGAATATCTCTCCAAAATCTAGTTCTGAAGATCCCACCACCACCTTAAAACTCCAACACTAGGACAATATCTCCTATCATACCCACAGCCAACCCAAAATGCAATGGCAACCCCCAGGCTGTGGCAACTGAAGCTCGAACTCTGGACCATCATCGTTCCACCAAGAATCCCTAACCACCTCAAATTATAGGGTGAGATAGGGAAGAAAATGATGGAGTTTTCCGAGAGTAAATAACTCTCACAACACCACAACTGGAAGAGGAGAATGCCACAAATGTGCCAAGCATAATCACTAAGGAGATCCGTAGTCGATCAGTGATGGAGGAGGGTAAGGTAGCATGGGGAAACCCTTGGATTCAGATCAATACTTGAAAAAAATTATCTCCTTGAATTTTATCAAACAAAGGTATAAATTTTAGGTATATGATTATTTTTCTTTATAGTAATATCATTTATTTCCACATAATCAATGCATATCCACATAAACCCATCTTTCTTATTAGAAAAAAGAATAGGGGATCCCCATAGTGAAACACTAGGGTGTATAGATCCCTTATCACACAACTCTTTTATTTTTTAATCAGTTCCACTAATTCCATTTTGTCCATCCTATAGTGAGTCTTAGATATAATTTTTGTTTCCAGTATGAGTTCATTGGAAAATATAACTTCACAATTAGTTAGGTGTCTAGGTAATTATTTAGGAAACACATAAATGTATTCATATGCAATAGTTACATCTTATATTCTAAGTATACATTTCCCATTCATTGGTCGGGTCTTCTATTCTTCTCTTAGAGTTTCATTATGGAGATATACTCAAGGTGGATCAAGAAACAACTCAAATGATGTTATTTCTCTTATAAAGTGAAGGGATTACATACTCCTTCATGAATTATAATCTCTTTCTCATTGAAATAAATTTTTTCATTGTAATTTGAAATATGATCTGTACCAAGGATTATATAAAAATCAACCATAGGAATAATAACAAAGTTTTCAAATAGGGTATCCCTATAAATCATAAATGGGAAAAACTAGAATATTCTAATCGAAATAAGTTTCTATTAGGATTCTTGATTGAAAACTCCATTTTAAATCTTCTAAGGAAATATTTAATGTTATTCAAAAAAATGGAAGATATAAAATAGTTCAAAGATCTAAAATCAACTAAATCATTAGCTAATTTTGTTGTTACGATCAATATAACCACCATCACATCATTATGAACATCAACATTAGCTATAGTGATCACATAATCTTTTCTTTTCTCCCTTTTCCTATTATGAGGTAAATTCAATTTATTCTTGGGGTATTCATTCAAATATTTCCTCATCCTCATAGAGATAAATTATCAGACATTATAGGTTTCTTTCTTTCCATTACAAACATGATACAGGTGGCCTTTTTCTATAAACTTGAAAAAAACTCCAATTCCATTCAAGAATTTTCCATAATTTTTCCATCCAAAACTATTCAAAATATTAAATTCCACTCATCCCTTATTTTACTTTTCCATATTTATTTTTTTAGACTACTCATCCACCTTCTTATTTTCTTTATTTCCTTGCAAAATATAAGACTTGGATAATTATTTCTCTATCATGGTGGCACTTGATACTATATCCACATATACTAAAAAGTTTTCAATGACTAACTCCATTTTAAGGATGGGTTTTACACCACCAAATAAGTATTCTATATTACTTCTTGGATTATGTTTATAATCCACAACAAGAGTTTCAAACCATTTAAAGTCATCTTCATAATTAGAAACGTTTTACTCTTTATTTATGCTTTATTTTGAGGAATTATCTTTCCATATCTGCTATTTTCTAATGAGGAAGTTATTTTTCAGAAAATGTGTCATTAAAAGTATTCAATTTCATACTCTCTATATCATTTACTTATGTAGTGTTATGGATCAATGAGAACTATTGATCAGTATCTCCCTTCAGAAGATTAACAACCATAATAACGTTATTTCTTTCCCTGCTTCACAAATTGAGAAATATCTTTCGGAAGTACATGATCTATTTCTCATATACTAAGGGATTAGCAATCCCATTGAATGATGGATGATTAAATTGCATTAACTCATCTAACAATGTTACATCATGTTGGTGTCATCAGGTTTATCTATACGAGCAAGATTATTGGTCCTGGTCTGAGTTAGTAAAACCAATATAATTATAATATACTCATCCCCATCATAAGCCCCGTCTAATTCATTCACTAGATCATAAGGGGATTTCCTATTTAGGTTTAGGGTTTTTATTTCGTTTTTGTTCCTTCATCTAGGAATCATTTCTAAATAATTTCATATAAGATATTATCTCATAAAATCATGATTATTGAATCATAAAATATGATTCCTTTATAAGTAAAATATTCTAAAAGAGTTTCTTGAATATATTAAAGGCTTATCATAATGTTCTCATTATGTTATAATATGTTCTTCTAGATCTAGTTCCAAAGGTTTCAACTAAACTCACTCTGAAAATAGATATAACAACTTTGAATCTAGTATCCTAAATTTGGTGGTTAATTTACTACATTCAAACAAGATACAATATATTTCCTCCTATGAGATTGAATAGTTTAGAATTTTTGAGAGACTATATACATACAATATTGTCACATTACTATAATAAACATGAAATAAACATTAAAAATCCAATGAAAACATTATTATTTCTTCTATTATATACTTAAAATCACTTATAGTTCACTTCATGGCACCCTAGTGAGTGGAAACATAATAAAGGGTGACCTCAAATGCTCAGTAGGGGAAAGTGTATTTATGAGGCTATCATAGAATAAATAAAACAAGAATAATATGGTTGAGATACACAATAATCAAATAATTAATATAACTAAAATCAAAATATAGGGATATATACCTGGCTAAAATGATAGCATAAATATTCATGTGGAAAACCATAACTGATTTCATAATGATATAACAGATTATATCAGACATCATAATATTTCTGTCAAGGCCTTGTTCTGAAATGTAATATGTAAATAGGTATTCTAAATGCCAAATATCCAAACTGGTTTGTCTCATGAAATCCAATGATGCATTAAGGGGATATAATGGGCCACATTTATCACTTACTAAGTCCAATTAATTCATCAAGTGAAATAAATAAATAACAACCCAATACATAATCAACATAAATATTCATATTGAAAAACTAGCATATAGAATGTCAAAATTTTCCCCAGTTAATAACTAGAATATCATGATCATATAGAACCTATAAAAATAAAGTGGATTATATAATTAGATTATATCCCTAATGAAACATAATAATATTTAAAATGATGAAGATATATTAAATTCAAAAACGTGAGAATAAAAGAAACACTATTTTAATTTAAAATCATATTAAAATTTAAAATTTATGAAATAATGAGAAAAATAATTTCATTAAAAAAAACATCAGATATTTTGAAGTTATATTCAAAGAAAATAATAGTTATTATAGTGGGAAAAATTTTCTTTTATTAAATGTTAAATCAAATATTCCTTTCAAAATTTTCGAACAAAGGCTAAAAAGTGTCTCATTCAAAAAATGATGTAAATATACAATTAAAAACAATGTAAATAAAGTAAAATATAGTTGAAAATGAATTTATAAAATAATTATATTTCATTATAAACATTCTTCAAAACATTTTATAGAATATGGATATGCAGGATAAACATTCCCAGCCAAAAGAAGAAATAAAGACAGTTTTCCATAAAAAAAACTCAGTCATTTTAAGTTACAAAGAGAGAAAAATGGAAGGAAACATGTAAAATACATAGATAAACATGGTATTAGAAAATAAATGTATTTTAAAATGAAAATATCAAATAATTTCACCAATGAAAATTTATAAATAAACAATCCCTGGTAAAAAATAGATTCTAGAATAAACCCTTACCTTGGATTTCTGCTTGGTCAGCTGCATTCCTACCTTTTATATAATAATCATATATTAATTATTTAATTTCTCAAGATTTTTTTAGGTATATTAAATAATAATAATCCCTTTTATTTTATTTATTACCATGTCTTATATATTTACTAAGTCGATTAAGTTCGTGTTGGATGTTTTGAGGATATTTGGTTTGTAAGCACAAAACAACTTCGGTAGATTTACCAAGTTCAAAGATGTAATTGATACATTATGTGACACCCCATGTTTTTATAAAAATAAATATAAACTCATGGAAATTTGTTTTTAATAGATATTTTTAAGTATCCTTTAAAACATAACTTTTTTACTTCTATGTTCTGAATTTCAAGAAATTGTCATCTAAATTTGTGTTCAGTATGTTATTTGGAGTCTATTGGAACCAACTTGTTTTTTGGGTGAATAGTATCATACCGTTATGAATAGTAATATTAATAGTGATATGACCTAATTAATATTAAATTTTATTATTATTTTATTAAGGCTTTAAGATAATAGCATCTAGGTTAGTTTTTCATTGTGATATAGAAGTAGTTACAGAATTAGAATTGTTAATTTTTTAATTAAGTATGCTTCTATTTAAAAATTATTTTCAAAAAATGGAATTAATTTTTGAAATATACACGTCGATAAATAGTTAGGGTGAATTTTGGGAATTTTTCTGCAACAGTTGATTTTTTGGTGAATAGTAAAAAATACAGTTTTTTGTTTCGATGTGTTAATGACATAATTAATGATATAATGATAATGTAATAAATCTGGTAGACTTGTTTATAGTTAAATTATATTTTATGTGTCCAAATTTTTCTAAATCATGCGCAGACACCATGGGCAATCTCATGGTTTTGTAAATACCAATCATGAGGTGTCCCTTGAAAATTATTAAAATAATCCCTCACTTTTCCTATTAATACCAACTCTTCCCTTCATTGAATTAATTCCCAATTCTCCCTCAACGAATATCTGGCCCCCTTACCTTCATATTATTCCTCCCAAGGTTTCCTAAATCCCCCAAGTTCCCAACCTTCAAGTTCTAAGGGTTACTCTTCAAGGTAAGAAAATTCTCAATTTCTTTCTTTTTTCCATTCAAGTTCTCTTTTATATGGTATATCTTTAAAGTTTCCATACCAAGTTCTTATTTTATTCTTATTATTGATCTAATATATATTATGATTCATTTCTGGATGGGTGAACCTTTTCCTCTCTCTTTTTAATATTTTCTAAAACCATGTTGCGTAGCCGTTAGGTTGCCGAATTTTTGTAAGCGATTTCACAATTATTCTTTTATTTTGAGTTCTGTCCTTATTCTTTCTTCATATATCCTTACCAAAGAGGAATTAAATCTCCATAAATCATGTGAATTCTATATTTTATCATTTTTATGTAAAATTACTCATCATTATTCTTCTCCTCTCCCACTTATTTAAAGAATAAAAACATTGTCCTTTTGTGTCGAATTACCGACTTCATGGATGATGTGATTTCAAAATCCATTAATTATTACAATTCTGGTCATGAAACCATTTATATGGTTGAAACATGTTATAATATATGTCTTATGACTCACCCATGGTTCTGTAATTCTTTTTTACTCATGTTTCTATTTTATAAGACAAAATGAGGTCGTTATTATCAAATAGCCACTAAAATGATCTAAACGAACATCATTAATGTTCTAACTTATGAATCATCCTCATGTAAGAATTAAAAATTATGAATGGAATAATTTATATTACTGTATATATGTAAATACTACTCCATTACAATTTTTTAGTTTCACTTCTAATTGAAAAGAATGTCCATCATAAACCAATCATGGAAATCATGTTAAGAACTCTCCCAAAAACAGTGCAAAGGGAAAATACTAACAATTAAGGGTGAAATGATGTTATGAAATGATCATATAATATGTTATAAACATGAAAATGTTTCTTTAAAATATTCATAACACTCTTTTAACCATTATACAGGAGTTTTAAACAAGTTTTAAGAAAGAAAAACCTGAGGTAAGGGAATTCCTAACCTGGTCTCCATTCTTTGGGTTAACCTTCTACTTCAATATTCATGAGCTATTTAAATTGTTTGTGTGATGGGTTCTATTTATATTGTGTTTCATTAAGTGTATTTATAGTATATATACATACTCCATCCACTATATTAAGTCTCTCTTCAATTGTATGATATTTATAAGGGGCTTTTCTTTAAAAATCCTCTTTTTAAATTTGGTTTTTTGAAATTCCAAAGTAATGTTTTTATGGAATTATTCATGTTGTATGATTATGTTTTGATTCTTGGGAATTATTTATGATGAATTTTGGGACCTATATCTTCCTCCAATTCATTGGGTATGTGTATGTTGGAGTTCGGCTATATTGTTACTCCAAGTGTAACTGCGATGGTTCCACAAATAAGGTAGTCGTTAGGGTTACAGATTATAAGGTAGCCAATAATGGTTACAAGACTATATAAGTAATTCCCCAATATAACTCTATGATTATATTTATTTTCTCATTTTTTTTTTGGATCTTTTTTTAATCTCATGTTACACAAAGTAAGTATATATTAGTGACAAACATGTCTTCTAAAAATGTTTTCATACGTTATGAGTATTCATGGACTAATATTCTCTTTCCTTCATTTTTCATCCCTTATTGAGATTTTGTGATGATCCCAAGTTTTTAAATGATTTTTCAAAGGTTAATGGATGTGTAATACAAGGAATTAAGACACTTTAAATGTTAAAGAATTGTCAAGGAGTCTTGTTTTGAGTTTTAATGTTTTATATTTTGAAAAAAATGGAAACTGTTTTTATGGTGTCCAATATATAACAATGTGAAATGTTATGAAAGTTTTTACCTAATTATCTAAAGATCTAAACTTGAAAATATCCTCATTGTAAAAGGAAGTTTTTTCTTGACTAAACTCAATATTTTGTATGTAATAATTTCAGGTCCTTATAGTTGGTATCAGAGGATGGTTTAGATAACTTTAGGGGTTATGGTGATGTTAATAGAATACCATAAATGATTTTCACTCTATGTTTAATTTGTTATAGAATTTAAATATTAATATGTTGCTTCATCTAAGATATGTTTGTTCAGAATAGTTTTATGCAGAAGGAATAGGTATTCTGAAGAGGAGAGGCACCAACAGAATGACATCCTTCTGGAACTACAGCCCAGAATGGTCGGGATTGGAACTGAACAGTTTTTTATATTAATGGCTCAGCTAATGTAGGAAATAAATGGTGGTGGCATCCATGCAAGATAACTAATAGAGGTACCACAATGGAACATGACAGTAGTGGAACATTTTATGAGACAACATCCTCTGGCATTCAATGGATCTTCTAACCCAGAAGCAGTTGAAAGATAGATCAAAGCCCTTGGAAGGATATTCAATGTTTTGGGATGTTCAGATAATCAAAAGGTAAGTCTTTTCATTTATCGTTTTAAAGGGGAAGCTTATCAGTGGTGGTCAATAGTAAGTAATATCAGGGGTAGAGAGGATTTTGATGCCTTAGAGTGGGATGAATTTAAAAGTCTTTTCCTTGAAAAATATTTTCCTAAGGTGGTGCAACTAAGAATAGATAAGCAATTCCTTGAATCGAAATAGAAGGAGGAAGATTCAGTGGCTGTGTATGAAGCGAACTTCACCCGAATAGTGAGGTATGATCCAAATCTTATTCTTGATCTTGATATCAAAATCAACCACTTTTACTCAGGATTGAATCCAAGGTATCAAAGGGTGTTGGTTTCTTGAGAATTAAAATGTTATGATAAACTTTTCTAATGTGCTGAGAGGGTAGAGATGGCATTTGCTGATGATCACGTGCATTTTAGAAACAAAGAGAAGAAGAGGTTTAGTTGGAAAGTCATGGGTAAGAATCAACCAAAGAAATCTGATGGTAAGAAAATCCAATTTCCAGTTTCTGAAAAGTGTGGCAATAAACACCTTGGGGAATGTCTTAGCAAAACTGGGAAGTGTTTTAAATGCGGTAATTTTGGACATATGGTCTGAGATTACATTGAAAATGATCCTAAGAATAATAAAACTGTAAAGTGTTTTAAATGTGGTGAGATGGGTAACTATGCAATCGTCTACCAAAAGAGAGATCTGAATGATTAAAAGAAGTATAACTACAAGAATAAAGGTTTAGTGAGATCCTTTGCGACAACGTCAACAGATTTTGGGCCATCCAATGAAGTTGTATCAGGTACTTTGTTTGTTCACTAAGATTTTGCTAATGTTTTTTTTGATACGGGGTCTACTCATTCCTTCATCTCTGAAAAATTTTCTGGTAAATTGGAAATATCACCTCAATAAATGAGACTTGAACTTGTATTTAAAACACCAGGGGGAAATTTTATAGAAAATAGGAATTATAAGAATCTCTCTATTGTGGCCTATGGAAATACTTTACCTACAAACCTTGTTTTTTTACACTTAGTCGAGTTTGATGTTATTCTGAGGATAGATTGGATTTCTAATTATCACGCTAAGATTGACTGTAGAGCTAAAGAAGTTGTTTTCCAAAAAGAGTTTCAGTTTGTATAGAAGAATGAACCCATACAATTGATTACATATCAGGAAGCTGAGAAACTATTGAAAGATGGAAATGAAATATATCTTGCTCATATTGTAGAAAACAAGGGAACTATTCAAATTAATGATGTTCCAGTGGTAAATGAATACCTGGATGTTTTTTCTAATGAGTTACCTAGTGTCATACCTTATCGAGAACTTGAATTCACAATTGACTTAGTTCCTAATGCTAAACCAATTTCAAAACCCCTATATCGTATGGATCCAATTGAACTTCTTGAATTGAAAAATCAGTTGCAGGATTTTCTTGAAAAATACTTCATTCGTCCTAGCACTTTACCATGGGGAGCCCCTGTTTTCTTTGTTAAAAAGAAAGATGTTACCATGAGACTTTGCATTGATTATAGAGCTTTGAATAACATCACTGTTAAAAACAAGTATCCTTTGCCTCATATTGATGACTTGTTTGATCAACCCCAGGGAGCTCAGTACATTTCCAAGATTGACTTGAGATCTGGATACCATTAGCTGAAGGTGAAGGAAGATGACATCCCGAAAACAGCCTTTCGTACTAGATATGGGCATTGTGAATTTGTTGTTATGCCATTTGGATTAACTTATGCACATGTTATATTCATGAATCTTATGAATAGAGTATTTCATGAGTTCTTGGATATGTTTGTGGTTATATTTATTGATGACATTCTTTTATTTTCTAAAAATAAAGAGGATCATGAAAAACATCTAAGGGTTGTTTTACAACCATTAAAATAAAATAAACTATATAGAAAATTCAGCAAGTGTGATTTTTGTTTGCAACATATTTCTTTTCTTGGGACAATTGTAAATAAGGATGGAATAACATTTGATCCTTCCAAAACAAAAGTAGTTCAAAAATGGCCAAGACCCACAAATGTTACAGAGATTCATAGTTTTTTGGGCTTAGAAAGTTATTACCGAAGGTTTGTTAAGAACTTTTCATGGTTATCTCTCACGATAACTAAGTTAACACAAAAAGGGGTCAAATTTGTTTGGATAGAGGAATGTGATTTTTGTTTTCAGGAACTGAAGAAGAGATTAGTGAATGCTCTAGTTTTGGACTTACCTTCTCGGAATGGTGATTTTGTCATCTACAGTGATGCTTCTTTGAAGGGACTTGGTTGTGTTTTGATGAAGAATGATCAGGTAATTTCCAATGCTTCGAGATAACTTAAACCTCATGAGATAAATTATCCCACACATGATTTCGAATTGGCAGTTGTGTTTTTTTCTTTAAAAATATGGAGGAATCATCAATACGTAACCAAATGCCAAATATATACTGACCAAAAAAGTATAAAGTATATATTCACTCAGAAGGAATTAAGCATGAGGTAGAGAAGATGGCTAGAACTGATAAAGGATAATGACTGCACAATCAATTACCATCCTGGAAAAGCAAACAAAGTAGTGGATGCCTTAAGTCGGAAACATCATGCATCATTAACCATGCTATGTTTGAAACATGATCCCTTGATTAATGATTTGATGAATTTTGGATTAGAAGTTATTGGTGTAGGGAATACATCTATTTTGTTTCAGGTTTCAGTGCAGTCTTCGTTGTCAGACAGAATTAAGCAAGCATAGAAGGAAGATCGTGAGCTACAGAAAAAGGAATAATTGGTTAAAATGGGTAAGTTTCTATAATTTAATCTTGATAAATATTTTGTTTTAATATTTGGAAAAATTTTGTGTGTGCTTTGTGATTCCCAGTTGAAGAAAGAATTGTTACATGAATCTCATAGTTCTCCATTTTCTGTTCATCCTGACAGTACTAAGATGTACAGAGACCTTCAGGTGTATTATTGGTGGGATGGAATGAAAAGAGATATTGAAAATTTTACCATGAAATGTTCGACGTGTAAAAAGGTTAATGCAGAGCGGCAGTTACCGAAGGGGATGCTTCTGCCTTTTCCAGTACCATAGTGGAAATGGTAGAATGTATCCATGGACTATGTGGTGGGACTACCAATGTCTTCTCGAGGTAACAATGCTATTTGGGTTATTGTTGATTAGATTAGTAAGTAGGAAACTTTTCTATCAATTCGAGATAAAATATCTTCACATCAGCTTTCTCGATTGTACCTCATAGAGATTGTCTGGTTACATAGAGTTCCACTTTCCATTGTATCTGACCGAGATCCCAGGTTCACTTCTAACTTTTGTAAGGGACTTCAGAAGTCGTTGCGCACATAGTTAAATTTCAGTAAAGCTTTTCATCCTCAATTAGATGGGTAGTCAGAACGAACGATTCAAACTTTGGAGGATATGCTTTGAGATTTTTCAATGGACTATTAGGGAAGTTGGGATTAGCATATTTTATAATTTTAGTTTTCTTATAATAATATTTTTCATTCCAGTATCAGATGGAACCTTTTCAGGCCTTGTATGGAAAGTGGTGTCGGACTCCAATGTTTTGGGATGATATCATTGAAAGAAAGTTGATGGGACCAAAATTAGTTGAAGAAGTGGCTGAGAAAGTGAGGATGATCCAGCAGTACATGAGGACATCTCAGAGTAGGAAGAAAAGTTATGCAGATAACAGAAGGAAGGACTTACCTTTCAAGATAGGTGACCAAGTTTTCCTTAAAGTCTCTCCTTGTAAATGTGTGATGTGTTTCGATAAGAAAGGAAAGCTAATTATATGGTTCATCGGTCCTTTTGAAATCTTGGAGAAAGTTGGAACAGTTGCATACCGCGTAGCTTTGCCTCTGAGTTTGTTTCAGGTACACAATGTTTTTCATGTTTCGATGTTGAGAAAGTATGTGCCAGATTCGTCACATTTCTTGATCCCAGAAGCAGTTCATCTATAAAAGAACCTATCTTAGGAAGAGAAACCGGTTCAGATTCTTGATCGAAGAGAACAGGTATTGGGGAATAAGGTAATCCACCAGGTAAAGGTTTTTTGGAGAAACCACATGGTTGAAGAAGCAACATGGGAGTCTAAAAATGCTATGAGGGAAAAATACCCTTAGTTGTTTAATAAGTAAATAAAATTTCGAGGATGTAATTTCAAGAAGGTGGGGATAATGTAACACCCCATGTTTTTCTAAAAATAAATATAAATGCATGAGACTTTGTTTTAAATAGATATTTTTAATTATCCCTTAAAACATAACTTTTTTACTTCTATGTTCTTAATTTTAAGAAATTGTCATCTACATTTGTGTTCAATGTGTTATTTGGAGTCTATTGGAACCAACTTGTTTTTTTGGTAAATAGTAACATACCCTTATGAATTGTAATATGAATAGTGATATGACCCTAATGAATAGTAAATTTTTTTTTTTTTTCTTAATTCTTTAAGAGAATAGCATCTTGGTTAATTTTTCATCGCGATATAGAAGTAGTTAAAGAATTAGAAATGTTAATTTTTGAATTAAGTATGATTTTATTTAAAAAATAAATTAAAAATATTTAAAAATTTACTTTTAAAAAATGGACTTCATTTTTGAAATCTACACATCGATAAATGGTGAGGGTGAATTTTGGGAATTTTTATGCAACAGTTGATTTTTCAGTGAATAGTAAAAAATAGAGTTTTTAGTTTCAATGTGTTAATGACATCATTAATGATATAATAATGATTTCATAAATATGGTTGACTTGTGTATAGTTAAATAATATGTGAGGTTTTCCAAGTTTCTTATATCATTGGCAAATACCATGGGCAAGCCCATGGTTTTGTAAATACCACTCATGAGGTGTCCCTTGAAAATTATTAAAATAATCCCCCACTTTTCTTATAAATACCAACTCTTCCCTTAATTGAATTAATTCCCAATTCTCCCTCAACTAATATCTGGACTCCTTACCTTCATAGTAGTCCTCCCAAGGTTTCATCAATCCCCCAAGGTCCCAAGATTCATGTTCTAGGGGTTACTCTACATGGTAAGAAAATTCTCAATTTCTTTCTTTTTTTCATTCAAGTTATCTTTTTTGTCATATATCTTTCAAGTTTCCATCCCATAATCTTATTTTCTTCTTATTCTGGATCTATTTTATTTTATAATTAATTTCTGGATAGGTGACCCCTGTCCCCTCTCTTTTTAATATTTTCTAAATCCATGTTGCGTAGGAGTTAGGCTGCCAAATTTTTGTAACCGATTTCAAAATTATTCATTTATTTTGAGTTCTTTCCTTATTCTTTCTTCATATCTCCTTACCCAAGAGGAATGAAATCTCCATAAATCATGTATATTCTATATTTTATCATTTTTATGGAAAATTAATCATCATTATTCTTCTCCTATCCCACTTATTTCAAGAATAAAAACATTGTCCGTTTGGGTCGAATTACTAACATCGTGGACGATGTGATTTCAAAATCCATTAATTCTTTCAAGTATGGTCATGAAACCATTTATATGGTTGAACCAGGTTATAATATATGTTTTATGACTAACCCAATGTTCTGTAATTCTTTTTTACTCATGTTTCTAATTTATAAGACAAAACAAGGTTGTTATTATCAAATAACCACAAAAATGATCTAAATGAACATCATTAATGTTCTAACTTATGAATCATCCTCATGTAAGAATTAAAAATTATGAATGGAATAATTTATGTTACTGGATATATGTAAATAATAATCCATTCCAATTCTGTATTTTTACTTCCAATCGACAATAATGTCCATCATAAACCAATCATGGAAATCATGTTAAGAACTCACCCAAAAACAGTGCAAAGGGCGAAATACTAACAATTAAGGGTGAAATGATGTTATGAAATGATCATATAATATGTTATAAACATTAAAATGATTCTTTAAAATATTAATAATACTATTTTAACCATTATACATGTGGTATAAACAAGTTTTAAGTAAGACAAACCCAAGGTAAGGGAATTCTTAACCCGATTTCCATACTTTGGGTTAACCTTCTACTTCAATATTCATGAGCTATTTAAATTATTTGTGTGATAGGTTCTATTTATATTATGTTTCATTAAGTTTATTTATAGTTTATATACATACTCCATCCACTCTATTAAGTCTCTCTTCAATTGTATGTTATTTATAAGGGGATTTTCTTTAAAAATCATCTTTTTAAATTTGGTTTTACGAAATTCCAAAGTAATGTTTTTATGGAATTATTCATGTTGTATGATTATGTTTTGATTCTTGGGAATTATTTATAATGAATTTTGGGACCTATATATCCCTCCAATGAATTGGGTATGTGTATGTTGGAGTTCGGCTGTATGGTTACTCCAAGTGTAACTGCGATGGTTACACAAAGTAAGGTAGTCGTGAGGGTTACAGATTATAAGGTAGCCAATAATGGTTACAAGACTATATAAGTAATGCCCTAAGATACCTCTATGATTATATTTATGTTCTCATTTTTTTGGATCTTGTGTGAATCTCATGTTACACAAAGTAAGTATATATGAGTGACAAACATATCTTCTAAAAATGTTTTCATACGTTACGAGTATTCATGGACTAATGTGCTCTTTCCTTATTTTTTCATCCCTTACTGAGATTTTGTGCTCATCCCAAGGTTTTAAATGATTTTTCACAGGTTAATGGATGTGTAATACAAGAAAGTAGGACACTTTAAATGTGAATAATTGTCAAGGATTCTTATTTTGAGTTTTAATGTTTTATATTTTGAAAAAAATGGAAACTATTTTTATGGTATCCACTCTGTAATAGTGTGTAATGTTATGAATTTTTTGTCCTAATTATCTAAAGATATAAACTTTAAAAGAAAATCAATGTAAAAGGAAGTTTTTTCTTGATTAAACTCAAGATTATGTATGTAATAAGGTCGGGTCCTTATTCATTATCTATAGAATACTAATCATGATATATTTATCTTTTTTATGTATTAAAAATAATTTTATAACCAACCATTAATGGTGGTCATGAAAAATTAAACATGTCGCTTCTTGAATTTGGTATTCCATACGTACCCATGAATGAATTTTTCATATTTATAGTGGATGAAAAGGAAATGATATAGAGAATGTTTTGATTTTAAATAATAGTAATAATATTATAAATATAAAATTTTATCATTAAATTTATTCTTATTACCATCCATGTAAAGAAGATATTAAAAATGGATCACATCGCATCATGGAGGTGGGAGTCCACACGTATGCATGAGCGAAGTTATTATTTCCCAATTGATAGAAAAGTAGATAAAAATAGGTTATAGCATAAAAATAATAATATTTTATTATATTATAGATATTTATTTTTTAATATCTACATAGTTAGGATAGGTTTGTGGGAAATAGAAGAAGAAATAAACAAGAAATAACATGTTTATAAGTTATACCTCTTATTTAAAAAATCTCTTTTGGATTACACCATATGTTTTCTTAGGTTGGTCTTTTAGTGATTCCAAGACATCTAGGACATGGGGAGGATATTTGGGGATTTATTTTTGTAGTGTATAGTTAATTTAAGTAACTTAAACAGTGTGAATAAGTGGGAAGAGGATATTCCCTTTTATAAGTGGGGGGGTGTCAGACTAGTAAATATACATAACTTTAAATTAGTATAAGTGTCTGACATACTTAAAAGTGTAACCAAAATGATATATTTAGAAGATATTATGAATATGAATCTAAATACACTAATATAATAATATTTACACCATTTATAAATATATTTTAAACCTTATCTCTTAATTTTAACCCCCTCATTAACTCCTCTAACCATTACCGTAGTGATAACTTTTTACTATAGTTACTATTCATTATAAAAAAAATTAAAATTAAACTTATTAAAAAATTGGAATATATTAATTATAAATATGAAATCCATTTTATATGATTTAATTTTTAAAAGATTAAAATTTTAAATTTAAAACAATTGTGCATTTTATGATGAAAACAATTTTTAGAAATTTTTTTTAACCATAAAAATTATTTTACACATAAATCAGGAAAAATATTGATTCTAATGAAATTAATTGAATTTATATTTATAAAAATAAAATGGTTTTAATTTAAAATTCAACCCAAACTAAAATAAATATCTTTTGAATACTTAATTAGAATAAAATAACCAAAACAATTTTTTATTTAAATAAAAACATTACTTTGATTTTGAAAATATCAGTCATTGATTTTTATGTTTAATATTATATTTTTAAATGTATTATTTTTATAATTAAATATATATTAAGTCTTAAAAAATAGGTTTAAAAATTCATTCAATCTTATATCATGATGATGCCATAAAGGTGAAAGTATTTGAAAAAACGGTATTCTTCACTATTCACCCAAAAATTAACTAATTCTGAAAAATCTCAAAATTAACCCTCATATAAATTTGACCTTATGAATCCAAATATGATATCAATTTTATCAAATTAAAATTATATAATATATTAATTTTAATTTTAAATATGTCCATGAACTATTTCCATTATAATGATAAAATAACAGGATGTGCATTGGGAAAGAGTCCAGCGATGTAATGTTTACATATTCTAGGAAGATATTGGGTATTATAGTTAGGATATGTTTTCCAATTTAAAATAGGGTCCATAAAATTGTGAATTTAAAAGGAGAAAGTGGTCACCAATTCTATAATTGATTCTTAGTATATTGTGGCTTCTAATATAGCTAAATAAGAGTTTTGGATGCACAATTTTATCCAAGAGTTTGATGTGGATTAAAGAAATAAATATTTAATCACATTGTATTGTGATAAAATTGCAATAGTGGTCCTAGAAATGATCCCATATATCATTATCAGAAAAATCATATACTTCATAATTAATGAAAATTATTGGATTCTTCTTATACGGATGAGGTTGTAGTAAATAGAGTTTCAACAAAGGAAACCATGGAAGACATGATGAATAAATCCTTATCTCAACCTAATCACAAACATATTGTGAGTACAAGTATAGGGAGAGTCATTAAGAGTTAACTCTAGTCCAAGCGAGATTCTACTAGAGTTGGTTCCCTTGAACCAACTACTTTGTAATTTTTATTTTCTCTATATTAATGGTTTTGAATATTAATAAATATCTTATCCTGTGATTATTTTTATTCTGTGAGGAATTTAATATGATAATGTATTTGGAGTATTTTTCAAATTGAAAGGTCATAGTATTTCCCCCCAATAATGATAACATTGTAGTGAAATAATGATATTCCTAAATATATGTTTTATATCCAGATTAAATCCTCTGACTAGACACAAATGATGTAGGATTTCAAGAGTACACGGATCATAAGACATTGAGACTTCTTCTAAAGAAGTTATCCCTTGGTAATATCCAAGAGATTAAGTTATTAGAACTATCCCACCTATATAAATTCAACAAGTTTTATTAGTCATGGAAATTCCTATCAGTAAAAGTGTTTATTTTTTCTTAGAATTAGTATTATTATTACTACATAAAATGAGTCACATACTCTGATGTATTGTTGTAAACTATGAAAACATATATTTAGGGATAATTTTTAAATGTTATGTGCATCATAAATAATATATAATTAATTAATATGTAAAGAAATTATTTTACCCTTCTGAGTAAATGGAACTAGATATCTATGGACATTTTATTAAAATGGAACTATATTATAAGTCCATCTTTATGGATGTTTGTTAATGAGTGAATTTCTAAAAATTCAAAGAAACATATATCAAGAATATAAATTACTGACATAGTCAATGAAACCTACTTGATGATATATTGAGACAAATTAATTTTACTACACAGTAAGTTTTCATAGAAGGTATTGGTAACTATGAATTGTCATTATCTCTTTAGGATATATAATGTATTGATAGGTACTACACATGGTCTGTGTGTTGGGCTCACAAATATCAAGATGAGGGCCTATAGGGTCAAACATAAAGTATATCCAAGGTCTCCACTAATTTGAATGAATTGGAATTCTGGATGAGATTGACCTCATTAGTGGGGACTAGAGGATTTCCAAGTGAAGAATCAAAACTAAAATAATTATATTCAATTAATTATATTTTATAATAATTAAAATTGAATTTATTTCTCAGGTTTCTTTCTTGTTATTTAACTATAAGTAAGAAAATATGAGAATGTGTTATTTTTTGAATGAACGTCACGTGTTTAAGGTCTGTTAAATAACTATTTGAGGATTTATTAAATTTTATGTCATGTAGATCATCATGGGGAATTAAATTTTTTTCCAGTAAGTGGTTTAATTTTTATGACACATATGACATATTTACATAGTTATTTGTGGTGAGATACCCAATTCTTCACTAAGGTACCATTTCAATTTTGTATTAATATTTAAATGTCATTGGATTAAATACTTGGAAATAATTGGGTATCTCTTAACTGGGTCAAGTTCTTTATTATAGATTTAGTGTCAAAAATTGAAAAATTAACTACTTTCATGCTTCCACTAAATGTCTGATTATTTCACTAAATATTTTAATAATTGTGACCACCTTTTTTGAAATATTCCCAAAACATTTCAAGATTTTCACATCCATTATTAGTTAATAGATTTTCATTATTCTATGAGACCAAATTATAGATAATATAATTTCACTTTACTTTAGATATGTTCTCTCTTGGTACATGACTTATTTCTCTTCGAGTGATTTATAAATTATTCCAACATTATATGGCCTTGTGTCAAATATTTCCACAGTACAAACAATAGACAATAAACCCAGATTTTTTAACTTTATTTATAATTTAGAATGATTTGATACGTTTTTATTGTAAATCATAGTTATTTATTTTATCTTTATTTTGTTATCCAAGAACCTTAATTTTATTTACATTCACCATTGATAATGTGGTGTTTATTTCAGAATCTACCTCAATCCATATTTTCAATGAATTTGAATTAAAACCTATACCAGAAAATAAAACCACTTCGGTATAAATACAAATATCTCGATCGTGGGTTACCTTTATCTAACTTATTATAGTGGATCGATCATCTGATGACCTCAGTAAATTCTTTCCACTAATATGAGTATTTCTAGATTCAAGACTCTTATCAGAAGTATTCATGGTGAATATTGTTTTAATAGTAAATTAGTTAATTTTGGGTTATGTCTCCTCCTCATTTCTCAGCTTAATTTCCATCTCAAGAAACATTATACTAAGTAAAATCTTTGCAACCATAACTTAGATCAATTTATCATCCCATTATTTATTCACCTTTCAAATCTGATCTATATATATTTTTTGACCTCTTTAAAATAATTTTCAAGCTCCTTCAACCTTTTAGATTTAATTTATAGTTCAGCATCTTTGATATTCATTATAGTTTTGTGTATTTTTATAAATGAACATATCAATTTAGTAAAATAATTATGAAACAAAACTTTCTCATATAAAATAACTTTAAAAATATTCTTGAACTAGATAATTGTTTTTGTCATAAAGTAATACAAATTGTTCTTTGGATACTAATATTTTGGTAAAGTGTTGTACATGTGAAGCAATTTAGCAAATTAATATTAAATTTTATTAGACTCCATCTCCATCTATGAATTTTTTTCCAGTAGTTCCTTTATGTATGAATATATATATGGGACAACTTAAATAGGGAAATTTTTTAGATAGATTTTTACTTCAGAATAAGAATCACTGAGTGATTCAATGTGCACATTCACTTTATAGATTTTACTAGAATCCCTTTGAGTATAACCATCTACATTTATATTAGATACATTTTCACATAGACTATATCCAACTAGTGATATATCCACTTTATCCTTTTTTGTTTTTCTCAACTTCTTTGCCACTTTCCTTAGTTTATTCTCCAAGTATTTAGAATAAATCTCCATGTTTATAATCACAAATACTATAACTATATTTTCCAAATGAGTAAAGTTTGAATTCTCATTAAATATGTTTTTCATATATGTTTATAAAAAACTGGGATAGGAAACTATATATCTAATAAAATTAAACCAAATCTCTAATGACACTATAATTTCCTAGGAATGTGTGTCAACACACTGAGAAGGGGTGAATCAATGTGAACCAATTTAGTTGATTTCTTCTAACTTAAAATTTCAGCCAGTTTTTATATCAAACATCCATCAGCTATTAAAATGAATGGATCTATTATTCTCATAATTATATCAACAATTCCTAAAATATAGAGAGTAAAACAATAACAGTTATTGGTACTTTTACAATTTCCACCCCTAGTGTAGACGACTATTTCCTTGTGGTGTTTTGTTCTAGTCCAAAAAATAGATTATTTACAAAAATAAAAAATTGATTACAAGTGAGTCATACAAGTATTATCCTATAACCAATGTCTAGTATCATCCACATAAAAAATCCTCACAAAATATTACAAGTGAAGAGTTCTTTATACTATATCTTGATATTCTTCAGCTTAATGATTTGTTGGTCTTGGATTATACCAGTAGCATTTAATCCTCAATGGTAATACTTATGAAGAACTCATAAATAAGATATTGATTTTTATCGAGGTTATATTTTCATCAACTATAAGATCTTCTTATATAACAGTAGGCCTTTGAATACCACTTAATAAACAACTTTAACTACATACACATCAGTCATGAACTCTTATGAATAATCATATTGATCAACTCAGGATTCATAAAGTCTCTTAAATTTGTCTTATTTCTTGTATTTTTGTAAAAACAAAATATATAACTTCTAATTAAAACCACTATATAATTGAAATTGTAGCTTTTGATTCTTTTCACTTCAAGTAGACAAACTTATAGACCATATATAGGATGTCGAAAGTTAGAATTGATAGATATATTCTGGTTATTTAATCACAGGGGTTTTAGACTTTTCAATAACATTAATTTATAGAATATAAACACATAGACAAATAACATTGGTTTTATCACTGTATATTTGGAAGATGTAAATTATTTTTTAACTCAGTCACTTAATTTTGATAAATTGTGTGTTCGGTAACTCAATTTATGGAACACATTTATCCAATTTTCCCAATTCTAATTTGGAAAAATATTTCTTGAAACTTCTTAACACTATAAATTCTCTAACCTATTCCCAATTCTAATTTCCATAGTTAATTCAAACTACTTCTTCACACTATTTCTTCTAGAAAAAAATCTTATTTTTTATTACGCAACAACTTGTTATAGGGACTTAATTTAGTCAAACATAACTTATTGTATAGACTTATCACAAATCTTAGTTCACTTTATTGACCTAATGAAAACATATTACATTGAATGTACTTATTTAAATAAAATATAATGGTATCCTTCACACAAAATTATTGTAGAAAGAGTTTATATCATCAAAGGAATCCTTCCTGGAAAGGCTTATGTAAATAAAGAAACTTATTAAAATCATCATTGTTTGCATCTATTCTTTATTTAAGTCATATTATAATGATTTTATTAGGGGTATTTATAAAAAAATGGATTCATTTCTCAAACCTTATCACTTCTAAAAAATATGGTAGTCTATTCACTCAACTCATTGTGTCTTTAAGAAACATGGTTTCAAGAATTCATAAACACAATTGGATTCTCTTAGACTATCTCCCATGACCACCTTTGACATTTTTATACTCAAACACTTTGATTTTAATCGTATTATTTCATATGTTAGATATAAAAAGATTCCTTACTTCCAAGGTGTGGTAGTTAGTTTCTTCCAATTTTACTATTACCATGATCTTCACTATACTCGGTGAAATGGAAAAACGTCATTTTAGCACCTCCAATCCATCCATAATTATTATTCCACTACACTACATAGTTTTTTATTTCTCATCTTAGTGTAGATATTGTCATATAAATAAAACAACCTCCAAAATCGGAATGGATTTTGGTATTTACACCACCATGATTTTATTACATTGAAGGAACAACAATACATCATCAAATTCATTCATCAAGAATTTACTTCTTACACTAAATTTTGTATGGAATTATAGTTGAATTTATAGAATGTAAGCCATGGCATTCCTAATGTGATTCTAGTGAGAACAGACTGAAGCAGCTACTGAAACCCTATTCGATGTGAGGAATAAAAAGTTATAAGACTGAGTAATTCCATTTAAATACACACATGCTTCATTGAATTGAATAGTTCAGTGTATTAGTTTTCATTCCTAAATTTTTCCTTCAGTTAGCCACTTCATCATTACCCAAAACATGGGATATGCCACCGTTGAAATCTCACGGTACTACCCTATATTATGGAAATATTTCCTCCTTTGCTACCAAGATCCATTTCACTCTATAATCACACTTCTCATGCCTTGATTGACACATGTTATCCCACTACACCTTTATATCCACCCATGATAGTTGTAGTTGAGCTAGGACATTTCCTCATGATAGTTGAACCTTGCTCCTATGTATGGTCAGAGATGCCACATTTTCTAATGATTTGAACATATATTTTTTTAATTTTACTTTTAAGTTATACATCATCTAGATATATCTATTTCATGTATTTTGTAACTCATATATCACATTTCAAAATACATATTTTGAAATTAAATTAATAAATTCTTTAAAAAATATTTATTCTTTTTAAGCACTTGAAATTCTTCTCACTTAAGATCATCCCAACAATCATTTGATGTGTAATTTACTGACTACAAATCTTAATCTATTCAAATTAAAAATCCTTTTCCAATTCATTTATGAGTCTAAAGAGTCATCCGATGTTATAAACTATATTCATCAATCTAATTCATTATTTAATACTCCTCATCAACCATTGGAAGCATCATTTAGATCGTCCACATTACCCAACTTCAAAACACATTGAATTTACTTCACATAAACATATAGACAAAAAATAAAACCACATCTTCAGCAATGAATTTAGGTCCTTAATTATATATCTCAATATGTCTTTTATATTTATACTACTTTTAACTTTTCCATAGTTATAATTTATGGCATGATCCTCATAGAAAACTATGAGGGTAAAGATTACATATTCAAGTTCTATTTATTTACTACTGTAATTATTCAATTTTTAGTTTTCTTAATGATTTTTCATATTGTATTCTCATTTTTCATTAATGTTTATTTTTTATTGTAATATTTTATACCAATAAAATGTATCATGGTTTATTTCAGTTCAGATTTCAGTTTCAAAAAATGAGGCTACTTTTTCATTATTATATCTTTAGTTTCCTAAGTCACTCCCTCAAACTTTTAATTCCTCTGTAAACCTTCAACCAGGTTAGTGGACTTGTTTTTTAGTACATTGTTTCAATGATCCAAGATTTCTATCATTTTTTTAAGATAAGATTTTTCTTTTCCAATCTATAAAATATAATTGTTTAGTACATGTGATGGATCAGGTATGTACTTCCTCAAAAATTATACATAAAACACATCATTTACTTGGGATAGGTTCAATAGAAGTTAAAGACTAAGCTTCCATCCCCACATGGTAAAGTATTTAGAAATGTATAATGTATATAGGTATCAAATTTCCCTTATTTTTAATCTCATAACCCACTTCTATGGTGATATTTAAAGTAATTCCTTTTCTCTAACATCAAACAAAAAATCTCACTGATGATTATTAGCATAATTATTTTAATAGCTTTGTGTACTTTTAATGTGTGGTTGATTTTTTTAAATATCCTATAAAATCACTTAGGAAATATCCTATCTCAATATCTTATTATATCTATCATTATCTCAACAAGTTTCAGTTCTACACCTCATCCCATATAGAGTCTCTTATGGTTCCATTTGAATTCTGTAATGGAAATAGTTGTTCTTTGATAACTCTACCAGGGTAAGTTTTTGATCCCAAACTTAATTGAAATCAATTTAATAGGTTATCAAGATATAATCTAGAGTTTTAATAGTCCTTTTAGTTTAAAAATTATTTTGAGAATAATAGGTAGTGTTTAAGGTCATCTCTATATCCAATTATTATTGAATACTTCTTCATAACTTTAATGTATACCTCAAATCTCAATTAGATACAATTTAAAATAATACTCCATGAAACCTCACAAATTCATTTATGTATATATTGGTAGGTTTATCAAGTGAAAAATATTCTCTAATATAAATTAGATTCACTAACTTTCTAAGGTGATCAATTAACACACAAATGGATCTATAGACTTTAAAAGTCTTTAGAAAACCTACAATGAAATCCATGGTGATGTTCTCTAATTTTAATATAGGTATAAGTAATTTTTTATTCATTTATATTGAAATATGATGTTCATACATTAATTTATCACAAATAAATAATCAAGATATATATTTTTAATCTCCCTCTTCATATTTCCCCACTACAAATGATTCTTAAGATCTCTATAAATTTTTGTGCTTCTAGAACTGGTAGATAATGATGAGAAATGTGCATCATCAACCAACTCTATTAAATTTTGGTATATATAGAACTCATATTAATTTTTTTAATCTTATAGTTACATCATTATCAAAGTGGAACTATAAAATAATTATTACTTTTTTATATTTCTCAAAATCCTCCTTTTATGCATCCTTGATGTTTAAATGGATGGATGGTTGTGAAGTTATTTGAAAAATATTCGATTTCTCCCCTTACTTATGATTTAAATGTATATAGATTCTAAATACATGTGTATTGAATCTATTTAAATCATTATCATTGATAAGGCAGCATGATATTCCTACTTCAAAGCATCAAAAACCTTATTTTCCTTCCTAGGGTGTTAATGTATTGAGCAGTCATAGTACTTGATTAACACCAACCACCATCTTTGGCACATGTTCAACACATTTTGTGTGAATATATAATTCATCATATTTTAATTAGTATGCATTTCACACCTTTCATCATAGAGATAATTCCTCTATATCTTTAATGAAAATATTACCACCGCTAACACGAAATCGTGTGTCAAGTATTTTTTTTTTCTCCTAAATCTTTAATTGATGTAAGGAATAAGCTACTGCCATGTAATTTTTCATGAGAATGGATATTAATCACTTATTTGATGCATCACTTTATGTCAAAAACCTTTCTCCACTCCTAGGTAGTGTCAGTACCGATTTAGTGAAAATATTTTTCTTGAGAAAATTGAAATTTTATTCACCTTCATCTATCTAATGAAACATGAATACCTCGTGAGTTAACTAGGTTATTTAATTTCACAATTGAAAGAAATTTCTCAAAAATTGATAACAGTATCCAACTAATTCTAGAAAACTATGAATCTTCCTTATAGTGGTTCATATGGGACATTGTTCAATCAAAAAATCTTTAAATAATACATATATATACCCTCTATTTTTATTATATGACCCAAGAATTATACTTTTTGTATTCATAATTCACACTTGCTAAATTCAGAATATAATTTATCTTTTTACAATGTTTTTAACATAATACTCAAATGATAATCATTATCTTCCTTATTCTTAGAATATATAAGAATATCATCTATAAATACTGCCATAAATTAATTGACATGATCTATAAAGACTCTATTCATCATATCAATGAAAATGGAAGCGGGATTTTATAGCCCAAATAGCATCACTGTGAATTCATAATGTACATATCTTGTATGAAAGGTTATCTTGGGTACATAGTCTATTATTTCCAATAATTTATGATATGTAGATTTAATGAAAATAATTAATAAGTATTGAGTCCCTCATAGTTGATTAAAGAATTAATCAATACATGGTAGAGGATACTTATTATTGACCATAAACTTGTTGTATTCAGGATAATCAATACATAGATTCATTGACCTTCCATTATTTGATATGTTTTACCCAATTTAAAGCACTAGATGTATAAAACACTAATCCATATTTTCCAAGTGTCGTTTCTTTAATTAATATAACATAATTAGGTCTATTATATATGGAGTCATTAATATAGTAATATCACTAGGTTTGTATTCTATTGAAAACTCAACCTCATGATCTTGGGGAAGACGGGGAAAATCTTTAAGAAACAAAATTGACGAGTTCATTAAAAAACCTATCCTCAATATTGGGTTTTACCTAACCATTTGAGAAATATAAATTTCATGATTAAGTATTAAAATTCATATAATGAAATTAATTTCTCCATAAGTTTTATAGTCATCCTTCCACCGATAGATAATCATAGGTTGATTTGGGTTATGAAATGTGACTTCCATATCCCAATAATGAATATGAGATATAGATCAAGAGATCTGATACATGCCCAAAATCAAATCAAATTCCACTAAGGGGGGAATAATAAGATTTTCAGAAAACATTTTCCCACAAACTTATATTAGGGATGAGTTATAGATTTGGGATGAAATCATCATACCAATATTATTTTTCACCAATAATTCAATATCTATACATTGGGGTGGTGATTTGATTATCTTAGACAAATTCATTTCCAAGAAGGAGTGGGTAGATCAAAAATAAAATAAGACATTTTCATTTATAGAGTATGTATTAAGTGTACCTTCACTACTTTATTTTTGATACCCACTTCAACTGGGTGCAATTACATATATTTTACCATTCTCCTTTGGTTTTGGAGGTTATTGATGTCTAATTTCATCACTCATTATTTTTTTAGGACTTTTTGGTGTAATTTTATTAGTACTTACCATTGAATCGTTAGAATAGGTGTGGTGAATTAAGATGACCATTATTTTTATTATTCATATCCCTTAAACATTCAGGTTCTTGATGGCCTTATCTCATACACTTAAAGAATTTACCATTTCTATTAAGGAAATTCCCCCCACGATTCTTACCATATAATTATCATATATGAATATGAATCTTCTTTCGCCAGTGGATTTTATCATTTTATTATCCCTAAAACAATATTTCCCTTTTACTTCCCACAAAACCACAAGAATAATAGGATTATCTAATTTCAATTTACACCTAGAAAGTAAATTTAATAATTTTGTAATTGATAATAAATTCCAAAATATATAATTCCTTTTTAGATAATTGTTTTTAAGACACTAAGGAAAGGGTCAAAAGAATTTAGGAAAAATAATAAATCCAAAAGCATTCCTTGAAGGTCTCTTGAAGTTCACTTGATAGGTGCCTATGGACTCATCCTCCTTTTTCCCCAGCTACATGAATTATCTCTCCATTTTAGTGAAAATATTTTGGAGAAAATATTTATTAGAAATAAATACATGAAATCTTCTCATTCCATGGATTTAATTTCTTCCTCTTTCCTAATATTAGTAATGAGATTCCACTATTAATTATCTTCGCCTTACAAATTATAAAGAGTTAAAACAACATTTTGATGATCTAATCATTGGATAATAAAAAATATGTCTTTTTTGTATTGATACATTGCTTGAAGATTTATGTATTGGAAGACCCACCAAAAGGTGGTGAAAATTTCAATATAAAGGACTCAATGGAGGGTTTTAACTTCCCTAGAATGTTAGAGAGTTTAGTAAGGTCCTTGTCATCATTTATAATTTTATAAAGTTGGGTGAGAATCACTATGAGTTTTTTTCTCCAAATCCCCTCCTATTTGGTCTCTCATTGGGATGTTCATTGCACTATCCATAACACTGAATTTTAACTCAATTCCTCCTAGTTTTATCCATCGAATATTACTAAAAAGGGTAGTATGAGTATCATGAAAAAATTATTATAGTAAAAAATCATATGATAAGGAAAATAAATCCAAAGATGCATTAAATTATGAAAAAATCAATTCAACCATTGAAATTTCACATTCATCCTACATAACTTTTGGATCATCGTCATTTTTTTAGGTTTTTTCCTCTTGTTCTTCATATACAAATACATAAAAAGAATCCTAATTTGATACCAACTGAGACAACAAAACCTTAAAAAATATAAATATTAAATAATTTTACATGAATGGTCATTTAATATCATAATAAATCACACTCAAGAATATATAGGTTTAATGTATTTATAGATTAAATACATAAAAAATTAAAACACTGTAAATATTTATTCACAGTCTCACCACACTAGACCCCCTTCTAAACATGTTATATGCAATAATTTTCTTCAAAACCTAGGGAATGGAAAACTAATAAAAGGGTGATCTCAAATTCTTAGTAAGGATAAATATAATAGAGAAAAATTGAAGATCATAAGTGATCATAATAAGGACATATGGGTTGTATAATGATGTACGCCTATCGGGGGGCATGGAAAAACAATATTTTAATTACCTAAGTATAGTATAATAGTTGATCCAAGGTAGTATCCTAAAAATAAGTTCACACAAAACAAGGTTGTCATTTTTTTAGGTTTTCCAAAAATGGTTGGTTTTAATTAATTTTAATGATAGTGAGATAAATAAACAACTTAAATTTATTAGTATTAAAAAATGATAAAGATATTGATTGGATTGGGTTCGGATATAACTAGTGTTGTGTTATCATGGTTTTAAAATTTATCCATTTTCCTTCCTTAAACTGATAAGAGAGAGATTCATCTACTGAGTCCTCTCTCTCCCTTTACCATATGGTTATGATGATAATGTTATTATCAAAAACCTTAGATTGGTTTATCCTCCTTCTAATTTGTATAGGGTTATAGAAGGTTTCTTGATTAATTAGATAAATCCCTAACCTGTAATTATTGCTCCCTAATAAACCAATATTCCTCATGGAAGAAAACACATGTGCTGACTACCGTCTAGCAGTCACCATCCAACCCTAATCTTGTTCCACTGTATACAGATTAGAATTGGGTGGAGGGAGATTTGATCGTCGACCAAATTAATTTATAATAATAGAATCAAAACCTAACGCAACCGTATTATGAATTTAAAACTTAATTATGAATTAAAACCAGAATAATAAATAAGAAGTAATTTGATTCATTTCAAGCATAATAACTCAAGAACGCACATAGGTCTAGACTCCCCTCTTCCCGATCACTCAAATGAAACTACCCCTCCATGGATGAGGTAAGAGAGATTATTTGGTAGAGTAGATACATTTTTAAGAAATAAATAAAGAAATAAAGCTGCAAGTGGTCATCCTTGAGTATCCCTTGGCTTCCTCCAAGCTTTGTGTATGTCAGAAGGCTGCTGGAGGTTAGTATTTATAGGCCTTCTCATCCAAAACCTGTGACTCCTGTATTTAATTTTTTTCTATGATTCTCTATGTACATAACTTATACTTGGGTTATATGAGGTATACTTCTCCATGTTTTCCTCTACTGCATTATGTGAATCCTGCGTGAATATCGTACTCTTTTTTGACTGTTTGAATTTGGTCACATCGTGAAATGAAGGTACACGATGTGAACTAGCGGTTCACAACATGTTTCCTCATCTGAAGACTTGTTCAGTGTGGATATTCTTCACTTGAAATGGTCAGGACGTGTACTGAAGGTACACAATGTGTCTGCCTATTTTTTAATATTTTAATCTCTTCTTCTCCCTAAAAAATCTGGTGTCACAACGTGAGCGAAGCTCGTAGAGCGAATTGTCCCTAGGCACGTAATTTCTCCTCTTTATTCTAATTTTCCATGAGTTTGTCAATTCCTTCCAGAAAACAAAAAACAAATCAAATATTTACAAAAATGACAAGATTATTCATTTAATTACACAAATTAATACATAAAATATGTACATAAATTTTCTATGTCAGAGAAAATAACCAAGTTACCTGAAATAGCATACGAAAATCATACCCAATAAAAATAGATCATAAAAAATGACGCATGACAAGATGTTTTTAGAATAACATAAGAAATGATTCATTGAAGTGTAAAAAAATGAGTCAGTAATTACGAAATAGGTACATTGAATAACATAAGAATTTAGTACAATAATAAGCACTGAAATCATAACATATGTCAAGTTTAACCAAAAACTTTTCATATAATAATATAATAGGCTAACCACTTTCCAATAACATGGTGGACTTGTAATAACCACCCACTCTCCATGTCCTTTTGTACATGGGCTAACAACTAGAACCTCATAACATTTTGGACTTGGGCTAACCACCAACAGCCCATAGCCATTTATACATGGGTTAACCACCCATGCTCCACCCTAATATCTTGTGATATTAAACTTTACTCAATGCCTTGCACAACAATAATTGATCCTACCTCCACATAATGATTAATCATACATATGATAAAATTCATAATCATATCTTATCTTAATTAACCCATGAGAAAAAAAATGTTTTCCTTGAATATTTACACAAAACATTATCAAAATATATGTCGATAAAAAATTGTATTATATCATTAGATAATATCCCCATTTATGTATTCTAAAAATTATTGGATGTTGACATAGAAGAAAAAAAAATTTAAAGGATAATTAGAAAATTTATTTAAAATTAAGAATAAATATCACTTAATTTTGATAAATTGTATTCATTAGAAAACCCTGAAAACATGGAAGGTAATATTTATAAATATAACCACAACATATGATAGGAAAATTTTTTCAAGTGGAATATGACAAAAGATCATTTTATAATTATGTAAATAATTTCAAAGATAATAGAAAATAATTGATACATAAAATGATAAAAATAGATTTATTTTATTATTTTATAAATGATGTTTAGGACATTAAAATTTTACATAAAGAAATCATAGTAGTATAGGGAATTATATTTTTAAGGATAAACTGAGAGTTTAAATGAGTATTAGAAATATTCCTAACCAAAAAATAAGATATATGGTAGTATCAGGGGAGAGCGAGATCCTTTAAGTCGTTCTCCAATCCGGACTTTCTTCCTTCCTTTCTGAAAATTTCTCTCAGCCCTAAAGTACCCGATTTCGTCGATGGTCTTCCGAATCTTCCTCTTTCGTTTTCGGAATTTACGGAATCTTCGGCTTTGCTGAATCTTACCCTGGTGGTGCGGTTCAAGTACAGAAGGCCTTCAGTCAACGAATTCGACCGATTTGTCTTTGGAGCTTGGGACCTTCAGGAACGTGCGGTGGTGGGGTTACTGGATGGTAAGCAGTTCCTGATTAGGTTCGAATCGGAGGCTGATTTGATTCAAGCCTGGTCAAGGGCACCGCGAAATTACAATAGATCCCGTTTCATGCTCCTGCATTGGTCTTTCGATCTGCATATGAATCGGGATCCACCTTCCATGGCAGTTTGGGTAAGCTTCCCTAAACTTCCCTTAAACTTTCAGAACCCGTCGATTATTCGTATGTTGGGTAATATGGTCGATAGATACCTCTGCTCTGATAGCCGTACTGAGGCTATTTTTCACCCTGTTAACCCTCGGGTGTGTGTTGAGATGGATACATCTCGCGTTCCCTTTGAGTTCATCTGGATCATGGTTGGTGAGGAATACCGCTGCAAATAGCGGGTTGTGTATGAGAACTGGACTGACTTTTGTGGTTCTTGCAAGAGGTTGGGTCACACCGATGAGTCATGTCATGTAGGATCTCATGCTCAAGTGAGAAGGGTTAGTACTTGTGGGAAGGCTTCTATCTTGAGCGTTGTGGAGGGCTCAGAGAGCAGGTCAATGGATCTCTGTGGGAAAGGGGATCTGGATCAGTCTTCTGAAGGACCTGATGTTGGAGGGAGAGACTCTTGAATGGATGAAGCAGATGGGGAGGCCTCTGCCCCTGGACATCGGAAGGTCTCCTTTGATGAGGGTGTCATTACTGGTTCTTCCTGTTCTGGTAGGCCTAGGGAGAAGGAGGTGAATAGAGGGCCTGCAGTTTCTTTGGAACCAGAACAGGTCGGGGCTGTCTCAGGATCTACTTTTGTGGAGGTGTCCAACAGGGATAGGGCTAAGGATGTGAATTGCCTTGATTATATGACCAGGCCTTTTGTACCCATAAGTAACAGGTTTGAAGGACTTGATGTGGACCGTATTTCTGAGGGCGGAGAGGAGGATGTTTGTAAAGGAGTTGATGGGGAGGCAGAGGTCTTGGGAGACCTGTAGACTATTTTCTTGGAGAAGCAAGGTGCAGGGCATGGGGAAATTCCAAATAGTGGTGCGTGGTCTCTTTGTCTAGTTGAAGGTATCGATCAGAGGACGGGGGAGGGAAGCAGTAGGAATGTCTATGGGCCTTTGGGTCAAGCTGTTCAAGTGCAGAATGATATTGATAATGGTATTGTCTTGGAAGATTATGTTGTTGAGGGTAAGGGGATGGACCCAGATTCTATGGATGGGGAAGATGTTATCTCTACTGATCATGAGCCGAGGCATATTTCGGAGGGCACCGGGTCTCCTTTGAGAGAGCAAGCCGGGGAAGAAAGGGAGATTTCTGGGCAAGGAAAGGAGAACTTGAGTCCTGTAAATTGTTCATATAGTGAAATTGTACAAAAGGGGAATCAGAAGGTGTCTGCTGGGGGAAAATCAATACCGGCAACGCTGGAAAGGAGGACACGGAAGGATTATTCCTATCTTCCGCGGCCGATGCAGACAAGATCTACCTCCAAATGAAATGGCGGAGTGGTTCTGGTGGTCAAGAAGAGCAGCGGGATTAAGAAGGCACCCCCGGATATGCGGGTTCTTGAGAATCTCCAGAATCGAGTGCAAAGTGCAGGTTTTTGGGGATATCCTGAGTGGGAATCGGCTACAGGGGAAGAAGAATCCTACTTGGGAGTCGGAGAAGACTATGGGTACTATGATATGTGACTTCCTATTTCTCTCTTGTTGTTTCTGCTTGACTGTCTTTTTGAAGTGTTGAAGTGTTTGTGATTTGTTCTCGGGTATGCGGGTTTCATGACTGTCGTTGATGATATTGTGAGTTGGTCTCTAGTATGCGGGTTCTTTGACCGTCGTTGATGATGTTGGATCTTATTTGTATGGTTACCGATAACCCATAAACCGGCTTTTTAGAAAATGAAAAAAATGGATTTCAGGAAGTAGAAATAACTAGAGGATAAGAAAATAGATACAGTTTTAAATATAAAGATCACAAAACATCTCCCAATGGAATTTTAAATTTTAAAAATTCAAAATTTCAAAGTGATAATTGAAAATAAACCCTTACCATTACTCTCAACTTATATGAAAGTTCTTTAAAACCTTTGAGGAACTTTCTCCTTCAAAAAATGGGTTCCTTCAGAATTAAGGATTTAGGACTCCTTCTTGGGGATAGAATAATACCAATGTATATGAAGACTTATGGAGTGAAAAATATGTAGGGATTCAATAGATAACTAATAGAAAATATTTGAGGGTTATTTTTACATATACACATTCCTTAATGTATAAGGTATTAATTTTTAAAAGAAATGTAGACAAAAGGGAATAAAATATATATATATGGTATGAGGGGATGTTGATAATTACCTTATCCTCTCATTTAAAAAAAATTATGATATTTTAGGTTTTTACCCTTAGTTAAGTCGATTTACCACATTCAACTTTTACTATGGATAATCATTTTTTACATCAAAAAATTATTTTATAATTAAAAATGAAATTGAAATTATTAACTAATTTAAGCACGATTATTAAAAAAATTGAATCCTTTTAATATAATTAAATATAATTAAATATTATATAATTAAATTCTAAAATGAAACGAAATATATATATAAATTATATTTTCATAGAAAATTACTTTTTAAATAGTAAGTATTCCTAATAATATTTCACATCAATTACTAATTAAATAAGTGTTAATATATTTTTTTATAAATTTAAACATTACATTAGATTCATCATTTAACGTTTATCAATTTAATTTATTAAGATAAAATATACAATACTTAAAAAAAATTTCTTTGAAAAATATAACTTTTTAACATTAAATGATTTTATCCAATGATCATATATATAATGAATATATATCATAAAGTCATATGTATAATTTTCATATTCCATTTTTATATATACCCTTATATACATCACTAAAGTCATTCATCCAATCCATTTACTTCACTCTCAATATTTCTATCATATTACCACTGATTTTCCTTTTTTCCGTAATTATAATTGAGGGTGGGATCTTTATGGAAAACCCTGAGAATAAAGATTACATGATCATGGTCATTTTCGTTACTTTTGGATTTATTAATATTTTATTTTTCTTAATTATGTTTTATAAAATATCCTCATGATATATTAATGTCTATATTGAATTGTAATATTTTATAAAAATAAAATGTATCATGTTTCATTTAGTTTGGGTTATCATGTGAAACAAGCTTTAAAACACATTATTTACTTACAATGATACATTCTAAAATCCTTGGGTCTTACAATCAATGTTTTGGAAAAACAAAAATTATTATTTATTATTCCATCGTCATCTTATTTATCACTCAACATCATTCACTATAATACCACTAAAGTTTTTTGTGGGAAATATTTATGCTTAAATGTAGAGAAAAAACAAAAAATCCCATAAATAAGATATTCTAGGTGAGAAATAAATAAAATTATATGAAATGATATAAAACAAAGTGTACCTGATTATATATGATAAATTCTATAAAAAATTGGTATTTATTAAGATCCCTTAGAAACAACCAATTGGTTACTATCTCTAAAAGTATCCACTGGTCATTAGAATATTTTAACACTTTAGTAAGACACCATATAATTAAAATTTGTTCCCAAACCTCCTACTAAAATAAAAATAAAAATGACTGCATGAGAGAGCATTGGTTTAGAGATTAATCTCCACAATCAATCTATAATACAGAAATTAGGTTCAACAAATCTATTATATAGGACTCCTTTATTGAATGAAGAATATTATGGGATTACATATGTTTCAAATGTTGTGAAATTGTTACCCGTTTAGATTATACATTATGACTATTACAAAAATACCTAATTAAATTAATTTATTTTATTAAATAATTTAAAAATAAATAATCCATCTATGCATTATCTCATATTGTGTCATAATCTGAATAACACATGATAATAAAAATTAGACAATTGGCAGAATGAAATCCAATGTCATTCAATATATACACCATGGTGGAGTATCAAGAACTATGAGATAACACAAACCATAAAATTGATAACTTCACTGCATTCGGTTTTATACTTAAATACTTATTTTCAACATATATTTTTCATGTATCCTTAATGTTTTATTAAATACACTATAATATTTAGAAGTAGTTCAATAAAAAAGAAATATTCCTTCATTTTATTTTGGATCAAACATTCCAAGAAGAACATTTTTTATTTTAACTATAAACCTTTCACTAAAATATTTTAAGTATCTAAACTTTTTTTTCATTCCATTTCTTAGTTCATAATGATTTTTCTTTAATATGGGTCTTTTTATGACTCTGGTAAGGACATAGATTGATGTATTCAAAGATTCAACCCAAAAATGTGTAGATAACCTACATTTATATAATAGTTTTCAATAAATATCTTGAAAATTAATGTTTCTACCATCAATAGAACCATTATATTATATATTCCTTTATATAAAAAATTTATTTATAACACCCTCATCGGAGTAGAAAAATGAGCACATGAATTTAAAATTATCCTCTATAGTTATTTCTCAAAGAAATAGTTCTGTAATTTTTTTCATTATGAAAAATATTTTATAAATTCATGAATATAACACGAGATTAAAATTTGAGATACAATATTTAAAAACCATGTAAGTATAAAAATTAATCACCAATAAAAAAATACTTTTCACGTTGGATTCAAAATATAGATCATCCAAAAAATCATGTGGATAATTTATAAAGGAATAGAAATTAAAAACTCAATTATTTATTTAAAAATTGGTTGATGGTTTGTTCCATTTTTTCTTGAATCATATATAAAGAAAAAATATATAAAGTGTAAACATTTTATATTCTGGGTACTTAAAATCTAAGAATATTATCTCTGAAAACTGAATAAATACTATTAGAAAAATAAACAAAACAACCATCATGAAAAATTTGAGATAGACTTATCAAAATATTTTTCAATAATTAAATATAAATAACTTTGAGGATGGAAATAGTTTCATAATTTCTATTATAACCAACTCCAATTATTATTACCATGTAATTATCTCTAAAAGTTATTATACATCTCTCAATGATAACAAAATATTGAAAATATCTACTCATATTCTTTAAAAAATACTATTCGCATACCCATTACATTGTTTTTTGAGGTATCCATCTCTAAAAAGTTCAAAAAATTATATGGTTTTAGCAATTAAGGATTTTGGAATCCAAATAAGATTTTTATTACATGAATATAAACATGTATATCATAATTTAATCTATTTTAAAAGTATGCAACATTTATACCAATATAATCCTCGTACTAAAATCATTATCATAGTGATAAAGTGATAACATAATGAGATAAAATAACAATAGATATACTTTTTTTACTTGAATCAATAACAAAATAATTTCCCTAAAATTTAGGATTTTGACTAGAGTATCCAATCCCTTATCAATCAACAACACCCTTCTATGTTCTAGTATTTTATTGGGGTATTCCACCCCATTAGTAAAAGTAATAAAAAATATTTTCAATAGTAATATTAAAAATAGAATCATTTATTTCAATATTAGGATAAGAAGTAAAATTATTAACAAAAAAATACTTGCATTTAATATTAAAAATCTACTTTGATAAAGAAATATTCTCAACAATAGAAATATAAAATTATATTTTGAGTATTTTTTTATTCTTTTTTCATAGAATCATACTTATATTCATGTGTTGAACTATACTCATTAATATCATCATATGAACATTCATCATTATTAATAATATATAAAAAAATAATGTACCTCTTTAGTTTTATCCATAAAAAATGTATTATCTAGTTTATTTGATACCTCATTTTTGTTTCAAAATTTAAACGATTACAAGAATATTTATATACACTCAAAGTATATTTCATATCTTTCCTTCATTTTGTTTAATAATATTATATTTTATTAAATTTATTATTAACCATCTTAGTTTCTATTGATGTAGGGAAATCAGGGTTGATATATTCAATATCTTTATATTTAGAACATCTAAATTCCTTAAAGGTTCAAAAAAATTATAAAAATTTTTAAAGTACCACATAAATTTTTTTTCTCTATTGTAAATTTTACTAAACATTCTCAGAATCTAATTAAGTGCATCACCAAAATTATCACTCTTAATTACTTCATCATAAAAATTATTAAAATTTTATTTTTCTTTCATCTCCCCAATTATAAATTTATCCTTAGACTATAACTTTATTTATTAATTATATTTTTATAATCAATATTTTATTTTATTTTATCATTATAAATCATAAATGTTCCAATAAAAACATTTATATTTAGATCCTTTTATGGTGTTAACTATTAAAATTTATAGATAAACAGCTACATCTTACTGGTAAGACTCTTAATACTTTTAAATAATGATTTATCTTAGGGACTGTAATTCCCAAAATAAAAAAATTATCAAGTGTATCTATAAAATTTCTATACAACTCACTAATTTCATAAAGAAAATATTTTATATGTATCCAACTACAACTTTTAAATATTATTTTTTATTTTTTAAAATTATCATAAGGGACCAAAAATGATTCCCATGTTTTATTGGTAGTATCACATCCAGAAACTTTGTTAAATTTATCAACACAAGGAAATATCCAATAAAAATAATATATCATGAATCAAAATAATTTTATTCTTCTTTAGTAGTACTATAAAATTAAAATTCACCAAAAATAGTATAAAATTGATTAATCAGTTTCGCATAAACATTTAAACCCAAATTCTTGATGTAAATGGTCATTCTAGTTTCAAAATACCATTAATTTTATCCAATAAAATATAATTCTCTAAAAATAATCATAACTTCTTTAATATCGATTATTTAATATATATAAAATGTATCACTTTCAATTTATAAAGGTTTTAAATTTAGAGGTTGATGCCTGGTACCAAATCTTGTAGCAGCTGAATAACTAAATGACTAAAGAAGGGGTGATTAATTATGATGACTCATGACTTAGTGGTTTTATTAAATTGTTTCTCATTAATTTAACTTTATAATTAAATTGATAAAAACATGGGCCTCTCTAGATTTTTGGATTCATTCAAGAGAGATAATATTCTTGGTGTCTTTTGAAATCTCTGAATGAGTGTTTATTGGTCATGAGGTGGATAGCAAAGAATATGTTAAATATTTGGTGTGTTTGGTGAAGAAAATAAAAAAATTCAGTGACAGTATTGGGAGACCTATGTTCTGGTATAGAATAACCATAATTCTAGTGGTTTATCTAGTGTCTCACTGAACTACCACTATAAATCTAGTGGATACCTAGTAGATTTATCAAAATTTATAAACCCATTTTTAAAATTTGGGGGAAATGCGTCATTTTTCCCACATTATTTTAAAAACCTATATTGAAAAATCCTGGTTTAACCTACCAGGTCACTTAGGTTAGACCACCACAAGTCTTAAGGCACATTCCCAATTTTGATACGTTGGTGGTCAGTGCCAGTGTATCAATGCTAACACAATGGGAAGTATTTCACCCTCGAAATACAATAAAACATGCCAAGGATCCTATAAAATATTTTGATATGACCCACCCATAAATTTTATATCCACACCTAAAAATAAATAGTAACAACAATATTAATCCTTCCAAATAGAGTATAAAAAGCAGTAATATAAAAATAATCCATTACCAGCATGAAAATGTAATTAAATAAGTAAATACAAATCATCACATAAATATACATGAGTGTCAAAATATATCAAAGGATGACTTTTTTAATGAATAATAAAAATCCCAAAATACTAAAATCAAGGGACCTCGAAAAATTTTGATCAAGCTATTTCCATATGGCCCTTGTCCGCCTCCAAGTCCATACTGTAAAAGACAAAATAACCTACAAAAGGACATTATATGTTAATCTAATCCTTTTCCTTTACCTATATTGTGAAAGAAAATATCTTCATATGCCCAAATTCAAAAATAGGGTTTGAGGAAAATCTCACCCAGATACCACCATGAATCTAAATATCACTTTTCACAATGAAAACCCATAGATATAATTTGAAAACAATGTTTTGAAAATATTAAATTTAAAAATAGTTTTATATATTTTTTGATTTCATATAAATAAATACATAAAATAAATATTATGGAAGTGAAATTACAAAAATATAACACAGAGTATTAAGAGATAACAAACTTTCCCATAATAAACCAACACATGAGCATAAAAATAATAGAAACCCATAACTAGATCAAGAATATATACAACATGGGGTAGATCTGATATATGGGATCTAGGTTTCTAAGAAATTATCATGGAACACTAGTTATCCAATGTGATCCTAAAAAATTAATATAGAATCAGGCTTCTCGAGGACACATCGAAAATGACCACTAGCTAACTCGTTCCTAAGGATAGGGAACCACCCATCCCAAAACCACACACACAAGGTATCCCGTATGAAACCCATAATAAAATTAATAAAAATATATAAAAAAACCTAATAAATAAATCAAAATCCGACCGAAATACACTTTCAAAGTTTCTTTTAAAAATCAAATTTGGAACCAAATCTCCATTTCATAAATTTTAAAAAATTAATTCAAGGTATAAAAAGAGATTTTTTTAAGAAATCTATATAATATAATTTTTTTTAAACACTAAAAAAATACATACCAAATCTACCCAAAATATCCCTCAAAAACTTTCACAAGACAAATCACAAATAAACCCAATGAAAAAACTCAACAATAAAGGTATATCGAAGGAAAAGTACAGATATGTAGAGGCACCTTCTTCAAAGTAATGAAACTTCATCGTCCTCTTAAAATACCATAAGGGTAGAATAATATGGGTCCTTGCCAACCTAAAACAAAATAATCTCATCAAAATCCCATCCTAAACCTTAGTTTTATACATCCATGTCTGTTATTATTATATTACAAGATAAAATAAGGAGAATAAGGGAATATAGGAAGTGATAGGGAGAAATTCCAAGAAAACATGGCCATACCATGCGGTCTTTACCTTAGAATCCAATGAGAACCACCAATGAACAAGAGGGAAAATATTATTCTCTAGGGATAAAAAAATTTAACAAGGTAAGGAAAAGTGGGAGGATAAGGGTTAAATGTTAAGAGGGTTATAAATTTAATTTTCCATTTTTAACAAAACTATACTGGTTTTAGATTTTGGCAACATAGTTTTCCAAACTGTGCTCTAACCATGCAGGGATAACCTTATGGATAAAGGCGTTCATGGGGTTTCCTAAGCATATCTTCATGATTTTACTATTCATATGGATACCATATGAAATAACACTTGAATACCTTTCCCCCATTTACACAATTTGGCACATTTTATTAACTAATCATAGGCTAAACGTGTGCACCAACCATTCCATAAATTCATGTTTTCAACCTCTAACTCTTGGTAAGTCTAAAAATGAAATATATATATATATATATATATATATATATAAATTTAAATGGAATACATACTAGTGACCTAGATGGTATCAAAATTATCTACCACATTCCATTTTATGCCCCTAGAAAGTCCTCAAATCTAGACTTTGGAAAAATGATGAGGCCACTACTCTCTCGCCAAGCCCACCCAATCTCAAGTTACATGGATATATCATCCATGATTCCATAACACACATACTGAAGGAATTAATTTACCATATATAATCTTGATCTAGTGATATAGAATATGAAAATGTTTCTCAACCACTGCATGTCGGGTTCCAAGTTTAAACTTTCTCATCCCCCCAAATGATATGAGCCTCGATGGTATTTTAGATAATAAATGTGGAAAATATCATGACTAGAGCTCATATATTATGGAAATTATATTTGGTATTCCACATTTTTGAGATAGTACACAATCTCAAAAGGCCAAAAATAACATGGTGTCATCTTACCCCACTTCCCCAAATGACAGTGCCCCGACAAAGGATAAATTTTAAGAAACACCTAATAACCAACATCAAATAACAGTGGAAAGAAATAGTGATAAATATAATATTTTTGTTGACTCTATGAGATCTTTAATCTATTCTGAATCAGATAAACTTCAATCATCATTTCTTGTAAAATACTTGGTCCAAAAAGTGAATGCTTTCCCAACTCAGACCCATATAGAGGGGATCATAATATACATCAATAAAAGGATTTTAATTTATCCATATTTATAAATTATTGATTTTTATTATTATAGGATAAATTTTCAAATGAAAAATGATTCTCCCATAAGCCACCAAATCCAAGGACACAGGCTTAAAGTATATCCCTAGAAATCTTGATATCCTTCTTTATCTATACATCTTTTTATAGATAGAAGATCGTGATAAATTTTAATTAATAACCCAAGGCCTATAGAAAATCCTTCCAAAAATTAAACATGAATTATAGTTATAAATAAAAAATAATCAGTAAAGGTACACCGTTAAACTAAACAACATTTAAGAAGTAAATTCATCCATGATCCTCCAGTTTCATCGACTCCTTTATTGGAATAAAATGGGATGATTTAATTAATAAATCGATAACCACCCATATTTTATCATTTACACTATGTGAATAATAAAATATTATAATAAAATACATGGATATCTGATCCCATTTCCACACTGGGATAAGGAGAGTCTACAACAGTCTGTCCAGATTCTAGTGCACAACTTTTATTCTCAGACAAGTGAGGCACTGAGATACAAGATCCACAACTGCTTATTTCATATGGGGCCACAACTATTGATGATTTAGATCATATAACATCTTGGAATCCTAAAAATTAACTACCCATATTTATTTAATCCCACTAATCACTACTGTCTTTCTTAAGGTTGATGGAAATATCAACCACTTATTTAAATAGAGGATGTCATTGGTAGATCGATAAAAGTTAACCAAATTATAAAAATCATTTAAGATTCCTCTAATACATTGATATTATTGGTTTGATTCCTACCCATAGAGAATATTATCACTAAGATATGACAGATTTTTCAAACTGTTCAAAAACATCTATTCATCCTCCACCTCTACTTCCAAAAAAGCATAACAAATAATCTCAAGAGACCTCATTCGTCCTCAAACTCTTTCAGTACCTAACTTGGTATTTTCCTACTCAATGTGTTGGCCACAAATTATGAATCCATAGATTGTATTCCATAACAAAATATAAATTCTAAATATACTCTACCCACTACCTCTTTCTAATATTTAGATATCATTTGGTAAAAACATACTTCAGACTTTTTTTATCTAAGTAAACTGTAAACTTCTCCTCAAAGAGGTTATGGATCAACATTATCTGATCATGCATCACCACCTCCAATTAAAGTATAGATTATGGTAGTTCATTTCATCGGTTCATAACTAATGTGATCTATAGGCTACCACATGATCCTCCTACATCAACACTCACCCCAACCCAATACTAGAGGCATCACAATACATGGCCTAACCTTGTTTTGGGAGAATAAAAATAGAATATGAAGTTAACTTCACTTTCAATTCCCCAAAATACTTCGATAATTCCCAACTCTATTCAAATTCCAAACCCCTCTGGGATTTATCTGTTAAATAATATACTAGCATAAAAAATTGTATGAAGAAAACATAATAAACAACTATTCCGAAGAAAATTCAAATCTAAAATACATTATTAGGTCTCTATATAGATATCACTTACTGGATATTATCTAGGTCCAGAATAATTCCTTATTTAGATACCACATGACCCAATAAATTCACCTCCTATATACAAAACATTCATTTAGATAGCTATAAACAGAAATAGTTGTCTATCAAAGTCCCAAAAATGACATCCATATGGCCCTTATTCTCCTCAATTTTTTTTGAATTAATTAAAATGTCAATGATCATGGGAGATTCCAATGGTGATATGATATAGAAAACGAAACCCTTTATCTCAATGTCTTCTAACTGGAGCTTTAACTCATTCAACAAATAAGGGTCCATTTGGTAAGAAAGTAAGGAGATAGAGCCCATACCAAGGAGTAGTTCAATGGTGAAATCTACCAACCACTAGGGAACATCCCATAAAGTTTATCAGGGAATACCTCAAGGTACCTATATACCACTAAAAAATGATGTCCATATAAACCTCATTCAATGATATCAAGAAGAAACCTAGAAATTTGAAATAAAATAGACCCTACAATTGGAACAATGTGATATAATGTTCTTAACCTTGGATCCCACTCACCCTAAAATACATGTGTTTTACCATAATAAGAGAGAAATTACACCTTATAGTGGTGTTAGTCGATATGATCTTTAACACCCACCATCCAGTCCATTTTGAATATATGGTAAAATATTTCTAGATATAAAACTATGAAGTCCCAAATAGCCTCAGTATCGATGATGAACACATGGAACTCAAGGTACATAAAACCCCACTCTAGCATTTTTTACAATAGAGTGTAGAGATCCATAACATAAAAAATTTACTCAAATCATGGTATCAAGTCATAAATAAAATTTTAAGAGATAAAAGAATGGGATGAACCTATATCAAATAATGATAAGGCCATAGATTAAGTAATAAACAACGTACCTTTGATGGTTTCTGGACCTACCTACGACTCCTATGGGTCATTAACTATCTTATAAAATAACTTATATTTAGGTATAATATATGGTTTTTTATTGGAATGAGAGTCCACTTTCACTTGGGAACATGATCTCACCCACTTAAATGGATTAGAATTCAGCTAGGTACCCTTGGTATAAGAAGAACACAATTTTCTTCCCTAAGTATAGTGTTTGCAATATATCTAAATATGCCTCATCCATCCATACCCGAAGTAGTTCCTCATATATTTGAGGTTTTATCATATGGTATTCCCCCAATTTCCCACACTTATAACACCCAATTGTCCTTCTCAATGAGGGAGTCACAGGGGTAGAATCGGGGGTTCATTGCATATTCTTTCTACTTCCTTTTCATGACACCTCACACCTCCTCTTTTGTCCTGAAGAGGAACTCAAGATCCCAACCATGATATTAGAAGAACATATCATACCATTAAATCATTATACATTCACTTCAACCATATCCACCTTGTTGTTCACTTCTTTATAGGTCAGAAGGCACATAATAATAGTTATCAAACTAATTTTCAGCTTTAATCATATCTCAAAGTGGCACAAACATAGATAGTCATATAGGAAGATATCAGGTAATAGGGGAACCATCTTGTAAAAATGATTATATTACTCCATCATGGATCCAACCCTTACACTAAGTTCATGAATTCTCTAGACTTCGCCTCACTCATAGAATTTGGATAATTTGTTTTATTAAACATCTCATTGAACATAGTCTAAGGGATATTTAACTAAAAATTATCCATAACTATTAAGTCTAACCATATTCAACTCAAACCTTACTGTATATAAGTTCAAAATACCCCATTAGAGTTCTTAGTGGTTTTTAGAAAATTGAATATAAATTTTCCCAACTATTTTTCTAGTTACTGGGGCCCTCAATCACCATATAAATAAGATGAATTCTATTTCATGAAAATCTGGGAATGATCCATCAATTGTAATTTTGAGGGCTTGATAATTTCACCCAAAGACATAATAGTAATTTATTAGATTAAATGATATGAGAATCCACTAGAGGATTGGTTGACATATCATTATCCATTGCTCCATACTTCAAGTTCTTTGAGATCCTTCTGGGAGGCGTGATTAAAATATAAAAAACATATGAATCCAATCGATACAAAATTCACTTAAAAATGATATCAATAAAAATGACTCATGGAATCATAAAAAATAACATAATAGAAATAAACCAATTCAAACCACATAAAATTACTCATAAAAACAACCAAAAAGATCAACTTTGGTCAACCCGATGACTCAAGGTCTTTCATGAAGAAAACTATCTAGGAAATACAACTCACACTTCTTTGAATTTATGAAATTATTACCCATACAACTACACATCCAAAAAATATCAAGAGGGGTCTATGATACCATATTCTAATGAACTAACCAAATTAAATCTTCCACTTCACCTGATTCGTATTTCCACAATGCCAAAGGTTCATTCCAGATTACCTCTGGCTAGAAACTAACACTAGGGTATCAATTCTAACTCAGTGGAAATGATTTCACCCTTATAATCCAATAAAACATACCAAGAATTAAAATTTGTAATTTCACATAACCTATACATATATTTTATGTCTACCCCAAAAAAATATGAAAAACTATATAAATCATACTAAATAGAGTATAAACACCACCAACATAACAAAACCTTATAACAATTTAAAAAATGTAACTAAAGTAGGAAAGCTCAAATGTAACATAAATAGATATCATAGTTAAAATATATCCTTGGATGAGTTGTTTTGTGTGTAATATAAACTAAAAAATACCTCAATCAAGGGATCTCAAAAAAATTTAGTCCAGCTATCTTCATATGGACCTTGCCCACTACCAAACTCATACCATGGAAGATGACATAATCATCAAGAAACCCTTCTATGGGTAGTGGCTCTTTTTCTTTTTCGTGTGTCAAAAAAAAGTTTTTATAATTCCAAATTAATATTAAACGTGTTAAGAAAATCCTAGCATGATAAAATCATAAATCCATGTATTACTTTTTACAATTCAAACACATAAATATAGTTTGTGTGAGGACCAATTTGGGATATACCTAACACTGAGAAGGGAGAGAATCAGTGTTGGCAGATTTTTAATACAATTTCAAATATTTATCACTAAACCTATTAGTCATGTTAGGTTCTTGATTATATTATTCTCTTTTCTCTATCGCATGAAGGTATATGAAATCAATAAAGATATCACATGATATTTTTAAAACGTCTACTACTCAACAAGAGTAGCTAAATCCTTAGTATGGTTAAAAAAAATCCTAACCACACAACCACTAGAAAATAATCCTTTTTATGTGGTTACAGTGAGTAGGATATACCCTTACACCTGTTAATCACTTTCAAAAAAATCCAACAGTGCACATTTTACAGTACTTGTTTGGATCTTTATACTTCCTCCCAAGACAGTCTTATCCTTGTAAAAGGTTTGTAACACCAAGAAATTATTATACCTATTGAGACCCATTGGATTTCATAGTAATGCTTTTTTATTAAACTCTTCACTTGTTACTTTCTTATAAGCATTCAAGTAACTCTTTTTACGTCATCCCATCAGAAAACTTGATAGCTACACAATCTTCTTCTTATGTCAGTTACAATAATATGAATGTGTTGTGGAATGATGGATAGAATTATCTCTGAAAAAAATTATAATCAACTGATATCAATTTTTTAGTTACTTTCTCTTCCCCTTTGGATTTTTGACACACAAATATATTAAATATTTTATAGTATTTTCTTGATCTCTATTTCTTCTTCAGTGCAAAAACAACTGCACTGAGATCTCTTCTTCCTCTTCTTTCTAGAATCACAATCTTCCTATGTGATTATTAAATCAGTAAAGATAAAGTAATCTTAGAATCATCGCAATTTATATGATATTAATAAATTTATATATATTTGCCACTATATTTATTATTCTTTGACACAAAATAATATGGAATAGAGAATAAGTGTCTTGGTCACCCTTTCTTCTTCAATTTCCTACCCAGAATCTGGTAAGAATCTCCTGGTGGAAACAAATTGTGCACCACTGCTTGGTTGCATGCCTCTCTACTTTCATTCCTCCCTTCTTATTATCCTCCCTTATTACACACCACTCACTAATTTCACACCACTCTTGTGTATAACACACAACTTGTGCACCAATTTTTACTTACATGAAACAAACTTATTGCACACAACTCTCTTCTTGTGTGAAACTCAAAACTTGTGCACCACTTCTTATTTGTGTTCCACTCTCTACTACTTGAAAGATCTAGAGATCATATTTTCTCTTAAGTGTTGTTCATTGAAAATGAAGAGGGTATATTTCTATTTATAGGCATTTCACCCTGCAAGAAACTTCCTTCTTGTGCACAACTTAGTACTTGTGCGCCACTTCCTACTTGTGTACCACTATATTAACATGTGCTCTCTTCTTTACTTTGTCATATTTTGATGTGATGATGTTGAAATATGAATTGCATGAAAATATACACTTGAACACCACTTCCTACTTGTGTTCCACTACCTTAACTTGTGCGTACTTCTTTCATTTTTCATAGTTTGATGTGATGATCTTGAAATATGACTTGTGATCAAATTTTCACATGTGTGTCACTTCCTACTTACGTGCCACTTACTAATTTCATGCCACTACCTTAACTTGTAAAAACTTCTTTCCTTTGTCATATTTTGATGTGATGATCTTGAAATATTACTTTCACGCAACTTTACTTGTGTGTTCCACTTCCTACTTTCACACCACTACCTTACCTTGCACACACTTCTTTCCTTTGTCATATTTTGATGTGATGATTTTGAAGTATAACTTATGATCAACTTTAAAAACCTCCTTAACACTTGTGAGAAACTTACTTTTCCAACAACACTTCTTCACATTCTCCAATTTTGGACACAAAATTTAGCAAATACTGGAAAATGGTTCCACATTAAGAATCTTCTTTGGCAACACCAACCATAATAATTCACAGTCATCTTCTTTCATCATGAACTCCTTCTACCATTATATATAACCTTTGATAAATAGCCTATAGCATCGTCATTTTTTCTAAGTAAAATATTTTAACTGTCTTATCTTCCAACACTATACTTCTTTCCAATCAAACCTCAATATGATTGGAAATACATTCACTCCCCCTTTCCTTTATAAGGCTTGCATCACAAGTTCTCCAAAAAAAATTTGATATTTTTGAAATTAATATCATAAAATCATAGACATAATATTCCTATGATAATTATTCAACAATTAAAACCAATGTCATCTCATGAATCCATAACAATTCTCTAGGAATCATCATGAAACTCAGAGTCTTCAACTATTCACACATTTCTTATAATAGCAGCAATTGAGGACTTCTTCCAAGCTCTATTAACTTTGGAACTACTTCATCATATTAACCACAATTATATCTTCTTATCTCATTGAACACCATTGACAACCAATGACAAATAGTTGACAATAAATACAATCCATACACAAAGTGGGCTCGAAAATCCCCCCCTTTGTATTTGTTGTAAATAACTTCAATGTTATTTCCAAATAAATATGTCCATATGTGGAACTATTATATTCCCTCTCCCATTTTCCTTTCAAACATTCATTTCAATTTCTGTCACCATTATTGATAATAAATTCAAATTTCATGGAGAAATGGTTTATGTCCATACATAAGTAGTGTTTCACCCATTATTTCACTCTAAGTCTACTTGAGCTATGCTCAGTGCAAAAAAAAAGAGGATTTAATTTAGAAAACAAAGTATTCCAATACTAATTGATCATTGTAACTTAAGAAACAATAACTCATATACTTGTCTTCAAGGATTATTCACTTTTATTTCCAAATGAAATTACTAAATGTGAGATTAATATTTTTAAGAACAATCATCCTGAAACTCATTCACTCACTTAAACAAATAGATCAAAAACATTAATATGTCATTTCATAATTCAATTGATCCCACTCTATATAAAGTTTTTCATTTTTAATAACCAAGGATGAGAGATTAAGAGTCATACCTCTGAAAAAGACATGATCTTCATGAAATTTCCAGAATAATTATATTTGATAAAAATTGAAATAATAATTCTGGAATATTCTTCATTTGTATCCCCCTTAAAGAAAAACACTTCTCATCATCTACATAATGGAGGATCTCATTGGGAATGTATTTTAAGAAATTCTAGTATGGATACTACATGATAATAGATCTTCATATTATGATAGATGATATTGGACAACTTTCAAAACATCACCAAGGGTGATCTTCTAGAATGTTTGTTCTTCAGAATACCGTGAAATAAGATCAAACCATGGTGGAATATTTCTTGTTTTGGATATCTAGGAATCAACTTAATCAGTGATAATCCTCCATCATATTAATATTTTAATATCAATTTAGTAATAATTCAAGGATAGTAACTTCTTCAACATTGCTATCAAGAATTGAAAGCACTCACTACTTATTAGGTTCCCCCCCTAAGAACTTGATTCACCTTAAATTTACTATATTATAAACACAAATAAGATACAAAAATATTTAAGGAAAATAATGTGGATCATCCTTGATTTATTAATATAAACTTCATGGTTGATATGATTATCTCAACCAAGTTTCTCCACTTGGTCCAGTCTTCATTCTTTCTCATTTGAACTTATGTTCTGATTTATATTGAGGCATTATGGATCTCTTCATATCCTCTTCTATTTTTTGTCGATAAATTGTCTTCTTAAAAGCCTTCATGTATTATACATCATTACTCCTCTTTAGGACTTCATCTTGTTTTGGTAATAAGGTTAAATAATCTTTTGCAATGTGACCATATTTTTTACATCTATCACATAGAATTTCTTTATCACAAGAGTTTCCTTTTTTGAAACCTCTCATTCACTTTTTCTTCATCATGTGGAATCTTTCGATTTAATTTTTCACTGGCCTTAGATAGTGCATCTTCAAGTTTCCTAATTATTTCCAAGTCTTCGGGCCAAATAACTAAAATTTCATTTGGAACTTTGGCAGAAAGTTTTGATCTTACACATGGGTTACTATAAGTGTCATACCTCTTGGTAGTTCTTTTGGATGCACCACCCTTCAACTCCTTTTATTTAAAATCCAAGGTTTTATCACTATTATTATTTGGTACCTTCCTGGGAGGATTTCTATTAAAAACATTCTGTTGATATCTTCCCAAGGTTTATTCATCATTACAAGTCAGATTTTTTTATCTTCTTTTCTTATAATCTTTGGATATATGTTGAGAAAGTCATGTGCTAACCTTGTTCCCACATCCATTTTATAAATCACATATATCATCAAGAATTACAAATATTTTTTCAGTAAACAAATGCTTTTAGACCCATGGATGTTGCTTCTTCCTCTCTGGCTTCCTCCCTCTTGAAATGGTATTACTTTTCACATTTATATTTTGAGTGTTTTAGCAACAATTTAATACACAATGTCCAAATCTATTATAGCACGAAAATGAACCCACAAATCTTGATTTATTGACAAATTATGTATAATTTTATTGATTCTTCTTCAAGATATTTTGTGCTCTCTAAGGAAAAATATCTTACACACTCATTCTCCAATCCACCCTTGTCATTGTGGTAGGTTTATTATCACCTTTATTTATTTATACTTGACAAAAATTTGTTTTATAACATTCATTGTTCATAATCACAGGTTTAGAAACATCAGTAGGAGATGATATGGATGGTCCCTTTTTCCTTTTTTGCTACTTGTGATAGATCATTGAATGAATTCATGATATTCTTATCAATTTTTGGATTTATTTTAATAGTATAATACTCCAATGAACATTGAGATCCAGTAGAAACTATTTCCTTCTATTGTGAAGTGTCAATATGTGTCTTCTCAATATTGGCCAACTGAGCTTCCAATTCTAGACATTTAATATTGAGGATGTTTTTGTAATCTTCAATAACAACCATATTCTCTTCAGAAACATAATTCACTATTTCAACTTCATCTTCATGCAACTTAATTTTATTTTGTAACAAAGAGTCTAGTTACTTGACCTTCATTAAAGTTTCTTCCAAATATAACTTCTTGAAATTAGAAATATTTTTCATCTAATCTTCAAGTACATGGATATTTTCTTTCAGAGTCTCATTTACTTTATCCTTTTCTTCAAATTATTTGATCCATTTTAAGGAACTCATTTCAAACTACCTCTTTGTTTATTCAAATGGTGCAAAATGACTAGAGATCTATAAACATTCAACAATTTTTTATTGTAGGCCCTTTTCCAAAACAACAGTTTCTTCTTCCAACTGGGTGATATCTCTCTGCATATATTAAAATACTCCAAAAACAAGGGATGAACTTAATTCAGGAATACCATGCAGAATAACTCTTAATCTATCAATCAATAACTCCTTAGAAGTTGTTGATCGATCATCATAACCATTTGTGATAGAATTTTCATCTTGAGGAATCTTATTAAATATAATAACACATACCTCCTTATCAATATAGGTATGAGGTTTATCCATCTTATTGGTAGAAACTTGAGCCACATGAAAATTACTTTCCACGTCTGAAATGTCTTCATTGTCAGAAAGGTATGGATAAACTGATACTTCCTATTCTTTGTATAAGAGGGAATTATTATTTAACTTTCTATATTATTTCATTTTCATGTTCATCATGTTATTGGTAGATATAGACTTCTATTCATAGTAAACTTAATCTTCACCAAAAATACACTTTATTGTTAACTTAAGAAAGAAACTCAAGTCTTGAAAAGAGAATAGCCTCACTTTATAGAATCTAATAGAGGTGAACATTGGCCCTGGTACCAATTGAGAGGACCAATTTTGGATATACCTAAGACTAAGAGGGGGTTGAATCAGTGTTGAGGCACTGTTAAAACAATTTCAACTTTTTTATCCCAGTACCTCTTAGACCTGTTAGGATATTGATTCTATTATTCTCTTTTCCCTGTCACATGAAAGTATATGAAAGCAGTAAATACTGAACATGATATTTCTAGAAGGTTCACTACTCAACAAGAGTATCTACATTTGTCCATCCTACTCCTCTTCACTTTTAAACCCTGTATAGTTAGGGGTAACCATGTATCCTACCCAGCATGTATTCTTTTAACCATGTATCTAGTTTGTTTTTTCCACCGGTCGGGGTTCTGAGCTCTGAAAAATACCCAAACACCTGTGAAACAACTACAAACTCACTAGGAATCCATGTTAGGTCCAAAATAAATTATTATACCAAATTTAAAAGGATCCATACCTGAGTAAAAATTGGTTTCTTATAGTCTTCCCCCCTTAAATTAAATCACTACTGAGTTCACCTTCTAGGGGTGGAAAAATTTTATATGAGAATAACTTTGACCACTGAGCATGTACATCGGCCTCCCACCCCCAAGTATCATCCTATACAAGGTTGTGATTCTATAAAATTTATACTAAAGGAACAGACTGGCCTAAGAGATCCATTATGAACCGATCAATTATGCATATAGGATAATCCTCAAATGAAGAATCGACATCTAACACAACCTCCTCAGGATTGAAAGTATGAGACGGGTTGTCATCATAATGGTTAAGCTATTAAACGTGGAAGATATAATGTATGGAATGTTTCTTATGAGTTATTTCCAACTGATAGGAAACCAGACCTACTCTCATTGAAATCTCAAATAGTACTATATAATTAGGTGGTATCTTCCATTACCTCTATATTAGTATAATAACACGTTTGGGAAATACCCACAGAAAAACATGATCCCCAAACTCAAAATCTTGAGGTGATCGACAGTGATTGGTATATAAATTCTGTCTAGACTAATCAGTAGACATATGCTTCCTGATCATTTAAACCTACTCCAAAGTCTCATGAAAGAGATGAGGATCTGGTAGTACTGCCTCTCCTACCTCTAAATAGTACTGGGCTGAACAGAACAGCCTAACATACAAGGCCTTAAAAGGATCCATTTTAATCATCTCCTTGAAGATATTATTATAGGTGAGCTATATAAGAGGGATATGATTATCCCAAGAACTGCCAAAATCAAGAATTCATGATTGGATCATGTACTGTAACACTTGTATCATTCATTCTGATTTTACATTGGTCTGAGGGTGAAAAGTTGTATTCAAAAGAACCTGTGTACCCACATCTCTCTATAAACCCTACTAGAACCAAGATGTGAAATGAGAATCCTTATCTCAAACAATATTATGGGGGAACCTGTGTAGTCAGATGAACTCATGGATATATAGGTTTCCTAGCTCGTCAACTGAAAAAGTCACATAGATAGGAATGAAGTGGTCTATATTCATCAGTCTATCAAAAATGACCCATAATGCATTAATACCTTAGGGAAACCATGGTAAGGTGACTAAAAAGTGTATGGAAACTTCCTACCATTTGAATTCCAAGGATATAAGCTAATGAAAAAAGCTATAAGGTCACTGGTTCTTCACCTTCACCTACTAATAGGTGGAACACCTAGTGATAAAATATGTTATCTGACATTTCATCCCAAGCCACCAATACTGGCCTCAAATATCTTGATACATGTTAGAGATTATTATATTAAATACCCAATGAGAAGTATGGGACTCTCAAATAAATTATTCTCTCATATCTTTAGGAAAACATAAACACCTATGTATACATAGGATGTTGCCTCCGTCCACATACCAATTTATAGGTGGGTCCTTACCAGTAATACACTCTTGAAGAACCAAACCTTCGGGATCTGAAAAGTGACTAATCATCACCATATCAAGGAGCGAAGAGGTTACTTTTGAGGATAAGATATAATATTTATAATTACTCTCATGAAATTATAGATTCAACTCAAAAAATAGAGCCATAAATTTCCATTCGTCACTGGTTTCCTATACATATTGTGCCTAAATTTTTCAACCTAGCACATCTGCTACTGTATTTCCTTTCTCAAGCATATAATAAAGCTCAAAATCTAAATACAGAAGGTACTAGAACCATCTTAAATATTTTATATTCAAGTCACATTGTGTAATGAGATATTTGAGCCTATTTTGTTCAGTATACACCACTAAGTGCTCACCCATCAAATAGTTCCCCCAACAACGTAATTCGTGGACAACTGTTGTTGGCTTAAGGTCATGTGTAGGGTAATTCCTCTAGTGGGTCCTCAACTGTTGATTTCTGTACACAATTACTATGTTCAAATACATCATCATTAAACCAATCCCGATGTTGAATGCATTGTAGAACACCATAGAGCCTCTACTGGGATATGGAAGAATCAAAATAGGTGTCAAGAAAATCCTTCCTTTCAATTTATGAAAGGAATTCTCGTACTCTTATGAACATAAGGACATAAAAACCTTATTTATAAGACTAATAATATGTGAATCAGGGAATAAGAAGTGTTTTATGGAATTACAATAATATCCTACCATCCCCAAGAAACTCTGCATATCAAACACATTATTGGGTAGCTCCTAGGAAACCATGACACTCAACTTTTCTAGGTCAACAGATACTCTTGATTCTGGGATAATATAACCCAAGAAGTGAACATTTTAAATCCAAAAGTGGCACTTATAAAACTTAGAATAAATATGATCCTCTCTTAGTGTATTCAGAATGATCTAAAGATATCGAGCCTGGTCGCTATGCGTGTGAGAATACACCGAGATGTTATCTAAAAAGACTATGAAAAAAGAATCTAGATAGGGATGGAAAACCCTATTCATTAAAGCCATGAAAATAGAAGTCTCATTTATAAGATCAAATGGAATAAAGAGATACTGATACAGACAATGCCTACTATGAAAAGTTGTACGAGTAATGTATGAAGGTCTGACTCACACTTGATGATAGCCTGATATCAGGTAGATCTTCAAGAATACCCAAGATCCTTGGATCTAGTCAAAGGGATCATCTATTTGAGGAAGTTTATATCATTTATTAAATATAATCTAGTCAAACCATCAGTAATCAATGCATAAATGAATTTTCTCATCTACCTTCTCAACAAAAAGTATGGGTGAACCCCAAGAAGAAGTGTTGGGCCAGATAAAACCCTTAGCCTCTCAATCCCCCAAATGCCACTTGATCTCCTATATATTAGTATGTTTTATCCTGTATAGATGAATAGAAAATGGATAAACTCCTAGAATGAACTCTATTGTGAACTATACCACTCTCTCTAGAGGTAAGGTAGATAAATTATCTAGAAAGACATCTTGGAAATGATATACTATGGGAGGATAACCAATCTGATTCCAACCCTCCTCTTCCAAATAAATACTAGCAATCTGGGTGGTCAATCCACCTATCCCATGATTCTTTAGTCTAGATTTACCGGCCTAGACATCACAGATGCCCTTGTGGAAATATTTACTACCCTCTGGTGATGTGAATGACAACATGTGATGACAGTAGTCCACAAAGGTGTAGAATAGAACCAATCATTCCATCCCAAGAATGACATAAATTCCCATCATATCAAGAAAAAATTTGTCATGTAAGAAGGGGTAACCATCAAAATAAAGAAGGTATTCTTTTCATTGGTGTATACCCTAGTACCGTATACTCAATGGAGTATCCAAGGTCTTTACACCGTAGTAATACTGAATTTCTAACCTGAGACTCTCCATGGTGGATAAAGAAATAAAGAAGTGTGAAGGACCTATATCAAATAAAGAAGATACAATAGTGAAGACTACTAGAGTAGTACCTCATACTACCAGAGGTTTTTCACTCTAATCCTTGGGTATCATCTATAAATAATGAATAAGGTATAATATTCGGCCTTGTTCTATAGATTTACTACCCTAAGTATGACCTCTCTACATATTTTTTTGGTCAAGAGTTTGGTTACCACATCCATGGTCACCTCCTCAGCCAGTCCTTTCAGTGCTACTCCAACACCCCACCTGCCGCAGTGTGAAATATCCTATATATAAAGGTAGAGATGGTGTAGATACTTATCCACTCAAAGAAAATGGAAAGTTCTGAAATAATCTCTAAAGATACCCCATATTTTTTCCAACACAACACTCCATAGAGACTCCATCACACTGAGACTTTATATTCCCTCATTTTCCACACTAATGGAATATGGTGCTACTAATGTGGTTTCTCTGACTGCCACTGATATGACATGATACCTCAAAGGAATTATTCCTACTACTGGAATAACTACTGGCCTACCTTGGAACTGATCCTTGATTCTTGGAACTATCACCTTCTCTTAGGTTTCTCTTAGTAATAATAGCCTAATTGATGATCTTAGAGAAGATGGGTAGGCAAAAAACATTCACCTGAGGATGGATGGAATACTGGAGACCATCCTCAAAACATTTATCATGAATTAGATTATCACCGACTAGAGGTGGTGCAAAGTTCTGTAACTCAGTAAAATTCACTAAATAATACATCTCTAGCTCAGTCATCTCTCAGAATTGGAGGAAGAAATTGGTCATTGAAGGTAGTCTGGAAGTCAACACAAATCATGAATTGATGATGACCTGTCTAGGTAATAACATCTCACCAACACTTGGATAAATCAAACAACATATAAATAGAGAAATTAACCCTCTACTCTGAAGGTGTATCCATATTCTTGAAGTTATACAGTGCGGACTACATCCAAAACTAAGTAGCCTAAGGAACTCAATCCCCCAAAAAGGTGGGGGGCTGCTACTGGTGGAACTCATGGGTCGGTTCATCCATAGTAAGTTTCGGTCATATACCTCCCTTCATTTTCTAAATCAGATGAAAAAACTCTCAAAAATATAAGTGTCGATTCCTAGATCAGGTATATCCAGTGGTGCCTCAGGTAGAACTACAGGAGGGATGACTTGTAACATCCCCAAATGATAAAGGGTTAAATGACTAAATGATATGAATCATGTCAACAAGGTGAACCTCCTTTTTCAGGAGCCTACCTGGTCAGAAATACACAGTTTAGCATGATTGTCCTGGAGTAGTGATCATGATGGGAGACCTTTCTGGGAAGTTTCCCAGGGTGTGTACGAGTGAGGAAAAAGCACACTAGAAAGGACATGTGTTGGCCTGTGGGGACTGTCATTAGTCAGATGACCCGTTCAGGCATTTGGGTGGGCCCCAGGGTGGGACCACGTGTCTACGGGGCAATTGGGGTACCTGGTGGGCCAGGACCTGATGTCCATGTGAAGGCAGGTGTCTGTGCCGTCACCGAGACTCAGTTTTTACATTTAGTATCAGAGGTGGTACCCAGCCTTAAGTGTGGTGCACTACCTGGGTTGACATGTAGGGTCCACAAGGGGGGAATTTTGCTCTAAAGGGGGGTGATTGTAACATCCCCAAATGATAAAGGGTTAAATGACTAAATGATATGACTCATGTCAACAAGGTGCCCCTTCCTTTTTGAGAGCCTACCTGGTCAGAACTCCACAGTTAAGCGTGCTTGTCCTAGAGTAGTGATCACGATGGGTGACCTTTTGGGGAGTTTCTCAGGGTGTGTGCGAGTGAGAACAAAGCACACTGGAATGGACATGTGTTGACATGTTGGGACTGTCATTAGTCATATGACCCTTTCGGGCACGTGGGTGGGCCCCAGGGTGGGGACCACGTGTCTGCGGGGCAACTAGGGTATCTGGCGGGCCAGGACTCGACGACCATGTGAAGGCGGGGTATATGTGTTGTCACCGAGACCTGGTTGTTACATGACTAGTGGCCCAAGTACCACCACCTTCTGGGCATGTCTGTTGCTACCCTACTAGCACACAACAAGATGATGTCATAGTGGTATAGCCCTACAAATTACAAGCAGAAACCTAAAAAAATATTGAGAACAGATAGAAGAACTAATATAATCATAATGTAAGAATAAGGGTTAACTGCATAAGATATTACCCCCACTACTTGATTAGAATGATAAGTATTGGTAAGTGTTCAAGTTTAAATTACAGTGGTTCCAATTGATGAAGGGTCAACTATACCATGCCTCTTAATTTATTAGAAACCATTTTAATTTTATGTGTCAATATTTACACTTAATTTTCCATTTACTTATTTACATATCAAGGTTTGATTTAAAATGTATCTTCATTATCAGTGAAATAGGGTGCATATACCTTATCATTGAAATCGAAACCCATTTAATTTCATTCTAATGGATCAACTCGGAAAATTACTCATTCCAACCAATGAGGGCCCATACACCTTGTGAATTGAAACTATAAACCAATCAACAATAGCCAAAGAGTAGCTCATGTAAGCAAAGATACATAGCTTAAATGTGTAAAAACTAGTCATTTAAGATGAAACCATCAAACTATATATAAAAACACTATTTAGATTGATGATGAAACATTAAATAAAAAATCCCATAAACTGTAATAATGTATGTTTATAGCACAATCATATATACTAATCATGGCTCACTAAACAATCATAAGAAATACAAGAAAATTCGAATAGTAAAATACACCTATATGGCATGGAATATGCATGGAATGTGAATTCTAGGGGCCTATAATGATGCATGATTGATACTCATTTCCCTAATCTCATTAGTCAAAGGATAAAATGAAAACCTCAATCACAATAATAATATTCATCATCATATATAATGCACAACACCCAATAGTGAAAGGATATCAACTATAAGAAGAAAAATATAGAACAACAATTATTAATTCAGTAAACTTGGAATTTACCCTAGATGTGGGTTAGATATGCCCAATCATGGATTATAACCAAGTTCCAAATAATTCCTAATATCCTATCTATTGTCTCAAAATATTAAAGTAAGAATGGAACCACTCTAATTCCATGTTGTAACATCTGGAATTGAGTTCCACACTAAGGTTACCCAAACCCAGTTGTCTACATGGCCTCAAAAACGCCTATGCATATAATAGAGGCTACCGATTAGAAATAAGGTCCTAGGATGTGTCTGTGTGGAGACTATTCTCTCATTACTAGATTTTAGCATTGTAGATAAGTAATATAATAGGAAAGTTGGAGAAGAATAAGTAAACTAAGGTCATATTGTAAACACACACTAAAATCACTAGACTAGTAACCCTCAATAATAGAATAATATAGAAATAATTAAAAATAGAAGTAACTGATAAAAATACTCAAAAATAGAAACTGAATCATATAAAAAAGTTGATGATACATGTAATATCTCTATAAAACTAAAAAACATGGATACATGTAAGTAGGCACAAAAATATTTATAAATTAATAAAAAAGAATCCAAAAACTATGAAAGCATCCTAAGCTCCAGCTCGATCATCTTCTACCAAGATCTATCCTAAGAAATCAAGCAATATCAGGTATCCAAATCATGATGCTTCACGTTTTTGACACTGATATACATGTAATATTTCTGGGTACCAATGGTGGTCTGGATGGGGTCTGAGATAAACCTCATAGGCCACCACCAACAACTTCTATAACATCCAGTTTGTGTAATATAAACTAAAATAGTGTGCTGGAATGCATATATAAAAGTAAAGTAGTACAGGAAATTAAATACCCCAATACTTGCTTCAGCCTCAGCTGGTAATGTCTCGGAACAACAGATCATATATTTAGTTAATTATGTTCCAATTTATATAAGAAATTCATGTGAGGTATACCTATCACCTACATCATGAAATGATAATAATAAAAATAATAATGATAAAGGATCTAAGATAAAACAAGGCATCCAAAAATGATATGATTCTAATTGAGTTTTAGGATCTCATCCAAGGTTGAATGGGATAAGCAATTACTGGACTCAATGGGTGTATCCACAGCGCCTCATGTAGGTATACATCAAGATGGATCCAAGGAGTGTATAAAAGTAATCCTAATATCAGAATGATAATTGAGTGATCCTACAACATCATGTTAGGCATCCACCAGTATAAAAATATCAGGTTTCAATGTGTGTATCATCCTTGGAAACTGGAACCCTTGAATCAGAAGGGAGTCCGCAAGTGCTCAAGGCATTACCTTAAGAATAAAAGGCTGGCTTGAGTCTGACCACTCCTATAATGATTAATAGGTACATATGAAATAGTCACCTTATATTATATTCATTATTTAATTAATTCCAAGTAATACTCATGCCATTTAATATGTCAATTGGTTCATTCTGTTTCCTTTCATACTAATGAGAAGTCTCTAAGGACATGAAACCATTTATTAGTTAATTTAAGTCATAATAAATTTATTAGGTTCACCCTTTCACCTTTCATTATACAGTAGAAGGGGTGATAAGGATACTCAACCAAGTCATTAATTTACAGTTAAATAGGCCAAGCGATATCGATAATATAATTTCTAATAAACCATTTAAAGATTAATTAATTAATTGGAAAAATTTCCTTTGAAGGGTCAAGTGAAATTATCATGTACAAGGGCTAACCATTAAAATTCACAATTCATTTTATTAAGTAATGGAATACTATTAATAGGGTCAATTCATAACACACCCAAATAGTGGCATAGATGAACATTCCCAACTACTGAAGGTATAAGTATGGAAACACCCTACTTAGGGTGGAACGTGTTTAAGTCTCAACCTCCAATGGTGTGGTGATACTATATATAAATGGATCTAGAATACAATAATGATGATTATAAGCAAGTAATGTGAATTTAATATTCCATATCCTGATGAAATTAGGAAGCACACATCAATAACAGTTTATAAAATAGAGAGAGTTGAGGGATGAGTCATAGACCACCAACCTTATACCTATAACACTCTTCATGTACAGTATTAGCCTTTAGTTTATCTTGGATCGAAATAAATTTGAAGAATGGATTAACACACTAAAAATAAGGAATATGATCATGCATATAAATAGCATCATCGAGGGAAATTCAAATGAGTAATAGATCAAGATGAATTGATTACTTACCAATATACATCCAGTGTGATGAACGATGATCTAGTCATGCTTCATACAAAGTAATGGGAGATAAACCTATGAAGGGGTCACATGGGAGATAAAAAGGGAGAATAGACCCTCTGTTGTATGATGAAAAATAAATGAGATGGGTGGGTGAGTTTAAGAGAAATTTAGGTAAACATTGTAATTTACCCAAAATTTTAGGGGCGCACAATTTTCTTGCACGGTTTTCCAAACCATGCGCCACCCATGCGTGGCTCACTACGTCAGGAAGGGACCCGTATAGTAAGGACACACAATTAGGGAAATCATGCACCAACTGGGTGAAATGGATTTTCTAAAAACTACAAAACATCCGCACAAGATTTTGGTCCAATCAGCATGGTTTCCTCAAACTGTGCAGCCTCATGTTGCTCACTTTCAAGCCCTACATAGTTAGGGGTAATGGTGTGGCCTTCCCCACATGGTTTCTCCTAACCATACAACTAATCTATTTTTTATACCGATCAAGGTTCCAAGCTCTTAAAAAGCCATGGACACCCATGAAACAACTGTGAACTCACTAGGAATCCATCTTAGGTCCAAAATAAAGAATTAGAATCAATTTAAAAGTGTCCATACTATAGTGAAAATTGGGTTCTTATATAGGATGCCCTTGATTTTATCAATCTTGGCGGAGGAGATTCATTCCATGAAAGAGGGTAATTTATAAAGAAGATTGTCTGGGGTGATAGTTTCCACTGTGAAAATCAGGTCATTTTGTGATGGTCATGTGCCCATATTTTAAATTATATGATTTTCCTATTCTACCCTATACGATTTAAAATCCAATTTGGATTTATTCCTTCCTTATTTTTACAATACATATGATAGGGAATCCCTAAATACTTCCATCATTCCTCCTCAACATATTGGCCTTCTCTTCAATTATAAGTGTATTTCTTTAAGGTTAGTTTTTAATTTTTCTTCTTCCCCATATCTTTTATTTTCTTCTTCTTGTTTCTTATTCTTCTTTCTCTATAGGGAGAAAGTAGTCAAACCCTAGGTTGAGGATTTAAATTAACTTTGTTATTCTTAATGTAAAGAGTATGTGGATTTTTTTGAAATAACTCTTTATTTATTTGAAGTTTTCACACTATTCTCACTCGATTGAGGAAGGTGTTTCCCTGAGATTTCTACTTATTGATAAACCACACAACGATTGCCTTTTCTAAATCCATTTTTCCAATAATTATGAAATATTTTTAATCATAACTAAATTTAAAAATAGTTAAATAATATTCTATATTTCCATATTTATAAAATAAAGATGGGTTTTATAGATTGGAAATTATATACTTTGGTAAATAAAAACTATGAATATTATAGGTTTTCTAAAATAATTTTGATTCTCCTTCAAAAGAGTGGGTGAATAAATTAGTGTTTAGAAGAATTTTAATTATTTTTTATGGGGTATTTTTTATTTTTATAGATTTTTTACCTATTTATTAATTTTTTTGTGAACTTTAACATGTTTCTTTGATATATTATCATGTTTCTTAAAGATAACTTTTATTTATCAGGTTTTTTGAGTTTTTAATGATGTTTTGATTATATTTATATAAGATATATTAGATGTTTTATGTCTAAAGTGATCTTATTATTTATAAAATAATAGAATTTATAAATAAATCTTGGCATCAAATTGGTTTTCAATAAGGGTTTTGTAAGTATTTTAGTAATAGATAAAGAGAAATCCCATTAAGTAATTTATATCATTGGTTTTTTATAAAATGAGTCACACATTGGCTTAAGCCCCATGAAACTCCTTTTATATGTGATATTATAGATCTCGTGAAAGGGATGTGATTATCTATGAAGCTTATATGAATTAAAAAGGGGATATTTTATAAGTGGGGTTTATTGAGGTGGGATGAGGTATAAAATTGTGATCCTTTTTTATTTTTAAAGTTACTTATATGTGATTAATTTGTGATAAATGTTATCCCACCTCTAGCAGCTAACATTATGGGAACCCTAGGTATCTGAGTGGGAGATTAAGTGATGGTTTCTGTAATAGTTATGTTCATGTACTGGCTAGTTCTACATAGTTTTATGTTATTCCATAACAGTGGGAAGTTTCACCTATGATGCTAGGGTAGAGAAAGTTAGGATGTTAGAGTCTAGGAATGTCATTGATATGATGAAAGATTGTTCCAACAAAGTAATTATAAGATAGTCTCACTAGGTCCTTAGGATTTCCCCTTGATTACATATACATTACTTCAACATCCTTACTATAACTAAAAGTTTGGGGTTAAACCCCTTTGTTATAAAAGAAAAATACAATAGCAATCCTTTTTGAACCGGGTAAAGGAAAACCCGTTACAAGCCTGTAAGCCAAGAAAAAAATAACCTCATGATTCAAAAGCCTGAGAGCCCAAAGGGACAAAATACACTATAGAAACATAGCCCCAAAAGCCCATGAACATAAAGTACATTACAAGATAAACCAAGATAGCAAAACTATAATCACTGGTGATCTACATTGCTAGTCAAAGCCTTTATACCCGTTGTTGCTACCGGTCGATCGAGACCAGCCTGTTTCCGACGAGATCCACCACCGTGATGACAACGTGTCCACCGCTGCCTCACCATCATCCCCCTTCTACAGTCACGAGTCATCCCCTCCCAACACACCCATCCACACCTAGCCGTCTCTCCACCACAGTTCAACACCGCATGAACCCATGCGCTACACCGTCACTGTGAACTGCATCTCGCTCGTTCCATCTTCATAGGCTCCTTGGTGAAATCCTATTAGGTTTTTTATCTTACACCCTGGTCATACTATTCATTACTTATAGAACAAGTGGATTTTTTAGGTTTGGGTTCAAGTTCCTCATAAGATCAATGTTATGGAATTCTCCACTTGGGTATCTCACAGAGTGGGTTTTGGGAGATAGTGATGGGAGGAGACCTTGGGTCATGAGGTGGTCATTGTATTATTACTTTTGGGTTTTATTTTATTTATTTTTTCACTAAATTTATATCAACCAATTTGGCCCACCAAATATTTTGAGACCGAGGTTTTGATTTTTAGTATTCCTTTGTATTTATATTAAATGAATTTGATTTAGATGTTTATTTTTTGTTTTCACTAATTTGATTTGTTTTATTATTTTAAAATATTTATTTGATTTTTAGGGAATTCCAAATTAAAGATGCACCAAGAAAAATTTCTAGTATGAATTCAGTTTTTTGTTATTCATTATTTGTTGGTTGAAACTATTCCCATGTGTGTTTCCTCAATTCCCAAGCACTAGTCTCTAACCAGTAGATATCATGAATTCCCTTTGGTATTTGACATGGCTCAATGTGGGGGTCATATAAAGAGAGCCAGAGATGGCTTGTGAAAAATCTATATTAGACCCCAATTTTTATTTGGGAAGAAATAGTATTATATAAATATGAATATTGGGGATAAAGAGGTAGCTCATGAGTAGGTACCTAATCAATAATTTTAATGATGAAACTTGGGTTTCTATGGGAATTTAGGATTTGACACTTGAATTCAAACTTTATTTTTTATTAGATTGGATGTGTTCTTATTTGAATAAATATTATTTTTAATTTTATTTTTTTTATGAGGGAAATTTAATTTTTTTATATTTTGAGATGGAAATGGGAGTAGAACTAGAATCACTTGTTTATCTCACTCAATCAAGAAAACCATGTGGACCTCTTGCACTTAGTTCTTGGAATCTCCCATGGGAAGTTGTGTGATTAGTATATGGTTCGTCAAACCATATGACCAATCCATATATATCTACTAACCTTTTTGAAATTTTTATATGGGATTGTCATGGGTTATGATTATCAACTATTTGGGATGGATTAGGTACGGATTTATGGTGTATTAATGTTTTTTGGATAGAATTGGTTTTTATTTTTTGGAGAGAATTTTAGATTCAAATGGTGGAAGTTTGGTTTTCAAATTAAAAATGGAGTCTTTTAAAATAAATTAAAATGGATTTGATGTTTTGGAGTTAGTCAAATGTATTAAACAATGAACATGTGGTGTTTCAAATTAACTTTAAAGTGGGGCTTTATGATCTTGAAAATTATCTGTGTGTGTGTGTGATTTTGACCATTACTATAAAAAGGGTTTTAAAAGTAGAATTTTGGGTTTCAATTAATGTTTTGTTTTTAAGAGTGGGGTTCATGATGGATTATTGGTAGTTTATTCTATTAAGTTGTTTATTTTATTTAGAGTGTATTATATTCTAAATATTTTTAATTAATCCTTGTGTTTCCATCTTTTATTTATATTATTCCTCTAAGAAAAGACTCGATGGATTATAGAAAGTATGTATTATGGTATATTTCTTAGCCTAGTATCTCTGAGGGCTCGGATGTAGTACTTTAAGCTGTCAACACCACCCAAAACCTCGGTAGAGTAGTAGTGCCCAACTATTCTTAGTATTCACCCATATTTTGTGGTGATCATAAATCCCAAGAGACTATAGAGTGGTTAGAAAAGATGGAGGGTGCCATAAATTCATTGAAATATCATAATGTCATATTTGTGAAAGCCACCATAGGCTTACTTGAAGGACCGAGTTGATAATTATTGGAGACTATCATTCTACTTCATCTGTAGATTAGTATATATTGGGGACTCTTTATGTCCATATTCATTCAGTGGAATTACCCTGATAAGGTGAAAGTAGACAATGTGATAATGTTTTTGAGTCTCCAATGGGGGGATGAACAATAAAGGATTATGTCACCCATATTAATGAGTTGGTTCCTTTATCTCCTGAGTTGGTTTTTGAGGAAGCATTGAAGAATAACATTTTTATAAAGGGCCTCCAACTAGACATCACTACAGTTACCCTGTTTAACTTGACTTAATTTTAGGATATGGTCTATAATTCCTTAATAGTTTAATTAATTTATAGGGGAATTCTTTTAATGGGGGTGACCCAAATTATTTCCATGTTAGTCATAGTTTATTACATTGTGATAAGTGGAAGTATATTGAACCTGGGTTAGTGAATAATGATGATTTGGTGGGATCTTACCATTTTGTTGTGATTCCCTACGTGAAGAATTGACCCCTCATATGTTATTAGTGTGTCTAGCTTGGTAATTTTAATCCCTCCTATTAGAGAGTTCCAAATACCTACCATTATTGTGGTTGGTTGTGATATCTTCAGATGTTTTGTAGGTTGGTGTACCAATGAAGAAATATATCTCTATCTTATCCCAAATCTCAGAAGTAATCTGATAGATATTTTTCAAGTTAACTCATTCTATTCTTTATTATCACGTTAATTATTCTATCCATTTAATTTAAAGGATTGTTTTGGGATTTTATTGATACCTTGTGTTCCTTTATAGAGAATTTTTTCAAATACTCTATATTATTATAACCCCTATATGGTGGGGAGGCTTATGAAAATTCTCATCCCTTCAATCATTACTTAAATATTTTCTCATATATTTGTTTTGGATTTGATTATGTATTAAGTTATTGGGTGTTGTTATGGATCTGGATAGGTATTTATAAGTGTTATGTACCTCAGTTATAATTGGTTTGGGAATCACATCTTCTTATCTCTATTTTATTTATAATGGGATCTCTCTTATTTTCTATGAAATAGTGATCATGTATTTTCTTAACTCTTTGCTAAATTTCTGTGGTAAATTTTTTTTATAGTGGATAGAATTCTCACACCGTTATCCTTATTATTCCTATTATTTTATTTATTTATTGGTTTTTATTTCAATTCTTTTAAATTTTAATTCTTCTCTTGGAATTTTATTATTTTCTAGTATTTTTTAATTTTATTGTTCGAGAAAACAAAGGGTTCATACTGCAGCACATGGTTGTCACTTCATAAAGTCCTTCTCAAGTTGGGGTCATTGTTTTATGATGATCGGGTGAAATAAAATTATGATACTTTTAAAAATGAATGTGAGTTTTCTTGGATTATGGGTGGATATTCATTTTGTAAAGGATAAGGTTACACCATGAGGCTAGGTCAAGGGGTGGATCTCACAGTGATAATGGGGTCACTCTGTGATGGGCCTCTGGTGGATTTTTAATTATGTTATTTTTTCTATTACACCCCCATGGAGTTAAACCCCCATTATGTTTTATTATTTCCTCATTCACTAGACACAGTTAAGAGGGAAACCCTAGTGACTCTTGCTTCTTCCTCCTTGACTTCTTCTCCTTCTCCTCAATTATAAGTTGATTTATTCAAGGATAGTTTTTTATCTTTGGGATTCTTGATGTATAGGGTGTGTATATTGTTTCATAGAAATCTCCCATTTATTCTTTTAGGATTTCACATTATTCCCACTCAAATGAGGTGGTTTTTTCCGCCATATTTTCTAATCTTGACAACCCATGTTATTATTATGTTTTCTAGATCCATTTTTCTTAAAACTATTCATGTTTTTTAGTGTTTAATGAATATAAAATCTTTAGATAATGTTTTATGCTTCCATTGATTTAAGATAAATAAGGGATTTTAATTTTTTTTAATTGTATACTTTGGTAACTAAAAAAATCCATATAATGTGCCTGTTAAAATTCCTTTGAGTCTCCTTCAGAACAGTTTGCGATTAAATAATTGTTTTTAATCCTTATAATAATTTTATATGGGAGGTTTTATGAGGTTTATAGGATTTTTTTATATTTATTCATTCTTATTAAACATTAACATATTTCTTTTATATGTTCTCATGTTTCTTATAAATGACTTATTTTTATGTGGCTTGTTGAGTTGTTAATGATCATTTTCTTATACATATATATGATCTATTAGATGAGTTATATTTAAAGTGAGGTTTCCATTTTTTTCAAAAATAGGATTTCCAAAAAATAACTATTGGCTTCCAAATGATTTTTGATAAGGGATCTATATGCATTTGTGTAATAGTAGAACCAGAGGCCCATTTGGCACTTTGTGTGAATGTTATTTTATAAAATGAGCTACACCATTAGTTTAAGACCAATGAAAATTATTTTATATATTATATTATGGATCTTATGAAGTGAATGTGATTGTTTTTATTTCTTATGTGAATAAAAAAGGGTGCATTTTATAATTTGGGTGTACGAAGGTGGAATGAGGTATAATATTGTGATGGTTTTCCTTGTTCCAAATTATTGATAAGTTATTATTGTGTGATAAATGTTACCCCACTTCTAGTTTTTAACATCATGGGATCCCTGGGTATCTGGGTGTGAGATTAAGAGATGGTTTCTATACCAGTTGTGTTCATACATAGGTTAGTGTACTATAGTTGTATGATATACCCTAACTATGTTAAGTGCCACCGAGGAGGATAGGTTTGAGAAATTTGGGAGGTTATTGTATATGAACTTCATCAATAGGTTGGTAGATAGTTCCATAGGAGTACATCTAGGATTGTCTCACTAAGAATTTAGGAGTTTCCCAGGATTATGTATCCTTTATATTGACTTCTCTATACTACGGGAAAAACAAACTTTTGTGATGGGCTATTTGCGACGGGTTTATTTCCCGTCACAAATATTCCAGTCCAGAGATTATTTGCGATGGGGGGGTCGTCCCGTCGCAAATAACTTGTTATTTGCGACGGGTTTTGGTGGCCCATCACAAAAAGTAATGCATGGTTTGGCGTGGTCTGTGCGCCGAACCGCGGGAAGGTTATTTGTGACGGGAGGAATATTCCCATCGCAAATAGTTCGTCGCTAGGAGGTATTTGTGAAGGAACCCATCGTAAATACCTGGTGGCGGTAAATGGGTTTTTTGGGACGGGAAGGTTATTTGCGACGGGGGAATTCCCCCATCGCAAATAGTTCGTCGCTCTGAGGGTATTTGCGACGAGACCCGTCGCAAATAACCGGCAATGGTAAATGGGTTTTTGCGACTGGATGTTTCCCCATAGCAAAACGTGTGTCAATAGGTACCTTTTGCGACGGGTCCCGTCGCAAATACCCTTTTAACTGCCGACAGCAATTAATGCGGGCAAAGGTATTTGTGAAGGGGCTCGTCACAACAAAGACCTGTTGTGACGGTATTCCCGTCACAAAAGGTCTCATTTCCACTAATCAAACCTATATATACCCCCCATCCGTTTTTCCAAATCCTCCTCTCATTTCTCACTTTATGTCTCTCTCTCAACCTTATTTTCAGAGTGAGAATTTGTTTGAGTTAGTTTTTTTTGACGAAAAAGTTTTGAAGTCGTCTACATCAATAGAAGATCACGTTTAAATGTATTTATATTTTATTTAATTTAATATTCATTTCATTTTTTATGTTAATTTTAATTATTTTTTATTAGTTTTAATTTAATTAGATTTAAATTGTTTTGTTAACAGTATTTATTTGTAATAATAAACTGAAATTATTTGTACTAATTTTTAATAAATATGAATAATTAGTAATAAATATGAATAATTAGTAATAAATGGGAATAATTATTAATAAACAGGAATAATTAGTAATAAATAAGAATAATTAGTAATAAATAGGAATAATTAGTAATTATTGGGAATAATTAGAAATAATTAGGAACAAATATTTATAATTAGCAATAAATAGGAATAATTTGTAATAATTAGAAATAATTAGAAATATATAGTAATAATTAGGAATAATTAGGAATAAATCAAAATAAATAGTAATAAATAGGAATAAATAGTAATAAATATGAATAAATAGTAATAAATATGAATAAATAGGAATAAATAGTAATAAACAGAAATAATTAATAATAAATAGGAATAAATAAAAATAAATACTAAAAATAGGAATAAATAATAATAAATACTAATATATAGGAATAATTAGTAATAAATAGGAATAATTAGTAATAAATAGGAATAATTAGTAATAAATAGTAATAAATAGTAATAAATAGGAATAATTAGTAATAAATAGGAATAATTAGTAATAAATAGGAATAATTAGTAATAAATAAGAATAATTAGTAATAAATAGGAATAATTGGTAATAAATAGGAATAATTAGTAATAAATTGGAATAATTCGTAATAAATAAGAATAATTAGTAATAAATAGAAATAATTAGTAATAAATAAGAATAATTAGTAATAAATAGGAATAATTAGTAATAAATAGGAATAATTAGTAATTGTTAGCAACAAATATTTATAATTAAAATAGTAATAATTAATACTAAGTAGTAATAATTCGTACTAATTAGTAATAATTACTAGTAATTGGTAGTAATTTTAAGTAATTAGTAGTAATTAGTAGTAATTAGTAGTAATTAGTAGTAATTAGTAGTAATTAGTAGTAATTAGTAGTAATTAGTAGTAATTAGGACTAAATAGTAGTAATTAGGACTAAATAGTATTAATTAGGACTAAATAGAAATAAATAGCAAAAAAATTAGTAATAAATAGGAATAAATAATAATAAATACAAATAAATAGGAATAATTAGTAATAAATAGGAATAATTAGTAATGAATAGGAATAATTAGTAATAATTTGGAATAATTTGTAATAAATAGGAATAATTAGTAATAAATAGGAATAATTAGCAATAAATAGGAATAATTAGCAATAAATAGTAATAAATAGGAATAATTAGTAATAAATAGGAATAAATAGTAATAAATAGAAACAATTAAACATAATTAGGAATAATTAGTAATAATTATGAATAATTAGGAATAATTAGGAATAATTATGAATAATTAGGAATAATTAGGAATAAATATTTATAATTAGCAATAAATAGTAATCATTAGAATAAATAGTAATAATTAGAAATAAATAGTAATAAATAGAAATAATTATTAATAAATAAGAATAAATAAAAATAATTACTAATAAATATTAATAATTAGTAATAAATAGGAATAATTAGTAATAAATAGGAATAATTAGAAATAAATAGTAATAAATAGGAATAATTTGTAATAATTAGTAATAATTAGTAATAATTAGTAATAAATAGGAATAATTCGGAATAAATAGGAACAATTAGTAATAAATATGAATAATTAATAATAAATAGAAATAATTAATAATAAATATAAATAATTAATAATAAATAGTAATAAATAATAATAAATAGTAATAAATATAAAAAATTAGAATTAAATAGCAATAATTAGGATTAATTGGCAATAATTAGGATTGATTAGTAGTAATTAGGATTAATTAGTAGTAAATGGGAATAATTAGAAATAAATAGTAATAAATAGTAAAAATTAATAATAAATAGGAATAATTAGTAATAAATATGAATAATTAGAAATAAGTAGTAATAATTATAAATAATTATAAATAAATAGAAATAAATAGTAATAAATATTAATAAATAGGAATAAATTCTAATAACTTGTAATAACTTGGCACAATTTCCAGTGGATTGAGGGCACTCCTTTTTCTCAATGACTCTTCTGCTTTCAGCTTTCACTGACTCAATACATTATGAAAAGCATGCTTCTATGTATACATATTCAATCTCGTATGCACGAGTTTGAATATGAATTCGTAGGACCACATTTTATATAATGTTTTCAGGCAGTGATAGTTGCAAGAAGATGATTCATTGATGAAAAGGTGGATCTTTTGTCCGACAACCCATTTACTTGCATCTTTTTCACACTAAAATCACAATAAAGAAACTTCTCAGACAAAAGAGTAGTCGTCAATCCACTGGAAATTATGTCGCCTAAATTTAATGGTAATTATTAAGAAGTAGTTGTAATTATTTATATTCTTTTTTAGATAGTGTTTTTATAATTTCAAATTATAAAAAAACAGTGATTATTTATATTTTGTAGAAAAATATGGAATAAGAAAATCGACATCAGTTATTATTAGATGATTGTGCTTGGATAAACTAGTGCATAAATCCAAATGGTTCTGGTTTAAATCCTTTATATATTGAGAGTGTTGAACCTTTCTTATCATTTGCATCATCAAAACAAGAATATGTTTCAGAAGGCACAGTTAAGTGTCCTTGTAAAAAATGTGCTCTGAGAACATTTGACACATTTGACAAGGTTGGGGGACATCTCTTGTGGTTTGTTTTTCAACCAGATTATGTTTTTTGGTATCAACACGGTGAACGAAGTTCCAGAAAATATACTAATAACTTGATTCCAAATCCATCACGATTTCAAAATTTAGTACATGATGTTCTAGGTCCAGTTTTTCAACAAACTGAAACACAAGATGATAGTGATTTAACTCTTGATTTGGCACCATCTGAATTTTATGAGTAGTTAAGGTCTACTAAGGATGCATTATATCCTAGTTTCAAGATAAGAAAATTATAAGTGGTTGCAAAATTTATGGCTATTAAATCAGATAATGGAATGTCAAAAAACTATTTTGATCAGATATTTTCTTTGGTTAAAACACTGTTACCTGAACGAAATGTGTTTCCTACAAATTACTATGAGAGAAAGAGGCTAGTTCGTAATCTAGGCCTTAGTTATGGAAAGATTCATACATGTCCAAATGATTGAATCTTATATTCTGGTGAAAATGAGTCCTTGGATAGTTGTCCCACATGTGGAAAATCATGGTATAAAGAAGCTCAACCACGGAAGTCTGTATTGATTCTAGTAAAACAGTTGAGATATTTCCCCCTTACACCTTGGTTGTAGTATTTATTTATTTCTCAGAACACAATGTCAATGATGTCATGGCACAAAACCAAGATTTCAACTGATAAATGCTTGAATCATCCATTTGATGGTGATTCAAGGAAACATTTTGACTTTCTACAACCGTCTTTTGCTTTAGAAGCCCAAAATGTGTAATTGGGTCTTTCTACTGACAGTTTCTGTCCGTATGGTTCTTATGGTAGTCAGTATTCATGTTGGCCTGTCTTTATAGCTCCGTACAATTTACCTCCATGGATGTTGACACTACTAGAATTCAAGGTATTTGCAATGGGTTATTTGCGACGGGTTATTTTTTACGGTTTCCCGTCGCAAATAGCTCGTTGCATAAAATGTTGTCGCAAAAAATATTATTTGTGATGGGCCCATAGCAAATAATATTTTTTGCGATGGGAAACTTCACCATCGCAAATAAGTCTTCAATTATATAATTTATATATAAAAACTTTTCTTCGACGGGCCCGTAATCCCATCCCAAATACTTTTATTAAAAAAATATTTAGGCTATTTGCAATGGGAACCCGTTGCAACAGATCCCATCACAAAAAATAAATAAATTTTTAAAAAAATAAATTTAATAAAATTATGTTCATTGAAAAATTAATTTTAATATTACTAAAATAAAAAAATATTAAAATTCTCAATAATCACAAAAAAAATCATAAAATATTAAAAATGAAATTATGTAATATTCTCACCGATATAAAAGAAAAAAACTATAAATATTTAATATTACAACAAATTTTAAATTTAAATGTTTTTAACTTAAAAAAATCACTGGGGGTCGTCTTCTGGAGGAGGTGGAGAGCTGAAGAAGATGGTGGAGGAAACTTCATCCCTAAACTATGAGTCAGACGGTGCATGTACTTCATCTCCTTGTGATGTTGCTGCTACCATCGATGCATCTCCTCCTCGTGCTACTGATTCTGCTACTGCTACGGCTGACGCGTCTCTTCTTGCTGCTTCTGCAAACTCTCTATAAGGTCATTCTGAGATCGGAACTGCTCCTGATACTGTGAGGCAAAAGATGATGTCTCTCCAAGAGCTCCTCTCGATCTGGACGCCGACATCACGGTAGTACTATAATAAGTAGTAGGAGTCATATGAGAGTTGATACCAGCTACTCGGCCCTTCTCAAATCCATACTGAGTCACTTGCATCCATGACGCCTTGTCGAAATAGAGGGCACTGGTCTGATGAGTCACCTCGTCCTGACCCTTAACCTGTATCTGAGAGGTCGCAGATTCATATGACTCCTTCAATTACAATTTGAAATTAAAATTGTGAAAATATTATATACAGTTAATTGTCAAACTGAAAAAAATAAGACTAACCACAATCTGATGCTGGCGATCACCTCTAATCTCCCTAGTGGCTGGATCACTATATATCCTCTAATAAATATCCTACTCGGTAATATCAGGATGCTCGACTTCCAATATCAATATAAAATAAACTGTTTATATTTAAAGTTATATAAAATATTTAAAAAAATACTTACCAGATTATCTCTATGTGTATTGAATGTATGGCTACCAGCTCGATGCGTCTGCTCCTGTCTCCCCCAGTTCTGCTAACCCAATGAAGACCTCCTCTGAAATCCACAACCCAACTAGTGTGCACATAATCCATCCCAAACATAAGATGAAATGTACTATGGTCATTGGTCTCTACAAGACTCATCAAATATTTTCGCTCCTCCTTTCTTAATGGTCATCTTTCTCAAATTGTGCAAAAACTGACACAAACGCTCACGCATAGCCACCTCCCATGCTGGATGGATATCTTCATGCATGCTATCATCAATGGGATACGATAAACCGTTTAATAATTTATAATATCACGTTATTAATAAAAATAACTTTTAAAATAAATATTTTTTATTTACGTACCATCTAATGATTGTACATGTCGAACTACACATCAAAGGGAATCTGTCCCCATGTGATTCATGGCTGAGAAAAATAATTACGCAAGATAGCGCTCCCCTGTACAACAGCTACATTTGCAAAACTATGAATAAAGAATAAATAATCAAACAATTAGTATATATATAAATAAATTAATGAAATCTAACTAAAATATATAGGTTACCATACCTACATATGCATGGATTGAAGCCAAGACCTAGACGTCGCTCGGGGATAGGGTCAAGAATCATCAGTCGCGCAAGACCGCGCCCCCTCCGTGTACCTCCTGAACCACTTGTAGGTTGAGGGTCAGATGATCCCACATCCCCCTCATCCAAAGGTAGCTCAGCCTCCTCTAACTCACAAAATAGATCATATTTCATCTGAAACAAAAAATGATTGTTGTTAACAGATAGTTGAAAATAACTATTATATATATATATATTAGTTATGATCATAACTAGCATTTAATTGTGCCAATGTTCACCTTCATCATTATCATCATATCTGACGATGTTAATGTCTTCATATTCCTCCTTGGCATCATCAATATCCATACAAGATTCACTTTCACCATCCCTTGTCATTCCAAATTCATTTGTAACATCATTAACATCTTCATCACCATCGACCCTTAATTGTGGGGTGTCATCATCGATATTCACATTTCTTTGTGAAAAATATGGATTTGAGTAATCTCTTGAAAAATTTCAATTCCTTACACTTCAACGGAACCACATTCAGTTTGAGTAAATTTATTTTCCCGATATTTAATTTTTATTATATTCCACCAATCACTCAGGTCTCTTGAAGTAGCATAGTACTTTGCATAAAAAATTTTATGTGCCTGTTAATCCAGTACAAATGGTTTATTTACTACAAGAAGACTTTTATATTTAATATCGACGATTCCATGAGTCGGATGAACATGTAGGCCTCTCTTAGTATCCAACCACTGACATTTAAACATTGTTATGTAATTATGTCCAAGATAACATAGCACAATAATTTCATCTAGAATTCCATAAAAGTCAACTTCAGTTTCTCTATGATGTGATCCTCTCAAACAGACTCAATTGTTCATTTTTTTTTGATTCCCCATATTCATGTGTATGAAATCGAAAACCATTCACCACATATTCATTATAAGATTTAACCATTTTGGATGGTGGGTTACTCAATATACACAATCTCTTATCAATTTTATCAGCATGTTGAGACACCTGAAAATTTGTAAAATAATTATCAATATAATAAATAGTAAACTGAATTGATATTAAATCGTAAATAATTTATGTTACCAGTTTTTGAAACCACTGAGAAAAAAAAATTGTATGCGTTCTTCAAGAGAAGCTACTGTAATTTGTGGAAGTTGTTTCTTGATATGATTATCATATAACCTACAAATAAAATAAGTTTATATAATGTAATAGAAATTATAGAATAAGTGATAGAAGCACTCATAGTACAAATGTTTTAATTTCTTCACAGTTGAGCAGAACATACGTATGAGCTTTATGATTTTCATCATCTAAAATCCATCATTCTTGAACTCCACCAAATCCAGGATTTTGCTGATTAAAAACAGATAATTGATTTTCCATTTCCTCATTAACATTTCCCTCATTTTGTCCCATGCAGTTTTGTTTTGACGGATATTCAGATTCAAAATAGTGAGAGTAGAAAAAAGAAATTTCTTCTTGCAAATAAGCTTCAGTAATAGAGCCTTCAACTGATGCTTTGTTATGTACTTTTTTCTTCAATTTCTGCATGCCTCTCTTGAATGGGTACATCCATCGAAACTGTACTGGACCTCCACATTTAGCTTCATGTAGAAAATGTAATATCAAATGTTCCATTGAGTCAAAGAAAGTAGGAGGAAAGATTTTTTCCAGTTTACATATAATTAAAGAAACATCTTCTTCCAGTTTTCTTAGCACATCGTAGTCTGTTGTTGCTACAAAAATGTCTTGAAAAAAATATGATATATCTGTTATCTAATCCCAAATCATAGAATTCAACAAACCTATGAATCCAATCGGCATAAGTCTTTCCATTATAACATGAAAATCATGACTTTTTAATCTAGTAATATGACCATTCTTAACACATCTACCCAAATTGGAATCATAGCCATCTGGAAGTCTCAAATCTATAATCCACTGAAAAAATAATAAGAAAATCTCTTTGGATAGTGTATAAGCTGGTTTTGGCTTCATTAACCTTTGTGATCTAACATTTTCAAATAGTTCAAGTTCTGGTCACCTAAAAATTTGGGCAAGATCTAATCAGACTTTTACAGTATCTTTGGTCTTACCTGGTGTATCCAAAACTGTTTGAAATAAATTAACAAAATAGTTCTTCTCAATATGCATGAAATCCAACATGTGGCGGACCAACAAATCAGACCAATATGGGAGATCCCAAAAAATTCTTTGTTTTATCCAATTATGTTCTTTCCCAAAGCTATAAATTTTCTTTTGGCTTGCTATTGGCCCAAATGTGATGGGAGGTAATAAAAATACAACTGATTTTAACTCTGTACCCGATATCATTTTTGGAGGTTCATCCCTTTCAATTATGCCTTTTTCTGAAATGAGATTTGTTTATTTGAAAATGATGATCGGTTGGAAGAAATATGTGATGACAACCAAAATAACAAGGTTTTTTTTTCATTGACAAGCATAAAAGCTTTGTTGTATTTCATACAGTAAGGAAATGATTTTGTACTATGTGTACTCTAGCCAGATAACATGCCATATGCCGAAACGTCACTAATCGTCCACATCAATGCACCTTTTAATGTGAAATTTTATTTTGAAGCAACATCATATGTACTAACACCATTACTCCACAATGCACTTAACTCATCAATCAATGGTTTCAAATAAACATCAATATTCTTTTTTGGATTTCCAAGGATTAAAAAGGTCTAAAAGATATAGGGATCCTTCATCAACATCCATGGAGGTAGATTGTACGGAGTTATAAATACATGCCAATATGAATTCTGACTACCATAAGAATCAAACGGAAAGAAACTGTTAGTAGAAATACCCAATCGCACATTTAGGTCTTCTAAATCAAAAGATGGATGTAGATGATCAAAATGTTTCCATGAATCACCATTAAATGGATGATTCAAGATTTTACCGGTTGAGATATTGGTTTTGTGCCATGAAATCATTTACGTTGTGTTATGAGACCTAAATAAACATTGCAGCCTCGGTGTAAGGGGGAAATATCTCAATTGTTTTACAGGAATTGATCCAGACTTCCCTAGTTGAGCTTCTTTATACCTCAATTGTCCACATGTGGTACAACTATCCAATAACTCATTTTCACCAGAATATAAGATGCAATCATTTTTATATGCATGAATCTTCTGATAACTAAGGCCTAGATTACGAACCAACCTCTTTCTCTCATAGTAATTTGCAGGCAACACATTTCCTTCAGTTAACAGTGTTTTAACCAAAGAAAATATCAGATCAAAACAGTTATTTGACATTGCATTATCTGATTTAATAGCCATAAATTTTTCAACTGCTCCTAATTTTCTTATCTTGCAATCAGGATATAATGCATCCTTATCAAACCTCAACAACTCATAAAATTCGGATGGTGCCAACTCAGGAGTTAAATCAATATCATCGTGAGTTTCAGTTTGTTGAACAGATGGACCTGTAACATCATGTACTAAATTTTGGAACCGTGATGGATCAATCAAGTTATTAGTATCTTCTCTGGAACTACATTCATCGTGTTGATACCAAAAAACATAATCTGGTTGAAAACTAAACCACAAGAGATGTCCTCCAACCTTGTCCAATGTGTCAAACGTTCTCAGAGCACATTTTTTACAATGTCACTTAATTGTGCCTTTTGAAACATATTTTGGTTTTGATGATGCAAATGCTAAGAAAGCTTCAACACCCTCAATATATACAGGATTTAAACCAGAGCCATTTGGATTTCTACATTGATTTATCCGAGCGCGATCATCTAATAATGACTGATGTCGACTTCCTTGTTCCATATATTTCTAAAAAATATAAAATCATCACTGTTTTTGAATAATTTGAAATTATAAAAACACTATCTGAAAAAACAAGACAAATAATTACTACTACTTCTTAATAATTACCATTTATTAAGGGTGACACAATTTCCAATGGATTGGCGGCTCCTCTTTTGTCTGACCGCTCATTTACTTTTATCTTTCTCACACAGAAATCACAATGAAGAATCTGGTCCTAGGTACACATATTCATTCTCATATGCATGAGAATGAATATGCGTATCTCTGACCATATTCTTCATTGTGATTTGAGTGTGAGAAAGATGCAAGTAAATGAGTCGTCAGACAAAAGAACCCCCTTTTCGTCGATGAATCTTCTTCTTCCAACGGTCACTGCCTGAAAACATTACAAAAAATATGATCCTACGAATGCATATCCAATTTTGTACATACGAGATTGAATATGCCTATGTAGCAGCACATTTTTCATAATTTTTTTAGTCGGTGAGAGTTGAAAGGAGAAAAGTCATCGAGTAAAAGGAGTGACGTTAATCCACTGGAAATTGTGCTATGTTCTTAAAATTTATTAAAATTTATTACAAATTCTTTCTAACTGTTCCTACCTGTTCTTAACTAATTATTACTTTTTATTACTAATTATTACTATTTATTACTGATTATTCCTATTTGTTACTAATTATTCCTATTTATTACTAATTATTCCTATTTATTACTAATTATTCCTATTTATTACTAATTATTCCTATTTATTACTAATTATTACCATTTATTACTAATTATTACTATTTATTACTAATTATTACTATTTATTACTAATTATTACTATTTATTACAAATTATTCCTATTTATTTCTAATTATTCTTATTTATTACTAATTATTCATATTTATTACTAAATATTCATATTTATTACTATCTATTACTATTTATTCCTAACTATTCCTATTTATTAAAAACTATTACTATTTATTCTTAATTATTACTAATTATTCCTATTTATTCCTATTTATTTCTATTTTTCCTATTTGTTACTAATTATTACTAATTATTACTAATTATTACTAATTATTACTAATTAACTAATTATTACTAATTATTACTAATTATTCCTATTTATTACTAATTATTCCTAATTATTCCTAATTATTACTAATTATTCTTAATTATTACTAATTATTCCTATTTATTACTATTTACTGCTATTTATTGCTAATTATTGTTATTTATTACTAATTATTGCTAATTATTACTAATTATTGCTAATTATTACTAATTATTTCTAATTATTCCTAATTATTGCTAATTATTTCTATTTATTTTTAATTATTGATAATTATTCTAAATTGTTTCTAATTATTTCTAATTATTAGTATTTATTAGTAATTATTAGTATTTATTACTAATTATTACAATTTATTACTAATTATTACAATTTATTACTAATTATTAGTAATTATTCCTATTTATTACTAATTATTCCTAACTATTACTAATTATTACTATTTATTACTAATTATTCATATTTATTACTAATTATACTTATTTATTATTATTTATTGCTTTTTGTTACTAATTATTTCTATTTATTACTAATTATTGTTATTTATTGCTATTTATTACTAATTATTGCTAATTATTCCTAATTATTGCTAATTATTGCAAATTATTGCAAATTATTGCTAATTATTACTAATAATTACTAATTATTAGTATTTATTACTAATTATTAGTATTTATTACTAATTATTAGTATTTATTACTAATTATTACAATTTATTACTAATTATTACAATTTATCAGAAATTATTAAAATTTATTGCTAATTATAACTAATTATTACTAATTATTAGAATTTATTACTAATTATTACAATTTATTACTAATTATTACAATTTATTACTAATTATTACAATTTGTTACTAATTATTACAATTTATTACTAATTATTACAATTTATTATTAATTATTACAATTTATTACTAATTAGTAATAATTAGTAATAATTATTACTAATTATTACTAATCATCTCTATTTATTACTAATTATCTTTATTTATTACTAATTATTACTAATTATTACTAATTATTAGTATTTATTAATAAATATTACTAATTATTACTAATTATTACAATTTATTAGTAATTATTATAGTTTATTACTAATTATTAAAGTTTATTACTAATTATTACGATTTATTACTAATTATTACAATTTATTACTAATTATTAGAAATTATTACAATTTATTTGTAATTATTACAATTTATTACTAAATATTACAATTTATTACAATTTATTACAATTTATTAGTAATTATTACAATTTGTTACTAATTATTACAATTTATTACTAATTATTACAATTTATTACTAATTATTACAATTTATTACTAATTAATACTATTTATTACTATTTATTACTCATTATTATTATTTACTACTCATTATTACAATTTATTATTAATTATTACTGTAATGGCCCGGACCTCCCTGGTCCATTACTTTGTGAAAATGTGGTGTTGGAGGTGTTCCGGGAGGTCAAGGTGACTTATCCCCCAGCCGCTGCCTACCGGTAGCTCGGTCTACCGGTAGCTGCTGCCTACCGGTAGCTCGCTCTACCGGTAGATGCTGCCTACCGGTAGCTCGGTCTACGGGTAGCTGCTGCCTACCGGTACCTCGGTCTACCGGTAGCTGCTGCCTAACGGTAGCTCGGTCTACCGGTAGCTGCTGCCTACCGGTAGCTCGGTCTACCGGTAGCTGCTGCCTACCGGTAGCACGGTCTACCGGTAGCTGCTGCCTACCGGTAGCTGGTCTACCGGTAGCCGCCGCTTTCCAAAAGCTCGGTTACCGGTAGCCACAGCGTACTGGTAGCTCGGGATACTGGTAGCCGCTGTCTAGCAGTAGCTCGGCTAACACTTTGCCAAATTTCTAGTTCTGGGAACAGTGTTTCCAGTTTTATGAACAGTATCGGTAGGTGAACAGTGTTTCTATCGGTGAGGTTCAGTGAACAGTGTTTCTATCGGTGAGGTTCAGTGAACAGTGTTTCTATCAGTGAGCTTCTATCGGTGGACTTCTATCGGTAGACTTGAACAGTGTTTCTATCGGTGAGGTTCTATCGGTGGACTTCTATCGGTAGACTTGAACAGTGTTTCTATCGGTGAGGTTCTATCGGTGGACTTCTATCGGTAGACTTGAACAGTGTTTCTATCGGTGAGGTTCTATCGGTGGACTTCTATCGGTAGACTTGAACAGTGTTTCTATCGGTGAGGTTCTATCGGTGGACTTCTATCGGTAGACTTGAACAGTGTTTCTATCGGTGAGGTTCTATCGGTGACCTTCTATCGGTGGACTTGTACAGTGTTTCCAGAATCCTAAGAGCTACCGATTCCATACTTTGCCAAACTTCACGAATGAACAGTGTTTCCAGACTTCATGAGAGCTACTGATTCCATACTTTGCCAATTTTCACGAATGAACAGTGTTTCCAGACTTCATGAGAGCTACCGATTCCATACTTTTCCAAATTTTGAGTATGTGAACAGTGTTTCCAGCTTCGCAAATTTGACGTTTTCTTTGACGTAAAATACTTTTAAAACCTTATTTTAAGGACTTTAAGGCCGATTCAAAGGCCATAAATCCTATATTAATTATTCCTAAGGCCGGGATGTTTTTACTTGGTCAAACCGCGTGGGTTAATGCGATCCGTTTTTAATGGAGAATAAATCCGACCTTAAATCGTCGCCTCTCTAATTTAAAAGGGAACGAGGTATCATTCTTCGTTGTTCTTCCTCCTGGTTCTCATCTACGAGACGCTAGAACCTTGCAATCATTCCCGTAGGAGTTTCACAATCAAATGTTACTCGGATTAGTTCCGCTCTGTTTGATGCAACCAAGTTGTGTCGATCGTTCTTCCATATAAGCTTTTGTGTGGAGAAGAGGACTGTGACCCGTTGTGTGGATAAAGGACGTCAACAACTCTTCGAGGTAGGGGATTCATGGATTCTCTAATTGTTTATGTGCAACTGTAGAATTAGCATGATTTAACCCTTTGGATCACAAAGAAATTGACCTAATTAAATACTTGAACCGGATTAAAAGAATTGGTTGATCGCATGTTGTTGCTTTGTACCGTGATAACGGTTTGCCTCATGTTTTCCTAGATAGAGTGATATCTATGATTTTCTTTAATTAGTTGCTCGTTCATGATGGAAATTGATAAAGAACGTAAAGCCGGAATTATTTGTTAAATAATTGGCTAAAGATAAAGAGGCATGTTAATGAATCTGTTAATTCTAGATGGATTAAAGAACTATTAGTTCGATAATTTCAAAAGGGTTCCGAGTTACCCGCTTGCTTGTAAGGCTGAATGCCTTGTGGTTTGGAGCTCTGAGTGATTATCTTGTTTGAAGGCTGAATGCCTTGTTAAAGGGCCGAGAGCCCATTTTGTGATCTTTGATTTCCTGCTGCTTGTGATTTGATGTGATCCTGGATGGCTGTTGTGATATGTGGAGGCATGGGGACTTGTGGTTGTGGCAGCGGATGACGCCTAGTGTGGCGTGATGCATCGGTTTATGCATGTGGGTGTCGGGGAGGACACCAAGGATGATGGTATGAGATGAATGTGATGGCTTGAGGTATTATACCCGACGTATGATACACGTTATGCGGGCTGTGGTGGCTCCCGGAAACTACGTGGTTACTTTTGGTTGTGAGGACGGTGTGGTGCTTCGCCCAGGTGTCTGCGGGCAAGCCTATGTGGTGCACGAGGTGCAGATTGTGGAGCTTAGCCCAGGTGTCTGCGGGCAAGCCTTTGGAGAGAGATGCACAGGACGTATGTCGTTGGGGAAAAGTGGAAAACCAGTGGGGAAGTAGTAGCAGGGTACCCTTGATATTCTTTACTATATACTATATTCTTGTATGCGTTACTTGGTGAGAGTAGCCATGGTGAGGTTGGGAACTTAGTATACCTGTTTAGGTAACGAGTTAGTTTCACTTGTTGTTCACTGGGCTTTAGCTTGCTTTCTTTACTTTTGCATGAGAGACTTGGGGAGGATCCTACTGAGTATACTGTTATACTCACCCTATGTACATATAAACTGTTTTTCAGGTCACTTGGAGCAGGTTGGAGATCAAGCTGGTTACTACTAGCTTGCGGTTGGAGGAGGAGCTGTTCGGGCTTGTGGTCGCTGCCGTTTCACTTTCTTTTCGGTACTTTGAGTTTTCCCCCTTTCAGTTGTAGTACATTTGCATGAAATTTCATATATGTACTTGGTTTCCTTTTATATCTCAGTTCTAAGTTGGAGTTGATTGGAGTCTATTCTATCTCTCTCTTCTGCATGTGTACTCTTAGAGGGTAATGCCTCCCATTTTTATGTTATTATACCCTCGGTGATAGTCGCCAACTCGGGGCCTACTGGAGGCGGGACTCGGTGGTCATTATCTCCCTTTTCACATTGTCGGCCCAGGAGGGGTACACTTTGTGGGGAGGGGGTCGTGACAGAGTGGTATCAAAGGTCTGGTTGAGGGATAGGATGGAGTTTGGAGTTAGGAACAGGTGAGGATGCATGGGATGGTAGGGCAACGGTGTCATTCATGTTTAGAAAGTGGGGTAAACACTGGAGACCGACAGAGACATAGGCGTTTAGGGCCCCCTATGATCTGTTGCACGGACCTTTAAGTTTATGATGCCTACTAAACAAAGTGATACCGGTTGTAGGGTAGAGACCTAGGAAATGATCATGCATAATTATTCTTTGTGCTTGTGTTTGAATGGGTAGACCTTGGGATAGGTAACCTAAAATAAATAAAACAAAACAATTAATTAATTAATGTTGAGTCTTCCATATTCCAGGCTTAGGAGCTCTAACAGTTGTTATTTTGCAGGTATGGCTCCAAGTCGACGTCCTCGTCAGGTTTTCGCAGAAGATGCCCATCAGGTTGTTCCAGCAGATCACCGCCGAGTAGAGGTTGACGATGATGACACTTGGAGGAAGACACTTCGAGAGTTTCAGCGCCAGAGTCTACAGAATTACGAGGGATCCGTTTCAGATGTAGTCACAGAAGACTGGTTGGAGGAGATCGAGATAGGCTTCAGTTCGATTCGTGCTCGGAAGGAACACTGGGTGTCCTTGGTTGTGACGATGCTGCGTGGAGCAGCGAGGTAGTGGTGGTTCTTATTCCTCGGTGATCGTGAGGAGTCAGCAATCTCATGGGAGGAGTTTCGAGACAGGTTTAGAGTCGAGTTTATTTCTTTGACTGCGAAGGTGTCCAGTCGCCAGGAGCTTCTCACCCTTTGACAGGGGAGCGCCAGTGTTCGAGAGTTTGGAATTCGTTTTAGGAACCTTCTACGATATGCTTCAGACCTGTTACCAGATGATGAGGCTAGGGCGAGGCATTTCGAGGAGTCTTTGCATCCAGAGATCCAGCGCCAGGTCACCCCATTTATGCTAAAGACATATCTTGAGGTGCTGGAGAGGGCAGAGGTTGTTGAGAGGACTTTGGCTAGGACTGGATCGTCACGAGAAGGGAATCGTCATGATTCCTCATAAAGCAGAGCTGTGGTCTGGGGTTCCCGGTTTTAAGGACAGAAGAGTTTCCGTTCACCTGGGGGTAGGTCCCAGCCCTTCTCATCTCGTTTCTCTGGAGGCAGAAACTCTCAGACCTATTCCAAGGGATCAGGCGCTTGTTTTTCTTGTGGTGGTCGTGGTCATCAGCAGCGGGAGTGCCCGACTTTTCAGAGCAGTCATCGTGCACCAGGCGCTCCACTCCAGGTTCCTCCGTTGAGGCAGTTCCAGCCGAGGCAGCAGCAGTAGGTTGCACCAGTTTTATATCACCAAAGGATAGATGGAGCAGGCAGAGGACAGCCCCATGACGCTCCCCATCCTCAGAGAGCAGAGCGCGGCCGTGGTGGTGGTCGTCATCAGGGTCAGAGAGGCCGTGGAGGAGGTCGTGGTCAGCTTCATGCTCTAGCGTTGCCATCCCCAGGCGAGCCAGATGTCGTTCGAGGTACCATTTTCTTGTTTTCTACCTTGGTGTATGCCTTGTTTGATTCAGGAGCAACACACTCCTTCATATCACCTACCCTTGTCCATGCTTTGGGACTTGAGGTAGAGAGGCTTCCAGTGCCCTTGGCGTTGACTACGCCAGTTGGAGGTCGAGCTGACTTGTTTGAAGTATGTAGAGACTGTGAGCTAGTTTTGCGGCAACACCGCTCTTGGGGAGATTTCCAATGTTTGCGAATACAACCATATGATGTCATACTCGGCATGGATTGGTTGTATTCGGTGCAGGCTGTTGTGGATTGCTACAGGAAGAAGGTTGTTTTCTTTGATGAAGATGGAGAGGAAGTTTTTTTTGTTAGTGAGATAGATCCTCGAATGAGTCATAGACGAGTTCCTTCCTTATCATCCACAATGGCTGGGATGATGCTGAGTTCTTCAGAGGTTCAACAGTTGGCGTTTCCTAGGGTTGTGGAGGAGTACCCTGACGTCTTTCTAGGAGAGGTTGTATCCTTACCCCCTCGACGAGAGATCGAGTTTGGGATTGAGCTACAGCCAGGAGCGTCCCCTATCTCTATGTCTCCGTATAGGATGGCCCCTTATGAGTTACGAGAGCTACGTATTCAGCTCGACGGTCTGTTGCAGTGTGGTTTTGTTCAGCCAAGTGTGTCACCGTGGGGTGCACCAGTTTTGTTTGTGAAAAAGGATGATGGCAGTTTGTGGTTGTGCGTCGATTATCGTTGGTTAAACAAAGTGACAATAAAGAACCGCTATCCTCTCCTGCGGATTGATGACCTATTCGATCAACTGAAGGGTTCAAGTTGGTTCTCAAAGATAGACTTCCGGTCAGGATATCATCAAATGCGTGTAAAGGATGAGGATATCCCAAAGACTGTTTTCCGCTGTCGTCATGGGCATTATGATTTTGTTGTAATGCCATTCGGCGTGACAAATGCTCCAGCTGTTTTCATGGGGTTGATGAATGCTGTGTTCTGTGAATTCCTGGACAAGTTTGTTGTGGTTTTCATCGACGACATCCTTGTGTACTTCACATCTGAAGAGGATCATGCAGAGCATCTACGAGCCATTTTGGGAGTTCTTCGCCAACATCAGTTGTTTGGGAAGTTGTCCAAGTGTGAGTTCTGGGATCGAGAAGTTCGTTTCTTGGGACATGTTGTGTCCCAACAGGGAGTAGCTGTGGATCCTTCGAAGATAGAAGCAGTGGTGTCTTGGCCAGCCCCCAAGACCGTGTCAGAGGTGCGAAGTTTCCTTGGTCTTGTAGGCTATTATAGGAGGTTTGTAGCCAATTTCTCCCGAGTTGTGACTCCTCTGACAGATTTGACCAGGAAGGATCAAGCGTTCATATGGACTGATCAGTGTCAGATAGCTTTCGAGTATCTAAAGGAGAAGTTGGTAAGTGCTCCAGTCCTTTGTCTTCCAGCAGAGGGAGTCCAGTTTGATGTTTTCTGTGATTCTTCACATCTGGGGCTAGGATGTGTTCTCATGCAGCAGAGGTCAGTTGTTTCTTATAGGTCTCGGCAGTTGCGTCCCCATGAATGCAACTATCCCACCCATGACCTTGAGTTGGTAGCCGTGGTGTTTTCTCTGAAGTTTTAGATACATTACCTCATTGGTGAGCACTTTGTGGTTTTCACCGATCATAATAGTTTGAGGTATGTTTTCTCTCAACGTGACTTGAACTTGAGGCAGCGTCGGTGGATGCAGTTCTTGCAGGAATACGACTTTGAAATATCGTATACACCTGGAAAAGGGAACGTTGTATCTGATGCACTAAGCTGAAAGTCACGTAATGATGTTGTGCGTGAATCTGGTGATTCTTGGAGAGTGATGGAAGAGCTATCAGCTTTGCATCTTGATATGGGAGAAGTTGGGGGTAGAGGTTGTCTTTTCCAGATGACGGTGCAGTCATCCCTGATGCAGAAGGTGGAAGAGTCTCAGTTGGGTGACCTAGAGGTTGAAGTTTGGAGAGACAGAGTTGTATGTGGTGAGGCCCCTGATGGTTGGTCGGAGGATGAACAACATCGAGTGTTGTATCATGGCAGGCTTTTTGTTCCCTTGGCGATGCGTGAGACGGTTCTCCGAGAGTTCCATAGTTCACCCTTGGCGGTACATCCTGGTGTGACGAAGATGTACAGATCCTTGAGGAGTCAGTGTTGGTGGCCTGGGCGGAAGCGTACAGTTGCAGAATGTGTGTCTCGATGTTTAGTCTGCCAGAAGGTGAAGGCCGAACACCGTGTTCCTGGTGGTCTTCTCCAGCACTTAGAGATTCCTCAGTGGAAGTGGGAGGACATCTCAATGGACTTTGTTACAGGTTTACCTTGAGCTCCGGGAGGACATGATGCTATATGGGTGGTATTGGATCGTTTAACAAAATCATCCCACTTCATAGCGATCAAGGAGTCGAGCTCAGTGGAAGTTTTGTCGAGGCAGTATCTAGAGGAGGTGGTGAGGCTTCACGGAGTTCCTAAGACGATCATTTCTGATCGAGATCCTCGTTTTACCTCCAGGGTGTGGAGAGGTATCCATCATGCTTTTGGTTCTCAATTATTCCTTAGCACTGCTTTTCATCCTCAAACGGATGGTCAGACAGAGCGAACCATCCAGACTCTTGAAGACATGTTGCGCTCTTGTGTTCTTGATTTTGGAGGTTCATGGGTGAAGCAATTACCCTTGGTAGAGTTCGCTTACAATAATATTTTTCACTCTACCATCGGTATGGCGCCGTTTGAAGCCTTGTATGGCCGGCCATGCTGTTCTCCATTGTGTTGGACTGGGTTCGGAGAGTCAGCAATTCTCGGACCAGAACTAGTGCAGAATACAACAGAGATAGTTTAGGTGATTCGTGAGAGGATGAAGACAGCACAGGATCATCAGAAATCATATGCTGATCAAAGAAGGAGATCGTTTGAGTTTAATGTTGTGGATCATGTGTTTCTAAAGGTGACTCCCCGTCGTGGGCAGCGAAGGTTTGGTCGTGGAAGTAATCTTTCTCCCCGGTTTGTTGGGCCTTTCGAGGTGTTAGCTCATGTTGGAGCTGTGGCGTATCGAGTAGCACTTCCCCCTCAGATGAGTCGGATACATGATGTTTTCCATATATCACAGCTCCGTCGTTATCTTCATGATGAATCTAATGTTATTGATTGGGGAGAGATCGATATTGACGATGATGCAACCTTCGAGGAGTGACCTGTGGAGATCCAAGACCACAAGGAGAAGGTGTTGTGTGGGCGTTCTATCCCCTTAGTTCGTGTCTTGTGGAGACACGGTGGCAGGGAGGAGAGTACCTGGGATCATGAGTCACAGATACGTGCTCAGTACCCAGAGTTGTTTAATGTTTAACTCTTTTCATGTAATGACGTTTCCTTTATGGTTAGACCTTTCATGTTTTATTTATGTACCTTTGATGTGATGTTATGTTTGAATTGTTTGGTTATGGATTGTTTGCTTCCATACTCTCGGATGTCGTAGTTTTGTTCCAGCTTTTGAACAACTCATGGTGGTTTTCCCCTGAGAGGTATCTTATGGGGTGGCTGTTCGGACCCCTCTGTTTCCTCTGAGTTGGTTTTTAATTCTCGAGGACGAGAATGTTTTCAGAGGTATCTAATGTAATGGCCCGGACCTCCCTGGTCCATTACTTTGTGAAAATGTGGTGTTGGAGGTGTTCCGGGAGGTCAAGGTGACTTATCCCCCAGCCACTGCCTACCGGTAGCTCGGTCTACCGGTAGCTGCTGCCTACCGGCAGCTCGATCTACCGGTAGCTGCTGCCTACCAGTAGCTCGGTCTACCGGTAGCTCGGTCTACCGGTATCTGCTGCCTACCGGTAGCCCGGTCTACCGGTAGCTGATGCCTACCGGTAGCTCGGTCTACCGGTAGCTGCTGCCTACCGGTAGCTCGGTCTACCGGTAGCTGCTTCCTACCGGTAGCTCGGTCTACCGGTAGCTGCTGCCTACCGGTAGCTGCTGCCTACCGGTAGCTCGGTCTACCGGTAGCTGATGCCTACCAGTAGCTCGGTCTACCGGTAGCTTCTGCCTACCGGTAGCTCGGTCTACCGGTAGCTGCTGCCTACTGGTAGTCGGTCTACTGGTAGCCGCCGCTTACCCGTAGCTCGGTTACCGGTAGCCACGGCGTACTGGTAGCTCGGTATACTGGTAGCCGCAGTCTAGCAGTAGCTCGACTAACACTTTGCCAAATTTCTAGTTCTGGGAACAGTGTTTCCAGTTTTATGAACAGTATCGGTAGGTGAACAATGTTTCTATCGGTGAGGTTCAGTGAACAGTGTTGCTATCGGGGAGGTTCGGTGAACAGTGTTTCTATCGGTGAGGTTCTATCGGTGGACTTCTATCGGTAGACTTGAACAGTGTTTCTATCGGTGAGGTTCTATCGGTGGACTTCTATCGGTAGACTTGAACAGTGTTTCTATCGGTGAGGTTCTATCGGTGGACTTCTATCGGTAGACTTGAACAGTGTTTCTATCGGTGAGGTTCTATCGGTGGACTTCTATCGGTAGACTTGAACAGTGTTTCTATCGGTGAGGTTTTATAGGTGACCTTCTATCGGTGGGCTTGTACAGTGTTTCCAGAATCCTAAGAGCTACCGATTCCATACTTTTCCAAATTTCACGAATGAACAGTGTTTCCAGACTTCATGAGAGCTACTGATTCCATACTTTGCCAATTTTCACGAATGAACAGTGTTTCCAGACTTCATGAGAGCTACTGATTCCATACTTTGCCAAATTTTGAGTATGTGAACAGTGTTTCCAGCTTCGCAAATTTGACGTTTTCTTTGACGTAAAATACTTTTAAAACCTTATTTTAAGGACTTTAAGGCCGATTCAAAGGCCATAAATTCTATATTAATTATTCTTAAGGCCGGGATGTTTTTACTTGGTCAAACCGCGTGGGTTAATGCGATCCGTTTTTAATGGAGAATAAATCGGATCTTAAACCGTCGCCTCTCTAATTTAAAAGGGAACGAGATATCATTCTTCGTTGTTCTTCCTGCTGGTTCTCATCTACGAGACACTAGAACCTTGCAATCATTCCCATAGGAGTTTCACAATCAAACGTTACTCAGATCAGTTCCGCTATGTTTGATGCAACCAAGTTGTGTCGATCGTTCTTCCATATAAGCTGTCGTGAGGAGAAGAGGACGGTGACCCGTTGTGTGGATAAAGGACGTCAAGAACTCTTCGAGGTAGGGGATTCATGGCTTCTCTAATTGTTTATGTGCAACTGTAGAATTAGCATGATTTAACCCTTTGGATCACAATGAAATTGACCTAATTAAATACTTGAACCGGATTAAAAGAATTGGTTGATCGCGTGTTGTTGCTTTGTACCATGATAATGGTTTGCCTCATGTTTTCCTAGATAGAGTGATATCTATGATTTTCTTTAATTAGTTGCTTGTTCATGATGGAAATTGATAAAGAACGTAAAGCCGGAATTATTTGTTAAATAATTGTCTAAAGATAAAGAGGCATGTTAATGGATCTTTTAATTCTAGATGGATTAAAGAACTATTAGTTCGATAATTTCAAAAGGGTTCTGAGTTACCCGCTTGCTTGTAAGGCTGAATGCCCTGTGGTTTGGAGCTCTGAGTGATCATCTTGTATGAAGGCTGAATGCCTTGTTAAAGGGCCGAGAGCCCATTTTGTGATCTTTTATTTCCTGCTACTTGTGATTTGATGTGAGCCTGGATGGCTGTTGTGATATGTGGAGGCACGGGGACTTGTGGTTGTGGCAGCGGATGACGCCTAGTGTGGCGAGATGCATCGGTTTATGCATGTGGGTGTCGGGGAGGACACCAAGGATGATGGTATGAGATGAATGTGATGGTTTGATGTTGGTGGTTTGGTTTGGTTGTTTATCTGCTTTACTTTTCCCCACTGCTCAAGGCAGCTGGTTTTGCTTACCCTCTTTCCGAAGGAGGCGAAGACACGCGGGGTATGCCACATGCTTTCCGTGTTTAGCCTCTCGATGGAGGATGGGTCTATGCTCTTGCTATAGGCGGCAAAGACTCGACGGGTAGTATATCTACTCACCGTGTTGAGCCCTTTGTGTTTTGTAGCATAGGATGCTTTTCTAGAATGCCAGGGAATATGGGGAAGTTAATTCCATAATGAAAGTTTGTTTAAATGGTGATAATCCATGGGGATGGAGAAACTGGAATTTAATAGTGATGTGAATCCTAAAAAGGAGCAGTTTTTGAATGTGATGCCAATTTAGTTTAATTTGGTAAATCTCTCATGGTTAATTAATGTTTAAAGAATTAATTAACGTACAATGGAACTGATAAAATGAGAATGGAGTAATCTAATAAAGCTCTTCAAATGGTTGTGTGCTTATAGGATACCTAGTCTTAGAATTAGCAGCCTGGAGTCTGAGAGACGTTAGCTACAGTTGTGCCTATGACTAGGTAATGCCCATAGTGTGGCTGTGAGTTATATATATTCTGTACTTTTTGTGTTTCTATACGCTACTCCACCTTGTCGGTAAGGGCAACTGACACCCTGGGGATTCTGAGCCCTGGGGAGGTGTTTTCCCCAACATTCTGATGGGAGGTTGAATGGCTGACTACCCCCTTTGGTCCCGCTCTCTTCTCTTGGTAGATACTTGTGCCATGAGGCACAGCAGTTAGTTACCCCATATATGTGTGTAGAGGGCTGTAATGGCTTGTGGTTATTCACACACATATATTCTGGATATAGTATCCTATGGGCTACTATAGGTGTAATGTGTATAGGCTATGATGTCTTGAGGATCCTTACTCAGAGTATGGGCTGTAATGGATTGAGGTATTATACCCGACGTATGATACACGTTATGCAGGATGTGGTGGCTCCCAGAAACTACCTGGTTACTTTTGGTTGTGAGGACGGTGTGGTGCTTTGGCCAGGTGTCTGCGGGCAAGCCTATGTGGTGCATGAGGTGCAGATTGTGGAACTTAGCCCAGGTGTCTGCGGGCAAGCCTTTGGAGAGAGATGCACAGGACGTATGTCGTTGGGGAAAAGCGGCAAACCAGTGGGGAAGTAGTAGTGGGGTACCCTTGATATTCTTTACTATATGCTATATTCTTGTATGCGTTACTTGGTGAGAGTAGCCATGGTGAGGTTGGGAACTTAGTATACCTTTTTAGGTAACGAGTTAGTTTCACTTGTTGTTCACTGGGCTTTAGCATGCTTTCTTTACTTTTGCAGGAGAGGTTTGGGGAGGATCCTACTGAGTATACTGTTATACTCACCCTATGTACATATAAACTATTTTTCAGGTCACTTGGAGCAGGTTGGAGATCAAGCTGGTTACTACTAGCTTGCGGTTGGAGGAGGAGCTATTCGGGCTTGTGGTCGCTGCCGTTTCATTTTCTTTTGGGTACTTTGAGTTTTCCCCCTTTCAGTTGTAGTACTTTTTCATGACATTTTTTATATGTACTTGGTTTCCTTTTATATCTCAGTTCTAAGTTGGAGTTGATTGGAGTCTATTCTATCTCTCTCTTCTGCATGTGTTCTCTTATAGGGTAATGCCTCCCATTTTTATGTTATTATACCCTCGGTGCTAGTCGCCAACCCGGGGCCTACTGGAGGAGGGACTCGGGGGTCATTATCTCCCTTTTCACATTGCCGGCCGAGGAGGGGTACACTTTGTGGGGAGGGGGTCGTGACAATTACAATTTATTACTAATTATTATAATTTATTACTAATTATTACAATTTATTACTCATTATTACAATTTATTACTAATTATTACAATTTATTACTAATTATTAAAATTTATTGCTAATTATTACTATTTATTACTATTTATGACAATTCATTATTATTTATTACTCATTATTACTATATATTACTCATTATTACTATTTATTACTATTTATTAATAATTATTAATAATTATTACTAATTTTTAGTATTTATTATTATTTATTACCAATTATTATTAATTACTACAAATTAATTATATACATTACTAATTATCATTAATAATTATTAATTACTACTAATGATTAAAAATTATTACTAAAAATTTCAATTTATTAGTACAAATAAATACTCATGACAAAATAATTTAAATTTAATTTAATTACAACTAATCAATAGTAATAAAAATTAAGATAAAAAATGATATAAATATTAAATTAAATAAAACATAAATACTTTTAAGCTTGATTTTCTGTTGATGTAGACGGCTTCACAACTTCTTCGTGAACAAAAAAAATTAACTTAGAAAAATTTTCCCTCTAAAATCAGAGTTCAGAGAGAAACAGGATCTAAGAATTGGGAGGAATGAGAGAAAAAACGGATGGGGTATATATAGGTTAGATTATTTGCGACGGAACTATTTGCGGAAGGATACCCATCGCAAATAGTATCTCTTGCGACGGGACCAGTCGCAAATACCTACGCCCACATTAATTATTGTTCGCAGTAAGAAAGTTATTTGCGACGGGTCCCGTCGCAAATAGTCCCTGCCGACATACCTTTTGCGACGGGACGGCATCCCGTCGCAAAAATCGATTAACTGCCGTCGGGTATTTGCGACGGTGGGATCCCACAGTCGCAAATAACCTTCGTGCGGTTTAGCGTACTACCTGCGCCAAACGTTTTCGAAGGGAGAGGAAATCTCATCACAGATAAGTCTGTCACAAAAAAGTCCTTTTTCCCGTAGTGTGATGAAGGAGCCCTATATCTTTTTGACTCTATTAATCCCAGGACATCCGAAAAAGAATATTGATGTTTATTTGAAGCCATTGACTGATTAGTAAAATGCGTTGTGGAGTGATGGTGTTAGTACATAGGATGTTGCTGCGAAAAAAAATCACATTAAAAGCTGCATTGATGTGGACGATTAGTGACTTTCCAGCATATGACATGCTATCTGGCTGGAGTACACAGGGTCTGAAATCATTTCCTTACTATATGAAAGACAACAAATCATTTATACTCATCAATGAAAAAAAAACCCTTGCTATTATGATTGTCACAACTGATTTCTTCCAACCGATCATCCTTTTCGGATGAACAAATCTCATTTCAGAAAAGGTACAATAGAAAGGGATGAACCTCCAAAGATGATCTCAGGTACAGAGTAAAAATTAGTTGTATTTTCATTACCTTCCATCACATTTGGGCCAACAGTAAACCAAGAGAAAATCGATGGATTTGGGAAAGAACATAATTGGATAAAACGAAGCTTTTTTTGGGATCTTCTATATTGGTCTGATTTGTTGGTCCACCACATGTTGGATGTCATGCATATTGAGAAGAACTATTTTGATAATTTATTTCATACAGTTTTGGATACACCAGGTAAGACCATAGATACTGTAAAGGCACCATTAGATCTTGCCAAAATTTGCAGGCGACCAGAACTTGAACTATTTAAAAATGTCAGATCACAGGGGTTAATAAATCCAAAAGTAGCTTACACACTGTCCAAAGGGAGTTGCTTATTTATTTTGTAATTGGATTGCAGATTTGAGCTTCCAGATGGTTGTGCTTCCAATTTGGGTAGATGTGTTAAAAATGGTTATATTACCGGATTAAAAATTTATGATTGTCATGTTATAATGGAAAGACTTATGCCGATTGGATTCAGAGGTTTGTTGAATTCTATGATTTCGGATTCAATAACAGACATATCATATTTTTTTCGAGACATTTGTGCTGTAACAATAGACTACGATGCCCTAAGCAAACTGGAAGAAGATTTTGCTGTAATTATATGTAAACTGGAAAAAATCATTCCGCCGAATTTCTTTGACTCAATGGAACATCTGATATTGCATTTTCCACATGAAGCTAAATATGGAGGTCCCGTGCAGTTTCGATGGACGTACCCACTCGAGAGATGCATGCAGAAATTGAAGAAAAAAGTATGTAACAAAGCATCAGTTGAAAGCTCAATTGTTGAAGCTTATTTGCAAGAGAAAATTTCTTTTTTCTACTCTCATTATTTTGAATCTCAATATTCCTCAAAACACAATCGCATGGGACGAAATGAGGGGAATATTAATGATAAAATGGACAATCAATTATCAGTTTTTAATCATCCAAATCTTGGTTTCGGTGGAGTTCAAGAACGGTGGGTTTTAGATGATGAACATCACAGAGCTCAAACATATGTTTTTCTCAACTGTAAAGAAATGACATCAATTGTGTTGTGGGTGCTTCAATCACTTATTCTATAATTTATGTTGCAGTATGTAAACTTATTTTATTTATAGGTTATATGATAATCATATCAAGAAACAACTTCCACAAATTACAGTAGCCTCTCTTGAAGAACGCAGACAAAAAAAATTCTCACTGGTTTAAAAAACTAGTAACATAAATTATTGAGTGTTTAATATCAATTCTATTTATTATTTATCATATTAATAGTATTTTTACAAATTTTCAGGTGTCTCAACATGCTGATAAAATTGATAAGTGACTGTGTATATTGAGTAACCCACCATCTAAAATGGTTAAATCTTATAATGCATATGTGGTGAATGGTTTTCAATTTCATACACGTGCATATGGTGAATCAAAAAAACAATAAACAGTGGAATTTTCTTGAGAGGATCAAATCACAGAGAAACTAAAGTTGACTTTTATGTCATTTTGGATGAAATTATTGAGTTGTGTTATCTAGGAAAAAATTACATAACGATGTTTAAATGTCGGTGGTTGGATACTGAGAGAGGATTTCTTGTTTATCCGACTCATGGAATTGTTGATATTAAATATAAAAGTCTTCTTGCAGTAAATGAACCATTTTTACTGGCTCAACTTGTCCATAAAATTTATTAAGGAAAGTATTGTGCAACTTCAAGAGACTTGAGTGATTGATGGACCATAATAAAAATGAAATCTTGGAAAAATCAGTTTTCTCAAACTGAATTTGGTTCCACTGAAGTGGAAGGAATTGAAATTTTTCAAGAGACTGCTCAAAATCCATCTTTTTCACAAAGAGACATGAATATCGATGGTGAAACCCCACAATTAAGAATCGATGATGACGAAGATGTTAAGGATGTTAAAAATGAATTTGAAATGACAAGAGATGATGAAACTGAAACTCATATGGATATTGATGATGCTGATGAGGAAGATGAAGACATTGGTATGGACAGTTACGAAGATGAGAATGAAGATGGACATTGACACAGTTAAATGATGGTTATAATCATAACTAATATATATCTATATATAATAGTTATTTTCAACTATCTGCTAACAACAATCATTTTGTGTTTTAAATGGATCCTGATATATTTTGTGAGTTGCAGGAGGCTAATATACCTTTGGATGAGGGGTATTTTGGATCATCTGACCCTCAGCCTACTTGCGGTTCAGGGGGTACGCGGAGGGGGTGCAGTCTTGCGCGACTGATGATTTCTGACCCAATCCCCGAGCGACGTCCACGTCTTGGCTTCTATCCATTCACACTGAGGTATGGTAACCTATATATTTTAGTTATCTTTCATTAATTTATTTATATATATACTAATTGTTTGATTATTTATTATTTTTCATAGTTTTGTGCATGTAGCTTTTGGATAGGGGAGCGCTATCTTGCATAATTATTTTTCTCAGCCACGGATCACATGGGAACAGATTCCCATTGATGTGCAGCGCAATATGTTCGATCATTATCTAGTACATAAATAAAAAATATTTATTTTCAAATTTATTTTATTAATAACTTGATATTATAAATCATTTGTAGGTTTTATGGTATCCCATCAATGATAGCATGCGTGACGCTATCCACGCAATATGGCGGGTGTCTATGCATGACTGTTTCCATCAGTTTTTGCACAATTTGAGAAGAACAGTCATTAATAAAGAAGGAGTGAAAAAAATTGATGAGTCATGTAGATCCCACTGACCAGAGTACATTTCATCTCACGTTTGGGATGGATTATGTTTACACAGGTTGGGTGGTGGATTTCAGAGGAGATCTTCAGTAGGACGGCATAATCGGGGGAGACAGGAGGTTACACTTCAAGCTGGTAGTCGTACATTTAGTACGCACAGTGAACATCTGGTAACTATATTTTTTAAATATTTTATTAACTTTAAATATAAACAGTTTATTTTATTTTTCTATAGACAGTCGATCATCCCGATCTTATGGAGTGGATGTACAGTGATCCAGCCACTGGAGAGATTAGAGGTGATCGCTAGCATCGGATTGTGGTTAGTATTATTTTTTTCATTTTGATTGCATATAATATTTTCACCATTTTAATTTCAAATTGGAATTTAAGGAGTCATATGAGGATGCGACCTCTTAGACACAGGCTGAGAGTCAGGACGAGATGACTGAGCAGACCAGTTCCCACCATTTTGAAGAGGCGACATGGATTTAGGAGACTCAGTATGACTTTGAGAAGGGCTGAGTAGTTGGTATCAGCTCTCATTTGACTCCTGGTACTTATTATGGTACTGTTGTGATATCAGCGTCCAGCTCGAGAGGAGCTCATGGAGAGGCATCATCTTCTGCCTCACAGTATCAGGAACAATTGAAAACTCAGGCTGAGCTTATAGAGAGTTTGCAGAAGCAGCATGAAGATATGTGTTGACGGCAGTAGCAGCAGCAGCACGAGGAGGAGATGCATCGATGGGGGCAGCAGCAGCAGCATCACGAGAAGATGGAGTACATGCGCCATCTGACTTGTAGTTTAGGGATGGAGTTTCCTCCACCATCTCCTTCAGCTCCTCCACCTCCTCCAGAAGACGACCCCCCCCAGTGATTTTTTTTTATGTTAAAAACATTTGAATTCAAGATTTGTAGTAATATGAACTATTTACAGTTTCTATCTTTTATATTGGTGCAAATATTGCATACTTTAATTTTTTTTATTTTTAATACTTTATTATTTATTATTAGTATTATATTTTTTAATATTTTTTTATTTTACTAATAAAATATTTTATGATTTTTTATATTTTTTTGGTAAATATTGAGAATTTTAAAAAAAATATTTTTTTTTATTATTTTAATAATATTAATATTTATTTCTTATTAATCTTAATTTTATTAAATATATTTTTTTAGAATTATATTTTTAAATTTATTTTTTTTACTAATAATAATATTTTTTATTTGTTTATTATTTTAATAATAATAATATAATTTTTTAATCAATCATACTTTTATAAATTTTTTAATTATGATTTGTATTTGCGATGGGACCTTTTGTGACGGGATCTTGTCAAAAATAATCTAAATATAATTTTTTATTACTAGTATTTGTGATGAGATGGTGGGGTCATCACAAATACTATTTGTGATGGACCTGTCGCAAAATGTTTTTATATATATAATGTATATAATCAGACGGTTATTTGCGGCGGGTAGTTTCCCATCGAAAATACCATTTTTTGCGATGGGTCCATCGCAAAAAAAATGTATTTGCGACCCTATTTTCTACAACGGGTTATTTGTGATGGGATCCCGTTGCAAATAGGGCATCACAAATATCTATAATTTCAGTAGTGCTACTACAATAATTTGGGAAAGTTCCAGCTTTATTTTATGTTATTATCTTATCATGGTATGTGAAAATTTTCTTTTTCTCTATTATGATTTCATTCAATTGAATTATTAGTTTTATTATTAATAAATGATTTTTGGCTTTGTTTTATAATATTTTTTATTGTTATGTAATTAAATGTATATTTATTGATTTTTTAGTTGAGATTTACAAATTCATTTGATGATTTATTTTTTGTATTTTTATCTCTTTTATAGTGTTTTTTAAAATTTGATTGAAAATGGTTTTGGTAAATTAATTTTTCAAAGAATATTTCTAATTAAAAGCTAAATGTTTTTTAAAGCATTATCTGGCTTTGAAAAAGGATTTTAGAAATTCTTGTGAATTATTTTCCATAAAGTGTTAAATGAATACCTTCAAGTATTGTATATAATACTCAAATTTATAGAATCTTTTGAAAACTAAATGCATGGGACACTATTTTAGATGGCGGCCTTGGGTCATGAGGAGGTATTTGGATTAGTATTTTTGGGTTTTCTTTTGTTGATTCTTCCATTGAATTTATATCAAAAAAATTAGCCTTTCAAATATTTTGGGACACTATTTTAGATTTCTTATATGCCATGGTATTTATATTACATGGATTTGATTTGGATGTTTAATTTGGGTTATTCACTATTTTGTTTCTTTTACTGTTTTAAACTGCTTATTTTATTTTCTCGGATGTCCAATTTACAGATGTTTCATGTTAGAATTTCAGTATGAATACTTCTTTGTATTATTAAATATTGATTTGGAGTAACTATTAATAATATTTTTTCCTTGATTCCCAAGTAGTATTTTCTATGTGCTGAGTATCAAGAACGTCCTTCAAGTCTTTCCATAAGCTAGCTCAAGAGTCAGTTCAGGATTTCCTAGGTTCATTCATGATAGATATTGTATATTATATTTGGTAATGTTCTTATTTACAGTAATTATTGTATATTTTTATAGTTTATGTTGTTTTATTTATTATTAGTTACTTTTCTATGAATAAATATTGATAAAGATTTATTTATTCCACTACTAGGAAACTAGGCTATAGCCACAGTTTAAAATCGTGGCTAAAGACCCCAAAACCATGGATATAGTTAATATCCATCATTTAATGTGTCATGGATACTATTAGAGTGGATATAATACAATACCTATAGCCATGGTTCCAAACCATGGAAATAGGGATACTAGCATGGTTCAAACTGTGCCCATAGACCTATAACCACGGTTCAAGACTGTGGAAATAGGTGTACTGCCACGGTTTACAATCATGGCAGAAGAAAACACCACGTAGACTTAAATCCATGGTTCTAAACCGTGGATATAGGCTTCACATTATAGAAAAAAAATTAGTATACAACCTTCTAAAACCCATATACAGGATTGGAAAATAGACCACCATCACTCATTTTTGTTAGAGTTAAAACAAATAGAACACCATTCTAACAAAATCTAGATAAATAGTTATAATCGTTTCTGAATGGGTGTGATTGTATTTTATATTTTTATAACTAGAAGAAAACAAATAACATCAGGAGAGACATTAGAAACAGTACTGATCATATCCATGTTTTCCAATGCATCCCCACTCTCATTCCCACAGTAAACACCACTGATGCAGAGTCATTTGAATATAATTTTATTCTCAGTAAGTGTTCCAGTTTTATCAGTCAAACAAATCCATTGTTTACTCAGAAGATCTATATGAACATGTTAGAGATATTGATATCAATATTAAAGACTATAACTTCCTTCTATTGGAATATCCATCGAACATGTATATTGTCTACTAAAATTTTATTCCCACAAAAGATACTCTTGTGTGGGAACCGAAAAGTCTTAGTACTATAAAGATACAGGCATTAGATACTACCCTCTAGGTTTATTCACATTTAGAGAGTGTTAAAGCAAAGACTTCACACACCCCATGCACCCTCCCCCATCCCCTTATAACAGAACCCAGCACACCCACCTTGCCCCCCTCAGCACACCCCATGCACCCCCTACACACCCCTTTTACCCTCTCCCTACCCCTTGCCACAAAACCCATCACACCCCCTACACCCCTCACACCCTCTCCCTGTCCATTGCAACAAAACCCAGCACACCCCCAACCCCTTGTCCCACCCACACACAAACCCCATGTGCCCCCTTCCCTTTACAATAGAACCTAGCATACCCCCTACCCCTTAAAAAACACAACACCCCCTCCCCCTACACCCAGCACACCCCCTTTCCCCCTCCTCGGAACCCTCTACACCTTACAATAGAACCCAGCACACCACCTCCCCCTACCCCCAACACCCCCCGCACCCCATGAACCCACTACACCCCCCTACACACCCACCCTATACACCCCCTTCACCCTCCCCTTACCCCTTACAACAAAACCCATCACACCACCATGCCCCCTCCCCTACACACCCCCTTCACCCTACAGGACCCATGTACCCCCTACAGATCCACCCCCCCCCCCCCACACACCCCTTTCACCCCCCCCCACACACACACACCCTCCCCCTTCCCCTTTCAATAGAACCCAGCACACCCCCCTCCCCCGGCCCCCAACACCCCCTCCCCTCCCCCTCCCATTCACACCCCATTCACCCCCTTCACACCCCCTGGCACCCTCCCCCTTCCCCTTGAAATAGAACCCAACACATCCCACTACCCCTACCCCCAACACACCCCATTCCCCCTTCCCCTCCTACACACCCCCTGCCCATGCACCTTGGACACTTTACCTATTGACCAAGAACTATGATCTGTTAGGGTTACTTATTATAAGAATGATTATATTTATGGACTAACTCAACAATAGTTTGATATATCAATATTTAATTTCTACTATTTGTGTTTTGGAGCCTTTGTAAACATATCCTAAAATTCTAGGTTTAATATTTCACTACTATGGAATTATGTTGAAGTAATGGGGGGTCTTATAAATAAAATAAGAAGTAAGTCTATGAGAGATAACAATAATCTCAAGTTGAAATAAATAGAAACTATGAAATTGGAAATTAAGACTCCCTTGATTACTAAGGATGAGTAATATCAAAGAATGAGATTGAAATTTGGCCAAAAAATACTATTTAATATGGAAAGTTGAAGGAAGTATAATGTTTTCTCATGATGAAAGCATAAGAAGACAAATGGATGATCAGAAGGAGTTGTATGAAAAATGTTTTTACAAAGGGGGTTATTAGGATTGATTGAGAATTGTATGAATCCATTTTGAGTTGAAATTTTTACCTATGTAAAGTTAAATTAAGATTTATGTTGACTAAATAAAGGTAATACTTGAACTAAACTACTTTTATAAAAGTAATATGAATCTTGTATAAAGGTAAGTTAGGGATTCAGTAGCTATAAAAACATAATTGAAGCTCTATATAAAGGTTTCGCTGAAATTAGGTAGATGAATAAAGGTAACTGGAGACCTATGTAAAGGTGAACTCACATTTCATAAAGTTCATTTGGATATTTCACTACCAACGTAAAGGTATTCTAAGCACTGTATAAAGGTAAGGAAAGAATCTATGGGCTAGTTAAGGTGATACTAAGCTATATAATGGTCAATCATGACCAACATAAAGGTTGCACTAAATAAATGGAGACTATATCAAGGTAATTCATGACCTATATTCAATCCATTTGAATCCCATACAATCTTGAAGATTCTTGTAAAGGACCTAGAACTAGAATAGAGGGGCATTATTATGTAAATTTTGGAAGGGATTTCTCAAATGATAGGGGATTATTAAAAAGTCTTGTTTCATGACATGTATTTTCTTTTCTAATAAAATAGGAGAAAGTAACCTGAAAAGATATATGTTGAGATACATGTTTCATTTATCACATAGATCAGTAAAAATCAATTTCTATCTTTATAGTCGAGTACTAATCCTTATGTTTGACAATGTATATGTAGATTCAAATAATCTAATAAAATTTCATTATAGTTTAATTTTATTTTCCAATAAACTTAGAATATCTATATTCTTATTAAATTATTTTTTAAAAAAATCTAGGTTTATTATAAAACCATTTTTTAAAACAATCAAGCAATTATGGAAACAATTTTTTAAAATAATAAAGCAATTATAGAATTTAAATTAAACGGTTGGGCAAAAGAAACCCACCTCAACCTCAAGGCGCACTTCTTTGGATAATGACAACTCAAATCAATATTTTTATCACTTACACACATATGAAACCTCACATATATATATAAGGACACCTAGCCCCAATGTACATATTTTTCTTGGCTAAATATCCACAAGGGGATCCTTAGATATATGTTTATACTTGCATATACCCCTTTATACTTACACATGTATGCATTTTTCATATCTATATATAATCGCACCGAGCTCCAATATATATATCCATACTTACATGAGTAAATATATATAAAGGGAAAATGTATATATGTATATTCCTACCTATTAATACACATGTAAACCCTCATCAACGGTGACTCAAATCTACCTGAACGAGATCCAAAACGCACTACAAAAATATAAGGAACCCAAAAATTAGAAAATCTCTAATTAAAATTGGGCCAAATAATAAAAACAAACTAAACCTTACCCAAATCTAATGTTGAACTCACTGTCTTTGATGGTGGTGGATATAATCGGCCTCATTATAAAAAACCACCTATAAGGAAACTATGGTAAAAGAAATGAGAGATAACAACTTCTTATATATATGTGATCAGTGTGTCAATTGTATATGATAAATGATACATGAATTCATAACCAAATATGAAAAAATAATATTCAGATTAATATGTACATCCCAATACTAAATTACATGATCATTAATAAAGGATTTTTGTTCAAATTCCCGTATCACCTAAGTTGAAAAATCCTTATTTAATTTATAAGGTAATGAAAATTCATTTCTTAAATTTCCCTCATCATCTTGGTCATTTCCATCCAGGGAACCCAAACTGTTATGAATTCCAATTTCATATCCTGAGCCTTCCTCTTTTGTGGTTATTCCTTTATAACAAAACATTTTTCACATCAATTCATTGGTTATTCCTCATCAAGGACAAACATGCACATTCACACCTCAGTTTAATGATAGTGTGTTGTCACCCAACCTAATTTGTATCACTTTAGTGCCTTTAAAATAAAATAAATCAATATAAGATTCGATAATTCTAGTATATGATGTTATAGAACAATAGAATCTTCCACTCTATTTAAATCCCACGCAGTTCCAGATGCTAAAAGGACCTCACTAAACAAATAATAAGATTCACCATAAGGTTCATCCCAAGAACCTTTCTGGGAAGCATACTCAAGATACAAGAAACATGAATCCAATCCATTCATGTTTCCCAAAAAAATGAATGAGTCCCAGTACACCAAGGATAATATTTCAAAAACACTCATTCATCAAAGAAAAACACATGCAAAAACATTAACCTTAAAAAAGAAAACTTTCTTGTTAAAAACACTATATTTCATAAGGAATTAAAAATCTTTTTTTAGAAACACTTGTTTGAAAAACATGGCACGGTGAACCCAGCTTCTCCCCCTAAAGACCTTGCACACACCCAGAACAACCCCTATACACCCCCTCCCCCTTCAATTCACATTTCATCCCCCATGCACACACTCCCTCCACCCCCTGCAAACACTCCCTCCACCCCCTACACAGACCCCCTACACCCTACACACCCCCTGAATGCACTCCCTCCACCCCCTGCACACACACCCTACCCATGTACCCTATACAACCCCAGCACACTCCCAGCACACACCCCCTGCACACCACATCACAACCCCTGCACACCCCTTCCACCCCTTCCATTGCACACTTAATTCCCCTTCCACACACTCCCTCCACCCACTTCCTCTAGCACCCTACAGCAAACACACCCCCTTCACCACACACACACACACACGAACACCCCCTACACACACCCTCCACACCCCCTGCACACACCCTCCATGCCCCCATGCACCCCGCCACCTACTTCACACCCTTCCACACCCTTGCACAACCCCTAAACACCTCCTCCATAGTCTATTTCATGAGATTTCATACTTTGGGAGAGTATGTTCAGGTAACCAAGCCTGAGGACCATAGTTTGATTTTTAGCCTCATTGAGGGACGAACTACTCATGTAATGAGTTAAAATATAATAGTAACTCCAAGTTATAAAATAAATTACTTAATATTAACTCAAAACACACAAAATAGTAACCCTCAGTTAAATAAGGCATACAATAGTAACAAAGATCATATGTAAGAATAATAAAGAAATATATAAGATTAATAATCAATATTCTCAATTTACATAGTATTAAATTTAATAATACAGAAAAAGAACCTAAGGTTTATAGTGGGAATGAAGAATTGTGTCTGATATTGATAGTGTGTCCTTCATTAATGCCTTGTAATGACCCTATTAATATTATTAATTACATTGAACACCAATACATCCTTAGTGTTTCCCCTTGAATTATCCCGTTTAGGTGGAATAAGTAAAATATTTATGTCCATGTGTTCTCTACTTTTTTCATATATGTATGGTGTGTGGTGTGAGTGAATTCAAGAGAAATAATAGGTTGAATTATTTTTCCTACTTCCCTGAGAATAACTTCCTAAGAGAAAAAAAATAAAAAAGGAAAAGATAAAAGATAAAATTTGGTAACACCCAAATCCCCCCCCCCCACTTAGGTTGTCTCTAATTCTAACAAGAGGTATCAAAGCCAAAAATTTTATGATTATTCAAGAAATAATATATATTTTTTGAATATTTGAAGAATATATATGGATTTTCTAAGGAAGGATATTATATTTAATGGGAATCAACTTTTCAAGTTGGAAAAATGAGTTCTTGTTATATTTTGATATGTTGGCATTCCTTTTCAGGTTTTATTGGATGGGAATTTATTTAAAAGTCATTATGGGGGTTTTTATGAGTTCGATCAATGAAATTTTCAAATTGATGATCAATATAATAAGGAATTGAAAATTTATTTAGAATAAGATGTATTTGAAATTTTAGATCACTATAATATTTCCAAAGACATGTAAAAAAAATTATAAGAATTGTATGGTCAAAAATATATCTTAAAGAAGAGAATATGGGTTGTTTCAAATGATGATCATTAAATTAATGAATAATTTCATTTATCTAAAATCCAAATGAAGTAGATCAAGAAGAGGGACACCAAGAAATTTGATACTCTTATCTAGTTAAAAAATGATTCATTGTGCATATTTTTTTCTAACTATATATAAGATTCTTCATGAAAAACTAAAACTATAGATTCTATATCACTTCAGTATGTTAAATATGAATCAACCACATCATGTAATAAATCTATAAATTGTTGGTAAAACCCACAAGAGAAAATTAAAGTCTTGGAAAATGAATTGAAAGTTTTGAAATCTATAGAATAAATGAATTGTGAACTCATGGAAGAATTTAGGTAAACCATATAAAATATGGGAAATAAAATGTAGAAAAAAGTGATATAATTGAGTCACTTGTTCAATAATTAAAGCATTTGAATGAGGTAAAAACATGAGATATCCATGATTGTCTCTAAGGAACAGCATGAAGAACAAAATAAGATAACATAAAGTGAATGGAACTCTCAAATTCAAAATTTAGAAGGAAAACTATAGGACAGGGAGATATGGATTATGAATCTATAAGATGATCTTCATATCATAATATGGATTTTAAAAACTGAAAAAACTCATTTGAAAACTATAACTCGTTGTATGAAGAAAAATAATACGGTTTCTATAAAAATGCAGTATATACCTTGTATAACTCATGTGAGAGGAACTCAAAGAAATATAGTGATGAAGTGATATTTTTGTGGGAGGAATAAACACTATATGAGTCTGTGTAAGGAATCTAGAGATTTAAACAGTAAGAAAACGTCTACTGCAACCATATTTTAACCAAACAACACATCATGAGGTATGGTTTTCTTTAGAGTTTTTAGATTTGTTTTAATACTGATCATTTGTAAATTCACTATTACAAAAAAAGAGATGGGGATATTAGGTTAAGATTCTCCATTATCATAACAAGAAGGATTCATGAAAGTAAGAATGAAAAATCTATTTTTCACAAAAATATATTTATGGTGCAAGATAGAAATGAAAAAAGAAATCAAAAGGAGTAGTCCAAGTTATCTTTTATGTCCTAGTCACAGTAACCATTGTGGATGGAGAAGAAGGCCATTGGAAGAAGAACGCATGCTATAGAAAAAACTTCTCTAGTGAATAACGAGTTTTCTATCTTCAAAAAAATAATTGAAAGAAAAAAATTGATCAAATGCCAAAGATAGTGTACCCTCCATGTCATACCTAGGGATAAAATAAGCAGTGTTTGAAAGAGATTTGTAATTAATACATTTCTCTCGTGATAAAAATGGATAATTATTTCATCAATCATAATATGGAAAAATTATTGAAGGAATATCTATTAAGTACCAATAAATGTAAAGAAAATCTTATGGTGGAATTAGAGATTAGGAAAGAGACATGTCTAACTAGTCTCATCCATATTAATATAAAACATAAATGGAGGTAAAACTCTCCCATTGTACTTTATTTCTTCTAAATGTTCATTAAATTTTTTTAAGCCTTACACACACATGGAGTCTTATTATATTCTTATATCTTACAAAAATCATATTTCTTATAATCTTCCAAATATATTATAAAATAAAAAAATCTTACACAGGCCTCTATCTTATAAAAGACCATATATCTTAAAAAATTTCATAAGATATGATACTAATCCATTTTTCTCCTTAAACTCAAAATTAAATAATTCTTAAAATCAATTTAGGGATTCTCCAAAGAAACCTCAATCCTTTTTCAAACTCTTAAAATCACTCAAAATAACTTCAAATGACTGTGGAGATTATTAAAATAATTCCAAACTCATCCATATTACTTCAAAGGAACTTTAAAACATATTAGAAAATCATTTTTGGGTATTTCAAGTGGATCACTACATTTTAATGGAATACTTAACTATATCCATCAACAAACTTCATACAAGTGTGTTTTAATCACTAATTCTAGTATCCTTCATTATCAATACACCATTGATGGATTCTCCACAATACTAGCTAACTATTCTCAATTATTTTAACCAGTTTTAACCTTTTAATTAAACATACAGAATATTTAAAACCTGACTCTTCATTCATCTTTAACCAAATATATGGGTCGCACCTTCATCCCTATTAGGTTAAATCTTAATCTATCACCCATATTCTCCATGATATACATAATGAAACATATTAATAAAAATATAACCATTACCAAACATTGGAAACTTTAGTTTAGGTATAAAATAATTTCTACTGATAATACAACATTAATGGAATATAAGTTGAACTGGATTGAAAAGAATAAAATGTTGTATTTAGTGTTTCTTTTTATGGATAAAAAAATTATATTTAAAGAGTATGGTTTCTAAAATAATCTCAATGTGAAAAGAGAAGTATCACAAAATTCACTACAAAAATATAAAGAACCAAAAAATCAAAAAATCCATAATTAAAATTGGGCCAAAGAATAAAAATGGAAGAAGCATTGACCGAATATGATGTCAAGCTCACTATATTTGATGGAAGTGGATAGAACTGGATTTATCATAAGGAACCACCTATAAGAAAATAATGCTAAAATAAGTGAGATATAAAGACTTCTTATATATATGTGATCGGTGTATCAATTTTACATGATAAATGATACATAAATCTATAACCAACAATGGATAAAGAATATCTAGATTGATATACACATCCCAATATTAAATAACATGATCATTAATAAAGAATTTTTTCAAATGATATCTAATTTCATTCAATACAAACACCATGGAGTGAACTACATTAACTCTTTCAATAAAACACTAAACCACACCAAATTAAAAATATTAGAAGATAATATTGGGATTGGTTTCATATTAATAAATACAAATAAAGAAACTATGGAAACATATTGGGAATACAATATGTAATGTCCATAATTTGGAATAAAATTATAGAAGAAATAGGTAGTTTTAAATAAAAATAAATACAAAAAAACCCAAATTTTAAATAAATTATCATCTCACTTTCAATATAACATAACAGAGATGCAACAACCATAAATATTGATCCCAAAATATTGTTCAAGATTAATTGGTAGGAATATATATTGTAAAAAAAGAAACAATGAAAACTATAATACTAAACCATAAATATACTCATGAACTCGATTCTTTATCAAACATAACCAACAAGGTCTGATCCAAGAGTAACCTAAGATAATGATTCCAAAAGAATGAGATTATTAAAATTGTTAACCTATACCTACAAAATCCATTGATTCTAGCAAAAATGAGTGGTATATATTGGGTTTGAGAAAAATTTCCTAGTTGGATTACATAGAAATGTCTTCACATTTCCTTTTTAAAGACATTTTATGAATGCTGGTTTTAAATAAAATAAAGAAATTAACAATTTAATTTTAAAAAAAAACTCATGTCCATGCTCTAAATCATTATTTTTAAATCATGTTGTGTATATACATAAATAACTTCATTTGAAAAAAAATGTTAACAAACTCACTTCTTTGATGGAAAAAATCATTTAAATCAAATAACCTTCCAAAATTACATTTTAATTCTAGTTTTAAATATCATAAGGAATAATTTCATGTAATATAGTAAACAAATATTTTTATAAAAAATATGGAAAATTAATATAAAAAAATAGAAACCAAGTGAGTTATGTACCAAAGTCACTATAAAATAATGTTAATTGTTATAAAACCATACTAGGATATGGAATATATTGAAGTTGTACCATAAAAATATATAATGAAAAGTAGTACATATCATTGTAAGTAGTTGATGAAAATAGAATAAAATCATCATTAGAGAGTTTTTGCAAGGAAAATTCTAGGAAAAGTATTTCATATATCATATGTAACCTTCAAAGATAATAGTTATAATATACAAGATGTACTCAGGTAGAATAATATTTCATACTATCAATGAACATCCTAATATATAATGTTAGTGGATTTCTCCAACTAGCCTTACCTATTGAAATTCCCTCTAGATAAATTCAATTCATGCATTAAATGATCCTAATAAGTATATAAACATAACTAGCATAGCTAAAATTTCTTAACATCCCACTTAGAGACCCAGAGATCCTATAAAGTTTTCTATTGGAGGCGGGGAATCATTTTATAACACATCTACCACATATATAAAGTAGAATACAGAGCAAGGAATCACAATACCAATACTTTATCCTTCCCCATACACCATTTTAATGAAAAAACACCTTTCCATTCCACATAATATCAAATCACAACCATATTAAATTCATAAAATACATATGCTATTAGAGAACATAATATCATGGGGGTTAATATGAGGGTATAACTAATTAAATGAAAAATATGCTATAAAATTTTTCAAATAGGGCTTTGGTTTTCAAGTTAATATCAAAAACATTTTTTATCCTTTATAAAAAATATTATGAAAGCTTATCTAACAAAAAAACCTAATTAAAATCAACAAAAACTTAACATTAATCCAAGAAGTCCTAATAGAATATTTTTTCATTAACACAACATCTTTAAAAAACATATAGAACAACATAAATAGAATTTATTTATGGGAAACCTAATAACATATCAATTAAACACATACAATTATAATAGTAATGAAATAATAATGGGTTTAGAAAACACAAGAATCACGTGGTTTGAAAAGAAAAATAAATTTCATGGAAACCCCCACCAAGATCATGTGAAAATGGCACGAAAACATCAAATATTCATTGAATAGAACCAAAGAAAGTAATATAAATACCCTCAATAACAAGAAACATAAGGTGTGCTAAAAATCTCAATCTAGAGTTCAGAAACCATTGACCCATTATGAAATTGAGACCTAATTTGGCCTCAACTGAGTCCATAGAATCCCTCGATATGAAATAATCCCTAGATTCAAGGAGAACCCACAAAGGTAAGACAATATGAGTACCTTAGGGTTCAAGTGAACTCACAACGCAGCATCATAACTATATCGACAGGGAGGTGGGGACGCCAAAATGGAGCTGCATCATTAGGGAGGTGGACTGGCTGCGGTGGAGTCGCATCGAAAGAGGAAGAGGAATGAAAACGGAAAGGTCGGGTGATCACGTTGTTAGAGGAGGATCAACCCAAGGTGGTTGGACGCGTTGGAGGAGTAGAATAGAAGGAGTTTGGGTGGTAGCACTAGGAGAGCAGGTTCACGGGGAGTACAGAAGAAAGGGAGGGAGGGGGATCGCAATCAGGTAGCGAGAAAGGGGGATGGGGATCGCGAGCGCACGGGGATAAAGAGGGTGGGGATCGTGATCAAACAAGGAGAAAGAAGGGTAATTCCATGGTATTTTATGACCCGTGGACATATCTGAACCTATAACCATGATTTTTTTAAACTGTGACTATATAAGTGTGGCTATATCCTCAATTTCAAGTAGTTTTTATATATTTAGATTATAGGTACAACTGGAATAAAGGTACCCCTTTAGTATACAAGTTTTATGCTTGGAAGTTTTATATATTCTATGCTCATGTAAGATTCTTTACATGATTCTATAATCACTCAGTTTAGCTTCAAAGGTAAAACCATATCTCATTGAATTTTTTATTTATCCCTTAGTGTTTATCCTAGCCTCTAGTAATCAATAGGTTCACCTAATCTATTATAATAACTCAGTTCATGCATTATTCAAGTATCCAAATTAAGGATATTATAATGTTGTACTAGATTGGTGTTTAGGGTTTTATAGAATCCTATAAATAAGATATAGTATTTAAAGACTTGGAGGGTACATTTTCTGTATATATGGCCAATATAGTTATGACAGAAACCAAAGTTACATGGGATATCAAGGTGTATAATATAGGAAATATTGGAATAAGTGAGTGTACAAACCAATAATTATATCAATGGAAAATCCATTTTTATAATTATGTAATATAATATAAATCACCTAAAATCACTTAGATACAACAATAAACACTTTATAAATGAAGAATTAATGGAATAAGAAGTATTTATAGAAATTAAGGAACCTAAATCAATGAAATACTAACTTGGCCTTTGGAATAGTAATATGGCCCTTATAAATATTAAACTAGCAAATAGAATAGTAACCTCACTCATAAAATTATAAGTAAAATTTAGGTATCTTATAAATGGTAATATGATATAATTATATCATAGTGTAAGTAAATAAATTTTTTAAAAATTATTAATTAAGTGTTGATGTTTTTATAAAACATAAATGTTTATTTTAAATTTTATAATTAAAATAATGATTTAAAAGAAATAAAATTTTCATTAAATTTATTCATAAATTAATATTTTGTTGACATATTATTATAATATAATTTTATGAGACCTTTATTAGTTTTTCAAAATATTATAATATGAGTTATAATTTTAAAATTGGTATTTTTTAAGAAAATGGTGATTTTATTTAAAAATTAAATTTCACATATTTTGAAAATTATTTTCACAAAATTGAGTTTATTTTTTAATTTTACACAATTAAAAATGGTTAGGTTTAAATTTTTATATTTTTCTGAAATGCATGAATTTTTTATTAATAGTAAAATACCGTAATTTATGGTATATATACATTATAAGTTAAATAAACTATCCTTTGAGTCATCATCAATGTAAGAACCATAATATAAAACTCCACATAATTATTTTAAAACATTTAGTGATAATCATGAAACTATTCATATTCTTAAGGAAAAATAATAAAATAATTAATAAAATAATGAGAAAACATCTCTCTCATCCACTATAAATACCACCTCTTTTACTCACACCTCTAAAGCCTTTAGACTTATCCAAATTTTACCAAACTACTTCCCAAGTCTCTCCCCAATGTTCATGAGCCCTTGGTCACAAAAAATACCAAACCCCTTCCCCTAAGTAGGTTCTCTAGGAGGAGAATTTAAGAGGTAAAATCTTTTTTCTTTTTCTTCTAATTTATTGTCTTTTCTTATTCTCACCTCAACTCCCCTTCTCCAAGTGGCATGAAAAATCCAATATCTTATATATTGTGTAATTTTATAATTTTCATTAAATCATTAGTTATCATTTTTTCCTCTATCCTTTTTTTACTAAAAAAGAAAACATCATATGTGACATGTTAATTTATCACATTTAAGGATAATGAAGTTTTCAATTTACAATACCTTCTTCAAGACTTATTAAAAAAATGGATAAAATAGATTATAATATATTTATTATATCCTATTTAATATTCTCAAACCATTTTATATACTTAATATTAATTAATAAAACAAAAATAGTTTGTGATGATTGAAAAACAACCAAAATAATCTAAACGATTATCACTAATGACTTATCTAATGACTCATCCTAACCCCAAATAACCAAATGAATTAAATAAAAATTTAATATTATATATTTTCATTAATAATGTATAACATGAATTCTTGATATCTATTTCCATTTTATATGATCTCCTATACACATATACAAGTGAACTGATCATGAAAATCATGGGAACGAATGCTCCTAAACGATAAAATTGTACCTTATAACTCATTAAAAAGGCCATAAATGAACTTAATAAAATTATAAGAAATGAAATAAATGTTTAAAATGTTATTAGTTAATTAATTAATGGAATTAATTTGATTATACATGACATTAATATCAATTGTAGATCACATTCATACATAAGGTAAGGGATTCTTTCTGAACCTCCATTTTTCTTTCAGGTTACGCTTTCTCTCTCTTTACCCAAATGTAAATATTTATTATTTTTATATAATTATTATATATTATGTTTATATTATCAAAAATCATGTATCCTGACCATTTCATCATTATTTTTTGGGGATATATATGTATTAAAAATGTTCCCTTCTTAATTATTCCCGATAAGCAAGCCCGATTAAAGGGAACTTTCGTATTTCTTATTCATTTTCAAGTGCACATAATAATCTATTTTAATCCACCATTATTTTTATAAAATCAATCATTTTAAAATTAAAAAACTAACTTGGTTCATTTTTGGTTTTATACAAACAACAATTCCTTTTTCATTTTAAAGAACCTTGAAAATTTTCCCTTAAACTGCCCTAAAATGTTTTATTTATAAAGTTTCTAAAACAATATTTTTACATGTTTTGACTTAATTTTGAAATAAATTTTCATTATATATTTCTATTTTTCATTATTAATATTCATGTATGATTTAAAACCATTATTTCCTGGAAACTATTATGATATTCCCATTTGATATGCCCTCTGACATGATTATAATACCCAATTCTTTATATAGGTAACCCTTATGTTCATATTAGATTACTTATGTATGATTATTTTTATGGAACACATATTAATGAACTTTTTATGATGGGTGCATCCAAATAGAACTCAAATTCATTGGTTAATGATTAGTCTCATGAGATGTCACATGCAACAGTCTTAATGGTTAGCCTTGACTTGTGCTCCTCCATGGGTAATGAGACTTGACTCATGCTTATGTCACGTTGTATGTTATTGAAACATTTATATGATTCTATGTTTATATGATCCCCTATTATAAATTTTATACTTCCTTATGTTTATTACTTTTCTATGTATTTATATTTCATCATGTTATTCTTTATTACCCATGTGATATGATTTATTCATATGTTTATTCCATTACTAGGCTTTTGAGATCATACCTTTGTTCATGTATTCCCCAAGTTATCCTATAAAGATGTAAGGGATAAAAGGGTGTTAGTATATCATTATTAATATTAAATAAAAAAATTATTTTGGTTTCATGTTTTCAGTTTTATGTACCAAATCCCTAAAAGAAACTACACTTTACGATCCTTGGTTTGTATTTAATGGTTAATTATTCTTAGAATCATGTAATATTATGTGTAAAATTCTAAGGGTTCTATATTTGGTATCATAGGAAGGTCAGGTTATTTTTGGAGATTATGTCTAGAAAACTTTGGTAAGAATCCTAGGGACAATTCTATATCCATAAATAACCTAGATTGAAAATTTGGATATCACAATTTAAGATATAATTTTATTTTACAAGTTTATCCTTCTATGTTAAATATTTTATTTTTATATGCTTGTTACCTAAGTATTAAATCCCCCTAATTGTACCTTATTTTTCTTAGATAAAGGATAGAAATAAAATAATATGTTCCAATAATCACTATAACGGGTAATGTGATGATTTATCTAATGATATTCCAAATATGACGGGATCGGGTGCTCATAACTTAATGAAAATACTTGCTCAACTAGCTCAAGTTATGAATAATAACCTAAATAACGTGGAAAACCCTCATTATCCTAAGAAATAGAAAGTTTTAGTTGAATCCTTTATGTGACAAAGGCCTCTCATGTTTAGTAGATATTTTTATTTCTTCCTTATAGAACAATGGATTAACTCCATTGAGAAGATATTCGCAGTCCTCCAATGCTCAGAACAAGAGAAAGTTGTGCTTGTTGTCTATTATTTTAATGGGAAAGCTGATCAATGGTGGACAGTGATCAATAACACAAAGTCCAATGAGGAAATTAAATCCATGGAATGGGAATATTTCAAGAAAATATCTTCAATAACAATGTTCACCAAACCATCCATCTCAAGATGGAAAGAGAGTTCCTCATACTAAAACAATAGAAAGATGGGTCTATTTGTGCATATGAATCAAACTTCATAAGACTTGCATGATATGCCTATGAATTTTTTATTAACACAAAAATAATGGTTGATAGATTCTTTAGAGGACTAAAGATGAGTCTATGGAAAGCATTATTGATTTGTGAACTTGATAGCAATGAGGATATTATTCATTATGTCATCGATTTTGAAATGAAGATTGAAACTCTTAGTGTTCTCATGGGCCTAGAGAAAAAAATTAGAAAATGGAGTTTAATATGGGGGATCAGTAGTTAAATCCCATTATTTAAAGAAAACCCAAAATCCCATGTGTCCATATTGTGGAAAAACCATCTTGGGAACTGTCTAAAGGGAACCATAAAATACTTAAATATAGAAGAATGGGAAATTTGTCTATTAACTACCAAAGGGATATGAAGAATCCCACCAATGTGGAAGTAGAAAGGAAGGTTCAAATCAACACTTAGAATATAGTGTAGTGTTTCAACTACAAGTAACATGGGCATTATGCATACCATTTCCCTAAGATAAGGGTTCTTAGAGGTAATCAACAACAAAAAAGTCCAAGGCATCAAAGAAGGGGCATATGATATCACTAATATTGAGGTAGAGCTCGAAGATGATGTGGTTACAGGTACGCTAGTTATTCATTCAATAATATATAACATGCTATTTCATTTGGGTTCTATTAATTCTTTCAAATCTTTCAAGTTTAGTATAACTATTTAAAAACCACCTCAAAATATGGAGGTTGAGTTGTCTATGAGAACAAAACTTCGAGAATTTAATGAATCCAAATTATATAACTCCTACCTAGTTAATTTTTGTGGAATAAACCTCCCATGAAATATTTTATTACTTCCTTTGGTGGATTTTGATGCTATATTGGTCATGGATTGGATATATTTATACAAATCCAACATCAACTGTTGGGAAAGGGAGATCACTCTTCACATCCAAAGGTATCCTCTAATTCTATAGAAGTGTAAGGAGGATGGTGAATCACCATCAGAATAATTGTCTCAATTGTGGATATTATTACCTTATGATCAATTATATCTTTCTTAAATGATTAATACAAATGATAGGATCTTGATTGAAGACATTCCCATTGTGAGGGCCTTTACTAAAGTGTTCATTGAAGAATTACACGACCTTCCTCCTAACCAAGAGGTTGAGTTCTCAATTGAACTTATTTTTTATTCTTTCCCTATATCAAAAACACCATATAGAATGGTCATCATTGAGTTGTAAGAATTAAATAAGTAGTTACAGAATAATCTGGATAAAGGTTTTATATGCCTGAGTACTTCACCATGAGGTGTGCCAGTCCTCTTTATCAAGAATAAGGATGTATCAATGCGCCTATGTATTGATTATTGTGAGCTCAAAAAATCATGATAAAGAATAATTATCCCCTTACACATATAGATGACTTGTTAAATAAATGATGTGGGGCTAAGTATTTCCCAATGGTGGACCTTCGGTCAGGATATCACAAATTAAAGTTGAGTAATGATGATATTCCCAAGACAACCTTTAGAACAATGTATGGACACTATGAGTCCATAGTTATGCCCTTTAAACTCACTAATTCTCCATAAATTTTCATGGATTTAATTAATAGAGTCTTTATAAATTACCTTTATCAATTTTTGGTAGTCTTTATTGATGATATTCTGATATAATCCAAGAGAAAGGAGGAGCATGAGGAGAATTTGAATATTGTGCTGAAGAATTTGTGAGGGGGATAAATTTTATGAAAAGTATAGTAAATGTGAATTCTGTATGGAGTAAGTATCATTCTTAGGGAATGTAATCACCAGAAAAAAAGATATATATTGAACCTTACAAGACAAAGGCATTCAAGGAGTGGTCCAGGACAATATCTATAATGGAGATACATAGTTTCCTTAGTTTAAAGGTGTATTACCAGTGATTTGTAAAGAACATATCCTGACTATAAAACCCACTAACCAAGATGAATCATAAGGGACAAAATTTTGTTTTTACCAGTGAATGTGAATAATATATAAGAGAGTTAAAAAATAGGCTTATCACTGCATCGATACTTACACTACCGACAAGTGGGGAACTCTTATTGGTGTACAATAATACTTAAAAGAAGGGCTTAGGTTGTATACTAATTAAAAATGATAAATTGATAGCCTACACCTTAAGTTTTTTGAAAATTAATGAGAAAAACTATCTCATGCATGATCTAGAGTTGGTAGTTGTGATCTTTGTGTTGAAAATCAGGCAGTATTGCCTCTATGGGGAGAAATGTGAAATATATACTGATCATAAAATCCTCAAGTATATATTCACACAAAAGGAGATTAATATGAAATAGGGGAGATTTTTAGAGATCATCAATGATTATTATTTCTCAATCCACTACCATCATGGTAAGGAAAATAAGGTGGAAGATGCCATAAGAATAAAGGATCTTGTATCTTTATCAATGATGAGAATTGAGAAGGGTCCAAACTTCTTAGACCTGAAAAGGATTGACATGGGAATCATTTAGAAAGGAACAACATAAATCCTTTATCAAATGATTTATCAACCATCCCTTATGCAAACAATAAAGGATTCTCAAAGAGATGATGTGAAAATTCCGAAAAAATGTGGAAGTTATCAGAAATGGGAAATCTTCAGATTTCTAAATGGATGAGTAATGATTCATGATATTTAGGTCATGACTATGTGTACCATCTAATATATAAATAAAGAAAGATCTTCTGAATGATGCACATAGCTAAACCTTCTTTATTCACCTAGGAAGCACAAACGTGTATCGAGATCTCTGAGAAAACTTTTGGTGGAACAATATGATGAAATGGATCACTGAATATACATATAAGTGTCGACTATGTAAAAAACTGAAGGATGAAAGGAAAAACGTCTTAGGGGATGATTCAACCATTACTCATACCAAAATGGACATGGGAAAATATCACCATGGACTTTTTCACTGGACATTCGAAGACATCCAGAGGAAATAATGATATATGGGTAATTGTGGACCATATCACAAATATATATCACTTTATTGCAATTTGATAGGATTTATCACTGGAGAAACTTGCATGGTTATAATCATAGAAGTGTTAAGGATTCATGGAGTACCACTACAAACTATATCTGATTGAGATCATAGATTCACCAATAAGTTCTGGAAAAGTCTCTAACATGCTCTGAACACTGAGTTGAGCATCAGTATGGCCTATCACCATCAAACTGATAGCCAATCTGATTGGACTATCCAAACACTAGAAGAAATGTTGAGAGTGTGTTCTATGGACTTTAAAGGAGGATGAGACCAACATCTACCTTTGGCTAAATTCTCTTACAACAATAGTTTTCACTCAAGAATCCAAATCACTCCATATGAACCCCTTTAGGAGGAAATATGAATAACACCAACATGCTGGGATGAAGTCAATGAATGTAAGCTATGAGGACTTGAACTGGTGAATGAAATTGTAGAGGAGGTAAAAACCATTTCATATCACATCAAGGTAGTCCCAAGTAGACAAAATATCTATGCATACAATCATTGACAGGACCTAGATTTTAAGCATGGAGACATGGTATTCCTTTTTATATCTCTATAGAAGAGGATTATGAAATTTTGGAAGAAAGTAAAGCTAAGTCCTAGGTACATCGGCCCCTTTGAGATTGTTGATCATGTTGAAGTGGTGTCCAATTGACTAGCACTTCCACCAAACATGTCTAAAGTACATGATGTATTTCATGTATACCTCTTGAGAAAGTACATACCATATCCCTCACATGTTTTGAATTTAGAGGTGGTACAGTTGGAAAATGATCTCTCTTATGAGGAGAATCTAGTGAGAATCTTGGATTGTAGAGATAAAGTTCTACACAATAAGACTACTCACTTTTTCAAAGTACTATGGCGGAACCATAAGTAAGAAGAGGCAATATGGGAACTGGATGAATTGATTAAGGATAAGTACCCTCACTTTTTTTCCCTATAGTATGTAAAACGAAATTTTGAGGGTAAAATTTCATAAAGGGGGGAAATGTAATAACCTAGAATTCTATCAATGTAAATTCACTTATTATAATTATGTCATGTAGTATAAATCACATAAAATCACTTTTAGAACACAATAAAAACTTTATAAATGAATAATGAATGGAATAATAAGTATTTATAGAGATTAAGGAACACAAATAAATGGAATAGTAACTTGACCTTTGGAACAATAATATGACCCTTATAAATATTAAACCATCCAATATAATAGTAACCTCCCCATTAAAGTATAAATAAAATTTAGGCATCTTATAAATGGTAATATCCTCCTCCAATTCCCCTTTTTTCCATTTTCTAAATAATCTACTTTTTGGATTAGTGGGAACCTCACAAATTACTAGATACTAATTTAAAATACGCAAAAAGACCACAATTGGGAAACAACACCCAATCCACAAATGAAAAACTCAAAAATAAAAAAAGAAGACATAATTACCATGGACAGAAATCCCCTTGAGCAACATAACATGATACACTAAATCACCAGTCAGCATCATCATCACCCACCCCCAGCATCAGTGAGGAACCAACTAAAGAACGTTGAAATCACATTACAGATTCATTAGAAAATAGAAAATTTGAAATTTTCAATGAACCACATCAATTGTAAACCACTATGGCCATAGTGGAGAAATAAAATAGCTTCGGATCTCCCATACAATAAGGATTACCATCACACAAGCACCAAATCTAGGACCAATTCCAACAATCTAGGACTAACACTAATACCGAATCAAGTTTGTGCCTTCTACAAGGCCGAATAATACACAAACAATACAATCACAAAGACACAATAAGAACCATCGCACCAGGATGACCTACCTTGGGATGAAAGATGAGGAGGCCAGAGAAAAGTTTGAAGTGGAGAATCCTTACTGGTGGGTTGTAACCTTTGACTCATCTTCAACACCATAAGCATCAAAACATTTCCCACTTTGAAGAAACGCTGAGAAAGGAAATGATCTATCCATAAACGATGTCGAAGAGGATAGAACAATAGGGAACTACAATGAATCCATAAGCACCCGATCAAGACTCCTCCATCACAGACCCAAGTTGTCGGTGACCCCTCAAGTTTGGCCAAGATGGGGCCTCGCATGATGGGGACAATGGAAAGAGAGGTGGAGGAGGAAAAATGGGCCTCAACTCACTTAAAATAAAAGGAATGGGGAAATATGAACAAGGGATACTATATACCACTTGAATAAAAGGTTGATGTAGTGGAATCGGTAAAGAGGTAGGGCTGAAGAGGACTGTCGCCATGGAGATGAAGGTGATGGGAAGAAAACCCTAATTCCCAAGAGAGAGCACGCCCTGAGAGAAGGGAGGCCAGGAGGAGATTAAGGGGACAACAAGGAGGAAAGAGGAGTAACACTATATAAGGAACTTCACCATGTGGGGGTGATGATAGGGAGGGAGTAGAGGCGGTGGTGCTTGGAAGAAACCCTAGCGTGATAGGATAGGGGAGACTCCGAGATTTGGGGTGGCATCTCTATATGATTAATAAACCAATATCAATCTCTTATAAATGGTAATATGATATAATTATATCATATTATAGGTAAATAAATGTTTTAGAAATTAATCATTAAGTATTAATATTTTTATAAAAAATAAATGTTTATTTTAAATTTTTTAATTAATATAATGACTTAAAAGAAAAATAATTTTCATAAAATGTATTTATAATTTAATATTTTATTTTATTATAATTATAATATAATTTTATGAGACTTTAATAATTTTTTTAAAGTGTTATAAAATCATTTATAATTTTAAAATTAGAATTTTCCTAGTAAATGATGATTGTAATTAAAAATTAAATTTAACATATTTAGAAAATTATTTTCATAAAATGGAGTTCATTTTTTAATTCTCTACAATAAAAATTTGTTAGGTTTATTTTTTTTGATTTTCTTTAAATACATGAATTTTGTGAATAGAAAAATATGGTAATTTTCTGTATATATACATTATAAGTTAAATAAACTATTACTTGAGTCATATCTAATGTAAGAACCATAATCTAAAACGTACCTTAATTATTTTAATATATCTAGTTATAATTATAAAAGTATTCATAGTCTTTAGTAAAAATAATAAACGAATGGATAAAAGAATGAGAAAACACCCCTCTCCTCCGCTATAACTACAACCCCTCACCACCTCTTTTTCTCACACCTCTTAAGCCTTAAATATAGTCTAGATTATTCCCAAAACTCTTACCAATTATCTTCACCATGTCCAGGATCCCTTTTCTCAACAAAATACCAAACCCCTTTTCCTAAGGAGGTTCTTAGGGGGGATAATTCAAGAGGAAAAATCCTCTTTTTTTCTCTTTAAATTTCTTTTCAATTTCTTTAATTTTATTATTCTATCATCACCTAACCTTATCCAAGTGGAATGAAAACACTAGTATCTTATATGTACTATAATTTTATCATGTCAATGGAATAATTCACCATTATTTCTCTCCCTCTATCCTTTTGTACTAAAAAATAAAACATCATTCGTGATGTGTTAATTTATCACTTTCAAGGATGATGAAGTTTTTAATTTCCATTCCCTCCTTCAAGACTGTACATAAAAAAATTATGGTTAAACCAGATTATAATTTATGTGTTAAATATTATTTAATGTTATAAAACCATTTTATATACCTAATATTGATTAATAAATTAAAACTAGTTTCTGATTATTGAAAAACCGCCAAATTAATCTAAACGATTATCACTATTGTCTTATCCAATGAGTCGTCCTCACCCTAAAAACCAGATCAGTTAAATAAAAATTTAATCTTATAGATGTTCATTAATAACATATAAAATCAATTATCGATATATATTCCCATTTTACATGATATTTCATACATTTATACATGTAAACCGATCATGAAAAATAAGGGAATGAATGCTCCCAAATGATAAAATTTTATCTTATAACACATCAAAAAATGCCATAAATGAACATAATAAAATTATCAAAAATAAAATTCATGTATAAATGGTTATTAATTTATTAATTAATAGATTTAATTTTATTATCTAGGACATTAAAATTAAGTGTAGAACACCTTCAAACATAAGGTAAGGAATTCTTTCTGAACCTCCATTTTTTCTTGAAGTTACGATTTCTCTATCTTTACCCCCAATGAAAATCCTTTTTATATTTATATAATTATTCTATATTTTTTTATATGATCCAAAATCATGTATCCATGTCATTTAAGCCTTATTTTTATGGGACATAAGTGTTTTAAAAAGGATCCCCTCTCAATTCTTCCTGATAAGCAATCCTAATTAAAAGGAACTTTTTGATTTCTTTCCCATTTTCAAGTTCACTTCATAATATATTTTAAGCCACTGTTATTTTTAAAAAATAATTCATTATAAAATGAAAAAACTAACTTGATTCATTTATATTTTTAGACAAAAAAATCACTTTTCTATTTTAAATAATCATGAAAATTCTCCCTTAAACCGCACTAAAATGTTTTATTTCTAAAGCTTCCTAAACACTCTTTTTACATATTCTCACATTATTTTAACATAAATTATAATAATATATTCCTATTTTACCTTATTAATGTTCAATTATTATTTAAACACATTCTTTCATGGACACCATTATTATATTCCCTGTTGATATTCCTCTAGACATGATATGATTCCCAATTATTTCTATGGGTAACCATTATGTTAATGTTATATTCCTTATGTGTGATTATTCATGTGGCACAGATATTAATAAAAAATTTATGATGGGTGCACCAAAATAGAACTCCAATTCATTGTGAAATGTTTAGTCTCAGGATACATCATGTGCAAGAATCCTGGTGGTTATCCTTAACTCATGCTCTCTGAGCAACAATCTTGCTGGATAGCCTTGAATCGTTATCCTCCATGTAAAATGAGACTTGACTCATCCTTATGTCATTTTTTATATTTTTACACATTTATATGATTCCATGTTTATGTTATCCCAAGTTATACATTCTATGAATCCTTATGTTTATTCAATTTCCATGTACTTTAATGTCATCATGTCATGTTTACTAACCCATGTGTTAAGATTTATTCATATTTTTATTCCCTTACTAGTATTTTAAGATCATCCCTTTGTTCATGTATTCCCTAGGTTATCCTATAATTATTTGAGCGCTCAAATAATTTTAGGATATCATTATGAATATTAAATAAATAAAAATTATATTTTGATTTCATGTTTTCAGTTTTATGTACCTAATCATCAAAATACACTAAAATTTATGATCATTGGTTTGTATTTAATGGTTAATTATTCTTAAAATCATGTAATAATATGTGTAAAATTATAGGATCTCTATAGTGAGGACTTTATTTAAGAATCACATGTTTATAATTTAGAAACTTGAGAAGATTCCTAGAGCTTTTTTGTGATCCACTTTTTGTAATACTTCATTCATTATCTAGTTAGGGGCACATTATGACATGTGTATTTAATTTATGTTATATATTTAATATGGGAAGGTATTTAATTAATTATAATCAAAAAATAATTTAATCTATGTTTCCTTTAATACCTTATTATGGGTGAAGAAATTCATTAATATTATTCATCTGTATGCTTTTTTTATTTAAGATTTGCTCACTCAAAATTAGTTTTTTATTCAAAAGAGCCCAAAGCTCAGGGGAGAGAAAGTGGTGAAGAATAAGGGTGTAACCACTTACAATGAAGTTACAGTTTTTCAGTAAGGAACCAATATAAAGATATAAAATGTTACTCTTACTAGGAATCCCTTTACTTAATAAGGCATTAGCTGTAAAGTTCCATTCCCTCCATGTGTGGAAAACATCAATACCTTATTCAATTATCATCCTACATTTTTTGATGAAATAGAAAGTTCCCAAGGTATGTTGGACTTGTCAAAGAGAAACCCAACTAGCACTATGGAGTTTTATTTAACCATCTAGATGTTGATTTTATAAATCATGCACAGCGTAAGTCTAGTGAACATAGCCCTAGTCTCTTCCCCAATGGAGTTTAATGGACCATAATATGTACTGAAACCAAAAATCACTAATCCCATTTATCCCACACTTGAACACTCACTCTCATTTACCCAAGAACACCAGACCCATCAACATTCAAATTCAACCCCATACTAGGTGGTCTCTAATTAACCCACCAACCCTGCTTAATTTAGTCTCTTCTCTCTATAAGAATGGATTCCCTTAGAATAATCGCCCTTAGTGAAATCGAATACCCCCCACCGGTGATGAGAACTCTAAGATCCACCACTAAATATGTAGACTAGTATTCATAATTGAGAGTAACATCTACCTACTATCTCATTGTTTCTTGCCTCCAAAAGCACCTAACACGCCACTACAAAGATCATGTCATAGATATTAAATTCAACACCATATTTTCTATCTCCTTTGAATCAAGGCATGATGAAATACAAAAAGGATTCCCTATGGACTGAAATTACCATGAACTATCTGATATTATCCTAGATGTTTTACACCCAATATCCTTTGAATAAGATATTCCAAACTGATTCTGAGCTCAATGATTCACAACACTGGTAACATTATTCAAGATAAACACCATTCTTTTGCACATTATCATCCATGGTTTTTTCTTGATTCCTCAAATGCTAGAACAAAAAATTTATCCTCACTAGGATCTATTTTCACCATAACTTGGACTCCCACTAATCTAACCCATGAATTGTATGGACCATTTCTCTGAATCCTAGCCAATGAATATCCCATTTGATGATTCTAAAAAAACTTACATGGCGGACTCATTCATCAGGCTGAAGTTCCCAAGGATAATATTTTGTTATTCATTGAGGGTTGTGTTGATAAAACTAAGGAACATGCTATCTTCTCTGAATCATATATCTGGAAATGGGTGCCTAGGGAAGTATATTATAGTGTTAACCCATTTATTCTTCTATAAACTGACATTACCATACCCCACCACTGACCACACCTTCTCCTCAAGAATCTCCATCTAGTCGATCATACATCTCATGAGACTTGATATTGTTATTTTTTATTCTATTCATTCTCACTAGTCTTCACTATACCTATTCATCATAAATATCACCCATAAATAATTACCTTCAATAATATCCCAAGTGAGTTTCACTTATATGCACTGCATGGCTCATTCCATGCTTCTTAAGTTGATGCCACCATCCTCAATCGGATTCACCATTCTCTTTAAAGAATCCCAGTGACATCTTCTATATAGATTACATCCTATATGAAGTTCTTTATGACTTTTTCAAGCTTATCTATGGTTCACTTAGGATATTTGGTGATTAAAATAGCATGCACTGGTATAGAGGTGATCACACTATTTACCATTGTAATCCTTTCTCTAAAAAAAAGAAATAAATTCTTCTAATTTCATATATGAACAGAGATATGATTTATGATTCCTAAAAACAAAACCTTCCTTATTTTTTCATCTGATATGGGAGCACTAAGATTCTCCATCTAAAATTTTCAATTATGAATGCCTAATTTGTCTTGAATGGTTCTAACAAGTTTATTCGATTTGTTTTTTTAAATTAAAACACTACTTTTCCCCTAGTTGATTAATTGGCCACTCCAGTTGCCATAGAATTCCATGATTTGGTTGAAACTATTAATGGAAATTTTCCTTACATTAATAAAGATTAATATATAATTAGAAAACATAGTATGTGACACCAATCCATCCTTGTACATATTCCTACATGGAAATATCCTCCCCTCCATGCCATATTGGATGTTCCTAGTGAGAGCTTCCAAGGACATGATAAAGAGGTTAGGAAACACAGTGTATCCCTACCTTAATCCACACATTGTTTTGAAGAAATAGGAACAACATCCCATGATAGATATAGAGATCCATTGGGACACATAACATCTAAAGAACAAGTCTCACACCCATTATTTGAACCCAAATTATCTTATAACCCACATAATTAAACTTCATTATTACCGGTCATATTCCTTTTCTATATCCACTTTGATAAAAAATTTAGATATAAGAGTCTTCTTATTAATATCATCCACCATCTCTTTATCTATACCAATCACCCCTTTAATATTTTTTACTTGAATAAAACTATTTTTCCTCTGAGATGAGTCTTGGGATGACCCAACCTAGATTTCTATTCATGAGGTAGACAAGGATCATGTAGGAAACTTTTCCAAGGAAAATTGGTCTATATTTCCTGAGAATAGTGGGTTATTTAAACTTAAGAATAAGAACCACCACGGAAATATAAACTTTCCTAGTGATAACCCCATATTAAAATTAATCTTTCACCACTTCTATAACCTTCACCTTGATAATATCCCATGAAGCCACATAAAATGAGCTAAAAACCCATCAGGACTGAGTGTGATTCTTGGATTCATGGTATAAATTGCCTATATGATCTCTATTGGACTCCTCTTTTATTACTCATGTTTTAATGATCACAAATCCTACACATTCTATGAAACCTACTAATCCTATTTAATCTATTTTAAATCATGTGTACAGATGACTAGTATATTTATGCTTTAAATAAACCTATCTAAGATCTTAATTTCTATACATTAAGTTTAATTGTTGTAAAACATATTTAATTTAATTCATAATTATTTCTTTGATGAATTACTAATTATAAAACATTTTATGAATATCACTGTTTAAGTCTGCATACAGAGATTTTTGGCTATGTTTGAGAAATCGTGAGTCTGCCATCAGTTGTGTTTTTCTGGAAAAGGACCCAAACACCGTAACCATCCAGAAACCGTAACTATCTAGACATTGTAACCATCCAGAAATTGTAACCATCCATAAACTATAACCATCCAGTCACTGTAACTAGCGAGACACCATAACCATCCAGAGATCATAACCATCCAGACCCCACCAAACACCGTGATCCTAACACTACATTTGTGCTATTAGTTCTTGATCTCTATATGACTATGTCATTATAGTTGTCTAACCACTCAAATAAAAAGAGGGAGATACCATTTCAAGGAGACACTATTTCATGGATACACCGTTTACAGACAAACTGTGACACTATTTCTTAATCTGTTTTTTTTATTTTTCAATTTAAATTCTAACGGTCATATTTAAAGCTTTTAAATGCACTGATATGATTAATGTTTCTTTGTAGACATATCATCTGACAGTATGAGGTATGAGGTGAGTAATACAAGCATATTGTTGGCCTCAACACATGCACTCCAAGAATAAAAGAGAAGTGCAGCTCAAAAACAAATAGAGATCATAATAATGAAGAACACACAAGCTTTCCTGAAAAAAAGAACCGATATATGCAACTCTACTTGTCTGAAGAACACACGAAGAATTCTTGAATCAAAAAGCTGGACGCCATAGATTAGAATCATTGAGCACATATTCGAACTAACAAATACCACGAAGAACACAAACCAAATATAGCTGACTTACGTTACTCTGTTTTCCACAAGAGGACTCGATTCCTGCATCTGCTTCATCCTAGAAGTCCAGAGCTACATAGACTAACACTCAGAGAACTTCTAACCCTATATCATCATTTCTGTTCTGTTATGTATTATTTTTTTTATTATTTTTCGAGAAGTGTGTGTATTTATATTAAACAAGCAATGTATCCTGCATCAAACTGAAGGATACAATATATCTTTTCTCTTAAATATTTCTATACTTGTGCATTCCCACGGATAGGTGTCGAAGAGGCTGTGTGTAACCTGTTAGTTCATACCCACAAAAAATTGTGGCAGAGGTCATGTGTCCTGGACAGTCTTGTGTACTATTGTAAAGCCCAATACAGGCTATGTATATAGTTTATTTATATAAACTGCTTGGTGGCAGGTGATCACCAAGTTGAGTGAATTAGGTCTCAGCTTGAGACTAAACCACTTGTTTTATATCTGCTATGTTGTTTAAATTTAGTTGTCTCTGTTTTACTATTTAATTTAGAAATCACTAAAATTACTTTTATATTTAATCTTGGAAAGAATTTATGATTATTTTTCGTTATTAGAATAGCTTCAAACGTAATTTTAATAACTAATATTAAGATTACTAAGAATCAGTCAATCTTCTGAGAAGTTATTTAAATAGTCAAACATTCATAACAGTGTAACCTTGATTAATAGGTTTGTATTTAACTTTATTGGGGAACCCTTTTAAGAATACTTTTAAACATAAATTTTTATTAGATACTCAATTCACCCCCTCCCCCCCCCCCCCTCTTGAGTACTCTACTCCAACCAACATTTGGTATCAGAGGGAGTGTATGTTAATCCTATTAAGACTCTGTTTTTAACCCTATTCAACTGTGATTTTAGTTTTACTTTGAAGATCTGTAAATTTCTGTTAATTATAAATTTCTATCTCTTATAAAGTATTTCTTTATTATGGATAATATATTGGAAGGTGATGCAACAAACAGACCACCATTATTTAATGGAACCAATTATACACAATGGAAAATTAAAATGAAAATGCATTTAGAAAGTATGATATTTGAAATATTATCTTCGATTATAGATGAAAAAAAGATTCTTGCTACTGATAGAATCACTTGGGATGAACCTATGAAAACTTCATATAATAACAATTGCAAAGATATGAATGATTTATACTGCTCTCTATAATATGAGGAATTTAATAGGATCTCTACAAGTAAAACTGCCCATGAAATTTGGGGTACCATATCTATTTCACATGAAGGAACATCAAGTGTAAAAGAAATAAGACTTAATAATTATACTATTAAATATAGTAACTTTAAAATTAACCCTTTTGAGCCTATTTCTGACATGTTTCTCAGGTTCAATGAAATTTTCAGCACTATGATTTCTCTTGGAAGAGAAGTCACTGCCAAAGAACAGATCTTGAGGATTCTCATATGTCAACCTGACAGATAGAGAGGAACCTCTGTCTCTATTAGAGAATCATGTGATATTATCAGGATACCTATAAAATAACTAATTGGAAAACTAATGATGTATGAAGTGGAGCTGAAAGTAAACCAATAATAGGAGGATGAACCCAAAAGAAAATTTTTTGTGTTCAAGACCACCACCTCTAAACACAAAGAAAAAGGTAAATTGTAAGTTTATATAGAAATTTTTAGCAGTCAACAATCATCACCTTATAGTGATGAGGAGATGGCTCAATTATCCAGAAGACTTAATATATTTTATAATAATAATAACTTTTTTAGAAAACCTAACTTTAAGGGAAGATATGATAAAAAAAATTAAGTAGGAAGAAATATTGGAAAAGAAGTGACAAGTCTAATGAGATTGTCAGCAATGAATGTAAGCGAAAAGGAAATATAAAAGCTCACAATTCTAAGCTCAGGTAAAAAAAAATATGAGGACAAAGATAGAAAGTATAAAAAGGCAATGAAAGCAACATGGAGTTCCTTTTAGGACAGTTCAAGTGACTTAGAATCTTAACATGAGGAATAGGCTAACAAAGCAAATATGTGTTTTATGACAAACACATCTGAGGTAACACTGGAATATCCTATATATAATTCCTATTATTCTGGAGATGAGACTAACTCTGAAAATATTTCTAACGAAGAAATGTTTGATTACTGTAATATGCTTGAAGAAACATGCAATTAACTAAAATATAAATAAAAGTCTTTGAAGAAACAGCATGCTCTTACCTCAACAATTAAAACTGAACTCACTGTAGAAAGGGAGAAAATTTCTCAATTACTCAAGGACAAAAATTAACTAAAACTAACTAATGAGAAATTGAAAAAGGGTCTTGAAATTTTTACTAATGGTAAGGATACCTTGGTAAAAATTCTAGGTAAACAAATTGCTCCGAAATATACTACTGGTATTGGCTGTCAACCTGGTAAAAGAAATTTTGGAAGAACTAATTTTGTTCCTAATTCTATGACATACAGCTTTATTCCTTGTTCTGGAAAACATTCATCTAGTTCAAGTCATGACACACTCTCTACTGTTTCAAGCTTTTCTAGTCCAAATAGAGTTTATTTTTCAAATACTTTATATAATGATTATAGGAAACCCATGAGGCATAAATGGGTTCCTAAGACACTAGTCATTAATATTACTAGACCCAAAAAAGTGTGGGTACCAAAATCTATTTTTATTTGACTATTTTTTAGGAAAGATTCTTAAAGAGTTTCTGTAAAATTTTATGGTACTTGGACAGTGGGTGTTCAAGACACATTATAGAAGACTATTCATACTTCAAGAATTTAATAAAAATTGATGGAGGACATGTCACCTTTGGTGATAATACCAAAGGAAAGATTATTGGCCTTGGCCAAATCAGTAACTCAAAATCTGTTTTTATTTCCAAAGTACTTTTTGTTGATGGACTTAAATATAATATTCTTAGCAGTTCATAGTTATGTGATGATGGATTTCATGTTAAATTTTAAAATGATGCTTTAAATGTTTTTAATTTTAAAAGATGAATTAGTGTTTTCTCCATTAAGAAATGAACATGTTTATTCCATTAACTTACATTCTTTAGCTTCTCAAAATGCTTCTTGTTTAAGTGTGCTTCACAAAGAGTCACAGCTTTGTTATAGGAGACTAATATATTGTAACAATCCCTCCCTTAGAAAGTTAACTATAAAAATCTTAGTCAAAGACCTACCCAAACTTGAGTTTCCAAATGATAAAGTTTGTAATCCCTGTCAAAAGGGAAAGAAACAAAAAATTTACTTCAAACCAAAGAAATAAGTTTCATCTTATCAACCTATCTAATTGGTTCAAATGGATTTGTTTGGAAAATATAGATTTTCTAGCTTAAATGGGAAGCACTATGTTTATGTTCTTGTAGATGACTTTTCTAAATATACTAGTACCTTCTCTTTGGCTCACAAAAGTGAAGCCTGCTCTCATTTTACCAAATATTCCAAAACTGTATAAAATCTTAGTGGACATAAAATTAAATCCATAAGAAGTGATCATGGTCATGAGTTTGAAAATCAAGAGCCTGAATCCTTTTTCTCAAAAAATGTCTATAGTCATAATTTCTCTACCCCTAGAACACCTCAACAAAATCGATTTGTAGAAAGAAGAAACAGAACCCTGCAAGAGATTTCTAGAACCATGCTTAGTGAATATGACTTACTTATTTATTTTTGGGCTGAAGCTGTAAATACAGCATGCTATATTATCAATAGAGGGTTGATTAGACCTATTCTTAAAATAACTCTATATGAGTTATGTAACAATAGAAAACCCAAAGTAAGCTACTTCAATGTTTTTGGTTATAAAGTCTATATCCTTAATACTAAGGAAAATATTGAAAAAAATTCATCCAAGAGTGATGAAAGAATATTTTTAGGATATTCAATTTCTAGTAAAGCCTTTAGAGTGTTTAATAAAATAACTAAATGTGTGGAAAAATATATCCATGTCAAATTTAATGAAATATATCCCCATGAGCTTAAGACCACTCTAGAGAACCGGGAGGACGATGTATCAGATCTGGACATTAATTCAAAATACCCTAACCATCTTGTAAAGGATTCTGTGAAAACTTCCAGTTCTGGAAATTCATTAGATTCTGATCACAATGAACCAGATCATGTTGAAGAACCTAAAATCACCAATCCTTAATTTTCTAGAGCTGTTAGAACTCTTAAGAACCATACTTTAGATGCTGTTGTAAGAGACTTAAACAAAGAAACTCAAACTAGATCTTCTCCTACAAATCAGGTTGAACATCATGTCTTCCTATCACAACTTGAACCTAAAAACATTAATGATGCAATAAATGATGAATTTTGGGTCATGGGTATATAAGAAGAACTTAATCAGTTTGAAAGGAACAAAGTTTGGAAACTTTTTGAGAGACCCAAAAACAAATTTAGCATAGGAACTAAATGGGAGTTTATAAATAAGGTAGATGAAGATGGTAATAAAGTTAGAAACAAGGCTATATTGGTTTCACAAGGCTACATTCAAGAATAAGGAATTGACTATAAAGAGACCTTTGCACCAGTAGCTAGACTACAATCCATCAGAATTCTGCTTGCTTATGCAGCACATCTGAATTTCAAAATATATCAAATTCCTGTCAAAAGTGCATTTCTAAATGGGTATATGGCTGAGGATGTCTTTGTTGAGAAACACCCAAGTTTTAGAAACCCTCATTTTCCAAATCATATTTTTAAATTATCAAAATATTTATATGGTTCAAAACATGCTTCAAGAGCTTGGTATGATAGATTAAGTACTTTTCTTATTTCTAAAGGATTTACAAAATGAATATATGATACTATCCTTTTTATAAAACGAATTTCCAATTATTTTTTAGTAGTTAAAATCTATGTAGATCACATTATCTTTGGATCTTCAAAAAATTCTTTATGAGTTGAATTTTCTAAAATGATGCAAAACAAATTTGAAATGAGTTTAATGGGTGAACTCAAATTATTCTCTAGATTTCAAATCTTTCAAAATATTGATGGTATTATTTTACATAAAAGTAAATATACTAGAGATCTTCTAATTTTTTTTTATTGGATAGCACTAAAAGTAGTGAGACTCCAATGAGTACTACTTGTAAGTTGGATCTTTATGGAGATGGAAAAATCGTTGATCAAACAAATTATAGGGGAATGATTGGAAGCTTACTCAACTTAACTGCTAGCTGACCTAAAATCATGTTTAGTGTGTGTATGTGTTCTCAGTTTCAATCAAATCCTAAGGAATCTCATTTAAATGTTGTTAAGAGAATTTTCAAATACCTCAAACATACACCTAATCTAGAACTGTTCTATCCCAGAGGAAAATCATTTGTTTTAGTGAGTTATTCTAATGATGAATTCAGTGGTTGTAAGTTATATAGAAAAAACACCTTTGAAACATGTCATTTTTAGGAAAGTCACTAGTATCATGGAGTAGTAAGAAACAAAACTCTGTTGCATTATCTACTGCAGAATCTGAATACATAGTTGTTGGTAGTTGTTGTGCACAAATTTTGTGGATGAAATGAAAATTACTAGATTATGGAAATCAATTCAGGCATGTACTTATAAATTGTGACAATACAAGTGCTATTAACATCTCAAAAAATATTTTTTTACACTCTAGGAAAAAACATATTGATGTAAGACATAATTTTTTGAGATATCATTATCAGAATGGTGACATCACTTTGGAATTCATTGGAAATGAATATCAACTTGCTCATATATTCACCAAACCATTAAATTCTGAAATAATAGATTACATCATACATGGATTGGGTATGATAAATATTAAGTATTTATCTTATTTTTTCATATCTGACTATTTCAAATATTTCTGTTTCGTATCTTACTATTTCATATCTTACTTTTTCATATCTTACTGTTTCACACTTTATAGTTTCACAAGTCACTATCATGATATTACTGATTAACTCTAATAGTTATATAATTTTACTATCTCATGAATTGTTGTTTCATGTTTACAGTCTCAACATTTACTATCACTCGGTTACTGTCTAACACTTATGTCTCAAACAATATGGTTGCATAGTTTAGAAATCACATTATTACAGTCTCACTATGAACGCATGTTATGGTCTCACTATGAAAGTTGATTACAGTCTCACCATAAAGATTATTTATTGTTTTATTTATACATTATAACACGTATCATGGTAATTCATTGTTTTATTCTTTTTACTTTCCCGTACTTTTGATCCTGCGATGCTTGATATCCCTAAATGATAAAATAAAAGAAGTTTCACTCATTCTTCACTTGAGCTCTCTTATCTTCTCTCAAACTGTAACCCCTCTTTCAACCCTTCTCTATCTCGAACCTTCGGTGAATTCCCAGGATGAAACGCCCTTCATTGTGAACTTTTGAGAAGCACAGTTCAATGAAGAAATTGAAGATAGCGCCGAATTTAGCACCCAAGGGTCCTCTGAATCTGAATCTAGTGAACATAATAGTAGTACTTGAAAAGGATATATGAACTAAGTGGATTCAAACAAGTAATTCTTCGATGTTGAAAGTGCTAACAGAGCAAGTCTATCTAGATTGGTTCACTAAGGAGGATATTCCTATCTACCCAAAGCTAGTTGCACAGTTTTACCAGTATGTTCAATTTTATTTTGATTTAGAAGATGGATATGTTGTGTGAAGCTAGATAAATGGCCCAAGATGCGTGTTTTCTTCAAGGTTAGGTGTTTCATTCCTTAAGAAACCTCATGAGGGTATTTGTGAGGACTAATAGAGAGGTCCTCCACCTCTAAGTGAAATTTTTTTTTGGAAAATATTTGGGAAGTTTAACTTGAAATGAAACAAAGCGAAGAGCCATAGCTGCTGAGTTGGATGGAGAATCCATACTCTTGTTTAAGTTTTTTCAGAATTTGATTGTCCCTAAAAAAGGATATTTTGTTATAATCAATTATCAGGATGTATTTTTGATACATCTCATGATGAATGGACATAAGATCAATCTTTTTAAGTATGTCATACATCATATGTGTGAATTGATCAAAACCACCTCCAAGTAAACCTCCCTATTTTATTCTAAACTTATCTCAGCTATGCTTCATGCAAAGGGATTGGTTGGACCATATGAAGAATTCATAAAGGATTATGAGTTTTGTATTTCAAAAGTTACAATAAAGATAAGGAAAATTAATTGGAATCCATGGAGAAAATATTGGGTGGAAGATAATGACAGAATTTATAAAAAAATTAATCTAGTGGAACACCCTTCAAGACCTAAGGATATTTCTGATCCTAGTTCGGAGCTAGATGAACTTGTTGAGTATTCTGATAAGGAAGAAAAATAAGAGGATGGTGTACCTTCAAAAGAAATTGCTCTAGATAAGGAAGAAAATACACCTACTCCTCAAGTATTATTTGAAAAGGAAGTGCCTATTCATGAAAAGGTTGTTGATCTAGAATAATAACTTGCATCCAAAGAAGAATATGTTTCTAATATAAGATAAATGGTTGTTGCAGAAGAACATATAGAATATGATCTTCCTATTGTGCAAGAATCAGCCCTTGAGGAACTCCCAGAGGAACAATCTCTTCCTAAAGTTATTCCTTCTACTGAAGAGAGAATGGAGCAAGCATTTCAGTTGGATAAAAAGGAAATGGATGAGGAAATTAGGGATAAAATCATGGAAATAGATCAAGGATATAAATATCTCATTTCTGAGATAGATGCACCTATTGAGGGGGAGCATCCCCCCAATCTGGAATTTTTTGAAGTCCCTAATCTGATGGACCCAAGCTCACTAGATACATGGTATAAATTTCCCAATAATTTTGATGTGACTGATTCACAGGAAGTATCAGTAAAAGGTCTTGATGTATCTATTATGTTTCTGTTGAAATCAATTTCTAATCTTGTCTCTACAAAGGAACCTAAGCCTGTCTCAGCTCCTATTTCTGAGCCTTCATAAGAATCTCTGCCCCTATGGATTCTTCTTTTGATATTCTTGTAAAGGGAAAAGAGAAGACAAGCCAGTACTAAAGAATAGTGTTTTCTATATTTTGATAGGGATCTTTTATATATTCTTATTCCTTACTGTTTTTAATAACACTCTTTATCCATCTAATGCATTATGCACTTTTATTGTCTATTTCTTATTTTAATCTTTTTGATAATCCCAAAAGGGGTAGAAATATGTATTCTATATGCACTAAATAAACATTAAAGAATGGACACATTACCTAAAAATAAATCTCTCACTCACATGATTTGTGATCATCAAAAAGGGGGAGATTGTTGCACTCATCCTATGTTACTCAAGTTTTAATGATCACAAATCCTATACATACTGTGAAACTGGTTAATCCTGTTTAATCTATCTCAAATCATGTGTACAGATGATTAGTATCTTTATGCATTAAATAAACCTATCAAATATATTAATTGATATAAATTAATTTTAATTATTGTAAACTATATTTAATTTACTTCATAATGATTTATTTGATGAATGACTAAGTCTAAACCATTTTATGAATATCACTGTTTAAATACTTATACAACGATTTTTGGCTAAATCTGAGAAACCGTGAGTCTGCCACCAGTTGTGTTTTTATGGAAAAGGGCCCAGACACTGTAACCATCCAGACACCGTAACCATCCAGACACCATAACCATCCATACATTGTAACCATCTAGACACTGTAACCATCCATACACTGTAACCATCCATACATTGTGACCAACCAGACATCGTGAACAGACACCGTGATCCTAACACTATATCTGTGCTACCAGTTCCTGATCTCTATACGACTATGTCATTATAGTTGTCCCACTGCTCAAAGACAAAGAAGGAGACACCATTTCAAGGAGACACTGTTTCATGGAGACACCGTTTACAGACAAACCATGACATCGTTTCTTAATCTGTTTTGTCATTTTTTAATTTAATTTCTAATGGTCATATTTAAAGATTTTAAATACACTAACATAATTAATGTTTCTTTATAGACATATCATCTAATAGTACGATATACGAGGGGTAGAATACATGCATCCAATTGGCCCCAACACATGCACTCTAAGAATAAAAGAGAAGTGTGGTCCAAAAATAAATAGAGAGCGTAATAAAGAAGAACACATGAACTTTCCTGAGAAAAGAACTGATACATGAAACTCTATACGTCTAAAGAACACATGAATCATTCTTGAATCAACAAGATAGACACCATAGATCAGAATCATTGAGCACATATTCACGCTGACAAATACCATGAAGAACACGAGCCAAATCTAACTGACTACGATACTCTATTTTCCATGAGAGGACTCGATTCCTACATCTTCTTTATCCTAGAAGTCCAGATCTACATAGACTAACACTTGGAGCACTTATTACCCTATCTCTTCATTTCTTCTCTGTTTTGTATTATTTTGTTTTTCTTATTCTTCGATCAGTGTGTGTATCTGTATTAAAGACACATTGTCTCCTATATCAGACTAAAGGAAACAATATATTCTTTCTTTTACATATTTCTAAACTTGTGTATTCCCATGGGTAAGTGTGGAATAGGTTGTGTGTAACCTGGTAGTTCATACCCATGAAGAAATGTGGAAGAGATTGTGTGACCTGGACAGTCTTGTGTACTATTTCCAAGCCCGATACAGGCTGTGTATCTAGTTTATTTATATAAACTGCTTGGTGGAAGGTGATCACCAGGTGGAGTGGATTAGGTCTCAGATTGAGACTGAACCACTTGTTTTATATCTGTTATGTTGTTTAATTTTAGTTGTCTCTGTTTTATAGTTTAATTCATAAATCACTAAATTTACTTTGATAGTTAATCTTGGAAAAAAGTTATGATTTTTTTCATTATTAGAATAGATTCAAAAGTAATGTTAATAACTAATATTAAGATTACTAAGAATTAATCAATCTTCTAAGAATTTATTTAAACAGTAAAACTTTCATAACAGTATAACCTTGATTAACTGGTCTGTATTTAACTTTATTGGGGATCCCTTTTAAGAATACTTTTTAAACATAAATTTTAAATATATACTAAATTCACCCCCCCCCACTCCCTCTTGAGTACTCTACTCCGACCAACAATCTCCTTTTATTTAGGTTTAACCTTAATCTATTCATTGTCTATTTCCTCAACTAGTTTGGAAGTTCTTTGAAGAAAATTATCCTCCCCCTTCACCCCATTTCTCCTTTCTTTGTTGAATCTATTTTTTCCTTCTAAAAGACCCTCAAAAGGTTACACTACGATCCATCGTGCTACCTCCACATCCCCTATATACAAGCCATCCTTAAGCTTCAAGTTGATCCTTATTGACACCTTATTCTCTTTCCCACACACTTGAAAATAGGCAGTGTTCTTATCCCCCACTGGATCCAAATATCCCTCCATATTTCCCTGCTCACCCTTTCAATCTCTATTATTTTTTTCACTAAGATATTTTTTTATAAACCATGGGGACGAAATTGTCATCATCCTATCTCTCCTGACGTATCTCTTATAGTCTCTTTATATCTCCCTTAATCTCCTACAGACTAGTGTCAGTATTAGATCTATTATTTATGATTCATCAATTATATAGTGACACATTTATAAGGAAACCCCATTTTCTACTTAGTGACATACTATCAATCATGATTTTTTCTCTACTTAATGAAACATTTATACTAATAATCCTTACCTTCTTTAGTGATACATTGTTTTAATAGTTGTACAATATGGATTCATAATCACGTTATTCTCTATTTAGTGATGTATTATTTTAACTATTATAATTTGGAAACCAAATAAAGCTACATATTGTTTCCTTAATATGTTTATATGATGTTTGTATTATTATAAATGAGTAGTTTTATGAAACCTTTTAGTATTTTTAAAGTGAATCATTTTTTTACAACATTGTGATTTAAATAAATTAGGGTATTTTTAAAATGAAAAATGAAAATATTTTACTAAAATTATATTTACAACAAACAATGATTTTTCAAAATTAGGTGTTTTAAAAGAAAAATTGAATATGTGATTTTGAAATGAGATTTAATTTTATATAAACCTGTTTAAAAAAGTACATGTATTTGGAAAAAATAATTAATTTATAGGAAATCCATGTGTCGACTTTAGTTAATTCTTATAGTGAGTATCATTATAAGAGTGAGGATAGTTTAGTTGATGTTATGAGTATTATATTTATGTCAGTAGGATGCTATGGTATTAAAAAATCGTGAAGTATTTAGTGGGTTATAATGATATTAGGAATTTCAAATCATAAGTTTAGTGAGGTTTTTGGGATATGTACTGATTTTTAATGATGAATTTTAGTATGATATAGGTTGATTCCTTCAAATGAGAAATTAGTTCAGATTTTTTAGACAAAAAGTGTTATAGCATGGAGTTGTAGTGACCCATTTCTTGGTTATTTAATTAAAGGTATTTTCATCAATTTAACATGGAAATTAAAATAATAAAAACATGGTACTATTTGAAATTTTTTATTCAATTGAGAGAGGGATATTTCTTAGTTCATTTTTAAATATTATAATGAGTTTTTGATAATCATGAGGTGGGAAGTAGAACATGAGTTAAGGATTTTATGTTTTTGGTGGTGGAAATCCAAAAAGGGAGTGGTATCAGTGGGTCATTATAGTTTTGGATGAGAATCACTAGAATCCTAGTGAGTCATCCAGTGGCTCACTGGACTCCAACCAAAACTTTGGGCTATACCCATTGAAGTTCTTAACAGTTTAGAGACCTTTTATTAGGTGGATAATTTCACACCAATGATGTTATTTTTGGTTATTTTGATTTTTTATTTATTCATTTTTAAATTATAAGTTGAATATTCTTTGGAATAATAATTTTGGAAGATTTTTTCTAGGGTTAACAGTATATTTTTTGGGAAGCTTATACATTATCCCAACTCATGAACCCAACCCATGAAATAGACACAAATTTTTGAAATTTTATAGTTTAAAAGTGCAATCTCTTGGAATACACTCTCATTTATTTTTTACCATTCACTCAATTCCCTTCATGATTCTCCTGGGAATAAAACCACATCTATCTCCCTCTCCCCCATGGTTTCACTTGGATTTCTTCCCCAAAGCTTCATTATTTCTAAAAGTATGCAACCCGTCTCTCATTTTTTTATTCATCTTAATCTCTATTCTCCCTATTTTATCTCACAAAATGGACATGGTTTCATATGACTATGAATTTAATTGTTTTTAATTAGTTTTTTCGATTTATAGTGATTTTAATCTTAATTTAAGGATATTTTCTTCTTTTATTTGGTAGAAAACAATGATTTTTAGCGAATCCAATCGATTCATAATAAGTGACCATATGTATACTTCTTTATATTTTGAACCATAAATTATTGATTTATTTTTAATGAAATTTCATATATTATCATTTATTATTTTAATTTAATAAATTATTTATTCATTTATATTTATCAGGTGGGTGGATTTTTTAAAACTAAATGGATGAAAATTTCTTAGTTTAAATTAATTCCTTGAGGTTTTCAGGGACATGATTGAACTAGATTTATCATGGTTTTTAATGTGACTGTTTCATGGGAAGATGTAAATGGCTCTTTTTTATTTATATAAGCTTTAATTACTAATGAAGATATTAATTTATGTGAGATTTGATTATTTGTAGGTCACTTAAAATGGAACTATGAATCATTAAAACCTCATGGGTGAGTACACTGGGTACTTGGGAGGTATTCTTAGTGGGAAGAAATTATTTTATGACATTACCATCACTGGGATGTGGCTCTACCTTGTATACTTATAATTATGACATGAATATTCTTTAAATTATCTAGCAGGGTAAGAGGTAGTGTTTCCCCAACTAGTTCACTGGGTTGACATAGTTCTCCCTAAAGGACTTATTTTTACTATTATATAATTATGATGACAACATAAAAAAACTTAGGATTACCCAACCTAATTCTATTAGCATATCTTGATGATGACTTATCTTAATATGTCTGTTTATCCAGGGTAGTATTTTATTGAATCATATCTCTATTATATTTAGTCATGGTAGTTAAACTCATGTGATCTAGATTTTTATTCTTTTTATCCCTAGAGTTTAAATGTGTTCCTTTTTTATATGGTACTTCTAAACTAGAATGAATTGTATTATTATGTAAAGTTATTTCATAGGGTGATCGGTGAAATCCTATTACGCATGTTATTCTCAAAACCTATATATACCCTCTGGGTGTATTTAGACTTTTTTTGACTAACATGGGTAAAGGAAAGGCTCAAGTTGGAAATAGTGGGTTCTTGGGTTAGCCCAGACATAGGATTGGTGGTGGTGACATGAAGGGGGTTAACCATCATATGACAAAAATATGGGTAGCTACTGCTTTTTCTTATTTTTGTTTTTCTTTATAGTCATACTTTGTATATAATCATCAAATTCCCATCATATTTCCCAAATATATTTAATTTTCATATTACTATATATAATCGCGTTTAGTTATAGGTTTATATTTAATTATACAAATAGAATATACTCATATTGGATTTCATGGTTTCCTTTGGAGATTCTATTTATGTCATGGCATGTTCGGTGTTTTATTTAATTTATTTTTCCTTATTTGCGTGTATGACATGCCAGCACATTGAGAGATTATACTAGGTTCTCAGTAAGAACCCTATTGATGGTGGATTATGTTTTTAGAGAAACTATTTCCAAATGTGTGTTCTTGATGCCTAGACACTAGTTTTTAGCACATTGGGATCATGAATTACCTTCAAGTCATATCATAGGACAACTAAAGTGTCGGTTTAAGGCTAAATTGGGTTTGTTTGTGAAAAAATGGTATCATAGCTTTGTTTTTTCTATGTTATTTTTTGAAGTTCTCAATAGATAGGGAATAAGATTGTTAGGAATCAAGAGGTATTTTACAGGTTAAGGTCTATCCAAAACTCCCTATAAAGAGTCTTGAGTTAGCATGGGTTATCAAGGATTTATAATTTTGGATCCTCTTTTGGACCATAGGATATTACAAATAGAATCCCAACCTATAAGGAAGCCAGAGCACTCTGTAGTATGATTCATAGGAAATATACATGGGTTGTATAAAATACACCCAATAAATGAAACATATAAATAAATAATTTTGTTATATTTTTATTTTTCATATGGTTTTTTATTATTAATATTACATTTAATAAAAATATTAATGGGTTGACTTGATTTTTCCCATATTTTTAATTGTATTTATACTACCTTGATGAGTTTCACTTCTATTTGATTTTTTATAGTATCATACTCCCAAGAAGATTCTATATGACCCCTCCAAGGGGGAATACAAATAATTTTACAGAATATAATAATACCATTGATCGAAATTTTATCAAGGTCATGGTATGTAACATTTAGTATATGGACAAGGAGACTAACCCTAACTCGGCCCAGATTAGGGTAGTAGGGTCTCATTAAACTCAATATAAATATAAATCTTAGGGTATTGTCTTCCAAAAACCCCCTTCATTCCAAGGAATTAATGTTTATCAAGAGTCTAAAGGTTTGTTAGAGAATATTGAAAGGATTTTTGATTTACTAAAAACTTTATCAAAATGAAGTGTGTTTCATTCATGTTTTTAAGGGTCAACAGGAAGTGGTGGGAGTCCATCATTCAGGAAAAACTACAAAACAATGTGGATAAGAACGATTTCAAGGTTATATTTTCTTAGTTGTACTACTAGAATACAATGTTCATAGAAAAATTGAGGGAATTTTTTTCCCTTCAGTAGGGCAACCAAACATTGATCGAGTATGTAAAATACTAATCTATGATTTTTCATTTTTCAATGGAATTTATTTTGAATGACTAGTGAGTCTATCCAGTTTGAAATGGGTCTTCATCTAGGGATTCAATTTCAATTAATTATGTTGAAGCTACCCACCTATTTTGAGGTGTTTAATTAAGAACTTATGGTGGAGGTGGACATGTTGGTATGATGTGAATATTTAATTCTTCCCTTATACTTGGTGGTAGAGAGGGAGTATTCTTTGAAAGGAAAAGGAAGAAAGGTTAGTTTAAAATAGGGAGTGGTGGTGTATCATAATAATTGACCAAATCATCCTCATCTATACCCATGGGAATTAGTCCTCTTTTCTATCATTAATGTGGTAAGTTAGGTCACGTGAAACATGTGTGTTAAGAATAAATAAAAAATTAATATTATAACTATATAGTCCACCTTCAAAGATTCTATAGAGTTAGCCTATCTTATAGGAGTGGTACGGTATCTTCAGCTCTCATGGGATCTCAAGATCATTCTAGTGCCTCCAAGTTAGTTATACCATAGTGTCATGGGAAAGGGATAGATGTGTATAATCTTATAAGTAGAGATAGATGAAAATTGGGACTCAGAATATTGACAGACCAAAACCTCACTCTGAAGTCAAATAGTTATATGTCATAAATAAATTTCCAATAGAATATAAAGTAGGATCTGTTATTGTGAAAGGTATGGTAATTTTTTACCATCTATGTATATTAATTTATTTTATACTTATATCTCTCACTCATTTATATCTTCTTGAATTATGGATATAGTAAACCTCCCATTAAATCCTATACCATATATTATGGTAGTATCTATCCCTCTTGGGAAGAAGAAGGAGTGTGGTTTTTTGATTTTTATATTTCCCTCTTTCCATATCGAAACTAAAACTAATTTTGGACTTCCTCATTATTTATATTGATCTTTTTTATGTTATTATTAAAATGTATTGGAATTTCACATCTAAGGACCATATTGATTTTTATCACCGAAGAGTTTCTTTATGCACTATTTATGGGAACTATCATGTATTCCAAGGATAATGAAACTCAAGGTTTGGTCGGGAGGGACCTCCTCTTCCTAAAGATGGAATGATAGAGTTCAAAATTTCCTCTCTATTAATAGAGTCTGGTAAAGTATGTTTGTGAAGTGAACTTCCCTTAGTTGTTTGGGACGTTCCTAAAGTGTTTCCTAAGAAAACTTTTCGGTTACCTATAGAGCGGAAAGTTAAATTTTCAATTCATTCTAATAATGAAGCCTATATGGTTCTCATCATATCAAAAGAAACTAGAGGAAATAATGGATATGAAGATTCAATTAAATCTCAAAGATGAGAGCTATATTCATCCTATAATTTCACTATATGCCACTCCTGACCTTTTTTTAATGACGATGAAACTTAATAGCTATGTATCGATTATAAGAAGCTAAATTTTATGACCACCAATAATAGAAACCTCACACCATGAATTTAGGGAATATTTGATTCTATGAAATGGGTGATTTGGTTCTCAAATATTTATCTCTAATGAGGGTACCATTATCTTAGTCTAAAGAAAGAATTATTTTAGAATTATATATCATCTTTTAGATATCATGGTTATTCCATTTGGAATAACCAACAATCCTATGGTTTTTATGGTCCTTTTGAACCATATATTCTACTGATACCTTGAATCCATTGTTTTGGTGTCCATTAATGATACCTTGGTTTATTCTAGGACTATAAAGAAGAATGAACATCATTTGATGTTTATTCTAGGAAATATTCTAGATCATATCCTTTATGAAAATATATTTAAATATATATTATAGATTTTAGAATTCAATTTATTGTGACATGTGGTGTCATAATAGGGAATTTTGGTTGATCTTGAGAAGGTGAGGGTCATTATATCTTTGGGAGAATAAAAAAATTCTTTGAGATCCCCTTGGATTCCATCTACCTTATATTTTCCCCCCTTTAATCAAAGTAATCTAAGATGGTTCTTTTCCACCAAACAATGGTAATCATAACCCTAACTTAACTAATTTCTGATGTACATCTTCTCTTATAATTTATTATGCTTTGGTTCTAGATTTGAGATAGGATTTCACTAAGGTGTGGTGAAGTGTATTTGGTATCAAGGGGATTCCTATTTTATTTCCTAGAGAAGATCAGGAGCGTTTTTCTTCACTCCTTTGAACAAATTTTTTATACTAGGAAGATGATGTTCTTCTTGATGATTTTTAGAGTATACCGATTTTGCTAATGATTGTTTAAGATATATTGTCTCAGAAATTTATGTTTTTACTCGAGATATACCTAATATGTGACTACCACTTTATTTTAAAATTGTTAATAAATATTAAAATATATTTTTAAAAAGTATGAAGGAGAAGTTGTATTGGGTATTTGGTATATGTTGAATTAAGTATTTTTCTAAGGAATTTCAATGGAATTGTGTGTGGTTCTTGGTTTCTTTATTACCTCCATTTTTTATTAATGTATATATATATATATATTGATTATTTAAAAGGGACATATTATTATGATCGTATGTATAATTATAATTTAAATTTTTACTTAGTTACTTTATTATAAAAATAATTTTGGTTAAGTGTATTACTAACTTTATCACATTCTTAATACTCAAAAAAATATTAACCTTGAATTAATATTTCTTGAATGATATGAATACTATTATTTATTAAGAATTTATTATTGAGTTATTTTCCATTAGAAAGTATGTAAAATAATTCCTTTTTATATCTAACTTCAATTAATCATAAGGTAATTAATGACACTTAACCTTTGGTTAAGAGGTTTCATCAGTGGGGATATGATGGCTAGGGTTAACAAATTAAAGAGATAATTTATCTTTCTTGAACTTGAAGGTGTACTTTTAAATAAACAATAATTATAAAGGGAATTTATATACATTATTTATTTTGATAATGGTATTTATAATTAATCTTCTATTATTGGTATTTAGTTTAGTTTGAGGGGATAACCTTTACATTCTAAAATACATTAATGATCTGTCATTATTAGAAATGTTCTTATTATCTTCCTCTTTATAATATTGGTTCTATTAAGTGGGTTGGTTGGATTGGATCTGCATCAAATTTATTCCTATTTCATAATCTATTATGGTGACTCTCATACATTGAATATTCTTCAAATCTATTTTGAATATTATTGGGTGAAATAATTTGATCAGTTCTGAGAATTGTCATTAGGTTCATTATTTTTTTTGGGTTAGAGTCTTAAACATTATAATGAATTCCCATAATACATTCTATTATAAAATTGTTAAGATAAGTTCTAGGGTCGGATATTTATTGTTAACTTCAATTATTACTTTAATTAATCATGAGGTTGGAATATTTGAGCATATTCCATATGGTTATTAACAGAAAAAAAATACTATTGTGGGTGGAACTTGGAATGATGATGGATAAATGGATTACAAAGATTAAAAAGTATATGTAAATAATAATATTTAATATTTTATGTAACACCTTTTTGAGGGATTGGTTTCTATAATGGGTAAGTATTATTTTAGGATAATTTTTTGGCTTTGATGATTATTTTACATTATCATAGTAAGAATGTGTAAGGGTGGTATGGATCGTTATTAAGTGGTTGGAATGTATGTTCCTTTAATAATTAAATATAAATATATTTAAAATGATAAACTTGACAAAACAATTGATTGGTCTTGGTATAGTTTATGTCTGTGGTTTGACATAATTTTTAAATTATTATACCATATTTCCATTAATATTATACATTTTTTATTCTGTATATTCTATGGGAACATGAACTAAATAGGGTTGAATGATAATTATCTAAAAGATATTTTTTATAAGATAAATATTCCTTAAATTATTTTCATAAAATTTATATTGTTTTGAAACATTGATTCATGTATTTCACAGTAACAAGCCTTTGTGGTTTATATGCTTTTCTTTATATTTGGATAGTTTACTTGGAATGAAATAATTGATAGATACATGAAAATACACATGATTGGATTGATATTAATATTATATTTATTTACTAAATTTCTTGGATTTATACTTTATCATGTTATATGTGATATATTGGCATTATTTAGTGAATTATGGGACATGACTAAATTTTTGGTATTGTTTTTTCATTATGTATATGATTATATTATTATTGTGTATGTAAAAAAGGATTATGCTTATAATATATATTTCATGATAAGGTACCACCATATTGATGGATAGGTTTATAAATGGGTTGATATCTAATTATCAAATCTTAATTATACTCATTTCCCCTTTCCCAACGAGATGAGTTGTAAGATTTCCCATACTCTAATATACACCATTCCCTTTTCCAAATGGGATGGGTATTATGACCTAACTCTATTCCAATGGGATGGGTATTGAACCCTAACTATATTCTAATGGGGTGGGTATAGAACCCTGAATCTATTATATACACTTTTCTCAAATTTTTAGCTAATCTCCAAGCATGTCATATAGGGTTAGACCCTCCTAGTATTTGGAGTGATATTTTGTGATTATTGTTGATGTGTGATTTATTTTTAATGTTATTTTACTATTAGTATGTGATTGTAACTGAGAAAATTTTTTGCATATTAAATATATAAATTTTTATAATCATTTGATACATATAATTGATCATTTTTGTTGTGTTTTGAGGAAACAATAATGGTGTCATACTAAGAATTTGCACTCACAACCTATGTGTTCCCTATGGAGGATATATAGCTTCTCATATTTCAATTCAGGCACTGAAAAGTTCATTATTACTTATTGATTACTTATAGATTTTCTATTTAGTTTTGTCACACTTGAATGGTCAGGATTCCACTTAGTATAGGAGTGAAGTAGTCCATCATTTAGATTGAGGGATGTTTATCACATTTCTCTAAGTGTCAAGTCTAGTGTCTGGAAATCTATTTGTACTTGTTTCTATTTATGGAAATTATTTTATAGGTATATATTTTATATTGTTTTTATTAATTATAAATTATATTTTGATGTATATATATAGATAGAGAATATTTATTTGTTTATTTAGATAAATTGATACCTCTAGAGTATCGATACAATTAATATTAACAGTGAAAATAATTTCCTATTTAAATTGCTAAGAATACTAGGAGGAGAAATTTTGGAAGCCTAACTTTCTATACACTGATGGGATGGTGGAGTAAAAATTACTAATTTTTTGAGAACTAGAAGTTAAAAAAATTATTATACAGTCTAAAGGTGTAACGAGAAGCTACCCTTGATCACCCGTCTTGGAGACAGTGTGGGAAATACAATATAAATACCCTAATGGTTATTAAGGAGGTCACATAAGAGTCATTTTTTGAGATATTTTGAAGTAGAAACTATTCATAAGATGGGAAAGTTGTGGAAGTGGAAGTATTTAAGAAAAATAAAGTATATATATTGTAATCAGATCAAGTGGACTTATCCCTATGAATATTAGTAGGTACTAATTATCAGAGTCACCAACTAGAACCAACTACAAATAGTGGGATATATCATTAAATAAATATTATCATACTACAAATTTTAATTATCTTGTATTTAATTTAATCAAATGAGTTTCAGAATCCCACCATAGATTAGGATAAAATTATAAACTATGTTAATTTGTTTTAATTATGTTCTCTTAGATCATTATCTTCTAATAGTTTTTGTCTATTTTTGTTCATAATTTATGAATTGTGGTGAAGTGACATGAGTGTGGTGTGTCTTTCAAGTTCTATACATCATCGTGTGGGTTCACATTCCAGCACTTTTTTTTCCACCCGGTATGTTCTAGTGGATATATTTTGGGATGGTTAGGTTATCCATGGATATAATAAGTGGTATTATAACATAGTTATAGTGTTTTGGATGATTATACCCTGGACAAGGTGTTTTAAAGCTCTATTTAGAAATATCATTTTATCCTCATACTTATAGGTTAATATCAATAAATTTTTATATATATATCTTATATGTTGAATATAAGTTATTGGGACTTCATAGTTTTCAGAGTAATGGAATTATAAGAAGTAATTCTTGGTGTGGATAATTTAAATGGAATGGATTTGGAGTTCTGGAGAATGCAGATGGAGGATTTTCTATTGTAGAAGGAATTTAATCTTTTATTAATGGGTAATAAGATAAAAGCGATGAATAATAAATAATGAGAGATACTAGATAAGAAATAACTTTCCTTTATTCAAATTTTATTATCTTGAAATTTGGCTTACAACATCTGGGAAGTAAACAATGCTTCATTACTTTTGAACACCCCCACTAACATCTATGATAAACTCCTAGAAATGAAAAATGTGCCCTTTCTAAAGTAGATATTTAGCACGAGGATGTCAAAATTGAATCATTTTTTCAATAATATTAATGATTTTATCCTTATAATAAGTTATTTGGATTTAGTGAAGGTGAACTTAGAAGAACTATAATAGACACTATTATTACTCTCATTTCTCCCTAAATCTTGGGATGTGATGGTCACTATTGTGAGTAACTAGAGTGGGAAGAATAACCTAGTGTTTTAGAATGCTAGGTATTTCATTCTAAATAATGAAATTAATTAAAAGTATATCCATATATATATATATATATATTATGGAATTTTTGATCTATAATAAAGAAGCATCAAAAGAAAGTTAAAGGAAGGAGAAGTCGAAATAGTGGGAGATCAGTGAAAGGTGGCTGCTTGTGTTGGAATTATGGGAATAAAGGTCAAATAAAGAAACAATAAAATGATCAAAAAGTGTATTCCAGATGATATTAATTCTAAATTAAGTTTCTGAATCCTATGTTGAAAGATATGAGAGGCTAAATTCTAAGTACTTCTAGTTTACTTGAGTTTTGGGTGATAGATTTTGGAGCTTTGTTTCACATAACATTTGAGATAACAAGTATAATGAACTATAATTTTTTAAGATTATATAAGTTATATATATAAGATAATAAATATCTATATATATTTGGTATGGGATATGTTTCCATAAAAAAAGTATCAGAATCTTGCTGAATCTACAAGGACTGCGACATATCCTAAGTTTAAGAAATATTTTAGTTTCTATCATACAATTAAACGACACTAGTTTCTATTCAAATTTCATGTATGAAGCATGGAAGATTATTTGTGGTTATATTTCTATAGAAAAATAAGTAAAGGATATAAATCTATACCTAATTAGAGTATCTAAAGTTGTGATGAATGTCATACAAGTAATTTTTGTGAAGTTATGGATTGACCATCAGGGCCACCATAGTGAGAAGGTGATGTAATTATTGGGTTCTAAAGAAATTATGAAGTTCTTAATCATATACAAAAAAACTTTTAGGAATAAATTCTTCGTAATTATTGGAATTTGTCCTTAAAAATGGAAGTAAATACACAAAATAATAGGAATTTAGAGTTGGTTCATACAAATGTATGAGGATCGACCCTGGTTCATTCTTATACAGGACCACTCTATTAAGAAACTTTCATCGATGATGTAACATGGAAAGTATGGATCTATTTTTACAAGAATAAGTCTGAGGTATTATGAATATTCATATTTTTTAGATTCATAGTGGAAAATAGACTCGATGTAAAGTAAAATTATTAACATCTAATAACAGTGAGGAGTATGAAAGTAGATAATTCTAGGGATTCTTCTAGAATAATGGAATATAGTTCAAGAAAACTATACCAGGTACTCCAGAACATAATGGGGTCATAGAAAAGATGAATCACAAATTGGTTAAAAACTAAAGGAGTATGATAATTCATATGGTATTCCCCATGGTATCTTAGGAAGAAGTGGTGAATTGTGTGGTATATATAATCAATAAAAGTCCTTCTCCAATGGGGAATGAAATTTCAAAAACTTTTTTTTCTAGAAGGAAATTAGATTCCACCTATATTAAAGTCTTCATTTCACTCATCTATGTATAATACAATTCCAAATAATTCTAAAATCTTTAGGCTAAGTCTCGAGCATGTTACTTTATTGGTTATGGAAATGAAGAGTTTTGTTTTCAGATCTAGGATAAAACCACTCAAAAGGTTTTCATAAGTTGGAATGTGGTTTTAAATATAGATATATTAGGGAACCAAGTGAACAAAGCTAATGAGATCAGATTATAATTAAAATTTGAGGTTAAACTGAATAGATATTTGGAACGTATGTATATTCTAGATAATCTAGGAAGCATGTCAATACCAAAAACACAAGACTATCCAAAGAAAGTTCTAGAAGGTAGTCAAGTTCTAATGGTGTTTCTAATTCCCAAAGCATTTGAGAACCCAAGGACTATGAATGATCAAAAAAAATATTTGGAAGATACAGTTCTAAAAGTTATAGTGTCTAAAGGAGAACAGTCATAGGGAAAGTTATAGATATCTACCAAAGTGATTCATCCATGGTAGAGGTACACAAGTAACTTGTACAAATTGATTCTAAAGTAAAATAGAGAGACTTATATTTAGGATGAGGTGAGAAGTTTGAATGACTCGAATTAGTGGGAGTTAGATATTTGGGATTAGATTAATTCCCTTAATGTTTCTAAAGCATGGGAGCTAATATAGAGACCACATATAAAGAAATTACTTTAAAATAATTAAATGTATTGGCTATTGGAATAAGAAAAGGGTGAGAAAAGGTATAAGAACAAGCTAATCATAAAAGGGTTTCAATAAATAAAAGGTGCGTATTTATCAAAGATATATTCACCGATATTTCAACATAAGACAATTCAAACAGTGTTAAGCATGGTTGCAATGGAAATAATTCATCTTTAGTAGTTGGATATGAAGACTGCATTCCAACATAGGGAATTATATGAGGAAATATACATGGGGTATCTTGTTGGTTTCATTGAGAACCAAAACTAGTACCTTGTGTGCAGAATCAAACAGAATATTTACATATTCAAATAGGCACCAAGGTAGTGGAATCATAATTTTAATTAATTTTGTTGTGAAAGTTCACAAGTTAACCGTTGAAGTTACCCAAAGGTGTTTCATGGTGGTAGTTTCATCATTTTACTCATTTATATTGATTATATACTTATTATAGGTTTGGTGAAGCAAAGGACAAATGAACACGACGATGAATTGTCCATCAATTTTGAGATAAAGGATATTAAGCCAAATAAATGGATCTTAGGGATAAGAATTTTGATAAACCTATGTTTCAGTACTTGATACTTAACTTAGGTAGATTACATCTAGAAGGTGATGGAGTGATTTAGCAAGGGTCAGGCATAACTAGTCACCACACCCCTATTTGGGCATTTCAATAAATGTAAGGAGAAGGAAGCATGAACATAATCTTAGTTATAGTACATTATGAAGGATCTATATGCATAATTTATCAAAATATTAATGTACACAACGGTTTGTAATCATACAAAAATTATGCAATCACTGGTTGTTGTTAACATAGTCATATCAAATTTAGGAAGAGAAAATTGGGAGGATGTGAAGTGGATTCTCTAGTATATAAAGGGTTATGAAGGCTTTTCACTTTACTTCAGAATGGATAATCCTTTTCAAGGTTTTGCATTCTTGTATTTTTGAGGATATGGAGATACTCATATGATAACCATTGGATACATGTTCAATTTTAGAGTGATGGAAATAATTTTTTATTGAATCTTCAATAAGTAGTTACACACTCAATAAAGGAATCGAGGTATATTGTATTAATAGAAGCTATGAGGGATTTGATCTGGTTGAAGGAGCTAATGAAATATCTCATAAAAAGGAAAGATTATGGGATGTTATTTTTTGATTCACAAAGTGTAACTCACTTCAAAAAAAAATACATCATTTGATTCTAGGATAAAGCATATTTAGATGAAGTATCACTTAAACTATATGTTTTTAGAAGAATAAGTGATGGATATATATAATATTTATGGGACTCAGATCCAGCAGATATACTGACAATGGTCTTGGTTTGTGAAGTGTTGGGGTGGTGTTGGAACTTGGTATGGATATGATATTTGGAGGTATGGTGGGGAAACCATTTAAATACAATTTAATATTCAATAGTGGAAGGAGGTCTATGTGCATTTATGGGGACTCAAGGATAAATCCTGATAACAAATCTCATATGGGATATTGTTAGGATCATCTATGAAAATCATTTTCCGAATCAGTTATTAAGACTATTGGATGGATAAATTCTAGAAGCCTAACTTCTGATGCATGGATGGGATTGTGGAGTGGTAGTGAAAGATATCTATATAACCAGAAGTTATATACTATATTATGTATTCTGAATGTGTAATAAAAAATTACCCTTGACCACTTGTATTGGAGATGGTGCAGGAAATTCTAAGGAAATTTCATAAGGATCATTAGAGAGGTCACATAAGATTCATTCTATGAGATCTTTGGAAGCATGAACTATTCACAGGATGGGTGAGTTATGGTATTGGTATGTCTTTAACAAAATACATGGATTCCCTTGTTAATTAGATCAAGTGGACTTGTCCTCATGAAGATCAGGGGGATATGATTACCAAAGGCATTGATTATCCCTTACTACAAATAGATAGATAAATCATTAGGTAAAAATTATCTTGAAAAACATTTTAATGATCTTTTATTTACATGAATAACAAGAGTTGAATTGTTCCCCTCATGTATTAAGATATAATTATGAACAATTTTAATTTATGTTTTTTATAACAACATAAATTTAGTTTTCCAATAATTAAATGATTTGTAGAAAATATTTCATTACATATATTTCCATGAACTTTTAGGTTTAGAGTTTTAGAGAAATAGGAAAAATAATTAACTAATATAACTTATATATTCCTTATATAGCATACAGATTTCCTCTATTATAGGATCTACTTAATCAAAAATATATCCTAAACATCTCCCATAAATACTCCACAAAATATACTCTTCTAGACATATCATACATATTAATCTCCTTTATAACAATGGGAAATGGAAACATAAGAAGGGGTGAACTTAGATGCTCAATAAATGAATAATCAGAGTAAAGCATGATGGAAAGTAATAAATATGATACAAGAGGCATATCATGATATTGTGAAAGAGATGGAACATATATAAATACATGGAATAATAGAATAAATAAGGTAACATCAAAATATCATGACATCATAGGAATATGGCTTCCAAATAAAACATGACTTCATAAGTATAATTCAATGATCACTACTAAGAAAACATAACATAGTGTTCCAAGATAATTTTTTGTGCACCATATATGGTATATCTTGAGATAGAAATATTACCCAATGCATTAGAGGGCCATATAATTCTGGTCCCACACATCACAAAAGGAAAATCATAAATTTATGTACCACGTGATTTCAATCATCATAATAACCAGTATATAGAAAATAAGTTTCACATCATTTTAAATGGTATTTAGTAATTAAACGTTCATAAACCCATAAATACTCATAATAAGATAAACCCATGGAAATTAAATGGGTATCCAATGATATTAAGAGACATTCTTGGTAAATACCATTCAATTAAGATAATGAAGTATATGGTATTTACACCATATAGATAAATATTATATGGTTATGTTAATAATTTTCTCAATAAATTGATTTATGGTCATCTAGGTGAACACCCTTCAATCAAAGAAATTACATATAGTGAATTCATAGAAGAAAGGAAATGGAACAAAAATCATATTAATAAGAAGTTTACGATTTATAAACAAAAAAGTAGTGAAGGATAAATTCTCTTATAAATATTTCTCATTAATACATATAAAAGAACACAGAAAAATAATTTAAGGATAAATGAAGAATAAATTCATAATAACATTAGTAACTCACTTTAAAACATAATAATAAATAACCTTTTTTGGTTTTTAAAAAGTAAAATTCAAAAAAATAATGGGAAAATAATTTACTTTATAAAAATCATGAGAACGTATAAAAGAATCCTCTCCATGAAAAAAGGAAATATGGAAGAAAAAATCCATTCAAGTAAAATGAGTTAAAAGGAATTTTCATATCTTATTTTTGTAAAAAAAGTCATATTAAGGAATAATCAAGTGGATTTAGTAAATCATTTTCAAAAATAGGTCACGAAATTTTTTTAAGACATTATTTCAAAAGATAATAACTGATAAATTCATCTTAATAAATGTAAATAAGTTGAAATATAAAGTATAAGATAAAATATAAGTATGTAAAATGACTATTTTAGAAAATAATGTTTTTATTGAAACCTACATGGACAAAATGAGTAATAGATTTTCCTTTAGATAATATGTAAATAGAAATATAAAGATCATGAGAGATAAAAAATATTGTGATTTCCATACATGAAATTGGAACATTGGTAAGAATTAAAAAATATGGATATAGAGAAAAAGAATCCAATGAAAAGGTTGAGAATTATTCTTAACAATGTTTTATTTTAAAATATAATGAAATCAACCAAAAAATAATATTTTGATGTAAATAAAAAATTTATCCAAAGAAAAATAGTAAATAAATTTTAGATTATAGAAATTTTGGAATAAAAGAAACATAAAATAGTATAGCCAAAAAATATGGTTCATGACCCAATGAAAAGAAATTAAGTCATCCAAAAACCCTTACAGATTTTTTAATATTTGGAATAAAACCCATGAAATAAACAACTTGAAATTGATTTATAAATACCTTAAAATTCCTAAAAAAATATGACAAAAATACATCAATTTAGATGAATACAGCATACAAAAGGAAACAGGTGCTTAATATTACATAAGTCTCAAAGAATCAAAGTTGAGATGAGAAAAACCTTACCTTGGGTACTGATTAACTCCGCATTTGTGATTAACTTCCGGAGGAGTCAAATTATTTTTATTAAAAACCTTTATAAGAAACCTTTTCATATACATTTATTTTCATATCATTTATTTATTAACATGTGTTATTTATTTACTAAATAGTTTTTTTATGTTGGTTACTTAAGTTGGTTTTGTCAATTTCTCTGAAACTACCTCGATATATTGATTGTTGTCAGATGTGTTATAAAATAGCTTCATAATATTGACAAATTTATTTTTTTATGTATTTTATTATTCTATTATCACAAAATTTATATAATTACCAAGGTTTTCCCAAAATGGACTCAATTTAAGAAAGGTGCGTGGATATGTTCATTTAATAAGGTTAAATTTATTATAACCATTTGTTGTTAATATCACTTATAGAATGTCCAATATTATCATTCCATAAAATTAATATTTTAAAAAATATCATTCTTATAACTTAATTATATTTTTACAGTACTCAATATTATGTGGTGATGGAAAATAAAATACATCATTTATGTTGAGAAGGTAGTATGCACATACACATGGGAGACACTTTCATTTTACATGGAATGGGAGGGGTAAAAAATAAAATATTTTATCATTTTTGAATCATAATATTATTTTAAATATAATATTTTTTAATTAAATAACCTTTTTGAACCATCCATGTAGGGTGGTGGTGAAAAATAGAACACATCATTCATGGAGGTAGTAGTCCACACGTACGCTTGTCGATATCTTCATATATCAAATGGTTTTGGAGGAAGGTAGAAAATGGATATTCCATTAGTATAATAACATTTTAGAATTTTAATTATATATTTTTTATCATACTTTAATGGATTGAATATATTTTGGGGGTAGAAAAATAAACGAATTAACATATCTTAGTTAAGAACATTACCTCTCCCTTAGGTAACACCATATAGCTCCTTCGTTTGGTCTTTTGACAAGAAAAATGTAACAAAATAGTTTTTTTAAATATATATAATTGATTTAAGAAATAATTTAATAATCCATAAAACTATAGTTTATAATGTTGTACTAAAAATTAATATTTTATTTATCATGATAATTTATGTTTAAATATATATGTGTAATATAAATATGTTAAAATATATATGTTATATATATATATGTTAAAAAATTATATTCTTTCATTATTATAAGAAATTTAGTATGATATATGATACATACTATAATACAAAAACAATTTTAGATGATAATGTAAATAATTAAATCCTAAGTAATTTCTTAGGAACCCATGAATATTACATTAATAAAATAAATTCTTATCCATTAATAAAACATTTTCTTCAACTTTGTACCCTTAAAATTTAGGCATTGTTTGAAAAAAAATGGTTAAATCTAGATAAGTTATTTTTAGGAATGTTTTTTATCCATGTATTTTATTTTCTCTCTTAATTTTTCATATTATTTGGCTATGTATTGAAGATGCGATGGTCGAATCTTTATAAAAAACAATTCTATCTGGACAGACTTTCTAGATTCAATGTACCAAATTTCTATGCATTTTTTGATACCTTAATGATAGAATATTAAAATGTGGTCTTCTATGTACCTTTTCCCCTCTATATTTTTCATACAAAATCAAATTTTCATCCTCTTAAATAATTTATTGTATTATTTATGGTCAAATCATTGATGGAAATATTTCCATCCTTGAAGATTCATTGAATTGGGATGAATTGATTTACATACACTGTTTCCCATGACACATTTTGAACCATTTATTCCTCTAGTTGGATAAAATGATTAAAATAAATTCATATAGAATATTTAAAAATTTCAAGACAAAATAATAAATAAAAAAATGTTATAACCAAATTTTTGTTGTGGGACCCATCCAATCTTATTCACATCAATGTGGACTTCATGGCCACTTATTTCCCCTCAAAATGTGGATTCATATTTCACTGTCTAGATGAAAAAAAAAATTATATCTTAGTATATAATTCTCATAAAAATTAAAATATAGTAGAAATAAAATTTTAGAATAAAATACTGAAGTACAATTGAAAGGGAAAAACTTTATTTCCCATGAAATTTTCAAATTTATTTAATCATTATTCTTGATAAATTTTTATTTAAAAAATAACATAATATTAAATCGTTTATTAATGTATTAGATGAATTTAACTATCCCTAACAACATTAATTTTAAACATAATAATTGAAATTAATTCCACCCATAATTATTTGCACTTAAATGAAAAATAATTATTATTTAAACCCTTAACTCCACCTCTCCTCAAGTATAAATACTCACCACCTATTCTCATTATCACACACCCAATTTTAATTTATCTCATAATATAACTCCCAAGGTGTCTCTTATCTTTCTCTCTATAATATTGAGGATATTTGTTGGTATGAAAGTTGTCCTCTCCATGATTCAGTATGTTACCCTTCAAGGTAACAGCATTTCTTTTAAAAATACAGTTTTAAAGTTTCTCTAAAAACTCTCTTCTTCTTCTAGGTCCATGTTTTTTTTAAAATATATCTTATTAATTTTTTTATATGGAAATAAATTAATTTTGAAGGAAATTTTAGGTTTATTTTTACTTTACTTAAAAGGTTTTCAAAATAAATCTTTTTAAGTAATGTTTTGACTCTTTTTAGAGAAGACAAAAAATAATGTTCTATTTTAACATATATGGAATCAATATATTTTCCCATCACCAAAGCCATTATTTTATGTTTATCTTCCTTTATAATATTTCATGTTTTTTTCAAATAAAACACCTCTTTCCCTTTTTATGGTTATTTTGGTAATAAAAATGCATTTTTAAAAGAAAAAAGGTATTTTTATATTTAAAAGTGTTTTTCATGCATGTTTAAAATATTTTTTCAAAGGTTTTATAATAAAAAGTGCAATAATAAAATTTTTATTCATGATATGGTTCTTGAGAATTATATATGATAAATAAGTGTGCTTGATATGGCTTATTTGATAGTTTAGGCCTCATTATAGATCATATGTGAGCCCGATATAGATTATATTAAGGGTGATCCCCAATATAGCTCTCCAAGAATTAGGTAAATAATTAATCTATAGATACGGAATTTTCATGATACCTTGGAATAATTCCTTGGTAATTTTTTATGATACCTTAGTGAATAAACTGGGTAATGTGAAGGGTGTTCCCAGATAGCACTCTAATGCATTAGGTAAATAATTAATCTCTATAGATGGAATATTCATGATACCTTATCATCATGACTTGGTAATGTTTTATAATTCCTTGTTAATAAACCTGGTAATATGAATGGTGCACTTATATTGCACTCTAATTTATGGGGTAAATAATTAATCTCTAGAGACATAATTTTCATGATACCTTGAAATCATGCCTTGGTAATGTTTTATAATACATTGGTGAATAGCCTTGCTAATATGAAGGGTGTTCCCAAATAGTGCTCAAATTCATTGGGTAAAGAATAAATCTCTAGATATGACATGTTCATGATACCCTAGCAGCATTCCTTGGTAATTATTTATGATACATTGGTCAAAAGCCTTGGAAATATATTTTAAAAAACCATAGTGATGAGATTTGGTGATATGTTTATTAATGTATATTGTTTATATTTTAGATACATTTTCATGCTATGTATTGAGTAATTATAATTATTCTCTCATAATATTCCTTTTGTTTAATCCAGGATGATCCTTCATGTTCTATTTATTTTGTTTTTTCCCTATTGTAATTTATTATCACCTAGTTCTTTTGATGTATATCCCAAGGAAATCACTTGTAGTTAGGTGAAAAGGGAAAAAATAGAATAGGGTTATTTCTAAAGGATTAGATAATGTTTATGTTTTCTTTTTGTAATTCATGTTTTATGTATTTGTTATCCAAGATACGAAACCATAAAATATCCTTTGAAGTTATTAATGTAATATTTTTTAAGGGATTATGTTAGAAGTAATGTATTAAAAATATGGGTCATCTTAGATGGTATCAAAGGATGGTTTAGTAATTTATGAAAACTAGGACTAGAAAAAATTATTAAAAAACCTTATGTATGAGTCAAAATATAGAAAACATCTAGGAATTTTAGTGAATTATTAAGTGAGTGGTTTACAATAAACTACATGCATATCTAGATACTACAAGTGGATGTGGCTCTGGAACAGTTGTACCTAGAAGTAATAGGCCCAAAAAGTGTGTATTGGGCTAGACTTGATTGTTACCCAGTGCATGACAATGGGCCTTACTGCATGCCTAGTTTGAAAATCACAGGGTATTTTCTTTTTTGAATCACATACTTTTACAAACCATTATGAAGGATATATAGATAATGTAATCCTTTTAATAAGATTAAAGTATATCATCATAGAAGAATGATATTTGAAACTTTTATCATTAATATTTTATTTAGAATTATTATTATAAGATTCCCAATAAGTAACAAATTTGAAGGATGAAATTTATTTAAGGACAGAAGAATTTAACGACCTATTTTTTTCAAATATATTTATAATTGATTTTAGAAATAATATAATTATGCATAAAAAATATATTTTATAAGGTTTTACTAAAAATTAATATTTTATTTATCATGATAATTTATGTTTGAATATATATATATAAATATGTTAAAATATATATGTTATATATATATTAAAAAAATTGTTATTTTTTATTCTAAGTAATGTAGTATAATATAAGATACATAATATAATACAAAAAATTATATGATATAAATTAATTAAGTCATAAGTAATTTATTATAAACAAATGAGTATTACATTAATAAAATTAATTACTAATCATTAATGAAACATTTTATTAAATTATTTACTACTATTTTTACATGTTTTTTGGAAAATTAAATTATTTAATATAGATAAACTGTTATTAGGAAAGTTTTTCTTCCAGGTATTCTATTTTTTATCTAAAAATTTAATCTTATTTTTTCATGTATTAAAGAAGTTGGGGATAAATTATTATATAAAATAATTTTATCCAGAAAAATTTTCCAGATTTAATGTACCAAATTTCCACACATTTCTGGATACCTTAATGACATCATATTGGAATTTTTTTCAGTTTACTTTCGACACTATGTATTTTTCATCAACCATCAAAATTTTATTCTATTACACAATGTTTTTAAAGAGTTATGTTTGAATCGTTTATAAAAATATATCCATTTGAAAAATTCATTGAATATGGATGCATTGAATTCAAACGTGATCTTGACCATGATAATGTTCGAACCAGATATTCTTACTATTGAATTAAATGATCAAAATAAATTCAACAAATATATTTTAAACTTATATTCCAATAAAATAAGAGGAAAAATTTTATGACTGAATTTCTAAGGTGGGAACCACCAAGTCATATGCACATTATCCGTGACTTTATATCCACTTATCACAGAAAAATATGTATATATAGCTTTCATTATCAAAATGAAAAATGTAAATATATTAGTATATAATCCACAAATAAATTAAAATATTTCCAGAATAAAATTTTAGATAAAAATTACTAAATTGAAATTGAAAGGAAAAAACTAGATTTCCCATGAAATTATCAAATTTATTAATCATTATTCTTGATCAAAATTTATTTAAGAAATAATATAAAATTAAATGGGTGGTTGATGTATTGTATGAATTTAACCAGCCTTGAAAATATTAATTTTCAACAAAAAATTTTAGAAATAATTCCACCCAAAAATTTTTGGCCTTAATGGAAAAATAATTATTATTTAAACCCTTAACACCACCCCTTCACAAGTATAAATACCCACCCACTCTTCTTATTCGACCATGCAAAATTCCATGTTCCCCCATCATATACCTCCTAAGTAGTATCTTCCATTTCTCTCTATTAAATCTTAAATATTTTTTTTGGTCCAAAGGTTTTCATCTCCAAGATTTAGTGTGTAACTCTTTGAGATAAGGTTATTTCTTTTAAAAATTTTAAGAACCCAGTTTTTGTTGAGGAAGAATTTGGAATATTGTTGATGATATTCCAGAGAAGCACCTTCTGATGGCGTGCTATTCCGAGCCCCGGTGTGGCCAGAATTAAATTTTCAGTGCGTTCACACTCGAAACGCCAAATGAATGCAATAACACCTAAATGGTGATTCTGATCAGAGATCCGAGTGTACGGATGGGTCCGGAATGGGGTGTTTACCCTAGGAAAAACATAAAACTTTTCGGCGCAGGACGTTTGGACCCCTCGCTTGATTTCGGAACGTTAAACGAATAAATTAATTAATTAATTAATTCGTTTAATGTTTTAATGCAGGTATCTCTTAAACGGTGGCTCGTATTGGAAAACTGAGGGCACCGTTGAGTTCAGAGCATGCCTTTTACCCTTGGAGGGGTGTAAGTTTCGCGGGCGCGGGCCGTTTGTGAAAAATCGCCCGAGGGGCGTTTTCGTAATTTGGCGGCCTCGGGCGCTAAGTTTAATAACTTTTGATCGGGGCCTCGGATTAAAATTCTGAGACCACAGTTGTGCTCAGGAGGTCTTGTTTACCCTAGGGGAACCCTCATTTTTGTCTGCATCGGTAGCGAAGTCGGGGGCGTGCGGGGCGGGGGGTTTAAGTGTTTTCTACAACGCACCCCCCACCCTCTTCTTCTTCTGGGCAGCGGCAGGCGGCAGCTCCCTCCCTCTCCTACTCCACTCTGGCAAGACAGCTGCGGCGAGGCACGATAGTGCCAATGAGCCACCGGCGAAGCTTCGGGCTACGCCCATGAAAGTAGGATGTTGTGTTTTGTATTTCCATTCCCGTACTTAACTTCAAACGCGAATTTGCATCTAGAATTGCTGCCGGATCTTCGATCCAAGCCCATAATTGTGTAGATCTTGTATTGAGCTTTCTAGAATGCTATCTGTCTCGATTTTTCGACCAACAGATCGTTTCTCGTGGTCCTCTGAAGTTTTTCGGCCACAAGACCGGATTCCGGCGGCCGGCAGGAGGTCTGGCGGATGGCGGCGCGGCGGAAGGAGGACGGCCATCCGGCCGGGCAGTGCCTCGCCGGTGCGGGCGAGGAGGGGTCGCGGTGTGCGACCCCGGCAGCAGACCGAGTATAGTATCCCGCCTTTTTATAACATAAACTTTCATTTCATTACACAAAACTGAGGATCTTTAAGGTTTAGTGTCTTGGAAAATAGGAACCTAATACATGAAAACAACATAAAACATTCCTCTTAAAAACTTGAAAGGCTTCTCCTTATGTTCATCCTAGGTTCATTACTGCATCTCATAACCTGGGGACATACATCAAAAGAAAGGGTGAGCAAAAGGCCCAGTAAGGGAAACAAGATGAACATTTTACATGTGAACTTGAGATACTTCAATAAGGACATGAAAAGAACTTTAAGGCATGAGAAAGAAATCATGAGGCATTTCATAATAAAAATAACATTTTTCATAACTTGAAGGTGTGGCTGCAACATTTAATATTGACAATCATTTCGTTTCACCAAGGTCCATCCCCAAGGTGTCATTAGAAATTACCAAGGTTATTCACCAAGGCGTCGTTAAAAAAATGGTCATCTCTAGAGATTAAGTCTTTACCCAATGCATTGGAGCGCTATCAGGGCGCACCCTTAAATTTGCCTTTATTATCATGTGAGCCACATATATCATCATCAAACATTTCATAAATAACCCATGTAGCACAAAATAAATGGGTTTCATTTCGTAATCATAACGTTTTAAAAACTGCTTTAAAGACATGATCTTTACATCACTTTAAAACCCACAGAAAAGGAAGGTGGGTCTCATGTATGTAAATCCCAGAATTTAAAATAGACATTTTGGTATATATGTGAATACCCCTTTATAAGAAAGAGCTTTTAGTATTCACTTAATAATATAAAAGAACTTTAGAAAAAGAGAGAGACATTTTGAGACGGAAATTCTGCAGCATAACGGCTATGTTACGAGGTTTTAGAAGACATTAAAAAGAGAGGGAAAATGGTTCAAACATTCAGAAATGACCCATAAAACAGTAGATGGACAGAATAAGAAGGATATATTATCATGGTAATGAAATTTCAATGACATACCATTTGAAATGAAAAACATGGAAGGAAGACAAAAATTAGATTTCTCTTATGAAATTTCGGCAGCCTAACGGCGTTACTTAAACTTCAAACAAACTGAATTGAAGAGATCAAATGGGGTCTCTCATCATATGAACATAATATTCCAGTATGATAGATATAGAGATCATACCCAAACATAACAAAAAGGAACTTGAAATAATTGACATGAAAGTAGAACTTCAAAATGAGAAGGGTGAAGAACCACTTAAAAATTCGGCAGCCTAACGGCGCCACTTAAAACTTCAAAATACTGAATTGAAGAGATCAAATGGGTTCTCTCATCATATGAACATAAGATTCCAGTATGATAGATATAGAGATCATACCCCAACATAACAAAAAGTAACTTTAAATAAGTGACATGAAAGTAGAACTTCAAAAGGAGAAGGGTGAAGAACCACTTAAAAATTCGGCAGCCTAACGGCGCCACTTAAAACTTCAAAATACTGAATTGAAGAGATCAAATGGGGTCTCTCATCATATGAACATAAAAGATCATTATGATAAATTTATAGATCATACCCCAACATAATAAAAAGGATCTTGAAATACTTTACATGAAAATCGATCTTGAAAAATGAGAAGGGAGAAAGAATTCGTTACAAAAATTTCGGCAGCATAACGGCGCCACTTAAAACTTCATAAAATGAAATAATGAGAGTAAGAGGGGATCTCTCATTATATGAACATGAAAAGGGCAGTAAGAGGAGTATAAAAGAACATCCTCCAACATAAGAACATGGAGCATAAAAGGAATGACATAAAAGAGATTACTTGAAATGAAAGAGAGAGGTCGGATCCCTTACCTTAAAACGTAACTCTTAAAACTCAATGTTTTGGACCTTGAGGGCTTGGGGGCACCTTGGGAGGACTCCTTGGGAGGTAATGAGACCATAACTTCGTTGGGGAAGAGTGGGGAGTCGAATGGATGAGAGGAGGGCTTGATATTTATAGGGAAAGTGAGGGGATAAGGCATTAATGGCCAAAGGACACCTCACATGTGCTTTTCTCAAACCCATGTGCTCTCCCTTGACATTTATCATGGAGTTAGGCCACATGGGGCCCCCAAAACAATAATTCATCACCCTTGTCCGGCCAACCCTTAAAATAACTCATGAAATCATCATGAAACAGCTATGATGTCATTAAACATACCGAAACCCTAAAACTGCATTTTTACTATTCACTGAAAATTCAACTTTCTCGGAAAGATCCCAAAATTTCACCATAATCAAATATCAACGCTCTGATTACAAATATGAACTCCATTTTATAAAAATAATTTTCTAAATATTTTTAATTTAATTTTTAAATAAAACACTATTCACCGAAAATTCGTTTTTTCAGAAAAAACCCCAAAAATTACCATAGCATAATATCGGTGCTCTGAGTTCAAAAATGAAATCTATTTTATAAAAATAATTTTCTAAATATTTTTAATTAAATTTTTAATTAAAAAACACTATTCACCTGAAAAAAACTAATACTTGAATAATAATTTATGAAACCATTATTTAACCATTTTATTGAATCACATTACTTAATCAAGGTGCCTAGATTATTTTAAAACTTTCTTTAAGTTAGATTACTAATCCATTTGGTCATATTACTAATCCTAATCATAAAATCACTATTCATAATTTACTATTCATCAAAAATCAAGTTGATCTTATTAGACTCCAAATTTCGTACTGAACATAATTGTAGAAGACCATTTTTTGAAAATCATTACACATTTTAAGTTATTTAAGGTTTACATAAACATTTTTTTCAAAATATTCTTTTGAAAATTCATCAAAAATATGCATACTTTTTTCATCCGGTCGTTTGAAAATTCATAAACTTCATCATAAGCAGAAATCCCAATTTTTATTTAAAACAAGGATTACACAAGGCAGTTACGGTCTCGTTACATAGCCTCTTATAATACCAGCATAGGACCTAAGAGTAAGGTGTGCTAGGGTGATAGAATCTTGGGGCGGCTCGGTCAACATTGCCCGAGTAGTAATTTCTATCAGTTTGAACTTCTCGCGAAGGAAATTCCGTTCTAGCTTCACATGATGAAGTTCGGATTGGGTTTGGTCCAGAGCAAAGCCCAATGGTGCTACCTCCTTCCCAAGCTCTGTTAGATGGGCTTCGATCGGTCCAAGACTACTAGGTGAGGCCATCGAATCTTCTTTCTATAATAATCAACCAAGATTACTTATATATAGAGACAATAATCAAAACATTTTGTTCACAGCGGTCATATTGACCGATGGACATATAACAGTCAAAACCCAATGGTCTCATTCTAATTATAATCATGTTTATCAAATAAAACATTTTTTGAGTATAAAAATAACACATAAAATTAGGAAACAATATTTATTTAAAATTTCGGGTCGTTAAAATCTTCCCCCTTAAGAAATTGCGTCCTCGCAATTTTTTTAAAATTGGGTTTTGAAATTTCATTGAAAGTCCCACATCGGAAAAGGAGTCAGTAAAACTATTACTTTAAAAGAAAGAAAGGGAAGTACAAAGGTCACCCGAGTTAACCAACACTAGGGTTCCATGTAAGAAAACATGGACATGGAGGAGAAAACAAAGGGTCAAGTTCTGAGGGAGAGTGATAGAGAACATGATTAGGAGAAAGTTAACCATGAGAAAATCCCAAACTTATGATGTGTTTAAATGGTCTTTGATTACCTAGTAGGAAACGTAAACCAACAACGTTTTTGTTTTACGTTCCTTTTCATAATTTTGAGGAATTCATTTACAACATAGAACAAAAACATAAGGAAATATACTTATCTTCATGTAGAGTTTCATCCTTTAATAAGTTTCTACCCAAAACTAATCTTTTCTCCAAATTATGAGCATTCAAAACTACTTGGTCTCATCAAAACACAAGAATCATCTTCATAATCCACAAAAGATTAACTATCTATTTCTTCTATCTTTAAACATTATCCCAAAAACAGAAAGGGTAAGGTAAAACAACTCTTAAAAAAGAAATAATCCCATAGGAATGGAAACTACTTTTAAATCTTCAAAGTTCCATGGTACTACCCAAAGTTCATCATAGTCCATTCCATAAATAACTGTCCTTAAAAATCCTCAAAATAAACCAAACTAAGATTGAATCCCAAATACAAGAAGGATTTGATAACATAGTCTTCCAAGGTAAACTTTATCATTCATCTCCAAACAACATCAACCACTCCTAACATATTATAAAAAAAGTAACTAACCTACACATATTTACCCCAAGATAGGTTAATAATTTCCATAAGTAACCTAAATTACTATAATTCCACCTTAAATTCATCAATTCTTCAAAATATAAGTCAACCCTACTCTTCAAAGAAAATACCGTAGTAGTCTATTTACCTCGATCATATAGGGTCCCCAAAATAGTGAACATCTTCCAAAATAATAATCAGCTTTTAATCCCCTAATCATCTCTTTCATATTAATATGGAAATCGTTTCATTTCCTATCACATTGGTTATTGGGACATGTTCTTCCATCTCCCACCATTAACTAAGAAGAGAAATTATAATTAGAGGCTTAAATACTTAACCAATAATCATGAAAAGGAGCTTAAATCATATAAGGATAACTTGTAGAAGAAAAGTATACCCTAACTTGTGATCCCCTAGGTTCCAATCTAGGTTATCCATGATCATATATTCTTATGTGAATCTTTATTTTATTTTATCTTTGTTCCTTTAGTAATGGTTCATACTAAGCTTATGAATTTACCAAAGCATATCCCCCGGGAGTGTCGTAACCAAGAGTGCAGCAAGGCCCGTTGTCGTGTACCAGTTCCCGTTTGAGTCTAGCTCAAAGCGGTGTTTTCGGGTTTTACCCCTATGTACATCTGTGCCAGAGCCACCTCTACCTGCTCGTATCCAGACAGGGATGTATTTGCTTGGCAACCCCTTACTCAATACTCACCAAAATACCAGGAAGATTTCCTATATTTAAACTTTTCTATAGGGTTCTTCCTAAAGTTTTTATATCCTAATTTCCACAAATAACTAAACCATCCTTTGATACCAACTATAGCATCCCGCCTTTTTATAACATAAACTTTCATTTCATTACACAAAACTGAGGATCTTTAAGGTTTAGTGTCTTGGAAACTAGGAACCTAATACATGAAAACAACATAAAACATTCCTCTTAAACACTTGAAAGGCTTCTCCTTATGTTCATCCTAGGTTCATTACTGCATCTCATAACCTGGGGACATACATCAAAAGAAAGGGTGAGAAAAAGGCCCAGTAAGGGAAACAAGATGAACATTTTACATGTGAACTTGAGATACTTCAATAAGGACATGAAAAGAACTTTAAGGCATGAGAAAGAAATCATGAGGCATTTCATAATAAAAATAACATTTTTCATAACTTGAATATGTGGCTGCAACATTTAATATTGACAATCGTTTTGTTTCGCCAAGGTCCATCCCCAAGGTGTCATTAAAAATTACCAAGGTTATTCACCAAGGCGTCGTTAAAAAAATGGTCATCTCTAGAGATTAAGTCTTTACCCAATGCATTGGAGCGCTATCAGGGCGCACCCTTAAATTTGACTTTATTATCATGTGAGCCACATATATCATCATCAAACATTTCATAAAGAACCCATGTAGCACAAAATAAATGGGTTTCATTTCGTAATCATAACGTTTTAAAAACTGCTTTAAAGACATGGTCTTTACATCACTTTAAAACCCCCAGAAAAGGAAGGTGAGTCTCATGTATGTAAATCCCAGAATTTAAAATAGAAATTTTGGTATATATTTGAATACCCATTTATAAGAAAGAGCTTTGAGTATTCACTTAATAATATAAAAGAACTTTAGAAAAAGAGAGAGACATTTTGAGACGGAAATTCTGCAGCATAACGGCTATGTTACGAGGTTTTAGAAGACATTAAAAAGAGAGGGAAAATGGGTCAAACATTCATAAATGACCCATAAAACAGTAGATGGACAGAATAAGAAGGATACATGATCATGGTAATGAAATTTCAATGACATACCATTTGAAATGAAAAACATGGAAGGAAGACAAAAATTAGATTTCTCTTATGAAAGTTCGGCAGCCTAACGGCGTTACTTAAACTTCAAACAAACTGAATTGAAGAGATCAAATGGGTTCTCTCATCATATGAACATAATATTCCAGTATGATAGATATAGAGATCATACCCCAACATAACAAAAAGGAACTTGAAATAATTGACATGAAAGTAGAACTTCAAAATGAGAAGGGTGAAGAACCACTTAAAAATTCGGCAGCCTAACGGCGCCACTTAAAACTTCAAAAAACTGAATTGAAGAGATCAAATGGGTTCTCTCATCATATGAACATAAGATTCCAGTATGATAGATATAGAGATCATACCCCAACATAACAAAAAGTAACTTTAAATAAGTGACATGAAAGTAGAACTTCAAAAGGAGAAGGGTGAAGAACCACTTAAAAATTCGGCAGCCTAACGGCGCCACTTAAAACTTCAAAATACTGAATTGAAGAGATCAAATGGGGTCTCTCATCATATGAACATAAAAGATCATTATGATAAATTTATAGATCATACCCCAACATAATAAAAAGGATCTTGAAATACTTTACATGAAAATCGATCTTGAAAAATGAGAAGGGAGAAAGAATTCGTTACAAAAATTTCGGCAGCATAACGGCGCCACTTAAAACTTCATAAAATGAAATAATGAGAGTAAGAGGGGATCTCTCATTATATGAACATGAAAAGGGCAGTAAGAGGAGTATAAAAGAACATCCTCCAACATAAGAACATGGAGCATAAAAGGAATGACATAAAAGAGATTACTTGAAATGAAAGAGAGAGGTCGGATCCCTTACCTTAAAACGTAACTCTTAAAACTCAATGTTTTGGACCTTGAGGGCTTGGGGGCACCTTGGGAGGACTCCTTGGGAGGTAATGAGACCATAACTTCGTTGGGGAAGAGTGGGGAGTCGAATGGATGAGAGGAGGGCTTGATATTTATAGGGAAAGTGAGGGGATAAGGCATTAATGGCCAAAGGACACCTCACATGTGCTTTTCTCAAACCCATGTGCTCTCCCTTGACATTTATCATGGAGTTAGGCCACATGGGGCCCCCAAAACAATAATTCATCACCCTTGTCCGGCCAACCCTTAAAATAACTCATGAAATCATCATGAAACAGCTATGATGTCATTAAACATACCGAAACCCTAAAACTGCATTTTTACTATTCACTGAAAATTCAACTTTCTCAGAAAGATCCCAAAATTTCACCATAATAAAATATCAACGCTGTGATTACAAATATGAACTCCATTTTATAAAACTAATTTTCTAAATATTTTTAATTTAATTTTTAAATAAAACACTATTCACTGAAAATTCGTTTTTTCAGAAAAAACCCCAAAAATTACCATAGCATAATATCGGTGCTCTGAGTTCAAAAATGAAATCTGTTTTATAAAAATAATTTTCTAAATATTTTTAATTAAATTTTTAATTAAAAAACACTATTCACCTGAAAAAAACTAATACTTGAATAATAATTTATGAAACCATTATTTAACCATTTTATTGAATCACGTTACTTAATCAAGGTGCCTAGATTATTTTAAAACTTTCTTTAAGTTAGATTACTAATCCATTTGGTCATATTACTAATCCTAATCATAAAATCACTATTCATAATTTACTATTCATCAAAAATCAAGTTGATCTTATTAGACTCCAAATTTCGTACTGAACATAATTGTAGAAGACCATTTTTTGAAAATCATTACACATTTTAAGTTATTTAAGGTTTACATAAACATTTTTTTCAAAATATTCTTTTGAAAATTCATCAAAAATATGCATACTTTTTTCATCCGGTCGTTTGAAAATTCATAAACTTCATCATAAGCAGAAATCCCAATTTTTATTTAAAACAAGGATTACACAAGGCAGTTACGGTCTCGTTTCATAGCCCCTTATAATACCAGCATAGGACCTAAGAGTAAGGTGTGCTAGGGTGATAGAATCTTGGGGCGGCTCGGTCAACATTGCCCGAGTAGTAATTTCTATCAGTTTGAACTTCTCGCGAAGGCAATTCTGTTCTAGCTTCACATGATGAAGTTCGGCTTGGGTTTGGTTCAGAGCAAAGCCCAATGGTGCTACCTCCTTCCCAAGCTCTGTTAGATGGGCTTCGATCGGTCCAAGACTACTAGGTGAGGCCATCGAATCTTCTTTCTATAATAATCAACCAAGATTACTTATATATAGAGACAATAATCAAAACATTTTGTTCACAGCGGTCATATTGACCGATGGTCATATAATAGTCAAAACCCAATGGTCTCATTCTAATTATAATCATGTTTATCAAATAAAACATTTTTTGAGTATAAAAATAACACATAAAATTAGGAAAAAATATTTATTTAAAATTTCGGGTCGTTACACCGAGACCCGCCACAGGCGGGTCTCCGCGTAAAAAGAAAGAAAGAAAGAAAGACCGGCCATGTCGGCCGATCGGTGGAGGAGGCGCTCGCGCGGTGCGCGTGTGAGGCAGCCTCGCGAGTAGAGGTCGGCCGCGGTGCGGTGGCCCGAGGGTTCGGCTGGGCCCAACCCAGGCGGCTGGGCTGCGGTCCCAGCGGGCCGGCCCGAGCAGGGCGGACCGGCCGGACCGGGCCGGTCCGGCCCAAGGGGATTCTCCCCTTCTATTTTGGATGCCCGTAACTTTTGCTACGGACGTCCGTTTTGTGCACCATCTGCGGCGGCGCGGACCTGACGCAGAGGCGTAATTTTTGAGATGGTTTTGGTAATTTTTAATTCCAGAAACAAGAGGCCTCAGTGGAACGACACGTGCGTCGAGGGGATTGTCATTTTTTCGGGGGGAACTTGTTTTGGACGGCGCAGACACATCCGACGTCCGTTTTGAGCGTCGTCTGTGGCGTTGGAACCCTAACATTGAGGTGGAGCTTTCCAGGGTAGTTTCAGGCATTGAGGTCGAAGTTGAGGCATGGGCCCCATGGCCCGTCTTTTGAGTTGCGCGCAACGTTTAGAAACTTTTTCATCGGGCATCCGTTCAGGGCGAGTGAGTAGTTGTTTTTGGGTGTTTCTCCGAGGAGATTGCAATAGTGCAATCAGCCCGCTTTAATTCCGCACGGTGATGCGGGGCCCATGAGGGTCGTTTTTCCATTGACGGTGATCTTCCAGATTTATCACCGGGTGTCCGTTTTGGACAAGTGATTAGTCGAACTTGTGTACTTTTTCGAGAGGATCGCAACGGTGCAATCCGTTGGCAGCGCTTCGGGACCGGGGTGCGGGTCCCGCGTGGTATCGCTCGTGCGCGGTAATCTGGAATGCATATTTTTCTCCGGATACTCGTTCCACGCAAGTAAGCAGTCAATTTGACGTGCTTTTCTGAGAGAAATGTGATGGCGTAGTTCGCCCGACCTTTTTTGGGGACGTGGTGTGGGTCCCACCCGACCTGGCTACGGTGAATAGTACCTTTTTCACCGGGTGTCCATTTTGGGCGATTGAGTAGTCAATCCCGTGTGTTTTTTCAAGGGGATCGCAGTGGTGTGCCACGTTTGTTCAGTTTCGGGTTCTTTGGGTGGACCCACACGGGTTGGTTACGGTGAATAGTACCTTTTTCACCGGTTGACTATTTCAGGCGAGTGAGTAGTCTAACTCGCATGTTTTTTCATGAGGATGACAATGGTGTGATCCTTTTGGTTTTGTGAAGCCTCATATGCGATCTTATTAAATGTGCAAATGTGAAGGTGCCCTGGGGGCGGTTCTTCGACTGTGTTTGTAGCAGACCCCTGGCGTGTGATCGTGTGCACTCCCGTGTGAGTGAAGTAATGCTTGAATATATGTTCTGGGTCGTGCCCTAGTCGTTGAGGCGGAAAGTTAAAGATGTTACGTCACGCCTTCGCGTTGAAGTTGGGTGCTGGGTGCACGATAGCCCTTGGGCTGAAAGTGAGATATACTCTGGTAGTATACGGGAGTGCTTGGAGGTACATGTGGTTTGTACCTGAGTCTGTTTGTGTGCTTGGTTGGGGATTGACTTGGGGCCACACGTCGTGTGGGCCCCATGTGCGTGCTGTGTTCCGCTTTGCGTACCTTGACCTCTCGCAATGTATAAGGTCCCTTTGTGCTCGTTTGTTTGACCAGTAGGGTGGAGTTATTCCCCTAGCTCTGACCTCGTTTGTTTGACCACCAGGGTTGAGTGGTCTCCCCCTGGTTTCGTTCTCGATGGATCGGCCGGTAGTGGTGCTGGTGACACCCAGTGATGGAACAGGTGTTGAACCTATTTTGGGTGAGTTGTTCTAGAGTTGGGTGGTCGCGTGATACCCACTTCGTGTTTGGTTGTCCAGTGTTGTACCCTTCAGTAGAGATGGCCAGAGCAGTTCTGAGTTCTACCCTCCAGTGGGGCTGGGTAGTGGTTTACTCATTGAATTCTTCGGGATTACCCTCCAGCTGGGTTGGGTAGTGGGTTGCTCACTGACTTTTAGGGTCTACCCTCCAGCAGAGACTGGGCAGTGGGTCACCCGACGACCTCTTAGGGTCTACCCTCCAGCAGGGCTGGGTAGTGGGTCACCCGTCGTCTAGTTCCAGGTCTACCCTCCAGCAAGGCTGGGTAGTGGGTCGCCTATCGACTTATTCCAGGTCTACCCATCAGTGGGGCTGGGCAGGGGGTCGCCTGATGATGTATTAAGGTCTACCCTCCAGCGGGGCTGGGCAGCGGGTCGCCTAATGATGTATTAGTGTCTACCCTCCAACAGGGCTGGGCAGTGGGTCACCCGATATCTGGTTATGAATTACCCTCCAGCAGGGCTGGGTAGTGGGACACCTGTTGGCATTCCAGGCTCAGTCCTTTCTACTAGGCTAGTCTGTGGCTTTCCTCCATGATTACCGGAGCGGGACCCTGGTTTATACGGGTCAGTGTTGTGACGACTCTGACTTTGAGAAGACCTCTCGACTGCGGGGCAGTGACAAGGTGTGGTTTGACTTTCCCTAGAACTCTCAAGTACGAGGGGCACTATCCCCACCGAGATGCGTTCTTTTGACGCGATCTAAAATCGTGCAGGAGAGTCAGGTCCGCCCAAAGCGGATAGTGTCGAGGTGCGGTGATTGAGCCATTGGCTTGCGGTTCGGGGCAGACGTGCGGGATGTTGGGCATCGATGGAGTTTACTTCTGGGACTCTTGGCTACTCGTTTTCTTGGGTTGAGAAACGGGATGGATATCCCCTTACGATCTTGTTTGGGCTTCTTGACAGATCATATGGATTTGTATATACCTTGTTCCGGTACCCACTTCTTGGGTTTTGTTACTCTCCTTCCAGGAGAGGCGAAGATGTGTGGGGTATGCCACACGCTTTCCGTGTCTAGCTTCTCATAGTTAGACGAGTCTACTCTCCTACTATAGGTAGCAAAGACTCGACGGAAATTTCATCTTCTCACCGTTTCCAGCTCCTTGTGTCTGGATGATTCTAAATTCCTTTCTCTTGTTGGTTTGAGCTGGACTCTTTACTACACTTTGAGTTGTTCTCCTCTACTTTTCCCTATTCTCTCTACTTCTCACCCTTCGGTACATCCTTTGTTTCTCCCTCGAGCCTTCGGGGTATCCTACTAAGTATTTTTATACTCACCCCTGCTTGGGCTTTTCCCGCACTTAGTGTGCCCTTGCAGACGACGAACAGGTTGGTCATAACTCCAGTGGAGCTTAGGAGTTCAAGAGAGTGGACCACGTGCGGTGGTCGGAGTCGGGTTCCAGGTGGAGGACCCTTCCAGCTGTTTTCCTTTCTGTTTACCTGTTGCCGGGTTGTGGCACTTTGTTTTGGTTGGGTTCATGTTTGCCCCTTTTCTTTTTCAGTTACTTTCAGCACTTGTACTTTGTACTATTAGAGGTCGATGTGCTTGTGGTTTATTTATAGCAGTTTCCCTTTGTTTTCCTTTTTACTCTGCACTTTTTCATTGAGTTTGTTGCGTGTGTGCGTGTACAGGTACTTAGAAAAAGGCGTCCCCGAGTTGTTGTGCCTTCGGTGCTGGTCGCCAGCCCCTGGCATATGGAGGCGGGCTTGGGGTACTTGCGGCTTGAGACCGGGTAGGGTGGGGTCTTGACAAAGTGGTATCATAGGTGTTTCGTTCCTTGGGACGTTGTGCGGACATCCCTAAAAGAGGAATTGGTTTGGATAGAGGGAAACAGAGTTAATGTATCTCGAGAGCGGCTCTCAGGCCAGGGAGTCCAGTGATGGTGTGGCGGCAGACGTATCCATTCACCAGGACCCTGATAACACATTTGTCAACTCGACATGCTGAGACACTTGTTGCAAGGAAATTTGATTCTGCATCACATAGTACTGAGTCTTGACTGTCCTTCTTGAGTCATCTCCCCATCGTTGTTGTTATTGGTATATACATATATGCTCATCTGACCGCGGCACTCCTTGATAACATTCAGGATGTCTCCGCAAATACATCCAGCCAGGATGCCAGCTTTGGTTCGTGACGATGACCCTATAAGCTATGAGGCCACAGTCCAAAACCCATCATGCAAGCCCCTTTTCTCCGAGTGGGCCAGTAGCAGCACCCCCAACTGTTGAGTAGCAGATAGTTTCAGCAGAGCAGGCTGAGATTGAGCGCAGGTTGAGCGCGCTCCGTGAGTTCCAGCGGTAGAGACCACTGAGGTTCTGTGGGGAGCCTGACCCTCAGGTAGCACAGGTTTGGCTCGAGGCAGTGGTTCGCCTTTTCAGTCTTGTTAATACACCAGAAGATCTTATGGTGGCTTTGGTAGCCGACCTTTTTCGTGGAGCAGCTCGACGTTGGTGGAGTCTGGTGACTCAGTTTCTTGACGAGTCGTCGCTTTCATGGGGCGACTTTCAGTTGTTGTTTCATTAGGAGTTTTTCCCCTACTTCTTGCGCTCCATTCGGATTCAGGTGCTCGTGCAGTTTCAGTAGGGAGGGATAACGGTGGCCGAGTACGCGGCTAGTTTTGCAGACCGTGCACGCTTTTACCCAGACTTGGTCCATGACGACAACCTTTGAGCGTGGAAGTTTGAGCAGGGTCTCCGCTGAGAGATTCGTGTTTTCATAGTACCCTTGGGAATTTCCACATATGCTGGGGTGCTAGAACAGGCGCTGGTGACAGAGAGATTCTTGTCATGTTCTGGAGTCGGTGGTGGCAGCAGGCACGTTGGAGCCAAGACCTCTGCCGCAGCTAGTGGGTGTCGGTAAGCAGAACCTCGACACAGGTGGCTTTCTGACAACCGTACTCAGGGGCGTGGTCGTACACCACAGTGGCGCCGGAGGTCACTAGTGCATCCTGAAGAGATTCGGTGCTATTCTTGTGACGGGCGAGGTCACCTGGCACGAGACTGCCCAACCCGAGTTGCAGAGAGCTTCAGGCAGGCAGCAAGTGCACCACCACGACGGAGGCAGCGTCGTGATCAGAGTAGTACCCAAAGAGGTGGTGCGGGAAGAGGAGCGGGAGGAGGTGGTTGTGGGGGACAGCTTTACAAGGTCTTCCCATCACCACTAGGCAGTCCACGTCAGGCTCCGGGAGCTGACAGTTGGGACCACGAACAGCCGCGAGCTTTGGATGTCTACGGTCCTGCAGAGCATGAGGTGATAAGAGGTACGCTCTACAGCTCTTCTACCTTTTTGCAGTATAATTGTTAGACTCTGTGTGTGAACTTCTTTCCTCCCTTCTCCTTGTTTGATTTGTTACCAGGGTGACTCGGGGCGTCGGGTGTAACCCTCTGTTGGTAAGGTAAAAGGTGTGGGTACTTTTTCTCTAGTCGATGGTGTCGACTCCTTCGCCTTTTAAGCCAATAAGAGAGCCCTGGTTGTGGGACATCAGTTGTGGAATCTTGCGTGACCAGATATCCTTGCATGTTCCAGCATATGGATATTCTGAAGGAGGGAATCACCGGGCCTTGTTCCAGGTGTGGGTGGTGATTCCAGTTGCGGTGTGTGACGCAGAGGTTCAACAGGGGAGGTGAGCTACCCTCGAGGGACTTCGGGCCGTTTGAGACCATGCAAAGGGGTGGCGAGGTACCCTACCACCTTGCCCTAACCCCAAAATCTAGAGTGGATGCACAACATCGGCAAGGGCCGACCTCGCATGAATGGATCAATCCTTTGGTCTCTGTGTGGTGACGCAGAGCTGTGTGTGGGTTCTTCTAGGTATGGGAAAGCCAGGTGTGGGCTTAGTACCATGTGTTACTCCCTAGTTTTGCTTTTGGGGATGAAAAGATTGAAGTAGGTAATGATTTAAGAACCCAGTTTTTTTTTTCGGAAGACTTTGGAATATTCTTGATGATATTCCAGAGCAGCGCCTTCAGACGGTGTGCGATTCCGAGCCCCGGTGTGGTCGGAATTAAATTTTCAGTGCGTTCACACTGGAAATGCCAAATGAATGCAATAACTCCTAAACGGTGATTTGAAGCAGAGATTTGAGTGTACATATGGGTCCTTAATGGGGTTTTTACCCTAGTAACGACATAAAACTTGTCGGCGCAGGACGTTTTGACCCCTCGCTCGCTTTCGGAACATTAAACGGATAAATTAATTAATTAATTAATTCATTTAATGTTGAAACGTAGGTATCTCTTAAATGGTGGCTCTGATTGGAAAACTGAGGGAACCGTTGAGTTCGGAGCATGCCATTTACCCTAGGAGGGGTGTAAGTTTCGCGGGCGCGGGCCGTTTGTGAAAAATGGCCCCAGGGGCGTTTTCGTAATTTGGAGGCCTCAGGCGCTAAGTTTAATAACATTTGATCGGGGCCTCGGATTGAAATTATGAGACCACCGTTGTGCTCGGAAGTTCATGTTTACCCCAAGGGAACCCTCCTTTTTGGTCTGCATCGGCAGCGGAGTCGGAGGCGTGTCGGGCAGGGGGTTTAAGTGTTTTCTACTTAAACGCACCCCCCACCCTCTTCTTCTACTTCTTCTTTGTCTGGACAGCGGCAGGCGGAAGCTCCCTCCCTCTCCTCCTCCACTCCGATGAGGCAGCTCCGGTGAGGCACGACAACACCGACGAGCCACCGGCGAAGCTTCGGGCTACACCCATACAAGTAGGATGTTGCCTTTTGTATTTTCATTCCCGTACTTAACTTCAAACGCGAATTTGCATGTTGAATTGCTGCATGTTCTTCAATCCAAGCCCATAATTGAGTAGATATTGTCTTGAGCTTTCCAGAATGATATCCGGATCGATTTTTCGACCACCGATTCGTTTCCGGTGGTCCTCTGAAGTTTTCCAGCCGCAAGATCGGATTTCGGCGGCCGGCAGGAGGTCTGGTGAATGGCGGAGCGGCGGAAGGAGGCCGGCCATCCGGCTGGGCGGCGGCTCGCCGGTGCGGGCGAGGAGGGGTCGCGGTGTGCGACCCCGACGGCAGACCGAGACCCACCACAGGCGGGTCTCCGCGTAAGAAAAAGGAAAAAAGAAAAAGGAAAGACCGGTCGTGTCGGCCGGTCGGTGGAGGAGGCGTCCGCACGGCGCGCGGGCGAGGAAGCATCGCGAGAGGCGGCTGGCCGCGGTGCGGAAGCCCGCGGGTTTGGCTGGTTCGGACTCAGGGGGCTGGGCCGCGGTCCCAGCGGGCCGGCCCGAGCAGGGCGGACCGGCCGGACCAGGCCGGTCCGGCCCAAGGGGATTCTCCCCTTCTATTTTGGATGCCCTTAACTTTTGCTACGGGCATCTGTTTTGTGCGCCGTCTACGGCGGCGCGGACCTGACGCAGAGGCCGACTTTTTGAGATGGTTTCGAGAATTTTTAATTCTCGAAACGAGGGGCCTCGGTGGCGCGACACGTGCATCGAGGGGATTGTCGTTTTTCCGGGGGAAATTGTTTTGGACGGCACGGACACATCTGACGTCCGTTTTGAGCGTCGTCAGTGGCGTTGGAACCCTGGAACCGAGGCCGAGCTTTCCAGGGTGGTTTCAGGCGTTGAGGCCGAAGTTGAGGTGCGGGCCCCATGACCCATCTTTTGAGCTGCGTGCATCATTTAGCAACTTTTTCATCGGGCGTCCGTTCGAGGCGAGTGAGCAGTTGTTTTTGGGTGTTTTTCCGAGCGTATTGCAATGGTGCAATGCGCCCGGTTTAATTCCACAAGGTGGTGCAGGCCCCACGAGGGCCGTTTTGGCGTTGACAGTGATTTTCCAGCATTATCACCGGCTGTCCGTTTTGGACAAGTGATTAGTCGAACATGTGTACTTTTTTGAGAGGATCGCAACGGTGCGATCCGTTGGCAGCGCTTTGGGACCAGGGTGCGAGTCCCACATGGTACCGCTCGTGCGCGGTAAGCCGGAATGCATCTTTTTCTCTAGATACCCATTCCATGCAAGTAAGTAGACAATTTGACGTGCTTTTCTGAGAGCAATGTGATGGCGCAGTTCGCCCGACCTTTTTTGTGGACGTGATGTGGGTCCCACCCGACCTGGCAATGGTGAATAGTACCTTTTTCACCGGGTGTCCATTTTGGGCGATTGAGCAGTCAATCCCATGTCTTTTTCTGAGGGGATCGTAGTGGTGTGCCCCGTTTGTTCAGTTTCGGGATCTTTGGGTGGGCCCCACACGGGTTGGCTACGATGAATAGTACTTTTTCACCAGTTGACATTTTCTGGCAAGTAAGTAGTCTAACTCGCGTGTTTTTTCACGAGAATTACAACGGTGTGATCCGTTTGGTTGTGCGGAGCCTCATACGCAATCTTATTAAATGTGGAAATGTGAAGGTGCGCTGGGGGGCGGTTCTTCGACCATGTTTGCAGCGGACCCTTGGCGTGTGATCGCGTGCACTCCCATGTGAGTGAAGTAATGATTGAATAGATGTGGTGGGCTGTGCCCCATTCATTGAGGCGGAAAGTTAAAGATGTTACGACATGCCTTCGCGTTGACGTTGGGTGCCGGGTGCATGATAGCCCTTGGGCTGAAAGTGAGGTATACTCTGGGAGTATACGGGAGTGCTTGGAGGTACGTGTGGTTTGTACCTAAGTCTGTTTGTGCGCTTGGTTGGGGATTGACTTGGGGACTCACGTCATGCGGGCCCTATGTGCGTGTTGTGTTCCTCTTTACGAACTTTGACCTCTCGCGACGTAGAGGGTCCCTCTGTGCTCGTTTGTTTGACCAGCAGGGTGGAGTTTTTCCCCTAGCTCTGAGCTCGTTTGTTTGACCACCAGGGTTGAGTGGTCTCCCCCTGGTTTCATTCTCGATGGATCGGCCGGTAGTGGTGCTAGTGACACCAAGTGATGGAACAGGCGATGAACCTCTTTTGGGTGAGTTGTTCTACTGTTGGGTGGTCGCGTGACACCCACTTCGTGTTCGGTTGGCCAGTGTTGTACCCTCTAGTAGAGATGGCCAGAGCAGTTCTGAGTTCTTCCCTCCAGCGGGGCTAGGCAGTGGGTTCCTCATCTACTTCTTCGGGTTTACCCTCCAGAAGGGCTGGGCAGTGGGTTGCTCACTGACTTTTAGGGTCTACCCTCTAGTAGAGACTGGGAAGGGGGTCACCCGACGACCTCTTAGGGTCTACCCTCCAGCAGGGCTGGGCAGTGGGTCGCCCGTCGTCTAGTTCCAGGTCTACCCTCCAGCAAGGCTGGGCAGTGGGTCACCTATCGACTTATTCCAGGTCTACCCTCCAGTGGGGCTGGGCAGTGGGTCTCCTGATGATGTATTAATGTCTACCCTCCAGCAGGGCTCGGCAGCGGGTCGCCTGATGATGTATTAGGGTCTACCCTCCAGCAGGGCTGGGTAGTGGGTCACCCGATATTTGGTTATGAATTACCGTCCAGTAGGGCTGGGTAGTGGGACACCTGTTGGCATTCCAAGCTAAGTTCTTTCTACTAGGCTAGTCTGTGTCTTTCCTCCGTGATTATCAGAGCGGGACCCTTGGTTATACAGGTCAGTGTTGTGACAACTTTGACTTTGAGAAGACCTCTCGACTGCGGGGCAGTGATGAGGCTTGGTTTGACTTTCCCTAGAACTCTCAAGTACGAGGGGAACTTTCCCCATTGAGAAGCATACTTGTGACGCGATCTAAAACCGTGCAGGCGAGTTAGGGCCGCCCAAAGCTGATAGTGTCGAGGTGTGGTAATTGAGCCCTTGGCTTGCGGTTCGGGGCAAACGTGCAGGATGCTGGGAATTGATGGAGTTTACTTCTGGGACTGTTGGCTACTCATTTTCTTGGGCTGAGCTATGGGATGGAGATCCTCTTACGGTCTTATTCGGGCTTCTTGACAGAGCATATGGATTTGTATATACCTTGTTCCGGTACCGACTTCTTGGTTTTGGTTACTCTCCTTCCAGGAGAGGCAAAGACGCGCGGGGTATGCCACGTGCTTTCCGTGTCTAGCTTCTCATAGTTGGACGAGTCTACTCTCCTGCTATAGGTAGCGAAGACTCGATAGGAAGTTCATCTTCTCACCGTTTCCAGCTCCTTGTGTCTCAACGAGTCTACCTTCCTTTCTCTTGTTGGGTTGAGCTGGACTCTTTACTGCACTTTCAGTTGTTCTCCTCTACTTTTCCCTATTTTCTCTACTGGTCACCCTTCTGTACATTCTTTGTTGCTCCCTTGAGCCTTCGGGGTATCCTACTGAGTATTTTTATACTCACCCCTACTTGGGCTTTGCCCACACTTGGTGTGCCCTTGCAGACGACGGACAGGTTGGTCGTGACTCCAGTGGAGCTTAGGAGTTCAGGAGCATGGACCGTGTGCGATGGTCGGAGTCGGGTTCCAGGTGGAGGACCCTTCCAGCTGTTTTCCTTTCTGTTTACCTATTGCCGGGTTGTGGCACTTTGTTTTGGTTGGGCGCGTGTTTTCCCCTTTTCCTTTTCAATTACTTTTAGCACTTGTACTTTGTACTGTTAGAGGTCGATGCGCTTGTGGTTTATTTATAACAGTTGCCCTTTGTTTTCATTTTTACTCTGCACTTTTTCATTGAGTGTACTGCGTGTGTGTGTGTACAGGTACTTAGGCAAGGGCCTCCCCGAGTTGTTGTGCCTTCGGTGCTGGTCGCCAGCCCCTGGCCTATGGAGGCGAGCTTGGGGTAGTTACGGCTCGAGCTCGGGTAGGGTCGGGTCTTGACAAAGTGGTATCAGAGGTGGTTCATTCCTTGGGACATTGTTCGGGCGTCCCTAAAAGAGGAATTGGTTTGGATATAGGGCAACATTGTTAATGTATCTCGAGAGCGGCTCTCAGGCCAGGGAGTCCAGTGATGGTGCGGCGGCCAACGTATCCATTTACCAGGACCCTGATGACCCGCTTGTCGACTCGGCATGCTGAGAGACTTATTGTAGGTAAATTTGATTGTGCATCACATAGTACTGAGTTTAGAGTGTCCTTCTTGAGTCATCTCCCCATCGTTGTTGTTATTGGTATATATATATATGCTCATCTGACCGCGGCACTCCTTGATAACATTCAGGATGTCTCCGCGAAGACAGCCAGCCAGGATGCCAGCTTTGGTTCATGATGACGACCCTGTAAGTTACGAGGAAATAGTCCAAAACCCATCATGCGAGCCCCTTTTCTCTAGGTGGGCTAGTAGAAGCACCCCCACCTGTTGAGCAGCAGACAGTTTCAGTAGAGCATTCTGAGCTTGAGCGCAGGTTGAGCGCGCTCTGTGAGTTCCAGCGGCAGAGACCACTGAGGTTCAGTGGTGAGCCATACCCTCAGGCAGTAGAGGTTTGGCTCGAGGCAGTGATTCTCCTTTTCATATTTGTACAGACGCTGGTAGATCTTATGGTGGCTTTGGTAGCCGACCTTTTCTGTGGAGCAGCTCGGAGTTGGTGGAGTCTAATGACTCAGTTTCTTGACGAGTCGTTTCTTTCATGGGGCGACTTTCAGTTGTTGTTTCATGAGGAGTTTTTCCCCTCCTGCTTACACTCCCTTCATATTCAGGAGCTCCTGCAGTTTCAGTAGGGAGGGATGACGGTGGCCGAGTACGCGTCTAGTTTTGCAGACCGTGCACGCTTTTACCCGGACATGGTCCATGATGACAACATCCGGGCGAGGAAGTTTGAGCAGGGTCTTCGCCGAGAGATTCATGTTGTCATAGTACCCTTGGGAATTTCCACATATGCCAGGGTGCTAGAACAGGCGCTGGTGATAGATATCTTCCTTTTACGTTCTGGAGTCGGTGGTGGAAGCAAGCATGTTGGAGCCAAGACGTCTGTCGCAGCTAGTGGGCGTCGGCAAGCAGAACCTCGACGCAGGTGGCTTTCTGACAACCGGACTCAGGGGCGTGGTCGTACACCACAGTGGCGCCGGAGGGTACCAGTGCAGCCCGAAGAGATTCAGTGCTATTCTTGTGACGGGTGAGGTCACTTGGCACGAGACTGCCTAACACGAGTTGCAGAGAGCTTCGGGCAGGCAGAAGGTGCACCACCACGACGGAGGCAGCGTCGTGATCAGAGTAGTACCCATAGAGGTGGTGTGGGCAGAGGAGCGGGAGGAGTTGGTAGTGGTGGACGGCTTTACGAGGTCTTCCCATCACCACTAGGCGGTCCACGTCAGGCTTCGGGAGCTGACAGTTGGGACCACGGACAACCGCGAGCTTCGGATATCTACGTTTCTGCAGAGCATGAGGTGATAAGAGGTATGCTATACAACTCTTCTACCTTTTTGCAATAGAATTGTTAGACTCTTTATGTGAAATTCTTTCCTCCATGCTCCTTGTTTGATGTGTTACCAGGGTGACGTGGGGCGTCGGGTGTAACCCTGTGTTGGTAAGGTAAAAGGTGTGGGACCTTTTTCTTTAGTCGATGGTGTTGACTCCTTCGCCTTTTAAGCCTATAAGAGAGCCCTGGTTGTGGGACATCGGTTGTGGAATCTTGCGTGACCAGATATCCTTGGGTGTTCCACCATATGGATATTCTGAAGGAGGGAATCACCGGGTCATGTTCCTGGTGTGGGCGGTGATTCCAGTCGCGGCGTGTGATGCAGAGGTTCAACCGGGGAGGTGAGCTACCCCCGAGGGCCTTCAGGTCGTTTGAGACCATGCAAAGTGATGGCAAGGTACCCTACCACCTTGCCCTAACCCCAAAATCGGGAGTGGGTGCACGACATCGGCAAGGGCTGACCTCACGTGAATGGATCAATCCTTTGGTCTGTGTACGGTGACGCAGAGCTGTGCGTGGGTTCTTCTGGGTATGGGAAAGCCAGGTGTGGGATTAGTACCATGTGTTGCTCCCTAGTTTTGCTTTTCGGGGATGAAAATATTGAAGGAGGGAATGATGTAAGAACCCAGTTTTTGTTTTGAAAGACTTGGGAATATTCTTGATGATATTCCAGAGCAGCGCCTTCAGACGGCGTGTGATTCCGAGCCCCGGTGTGGCCGGAATTAAATTTTCAGTGAGTTCACACTGGAAATGCAAAATGAATGCAATAACTCCTAAAAGGTGATTCTGATCAGAGATCTGAGTGTACGGATGGGTCTGGAATGGGGTGTTTACCCCAGGAACAACATAAAACTTGTCGGCGAAGGATGTTTGGACCCCTTGCTCGCTTTCGGAACGTTAAACGGATAAATTAATTTATTTATTTATTCCTTTAATGTTGAAACGCAGGTATCTCTTAAACGGTGTCTCATATTGGAAAACTGAGGGCACCGTTGAGTTCGGAGCGTGCCGTTTACCCTAGGAGGGGTGTAAGTTTCATGGGCGCGGGCCGTTTGTGAAAAATGGCCCCAGGGGCGTTTTTGTAATTTGGCAGCCTCAGGCGCTAAGTTTAATAACTTTTGATCGGGGCCTCGGATTGAAATTCTGAGACCACCATTGTTCTCTTGACGTCGTGTTTACCCCGGGGGAACCCTCATTTTTGTCTGCATCGGCAGTAGAGTCGGGGGCGTGCCGGGCGGGGGGTTTAAGTGTTTTCTACTTAAACGCACCCGCACCCTCTTCTTCTCCTTCTTCTTCGTTTGGAAAGTGGCAGGTAGAAGATCCCTCCCTCTCCTCCTCCACTCCGGCGAGGCATCTCCGGCGAGGCACGACAACGCCGACGAGCCACCGGCGAAGCTTCGGGCTACGCCCATGCAAGTAGGATGTTGCGTTTTGTATTTTCATTCTCGTACTTAACTTCAAACGTGAATTTCCATGTTGAATTGCTGTCTGATCTTTGATCCAAGCCCATAATTGCGTAGATCTTGTCCTGAGCTTTTCGGAATGCTATCCGGATTGATTTTTTGACCACCGGATATTTCTGGTGGTCCTCTGAAGTTTTCCGGCCGCAAGACCAAATTCTTACGGCCGGCAGGAGGTCTGGCGGACGGCGGCGCTGCGGAAGGAGGCCGGCCATCCGGCTGGGCGGCGCCTCGCCGGTGCGGGTGAGGAGGGGTCGCGGTGTGCGACCCCAGCGGCAGACCGAGAGCCGCCACAGGAGGGTCTCCGCGTAAAAAAAAATAAAGAAAGAAAGACCGACCGTGTAGGCCGGTCAGTGGAGGAGGCACTCGCGCGCCGCGCGGGCGAGGCAGCCTCGCGAGAGGCGGCGGGCCGCGGTGCGGCTGCCCGCGGGTTCGGCTGGGCCGGACCCAGGCGACTGGGCCATGGTCTCAGCGGGCGGCCGGTGCGGGCCGGCCCGAGCAGGGCGGACCGGCCGGACCGGGCCGGTCCGGCCCAAGTGGATTCTCCCCTTCTATTTTGGACGCCCGTAACTTTTTCTACGGGCATCCGTTTTGCACGCCATCTGCGGCAGCGCAGACCGGACGCAGAGGCAGACTTTTTGAGATGGTTTTGGAAATTTTTAATTCCCGAAACGAGGGGTCTCGGTTGCACGACATGTGCGTCAAGGGGATTGTCATTTTTCCAGGGGAACTTGTTTTGGACGGCGCGGACACATCCAACATCCGTTTTGAGCGCCGTCAGTGGAGTTGGAACCCTGGCACAGAGGCGGAGCTTTCCCAGGTGGTTTCAGGCATTGAGGCCGAAGTTGAGGTGCGGGACCCACGGCCCGTCTTTTGAGCTGCGCACAGCGTTTAGCAACTTTTTCATCGGGCGTCCGTTCGGGGCGAGTGAGCAGTTGTTTTTGGGTGTTTTTCCGAGGGGATTGCAATGGTGCAATCCGCCCGCTTTAATTCCACATAGTTGTGCGGGCCCCACGAGGGTCGTTTTGGCGTTGACGGTGATTTTCCAGCTTTATCACCGGGTATCCGTTTTGGACAAGTGATTAGTCGAACTTGTGTATTTTTTCGAGAGGATCGCAACGGTGCGATCCGTTGGCAGCGCTTTGGGACTGGGGTGCGGGTCCCGCGTTGTACCGCTAGTCCGCAGTAAGCCGGAATTCATATTTTTCTCCGGATACCCATTCCACGCAGGTAAGCAGTCAATTTGATGTGCTTTTCCGAGAGCAATGCGATGGCGCAGTTCGCCCGACCTTTTTCGGGGGCGTGGGGTGGGTCCTACCCGACCTGGCAACGATGAATAGTACCTTTTTTACCGGGTGTCCATTTTGGGTGATTGAGCAGTAAATCCTGTGTGTTTTTCCGAGGGGATCACAGTGGTGTGCCCCGTTTGTTCAGTTTCGGGATCTTTGGGTGGGCCCCACACGGGTTGGTTACGGTGAATAGTACCTTTTTCACTGGTTGACCATTTCAAGCGAGTGAGTATTCTATCTCGTGTGTTTTTTCGCGATGATTACAACGGTGCGATCCGTTTGGTTGCGCGTTGCCTCATACGCGATCTTATTAAATGTAGAAATGTGAAGGTGCCCCGGGGGGTGGTTCTTCGACTGTGTTTGTAGTGGACCCTTGGCGTGTGATCGTGTGCACTACCGTGTGAGTGAAGTAATGCTTGAATAGATGTGGTGGGTTGTGCCCCAGTCATTGAGGCGGCAAGTTAAAGATTTTATGTCACGCCTTCGCGTTGACGTTGGGTGCTGGGTGCACGATAGCCCTTGGGCTGAAAGTGAGGTATACTCTGGGAGTATACGGGAGTGCTTGGAGGTACGTGTGGTTTGTACCTGAGTCTGTTTGTGTGCTAGGTTGGGGATTGACTTGGGGCCACACGTCATGTGGGTCCCATGTGCGTGTTGTGTTCCGCTTTGCGTACTTTAACCTCTCGCGATGTAGAGGGCCCCTCTATGCTCGTTTGTTTGACCAGCAGGGTGGAGTTTTTCCCCTGGCCCTGAGCTCGTTTGTTTGACCGGTAGGGTTGAGTGGTCTGCCCCTGGTTTTCTTCTCGATGGACCAGCCGGTAGCGGTGCTAGTGACACCCAGTGATGGAACAGGCGTTGAACCTCTTTTGGGTGAGTTGTTCTAGAGTTGGGTGGTCGCGCGATACCCACTTCGTGTTTGGTTGGACAGTGTTGTACCCTCCAGTAGAGATGGCCAGAGGAGTTCTGAGTACTACCCTCGAGCGGGGCTGGGCAGTGGGTTACTCATCGACTTCTTCGGGTTTACCCTCCAGTAGGGCTGGGTAGTGGGTTGTTCGCTGACTTTTAGGGTCTACCCTCCAGCAGAGAATGGGCAGTGGGTCACCCAACGACCTCTTAGGATCTACCCTCCAGCAGGCCTAGCCAGTGGGTCGCTCGTCATCTAGTTCCAGGTCTACCCTCCAACAAGGCTGGGCAGTGGGTTTCCTGTCAACTTATTCCACATCTACCCTCTAGCGGGGCAGGGCAGTGGGTCTCCTGATGATGTATTAAGGTCTACCCTCTAGCGGGGCTGGGCAGCGGGTTGCCTGAGGATGTATTAGGGTCTACCCTCCAGCAGGGCTGGGCAGTGGGTCACCTGATATCTGGTTATGAATTACCCTCCAGCAGCGCTGGGCAGTGGGACACCTGTTGGCATTTCAGGCTCAGTCCTTTCTACTAGGCTAGTTTGTGGCTTTCCTCCGTGATTACCGGAGCGGGACCCTTGGTTATATGGTTCAGTGTTTTGACAACATTGACTTTGAGAATACCTCTTGATTGCGGGGCAATGACGAGGTGTAACGCCCCGACCCCAGCTACCCAGAGTCGGTGCATTACTTCGTAACATTTGCATGATCACAAAAGATCAAGTCTCGAAAGACCGATTAGTTTAGTAGCCTTGGAAACACTAGATACATTTGTAAACGTTACATTACATCATAAAGTGAAAAACTACAATAACAAAGTCTTCATAGTCCACACTCATATCCTCTTCTGACTATCCCTGCAGGTCATTCATAAAATACTTCTTCACATCCTAGAAAAAATATTAAAACATTGAAAGGGGTGAGCTCAGATGCTCAGTAAGGATAACAATATTGCGGAAGCTTTCATAAATAAACATAAAAATTTAAGGCAATGTATAACTAAAACAAAAGCCTTTTAAACTTGAACATCAACATAATATGGCAAAAGTAAAATGAGATAATGCCATTCACTTCTTCACATGGATATTCTACTGGTCGAATAATCACATGAAATATCAATAACCACTTTCATAATGAGGGAATGTATAATGCCAGACATTCTAAAACATTTTGTCAAGGCCTCAGCCAAGACGTCTAAAATGATTAAGGCCTCGGCCAAAACCATAAATCAAATTGGGAAAGGGCCTCGGCCAATTCCACGTCTAGTTGTCTCATGAGACCTACCGATGCATCGAGGAGCTATAGCGGGCTCCACCCGTCACTTATTAAGTCCAATACATTCCTCATGTGAATAGGTTTAAACATATCATAAACCATAACATAATCGTATCACATAAAACATGCATAAAGGAAACATAAAATTTCCACATTTCAATCACAAGATATCAATACAACACATTGATATAATAAAAACTCTTTCAAAACCATTTTCAATAAGAAAATAAAAGAAAGTTAAAACTTTGTATTTATTTTTCATCAAAAAAAATGATGGCTTGTAGAGGAAGCCGAAACTCAAATAATGGTCACGGCGGCGGAGAAGTCATTGTTGCCGCATAATTATGGAAAGAAAAACATTCCCTTTTTGTCGTTTAGTAAAATGTTTCATATAAAAATATTCCTTTTGAATAAACTTAAAAGTCAAAGGGATTTATACACCGTATAAAAGAAAGTTGTGTATAAAACCAAATATGCCTCAATGAAAGGAGATTGAGAAGAAGTCCTTAAAAAGATCATTTTTAAAATAAAATAGATCTATTATGTGTATTCACTATAGGTACACATAATGAAAGTAAAAATACAAAATAGGACATGATAACATGATGACATAATTTTAAAGTAGGAGATTAACCCAAAGAATGGAAGTTGGGTTAAGAAGTTCCCTTACCTTGCGTCCTGTCCTGACTCGACCGTTCTTTAACCTCCTGAATAATAAACTAGAGTTAATTTATATTTACTTAAGAACCTTTTTCATGTTCATTTTTCCTTTTATATCCCTTATTACCATGTTATGAACATTATTTAATTATTTAAGTTAATAACGGTCGTTTTGTCGATCTTTGGTACTTGAGTCAAAAAAAAAAACTTCTTATAATTACAAGTTGTTCACGTGGTGAAATATAAATTATATCCAGAATTATATTCATGATTTAGATATCATATATATCATATATATACAGTATATACATTCATTCATAATGTCATGTAACATTTATAGGTAAGAAAAGAAATGCACCGTTCATGGAGACGGTAAGCCGTACGTACGCATGAACGCTACTTTCATTTCTATTTCATATTTAATGGAATGAAATCATAATGATATAAATTTATAATATAATTACAGTATAATATAGTGTATAATACCATTTAATCCATCCTTTATACATCCCACATATGGAATTAACGATTCAAATCACTTTGAGGGGGCGGTAGTCCGCACTTCCTAAAATGAAATTATCGCGTTTTACCCATAATGGAAATCATAAAGTATGACATAAATGAGAAATAAAGAAGCATAAGTAAAACATAAACATATTATATATCATATATAAAAATAGTGACATCTTAATGGCCACCTTTGAAGGTGTTATATGAGTGTTGAACAATCATCGTTTCGTGAGGCAGAAATTCGCCATCCACAGAAACCGTATGTTCTTTAACCATTAGATGTAGGTGTGTTTAAGTGTAGCTCGAATCCTTCTTATAACAACATCCTACTATATTGAGGATACTGATGTTGTTACAAAAGAAATGAATAAAAAGAGTTTAGGGGGTTGGAGAAGAAAAATAAAACAAAACAACATTAGAGAAGACATTACCTCAAAATCGGGTAACTCTTTTTGATTTGAGCCAAAGGCTTCCTTGGGAAGATTTCTGCCCAAAGTGAGGCTTCTAGGAGTAAGAGGGGAATGTTGGGAGAGTATTTGGGCAGAGGTTGGCCGAGACAAATGGCTTGAAAGTGTAAATGAGGTGGGAGAGGTGGGGGCCTTTTATAAGTGGAGAGGAGGGGCACTCTTGGAAAGTAAAGAAAAGTCACTTTATTATAAAATGAGTTTCGGATTTTAGAGGTCCCAAACTTATATAATTTGAGGATAAGATGATAAGGGTTCGAAATATACTCATTCAATAGGTTTTTGACAAGTGTAAGCTTTGGATTTTACATTATCTTTCCATTTTATTTAAATCGTTAAATAATGAGGTCATCGCTGCATCATCACGATGTCATAATTAATTTAATTTATTTAATGTCTAAAAATTATAAAAAAAATACTATGATGTAGGAAATATTTTTATCTTTCTAATGAATGTTTATAATCAAAATTTTGACTTGTGTAACCCCACTTAAAAACTGTTTTAGTAAAACAACTCATGTTTGTGTCAATTTAATTTTAACATTAAATATATATATATTAATGTCATTTTCCAACCAAAGTGGCTCCATGGGGTCCCCAAGTAGACCCATGGGTTGTCTTGGTCGGCCATGACTCATCCAATAGGAGTAGGACAAGTGTCAAGCTCATCTCATATTATTAAAACATTATTTTTACCTTAAACTACACTAATTACCTCTAATCGCGATTAAGAACTTAAAAGTTACTATTCACCAAAAATTATTTTGATCTCATTGAACCACATTTTACTTCTTAATGACAACCATGTATGTCGGATTTTTGAAAATAAAATCACAGAAGTGTTAATATTTCATTTAAACGAAAAATCAGTTATTTAACTACCACTTAGTGGTTTCACTATTCATCAAAAATTGAAGTTTTTCAGAACAATACCAAAATTTCACCCTAAGCTATAATTGATATTCCGAATTCAAAAATGATGTCTATTTTATAAAATTCCAAACATATAAGTTGCATTAATTAATTTTATAATTATTTCCCGCTGTTACAACAAATAGCGTGTTTTTAAGAAACAATTTATATCAAAAGATTGGCAATTGTTTATGTCCAATTTCAATGTTAAATTAATTCTAATGACCACCTTTGGATAAAATGGTAAAAATATATTCTAATTATACTTTAAAACCACTAAATAGTATAATTTATCACTATAAATTATTTTGATTAAAAAAGTTGTTTTTAAGTATTTTTCACTATTCATAAAAAATAGAAGTTCCCAGAAAAATACCAAAAATTCAACATAGGCTAATTTCGATATTCCGAATCCAAAAATGAATTCCATTTTGATAAATAAAATTTATAAAATTTCAAAAAGTAGGTATTACTATTCACAACGGCTAGTTTAATTCGTTGTGGTCTTTGTTAGAGCTCGAGGTTGCGTACAACACACGCTATTGCATTATTCGAAGTGAAACGTACCATGGAAGCTTGGGGTGTTACATTCTCCCCTCCTTCAATAAATTGCGTCCTCGCAATTTGAAATTTTTCTTTGAAAATAAAAGGTTGAAAAGAGAAAATACCTTTGAGGAAAACCCACATCGGAAATAAGGTTAATAAATATATAACATTAAAGGAAAGCAAGATAAGTACAAAGGTCACCCGATATAGCCCATTCTAGGATTCTATGAAAATATGGATATGGAGGAGAAACAAACCATCAAGGTCTGATGGAGAGTTATAGAAAACAGGATTAGGAGAAAGTTTAACTACAAGAAAATCACAAACTTGTGATTGGTTAAACGGTCATTGAATCCCCAGTTGGAAAAGTTAACCGACAACATTTTTGTTTTAAGTTACCTTTTATAATGTTGAGGAATTTATTTAGGAGATTTACTAAGAACGTAAGGGAATATACATACTTGTTATGTATACTTTTCATTCATTAATAAATTTTTACCACAAACCCAACTTTTACTCCAAATCGTAACGGAACTCAAAAATATTCTATTTATCCTAATTGTATAAGGTTCCAAATGTTAACACATACCATTTAGATTAGTAAAATTATTTTGTAATAACCAGGGACTTCCTGTAGGCTAGTGGTAGGAAATAAAGGCATGTCGCACTATGATTGTGGGTTCGATTCCTGCAGCTTTGTCCGATGCGACGGGTTATGCCCCACCCTACAGGTTGTCCTTTTACTAAAACTATAGTATCATAATATTCCAAAAATAATCTTCATAAATTTTTTAACCTTAAACAATACTATCCAAAGATCAACTTAATCCACTCCAACCTTTATAGTTATCCAAAATACCTCTGTCCAGAGTTTCTCTAAAAGGTCTCTTAATTCCAAAATCAATTTATCAGATTCCCCAAACAAAGTAAGGTTTCTCTTATTGTCACATACTAAAAATATAATTACCTTCATCATATTAAAACCTTACTGAAATCAACAAGTACTGCAGTACAATCCTTATATATATATCACATTATTCTAATAACCAGAATATAATCCATGAGTCCAAAAGCACCAATACATTAGTTATTCTTCTTCAACTGTAGTAACAGCATAAGATTGTCCTTGATCCCTTGGCCTTTTCTGAGGTAAGTTTCCCTGACTCTTAGGACATTCATTTGCATAATGACCCATTTCTCTACAATTGTAGCATTCAACATTGATAGCCTCTTTCTTTCCCTTTCAATCACGTGCCTGGTGACCTTTTTCCCCACATTTATAAAAAACTCCCATTCCTTTTAGGCAAGTACCAGGGTGATTCTTCCCACAATTATCACATAATGGAAAATCCTTCTTTCCCTTTTTCCCTTTATCTGTCTCTTGTTCCACCGTTCTCTTCTTCTCTTTCTTTACTTTGTTGTCATAAGACTTAGAGAATTCCTTTTCTGTCTTGATAGCACATGAGACAATATCTTCGTATGTTGAGAACGATTGTGATACTAAAGCTCGACGGAGAAATGGTTTTAACCCATCAAAGAAACGATCAGTCTTACTTCTTGGGTTACGTATGTAATCTGAAGCATACCTCGCTAACCTTGTAAAGTTAGCCTCATACTTTGCGACATTCTCATCCTCCTTCTGCCTCAGACTCAGAAATTGCCTTTCCATATCCGCTCGATGGTCTCGAGGAAAGTATTTTTCTAAGAACAGCTCTTTGAATTCCTGCCATTCCATGTTTGTTAATTCATCATCTTCCTTTGTGTTTTGAATTAGTGACCACCATTGATCGGCATCTCCAGTGAGGCGGTAAACTGCCATGACAACTTTCGCCCTTTCACTACCCCCCAAGGCATGGAATATTTTCTCTAAGGAATTTATCCATTTCTCAGCTACTATAGGATTTGTACTCCCATTGAAGGTTGGTGGTTGTTGCCTCATGAAACAGTCTAGCATTGATCCTCCACATTGCGGATTAGGGTGCTCCATATGAGTAAGGTTATTATTCATAACCTGCGTGAGTTGTCCCAGTATGGTGAGAAGTTGATCAGCACCAGTTGTATCACTATCTCCACCATAATTTTCTTGAGCAGGAGGGAAATCCCTACACAGAGTGCGTGCATTGATACGGTTTCCATTCCTTCTACTAGGCGCCATTTCTAAACAATGGAATAAACTAGATTAGTTTATGAAATAAAATACATAATTCCATATTTGTAAAATACTTTACATAAATTGAACTATTTATGGATATAATCCATAATCATAAAAAGAAATGTTTCCTTTGAGGAAGTATATACTCATAACCCTTCATAGTGGTTTGTAAAGAAAATGAGAATTATCCTAAGCATATCCCCCGGGAGTGTCGTAACCAAGAGTGCAGCAAGGCCCGTTGTCGTGCACCAGTTCCCGTTCGAGTCTAGCTCAAAGCGGTGTTTTCGGATTTTACCCCTAGGTACATTTGTGCCAGAGCCGCCTCTACCTGCTCGTATCCAGACAGGGATGTATTGCTCGGAAAACTCATAACATCTCTATAATACCAAAATTCTAGGAAGTTCTTCTATACTAATCCTCAAAGTCTATCTTTGGGCTATGTGCTCTAATCAGAGTTTATCTACATCTAGCTTCCAAGGTTAGTACTAAACTGCCTCTGATACCAACTGTAACGCCCCGACCCCAGCTACCTAGAGTCGGTGCATTACTTCGTAACATTGGCATGATCACAAAAGATCAAGTCTCGAAAGGCCGATTAGTTTAGTAGCCTTGGAAACACTAGATACATTTGTAAACATTACATTACATCATAAAGTGAAAAACTACAATAACAAAGTCTTCATAGTCCACACTCATATCCTCTTCTGACTATCCCTGTAGATCATTCATAAAATACTTCTTCACATCCTGGAAAAAATATTAAAACATTGAAAGGGGTGAGCTCAGATGCTCAGTAAGGATAACAATATTGCGGAAGCTTTCATAAATAAACATAAAAATTTAAGGCAATGTATAACTAAAACAAAAGCCTTTTAAACTTGAACATCAACATAATATGGCAAAAGTAAAATGAGATAATGCCATTCACTTCTTCACATGGATATTCTACTGGTCGAATAATCACATGAAATATAAATAACCACTTTCATAATGAGGTAATGTATAATGCGAGACATTCTGAAACATTTTTTCAAGGCCTCGGCCAAGATGTCTAAAATGATTAAGGCCTCGGCCAAAACCATAAATCAAATTGGGAAAGGGCCTCGGCCAATTCCACGTCTAGTTGTCTCATGAGACCTACCGATGCATCGAGGAGCTATAGCGGGCTCCACCCGTCACTTATTAAGTCCAATACATTCCTCATATGAATAGGTTTAAACATATCATAAACCATAACATAATCGTATCACATAAAACATGCATAAAGGAAACATAAAATTTCCACATTTCAATCACAAGATATCAATACAACACATTGATATAATAAAAACGCTTTCAAAACCATTTTCAATAAGAAAATAAAAGAAAGTTAAAACATTGTATTTATTTTTCATCAAAAAAAATGATGGCTTGTAGAGGAAGCCGAAACTCAAATAATGGTCATGGCGGCGGAGAAGTCATTGTTGCCGCATAATTATGGAAAGAAAAACATTCCCTTTTTGTCGTTTAGTAAAATGTTTCATATAAAAATATTCCTTTTGAATAAACTTAAAAGTCAAAGGGGTTTATACACCGTATAAAAGAAAGTTATGTATAAAACCAAATATGCCTCAATGAAAGGAGATTGAGAAGAAGTCCTTAAAAAGATCATTTTTAAAATAAAATAGATCTATTATGTGTATTCACTATAGGTACACATAATGAAAGTAAAAATACAAAATAGTACATGATAACATGATGACATAATTTTAAAGTAGGAGATTAACCCAAAGAATGGAAGTTGGGTTAAGAAGTTCCCTTACCTTGAGTCCTGTCCTGACTCGACCGTTCTTTAACCTCCTGAATAATAAACTAGAGTTAATTTATATTTACTTAAGAACCTTTTTCATGTTCATTTTTCCTTTTATATCCCTTATTACCATGTTATGAACATTATTTAATTATTTAAGTTAATAACGGTCGTTTTGTCGATCTTTGGTACTTGAGTCAAAAAAAACTTCTTATAATTACAAGTTGTTCACGTGGTGAAATATCAATTATATCCAGAATTATATTCATGATGTAGATATCGTATATATCATATATATACAGTATATACATTCATTCATAATGTCACGTAACATTTAGAGGTAAGAAATGAAATGCACCGTTCATGGAGACGGTAAGCCGTACGTACGCATGAACGCTACTTTCATTTCTATTTCGTATTTAATGGAATGAAATCATAATGATATAAATTTATAATATAATTACAGTATAATATAGTGTATAATACCATTTAATCCATCCTTTATACATCCCACATATGGCATTAACGATTCAAATCACTTTGAGGGGGCGGTAGTCCGCACTTCCTAAAATGAAATTATCGCGTTTTACCCATAATGGAAATCATAAAGTATTCCATAAATGAGAAATACAGAAGCATAAGTAAAACATAAACATATTATATATCATATATAAAAATAGTGACATCTTAATGGCCACCTTTGAAGGTGTTATATGAGTGTTGAACAATCATCGTTTCGTGAGGCAGAAATTCGCCATCCACAGAAACCGTATGTTCTTTAACCGTTAGATGTAGGTGTGTGTAAGTGTAGCTCGAATCCTTCTTATAACAACATCCTAGTATATTGAGGATACTGTTTTTGTTACAAAAGAAATTAATAAAAAGATTTTAGGGGGTTGGAGAAGAAAAATAAAATAAAACAACATTAGAGAAGACATTACCTCAAAATCGGGTAACTCTTTTTGATTTGAGCCAAAGGCTTCCTTGGGAAGAGTTCTGCCCAAAGTGGGGCTTCTAGGAGTAATAGGGGAATGTTGGGAGAGTATTTGGGCAGAGTTTGTCCGAGACAAATGGCTTGAAAGTGTAAATGAGGTGGGAGAGGTGGGGGCCTTTTATAAGTGGAGAGGAGGGGCACTCTTGGAAAGTAAAGAAAAGTCACTTTATTATAAAATGAGTTTCGGATTTTAGAGGACCCACACTTATATAATTCGAGGATATGATGATAAGGGTTCGAAATATACTCGTCCAACAGGTTTTTGAAAAGTGTACACTTTGTATTTTACATTATATTTCCATTTTATTTAAATCGTTAAATAATGAGGTCATCGCTGCATCATCATGATGTCATAATTAATTTAATTTATTTAATGTCTAAAAATTATAAAAAAAATACTATGATGTAGGAAATCTTTTTATATTTCTAATGAATATTTATAATCAAAATTTGGACTTGTGTAACCCCACTTAAAAACTATTTTAGTAAAACAACTCATGTTTGTGTCAATTTAATTTTAACATTAAATATATATATATATTAATGTCATTTTCCAACCAAAGTGGCTCCATGGGGTCCCCAAGTTGACCCATGGGTTGTCTTGGTTGTCCATGACTCATCCAATAGGAGTAGGACAAGTTTCAAGCTCATCTCATATTATTAAAACATTATTTTTACCTTAAACTACACTAATTACCTCTAATCGCGATTAAGAACTTAAAAGTTACTATTCACCAAAAATTATTTTGATCTCATTGAACCACATTTTACTTCTTAATGACAACCATGTATGTCGGATTTTTGAAAATCAAATCACAGAAGTGGTAATATTTCATTTAAACGAAAAATCAGTTATTTAACTACCACTTAGTGGTTTCACTATTCATCAAAAATTGAAGTTTTTTAGAACAATGCCAAAATTTCACCCTAAGCTATAATTGATATTCCGAATTCAAAAATGATGTCTATTTTACAAAATTCCAAACATATAAGTTGCATTAATTAATTTTATAATTATTTCCCGTTGTTACAACAAATAGCGTGTTTTTAAGAAACAATTTATATCAAAAGATTGGCAATTGTTTATGTCCAATTTCAATGTTAAATTAATTATAATGACCACCTTTGGATAAAATGGTAAAAATATATTCTAATTATACTTTAAAACCACTAAATAGTATAATTTATCACTATAAATTATTTTGATTAAAAAAATTGTTTTTAAGTATTTTTCACTATTTATAAAAAATAGAAGTTCTCAGAAAAATACCAAAAATTCAACATAGGCTAATTTCGATATTCCGAATCGAAAAATGAAGTCCATTTTGATAAATAAAATTTATAAAATTTCAAAAAGTAGGTATTACTATTCAAAACGGCTAGTTTAATTCGTTGTGGTGTGTGTTAGAGCTCGAGGTTGCGTACAACACACGCTATTGCATTATTCGAAGTGAAACGTACCGTGGAAGATTGGGGTGTTACACGAGGTGTGGTTTTACTTTCCCTAGAACTCTCAAGTACGAGGGTCACTTTCCCAACCGAGACGCGTTCTTGTGACGCGATCTAAAACCGTGCGGGTGAGTCAGGGCCTCCCAAAGTGGATAGTGTCGAGGTGCGGTGATTGAGCCCTTGGCTTGCGGTTCGGGGCAGACGTGCGGGGTGCTGGGCATCGATGGAGTTTACTTCTGGGACTGTTGGCTACTAATTTTCTTGGGCTGAGCTACGAGATGGAGATCCCCTTACGGTCTTGTTCGATCTTCTTGACAGATCATATGGATTTGTATATACCTTGTTCTAGTACCCACTTCTTAGTTTTGGTTACTCTGCTTCCAGGAGAGCCGAAGACGCACGGCGTATGCCACGTGCTTTTCGTGTCTAGATTCTCATAGTTGGACGAGTCTACTCTTCTGCTATAGGTAGCGAAGACTCAACGGGAAGTTCATCTTCTCACCATTTCTAGCTCCTTGTGTATGGACGATTCTACCTTCCTTTCTCTTGTTGGGTTAGGTTGGACTCTTTACTGCACTTTCAGTTATTCTCCTCTACTTTTCCCTGTTCACTCTACTACTCACCCTTCGGTATATCCTTTGTTGATCCCTCGAGCCTTCTGGGTATCCTACTGATTATTTTTATACTCACCCTTGCTTGGGCTTTTCCCTCACTTGGTGTGCCCTTGCATACGACGGACAGGTTGGTCGTGACTCCAGTGGAGCTTAGGAGTTCTGGAGCGTGGACCACGTGCGGTGGTCTGAGTCGGGTTCCAGGTGGAGGACCCTTCCATCTGTTTTCATTTTTGTTTACCTGTTTCCGGGTTGTGGCACTTTGTTTTGGTTGGGCGCGTGTTTTCCCCTTTTCTTTTTCAGTTACTTTCAGCACTTGTACTTTGTACTGTTAAAGGTTGATGTGCTTGTGGTTTATTTATAGTTGTTTCCCTTTGTTTTCCTTTTTACTCTGCACTTTTGCATTGAGTGTGCTGCGTGTGTGCGTGTACAGGTACTTAGGAAAAGTCCACCCCAAGTTGTTGTGCCTTCGGCGCTGGTCGCCAGCCCCTGGCCTATGGAGGCGGGCTTGGGGTAGTTGCGGCTTGAGCCTGGGTAGGGTCGGGTCTTGACAAAAATACTCTTTTAAAGTTTCCCTTAAAACCCTCTTTTTCTTCTATGTACACATTTTAAAAAATATATATATTATTAGGGTTTTTATATGGACATAAATTAATTTTAAATTCAATTTTGTTTTTCTTTTTACTTTTTTGAAAGGTTTTTTAAGAAAACATTTTTTGTAATTTTTTCACTCTCTTTTGAAAAGACAAAAAAAATACTTTTTTATTTTAATGTATATGGTGTTAATATATTTTCCAACTACCACAACCATTATTTAAAGTTTTTATTCCTTTACAATATTTCATGTTTTGTTCAAAGAAAAACCCTCTTTGCTTTTTTAGGTGTTTTGGTATTAAAAATGAGTCATTAAAAGAAAAAGGTATTTTGATATTCAAAAGTGCTTTTCATATGGGTTTAAAATAGTTTTTCAATGGTTTTATGTTGAAAAGTGCATAAATAAAATATTTTATTCATGATATAGTACTTGAGAATTATATATGAGAAATGAGTGAGCCTAATATGTCTTATATGATGGTTTAATTCCCATTATAGATCATATGTTATCCCAATATAACTTATATAAAGGGTAGGCCACATTATTTTTATCCAATTCACTGGGTAAATAATTAATCTCTAGAGATGGAATGTACATGATACATTAAAATCATGCATTGGTAATGTTTTATGATACATTGGTGATTAACCTTAGTAATATGAAGGGTTTACCTGATAGTGCTCCAATACATTGGATAATTAATTAATCTCACAAGATGGAATGATCATGATACCCAGCCAACATGCCTTTGTAATGTTTTATGAAACATTGGTGAATATACTTAGTGATATGAAGAGTTCACCCAAATAGTGATCTGAATCATTGGGTAAAGAATTAATCATTAGATATGGAATGATAATGATACATTGGCAACCTGCCTTGTAAATATTTTATGATACCTTAGTGAATAACCTTCGTAATATGAAGGGTGCTGCTTGATAGTGCTCTAATGAATTGGGTAAGAAGTAATCTATAAATATGACATGCTCATGATACCTTGGCATTATGCCTTGGTAATATTTTATGATACCTTATGTATCGAGTACTTATTATTATTATCTCATAATATGTCTCATGTTTTTTTCATGATGACCATTCATGTTTCATTTCCTTTGTTTTTTTCCATATTGGGATTTATTCTCACCCTATTATTTTGATGTATACACATAGGAAATCACTTATAGTGAGATTAAAAAGGCTGGTATAGAAAAATATTTGTTTATAAAGATTAAATAATGTTTATGTTTATTTTTCCCTTTTGTAATTTATGTGTTATATACCTGGTTTCAAAGACATTGGATCCTAAAATAACATTTGAAGTTATAAATTTAATATTTTGTTTATAAAGTATGTTAAAATCCATGTATTAAAAAGATAGTTATTCCAAAACAAGTCTTCTAGGATGTGGATAGAGAGTTGATAAGAGACTATTTTAGAGTTTTGGTTAAGCTAATTCTTTATAATGAGTGGAGAGATAAGGTAGTTAATGCTGAAAATTATATGTGAGAGGAGTGGAAATTTTGTTATAATATAAAAGTAAAAGTCATTATTCAAGTAAATTTGATTAAATAATTAAAAATAATGGAGTGGGGGAAGGGGTATGGTTGATCATCCTTCAAACATTCATTTTCACTCTTGTTTTTAACATGGTTTTATTTATTTTACTCCTATATTTTTTTACTTTTACCATTTTTTTATTTTACCACAGTAACTATATTTTACTGAAGTAATTTATTTTTTATGCCTAACAATAAAATGGACCTAATTACATAATTTGGACCTGCTGATTCAAAATATGAAATCCTTTTTATTTAATTTGAATTCAAAAAGTGATAAAATTAATTATAAAATAATAAATGTACAACACATTAAAAACATTTTTAGAAAAATAAATTCTTTAGAATGAAAATAAATTTTGTTTAAAATTATGAATGTTATTTATTTATAAGAAATTAATTATTTTATTATTAGTGCTTTAAATGGAAATCTATGGCTCTCAGGATGCAGTTACATCTTTAGAAGCCACAATGGGTATGTTATTTAATGTTTTTTCAGTAATTGTAGTACTAGCTATTCTCTTAATATTGATATAATTGCAGTTATTGAAGCAATGGATGTTTCAAAAAAAAGTGGTTGGATTAATATTTTATTGGATAATGACTCCATGAAAATTGTACTTTTAATGAGAAAAAACAATACCCACCTATCATGTAGATTGATGGTTTAGTGGATGGAATGTCTTGAATTCCTGGACTCTATTGACCGCATCATCACGCACTCATACCGGGAGAAAAACATGGTTATATATAGACTTACTAATAAGGGGGTAGGAAGCAACAGCTTCACCTATATTGACTTAATTCTCCCTGATTTGTTACATATCTTTGAAAGAGATCATTTTAACATTCCCTTCTTTAGACTCTTGTAATTTTGTTTTAATTTTAATAAAGGAGACTTAGCATTTTACAAGTCTTCCCCAGTTCAAAATAATAGTTTATTATTAAATAAATTAGGATTATGTAAATTTAAAATCAATCCAATAAAAAACTTCCTTGTTGTTATTAAATTAAAATAAAATGATTAAAAATAATTTTTATCCTAATAAAAGATGGCTTAAGCTTCAAAATTTTAAACAAGGGTTTTCTAAATTCAACAAAGTATTTTTAAATGTATCATTTTTAATTATTAAATAAATATTCTTTCTAATAAAAAAAATTATATATTTTTAAGTAATACTTAATTAATGATAGATTTATAAACATTATAGTATTGGTAAAAATGGTATTTTTCATTATTCACCTAAAAAAAATTATTTTAAAAAACCCCAAAAAATCACCCTAAACTAATTTTAAAATAATTAATCCAAAAATACAATTCATTTTATAAAATTAAATTTCTAAAATTTATTTAAACTAATATTAATATAAGATCCCATAATGGTAAAATGTATTTTTAAGAACAAATTGGTTCTTGTATTAATATATATCTATTATTTTTTATTCCTTTAAATGTAAATATAATAACTTACTATATAATTATATAATCATAATTTCAACTTTAATAAACCCTCAGTGTCGTTTTGTTACACCTAAGCGTAAGGTATTCTCTACTTGTAGTTGTGAGTGGTGATTCTGCAGGCATAGATCTCATAGAATTTTCCAAGAGCTTTAACTTCTATCATAAATGATTTCTAAAATAATGTAATTTCTGGATTTTGTCTTGGTCTTTCTCTAGGGAAAACCCTAGTGAATCTACCTTATTTCCAAGCTCAAATAAACGAGATTCATATGGAAGACTTCTACTACTATATTCCATTTATTTTATATTTCATTATGTGGTTAATTCTATTTATACCAACTTACTCAATGGTAATTTTATAATGGTCATATCTAAAAAAAATTAAAAAGTGTCACATTTTTTTAATTCAATGTTGTGTGAATCAAAATATATCAAACACATTAGATTTTCAAGGAATATGTATATTTTTAAATCTCAAGGTGTTACATCACCCCCTTAAATTAATTGCATCCTCACAATTTTAATTATCACTTACTAATTAAATTATTTATGGGTATCTAAAAGATAGAAATAACTAATTATATAATTTAAAATTAGGTTTCTACCTAAATATCAAAGGTAGGTCTATAAAACACATTTTTCCTTCATGGTTCCAACTTATTACTTTCACTTTCCTTGGAAAAGTTTTTCTATACACCCTACTTTTCCACACTAGAAGTGTCTTCTTATTCCTTTGATACATTCCCTTGTGTGTTTCTTCCCACATTTTTAACATGAGGGAAATTGAATCTTTCTTCCTTCATCATCTTTGTAACTATAACTTCTATGATATTTCACCCTTATCTTCTTTGGTGTGTTTGGAAATTCAATTATGTTTACATTTTTAATCCTAATTCATGATGGATAGTTTGGTATAATCCTATGAATTTTCACTCGAGTTCTTATCTCGTTAGGTTATTTATTGAAACAATTACTACATTTTCAATTGCACCCATTATTACCTTGGTTCATATGAAATTCAACCATTAAATGAATCAAGGAATGTTTAGGGGTGAGAATACTTAAATTAGTAAATTTATAGGAACTATACTTAAAAGATATAACTTATAAATTTTTGGTAAACACTAACTTATGAATATCTAAGTTACAATCTAGGTTATCTATGGTCACTATCTTATTAAGTTCTCTAAATAATATATTTAAATCTTTTATAAAGGTTTGTAAGGTGTATATGAATCATCCATATAATATCCTCTGAGAGTGTCTAGCCAGGTGTACCGTCTTAGGCCCACTAATCGTGCACCAAGTGAATATCTATTTGATATTCAACTAACATTTTAGGGTGATTTACCCAAGGTGAATATTTTTCATAGTTTTATCCATTTTCCAATATCCTGATAGATATGTATTTATTAAAAGATCACACACTCCATACTTTACCAAAATTCCGGATTCTTTCCTATACATATACTATTCCTTAGGGTTTTCTCTAAAGTTCTCTCATCCTAAGTCTCAAACAAAATAAAATATTCAATATTACCTCAAATGACCTAAAGGTTTATCTATACCTTTCATAATTATGATCATCCTTAACTTATCAACCCTTGATGGAATTTATAAATCATAAATTATACTCAGCCAACAATATCTAAACCTATAAACTTATCTAAACCCTACTATGATACCAACTATAACATCTCAGATGTAATTGCCCAATAAATACATGATTTATAAAAAAAAATTCATTAAATATATTCTCACGAAAAATTAGGTTTAGATTTTAAGATAATTAGGAAAAATAATTAACTAATATAGATTATATCTACCTCATTTAATAGATATTTTTTCATTATTATAGGAGCTACTTAATCCATAAGAGATCTTCAATATCTCTCATAAACTCCCCACACAAGATACTATTATAGAAATATTATACATATTACTTTCCTTCATAACCTAAGGAAATGGAAATATATGAACGGGTGAGCTTAGATTCCCAATGAGGGAATAATCAGAGTAAAGCACAGTGATACGTAATACATATGAGACAAGAGTAATATCAAGATATCATAAAAGATATGGAACATATATAAACACATGGAAGTATGTAATAAATTTGGTGAAATAAAAATATCATGGAATCATAAGAATGTGGTGTCAACATAAAGCATGAAATCATAAGAATAAGTCAAGGCTCACTACAGAGACAATATATCATAGTGCTCTATGATGACTGTTCATACACCACACGTGGTATCTCATGTGATGGAAACATTACCCATTACATTAGAAGACTATACAATTCCTAGACCACCTTTTATATAATGAAAATCATACTTATATGTGCCATATAATTTCAATAATCATAAAAACCCATATAAATAGGATATTTTTCATTCCATTTAAAAGGGTATCCCATAAGAAAATATTCAAAAATCCATCAATAATCATAACATGATAACCCCATATAAATTAAAAGGGTATACAATGATATTAAAATACTTTCTAGATAAATACCATTCAATTAATAAAATTTAGTACAAGGTATTTACATCTTATGGATAAAGGGTATATAGTTAAGTTAATAATTTACATAATAAATTGGTGTATAGCCATCTAGGTGAACACCATTCAATAAAAGAAATGAAATATAGGTAATTCAAAAATGAAATACATTGGAAGAAAAAAGATGTTTATAAGAAGTGGGTGATTAGGTAAGACAAAAGTAGTAAATGATCAATTCACTTATAAATATATATTATTTATGAATATTTAAGGTCATAGATAAATAATCAAATGGTAGATAGAGAATACTACCAAAGAGCACTTGTAACTCACTTTTAAATACAATAATAATAACTTTTTGTATCGGTAACATTTAAAAAGTAAAATTCAGAAAAAATGATGAGAGAATAATTTACTTTGTAAAATAATGAAAAAAAAATAGAGAAAGTCCCAATAAGAATAAAATGAAATATGGTAGAAAAATATTTAATGTGAAATGTTCTAAAAGGTAATTTCATTTCTCATTCTTGTAAATATGCTCATATTGATAAAGACACAAGTGTATTTTGAAAAAAAAATCAAAGATATGTCAAGGATATGTTTTAATACATTATTTAAAAATAAAAAAACTATTTAATTCATCATAATAATGGTAAATAAGTTTAAATATATAGTGGAAGATAATATATAAGTGCATAAAATTAGTATTTTTAAAAATAATATCTATCTAAAAAATATAGCGAAATAATGATTAATTAATTTTCTTTTTGATAATATGTAATGATAATTATGAAGATCACATGAGATAAAGCATATTAGGGTTCCCATATCTAAAAGGAAAAAATTTACGAGAAGGAAAAATATGGATATGAAGGAAAAAACCATTAGAATGGATGTGAGTTATTCTTAACAATGTCATATTGTAAAAGAACATGAAATCAAGCAAAGATTAATATTTTTATATAAAGAATAAATTTCCAAAAATAAAAATAGAAAATAAATTGTAGATTAGATAAATGTAGAATAAATAAAACTTAAAAGAGTATAACCAAATATCATAATTTGTGACCCAATGAAGGGAAATTGAGTTGGCCAAAAACCCTTATGCCTTTGCTAATATTTGGATCAAAACCACATAAAGTAAATAACTTAAAATAGATCAATAAATAATTTCAAATTCTTGTAGAATGTGATAAGAATTAATCCATCTTAATGTATACACCACCCAAAAGGAAACAAGTGGTTAATATGTCATAAGTCTCAAAGAATGAAAATTGAGATGAGAAACCCCTTACCTTGGGTCCCGATTTGCTCTTTATATTCCCTTAACTTCCTAAAAAATAAAATTTGTTTTAATAAAAACATTCATAAGAACCTTTTTAACATGTGTTTTATTCTTTAAGGCATAATTATTACCTTCTGTTATTCATTTATTAAATAGTTTTTGTTTATGTCAGTTACTTATGGTGGTTCGATCAATTTCAATGAAACTTCCTTTGTATATTGATCATAGTAAAAAGGGTTTTAATATAGATTCATAATCTCAAAAATGTTATAGGATTTTTTATTTTATGATTCCAATAGAAATAAATATATAAAGTTTCATAGGATTTCCCAAAATTGAATCAAATTAAGAAAGGTGAATTGATCGGTTCCTTTAATGTAATTAAATTGGATTTTATTTACTATATTTGATTTGTTTTGGTTGTGTAAAGATTTTGTGGAATTACCCAATTTTTTTTATAACATCCCGAAACTCGCACTCCCAGATTTGGTGCTAAATTCATAAACTACACATTTTCTACTTTGATAGCAAAAAAGGTGAACCAATTTTTGCTAATAAAAACTTACAATATAAAAAATAAATAATGGGTATCTTATATACCCATGGACCTTTTAAGTTTAGATTTTTAAATAATTAAGATAAACTCATATCAACTTGGATTCATAAACCACTGGTTCATAAATATGAAGATCATATCCCATTATACCCAGCTATTCTTATTTCACATTAGGTCATCAACATCATCTGTATTGAATCCCTTCTATACATAATTTATTCAACCATGTTCTTTATAACCAAGGGAAGAGTAAGAATAATAAGGGAGAGATCAAATGCTTAGTAAGGGTAAAATAAGCATTAATAATTAAATGTCATCAATGATTATAAGTAGAGTGTAAGGGTATGATGACATAATCAAAGTGTGTGAGTATAACATAAGAATACTCATACCCATCAATAACTATATCATCAATCATGATAAAATGGAATAATTATTTAATGAAGGAAATATACATAAGAATCAATAATCATGATCTATGTGATATCAATCTTGATCAAATGAAATATCATAAACCCATAACAAGAAATTAAAACCCTTTTAGTAACTTGGAGCATCATATTCATAAAAACCATTCAAAACCCTTTTAATTGGAATAACCATACAACTTAATTCCAATATAATAATTACCCAATTAATTGGAATAGTATTTAGGCCCAGTCATTATTTAAGCGATAACGAGCTCACTATATGTTATCTAGGCTACCCATTCATATAAACTATAATGGAATCACCCAATGGTATCTGGACCACCCCCCATATATGTAATTTCAAAGAACCAAAATATGAATATGGTACATAGTGCTTTAATTTCATCATAAAACTCATCGAATTAATCATTATTCCCTTTGTAAATTGATTAAAAAATAGAAAATAAATGGGTTTCATATCAATATATTTTAAATATGACTAACCCGTGTAAAAGAAAGAAGTTCCATAATAATACCTATAAATAATGATTAACCCATAGAAGACAAATGGGTTTCATAACAATATCTTTGAAACATTGTTAACCAATAAAATAGAAATTCATTTCATAATAATTTATTTGAATCAATATATTTTCATCCATGGAAATAATAAGGATAGTATAAATACAAAATATCCCCAATGTAGGACAATTAACAATAAGGTTTTTTGAATTTGATAAATGGAAGTACCATTAAAATATTATTAAAAACATTCTTGAGTAATATATCCTTTTCATTTGGAAAAAAACTTTTTAAAACACAAAAAAAAATTAAAAATAATTCTCATAGCAAAAAATTTTTAAAGACAAAGAATTTACATAATATTAAGTAAACAATTTATTTAAAAATAACCTTGTAAACTTTCAAAGGAATCTTCACAAAAATAATGGACATATCGGTGATTAATTATATACATGTCATAAATGACATTCCTTTTGCGAGGTAAAAAGTTTATAAAATTTCCTTTTTTGGAAAGGGACAAGAATATCCCTTTCAAACAAAATTGTAAAAATACAAAACGGGTAAAAAAAATTTAATAAATAATTTTTATAAAGTAAAAAGAAATTTTGAAATCAGTTTTAAAAAATAGGTTTTTGGAAGAAAATATATGATTTTATTGAAGATAGAAATAAAGTCAAGTTTTCATAAAATAATTCCAAAAAAATTAGTAACAATGAGTGGGTAAATGGTGCTATAAATTTTAAATATCATTAATAACCCAAGGATAATATAATTTATGATAAATATAAAATTTCAATATTGAAGAGTTAATATTACACAATCACGATAAATGATAATATTGTAATAAAAGTCTCTTACCAATTTTGTAACTTTGAATCATATCGGTGATGTGTCAATGTTGGAGTCCTTATTGGTGATGAGTTGCGGCCGACGATGACGACGGTATTAAGACGATTGGACGAATGTGTAGTTAGAAGCATTGATCGTGTGATGTATATGATAATGGTGAGGAGTGTAATGGTGGCGATGGTGATGGCTTCCTCAATGGTGAAGAAGGATTCTATTTGGCCGATGGTGATGATCCAATGATTTTATAATGATAATGATGAGATAATGTGACAGCGGTGATGGTAATAAGATGATATGTTTGGTGATGTGAGGATGATGGTGATGGTCACGTGGCTTAACTCAAGTTGGGTTGCCAACTTTTTGAGGTTTCCACTTTTGGAAATTTTAAATTTAAATTTTGAATATGGATTTTGATTTTGGTTTACTATGTATTATTTTTTAATGGGTGATGTTTGGTTTTGATATTCGGTCTTTGTGAGGTTCCCACTCATCCAAAAAAGAGATTTTTTAAAAATAAAAAAAAATATTTTTAGGTAACTTTGAATCATAATCCCCATGAAGTAATAACATTAAATTAAACTTATAATGACATTAAAATAAGTATATTAATGATATAACATGTCAAAGGGTAAGTACATGCACCTTATAAAACATATAGGTGTGTAACATAACAAATGCCTCAATGAAGACAAATTGTGACAAAAATCCCTTACCACATTGATAAATTTGAAACCATAAACACCATGAAAGAGAGATCATAAAATGAATATGTAAATCAAAATAAATTTAAGTATAATGACCATACAATACATCCATGGTCATTATATTCACCACACAGCAGTAATAAGTGGTGATACGACATTTATCTCATAGAAATAAAAGTAAGAAAAAAAGAACCCTTACTTAGAGTTTAATTCATCACACTTGTAATTTATCCACTTATTAATTATATTATTTATTAATGAACTTTTTAAATTTTAATATTCCATTTATTTCACTTATTACCATGCTATATATGATTACTTAGTCAATTAGGTTTACATTGAATTTTTTTACCACACTTGGCAAATGTGTCGAAGCGATTTAGGTGGGTTGATAATGATCAAAGAGGTAATTATATAAACATATATAGAATAATAATAATTAAATAATTATAATATTTATACATAAATTATACTTTTTAAACCCATAATGAAATACGGTTATGAAAAATGAACTAATGTTACGATAATGGAGATGATAGGTCATACGTACACATGAGTAATGTTTCTATTTTATAATGATCATTATGGAAAAAAGTTAAGTAATATTTTATATTAATATAATAATAATAATATCATAAATACCATATAATTAAATTATATTTAATTATATATAGTATTAATTGGATGTGGTGGTGAAAAAATGAATCACATCACTTCGGGGAGGCGGTAGTCCACACGTCCACGAACGACATTGTCATTTTTTTAGTGAGAGAAAAGGTAAAAAAAATAATATATTATATTTTCATAATGATAAATATGTAATTAATATCATAAATATTTTTTATTTTTACCCTTATTGTCTTCCATGTAATGCATTAGTAAAAACTGAATCATATCGTTTCGCGAGGTCGTAATCCACTATACACAGAAGCGACGTTATCGTATCCCCTACGACATGTAAATTAAAAGGATATATATGATATAATTACTCCATAGTTATATATATTTTTTAAATTTCATATATAAACTTTAGACCCATTTTCATACTCAAAACTGAGGGGTGGTAATGGAAGAATGAATGACATCACTTCGTGAGGTGGTAGTCTACCGTACACACAAATGATGATTTTGTAACTCATTTGATGGATGTTTGTGTGGTTGTAGGTTGTACCCTTAACATAAAAATATATAATTATATGTAACATAATTATTTTTTTATATCATTATGCTATAAAAATAATTTAAGGGGGTGGAGAAATAAATAAAACAAAAATGCTTGTTGATGAACATTACCTCTTCTTCGGGTAACTCTTTTTGGTTTGCACCAAAAGAATTTATTGGTTAACTTTATGAAAATTTAAATGATTATAGGATGAGTTTATGGAATTTGGGAAGTTATTTTGGAAGGTATTTTCTAAACCCCATAGGTTTTAAGGTGTCAATAAGGGAGGATAGTGGGTGGCCTTTTATAAGTGTGGTTAGTGGCACATTTGTAATTTTTTGAAAGAGTAAATTCCACCCAAGTATTGTTCATTTCAACAGCCCCAATAATGGTACATTATCTATAATATAATTTAATCTCAAAATAGTTCCACACAATGGGTTTTGTATAATTTTCTTGGCCATGTTGACCCTTAATTTTGAATTTTAACCACTAATAAACTTGTTTTTACCATAATTGTTCTAATCAATTTTGATTTATTTCACTAATATTTTGGAAAAAAAATAATTTAAACTTATTATAAATTATATATCATTATTATTACAAATATTAAAACTATAATTACAAAATTTAATTCACATAATTGGTAAATTTTAATTTAATATTAATCTCGCAGACGCAGCGAGACAGCAGGTTTTTAAGAAGTGTACTTTTCATAAAAAGATGAGTCTATTTTATCTCCATGAAAAATATTAATCATTAATTGAAAATAAATTAATATTTAATGATATATAATCTATAAATTTAATTAAAAACATTCCCTATTAGGTATTATTTTAATTAATTAAAATAGAGAAACATTATTCGTTTTAAAACAATTTTTAGAAAAATCTGTTTTAAACCCCAAAACAAACTTATACTAAAAACAAATATAAAGTAGATTAAAATTAATTAAGTAGATTAAATATAAATAAATAATTCTTAGGTTACTTGAAAATATATGAAAAACATATTGGGACTTTTAAATTACTTAATTTATTGAAAATAAATGTTTTTTTACAAAAATCGATATATTTCATTATTCACAGAAAATCATTATTTTTTGAAAAATCACAAAACTTCATCCAAATTAAATTTTGATATTATGATTCAAATATTGAAGTTAATTTTATCTAATAATTTTTATAGGCATTACAAAAAATTATTATAATATTTTTTTGAGGAAAATCAATAAAATCATTTTTGAAGAAAACAAATTTTTGAAGAATAAAATAACTTTTCTAAAAATTAATTGATTATTTACTAAAATTTTATCAATAATTTATATTGAGTAAGTAAAATATATATATATATATCATAATTTATTTAATACTATTCATACCCTCTAATTTAATGTCTCTGTTATAATATTAATATATATCATGGGTCGTTTAAGTTCAGTGTCACATGTTGAATACACTATCAAACATAAAAATATCGAGGTTTCATGTAATGCAAGATAAACTGAGTGTTGTGTGTAATTCAAGATAAAAATAGTGTTTTGTGTCCTTTATTCTATTAAACATATTTTTCTTCTTTCTAAAATCTCAGGGTGTTACATCTCTCACCCGCCTAATAAATTTTTTCCTCTCAATTTGAACTTTACCTCGGTAAAAAAAGGTTCAACATTTGAAAAAACTTTAGTCGTAAACCCAAATATTAAAAAGGGTTAATAAAACATCCTATTAATATGAGTTAAATTAAATTAAAAAGTTCATATGAAATAAAACAAAACTAGGTTTCAAAATAGGAGAACGTAGGTGGGAATCGAGGAAAAGCGTAAATAATTATAGAGAGTGATTAAGGTCACTGGTCACAAGAAAGTGAATGATCAATGGAAAGTTAAGCAACTAATAACCATAAATATGTAATGATAAAAAAATACTATCACTTCAAAAAAATTGAAGGTACAAGTATATCATTTTTTCAAGATACTTTTTTAGAGTTAATGAATTATCTTACCGTCTAGACTAGGAAAATATGGAAATATACATACTTTGTTTGTATAATTTTATCCTTTGACCAATTTACAAGATAATATCATATTTTTCTCCAAGTTATGATTATTCAAGATTAATTTTTCAAGTATTAATAACTAAAAGTTAAATTTTAAAGGATCATATATTTATAAAATGGATAAAAAATTATTTCACCTATCCTTTAACATTAACCAAATCCAAAATGTTTATAATATGTTAAGATAATTCCCAAAATGAATAAAACTTCATATGATACAATAATCATAAAAATACAACATTAATTCCTAAAGTGGAAACTAAATCATTCCTAAATAACCTCAAAATCAAATGGTATTTTAACCTTGAATATTATCTCATATTATTCTTCTTCTAAGACCAAAATATCTTGATTTTTCTCTTTTTTTGAAATGTAACTAATCACTTAGTCACCAAATCAATTTTCAATATCATGATTATTTATATGATAAAAATAATGTTCTCATAATTACCTTAATATCGAAGATCATATTAACCATAACGGGTATCAATAAATTAAAAACTATTCGCAAAAAATGTAAAGGAATAATTCACATTAAACTAAAGCTTTACAAGCAATTCATCCCAATAAGTCATCTCTTAAAGTTTCATTGATCACTTTAAGATTTCATCGCTTAAAACCTCAAAAGGGGTGCCTAAGAGTTATAAATTAGATCATCCTTAGTCTTATAGACCAAAGGTGGTATTCATAACTATTAAGATAACCTCACATGATAACATCCTAATATACAAATTTATTTAAACCTTTTCACTATTTTCGACTATAAAATCCCATAACCTACACTCCCAGATCAAGTGCCAAATTCATAAACATTAAATTTTTGGATTTGATACCGAATAAGGTGAACCAATTTTCACCAATTAAAACTTACAATATCAAAAATAAATATTGGATCACTTAAATACCCATGGACATTTTTGGTTTAGAGTTTCATAAAATTAGGACCAACTCATATCAACTTGGATTCATAAAAAACTTGTTCGTAAATATGATCATAATATTCTATTATACCCATATTTTCTTATTTCACATCAGGTCATCAGAATCAGCTATATTGAATCTCTTCTAGACATAATTCATTCAACCTCATTCTTTATAACTTGGGGAAGAGTAAACATAATAAGGGTGATCTCAAATGATCAGAATTGGTAAAAAAAGTATTAATAATTGGATGTAATCAATGAGAATAAGAAAATAGTAAGGGAATGATGACATAATCAAAGTGCATGAGTATAACAAAAAATATTTATACTCATTGATACTTGTATCATCAAACATAATAACATGGAATAAGTATTTTATAAAGAAAATATAAATAAGAATCAGTAATCTTGAGCCATGTGATATCAATATTGATCAAATGAAATATCACAAATCTATTGTAAGCAATTATAACCCTTTTCGGTGCCTTGGATCATGATATTGATAAAACTCTTTGAAAACCCTTTTAATTGGAATAACTATACAGTCGAATTCCAATATAATCATTACCCAATGCATTGGATCGCTATCTGGGTGCACCCATCATTTAAGTTATAACGGGCTCACCCACCACTATATGGGTCACCCCATTGTATAAGCTATAATGGTCTCACTCGAATCTATCTAGTCCGCCCCATCTTATATGTAATTTTAAATAACCACACCATGAATAAGGTTTATATAGTTTTAATTTCATCATAAAACTCATAGAAACAATCATAACCCCTTTATAACTTGATTAACCCTTGTAAAATAAATGGTTTTTATGTCAATATATTTTAAACATGAATGCCCTATAGAAAATAAATGATTTACATAATAATATCTTTGAAACATGATTAACCCATAGAAGAGAAATGATATTCATAACAATCTCTTTGAAACATGATTAACCAATAGAAGAGAAATGGGTTTAATAATAATCTTTGTGAAATAATATTATTCCATATAGAGAAATAATGAGGATGGTATTAATAAAAAATATCCATTGTGGAAGACAATTAACAAAAAGGTTTTTATTAAGACAATAAGGTTTTCTTATGACTTTTACATTCCTTCTTGTTTTGAAAATCAAAAACACGCTATCTTAAGGCAATTTTCATTTTCCCTAACATTTTTCTTAATGAGGAAAATTTTCCTTCCCCAAGGAAAATTTATCCTTATATATTTTTCATTGATCATATTTTAGTCTAACTCTTTTTATTCCTAAGTAAAAAATTAAGTTTCACATCTAAAACCTTATAATTATATAAATAATTAGATGTAGAGTACTCTATTTTCAGGATCCAAATTCAGGTTCTGAATTCTCTAAAATTTAGAATCTAAATTCTCTAAAATTCTGAATCCAAATTCTTTAAAATTCATAATTCGAATTCTCTAAAATTTAGACTCTTAATTCTCCAAAATTCTGAATCTGAATTCTCTTAAATTCGGATTCCAAATTCTCTAAAATTCAGACTCCAAATTCCTCAGAATTCTGACTCCGAATTCCTCAGAATTCAGACTCTGAAATCTATAGAAATCTGATTCCGAAAATAGAATCAGTATATCCTTGTAACATAGACTCCAAATGTTTAATCTCTTAGACTCCAAATTCTATTTTTCCTTAGATTCTAAAAAATTTAAATTGTTTGAGAAACCATATTTTACTTACTCTTGTTTGAGTTATAAAACGATTTCATGCATTTTGTTACTAACTAACCATTTTTTGAGTGACATGTGTATAGGTCCCCCTAAAATTCAAGGAAAAATATGACCGTTGGAAGAGGGTGCCAATCGTTTGAAATGTGCCTATAAATAGGAGCTCATTTTAATGAGCTCAATACTGTTCTATGACTCTAGAGATTACATGTTGTTGAAGTGATTTCTAGAGAGAGACTCTCATGATTTGTGTGTACTGAACATCCTGTTTAGATTGCTTTGTGCGACTCTGATTGTTGCTCTGTACAATCGAGAGATTCCAGGGATAGGAAGACAGAGGTGCCGACTAACGTAAATTTTGAGGACTTCCTTGATAAGAAAGACAGAGGTGCCGACTACCTTGAAGTTTGAGGGCTTATGGGAATATCAAGACAGACTCCGATTTTCTTATTGAGGGCTTAACCTGGTATGTCTAAGACAGACTTTCTTGAAAGTATAAATCAAGGGACCATTATCCAAGGTTGTTGGATACCCTACTCTTTGGGTTAAAATATTTTATACTTGTTACTTGTATTGTTTAAAGTTTGTTTTCTTCTGCATTTTGATTAATAAGGAAATTATAATCTTCTTATACTTTCTTGAACTTGTATACTCTGATTAGTAAGATTCTATACGCTTTAAGGTAGAATCTTTTTCCATGTAAACTTTTCTTAAGTTTAATTTCTGGAACCGTATTTCTGGAATCTATCAAGTTTGTAGAACTAAGAGGTTTTGTAAATTTACCTTGTTTAACATTTTTAAATAATAGGAAGGTTTATACCATCTTTAAAAGTTCCAAAGGAATTTTTTAAAGTATAAAATTCACACCCCCCCCCCCCACTTGTATATTGAGCATCTATATCATCATTTCGATCCTATAGTTTGTGGATGTATAATAATGGAAATACCATTATAATTTCATCAAAAGCATTCTGGAGGAAAATATCCTTTTCATTTTAAAAATCATTTTATAAAAAATAAAACATTTTGAAAATACTTTTCTTTGAAAATAATTTTTAAAAACCAATAATTTATAGAATATAAAAAAAATATTTTATTTAAAAATAACCTTGTAAACTTTCACATGAAGCTTCAAATAAATAACAGTCATGTCGGCAGGTAATTCTGTTAATACAGTAAAGAGTATTCCTTTTGTATGGTAAAGAGGTTAGAAAAGTTCCTTGTTTAGAAATAAATAAGAAGATTCCTTTGAAAACATTTTATAAAAAGACAAAATGGGTGAAATTTTATTTAATAAATCTTTTTGAAAAGGTTAAAAACAATTTTAAAAACATTTTTAGAAAATGGGTTTTTGGGAGAAAACGGATTTATGGCCGAAGATAGAAATAATGTTGGATTTTCTTAAAAAACTCAAAAATTTAAGTAAAAAATAGTGTAAAAATGTTATTATAACTTGTAAATATCATGGATAATCATATTTTAATATGATTTAGGTGAATTATAATATTTCAACATTGAATACTTAATCATACAAAATCCTGATAAATGATGAGACTGTAAAAAAATACTCTTACCAATTTTGTAACTTTGAATCGTAAAAACCATGAAGGAATAACATTAAATAAAACTTATAATATCATGAAAATAATATATTCATGATATAAAATGTAAAAGGGACAACATATACACTTCATAAAAGAAGATAAGGGTATAACATAACAAATGTATCAAAGAAGGAAAATTATGACAAAAATCCCTTACTGCTTTGGTAACTTTGAAACCATAAACCCCATGAAAGAGAGATAATAAAATTGATATTTAAATCACCATAAATTTAATTATAAAAATAATAAAATACATTCATGTTAATTATATACACCGCATATCAATAATAAGTGGTGAATATGGCATATGCCTTACAAAAATACAAGTGAGGTGAGAAAAACCCTTACATCAAGTTCAATTCATTGCACTTTTTATTTATCCTCCTGAATAATAAAATTATGTTAATTATATACTTTATTAATAAAATTTTAAAAGTTTAATATAAAATTTATTTCACTTATTACCATGTTATATATTATTACTCAATCAATTAGGTTTATGTCAGATCTTTTGACCATATTTGGCTTGTGTGTCAAAACGACTTCGGTGGGTGGACTATGGTCAAATAGGTCATTATATAAATATATATAGAATAATAATAATGAAATAATTATAATATTTATACATAAATTTTAATTTTAAACCCTTCATGAATTGTGGTTTTGATAAATGAACTAACGTTATGATCATTAGAGATGGTGGGTCGTACGTACGCATGAGTAGCATTTCCATTTTTCAATGATCATTATGGAAAAAAGGTAAGTAATATTTTATCTTTATAGAATTATAATAGTATCATAAAAACTATATTATTTAATTATATATTTTTATATATATAATTCATTTTATTGGTTGATGAAAAAATGAATCACATCGCTTCAAATAGGTTGTAGTCCACACGTCCACAAACGATGTTATCATTTTTTTCCGTGAGTGAAAAGGTAAAAATAAAATTATATATTATATTTAAATAATGATAAATATTTAATTAATATCATAAATATTTTATTTATATATCATATATTTATTATCTTTAACCTTATTACCTTCTATTTAACGCATTAGTGAGAAATAAATCAAATGAGTTCACGAGACGGTAGCCCGCCATACACACGAGCGGCATTATCATATCCCCTGTGGTTTGGAACGTAAAATGAAATATGTGATATAATTTCTAAAGTGTTATATTTATGTTATAAATATAATATATAAACTTTATATACATCATCATACCCAACCATGAGATATGATAATGGAAAAATGAATGACATCATTTCGCAAGGCGGTAATCCACCCTAAACACGAATGATGATTTCGCAACCCATTTTATGGAAGTGTGTTTGGTTTTAGGTCATAAACTTAACATAAAAATATATAATTATATTTAATATAAATATTTTAAAATATAATCATGGTATAATAATAATTTAATGGGGTGGATAAATAAATAAAACAAAAATGCTTTTTGATTAATGTTGCCTCTTCTGCGGTTAACTCCTTTTGGTTTGCACCAAAAGCCTTCTTGGTTGGACTTATTACCAATAAAAGGATTATGGTATTAGTTTATGTAAGTTTTTAATTTATTTTATTTATTATTTTCCTAACCCAATAGTTTTTAAGGTGTAAAGAAGGGGGGACATGGGGTGACATATTATAAGTGGGGTGAGTGGCAGAGTTGAAATATTTTGAAAGAGTGGATTCCACCCACATTTATTTCATGTAATCAGGCCCCAATAATGGTATATTATTGATAATATAATTTATAAGGTCTAAATATGTCCATAAAATGGGTTTTTTATAAGTTTCTAGGTCATTTGTAACCTTAATTTTAAAGTTTGACCACTAAGTAAACATGTTTTTACCTTAATCGCTGTAATTAATTTTAATTTCTTTCACTAACATATTTGGAAAAAATTTAAGTTGAACTTAAGAAATTATATATTATGATAATTAAAAATATTTAATCCATTATTCCAAATTCAATTCACATAATTGGTAAAATTTAATTTAATATTAATCCCACAGACACTGTGAGACAGCGGGTTCTTAAGAAGGGTATTTTTTAGAAAAAGATGATTCCATATGAACTCTATGACTAATAATAATCATTAAATGAGAAACAATTAATATTTATAGATATATAATCTATTAATTTAATTTAAAACATTACCTATTATGTATTATATTAATTAATTAAAAAGAATAAATATTACACATTTCAGAACAGTTTTTAAAAAACCTATTTTTGAACTCAAAAACAAACTTATACAAACCAATATAAATTTGATTAAAAGTAACTAAGTTGATTTAATATAAATAAATAATAATTAGGTCATTTTAAAATATATTTAAAACATATTGTTACTTTTAAATTACTGTATTTATTGAAAAGAAAATAATTTTTACAAAAATTAGTATATTTCAATATTCACTAAAAAATTAATATTTCCAAAAGGTCCCAAAATTTAACCCAAAGTAAATTTGGATATTTTGATCCAAGAATGAAGTAAATTTTATCAAATAAATTTTCTAAAATTCTCAAAAATTTATAATAATATTGTTTTTCATGAAAATCAATAAAAAAAATGAAGAATAAAATCACTTTACTAAAAATTGATTTATTATATACTAAAAATTGATTTATTATATACTAAAAATGTATCAATAATTTATATTCATTATGACACACACACACACACACACACACACACATATATATATATATAATAAACTATTTAATATTATTTATACCAACCAATTTAATGGATGTTTTACAACGGTGATCTATATCATGGGTCATTTAAGTTTGGTATTGCATGTTGAATACACTATCGAACATAAAAATCTTGTGGTTTTATGTAAAATAAGATAAATTGAGTTTTGTATGTAACGTGATCTAAACATAGTGTTTATTTTCCTTTAATCTATCAAACATAACTTTATTCTTTTTAAAATCTTAGGGGTATTGCAATAATAGTTTCATAAATTTTATTTTTATAACTTAAATAAATTCTTAAATTCATCTATGTTAGGGGGTGGAGGAAATTTAAATATATCATTTACATGGTGGTAATAGTTTAAACATACAAACGAATGAATAATTAATTTTCCATAGAATGGATGGGGTTTTAAAATTAAGTAATTTATAATTTAGTAGTAATAATAATGTTATAAATATCATATTTTTTTAATTAAATAAAACTTTTGAACCATCCATGTAGGGAGGTGGTGAAAAATAGAACATAGTGTTCATGGGTGTTGTAGTCCATATATATGCATGATGACATCCTCATTTTTTGAATGGTTTTGGTGAAAGGTAGAAAATTAATTTTCCATTATTATAATAACATTTCCTAATATTGATTATGTTATTATACATTCATATATATTATATATTTTATGGGGTATAATAAGAAACTAATTAAGAGAGATCGTTTGAGAAAATTACCCCTCATTTTAGATGTTTTCCCACTGATAACAACTTATGTCTCATTAACATGGTCTTTTGGAAAGTACAAGGATTCATGTACATAGGGGTAGATTTTATGAGAGACTAGGTTTGAGTTTCAGTTAATATAAGGCTTTGGAATTTTGGAGGTTTAGGTTGGTGGAGGGTTGTATTTATAAGTTATAGGAGTTTCATTTTTGCAATAATGTAAAAGGGTGAGTAACTATTCAATGAAAGTGGATTCAATAATGGAAAATAATGGATTAGGGGAAGGTTTAAGATTGATAATCCATCAAAAATTTATTTTTCATCATGTTTTAAACATTTTTTTATCCCTTTCACAATTAAAATTTTCACTTTTTCCATTTTTTCCTTTACCATAGTAACTACATTTTTACCTAAGTAATTTATTTTTTTAATCCAAAAACTAAAATGGACTTCATTAAATTATTTTAACCCAATTATTCAAAAAACAAAATTCATTTTATTTAATTCAATTTTTATAAGTGATAAAATAACTTCTAAAATAATAAATTTATAATGCATTAAAAATAGTTTTTAGAAAAATAAATTCCTAAGCACAAAAATGAGTTTAGCATAAAATTATAAAAATTGTTTATTTACGTGAAATTAATTAGTTTATTATTAAATAAATGTTGGGTATTTGGATTTCAAATCAATCCAATACCAAATCCTATATTTTGAATATTTAATTAAAATAAAAATATGAAAAACAATTTTTATCTCAATAAAAAGATCTCTTAAATTTCAAAATGTAAAATAATGGTTTTATAATTTCAAAATTGTATTTTTAAATGTATAATTTTTAATTATTAAATTTTTTTTTTCTAATACAAAATTTTATAAGTTTTTAAGTAATACTTACTTCATGATAAAGTTATAAGCATCACAGTATTAGTAAAAATAGATTTTTCACTGTTCACCTAAAAATAAATTATTTTAGAAAAAACCCAGAAAACACCCTAAAATAATTTTGACATGTTGAATCCAAAAATGGAGTTCCTTTTATAAAATTAAATTTCTAAATGTGGTTGAAAAAAAATTTAATATAAGTTTACATAAGAGGAAAATTGTTTATAAGTATAAAATGGTTCTTGTATTAATATATCGTTTCTATTTTCTTCCTTTAAATATAAACATAATAATCAATTACATGTTTAAATAATACTAATTTATACTTAAAAAATCCCTCAAGATCTACATGTGAGACCTGAGAAAAATATAACCTCTGGTGGAAGTCACATATAGTGATTTCGCTAGCATGGATCTCATTGAAATTTCCATGATCTTGAACTTCTCTTGCATATGATTTATCAAATACCATAATTGTTATATTTTGTCATGAGATTGTTCTAGGGGAAAACCTAGTTAATATGCATCCTTTCTATGCTCTAAAAAATAAGATTCATAAGGATGACTTCTACTACTAAATTCCATTTATTTTAGATTTCATTGTATGGGTACTTCTATTTATACCGTATCAATTAATGCCTATGTTATAATGGTCATATTTAAAACAAATTGTAAAAAGTGTCCTAGTTTATTTTAGTTCAATTTTTTATGTATCACAAGCCATTAAACACATTAAAGTTTTAAGTAAAATATATAATTTGAAATCTAGTGGTGCTAAATCCCCCCCTAAATAAATCACATACTCACCATTTTAATTTTTACTAGATAATAAAATTTGTCAAAGATATCTAAATAACATACATAACAAATGATATAATTTCAAATGAGGTATATACTTAATATATTAGGTGAGACTACGAAACACATCTTTTCACTTTATCATGTTAACCAATCTATTTATATTTATTTGGAACCTTTTTTCTCTACTACCTCATTTTCCACACATGATGCATCTTCCAATTCCTTTGAGGCATTCCCCTAGGTGTTCCTTCCCACATTTTTGGCATGTAGAAAATTAAATCTTATTTATTTATTCATATTTGTAACTTGAAATTATATGGGACTACATCCTTCTCTTATTTTTTATGTTTGTAAATTCTACTATGTTTACATTGTTAATCATAATTCATGATAGTTTTTTTGGCATAATATTAATATTTAATAGTCCATTTCTTATCCAGTTAGGTTGTTCGTTGGGAAATAATGACACTGTCCATTGCATTTTTTCTTCATTCCTATAATATTCAGTCATTAAAAGTATCAATAAGTTTTAGGGGTGAGAATACATAAATAATTAAAATTATATGAAGTAAATTTAAAGTAAATAACTTATAAATGATGTGTAAGACCTAACTTATGAATCTCTAAGATTCAATTGAGGTTATTCATGCTCACTCTCACATTAAGTTCTCTAACCGGTGTATTTAAATCCTTCATAATGGTTTTTAAGGTGTATGTGAATCATCCAAATCATATATTTTGTGAGTGATTATCTAGGTGATTAGTATTAGGCCCACTCATCACGCATCGATTAAAGATCGAGTTGATGCTAAACTAACCTTTTCAATTATTTTCTTCATATAGTTATTATTTGTCTTCATTCAAAGTTGCGTGTTGTGGTACATCAACTTAAGGGTGATGAGCCTTTCATGTTCTAAACTTCTTAGTGTGGAATAAAATTTTATTACTTTATTTAAACCAAGTAAGTTTTAATGGATACCTTCCAGGAAGCGGAAGTTAGTCATGGATCCAATAGGTACCTCATCAGTAGATAGGTTTCATGTTTATATGTCCAATGTCTACTAAAGTCATTATAGATACTTGGAATGATCTTTCAATACATTAATCTATCTTCCAATATGGAAAACCATTCATCAACTTGTTTTTATTTATCCCATGAAATTTACACAGCCTCTAGTGATTGAGAGGTGTGTCTATGGGTTGTGAAAACCCGATTTTGGTACTTTCTGGGCATCCGGATCACGGATGTTTACTAATTTGAGTTCTTAAATTTCTACCCTCTAAAATTAAAACATAACTCTTATAATTATTATTTTCTATTTATTTTATATATTATATAAAATGAATCATAAAAACATAATAAATAACAAAACAAAAATATTTTCATATGGGTTCATGATCACATAGAATAATATCCTCCTCTACTTCACCAACACTCAATACAAATTTTGTGATTTTGATAAAGATCCATATATTCATGGATATCCATAATTTATTGAAACAAACTTACACTTAGTTATTTATGAGCACTTTCTCTTGGACGTTTTAGAAGTAGTCGAATTTCCAGATGGGGTATGTCCAAGACAAATTTGTTTTATAATTAGTGAATAATACGAGATTTACATCGATGGTTAATTTTATAAAAAGTGTAATTGAACCAAAGATTAATTGATATGGTAATTTTGAAACCAAAAAACGATATCATCACATAATAATTTATAATTCATTTAAACAATTAAATAATTACCTTGTAATGAATTTTTTCTTCATTGATGAATCTAAAAATTTATTTATGACATACCATCATTAAGATATAGGAATAAAGTATATATTTCCTCCAGTAGTGATCCACATGTCCTCCATGAACCTTCAAACATTGTCGTAGGAATATCTAGGTGCCAATGTGGTTGATCATAATGCTAGAATCATTCATTTTTTATCACCCTAAGAATTGATTCAAGAATGATTCTCTTTGATCTCTCTAGAATCAAGAGTGGTGGTGGAGGGGGATAAATCTCCATCTTTGAGAACATTCTTATAGAAGGATCTCTCTAGGGCTTTGAGATATTTCTTAGGCTGTAGTTGTGATCAACAAAATGAAATGTCAACCCAATTAGAAATAATATAATTTGGATTAAATAGTGACAGGGATAGAAAAAATTAATTGAGCATGTGCCCTTATTATTTATTTAATCCCTGAGGAACCTCACATATATAATAATATTATTATTATTATTTAATTGAATGCACAAAAAACACGAATTAATTAAATATTATTTATTAAAATAAAATTTAATATATATTATTTATACATAGACCAATAAATTCAGTCTACCATTACTCTAAAATGTTTATTGGTCCTTGAATAATGAATATTTATTTAATAAATAAATATCACTTCATTATTCACCAATAAATATAAAAATATTATATTCACTACAAAGAAAATAAATATTTATTTTGTATTCCACTCACACAAAATTCTCTCAGATAAATGCTGATCAAATATATGCGATAAAGAAAACACTAATATTTTTTAAACCACTTTTGAGAATAATATTTATTAAAAATGTTAAATAATAAATATTATTATTATTTAATAGAGGTTTTGGATACATGTAGTGTGTAACCCTCTATGCCTCTTTCACAATGGCGTCAGATGAAGCCGCCCAAAGACCAAGCTTGGAGTTTATAAAAACACCAAGGTACCCATAGGGAAAGAATTTAATGTTTCAGTGACATAAAAACTCTTACGGATTATTATTATGTAATATAATCCCTTTATCGTGATATGTATTATTAAGCAGGTTCCATGCTGGAATCATCAACCTATGTGCTTGATGTATCTTTCATTGACTTTCTAGAAATGAACATTCCCACAGAGCACCATGGACATGGAATTATTTACGTTATATCATTTCTATCAAAGGGGATTAGATATCAGCTTCCATTAAAGAAAAATAGGGGAAACCCCTTTCTCGTGTTATCAATTAATGAAATATTACTCATGATACACCCAATGTGTACTACTTTTCCACCAACATATGTCATCACAATTTTCATTAATACATCAAGGTACACAAATTATAATATCTATTAACAATAATCTTAAATTATAAGAACCAATACACACTTCTTCATATAAAAACATCTAATGACATATATAAATGCGGATTTCCAACAAGAGGGTCTTATTCTCATAATATCCTACACTGGAAATTACCTAGGGAGTATACCATGAGAAGCTGCCTCAGATTACTATAGGTATCCACCCCTTACAGCCTATATAATTTTTTTATTTAAAAAGATTTCATCCAGTTATAGAACATATATATTTATGAATAATTTTGTGGCACTTCTTGGTTCTTATCACGGTGGGAACTGTTATGGCCTTTCAGAACGATAGCTACCCATGGGACATTACCACCTATAAATTCATATATAATAATAATAATGATATTATAATTAGTTTATTAATATTAAAAAAATATGAATACAGGCAATCATACAGTACACATAAGTTGGTTCTAGGGAACTAACTCCAACAGACACCCACTTGTACTAAATCCAACTGTTAACAGCCTTCATCCCACTAGCTCTCACGTGAGACTAATTATTCTATTGAGATAACGTTTTTTTTAAGGGGGCCACCACATTTTCTTCCATGGAAACTGTTCTTGGTATAACTTCACCCCTATAAAAAAAATCCCTCAATGGGTGATACTTCAGGAATATATTCTTTTCCATTGGTGTGACCTTGCCTCTTTTTCAAGAGTCTCCACTATAGTATTATCACAATATAATGTGATAGAAACATTAATACTGGGTACCACATCAAGAACCTAGACAAAGGTTTATAACCAAATGGATTATTTGGATACATTGGAAGTTGTTATATGCTTTTACTCCGTTGTAGAATCAACAAAAAATAACTTATTTGAACTCTTCTAGCTCATAACTCTTCTATTGAGACTAAATACATATCCTGACTATGAATTCATATCATTATGATATGTTTTAAAACTAGTATGTTTATAACCCCTAATGACTAGTTCCTTGTCTCCTACATTCAATAGAAACATGTCCTTATTTATTCTCCTATACTTAAATATAGACTTAACAACAAACCAATTTTTTCACTTAGATCATATTGATATCTTCCTACTATGCTCAATGCATAAGAAATATCATGTCTTGTACATAACATAACGTACCCGATTCATCATATCAAAAAAGATTATGGAATTTTAATCATTATATCTTTTTCCTATTATGTCTGAGGACACATTTTCTTGTAAATATGTATACCATGTACACTAGAACCAATCTCATATTAGATTGTTCCATGCTAAATCTCTTTAGTAGCTGACTAATGAATATACCTTGACTTAGTCCTATCAGCCTCTTAGATTTATGAATAATGATCTTAATCCCTAGAATATAGGATTATTCACCTAAGGTCTTCACGGAGAAGAATTTTTTTAACCAAACCTTAATATATTATAAGAATGGAATGACATTTCCAATAAATAATATTTCATAAACATATACTACTAGGATAATGAACACATTCCCACTAAACCACTTATAAACACATGGATCACATTAATTATTAATAAAACCACATTCATTTATAACTTCATCAAACTAAATATTACATGACTTGGATGCTTTCTTCAATCCATAAATTGATCTCTATAACTTGTATATCCTTTTTTAATCACCTAGAGTCACAAACCCTTATGGTTGTGTTATATAAAATTCTTTCTCAAGGTTCCCATTAAGGAAACCTATTTTGACATCTATTTTAAAAATTTCATAGTCAAGGTAAGTTGCTATGGAAAGTATAATTCTGATGGATTTAAATATCAAAACAAGAGAAAAGGTTTTTTCATAGTCATTGCCATAATTTTTTTAAACCTTTTATCCACTTTCCTTGATTTATAGGTACTTACTTTACCTTCCATGTTAAATTTTCTCTTGAATTCCCATTTTCACCCAACTGACTTTGCATCAACCATTGAATTGACAAGAACAAAAAAATGGATTTATTACATGGAATTCATTTAAGAAATCATGGATTGTTTCAATCTTGCATCCTCTGATCTCTCTGCTAACTCCCTGTATGAGAGAGGTTCATTATTTCCAACCAATAATTATTCTCCATATTTAGTGACTAGAAAACCACATCTCTCTGGTTTTCTCACCTCTTTAGTGATGATACACAATACTTGAATTTTAGTAAGGACTTCTTCCATGGAGAACTATGTAATTTGTTCATATACCAACTCTTTAATATTTTGAGCATCAACATCATTGAAATCAATATATCTCGCGTTATCCTTCTTGAGGATGTGCTCCCTCTCAATAAAGGTGTATTGTCTATAGACAATCACTTTGTTGTATGAGGGTTTGTATAGGTATTATCCCTTTTTTTCTTAGGATACCCCATGAAGATACACTTTATACCCTGGGGTGCTAGTTTTTTACCTGATATGGCCTTAAAAAAATGTCTTGAAACCCTATATGTAATGTCCTAAAATTATAAAGTAATAACATTATAATTGATAGCATGTGTGACACGCAACACTAAGCACATAAGGGAATATAATATTATGAGAATATAAAATATATTTACTATTTTTAATAAATTCAATTTATTATATATCCTGAAATTCACACAATACTGAATTAGTGTGTGTCGTATGGAAAAATTAATTTCTTCGATAGTTTTCATTTCACACAGGACCAGATTTTATCGAACAACAATATTTTAATAAAACATCATAATTTAACATAACAATATGTAACCTAGATATTAAATTAGTGATTTTTAATAGTATTAACTAACTTTTGAAAATATATGGTATAAAAAAACAAAAAATTAATTCATTGGTTAAAAATTAATTAGAAATTAATATAAGAACCAATTGAATATAAAGGGAATGTTTTTATAGAAAACAATTTTTAAGCCCACGTAGTTGTTTTATCCTAATAAATTAAATTAATTATAATTATTGAGTGATATTAATGAAATTTATATGTTATATATTCAATCACATATTTTTAATATTAATATAAAAGATTTTATAGGCATAAGATAAGAATAAATCATGTTTCATGCTTAAAAAAGAAATTTTTCTAAAACGGTAATTTTACCACCTTTTAATGGCGAATCTATTTTAAATCAAATTTTTGGAAATTTTATTTCAAAATAAAAATTATTTTTTAAATCGAAACATCAATATTAGGTTAGATGTTTTTTCGGTATTTTTCTATGAAGTTTCATTTTTTGTTGAATAGTAAAATATATGGAATTTTAATTCAAAACTACTTTTTCATCTAATTTATTTATAAGTTTAAATTATGTTTTTTATTGGTTTTAAAGTTCAATTATATAAATTGTGCATAAATTAATCCAATTTTTTTTATTGGAATAAATTTCACTTTGAAATTTGATATAAAAACTTAGCAAACTCTTGAACATTTTTACTTTAAAAACTCGCATTATCATCCCATCTATGAGATTATATTTAAATTAATTTTATGTAATTATATAATTTTAATTTAAAAAAATGGATCCCATATATGTAATCATTTTAATTTATAATTTATAATAAGTTTAAATTAATTTTTTACCAAAAATATTAGTAAAAGTAATTGAAGTTAATTACATGTATTAAGAGGAAAATTAGCTTAACAACGGACTAAACCTTAAACTTAAAAGAAAAAATAACCTAGAAACTTGTACAAAATCCATTTTATTGAAATATTTCAACCCTATTTTCCCTTTTATCTAATTTTTTTTATTATTGGATCCACTTTACTTAGGAAAAGTGTGGGTGGAATTTTGATTTCAAAAAATTAGGTGAATGTAACTCCTCCTCCACTATAAAAATGAAATCACCCATTCCTCTTACTCACACCAATAAAGCCTCTCTAGATCAAACAATATATTCCCAAATAGATCCTCAACATACATAACCGAAACCTAAAATCCTCACCTTGGGAAAAAATCCATCCAGGAATCCCTTTGGTGTAAACCAAAAGGAGTTACCCAAAGAAGACATAACATCCTTCCTCAATCTCTTTAATTTTATTTTTATTCTCCAAACCCTAAAGTATTATTATTACAGAATTATATAACAACACTAGTATCCTTGTTATAATTATATATTTTTATTTTTAAGTTTTATACCTACACTTACACACACTTACATCTAATGGGTAACGAACTTATCGTTTATGTGTGTGGTGAACTACTGCCTCACAAAACGATGTTGTTCTTTTTTTCCTATACCACCTCTCATGGTTGGGAATTATGATGCACACTCTGTTTATATATTATATATATGATATTTATAATTTATTTATTATTTTTTAATTTTTATATAACACATACCCTTATTCTTTCCAATTTTTGTAAATACGATAACATCGTTTGCGGAAGTGTGGACTACTGCCCCCTCAAAGAGATGTCATTCGTTCACACTATACATGAAACATATAAAGGATGGTTTTATTAAACCTATGAGACATGTATTAAATAAATATAATACTGTAATTATAATCTACATATATATCATTTACTTTTCATTCTTTTAATGCGACAAAGAAATGAAGGAAGTGTTTATGCATACGTACAGCCTACTGTCTCCATGAACGATGCATTTCATTTATTATCTTCAAAATTTATAAATTATTATAAATATATATAAAATATATAAATATTATAATAAAATAATGTTTTACATTCTCAATATTATGAAACCATGATAGTAACGATAAGTAACAAGTCAAAACATACTTGAGAAACTAGGAAATTATCACCCAAAATAGTGAAAATAATGAAAGATTAATAACAAATGAGTAAAAATATATTATAAGAATATATTATATGATATTATAAATATTATTATGGCACTTTTATAAGTTAGTGACATGTTTAAATGAGGTTAAATAATGTTCACCCGAAAAGGAAACGCAAGGTCAGGGATTTTCATCTCACTTTTTACATCCATGAGATAAATGTCATATTCACCACTTACTTATTTGTGTTGTGTGCCTACTTTCCATTATTATATATAATATCATGAATTATTTTATCTTTATGTTATTTTGAGTTTTAATTTTAATTATTTCTTATAAGGGTATTTACACTTAATGTTACCAAGTGGTAAAGAAATTTCATAACCTAATTCATTTTCATTGGGTTATATTACATCCTCATTTTAGTTAATATTATATAATTATATGTATAATTAATTTTAATATATATTTATTTATTTCCACTTATTATATTTTTATTCACAATTTATACACATAATCTTTTCATTTATTGATTCTCACATCAATGTTATGATCTTTTCGAGGGTTTACCTCACAATTTTATTTTGTCCAGGATTATTTACAATTGAATTTTCATTAGAGGAAATTATTGAATCATTGTTTAATAATTCCTTTAATTTTATTATTATATGTTAATTCATGAACTATTACAAGAAATATTACCATTTTTCTACTCATTGGTACTCAAAAAAATTAGAAAATGTTTTTAATAAAACCCAACTTCATTTCTCTCTCTAATCGGAGAACCTGTTTTCTCATAAAAACACTATTTTTTTAAAATGTTTTCAAAAATGTTTTTAACCATTCCAAAATTATTTATTAAAGACATATTTACTATTTTTTATTTTAAATTCTTTTCAAAGGAATCTTCTTGTCCCTTTCCGAACGAGGCATTTTTCTAAACTTTTTACCGTGAAAAAGGAATATACTTTTTACCTTATATAGAATATATGGATTTACCTTCCATAATTTCTTTGAACCTTACTTTCCATGTTTAAAAGCTAGATTTTTAAAGAAAATATTTTCTGAAAGTTATTTTCAAATAAAACAGTTTTTAAAAAAAATCAAAATGATAAGGATATTTTCCTATAGAATTTTTTTAAAAGATATTTTTATTAATAAATGAAAACAACACTTTTTTTTAATTCACTTGGTATATTTTTTATTGATACCATAGTTATTATTGCTCTGGCTTGTTTTTTATTTATTTGTCCAAGGATATTATTTACATTCACTTCCTTGATTCCTAGTCCCATTTTAAATATTCAATTTCCTATGATCATTTGACATTGAATTCCCTCTAATTATCCATATCATTTATCATGGATATGTTTATTGACCAAATCGTATAAAATTTTTATATAAAGTGTTTACTTTGACATGTTATATCATGAACCTCCATATTCTCATGATATTCTAAGTTTCATTTAATTCATGTCGAATTATGATTCAAATGTTTCAAAGTGATATTGTATTCTTCAGAATGTTTAAATATTATTATCCTCAAGAATGTCTTAGTTATATTTCAATGGTATCTCCAATCATCAATGTCAACAATTTTATTGTTGGTTATCCTCCATTGAAGAAACATTTATAAATCCATATCTTATACTTTATACAGATATTTGATAAGGCACATTGTTAAATATATTATTTGATATATGAGTAATGGTTTGGTTAGGTACGACATGGGTGGGTCCTGATTATAGATAGTCCCTCAATGCATTTGTAGTCTCATGGAATGCATCAGTTGTATATATTTAGATGGGTTTTTACTCATTATGCTAAACCATATTGTGAAAGGTCTCGGCGGTAATGGTACCATGTACCTAGAAAACATGGCCTCCGATAATTAAGAATTTCCTTTATTTAGATTCAATTATTATTTGTCCCTAAGTTTTTTTATCGATATATATCACGAACCAAGCTAGAGTACCATCCAACCCGGCACCCAGCTCGATTCATGGCATGGCCTGAAGGGCATTTCTGATCCCCACGAGCTAGAAACTAGTTCCTATGTATCAAAATATACTTTTGTATTTATTCTACCCATTTTTATAATCATAAAAACACATGAATAAAAATCACAATAAATGATAACCATAAATAAACAAGTTTCAACAATTTTTATATTCAAATTTTTACAACTTTTAACAGAACCAAACGATACTGCAACAGAATGGGAACAAAAAAATTGTCCCAAAAACCTCCATGAAATAAGAGGGATATCACCCTCAAGCCACAACCATCAACACATACAATAATTGGGACACTAGTAACTGGATCCACCATCACCACCATGATACATCTTACCTTTATCTAGTTCATACATAACAAAATCTACATACACCCTAAGGTGAATATATGGTGTGAGGAAAATCCTGATAGGATGCCACCCAAAAAAAGATCCCATGCTATAACATTAGAATAAAAATCATCTTGCATATATCTATAATAATATTTAATACATTTCTAAGAAAAAAAATTAAGGAAAATTTTATCAAGAAACACTTTTTAAGTAAAACCTTTTTCACAAATAAGATTTCTTGAAATAATAATGTGCACAAGGTCTACCGTACGTCGACGTTTATCACTACATCACATAAGCATCATGTCACAAGAGATAACCAAGGGTAAATCCCTATAGGTAACTAGCCCTAGTATGAAACTATGAACCTTGTACCTCAGTCATCAAAATCCTCTAACTCAACATCCAACAACATTATCATGCATGATCCATTAGAGGTAATCTCATCCTAAGGTCTAATTGTATCTATATCATAAGTCAAAACTAACAGTGTTCCAATGCACGAGCCACTAGAGGGGAATGTATACCAAGTTATAGTGGTCTCTGATCATATCACATGTTTAGTTAGTGTTGTAATCATCAATCCCACTAGATGAATCCAAGCCTCAGCCACTTCTGAATCAACTAAAGTATTAGTTCTAGTCCACCCACCAAGATACCTGGGATTCCCTTTGTGCTCACATTCCATTTCACATATCACATAAATAAATGCTTTTACATACATATTACAAGAATTAAAAGCATAAAAGGAAATCACTACTTTGATATTTTTACATTTTTTCTAATGAACAAAAAACAAATGGAAACCGCCAATTCCATAAATGAAACCACTTTACATTTCACACGCATAACAAAACCATTTGAAAATTCATTTCTCCCTACTTTCACAATTTATGAAACCCATTTGGAAACACAGTAATAAGGAAATATAAGTAATCTAACCACTTCCATGGGAAGATCCCCTTTAAAAATAATATTCAAATCAAAACCATTTTATAACTTTCTTTACATTACTTCTACGATTAAAAGACTTATTTAAGGTGCACACAAAGGTTCAAACATGCACCAAAACCTCATTTCTCTTGATAAATCCACTTTCAACATATTATGACCTTTAAATATCTTTTAAAACACACTTTTTACCTTTCACACAAGGTATAAAACATATTCAAGAAACACTAAAATGAAGGGCACAAAAAACATGACTGATTTCCTTTAGAAAATCCATTTCCATCACATAATCATCTCAACCCTTTTCAAAAACAAATTTCACACCACACAGACAATCTATAGAATATATTTAAGGAATGAATCAATAGAGCATATCAAAATCATCTAATAATGTAAAATCATGAAACCACATACCTCACACTTGGAAACTTCCAAAAATCGGTGTGAAATCACAAAAGTACCACCAAAAAACCTATAAAGGAAATATTGAACAATAATCATCATGATTTCACCCAAAATCAAAATATCATACCATCATTAGGTCAAAAAACTCACAGTAAAATAATAAATCAAAGAGGAGGGAAGAGAAACCCTAGAAAAAGGGATAAATCATGATAAAATAGACTTACATGATAATTTATTGAAGTTCCCACACCAAAACCACCTATGGATTGGAGTTCAATAGTTATAAGAAATCTGGGAGAGAGCTCCCATGGTTGAAAATCCCAAATAGGGAAAAATAAAGGAGATTTGGGGGTAAAATCAAAGAGGGTAGAAAGGTAAATTTCTATTTTATAATGATTTAGACAAGTCAAGAATTTTTACCTCGTGATTTTCCAAACTATGTGAAAATTGTATGTCCCTCACTATCTAAGAGGAACAAGCTGCACGGTTTTCCAAATCATGCACCAACCGTGCAGTCTCCACTATCTAAAATAAAGCTTGGTCACATGCTTACCTAGTTGAGGGTGGACGGTTTCCCCTAACCATACACCATCCATGCACCACCAACTTTTAAGCCCAAAATCTCAATTTTTCTCCAAAAACTCATGAGTAACCTATGGGATAAATGCTAAATTGGAAGTACTCAAAACAAAATCACAGATGTGATAATTCTTCCAACCATGAAAATTGTCTACCCCTAGAAAGTTAACCAGAAGAATGATCATAGAACAAAAAGGATACTCATCCTTGACCCATGACATTCACTTACAAGTATCATGTACATCACTACCATGATTCCAAATAACTTGGACCAACAAAATAGAATTTTCACTAATCACTTTCTCCTGAGAATCTACAATCTACACAGGCTACTCAAACACAGATAAATTAAGCTTTAATTCCAACTCTTCCCAATTCAACATATGATATAGATCTAGGTTATAATTTCTCAGATAAGAGACACAGAACATGTCATGAATTGATGTCAATTTAGAGGGAAAATCTAACCTGTATTCCACCTTACCAATTCTCTTGGTAATTTCAAAAGGTCTCACATACCTCGGCATTATCTTCCCTTGCTTACCCAAATAGTAATTACCCAGGCAAAGTTCCAAACTTTCAGAAACACCCATTTACCCATAGAAAACTTCAAATCTTGGTTCCTCTGATCATTATAAGACTTGTGACAACTCAGCACCATCAACAATCACTGCCTGGTGAACTTATCTTTATCATAAGTTTCTTTCACAAGGCTCGGTCCCAACAACGATGTCTTAACCACCTCATCCCAACACAATGGTGACAGAAACGGTCCACCATAAAGCACCTAAAAAGGATCAATTTTAATTAAGTATTGATAACTTTAATTATATGCAAACTCAAACAATCCCAAATGGATATCCCATGAACCTACGAAATACAAAACACATACCTGGAGAAAGTCTTCTAAAATATGATTTTCCTGTTCCATTTTACCATTCGTTTGATGGTGGTATGCCATGATAAAATTGACATGTGACCCCATCACCTTATGAAGACCATCACAAAACTATGAGGTAAAATGGGGGTCCCTTTCTAAAATAATTTCCAATGGTAAACCATGAATCCTAACAACCTCCAGAACATACAGCTGACCCAACTCATCCACTTTGACTGAAAATATTTTTGGAATGAAATGGGTTGATTTGGTCAAATGTTCAATCACTACCTAGATGGAATTCTTACCCTAAGATATACGAGGTAATACAACTATAAAATACTTGGTGAACCCATCACACTTCAAGGTATGAATATGTAGTTTCAAAACAAAACCATAGGGTGTTTGGTTCTCTACTTTAACCTACCGATATGTGTAACATTGTGATATAAATTCATCTATATATAGTCTCATACCTAGCCACCAAAACTAATAATGCACATCATAGTACATCTTAGTAGCACCAGGATGAACATTCCACTAAGACTGATGGATATCTTTCATTACCACCTTTCTCAATGATAATAGCACTACAAAGTGAGTGCTAAATCACAAAAATTCCTCAAGAGAAAAAGACTATTCACAAGGAACCTCCCACCATTTAGAAACTTCATAGAATGTTTCTATTGATCATCACTCATTTATTATTGCTGAATCAACTCTATAAAGGAAGGTGTCAACTACAAGCTATCCAAGAACACAACTCCACTCTTTTATTTGGTCCTGATATGCATCTAAGTGAAAATACCCATCAACGTCCACTCATTACTAGACTCTTTCAATGATTGCATTGGAACTTTCCTAATCAAGGCATCTACAACCACATTTCCTTTACCTTAGGTATAGACTATATAAAAGTCGAATCCCTAATGGTACTTAACCCAATGATGCTGCCTAAAATTCAGATATTTCAAGGAGAAAATGTTATCCAAGATCTTATAATCTGAATAAATAACAAACTTCTTCCCAAAAATATAATGACACCATGTATTTAGGGAATGCATCATCATTGATAACTCAAATTCATGGGTTGGGTAATTCTTTTCATGTGGTTAGAGCTATAGTGATCTATAAGCCACCATATGACCATCCCGAATCAAAACACACCCAAGACCCATACCTGAGGCATCATAATAGACCACATACCCTTTTCCATATTCTGGTAAGATCAAAATTGGTGTGGTGGTCAGTTACTGCTTTATCTCCTCAAAGGATCCCTGAAACTTTGGCCTCCATTCAAACATCACCCCCTTCTAGGTGAGCATCGTCATGGAAAAATCAAGCCATGAGAAATCTTGAATGAATCACCTGTAATACCCTTCTAGACCCAAAAATATTCTGATTTCAAACACATTCTTTATCTTTTCCCATGACATCACTACATTGATCCTCTCTGGTTCCACCAAAACCCCTTGTTCTGATATCACATGGCCCAGAAAATTCACCTCCCTAATCCAAAAGGTGCACTTGGAAAAAAATCACAAAGAGATGATGACCTCGAAGGGTGCCTAACACAATTTACAGATGCCTCACATGCTCCTCCTTGGTCCCATAATAAACCAGGATGTCATCCAAAAATACCATGATAAAATAATTGAGATACAAGTGAAACACCCTATTCATAAGCACCATAAAAGATCGTTGGAGCATTCTTCAACCAGAAAGGCATGACCAAGTACTCAAAATGGTTGTACCTTCTTCAGAATGTGGTTTTCAAATCATCCACATCTCTAACTTTGACATGGTGATACCTAGAATGAAAATAAATCTTTTAAAATGACATCACCCCCTTAAGATGATCAAAAAGGTCATAAATATGGGGCAAGAGGTATTTTTATTGATCGTTACCTTATTTTGATTTGGATAATAATTGCACAACCAGAGAGATCCATTGGACTTTTTAACAAATAGAACTGGGGAGACCCAAGGTGAGACGCTCAGGTGAATGAATCCTTTGGATTATAAATCATCCAATTATGAATTTAGTTCCCTTAACTCGATGGGGGCCATATGCTACAAGGGAAGAGATATCAACTATGTTCCCAGTTCCAAATTAATGGAGAAAGCACCATCCTGATCTAGAGGAAAACTAGAAAAATCTTCTGAAAAAACCTTTGGGAACTCATCCACCACATGAGGTAATACACGCTCAAGGGAACCATCTTCATCCTCCAATGTGAGCCATGATATATGATAAACAAGGTTTCCCAATTTTGGAAGTGGTGGTCTAGAACATCCCGAATGAGGATCCCATTCACCTTGAAAAACTTGGGTACTTCTATTAGGTGCCACAAAACTCACTCATTGCCTATAAAAATCGATGTGAGTCTAAAAATGAACCATCCAATCCATACCAAGAATCAATTCAAAGAGGTTCATCTATGAAACTAGAAAATACCACTTTAGCTTGACCCCTGACAAAGTGAGTGTGAAAGAAGGACACCTGAAACCCTACTCTAGCTTCTTACCAAGAAGAATTACCAAATCTATCACATATAGCATTAGATCGGCTAGAGACTTTAACACATCCACAAGACAGATATAAATAAGAGAAATTGAAGCACTAGTATCAAAGAAAATAATAGCTAACAGTGATGTAATAAGAATCGTACCTCGAACTTCCACAGTCCCTGCATCTGATTTCACTGGTGCTCGATCCACCACATGAAGTTGCCACATCTCAGCCTAATCTTTGAGAATTACCACTAGACCATAGCACTGTCCTGAACCAATCTCCCTAAAATATGATCCATCCCTATTGCCATAACCTCCAAACTAAGAACCCACTATCCTAGATGGTTTGGACCGAGATGATATCCCTTTAGAATCTAAAGACCCTACATCAATCTAATAAGTGGCTCTGTCCTGAACCAACTCTTCCTAAAATATGATCTATCCCTATGGCCACGACCTCCAAACTGAGAACCCATTATCCTGGATGGTTCTGAATGAGATGAAATCCCTTTGTAAGCTATAGACCCTGCATCAATCTAATATGGGTTCTCCACCTTGTAAAATCACTACAAGTTCCTCATAACTTCACACCGGTGATAAGGCCTGGGTGGAGAGGATCACGCTGGTCATATGTGCACTACTTTCCCACACTAATGGAACAAAACTAACCCAACATAAAAAGCCACAAATAAATAAAACCAAGAAGGATTTCTTAAACTACCACTACCCTTCTTCCCATTCTCATCCCGATTCCTCTTATTCTCAAAATAATTGCCACTGTCCACTTCCAATACTTCTCTAGAGAAACCGAACTTGCTTCCATGATCAATATTATCCATGATCGACCACCTCACCATAATTTTTCATCTTGAACAAGAAAACTTGAGATCAAATTTATGGTTTCAACCCCATCTCAAACTTTTAAGAATTCATATGTTCATTTAAAATGATCTTAGGTGTGTAATGAAGTATCTATGAATAGCGGTAAGCATATCCCATCAAATTAAGATCTCATTGGGAAAGCCCAAAAAACTCCCAGGACCTAGAGAAGACCAAAATATCTATAAAATAATACTCATTGAAAATTACCTTAAAGTATTTATAACCCATAAACTAATTCTTTCTAGATTTCACTACTGAGTCCCACTACTTTCAACTCGGAACTTCCAAAATGAACAAAGCACATTTCACTCTAACTGCCTCAAGAGTATTGAGAAACTCAAACATCCTCTCAATATTCTCAATAAACTCCTCTTATTTCTAAGGTTTTGTTCTACCTAAGAAAGAAGTGGGGTTTTTCTTTGAGAAACTCTTGATCCTTATACTTTCTATGACCTTGTTTGGATTCTCTAACATAAGCAGGACCAAAACCCACTCCTTGTTCCAAATCTTGAACAACACGAACCACTACTTCTACTAACCTCTAATAGATTGGAGAGGGAGAATTCTCTCTGACCTCTTCTTATGGATGCAAAGGAGGTATTTGGGGAGGAATTATGGTATATCAAGAAACAACAACAAGGTAAACCCCATCAATGAAACATTTTGAAAATTTTCAGAAATAATATCAAATCTCAAAAACTTATATAAATGAAAACATAACCCAATCCATAAAAATAAAAAGTTAATCAAAAAACTCCACCTCCACCTAGTGTCCATATATAGTTTGTAGCCTATACATCTCACCTGGAGGAGAATTCAAACCAAATCCCAAAATCCCATGGTGACTTGAGTCTTATCACGAGGTGTGTTGTCCTGACACCCCACTCACAACCAGAACCTCAAGCCTTAAAAATTCTAGCTTTGATCCATTCATAATCATCCAAAATAACTTAACCCAAATGAGTGTAACCTTCCCTGATACCATTTTTTCTCTAACCAAGACGTGGATCCATCCAACCCGACACCCAGTCCGACTCATGGCATGGACCAAAAGGAATTCTCGATCCCAATGAGCTAGAAACTAGTTCCTAGGTATCAACAATATAATTTGGGAATTATTTCACCCATTTTTATAATCATAAAAAAACAGTAATAAACATCACAATAACTAATAACCATAACCAAACAAGGTTCAATAATTTTCATATTTTATGTTTTAAAACTTTAACCAAAACCTGACGGTGCTATAATAGAATAGGAACAACAAAATTATCCCATAAACCTCCATGAAGTAAGAGTTACATCAACCTCAATCCACCATCATAAACACCTATAATAATTGGAACACTAGTAACTGGATCTACCATCACCACCACAGTATATATTTCCATTATCAGGTTCATACATAACAAATTCTACATACACCCAAAGGTGTATATAGCGTGTGAGCCAAAGACCAGTAGGATTCCATGAAAAAGAAATATTTCATTCAATAACATTAAAATAAAAATCAACATTTACATATCCATAAGAAAATTTGAATTTTTTTTAGAAAAAAAAATTACGGAAAACTTGCTCAAGCAACACTTTTTTAGGAAAACCTTTTTCTTAAATAAGCTTGCTTGAAATAAAAATTTACACAAAGTCTACTGTATTTCAGTGTCTATCACCACGTCACATAAGAATCATATCACAAGAGAGAACCACGGGAAAATACCTATAGGTAACTAGCACTGCTGGGACACTATGAACCTCATACCTCGGTGATAAAAATCCTTCAACTCAACTACCAACAATGTTCTTGTGCATGAGCCATTAAAGGGGATGTCATCCCAAGGTATAATGATCTCCATATCATAATCTAAAACCAACAATGTTCCCATGAACAATACACTATAGGGGAATGAATCCAAAGGTCTAGTGGTTTCCAATCATATCACATGTTTAGTTAGTGTTGTAATCATCAAAACTACTTGATGAATCTGAGCCTTATCCACTTTTAAATCAAATAGCATACAAGTTCTAGTTTTTTCACCTAAATTCTCAGGATTCCCTTTGTTCTCACATTACATTTCACATGTCACATAAATAAAAACTTTCATATACACATTCTAAGCATCACAAGAACAAAAAGAAATTACCACTTTCACATTTACACATTGGTCTAATGACCAAACACCGCATGGAAACCACCATTTTCCATTAATGAAACCACTTTACATTTCACACACACACCAAAACCATTTTTAAATTACTTTCAAACCTCTTATATAATTTATGAAACCCATTTAAAAACACAAAAAGAAGTACACATAAGGAATCCAACCACTTACATGGGAAGAGCCCCTTTATAAATCATATTCACATCAAAACCATTTTATAACATGCTTCACATAACTTCCACAATTCAAAGACACATTTATAGTGCACACAAAGAATCAAACTTTCAACAAAACCCCATTTCTCTTTAAAATTTCACTTTTAACACGTTCCAACCTTTAAATCTCTTTTAAAACACACTTCTCACTTTTCACATAAGACATAAAACATATTCAAGAAACACCAAAATGAAGCACACACGAAACATGACTTATTTCATTTAGAAAATCCATTTTCATCACATGATCATATCAACCCTTCTAAAATAAATTAAACCACACAAAAAATCCATATAAAAAATTTAAGAAAATAAGAAAGAATATCAAAATAATATAATAATGTAAAAGTATGGAACCACCTACCTCACACTTGGAAACTTCTAGAAATTAGTGTGAAACCACAACTACCCCACCACAAGAACCTATAAAGGAAATATTGAAAAATAATCAACATGATTTCATGCAATATCACAATATTGAACCCTCATTAGGTCAAATAACCCAATAGAAAATAAGAATTCAAGGAGGAGGGAAAAAAACCCTAGAAGAAGGGAAAAATCATGAGAAAAAGAGACTTACTTGATGATTAATTAAATTTCCCACCCCAAAACCACCCAAGTATTGGAGTTTAAGAAGTCCATGAAATCTTGAAGGGATATCCTATGGCTGAAAATCCCAAATGGGGTGTAATAGAATATATTTAGGGTTAAATAGAAGAGGATAAAAATGTAAATTTCCAATTTTTAATGACCTGGATAAGTCGCATGGTTTTCCAAACCGTGCGGAAACCGTACATCCCTCATTTTCCAAGAGGAAAAAGTTGCACAGTTTTCCTAAATAGTTTTCTAAACTGTGCGCCAACTGTTTTGTCACCACTGTCCAAAATAGCACTTGGTTGCACACTTACCTAGGCGAGGGCGCGTGGTTTCCCCTAACCATTCACCAATTGTGTGTCACCTTCTATCAAGGCCAAAATCTCCATTTTACTCCAAAAAATCATTGGAAACCCTAGGGATAAATTCTAAACTGAAAATAAATAGAATAATACATCAAAAAATCACAAATGTGACAATATATCTATGGATACATTTTATTCTCATCTCCTTAATTAAATGTAATGTGCTTCAGTTTCTTACATTTCCACATTGATTATGTCTTATCAAATTATTTTTAATGGCATGTGTTTTTAGTTATTTACCTTTCTATATTGTTCATTAACTTCCTTCTTTGTTTATTTATTTCAAATAATGTGTCTTTAGTTATTACCTTTCCATGTTTACTATTCGCATTGTTTCATTATTGATTTTTCTATACTTAACCATTATTTAGCATTTGAGATCGCACTTATTTTTGTTTCCTTTCCATAGGATTCTCTGAAGTGTAAATAAGAAAGATATTAAAGGATATTCTAAATGGAATAAAGTTATTATCCATGAAATAAAGAAAAATTGTGTCGTAATTAGTGTATTTATTTGTAACACAAGACTCGTGTATGTATCTAGTTTACCAAGAATGTTAAATTCTTCTATCCTTTGGGATTTTATTCCTTTTAATCATGCAAATGTAATGGTAGTAAACACTAGCTCTAAGATTACTGGGGTCAGGTCACTATAGTTGGTATTATAGGAAGTTTAGTAGCAACCTTAGGAACTATATTTAGAAAACATATATTAGATAACATATCCCTAAGTTATACTTTAAGGATGACTATATAAGAACATCCTATAATATTGGAAAGGTAGAGATTATGTGGGTCTTCTTAGAATTAAATCTTTGTATGGATACTAAAAGTGGATGTGGTTCTAGAACAGATATACCATGGGAGTAACAACTCTGACAAGGTATGTTGGGCCTAACTTGAGCGTAACCTGATGCATGAAAACATGCCTTATTGTGCACCTGGTTTAACACTCCTGGGGGATATTCTTATAATAGTTCACATTTTATTTGCAAACCATCATGAAGGATTTGACTACATAATGGTTAAACCTTAAACCAAGGAAGGACCTGTGTTGAAATAAAATGGATGAAGTATTTATATATTGAGGATGAGTTGAAAACCTTAGTTAAAAGGCTATTTAGTTATTAACCTTATTTTAAGGTTTTCCATTATATTTATTAATATGGTTTTTTTGAAAAGGAAAAATTTTATATTAGGTGATAACCTATCAAATCTGGCAAGGCGGTGGGGATAGAACCCATGGAAAAAGGATGATATAGGTTTCACAGCTACCACTGGCCTACATTATTTCCCAGTTAATGTGTTATTATTTTTAATTAAAATATTTGACGAATAAATATTATTAATGAAATAATAGTATCACTTTTTAGTTTTAGAGATTAATGTTTTAACCATTTTGTATTTGTTGAATAGTTAGAGACAATAGTTATACTTTTCTCTCTTTTATGGGTCTTACGATCCATTAAAAGTTTATTTTAGTGCTTTAGTAATCAAAGTTAACTTTTGGATATCTATTTCATAATGTAATGGATGAACTATAAATTGATAAAAGCAGAAAAAAATGATGAAAGTTATGTTTATAGAAATATGTTATCTAAGTATATTTATTTATATTCACAGGTAGTAATAGAATTACTCAACGTTATAAAAATATTCAAAAAAATGTTATCCTAATACCTTAAATTTTATTGAACTGGTGGTCTTTTGAATCATTAAAAATTTATGGGTCTGACGCCCTCAATTTTCCATTGATAATTCAATTGTTTGTAATTGATAACCTCAATAAAAACCTATAAATTTTTATTTTTTTCATCCAATTTTATATCTTCACTTTCCACTAATGTTCTTCTACTTAGAGACCCAGTTACACGTTAGTTCATGTGACCTCTATAATTTTCATTCTCTCTTTTCCAGAGGTTGTTTTATGAAACCTTCTCATGATGTGGGATTTAAAATTAGGGAATATAAAACAATATATTACCAAGGTTTAGTTTAAATTATGAGGACATAATTTAATTAATGTGAGGAGAATGTAACACCCATAAATTCTAAAGTAAGAACATTGTATTCAAAATCATATATGACACGCAACACCAAGCATTTAAGGGAATATAATATCCCGAGACTTTAAAATATATTTAATATTTTAAATAAATTCAATCTATGTTAAATCTTTCAATGCACATAATACTGAATTAGTGTGTGTTGCACAAAACAATGACTTTATTCTATAGTTTTCATTACACGTAAGACTAAGTTTTATTGAACAACGATATATTAATAAAAAATTATTATTTAATATAGTAAGATATAAAATAGACGTTAAATTAGAGGTTATGAATAGTATTAACTAAATTATGAAAATATATGGTTTAAAAAAATATAAAATTAATTCATTTGTTACAAATTAATTAAAAATGAATATAAGAACCAATTAAACATAAAGGGAGTGTTTTTATAGAAAACTATTATTAAGCCCACAAAGTTGTTTTATCTTAATAAATTAAATTAATTAAAATTAGTGAGTGATATTAATGAAATAAATATGTTATATATATTCAATCACACATTTTTTATATTAATCCAATATATTTTATAGGCATAAGATAAGAATAAATCATGTTTTATGCTTAGAAATGGTATTTTTCTAAAAAGACAATTTTACTGTATTTTAATAGCAAACCTATTTTAAATCGAATTTTTTGGAAGTTTTATAAATTTTATATGTAAAAATAAACTTAATTTTTTAAATTTAAATATAAAAATTATGTTAGGGTGATTTTTTTTTTTCTGTGAAATTTCATTTTTTGATGAATAGTGAAAAATACAGAATTTAATTCAAAACTGCTTTTTCATATAATGTATTTATAAGGTTAAATTATTATTTTTATTGGTTTTAAATTTTAATTACAAAAATTTTATATCAATTAATCCAATTTAGTACATTGGAATAAATTTTACTTTGAAATTGGATATAAAAACTTAGTAAACTTTTGAACATTTTTACTTTAAACCCATGCATTGTCGTCTCGTCTACGGTATTATATTTAAATTAATTTCTACCACTTATATGATTTCAGGTTGAAAAAATGGATTTAATATTTCTAATAATAATAATTTATAATTTCTAATAAGTTCAAATTTGTTTTTGAACAAAATTATTAGTGAAAGTAATTAAAATTAATTACAGCAATTAAGAGGAAAATTATCTTAATAAGGGACAAAACCTTAAACTTAAGAACTAAAATGACCTAGAAACTTATCCAAAATAAATTTTATGGATATATTTATAACCTATAATACATTTTATATAATTTGTTTCATAATTGGATCCACTTGAAATAGGAAAAACGTGGGTGGAATTCCTTTTAAAAAATTTACAAGAATTCCACTTCTCCTCAACTAGAAAAAGGCACTCACATCTTCCTCTTCCTTAAACCTATAAAGCCTCTATTTATTGACTAATATATTTTCAAATTGCTTATAAAAATCCCTAACCTCAACCTATAAGCCTCTCCTTGGGCATAAATCCATCCAAGGAAGCTTTTGGTGCAAACCAAAAGGACTTACCCAAAGAAAATGTAATATCCTTCCTCAAGCTCTATTATTTTATTTTCATTCTCCACACCCTCAAATAGTATTATTCCATTATTATATAATAACACCAATATAATAAATATACTGTGATGTTTTTATTCTAATTTTTTTACCTACACTTACACACGCTTCCATCTAATGGGTAATGAACTTATCATTTATGTGTGCGGAAAACTACCTCCTCACAAAACGATGTCGTTCATTTTTCCTTTACCACCTATCATGGTTGATAATTATGATGAAACACTATTTAAATATGATATATATTATATTTATAATTTCTTTATACTTCTGTAAATTTTATATAACACATACTCTTATGATTTCCATTTTATGTAAATATGATAACATCGTTTGTGGGAAGTGTTGTCTACGGCCCCCTTAAGGAGATGTGATTCGTTCACACTATAAATGGAACATATAAAGGATGGTTTTATTAAACCTATGTGACATATATGAAATATATATAATATTTTAATTATAATATACATATATATCATTTAATTTTCATTCTTTTAATATGAAAATGAAATGAAAGTAGCATTCATGCATACGTACGGCCTACCGTCTCCATGAACGGTTCATTTCATTTCTTATATACAAACTTTATGAATTATTGTAAATATATATATATACTGGATATATATGATAAAAAAATCAAGTTTTAAATTATGGATATTATGAAACCATGATATTTACAACAAGTAACAAGTCAAAATATACTTGAGAAAATAGGCAATTAACACCTGAAATAGTAAAATAATTAAAGATTACTAACAAATGAGAAATAATATGTTATAAGAAGATATTATATGATATTATAAATATGATTATGGTTCTGGTATAAGTTAGTGACATGTTTAAAACCCTTATATATGAGGTTAAAGTGTGTTCACCCAAAAAGGAAATGGAAGGTAAGGGATTTTCATCTCACTTTTTACATCCGTGAGATAAATGTCATATTCACCACTTACTTATTTTGTGTGGTATATCTACTGACAATTTTGATATATTATATCATGAATTATTTTATAATCATGGTATTTTGAGTTTTAATTTGAATTATTTCTTCTAATGGGATTTACACTTAAAGTTACCAAGTGGTAGATAAATTTCATAACCCACTTCCGTTTCATTGGCTTATATTACTTCCTCATTATCATTAATATTATATGATTATATGTATAATGACTTTGAATATCAATTTATTTATTTAAAATTCTTATATTTTGATTTAAAATAGATATACATAATTTATTCATTGATTGATTCTCACATCAATGTTATGGTCTTTTCAAGGGTTTCCTTCATAATCTCATTTTGTTTGGGATTATTTAAACTTGAATTTACATAAGATAAAATTGATGAATAATTTTTTAATAAATAATTTAATTTACTTATGATCTTTTTATTCATGAAATTTTCCCAGTAATAATACCATTTTTCCACTCTTTGGTACTCAAAATGTATTAGAAAATATTTTTAAGAAAACCATACTTCATTTATCTCTTTAGTCGGAGTGCCTTTTTTCTCCTAAAAATCCTATTTTGTATAAAGGTTTTCAAAAATGTTTTAAAACTTTATAAAATTATTTATTAAATTCATTTTTACCATTTTTTTTCTTTAACAAATGTTTTTAAAGGAATCTTCTTGTCACTTTCCAAACAAGACATTTTTCTAACCTTTTCACTATGCAAAAGGAATGTTCTTTTTACATTATATGGAATGTATGGATTTACCTTCCATCATTTCTTTGAAGTTTAATTTTCATGTTTAAAAGGTTAATTTTTAAAGAAAATGTTTTTTAAAAGTGATTTTCAAATAAAATTATTTTCAAAAAAATCAAAATTAAAGGTTATTTTCCTCATGAATGTTTTTAAAATATATTTTTATAATATTTCTATTAATCAAAAAAACCATTTATTTTACTCCACTTAGGATATTTTATATTGATATTATCAATATTCTTCCTTTTTATGGTTTTTGATTGATTTGTCCAAGGATGGTATTGAAATTCACTTCTTTGATTCCCTTGTTAGTCCCGTTTAATATATTCCTTTTCCTATGATCATTTGACATTTAATTTTCGCTAATTATCTATATCATTTATCATTGATATGTTTATTACCTAAATTGTATAACATTTTTACATATGGTGTTTACTTTGACATGTTATAGCATGAATCTTCTTATTCTCATGATATTTGTAGTTTAATTTAATTCATGGGGAATTATGATTCAAATGTTTTAAAGTGGTATGGGAAACTTTGGAATGTTTAAATATTATTTTCTTCAAAAATTTCTTAATGATCTTTCAATAGTATCTCCATTCATCAATATCAATAACCCTTGTTGTTATTTATCCTCCAGTTAGAAAATATTGATAAATCTATATCTTTTACCCCATATAGATCTTTTATAAGGCACATTGTTAAATTTATTATTTAATATATAAGGACTACTTTCGATTGGTATGAAATGGGTGGGGCCTGGTTATAGATAACCCATAAATGTATCAGTAGTCTCATGGGACGAGTCAGTTGGTTAGACTTAGATGGGTTTTTACCTAATATGTTAAATCATCTTGTGAAAGGTCTTGACAGTAAAGTTACCATGTACCTAGTAAACATGGAGTCCAATAATTAAGCATTTCCTTTATTTGTATTTAGTTATTATTTATCCATGATATTTTTCATCAACGTATCTATGGATTCATTTCACTCTCGACTCATTGATTAAATGCAATGTGTTTTAGTTTCTTACCTTTTCATACTAATTATTCCTTATCCAATTATTTTTAATGGAATGTTTTTTTAGTTATTTACCTTTCCATGTTATTTATTAACTTTCTTCTCGATTTATTTATTACATGGAATCTGTCTTCATTTATCACCTTTCTATATTGACTATTCTCATTTATTCATTATTACTTCCGCTATGCTAGACCCTTACTAATAATTTGAGATCACCCTTATTTTATTTCATTTCCCAAGGATTCCCTAAAGTGTAACTAAGAAATATATTCAAGGATAAGCTATATGGAATAAAGTAATTATCCAAGAAAGAAAGAAAATTTGTCGTAATTAGTGTATTTATTTATAACACAAGACTCATGTATGTATCTGGTTTACCAAAACTACTAAACTCTTTGATCCTTTGGGATTTAATTCCTTGTAATCATTACAATTTAATGGTAGTATACACCCGCTCAAGGATTATTGGGGTCGATTCACTACACCATACACATGTATGTGACAAAACAGGTTCCTTTCCACTCCATATCTCAAAGGGAATTCTATTTTCCAGTTTAGTTGGTACTCAGTTTAGTGTGTATGCATCAGTTTTTAATTCATATCACCAAAAGAATAATGGAATATCTCCATGACTTGTCATCTAACTTATCTTATCTAAAAAGGTATAGTTCCTCCTTTCATTACACCATTCCACTATGGTGTGTATGGTGAAGTGGGTTGATAAAGAATCCTAAACTCTCGTATAAATTCAATAAATTATTGGTAAATATATTCACTACCTTGATCAGATTATAGCTTCTTTATCTTCTTTTAAAGTTTATTCTCTACATCATTCTTAAATCATTTAAATTTCTCAAAGGACTCAAATATATACCTCGTCAAGTATAAATATCCATATCTACTCAAGTCATTAGTAAAATTTTATAAGTAATAATACCCACCTCTAACTTTTATTGGAAATGGTCCACACACATCAGTGTGTACCAATCATATAATCTATTTGGTCCTTTCACCCTATCCACTGAATAGTGGTTTGGTCACTTTTAATTATAAAAAATAATGGCATCTTTCAAGTGGTTTTATTTTAAAAGATTCTAAATAACTATCTTGATATAGCTCTGTTGTAAATTTCTTGTTTACATGACCAATATGGTGATTCCACGACTAGGTGTTATATTATTCATGAGAACTTGATTCATTATCAATTTCCAATACTTGGTTTTCATATTTTAATACATAAATATTTTTATTTAAATATTTCATACCATAACATATATTTTATTTATAAAATAAATAGATTTTATTTCCATACTTGAAAATAAAACCATCTACATATACAAAGGATATAGAAACTATATTTTTGTTAATAGTTGGTACATAATCACAATCTATTAAAACCAAGATCATTCCTATTGGAAATGGAAGCTGGTAGTCTCTAATGGATAGAGTACCCTACCTCACACTATTAGAAGCCCAAAAATCCACCTCCACTCTAGAAATATTTTGGAATCTACTTAGTTCCTATATTTGGATACATATGTGAGCATCACAAGTTATATCTAATACCCAATGGGTAGATATATGAAGATTAAAATAGATAAATAATTCATTTTTAGCTTCCCCTTGATTCTAGGTGTAGTTCCTCTTCCAGTGGTCGTACTTACCACATGGAAAACATATTCTTTCCTTTTCCATCACTTTCCTTTGTATCTTCCTCTTATTGGAAGGATAGTTCTCTATATATTTATACTTTTATGTGTCTTGTCCCATTTTACTTGTTTTTATTTTTCTTTTTCACCATAAGTACCATGGGTTTTTCATTCCCCATTTCCTTTACAACTTGGTGTATAAGAGTAATAAATTATGAAAGAATCTTCTTGTTATTGATCATGTTATAATTAACAATAAAATTGGAGAAGGATTTAGGTAGTGAGGAAAAGATCAGATATGTGTGTAATTCATCTAGGAATTTATTTCCCAATATGTCTAATAATTATATGTATCCAATAATCTTGAATACATAAGGCCCAGTTGGTACCGAATCTCTAATATTACATGTAAATAGTGCATTTGAGATATCATATCGCTCTTATCTCACCTTCTCTTGATAGAGATCACAATGGTAATGCATTATGCTATATTCATCTATTATCTAACATTACCTTAGAAGATCATTGGTAATTTTTTCTAGAATGAAACATTAGAAATTTGTGGAATCATCTAAATGTTTCTCATAGATAGACAACTCTTCCTCACTAGCATTTTGTCCAGGCACTTGTGGAATAGGTTTTTCCAACACATATAATTTCCTTTCATGGCATATGATAACATGTAGTAACCTTTATCATTCTTATAAATTTGTACTGGTTATAATGTTATCCTTATCAAGTATGGAATGCGGTGATATTTTTGAATTCATATCTACTATAATTTCTACAATAAAGAAGAGAAAATTTTTAGAACTTTATCTAATAAAATTAGATAATAAATATTATTTTTGTTAATTGTCACGACCCGCCCTCGGGGTCCGTGCCGTGACTACCCCAAGCCCGCCTTCCATAGGCCAGGGGCTGGTGACTAGCACCAAGGCGTAAATCTCGGTAAAAAGGGAAGGCATTGCCTTTGTAAAGTAAACAAACACCACAGAGTAAGCAAGCGGAAAGTAAACACTAAGTAAAAACAGAGTACAACTGAAAGTGCGGAAAAGTAAATGGGCCAGTATACAAACCCAAACTGAAATTAAAGTACAACTCGAAAGGGAAAACAGCAACTGTAAGTTAAAGTCGCTACACCGAGCTGTCCACTGGAGATCTCACCTGAAGGGTGGGTACAGATAGCTCCACTGCTCCACGGGTCCCACCGTCCGCTCCGAGTACGTCCCGCCCAGTGGTCCACCTCCAGGTACCGTCCTGCTCTGCAAGCCTCAGCCAAGATCAACGTTGTCCGTCGTCTACAACCAACACAACGTAGTGCGGGAATAGCCCGTGCAGGGGTGAGTATAAACTACTCAGTAGGGACCCCGAGACCCCCGAAGGTCTCCCAAAATCCACAAAGGATAAACCACAAAGGAAGATACAATCACGAAGTAACAACCGACACTGCTTAGGTATATGCCCATACATATACCTAAGTCATCAATTCCAATACGCTCCAACCTCCGAGCCCAAGTACAACTCAGTCCACACAGGAAAGTAAACGTATTCCACACAGGAAAGCAAAATGAAATCCACACAGGATAACACAACTCAATCCACACAGGAAAGCAACAGGATTTAGCTCACACAGGTATACTTATTCAAAGGACGATAAAGATGATCTCTGATCCATCTAAGTCGTCGGACCCACGAAGGATCGATAGGTAACTAACCCCTGCAAAAGAACCACACAGGATCGGGCCCACACAGGACCTGTAGGCGCTGGTTCACACAGGACCACTGAGCGCAAAGACCCACACAAGATCGGACCCACACAGGATCGGGCCCACACAGGACCTGTAGTACTGATCCGCGTAGGATCGCTGAGTGTTGTAGTCGTCGTCGAATCCACACAGGATCTCTGTACTGTCGTCGTCGCAGTCACAGTAGCAGTAGCAGTAACAGTCACAGTAGCAGTAGCAGTAGCAGTAGCAGTCACAGTCGCAGCCAGCACTAGGGTTCCCGCACACAGCAAGCTCGTTCGGGAGGGTCCACTCCACGAGCCGAGAGGCTGATACATCAACAGTCACAAAGTCCAGAGTTGATGTATCCAAAAGTTACGTGTCGTCAACAGGAACTCAACGCAACAGACGGCGCGTCGATCGGACGCCCGGTCTGAGAGTTATTGGCTTTTTCGTCCCAGGGGCCCGGTTGGTTTTTAAGGCCAAACCAACCCGACCGTACTCCACCTGCGTCCAAACCTCGGGCGGAGTATGCCAAAAGAACCGTCACACTAAGAGGAACTCAACAAAGCTGACGACACGTCAATCGGACGTCCGTAGCTCAAGATATGAGCATTTCCGCTCCGAGGGCCCGGTTGGTTTCGTGTACGAACCAACCCGGCCGAACTCAAAGTATTCCGAAACTTTGAGTGCGATATAGAGAATCGGCCGTCTCGATCCAAGGATCGCATCGCCGCTGACGGTTCGTCAATCGGAGGTCCGTAGCTCAGGTTATGGCCAAAAGACCGAAGTCGTCTCGAAAACGGGGGGTCCGGGTGCAGGCCGACCCGGCCCGACCCCCACTAGGTCGGCCCGAACCGGGTCAACCCGACCCGGGTCCGACCTGGCCCGGCCGGCGGCGCGGTCCGGCGCGGCCCGGCCGTCGGCGGCGCTGTCCGGCGCGGCCCAGCCGGCGGCGGCGCTGTCCGGCGCGGCCCAGCCGGCAGCGGCGCTGTCCGGTGCGGCCCAGCCGGCAGCGGCGCTGTCCGGCGCGGCCCAGCCGGCGGTGGCGCGGCCTGGCGCCGCTCGGTGCCACGCGCAGGGGGCAAGGCCCCCGCTTCTTCAGCTGGCGGCGCGGCTTAAGCCGCGCCTTTGTCAAACATCGGCCCCCCTTCGTGGGGGCCTGCCGTTTGGAAAAACGGGGGGGCCGCCTGCCCCCCCCCCCCTAATGAAACCGGCCCCCCTCTTAAAGGGGGGCATTCAAGCTGGCCGGGGGAAATAAATTCCCCCGGTTTTTCCCCTTCCGGCCAGCCCACCTGGCCGGCCGGTTTTTCTTCAACGGGACCGGCAAAGCCGGTCCCCGTTCCGGCTTCCGACGCCAGCGGCCCGGCTAGCCGCCGGTCTTCCCGTTTCGCAGTGGCCCGGAACCGGCCGCGGTGTTCGTCGTCCGGCATGGTGCGACGGCACCGCGCCCCTCCGCCGCGGCCCCGCTCCGGCCGCGGCGCCTTCGGTTCCCTTCGACGCGGCGCGACGGCGTCGCGTTCATGATAATCCTTCCACGGCGCGGCGCGACGGCGCCGCGCAATACAACCGTGCGAATTTCCGCGTGGTGCGACGGCACCACGCCATCTCGTTCATCCACAAGAAAATCATAATAATCAAGGACAAGGGAGGGGGAATTCGGCCGTGTTTGTGCGGTCCGACCCCTTCCCTCTCGTTAGACGTTATCACATAAATATTTATCCACAAGATTATCATGCTAGAACCAAGAACTAGAGTAAATAAATAATCAACAACAACCCCTACCTTGGTTTCAAGATCGATGATCGTCAACGACCCGTGGAAGACAACGTCGCGGAGGTCGGGCGTCGCGGTAATCGTTCGTCAAATCCGTTGACGAAGAGGTACGTCCGAAGAGGTACGTCGTTGGAGAATCTTCGTAAGCCGACGAAGGAAGTCCGAGGAGGAAGCGGTGTTCCCTTTCGTTGACACAGAAGACGTCGTCGATCTTCGGAAACAACCGGCTACGAAGATGAGAGGAGCGGCGTTCTTCGTCGAAGCTCGAAGGTTCTTCACGTTCTTCGTCAAAGTTGAAGAAGAAGAAGGAGAACCCAAATTCCCTCAAGAAGGCTAGAGAAATATAACCAAATAAAATAAGCTAGAGTCTTATTTTATTCACACACTTAACAAATTGAATTTCAAAGGTTTGAAATTCAAATAAAATAACTCCAAATTAAATAACAAGTTGTCATGTCATTTAAAGAGGGGTTAAAGGGAGTTTTGAGAGAAGATGAAAAGTTAGGGTTCGTGTGGGCCCCACCACACTAAATCCTCTCAAGGGAGGTTAAGTGGGTGTGGGTCCCACCCCTAACTTCCTTTGAGAGGAGTTAACCAACAAAAAATAAAAATAAAAAGTGTTTCCACATTTTTATTTAACTTCTTATAATTTCTCCCAAAACTAACTTTCGTCTCGCATAAAACGCAACCTCGGAAAAGGTCTCCTTAAGCGAATAACGGCGTTGCGAGTTCATCGGTGTCCTCGGATTTCAATTCCGAGAACCGGATCAAAAGTTAGAAAAACCCGCTCGTTCGTTCACTGAACGTACCCGATCCAAACTTCGGAAATTGATTCCGGGCACACCGGGCCTCAGAATCAGGTGTCGTCAGAAACCGAGCTCTTGTAAAATTCCAAAGAAAATTAAGAAAAAATTTCCCTTGAATTTTACGGGTCTTTATATTACTCCCACCTCAGGACTTTACGTCCCCGTAAAGATACATCAAAACTAGGGAAACAAAAGAGGGTACTGAGCATGCATCTGAGCCTCCCGCTCCCAATTGCTCTCCTGGAGATTCCCATGCTGCCATCTGATGCGCAAAAGAGGAATCGATCGCCCATGTAGGACCCGCTCCTGTCGATCCTCTATCTCCACCAGGACCTCCGTAAAAGTAGCCCCATCGTCAACGTCAAGCTCCCCATGGTCAATGATGTGCGTCGGGTCGTGCACGTATCTCCTTAGCTGAGATACGTGGAAGACGTCGTGCACCTGGTGCAACTGAGATGATAGAGCCAGGCGATAAGACACCTCGCCAACCCTGCTGAGGACCTGAAAGGGTCCGATGAAGCACGAAGATAACTTGTTGCCTCGGCCAAATCTATGAATACCACGTCGAGGTGAGACCCGCAAGAAGACGTGGTTTCCATCCTCGAACTCCAATGGCCTCCACCTCCTGTCAGCGTATGACTTCTGCCGGCTCTGTACTATCCTCATCCGCTCCTGGATGACCTGGACCTTCTCTGTCGTGGCCTGGACCATCTCCGGTCCCACAAGTGCTGACTCCCCAGGGTCTGTCCAGCACAAAGGAGATCTACAAGGTCAGTCGTACAATGCCTCATACGGTGCCATCCCGATGGTGGAGTGGTAGCTGTTGTTGTACACAAACTCCACCACGGGTAGGTGGTCCTCCAAAGTCGAGGACACATGCACGGAGCATGTCCTCGAGAGTCTGAATGGTCCTCTCCGTCTGACCATCCGTCTGAGGGTGAAAGATTGTGCTCAGACGTAGCTACGTTACGAACGCCTCCTGCAATCCCTTCCATAGCCAGGAAGTAAAACGATCATCTCGATCGGAGACGATAGAAGATGACACACCGTGAAGCCGCACAATCTCCTGAATGTAGAGACGTCCCAAGCTCTCCACTGAACCCTGCTCTCTGATGGGTAAGAAGTTAGCTGACTTGGTGAGTCGGTCGACAATCACCCAGATGGAGTCGTGACCTCTGAAAGTGCGTGGAAGTCCAGTCAGGAAGTCCATAGATATGCCATCCCACTTCCACTCCGGGACCTCCAAGGACTGTACCAAGCCTGCTGGTACCATATGCTCTGCCTTCACCTGCTGGAAGGTGAGGCATCGAGAAACGAACTCTGCTACTGCCTTCTTCATGCCCGGCCACCAGTGCTGTCGTCTGAGGTCCTGGTACATCTTTGCCACTCCAGGATGTACCGCCAAAGGAGAAGTGTGAAACTCTCTCAGCACTTCCTCTCGCAAAGCGACTGGTACCATGGTACGTCCTCTAAAAAGGATGTCGTGCTCTGCTCCAAGGGAGAAACCATCAGGTGTCTGTCCCGAGGATATATGTGTACGCCGTGTCTCACAGTCAGCGTCCTCATGATGTGCCTCTCTGACCCGCCGCAGTAGAGGAGGGGTGACTGTGAGAGACTGGAGGAAGGCTGATCCATCTCTATCCACGAAGGATATCTGCAAATAGGCTAGCTGCTCCGTCGCCTCCTCGAGTAGTTGAATGCTCGTCCTCCTGCTGAGGGCATCGGCTACCACGTTCCCCTTCCCAGGAGTACAGACTATCTCAAAGTCATAGTCCTGGAGGAACTCGAGCCATCGCCGCTGTCTCAGGTTCAGGTCCTTCTGCGAGAAGATATACTTGAGACTCTGATGATAAGAAAAGACTGTAAAGCGCTCGCCCATCAGGTAGTGTCGCCATGTCTTCAGGGCGAAGACCACTGCTGCTAACTCCAGGTCATGGGTAGCGTAGTTCTGCTCATGCGGCCTCAACTGTCATGATCCATAGGCAATCACTGCCCGCTCTTGCATCAGGACGCAACCGAGTCTAGTCCCTGATGCATCGCAGTAAACTACGTATCCAACTCCCTCCTCAGGCAACCTCAAGATAGGTGCGCTGGTCAATCTCTGTCTCAGCTCCTGGAAGCTCTGCTGACATCTGTCTGACCACACGAAGGGTTTCCCCTTCCTCCTTAACGTACGGCGAAGCTGCAAAGATTTCTCCTTTGCCGAAAAGTGAAATCCGGTCTCATCCCCTGGATGAACCACGTTCCTTGCCTAATACAGTCAATCCCATCATGATTAGTTAATTCATGGCATGGATGACGTCGTAAGGCCTCGACGCTGCTACCAAGAGATCCAACCGTTACTCTCGCCTCCAAGGGTTGAGTCACACTGTCGGCATCAGTGTGTGGTCACTGGGTTTCCTCCAGTAAGAATCTCGCAAGTGAGGGTCAAGTCAACAGTTTTTAACCGGCACCTATTAGTAAAAACAAACAAAAGACAAGAAAACAAAAGTCACCAAGGCAAGTATCTTTTATTACTTCAACATAAAGTACAAGGACACAAGGAAACACAAACTATGAAGCTAGAGGCATTATGGGCAAAGGCCTTTATGCCTGGAGCTAGTCCCGCACTAGTCCACCCGCTTCTGGAGCTCCATGATCATAAGCTTCAGCTGCCTGAAGTTGTGCTCTCCCCTGAGGTCAGGGTGGACCTCCTGGTGGTGGTGGTGGAGCCTCAAAGCATCTCCCACCACCTGCTGCTCGGCCAGCTTCTCTGCCTCGTCCGCCTCCTCCCTGAGGACCGCCACGGTCGAACCTCTGCCTCTGCCTAGGTGGTTCCTCAACCGTCTGCTGCTCCTCTGCATGGCGGGTCGGGCAGTCACGAGCCATGTGGCCCTGCCCGCCGCACGAGTAGCACTGTCTGCCTCTCGAAAGACTAGCTCCGCGCTGTGTGCCCTGCGCTGCTGAGCCAGTGTCCTGAGGTTGTCTTCCTGAAGGTCTCGTCTGCCTGGACCCCTGAGTCATCTATCGACTGCCTGCTGCAGATGACTCTGCCACGTGCCGCCCTGCGGTGGATCTCGGTGATGGTGTAGACTCAGCAAAGAAGCTCTCAATCAAAAGGGCCCGCTCCAGTACTCCTGTCTGAGTCGGTATGCTGAGGGAGATCAGCGATGCCCTGATCTCGTGTCTCAAACCTTGCTTGAAGGTCTGGGCCTGGAAGAATGGGTCCCGTACCATGTCGGTCGAGTAGCGCGAGAGATCCGTAAATCTCGCCGAGTACTGAGCAACCGTTATGTTGTCCTGCCGCAGCTGAAGAAGCTCCTAGATACGCACCGCACAAAGGGTGGCTGGGACGAACTCTAAGCGGAAGAGGTTCTCAAAGTCCGTCCAAAGTAGAGATGCCTCATCGTGCACCTGGAGCATCAAGCTCCACCATCGGCCCACTGCTGCGTACAGTAGGCTCGCAGCGAGGATCACCATGAGGTCTGCAGGTGTCCTCACTAGCCTAAAAACTTGTACCACTGCCTCCATCCAGTCCTCTACTGCATGGGGGTCCGTCTCCCCACGAAACCTGGGTGGTCGCTGGCACTGAAACTCAAGCAGTGCGCTGAGGCGACGTGCATCATCAGCGGCTGGTGCTGGAAGCATCGATGGCTCGACGGGTAGAGCTACCGCCGGTGCCACAGCTGAACAAGGGCCCTGTACTGAGGCCTCATCGCTCGGTGGGCTGTCATCACGCTCGACTCTCGAAACCCTAGTTGGCTGCCGTCGTGGGGCCATCCTGAATAGGAAACAGGTGCGCCACGGTCAAACGGTATACCTGGTGAGCTGACACAAAGAAATCACAAAGAAAACTTTGAAACACACCCGCAATCAATGTTTTCGTGCATTAAGTCGGAAATCAGAAGTCAGGGTCCTGGTGTACGGATACGTCGGCCGCCGAACCAACACTGGACTCCCTGGACTGATAACCACACTCAATACGCTAAACATTATTGCTTCACATAGAAAAGATCAGAGTTCGCGGTAGAACCGAACTCCTTTGATACCAATTTGTCACAACCCGCCCTCGGGGTCCGTGCCGTGACTACCCCAAGCCCGCCTTCCATAGGCCAGGGGCTGACGACTAGCACCAAGGCGTAAATCCCGGTAAAAAGGGAAGGCATTGTCTTTGTAAAGTAAACAAACACCACAGAGTAAGCAAGCGGAAAGTAAACACTAAGTAAAAACAGAGTACAACTGAAAGTGCGGAAAAGTAAATGGGCCAGTATACAAACCCAAACTGAAAGTAAAGTACAACTCGAAAGGGAAAATAGCAACTGTAAGTAAAAGCCACTACACCGAGCTGTCCACTGGAGATCCGACCTGAAGGGTGGGTACAGATAGCTCCACTGCTCCATGGGTCCCACCGTCCGCTCCGAGTACGTCCCGCCCAGTGGTCCACCTCCAGGTACCGTCCTGCTCTACAAGCCTCAGCCAAGATCAACACTGTCCGTCGTCTGCAACCAACACAACGTAGTGCGGGCATAGCCCGTGCAGGGGTGAGTATAAACTACTCAGTAGGGACCCGGAGACCCCCTAAGGTCTCCCAAAATCCACAAAGGATAAACCACAAAGGAAGATACAATCACGAAGTAACAACCGACACTGCTTAGGTATATGCCCATACATATACCTAAGTCATCAATTCCAATACGCTCCAACCTCCGAGCCCAAGTACAACTCACTCCACACAGGAAAGTAAACGTATTCCACACAGGAAAGCAAAAAGAAATCCACACAGGATAGCACAACTCAATCCACACAGGAAAGCAACAGGATTCAGCTCACACAGGTATACTTCTTCAAAGGACGATAAAGATGATCTCTGATCCATCTAAGTCGTCGGACCCACGAAGGATCGATAGGTAACTAACCCCCGCAAAAGACCCACACAGGATCGGGCCCACACAGGACCTGTAGGCGCTGGTTCACACAGGACCGCTGAGCGCAAAGACCCACACAGGATCGGACCCACACAGGATCGGGCCCACACAGGACCTGTAGCACTGATCCACGTAGGATCGCTGAGTGTTGTAGTCGTCGTCGAATACACACAGGATCTCTGTACTGTTGTCGTCGCAGTCACAGTAGCAGTAGCAGTAACAGTCACAGTAGCAGTAGCAGTAGCAGTAGCAGTCACAGTCGCAGCCAGCACTAGGGTTCCCGCACACAACAAGCCCGTTCGGGAGGGTCCGCTCCACGAGCCAAGAGGCTGATACATCAACTGTCACAAAGTCTAGAGTTGATGTATCTAAAAGTTCTGTATCGTCAACAGGAACTCAGCGCAACAGACGGCGCGTCGATCGGATGCCCGGTCTGAGAGTTATTGGCTTTTTCGTCCCAGGGGCCCGGTTGGTTTTTAAGGCCAAACCAACCCGACCGTACTCCACCTGCGTCCAAACCTCAGGAGGAGTATGTCAAAAGAACCGTCTCACTAAGAGGAGCTCAACAAAGCTGACGGCACGTCAATCGGACGTCCGTAGCTCAAGATATGAGCGTTTCCGCTCCGAGGGCCCGGTTGGTTTTGTGTACGAACCAACCCGGCCGAACTTAAAGTATTCCAAAACTTTGAGTGCGATATACCAAATCGACCGTCTCGATCCAAGGATCGCATCTCCACTAACGGTTCGTCAATTGGAGGTTCGTAGCTCAAGTTATGGCCAAAAGACCGAAGTCGTCTCGAAAACGGGGGGTCCGGGTCCGGGCCGACCCGGCCCGACCCCCCTGGGTCGGCCCGAACCGGTTCGACCCGAACTGGGTCGACCAGAACTGGGTCGACCCGTCCCGGGTCCGACCCGGCCCGGCCGGTGGCAATCTGGCGCGACGGCGCGGGCTGGCGCGGCGGCGCGGTCCGGCGGGGCGGCGCCGCTCGTTGCCACGCGCGGGGGGCAAGGCCCCCGCTTCTTCAGCTGGCGGCACGGCTTAAGCCGCGCCTTTGTCAAACATCGGCCCCCCTTCGTGGGTGCCTGCCCTTTGGAAAAACGGGGGGTCCGCCTGCCCCCCCTTAATGAAACTGGCCCCCCTCTTAAAGGGGGGCATTCAAGCTGGCCGGGGGAAATAAATTCCCCCGGTTTTTTCCCTTCCGGCCGGCCCACCTGGCCGGCCGGTTTTTCTTCAACGGGACCGGCAAAGTCGGTCCCCTTTTCGGCTTCCGACGCCGGCGGCCCGGCTAGCCGCCGGTCTTCCCATTTCGCAGCGGCCCGGAATCGGCCGCGGTGTTCGTCGTCCGGCACGGTGCGACGGCACCGCGCCCCTCCACCGCGGCCCCGCTCCGGCCGTGGCGCCTTCGGTTCCCTTCGACGCGGCGCGACGGCGTCGTGTTCATGATAATCCTTCCATGGCGCGGCGCGACGGCACCGCGCAATACAACCGTGCGAATTTCCGCGTGGTGCGACGGCACCACGCCATCTCGTTCATCCATAAGAAAATCATAATAATCAAGGACAAGGGAGGGGGAATTCGGCCGTGTTTGTGCGGTCCGACCCCTTCCCTCTCGTTAGACGTTATCACATAAATATTTATCCACAATATTATCATGTTAGAACCAAGAACGAGAGTAAATAAATAATCAACAACAACCCCTACCTTGGTTTCAAGATCGATGATTGTCAACGACCCGCGGAAGACAACGTCGCGGAGGTCGGGCGTCGCGGAAATCGTTCGTCAAATCCGTTGACGAAGAGGTACGTCCGAAGAGGTACGTCGTTGGCGAATCTTCGTAAGCTGACGAAGGAAGTCCAAGGAGGAAGTGGCGTTCCCTTTCGTTGACACGGAAGACATCGCCGATCTTCGGAAACAACCAGCTACGAAGAAGAGAGGAGTGGAGTTCTTCGTCGGAGCTCGAAGGTTCTTCGCGTTCTTCGTCAAAGTTGAAGAAGAAGGAGGAGAACCCAAATTCCCTCAAGAAGGCTAGAGAAATCTAACCAAATAAAATAAGCTAGAGTCTTATTTTATTCACACACTTAACAAATTGAATTTCAAAGGTTTGAAATTCAAATAAAATAACTCCAAATTAAATAACAAGTTTTCATGTCATTTAAAGAGGGGTTAAAGGGAGTTTTGAGAGAAGATGAAAAGTTAGGGTTCGTGTGGGCCCCACCACACTTAATCCTCTCAAGGGAGGTTAAGTGGGTGTGGGTCCCACCCCTAACTTCCTTTGAGAGGAGTTAACCAACAAAAAATAAAAATAAAAAGTGTTTCCACATTTTTATTTAACTTCTTATAATTTCTCCCAAAACTAACTTTTGTCTCGCATAAAACGCAACCTCGAAAAAGATCTCCTTAAGGGAATAACGGCGCTGCGAGTTCATCAGTGTCCTCGGATTTCAATTCCGAGCACCGGATCAAAAGTTAGAAAAACCCGCTCGTTCGTTCACTGAACGTACCCGAGCCAAACTTCGGAAATTTATTCTGGGCACACCGGGCATCGGAATCAGGTGCCGTCAGAAACCGAGCTCTTGTAAAATTCCAAAGAAAATTAAGAAAAAATTTCCCTTGAATTTTACGGGTCTTTACATTAATATCCCACTATTTTATTAAAACCCAATAGCCCTAATCATTAGATTTGGAACATCATGTTTCTTGGGAGTTATAGTGGTAAGGGCCCATATTCTCCTTCGCATAACCCAAACCTGGGCCTGAAAAGTTATTTGAAGGGTTTTTGATAGGCATAAAATTTTCAAATGCATTAACTTAGAGTTCCTTAATCTATTGGGTGAACTCCCCAATTATAAAATCATTAAATTGGATTTCCTCAACCATTTCCTCTCAGTTACATGAAGTATTTATTGGGTAGAAAACTCTTGATGTGAAATAAGTTAAGCTGAACCAAAACTTCAAGTTAGAATTCACTAATAATTGAAATCTCCCTAACTTGGTTTAGTTAGGCACTTTGAACTATGGTTTTATTTTAACTTAAGTAGTAGGATGCTATACTGACTTAATATACATAATTATGGTATTTTTATCTTTAGGAAACAAATTCCAATTTTATCTTTATTACAATAATTTTAATATTAAATGGATTTAATTAAGTTATTGACCATGTGTTAGATAAAGTTTATGCATAATCCAATTTATTTTAGTTTTATCATGCATGCTTGTTAATTCATTAATTCATGGGATCATGAAAAAACATCTATAATGAAATTAACCGTGAAACTTGACAAAAATAAAATAATAGAGTGTTAGGATAATGATCTTTTACTAATGGTTATTTTATATAGTGGATGATAAACTAACCATCGACCTAGGGGGAAAATACCTTTAACCATGATTTGGTTTGTGTTGCAACATTCCACATATCCACCCATGTATGTCATGGATTTTTTTCTCCTCAGTTCCAAACTGTAACCGCCTTCACTCACTTGGTTACTCCATCCATTTCTTAATATTTTATTCATAAACAAGTGAGGTGAACCAAAGGATTGGTTAAGGGGTTTACATAAAAGGAAACTATGGTCATGCATTCCCTTACATAATGAGAGGTGGAATGACTCAGAGACCATCAATTATAATTTAATAATAAATTAAAAGAAAACAATAACATACAAGTCTGAGTCTATGTTCCTAATCATCCAAAAGCATCCAACCAATTACACATTTAATAAAACTATAATTCAATTCATAATCATTATTATTTAAGATAAACTGTGTTCGGATCAATTAATTATCTTCTTTAATTAATCAATTAATTTATTTTAATTCTCATCCAAACTTTATTGAGATTCTCATCCATCATAATTTTAAACAAATTAAATAAATTTATTTAAATTTACTATGTAAAAAACATGAAACTGTCACCACATCTGAGTGGTACTCGATTAAGGCACCACACCCTAGTGGTCAGGGATCAAATACTGGCCACAACAATTATCCACCTAATTTTTTTTAAGTGTTATGGATATTCTCCAATGAAGACGTCTGTGTTATGGTATCTAGAGTGAGAGAGGGTTGGATTCCCTTAGAAGTGGGAGCGGAAGGAGGAAAACGGTTAAGCAACGAACCATTTTCATGAAGCAAGAGGATAAAGTGACCAAGGACCCTTGGAAAGTGGGATGGTGACCCTTTAGGAAAAAGGAGGGGATGATGACCAATGGTCCTCGGTAAGTGAGACAACAACTAGTGGCCCATGGTCAAGCCATGGAAAGCTGGGCCAGTGAGGATACTAGCAGAGGGTGTTTATGATCTACATACACAGGAGAGTGGATGGTGATTACAATCCATTCCTGGGTCAGTAGAACGCAGGTGGTCCAAGGTGAATAAATGCGTGGGACATGGACCTTCAGGCTGGGTTAGACCTACGGGTATATGCCTTCAGTCTAGATGTATTGGGCTAACCCATTGGGCCTACAATGTTCATATAATGGGATCCCTCTACCCAGAATAATAAGAGGGTAGTGTGTCTTTGTTTCAATAAAAAGGGGGAGCTTCTACTTACCTATTTAAAAAAACTATGTGCAAAACATGTACCTTGGAGGCTACTTGGTGAGAACCCATCCAAACTACTCTATGTGTATTATATTCATATACTATTTACTCATGAAGCATGTTTCATACATGACTTATCACATAATTTCATGGAATTTACATAGTCAAATAAATGACACATGGAGCACATGTTATTTACGTAGTGTGATATGTTTCAGTGCATAGAGAGTGATGATTGTATTATGATTTATACATGATATATAGTTCTAAATATGACACCAAAATTAATTATAAATAATATATATATATATATATAATCTAGAACATGGAATGTACATATTCAAATAAATGACACATGTAACATATTTTGATAAGTTTTAAGCAGTATAATAAATTTATTTTGAATTTTTTGTAAATTAGTAATATGCACGACATGTGTAATCCAACTACATGTCATATATAGTTATCACCATCTATTAGCAGCACAGGCCTAGGTATTCAGTGTGTAACCATGCCATAGAAATTAATTGATTACATGGTTTGTACATGGGCTACTTATCGTGTGGTCTTTGGGTTACACGGTCACCAATCATGTAGGTATTTTAAGAAAATACAAAGGTCATATTTGACTAATAGACTACATTTCATGTATGAATGTTATAATTTATGTAGTCTGGTTTACTGTACACCAAGATGGCCTGGTCAACACATGATTTATTTAAATACACATAGTGTATAATTAATTCACATGGATTGAATTAATTAAAAATTAATTCATGAATTTACTTGGTGAATTAAACATGGGTACATAGCGTGTTCCAATGGGCTACAAAGAATGTAATCTTGAGTTGTCTATCTAGAATCCTCATAAACTCTGGATAAGTTCATAGAATATTTTTTTTTTATAAAATTAATCAATTTGGATTATATTTGCGATAATGAATAGGAAGAAGAGAAGATATCACAATTCTGATTAAAGAATGATTAAACTAAAATTGAAAACCAAAGATAAATGTGTAAATAAATCAATGATCTTTAAATAATCATAAATAATTATTTGATTTATTTTATGTCACTTGAATGTTCTAGGTGCAATGTAAGAATCAAATGGGGTATTCCTAACCCAACTTTATGTTGTAATCAATGATTAATCTAAGATATACATCGATGATTAACATTATGACTAGTGGAATTGAATTAGGTATTAATTGGCATGAGAACATCAAAACCAAAGTATAGGATCATAATATAATGATTTATAATTAATTTAAGATATTAAATAATTAACTTATGATGAATTATTTCTTCATTAATGAATCTAGAAATGTCTCTACTTCATATTTCCATCGTGTTGTAGAAATAAAGTGTATATTCCCACCATTAGTGATCCACACATGATCCACAAACCTCTGAACATCAATGTAGGAAATTTTGTGTGCTAGCTATTAAAGTTGATATCCTAGGACCAACTGATTTTACTTTAATTACATGTATATTTGTTGAATTGAATATTAATAAAACATATTTTTATATATTTTTCACTATTCTACATGACTTTGATGTAATAATTTCCTAGGGTATCTTTCACATTGATAAGGTTTTACCAGTTCAATTCTATATTGAGAACCTTAAATTTTTATGATGATATTCTTAAATATATCTCTACGGTTGGATAATATACTATGATAGGACACATAGTATGTAAATTTTCTGGTGTGAGTACTCATAAACGAATGAGGCTTCTTCTTAGGATGTTCACACTTGTTAATAATCGAGATAAGAGATTATAATAACATAACCACTTGTAGTAATTCTATATGTTTTATTGTCATCGTATATTCCTATTTGTGTGTGTGTGTGTGTAATGTTCCTTATGCTTTGGTATTATCATTGATTCATGTCATGACTTGCACACTTAGATTTACTAAACAACATTGTCATTCCATATGATGGTGGGAAGTAGGGTATGTTAGTGGTGCCAAGAATAACATGTTATTATTAGATAAGTTGAGGAATTATTTTTCCCTTACATATTAATAGAAGTCTATATTTTGGTCCTTTTATTGGAATAAAACCATCACATTAAATTTCATGTTCATGGTGTAAATACATGTTTATTTCTAATATTAAAAGAAAGATATATTGAGCACATGGTTGATGACATGGATGTGAAACCTTCTTGATGATATATTGAGACAAATGGATTATATTACACAGCGAGTGTTCATATGTGGTTGTCAACATTTCAACATTAAGTTATTTATATTGGGTTTCTTAACCCATTTCTAGACAGTAATCTTGGACTTTAGGGAATCCTACCTAATTCTAATGAGAAATAATCCTAGAGAGTCACACGCTAAGTGTTTCCATTGATCTTTATTAAATTATATTTGAATTTAATTATTAAAATAAATATTATTCTCAAAGTAAAGGAATAATTTTATTCATGTTTTATATATCACAAATATTTATTTATTCGGGTATTCAATAAATGTTGAGGAGTTTTAACAGACCAATACCGCATCTGGTGATGAATATTAATTTAAAATCTGGTAAAATAATATTTGTTATTGCGCAGGTTATCATGCACACCATAAAATAATAATATTATTATTATTATTGTTTTTATTTTTATTTTTATTATTATTATTATTATTATTATTATTATTATTATTATGTGGTTTTAGGTTTAATAATGATTATAATATTATTTAAGGGTCAGTACGCAATTTAATACTATTTTAACCTAAACCCTAGTTCTATAAATAGATGGTTATGTCTATTATGTAGGGTTAATAAAAAATGAGAATAGAGAATTATTGCACACAACTGACCTCTCTCTCTCTCTCTCTAATTACTCCTCTCTTCCTCGCAAGAATGAGAATAAATCCTTTAATCATATAGGATATTAGGGAAATCAAGATGAATAGTTAAATACAATTGATTTGCTATATTAGAACCTGGAAATTAATTGTCATTTCTCAAAGATCAAAGGATCACATGTGGATCACCGTAAGAGAGTAACTGCACTTAAATCCTTATAGTGTAATCAAGGTAATTCAAAAGGGTTTTTGAAAGGTAAACAATTTCTTTGAAGAAAGGATACTAATAGTAGGTAATTATTTCTTCTGATCGAAATAAATTAATTATAAATTTGATGTGAAAAAACCTCTATTGGGGTTTTGGGAAACTCTAAATTAAAATAAATTTTAATTTAACACCCACAAAAGGTGATTACACTCTACCCAAAACCTTCAAGTGGTGTAATAGTGGTCACATTTCAAATTTATAATTATTTATTTGATTGTTAATCTATATACAAAATAGTGGTTAGATTTTCATTTCAAAAATTATTCGTTCTTTAATATGATTATTTAAATAAACATTCCTTTGACATTTTAATTTATTCATTTTAGATTCACAGTTTCCTAAGTCCAAGAACAGATAAAGTGTGACTTAATATTTCATCGAGAAGTGTCTAGAAATCTAGTCAGATAGCATGGTATTACAAAACATGTGCCCAGATTACACATCGTGCACCCAAGTTCACTGCATTTAGCCGTGTCATGAGATACACAACGTGCCAATAAGTAATTACACATAGTTCATTTATTTCACACAATGTATAGACCGGTCCAACCTAGAAAATAGAATGTAAAATTATACAATGTGTATCTAGCATACATATCATGTATTCTACACAGTTTAGTAGTGAAATTCATGAAAATTGTGTGCTCAAATACACGATCAAAACCGCATGATACGGATAACCTAGAGAATTAATGAAGTACATGAAATGTAGTTGGGATACAAAAAAAATAGTTCATTAATTCCCATATTTGAAATACACATTGAGTGCATCAGGGAGTTATGTAGACACACAACATATGAGATACATGATGTATAGCTAGATTGTACGTGTCATGTAGTCTCACATCCAATGAACACGTCGAGTCTTTATCCGGGTTGCACGAACACACAGTAAGCAGAACACATGGAGCGTATCTTGTTAGTAAAAATCATGTAGTTCATCCAAGGAACATGTTGAATCCACAGGTGTGTACCCTAGATACATGAAAATCGAGGTACATAGCATGTAGCTGGATAGTACATGTCATGTAGTCTCTCAATAATGGAAAAAAATAAAATTGCATTATATTTCTAATTACAGTATTAAAACCTTATTATATCAATTGGAACTTATTATGTTTGAAATTTTAAAAATGGTTTTAAAGAATTTTAAATTCTCAATTAATTTATTGTAATAATCCATAATTATTGGTTATGTCGTTTATTTTCCATGAATAAATTTATGATGGGTATATCCGAGAAAATTTGGATGGTCATTAAGATGAATGTTAATTAATTAATATAATTACATTTATCTTAATAATAAATAATGAATAAGAAATGAATGTTAATTGGTTTTTCTTTTGTGTATTCATTGCATGTATGACCATTCATAAGCTTGACCAAGACCTATGTATGTGTTGGTTATTTTAATTTAATTTATTACATGGGCTTGAAATTATTTAACATTATATTAAATTTGATGGCCTGAGAGTCATCCCTCCCTCTGTTATTATGTAGGAAATGCATTTCTAAGGTTATTTATATAATTCACCTTAACCAATCCTTTGGTTCCCCTCACCTATGTGTCAGTTATAAATACATGTAATTAATAGAGTATCCCAAGGCATGTGGAGGCAGTTCAATATGGAACCATAAATGATGTTGACCTAGGTGATACACATGTAGACAGGTGGAGTATTATAACTCATGAAAAGACTGGCATAAGGAGTTATTCCCCTAGGTTATAGGTAGATTTATTATTCTCTCAATAAATCAACCATTAGATAAGCTCATGATCAGGTCATTTATTTGTTTTTTTATTTCTACCTATACATTATTTAATTTATGGATACAAGATCATGATCACATAAATAAATTAATTAATGTGCAAAAATGGAATTTAAATAAATGGATTATGCATAAATGTTTTATCCAATATGGTTAATTAATTAAGTAAAATCAAATTAATATTAAAAATTAATATAAAGGATAAAATAAGATAAAATTTATTCATAATAAATTAAAATATCTCAACTAAATATTAAGTCAGATTTGGCCTTCCATTACTTGATTAGGAATGAAATCCTTAGAACTGAGTGTTTAACCATCTCTCGTTGGGACACTTACTTTTAACATGGAGTTCTTATTAAGGTTATGGGTTAAATTAACCATCCTATATCAAGAGAAGTATCACTATCTTGACTTGACGTAACTTGGAGGCAAGTGTTGAGGAAATCCAAGTTATGATTTCTTGATTGGGGAGTCCACTCGATGGATCAAGGATCTATAATCCCATAGTTGAAAAATAGTTGCCTACTAAAATTCTTTAAAATATCTTGACCAACCCTCATTGGGGTTATGCGAAGGGTAATACGGATCCTTACAACTAGAATTTCCTAACAACTAGACATTCTGGGATTAATGGTGAGGGCTATTGGGACTTGATAAAATAATGGGAAATTTAATAAACTAAATTTTGTTATTTCTTACATAATTTTTAATAAAGAAAAGTACTAATAATATTTTATTTTATAATTTCAGAAAATGGAAATTTCATCATCCATGTTGCCCCTATAATATATATTAGATAAATAACATCTCCTCATTGGTATTAACTTCTAGGAGTGGTTCAGACATCTATGGGTTGTGTTGTTCCATGAACGGAAATCTTATGTGCAAGAATCCTCAATTCATGATCTCCATACCAAGGAGACGAGTGATGAAGAGTTCCTTATCTATAAAAAATATTAATGACATAGTTTATGTTAAATTATTTATGTTATCATATATGTCTGGTAAGCTCATAAAGTAACACAAAAACATGTGATTTGTTCCTAACTGGGGTTGCTGAGCTAATTCATGTGATTTGGTATGATAGAAACTCTATTCTTCATAATAATTTCTCACACAACACTAATGTAGGTAAAATGAGAATTCTCATCGCTATTCGGGAAGCCGCTTTGATCCAGAATGGTTCCTGCAACAATTCGGTGGCGGACTTTATGATCCTTCTCCGTCTTCAAGTTGAGGCCATTTTCTTGAAACCGTTGCGCACCTTTGAGATTTTCTGGAGACCTCCATTTCCAGGTTGGATTAAAATCAATGTGGATGGCACCTCTAAGGGAAATCCAGGTCCCGCGGGATGTGGAGCTGTCTTCAGAAATCATCATGGTCACATCGTGGGATGCTTTTTTGGAGGTTGTGGTATTGCATCCTCTCTGGAAGCTGAGATACTAAGTGTTATTCATGCCACTGATTTTGCTCTTCGACATGGGTGGAACAACTTATGGATTTAGAGCGACTCTACTACTGTTGTTCAAGCCATTTGGAAGGGAGATTTTCATCTTTCTTGGCCGATTACTACGCGCTGGATGAACTGCCTTCAATCTCTCCATGACATCAATTAAATTGCAACTCATACTTACCGTGAAGCTAATATGGTTGCGGATGCTCTCGCTAACAAAGGCATTAATCAGGCAATAACCTGGATGGAGGAGCTCCCAGAAAACCTGATTCCGTTGCAAGTCAAAGATTGTAATTTGATCCCGTCTTTTAGACTCTTGTAATCTTTCTTTTCTTTTTGCTAATAAAATTGCTTTGGTCTTTTGACCAAAGCGCCACCTTCTGAAAAAAAATGGATTCTTATAGCATGCTTGATCATTTCTATAGTTTATTCTAAGAGAGAGAAATATAGGAACTATTTGAGATTTTCAAAGGACTCTTTCAGAGTAATATTTCAAAAGGTGTTCCAGTTGGGAATTAGGTAGTCAAGATCATTTCCTATATAGTTTTTAGAAGTTATAGGGTTTAAACTCCTTGAATAACTACGAACCAATCTCATTCTTACATCACTCTCATGGAACTTCTTTAGTTTTGTTGTTAATTTTAATATGAAAAGCATTGATAAATCTCTTCCAGATCTTCTAGATCTTATTTTCCAAGGAAATAGGGAGTCCAATAGTGAAGATACTTTGGTCCTTATGGTGAACAAATGGAAATGGAAATTGAAGATCTCTAATGCCAAATATTCTTCACACTCTTCCAAGAATAAAATGTTCAAGGGGAAAGAAAGGGAGCAAGAATTTATTTGTTTCTCATGTGGAAAGAGGGTCCATTGGAATAAAAAAATGCACCCATTCTAATAATCAGGGGGAATATTTAGGTGAATTTGTTATAGAGTGCAATTTAACTATTTTTAAAAATTGGTTATTAGATACAGCTTGTGGTGCTCATATATTTATTCAAAGATAGGAACCAAGTATATTCAAAAATATTGACTGAGGGGAGGTAGATTTATGATCCTCTAATGAATCAAAACTAGTTGTTGTGGCTATCAAGGACTACCACCTCACATTTTTAATGGGAAATATCTTGGTTTTGAAGTATTTTTATTTTGTCTCATATATTACCAAAAACATTATTTCTATATCCAAACTTTATACAAATTATTTTATTTTCAAGTTCGAGAATAAATGTTTCTTATTTTATAAAATATCATTTGTAATGGTAAGGTACATTTAAATAATGGTCTTTATATGTTGAATTACACAAACAAATTACTGTAAATCAATAACAAAACTACTTCACATGACTCATACCACACCCAATTATAACATCACTAGCTAGTTCATATAAAAGAAAAGTGTTTGACTAAATTATAGCAAGACGAATATTTATATTATTTTGAACTAAAACCACTAGGTGTAGGTTATGCATGTTTATGTAGAAAAATGACCAAATACCCTTTAGTGGAAAATGTTAAAGGGACAAATATCTTCTTGAATTAGTTCATACTAATTTGTGTGGAACATTTCTTATTAAAATAGTGGGTGGGTACTCATACTTTATAACTTTTACTGATGGTTTTAGTAGATATGGATATGCCTGCTTGATGAGGTATAAGTCAAATTCCTTTGAGATATTATAGGAATATAATAATGAAGTTGAGAACTATATTGGTAAGAATATTAAGAAAATCCACTCAGACCATGGTGGATATTATCTTAATCAAGACTTTATTGATTATTTATGGGATTTTGAGATCTTATCCCAACTCAATCCTCCTTATACACCTTAGTTGAACGGTATAATAGAAAGGAGGAAATGCACCTTGTTAGACATAGTTAGATCAATGATGAGTCTTGTAAGTCTTCTATTATCCTTTTGGGGATACGCATTATAAACAGCAGCACAAATACTAAACCAAGTGCTAACTAAAGTGATAGATGGTATCCCATACTAATTTTGGAATGGAAAGAAACCCGTGTTGTATTATTAACATGTATGAGGTTGTGAAGAATTTGAAAATACCTCTTCAGGTAACAAACATGCACCCCAAGACACAAGGTGTACCTTTATAGGTTACCCTAAGGAAATAAGGGGATATTACCTATATGACCCCATAGACAAAAAGATAATAATGGAAAGACATGTTATATTCCTTGAGAGGGAACACATATCTAAAAGAGATGGTGGGAGCAAGATAAAATTCAGTGAATTTGAGGCTCATGGTACACAAGAGTTGGCATATGAATGGATTCCACAAAGACTTGTGAAAGAAGAAGATGTTCCAGAGACACAAGTAATACATAGAAGTGCAATAGAGGTTAGAGAACCAGAATATTATAGTTTTCTAGTCATTGATAATGATGAGTAATTATTAGTTGATAATAATGTTCCTTTAACCTATAAGGAATAATTAAGTTTCACATATGTTTCAAATTGGAAAGAATCCATGAATCTTGAAATGGATTCCATGTAGCAAAACCATGTATGGATTTTAGTACATCATCTAGTGGATGTAAAGCCTATTGGTTTTAAAAGGGTATTTAAGAAGAAATTGTACATGGATAGACAATTCGGTACCTACAAGGCATGACTAGTTTCCAAAGGGTTTGAATAGTGTCAAGGAATATACTATGGTAAAACCTTTTCACTAGTTGAAATTCTGAAATCCATTAGAATTATACTTGAAATTATAGCATTCCGAGTCTATGAGGTTTATAAAATTGATGTCAAAATAACCTTCCTTAATAGGAACCTTTGAGGATATTTCTATATGAAATTACCTGAAGGGTTTGTGACACCAAAGGTTGGTAACAAGATACGCAAATTGAAAAAAACCATTTATGGATTAAATCAATCATCTAGGTCATGGTACATTTGATTTTATGAGGCCATAAAATAATTTAGTTTCATAATGAACGAATGTGATACTTGTATCTATAAAAGGTTTAGTGGGAGTGTGGCTATTTTTTTAATAGTATATGTTGATGAAATATTACTTATTAGAAATGAAATACCAATCTTATAGTCTTTTAAATCCCGGTTAAATAAATATTACTTCGTGAAGGACTTGGTTGAGGCGATATACATTCTTGGGATCATGATCCATTGTGATAAATCCATGAGACTAGTTGGCCTAAGTCAAGGTACATATATTGATAAGATAATGAAGAGATTCAGTATGGAACAATCCAAGTGGGGATTATTTCCAATGTCACATGGCATTCATATTTACAAGAACATGAGGAAATGAAATGAATAGAAAGGATCCCATACACGTCAGTGATTGGATCAGTCATGTATGTTGTACTATGTACTAGGATAGATGTATCTTATGCCTTAAGTGTGGTGGGAATATATCAAGCTAACTCAGGTGACCACCATGAGATGGAAATAAAGGCTATTCATAAGTATCTGAAGTGTATTAAGGATATGTTCTTAGTAAATAGAAGAGATGAGAAACTAGTCATCAAGGGATGTGTAGATGTTAGTTTTCAAACAAATCGAGATGATATTAAATCAAAATCAGGGTACATATTCACTTTAAATGGAAGTTTTGTAAGCCGGAAGAGCTCAAAGATGGTTGTTTTCACAAATTCTACAGTAGAGTTTGAGTATATTGAGGCTTCTAAGGTGGTTAAAGAATAAGTATAGATATAAAACCTCATCCAAGATTTTGATGATGTACCAAGTAGTAAAGATCATATCACACTCTATTGTGATAATATTTTAGTGGTGTGCCTTACTAAGGATTCAAGTTCACATCAGCGGAAGAAGTGTATACTTCATAATTATCATCTATTGAGGGATTGTTATCATAGAGATGAGGTTTCATTGAGCATTATTTTTGTGGAAGACAATGTGGTGGACCCCTTGAATAAATTCTTGACTCAACAGAAACATAATTATCATGTGAAGTCTAGCAGACTAAAACTCATAGGCAATTGGATCTAGTCCAAGTGGGAGATTATTAGAGTTATTATCCTAAGACCAACTTATTTTACTTGTCTTGCATGTATATCTGATGAATTTAATATTAATAAAACATCTTATTATATATTTTTCATTATTTTTCATGACTTTTATGTAATGATTTCCTAGGGTATTGTTTGCATTGCTAAGGTCATAGTGGTTCCCTGTTAAGATGATAACCCTAAAGTGCTATAATGATATTCTTAAATATAGTTTTGTAGTTGGATAATATACTATGATAGGATACATAGTATGTAGAATGTTAGGTGTGAGTACTCATAAGCAGATGAGGCTTCTTCTCATGAAGTTCACACTTTGTAATCTCTAAAATGGGATATTATGATAATAGAACTACCAGTAGAAATTTCTCATATTTTGGTGTTATCGGATATAGCTGCTTATGAGTGTGTGTAATGGTCCTTAGACTTTAATATTAGTATTGGTTTGTTTCATGAATCGAACACTTAGATTTAATGACCAAAACTATCACACCATATGTTGGTGTGAAATAGGGTATGTTGGTTGTTTCATGAATGACATATTATAAATGGAAAAATAGATGAAGTATTTTTTCAAGGATGGCACTATATTTCCCCCGGATCTCTCACTCTCTATCTCTACTGGGTGCCATTTAGGGTTTCCTCTTGAATCTCCTCATGAATCCATTGGTAGTGTGTCTGATCACTACCCTTTCTCACCATTTCTTTCCCCCATCATCCCTCTCATGGCGAGTATTTATCCCATGTACTTCCTCTCTACACACCCCATCCCCTCACATTCTAGGTTTTCTCTTGCATCTTGTTGGTGGCACTAATTTGTTGATTTTTTGATAGCATCAAACAATGAATCTATAATTTTATCACTGGATCCGTCATTATTAACCCCAAATTTTTTTGATATAATGGCATTCAAGTGGTTTAGAATTGTGTTTTGGTGGCATTTGGTCACATATTTTATCTATTTTCTTGTCTTCTCTTAGTGGTTTTTTGGGCCTCTAACTTTTTATTTGTTACTCTTATCGCATAACCCATCATGTCAAAACCCCATACTAGTTTTTCATGATGGTGATTTGGTGGTTTGGGGTTGTGTCATAGGTGGAATTTCGTGGTGCCTTCCTCATCTTCGAGCTCTCCCATTCCTCTTCTATTTTTGTTAAGCTCTTTGTTCCATACCCCATTCTTAGTCTTATATGAAAGAGATTATGGTGGTTTGGGATGGTGCTGGTGGTGGTGCTCGGAATCAATGTATGGGTTCATCTTCCTAAGGTTTTTTTTCTGGTAATTATTTGATGGTATCTGCTAGTTTTTGGCCTCATCTTGGTGATCTCCTTTATTTTTTGGTATTTTTTTAAGCATTTTACTTGTTTAATCACTATATGTGATGGTTTGGTTCAAGTTCCTATTCTTGTGTTAGGTTCATGGGGAAGATGAGATTTGTGGTGTCTCATGTCAGTGGATTCTCTATTAATGAAGTTATAGTGGTCTTCGTGGTTAGTTCTCCTCGATGGTGGTGGCTCTTGGAGGTGTAGATGATGGTGATTTCTGGTGTTTTGATATATTTCGATTGTTTTGGTGGTGACGAGTTCTGGCTTCTGGTGGTTGGTCCACCAAAAAGGTTGTTGATGATGGCAGTTGTTTTTGCATAAGGTGCACGGCTCGAGGTGGATCATGGTCTGAGTTGGGGGTGTGTTCTATTATTTTTGAAATTTTAATTTGAAGAGTTCATGGACCGTGACTGAACATACTTGTTGGGTATCTATTCTAAATTTGAATTTGTGTTATTTGTTGTCTTAAGGTTTGGTTCGATTTTGTAGTTGTGTGTATTTGATTGTGATGTATGGTTTTTGATTTTGGTTAATGGATGTAAGGTTTCCACTAAACCAAAAAACAGTGGATTTATTCTAAAATAAAAAAAATGGATTTGATGGAGGAGTTATTTGTATCCTTTATCTTTATATAAGCTTATATCTCATCACTTTAATTATAATAGAATCATTACATTAAAGAAAAAAATGTAGTTTTTCACTCCCAATATTCACATGGAGGATGGTTATTTCACCAATGACATTAATTTTATGGGAGGTATGGTGGAAAATAGATTTAAATATTTACTTGCGGGAGTCAACCCTACCATCTAGGAGGGATATCCAGGGTACAATCTATTTTATATTATTTTATTCCTAATGTGGTGTCAGATTTTATTAACTTGTGGCTTGATAGAATTACATATGAGGGATATATTTGAGAGGTGGTGTCCTCACTCAACCAAGATAGCTCTCTAAGGCCTAATGGGTTTCTGTACTCCTTTTATGTGGCCTCTTAGGACCTTGTTAAAAAAGAGCCCATGGACGTCATTCGGGACTTTTTTTGAGGAGTTAGCTTGCCCCAAGTGGCCTATAAAACCACATTAATTATTGTTCCAAAGGTGAGGGACCCTTCCTCCATTAAACATTATAAACCTATTAGTATTTTTAATTTTCCTTACATTATCCTTTATAGTGTTTTTAATAAGAGGCCCTTATATTGTCTTCATGAGTGGATTTTGGAGAAACAACACGGTTTTGTTAGAAGGAGGTCCACTCAGGCAATAGTTGTTCTAGACCAAGTGATGATTAGATACATTAATAGGAAGACTTCTATATACAACATTTTAATTAAATTTTACATGTAAAAATATTATAACAGACTTGAATAGGACTTCATCTTTAAGGTGATGTCTTGTATGGGATTCTTTGGGTGGGTGATAGATTTATTCTTCAAGTATTTTGGATCCCCTTGGTTTTCAGTTAATTTCATGGGCAAGAGATGTGGATTTTTCAAATTATTGTGTGTATTAAGGTAGGTAGATCCTATTTATCTAAGACTTTTCATTTTGTCCCAAGATTCTGTTAGAAAACTTTTGTCTAGTTGTATTCTTAGTAGAATAATTCTTCCCTTCAGATATAGAATTCATTTATATGAAATCTCCCACCTCCTATTTTTGGAAGACATTCTTATATTAATTGATGTAATTAGAAGATATATTCAAGTCATTATAAAGGTTATAGAGGAATATGGTAAATGGAGTGGACAATGCATCAACTATGAGAAGAGAAGTGTTTACAATGCAAACTCATGTTTGAACCTTCAAGCCAAAAGAATCAAAGATATGATAAAAAATAATAGAAAATATTTTTATATGGATTATTTGGGGACTTCAATTTCTCATGGATGTATTCGCATTCATCACTATGAAATACTCATTTCCAAAATCATTGATCACATTAACAAATGGAAGAGTTTCTTCTTATCATTCGGGGGTCGAATTACACTGGTTAATAGTGTTCTTACATCCATTTTGATGCATGTTCTTTTTGTTCTCAAGGTTCCAAATATAGTGGTAAGTAACATTGAAAAAATAATTACATCCTTTATTTTGGATTCTAATATGAAATTTTGCTATCACTAGGCATCATGGTCTAGAATGGACAAACCTGTTGAAACCAGAAGTGTTGGTCTTAGAAGTGTGGTTGATACCATGCACAACCTTCATGTTAAGTTTTCATGGGAAGTCCTGAAGTATTGTTCATTGTGGGGTAGATTTATAGTGGTTAAATATGGATCCAACTTGGGTATCCTGAATGGGAATGTTTCTAACTTGTAGAAATTGTTTCATGGGCATTTACTGGAGCTCCAATGTCATTCCTAGTGGATTGTTGGGTGCAGTGAGATAAGCTATTAGAAGAGAAACTAGGTGGTCATATCCCTTAGTTTTACAAGATTTCATTCCCCCAACATCACCTTTTCTCAAGAATGAACCTATATAACATTAATTCAAGCCACTCTCGACCTGTATCAATGTGATTTTTTCAATTTCATTCAACTATCCTCTAAACCTGGTCATATTGTGTTCGCTGAAAACCCGTCAGGGTCCTTCTTGACCAAGGATTATCATAACTCCATTAATGCAAGGATTGAAATGGGTGTGGGTAAGATTATCTAGTGAAGATATATTCTTATCAAGTTTAATTTTCTTGTTTTTAATATCTGGAAACATGATATTGTGATGGATGAGGTGATCAAATACAAGGGAATCAATATTGTGTCCAAGTGTTTCAATTTTCGGAACTCCAAAGAATAAACTATGGTTCGTTTTTTAGGGTTAATGGGAAAAGGGATATGTGGAGCGGATTTGGAAGTATCATTATCATTGATATACTAGAGGGAAATGGTGATGTGTTTTTTCAATCCTAATTTTATTGGGAGGTGTCTAACAGACTGAAGCATAAGGTGAGGGCCACTTTGATTTCGACTAGTTGTTGGTGTATTTGGAATGCTAAAAATAAAGCATGGGCGAAAGGCTCTACTAGATCATTTTTGGATATGAAAATTAGGTCTAGGTTCCTAGAGATTGATCTAAGTTCTCCCTTGAATCACTGGGATAATTCCCTCTCTATGAGTATGGTAATAAAGGATAGGAGTCTTAAGCCTACCACCCATAGGGTGGTTCCTTTAGGTAAATGGTTCTAAGATAATCCTCTTAGTAATAGTTTCAAGCTAAATATTATTGGATCATATAATATTGGTATCATGAGAGGGGGAGGTGCAGTACAGGACTCCAAAGGTTCAGTGGTTATCTCTTTTAGCAGCCTCTATGGACGCAATGACCCTTATAGAGAAGTATAATGCTCTCGTTAATGAGAAGTAGATTTGTACTTATTCTAATATCACCCTCATTGAGATTGACACAGATTCCTCAGATATTTTCAACTCTCTCTAAGGAAGGTATGATACCCCCTGGGTTATTGTTTATCTCATCCCTAGATACAACAGGCACATTGGTCGAGCGAGTTTGATACACACCTAGTGTAAAGGAAATTACATTACAAACTATCTTGCCTCAAATGGTAACTATAGTAACCCTTATATTATTTTCTCTTATCTGGGTTCCCTTCCACCTAAGTGTGTTTATTTTGTTCGGGTTGATGCTTTTGTACATTATTACTTCAGGCCTTCTTGACCTTGTTATTCTCATTATTTCTCTACTTTAATAAAAATTCATACTTTGATGACATTAAAATCCATGTCCATGGTGTAACAACGTGTTTATTTTAGATATTCAAAAAAAGATGTGTTGAGAAAATAGGTTAATGATATAAATGTGAAACCATCTTGATGAGATATTGAGACAAAGGGATTATATTACAAAGGGATTATATTACAAAATGAGTGTTTGTATTTGGTTATCAATGTATTGATATTAAGTTGTTTTTATTTAGTTCCTTGACTTGTTACTAGATAGTAATTTTGGACTTTAGGAAAATCTACCTAATGCCAGTGGGAAAAATCCTAGAGGGTCGCACACTAAGTGTTTCCATTGATCTTGATTAAATTCAATTTTAAATTAATTATTAGAATGAATATTATTCTCAATACTAAGGAATAATTTTATTCACATTTTATCATTCGCAAATATTTATTGATGAATGAAATATTTAATTAATTATTTATTTATATATTTAATAAATGTAGAGGAGTTCAAATGGACCATGACCTCATCGGGAGATGAATATTAATTTACAAGCCTATAAAATAATTTTTGTTATTACACAAATTAGCGCACATGCTGTAAAATAATAATATTATTATTATTTGGCATGGGGTTTAATAAAGATTATAATATTATTTTAAGGTTTGGTATGAAATTAAATAATACTTTAGACTAAACCCTAAATCTATAAATATATGATTATGTTTGTTGTGTATGGTTAATCAAAAATTTAGAATAGAGAATAATTGTGCACAAAAAACTTCTATATCTCTCTCTCTCTCGGATGTGTCCTCTTTTCCTCTCAAGGATGAAGGAACTTCTTTAATCCCGAAGGATCATAGAGCAATCAAGATAAACAATGCAAGACAATTGATAAGCTGCGCCTGCACCCGAAAATCAATTGACGTTTCTTGGAGATCAAAGGAGCATGTGTGGATCACCACTAAATGGATTCTAAACTTGAATCCTTATAGTGAAAGGAATGTAATATGAATGGGTTTTTAGATGATCAACAACGTCCTCAAAGAAAGGATACTGATATGAGGTAATCATTTCTTCAAATCTAAATAAATTAATTATAAATTTGACATGAAAATTCCTCTATTGGGGTTTCGGACTACTCTAAATTAAAATAAATTTTAATTCAATTTCTACCAAAGGAACTTCTTCTACGCCTAAAACCTTCACTAACATGATAAATCCTATTAATTTTTTCATTCATCCATGATCGCCATAAGAATCACTTTAAGAAGTACTCCCTTTAATCTCTCTAGAATCATGATTGGTGGAGGAGGAGGATCGATGTTCACCCTTGAGAGCGTTCTTGGAGAAAGAGCACTCTATGGGGTTTAAGATATTTCTTCAGATGTTGTTGTGCACAAAAAGGGAAATAGAAACCCATTCAGAAATAATATAATTGGGTTTAAATAGTTTTATGGTTAGAAAATAATAATTGAACATATTCCCTTATTATTTCTTTAATTTCTGTAGGACCTCGTGTCTATAATATTATTTTTATTATTTTTTATTTTTTTTAATGTTGGGATCAAAACCAATTTTTATATGAAATCAAAGACCTCTTTATATATGGGTAGAGAGAGACCCATTACATTTCTTGAAGGCCTAAGTTCAAGTGGACCATGAATATTCCTCGAAGGACCAATGCAGCATCATGCATGCATCATCCTACTAGCGTCACCAGGCCTATGTCATGTCAGCATCACCACTTGTCTGCATCATGTCTATGTCACCGCCTACGTCATAAATCCCCCAAAGGGATTTCTAGGATTTGAACCTTTGTCTTTTGGATACAGGATTACAAGATTTAACACTCAGGTGACACCCCAACTGCTTATTATTATTTCTTAACATGCACAAAACTCATAAATTAATTAAATATTATTTATTAAAATAATATTTAATATATATTATTTCTCATTGGACCAATAAACTCAGTTTGTCATTACTTAACTATATTTATCTGTCCTTCAATAATGATTATTTATTTAATAAATAAATAACAATGTATTATTCATCAATAAATAAATAAATATTGTATTCACTACATAGAAAATAAATATTTATTAAATGTTTTTCTTAAAATATATTCTCTCTTGAATCACTGGGACAATGCCCTCTCTATGAGGATGGTCATGGATGACAGGAGTCTTGCTCCTACCTCCCATAGGGTGTTTCCTTCAGGTAAATGGGTCCAATGGAATCCTTTTAGTAATGGTTTCAAGCTAAATATTAATGGCTCATGTAATCTTGGTATCATGATAGGGGGTGTGGTAAGGGAATCCAAAGGTTCAGTGGTTATCGCTTTTAGCATCTTCTATGGATGTAGTGACTCTTGTGGTGGAGGATAATTCTCTGCTTAATGGGTTGGGAATTTGTATTTCTTCTAATATCACCCTCGCTGATATTAAAATAATTTCTCAGGTATTTTCAACTCTCTCCAAGGAAGGTATGATGCCCCTTGGTCTATTTTTTATCTCACTCGTAGATATAAGAGTCACATTGGTTGACTGAGTTTGATTCACACCTAGGGTGAAGGAAATTACATTGTAGACTGCCTTTCCACAAAGGGTAACCAGAGTAAACCTTGTATGATTTTATCTTATATGGTTTCCCTTCCCCCTGAGTGAGTTGATTTTGTTCAGGTTGATGCTCTTGGACTTTATTAATTCATGCCTCCTCGACCTTGTTTTTCTAATTATTTCTCTACTTATTTAACAAAAAATCCTACTTTGATGACATTAAATTTCATCTTCATTGTGTAACGATATGTTTATTTCATATAGTCAAAGAAATATGTATCAAGAAAATAGGTTGATGACATGAATGTGCAACCTGATTGATGAGATATTGAGATAAAGTGATTATATTATACAGTGAGTGTTTGTATTTGGTTATCAATGTTGTGATATTAAGTTCCTTAAATTTGGTGTCTTGACTCATTTCTAGATAGTAATTTTGGACTTTAAACAAGTCTACCTAATTCCAACAAGAAAAAATCCTAGGGGGTCACACAGTAAGTGTTTCCATTAATCTGGATTAAATTCTATTTGAACTTAATTATTAGAATGAATATTATTCTCAAGACTAAGGAATAATTTTATTCACATTTTATTGATCATAAATATTTATTGGTGAATGAAATATTTAATTAAATATTTATTGGTGAATGAAATATTTAATTAAATATTTATTCAGATATTCAATAAATTTTGAGGAGTTTGAACAGACCAATACCCGATTAGGTGATGAATATTAATTTACAAGTTGGTAAAATAATATTTTCCATTGCAAAAATTAGCGCACATGTCATAAAATAATATTATTTTTATTATTATGTGGAATAGGTTTTAATAAATATTATAATATTATTTAAGATCCAGTATGAAATTAAATAATATTTTAACCAAAACTCTAACACTATAAACATATGATTATGTTTGTTGTGTATGGTTAATCAAAAATTGAGAATAGAGAATCATTACACACAATGGACTTCTCTCTCTCCCTCTCTCCCTCTCTTGCACAATGGAATTCTCTCTCTCTCTCTATTAAATTTCTCCTCCCTTCTTATAAAGAATGAGAAAAACTCCTTCATGCCCAAAGGATCATGGAGTGATAAAGATGAACAATGCATGACAATTGATCCACTGCGCTAGCACTCGAAAATCAATTGGTGTTGTTTGGAGATTAAAGCAGCATGTGTGGATCACCGCTAAATGGATTCTAAACTTGAATCCTTATAGGGAAATGAAGGTAATCTGAATGGATTTTTAGAAGATCAAAAATTTCCTCAAAGAAAGGATCCTAAGATGAGGCAATCATTTCTTCAAATCTAAATAAATTAATTATAAATTTGACATGCAAGATCCTCTATTGGGGTTTCAGACCACTCTAAATTAAAAAATAATAATTTAATTCCCACCAAAGGAACTTCTTTTATGCCTGAAACCTTCGGGCCACATGAAATGCAGATGTACCAGTCAGACTATAAGGGACAAGGCTTCAGAGGAGGATTTAGGGTAGGCACATTCACTAAAGCAGAGCTAACTGGAATTAGAAGAATGAGAGGGTATGGCTCTGCCATCGGTACCGGGCCTGTGCAGCTTTGCATAGGACAGCTAGCCGACCAGTCTTACGAAGGTGGAGTGTTGATATGATGACATATGCTGGGGAGGAGCAGTTCTAAGTTGTCTTGTCTGGGTGATTCCCTCTAAGACCTACGGGTCATGTAATTGTCTCTAAGACTTCGGGCCTTGTAAGGGTTCCACCTCACCCCTTTAAAGGTGGATTATAAAAATAAAAAAAATGAAGGTCTTCGGGCCATTCCGACCTAATAATCACTTTAATAACTATTCTCTTTAATCACTCTAGAATCATGAGTGGTGGAGGAGGAGGATCGATGTTCACCCTTGAGAGCGTTCTTGGAGAAAGATCTCTCAATGGGGTTTGAGATATTTTTTTGGATACTGTTGTGAACAACAAAATAAAATGGCAGCCTCTTTAGAAATAATATAATTGGGTTTAAATAGTATTATGGTTTTAAAATAATAATTTCACATGCGCCTTTATTATTTATTTAATTCTCGTAGGACCACATGTCTATAATAATATTATTATTATTATTATTTCTTTTTTTTAAGGTTGGTTCCAAAATCTCTTTTTATTATAAAATAAAATACATCTTTCTATCAGGGTAGAGGGAGACCCATTACATGGCCTGAAGGCCCAAGGTCAAGCAACCCATGAACATGCCCCGAAGGCCCAGTGCAGCATCACACCTACATCATCTTATCAGCGTCACCAGGCCTATATCATGTTTGCATCACCACTTTCATGTGTCATAACTGTGTTACCACCCGCATCGTAAATCCCCCAAGGGTCTAGCCATGATTCAAACCCTGGTCTTTTGGATGCAGAATTACAAGGTTTTCCACTCAAGCATCACCCCAACAACATATTATTATTTCTTAATATGCGAAAAACTCATGAATTAATTAAATATTATTTATTCAAATTATATTTAATATTTATTATTTTTATCGGACCATTAAACTCGGTATGTCATTTCTTTACAATATTTATCAAACCTTGAATAATGACAATTTATTTAATAAATAAATATCACTTCATTATTCATTAATAAATAAATAACTATATAGTAAATATATATTTATTAAATATTTTTCTCACAAGATATTCTCACAAATAAATAGTGACAGAATATATGCTATCAAGAAAACATGAATAATTACTAAACCATATGTAGGAATGATATTTATTCAACATGTTAAATAATAAATAATATTGTTATTTAACTGAGCTTCTGGATACACTTGGTGTATAACCCTCTAGGATTCTTTCTCAGATACATTAAATGAATCATCCCAAAGTCCAAGGTAGTATCTAGAAACACATTAAGTCATCTATAGAGAAAAAAGTTAATGTCGCAATGATATAAAACCTCATACAAATGAACTACTACACTTATTCCCTTTAACAGTGTGCAAAATGGTTTTTAACAGCACTAAAAAAGCATTGTTAATTGTAGCAATGATAAAGGGGTCCATTATCCATGCTAAAAAAAGCACTGATAAAGTACCCCCTTTATCAGTGCTATTTTAGCACTAATAAAGGCCTAGCTAGCTGTAATGTGTTGTTAATATAACAGCACACCCAGCAAAAACCTGTAATTTCAAACAATGCTATATACATTTAATGTGACACTAGGAATAAAAAAAATTTCACCCATGGTATATACAAAAAAACACAGCTAGATACATTTTAAAAAATGTTTTATATAATTACATATATAATTATCCAATGAAAATTTAAAAAAAATAATGTTACATCTTTTGATGCTCACGATCCCCTCTCAAAAATGTACTCTCATGGTATTAGTTTCTGAACAAATCATCTCAACCCGATAAAAAGATTCCGCCAATATAAGAAAAAACTATTATGTTAGTAATACTATAAATAAATAAATTAAACATTAATATGAAATAATACATTAATAAAATGTCAATATTTGAGAAACAAGACACATTTGGAGTTATACCACTCACACTGTGTGTCCTATTGAGGTGGGGTTAATTCTTACATGTTAAAAATGAGTTATGGATTTTTATCCTAAAATATCAAAACAATATGAATGTATTTTCTTAATTTTGAGTATGTCACTTGTTCTTTTACTAAAATTAATGTTCATTTTAAATAATGACATATTTGGAGTTATACCAGTCCCACCATGCATCGGATTGAGGTGTAGCTAATTACTACATGTCAAAAATTAATAAATGGTTATTGTTAAAAGTATCAAAATAATCTGAATTCATTTTCTCGATTTTCAGTATGTTAGTTGTATTTTTTTTCTAAAATGCCATTTCAAACTGGAAACACTCATTATGAGTCATATTGGTTGCATCATGTGTCAGTTTGATGTGAGACTACTTCATACACGTCATAAGTGACTTATGAATCTTTTTCCTAAATTATTAATAAAATCGGAGTGCTTTTTCTTGGTTTTCAATGAGTGACGCATTTTGAACTAAATTGTCAATTTTAAACTGATAACCAACAATTTTAGTCAAACCAGCCACATCGTGTGTCAAATTGTGGTGTGGTTGACTATTACACATCAAATATGACTCATGGATCATTTTCCTAAAATATAAAAATAATCCAAATGTGTTTTCTTAGTTTTCAGTACGTCACTTGTAGTTTTTACTTAAATTAATGCTGATTTTAAATAAAAATAGACACTTTGAGTTATACCGGCCACATTGTGCATCGTATTGAGGTTTGGTTGATTCATACATGTCACAAATGACTTATAGATCATTCTTCTAGAGTATCAAAACAATCCAAATATTTATTCTCTATTTTCAGTATGTTAGTTGTGTATTTTTTACTAAAATGTCATTCCAAACTAGAAACACGCATTATGAGTCATACTTATCACATCGTGCATCTATTTAATGTGAGACTACTTCATACATGTCAAAAATGACTTATGAATATTTTTCCTAAATTACTAAGACAATCAGAGTGAGTTTTCTTGGTTTTTAGTGAGTGATACGTTTTGAACTAAAATGTTGATTTTAAACTGATAACGATCACTTTTAGTCATACCAATAACATCGTACGTCATATTGAGGTGGGGTTGATTCCTAAATGTCACAAATGACTCATGGATCATTTTTATAAAGTATAAAAACAATCTGATTGTGTTTTCTCAGTTTTCAGTACGTCACTTGTTTTTACTAAATTGATGTCAATTTTAAATAAAAAGAGACACTTTGAGTGATACCAGATAAACCCTGCATCATATTGAGGTGATTATGATTCCTAGATATCAAAAATGACTTATAAATAATTTTACTAAAATATAAAAACAATCTGAATATTTGTGTTTACTTTTCAGTATGTCACTTGTTGTTTTTACTTAAATTGATGTCAATTTTAAATAAAAAGAGACACTTTGAGTTATACCGGCCACACCGTGCATCTTATTGAGGTATTTATAATTCCTACACATCAAAAATAACTTATAGATCATTTTAATAAATTATCAAAACAATATGAATGTGTTTTCAGGGTTTTCATAATGCTCATTGTGTTTTTTAATTAAATGTCATTTCAAACTGGAAGCACACGTTATGAGTCATATCAGTCGCATCGTACATCGTTTTGATTTGAGACTGCATCATACATGTCAAAAATGACTTATGAATCATTTTCAAAAATTATCATGACAATCAGATAGTGTTTTCTTGGTTTTTAGGGAGTGGCGTGTTTTGAACTAAAATGTCAATTTTAAACTGATAACAGATAGCTTTAGTCATATCGGTCACACCATGCATAAGATTGAGGTTTGGTTGATTCCTATAAGTCAAAAATGACTCATGGGTAGTTTTCCTAAAGTTTCAGAACAATCCTAATGAATTTTCTCAGTTTTTAGAATGTCACTTGTTCTTTTACTTAAATTAATGTCAATTTTAAATAAAAAGAAAAATTTGGAGTTATAACATCACATTGTGAATCCTATTGAGTTGGGGTTGATTCATAAATGTCACAAATTACTCATGGATTGTTTTTATAAAATATAAAAAAAATATGAATGTGTTTACTTGGTTTTGAGTATGTCACTTGTTCTTTTTACTTAAATTGATGTCAATTTTAAATAAAAAGAGACACTTTGAGTGATATCAGCAACACCGTACATCGTATTGAGTTTAGGATAATTTATACACATTAAAAAATACTTATAGATTGTTTTCCTAAAATATAAAAACAATATGAATTCATTTTCTTGGTTTTCATTATGTCACTTGTTGCTTTTACTTAAATTGATGTCAATTTTAAATAAAAACATACACTTTGAGTGATACCAGACATCATATTTAGGTGAGGATGATTCTCACATGTCAAAAATGACTTATAGATTATTTTCCTAAATTATCAAAACAATCTGAATTCATTTTCATGGTTTTCAGTATGTTAGTTGTGTTTTTTTACCAAAATGTCATTTCAAAATGGAAATACACATTATGAGTCATACCAGTCGTATTGTGCATCAGTTTGATGTGAGACTAATTCATAAACATAAAAAATGACTTATTAATTGTTTTTATAAATTATAAAGACAATCAAAGTGTGTTTTATTGTTTTTCAGTAAGTGACACTTTTTGAACTAAAATATCAATTTTAAACTAATAACAGACACTTTTAGTCATACCGATCACATCATGTATCGGATTGAGGTTTGGTTGATTCCTACAGGTCAAAAATGAATCATGGATAATTTTCCTAAAGTATAAAAACTATAAAAATGTGTTTTCTTGATTTTTAGTATGTCTCTTGTTCTTTTTACTTAAATTAATGTCAATTTTAAATAAAAAGACACACTTGGAGGGTCACGCTGTGCATCGTATTGAGGTGCAGTTTACTCCTACACATAAAAATGAATCATGGATCATTTTCTTAAAATATAAAAACAATTTTAATGCATTTGGTTGAATTTTAGTATGTCACTTATTGTTTTTACTTAAATTGGTGTCGATTTTAAATAAAAAGAGACATGTTGAGTGATAATGGCCACACCGTGCATCATATTAAGATGAGGCTGATTCCTACATGTTAAAAATGACTTATATATTGTTGTAATAGAGTATTAAAACAATCTGAATATTTTTACTCAGTTTTCAGTATGTCACTTGTGTTTTTTTACTAAAATGTCATTTCAAACTCGAAACACCCATTATGAGTCATACTGATCACACCGTGCATCAGTTTGATGTGAGACTACTTCATACACGTCACAAATGACTTGTGAATTTTTGTCCTAAATTATCAAGAAAATTGGAGTGCATTTTATTGGTTTTCATTGAATGGCACATTTTGAACTAAAATGCCCATTTTAAACTAATAACAGACACTTTTAGTCATACCAGTCACATTGTGCATTTTCTTGGTTTTCATGCAACATGGGGTTTCCTATTTCACCAGAAAGGAACATATTCTCTCTCTTTTGGATTGTTACATATAGTTGAAAGAAAAATATGACTTCCCAAAAGATATATATAAAAAACTAAATAAGTATTAGATAAAAATGATAAGTAAATTAACATACAAATAGTAGATAAAATGATGATAAAATTAATTAATTACATAAAAAGACACACTTTGATTCATACTGACCACATTGTGCATTACCATGCTTTCCATTTTCTTTCTTTTTCAAAATGGAAACACTACATTTTCAACATTTATCACTTTCCTTAAAGTTCCCTCTACTGCCTTTGAAGGAAAGTGATAAATTCTGACAATACAGGGCTGATATATTTTTGAGACAGAATAAGTCAGTGGAAGACATTGTTTACATGAGTAGTCAAACATTTAATTTAGATTATGTTAATGCAGTAGAGAATAGATAATATTATGAGTAAAATCATATCATATTAAAAAAACTTTACCTTCTCGTTAAATTCTGAGTTGCATCCTTGAAGTCCAATCTCTCGCGAGCATGATCAGTTTCAAACAAACCTCCCCAACTTGAACAATGGAATCCACATATATAAGAAAACAATTATTATGTGAGTAGTACTAAAAATAAGTAAATTAAACATAAATATGAAACAATGAACTAATTCTATGAAAATCACATCTTCATGTTATTTGTGTACATTCTTCCATTAGGTATATTTCCCATTCATTTCTGAGCACATATATATCGTCTTGTGAGTATGAGTCTTTTCAACAGTTATAGTAGTACTAAAAAAATATAAATACACAAAGTATTAATAAATATTTTAAATTAAATAGTAATTATCTTCAAAAATACCTCTTCAACGATACAATTTTGTTCATGGAATATGACCTCTCTCATAAATTTACAAACATAATAACCATAATATTTTCCATTGGTTTATTTCGAACACTATAGAAAAAAATAGTAGAATAAGTAATTTGTTTTGATATGTGTTTGGATAGTTAAATTTTATTATATATACCCTGATACTTGTTCAGTTTTAGTACTTGTCTTGGTCCTCATTCTTAGCCCCTAGCCTCATTCTTTATTTTTCATGATATTGATGCACCACCCTATCATATCATAATTATCATTAAAAGATAATATAAATTATATAACATTATGTTTAGTTCTAAAATGTTGGATGTAGTGTATCCAAATTTACCACAATGAACATTCAATGCTGCCTAAAAACAAAAAAAGGGAATAAGTAATGATATAAATGAAAATATATTTGATATGATTAAATTCTAGAGTTTTTCCCATGCATCGCTGGTATAAAATAGAGTTTGTTGTCTGAAATTTTTCTTTCAAACAATTTGATCAAACCTACCACTATTTCATCCTTTTTATTGGTATCTATTTTTGGTTGTTCTGTAGAGGTGATGTGAGGACTAACGAGTCCAAAAAAATCATGGAAAAATACCTTCAATTGTTTTTCATATATACGTCTTCCAAAAATATGAAATGTATTTAGTCATAATTAACATAGTATATCACCTTTTGGAAAATTAAATCATGAAAACATACCTCATGTATACAATTACAACTGAACCTCCTACCCAATCATAGTCAAGGATTTCAACTACACTCTCAACACCAATGAATTCTTGATCTTTCTCTTCATACATATTTTCTTCAAAATCAACTATTTGATTATGACTATCTTTTAACTTTGTATCCACATGAACCTTTAATGCTAGTAAATGCAGATATAGAATGGTTGGGGTAATGGTGATTTCAGTAGATCTTTTCAATCGGTTGGTCGATCCTTTAGATGGTTTTGAGTTCGCCTTTCATTTTATCCTCTTCTCTTTATCCATCTGTAATAACATTCATTGGTTCAGACCTTTTTTCATTAATTGTTAAAGTTTTAGCTTGAAAAATAAATTGGAAATGAATACCTCCTTGTCGACATGATTTTTACAAGATGTGACGGTCATGCAATGAATGTTACAACAGCTTTTTCGACCTTATGAATATCTTCCTCCAGAATTAGAACAGGTAGATCAGTGCTCGACTCATGGGATATGCTAATCGACACTCACATATGACCTGTTGGAAGTGGTCTTTTGTGTAGCATGTCATTTTGGATATTGAAAATCATAACCATCGCTACAAGGCAATGGGTGGGTGTTAATAGATATAAATCATAGTCATTATCACCCTGTAGAATATCAATACATGAAAGGTATCAGTGTTTGTCTAATTCAAATTTCATAGAAACATTTATTAGAATATTGATTACCTCTAATAAGACTTCTCTTTGAGAAGAATGGCTCACCTCATAGCTAGTGGGGGTGGGGCAAGATCTCCACACAGTGGTTGTTCTTGAGTTTCTTCTTCTCCTTGCCTCCCCCTCATAAAATTTGTCATCATCTCTCTCTACCATTGGAATTATTCTACAAGGGTATATATTCTTTCTCTCATCTATTTTATTAATTCACTTTGATCCTCCTCTTGTTTTTTTTTCACAAAATATGTTCGGGGTGTCACCCCAAAACCCGCACCTCTGACGCGGCCATACTATTCTAGACGCTTCAAGACCACTGATAGTATGTGTTCATCTGGTATAAGTGTTGTTGATTCCTGTGACTATTTCAGATAGAAAATATAGGAAAATAATTTATCATTGTTATTTAAGGGTGATTTAAAGAAAAAAAATATTTATTATGTAATACTTACACATGTTTCCTACACTTTTTGTGTGTTTTCATCTATTAGTATATCATCTTTATTTACACGTGCCTCCTTCCATAGCACATGATGTGGGATGGAAGTGGATTTGGATTTAGATTCCTCAATCTGCATATAAACAGAGGAACATAATTATTATGTTTTTTCATATCACATAAAAGTATTAAAGTAGATTTAAAATACAAACCAATTTTTTCAAGTGAAGCATACCCCATCCTTGCTTTATGGTAGGGGTACACTGGTTTTGTTGCTCATTCCTTATTTCCAGCACTAATTTGTTGTTTCATAAATAGAAAACTATCAATTAAAGTGATGAATACACGTATTGTCAAACAATGTATTACTATCCACAATGTACCTGAAAATACACATCAACACAAAAACCAGTAAACACATCCCACACTTCTTAGGTTATCAGGTGTGCATAGATAAGTGGTGGGTGTGAGTTTATTTTCCCTTTAGCATATTTAAGATGATGTCTTATTAGAATTTTTTGAAATCCTCTATGAATCCTTCCAGAAAGAATAATATATATTTATTGTGGGATTCATCTACTATAAATTCACTCTGTAATGGATTATTAATAGTAATTCAATGTTTCATTATTTTATTTTTTAGTAAAATAAAGAAATGATATCATAATGTTACCTTAATCTCTTCCCACATTAGTGTCTTAAGCTCAGGCACAACATGGTTCAGCAAATCTACATCAATCAGAACGCATTGTCGAGTGATGATTCCAATGTAAATATTGAAAAAGTCCTTATTGGGGTTAACATGCTAGCCCTGTTCATTCCATCCGACCTCATATTTGATGTCTTTGACTTTCTCCTTAATGATTTTTTTAACATCCTCAAACTATGGCACTCCAGTTTTTTCTACGTCATGAGTTCTTCGTCACCAACCATTTCCCTAAATCAACATCGTTAATATGTTCCTCTAGAGTGGTAGAATTAGTATGTGAAGATGGTCATTGTACCTATGTAATGAGAGTAGCAAAAGGTTGAGAAACTTGTTATTCCTCATGAATGAAAGCACCATCATATGAAGAAGTTCATTGTTTCTTTGCACTGTGAGTAGCAGCAGATTGAGAGACCTATTTTTCCTTAAGATTTAGAGCACTAGAACGTGCAGAATTCATTATCTACAGAAGTGGTTTAAGATTTAATTTAGAGTATATAAATGAAGTAGAAAATGGATAATACCATGAGCTAACATGATATCTATTACAAAAAATATATAACCTGATTATTGAACTCTTTTTTTAAGGATGAAGGGATCTGACACCTCTATCGGCTATCCAAATCCCTTCATTGTGGCATCCTTTGACATACAAAACACCATCTACATTGGGACTGCTGCGAAATGATTGTGATGTCCCAATTAAAGGGTCATCCTCAGTTGAATTTTCATCTAATCCTTCAGTGTTTTTGGTCGATAACAGAACAATTGACCACTTTCAGTTTGTAGGATATGGAACATAAAATACTTGTACTGCCTATGATTTTGTTATAAATGGTTCATCTATATACCATTCCTTACTAAAATCAACTTTCATGAATCCCAATTCATCTATTTTAATATCACTTCTGTTATTAACCCACTTGCATTGAAAAATAAGCACTTAGAATGTTGTATAATCCAAATCCCATATTTTTTTGATCATGCCAAAGTATGACATATTCACATAAATTGGATTTCTATCCTTAGTACTAGAAACATGCATCACTTAAGCCATAAGTGTAACTCCACTATTTTTTATGGTACTGTCTTCATCATGCTCGTTTGTATAGAATGTATAGTCATTAATTATATAACCATTATAAGATAATACATACACACTTGGTCCCTTGACAGACTATTGAAGTCATTCTGAAATTGAATCCAGATTTTCATCTGAATCCTTAAAAATATGGTCCTAAAACCATCCTATAAACTATTGATTATGTGTATTTGATATCCATTTTTCATCCCTTGATGGATTCAAATGCCTAAGAATTTCTTTGTGGGTTTCAACATATGGGGCAACCTCAAAACTATTATGAAAAATGTAAAGGTAGACATGCTCCTGATCTGTAATATTGATTGTGAAAACTTCTCTTCTAGAAATTTCTTCACTCACAAGTCACCTAGTGTGATGATATTTTAGTAGACCAATGCTTTCTACATCACACAAGTATTCGGTATAGAATTCAACAGCTTCCTCAACAGTATATCACTCCGCAATACAACACTCTGTCCAACTTCGATTTTTGACACACCCTTTCAAAATCTTCATATACCATTCAATGGGGTATGTCTATCTATTATATACAGGACCACATAGTCAAATATCTCTCACTAATTGAACCATTAAATGAACCATCATATCAAAGAATGTTGGTGGGAAGAACATTTCCAATTCACATAATATGACAGCAATTTCTCTTTCCATAGTCAATAATTTCATTGGTTCTATAACTTTACTACATATAGCTTTGAAGAAGAAATGGATATTAATTAATGTATGATGGACATTCTTGATAAAAAATCAATGTAAATCTATAGTCATTAGATCTTACATCAAAATATGGTAGTCATGTGATTTCATACCCTTTAACTTTAAATCGGTAATTGACACGATGTTCTTGATATTCAATGAATACCCCTTTGGAACCTTTATGTCATTCAAGAAGTTGAAAAACTTATATCTATTCTGCCTAGAAAGAATGTAAGCATTTGGAAGAAGAAAAGTTCATTTTTCACCCTTCACTGACACCAACTCTTCTCGTATTCCCATGTCAACCATGTCCAACCTAGCCTTAATTCCATCCTTTGTTTTTCTGGTTGCATTTAGCAACATGTTGATGACACTATCACATAAATTCTTTTCAATATAAATAAAATCAAAAAAATATGATGTACATACAATTCCAGTATGCTAATTCAAAAAAATGATCTCTTTTTCCAATCAGTTCTCGTAAGTTTTTTCAAAAACAGTTTACCAGAAGAAATGTCCACATCTTATTCTTTCTCAAATAGTTGATCACCTGTTAGTGGAGATGGTGTTGTACATTATTCTAAACATCCATCTATTGATGTCGTCTAATATCAGTACTTATTCCATCATGGTAGAAATCTACGATGTCCTTGAAACACGGTTTTCGATGAATTTTTTGACCTAATTGACTGTGTAACTTGTTCGCGGATGGGGCACTCTTGAGTCCCTTTAGTGCTATATCCTGAAAAAATTCCATAAGCAGTAAAGTCATTTATAGTACCCTACAACATAACTCTCAACATGAAATCTTCATTTATGTGAGCATCATACAACTCCTCTGGACTAACTTGTCTTGAATAAAAATAGCATAAACATGGACAAAGGATTTGAGAAGGGTCGTATGCATTATCTTTTTCAAACTTGATGAACTCTTTCATTCCATCTTCATGCTCTTTTGTCAGATGATTGACATCCATCCATTCTTTATTCATATCCATCCTATTTTATTCGGTAATATTAATATTTAACAAAATAAATACACAAAGGGGGTCTTTCAAATAAGGGGAACTCAAAATTTGAATGATAGTTATTATTGAATTTTGTTTCCTATGACTCATCCCCTTAGAAGCTAACACCAAATTCCTTTGAAAACTATTTATAAATTCACAGTTGAAATCCCATTAAAAACCCAACCATTAACAAAAATTACTCTTTAAAATAACACACCCTTTTTAAAATGAATCTAGCATTAAACACACTTTTAAAACATTCACATCCCTTTATGAAAGTCAATCAGGTGAGTTGACAAACACTTGGCATGAAACCTAAGTTCGTTCCAAGTGTTTAAATCATTTTAAAGCTATTTAAAAGCAAAAAAGGATATATTAAACACATATAACTTTTCAAGAAATATTTTAAAACACTTGAATCATTTTAAAAGAGACACTTAGGCATTTTCACAAAGACATAAATCCCAATAGAGGCACTTTATAAAGGATACATGAATCAAAAATGACCAACATTTTATAAAATATAAAGCTATAAAAGGTTTATCATGTCTCTCATGAATAAATAGCATGAATCATATAGTTTACTCCTGTAATACTACTAAGGAGTGAATAAGTGATATATAAAGACGTAAGTGTCACTTGGACATGATACTTTTCAAAATAAAGTCACATCTCTTCAAAGTGGGAAACCATCTTCCACTTGATTCTTGAATCATGTACTACCTAAGCTTGATCCTTCCAACATGGTACATTAGAAAAAAAAATGTTCCCCTTCTTAAGATCTTATAAGGATCTCTCGTGAACATCTAAGTAAAATAACCATACCACATTCTTGGTTAAGGCCTTCTTAGCACTTCCAATCAAAAAGAATTCTGGTTGACCCTCTGGTAATAAATGAAAATTTCCAAAAATATTTGGGTCACAAAAAAAAAATTGGCCTCTCTAAATAAACTATAACATCAAACTTATCAGGTTCTAAAAATATGCTATCCAATAATATCATTTTCCCCATGAAGTGTACATTATCAATGCAAAACATACACTTTGAGATTATGGAATACAGTTAATGCTCCCTAAGTTTTCTCAAAATGATCTTTAGATATCGAACATGTTCCCCCTCAACTGGGAATACATAATGATATGATTGAAAAATATGGCTACAAAATTATCTAAATAAGGATGAAAGACCCAATTCATCTCAGCCATGAACACTACTATTGTATTTTTCAAACTGAATGACATCACTAGATATCTGTACAATACATACGTACTCCTAAATATAGTATGTGGTATATCAAAATACCTCACCATAAACTAATGGTAACTTGATATCAAATTGATCTTAGAGAACACTTTTGCGCCTCTAAGTTGATCAAATAGTCCATTAATACATATAAGTGGATATAAGTTCATTTCTATTGCTTAGCATAACCTCTAATAGTCCACGCATATTCTCAATGATCCATTTGAATTTTTATGGGAAAAACTAAGGCACCCCAAGGGGACATAATCATTCATATGAACCTCTTCACCTCGAAGTTGTTCAATTGAGCCTTCTTCTCTCATAACTATACAGGATCCATCTTATATGGTGGAATTGATATATTCTCCACACCTAGTAAGAACACAATCATAAACTCAACCTATCCCCTAGGTGGTAACCTGGAGAAGTCCTTGGGAAATACATCTAGAAACTTGTCAATTACATTAGGACATACTGACTAATGTTTCTCTCTATCATCCAAAATTACTCTAGAAAAATGGGTTATGATTATACCCTGCAACATAAATATAGGTCCTACATAACTAGTTTTCATATCCAACTCTCCAATATATACATAATCATCACCCTTGAAAAATATAATTCCACCCATCGATGAAAACAATTGATATAGTAGATACATCACTGCATGGGGTGTTTAAATTGTTGTCACAAACTAGACTCACAGTTTTCATGTCACTCGAATTTATTATTTATCAGTTATCATAATTTTTTATTAATAAAAGTATATCAATCTAAAATTTACTTATGTAGTTCATTTTCAATGGAAAAAACTCGATCAGATGATATGCATTATCCGATAAAAATAATAACATTGTGGAAATAAAGATGCAATGTAAAAAAATTAAGAAGTCAACAATGAGAATCCTCAAGATTCTAAAAAGATATTTATTACCAATCTAATTTCAATCAAATGAACATATTTCTTTTACCCAATTTATTTGGAGGATCTATAGAGTTGATTCAAGGTATCCTAGATCCACACCCAAAACATCCCTGACTATATACCTATTTCAAGGTATCAAGTTCTAATCCTAAATATTCGTTGATTATTATCTCATTGGTGGAAATAGGTATCTAACCCACTGGATTATGATGATCAGCGACAACCCTACATCATAAATTCATCAAACATGATGATTTAGACAATACATATTCTAGCCCTAGAAGCTTATCAATATCCTTGATCGGAAATAAAAAATTTACAGACATGGAATTGATCATAGAAAATTATACAATGATAAAATACAAAGAAAATACTAAAGGCATTACAAGAATACTCACAGTGGTAGCACTTGAGGAGCTAGGTTCGCGGTGGAGGTGGGTTCGCGGAGGAGAAGGGCTTCGCAGTAGAGGTGGGGTTCGACAGTAGAGGTGGGATACGCAAAGGTGGTGGGTTTTCGGAAAAGGAAGAGTTCAGGGCGGAGGTGGGGTTCGACATGCGGTGGAGGTGAGGTTCGCAATAGATGGGGTTCAGCAGCGGAGTGATGTTCACGGTGGAGGAGGGATTCGCATTGGTAGAGGAGGGATTCGCGGTGGCTGAGGATGGATTCTCAGCGCTGGAGGAGGAGGAGTCGGCGGTAGGGTTTGGTTTCCATGAGAGCTTGAGGCGTACAAGAGAAGGAGGGGACTGTTAGGGTTTATTTATAAAAGCAGGTAAACCTTTTATCAGTACTAGCTAAAAAGCATTGATAAATGTATATTTTATCATCACTAAAATAGAAAGCGCTAATAAAACTATAATGATAATAAATTATTTATATTTTTATGTATATTTATAAAATTATATGTATAATAAAAATATATTTATTTATTTATAATAATAACAATAAATAAATATGTATTTATTTTCATTTATATATATAATAAATATATAATTATTTATAATTATAAATTTTTAATAAATATATTTATTATATTTATTATATTTATAATTATATATAATTAATATATTTATTATAATATTATAATTATTTAAATATATCTATATTTATTTAGAATTATAATTGTAAATATTTTTATATATTTATTATAAATTTATAATTATTTAATAACTATAAATTTATATATATATATATTTATAGTTATAATTATAAATATATATATATATAATTATTTATTTATTTATTTCAATAATTATAAAATTATAACAAATATATTTATTACATTTATAATTTTATAAATATATATAATTAATATATTTATTATAATTTAATAATTATTGAAATATATTTGTGTTATTTAGAATTCTAATTATAAATATTTTTATTTATTTATAAATATTTGTATTTATTTATAAATATTTTTATATATTCATAAATATATTTATTTAATTATATATATTTATAACTTTATAAGTATAATAAATATATTTATTATAATTTTATAATTATTTATATATATATTTATTTATTTATAATTATAATTATAACTATAAATATTTATATTTATATTTATATATATAATAAATATATATTTATTTATAATTATAAATTTATAATAAATATATTTATTATATTTATAATTATATATAATTAATATATTTATTATAATTTTATAATTATTTAGATATATCTATATTAATTTAGAAAAAACCATTGAAAATTCCAATTAGTGATTAAACACTTTTAAAACACGAAATGAGGACACTTGCTTTAATAAAAGTAATAAAAAAACATATATTTATAAATATATTTATTTAATTATATATATTTATAACTTTATAACTATAATAAATATATTTATTATAATTTTATAATTATACACATATATATAATTAAAAATATCTTTATAAATATTTGTATATAATTATAAATATATATATAGATATATACCTAGTAAAGTATAGATCATAAGAAATGAGTCATCACATATATATGGACAACATTAATATTAATGAGGGTATAATATGTAAATGAACATTCATGATGAATACATAACATATAAACGTCAATTATATTCACGCATCAATATATTTATTGATCAAATTCATTAGAAACATATATTTATTTAAATATATATACATATATATATATATAATATAAATATAAATATATATTTAAAAATTTGATGTGAAATTGATCGAACGCAGATTGAAACCGCAAAGCATTTCGAAACAGGAAATGTAAGATCGATCGTAGGCGAAACGCATCATTGAGAAAGTGAATGTCAAATTTGTGTGGTATTGTAGTAGGCACTGTAGCAGTTACGGTAACATGTATTGTTCGGTACTGTAGTAGCTAGAACTATTCACCTTGGGCCACTGGTTTGGGCTTGGAGTCCTTACGGATTTCGGGCCACCCAGGCCTTCAGGTCAGTAGGGTTTTCGGGCCACCTTTAAGGCCTTCGGGCCACCTCAAGCGGGCCACATGCAGTTGCCCCAAACACACTACAAAAAAGGAGCAGCTCCATAAGAGGATTTAGAGCATGTGTACTCACCAGAGTAGAGCCAAATGGATTTTTCAGAATGAGAGGGTATGGCTATGCCATTAGGACCATCCTGTGCTTGCACGGGAAGCCTAGCCAGACGGCCATGCGAAGGTGGAGAGCTACTATCATGATGCAAATGCTGGTGAGGGGCATTTCCTTGTAGATAGTCTAGTTGAATTCCCTAAGACCTTCAGGTCAAGTAATCTCCTAAGCCTACGGGCCATGTAATCTCTGAGCCTACGGGCCTTGTAAGGGTTCCCCCTCATCCCTTGAAAGGGGGGTTATCAAAAATCAATAAAAATGAAGGCCTTCAGGCCATTTGGGGTGTATGGCGATGATAATAACAAATGGAAATATAAATACAAAAGAAATACAAGAAGTAGAGAACACAATGTAGAGCCAAAAGTCCATTTAATTTCATTAACATATCACCATATTTATAGAGTACATGAGATCTGATCCAACGGTGAGAATATGAAAGGTTGGCCATTAAGAGGGGAATTAATTGGGAATTGAGGAGTCGTCATTATTTTCATAATTATGACATCCATTAATAACATTTCATAACACTCCCCCTTGGATGTCATAATTTCATGGAATCTTATATAATCTTCACTTAAAAAAAACCTGTGGAAAAAATAAGTGAAGCCAAAATAAAAGAATTCCATGTCATATTGCCTCATTAAAAACCTTATCAGGAAAACCTAGTGGGAAAAACATGATGAAGGGAAAAAGAATACAATGTTCCCAACTCCCCCTGATTATATCATTTAATTGTGTCTTCAAGACATCAATTAAAAATATTATTTAATTGTGTCTTTAGGACATGGGAGGAAGACCAAAAGTAATAATGAATAGTGTCATTGAAAATTACAACTCATGGGGAATACCAACAATTTCCATTAATTATAGATATCCATAATAATTTATAACATTCTCTTGGATATATGTTATGATGTATGATTGCCTCATTAAAAACCTCATCAAGGAAAAACCCTTTTGGGGAAAACACTTGATTAGGGAAAAGGAGCACAGTAACATCAAGTTCCCAGAGTGTTGGATCATTAAAAACCTTATCAAGAAAACCTAGTGGGAAAAGCTTGTCTAAGGGAAAAAGAGTACAACAGTTACATCTCTCATTCATAGTGATCATCACTACATTTAACTCATATAATGTCCATGGTCAATTCATAACCAAAACATTCAGTTTTGAATTTTGGAATAATAATAACTTATACCCTTTAGATTTCAATGAATAGGGAAGAACATTACCTTGCATCATAATATGATTTATTGTTATTTGCAAGGTATATATGCACATGTAAAAGTATATCCTTCAGGGATAAATAAAATGTGCATTTATATTTAATCCTTATGGGATAAGTATGTTCTTCATCAAACCCTTATGTATGAAATCTATCACTCTTGGAAGCAAGGTATTTAATTATTCATTAAGGGTAAAACCATTCCACAATTTAATATTGCATCTTCGAGATGATTAATTCAAAATGCAAGGACATTCCATGTAATTTCATGATCAAATAATTCATTGATTTCAGAAAACTCTTCAAGATTTTAGATGTTTTTCAAAATACCTTAATAATATGATGACTATAATTATTCATACAACCCATGGGATGATAAATTCAACTTATATTCTTCCTTAAATTAATATGGATACATTAAATGAAACTTATTCAATTCACCCCATAATTTATTAGATTGGGTGAAACTTTCATAATTTTGAATATGCTTCAAGAATTTCAAACCCTTATGGGATTCATATAAATATCCAAATATACAAGGAAGAATATTTCTTATAAAAATATCATTGATATGAAATAGTCTTAGTAGTTTGGATAATCAATCCAGAACTTTATATGTTGAACATTTCACAAGTTCCTTTAATAATTTTGGCCAATTATTATGATGTCAACATCTAAAAAATCCATTGTCATCAATGAGTTTTAAAAGCATTTAGATAAAATATATCATCAACAACATTTGATTGAGATCTCATAATTTTTCTGGTAGCAGTGTCACTCCAGGGACAATATCTAAAAAGATATAATGTTGTCGATATATTCATTTTCCTCTTCAAGGGAAAATATATTTATTGCTTTTTACTCATGATAAACAATGATTTTATATAATCAGTTCAACCACACTTCAGGTGTGTATAATCAAACTATTCATTTCCAATACTTTACATTCATGTAAGTGTTGTGAGCATCTTATCAATGGTTCTGCAGGACCATATAATATATGATACTCAATATTTCTTTTAATCAATATGCATAGCATGCAATGTATACTCACCAGCATCAAATAACACTTGTTATCATTTAGTGGATGCATCTTTCATATATATGGATTACATAGTGGGCGCGCCCCATATATACTTCTTCATAAGTATATGGGAAATTTATTTCCATAATAGATACTAATGATATAAATAAATTACCTCAAAAATGGGTACCTCAAGGTAAATTATTATACAGGGGGGATTCATAATAACTTAATGAGAATGAGTTCATTAATAATTTAGTAGACATGCATCCATTAAATAAATTCATCATTCTCCCCCTGATAGATGTCTTCTATGTTGTCAATAAATTGATGTTCGTGTATACTTTTTTTTTAAGGGAAAAGCCCATGATTATTATTAAGAAAAAAAAGTTCAAAGAAGTACAAAAAGGGGAATGTAAACAGACAAACTTACCTCTCTTTATCATGGATGCCAAGTTTTTTCCTCAGCTTTTCCCCTATGATACGTTCTTTTTCTCTCATCTCGTTCCAAAGTTGGATGTTAATACGACCTCTTGTCCTGCCTCTGCCTCTTCCTCCACTATAAGCTTCTTGAATCTCATTGGCTTGTTGAAGAAGCGATTCTACATCTTCATCAGAACTGACCTCTTGAGCCTCTTCCTTCCTCTTCATTTGGTCTTTCTTTTCTTTCTTCTTTTGACTTCGGGTTTTAGCATGTTGCCATTCATCTTCCATTCCTTTCTTCTTCTGATCTTTATTACCTGAAACTTCCTGCACACAAACAGTTTCCTGTAAAAAAGGAACTCTTGCCTCCTTACTCACATCAGGGTTTTTCCTCAAAGTTTCTGAAGTTCCAGCCATGATAGGTGCCACTAGCTGAGCGTCCATAGAAGGAAAAAAATTCTGTCCAACCTCCCCATGGAGAGATTCAGAAGCAGCAGTGCAGTTCTTTGTGAAAACATTCAAAACAGGGGCAGCCACCAAAGAGGGTCTGTTCTGTACTGAGTCCAGAACAGTCACCTTGGGAGACTGATCTGTCCTTTCCACAGGGGCATGGTTAACAGCAGATGGAACGTTCGAATAATCCAATGCAATTTTAGAAACAGCATCAGTAAAAGATGAATCAGGTAAAGGAGAGTCCTGGACTTTTTCAGCCAAAATGGGCTGTTCTTAGATTCTTAAAACAGGATCAACACTCCTTGTAGAAGCAGGTTCAGAAACAGGAGTATACATTATATCAGGATTGATTTTTTGTGGCTGTTCTGCATTGCCAGGGCAGGGAGGTTGCAAATCTGTGAGCACAGATTTCCCTTCTTCTACCATGGCAGCCCAGGATTTTCTGGGAGGTAACATTGTGGAACATCCTTGAATATTCAGATTAGAAGAATCAGCCCTTTTCTGATTATGAAGCATGTCATTCAGTTTGGGGCATGATTTAAAATCATGCCCCCTCATAGAACAGTTTGAACAATAGAGATTCCTCCTACAGCTAGAGGAATCATGCCCTAATACTTTGCAATCAAAACAGAATCTAGGTAAGCTTTCATACTCAATTCTCAAACTAATTTCTTCCTCATCAGTAGATAAACAAATTTTGTCAATTAAAGTAGATGAAAGATCCACCTCAACTAGACATCTGGCAAAATGCCCATATCTGGCCAATTCAGTTTCTTTATCCATTCTAATGGGCACCCCAATAGCTAGCGAAATGTCGTAAAGAATCCTAGGGTGCCATAGGATCCAGTTTAAACCAAAGATTCTAATCCAGACTTGAACCACAGAGCTACCCATCTCCAAAGGGTTAAATGATTTGTCCCACTCACGGATGTGCAAAGCCCCAGGCTTGAATGAAATGGAGCCAAACCCCCAGGCTCTCAGTTTATGATCCTCAGAAGGAAATAGCAAATGATAGAAACCCTTACCGAGTGAGACACAGTTCCAGGTATCAAAACCCCAGATATCAACTAAACGTGACTTGAGATATTCTAACCTCCAGGGTTGCGATCCCTTCGGCAAGATCAGCCTGGCTATGATAGAATGATCTCCCAATTTCAATCTCTCAGCCACCGCATCAGCATCAGCTTTGACGTGTGCAACCGAACCTTTCTTCCTAATCCCTGAATGAGAAACCCTGAAATTAGAAAAGGAAGGATTAGCATGACCAACCTCAAACGATTTTCGCATGCGAGGATCTTTCTCTGGTTCTTTAACCACTTCCGCAAAGGAGATTCTCTTTGAAGTCCCCTCGATCGCCAGATTCAGTTGCGGAGAATTAGAAACGTTTTTAAGGACCCGCTCCTGTCCTACAAGTTCAGCCTCCCAAGCTGGGTCAAAACCTGCCATAACTGAAGATCAAAGCGAAAATCACCAAGGAGATCACAATCTAGGGTTTGCAAGTCACCGAGAGCGCGAGAGTTCTCATCCTGCCCCCCCACCTTCGTGTATACTTGAATTAATATCTTTCATTATAATTGATCCTGGATAGACTAAACCATCATGTCATATATTTAAAGTGTCGTGATCGATAAACTTTTGGTTTACCATTATTGATTCGATTGTACATAAAAAATTCTTTATAATCACTTTTATAAATGCTTCTTACATATCGAGGTACCTATTTTATCAAATGTCTCCATATGATATTCATTTTCAATAATACCATTCATATATCTCATTGAGACATCAAATATAACAAAGCATTAATAATTTGTACTACCATGTAGGAATATATTCGCCCTTCTGGAGTCGTTAATTAATTTTCTCTACCGGTAAATGTACTTATATGAGCATATACTAATGCATATATGAGTTCTTTTGAAGCATTTAATCACAATAATATTTATAAATATTTTTCTTCAAGATCGACGCATGTAAGATCTCAAAGATCTTTCATTGTGTAAACTCGTATTTGTCATTATAATTTCCACTTATAGTGGTTGATGAATTCATAATATAATGATAATGGGTTAGGCCCATCACCAAGAGGATTATTGCATAATTTAGAACTTCTGGCCAAAATATTTTGGAACTTCAGGCCCAAATATTATTTTACAATACATCTACCTAGGATAGGATCCCCCATGTCTTTTGAAGCTGGTGAATGTGGCAGTGATAACTAATATGGAAGAATCTTCTGGATTCACAACACAAACCTTATCACCATCCAAAATAATAATTCATAAATAGCATTCACTTTATCAAATGAAGGATAAATCATTTGATCAAACCTCATCAACTCTCAAATATTCATGATCATATCAAATTTTTCATGAATAATTTCATTCGCTTCAAGGAATGAGATATAGTAATTAATACTACATTTACATCAGGGAATGAATTCATTCATCGAATTTCATGATCCATGAATGATAATTTATTATTTATCAATAATGATCATCTTTCATAAAATATAAATTTTATTGATTATGACGATCATTGTTTTAACCACTTCAGGTGGTAAAATCATTTTCATAATATATATCATATTATCAAAACTATGTAATTCAATCATTTCATTTATGAACTATATGAACAGCAACATCCACTTCAGGGGATAGATGAATTACATGAGATGATATTGATAATCTATAAGAATATGATAAATAATAATGTTTCTCTTGATATTGTTGCTGCAGGAACAATAAATGATAAATGAAGATATTCTTCAATATAATGTCAAAGGGCATTATTTTCATATCATCCTTCAGAGATGTATTATTTTATAAATATTAATAAAATTCATTGTGCTCTGTAAATATTTACTCTCATCAAACCACTTTTGGTGGTTATGTTTTTATTATTTTTTATAAACAAATACAACACAATGATCATTCGCACAAAATCATATTCACCTCAAACTTGAGTTATAATAAAACCAAGTATATTTGCATTCACTTTAGGGAATGAAATAAATCATTTTCAATAAATATTCTCATTCACTCCAGGAAACAGAATAAAATTATTTGTTCGAGTTTTATAGTGTCTTTAAGACAATTGCATGAATATTCAATTCAGTAATTTAATCAATTTCATCCACTTTGGGGGATTAATATATATAAAATATATTTACGCTTGTTCATCAAGAATATATAATTTCTCTAAAACATTTTATAAGAAATAAAAGAAAGAGAAAAGAAATAAAACAAATATTTACAAATATTCAAAGTAAATAGCATCTTCATTATGAGATTTTATATATCATAATCAAACTTGTCACCTTCAGGGTGAACAAAAGAACAACTGAAATGAAATTTCATGGTTCATGGAATGATTAGCGAACTCTGAATTTGTGTATGACAGGTACGCGATGCTCAACAAACTTCGGTTCGACGTACGACGGGTACACGATGTTTATCAAACTTCGACTCGTCGTACGACAGGTACGCGATGATCAACAGACTTCGGCTCAACGTACGACGGGTATGCGATGTTCATCAAACTTTTGCTCGACGTACGACGGGTACGCGATGTTCATCAAACTTTTGCTCGACGTACGATCGGTATGCGGTGTTCATCAAACTTCGGCTTGACGTACAACGGGTACGTGATGTTCATCATTCAACCACTTCTGGTGGTGTAGTTTTTTATTCATTTGATGAATGATGTTTGTCTCAACATCAACCACAATAGTTATTAATCAAACACGTTCTCTCCAGGGAATGAAGTGAAATTGTCTACCGTGATTCATTATAACTATTCAGGAGCTCATTATTTTTCCCGCAACAAAAGATTAAGAAAAATCATATATTATTTTCAGATTTATCAGGAGGGGAAAAATAAATGTAACAATATATATATAATAAGGCTCACCTTTTGATGTGGCTCCTCGAATGAGTGGAGTCGATTCACATGCGAAAGAGTATGTCAAAATAAGAATGTTTATAAAAACATGTGGCATACCTTTTTCCCACGAGGTTTTTCTTATGCCGATGATGGGGATGAGGGTCGTGTCGTAACGACACGCAATTTGGAGAAGATGATCGTGCTGATAACGTGTTGTGAAATTGATCGAACGCTGATTGCAACCACGAAGCATTTCGAAACTGGAAATGTAAGATCGATCGCAGGCGAATCGCATCGTTGAGAAAGTGAATGTTGAATTTGTGTATGACGATGATAATAACAAATGGAAATACAAATACAAAAGAAATACAAGAAGTAAAGAACACAATGTAGATCCAAAAGTCTTTCATTTTATTAACATATCACCACATTTATAGGGTACATGAGATCTGACCGACGGTGAGAATATGAAAGGTTGGCCATTAAGAGGGAAAATAATTGGGAATTGAGGAGTCGTTATTTTTTTCATAATTATGACATCCATTAATAACATTTCATAACAAAAGTATTTATATATAATTATAAATATAATAAATATATTTATTATTTAATGAAATTTATTATAATCTTATAATTGTTTAAATATATATTTATTTAATTATAATATTATAATACTTTTTTAAACATTATATATATATTTGAATTATTAAAAAATATATATTTATTATAAACATGCATTTTTTATTTAATGTATACAAATAAACATCATTTTTTAATATAAATATAATAATTTTATATAAATTAATAATATTTTTTATTAAAAAAATTTATCAGCACTTTTAACTGGTGCTGATAAAGCCCCCCCCCCCAATCATCACTTTCTGGTTAGCGCTGATAAAAGTCGACGCATCCCTTGTCCGGATATGTAGTAGTGACGCTTGTTGTGTAATATAATCTATTTATCGCGATATCTATTATCAAACAAACAACATGTTGGTGTCATTAACCTATGTGCTCGATGTCTCTTTCTTTGACTTTATAAAAATGAACTTGCCTAACACTATGGTCGTGTATTTATTTAGGTAGTATCATTTCCATCAAAATATCAGAGATATCAACTTCTGTTAAAAACCAGAATGGACAAATTATTTCTTGTATTACTCATTAATTAAATATTACTCGTAATGCACCTAGTGTATCCTACTTTACTGCGGACATATGTCATTACGGTTTTCATCGACACATCAAAGTATGTGACTCATAATATCTATTAATAATAAACTTAAAGTTTAAGGAACAATACATATATTCGCGGATAGGAACATCCAAAGACACGTATAAATGTGGATTTCCTACAAACGGATCTCATTCTCATAATCTCTTACATTGAAAATTACCAAGGACGTACATCAAAAGAAGGTGTCTCAAAGTCCTTTGAGTCTCCACCCCTGATAGCCTATATCATTTGTTTCCTTCAAATGATTTCATCTGACTATAGAACATATATATTTAAGAATATTATCGTAACACTTCTGTTTTCTTAGTGTGACACCTACTTTTAGTACATTATCACATATTATGTTATGCTGAAGAATAGTCATGATGTGATAAGTAACTTATTAAAATTCAAAACTATGAATACAATTAATCATAAAGTACACCAAAATTGGTTCTATGACACCAATTTCAACACTTTCAATGGGATTTCCCAAAGTCTTAACCTGGGGCTTCGTACAAAAAAGGGTTCACTTGATAAAAAAATGAGAAATGGTTTTTTAGAGTATAGAGTGAATCACACAATCGTGTTAGAACACAATTGATAGTAGAGGATCTAATTCGAAAATTGTATTCAAAAGAATATAATAGCTCTTAATTCATATCCACAATCGGTTGATAATAGTATATGTAGTACAACACAACACGACACAATTTGATCAAAAACATGTTTCACTCTTGAAAATGTTCGCTCATAAAAGCATGTGCCAATGTCTCCATACTCTCTTGCTTCTTATACCATACATGATTCTTTTTTTCAAAAACGATATTAAATAATTCAAGATATGTTGTTTGGAATAACATGAAACGTATTCAAAAAATTCCAGAAATTTTGACAACTGTTGTTGTAACTTCTCATAAAAATTAGTACGATAAATTCAGTCAAAGGTTTTCTAAGAAATAGATTTGACTTTGAACAAAATCTTTGGTTTAAATAAGATAGACATCTTTGTAGTAAAAAAAAACTTACCCGTTTAAGAGTAAACTTCTTAAAAAATAAGTTATGTAAGTGTAACTAAAGAATTTAGTCCCGTGTAGTATTAAAGCACCAAAATAATTACATGTATAAGAACGAGTAAGAAATCATTTGGTTGACCTAAGGATGACTCCATGTTTCTTCATGCTAGATCATGGTTAACCCATGTAATTGAGAGTTGCAAATCATTAAACCAAACTTAAACTATCTTTGTAAGAATCAACACACCAAATTTCCTTTTTGTAATTAAATCTCAAAAAAATCGTCAATTAAGTGTAATTTTAGACAATCAATACTCGCATATGATTAAGAAATCTGCACATGAGTGAAATACTCAAGATATAAAGCTCATGAAAGATTGACCGACACTTCTTGGGTGTTTATGTAACTATTGATACGGTTTTTAAAATTGTTTCTTTATTGGGAAAAAAGTATTTTTTACAAAAAAAAATAATGTAATTCTTATAGCCTCATTAATTAGTATACATTGAGAAACTCTCAACTTATCACCTTTAAAATAAAACATTGGTAACACATTATGAGCTTAAGTGACATAATCATGTAAATTCACAGTTTACTTCTCTATACATGGTTTTTTACGTACTAATTGTTTTCTTATATAATATTAGTAAATTAATTGCATTCTAGGAGCGAGTAGGTCAGAATTCTAATACTTTTTCAAAGAATAAATTATTAAAGAGAAAGATAAGGGTCGCCTCAGCCTGGGTGTATCCCAAGTTGATAGTCCGCCAGCCAAGCATCCAAGTCTTCACGTTGCCTTAGCTTTTTTTCAAATCTCGTCTAACCAAACAGAGACTAAAAAATTCCTTATTTGGAAAGATGGCTGCTGCCCGGGTATAAGTCAATAGGAAAATGATACGAAAAATCATCGACTTATAATAATGCAACATAAATTCATAATTTTTTTTAGGGAGTTAATTGTAAATTCAGTATTTAAACTTATTTATCAAGAATTTCAAAGTTTTTAATTTTCTTTTTTTTCTCCAATTAAGAGAAGTAATAATACATTTTTAATATTGTATAGTTTTATAATTGTCTGATATTAAAACAAATTATAAACGAATAATAGTCAGCACTCCTCGGTTTTCGTGGAACGGAGAACCGCGTGCGGCACGAGAAACCGACACGTGGAAGCGACACCGCCATCAGTGGCGAGGGTTTCAGTGGGGCCACTCAGTGCTCCCCAGTAATCCGGGGCCAGCCTCCCCCACGCGCCATCGGACCACAAAAACCTTTGGCGACTTTTTTTAATTTAGATTAAAAAAAATCATTAAATGGGTTGGTGTAAAAACTATTCGGTAAAATATTTTCATAGGGGACCCACTCATTGCTCCCCCTCACGCACCATTTTTTTAATTTAGATTTCAATCATAGACATTTTATTTTAAAATTCTAAACGAAATAATTTATTTACGATTCTGTTGGAAACTTCTTTATTCTAATATTTCCACTTAAAAAAATAAATATGTGATATTCCTTTGGTATCAGCAGCTGAAGCGAAACCACCGACTAATTCTTGTGAGGGAGACGATCCAGTCAGATGAAGTGAAACCACCCACCCCACCATCACCAATAAGCACCACCACCAGTAGTATCATAACCTAGAACTCCACTAGGACCCTCATTGACATCACTCGGTACATCATATATTGAGTCCATTGTTGTTATACATGAATAAAAAATATTAACACCCTATAATGGAAGTGATGGACATATAACTGACTTAGGTTTCAAGAATTATGACCGGTTTATCTCTTTCCCACTATTTTATAGCTTTTATTTTTGCATCAACTACTTCTGCACGAGCCTTTATAGGTCGGTGGTGTGAGTTGTTGACGATATTTTTCCTGGGTTGACATCGGACTTTCCCTTGGTGTTTCTCGCCTAATACTTGCCTCAAATGATCATTTAGTCCGCAGTTACACAACAAAATAATTAGATTTTTCCAACATGGGTAGATCTGTTGGTAAAAGCGCATTTTTTGTTGGTAAAACGTTTTACTAACAAAAATTGCCATGTCACTAAATTGTTAGATAAAAACTTTGTCGCTAAATGTTATTGCGACATATAAAATAGTTTTTTTACAATTATAATAATACTAACATGAGTATATCTGTTGGTAAAAACGTATTTTCTGTTGGTAAAATGTTTTACTAACAAAAATTGTCCTGTCACTAAATTGTCAATAAAAACTCTATCGCTAAATGTTATTGCGACATATAAAATAGTTTTTTTACAATTATAATAATACTAGCAAATAATATATATATTGGTTAAAGTGTTTAGCAACAGATTCATACGACAAATTTATCTTTGGATATTAGAAATATCAACATTCAATATCTATTTATAAATTACTTTTAAAATGAAGGATTGTGATATAATTATACCAACTGGTAATACATTATATTATATATATTAAATTAGTTATATATAATAGTGATTATAAATATTATATGATAATAATTAAATTAACTTGCATAAAACCATAGCAAATAGACCGGAAAGATGATATAAAAATAAAAAAATACTTTATTTTTCTAAATAAACAATGGCATGATTATCATAATCCAATAGTTGCACCAATCAAACTATGACCATGGATTTGATTCCATGACGTCATTTCATTCAATCCAAACCATGATTAAACAAAATCTAAGGTACACAACCAAGGTCTATTGAACATTTTTTTTACATGAGCCCAAAAAAATGGAGGAACCATGGCCACCAAGCATATCTATCTTAGACCCTAAAGGTGGCATCATGCAACACTTAGTCCAAACACTGTCACCTTTCCACACTACAACTGTGAAGAGAAACTCCTTGAATATGGTTGGGTCCATCATCAATGGGCCTTCATGAGTATTGAATAATGGCGACCAATTTTTAAAAAAAGAACGGCTCTGACAACAGCGGCCTCTGCAAAGACTAGCTACACACATCCAGAATGATAACCAAAATCAATTACTAGAACCATAACCCAGAACAAACCAACCAAAACAAACACAGAAAAACAATGTCAGCAACATTTGGGGCTTGCATTTAACCACCCAAATTCCTTGATCGGAACCTACATAAACTGCATACAGTTTGAAAACAAAATAGCTTGTCATGTTTAAAAATATTTAGTAAACTGTATGATTTAAAGTATAGTGTGAAAAAACAACATAGTATGAAATCAGTATGAAAAATAAACCGATTTCATGCCATATACAGTATGAAAAATAATACAATATGAAATTAGTTTAGGCAATATGAAATCATTTCATAGTTTAACATAAATAGCAGCATAGTATGAAAAACTGTAGAAGAAGCTGATAAATGGTTGATACAACGGGCATAACTGCATACAGTAGGAGAAATAGAAAGAAGTATGAAATTAGTTAATACTGTAACATAAATAACTGAATATGGTATGAAAAGAAGTATACAATATGAAATCAATTTACAATATACAACATGAATCAGTTTATGTAGTATGAAATCAATTTAATAGTGAGCTATACTTGAAAAACATTATACAATACGAAATCAGTTTACTGGTGAAATCAATATGAAATCAGTTTACAATATATAGTATGAAATCAGTTTACAGTATGAAATTGGTTTATTCAGTAAGGTGTATACAGTTTATGCACTTTATTCAATAAACTGCATTCAGTTTATGCATTTAGTTTATTCATTAAACTGCTTACAATTTATTCAAATAAACTGTATGAAATCAATAAACTGCTTCAATAAATTGTATGCAGTCAGTTTATTCAATAAACTGCATAAACAATTTAATTACTCCTAGTGAGGCTTTGGTGTATGGTAGGTGCTTTGTGCATACCTGGAAATCTAGAGTGCGAGCTAGGTTACAAAGTGCTACATATTAGTGCTTCATTATGGCTTCAATTTGGAATTTCAGAAGAGAAATTATGGTTCAATCATGCTAGTGTGCTTGAGGGTGAAACGATTGTGAATACATGTGTAATGGCCCGGGCAATGACTCATTAAGGACTTTGCCAAAAAAATCTCAGTTCCACCAAACAGTTCCACCGAAACGGTGGCACCGGTCACGGTCTCACACCAAAACGGTGGCACTGCTTACGGTGGCACCGTAAGCGTGGCACCGTGACTGTGGCACCGTAACGGTCACACCGTCACGGTCGCACACCGAAGCGGTGGCACCATGACGGTGGCACCGTAACGGTCGCACTGTCACAGTCGCACACCGAAACGGTGGCACCGCTGACGGTGGCACTATGAGGGCGGCACCGTGACCGTGACACTGCTTACAATGTCTCACCAAACGGTGTCCCACCCTTGTTTCTTTTTCCAGTTCCGCCCCCGCAATGTATTTTTGACGTAAGAGCGTTTTAATACCCCTTTCAAAGCCATTTAAAGCCCATAAATGATATCTAAAATTTCCCAAGAGTCGGGCGACCCTTGACTTACCAAAACGTGTGGCTTTTCCTCGGTGTCACACCTTTTCCCGTACTTTCCAGTTCCGCCTCTATTATGTGTTTTCCTCTGTTTAAAGGAAACTGTTAATGCACAACTGTTATGACCACCTCGCCGATGAGAATTATTAAATGACAATTAATTCCATCGTGTGTAACCGCCCAACCGCGTGGTGAAACCACGATCCGCCTTTTAAGTCGTTCAAAATTCATATCCCGTAACTCTATGATCTCACCTTTTTATCGCACAAGAATTTCTTCTTCTTCTTCTTCTTCTTGGCTGGTCTCTTTTCCCTTCTTGGGTGCGTTTGGAGTCCCCCTTCCCGAGGCAAGTGGTGCGCCTGTGTTGGAGCCTTTCTGCTCACTCTTGGAGTCCTTAGAGTTCCTCCCCTGCAAGTCGTGCATCCCCAATTCTGAAGATAATAAACGGACTTTCAAAGAATGAAGGGGTGTGTTTGATGATGTTGTTGTACTCTTTTACCCTTTCTTATATGTTGTGAACTGTATGGGCTTGTGTCCACTGAAAATCATGGGCGTTGGTGGTCTTTCCTTGCGTACTAATGGACCCCTATCTTCTGTGATGATTGAATGACTGTAACATGGAAATTGGTTAATCACGTAAACTTGATTGATTAAATGAATGTCTGGTGAACAAGAATCCTTGTGTGAACACCCTGGTTAACCAAACGAAAAGAAGAAACTCAATGAATGGTGTGATAGAATCTAGAAACTCCCTTGCTCTGTCTTGGTAATATGTGTGGTTGTTCTGCTTGATTCTTGTGGGGTGACATGGATGGGGATGGGATCCCCTATTGTGGTGCAGTTGTTGGTTTGTGGATCTAAGGCTGTGTGGGGCTATATGGTGGAGCTTGGTTTGGTTCCAGTACTTTGAGGAATCTCACTGATCCCTTTTGTTGTTGTGACTTTACAAGAGAACCGGGTGTGAATGCTTAATTTGTTGCTTGGTTATTTTTCCTTCTTTGGCTTGTGGCTATGCCAGTTAGTTGCCCAATAGTGAAGAATTATTTAAAATAGAACCACTCGAATGTGATAACAAGAGTGAGTTCAATGGGGAATTGTTTTCTGGGAATGAGTTGTGACTTGGTGGTGGGTAGTGTGCTTTTTATGAATGAATAGTAACGAGGGTGTTTGTGTATATGCTGGTTTTGGAACCCCTAGGTTGGGATGAGTGCTTGTTTACCTATATGTATAATTTAGTTCTTATGTTTCTTATTCGAACCCCACCCAAATTGAGCACTTCGTGCCGAACACCCCAATTTCAATGGGGGAGGGTGTTTTTTCCAACACTCTTATGAGTGGTTGGTTATTAACTCCCTTTCTGCTCTCTTTCCCGAGTAGCCCAAGACTCTTCAGGCAGGCTGTGATGCCCTGAGGTCCATTATAACCCAATATTCTTTGGGAAGGGTAGTTGTGGTGGTTGGCCTATGTGTGTGTGCAAGCAGGTTGTTTCCCAAGTGTCTTCGGGATGAGACCTAGGTGTCTTCGGGCGTGACAGTAGTTGTTCGGGCCCAGGTGTCTTCGGGTGTGGTGATAGTTGTTCTGGCCTAGGTTTCTGCAGGTGTGGTTATGTGTGATGGTTGTGGCCCAGGTGTTTGCGGGTGGGATGTGTGGTAATGGTATCTCATGTGTGTGCGAGCGGGGTATAGTAGTGGGACTACGGTGAGAATGGCGGGAGAGGTCTGACGCATAGGATGACTTCAATAACCATTGGAAAGTGGTACGGGGTACCCAAATATCGATGTGCTATTACTATTATTTTACTTGACTTACGTTATTTGGGGAGTGTGCCTTGGTGAAATTGGGTGGATAGTTTCCTTGCTAGGTGCTTTAGTTATCTCCTTTTTCTCACAGGGCATTAGAATGCCTCCCCACTTGTGCACGAGAGCTTTTGGTTTTCCCTACTGAGTATACCTGTATACTCACCCTATTTATGTAAAACTGCTTTCAGGTTTCCAGGAGGACTTCGAGGACCGTGCGGGACCGTACTAGTTCGGATGTTGGGACAGTTTTTGTTGTTTTTTTCCTTTATTTGGTATTTACCTTTGGTGTTTACTTGTTTTGTAACACTTATTATTGGAGCATGCATATGGGAATGAATTGTTTGGCTTTACTTTTACTTCCAATTTTGGTGTTTTTTGGGATTTACCATCTCATCTCCCGATCCTACTAAATAAAAAGGTTAATGTCTTCCATTTTGCCCGTAATTCCATACCCTTGGTGCTAATCACTACTCCAGGACCTATTGAAGGCGAGTCTCGGGGGTCATTATCTCTCCTTCAATTTGAAGAAGGAAGGGTCTAGAAATCTGTTATCCCTTCCCTCATCTTGGTGAAGGTGGGTTGTGATAGAATGCTATCAAGGGGAGGTTGAGAGATACGATGAAGCTCGGGGTTAGGAACAGTGAGGATTGCATGGGATGGTAGGGAAATAGCGTTAGGCAATCTTGGTGTGTGAAATAGGCTAGGGAATACCGGCTAGGGCACGGGATTTTAGGGCCCCCCGTGATCCGATGCAAGGACTCTGGGCCTACCGAACGACCAAGTGAGGATACCCTAATTGCAGAGTAGAGACCCCAAGAAAGGTCCATGCATCATAATGACTTGTGTCCTTATGTGTCTTGGGTATTTTGGGGATTTAAAAATGAATAATAAGTCTAAGAAAAAAATAAAAGCAATCTTCTACACTACTCGGGCTTAGGCATTCATTGTTTACCTTGCAGTTATGGAACCTGGACGACGACCATGAGTAGTGCAGGCGATCAAGGCCTAGGAGGTTGATTTGAATGATCGGCAGAGGGCTGACCGAGAGGAGGAGGACGATCAGTGGAAGAGAACGCTTCGTGCCTTTCAGCGGCAGTCCCTCAGGAAGTACGAGGGCATCATCTCAGATATGGAGACAGAGAGCTGGATCGAGGACCTGGTGATAGCTTTCAGCTTGATTCGGGCTCCGACGGATTACTGGGTTCTTCTGGCTGTAAGACAGATGCAGGGAGCAGCGCGTCAGTTGTGGACACTCTACCTTGGGGAGAAGAGGGAGGTTGAGGTCTCGTGGACTGACTTCAAGAGGGAGTACCGGGCAGAATTCCTCTCTTCCATGATGAAGGCTGAGAAGAGATAAGAGCTACTCTCCCTTCACCAGGGGAGTATGTTAGTGAGAGAGTTGGGGATCAAGTTCAAGGATCTCCTTCTCTTTACTCCAAACCTCTTTTTGGATGAGGATTCTCGGGCGAGACGTTTAGAGGAGGCACTCCGACCTTCTCTTCAGTATGTTATTACTCCCTTCACTCTACCGACATACTTGGAGGTCCAGAAGAAGGCTGAAGTGGTAGAGAGGATGAACATGCTGGGAGGTGTTCCCCGAGAAGGGATTCAGTTGGGGTCATCAAAGGGAAATGCCATCAGCAGCAGGCCTCCAGCATCAGGGCCTTCTAGGTTTCGACCAGTGGGGAGCAGGCCCCAACAGTTCCAGTTTCGATCTCCCAGTCCTCACCCTTTCCTTTCAGGCCTAGGATCGAGATTCTTCATCTGTGGCAGCCATGGGAACCTTCAGAATCAGTGCCCGGACTGAGTGCAGTACAGTGAGGGTGGTCCAGTTCAGCGCCCACCTCAGCAGCAGCAGTTTCCAGCCAGACCCTTTCAGCAGCAACAGTAGGGACAACGATTTCCCGCTCCTCCAAGAGCAGACATTTTAGGAGGAGGCCGACCTCAGGGCGCTCCTCAGGGACCTCGACTAGGGCATGGTCGGGGAGGTGGCCGACAACCTAGGGGTAGGGGAGCTGGGCATGGGCAGTTGCATGTCGCAGAGGTAGCTGTTCCAGTAGGGCCAGAAGTCGTCTAAGGTACGATCAGCTTGTTTAGTACTCTTGCATGCGCCTTGTTTGATTCAGGAGATTCACACTCCTTTATTGCATCCATTCTAGCCCATGCTTTAGGTCTAGACACATAGACACTTTTTTGTACCCCTGGTTTTGAGTACGTCAATCAGAGGTCACACCGGCTTGTCTCGTGTTTGCCGAGAATGTAGACTGATGTTGGGACCACATCAGTCCAGTGGGGACCTTCTTTTGCTATAGATGCAGTCGTATGATGTCATTCTAGGAATCTAATGGTTGTTCTCTATATTTGATGTTATTGACTGCTTCCAAAGAAGGATCCTATTTTCAGATGTGGGTGGACAACGTGTGACCTTCATTGGTGAGCGGGGTTACTAGGAGGGCAGCCGACGAGTGGAGCCCATTCTTTCTTTGTTAGCCGAGTTGTTAGTAGAGTCAGAAGATACAAAGATTGTGGATGTCTCAGGGATTGTCAGTGAGTTCATGGACGTCTTCCCTGAGAAGGTGGTGACTCTACCCCCTTGAAATGACGTTGATTTTAGGATAGACTTGCAACCTGGTGCCCATCTGATTTCGATGGATCCCTATCGGATGACGCCTTTTGAGCTGCGGGAGTTACAGATTCAGATTGATGATCTGATGAAGAAGGGTTTTGTCCGACCAAGCGTGTCGCCATGGGGCGCTCAGGTCTTGTTCGCGAAGAAGGAAGATGGTGGTCTCAGGTTGTGCATAGACTACCGAAGACTGAATCAAGTAACAGTCAAGAACCGTTACCCTCTCCCGAGGATAGACGACCTCTTTGACCAATTAAAAGGGGTAGGATGGTTCTCTAAGATAGAAATGTGGTCAGGATATCACCAGTTGAGGGTGAAGGAGGGTGACATCTCGAAGACTGCCTTCAGGTGCAGATATGGACACTTTGAGTTCGTAGTCATGCCATTCGGTGTTATGAATGCACCAGCCGTGTTCATGGGGCTCATGAACTCCATCTTTCGGGAATATCTGGACCGGTTCGGTAGTTGTGTTTATTTAAGACATCCTGATCTACTCAAGATCATAGGAGGATCACAACAAGCATCTGAGGATGGTTTTAGAGGTCCTCCGACAACACCAGCTCTACGGGAAATTGTCCAAGTGCAAGTTTTGGATGCGAGAAGTACACTTCCTTGGACACATGGTGTCTGAGTAGGGCCTATCAAAGGACGAGGTGATTTTTTCTTGTGCAGCACCCAAGAATGTTATAGAGGTTCGTAGTTTCCTAGGCCTAGCAGGTTACTACCGGAGATTCATGCCCAAATTCTTCTGAGTTGCAACACCTTTGATAGCCTTGACCAAGAGGGATCGGGCTTTCGTGAGGAATGGGCAGTGTGAAGCAGCCTTTAGTTATCTGAAGGGGAAGTTAGTTAGTTCCCCAATGCTGAGGTTTCCAGAAGAAGGAGTGATGTTTGAGGTATTATGTGATGCTTCAGGCCAAGGATTGGGGTGTGTGCTGATACAACAGTAGGGGGTGATCTCTTATGGGTCTAGGCAGTTACGTCCCCATGAGCGTAACTATGCCACCCATGATCTAGAGCTTACAACGGTCCTGTTCGCACTAAATTTTTGGCGGCATTATCTCATTGGGGAGCGCTTCGTGGTCTTTACAGATCACAAGAGCTTGAGGTATATCTTCTCCCAACGGAACCTGAACTTGTGGCAGCGGAGGTGGATGAAGTTTCTTCAGGACTAGAACTTTTAAATCTCTTACAATAAAGGTAAGGGGACTGTGGTAGCTGATTCCTTGAGAAGGAAGTCACAGAAGGATTCGGTTCGAGAGTCGGCATATGCTAGGAAGGTGATGGAGGAGTTCACTGCCCTACACCTGGATGCAAGGGTAGAGGGTGGCAGAGGCTGTCTGTTCCAGATGATAGTGCAGTCCTCTCTATTGCAGTAGGTGGAGGAGTCTCAGTGGGGGGACTTAGAGGCTGAAGTGATGCGTGATCGTGTTAGACGAGGTGATGCTCTAGGAGGATGGTCAGAAGATGGGCAGGATCAGATGATGTTTCATGGGAAGTTGTTCGTCCTGATAAAAATGTGCAAGAGAGTTCTTGGTGAGTTCCACAACTCACCCCTGGTGGTGCACCCAGGAGTTTCCAAGATGTATCGGGGATTGAGGGGTCAGTTTTGGTGTCCTAGGGTGAAGCGGGTAGTGGTAGAGTTTGTGGTGAAGTGCCTCGTATGTCAATAGGTGAAGGATAAACACCACAACATCTCAGGGGGTATGTTACAACCTTTAGATGTCCCTGAGTGGAAGTGGGACGACATCTCGATAGATTTTTTCATAGGACTACCCAGATTTCAAGGGGGCTACGATGCCATCTGGGTAGTGGTGGATCGGCTGACGAAATTAGCTCACTTCCTGGAAATCAAGGAGTCGAGTGCGGTGGATGCCCCGACACAACAGTACGTGGATGAAGTGGTTCTATTGCATGATGTTTCAAGGTCCATAATCTTCGATCGGGATACCCAATTTACCTCACAACTCTGGAAAGGTTTTCAACATGCTTTTGGCACCCAGCTATGTTTCAACACTGCTTTGCACCCCCAGACCGATGGGAAGACAGAGCACACCATCCAGACATTGGAGGATATGCTACGGGCATGTGTTTTGGACTTTGGAGAATTGTGGGTACGACACTTGCCTCTAGTAGAGTTTTCCTACAACAATAACTATCAATATACCATTGGCATGGATCCGTTCAAAGCTTTGTACAGGAGGTCGTGTCACTCACCCGTGTGCTGGGCAAAGGTCAGGGAAGCAGATGTTCTTGGCCCGGAGGTAGTACATAGCACAACGGAGAAGGTTCAGCTTGTACGAGAGAGGATGAAGATGAACCAGAACCGGAATAAGTCGTATGCTGATAATAAAAGGAGACCCTTGGAGTTCGAGGTCGGGGACCACGTGTTCTTGAAGGTCTCCCCTCAGTGTGGATAGTGAAGGTTCAGTAAGGGGAGTAAGCTTTCTCCCAGGTTCGTCAGACCCTTCGAGGTGTTGCGGTGGGTCGGTAAAGTGGCTAATCAGCTAGCGCTACCACCGCTGCTACTGAGAGTGCACGACGTCTTCCATGTGTCTCAACTCCATCAGTATCTACACGATGATTCACACGTCCTCGGCTAGGGAAAGCTAGATATTGAGGGCGATGCGACATTCGTAGAGTGACCAGTGATGATCGAAGGTTGTGAGGAGAAGGTGCTTCATGGATGAACCATTCCCTTGGTTCGTGTGTTATGGAGGCATGGTGGCCTCGAGGAGAGTTCCTGGGAATGGGAGGCATAGATGCGCGCCCAGTACCCAAAGTTGTTTTGAGTTTTGTCATGTTTTGTTTCGTACTTGTTTGTGATGTAGTGTTTAACCTTATTAACTATGAAATGTGTTGTTTTCCTTATTCTTTGAATGTGTGTGAATATTTATGACTGTGGAGAAGGGAGGACCCGATCCCTAATCAAGACGCATTAAGGTGGATGTGATTAAACCTGTGCGGGCGAGTTAGTGCTGTCCAAAGTGGATAATATCATGACATGGGGGAAAGGACTCCCTAATCCAAATGTCTGGACTGTGGAACCTTTATATGTTGTGTGGTTACTTGAGGGAGAGGTGTTCCTAGATGTCGAGGAGGTTTTCTCCTAAGAGGTATCTTTCGAGGTGGTTGTTCAAACCCCTCTCTTTTCTTCAGGTCTAGTTTGATTCTCAAGGGCGAGAATACTTTGAGAGACATCTGATGTAATGGCCCAGGTAATGACTCATTAAGAAGTTTTCCAAAAAAAAACTCATTTCCACCAAACGGTTCCACCGAAACAGTGGAACCGGTCACGGTCTCACACCAAAATAGTGGCACCATGACTGTGGCACTGTAACACTCGCACCATCACAGTCGCACACCGAAGCGGTGGCACTGTGAGTGTGGCACCGTGACAGTGACACCATAATAGTCGCACCATCACAGTCGCACATCGAAACAGTGGAACTGCTTACGGTGTCACCATGAGGGTGGCACCGTGACGGTGGCACCATGACCATGACACCACTTACGCTGTCTCAATAAATGGTGTCCCACCATTGTTTCTTTTTCCAGTTCCGTTCCTGCAATGTATCTTTTGACATAAGATCGTTTTAATACCCCTTTCAAAGCCATTTAAATCACATAAATGATATCTAAAATTCCCCAAGATCCGGGAAACCCTCGACTTACCAAAATGTGTGGCTTTTCCTCAATGTCACACCTTTTCCCATACTTTCCAGTTCCACCCCTGTTACACGTTTTCCTCTATTTAAAGGAAACCATTTAACACGTAGCTATTATGGCCACCTCTCCAATTAGAATTATTAAATGACAATTAATTTCATCGTGTGTAACCGCCCAACCGTGTGGTGAAACCACGATCCACCCTTTAAGTCGTTCAAAATTCATATCCCGTAACTCCATGATCTCACCTTTTTATCACATGAGAATTTCTTCTTCTTCTTCTTCTTCTTCTTAGCTAGTCTCTTTTCCCTTCTTGGATGCGTTTGGAGTCCCCCTTCTGGAGGCAAGTGGTGTGCCTGTTCTGGAGCCTTTTTGATCACTCTTGGAGTCCTCAGAGTTCCTCCCCTGCAAGTCGCGCATCCCCAATTCTTGGCACGTGGAGAGAAACTTTGATCGTTGATCATCCAAGTAGGGTTGTTCCTTTATATCTCTTTACTGTGTATCATATGGGGCAGGTATGATAATGTTTCTATGGGGATGTATGAAACCAAACCTTAATGAAGATAATAAACGGACTTTCAAAGAATGAAGGGGTGTGTTTGATGATGTTGTTGTACTCTTTTACCCTTTCTTATATGTTGCGAACTGTATGGGCATGTGTTGACTGAAAATCATTGTCGTTGGTGGTCTTTCCTTGCACACTAATGAACCCCTCTCTTCTGTGATGATTGAATGACTGTAACATGGAAATTGGTTAATCACGTAAACTCAGTTGATTAAATGAATGTCCGGTGAACAAGAATCCTTGTGTGAACACCCCGGTTAACCAAATGAAAAGTAGAAACTCAATGAATGGTGTGATAGAATCTGGAAACTCCCTTGCTCTGTCTTGGTAATATGTGTCACTGCTGGAATTATATACATTGGGATGAGCTATTTGCGACGGGGACCCGTCGCAAATAGCCCGTTGTAGAAAACGGCGTCGCAAATACATTTATTTGCGACGAGCCCGTCGTAGAACAGGGTATTTACGATGGAATTTTTTTCCATCACAAATAAGCCACCGATTATATACATTATATATCAATCAACCATTTGCGACGGGAAATTTTCTTGTCGCAAATAACCATCTGATTATATACATTATATATATAAAAAAATTTTGCGACGGACCTGGCGCCCCGTCGCAAATACTATTTATAAAAAAATATATTTAGATTATTTGCGATGGGATCCCATCGCAAAAGGTCCCGTCGCAAATAATGATCATAATAAAAAAATTATGATTAATGAAAAAATTATATTATTATTATTAAAATAATAAAAAAATAAAAAATATTATTATTAGTAAAATAAAAAAACATTAAAAAATATAATACTAAAAAAATATATTTAATAAAATTATGATTAATAAGAAATTAATATTAATATTATTAAAATAATAAAAAAATAAAAAATTATTAAAATTCTCAATATTTAGAAAAAAATATAAAAAAATCATAAAATATTATTATTATTAATAAAATAAACAAATATTAAAAATTATAATACTAATAATAAATAATAAAGTATTAAAAAAATTATCCAATATTTGCACCAATATAAAAGACAGAAACTGTAAATAGTTCATATTACTACAAATCTTGAATTCAAATGTTTTTAACATAAAAAACAAATCAATGGGGAGGGGGTCGTCTGCTGGAGGAGGTAGAGGAGGTGGAGGAGATGGTGGATGAAACTTCATCCCTAAACTACGAGTTAGACGACGCATGTACTCCATATGCTCGTGCTGCTGCTGTTGTCGTTGCTGCTCCCATCGATGCATCTCCTCCTCATGCTGCTGCTGGTGCTGCCACCGACACATCTCTTCATGCTGCTTCTGCAAACTCTCTATAAACTCAGTCTGAGTTCGCAACTGCTCCTCATACTGTGAGGCATAAGATGATGCCTCTCCACGAGCTCCTCTCGAGCTGGACGCCGACATCGCAGCAGTACCATAATAAGTACCAGGAGTCAAATAAGAGTCGATACCAACTACTTGGCCCTTCTCAAAGCCATACTGAGTCGCCTGCATCCATGCCGCCTCATCGAAATGGTGGGCACTGGTCTGCTCAGTCGTCTAATCCTGACTCTCAGCCTGTGTCTGAGAGGTCACAACCTCATATGACTCCTTCAATTCCAATTTGAAATTAAAATGGTGAAAATATTATATGCAGTTAATAAAAAATAGAAAAAAATAATGTTAACCACAATCTGATGCTGGCGATCACCTCTAATCTCTCCAGTGGCTGGATCACTGTACATCCTCCGATAAACATCGAACTCCGTAATATCGGGATGCTCGACTTCCTACAGAAATATAAAATAAACTGTTTATATTTAAATTTATATAAAATATTTAAAAAATATACTTATGAGATTCTCTCTATGCGTACTGAATGTACGACTACCAGCTCGATGTGTCACCTCCTGTCTCCCCTGATTCTATCGTCCCACTGAAGATCTCCTCTGAAATCCACCATCCAACTAGTGTAAACATAATTCATCCCAAAGGTGCGATGAAATGTACTCTGATCGGTGGGTTCTACAGGACTCATCAAATTCTGTCACTCCTGCTTTCTTAATGGTTGTTCTTCTCAAATTGTGCAAAAACTGACAGAAACAGTCATGCATAGACACTTGCCATGCCGCGTGGATAAAGGAACGCATGCTATCAGCGATGAGATACCATAAACCCTAAAAATAATTTATAATATAAAATTATTAATAAAATAAATTTCAAAATAAATATTCTTTATTTATGTTCCAGCCAATGATCGAACATATCGCGCCGCACATCAACGGGAATCTGTTCCCATGTGATCCATGACTGAGAAAAATAATTGTGCAAGATAGCGCTCCCCTATCCAATAGCTACATGTGTAAAACTATGAAAAAAAGAATAAATGATCAAACAATTAGTATATATATAAATAAATTAATGAAAGATAACTAAAATATACAGGTTATCATACCTCTATGTGCATGGATCGAAGCCAAGACGTGGACGCCGCTCGGGGATAGGTTTAGGAATCATCAGTTTCGCAAGACCGCGCCCCCTCTACGTACCCCCTGAATCGCCAGTAGGTTGAGGGTCAGATGATCCAAAATCCCCCTCATCCAAAGGTCGATCAGCCTCCTGTAACTCGCGAAATATATCAGGATCCATCTGAAACACAAAATGATTATTGTTAGTAGATAGTTGAAAATAACTATTATATATAGATATATATTAGTTATGATTATAACCAGTATTTAAATGTGTTAATGTCTATCTTCATCCTCATCTTCGTAGCTGTCCATGTCAATGTCTTCATCTTCCTCCTCAGCATCATCAATATCCATATGAGTTTCAGTTTCTTCATCTCTTGTCATTTCAAATTCATTTGTAACATCATTAACATCTTCGTCATCACCAATCCTTAATTGTGGGGTGTCATCATCGATATTCACGTCTCTTTGTGAAAAAGATGGATTTTGAGTAGTCTCTTGAAAAAATTCAATTCCTTCCACTTCAGCAGAACCACATTCAGTTTGAGTAAACTGATTTTTCTGAGATTTCATTTTTATTATGCTCCACCAATCACTCAAGTCTCTTAAAGTAGCACAATACTTTATGAAATACATCTGATGTGCATGTTGAGCCAGTAAAAATGGTTCATTTACTGCAAGAAGACTTTTATATTTAATATTGATGATTCCATGAGTCGGATGAACACGAAAGCCTCTCTCAATATCCAACCACCGACATTTAAACATCGTTATGTAATTCTGTCCTAGATAACACAGCTCGATAATTTCATCCAGAATGGCATAAAAGTCAACTTCAGTTTCTCTGTGATGTGATCCTCTCAAGAAAACTCCACTGTTCATTATTTTTTTTGATTCCCCATATGCACATGTATGAAATCAAAAACCATTCACCACATATGAATTATAAGATTTAACCATTTTGGATGGTAGGTTACTCAATATACACAGTCGCTTATCAATTTTATCAGCATGTTAAGACACCTGAAAATTTGTAAAACAATTATCAATATGATAAATAATAAATGGAATTGATATTAAACCGTCAATAATTTATGTTACCAGTTTTTGAAACCATTGAGAAATTTTTTTTGTCTGCGTTCTTCAAGAGCAGCTGCTGTAATTTATGGAAGTTGTTTCTTGATATGATCATCATATAACCTAAAAATAAAATAAGTTTACATACTGCAATATAAATTACAGAATAAGTGATAGAATCACTCACAGGGCAATTGATGTCATTTCTTCACAGTTGAGAAAAACATATGTATGAGCTCTATGATGTTCATCATCTGAAAGCCATCGTTCATGAACTCCACCGAAACCAATATTTGGATGATTAAAAACTGATAATTTATTATCCATTTTTTCATTAACATTGCCCTTGTTTCATCCCATGTGATTTTATTTTGAGGGATATTGAGAATCAAAATAATGAGAGTAGAAAAAAAGCAATTTCCTCTTGCAAATAAGCTTCAACAATTGAGCCTTCAACTGATGCTTTGTTACGTACTTTTTTCTTCAATTTCTGCATGCATCTCTCAAATGGGTACATCCATCAAAACTATACGAGACCTCCACATTTAGCTTCATGTGGAAAATGTAATATCAGATGTTCCACTGAGTCAAAGAAATCCGGTGGAAAGAATTTTTTCAATTTACATATAATTACAACAACATCTTCTTCTAGTTTTCTTAGGGCATCATAGTCTGTTGTTGATGCACAAATATCTCAAAAAAAATATGATATGTCTGTTATCGAATCCCAAATCATAGAATTCAACAAACCTCTGAATTCAATCGGCATAAGTCTTTCCACTATAACATGACAATCATGACTTTTTAATCCGGTAATATAACCATTCTTAATACATCTGCACAAATTAGAAGCATAACCATCTGTAAGTCTCAAATCTGCAATCCACTAACAAAATAATAAGTGACTCTCTTTGGACAGTGTATAAGCTTCTTTTGACTTTATTAACCTCTGTGATCTGATATTTTCAAATAGTTCAAGTTCTGGTCGCCTGCAAATTTGGGAAAGATCTAATCGTGCCTTTACAGCATCTTTGGTCTTACCTGGTGTATCCAAAACTGTATGAAATAAATTATCAAAACAGTTTTTTCTCAATATGCATGACATCCAACATGTGGCGAACCAACAAATCAGACCAATATGGAAGATCCCAAAAAATGCTTTGTTTTATCCAATTATGTTCTTTCCCAAAGCCATCAATTTTTTGCTGGTTTACTATTGGACCAAATGTGATGGGAGGTAATGAAAATACAACTGATTTTAACTCTGTACCTGAGATCATCTTTGAAGGTTCATCCCTTTTAATTATACCTTTTCTAAAATGAGATTTTTTCCTTCGAAAAGGATGATCGGTTGGAAGAAATTTGCGGTGACAGTCATAATAGCAAGGTTTTTTTCCATTGACGAGCATAAAGGCTTTGTTGTCTTTTATACAGTAAGGACATGATTTCAGACCATGCGTACTCCAGCCAGATAACACGCCATATGCCTAAAAGTCACTAATTATCCACATCAATGCAGCTTTTAATATGAAATTTTGTTTCATAGCAACATCATATATACTAACACCATCACTCCACAATGTATTTAGCTCATCAATCAATGGATTCAAATAAACATTAATATTCTTTTTCGGATGTCCTATGATTAATAGAGTCAAAAAGATATAGGGCTCCTTCATCAACATCCATAGAGGTAAATTGTACAGAGTTATAAAGACAGACCAACATGAATACTGACTACCATAAGAACCAAATAGACAGAAACCGTCAGTAGAAAGACCCAATCACAGAAATCGACCTTTTAAAGAAAAAGATAGATGCAGACGATCAAAATGTTTCCATGAATCACCATCAGATGGATGATTCAATCTTTTATCAGTTGAAATCTTGGTTTTGTGCCATGAAATCATTGATGTTGTGTTCTAAGACATAAATAAATGTTGCAACCTGGGTGTAAGGGGGAAATATCTCAATTGTTTTACTGGAATCGATCCAGACTTCCCTGGTTGACCTTCTTTATACCTCGATTGTCCACATGTGGTACAACTATCCAATGACTCATTTTTACCAGAATATAAGATGCAATCATTTGGACATGCATGAATCTTTTGATAAATAAGGCCTAGATTACGAACCAGCCTCTTGCACTCATAGTAATTTGCAGGTAACACATTTCTTTTAGGTAACAGTGTTTTAACCAAAGAAAATATCTAATCAAAATAGTTGTTTGACATTTCATTATCTGATTTAATAGACATAAATTTTACAACCGCTTCTAATTTTCTTATCTTGTAACCTGGATATAATGCATCCTCAGAAGACCTCAACAACACATAAAATTTGGATGGTGCGAACTCAAGAGTTAAATCACTATCATCTTGAGTTTCAGTTTGTTGAACAGATGGACCTGCAACATCATGTACTAAATTTTGAAACCGTGATGGATCCAGAATCAAGTTATTAGTATCTTCTCTGGAACTGCGTTCATCGTGTTGATACCAAAAAACATAATCTGGTTGAAAACCAAACCGCAAGAGATGTCCCACAATCTTGTCAAATGTGTCAAACGTTCTCAAAGCACATTTTTTACAAAGACACTTAATTGTGCTTTCTGAAATATATTATGGTTTTGATGATGCAAATGATAAGAAAGATTCAACACCCTCAATATATACAGGATTTAAACCAGAACCATTTGGATTTCTGTACTGATTTATCCAAGAACAATCATCTAATAATGACTCATGTCAATTTCCTTATTCCATATTTTTCTACAAAATATAAATCATCAATATTTTTTAATAATTTGAAATTATAAAAACACTATCTGAAAAAATAAGATAAGTAATTACAACCACTTCTTAATAATTACCATTAAATTTAGGCGACACAATTTCCAGTGAATTGACGACTACTCTTTTGTCCCACTGCTCATTTACTTGCATCTTTCTCACACTGAAGTCACAATGAAGAATGTGCTCGGAGGTACACTTATTCATTCTTGTGCATACGAGAATGTATAAGCGTACCTCCGAGCAGTTTCTTCATTGTGAGTTCAGTGTGAGAAAGATGCAAGTAAATGAGTCGTCAGACAAAAGTGCCCCCTTTTCATCTATGAATCATCTTCTTGCAACTATCACCGCCTGAACACATTATGAAAAATGTGGTCTTACGAATGCATATTCAAACTCGTGCATACGAGATTGGATATGCATACGTAGAAGCATACTTTTCATAATGTTTTGAGTCGGTGAAAGTTGAAAGCACAAGAGTCATCGAGCAAAATGAGTGTCGTCAATCCACTATAAATTATGCCAAGTTATTACAAGTTATTAGAATTTATTCTAATTTATTCCTATTTATTCCTATTTATTACTATTTATTTCAAATATTTTCTATTTATTACTAATTATTCCTATTTATCAGTAATTATTCCTATTTATCACTAATTATTACTATTTATTTCTAATTATTACTATTTATTCCTAATTATAAATATTTATTGCTAATTATAAATATTTATTGCTAATTATAAATATTTATTATTAATTATTACTAATTATTACTAATTATTACTAATTACTACTAATTATTACTAATTGTTACTAATTATTTCTAATTATTTCTAATTATTCTTATTTATTTCTAATTATTCTTATTTATTACTAATTATTCCTAATTATTCCTAATTATTGGTATTTATTATTATTTATTCCTATTTATTACTAATTATTTCTATTTATTACTATTTATTTCCAAATATTACTATTTATTGCTAAATATTACTATTTATTGTTAATTATAAATATTTACTGCTAATTATTGCTAATTATTTCTAATTATTTTTAATTATTCCTAATTATTCCTAATTATTCCTAATTATTCCTAATTATTCCTATTTATTCCTATTTATTCCTATTTATTCGTAATTATTCCCATTTATTCCTATTTATTGCTAATTATTACTATTTATTGATAATTATTCCTATTTATTTCTATTTATTCCTATTTATAGCTAATTATTCTTATTTATTAGTATTATCAGTAATTATTCCTATTTATTAGTATTATCACTAATTATTACTATTTATTTCTAATTATTACTATTTATTCCTAATTATAAATATTTATTGCTAATTATAAATATTTATTCCTAATTATTACTAATTATTCTTAATTATTACTAATTATTACTAATTATTACGAATTATTCATAATTGTTACTATTTATTACTAATTATTTCTAATTATTCTTATTTATTTCTAATTATTCTTATTTATTACTAATTATTCCTAAATTTTTCATATTTATTGGTATTTATTATTATTTATTTCTATTTATTACTAATTATTTCTATTTATTACTATTTATTTCTAAATATTACTATTTATTTCTAAATATTACTATTTATTGCTAAATATTACTATTTATTGCTAAATATTCCTAATTATTCCTAATTATTGCTAAATATTTGTAATTATTCCTAATTATTTTTAATTATTCCTAATTATTCCTAATTATCCCTAATTATTCCTAATTATTCCTAATTATTCCTATTTATAAAAATTTATTCCTATTTATTCGTAATTATTCCTATTTGTTACTATTTATTGCTAATTATTACTATTTATTACCAATTATTCCTATTTATTTCTAATTATTCACATTTATTGCTAATTATTCCTATTTATTACTAATTATTCCTATTTATTAGTATTTATTCCTATTTATTACTAATTATTCTTATTTATTACTAATTATTCTTATTTATTACTAATTATTCCTATTTATTACTAATTATTCCCATTTATTACTAATTATTCCTATTTATTAGTATTTATTCCTATTTATTAGTATTTATTCCTATTTATTATTATTTATTATTATTTATTCCTATTTATTATTATTTATTCCTATTTATTATTAATTATTCCTATTTATTATTAATTATTCCTATTTATTACTAATTATTCCTTTTTATTACTAATTATTCCTATTTATTACCAATTATTCCTATTTATTCCTAATTATTCCTATTTATTACTAATTACTCCTATTTATTACTATTTATTCCTATTTATTACTATTTATTACTATTTATTACTATTTATTCCTATTTATTACTATTTATTACTAATTATTTCTATTTATTACAAATTATTCCTATTTATTACTAATTATTCCTATTTATTCCTAATTATTCCTAATTATTCCTATTTATTAATATTTATTCCTATTTATTACTAATTATTCCTATTTATTACTAATTATTTTTATTTATTACTATTTATTCATATTTATTACCATTTATTCCTAATTATTACTATTTATTTCTAATTATTACAAATTATTCTATTTATTGCTAATTATACCTATTTATTTATAATTATTCATATTTATTGCTAATTATAAATATTTGTTCCTAATTATTTCTAATTATTCATAATAATTACTAATTGTTCCTATTTATTGCTAATTATAAATATTTATTCCTAATTATTTCTAATTATTTGTAATTATTCCTAATAATTACTAATTATTCCTATTTATTACTAATTATTCATATTTATTATTAATTATTCTTATTTATTAAAAATTAGTACTAATACTTTCAATTTATTACTACAAATAACTATTATTAACAAAACAATTTAAATCTAATTAAATTAAAACTAATAAAAAATAATTAAAATTAACATAAAAAAATAAAATAAATATTAAATAAAATAAAATATAAATACATTTAAACTTGATCTTCTATTGATGTAGACGGCTTCCAAACTTTTTCGTCAAAAAAAAAACTCAAACAAATTCTCACTCTGAAAATAGGGTTGAGAGAGAGAGAGAGAGAGAATTGAGAGGAGGATTTGAAAAACGGATGGGGGTATATATAGGTTAGATTAGTTGCGATATGACCTTTTGCGACGGGAATACTGTCGCATCAAGTCTTTGTTGCGACGGAGCCCGTCGCAAATACCTTTGCCCGCATTAATTGTTGTCGGTGGTTAAAAGGCTATTTGCGACGGGGTCCGTCGCAAAAGGTATCTGCTCCCCGTCGCAAAAACCCATTTACCGTCGCCGAGTATTTGCGACGGGACCCATCGCAAATAACTTCCGAGCGACAAACCGTTTGCGATGGGGGAATTTCCCCGTCGCAAATAACATTCCCATCCCAAAAAACCATTTACCGCCGCTGGGTATTTGCGACGGGACCCGTCGCAAATACCTCCGAGCGACAAACTATTTGCGACGAGAATATTCCTCTCGTCGCAAATAAGCTTCTCGCGGTTTGGCGCGTAATCCGTGCCAAACCGCACATTACTTTTTGCGACGGGACGACTCCCCCGTCGCAAATAATCTCTGGACTGGACTATTTGCGACGAGATAATATCCCGTCGCAAATAACCCGTCGCAAAAGGTTGTTTTTCCCGTAGTGTGTGGTTGTTCTGCTTGATTCTTGTGGGGTGACATGGATGGGGATGACATCCCCTGTTGTGGTGCAGTTGTTGGTTTGTGGATCTAAGGTCATGTGGGTCCGTATGGTGGGGCTTGGTTTGGTTCTAGTACTTTGAGGGATCCCACGGATCCCTTTTGTTGTTGTGACTTTACAAGAGAATCGGATGTGAATGCTTAATCTGCTTCTTGGTTGTTTTTCCTTCCTTGGCTTGTGGCTATGTCTGTTAGTTGCCCAGTAGTGAAGAATTATTTAAAATAGAACCACTCGAATGTGATAACAAGAACAGATTCAATGGGGAATTGTTTTCTGGGAATGAGCTGTGACTTGGTTGTGGGTGGTGTGCTTTTTATGAATGAATAGTAATGAGGGTGTTTGTGTATAGGCTGGTTTTGGAACCCCTAGGCTGAGATGAGTGCTTGTTTACCTATATGTATAATTTAGTTCTTATGTTTCTTATTGGCGCCCCACCCAAGTTGAGCACTTCGTGCCGAACACCCTCATTTCAATGGGGGGAGGGGTGTTTTTCCCAACACTCCTATGAGTGGTTGGTTATTAGCCCCTTTTTTGCTCCCTTTCTTGAGTAGCCGAAGACTCTTCATGTAGGCTGTGACGGCCTGAGGTCCATTATACCCTAAGATTCTTCGGGTAGGGTAGTTGTGGTGGTTGGCCTAGGTGTGTGTGCGGGCAAGTTGTTTCCCAAGTGTCTTCGGGATGACGCCCAGGTGTCTTCGGGCGTGGCAGTAGTTGTTCGGGTCCAGGTTTCTTCGGGCGTGGTGGTAGTTGTTCTGGCCCAGCTGTCTACGGGTGTGGTTACGTGTGATGGTTGTGGCTCAGGTGTTTGTGGGCGGGATGTGTAGTTATGGTATCCCAGGTGTGTGCGGGTGGGGTATGATAGTGGGATTGCAGTGAGAATGGAAGGAGAGGTCTGACACATAGGATGATTTCAATAACCAGTGGGAAAGTGGTGCGGGGTACCCAAATATCGATGTGCTATTACTATTATTTTACTTGACTTGCGTTATTTGGGGAGTGTGACTTGGTGAGGTTGGGTGGATAGTTTTCTTGTTAGGTGCTTCAGTTATCTTCTTTTTCTCACAGGGCATTAGAATGCCTCCCCACATGTGTACGAGAGCTTTTGGTTTTTCCTACTGAGTATACCTGTATACTCACCCTACATATATAAAACTGCTTTCAGGTTTCCACGAGGACTATGAGGACTGTGCGGGGCCGTACTAGTTTGGACGTTGGGACAATTATTGTTGTTGTTTTTCCTTTCTTTGGTATTTACCTTTGGTGTTTTCTTGTATTATAGCACTTATTATTGGAACATGAATATGGGAATGGATTGTTTGGGCTTTACTTTTACTTCCACTTTTGGTGTTGTTTGTGATTTATTATCTCATCTCCCGGTCCTACTAAATAAAAAGGGTAATGCCTTCAATTTTGTGCGTAATTCCATACCCTTGGTGCTAGTCGCCATTCCTAGACCTATTGAAGGTGGGTCTTGAGGGTCATTATCCTTCCTTCAACTTGAAGAATGAAGGGTTTGAAAATCTTTTGTCCCTTCCCTCATCTTGGTGAAGGCAGATCGTGACAACATCGCATACTGGTCTTTAGGAGTTGGGTATTGTGCTCTGCCAACAAGTGGGCTTTATAGATGGAAGTTGGGATTTCAGACCACAAGGGAATGTGCAGTAACATCCAAAAAACACAATGAATTTTATATTTCTAGAAATAAATTTCCACATAACTATAACACTAAAATTCTAGTTTTTCAACATGAACCGTGATGAAAAAAATCCATGTTTAAATGAACCTAAACATGCGATTTTTACAACTGAATTACATATTACACAATTATTGAAAATTCTAATTTTTTCCAGGTTTTTTAAAAATTAGGGGGTTGTTTTTCAGTAAAAAACAATAAAATGAATGATAATTTTATGTTAATAACTACCCCCCCCCCCCCGCACTTGAAATTTTCACTCCCTGAAAAAACATCCTAAAGGACTCTCCATAACATGAAAAATAATAACATTTCATGAATAGATTTTAAGGAAACTCATTTATATTTCATGCTCAATGTTTCCCCATCACATTTTATAACAAGATATAATGTATGCAATCAATGAAAATTCAAATAGAATTTCAGAACTCCCAATTCAGATAATTTGAAATAATCCCAATACATTTGGCTTCAAATTTTCAAAAATTAAGAACTTGTTGTAGATTAGTTAATAATTTCTATTCAAAAGAATATAGATACAGTTAGAAATTCCAAAACCAAATAAAAACTAAATTTTTTAAGAAATTAAAGTTCCACTTCAACCAAATGAGAAAATTGAATATTGAAGTCACACATGTTTAAGAATTTCGTTTCTTTTTTTACTTCTTTTATAAAACTTCCAACATATCAAGTAGGAATCTATGCAAGAAAAAGGGTTATCTCTAAGTATGTTTCTCTAATCATTATACTTTACCAAATAATCTCTTGACTACCATAAAATTAAATCATCAACTAGTCATACATCAGTTCATTTCAAAGGATTGGTATAGAAATTTCAAACAGGTTCTATTAAATTCCTAAAGGGTTATGAATCACTAAAATCTTAACAAGATTGCTTCTTGAAATCTTCTAATATTTTCCTTATTTTTTACTTTCTTTAGACTCTCAACAATAGTGTTGATTAGACTAATCCATTTTAATGGAATTAATTGATATTCAATCAACATAAGAGTAAGAAAAAAATGGTAGGGTAACCAAGTTACAATCAAACTTCAAGTAATGAATTCTTTCTACTGAGAAGATCTAAAAATAAGAAGGAAAAGCTAGCACTGGGCAAAGTATGATAACAAAATAGAGAAGAACCTGCATTATGAACTGCAAAAACATAAATTAATCAATGCATGAATTCCCGAGATTACATATCCATCTGTATTGCCTCATACTAACTGCAAGAACATGAAAACAACTAAAACTAAACCTGCATTGCTAATGCTAATTGCAAGAATGTATGATAACATCCAAAACTGAACATGCTTTAATAATGCTGATTGAAAATTAATTTTTTTTATTAAGGAAACAATTTTAAGGAAAAAGTGAGAAACCAAGAAACATTATTTCAACGACTTAAGACATCAAACCATGCCCCAACAGTCCAAATTCAAAAAACCAAATCAAATAACAAATAAATGCCCCTCCCCAGTAGAAGCAACATTAAGTCTAGTTTCCACCATTCTGACGTTTCATGACAAGTTGTCCCGTACAAAGACAGGTCGGTACCGATGGCCAAGGATGTCACGACCCATCCTCGGGGCCCGTGTCGTGACTACCCCAAGCCCGCCTTCCATAGGCCAGGGGCTGGCGACTAGCACCAAAGGCATAAATCCCGATAACTGGGAAGACATTGCCTTTATAAAAGCAAACAAACACCACAAAGTACAAGCGGAAGTAAAACACTAAGTACAAAAGAAAATTCTGAAAAGTAAATGAGCCAGAATACCAACCCAACTGAAAATACAGCTACAAGTGAACAAAAGTACAACAGAAAAAGATATTAGCTGGAAGAACGGAAGCAGCTCCCCGGTCTTCCTCCTCGGATCCTACCTGAAGGGTAGGTATAGATAGCACAGCTCCTGGATCATTCATCACGGATCCTACCTGAAGGGTAGGTACATATAGCCTCCACAATGCTCTCGCCCGTCAACCTCCTCCGTGTGTCGTCTCGTTGTGAACTCCACCTCCGGATAGTGACTCTTCGTGTGGTCCACCTCCGGGTACTGACTCGTCGTGTGGTCCACCTCCGGGTACCATCCAGTCCTCGAACACTCAGCCTTCGTCAGCACTGCCTGTCGTCTGCAACCAACACAACGAGGTGCGGGCATAACCCGTGCAGGGGTGAGTATAACGATACTCAGTAGGGACCCTGAGACCCTCAAGGTCTCACTAAAACCAACAAGGATAACCACAAGAAGATCTCAACAGATAACCTCTACTTAGGTATATGCCCATACATAAACCTAAGTTATCAAGTAACCCATCTCATTCATGAGGAAACACAAAGATTATGAAATCAACGGATAACCACTACCCAGGTATATGCCCATACATATACCTAAGTTATCAAGTGACCCATCTCAATCATGATGTAAACACAAATGTCATAAACTCAGCTCAAACCAGGATTTTCATTATCGAAACCGTAACTGCTAAAGAGCCCCGTCTCTGGAGTGTACAGTGGTTCTGTCACGACTCCGAGGTACTGCTCACTAACCTAAGACTTCTGAGGTACTCCTCCTGTCGAGTACCGCGGGCCAGCCACCCAAACACAGTAGTGCTTCCCGCCGGGGTATGCCACCCAAACACAGTAGTGCACACCCCCTAGGAGCCTGCTGAGGTACTCTCCGGACGAGTACCGTGGGTCTGCACTGTCACACAGGTAGTGCTCCGTCCGCCATGGGTTTGCACGCAAACAAAGTAGTGCTCCGTCCGCTGGGTCAGTCGACTCACTCCAAGTCGAGTCGGTTAAGCAGTCGTCAGGTCTCAGTCGGCTACACGGTCTCCGTACTCCACACGCTCGTCTCTAGGAGGGTCCGCTCCACGAGCTACAGGTCGATACTCCAAGTATCTCAAAGTCCCACGAAGAATTATCTCAAAGGACCGCCTCGTCATAGGGGTCTCAACGCAACAGACGACACGTCAATCGGACGCCCAGTCTGTGTGTTATTAGCCTTTTCGTCCCAGGGGCCCGGCTGGTTTCGTGAGCGAACCAACCCGGCCGTATCTCAACTGTACCCCGAAATCTCATAGGTTATACTCATAGGGACTGTTTCTCAACGTGATCACCAACGCCGCTGACGGTTCGTCAAACGAACGTTCGGTCTGAAAGATATCAGATTTTCCGTTCCAAGGGCCCGGTTGAATTTCGGGTACAATCCAACCCGGCCACTATCCAACAGCAACCAAAAATCCGGTGAAGTACGCCAAAAGTTCCGTTTCATCAAGTGGAATTCAACGAGACAGACGGCGCGTCAATCGGACGCCCGGTCTGTGAGTTATTGGATTTTTCGTTCCAGGGGCCCGGTTGGTTTCATGGGCGAACCAACCCGACCACACTCCGACGGCGTCCAAACCTCGAGCGGATTAAGACAAAAGTTCTATCTCATCAATAGGAATTCAACGAAGTCGATGCCACGTCAATCGGACGTCCGGAGCTCAAGATATGAGTGTTTCCGCTCCGAGGGCCCGGTTGGTTTCGTGTACGAACCAACTCGGCCAAACCCAACTTTTTCCGAAACCTTGAGTGCGATATACCGAAACGACCGTCTCGATCCAAGGATCGCATCGCAACTGAAGGTGCATCGATCGGAGGCCATTAGCATAAGTTATGGGCGTCCGACCGGAAAAGATTTCGGTATTAAGGGGTTCGGGCCCGGTCCGACGCGGCCCGATACCCCAGGGTCAACCCGAACCGGGTCCGGGTCCGGCACGCTTGGGCGCGGCCCGGCCTGGGCGCAGCACGCCCAGCGCGCTGGTCAGGCGCTCGGCCAAACGGACGAGCCGTTTGGAGTGGGGGGCACCTGCCCCCCCTGGTTTGTAACCACAGACCCCCTTAATGGGGGCCGCTCAGCTGGCCGGCCGGGGGTTTAATCCCCCCGACTTTCCCCATGTCCGGTCGGCCCGACCCGGACGGCCGGTTTCTGCCGTCACGGGACCGGCGACGGCGGTCCCCTCCCTGCTCCGACACCGGCGGCCCGTTTCCGGCCGCTGGTCCTGCTCCGACGCCAGTGGCCCATTTCCGGCCGCCGTTTCCCACGCTCCGCCGCGGCCCAGTACCGGCCGTGGCCTTCATTCGTCCGGTGCGGCGCGACGGCGCCGTACCCCTCCGCCGCGGCCCCACTCCGGCCGCGGTGCTTTTGCGGTTCTCCGGCGCGGCGCGACGCGCGCCGCGACTTGGTTCAATCTCACGGCGCGGCACGACGGCGCCGCGCATTCCTTGCCGCAGGATCCCGCGTGGTGTGACGACACCGCGCCATTTCCGTTCCAACCTCATTAGAAACAAACATGGATAATGGAGGAGGGTCAGCCGTGTTTGTGCGGTCCGGCCCCCCCTCGTTAATCGATAGCAATTGGTCAAATTCCACGAAGAACGTCAAGTAGTAATCACGAACAAAATAATTAAATAAACCCCTACAGTTTTCCCGCAAACAAGAATTCCCAACCCGCAACATATTCTTCTCGGATCAACGTGATGTTTAGTTGATCCGCGTTCTTTGATTTAGAAGGAAGTAACATGGGGTTCATAAATATTCACAAAACAATTCCCTACCTCGACGTTGCTTGAACGGAGGTTCGTCGAATGAGGATTCGTCGCGGAAAGAGACGTCGCGAAAGAAGACGTCGTCGGCGTCGCGGTAAGAGGCGTCGCGGAAGGAGACGTCGCGGAAGAAGACGTCGACCTCTGAGGAATCCGGCGTTCTTCGCGTTCTTCATGTTCTTCGTGTTCTTTGACGAAGAGGATGAAGAAACTCAAGTCTCCATTAGCTTTTCTCCCAAAGCTCTCAAGCAACAAGCCTCCAACCCAAAATAAAATAAGTCCCTTACTTATTTTATTAACACAACTTAAGGTTTGAAATTCAAGAGTTTGAAATTCAAACACTCACATTAAACACACTTCATTAATATCATAAGTTATAAAAACTTAAGTTATCAAATTAAAATGTGAGTTGAGGGAGTTAAGGAAAGTGAAGGGGTGGGGTTCATGTGGGCCCCACCACTCTCATAACCTTCCATGGGAAGTTGGGTAGTTACCCAACTTCCACCCAAAGCTTAAATCCATAAGAGGAAATAAAAAATTGTAGTTAAATTTTTATTCTATCTTCCACAATTGTTATCAACCTATCTCGTGAAAACGCAACTCCGGAAAAGGTGTTTCTAAGCAATTACCGGTGCTGCGGTTTCATCGGTGCCCTTAGAATTCGATTTTGAGCACCGGTTCAAAATTTAGAAAAACACACTCGTTCGTTCACTGAACGTACCCAAGCTAAACTTCGGAAATTAATTTCAGGCACACCGGGCCTCAGAATCAGGCGCCGTCAGAAACTGCGTTCTTGCAAAATTCCAAAGAAAATTAAGAAAAAAATTTCCTTGAAATTTCCGCGTCTTTACATTACTCCCACCTCAGGGCTTTACGTCCCCGTAAAGCTTCAACACAAACTAGGGTCACAAAAGCGGTATTGAGCACGCATCTGAGCCTTCCGCTCCCATGTGTTTACCTGGAGGCTCCCGTACTGCCGAAGAAAGCACACCTGAGGAATCGACCATCCTCGTAGGATCTGATCCTGTCGATCCTCGATCCCCACTGGAACCTTCGTGGAAGTAACCCCATCGCCATCTTCCTGCTCCTCATGGCCGATGATATGCGAAGGGCCGAGCACGTATCTCCTCAGTTGAGATACTTGGAAAACGTCGTGCACCTGGTGCAACTGAGGTGGATGGGTCAAGCGGTAAACCACCACGCCTACCCTGCTGAGGACCTAGAAAGGTCCGTTGAACCTCGGAGATAACTTGCCGCCTTGGCCACATCTCCGTAAACCTCGTCGAGGTGAGACCCGTATAAGGACGTGATCGTCATCCTCGAACTCGAGAGGTCTCCAATTCCTATTAGAACTGAAACTCAAAACGACTGATGCCACGAGGGTAAGGTTGACCGACTCAAGAGTGATCGGTCACACCCTCCTGTGCATGAGTTTATCCTGTGTTGCCTGGGGTTTCCTTTTCGCCGACCAAGGAAAACCCATCCCAATGTTTGCCTAATACCTTCAATTTGAGTATGAACAGTTATTGCCCATTCCATACTCAAACTAACTTCGTAAGGCCTCGACACTGACACCAAGAGATTCCAACCGAAACTCTCGCCTCGTGGGTCAGACCACACTATCGGCGTAAGTGTGATTATCGAGTCTCCTCCCAAGGTATCTCCAGACGTGAGGGTCAAGTCTACGGCTTACCTGAAACTCTAGGTCTGGGACAAGATTCGTGAAAGCAAGGAATGATTCATATCGACGTCTGTTACTACAGCAGCTAGTAGTGGACACAGACTGTCTCTTGAATCATTTTTAGAGCCATTGGGTCACACTCCTTGACCGCATGCAGCCGCACTCTTCCTCTGCCCTTCAGCTCCCTGAGCCTGGCGGGGATAACTAAGGCGGGTGGTTGTAGCATGTTAAGATGTACGCCACCTCATGCTGCTCTCCTAGCTCTGCCTCCACGTCTGCTGCTTCGCAGACTCATATCTCCTTAAAGCTTCCTCTTCTTGAAACATTTAACACGCTCGAGTCTCTAAGACTGGCGCCGGTTTCCTGTTTCTTACTGCACTGTGTAGTCTTCATCCGCTCCTGGATGATCTGCACCTTCTTTTCCCATGATCTGGAAGAGCTGCTAAAATTTCTCCTTTTCCGAAAAAAGAAACTCGGTCTCATCCCCTGGATGAACCACGCCCATTGCCTAATACAGTCAATCTTGACATGAATGATGTATTCATACCATGGATGACGTTGTAAGGCCTCGACGTAACTACCAAGAGATCCAACTGTCACTCTCGCCTCCAAGGGTCGAGTCACACTGTCGGCATCAGTGTGAGGTCACTGGGTCTCCTCTAGTAGAAGTCTCTAAAGTGAGGGTCAAGTCAACAGTTTTAACCGGGACCACTCAATATCAACCAAACAAAAGGACAGAAAAGCAAACATCACAAAGATAAGTGTCTTTTTTTTTATTATTGCAGCTCATAGTACAAAGACAAGAATACAACAGCAATATGGAACTAGAAGGACAAGGGACGTATCCACTAGTTCCGCTCCTATCCACCTGCTCCCGAAGCTCTACTGCCTTGTCCACTGCTCGGCTGTTGCTTAAGCACTCGTTGCTGCTTCTGCCTCGGTGGCTCCTCCAATGCCTGCGTATCGACAGTGCAGGGGGTCGGACAGTCACGTGCCAAGTGACCCTTCCTGCCGCATTCATAACACTTCTTTCTCCTCGTACGGCTGGCTCTGACCCCACCCCGGGTTCCCCGCACCACCGATCCTAAAACACGAGATCTCCTAACTGCTGGTCTGGTCCTCCTGGACCTCTGCATCATCTGTCTACTTCCCACAGATGACTCGGCTACTGATCGAAAAACACGCAGCAAAGGCAGCAGCTCCTGAACACGCTCGGGGTGTAGAGTTACTCGAACAAACTCCACCCTGAAGAAGGTCTCGAAGTCTTCCAATGCGAAGTTCATCCCGTCGCAAAACTGGAACAAGTGGCCCCACCACCTGCCTACTGCTGCCTGAAGAAGGCTGGTAGCAAAGATCACCATGAAGTCTGTAGGCATCCCCACTAGCCTGAAGACTCTCACCACTGCCTCCAGCCAATCCTCAGCCGCCTGTGGGTCTGTCTCTCCATGGAACCTGGGTGACCTCTGGCGCTGGAACTCGTGCAGCGCGCTCAAGTGGCGTGCATCGCGTACTTCTGGGGCTGGTGGCATCGGTGTCCCAATGTATGGTAGTACCGCTGGTGCCTCTGCTGATACCTCAACTACAAGAGGGCCCTGTATCGAATCCTCGTCGCTCGACAGGCTATCAATACGCACATCCCTCTGGGCTGAAGCTAGTGGTCCGTGAAAAGGCATTCTGAAAGAAACAACGTGACACGGTCAAATGATTATACCTGGTGATCTGACCTGGTTTGAGCTGTTTTAAGGGAAAACCTTTGAAACACACACGCAATTAGTGTTTTCGTGCACAAAGTCAGAAATCAGTTGTCAGGGTCCTGGTGTATGGATACGTCGGCCGCCCGCACCAACACTGGACTCCCTGAACTAAAGACCACACTCGGTACCCTTAACACTATTGCTTCACAGAAAGAAAATATCAGAGTTATAAGTTCTGCGGTAGAACCGCCTCCTCTGATACCAATTTGTCACGACCCATACTCGAGGCCCGTGCCGTGACTACCCCAAGCCCGCCTTCCATAGGCCAGGGGCTGGCGACTAGCACCGAAGGCGTAAATCCCGATAACTGGGAAGACATTACCTTTATAAAAGCAAACAAACACCACAGAGTACAAGCGGAAGTAAAACACTAAGTACAAAAGAAAGTGCTGAAAAGTAAATGGACCAGAACACAAACCCAACTGAAAATACAGCTACAACTGAACAAAAGTACAACAGAAAAAGACATCAGTCGGAAGAACGGAAGCGGCTTCTCGGTCGTCCTCCTCAGATCCTACCTGAAGGGTAGGTTCAGATAGCGCAGCTCCTGGATTGTTCACCACGGATCCTACCTGAAGGGTAGGTACATATATCCTCTACAACGCTCTCGCCCGTCAACCTCCTCCGCGTGTCGTCTTGTCGTGAATTCCACCTCCGGATACTGAATCATCATGTGGTCCACCTCCGGTTACTGACTCGTCATGTGGTCCACCTCCGGGTACTGTCCAGTCCTCGAACACTCGGCCTCCGTCAGCACTGCCCATCGTCTGCAACCAACACAACGAGGTGCGGGCATAGGCCATGTAGGGGTGAGTATAACGATACTCAGTAGGGACCCTGAGACCCTCAAGGTCTCACTAAAACCAACAAGGATAACCACAAGAAGATCTCAACAGATAACCTCTACTTAGGTATATGTCCATACATATACCTAAGTTATCAAGTAACCCATCTCATTCATGAGGAAACACAAAGATTATGAAATCAACGGATAACCACTACCCAGGTATATGCCCATACATATACCTAAGTTATCAAGTGACCCATCTCAATCATGAGGTAAACACAAAGGTCATAGAATCAACTCAAACCAGGATTTTCATTATCGAAGCCGTAACTGCTGAAGAGCCCCGTCTCTGGAGTGTACAGTGGTCCTGTCACGACTCCGAGGTACTGCTCACTAACCTAAGACTGCTGAGTTATTCCTCCTGTCGAGTACCGCGGACCAGCCACCCAAACACAGTAGTGCTTCCCGCTGGGGTATGCCACCCAAACACAGTAGTGCACACCCCCTAGGAGCCTGCTGAGGTACTCTCCGGACGAGTACCGCGGGTCTGCACTGTCACACAGGTAGTGCTCCGTCCGCCATGGGTCTACACCCAAACAAAGTAGTGCTCCGTCCACTGGGCTAGTCGACTCACTCCAAGTCAATTCGGTCAAGCAGTCGTCAGGTCTCAGTCGGCTACACGGTCTCCGTACTCCGCACGCTCGTCTTTGGGAGGGTCCGCTCCACGAGCTACAGGTCAATACTCCAAGTATCTCAAAGTCCCACATTGAAGTATCTCAAAGGACCGCCTCATCATAGGGGTCTCAACGCAACAGACGGCGCGTCAATCGGACGCCCAGTCTGTGTGTTATTAGCCTTTTCGTCCTAGGGGCCCGGTTGGTTTCGTGAGCGAACCAACCCGTCCGTATCTCAAATGTATCCCGAACTCTCATAGGGTATACTCATAGGGACCGTTTTTCAATGTGATCACCAACGCCGCTGACGGTTCGTCAAACGAATGTTCGGTCTAAAAGATATCAGCTTTTCCGTTCCATGAGCCCGGTTGGATTTCGGGTACAATCCAACCCGGCCACTATCCAACAGCAACCAAAACTCAGGAGAAGTATTCCAAAAGCTCCGTTTCATCAAGTGGAATTCAACGAGACAGACGGCGCGTCAATCAGACGCCCGGTCTGTGAGTTATTGGCTTTTTCGTTCTAGGGGCCTGGTTGGTTTCGTGAGCGAACCAACCCGACCACACTCCGACGGCGTCCAAACCTCGAGCAGAGTAAGCGAAAAGTTCCGTCTCATCAAGAGGAATTCAACGAAGTCGACGACACGTCAATCGAACGTCTGGAGCTCAAGATATGAGCGTTTCCGCTCCGAGGGCCCGGTTGGTTTCGTGTACGAACCAACTCGGCCGAACCCAAAGTATTCCGAAACCTTGAGTGCGATATACCGAAACGACCGTCTCGATCCAAGGATCGCATCGCAACTGACGGTGCGTTGATAAGAGGCCGGTAGCACAAGTTATGGGTGTCCGACCGGAAAAGATTTCAGTATTAAGGGGTTCGGGCCCGGTCCGACCCGGCCCGATACCCCAGGGTCAACCAGAACTGGGTCCGGTTCCGGACCGCTTGGGCGCGGCCCGACCCGACTGGCGCGGCCCGGCCCGGCCTGGGCGCGCCCAGCCCGCTGGTCAGGCGCTCGGCCAAACGGCCGAGCCGTTTGGAGTGGGGGGCGCCTGCCCCCCTGGTTTGTAACCGCGGTCCCCCTTAATGGGGGCCGCTCAGCTGGCCGGCTGGGGGTTTAAACCCCCCGGCTTTCCCCTTGTCCAGCCGGCCCGCCCCGGCCGGCCGGTTTCTGCTGCCATAGGACCGGCGACGGCCGATCCCCTCCCTGCTCCGACACCGGCGGCCAGTTTCCAGCCGCCGGTCCTGCTCTGACGCCGGCGGCCCATTTCCGGCCGCCGTTTCCCACGCTCCGCCGTGGCCCGGCACCGGCCGCATCCTTCATTCGTCCGGTGCGGCGCGACGGCGTCGCACCCCTCCGCCGCGGCCACACTCCGGCCGCAGTGCTTTTGCGGTTCTCCGGTGCGGCGCGACGGCGCCGCAACTTGGTTCAATCTCACGGCGCGGCGCGACGGCGCCGCGCATTCCTTGCCGCACGATCCCGCGCGGTGCGACGGCACCGCGCCATTTCCGTTCCAACCACATTAGAAACAAACATGGATAATGGAGGAGGGTCGGCCGTGTTTGTGCGGTCCGACCCCCCCTCGTTAATCGATAGCAATTGGTCAAATTCCACGAAGAACGTCAAGTAGTAATCACGAACAAAATAATTAAATAAACCCCTACAGTTTTCCCGCAAACAAGAATTCCCAACCCGCAACATATTCTTCACGGATCAACTTGATGTTTAGTTGATCCGTGTTCTTTGATTTAGAAGGAAGTAACATGGGGTTCATAAATATTCACAAAACAACTCCTTACCTCGACGTTGCTTGAACGGAGGTTCGTCGAACGAGGATTCGTCGCGGAAAGAGACGTCGCGAAAGAAGACGTCGTCGGCGTCGCGGTAAGAGGCGTCGCGGAAGGAGACGTCGTGGAAGAAGACGTCGACCTCCGAGGAATCTGGCGTTCTTCGCGTTCTTCACGTTTTTCGTGTTCTTCGACGAAGAGGATGAAGAAACTCAAGTCTCCCTTAGCTTTTCTCCCAAAGCTCTCAAGCAACAAGCCTCCAACCCAAAATAAAATAAGTCTCTTACTTATTTTATTAACACAACTTATGGTTTGAAATTCAAGAGTTTGAAATTTAAACACTCACATTAAACACACTTCATTAATATCATAAGTTATCAAAACTTAAGCTATCAAATTAAAATGTGAGTTGAGGGAGTTAAGGAAAGTGAAGGGGTGGGGTTTGTGTGGGCCCCACCACTCTCATAACCTTCCATGGAAAGTTGGTTAGTTACCCAACTTCCACCCAAAGCTTAAATCCACAAGAGGAAATAAAAAATTGTAGTTAAATTTTTATTCTATCTTCCACAATTTTTATCAACCACTCTCGTGAAAACGCAACTCCGGAAAAAGTGTTTCTAAAAAATTACCGTCACTGCGGTTTCATCGGTGCGCTCAGAATTCGATTCCGAGCATCGGTTCAAAAGTCAGAAGAACCCGCTCGTTCGTTCACTGAACGTACCTGAGCTAAACTTCAGAAATTAATTCCGGCAACACCGGGCCTCAGAATCAGGCGCCGTCAGAAACTGCGTTCTTGCAAAATTTCAAAGAAAATTAAGAAAAAAATTTCCTTGAAATTTCCGGGTCTTTACAAAGGACATACCCTCTTAAAAATCCAAAACTGAATCGCATAAGTCTGGTGAAAAATTGCAACTCTAAACCTGATCTAGAGCAGTCTCTAAGAAAAATATGGAATCAAGTACCCTTGAACAGCAAGCCACAGGCAAACAACATTCCCAGTGAGGAGGAGAAACACCTAGAAAAGTCACGAATTCCATCACCACTTCACCGCAATCAACACCAAAGGAGAAAAATCAGACCTGCGAGGAAAAACCAGCCCAGCCGAAGCCATCACCCGCCAACACCAATTCCACAACACTAGACCAGCTTTAATGCCTCAGCGATTATTACAACAGGCTAAAAGAAAATCCAAAACCAATACCAATTTGTATTCAAAATCCATAATCCATCACGAACAATTCAAAACCAACAATTAGACCAATCCTCCTTTTGTTCCTCCACTGGATCAGCATCCCGTTCACCGGACGAAGCTAGAAGAAACCCTGACGCCTCTGTGATAATCCTCTGATGTCCCAGCCATGGAATCCTGAAGAGGAAAATGCGCAAACAAGGGAAAAAGGAACTAGCAATGAGGTGCTGGGTACCTCAGCGAAGGCGACACCACAAAACCCTTAGATCTTCAAACAACAAGACATCAAAATCTCACCTTGATCTGTGAAGACCGCCGAACGCCAAAGAAGATCCTGTCGCCGCCATCTAACTGCTCATGGAGACCAAATCATACCACCCCACGCACTCCCAACCAATAAAGGACACGAGACAAAAACCCTCATCGTAGCTGGATCTCGACGGCTGAGCCTTCACCGTGATGCCAAAGAAATTCGGCCAGCAGACAGAGAGAATCGTCAGGATGACCAAGCCCACTAGGTTGACGACGCCGCCACTGAAAGGAGGAACCGCTCATCATGACAATGCTAGGAAGGAGAACCAAGAAGGAGGAGGTCTAGCTGACCCGAGGCAGAGGAAGGTAGGTGGAGACGAAGGAAAACCTAGCAAATCGGCGCCCCTTACAGGTTCATCCTGCGTTACTAATGCCAACTACAAGAAAGTGTGATAACAAAAAAAACTGAACCTGCATTACTAATGCAAATTGTATTACCAAAACTGAACCAACATTAAATTATCATTACTAATGCTATCACTAACCAAAGTATGACTACAAAATAGAGAAGAACCCTCGTTACTAACTGCAAGAACATCAATTAATCTGAGCATGAAAGTATGAGATTACATACAAATCTGCACTGCCTCATGCTCATTTCAAGAACATGAAATCAACCAAAATTGAACCTATTTGCAAGACAAAAACAACCAAAATTGAATCTTTATTACTAACTGTGAGAACATGAAAACCCAGATTACATACCAAGATACACTACCTCATGCTCTTGATTAATCCGAGCCAAAATACTTTGTTAATTACCCACCTCAATGAATTGAAAAAAATTATGCATAATCAAAGATGCGGGGGGGGGGGGGGGGGGGAGCAGGGATAAGTGAGGATTGGGGAAGGATTATAAGTAATGATGGAGATTCAAGGGCCTGGGTGCGGGGGATAATGATGGAAATGATGATGAATCAGGTGAGTGGGGACATGAAGCAGATCACCAATGTGGGGATGGGTGATGAGGAGATGCAAGCGAGGGATGCACAAATGATGGAAACAGATGAACTTGATGTGAATATAGGGTGATCAAGATGAACCGAATGGGTGGTTGATGAAACAATAATAAATGAGTGGCAATGAACGAGGTAGAAGAATTGATATAGATGAACGAGTAGAACTTAGGGTTTTGAGGATCCCATGGAGGGCGCAAGAATGGATAAAGGGGCGCATGGTTTTTAAGATAAATGGACTACATGTATATAAAATTAATAATAATTTAAAAAAAACATGATGTTTAACAAATTCATATATAATAAATTTATATATTTTTTATATAAAGAAATATATTATATACATATAACAAATGTGTTTTCCCTCTTTTCAATAAATATTATTAAATTGTAAATATTTTAATTAATCGTATATTTATATTTTCCAAATGATACGTTTGTAATAACTAATTAATATATATATATATTCAGTTTTTTGTAAAATGTTTGTATTATTGAATAATTTATTGCAACAGATTTTTATAATGGTAAAAGATTTGTTGGTGGTAATAATTAATAATAACAAATTCAATTATTGGTAACTCAATTGTTGGTATTGTTATGATAAAGTGACGAATTTAAATGTTAGTAAAAGATGTATTGGTACTGAACTGCTAATACAAACAGATATATTTTTCGGTAAAAAAATTTGTTGGTCCCTATACTTAATATCAACAAACTTAAATATATGTTGGAATTCATCATTTTTACCAATAAATATATTATCCGTCAATAATTTTTTATTGGTACAAGTCACTTTTTTTGTAGTGTTAACATCTTCTTTCTCATCAAGGGAATACTATTGAAAATATAAACAAGATATTTAATTATGAATTACATATCAAAATTTGAAATATCAATAAAAAGGATTACAATTTTTTCTTATGCATGTTCATTTACAACACTTCCATCCCTTTTCCTCATACTTGAGCAAAATAATTTTACTCGAGATACACAACTTTCGATGCCCAATACCTCTTGCTGCACATGACATTGATTACTATAATAGTACATTATTGAATAATATGAAATTGATAAACCTAGAATGAATTAAAAAAAATTATATTGAAGAAAACCATAAAATGAAAAAGCATCTAAATATACATTTAACTAGAAGTTCAATTACAGGGAATAACATAATCACTACATACTGATTAGCATACAAAACATGGGTATGATATGGATTTCTCTTGTATGTTCATTTCGGTCCAATTCTATCTGTGTTACGTTATTTGGTTATTCAGTCACTTGTTAATTTTGGTCATTTGGTCATTAAGTTCATTTTTTGGTTAGGTTGTTTGGTAATTTAGTCATTTGGCCATTTGGTCAATCGGTTAGAGCATTTTTCATATTTTTTGGTTTGGTCATTTGATTAATTTTGGGTGAGGGTGTTTCTTTCATTAATGAGTTACGTCATTTGGTTCATTTTTGGGTTAGATATTTTAGAATATTTGATCATTCGGTCATTTGGTTAGATCATTTGGTTCATTTTAATTTAGATCATTTTGATTGATTTGAATTAGGCCATTTTCTTAATTTTTAGGTGAAATCGTTTTTTAGTTATATAATTTGGATTATTCTGGGAAGTATAATTTTTTTCACTTTGGTTTAAGTCGTTTTGGGTTTCGTCATTTGGTTCATCTTTAGGTTATGTCATATTTGAGTTAGGTCATTTGGTTTGTTTTTGGTTATGTCATTTGGTTCATTTTAGGGTTATGTTTTTCTTGTTAGTTCATTTGGTCATTTTTTTTAGAATAATTGGTTTACTTGGGTTTAGGTTATTTGGTTTATTTTGGGTTATGTCATTTTGTTCATTTTGGGTTAGGTTTTTTTAGGTTAGGTTTTTTTAGGTTAGGTTATTTTTTTCATTTTTAGGTTATCACTTTTTTATGTTAAATCATTTGGTTTATTTTGGGTTAAGTCATTTGGTTTATTTTTGGGTTATGTGTTTTTTGGGTTACGTCATTTGGTTTATTTTGATCTTTTGGTTATTAGTTTGTTTTGGATTAGGTTATTTTACCAATCATTCATTTTTTTGGTTACACTATCACAAAATGGGGTAAGTGAAGCACCCTGTTTTATCAGCGCTAAGCAGAAAGTGCTGATAAAGGGGGACCTTTATCAACGCTAGCTAAAAGCGCTGATAAATGTATCCTTTATCAGCGCTTTTCTTAGCGCTGATAAAGGATACATTTATCGAAGCTAAATATAACGCTGATAAAAGTTTTTAATAATAATTTATATAAAATTATTATATTTATATTAAAAAATATTGTTTATTTGTATACATTAACTAAAAAACACATGTTTATAATTAATTTTTTTTAATAATTCAAATATATATATATATATATATAATGTTTTAAAAAAAGTAAGATTATAATTATATATATATATATATATTTAAATAATTATAAGATTATAATAAATTTCATTGAATAATAAATATATTTATTAGATTTATTAGATTTATTAGATTTATTAAATTTATTATATTTATTGGATTTATTGGATTTATTATAGATTTATTAGATTTATATTTATTAGATTTATTAGATCAATTAATTAGATTTATTAGATTATTATATTTATTAAATTCATTATATTTGTTATATTTAATATATTTATTTTATTTATAATTAATATATATAAATACCTTTTTAAATATATATTTATATTAATTATTAAATATATATGTGTTTATAATGAATTTGATCAATAAATATATTGATCATGTGTGCATATGTTATGTATCAAAATGTTCATTTATACATTATACACCCTTTCTTATTATTCATGTTGTCCATTAATGACTCATTTTTTATTATGTATATTTACTAGGTATATGATTAATTCATGTTACCCATATATACTATTATGTTCTAAAAAATACTTATAAAATTACATTAAATATATTTAAATAATAAATATACTTATTAAATTTATAATTATTAAATTTTAATTATATATAAATACTTTATAAATATATTTATTTATAGTTATAATTATAACCATAAATAACTATATATATTTAAATAATTATAAAATTACAATAAATATATTTATTATACTACTTATAAAGTTATAATATAATTAAATAAATATATTTATAAATATATACAAATATTTATAAATAAATACAAAAATTTATAAATATAATTCCTAAATGAATATTGATATATTTAAATAATTAAAAAATTATAATAAATATATTAATTATATATATTTATATACAAATATTTATTAATAAATAAAAATAGTTATAAATATAATTCTAAATAAATGTAGATATATTTAAATAATTAAAAAATTATAATAAATATATATATTTAAATAATTATTAATTTATAAAAAAATATATTTATCATTTTCATATATAATGTTATATATAATTAAATAAATATATTTATAAATATATAAAAATATTGATAAATAAATACAAATATTTATATTTATAATTATAAATAAATACAAATGTATTTAAATAATTATAAAATTATAATAAATATATTAAATATATATATTAATAAAATTATAAAAATTAGAAATATTAATTTGTTATAATTTTATAATTTTTTAAATAAATAAATAAACATTCATATAATTATAAATAAATATATATTCATATAAATAATTATAAAATTAGAAGAAATTTAGTTGTATATGTCTATAATCTTATAAATATATATAATTAATATATTTATTATATATATATATTCTAAGATTATAAACAGAATAAGTATATTTCTTATAATTTTATAATTATTTAAATTATAATTTTATAAATATAAATATTTATTTATTTATAGTTATAATTATAAATAAATAAATATATATATTTATCATATATTTAATTTTATAAATATATATATATATATATATTAATATAAATAAATTATTAACATAATATCTTTATCAGTGCTTTTTTTAGCATTGATAAAGGTATGTTTTATCAACGCTTTCTATTTTAGTGTTGATAAAATATACCTTTATCAGTGCTTTTTAGCTAGTGTTGATAAAAGATTCACCGAATTTTATAAAAAAACTCTAACAACCTCCTTCATTCTCACACCCCTCAAGCTCTCATAGAAGCTGAGTCCTGCACTGTCAACCTCTGCTCTGCCCCGACCCCAGCTCCACCACCGCTGACCCCTCCTCTGCCATCGCCTCTTTTGCCGCCATGAACTCCTCCACCGTGAACCCTCATCTGCAGCTCCTCCACCACAAACCCCCGTTTGTCTCTCCTCCGTCGCTCCTTTGTTGCGAACCCACCTCCGCCTTGAACCTTCATCTGCCACTCCTCTGTCGCGAACCCCACCTCCACTACAAAGCCCTCCGCTTCCACTGCCGCTGCTACCTACCCCGACTCTGCCATCACTGGACCCTACTGTTGCCACTAGAAGGGTATGCTATCACTTTATTAAAAAAAATCATTATAATTTTATCACACTTACTAGAAAACATTTGGGTTAGTGTTTTCTATAGGCTATTTCCCTTTTATGGGATGTGTATTGATTGCTATTATTTGATGCTTGTATGGTGTTATTGGTGGATATTTCTTTAGAGGGTGTTAGAGGTGAGATGAGGCTTATTGCTTATGTTTTATTATCAATTTATAAATTGATCATGTTGAAAAAAAATTAGCTCCACTTTTACTATGCTATAGGAACTCAAGGTAACTATGTTAATGATATTTTTTGTGTCATAGTGACTGAACATGATTCCCTTATTGATTTTCCCATACAGTTAGTGATGTAGTTCTCATGTTTCTTCACCTATAGCGTTAGGGATATGATAGCCTTATCTCTTTTCTGATGATGTTGGTATAGATGGGAACCCTTGAGTTGTTGATTCTACTGGTATATGTCTAATATTTTCACATCCTAAGATCCAGTGAGATTCCAATGATGATTTTTTATTTGATCATATTAGCTTTGAGATCCCCACAACACACATTTTTTTCATCACTTTTTACATTTCATGAACATGTTACAACAATTTAATTTTTTATTCTATTATTAATTATAGTGCCACCAATTCTCCAATAATCACAAGAGAATCACTATCAAAACTTGTTGGATAAAACATCCACTTCTTTTTCTTAGATGTTAAGAGTGGTGATAACCCTAAATCCAACTGACCTGGCTTATGTGGGATGAAAAACACTAGATATAAAATTATCCACTATTTGTCATCAATTGGAATTTAAGAATATTTTGGAAGTTATCCTTTTAAAATGAACCTTCCAATTCCATCAATTTCATGCCAAATCCCTTTATTTCTATAATAGTAGTTTTGGAACTTGGATATGTGTATACCTAGTGGGTGGGGGCATGAATTTTTTTTAGGATTCCCTTTGAATGTTTTCAATAAGATGAGTACCATGTCTCTTTCCTTTTTGAGTTTCAGTTCATGCAAGCTGGACTGATGAAACTGATGTTTACAATCAAAAAACTTAGACCAAAATGAGGTTGGTGTTTAATGTCATACAAATTTTATAAAAAATATGTGGTGATATAGATAATAACGTAGTTTATGTAAACATGTCACGATTGGAAAACCCAATACTAGTGTAGAAATCATTTAAGATAGGTTCACATAGTTTATGGTTATATTTATTGTTCTAGAAAAGGTGAGGTAGTTTATTTAATGGTAAGTGCAAGGTGATAACCCAACATGAATGAGTAGTGGACTATATTAATATAAAAAATCTCAAGAAGGGGTGCGTGAAGTTTATAGACATAGTTCACAAACCAATGATGAAGGGTATGATGTTACTACCAAAATGGGCCTCAAGATCTAGGAGCGCTCTAACACCTTCGAACAAGGAATGAGAATAATGTAAATCATAACTCAAGTTATTTGAATTGAAATATAGTTTTAATTAAATATATTTTATCCATGTTTAGTGTCTAATATTTAAAGTCCAGATATGGATGAGGTTACTATATTATGTGGAAGGGGGTATGAATCTTATGAAGTTATTGAATGGTTCTAATATTGGTGGTTGGGATGTCATGACATATCCAATGGACCTCTCTAAGAAGTTTAAAGGTCATCTAAGAAGAACCATATGCCATGTAGTTCAAATTTAGTTGAAATGGAATTTTATTGAGTGAAATTTAAGATTATATGATGAATAAATTTATGGAAAAGGATTTTCATAGATCTAGATCATACATAATATGACATTATCTTGTCTTAGTACTGAGTTAGTGGAGAAAACCCTACATGAGTTGATGAAGTCTCATACACCAAGTTTAAGTTGGAGTATAATTAGGGTGAAACTGACGACTGAGTATAAAATAAGAAATCTAGATGTTTTTAGTGGAGAAAACCCTACAAAAGTTGATGACTGAGTATAAAATAATAAATCTAGAGGTTACCGATATGAGTTCAGTTAAGAATTTTAGAATGACTAGTCATTGTAATGTCATTTATAAAGTCTTTTTGAAGATTTTAGAAAATAGACTATGGAAAATCATACCATCTATTAGTTTGGTACCATAGTTATTTTCCTATTTTGAATTGAGACAAGATGTACTTAAAAGGATCAAAAAATCAACATAGTTTCTTCTAGTGATGAGTGGCATAGGGAAATTCTTTGTGTGAAATGAATGACACTTGAGAAATTTTTGATTATGTAATGGGTTCATGCTTATAGATTTTCTTAGGTGTATTTATAAAGGAAGGAACCAATAATACTTCATGTGAGAGACATATACATTTTTCTTGGGGTGTACAACCAATTGATTTGGTGTGAGCCAAGGATCATTGGGATAATGCAGTGTTTGTAGTAAACTTTAACATAAGTGTTTTATAGTTGCGAGTGTGGTCACTGACTGTGGAATGTATTTTTTGGGACTCTGGTGTTGTGGTGAAGGATAATTGATATAATTTGACAATGGAAGCTTGGATAAGGGATATCCAATGGAGGAATAACAATATCAAATTCTTTTAGAAATTATTATTATTACACCTAACTTTGGAATAATGAGATGGAATTATACAACACTGATTGATTTGGGATGAATCGAGGTGTTTTTTTATCTATCTTTTATAAAGTGTCTCTATTGGGATCTATGTATTTGTGAAAATGCCTAAGTGGCTCTTTTAAAATGATTCAAGTGTTTTGAAATGTTTCTTAGATGGATGTCTCTCATTTTAAATGATTAAGATTGTTGGGTCATGAAGTTTTCTTAAAGGCTTTAAAAAAATAATTGTGATTTTATGAAAGAGTGTTTGGAACATATTGATTTATTTTAAAAAGGGTGTGTTATTTTAAAGAGGAATTTTTGTAAATGGTTGGTTTCTTTAATGGGATTTCAAGTTTGATTTTTTAAATAGTTTTCAAAGGAAATTTGAATTGTAGTTTTTTATAATCTTTTAAGTTTATATTTTTATAGAATTAGGAAAACTATTACATTATAAAAATATTTTGTGTATTTATTTTTTTAAATACTAATATCACTGAATCAAATAGGATGGATATGAATAAATAATGGATGGATGCCAATCATTTGATAAGAGAGTATGAATATGGAGTGAAAGAGTTCATCAAGTTTGCAAAAGATCATGCATATGACCCTTATCAAATCCTTTGTTTGTGTTTACACTATTGTTATTCGAGACAAGTTAGTCTAGAGGAGTTGGAAGAACACTTCATCTATCATGGAAAAGATCGAAGTTATAAATATTGGAATAAAGACGAGGAAAAGCGAATATAGCTAGTAGATGAGATAACAGTGTGTTTTATGGATCATCTAAAATGATTGCAAGTGTGCACAATGAAGAAGACCGTATCGAGGACACGATTACAAATGTAAATGATGATAAAGATCGTATTGAGGAAATGACAAGGACAGTTGAAGATAAACTTTGTGATTACCCAAAATTGTTTGAGTAATTAAAGAGTTGTGAAAAGACACCTTTGTATGGTGGTTGTACTAAATATACAGCATTGTCAGTAGTACTGAAGCTGTATAATTTGAAAGCAAGAAATGTATGGAGTGACATCAGTTTTGTAGAATTACTTGCTCTCTTGAATGAAATGCTCCCAGAAGATAATGAGCTCCCAATCTGAACATACGATGCCAAACAAATGCTACGTTTGATGGGTATGATCTATAAACGAATACATGCATGCCTGAATGACTATATACTATTTTGCAAGGACCACAGATCACTTATAGAATTCCTAAAGTGTGGAGCTTCTCGATATAAGAAAGATGAATCCAGTCCTATGAAAATTGTATGGTACTTTCTAATCATTCTAAGGTTTAGGCGCCTACATGGAAGTGAGGAGACCGTAGAGCAATTGACGTGGCATGCAGACAGAAGAAATAAATATGGGAAACTATGTCACCTGGTAGACTCTCCTCAGTGGAAGAGAATCGATCATGAGTATACTGATTTTGGAAACAAGTTGAGAAACCTTCATCTTGCATTATCGACAGATAGAGTGAATCCTTTTGTTTTTCAAAGCAGAACTCACAGTACATGGCCGATTATGTTGGTAAATTATAACTTTCCACTGTGGTTATGCATGAAACAAAAACACATCATGCTATCTATGCTTATACTAGGACCGAAACAACCGGGTAATAATATTGATGTTTACTTGGATCCATTAATCAAGGATTTGAAATTATTGTAGGATTCAGGTGTTACGTTGTATGATGCTTATAGAAATGAAGATTTCACATTGAGAAACATGTTTTATGGGGAGATAAATGACTTTACTGCTTATAGGAATTTGTCAAGATATAGCATTAAAGGAAGTCATGGGTTTCCTATCTACAAACAAGGAACATAGTCAATTAGGTTGAAACTTTCATAAAAAACTGTGTTTCTAGGGCAGTATAGATTTCTACCCCGAAGACATAAGTATCGATCTTGGATGGCATTATTCGATGGAAGTTCAGAAGAACATACATCACCATCTACACTAACTAGTGATCAATTGTAAGAGAAAGTAAAATACGTGGACACTGATTTTGGTAAACCGTTTTCGAAAAACCTTACGAAAACCACTTGGAAGAATACTGGAATTGTCTATACATCAGACACTTTCTTGATGTTATGCATGTTGAAAAAATGTATGTGATAGTGTCATCGGCACGTTGCTAAATGCACACGAAAAAACAAAGGATGAAATTAATGCTAGGTTGGACATGGTTGACATGGGAATATAAGAAGAGTTGGCGCCAGTGAAGGGTGGAAAATGAACTTTTCTTCCTCCAGCTGCTTACACTATTTCCTATCAGGAGAGATATCAATTTTGCAACTTTTTGAATGACATAAAGGTTCCTTAGGGGTATTCATCGAATATCAAGAACATCGTGTCAATGACCAATTTAAATTTAAAGGGTATGAAATCACATGACTACCACATTTTGATACAAGATCTAATTCCTATAGATTTACATTGCATTTTTCCTAAGAATGTCCGTTATACGTTAACGATGCTCCGTTCCTTCTTCGAGGCTATATGTAGAAAAGTTATAGACTCGAAGAAATTACCGAGTATGGAAAGAGAAATTTCCATCATATTATGTGAATTAGAAATGTTCATCTCACTGAAATTCTTTGGTATGATGGTTCATTTGGTGAGATAGATTCGACTATATGGTCATGTACACTATAGATAGATTTACCACATATGTTGAAACCCACAAAGAAATTCTTAGGCATTTGAATCCACCAAGGGATGAAAAATTGATATCAAATACACATAATCGATAGTTTATAGGATGGTTTTGGGAGCATATATTTAAGGAGTCATATGAAAATCTGAACTCAATTTTATAACGAATTTGATGGCTAACTGGAGGACCAAGTGTGTATATATTATCTTATAATTCTTATGTAATTAACAGTTATACATTCTATACTAATTAACATTATGAAGATAGTACCATGCATAATAGTGGATTTACACTTGTGGATGAAGAGATGCATGTTTCTGGTGCTAAGGAAAGAAATCCAATTTATGCGAATATGTCATACTTTGTCATCATCAAACAAATATGGGAGTTGGATTATATGAACTTCCAAGTGCTGATTTTTCAATGAAAGTGGGTTGAAAACAAGAGTGCTGTTAAAATAGATGAGTTAGGATTCGTGAAAGTTGATTTCAGTAAGGAATGGTACAAAGAAGAACAATTTATAGTGGCATCACGGGCAGTATAAGTATTTTATGTTTCATATCCTGCAAACCAAAACTGGTCAATTGTTCTGTTATCCACCAAAACCACTGAAGGGTCACATGAAAATTCAACGGAGGATGAACCTTCCATTGGGAGATTTCAATCATTTTGCAGTGGTCCTAATGTAGACATCATTTTGTATGTTAGAGGGGACTATAATGAATGGATTTGGATAGTTGATAGAGGGGTCAAATCCCTTCATCCTTTAAAAATAAAAGTTCAATAATCAAGTTATATATTTTTGTAATATACATCGTGTTACCTTATGTTATTATCTATTCACTACTGCATTTATGTAATTTAAATTAAATGTTAAACCACTTCTGTAGATAATGAATTCTGTATATGATGATGCTCCCAATCCCAAGGCATAATAGGTCTCTCAACTTGCTAGTGATCATAGTGCATATGACCAACTTGTTTCCCAACCTGTTGTTGCTGATTCTCTCAGGGCAGAGGTACAACCACCATCTACACATGTTGATTATAGAACTCCAGAGGAATATATTGATGATGTTGAACCCAATGAAATGGTAGGCAACGAAACACTTACAGCACAGAAAAAACAGGAGCACCATAGTTTGATGGTGTTAGGAAAAATACTTAAGGAAAAAGTGAAAGGTATCAAATACAAGGTTGGATGGAATAAGCAGGGCAAACATGTTAACCCCATAAATCCATGTTTAGTAGTTACATTGGAATCGTCACTCAGCAATGCGTGCCAATTGATGTATAGTCGTGGCACCATGTTGTCACCAAGCTTAATACACTGATGTGGGGAGATATTATGACAACATTATGATATCATTTATTTAATTTACTAAAAAATAAAATAATGAAACATTCACTTACTCTTCATAATTCCTTGTAGAGTGCATTTATAGGGGATGACTCGCACAAGGACTATGTATTAAGGGTTTCTGGAAGGATTCAAAAAGGATTTCGCACAATTTTAATGAAATGTTATCTTAAAGATGCTGAAGGGAAAATAAATCTGCACCCACCTCCTATTTATGCACACCTGATAACCCAAGGAACGTGGAATGCGTTTAGTAGTCGTCGTGTGGAGTAGTCTTTTTAGGTACATTGTGTTTTTTAATAAGTTGTTTGGAAATATGAGTATTCATCACTTTGATTGAAAAATTTTTATTTATGAAATAACAACTGAGTTCTAAAAATAAGGAATGAGTAGCAAAACCAGCGTACCCCTACCGTAAAGCAAGAATGGGGTACGCTTCAATTGAAAAAAAATTGGTATATATTTTAAATATACCATAATACTTTTATGTGACATAAAATAACACCATAACTATGTTCATCTGTTTATATACAGATTGATGAATCCAAATCCAATTTCACTTCCATCCCATGCCATGTGCCATGGAAGGAGGCACATGCAAATAAAGATGAGATGTTAATGGTTGCCCGAATGGCCCAAAGTCCTTCATTTTTATTGATTTTTTGATAACCCCCCTTTCAAGGGATGATGGGGAACCCTTGCAAGGCCCTTAGGATCAGATATTACATGGCCCATAGGCTTAGGAGATTACATGACCGAAGGTCTTAGGGAATTCAACCAGACCATCTACAAGGAACTACCCATCCCTATTGTTGGTCGGAGTGGACACTCAAGAGGGGGGTGAATTGAGTTCCAATTAAAATTTCTGCTAAAAACAATTTCTATTAAAATCCCCCAAATTTCAAAAATAGATTAAACTGTAGTGAATTTATACAGATTATAAAGGTTCAATTAGTTTCTCAAAGATTGATTAGTTCTCAGTTAACTTAATCTGATGATTAAATTAACTTTTGAAACTAACTTACTGATTTATAATAAATATAAACACTTGCGAGTTTAACTATCAAAGTAGCTTTGAAGACAAATTATATTTCAAAGTAATAGCAGTGGAATATGAAATAGATATGTATTGTATGGATATAAACTTTAACTAAAAACACAGAGGAGTTAACCAAGAGGTTCAGTCTCAAGCCGAGACTTAGTCCTCTCAAAAGCTTATATAAGGATGATCCACACCCTGAATCCGGGTTCAATAGTTTACAACTGTCCAGGTCCAAGACCTCTACCACTATTATCCGTGGGAAACAAAACAACAGCAACCAGCTGTCCAGGTCACACACGACCTCTACCACTATCCACAGTGGGAAAAAGAATGAAAAGATAGTGAGTGAGGATTTACAAATCCTCCAGTTAAGGTTCAGGAGACAGTGTGTGTGTAAAATACAACAGATAACACACACTGCTCGTAATGTAAAAAGTAAATCATAGAGATAAAGATTTAGATATTAGAAATGGCTCTAGTGATCTTTGTGCAGCTCTTGACTCCTTTTGTTGATTAGAATTCCTTCTGAGTCTTCTTCTGGTTTTTGTCTGGAAAACAGAGTACCATCTGCTTCCTTGACTTCGAGGTTCAGCTTGCTTATCGGCTCAAAGAATGATGAGTTTTTGTGTGGTTCTTCTTTAGCATAGATTTCTCAATGTATGCTCTATGTTCTGGAGGCTGATAGTAGTAGTCTCGTGAGTGCAAGTTCTCCAGTTGATCTTGGCACGTTTTGAGCTTGATCGCAAGTGTGTTCTGTGTGCTTGATCTCTTTGAGTTTTCTTTCACGCACCCTTTTGATACATACACGATGTCCTCTTTATACCCTTTTTGTTTTTCTGACAAGAAGGAATGATTATACTTTTTGATCGTACTTGGTACGGTTTCCTGAAATGGAAACATAAATCATTTAATAACATTAAATGCATCAAAAGTAACAAATGTAACCGTTAGTATAATAAACAAATAGTGTCAAGGATATAGGATTTGACTCCACAGTTCATTATAGGTAGTCGTTTGTTTGTAGACGTGTACGGTTGACTCGGTGTAGGGATCTTCCATTGGTAGCTCTTCAAACTCTTATCGGTGGCTCTTATCGGTAGCTCTTATCTGTAGCTCCCTGTGTGCATCGGTAGCTCTGTGTGCATCGGTAGCTCTGTGTGCATCGGTAGCTCTGTGTGTGCATCGGTAGCTCTGTGTGCATCGGTAGCTCTGTGTGCATCGGTAGCTCTGTGTGCATCGGTAGCTCTGTGTGCATCGGTAGCTCTGTATGCATCGGTATCTCTGTGTGCATCGGTAGCTCTGTGTGCATCGGTAGCTCTGGCTATCGGTAGCTCTGGCTATCGGTAGCTCTGGCTATCGGTAGCTCTGGCTATCGGTAGCTCTGACTCTTATGCAAACCACATCTAATTGACTTAGAATTGTTTCAAAGCAAAAAAGGGATAATCGAGATTAACATAAATCAGAGATTATTTAAACATTATTATTAACTTGATCACTGATTTGAAAGAATTAAAATGTAGATCATCAGTAATTGAGAGTAGCATAATATATGAACACATAATTGGGATTATCAAAACAGGTGAGGTCAACAATCTCCCCCTTTTTGATAATCACAACTTATGATATGACCAAAAATAGTGAGAATATAGTATAAGAGAATATAACGTTTATATTCTAATTTCTCAAAGAAAGCAATCAGAGGAAATAGAGGAAATAGTAATAGAATGAAATAAATCAAAAATTATCATAGTTAGTATTAAATACTATAGTATCAGAGATAAGCTTTGAAAGAATTGGTACCAAAGAAGAAAATGTAAGAATAGTAGCAAAGGCTCAAAATTTCTCCCCTTTGATATTGCCCCCCCCCCCCCTCTCTTTATATTTTCTCCCCCTTTATAATTTTCTCCCCCTTTGTGATAATCAAAAAGTGGGAAAGCAGACAGAGAGAACTGAGAAACAGAGATAGTGTAAAGAAAAGCATTTGTATTAGACCAGACAAAACTTACATAAATAGAATAGAAGAGAAAAAAAAGGAAAAAAGACAATTCCTATCAAAGAGCCTGGCCACTTCAGCAATCTGGATGTTCAACATGAGATTTTCCCTTTGGATCAGAAGAGGAGGCAGGTGGTGAGGATGTGAGTGAGGGCTTTGGAATCCCAGAAATGATCACAGGAGGCTGAGCCACTGATACAGTGCCTGGCCTGTATTGGGAAGTTTGTTGAGTGATCATAGGTGTGAGGCTTCAGATGGACTGAGCAGGAGTCATCTGGACTGGAGACTCAGTAGAGGCAGAGGCAGGCAAGGCAGGAGGGACAATAACTGGTCTGGCATCAACATGCAAAAAGGGCAGCAACAGATTTCTGAAATCCATGATGATACCTCCTCCTCTTTACATAGCAGATATAAAATCATCTTTGTTCTCCATAAACTTTTCTAAGGCAGGAGTCAGCTCTCTTAGCTTGCTCACTTGTTCTCAGAAGGCTTGAGTTACAGGGGGTAATTTCATTTTTTCCAACATCAGCTTGAAATGATGGGTGAGTTGTTGCTTGGTAAAAATCCTTTGGAAATAATAATCCACCTTGTTCTTGATTTCCTCCTGAGAGGCAGAGGCCTCTTTCATAGTGTCATGGACGATTTTCATTATTTCCCTTACTGAATCTCTTGTAGAGAGCACTACCCGGCTTAGATCTGATGAGTCCACAGAGCCACTGGTTGAAATAGAACCAAGCTCCTCCTTCATCATAGCTCATAATTGATTCAAATCAAATGCAGGTTTTGAAGCTAGAGGACCAACTGAGAAGGATACAGTTTCTTTGAAACTTTTGGTCAAACCACTAATCAGAGTTTGCAGTTGAGAGTCCTGATTTTTAACATGATCTTTTATAGAAGATTTGAAATCTTCAAATACTGAAACCATTTGGCTTACAACACTTTTCACATAGGATAAATCCTTATCAGCTTGAGGCTTTGAGCTCATGTAAGAATCTAAAGTAGTAACAGACTTCTTTAAGGCTTCAAGATCTTCTTCTATTCTAGAAGATTGGGTCTGGCACTCTTTGACTGCTTCCATTAGCTCACCCATAAAAGTTGACAGATTGAAACCAAGAGAAAGCTCAAAAGATTGTTCTAATAACTTCATTTCTTCATGAAAACAGTGCTTCATCTCAGTAACTGAGGCAGTGAAGGATTATTTCAGCTCATGCTTCAGGGATTCAAGATCAGACTTTGTAACAAAATCAGTAGGAGCAACTGTAGTAGATACTCTTACAGAAGCTAAGCTGACTACTGAATCATTCATGACTGATTGAATTGAGGAAACTAAAAAATATTCCATTGTCTTTACTTCTACAAAACTGACTTTGAGATTTTCTTTCAGCACATCTAAATCATGTACTCAGACCACATCATCAAGTAATAACTCAGAATTGATGTCATAGCTGATCTTTGGTCTATTCAAGGATACTTCATTATCCGAATCAGGATAATCCAAACCACAGACTATAAAACCTGGGTATTCTACCCAGTCTTCAATCTCAATAGCCACTGTAACATTTCCAAGATTGGAATGATGCTCCCCCTCAATGGGTGCATTCTTATGTACAACAACTACATTCTCTGCTGGTCTCTCTTCATCAGAATCTTCCACAACAGCTTCCATCTCAGCAGCAGTAAGGAGATTTTCTAAAAAAGGTACAGCTTCTTCTCTTTCTTTTTCTACTTCATCAGTAGGCACAACTGAGTTTTCAATCAATGGACTCAGACTCAACCTAGCAGAATCAGATGATTCAGATACATTCTCTTTTTCTCCTTCCTGCTGAGGAACTGGCTGGTCTTCCTCATGAATAGATAACACTTCCTCTACTTTTCCTTTTCTTGAGTATACAAACTCAGTAACAGGACTTGGGGGCAAGTCTGGATCTCCTCCAATATCCATATGAGTTTCTTCCTATTCTTCTTTTTATTCTTCTTCTTCTGACTCATCACTGTACTCAGGTTCCTCTTCATCAGATCCTAAACCTGGATCTCTTTTATCCTTTGGCCTTGAAGGATAATCCACAAGATTAAACTTATCATACACCCTCTGGTCATCACTGACCCATTCTCCTTTCCATGGGTTCCAATTGATTTTCATGTACTTACAAACTGTAGTAGTGATACAGAAGTTATTCTTAACTACAACTGTCTCATCCTAAGACTCAGCTATCCCTTTCACTTTTATCATCACGGAGATCATTTTGGCAAAGAATAAAGCATTAGTCTTTGATTTTGGCCTAATCATGTCTTCCATTTGATTCAACAGCAGTCTGCACAGATTAACTTTCACACCATATCTTAACAGATGTAGAAGATAAATATCTTGATATCTCAGATTAGAAAAATCTCCTCTCCTCGGTATCAAAACATGTTGAACAAATTTGAAAAGCAGTCTGTTCTCTCCATCCAATTCAGTAGCAACCACTTGCCTTTGACTTCCATTACCCGTTAGCTCTTTTAAAGCGGTCTCATAGTCAAAGATGTTACTGGTAGGTGGAATTGCTCTTGAGACATACCCGGATACACCTTCATGTGGAACTTTTAAACATTCTTCCCACTCTACTGAAGAAAACGACATTTCTTTTCCATTTAAAAAAGAACTTACCTGATTCTCATTCTCAGACTTCTCGAAGCTTACGAATTCATAGAACTGTTTCACTAAATTCGGGTAGTAGGGACCATTGTTATTTGAAAAACAATCTACCCATCTCTGATCTTCCAGAATTGCAAGCACCAACGAATTGCTTGGTAGCAACCAATCTACGCATAGCTCCTTTTCAATCACAATATCTCTATTCTGCAAATGAGGGTTTACTGGTCGCTTTCCCGACCTAGTTCTGACATTACTTCCACGAGCTTCTTGCTGCACTTTCTGCTTCTTTGTTTTAGGCTCTACACTGTCATCTCTGCTGGCAGGAATCTTGGTTTTTTCCATCGTGGATTTAGGGTTCTCAGACGAATAGGGAGCTAAGATTAAAAGGTGAAAGGTTTTGGGTTCGATGGAGTGAGAAGCGGCTTAGGCTTAGTTTTATCATGTAGGAATCATAAATAAACGAATAAAGTAAAATAACATAAAAATAAAACGATTCATATTCTTGGCGGAAGACAGAAGTTTTAAAATATAGCATCGGTGAGAATTTCAACATCGGTGAGAATTTCACATCAGTGAGAATTTCACATCGGTGAGAATTGATCATCGGTGAGAATTGATCATCGGTGAGAATTGATCATCGGTGAGAATTTCAACATCGGTGAGAATTGATCATCGGTGAGAATTTCAACATCGGTGAGAATTGATCATCGGTGAGAATTTCAACATCGGTGAGAATTGATCATCGGTGAGAATTTCAACATCGATGAGAATTGATCATCGGTGAGAATTTCAACATCGGTGAGAATTGATCATCAGTGAGAATTTCAACATCGGTGAGAATTGATCATCGGTGAGAATTTCAACATCGGTGAGAATTGATCATCGGTGAGAATTGATCATCGGTGAGAATTTCAACATCGGTGAGAATTGATCATCCCCAGCTCGTGCCTAATGTAACTTAACCTATCAGAACTTAAAGGTTTAGTGAAAATATCATCCAATTGATGTTCAGTGCCAATAAATTCAAGAGTAATATCACATTTTTGATAATGATCTCTCAGAAAATGATGTCTTACATCTATGTGTTTGGTTCTAGAGTGAGATACAGGGTTCTTAGATATGTTTATTGCACTAGTGTTGTCACAGTTAATTGAAACATGTTTAAACTCAAATCCATAGTCCAATAAAGTGTGTTTCATCCACAGAATTTGTGCACAACAACTACCAGCAGCTATATACTCTGCTTCGGCAGTAGACAATTCAACTGGGTTCTGTTTCTTACTACACCATGACACTAGGGATTTACCAAGTAAATGACATGTTCCAGATGTGCTCTTCCTTTCTAACTTAAATCCAGCAAAGTCAGCATCTGAATAGCTAGTTAGGTCAAATGATTGTCCTTTTGGATAAAACAAACCTAAATGTACAGTATGCTTAAGATATTTAAAAATCCTTTTAACAGCCAGTAAGTGTGATTCTTTAGGATTAGCTTGAAATCTAGCGCACATACATACACTGAACATAATGTCTGGTCGACTAGCAGTAAGATAAAGTAAGATCCCAATCATACCTCTGTAATTGGTTTGATCCACTGGTTTCCCAGCTTCATCTGTATCCAACTTACAGGTAGTACTCATAGGTGTATCATTTTCCTTAATGCTATCCAATCCAAAACATTTTAAAAGATCTTTTGTATATTTACTTTGATTTAAAATAATTCCATCTCTAGTTTGAAAAATTTGAAAACCAAGAAAATACTTAAGCTCTCCCATTAAGCTCATTTCAAATTCATTTTTCATGCTTTTTGAAAAATTAGTACATAAAGAGTGTTTAGAAGATCCAAATATAATATCATCAACATAGATTTGTACAACTAAAATATCTTTAGAAATTATTTTGATAAACAGAGTTGGATCAGCGATCCCTTTAGTAAAACCTTTTGAAATAAGAAAATTGTTGAGTCTATCATACCAAGCTCTTGGAGCTTGTTTTAAACCATATAAAGCTTTAGAAAGTTTAAAAACTTGATTTGGAAAATGAGGGTTTGTAAATCCAGGTGGTTGTTCCACAAAAACATCTTCAATTATAAAACCATTTAGAAATGCACTTTTGACATCCATTTGATATAACTTGAAATTCAGATGTGATGCATATGCAAGTAAGATCCTAATAGCTTCCAGTCGAGCTACAGGTGCAAAAGTTTCTCCATAGTCTATACCCTCTTCTTGACTATATCCCTGTGCAACTAGTCTAGCTTTGTTTCTAACTATGTTTCTTGATTCATCTACTTTATTTCTAAAAACCCATTTTGTGCCTATTGTCGAGGTGTCCTTGGGTCTGTCAACTAATTCCCAGACTTTGTTTCTTTCAAATTGATTCAACTCTTCTTGCATGGCTATTACCTGGAATTCATCATTGATAGCATCATTGATATTTTTGGGTTCTAGCTATGACAGAAAAGCTTGATGTTCAACCTAGTTCCTTAGAGAAGCTCTAGTTTGTGTTCCTCTATCAAGATTACCAACAACAGCATCTAAAGGATGATTCTTTAGAATCTTAGTCGATTTGGTAAAGGTTGGACTAGAAAATTCAGGTTCATCTATAGGTTCGGGTTCAACAGAACCAGATTCTGGAGAAATTCCAGAACTGGATGTTTTTATAACAGGTTCTTTAGATTTATCATTAAGGTCCAGAATAGACAAATCTTCTTCAAGATTCTCAAGAGAGGTTTTAGGCTCATGTGGATCAGTTTCATCGAATTTGATGTGAACAGATTCTTCCACACATTTGGTTCTCTTATTGAAAACTTTATAAGTTTTACTTGAAATAGAGTAACCCAGAAAAATTCCTTCATCGCTTTTGGGAGCAAACTTATCCAGATTATCTTTAGTATTAAGTATAAAGACTTTGCAACCAAAAACTCTGAAGTAATTAACCTTAGGCTTTCTATTGTTCCATAACTCATATGGGGTTTTCTTAAGAACAGGTCTGATCAAGACTCTATTGATAACATAACAAGCTGTATTAACAGCTTCAGCCCAAAAGTAAATAGGCAGTTCATATTCATTGAGCATGGTTCTAGCTATTTCTTGAAGGGTTCGGTTTCTCCTTTCTACTACACCATTTTGTTGGGGTGTCCTAGGGGCAGAAAAATTGTGACTATAGCCATTGTGTGAGCAGTAAGATTCAAACTCATGATTTTCAAACTCACGACCATGATCACTTCTCAGGGTTTTAATCTTAAGTCCACTAAGGTTCTCTACAGACTTGTAATATTTAACAAAGTAAGAACAAGCTTCACTTTTGTGAGCTAGAAAGTACACCCAAGTATATCTAGAAAAGTCATCTACAAGAACATAGACATAATGCTTCCCATTTAAACTAGAAACTCTTGATGGTCCAAACAAATCCATGTGAACCAACTCAAGTGGTTGAGAAGTTGAGACTTCTTTATTTTATTTAAAAGAAACTTTGTGTTGTTTTCTCTTTTGACAGGGATTACACACTTTGTCATTTGGGAATTCTAACTTAGGTAAGTCTCTAACTAAGTTTTTCCTAGCCAGTTTTCTAAGTGAGTGAATGTTGCAGTGTCCTAATCTTCTGTGCCATAGCCAATATTCTTTATGAAAAGTATTCAAACAAGAAATATTTTGTTTGGCTAAAGAGTTTAAATCAACAGCATAAACATTTTCATTCCTTAGAGCAGAAAATACTAAAGATTTTTTGGAGTTAAAAACATCACACGAGTCATTTTCAAACTTGACATTGAAACCATCGTCAAATAATTGAGATATACTAAGCAAGTTATATTTAAGTCCATCAACGAATAAAACTTTAGAAATTAATACTGAGTCAGTGTTACCAATCTGGCCTAGGCCGATGATTTTTCCTTTAGAGTTGTCACCAAAGGTGACATGACCTCCATCAACCTTTATTAAGCTCTTGAAGCAAGAATAATCTCCAGTCATGTGTCTTGGGAACCCACTGTCTAAATACCATATCTTCTTGTGACAGCTCTTCAAGCAGGTCTCCTCAGAAGTATTTGTCATGAAACACATGTTGGCTCGATTCCTTTCAGAGTCCGAAGATTCTGCTTCACTAGTGCTGTCTTCTGAAGCACTCCAGGTAGCCTTCATGGCTTTCTTGTACTTCTTGTCTTTGTAATCATATTTCCTTTTGAATTTTAACTTTGGACAGTCTGCTTTGATATGTCCTTTTCTCTTGCATTCATAGCAGACAACTTCATCAGTCCTGTCATCCTTCTTCCAATCCTTTTTCCATTTTCCTTGTTGATCATACTTTCCCTTGTAATTTGGTTTCCTAAAGAATTTCTTTTTCCTATAAAACTTTTTGAATCTCCTGGCTATTTGAGCCATCTCGGCATCACTGTCAGATTCTGAATTTTCACTCATTGAACTCTCAGTCTCCATTTGTAGTTTATCCTTGTCTTTACTCTTAAAGGTAGTTGTTTTAAACGCTATATATTTTCTTTTGGGTTCCTCATCTTCTTCTTTATTTACTTTAAGCTCTTCTTCATACATCATCAGCTTACCGATTAACTCCTTGACAGGCAGTGTTCCAATGTCACAGGATTCTCTAATTGAAACGGATGTACCTCTCCATCTATCTGGCAAACATCTCAGTATTCTCATAATTTGTTCTTTTGCAGGAACAATCTTTCCGAGTGAGCTCATTGTGTTCACTATCTCATTGAACCTGAGATACATGTCAGAAATAGGTTCATCAGGCTTCATTTCGAAATTATCATATTTAATAGTATAAGTGTTTAATCTCATTTCTTTAACATTAGTTGTTCCTTCGTGAGAAACAGCCAAGGTATCCCAAATTTCAAAAGCAGTTTTACATGCAAAAATTCTATTAAATTCTTCATCTCCTAGAGAACAGTACAGAGCATTCATAGCTTTACAATTATTATTGTAAGCAGTCTTTGTAGGTTCATCCCAAGTAGATCTATCAGTAGTGGGAACTTTATATTCAGATTCAATAGCAGTCCAAATATCAAAACTCATGCTTTCTAGATGAATTTTCATTTTAAGTTTCCACTGAGAATAGTTATTTCCATTAAAGAAAGGTGGCCGGTTAGTAGCATCACCCTCAAGTCTATTATCCATTATAAACAAAATTTAAAGAGATAAAAATTTAGGAATAACAGAAATTTTAAGAACTTTAAAATACAACTAAAATCACAGTTGAAAAAAGAGTAATTTAGAAGGTATTAATAAACCCTCTGATACCAAATGTTGGTCGGAGTGGACACTCAAGAGGGGGGTGAATTGAGTTCCAATTAAAATTTCTGCTAAAAACAATTTCTATTAAAATCCCCCAAATTTCAAAAACAGATTAAACTGTAGTGAATTTATACAGATTATAAAGGTTCAATTAGTTTCTCAAAGATTGATTAGTTCTCAGTTAACTTAATCTGATGATTAAATTAACTTTTGAAACTAACTTACTGATTTATAATAAATATAAACACTTGCGAGTTTAACTATCAAAGTAGCTTTGAAGACAAATTATATTTCAAAGTAATAGCAGCGGAATATGAAATAGATATGTATTGTATGGATATAAACTTTAACTAAAAACAAAGAGGAGTTAACCAAGAGGTTCAGTCTCAAGCCGAGACTTAGTCCTCTCAAGAGCTTATATAAGGATGATCCACACCCTAAATCGGGGTTCAACAGTTTACAACTGTCCAGGTCCAAGACCTCTACCACTGTTATCCGTGGGAAACAAAACAACAGCAACCAGCTGTCCAGGTTACACACGACCTCTACCACTATCCACAGTGGGAAAAAGAATGAAAAGATAGTGAGTGAGGATTTACAAATCCTCCAGTTAAGGTTCAGGAGACAGTGTGTGTGTAAAATACAACAGATAACACACACTGATCGTAATGTAAAAAGTAAATCACAGAGATAAATATTTAGAGATTAGAAATGGCTCTAGTGATCTTCGTGCAGCTCTTGACTCCTTTTGTTGATTCGAATTCCTTCTGAGTCTTCTTCTGGTTTTTGTCTGGAAAACAGAGTACCATCTGCTTCCTTGACTTCGAGGTTCAGCTTGCTTATCGGCTCAAAGAATGATGAGTTTTTGTGTGGTTCTTCTTTAGCATAGATTGCTCGATGTATGCTCTATTTTCTGGAGGCTGATAGTAGTATTCTCGTGAGTGCAAGTTCTCCAGTTGATCTTGGCACGTTTTGAGCTTGATCGCAAGTGTGTTCTGTGTGCTTGATCTCTTTGAGTTTTCTTTCACGCACCCTTTTGATACATACACGATGTCCTCTTTATACCCTTTTTGTTTTTCTGACAAGAATGAATTATTATACTTTTTGATCGTACTTGGTACGGTTTCCTGAAATGGCAACATAAATCATTTAATAACATTAAATGCATCAAAAGTAACAAATGTAACCATTAGTATAATAAACAAATAGTGTCGAGGATATAGGATTTGACTCCACAGTTCATTATAGGTAGTCGTTTGTTTGTAGACGTGTACGGTTGACTCGGTGTAGGGATCTTCCATCGGTAGCTCTTCAAACTCTTATCGGTGGCTCTTATCGGAAGCTCTTATCGGTAGCTCCCTGTGTGCATCGGTAGCTCTGTGTGCATCGGTAGCTCTGTGTGCATCGGTAGCTCTGTGTGTGCATCGGTAGCTCTGTGTGCATCGGTAGCTCTGTGTGCATCGGTAGCTCTGTGTGCATCGGTAGCTCTGTGTGCATCGGTAGCTCTGTGTGCATCGGTAGCTCTGTGTGCATCGGTAGCTCTGTGTGCATCGGTAGCTCTGGCTATCGGTAGCTCTAGCTATCGGTAGCTCTGGCTATCGATAGCTCTGGCTATCGGTAGCTCTGGCTATCGGTAGCTCTGGCTATCGGTAGCTCTGGCTATCGGTAGCTCTGGATCTTATGCAAACCACATCTAATTGACTTAGAATTGTTTCAAAGCTAAACAGGGATAATCAAGATTAACATAAATCAGAGATTATTTAAACATTATTATTAACTTGATCACTGATTTGAAAGAATTAAAATGTAGATCATCAATAATTGAGAGTAGCATAATATATGAACACATAATTGGGATTATCAAAACAGGTGAGGTCAACACCTATCATCTGCATCATGATAGTAGCTCTCCAACTTCGCATGACCGTCTAGCTAGGCTTCCCGTGCAAGTACAGGCTGGTCCTGATGGCATAGACATACCCTCTCATTCTGACATATCCATTTGGCTCTGCTCTGGTGAGTGCACCTACTCTGAATCCTCTTCTGGGGCTACTCCTTTTTTTGTACTGTGTCTGGGGCAACTGCATGTGGCCCGAAGGCCTTGAGGTGGTCTTAAGGCCTTAAAGGTGGCCCGAAAGCCCTACTGACTTGAAGGCTTGTGTGGCCCTAAATCCTTAAGGACTCCAAGCCCAAACTGGTGGCCCAAGGTGAATAGTTTCAGCTGCTACAGTACCGAACAAAACATGCTACAGTAGCTACTACAGTACTTGCTATAGTAAACAGCTCTGCTACAGTACCGCATAGTGTATAGTACTGCTACAGTACCGCACAGTGTACAGTACTGTTATAGTACCACACAGTGTATAATACTGCTACAGTACCCCCCCAAAAATATGCCTCTACCTGGTTTTGAACCTGGGTTTTGTGGATGCATTTACGGATACCTCACCAACTAGGATGAGGCTCATGTGTAGATGCTAATAGATGAAAACGCACAAAAAGTGTGGGAAACATGTTCAAGTATGACATAATAAATATTTGTTTTGATTTAAATTGATATTACATAACAATGACTACTTATTTTACTATATTTTCTATCTGAAATAGTCACAAGAATCAGCAACATCCAAACTAGATGGAGACATACTTTTGGTGGCATTGAAGCAGCCAGAAAAGTATGGTCATGTCAGAGATGAGGGTTTTGGGGTGACACCCCAAACATTTTTTGAGAAAAAAAAACAAGAGGAGGATCAAAGTGAAGAAATAAAAATGACGAGAGAATTAATATCTATCCTTTAAGAACATATGAAAGTGTAGAGAGAGTTCATGTCAAATATTATGGTGGGGGGAAGAGAAGAAACAACTCAATAACAACCAACGCGTGAAGATCCCACCCCACCCCCACTCGTTTTTAGGTGAGCCATTCCCCTCAAAAACCTATCTTAGTTGAGGTAATCAATATTCTAATAATTATTTCTATGAATCATGAATCAGATAGACACTGATACCTTTCCTGTACTGATATTGTATAGGGTAAAAATGACAATGATTTATATCTATCAACACCCACCCATAACCTTGTAGTGAGGGCTAAGATGTTCAATATCTAGAACGTCATGCTACACAACAGACCATTTCCAACAGGTCATGTCAAAGTGTTGATTAACATATCCCATGATCCAAGCATTGAGCTACCTGTTCCAATTGATGATGAAGATATTCATAAGGTTGAACAAGATCTTGGAACATTCATCGCATGAACATCACAACGTATAAAAAAACTTGTCAACAAGGAGGTATTCATTTCTAATTTTTTTTTTCAAGATAAACCTTTAACTTTTAATGAAAAAATTTATGAACTGATGGTTGTTATTACAGATCAACATAGGGAAGGGGGTGAAAAGAAATAACGTCTCAAAACCATCTCAAGGATCAACCGTCCGATCAACACAATCTACTGAAAGCACCTTAAACCCTCCCGTTCTACATCCGCATTTATTATCATTATAGGCTCATGTGAATACGAAGTTAAAAGATAGTGGGGTTCACACAATTCTTTTTGATGAAAATATATACAAATGGGTAGATCTATATTTCATTAGTGTTGATAATGTAAGTGAAATCCTAGAGTATGATTGGCTAGGAGGCTCAGTTGTAAATGCATACATGAAGTATGTTTTCATGATTTGATTTTCCAAAAGCTGATATACTATAATAATTATGACTAAATGCATTTCATATTTTTCGTAGGCGTATATATGAAAAAAAATGAAGGGATTTCCCCCATGAACAAAAAATTGGACTTGTTAGCCCTCACGTCACTTCTACATAACAAAAAGAAATAAAATCCAAGAAAGAAGGTGAAATAGTGATAGACAAGCTCAAATCATTTAACAAAAAAATACAGATGACACAACTCATAGGCAGTGGATTCAAATATATTTTAATATCAAATATATTTTAATTTTTTTCATTACTTATTCCTTTTTGTGTTCTTAGGTAGCATTGGATGATCATTGCGGTCAATTTGGATACTCCAAATATTTATTTCCTGGATTTAATGCATGGATATCCAATAAATCGACCGCACAAGATGGTGTTTGTCATTTTTTAATACACCACATCCAATATTTTAGAACTAAATGTCTAGTTATATAATTTATATTATCTTTTAATGGGTATTCTGTTATGATAGGACGGTGTGTGAATATTTTCTACATCATGGAATGAAGCCAGGGGAAAAGGATAAGGAACATCATAAGTACTATGACTGGATACAAATCAGGGTATATATAATAAGATTTCATTATCCAAGCACATATAAAAAATTACTTATTTTCTCAATGTTTCAACAGTGTCCGAAACAAAAAAATGATAAAGACTATGGTTATTATGTTAGTAAATTTATAAAAGAGATCGTAATCCATAAACAAACCAGCGTCCCTGAAGAGGTATTTTCGAAGATAATTAGTATTTCATTTAAAATATTTATTAATCTTTTGTGTATTTATATTTTTTCAGTACTACCATGATTTTCGAAAAGACTTCTATTCAAAAGATGAGATATATTTGTTTAAAAATAAATGGGAAGCATACCTAATGGAATAATGTACACAAATAGCATGAAGATGTGACTGATATGATTTGAAGTGTCTATTTTTATTTAAAATTGTGAGTATTTTTAGTAAAAAGAACAAGTTTCATACTGAAAACTGAGAAAACACATTAGGATTGTTTTGATACTTTAGGAAAACGATCTATAAGTCATTTGTGATGCATAGGAATCAACCGCACCTAAATATGATGCATGGTGTGACCGTTGTGTCTTTAAGTGTGTGTTTTTATATTAAATTAACAATAAATTTAGCAAAAAGAACAAGTGACATATTGAAAACCAAGAAAACACATTAGGATTGTTTTGATACCTTATGAAAATGATCCATCAATCATTTTTTATGTGTAGGAATCAACTACACCTCAATCTGATGAACGGTGTGACCGATATGGCTAAAACTGTTCGTTATCAGTTTAAAATTGACATTTTAGCTCAAAATGTGTCACTCACTGAAAACCAAGAAAACTCGCTTCGACTGTCTTTATAATTTTGTACAATGATTCATAGTTTTTTGTGACTTGTATGAAGCAGTCTCATGTCAAACCGATGCACGATATGACCGATATGACACAAAATGTGTGTTTCGAGTTTGAAATGATATTTTAGTAAAAAAAACACAAATGACATAATAAAAACTAATAAAACACATTAGGATTGTTTTTATACTTTATGAAAATGATCTATAAGTCATTTGTGACATATAGTAATCAACCACACCTCAATCCAATGCATGGTACGACCGGTATGACTCAAAGTGTCTTTTTTTATTTAAAATTGACATTAATTTTAGTAAAAAAACACTATTGGAATATTGAAAACCAAGAAAACACATTCAAATTGTTTTGATAATTTAGTAAAACGATCTATGAGTCATTTTTGATGTGTAGGAATCAACCCCACCTCAATACAATGCACGATGTGACCGATATAAATCCAAATGTGTCTTTTTATTTAAAATTGACATTAATTTAAGTAAAAAGAACAATTGACATACTAAAGATTAAGAAAACACATTTGGATTGTTTTTATACTTTAGTAAAATAATACATAAGTCATTTGTGACATGTAGAAATCAATCGCACCTCAATCTAACGCACGGTGTAACTGATATGACTAAAAGTGTCTATTATCTGTTTAAAATTTACATTTTAGCTCAAAATGTGTCACTCACTAAAAACCAAGAAAATGATTTTCGATTGTATTTATAATTTATTAAAGTGATTCTTAAGTCATTTATGATTTTTTATGAAGTATTCTCACATCAAAGTGATGCACGATGTGACCGGTATGACTCAAAAAGCGTGTTTCTAATTTGAAATGATATTTTAGTAAAAAAACACAACTGACATACTAAAAACTAAGAAAATGCGTTCATATTATTTTCATACTTTAAGAAAAAAATCTATAAGTCATTTATGAAATGTATAAATCAATCGCACCTCAATCCGATGCACGAAATGACCAGTATAAATCCAAATGTGGTTTTATTTAAAATTGACATTAATTTAAGTAAAAAAACACAAATGACATACTAAAAACTGAGAAAATGCATTCGGATTGTTTTGATACTTTATGAAAATGATCCATGAGTCATTTTTGAATTGTAGGTTTCAACCTCATCTCAATCCACTGCACGATGTGGCATGTATAAATCAAAATGTGTTTTTATTTAAAATTGACATTAATTTTAAGTAAAAAAGCACAATTGATGTACTAAAAACTGAGCAAACGCATTCAGATTATTTTTATACTTTAAGAAAATGATGCATGAGTAATTTTTGATGTGTAGGAATAAACCTTACCTCAATATGATGCACAGTGTTACCAATATGAATAAAAGTGTCTATTATCAGTTTAAAATTGACATTTTAGCTCAAAACATTTCAATCACTAAAAACCAAGAAAATGCCCTCTGATTGTCTTCATAAATCAGGAGAATGATTTTTAGGTACTTTGTGATGTGTATGAATAAGACTCATCTCAAACCAACACAGGATGTGACCTATATAACTCAAAATGTGTGTTTCTGGTTTGAAATGATATTTTTGTAAAGAAACACAACTATCATACTAAAAATCGAGAAAACCCATTCATATTGTTTTGATACTTAAAAAAATAATCCATGAGTCATTTTTTATGTGTAGGAATCAACCAAACCTTAATATGATAAATGATGTGATCGGTATAAATCCAAATATGTCATTTAAATTTGATATTAATTTTAGTAAAAAATAAAGGGACGCACTTAAAACCAATAAAAATCATTCGGATTATTTTGATATTTTAGGACAATGATCTATAACTCATTTGTGATATGTATGAATCAATCCCATATCAATACGACACATGGTGTGACCTGTATATCTCCAAATGTGTCTTTTTTATTAAAAATTGACATTTTATTAATGTATTATTTCATATTAATGTTTAATTTATTTCTTTATGGTATTACTAACATAATATTTGTTTTCTTATATAGGTGGAACCTTTTTCTTGAGTTGGGATGATTTTTTTGACAACTAATACCACAGGTGGACATTTTTAAGAGGGGATCATGGATGTCAAGGGATGAAACATTAATGTTTTTAGTTGTGTGTTAGATAATTGTAAATGTAATTATATAAAACATTGTTTGAAATGTATATAACATTGTTTTCAAAACCCTTGTATGTGTTGCTTTGTTCTTGTGTGCACTTTACAAGTGTTGTTTTGTGTAGGTGGTGTGTGTGTGGTGTATAGGTGCTGCTGGTGGGTGTGTTGTTATATAAACAACGCATCACAGGTAGCTAGGCCTTTATGAGTGCTATTTCAAGCGCTGATAAATGAGGGGACCCCCTATATTCATTGAGATTAATAGAACTTTTCTAGAACTGTTAAAAGTGTTTTCTAGCACTGATAAAAGCACCATCTATAATAGTGTTAGGTTAATTAGTTTATTTTGGGTTAGGTTATTTATTTTTCTTTGGGTTAGGTTATTTAGTTCATTTTTGGTTATTATATTTTCTTCATCTTGGGTTATGCTAATTGATTACTTTTGGGTTTAGTCATTTGGTTCATCTTTGGGTTATGTCATATTTGGGTTAGGTCATTTGGTTTATTTTGTGTTGCATCATTTGGTTCATTTTAGGATTATGTAATTTTTTGTTAGTTCATTTGGTCATTTGTTTATTTTTTGGTTAGAACAATTGGCTTACTTGGGTTTATGTTATTTGGTTTATTTTGGGTATGTCATTTTGTTCATTTTGGGTTGTGTTTTTTTGGTTAGGTTATTTTGTTCATTTTTAGGTTGTCTCTTTTTTATGTTAGGTTATTTGGTTTATTTTGGGTTAGTTTATTTGGTTTAATTTTGGGTTATTTCTTTTTTGGGTTATGTCATTTGGTTCATTTTGTTCATTTGGTCATTATTTTGTTTTAGATTATGTCATTTGATCAATTGTTCATTTTTTTAGTTAGGTTAATTAGTTCATTTTGGGTTATGTTATTTATTTTTCTTTGGGTTAGGTTATTTAGTTCATTTTTTGTTAGGGTTTTTTATTCCTTTTAGGTTATTCCAATTATTTAATTTTAGGCTCGGTCATTTGGTTCATCTTTGGGTTATGTTATATTTGAGTTAGGTCATTTAGTTTATTTTGGGTTGCGTTATTTGGTTCATCTCAGGATTATGTAATTTTTGGTTAGTTTATTTGGTCATTTGTTCTTTTTTTGTTAGAACAATTGATTTACTTGGGATTAAGTTATTTGGTTTATTTTGGGTTATGTCATTTTGTTCATTTTGGGTTAGGTCTTTTTAGGTTAGGTTATTTTTTTCATTTTTGGGTCATGTATTTTTAGGTTAGAAGGAATTCCCCTTTACTCTAATTGACCGGGACATGGGTTTTTACAGTATCTCTAAAAAAAACATATCATCAATAAAGAGATGAACCAATTCCATATTCATGATCTAATGCATACCAAAATTATCAATACCTAATTACACTTCAAAATAGTTTCACCAAAGAAACATTACTCTTTAAAAGCCCCAAAAAAGTTATTTCAATTATATATTATACCTCAAAATCAACTTAATTTAAAATAAAATTTGACAAAACACTCACCCAAATTACATTACAAAAATAATCATTTAAATATACTCACCACTTTTCAATACTAATTCTCATTCAAAGAATAATTTTAGACAATAATTTTATTTCTTAAAAAGTAACTTTTTAAAGGTATTCAACCCATATCAATACCTTTTCCCTATTTTAAAATAAAAAATCATAAAAATATCTCCTTAGTTTAAAGGTGAACTTCCATCCTTATATCAAAGGGATTAATGAGAAGAAAACTTAAATTTCAGCATGAAAATATAACTAAATGGTGAATTTCCAACCTTATGTATTAATGTGGCATTTTCAGCCTTCAGTCTTAGGACTACGTGACTTTGTTTTAAAGATTATTTTAATATTGTTTTATTGAAGTTTAAATCCTTTTTATGACTATTTATGTTTTTATACTTCTTGAAAATCCAAATAAAATGAAATTACCACTTTAGTAACAATAGATAAATAGATATTATTTCTAGTCATATTAAATTACCTAGCGCCTCACATGCTCGGTCATTATAGGGCACCCAAAGTGTGAAAATACATCTAGCATCTTTTTTTTGTTTTTTTCTGATGTATCCTACAAAAAAATTGAATACAATTAATAAGAATTAAATTTTCAATGTGAACCATTAAAGATTAAGAATACCATAAACTCATTACTCTTCTAATATGCAATCATTTCTTGATATTGTGTTGTTGTACATTCGGTGAATATTGGTAAACCCTCTAAATTAGAACCAACTATACTCTTCCAACCAATATAAAACTCATGCTTATATGATCTCCATAACTCTCCAAGATCTATACATGAGCTTTATCCCGGTCAGTGAGGTCTCTTCAAGTGAATCCACAAGAACCAGGTTCGAATCCAAGTGGAGGCATATTTCCAGTATTATAGCAGGTACTATAGAAGGTACTATTCGATATTGCAGTAGCCAAAACTATTCACTTTCGGGCCATCGGTTTCGGCCTGGAGTCCTTAAGGCCTTCGGTCCACCTAGGCATTTGGGTCAGTAAGGATTTCAGGCCACCTCAAGGCCTTCAGGCCACCTCAAGGCCTTCAGGCCACCTTAAGGGCTTCGAACCACATGATGTGCAGACGCAAACTGAACAGATTCTACAAGGAACAAGCTCCATAGGAGGATTTAGAGCAAGCACATTCACCAGAGCAGAGCTATTAGATTTGAAGAATGAGAGGGTATGAAATTTTCTATCATTACTAGGTATGTACATATCTGAATAGAATAGCTAGCCGAATAACCATGCAAAGTTGGAAATCTGATCACGATGCAAAAGTTGGGGAGGGGCAGTTTCAAGTAGTCATAGTTTGGGATGAATTCCTTTAAGACCTTCTTGTCATGTAATGTCACGAAGCCTACGAGGAATTTAAGGTTTTCCCATCAACCCTTAAAAGGAGGATTATAAAAAATGAATAAAAATTAAAGGCCTTCAGGCCATTCAGTTAGTCACAACTCCCCAAGATCCATCAATCGTGTAAATTTATCAGCTTCACCATTGGGAAAGTTAAACTGACGCTGCAATGAATATATTAATTCATATAAATAAATAATAATATATATATCAATTTAACAAATTTTCTTATCCATATCTCCACCCATTCTTTCTCCTTGATTTCATTTATGATATGCCTCTATGAGACCAGTTGCACTGGAATGATATCATTTTACTTGGAAAATTTTTCCATAAAACTTTTACATTTCCTGACATTTTTACGTATCATTTGATTTTCTTCATTGTAATCCAATGTTATTTGTGTTTTATGATTCTAGGCTTCACACATATGGGTACACCCATTCCTACAATTAAAAGATCCCATTGAATATGATAAAAGAAAAAAAAAGAATAATTAATTCACAATACAATAGGAAAAATGATGTGATATAATTTGATACACTTATAAAAAAATAATACAAGCTAATTATTTGGATCTCATGAATCTGTGGTCTACCTATATCGGTAGCCTCTAAAGTACGTGCTTGTTCTAATGCATGCATCAAGTCATTTTCATGAACTGGAGTGGAAGGTGAAGGAACAGAATCATTAGATCCTGGATGGATAGTAGGAAATAGAGGTGGTGTAAAAAAGGTAGGATAAGGATATAAGGGATAAGGATGCATCATAGGACATGGATATGATATATTTGGGAACATACCTGGAGGTGGCATAGACATGGTATGAGAAGAAGAGGGTAAATAAGATGATGATAGAGACATGGGTGGGAACATCCCTAAAGGCTCATGTGGATGATGAAAAGGTGTGGTAGATGGGGTGTCAGCTGGCGGGTTAGGGTGTGAATGAGTATGACGGGTACTCTATGTAGCTCTAGGAGCATCCCCACTCTTACCCATACTAGTTGGATAAGGATAAGACAACTTCGGTTCAAATGAATGTCCCTAAAAATTTGATAAAGAATAAGAACATGACATTAAATGTAATGCAGAAGAAAAATATTAAAATTATTATACTCACTAAGGGAACTAGAGGTGACAAACCTTGCTCGCATATCATTTGATCATTATCAAATAATCTCTCCCTTCGAACTTCTTTTTTGGGTTCTAGGCATGATGACCTACACCAAATGAGATATGGAGTGTTAGGCATGACGAACTACACTGAATGATATTTGGGGTTTATGACATGATGTTCAACACAAAATGATTGATAATAACAAATCATTCAAATGGAAAACATGAATTGAAACTGGGCCTAATGTGATGATTAAAGATTAAATGACAATGTAATAACTATTTAATTATGAAATGTATTTATTACTTTATAAAACTGCATACACTATCTTTTGACTGAACTTGTTTTAGACACCATTGGTGGTGGTCTATTGAGTTGTGCACACACCCTATTGGGGCTGCTTGATCGGTAGCCTAGTAGACTTTGTTGTTTCATGATAGGATAAGGACAAGGCCCTAGGATAAGTTGTTGTTTGGTATTAGATCATGGGAGAGGGAACCAGATGTAGTTTTGGACCTGCTTGGGATTCGTTGTGTCTTTACTTTTAATTGCATTGTAGACACTTGACATTCACATTGTCATATCATGTTTTACCTTTCAGTTGAGTATTGTATTTTATTATTTTGAATATCATATGACATGCTATTGTTCTAGTTATTTATACGCTTCCACACTTGGTTATTATTGTTTTCTTTCATTGGTGTTTTATTCTGATAAAAGAGGGTATAGTCTCCCCAAGATTGACTTACCAGAACCTCGCTACTAGTCGGTATCCTCTAGTGTATGGGGAGGCGCGCTTGAGGGAATGTGGCCAATTGGGTCGGGACATCAAAAAGTGGTATCAAAGGAGTTTTCTTTTCTTTCTTATTCTTTTGTCTTACTATTTTGGGAAAGGTAGACATGAGACTAGGAAGAGTCGAGGCTTGGTAAAGAGTTCATGCATGGGACTTGCAAACCCATGTATGGGGGAAATCTGAGTACTTAGGGTGTGATTGTTTTGATTGATGTTTGTTGTTACAGTTGGATATTATTTCACCTTGGGTGATGCTTTTGTGTTGTGATGTGATATTTTTTTAAGAGTTGTTGAATTTTTGATTCGTGACCTAAAGAGGCACCACACTTGAGTTTGCGTGCATCATTCTAGGCACTCAGGGTTTTTGTGACATGCATCATCCTAGGTGCTCATGGGAAAATGGGTTATGTGTAAGTTGTTGAACTTAAACTATTTTTCCTTGTTGTGAGATTGAAATAATGATGCAAAATGAGAATAAATGGGTGTCTAATGAGAACCTTGATTGATGAAACGAGTATAATTAATTAATTAATTTTTGAATTAATTAATTTGAGATAATGTGATTAATTAATGGTTGAATTAATTAATGAGAAGGTATGTACCCTTGTTAACCAAGACCTAGGAGTAAGATGGTTAAGGGTAGTAATAAGGCCCCGGTGTTAACCGTGTGGTGAGAAAAGAGGGAAAGGACATGTTGAAACTTGTTGTGTTAGTTTCTCCTCTTAGTTAAATGTTATAAGGTTGCGTTATGAGACCTAAGATATGTGTTTGGATTTGTAGATATGTGCCTCCATGACGCTTGTTGAGGGAGAGACTGAGGGGTATAGCCCGAAACGAACTTCCACGCAAGGAAATTGAGGCACCATTGGTGTAAGCTGAGGAGGAAGGGGAATAGTTCCAAGAGAACTTTGCTTGTTTCATGAAATTCATGGAGAGAGACTCAGGGAGGGTTCTGAAAAGCATGTCTTAGTTTACAAGGGAGTTTCAGCTGCAGCACCCTCCTACTTTTACTAGAGAGGGTGGACCTAAGGGAGCTGAATTCTAGATTGAATCCATAGAGATGATACTTGACCATTTGGAGACTCCAGCTGGGAGGAGGGTCATATTGACTACTTATATGCTATGGGGGTTAGAGAAACACTAGTGGTACATTCAGGTACGATCTGGACAGACTGATGATATGTTATGGAATGAATTTCTAGAGAAGTTCTTGGAGAACTTCTATCCCGAGATGTTGAGACAAGATAAGGCTTTAGATTTTATGAATCTGACCCAAGGAACCAAGTCTATAATGTATTATTCTTAACGTTTCACAGATTTATAGTGTTTTTCTCCATCTTTGGCGGTATATGAGTCTTCTTTGTCAAAACGATTTTAGAACAAACTTAGGTGTGAAATTAAGTCCCGTGTAAATATTTCTAGGCTGAAAAAATTATCAGAAGTTGTTAATCAGACTCTCATTTCAGATGGGAATTTTAAGGAGGATCCCAGTACTGGATAGGTAGCTATCATTGGACAACCAAGGAGTGTGCCTTTCGAGAGCAGGAAGCGACGTTACAAGAACCTTAGTTAGGACAGTGGAAAGTAAGGTGGACATCCAGGAGGAAAAATTGCACCGAATCTTACTCATGTGCTTTGACACCAGTGCGGTAGGTAGGGACACTATCGTACACATTGTACTCAACCACCAGTGGAGTGTTGGTTTTGTGTAAAGATAGGGCACCTACAGAAGTTTTACAGGAAATAGTGAAAAGCTGGTGCTGAGGGAGCAGCTACTCAGAGCCAGAGAGTGGGAAGGGGGTCTTCTACACCATATAGGTATGGCAGTTGAAGTTATACTGGAAGAGTCAGTAGAGGCAGTGGACATGGTGCTTTAGGGTATGAGTGCCCGTATCATCATAGTGGTGCTACTCAAGGGAGTCAGACGACACCATAGAAAAGAGGGAAAGGACAATTACATGCAGTGCATCCTACACTCGTGGAGAGAGTGGCTGGTCCATCGATAGTGAGAGGTATTATTCCAGCTTCTTCTACTTTAGCTACTACCTTATTTAATACTAGTGAATCTCATTCCTTTATATCTACAAATCTTGTTAATGGTTTGATCCTGGAGGTGGATTCTGTAAGAGAGGTGATGAATATCGATACACCATTGGGAACATAGTCTAATAATATATGTTTATACAAGGAATATTTGCTAGAGATCATAGAGTATCATTTTCTCAGGGATATCTATGTCCTTGATATAATGGGATTCAACCAAATTATGGGTATGGACTGGCTAGTCGCATACCGAGCCCACATAGATCGTTACCACAAGAGAGTGACTTTTGTATCTCCTAAGGGTGGCTAGTATGTTCATCGTGGAGAATAAGATATCCATACAGGCCAATCTGGTCCAATTACTCAACAACTAAGATAGCTCACAAGCCAAGTTGTTAGTCTTTTTCTAGATGATGGGAGTAGTAGGCAAGATGTCCTTCCACCAGTAGTAGAACTATTTCAGGATGTCTTTCCTAAAGGCTTCTCAGGGTTTCCACCAGAGAGAGATTTGGAATTCACTATTGAGCTCATGTTGGGGGGCTGACCCAGTATCTAGTACACCCTACATAATGGAACCAACTGAGCTTCAAGAGCTCAAAACATAGTTGGAGGAGTTGGAGGAGAAAGGGTTTATCCATTCAAGTACGTTGATTTAAGGATCACCTATCTTTTTTGCAAAGAAGGCCGATGGGAGTTTACGTTTGTGTTTTTCGATTACTGGAAGTTAAATAAAATGACCGTGAAGAACCGATATCCTCTTTCGCGTATCAATGATCTGTTTGACCAGCTGAAGGAGCTTGTGTGTTATCAAAGATCGATATGAGATCAGGGCATCATCAGGTGAGAGTTCGGACTTCTGATATACCAAGAACTACTTTCAGAAGAAGGTATGGACTTTATGAGTTTGTTTTAATTCTGTTTAGGTTGACAAACTCTCCAAAAGTGTTTATGGCCTTGATGAACAAGATCTTCCATCCGTACCTATATCAGTTTGTGGTGGTGTTGTGGATGACATCATGGTGTACTCTAAGACTCATAACAATCATTCCCAATATCTTGGCATCGTCCTGGGTACATTGAGAGAGCATCAATTATATGTCAAGCTATCTAAATGTCAATTTTGGATTGACAGTATACACTTTTTGGGGCATATCATCTCAGAAGAAGGTGTGGTAGTGGACCCAGAAAAGGTGAAGGCAGTGATTTCTTGGGAACAGCCCAAGAATGTTTTTTATATCCGAAGCTTTTTGGGATTAGCTGGTAATTAAAAGAGGTTCATCTAGGACTTTTCCTAATTGGTAGCACCGCTTTTAGGTTTGACAAAGAAAGGGATAAAGTTTGATTGCACAAAATCATGAGAGAATACTTTCCAAGAGTTTAAGAAGTGCTTGACATCGACACCAATTTTGATCTTACCAGAGTCAGGTGATGATTACACGGTGTATTATAACACTTCTAGGATCAGACTCAGAGTTGTGTTGATGCAAGGGGATCGATTCGTTACTTATGAGTCTCGACAGTTGAGGCCACACGAACAGAATTACCCTACACATGAACTCGAGTTGGCAGTAGTGGTTTATGCTCTTAAGTGTTGGAGACACTATCTTTTGGGTGAAAATTTTACAATTTTTATGGATCACAAAAGCTTGAAGTATATCTTTTCACAGCGTGACTTGAATCTTCCACAGTGAAGATGGGTAGAGTATATGTAGTCATTTGATTTTGAATTGGCATATATAGCCGGAAAGGGGAATAGTTTGGTTGAATACTTGAGTAGGAAAACTCAGACTCAGTTGGTATATGAGTCGAGTGCAAAGTGTAAGATGATGACTTTGCTAGTGGAAATGCATGTGGTAATTCAGGAGAGTCATGAGAGGATGACTTTGGTTTCTGTAGCAGTGGAGTCTACACACTTGAGATGGACCAGGGACAGGAAGTGTAAGGATCCAAAGTATTTAGCCTTAAAGTAAATCCTTGAATGTGGGGAAAAACCTTCAAAATGGATAATAGATGAGGATGATGTAATAACCCGGGTTTTGAGCCTGTAAGACTTTGAAATTTTCTTGATGTTATTCCTGATCAGGGCGTTCAGACGGCATGTAATTCTGAGCCCCAGTGTGGCAGGAATTGAATTTTAAGTGCGTTCACACTAGACATTCCAAATAAACAGAATAACTCCTAAAAGGTTGCTCGGATGGGAAAACTGAGGGATCTTTTGAGTCTGAAGTGTGTTGTTTACCCTAGGAGGGGTGTAACTTTTGCGGGCACGGCCCTTCTGTGGAAAACTCCATCAGGGGCGTTTTCATAATTTTGCAGCCTCAGGCGTGAACTTTAAAACTTCTGAATTGAGGCTCAAATTAAAATTCTGGGACCGCTGTTGCACTCAGAACATGAATTTTACCCTAGGGGCGGCTTAACCTCGACCCCGTCGAAAGTTCGGGTATGGGCCTACTGGTGGGTGTTTAAAAATTAATTAAATTTTAATTAATTCCCTACATAAACACCACCACCACTCCCTTATTCTACTTATAACTCCTTCCCTGGAGAAAGCTCTCCCAACAAGATATCAACCTCCTCCAAGCTCCCCCTCCTCTCTGGCAAGGTGGTGACGGCTCCGGCGGACCGTTCCTGAAGCGACGGGCTACGCCCTGCGAGGTAGGTTCGTGCTTTTCGTTTTTAAATTATGAATCTTCCTAAAACTAAAATATTAGTGTTCTATTGTTTTTTATTTGTTGAGGGAATTCCATATATGCTTAGGGATCGATCTGAGCTTTCCAACACTCTTTTCGGATCGAAAATCCAAGTCCTGGGGCGTCCGGGGGAGCCCTGGGAAGTTTTCCGACCAAACTTTGGTTTTCCAACGGCTCTGCACGAAGGTCCGATGGGCGATGGTGGCAGCGTGGCTCCCAGGAGGCGGTACGGAGGGCTCCCAGGTGGGGGCGTGGCGGGCTCCCAGGCGGCGGCGCGACAGGCTCCCAGGCGGCGGCGCGACAGGCTCCCAGGCGGCGGTGTGGCGGGCTCCTAGGCGGCGGCGCGGCGCGACTCCCAGGCGGCGGCGCGGAGCGGCTCCCAGGCGGCGGCGCGGCGGGCTCCCAGGCAATGGCGGGCAAGCGAGACGGCGGCCCGGCGGCCCGGGCTGTGGGAGGCCACGCCGGCCGGCTTCGCCAGTCGGCGTGCAGCGCGCGAGACCGGGGTCATCGCGACCCCGGGAGCCGGCCGAGACCCGCGCTTTGTGGGTCTCATGGAAAGGGAGCCGAACCGGATTATGCTGGTCCGGGTAAAGCCATGCGGCCCGTGCGGTGAACCGTAGGCCACGGTGGACCGGGCGGTCTGGGCGGCCGAGCCGCGGACCGCCGGTCTGAAGGGGGTGCACCGGCCGAACTGGTCCGGCCCACCCCGTCTCCGTCCATAGGCATTTAAATGCCTTTAATTACAAACTGAATGTCGAATTCACGTGCCATCTATGGAGATGCGATCCTCAGCTTGAGACGGATATTTTTAAATGGTCTCGGGGATTTTTAATTCCCAAGACGGGGGCTCGGTGGCGCGACACGCCCGCTAAGTATTCTTTAGCGCCTCGTCGGGATTCTTCTTTCGGATGGCAGGAGCACATCTGGAGTCCGTTTTAGGCTCCATCAGTGGTATTGTAACCATGGCGTCGAGACAATGTAGTCCAGGGTGGTTTCAAGCGTTGAATCCGGAGTTGAGGTGTGGGCCCCACGAGCCTTCTTTTAAGCTGTGAGCAGCGTTTTGCGGCTTTTTCATCAGACGTCAATTCGGTGTGAATGAGTAGTCATTTTGGCGTGTTTTTTCGAGAGTATCGTGATGGCGTAGTTCGCCCGACCTTTTTTGGGACCGAGGTGTGGAACCCATGAGGCGTCGTATGGGTATAAAGCAGTGTTGAATAATTTTTCGTCTGGAGTCTGTTTCAAGTGGATAAATAGTCTATTCGCGTGTTTTACCACGAGGAGTACAATGGTGTAATCTGTTTGGGCATGCCGAGCCTCTTTCGAGATCTCATTAAATGTGGAAACATGAAAGGGCATTGGTCGGAGGTTTCTTTGACACACTCTGAACCAACGCATGGTAGCAATGTTAGTGACACCCAGAGATGGTACGAGAAGTGCGGAGTTATCAAACCAGTTCCGGGTTTACCCTCCAGCGGGGCTGGGTAGTGGGTTACCCATCGTCGTATCAGTGTTTACCCTCCAGCGCGGCTGGGCAGTGGGTTACCCGTTGACCTTAGGGTTTACCCTCCAGCGAGGTTGGGCAGTGGGTTACCTGTTGACTTTAGGGTTTACCCTCCAGCGGGGCTGGGTAGTGGGTTACCCGACGACCTCTTAGGGTTTACCCTCTAACTGGACTGGGCAGTGGGTTACCCGACGAATTCTTTTAGACTTAGCCCTATGAGGCTAATCAGTGGCTTTTCTCCGTGATTACTGGGGCGGGACCTTGGTTGTACGGTTTAGCGATGAGACAGCTTCTAGTGCGGGATTGTTGGGGCATTATTGATGGATATCCTTAGAACTATTGGCGACTTTTCCTGGGATGAGCTTGGAGATAGAGATCCCCTTACCCACTCGTCTGGGTTTCTTGTTGAGCATATATATATATATATATATATATATTTATACACCCTACTTTTGTTCCCATTCCTTGGGTTCAGTTACTTCCCTTCTAGGAGGGGTGAAGATGCGCAGGGTATACCATGTGCTTTCTGTGTCTAGATCCTCCTGGTTGGACGAGTCTACTTCCTTCATTCTGTTGGGTTGAGCTGCACTCTCTCTATTGTACTCTTACATTGTTCTTTGTTTTGTCTACATCTCACCATTTTGGTACCTCCTTTGTTTCTCCCTCGAGCTTTCGGGGCATCCTACTGAGTATATTTACACTCACCCTTGCTTGGGCTTTACCCGCACTTGGTGTGCCCTTGCAGACGACGGACAAGTCGATCGAGACTACGGAGGAGCGTAGAGGACACAGGAGCTTGGGCTACATTCATTGGTCTTAGTAGGACTTTCAGGTGTGAGACTCACAAGTTGTTTACTTTCGTTTACCTGTTGCCGGGTTGTGGCACCATTCGGGTTGGGCGCGTGTTTTGCTCGTTTTCTATTCAGTTATCTTGTCAGTACTTTTTAGCACTTTCCTTATTCTATTTAGAAGTTGATGCATGACTATGGTTGGGTTATAGTTGTTTATCCTTAAGTTTTCTTTTTTTTACTCTGCACTTCTGCATCGAGTGGGGTGTGTGTGTGTGTACAGGTACTTAGGAGAATGCCTCCCCGAGATCGTTACACCTTCGGTGCTTGTCGCCAGCCCTTGGCCTATGGAAGCAGGCCTGGGGTAGTTGCGGCTTGAGACCAGTACGGCCGGGTCGTGACAAAGTGGTATCAGAGGTGGTTCGTTCCTTGGGGTGTTGTTCGGACGTCCCTAAAAAGGAATTGGTTGGGATTTAAGGCAATAGTGTCGACGTGTCTTGAGAGTGGCTCTCAGACCATGGAGTCCAGTGATGGTACGGGTGGCCGACCTGTCCATTCACCAGGACCTTGATAACCCGCTTGTCGACTCGGCACACGGATACACTTGTTGCAGGGAATTTGGAACATGCATCCGATAGGATTGAGTCTTTGACTATCCTTTTTGAGTCATCTCCCCTTTTTTATTACTAATATATATATATATATATGCTCATCTGATCGCGGTAATCCTTGATAATTTTCAGGATGCCCCCACGATAGCAGCCAGCTAGGTTACCCTCTCCAGTCGGGACGATGACCTAGAGAGCGACGAGGCATCAGTTCAGGGACCCTCACATGATCCCCTTCCAACCAGTGGCTCAGCAGTAGCTTCTCCATCTAGAGAGCGGCAGTTAGTACCTGCAGTATAGGCTGAGGTTGAGCACAGGCTGAGTGCGCTCCGAGACTTCCAGCATCAGCGGCCGTAGAAGTTCCGCGGCGACCCGGATCCCCAAGCAGCGGAAGACTGGCTAGAGTCTGTGGACCGGCTTTTCAGGATGGTATGGACACCAACGGACCAGATGGTAGCCCTAGCTGCCAGCATTTTCCTTGGGACGGATGGGTGTTGGTGGGGGTTGGTTATACAGACCCACGACCAGTCGTTTCTCACGTGGGATAGCTTCCAACATCTCTTCTGGGAGGAGTACTCCCCCTCTTGTTTACACTCCATTCGGATTCATGAACTTCTGGAGCTGAACCAGGGGGGTGACCGTGGCGCAGTACTCGGCCCAGTTTACTGATCTGACATGCTACTCGCAGGATATGGTCCGCGATAGTTACTTTCGGGCACGGAAGTTTGAGCAGGGTCTTCGTAGGGAGATCTGTTCTAGTTTAGTTCCCCTGTGCATACCTACTTATGTCGGGGTGCTAGAGAGTGCGCTCATGATAGAGAGATTCTTGGATGAGGGGCGCCAGCTGACAGGGCCTAGCAGTGGCTGCTTCAAAGCAGAGTCTTCGGTGGCAGGCAGGCGGCAGAGAGCAGAGCCTCAGTTGAGGAGACCCTTTTGTGAGCAGACTCAGGGGAAGGGTCGTACACCACAATGGCGTCGTAGAGCACCGGGGCAGTCAGGAGAGAGTCAGTGCTATGCTTGTGATGGACGGGGTCACCTAGCACGGGACTGCCCGACCAGGCGTACCGAGTAATCATGGCAGGCAGTGGGCGCACCGCAGTGGTAGAGGCAGCGCCGTGACCAGGGATCCCCTAGGCGAGGACAAGGTGGTCCTCAGGGAGGCGGCACAGGTAGAGCGGCAGGGCCTGGAGGTGGGGGACGGCGTTTTGATGTCCTTCCACCACCACCACCAAGCGACCCACGCCAGGCTCAGGGAGATGGCGGTAGGGGCCGCGAGCAGCTTCATGCTATGTGTGTTCGTGACCCCCCAGCACACGAGATGGTATGAGGTACGCCTTTTTTTACTCTATGCTTGCTTTGGTACTAGTAGACACATGCTCTAGCCACTCTTTTATATTGTTGCTATTGGTACGGGAGTTGGAGCTTCCAGTAGAGGTGCTGACACCTGCGCTTAGCCTCAAGGTTCCTACGGGAAGTGCCTCGTTGGTGACCTTTATCTGCAGACAGTGCGAACTGTCATTCAGAGGAGGGAGTTTCATGTGGGACCTACTCGTTATCACGATGGAACCTTATGAATTCATCTTGGGCATGGATTGGCTTTCCATGGTTCACACCCAGATTGATTGTCGGTGCAGACTAGTCAGATGCGTCCACTCTAATGGGACGAGGTTCACCATCCTTGGTGAACGAGACCTCGTGGCAGAGCAGATGGGTACTATGATTAGGAGACCATGACCTTTTTCTCACCAGTTTGCGAGCTTGTATCTCAGAGCAGTAGATGCTACAGGCACCTAGATCCCTACTGTGTAGAGGACTACATGGACGTCTTTCCCGAGGATGTCCTGGGACTACCTTCGAGGTGAGAGATGGATTTTTGCATTGACTTGCTGCCGGGGACTGCTCTGATATCATGTGTAGCATATTGGATGGCACCCATAGTGCTTTGGGAGCTACGAATTCAGTTGGAGGACCTTCGTGAGAAGGGATTCATCAGACCTAGTGTGTCCCCCTAGGCAGCTCCAGTTTTGTTTGTGAAAAAGACAGATGGGATCCTACTGCTTTGTGTGGATTATCATCACCTGAATCAGGTCACGATAAGGAACAAGTACCCTTTTCCAAGGATTGAAGATCTCTTCGACCAGTTTAGGGGTGTGAAGTGGTTCTCCAAGATTGATCTTCGATTCGGCTACCACCAGTTGTGGGTTCGTGAGGCTGACATCCCGAAGTTGGCTTTTCGTTGTCGTTATGGGCATTACAAGTTTCTAGTGATGCCCTTTGGTGTGACGAATTCCCCCACCATTTTCATGGCTTTGATGAACCATATCTTCCAGCCGTACTTGGACCAGTTTGTGGTTGTCTTTATTGACGACATACTCATCTACTCTGCGATGGAGGAGGAGCACGCGGAGCATTTGAGGATGGTCCTAGATTTACTCTGGGAGCACCAGCTATATGGGAAGTTCTAGAAGTTTTAGTTCTGGATTTGTGAGGCTCACTTTTTGGGGCATGTCATTTCGGAATAGGTTTTGGTCATAGATCCCACAAAGATAGAGGTAGTTCTTGATTGGGATCCACCCAAGAATGCATCAGAGGTGTGGAGCTTCCTTGGTTTGGCAGGGTGCTGTAAGAGGTTCATGGAAGATTTCTCCAGGATTTTTGCCCCTTTGATAGCATTGACGCGGAAGGGATGACCGTTCACCTGGACTGATCAGTGCCAGAAGGCCTTCAAGGAGTTGAGACAGAGGCTGACTAGTGCTCCAGTTTTGAGGCTTCTAGAGGAAGGCGTTGAGTTCGTGGTGTACTGCGATGCTTCAGGAGCTGGACTCGAGTGGCTGCTGATGTAGCAGTGGGTAGTGATTTCATATGGGTCAAGGTAGTTGAGGCCCCATGATCAGAATTATGCAACTCACGATTTGGAGCTGACAGCGGTGGTCTTCGCCTTGTGGTTATGGAGACACTACCTTCTCGGTGAGCATTTTGTGGTCTACTCAGACCACCAGAGCCTCAAGTACATCTTCACTCAGAGGGATCTGAATCTAAGGTAGAGGAGCTGGCTTGAGTTTCTATATGACTATGATTTCGAGATAGTCTATACTCTAGGGAAGGGCAACGTAGTAGCATATGCCCTTAGCAGGAAGTCCAAAGCCCGTCTAGTGCGGGAAGCTTCAGAGCAGTTGGCTTCCCTATGACTGACCTTGGTGGAACAGGAGGGTATGAATTTCCTGCAGTCGATGGTGTTGACTCCTTTGCTCCTTGGGCATGTGAGAGAGTCGTGGTTGGGGGATGTCGACAGCGAGGTATTGCGTGATCAGATATCCATGGGCAATGCACCCGATGGGTATTCTGAAGGATGGAATCATGAGATCCTGTTCCAGGGGTGAGCTGTAGTACCAGTGGAGATGTGGGAGGAGGTGATGCGGGAGTTCCACACTTCTCCCTTGGATTTACATCCCGGTGTGTGGAAAATGTACAGAGACCTTCAGCGGCAGTTTTGGTGGTCTGCCATGAAGCGAAGCATAGCTGAGTTTGTTTCTCGGTGTCTTACTTGTCAGCAAGTGAAGGCAGAGCATCAGGTTCCGGAAGGGTTATTGTAGACCCTTGATATCCTAGAGTGGAAGTGAGATGAAATATCTATGGACTTCGTCACAGGACTTCCGTGCACAACGAAGGGCCACGATTCCATTTGGGTGATAGTGGACCGACTCACGAAGTCGGCGCACTTCCTTACCATCAGGGAGCAGAGCTCAGTGGAGAGTTTAGGGTAGTTGTACGTTCGGGAGATCGTACGCCTTCGTGGAGGACCCTCGACGATCGTCTACGACCATGATGCGTGATTTACATCGAGATTGTGGTGAGGCCTGGAGGAGGAATTTGGAACTCAGCTGCGGATGAGTACAACTTTTCACCCCCAGACTGACGGGCAGACAGAGTGCACTATCCAGGTGTTGGAGGGTATGCTCAGGGCATGTGTGTTAGACTTTGGCCTAAGCTGGGAGGATCACCTGCCCTTGGTGGAGTTCACGTATAACAACAGTTACCACTCTACTATCGGCATGGCACCTTTTGAGGCCCTCTATGGGAGACCCTGCGGGTCATCGTTGTGCTGGACGGAGGTTGGGGAGACCTCCCTCGTGGGCCCAGAGTTGGCACGGGCGATGACGGAGAATATGCAGGTCATTCTTGAGCGGATGAGGATGGCTCAGAGCAGACAGAAGTCTTATGCAGACCGTCGTCGTAGGCCTTTGGAGTTCGAGCAGGGGGACCATGTCTTTTTTAGAGTCTCTCCATAGCATGGTACACGGAGGTTCGGCCGGGGAGACAAGCTATCCTCGAGGTTCATTGGGCCCTTTAAGATCAAGCGCAAGGTTGGTGAGGTTGCCTACCATCTTTCTCTACCCCTACAGCTGGAGAGGGTGCATGAAGTCTTCCACGTGTCGCATATGAGGAAATATGTTCACGACCCCACGCATGTTATCGACTAGGGAGAGATGGACATTGAATATGGATCCACCTTTGCGGAGCACCCGGTGGAGATTGAGGACCGTCAGGAGCGTACTCTGCGTGGATGGACCATTCCTTTGGTTCGTGTGTTGTGGTGGCATGGGAGGGTGCAGGAGAGCACCTGGGAACGGGAGAGCCAGATGCGGGCTCAGTATCCCGAGTTGTTTTTTAGTTTGTTTTTCAGGGATGAAAAACTTAAAGGATGGAATGATGTAAGAACCCGGGTTTTGAGCCTGTAAGACTTTGAAATTTTCTTAATGTTATTCCAGAGTAGGGCGTTCAAACGACATGTAATTTCGAGCCCCGGTGTGGCCGGAATTGAATTTTAAGTACATTCACACTAGACACGGAAAATAAACAGAATAACTCCTAAACGGTTGCTCGGATGGGAAAAATGAGGGCACCTTTGAGTCCAGAGTGTTCCGTTTACCCTAGGAGGGGTGTAACTTTCACAGGTGCGACCCTTCTGTGAAAAACGCCACCAGGGGCATTTTCGTAATTTAGCGGCCTCGGGCGTGAACTTTAAAACTCCTGAACAGAGGCTCGGATTAAAATTACAAGACCGTCATTGTGCTTAGAATGTGGATTTTACCCTAGGGGCGGCTTAACCCTGACCCCGTCGAAAGTTCGGGTACGGGCCTACTGGTGGGTGTTTAAAAATTAATTAATTTTTAATTAATTCAATACTTAAACACCTCCACCCCTCCCTTCTTCCACTTAGAACTCCTTCCCAGGTGAAAGCTCTCCCAACAAGAGAGAAACTTTCTCCAAGATCCCCCTCCTCTCAAGCAAGGCGGTGACGGCTCCGGTGGACCGTTCGTGAAGCGACGGGCTACGCCTTGCAAGGTAGGTTCGTGTGTTTCGTTTTTAAATTATGAATCTACCTCAAACTCAAATATTAGTGTCATATTGTTGTTTATTTTTCTAGATAATTCCATAGATGCGTCGGGATTGATCCAAGCTTTCCAACGCTCTTTTCAGATCAAAAATTCGAGTCCCAGGGCGTCCGGGGGGAGCCCTGGGAAGTTTTCCGACCAAACTTTGGTTTTCCGGCGGCTCCGCGCGGTGGTCCGGCAGGCGACGGCGGCGGCGGCGCAGCTCTCAGGCGGCGGCGCGGTAGGCTTCTAAGGGGCGGAGTGGCAGGCTCAGAGGCGGCGGTGCGACGAGGCTCGCAGGCGGCCGCGCGGGCTGGCTTCGCCGGTCGGCGTGCGGCGCGCGAGACAGGGGTCGTCGCGACCCCGGGAGCCGGCCGAGACCCGTGGTTTGTGGGTCTCGTGGAAAGGGAGTCGGACCAACTCGTGTCGATCCAGGTAAAGTCGTGCGGCCCGCGCGGTGAACCTCGGGCTGCGGTGGACCGGGTGGCCGAGCTGCAGACTGCCGGTCTGAAGGGGGTGGACCGGCCGAACCGGTTCGGCCCACCCCATCTCCATCCATAGGCGTTTAAACACCCTAAATTACAAACCGAATGTTGGATTCACACGCCATCTACGGCGATGTAATCCTCGGCTCGAGACAGAGATTTTGAGATTGTCTCGGGGATTTTTAATTCCCGAGACGGGGGCTCGGTGGCACGACATGCCCGCTAAGTATTCTTTAGCACCTTGCTGGGATTCTTCTTTCGGATGGCGTGAGCACATACGAAATCTGTTTTAGGCGTCGTCAACAGCATTGTAACCCTGGTGTCGAGATGATGTAGTCCAGGGTAGTTTTAGGCATTGAAGCTAAAGTTGAGACGTGGGCCCCATGGGCCGTCTTTTGAGGAGTGAGCAGCGTTTTGCGACTTTTTCATCAGACGTCCATTCGGGGCGAATGAGTAGTCATTTTGGCGTGTTTTTCCGAGAGCATTGCGATGGCAGAGTTTGCCCGACCTTTTTCGGGATCGAGGTGTGGGCCCCACGAGATGCTATATGGGTATAAAGCGGTGTTGAATAACGTTTCGTCGAGTGTCCGTTTCAAGCGGGTAAATAGTCTATCTCGCGTGTTTTTTCACGGGGAGTACAATGGTGTAATATGTTTGGGAATGCAGATCCTCTTTCGAGATCTCATTAAATGTGGAAACTTGAAAGGGTGTTGGTTGGAGGTTCATTTGACAAACTCCAAACCAACGCACAGTAGCGATGTTAGTGACAACCAGAGATGGTACGGGCAGTTCAGAGTTATCGGACCAGTTCCAGGTTTACCCTTCAGTGGGGCTGGGCAGTGGGTTACCCACCGGCGTATCAGGGTTTACCCTCCAACGCGGCTGGGCAGTGGGTTACCCTTTGACCTTAGGGTTTACCCTCCAGCGGGGCTGGGAAATGGGTTACCCGTTGACTTTAGGGTTTACCCTCCAATGGGGCTGGGTAGTGGGTTACCCGACGACCTCTTAGGGTTTACCCTCCAACTGGGCTGGGCAGTGGGTTACCCGATGACTTCTTTCAGACTCATCCCTTTTTATGTGGCTAGTCGGTGATTTTTCTCCGTGATTACCGAGGCATGACCTTGGTTGTACGGTTTAGCGATGAGACAGCTTCTAGTGCGGGATTGTTGGGGCATTAGTGATGGATATCCTTAGAACTGTTGGTGAATTTTTCTGGGCTGAGCTTGGAGATAGAGATCCCCTTACCCACTCGTTCAGGTTTCTTATTGAGTATATATATATATATATTTATACACCCTAATTTTGTTCCCATTCCTTGGTTTCAGTTACTTCCCTTCTAGGAGGGGCGAAGACGCGCGGGCTATGCCACGTGCTTTCCGTGTCTATCTCTTCTTGGTTGGATGATTCTACTTCCTTACTTCTGTTGGGTTGACCTACACTCTCTTTATTGTACTCTTATAATGTTCTTTGTTCTGTCTACTGCTTACCGTTTTGTTAACTCCTTTGTTGCTCCCTCGAGCTTTCGGGGCATCCTACTGAGTATCTTTATACTCACCCCTACTTGGGCTTTGCCTTCACTTGGTGTGCCCTTGCAGATGATGGACATGTCGATTGAGACTACGGAGGAGCATAGAGGACACAGGAGCTTGGGATACATTCAGTGGTCATATTAGGACTTTCAGGTGTGAGACTCACCAGCTGCTTACTTTCGTTTACCTGTTGTCGGTTTGTGGCACCTTTTGGGTTGGGCGCGTGTTTTGCCTGTTTTCTGTTCAGTTATCTTGTCAGTACTTTTCAGCATTTTCCTTGTTCTATTTAGAAGTTGATGCATGACTGTGGTTGGGTTATAGTTGTTTGTCCTTTGGTTTTCTTTTTTTTTACTCTACACTTCTGCATCAAGTGGGTTGTGTGTGTTTGTACAGGTACTTAGGCGAAGGCCTCCCCGAGATCGTTACGCCTTCGACGCTTGTTTCCAGCCCCAGGCCTATAGAGGTAGGCCTGGGGTAGTTACGGATCAAGACCAGTAGGGTCGGGTCGTGACAATGAGATCATCTATATGAAAAATCAGATTGATGTTCCTACGAGTATGTGGGAGGAACTCATGCGAGAATTTCAAGCCTCAAAGTGGGCGATACATTAATAATAATCTTAAATTCTAAAGACCAATACACACATTCGCAGATATGAACATACAATGACACATATAAATGTGGATTTCCTACTAATGGGTCTTTTTCTCATAATTTCCTACACTAGAAATTACCAAGGATGTATACCATGAGAAGGTGTCTCAAAGTCATATGAGTATTCTCCCTTGATAGCTTATATAATTTGTATCTCTCAAATGTTTTCATCAGACTATAAAACATATATATTTAAGTATACTGTCGTGACCCTTTTGGATTTTCATCATAGCGGAGAACTCTTATGACCTTTTAGAATGACAGCTACTCTTATGATATTATCACATATTATGTAATGTAGAAGAACTATGATGATGTGATAAGTAATTTATTAATGTTCAAAACTGTGAATACAAGTAATCATAGAGTACATAGAAGTTGGTTCTATAGCATAAATTCCAACACTTTCAACCAAACTATTATAACTATGGGATTTCCCAAAGTCTTAACTCGAGACTTAGTACAAAAAGTGTTCACTTGATGAAAATAGAGAAGTGATTTTTGAGAATATAGACTGAATCACACAATAGTGTTAGAACACAATTGATAGTAGAGGATATGATCAAAATAATGTATTTAGAATATGATAGTAGCTTTTAATTTGGATCGACAATCGATTGATAATATTATATGTAGTGCAGCACAACACAACACAGTTTGACCAAAAACATGTTTCATTCTTGAAAATGTTCTCTCAAGAAAGCATGTGCCAATGTCTCTGCACTCACTTGTTTCTTATACACTACATAAATTTTTTTTCAAAAACGATATTAAATAATTGAAGATAACAATACTATATGTTTGGAATAACTGGAAAATATCTTCAAAAAAATCCAGAAATTTTGAGGGTAGCTGTTGTAACTTTTCTTAAAAATTCACTCAATAAATTTAGTCAAAGGTCTTCTAAGAAATAGATTTAACTTTGAAAAAAATCTTCAATTTAAATAAGATAGACATCTCTGTAGTAAAAAAAGTTTCTCGTGTAAGAGTAAACTTCTCAAAAAATAAGTTATGTAAGCTTAACTAAAGAATTTAGTCCCGTGTAGTATTAAAGTAGCAAAATAATTACTTGTGTAAGAATGAATAAGAAATCATTTGGTCAACCTAAGGATGACCATGTGTTTCCTCATGATAGGAAATGGTTAACCCGTGTAATTGAGAGTTGCAAAACATTAAACCATACTTAAACTATCTTTGTTAGAATCAACACACCAAATATACCTTTGTGCAATTAAAACTCAAAAATTCATCAATTAAGTGTAATTTTAGACAATCAATACTCACGTATGATTAAGAAATCCACACATAAGTTAAATCTTCAAGATATAATCTAAAGACCCAAAAATTTAAAGAATTTTTTTTCTTAAATACTTTGGAATTTTACGAGTATGTGTCTTCTGAAAGCCCTTGATTCCGAGGACCGGTGTTCCAGGAATCAATTTCCGAAGTTTAACTCGGGTACGTTTAGTGAAAAAATGAGCGGATTTTTCTATCTTTTGAACTGGTGTTCGGAATTGAAATCTTAGGGCACTGATGAACTCACAGCACTGATAATTGCTTAAGCGGACCTTTACCGCAGTTGCGTTTTATGCGTGTTGTAAATTAAAATTTTGGGTTTAGTTAAGAAGTTAAATAAAATTGTAGGAACAATTTTATTTATATCTATGGAAGTTAATTTCTCCCATGGGAAGTTATTGGTGGGGCCCACACCCACCCAACTTCCCGTGTGGATAATTGAAAGGTGGGGCCCACACGAACCCCAACCTTTCATCTTCCATAACTCTTTTCAAACCCCTAAAACTCCCATGTTTAATTCATGACAACCCCTTAATTTATGAGGACTTTTCCTCTCCCTCTCCCTCTCTCTCTTTATTGTTTGCCAACACACCCTAATTAATAAATTCAACCTCTTCACTTAATTAATTAAGTGATTTGAGTTTTGAATATTGAATTTGATGTGTTAATAAAATATTAGCCAAGCCTAATATTTTATTTTTGGGGGGAGCTTTGTTGTGTTGGAAAAAACTTTGGGAGAGAGCTCTTGAGAAAAGAGAGAGAAGTATTCATCTCCTCAACAAATAACAGTTTTCTTCTTCAACGAAGAACATCCACCTTCAACGAAGAATGACTCGGAGAAGAACGCTCCACGTTTCTCCAATCATCTTCTTCCAAGTCATGGGAGGAGACATCGGCACGAGGAACTCACCAACGACGACGGTTCCTTCTCCGATGTTGACGAAGCGACACCGCTTTCCGCATCTACGACGAACAAACCTTAAACGAGGTAGGGGTTTGTTTCTTTTATTTTATTGAATAAAATTGATTCATCATTCTTCGTTGGACCATGTTTAAACTTGAGCCAATTGTTACTGCCTAACGTGGAGGGCGCGGGCCAAACGAACACGGTCCGACGACCCTCCGATATTTTCCTTCTTTGTTCGCAATTGAGGCATGATGAAAGAGGTGGTGACGGGTGTAGGTGGCGGTCGTGCACCGGCCGCGTGCGGAAGAACCGCGGCCCGCAACCACGAGCCGCTCGACTGACGAAGAACCGACCGGCCATAGCCAGTCGGGCCGAAGGAAGGAATCGCGGCGCCCCACGGCACTGCGCTGTGGGAACCGCGACCCTCATAGGGCGGGCCGCTTCATTGGAAGAACCGGTCGGTCGGGCGGTGGAGAGCTGCAGCGCCAGGAGGGCGCCACGCTGGACGAACCGCGGCCCGCCCGAGCGGGCCGCTTGCACTAGGAGGTCGGCCGGTTAGGGAAGGCGGCGCCGCCGGTTCAGGCAGCCGAGCCCCCCCCCCCCCCCCCATCGGACTGCTCGGCCAGCTGGCCGAGCCAGCCGGGCCGCGCCGGGCCGCGCGATTCTTCGGGCCGGTCTGACACCCTTGCCGGGTCGGACCCGCCAAAACTGGGTTGACCCGAACCGCCATCCCATTGGGCCTAACGGGCCGGGCCCATTTTCACTTAAACGTGAATTACTTAAAGACCGCACGTCCGATCGACGCGTTGTCTGCGGCACTAGGACCCTCACGACGAGGCGGTCCTTTGGCGATACTCTAAGTGAGTTTTGGATGACTTGGATAATGGCTGGGTTAGAAACGATCATATTTCTAACCGGGCCCCTGGAACGAAAAAGCCAATATCTCTCAGACCGGGCGTCCGATTGACGCGTCGTCTGTCGCGTTGAGTTCCTTTTGACGAGATGGAACTTCAGGATACATCAAATCTGGACTTCGTGACAGTTGATGTATCGACCCCCTTTACTCGAGGAGCGGACCCTCCCGGAATCGAGTACGCTGTGTGCGGGAACCCTAGAGCCGGCTGCGACTGCAATGACTACCTTGCTGGGATCCTCTGTGGGTTCGAAGACGATGACGACTGTACTTGGATCCTCTGTGGGTTCAGCAGCGAGGAAGACTGTACATGGATCCTCCATGGGATCGGCAGTGATGACGACTGTACTCGGATCCTACGTGGGTTCGGCAGCGATGGTTACTGTACTTGGATCCTACGTGGGTTCTGCAGCGACGACTTCTGTACTAGGATCCTACGTTGGTTTGACAGATGAGATGATTCAGAGGATACATCTAATCATCTCCACCCCTCTTCGAAAGTAGTATACCTGTGTGAGCTGAGTCTTGACTTGAAATCATTACCAACAGTGTGATTGACTTTTTTTTTGTGTGGACTGGGTTGTGCTTGGGCTCGAGAGTTGGAGCCGGACTGGAATTGATGACTTAGGTATATGTATGGTCATATACCTAAGTAAAGTCAGTTGATACTTCGTGTTTGTAACTTTTCTTTGTGGTTTATCCTTCGTGGATTTTAGGAGACCTTCGGGGGTCTCGAGGTCCCTACTGAGTATCGTATACTCACCCCTGCACGGGTTATGCCCACACTACATTGTGTTGGATGCAGACGACGGACAACACTGATCGAGGTGGAAGCTTGTGGAGCTGGATGGTACCCAGAGGTGGACCACTAGACGGGACGTACACAGAGCGAACAGCCGGACCCGAGTGGCTGAGGAGACCATCTGTACCCACCCTTTAGGTGGGATATCCAGAGGATGACTCAGTGGTTGTTGTTTTACTTTACTGTTGTTGTACTTTCTTTTCAGTTGTACTATACTTTCAGTTGGGTTTGTATACTAGCTCATTTACTTTTCAGCACTTACTTTTGTACTCAGTTTACTTAGTGCTCACTTCACTTGCATACTCTGTTGTGTTTGTTTACTTTTATAAAGGCAATGCCTTCCCTTTTTCCGGGATTTACGCCTTTGGTGCTAGTCGCCACCCCCTAGCCTATGGAAGGTGGGCTTGGGGTAGTCACGGCACGGGCCCCGAGGATGGGTCGTGACAAATTGGTATCAAAGGAGTCGGTTCTGCCGCAGAACTCAGGACTCTGATAATTTCTTCTCTGTGAAGCAATAGTGTTAAGAGTATTGAGTGTGGTTATCAGTCCAGGGAGTCCAGTGTTGGTGCGGCGGCCGACGTATCCATACATGAGGACTCTGACTTCTGATTTCCGACTCAGTGCTTGAAAACACTGATTGCATGTGTGTTTCAAAAGTTTTCTTTGTGATTACTTTGTATCCACTCACAAGGTATACTGTTTGACCGTGGCGCACCTGTTTCTTTTCAGGATGTCCCCATGAAGGCATCCAGCTAGGGTTCCGAGCTACGTGCAAGATGACAGCCCACCGAGCGACGAGGCCTCAATGTAGGGCCCCATTACAGCGGAGGCACCAACGGTACCACTACCTGCTGAGCCACTGATGCCACCAGCCCCAGTAGTAGAGAGTGCACGCCGCCTGAGTGCATTGCACGAGTTTCAGCGAAAGAGGCCGCCCAGGTTCCGTAGAGAGACGAACCCTCAGGCAGCCGAGGATTGGCTAGAGGCTATCGTCAGAGTCTTCAGATTGGTAGGGAGACCAGCAGACCTTATGGTGATCCTTGCTGCGAGTCTCTTGCACACAGCAGCAGGTAGATGGTGGAGTCTGATGCTCCAGGTGCATGACGATGCATCACTACTTTGGACGGACTTTGAGAGCCTCTTTCGCTAAGAGTTTGTTCCAGCCACCCTCCGTGCGGTACGCTTCTCGGAGTTACTACATCTGTGGTAGGGCAGCATGACAGTAGCCCAGTACTCGGCGAGATTTAACGACCTCTCGCACTACTCCACAGACATGGTACAAGACCCATTCTTCTGGGTCCGGACCTTTGAGCAGGGACTGAGGCATGAGATCAGGACTTCGATGATCTCCCTCAGCATTCCGACGCAGGCAGGAGTGTTGGAGCGAACCCTTCTTGTGGAGAGCTTTCTTGCTGAGCTGACGCTAGCAGCGTGACCCACCGCAGGGCGACACGTAGCAGAGTCTTCTACAACCGGCAGTAGACAGATGTTGCAGAGGTCCAAGTAGACCAGGACATCAGGTGGGCGACCTCAGGATACTGGTTCAGATGTGCGGGGCACACGAAGTAGAGCCAGCCATACGAGGGGCAGGCAGTGTTATGCATGCGGCGGGCAGGGCCACATGGCTCGGGACTGCCCGACCCGCCATGCAGACGAGTAGCAGACAGTTGAGGGACCTCCCAGGCAGAGGCAGAGGTTCGACCGTGGCGGTCCACAGGGAGCAGGCGGACGAGGCAGAGGAGTTGGCCGAGCAGCGGGTGGTGGACGACGCTTCGAAGCTCTACCACCACCACCACCAGGAGGACCACCCCGACCACAGGGAGCTGGAAGACAGGGGCATGCTCAGCTCCAGGCAGTCGAGGCCTACGACCACGGTGCACCTGAGATGATTCGAGATACTATCTGTGTCTACTCTACCCTTGTTGCAGTTCTTATAGACACAGAAGCGAGTCATTCTTTTATTTCTGCTGCCCTTGTTCGAAGCTCGGAGATTCCAACGGAGTCGTTGGCTCAATCCTTACGGCTAGAGACTCCTACGGGAGTAGACTTGATGATTACGCACTGGTGTTGGTAGTGTGAGCTTACTCTAGGAGGCGATAGCTTTGGCTGTGATCTTCTTACAGCGGCGTCGAGGCCTTACGACGTCATCCTGGGTATGGACTGGTTATCTACAGTCCATGCCCAGATCGACTGTATTAGGCACAAATTGTGGTGTGTCCGCACAGATGGGAGCAGGTTCACCTTCACCGATGAGAAGGGAGTCTTGACAGCGCAGGATGGACTTACGCAGAGGAGAGGGCAGCCGATCACACATCAGTTGGCTAGTCTCATCCTAGGAGCAGTTGATGTGCAGAGTCCGAGTTTTCCTGTTGTGGTGGATCAGTATGCGGACGTTTTTCCTGACGACGTTCCAGGGCTACCTCCTTGCAGAGAGGTAGATTTCTACATTGACTTGTACCCCAGGACAGCACCGATATCTACTTCAGCATATCGTATGGCTCCCACCGAGCTTCGTGAGCTGCGGGTACAGCTGGAGGACTTATAGGGAAAGGGATTCATCTGACCCAGTGTTTCACCCTAGGTTTCTCCGATTTTATTTGCCAAGAAGGCGGATGGGAGCTTACGACTATGTGTCGACTACTGTCGCCTGAATCAGGTGACCGTAAAGAATAAGTACCCACCCCTGAGGATTGACGACCTCTTTGATCAATTCAAGGGAGCACGATGGTTCTCGAAGATAGACCTCAGGTCAGGCTATCACCAGCTCAGAGTTCGAGACGAGGATGTGCAGAAGACGGCCTTCAGGTGTCGGTACGACCATTATGAGTTCTTGGTTATGCCCTTCAGCACGACCAACGCTCCAGCAGTGTTCATGAGTCTCATGAACAGGATCTTCCAGCCTTACCTCGATCGGTTTGTTGTAGTCTTCATCGACGACATATTGATCTACTCAACCACTGAGGAGGAGCACGCTTACCATTTACAGGTTGTACTGGATACACTCTGAGAGCACCAGCTTTATGGTAAGCTCTCGAAGTGCCAGTTCTGGATTCGAGAGGTTCACTTCTTGGGGCACGTCATCTCGGAGGTGGGAGTTGCGGTGGATCCTGCGAAGATCGAGGCAGTACTTGCTTGGGAGCCACCCAAGAGCGTGACGGAGGTGCGGAGTTTCCTAGGTCTGGCTGGGTACTATCGGAGATTTGTGTCAGACTTCTCCAGAGTTGCAGCACCGCTTTCAGCTTTGACAAAGAAGGGGAAACCCTTCGTGTGGTCAAATAGATGTTAGCAGAGCTTTCAAGAGCTGAGATAGAGATTGACCAGTGCGCCCATCTTGAGGTTACCAGAGGAGGGCGTAGGGTATGTAGTTTACTGCGACGCATTAGGGACCGGACTCGGGTGTGTCCTGATGCAGGAGCGAGCAGAGATCGCTTACGGTTCAGGGCAGTTGAGACAGCACAAGCAGAACTACGCTACCCATGACCTGGAGTTAGCAGCAGTGGTCTTCGCCTTGAAGATGTGGCGACACTATCTTATGGGCGAGCGCTTTACAGTCTACTCTGACCACCATAGTCTCAGCTACATCTTCTCGCAGAAGGACCTGAACCTGAGACAGCGATGATGGCTTGAGTTCTTCCAGGACTATGACTTTGAGATAGTATATACTCCTGGGAAGAGGAACGTTGTGGCTGATGCTCTCAGCAGGAGATCGGGCATTCAGCTACTTGGAGAGGCAACGAAGCAGTTAGCCGCTTTGCAGATATCCTTCGTGGATAGAGATGGGGCAGCCTTTCTACAGTCCCTCACAGTCACTCCTCCACTACTTCAATGGGTCAGAGAGGCACAGCGTGGGGACGTTGACTGTGAGATGCAACGTGCTCAGATTTCCACAGGGTAGGCGCCTGATGGATTTTCTAGAGGAGGAGAGCACGTCATCCTCTTTAGGGGACGTACCATGGTTCCAGTTGCACTGCAGGAGGAAGTGCTGAGGGAGTTTCACACTTCCCCTCTAGCGATACATCCTGGAGTGGTGAAGATGTACCAGGACCTCAGACGACAACACTGGTGGTCGGGTATGAAGAAGGTTGTAGCAGAGTTCGTTTCACGATGCCTCACTTGCCAACAAGTGAAGGCGGAGCACCAGGTACCAGCAGGCTTGGTACAGCCCTTAGAGGTTCCAGAGTGAAAGTGGGACGGGATATCCATGGATTTCGTGATGGGGCTTCCACGTACTTCCAGAGGACACAACTCCATTTGGGCGATCGTAGACCGACTCACCAAGTCTGTCCACTTCCTACCTATCAGAGAGCAGGGCTCAGTAGAGAGCTTGGGACGCCTCTACGTTCAGGAGATCGTACGGCTTCATGGTGTGTCATCTTCTATCGCCTCCGATCGAGATGCTCGCTTTACTTCCCGGCTTTGGAAGGGGTTGCAGGAGGCTTTTGGGACGCAGCTACGTTTGAGCACCGCCTTCCATCCTCAGACGGATGACCAGACGGAGAGGACCATTCAGACTCTTGAGGACATGCTACGTGCATGTGTCCTTGACTTTGGTCGCAGCTGGGAGGATCACATACCCTTGGTGGAGTTTGTATACAACAACAGCTACCACTCCACCATCGGGATGACACCTTACAAGGCACTGTACGACCGACCATGCAGATCACCTCTGTGCTGGACTGGCCCTCAGGAGTCAGCACTTGTAGGACCAGAGATGGTCCAGGCTACGACGGAGAAGGTGCAGATCATCCAGGAGCGGATGAGGACTGCACAGAGCAGACAAAAGTCCTATGCTGATAGGAGATGGAGACCACTAGAGTTCGAGGATGGCGACCGCGTTTTCTTACGGGTCTCACCTCGACCTGGATTACAGAGATTTGGCCGGAGCGGCAAGTTATCTTCGCGCTTCATCAAACCATTCCAGGTCCTCAGCAGGGTAGGCGATGTGGCTTACCGCCTGGACCTTCCACCTCAGTTGCACCGGGTGCACGACGTCTTCCACGTATCTCAGCTGAGGAGATACGTGCATGACCCATCACACATTATCGATCACGGGGAGATGGACATCGATGACGGGGCGACATTCACAGAGGTCCCAGTGGAGATCGAGGATCGACAGGAGTGGGTCCTACGTGGACGGTCGATTCCTCTGGTGCGCATTCGTTGGCAGCACGGGAACCTTCAGGAGAGCACATGGGAGCGGGAGGCTCAGATGCGTGCTCAGTACCCTCATTTGTTTCCCTAGTTTATGATATAGTTTTACGGGGACATAAAGCCCTGAGGTGGGAATAATGTAAAGACCCGAAAATTTCAAGAAAAATTTTTCTTAAATACTTTGAAATTTTACGAGTCTGTGGCTTCTGACGGCACTTGATTCCGAGGCCCGGTGTGCCCGGAATCAATTCCGAAGTTTAGCTCGGGTACGTTCAGTGAACGAACAAGCGGATTCTATCTTTTGAACCGGTGTTCGAAATTGAAATCCGTGGGCACCGATGAACTTGCAACGCTGGTAATTGCTTAAGGTGACCCTTACCGCAGTTGCGTTTTATGCGGGTTGTAAATTAAAATTTGGGGTTTAGTTAAGAAGTTAAATAAAATTGTAGGAACAATTCTATTTATATATATGGAAGTTAATTTCTCCCATGGGAAGTTATTGGTGGGGCTCACACCCACCCAACTTCCCATGTGTGGATAATTGAAAGGTGGGGCTCACACGAGCCCCAACCATTCATCTTCCATAACTCTTTTCAAACCCCTTAAACTCCCATGTTTAATTCATGACAACCCCTTAATTTATGAGGATTTTTCCTCTCCCTCTCCCTCTCTCTCTTTATTGTTTGCCAACACACACTAATTAATAAATTCAACCTATTCACTTAATTAATTAAGTGATTTGAGTTTTGAATTTTGAATTTGATGTGTTAATAAAATATTAGCCAAGCCTAATATTTTATTTTTTGGGGGAGCTTTGTTGTGTTGGAAAAACTTTGGGAGAGAGCTCTTGAGAAAAGAGAGAGAAGTATTCATCTCCTCAACGAAGAACGGTTTTCTTCTTCGACGAAGAACATCCACCTTCAATGAAAAACGACTCGGCGAAAACGCTCCACGTTTCTCCAATCCTCTTCTTCCAAGTCAAGGGAAGAGACACTGACGCGGGGAACTCGCCAACGACGACGGTTCTTTCTCCGATGTTGACGAAGAGACACCGCTTTCCGCGTCTACGATGAACAAACCTTAAATGATGTAGGGGGTTTGTTTCTTTTATTTTATTGAATAAAATTGATTCATCGTTCTTCGTTGGAACATGTTTAAACTTGGGCCAATTGTTATTGCCTAACACGGAGGGTGCGGGCCGAACGAACACGGCCCGACGACCCTCTGATGTTTTCCTTCTTTGTTCGCAATTGAGGCATGATGGAAGAGGTGGCGACGGGTGAAGGCGGCGGTCGTGCACCGGCCGCGTGCGGAAGAACCGCGGCCTGCAACCGCAAGCCGCTCGACCGACAAAGAACCGGTCGGCCATAGCTGGTCGGGCCGAAGGAAGTAACTGCGGCACCCCACGGCACCGCGCCGCGTGAACCGAGGCCCGCATAAGGTGGGCCGCTTCGGCGGAAGAACCGGCCGACCCGTCGGCCGGCCGGGTGGTGAAGAGCCGCGACGCCAGGAGGGCGTCGCGCCGGACGAACCGCGGCCCGCCCGAGCGGGCCGCTTGCGCTAGGAGGCCGGCTGGTTAGGGAGGGCGGCGCTGCGCCGCCGGTTCGGGTGGCCGGGGGGCCGCCCCCACCCCCCCCCCCCGGACTGCTCGGCCTTCGGGTCGCGCGATTCTTCGGGCCGGTCTGACACCCTTGCCGGGTCGAACCCGCCAAAACTGGGTTGACCCGACCCGGCAGTCCACTGGGCCTAACGAGCCGGGGCCATTTTCACTTAAACGTGAATTACTTAAAGACCGCGCGTCCGGTCGACGCGCCGTCTGCGGCACTAGGACCTTCGCGACGAGACGGTCCTTTTGCGATATTCTAAGTGAGTTTTGGATGACTTGGATAACGGCCGGGTTAGAAACGAGCATATTTCTAACCGGGCCCCTGAAACGAAAAAACCAATATCTCTCAGACCGGGCGTCCGATTGACGCGCCGTTTGTCGCGTTGAGTTCCTTTTGACGAGACGGAACTTCGGGATACATCAACTCTGGACTTCGTGACAGTTGATGTATCTACCCTCTTTACTCCAGGAGCGAACCCTCCCGAAATCGAGTACGCTGTGTGCGGGAACCCTAGAGCTGGTTGCGACTGCGACGACTACCGTGCTGGGATCCTCCGTGGGTTCGATGAGGATGACGACTGTACTTGAATCCTCCGTGGGTTCGGCAGCAAGAAGAATGTACTTGGATCCTCAGTGGGTTCGGCAGCGAGGACGACTATACTTGGATCCTACGTGGGTTCGGCAGCGACGACTTCTGTACTAGGATCGTACGTGGGTTCGACAGATGAGATGATTCAGAGGCTACATCTAATCATCTCCACCCCTCTTCGAAAGTAGTATACTTGTGTGAGCTAAGTCTTGACTTGCAATCATTACCAACAGTGTGATTGACTTCTTTCCTGTGTGGACTGGGTTGTGCTTGAGCTCGAGAGTTGGAGCCGGACTGGAATTGTTGACTTAGATATATATATGAGCATATACCTAAGTAAAGTCGGTTGATACTCTGTGTTTCTAACTTTCCTTTTTGGTTTATTCTTCGTGGATTCTAGGAGACCTTCGGGGGTCTCGGGGTCCCTACTGAGTATCGTACACTCACCTCTGCACGAGTTATGTCTACACTACGTTGTGTTGGATGCAGACGACGGACAACACTGATCGAGGTGGAAGCTTGTGGAGCTGGAAGGTACCCGGAGGTGGACCACTAGACGGGACGTACACAGAGCGAACGGCTGGACCCGAGCAGCTGAGGAGACCATCTGTACGCACCCTTCAGGTGGGTTATCCGGAGGACGACTCGGTGGTTGCTGTTTTACTTTACTGCTGTTGTACTTTCTTTTCAGTTGTATTGTACTTTCAGTTGAGTTTGTATACTGACTCATTTACTTTTCAACACTTACTTTTTTACTCAGTTTACTTAGTGCTTACTTCACTTGTGTACTCTGTTATGTTTGTTTACTTTTATAAAGACAAAGACTTCCCTTTTTCTGGGATTTACGTCTTTGGTGCTAGTCGCCAGCCCCTGCCCTATGGAAGACAGGTTTGAGGTAGTCACGGCACGGGCCCCGAGGACGGGTCGTGACATATAAAGCTTGCGTAAGATTGATCAAAACTTCTTCAGTGTTCATGTAACTATTCATATGGTTTTTAAAATTGTTTCCTTAACTGGAATGAAAATAATTTCTACAAAAATGGATGTAATTCTTAGACTCATAAATTTTATACATGGAGAAACACTTTAAAATAGTAAACAAAACTTATCTCCCTTAAAATAAAACATATGTAAAACATTATGAGCATAAGTGACAATCATGTAAATCCGTAGTTTACTTCTCCATACATGGTTTTTGCATACTAATTGTTTTCTTATATAATATTACTATTGACTGAGTTATTAAATTATAATTAATTGCATTATAGGGGCGAGTAGGTCAGAATTGTAATACTTTATCAAAGAATAAAGGATTAAAGAGAAAGATAAGGGTCACCTCAGCCTGGGTGTACCCCAAATTTATAGTCCGCGAGCCAAGCCTCCAAGTCTTCCCGTTGCCTTTGCTTTTTTTCAAAGCTCGTCTAACCAAAACAGAGACGAACAAATTCCGTATTTGGAAAGTAAAAGTCATAACAGAATATTAAAAATTAAATAGGAAAATGATGCGAAGAATCATTGAATTATAATAATGCGAGTTAAATCCAGAATATTTTTTTACGGAGTTGTTGATAAATTCATTGTTTAAAGTTATTTATTAAGAATTTCAAAATTTTCATAAGAGAATTAATAATACATTTTAATATGATATAGTTTTATAATTGTCAAATTAGCTCATTGTCTAATATTAAAACAAATAATAGCAGCAATCCTCGGTTTTCGTGGAACGGTGTACCGCGTGCGGCACGAGTAACGGACACGTGGAAGCGATACCGCCATCAGTGGCGTGGTTTTGACAGGGGGGCCACTCAGTGCCCCCCAGTAATCCTGGGCCGGCCTCCCCTCACGCGTCATCTGACAACAAAAACCGTTATTTTTTGCGACTTTTTTTTATTTAGATTTTAAAAAAAATCATTAAATGGAAAACTATTCGGGAAAATATTTTCCCAGGGGGCCCACTCAGTGCTCTCCCCCACCACGCCCTTTTTAAAAAAAATTAGATTTCAATCATGGGCATATTATTTTAAAATTCTTAACGAAATAATTTATTTACGATTCAGTTGGCTATTCCTCGTAGGGCGTATTTATTCTAATATTTCCACTTAAAAAATAAATATATAATATGCTGTGCACTGCATGGGAGGAGGAGAAGGGTGTACCGTATAAATAGCCCCCTGGCGGGCTCCTTTGGTATCAGCAGCTGAAGCCAAACCACCCACTAATTGTTGTGAGGGAGAGGATCGAGTGATCCACATGGCTATATCTCTGGTGCCTCTTTTCCTGTATCTCTGCTTGAATGCCGCTCTTGGTGCGGCCATCACATGCGAGGAGTTGGGGAAGGAGCGGTTCGCGTTCACGGAGTCGTCGTCCGGCCACCGCTGCGTGCTGGAGAAGACGGTCCGGCGGAGAAGCGCGGAGGAGAAGTTTAGCTGCAAAACATCCGGCATCACTTGATGCATCATATATAGAGGTCATTATTGATATACATACACTACTACAAAATATGTTTTTGTGTGTGTTTATAAATAATTAAATACATATATACAACATTCATACACACACATACATATATTATACACGTGTATCTATAAGTATAATTATACATATTTATATATATTTACAAATATTATATATTAATATGTATATACATATGTTAGAATATATAGATAATATATATCAGTTTGTTAATACAAACACACACAAATACACACGTACACACACACTATATTGGTATATAAATATTTATATATTTGTATTTTAAATGAAATGGATATTAGTTTTTATTTAGATAAGACTTATATATTGAGAAATATGTTTTATATGTAAATATGTTTAATTATTTATTTATAAAATTGAATTTATTATGTGTGAATATATAAAAAATATGTATATATTGTTATATATTTGATTATAAATAACAACACATTGTAAAAAACGATAAAATTTCAAAGCCAAAATGTCAATATGAATATAATCCATCGGAATAAATTCAGTCCCCATTGAAAAAGGGCAAAAAGACCCCTTAAACGAAGCTGAAATTCCATCGAATGTTAAAAAATTAGGGTATCCCGACAAATAACTCAATTTTAGATGCCTTCTGGACCTTTTTTGGCCTCGAAAAACATGAAAGATAGTTTATTCTAAATTATTAAGGCGTAAAGCTCGTCACAAGCTTCGATTTGATATGCGGTAGAATCCAAATGGACATCCAGATCAAAAGTTATGGTCGTTTGAAGTTTGAGGTACGTTTTCAACTTATTTTAAATATTTTATTGATTTTTTGATTTTTTTGCCTTTAAATTGTTATTAAATGACTATTACTCGATAATAATTCACAAATTATTAATTAATAATATTTTTTAAAATATTTTATAAGCCATTTTTCACTAGATATCTTATATATTAAGTGTAAATGTCTATTTATACTTATCTAAAACATATTTAAAAAATATATATTATATTTATATCAATATAAATATATTTTATATTTATATATTGATATATTATTTTTAATTATTATTTTTTGAAGTATACCATTTATCACCACTAGTAAAAAAAGCGCTGATAAAGAAAATCTTTTTAACAGCGCTAAAAAAAAGCGATGATAAAAGGGTACCTTTATCACCGCTAAAAAAAGTACTGATAAAGGGGTACTTTTAACATCGTTTTTTAGCTTTGTTAAAAGTACCATTTATCAGGGTTTTTTTAGCGCTGATAAAGGTACTCCCTTTATCAGCAGTTTTTAACACTGTTAAATGGTAGCGCTGTGAAAACCCGTTTTTGTGGTAGTGAAGAATCAAAAATATTAGCAGCCTATGATGAAATTGATGGACATATAAGTGACATAACTTTCATGAACTATGATTAGTTTATCTCTTTCACACTCCTTTATAGCTTTTTTTTTTGTATCACCTACTTCTGCATGAGTCTTTTGTAGCTCAGTGGTGTGAGTGGTTTGAGAGGCGTCCAATGAGGGTCAATACCTTGTGAGGACGATGTTTTTCCCAGGTTGACATCGGAAGCTCCCCTGGTGCTCCTCGCCTAATACCTGTCTCAAATGATCATTTAGCCCGAAGTTATCATCTTCTTTCTCATCGAGGGCCTCTAGGGCATACTGTTGAAAATATAAACAAGATATTTAATTATGAATTATGTATCAAAATTTGAAATATCAATAAAAAGGCTTACAATTTTTTTTTTGTGTTTGTGCATTTACAACACTTCCATCCCTTTTCCTCCTACTCGAGCAAATTAATTTTGCTCGAGATACACGACTTTCGATGCCCAATGCTGCTTGCTACAATTGACATTGATTACTATAATAGTACATTATCGAATAATATAAAATTGATAAACCTAGAATGAATTAAAATTTTAGCTATTTAAGAAAACCATAAAATGAAGAAACATTTAAATATACATTTAATTAGAAATTTAATACTAGTAGCATAACTTAATCAATACATACTGATTAGCATACTAAACATGGGTATGATATGGATTTCTCTTATATGTTTATTTAGGTCCAATTCTATTTGTGTTACGTTATTTGGTTATTCGATCACTTGGTAATTTTGATCATTTGGTCATTGAGTTCATTTTTTTTGGTTAGGATGTTTGGTAATTTAGTCATTTGGCCATTTGGACAATCAGTTAGAGTATTTTTCATATTTTTTGGTTTGGTCATTTGATTCATTTTGGATGAGGGTGTTTCTTTCATTAACGAGTTATGCCATTTGGTTCATTTTTGGGTTAGATATTTTGGCATATTTGGTCATTTGGTCATTTGGCTAGATCATTTGGTTCATTTTAAGTTAGATCATTTTGATTGATTTGGGTTAGACCATTTTCTTAATTTTTAGGTTAAGTCATTTTTAAGCTATATAATTTGGATTATTCTGGGAAATATTATTTTTTTTCACTCTGGTTTAGGTCATTTTGGGTTTGGTCATTTGGTTCATCTTTAGGTTATGTCATATTTGAGTTAGGTCATTTGATTTATTTTGGGTTATGTCATTTGGTTCATTTCAGGATTGTGTTTTTTTGTTAGTTCATTTGGTCATTTTTTTTGTTAGAACAATTGGTTTGCTTGAGTTTAGGTTATTTGGTTTATTTTGGGTTATGTCATTTTGTTCATTTTGGGTTAGGTCTTTTTAGGTTAGGTTATTTTGTTCATTTTTGGGTTATCTCTTTTTTATGTTAAGTTTTTTGGTTTATTTTGGGTTAGGTCATTTGGTTTATTTTTTAGTTCTGTCTTTTTTGGCTTACGTCATTTGGTTCATTTTTGATCTTTTGGTCATTAGTTTGTTTTGGATTAGGTCATTTGACCAATCATTCGTTTTTTAAGTTAGGTTAATTAGCTCATTTTGGGTTAGGTTATTTATTTTTCTTTGGGTTAGGTTATTTAGTTCATTTTTTGTTAGGGTATTTGCTTCATCTTGGGTTATGCCAATTGATTAATATTGGGTTCCGTCATTTGGTTCATCTTTGGGATATGTCATATTTGGGTTAAGTCATTTGGTTTATTTTGGGTTACATTATTTGGTTCATTTCAAGATTATGTACTTTTTGGTTAGTTCATTTGGTCATTTGTTTATTTATTTTTTGGTTAAAACAATTGACTTACTTGGGTTTATGTTATTTGGTTTATTTTGGGCTATGTCATTTTGTTCATTTTGGGTTGGGTTTTTTTAAGTTAGGTTATTTTGTTCATTTTTAGGTTATCTCTTTTTTATGTTAGGTTATTTGGTTTATTTTGGGTTGGTTCATTTGGTCAATTTTTGAGTTATTTCTTTTTTGGGTTATGTCATTTGGTTCATTTTGGACGTTTTGTCACTAGTTTGTTTTGGATTAGGTCATTTGATCAATTGTTCATTTTTTGGTTAGGTTAATTAGTTCATTTTGGGTTAGGTTATTTATTTTTCTTTGGGTTAGTTTATTTAGTTCATTTTTGGTTAGGGTATTTGATTCATCTTGGGTTATGTCAATTGGTTAATTTTGGGTTCACTCATTTGGTTCATCTTTGAGTTATGTCATATTTGAGTTAGGTCATTTTCTTTATTTTGGGTTATGTTATTTAAGTCATTTCAGGATTATGTAATTTTTGATTAGTTCATTTGGTCATTTTTTCTTTTTTTTCCAGAATAATTAGTTTACTTGGGTTTCGGTTATTTGGTTTATTAGGTTATTTCATTTTGTTCATTTTGGGTTAGGTCTTTTTAGGTTAGGATATTTTGTTCATTTTTGGGTCATGGCTTTTTTAGGTTAGACAGAATTCCCCCTTTACTCTAATCGACTTGGACATGGGTTTTTACAAACTCTCTATAAAAAAAATCATCCCTTAAAAGATGAACCATCCAGGATCTAATGCACACCAAAATTATCAATCTCTAATTACACTTCAAAATAGTTTCACCAAAGAAACATGACTGCTCAAAAGCCCTGAAAAAATTTATTTCAAATATATATTATACCTCAAAATCAACTTAATTTTAAATAAAATTTGACAAAGCACTTGCCCAAATTACATTACAAAAATAATCATTTCAATATACCCACCCCTTTTCAATACTAATTGTCATTCAAAGAATAATTTTGGAAAACCGTTTTCTTTCTTAAATAATAACTATTTAAATGTATTCAACCCATGTCAATATCTTTTCCCCATTTTAAAATAAAAAAATCATAAAAATATCTCCTTGGTTTAAAGGGGCATTTACAGCCTTATATCAAAGGAATTAATGAGACGAAAACTTAAATTTCAGCATGAAAATATAACTAAATGGGGAATTTCCAACCTTTTGTATTAATGTGGAATTTTTGGCCTTTAGGCTTAGGACTAAGTGAGTTTGTTTTAGGATTATTTTATTACTGTTTTATTGAAGTTTAAATCCTTTTTATGACTATTTATGTTTTTATACTTCTTGAAAATCCAAATAAAATGAAATGACCACTTTAGTAACAATATATAAATAGATATTATTTTTAGTCATATTAAAGTACCAAGCACCTCTCATGCTCAGTCATTATAGTGCACCCAAAAGTGTGAAAATACGTTATAACAAATTTGTTCTTTTGTCTTTTTCTGATGTATCCTACAAACAAAAATTTAATACAATTAATAAGAATTAATTTTTCAATGTGAACCATTAAATATTAAGAATACCTTAAACTCATTACTCTTCCAATATGCGATCATTTCTTGATATTGTGTTGTTGGACATTTGATGAATATTGGTACACCCTGAAAATCAGAACCTACTCTACTCTTCCAAACAATATATAAGTCATGCTTATATGATCGCCACAACTCCCCAAGATCCATCAACTGTGCGGCCTTATCAGCTTCACTGTCGGGAAAGCTAAATTGACACTGCAATGAACATATTAATTCATATAAATAAAACAATAATATAGATATCAATATCTCTGCCCATGCTTTCTCCTTGATTTCATTTTTGATATGCCTCCATGTGACTGGTTTCACTAGAATGATATCATTTTACTTGGCTAGATTTTCCATTAAACATCTACATAGCCTAACATTTTTACGTATCATTTGATTATATTCATTTTAATACACCATTATTTATGTTTGATGATTCCAGGATTCATGCATATGGGTGTACCTATGTATCATATTAAAAGATCCCAGTGAATATGATAAAAGGAAAAAAAGAATAATTAATTCATAGTAAAATAGGAAAAATGATGTGATATAATTTGACACACTTATAAAAAAACTTGACACAAGCTACTTATTAGGCTCTGATGAATCTGTGTTCTGTCCTAGATCGATAGCCTTTGAAAGGCGTGCTTGTTCCAATGCATGCATCAGGTAATCTGCATGCACTGGAGTGGAAGCTGAAGGAACAAAATCATTAGATCCTGAATGGATAGTAGGAAATAGAGGCAGTGTAGGCAATGTAGGATAATGATAGAAGGACTAGGGATACATTATAGGATATGGATATGGTATATATGGGAACATCCCTGGAGGCGGCGTAAACATGGTATGAGAATAAGAGGAAAAATAAGATGATGATAGAGGCAGGGGTGGGAATATCCCTGAAGGCTCAAGTGGAGGATGAAAAGGAGTGGTAGATGGGGTGTCAGTTGGTGGGTCAGAGTGTGAACGGGTACGAAGGGTACTCCGTGTATCTCTAGGAACACCCCTGCTCTGACCCATACTAGTTGGATAAGGAGAATCCAACACCAGTTCAGACGAATGTCCCTAAAAAAATTGATAAAGAATAAGAACATGACATTAAATGTAATGCAGAAGAAAAATATTGCAATTATTATACACACTAAGGGAACTAGAGGAGACAACCCTTTCTCGCACATCCTTTGATCATTATCAAATAATCTCTTCCTTCAAACTTCTTTTTTATCTTTCATAATCTACATATGAATGAAATGTACATTTTTTGAATCTTTTTTTTTTAAATTTTTTTCATAAAACTTGGAAGTCAAATAATTTATAAACAATGTCATAACATATTTTAGGAACTATAATTTAAAACCAAGTTATACATTTTTTAAAAACCTGATTTTATAAATTGAAATAAATTTAATTAAATGCAATGAAAACAATTAATACTAAAACAAACAGATCATTCCAAACTAAAACTAAATTAAAGTAATTAAAGTAGTACCAACCTAAGAAACCCACGTCAAGGTAAACTGAATGAACTATGAAAATATATAGTTGCTCCTATATATTACTCTCCACTACTTCAAGTTTAACATCAATTCTCATAGTGGGAAAATTTGAGTCATCAAATACAATATTTTGGTCAACACCAATGGGGGTATCAATGGTGTCAATTTCATTCCCGTCATCATGAAAAATATGCCTTGAGACTACTTCAATAATGACACCATAATCAGGTCTAAATGATCTTTCACATAAAACACTTACTTTTTCATCGATACCAAAATATATGGTTCATCAGTAGCTAGGATGTGAGTCATGTAAATATCTTTGAATCCAAAGTCATCAATAAATTTACCATGTCATGTCATTGAATCAAACCATTTACATTTCATCACAATGACTCAACCATGAGAGTAGTAATCTAATAACAATATTTTCTTAATAAGCCCATAATAAGACACATTTTCATATTGAGGTCTACTATCTGATGCACTGGCATAATAGTCCATTATTTCGGTTAACATAATTTCATAATGCTATGTTCTCATTTTCACCGCTCGATCAGTTGTAACAAATTTATACCCATTTATTATTAAATATTTTCATTCACGAACCAAAGGATTGGAACCAAAATCCAACGATCTTAATTCTTGAGAGACAAAGTCAATAGGTAAACTCAATACCTAAAATATATATGAATAATAAAATTAAATGAATATCTATATTTTAAGTTAATTAAAGTAATGGTCATACATTTGATTTCAACCAAGCAGAAAACTCTTTTCAATGCAATGCCTCTATCTTTGTCACAGGAAAATGTCAATGAACTCTACTTATAATTTGTTTGTGTTCCCTACATAAAATGATAATAAAAGTATAATGCATATGTGAAATGAAATAGTGTGAGATACCATATAAATATTCAAATTGCTTACTTGATATAGTTATTGAACAATCCACAGTTAAAAAAGACTATGCTACGTGCCATATCCTGCTCTTCAAGGTTCAATGTAGCCAATGTATATGACTGAGGAATTCTTCTTATTTGGGGAAGAGATGGAAATAAGGGATTAATTTTCCCATAATACTCATATTTATTTCTCATTGGTTGGTTATTTCTTGTGATCACATCGAAATAATACATTGAACAAAAATCCATACATTCTTGAGCTAGATAACCTCTCACAATAGAACCTTTAGGATAATTATTATTTCAAACATAAGATTTAATTGTGTACATATTTATTTCAGTAAGATACATCCCAAAAAATAAATAGGTCCCCTAATAAGTGTTTTAGTTGGAAGATAAATTGTTAAATGCAATATACATGTGAAATGATGGAAGAAACAATTTTCCAATCTCACACAAAATTAATGGCGCCTCTTGTTGCATTTTTATCAAGAAAGACTTGGATAACCTTTTAGCACAAAGGTCTCTATAAAAATTCTACAAGTGAATCACTGTCACCCATATATTATTGGATAATAAATTACATATTGTTATTAGAATCAATTCATGAAGAAGGACGTGATAATCATGAGTTTTTAGAGATTTTAGTTTCGACTCCATTATGTTGACTCATTTAGATATATTGCTGGAAGATATATTAGGAACCTTGATATCTCCAATACTTCCAGAAATTGATTTTTCTCTAAAGGTTTCATCACATAAAAAGTATAAGTAACTTTCCATTTGTTTTTACTGATGCACACAGGATGCAGTTCTGGTCAAATACGCCAATCCGATAAGTCTCAGAGAGATCGTAAGTCATCTTTGGTCTTCCCCTTGCTATTTAGAATAATTGTAAGCAACATTTCACATATATTTTTCTGAATTTTCATTACATCTAAACAATGATGTAACATATTGGTAGACCAATATAACAACTTAAAAAGATACTTTTCTTTTTCCAATTATAAGTGGTTTTAGTGTCAACATTCTTCCTTTTTTTAGAATTCATTCGACCTTTCCATAATGAAAAACTAAAATATTTCATTTCATTAAGAACATCATTTCCTGACATATGTTGAGTTGGATGTTTAGTGTTAACAATATTATCAAACCTCTGACGATTATTCCTGAATTGATGATCCATTGGCAAGAATTGTTGATGCCTCATGAAACTGAAACTACTAAGATTCTTAAGTCCTCTCGATCATGCATTCTTCATAAAAATAGGACATGATAGATTCCTCTTCATGATCCAACCATACATCATTGCATAATTTTAAAAATCATTTTTAATCTATAGAATGGTAGAACACATCTGAAATATTTTTTTTGAAGAATCATCGAATGTGTGCACACCCATATCCCAAATATGATTCAAATCTCTTATTAATGGTTGAAAATAGATGTCTATATCATTTTAAGGTTTAGAAGTTCCAGATATTAGTATACTCAATAAAGTTAAAGGTTTTTGCATACACATCCACGGAGGAAGATGTTAAACATGAATAAAAACTGGTCACGTGTTGTGAGCAGTAAGCATCTAACAAAACAGATTAAAACCAGCACAGGATAGACCCAACCTGACATTACTCACCTTAACTGAAAAATTAGGATGTTGTGCATCAAATTACCTCCATGATAATACATCTACAGGATAAACCAACTCATCATTATATTTAATTCTTTTAGTGTCACGACCCATCCCTTGGGGCCTGTGTTGTGACATCCCCCAAGCCCACCTCCTGAAAGCCAGGGGTTGGAGACTAGCACTAAAGGCGTCAACCTGCAAGTGGGAGGCATTTTCCTAAGTACCTGTATGGATGCACACACAACCACATCCCAAAGTTGGAAAGATAAACACGCATGGCACCAAAAAAACACTGATTAAAAGTACAAACTGTAGGTCAAATGAGCTAGAATACAAACCCAACAAAAGATAAACTGAAAACTAGAAAGTACAAGGAAACTCTGAAAGCCATCCGCTAGAAATCCCACATGATGGGTAAGTGTGGAGTATCCCCTAGAAGCCGTAGAAGTACACCTCGTCTTCCTGGTCTCACTGGGAACCACTGGGTCCTGGGCCACCAAGTCCTCCATCGAGGTGACGGTCATCTGCACCAGACACAACACATGCGGGCGAAACCCATGCAGGGGTGAGTAACAATATAATCAGGAGGGACCCCACACCAACAAGTAAAGGCCAAAAATAAATCCACAAAGAAAACCACGGATCAAGACATCTCACACCAGGTATAATATAGAGTAGGAAAGTAATACCATCAGTCGTATCACCGAACACCTTGGGCTATTGGAGAACTCCTCCTCAATGAGTACAATGGGCATGTCGGGTCACACAGAATCCACTTCCCACTAAACTTGGACTGTTGTGGTACTCATCCCTAATGAGTACTATGGGTATGTTGGGTCACACAAAAGCCACTCCCCACCGTGGCCATGTCAGGTCACACAGAAGCTGCTTCCCACCTTGGCTATACAGAGGTACTCCTCCTGTCGAGTACCGTGTGTCTGTCGGGCCACACAAAACCACTCCCCACCATGGGTCTGCTAGGTCACACAGAGCCACTTTCCACTGGACCATCACAGATGATCCACATAGGGTCTCTTGTCAGCAGTCTTCATGTCTCATCCAACCGTAGGGTTTCCACACGCAGTGCGCTTGATTCCAGGAGAACCACTCCTCAATCCATTCATCGTATTTCCACTTCCATGAAAGCTTACTTGGATTATTTCAAAAGATTTACCTCATCGTGAGGGTTCCAATGCCGAAAATAGATCATCAATTAGATACCCAGTTTGTAAGATATTGACATTTTTCTGAAAAGGGGTCGGCCGAGTACGGGTCCGGTCCGACCTGGGTCCGCCGACCCGACCGGGATCCAGCCCGGCCTGGGTCCGGCCCAGTACAGCCCGGTCTGGCCTACTGGGGCGGACCATGCCCAGCCTAGTTCGGCCCGCTGGGGCGGCCCCTGCCCTACCCGGCCCACCATAGGTGGACTTACTCTTACCTAGCTGGGATGCGGCTAAAAGTCACGTCCACCCCTACCCCGCAGTTCATTCGTGGGGACACCTCCTCCGCTACGTGCGACACGACGCGGTGCACCGACGCAGCCGGGTAGTCACGTCTTCTAGCTACCAATTTCCGGAACGGAGGCCAGAAAATCCTACCGTACCATCTCGGCCCGAGCCGATCATGGCGCGCCGTCGTGGTGCGCCGCCACCCACCCATGGCCGTCGCCGCCGTGGAGTTCTTCCACAGACCACCAGCTCCGCTCTAGCGGTTATTTCTTCACACCGCTTGCGCCTACGACCTCCTGGGGTTGTCATCTTGCCTGCGTTGGTCTCGAATGCTCCTTTTCGCCTCTTAGAAGATGTGTCCGTGAAGAATTCACAAAACACACAAGGCGGAGGGGCTCGAGCCTTGTTCGTGTCATCCCGCAGCCTCCGTGTTAGCAGTTTAGAATCATGAGACATAAAATTTAAGTTCTATCGTAATTAATCAAATAATTCCGATGCAAACTCTAAGAAAACTACCCTCCCTCAAGAACGAGCAATCTACGGATCAACCTGTTCATGGGTTGATCCGTGTTTGTCATTTAGAATAAAGAACAGGGAAACTTAAAACAAAAACAAACCCCTACCTAAGTCAGATTGTTCATTGGCAATGAATAGCGTCGTTTCATTCTTCGTTCCACGATCCTCTGTTTACGGTCGTTGGTCGATCATCATTAGTGACAATCTATTCAAAGGGGGGAGGTTGGCATTCATCATCGTCACCCACTGTAGCTTCAAAGCAAAACTAGGATTGTGCCAACAATCCTACATTGTCTGTTTGGCCATTTAAGGATGAAAATCGAATCAGTGTTTCAGTTACGTTTCTGTTATGAAGTCGTTACACTATTTCATTTATTGAAACAATGTATTCAGTTTCTCTTGGTTGGAAAACTATTGAGCTACAACGATTTGAAAATTCAGAAAAATAAAATAAAAAAGTTTATTTTATTTTTTAACTTTTTCTTTAAAAAGTCCAAAAAAATACTTTTTTCCTCGACCTGCACCGGTCGAGGCTAGATCCATTCTAGGAGAATCTCATCGTTCTGAGTTCAACAGTGCCATCATATTTTTGATCCAAGCATCATTTTAAAAGTTAAAAAACCTGCTTGCATGTGTACTTAAATGAACTTAAAAAAATTTATAATTCTATTCTGGGCTCACCGGGCCTCGGAATCAGGTGCTGTCAAAGTGTATGGTCTTGAAATAATTCCATAAAATCTTAAAAAAAATCATGGAATTTTTGGGATATTACATTACTCTCCCCTTTTTGTGCTTCACATCCTCATAATCCAAAATAAGGATAAATAAACAAATGGGGGTACTGAGTGGGAATCTGAGCCTCCCGCTCCCATGTACTCTCCTAGAGCTTCATGTGCTTATACCGAATGCGCACCAGAGGAATCGACCATCCATGAAGGACTCGCTCCTATCGATCATCTATCTCCACCAGGAACTCCACAAATGTCTCCCCATCGTCAATGTCCATCTCCCCTCATTCGATGACGTGCGATGGATCATGCACGTATCTCCTCAACTGCGACATGTGAAAAACATTGTGCACCTGGTGCATATGTGGGAGAAGAGTTAAGAGGTATGAAACCTCACCAACTCTGCTAAGAATATGAAAAGGTCTGATGAACCTTAGAGATAACTTGTCGCCCCTGCAAAATCTCCACAAACCTCACCAGGGAGAGACCTAAAGGAACACATGGTCTCCCTCCTCAAACTCCAAGGGTCTCTATCTCCTGTCAGCATACAAATTTTTCATGCTCTATGCAGTCTTCATTTGCTCCTTGATGATATACACCTTCTTAGTGGTAGCCTGTACCAACTCTTGACCCACTAGTGCTGACTCCCCTGGGTCTGTCCAACATAGAGATGATCTGCATGCTCGTCCGTACAAGGCCTCAAACAGTACCATACAGATGGTGGAGTGATAAATTTTGTTGTATGAAAACTCCACCAATGGTAGGTAGTCCTCCCAACTACAACCAAAATCAAGGATGTAAGCATGAAGCATGTCCTCCAAGGTATGTATGGTCTGCTCCGTCTGACCATCCGTCTCTGGGTGAAAGGCTGTGCTCAAGCGCAGCTGAGTCCCAAACACCTCTTGCAATCCCTTCCATAACCGAGATGTAAAGTGTGCATCATGGTTTGAGACAATCGTCGAAGGCACCCCATGAAGCCACACTATCTCCTAGATGTAGAGGTGCCCCAATCCCTCTACCGATCCCTGCTCCCGGATCGGTAGGAAGTGAGCCGACTTGGTGAGTCAGTCAATGATCACCTAGATAGAATTGTGGCCTATGGACATGTGTGGTAACCCTATCATGAATTCCATTAAGATACCATCCCATTTCCACTCCAGTACCTCAAGTGTCTGGGTTAAGCCTACTGGAACCTAATGCTTAGCCTTCACTTGCTGACAAGTGAGGCATCGTGAAAAGAACTCTTCCACTACTTTCTTCATCCCTGGCCACCTGTACTAATGTCAAAGGTCATGGTATATATTTTCTACACTAGGATGTACCACCAAAAAGGATGTATGGAACTCCCTAAACACCTCCTCCTGCAACTTCAATGGTACCACTATGCACCCTTTGAAAAGGATGACATGCTCTCCACCTATCAAAAATCCGTCAGGTGCCTATCCTTAGGATAACTGAGTATGTCAGACATTGCATTCAACATCCACAAGAAATGCCTCCCTAAATCACTATAAGAGTGGAGGAGTGGCATTCATCGACTGAAGGTAAGCTACTCCATCATCATCCACAAAGGATATTTGCATCGCGGATAGCTGCTCCATCGCCTCACTCAGTAGCTGTAAACTAGACCTCCTACTAGGTGCGTCTGCCACCACATTTCCATTTCCAAGAGTATAGACTATATCAAAGTCATAGTTCTGGAGGAACTCCAACCATCACTGTTATCTCAAGTTCAGGTCTTTTTGTGAGAAGATATACCTGAGACTCTTGTGTTTGGAGTAGATGGTAAACTGTTCACCCATCAAGTAGTGCCTCCACATCTTCCAAGTAAAGACCATTGCTGCTAGATCCAGGTCATGGGTCATGTAGTTCTGTTCATGCTGCCTCAACTGTCGTGAGCTGTAAGCGATCACGACTTGATCTTTCATTAGGAAACAACCCAGTCTGGTCCCTGATTTATCGTAGAAGACTACAAACCCAACACTCTCTTTTGGTAGTCTCAAGATAGGGGAACTTGTCAGTCTCTGCCTCATCTTCTGGAAACTCTTTTGGAACTTCTTTTTCCACACGAAGGATTTACCCTTCTGTTTCAAGTCTAATAAAGGTGATGCTACTCTATAAAAGTTAGGTACGAACCTCCGATAGTATCTAACCAACCCCAGGAAACTCTGCACCTCAATCACACTCCTGGGTGTCTCCCAAGCAAGCATTGCCTCTATCTTTTCCGGATCCACTGGAACTCTGGCCTCTGAGATGATGTGTCCCAGAAAGTGGACTTCCCAAATCCAAAATGGGAACTTCGAGAGCTTCCAATGAAGATGATGCTCTCAGCGTGTATCTAGGACTATCCGTAGGTGTGTAGTGTGCTCCTCTTCTAACACCGAGTACTCCAAAATGTCATCAATGAAGTCCACCACAAAGTGATCGAGGTAAGGCTAGAAGATACAGTTTATGAGTCCCATGAACACTATTGGGGCATTGGTCACGCCAAAAAGCATCACCAAAAACTCATAGTTTCCATACTGACGTCTAAAGGCTGTCTTCGGTATGTCCTCATCCCATACCTAAAGCTGATGATTGCCTGATCTGAAGTTTATCTTCGAGAACCACCTTACTCCCTTCAGCTGATCGAAGATGTCATCAATCCTTGGTAGTGGATACTTTTTCTTCACAATCACCTGGTTCAGGCACCCGAAGTCCACTCATAGCCTCAAGCTCCCATCTGCCTTCTTGGAAAACAACATTGGGGATGCCCATGGCGAAACGCTGGGCCTCACGAAGCCCTTCTCCTACAAGTCCTCCAACAATACCCTATATTCACAAAGATCCATGGGATCCATCTAATATTCCGATGTGGATATCAGTGTCATCCCGAGGTACAGGTCGATGCCAAAGTCTACCTCCATGCGAGCAGGCAGTCCCAAAACATCCTCAGTAAAAACATCCTCATACCCGTCCACCACCACATGAAAGCTTGAACTCCTCCCATACACCGCACCGAGGGTGAGGCTATCCAATTGGTGAGTGATAAGTTTCACCCTCCTTTGAGAAAGTATGTCCTATGCTGTAAAAGTTCCCTTGTCACCGGTGAAGGAAAACCTGGTACCATCCTTGTAGACACACCACACTTTGTGCCTAATACAGTTGATCTGAGCATGGACTGTAGATAACCAGTCCATACCCAATATGACGTCATAAGGCCTCAACACCACTACTAGGAGATCCCAACTGAATCTATCGCCTCCTAGAGTAAGCTCAAACTATAGACACTAGTATGTAATCATCGAATCCCCCCTGTAGGAGTCTCTAATCGTAAGGATCGAGCCAACGAATCTACTGGAATCTCTGAGCCTCGAACAAGGTCTGTGGAAAAGAAAGAGTGACTGTAACCTATGTTTATAAGAATTGTATATAAGGTGGAGAAGATATAGATCGTACCACTAATCATCTCTAGAGTGCTGCGGTCATAGGCCTCCATCACCTGAAGCTGGCCTCACCTATGTCTGCCGACTCCTTGAACCCATGGTGGATCACCTAGGGGTTGTGGTGGTAGCACTTTGAACCATCATCCACCGCTTGCCACTCGGACTACTCCCCTGAAACGTCCGCCACCCTATAGACCTCCTTGCTCGAACCTATGCCTTTGTCCTGGCGGTTCCTAGACCGTATGCTGATCATCTGTACGGTAGGTTGGGCAGTCACGAGCCATGTGTCCCTGCCTTACGCACATGAAGCACAAACTGGTTCCCTACTAACTCTCTCTACTCTGGGAGCCCCATACTACTGACCCCGAGTCTTGGGATCATCCCCTGAAAGATCTGACCTACTTGGGTCCTTGCGTCTACTTCTCACTACTGAAGACTCTTCCGCCTGATGTTTGTTGCTGGCTTCGGCTATCAGTGTCTGCTCTTCTAGGAAGCTCTCCACAAGAAGGGCTCACTCTAGCACTCCAACCTGAGTGGGGATGGTGAGAGACACCATGGATTCCCTGATCTCCCATATGAGTCCCTACTTAAAGGTATGATCCTTGAAGAAAGGGTCTCATACCTTGTCTGTGGAGTAGTGAGAGAGGTCTGTAAACCTCGCAGAGTACTCAGCCAATGACATGTTGCCCTGTTGTGGGTGAAGAAGCTCTTGTATGCGCACCGAGCACAAGTTCATAGGGAAGAACTCCTCCCAGAAAAGCTGCTCGAAGTCAGCCCAAGAGAGGGTCACCTCATCATAAGTCTGAATCATTAGACTCCACAATCTCCCTGTCAAGTCCTGAAGAAGGCTCACAGCTAAGATCACCATATGGTCTAGTGGCGTCCTCACGAAGCGGAAGACCCGCATCACAACCTCCAACCAGTCCTCAACAACCTGAGGATCTGTCTCTCCCCTGAACCTAGGAGGTCTCTGTCTCTGGAACTCGTGCAAGGTGCTGATCCTGTGTGCATACTCTACTAGTAACGCCAGTAGTAACCGTCGATCAACGGGTGGTGGTAACGCTGGTGCACCACCCCGTGGGGTCATCTCTAGCATTGGTCCCTAAACCAACACCTCATTGCTAGGCATGTTGTCCTCATGGTCATGCATTAGAATCCTAACTGGTTGTCTACGTGGAGGCATCCTAATACAGATCAAGATGTACCACAATCAATAGATTATACTTGGTGAGATGACTCTTATTCAAGAAGAACATAAGGAAACACTCAATTCTCATATGATTCATGCAACCAGTGTTTTTATGTATAGAGTCAAAAAGCATTATTCAAGGTCTTGGTGTATGGATACATCGACCGCTGCACCAACACTAGACTCCCTGAATCTGAAAGTCGAACTCGAAACATTTGACACTGTTTCCCAAACACAAATCAACAGACTCTTGGTCTTTGAGGTAGAATTGACCACCTTTGATACCACTTTGTCATGACCTGTCCCCCAGGGCCTATTCCATGACATCCCTCGAGCTCGCCTCCTGAAGGCCAGGGGTTGGCGACTAGTGCTAAAGGCATCAACTTGCAAGTGGGATACATTTTCCTGAGTACCAGTACGGACACACATACAACCACGCCCCAAAGTTGGAAAGATAAACATGCATTCCACTAGACAAACACTGAGTAAAAGTACAAACTGTAGGTCAAATGAGCCAAAATACAAACCCAACAAAAGATGAACAGAAAACTGGAAAGTACAAGGAAACTCTGAAATTCGTCCACTGAAAACCCCACCTGATGGGTAAGTGTGAAGTAGCCACTAGAAGCTGTAGAAGTACGCCCCGTCCACCTGGTCTCACTGGGAACCACCGGGTCCTAGGCCACCAAGTCCTCCATCAAGGCAGCGGTCGTCTGCACCATACACAATACGTGCGGGCGAAGCCTGTGCAAGGGTTATTAACAATATACTCAATTGGGACACCAAACTAACAAGAAAATAACACAAATAAATCAATAATAAAAACCATGAAGCAAGACATCTCACACCAGGTATAATCTAGAGTAAGAAAGTAAGACCATCATTCGTATCACCGAACACCTTGGGTTGTTGAAGAAGTCCTCCTCAATGAGTATAGTGGGATTTCCAGGTCATGCATAAGTCTCTTCCCACTAACCTTGAACTACTATAGTACTCATCCCTGATGAGTACTGTGGGTATTTTAGGTCACACAGAAGTCGATCCCCACCGTGGGCATGTCAGGTCACACAGAAGCCGCTTCCCACCTTGGTCATACTGAGGTACACCTCTTGTCGAGTATCGTGGGTCTACCGGGTCACACATAGACACTCCCCATTATGGGTCTTTCGGGTCACATAGAGACTCTTCCCACTGGGTCATCGTAGCTGATCCACACATGGTCACTTGTCAGCAGTTTTCAGGTCTCAGTCAACCACAAAGTTTCCACACGTAGTGTGCTTGATTTTGGGAGAACCACTCATCAAGCCATTTTTCGTATTTTAAATTCTACTAAATATTCTTTATAGTATTTCAAAATATGCTCCTTGTCATGAGGGTTTTAACGCCATAAACGGCTCGTCAACCGGACACCCGATTTGTAAGATATTGGTGTTTTTCTAAAAAGGGGTCGGTTGGGTCTGGGTCCGGTCCGACTCGACCCAACTCAGGGTCCACTGACCCGACCTAGATTTGGCCTAGCCTGGGTCCAGCCCAGTCGGATCATTGGGCCGTGGGTCTATCCCGTTCCCTGTTCGATCCGCCATAGGTGAACCGGCTCTTACCTAGCCGGGACGCAGCTGGAAGCTTCGTCCGCCCCTGCCCTGTGGGGCCACCTCCTCCACCACGGTTGGTTGACCAGGGCCTTGGTGTGTGCAATGCGGCATGGTGCTGCGTCCATAGTGCACTGATGCGGCCGGGTGGCCGCGTCCCCCTGCCGCCAGCCGCCGACAAAAAGGTCAGCGGATCTTGCCGCAATGCCGCGACCTGAGCCAGCCGCAATGCTTCTTTCGACATGACATCGGGGCGCACCGCCACCTGCCCACGGCCACCACCACGGGCCACCACTAGCGGGTTCTTCTTTGGACCACCGAGTCTGCTCCAGTGGTCCGTTCTTCACTCCACTTGCGCCTACGACCACCCGAGTATGTCATCTTCCCTGTGATGGTCTCGAATCCTCCTTGCCATCTCTTCAAAGATGAGGCTACGAAGAACGCAAAAAATGCACAAGGTGGAGGGTCTCAAGCCTTGTTCATGTTGGCCCGTTCCCTCCGTGTTATAGGTTTAGAAACATAGGATATATAATTGAAGTTCAATCACAATTAATCAAATAATCTCAGTGCAAACCCTAACAAAAGTTCCCTCCTGCAAGAACGAGCGATCTGTGGATCAACCTATTTGTGTGTTGATCTACGTTCATCGTTTAGAATAAAGAACAGGAAAACTTAAAACAAAAACAAACCCCTAACTAAGTGGGATCATTCATTGGTGATCAACGATGTCATTGCATTCATCATTGCGTGATCCTACATTTACGGTTTTTGGTCGATCGTTGTTAGCGACGATCTGTTCTAAGGGGGGAGGTTGGCGTTCATTGTTATCACCCACCGTAGCTTCAAAGGAGAACCAAAATTGAGCCAACAATCCTGCATTGTCTGCTTGTCCATTTAAGGATGAAATGTGAATCAATGTTTCAGTTACGTTTCTGTTACGAAGTCATTACGCTATTTAATTAAATGAAACAACGTATTCAGTTTTCTTGGTTGACAACCCATTGAGCTACAATGATTTGAAAATTCAGAAAAATAAAATAAACAAGTTTATTTTATTTTTTAACTTTTTCTTTAAAATGTCTAAAAAATAACTTTTTCCCTCGACCCGCGCCGGTCGAGGTTAGGTCCATTCTAGGCAAATCACACTGCTTTGAGTTCAAAAGTGACCTCATATTTTTAATCCGAGCACCATTTTAAAATTTAGAAAAAACCGCTCGCAAGTTTACTTAAATGAACTTAAAAAAAGTTCATAATTCTATTCCGGGCTCACTGGGCCTCAGAATCAGGTGTCATTAAAGCGTTTGGTCTCGAAATAATTCCATATAATTTAAAAAAAATTACCCAAAATTTCTAGGATATAACATTCCGCATCATGTCATCGCATATTGGTTGAGATTTATACAGACATGAATAGATTTTGAAGACTGAGAATCAATGGAAAGTTCCACATGACCTTTTGTGGCACATGAGATGGTCTCCCATCTGCATTTTCCTTCCATAAAGATGTACTATAATCTTTAAATTAATTAAGGTATACTATTTCCTCCCAAAATAGAGTACAATATTTTGGACAAACATGAATTTTATTTGAGAAAAATCTAAGATGCTTAATTAACTTCCATGACTTATAATGATTTGAGGGAATATTTGTACTATCAAGAATAAATTACTTCAAAAAGGTAATAATATATTCAATGAAAGTATTAGGAATTTCATATATGTTTTTTCAATGATATAACCACATTAAAAATTCCAACCTTTTCATTTTAGTATATTCCTGATATACTGAAGTTCTGGCATCATCCATGATTTTTTTCACTCTCTCAACATCATCATCTTCATTATTTTCCTCATGTGTATTGATATCATTATCTTCTTTAACCAGCATGTTATCTCTCTCGTGATGATGCACAAATGGAAACCGATCAAATATCAAATTCGTTATACCAATTATTTCTTTCTGTTCATGAACAATAAAATATTGTCTCGTCTCTCCATAGTGATACCAAACATAATAGTTTGTTTGAGATCCAGTTTTTTTTATATGGTAGCTAACTTATTCCTAACTTAACATTGGTCTTCCAACACAAATATAACATGTACACTGTATATGAACTCTATCTGAAGATTTTTTAGATGAAAATTTTAAAAAAAATATCCAAATTCTTTTGAAATTCAGTTGAAATCTGATCGGTATGATACATCCAACTTCTATCCATTCTAATAAAGGGGAAAATGTTGTATTCAAATCAATAATGTAAATCATAATTACAAAATTCATTACAACTTATTTTAATATGAAAGTCATCAAAACATACTAGTAGCTAGAAAATCAAAGAATAAGAGAAATAACATATGATATAAGTAATGAATAAAAATAAGGAACTAAGGTGGGTATCCCAGAAATTTAAGAATTCACTAGCATGGTGGATACACCGAATAACTTTGAGATACTACAAAGTAGTACACAAGGTTTAAACTATGAAGACTCAATCAATAGATCCAAACAAAGGAAAAACCTTAATTTCATGCAAACACATTCTTACTTTCCAAATGATCTCAATACTTCAAACATCCCAAAATAAATTCCAGAGATCAAAAATAGAATCAAAGGATCAAAATGATTGATATAAGGAATATGTGAGTGGAAAAAATACCTCTGAATATCTACTAATTCAACATTAAGATCTATAAGATGTTAGAGGAATTTTCTTCTTTAGATAATTTAATCTATAATTTATTTCAGTATATATCCCAAATAACCACAACAATTACTATTCTTTGGAATTTTTAAGCAATATGGATTGGAATTCCCAAACCATCCACATTAGAAACACACTGATGATTTCATTCATTCTTTAGGAGTGACAATTGAAGGAGATTTCTTCCATTATTTTGGTTCCCCCATCTTATTCTCTTAACTAAATGGGGAACCTTTACTATCCCCGAAGGAGATAGAGCTTCCACCCATCTTGGGTTGTGACCACTCAATTTAGAAGTTAAAAATACAAACCCCAAATCACTAAATCTCTAATTAATTAGTATAATATCATGAAAGTATAAGGATGATCCCATAAAGAGAAGTACATATAATACTCAATTCAATAATTAAAATGCTAAACTAATTCTAGAAATCAACAACTACTTGAAAATTAAAAGAAGAATGATTTAAGATGATTTAAGAGAATGATAGAAAAAAAGAAAAAAAGTATGATACATATAATTCCTAGGTTAATGCACTAGTAATTGTAAAAACTTAACGAATTCTTATTTTCATTGGAATTATTTCGAAGGCACCCCCTGTCCTAGTTATTTACTCTCACTCTCTTATAAATCCCTATTTTTAATTGTGATATACTTTGGATCATTAGTGAGAATGGTAATGAAAATCCATTTTTAAATGTAGAGCCTATCATACCCAATGGTTATAGTGAAAGTAGTATTCTAGTAACTGCATCATAGAACACTCCCTTAATAAAAACACAATGGTCATATAATGATAAATAAATTAGAGAGGGAGGGAAGAGAATATAATGTGAATCCCAACATAAATTAAATAAAAATCCATAGACACGCTTGTAAAATCCCCATTTAATCACATGTTATGAAGAAATAAAGATCACCCTATCATGATATCTATGATAGGGTGATGATAAAAATGAAACTGAACATATAGAATCTATAATAAGGAATAAATATATAGGCATTAATCCATAGAGAATAAATAAATATTCAATTAATTATTAGATACAAAAATTCAAAGGAAAATATGGACAAATTATCAAGGAAATTCAAGATTTATCAAAAAACTTCAGGCTCATTCATCACCCAAGAAATGATTTAAGCAATAATTAAATTATCATTAATGTGTTTAATTATCATATTTATAACAATAAACCTCAATAGCTCTAGCCTTATATATTACCAAGGATAAATATTTTTAATCTCACATGGAATTTTTCCTTAATCCCCTTTCTCATTTATCAACAAACTTGATGATAATTATTTTAACATGTCTCTTTTATTTTAAATTTCAACAAGGATATCAGGGTCAATAAATATGAAATTAATTCAATAAATTCACAGAGTTTGTGTTTTTTATTTTCATGCTTACTAGAGCTTTGTGGCATGAACATAAATGATGGCATGAACTATGCATGGCCATTTATGCTTCATGATGCATTTAATTACTTCATGCCATGAAAAAAGTCTAGAATTTAAAAACATGAACCAAAAATCACTAAATCTATATTTAACCAGTATAATAATATGGATTTATGAGATCGATCACATGATGACATAGATAAAAATGAAAACAATACTCAATAGAAGAGTAGAAAGATTCAAAACTCACTAATCTGATATTGAAGAAGATTCAAATCAAAAAATTCTTGAAGAAGCGGAGATCTTTGGAGGATATGGGATGTCATCGCTTGCTCGGGTGAGGGAAATTAGGTTAGGATCACTAGTGAATGGGGGGGGGGACCTGGAACTGATGGATATGTGCAAAGGATATATAAACTATTTTTTAAAAACTATTGATATAGCCCAACCAATACCAACAGTTTGAAAAAACCATTTGTATAACTTTATCTATACCAATGAATTGAATGAACTATTGATATAGCATGGATTTGGGAATTCTATTCCAATAATTCATTCAAACCATTGGTATAGAGGCGTGGGGATTGGCCCACTTTCTTGTACAGTCGTGACACACCCAATGTATCCTACTTCACTACAGACATACGTCCTTATGATTTTTGTCAATACATCAAAGTACGTGACTCATAATATCCATTAATAATAATATTAAATTCTAAAGACTAATACAAACATTCATGGATATGAATATCCAATAACACAAATAAATGTGGATTTCCTACTGACGGGTTTTTTTCTCACAATATACTACACTGGAAATTACCAAGGAAGTACACCATGGGAAGGAGTCTCAAAATCATATGAGACTTCATCCATGATATCTTATATCATTTGTTTCTCTCAAATGATTTCATCTGACTATAAAACATATATATTTAAGTATACTGTCATGACACTTCTGGATTCTCATCACAGTAGGGAACTATTATGACCTTTTAGTGTGATAGCTACTCTTAGTACATTATCACATATTATGTCATGTAGAAGAACTATCATGATGTGATAAGTAGTTTATTAATATTCAAAACTATGAATAAAAGTAATCATAAAGTACAAATAAGTTGGTTCTATTGCATAAATTCCAACACTTTCAACCAAACTATTATTACTACGAGATTTCACAAAGTCTTAACTTGAGGATTAGTACAAAAATTGTTCACTTGATTAAAATAGAGAAGTGATTTTTGATAATATAGAGTGAATCACAAAATATTTTTAGAACACAATTGATAGTACAATATCTGATCAGAAAAATGTATTTAAAATATGATAGTAGTTCTTAATTCAGATCCACAATCAGTTGATAATATTATATGTAGTACAACACAACACAACATAGTTTGATGAAAAACATGTCTCACTCTTAAAAATGTTCTCTTAGAAAAGCATGTTCCAATGTCTTTGCACTCACTTGTTTCTTATACCTACATATTTTTTTTCAAAAGCGATATAAATAATTCAAGATAACAATACTCTATGTTTGGAATAATAGGAAAATATCTTCCTAAAAATTCCAGAATTATAATATTTGTTATAAATTCTCCTAAAAATTGGCTCAATAGATTCAGTTAAAGGCCTTCTAAGAAATATATTTAACTTTGAACAAATTATTCAGTTTAAATAAGATAGATATATCTATAGTAAAAAAACTAACTCGTTTAAGTTTATACTTCTCAAAAAATAAGTTATGTAAGTGTAACTAAAGAATTTAGTCATGTGTAGCATTAAAGCATCAAAATAATTACATGTTTAAAAATGAATAAGAAATAATTTGGTTGATGTAAGGATGATTCTATGTTTCTTAATAATAAGAAATGGTTAACCCATATCATTGATATTTTCAAATCATTAAATCAATACTTAAATTGTATTTGTAAGAATCAACTCACCAAATTTCCCTTTTGTAATTATAACTCAAAAAATCATCAATTAAGTGTAATTTTTGACAATCAATACTCGTATATGATTAAGAAATCCACAAATAAATGAAATCCTCAAGATATAAAGCTCATGAAAGATTGACCAAAACTTCTTGGGTCTTTATGTAACTATTGATATGGTTTTTAAAATTGTTTCCTTTATTTGAAAAAAAATATTTTCTATAAAAATTAATGTAATTATTATAGACTCACAAATTTTATACATTGAGAAACACTTTAAAATAGTAAAAAAACTTATCACCCTTAAAATAAAACATTGGTAAAACATTATGAGTTAGTAAATTATAATTAATTGCATTATAGGGGAGAGTAGGGCATAATTCTAATACCTTTTCAAATAATAAAGGATTAAAGAGAAATATAAGGGTCACCTCAGCCTCGGTGTATCCCAAATTAATATTCCCTGAGCCTAGCATCCAAGTCTTCAGGTTGCCTTTGCTTTTTTTTTCAAATCTCGTCTAACCAAACAGAGACTAACAAATTTTGTATTTGGAAAGTAAAATTAATAATAGAATATTAAAAATTCAATAGGAAAATGATACGAAGAATCATTGAATTATAATAATGCAAGATAAATCCAAAAGATATTTTTATGGAGTTTTTGATAAGTTTATTGTTTAAACTTTTTTATTAAGAATTTCAAAATTTTCATTTTTCCCCAATTAAGAGAAATAATAATACATTTTTATATGGTAAAGTTTTATAATTGTCTAATTGTATAATATTTAAACGAATAATAATCAGTACTCCTTGGTTTTCATAGAACAGTGAACCATGTGAGGTATGAGTAACCGACCTGTGGAAGTGACACCGCCATCAGTGGCATGGTTTTTATAGGGGTCCCACTCTATGCTCCCCCTCAAACACCCTTTTTTTTAGATTTTAATCATGGGAATTTTATTTTAAAATTCTAAACGTGTTATGAAACATTATTAATGGATGTCATAATTATGAAAATAATGATGACTCCTAAATTCCCAATTAATTTCCATCTTAATGACCAACCTTATATATTCTCACACCATTGGTATTCTAGCTGTTGGATTAAATGTTGTAGGGATTAATCTCAACTGTTAGATCAGATCTCATGTACTCTATAAATATGGTGATATGTTAATAAAATGAGATGGAATTTTAGATCTACATTTTGTTCTTTACTTTTTGTATTTCTCTTGTATTTGTATTTCCATTTGTCATTATCATTGTTATACGCAAATTTGACACTCGCTTTCTCAACGATGCGCTTCACCTATTGTCGATCTTACATTTTCGGTTTTGAAATGCTTCGTGGTTTTAATCAGCATTCGATCAATTTCAAAACATATTATCAGCATGATCGTCTTCTCTGCATTGCGCAACGTGACATCACCGCCTTTATCCACATAATCGACATAAGAAAAATCTCGTAGGAAATAGGTATGTCACATGTTTTTATAAGCATTCTTCTTTTGACACACTCTTTCGTGTGTGCATCGACTTCACTCGTTAGAAGAGCTACATCAAAATAATATTCTTATTTTACATGTAAGATATTGTTACATTTATTTTTCCCCTCTTGATAAATCTGAAAATAATATATGATTTTCTTAATCTCTTATTGTGGGAAAAATAATGAGCCCCTGAAGAGATGTAACGGCTCATAGTTGACAAATTTCATTCCATTATTAAAAGAGAACGTGTTTGATTAATAACTTATGTGGTCAATTTTGAGACAAAACATCATTCATCAAATGAATAAAAAAACTGCACCACCAGAAGTGGTTGAATGCTGAGCATCACATACCCGTCGTATGTCGAGCCAAAGTTTTCTGATCATCACGTACCTGTCATACGTCGATCTGAAGTTTGATGAACATCACGTACCCGTCGTATGTCGAGATGAAGTTTTATGAACATTGAATACCCGTTGTACGTCGAGTTGATGTTTTTTGATCATCGTGTACCTATCGTACGCCGATCCGAAGTTCACTAATTATTCCATGAATCATGAAATTTCATATCTCTTATTTCTTTTTCACCCTGAAGGTTTCAAGTTTGATTATGTTGTATAAAGGTTCATGATGGAGATGATATTTACTTTGAATATTTTTAAATATCATATTGTTCTATTTCTTTTAATTTTCATTTTATTTCTCATAAAATACTTGAGAGAAATTAAATGTTCATAATAAACAAGTGTAAATATATTTATATATATTCATCCCCCGTAGTGAATGAAATTGATGAAATTATTGAATTGAATATTCATACTATTGTCTTGAAGACATTATAAAACTCACAAACAATTTTATTCTATTCCCTATAATGAATGGGAATATTTATTGAAAATAATTTATTTCATTCACTGATGTGAATGAAAATATACATTATTTTATTTTAAATCAAGTTGAAAGTGAATATGATGTTTTGTGAATGATCACTGTGTTATATTTTTTTATAAAAAATAATAATAATATATCCAACAGAAGTGGTTTGATGACAATAAATATTTACAGAGCATAATAAATTTTATGAATATTTATAAAATGATTCATCCCTAAAGGTTGATATTAAAATAATGTCCTTTGACAGTATATTGAAGAATATCTTCATTTATCATTTATTGTTCCTACAACAACAATATCAATGGAAACATTATTATTTATCATATTCTTATGGATTATCAATATCATCTCATGTAATTCATTTATCCCCTAAAGTGGATATTATTGTTCATATAATTCATAAATTAAATGATTGAATTATATAGTTTTGATAATCCAATATATATTATGAAAATGATTTTACCACCCGAAGTGGTTAAAGCAATGATCATAATAATCAATAAAATTTATATTTTATGCAAGATGATCATTATTGATAAATAATAAATTATCATTCATGGATCATGAAATCTGACGAATGAATGAATTCCCTGATGTGAATGTGGTATTAATTACTATATCTCACTCCTTGAAGCGAATGAAATTATTCATTATTTTTTTTGATATGATTTGTGATATCATGAATATTTTAGAGTTTATGAGGTTTGATCAAATTATTTATCCTTAATTTGATAAAGTGAATGTTGTTTATGAATTATAATTTTGGATGGAAATAAGGTATGTGTTGTGAATCCAGAAGATTCTTCCACATTGGTTCTTGCTACCGCATTCACCAGCTTCAAAAGATGTGTGGGATCCTATCCCAGGTAGATGTATTATAATATAATATTTGGACCCAGATTTCCAAAATGTTTTGGCCAAAATTTCTAAATTATGCAATTTATATTATGATTTAATCAACCACTATAATTGAAAATTTTAACGACAAATATGAGTTTGCATAATGAAATATCTTGGAGATCTTATATGCGTCAATTTTAAAGAAAAATATTTATAAATATTATTTTGATTAAATGATTCAAAAGAACTCATATATTCATTAGTATATGCCCATATAAGTATATTTACTAGTAGAGAAGATTAATTAATGAATCCAAAAGAGTGAATATATTCCTACCTGGTAGTAAAAATTCTTAATGCTTTGTTATGTCTAAAGTCTCGATGATATATATGAATGGAAATATTTAAAATGAATATCATATGAAGACATTTGATAAAATAGGTACTTAGATATTTAACAATCATTCATAAAAGTGATTTTAAATAATTTTTTATGTACAATCGAATCAATAATGGTAAACTAGAAGTTTACTGATCCTGAAACTTCAAATATATGACAAAATGATTTAGACCATCCGAGATCAATTATAATGAAATATATTGATTCATGTATACACGAGCATCGATTTGTTGATAACATAGTATACAACCATCAAGGGGAGAATGATGAATTTATTTAATGGATGCATGTCTACTAAATTATCAATGAAATGTTATTATGAATTCCCCCTGTATAATAATTTACTATGAGGTACCCACTTTTGAGGTAAATTATTTATATCATTAGTAAATATTATGAAAATAAATTTCCTATATACTTATGAAGAAGTATATATGGATGTGCCCACCTACCATATAGCATCCCACCTTTTTATCACATAAACTTTCATTTCATTTTACAAAACTGAGGATCTTTAAGGTTTAGTGTCTTGGAAACCAGGAACTTAAAACATGAAAACATAAAACATTCTTGTTAAACACTTGAAAGGATTATCCTCATGTTCATACTAGGTTCATTACTGCATCTCAAACCTGGGGACATACATCAAAATAAAGGGTGAGCAGAAGGCCCAGTAAGGGAAACAAGGGGAAACATTTAACATGTGAACTTGGGATACATCAACAATGTCATGAAAAGAACTTTAAGGCATGAGAAAGAAATCATGAGATATATCATAATAAAAATGACATTTTTCATAACTTGAAGATGTGGCTACATAATTTAACATAGAAAATCATGAACATATCACCAAGGTCCATCCCCAAGGAGTCATTTGAAAATTACCAAGGTTATTCACCAAGATATCGTGAAAATTGCAATCTCTAGTGGTTACATCATTACCCAATGCATTGGAGCGCTATCAGGACGCACCCTTAAATTTGTATTTATTATAATGTGAGCCACATATATTATCATAAATAATTTCATAAACAACCCATATATCATAAAAGAAATGGGTTTCATTTCATAATCATAACGTTTTAAAAACTGCTTTAAAGACATGATCTTTACGTCACTTTAAACCCACGGAAGGGGAGAGCGGGTCTCATGTATGTAAATTCCAGAATTTAAAATAAAACATTTTGGTATATATGCGAATACCACTTTTTAAGAAAGATCTTTGATTACTCAATTAATAAAATAAAAGTACTTTAGAAAAAGAGAGGGACATTTTGAGACGGAAATTCTGCAGCATAACGGCTATGTTTCGGGGTTTTAGAAAACATTGAAAAGAGAGGGGACATGGGTCAAACACTCATAAATGACCCATAAAATAGTAGAGGGACAGAATATAAAGGATTTTAGAACATGGTAATGAAATTTTAAAGATATACCATATGAAATGAAGAACATGAAAGGAAGACAAAAATAAGATTTCTCTTATGAAAATTCGGCAGCCCAATGGCGTCACCTAAACTTCAACAAAAATGAATTGACAAGATCAAATAGGGTCTCTCATCATATGAAAATAAAATATCAGTATGATAGATATAGAGATCATACCCCAACATAATACAAAAGGAACTTTAAATACTTGACACGAAAGTAGATCTTTGAAAAATGAGAAAGGCGAACGAATCCCATAAAAATTCGGCAGCCTAACGACGTCACTTAAACTTCAACCAAAAATGAATTGAAAAGATCAAAATAGGGTCTCTCATCATATGAACATAAGGGTTCAGTATGATAGATATAGAGATCATAACCCAAAATAATAAAAAGAAACTTGAAAGACTTGACATGAAAATAGATCTTGAAAACGAGAAGAGTGAAAGAATCCCTTAAAAATTCGGCAGCCTAACGACACCACTTAAAACTTCAAAATACTGAATTAAAGAGATAAAATGGGGCCTCTCATCATATGATCATAAAAGATCAGTATCATAGATATAGAGATCATATCCCAACATACTAAAAAGGAACATTAAAGACTTGACAAGAAAATAGAACTTGAAAATGAGAAGGGTGAAAGAATCCGTTACAAAAATTTCGGCAGCCTAACGGCGCCACTTAAACTTTCATAAAATGAAATAATGGGAGTAAGAGGGGGTCTCTCATCATATGAACATAAAAAGTACAGTATAATTAATATAAAAGAACATCCTCCAACATAAGAACATGGAGCATAAAAGGAATGACATAAAAGAGATTACTTGAAAAGAAAGAGAGAGGTCGGATCCCTTACCTTAAAACGTAACTCCTAAAACTCAAAGGTTGGGACCTTGAGGGATTGGGGTCACCTTGGGAGGACTCCTTGTGAGGTAATGAGACCAGAACTTTTTTGAGAATGATTTTTGAGTCCAAAGGATGAGAGAATGACTTGGTATTTATAGGGAATGTGAGGGGACAAGGCATTAATGGCCAAGGGACACCTCAAAAGTGGTTTTCTCAAAACCATGTGCTCACCCATGATATTCCCCATGAAGTTAGGCTACATGGGTCCCCCAATACAATAATTCATCATCTTTGGTCGACCAACCCTTAAAATATCTCATGAAATCATCATGACACAGTTATGATGTCATTAAACATACCGAAACCCTAAAACGATATTTTTACTATTCACTGAAAATTCAACTTTCTCAGAAAAATCCCAAAATTTCACCTTAACCAAATATCAATACACTGATTTCAAAAATGAACTCCATTTTATAAAAATAATTTTCTAAATAATTTTAATTTATTTTTTAAAATAAATACACTATTCACCGAAAATTCATTTTTTTCAGAAAAATTCCCAAAAATTACCTTAACATAATATCGATGCTCTGAGTTCAAAAATGAAATCCATTTTATAAAAATAATTTTCTAAATAATTTTAATTTAATTTTTAATTAAAAAACACTATTCACTCGAAAAAACTAATACTTGAATAATAATTTATGAAACCATTATTTAACCATTTTATTGAATCACATTACTTAATCAAGGTACCTAGATTATATTAATACTTTCATTAAGTGAGATTACTAATCCATTTGGTCACATTACTAATCCTAAGCATAAAATCACTATTCATAATTTACTATTCATCAAAAATCAAGTTGATCTTATTAGACTCTAAATTTCGTACTGAACATAATTGTAGAAGACCATTTTTTGAAAATCATTACACATTTTTAATTATTTAAGGTTTACCTAAACATTTTTAAAATATCATTTTTCTAAAATTCATCAAAAATATGCATACTATATTTATCCGGACATTTGAAAATTCATAAACTTCATCATAAGAAGAAATCAAATTTTTTATTTAAAACAAAGGGTTACAAAAGGCAGTTACGGTCTCCTTACATAGCCCCTTATCACACCATCATAGGACCTAAGTGTAAGGTGTGCTAAGGTGAGAGAATCTGAGGGAGGCTCGGCCAACATCGCACGAGTAGTAATTTCTATCAGGTTGAACTTCTCGCGAAGACGATTCTGTTCTAGATTCACACGATGAAGTTCGGCTTGGGTTTGGTCCAGAGCAAAGCCCAGTGGTGCTACCTCCTTCCCAAGTTCTGTTAGATGGGCTTCGATCGGTCCAAGACTACTGGGTGAGGCCATAGAATCTTCTTTCTATAATAATTAACCAAGATTACTTGTATTTAGAGACAATAATCAAAACGTTTAGTTTCCAGCGGTCATATTGACCAATGGTCATATACCAGTCAAAAACCAACGGTCTCATTTTAATTATACTCATGTTATCAAATGAAACATTTTTGGTGAGTATAAAAATAAAATAACACGTAAAATTAGGAAACAAGATTTATTCAAAATTTCGGGTCGTTACATACCATGTGATCTATCTATATGAAAGATGAATCCACTAAATGATCACATGTGTTATTTGTTGCTGGTGAGTATACATTTCATGCTATTCATGTTGATTAAAATAAATATTGAGTATCATATAATATATGGTCTTGCAGAACTATTGACATGATGCTCACAACACTTACAAGAATGTAAAGTGTTGGAAATAAATAGTCTGATTATACACACCTCAAGTGTGGTTGAACTGATTATATAAAATCATTTTTATCATGAGTAGAAATTAATAAATATATTTTACCTTGATGAGGAAAATGAATATATCGACAAAATTATATATTTTTAGATATTGTCCCGGAAGTGACACTGGTACTAGAAAATTATGAGATCTCAATAAAATGTTGTTGATGACATATTTTCTTTGAATTATTTTAAAAATCATTGATGACAATGAATTTTGATAGATGTTTACATCATAATAATTGGCCAAAATTAAAGAACTTATGAAATGTTCAACACATAAAGTTTTGGACTGATTATCCAAACTACCAAGACTATTGCATATCGATGATCATGTTATAAGAAATATTCTTCTTTGTATATTTGGATATTTATATGAATCCCAGAAGTGTTCTAAATTCCTGAATCATATTAAAAAAATTGTTAAAGTTTCACCCAATATGATAAATTATGGGGTAAACTACATAAGATGTATTTCATGTATCCATATTAAGTTAAGTAAGAATATAAATTGAATTTATTATCTTCTAGTTTGTATGAATCATTGTATTCATCATATTATTAAGGTGTTTTAAAAAACATCTAAATTCTTGAAGAGTTTTCTAAAATCAATGACTTACAGGAAATATCCTTGTATTTTCAATTAATCATCCTAAATATGAAATGTTAATTTTTTAATGGTTTTACCCTTAATGAATAATTAAATCTCTTGCTTCCAAGAGTGATATATTTCATACATAAGGGGTTGATAAAGAACATAATTATCCTAGAAGGATTAAATATAAATGTACATTTTATTTATCCTTGAAGAATATACATGTACATGTTCATATGTACCTTGAAAATAACAATGAACCATATTATGATGAAAGGTAATATTCTTCCCAATTCATTTAAATATAAATGGTATAAGTTATTATTATTCAAAAATTAAAAACTGAATGTTTTGGTTATGAATTGATCATGGACATTCTATGAGTTAAATATTGATCATTATGAATGGGAGATGTAACTATTGTACACTTTTTCCCTTATTCAAGTATTTCCCACCGGGTTTTCTTGATAAGGTTTTTAATAAGTCAACACTCTCAGAAATTGATGTTATTGTACTCCTTTTCCCTAATCAAATTTTTCCCCTGAAGGGGTTTTCCTTGATGTGGTTTTTAATGAGACAATCATACATCAAAACAGATATCCAAGGGAATGTTATAAAATATTATGGATATCTATAATTAATGGAAATTTTTGGCCTTCCCCATGAGTTATAATTTTCAATGAGACCATTCATTATTACCTCTGGTCTTCCTCCCATATCCCGAAGACATAATTAAATAATAATATTAATTGATGTCCTGGAGACAATTAAATGACACAATCAGGGGGAGTTGGGAATGCTGCACTCTTTTTCCCTTCATCAGGTTTTTCCAACTGGGTTTTCCTGATAAGGTTTTTAATGAGGTAGCATGACATGAAATTCTTTTATTTTGGCTTCACTTATTTTTCCCAAAGGGTTTTTTCTAAGTAAAGATTAAATAAGGTTCCATGAAATTATGACATCCAAGGACAAGTGTTATGAAACATTATTAATGGATGCCATAATTATGAAAATAATGATGAGTCCTCAATTCCCAATTAATTTCCCTATTAATGACCAACCTTACATATTCTCAGACCATTGGTATTCTAGCCGTTGGATTAAATATTATAGGGATTAATCTCAACCGTTGGATCAGATCTCATGTACTCTATAAATATGGTGATATGTTAATGAAATGAGATGGAATTTTGGATCTATATTGTGTTCTTTACTTTTTTTATTTCTCTTGTATTTGTATTTCCATTTTTCATTATCATCATCATATGTAAATTCGACACTCATTTTCTCAAGGATGCGCTTCACATACGATCGATCTTACGTTTCCAGTTTCAAAATGCTTTGCGGTTTCAATCAGTGTTCAATCAATTTCACAACAAAATGAAATAATTTATTTACAATTTAGTTGGCTATGGGAGGATGAGAAGGGTGTACTATATAAATATCCCCCTAGTGGAGTCCTTTGGTATCAGCAGTTGAAGCGAAATCACCCACTGATTGTTGCGAGGGAGATGATCCAGTGAGCCACATGGTTATCTCTCCACTACCTATTTTCCTATATCTCTGCTTGAATGTCACTCCCGGTGTGACCATCACATGCGAGGAGCTGGGGAAGGAGAGGTGTGCATTCGTGGTGTCGTCCTCCGGCCACTGCTGTGTTCTGGAGAAGACGGTCCAGCGGAGTAGCGCAGAGAAGTTAAACTGCAAAACTTTCGGCATCGATGCCCCTAAGAAGATGGTGAATTGGGTGGAGTTGGGCTGGTGCATCGCTACCTACGGTCTTGATCACCTCGCCCTGTGGATCTCCTCTGACTCCCTCCTCTACCCCCACTTCACCCACCACTTCTTCTCCCATGACTACTACCACGCCTGCCCCAACCTGGTCAATCTCTAATTCAACCTCACTACCGGCAAAGGTATGTCTTTATCTTTATAAACATCTCCATATATAATATGATAAATGTGGGTAGGTGTTTTCCTGCCTAAATTCTATGAGGCCTAGAAGGCTGGTTCCAGGCGAGATTTGGTTCAACTCCTGAGCTTCGGCGTGGAGATGACACCCACCACAGCGGTAAGTGGGGTGGTGAAGGAGGTTGGAACATTGACACTGTCACCATCCACTTATTGATTTTTATATGTACGCGGGATTTTGATGGGTGCTTGAGATTTAGTAATAATGTGTAAAATATCATATGAATTTGCATCTACACATCTATTTACTAACTCAGAAATTGAGGATCAATATCTCCCTCATTGTCAACATCCTCATACTCATCACCATCACCAATATCCTCATCACCACCATCGCCAACATCATCATCTGGAGCATCATCATCACCACCACCACCACCACTAGTAATATCATAACCTAGACCTCTACTAAAACCCTCATTTAAATCACTCAGTTCATCATATATAGAGCACATTGTTTCTATAAATGAATCAAAAATATTAGCAGCTTATGATGGAAGTGATGGACATATAACTAACATTACTTTCAAAAACTATGATCAGTTTATCTCTTTCACACTCCTTTACATCTTTTTTGCATCAGCTACTTCTACACGAGCCTTTTATATCTCAGTGGTGTGAGTGGTTTGTGAGGCGTTCTATGAGGGCCAATACCTAGCGAGGACGATGTTTTCATGGGTTGACATTAGACTCTCCTCTGGTGCTCCTTGCCTAATACTTTTCTCAAATGATCATTTAGCCCTAAGTTATCATCTTCTTTCTCATCAAGGGAGTACTGTTGAAAATATAAACAAGATACTTAATTATGAATTATGTATCAAAAATTGAAATATCAAAAGGCCTCACAATTTTTTATTGTGCCTGTGCATTTACAACACTTCCATCCTTTTCCCTCATACTCGAGCAAAATAATTTTACTCAAGACACACGACTTTCGATGCCCAATACCACTTGCTGCAAATAACATTGATTACTATAATAGTACATTATTGAATAATATGAAATTGATAAAGCTAAAATGAATTAAAATTTTAGCTATTAAAGAAATCCATAAAAGTAAGAAGCGTCTAAATATACATTTAATTAGAAATTTAATACTAGTGGAATTACATAATCAATACATACTGATTAGCATACTAAACATGGGTATGATATGGATTTCTCTTGTATGTTCATTTCAATCCAATTTTATTTGTGTTACATTATTTTTTTATTCAGTCACTTGATAATTTTGATCATTTGGTCATTAGGTTTATTTTTTGGTTAGGTTGTTTGGTAATTTATTCATTTGGTCATTTAGTCAATCGGTTAGATTATTTTTCATATTTTTTGGTTTGGTCATTTGATTCATTTTGGGTGAGAGTATTTCTTTCATTAATGAGTTATTTCATTTGGTTCATTTTTGGGTTAGATATTTTGACATGTTTGGCCATTTGGAAATTTTTCTAGATCATTTGATTCATTTTAAATTAGATCATTCAGATCGATTTAGGTTAGGTAATTTTATTAATTTATAGGTTAAGTCATTTTTTAGTTATATAATTTCGTTTATTCTGGGAAATATTTTTTTTTCACTTTGGTTTAGGTCATTTTGGGTTTGGTCATTTGGTTCATCTTTAGCTTATGTCATATTTGAGTTAGTTCTTTTGGTTTATTTTGGGTTATGTCATTTGGTTCATTTCAGGGTTATGTTTTCTTTGTTCATTTGGTCATTTGTTTTTCTTTTTTAGAAAAAATGGTTTAGTTGGTTTTAGGTTATTTTATTTATTTTGGGTTATGTCATTTTGTTCATTTTGGGTTAGGTATTTTTAGGTTAGTTTATTTTGTTCATTTTTTGGGTTATCTCTTTTTTATGTTAAGTTATTTATTTTATTTTGGGTTAGGTCATTTTGTTTATTTTTGGGTTATGTTTTTTTGGGTTACATCATTTGGTCCATTTTGGTCTTTTGGTCATTAGTTTGTTTTGTATTAGGTCATTTGACCGATCATTCATTTTTCTGGTTATATTAATTTGTTCATTTTGGGTTAGGTTATTTATTTTTCTTTGATTTAGGTTATTTAGTTCATTTTTTGTTAGGGTGTCTGCTTCATCTTGGGTTATGCCAATTGATTAATTTTGGGTTCGGTCATTTGGTTCATCTTTGTGTTAGGTAATTTGATTTATTTTGGGTTACATAATTTGGTTTATTTTAGGATTATGTAATTTTGGTTAGTTCATTTGGTCATTTGTTCATTTTTTAGTTAGAACAATTGGCTTACTTGGGTTTATGTTATTTGGTTTATCTTGGGCTATGTTATTTTGTTCAATTTGGGTTGGGTTTTTGGGTTAGGTTATTTTGTTCATTTTTAGGTTATCTCTTTTTTATGTTAGGTTATTTGGTTTATTTTGGGTTAGTTCATTTGGTTTATTTTTGGGTTATTTCTTTTTTGGGTTATGTCATTTAGTTTATTTTGTTCATTTGGTTATAAGTTTGTTTTGAATTAGGTTATTTGATCAATTGTTCATTTTTTGGTTTGGTTAATTAGTTTAATTTGGGTTAGGTTATTTATTTTTCTTTGGGTTAGGTTATTTAGGTCATTTTTGGTTAGGGTATTTGGTTCATCTTGGATTATGTCAATTGGTTAATTTTAAGTTCGGTCATTTGGTTCATCTTTGGGTTATTTCATATTGGGTTACGTCATTTGGTTTATTTTGGGTTACGTTATTTGGTTTAGTTCAAGATTATGTAATTTTTTATTAGTTCATTTGGTCATTTATTATTTTTTTTGTTAGAACAATTGGTTTACTTGGGTTTAGGTTATTTGGTTTATTTTGGGTTATGTCATTTTGTTCATTTTATGTTAGGTATTTTTTGGTTAGGTTATTTTGTTTATTATTGGGTTATGTTTTTTAGGTTAGAATAAATTCTCCCTTTACTCTAATCGACTGGGAAATGGGTTTTTATAACCTCTTTACAAAAAAAATATCATCCATAAAAATATGAACCAATTCCACATCGAGGATCTAATTAGTACAAAAAATTATCAATCCCTAATTACACTTCAGAATAGTTCACCAAAGAAACATTACTGTTTAAAAGCCCCGAAAAAATTTATTTCAAATATATATTATACCTGAAAATAAACTTAATTTAAAATAAAATTTGACAAAACACTCACCCAAATTACATTACAAAAATAATCATTTCAATATACCCACCCCTTTTCAATATTAATTATCATTCAAAGAATAATTTTAGAAAACAATTTTCTTTCTTAAAAAGTAATTATTTAAAGGTATTAAACCCATGTCAATACCTTTTCCCCATTTTAAAAATAAAAAACCATAAAAATATCCCCTTAGTTTAAAGGGGTATTTCCATCCTTATATAAAAGGGATTATTGAGAAGAAAACTTAAATTTCAGCATGAAAATCTAACTAAATGGGGCATTTCTGACCTTCTGTATTAATGTGGCATTTCCGGCCTTCTGTCTTAAGACTACATGAGTTTGTTTTAGGATTTTTTTTAAAACTGTTTTATTGAAGTTTAAATCCTTGTATGACTATTTATGTTTCTATACTTCTTTAAAATCCAAATAAAATGAAATGACCACTTTAGTAACAATATATAAATAGATATTATTTATAGTCATATTAAAGTACCTAGCGCCTCTCATGCTCAGTCATTATAGTGCACCCCAAAGTGTGAAAATATGTCATAGCATCTTTGTTTTTTTTCCTGATATATCCTACAAAAAAATTCAATACAATCAATAAGAATTAAATTTTCAGTGTAAACCATTAAAAATTAAAGAATACTTTAAACTTATTACTCTTCCAATATGCGATCATTTCTTGATATTGTGTTGTTGGACATTCGGTAAATATTGGTACACCCTCTAAATCAGAACCAACTCTACCCTTCCAACCAATATATAACTCATGCTTATATGATCTCCACAACTCCTCAAGATCTATAAACCATGTGACCTTAGCAGCTTCACCGTCGAGAAATTTAAACTGACGCTGCAATGAACATATTAATTCATATAAATACAAGAATAATATAGATATCAATTTAACAAATTTTCTTACCCATATCTTCTCCCATGCTTTCTCCATGATTTAATTTCTGATATGCCTCCATGAGACTGGTTGCACTAGAATGATATCATTGTACTTGGTTAAATGTTCCATAAAACTTTTACATTGACCTATGTTTTTATGTATCATTTGATTTTCTTCATTATAATCCACAATTATTTGTGTTTGAAGATTCCAGGCTTCATGCATATGGGTGCGCCCATGTCTCCTATTAAAATCCAATTGAATATGATAAAAGGAAAAAAATAATGATCAATTTACAGTACAATATGAAAAAATGATGTGATATAATTTGACACACTTATAAAAAACCTGATACAAGCTACTTATTAGGCTATGATGAATCTGTGGTTTTTCCTAGATATGTAGCCTCTGAAGGATGTGTTTGTTCCAATGCATGCATCATGTCATCTGCATGCACAAGAGTGGAAGCTAAAGGAACAAAATCATTAGATCCTAGATGGATAGTTGGAAATGGAGGCGGTTTAGACAAGGTAGGATAAGGATATAAGGGTTAGGGATGCATCATAGGATATGGATATGGTATATGTGGGAACATCCCTAGAGGTAGCATATACATGGTATGAGAAGAAGAGGCCAAATAAGATGATGATATAGGCATGGCTGGGAACATTCCTAGAGGCTCAAGTGGAGGAAGAAAGGGTGTGGTATATGAGTTGTCAGTTGGCGAGTCAGGGTGTGAATGAGTATGACGAGTACTCTGTGTAGCTCTAGGATCACCCCCGCTCCAACCCATACTAGTTGTTTAAGGAGAAGCCAACTCTGGTTCAGATGAATGTCCCTAAAAATTTGACAAAAAATAATAGCATGACATTAAATGTATTGCAGAAGAAAAATATTACAATTATTATACTCACTAAGGGAACCAGAGGAGACAACCCTTGATCGTGCATCCTTTGATCATTATCAAATAATCTCTTCCTTCAAACTTATTTTTTATCTTTCATAATCTTTATATGAATGAAATTTACATTTTTTTAGAAATAGTTTTTAAAAATTCTGCATACAACATAGAAGTCAAAGAAGTCATAAATAATGTCCTAACATGTTTTAGCAACTATAATTTAAAACTAAGTTATACATTTTTTTAAAACCCTATTTTTTGAATTGAAATAAATTTAATTAAATGAAATGAACACAAAAAATACTAAAACAAACATATTATTCCAAACTAAAACTAAATTAAATTAATTATAGTAGTACCGACCTTAGAATCCCACGTCAAGGTAAACTAAATGAACTATGAACATATATGGTTGCTCCTATATATTACTCACCACTACTTTGGGTTTAACATCAATTCACATAGTGGGAAAATTTGAGTAATAAAATATTATATTTTGGTCTAAACCAATGGGGGTATCAATGATTTAAATTTCATCCCCACCATCATGAAAAATATGTCTTGGGATTACTTCAATAAGGACACCATAATCAAGTCTCAAATGATCTTTCACATAAAACAATTTTTTTTTCATTGATGATGAAATATATAATTCATCAGTAGATAGGATGTGATTCATGTCAATATCTATAAATCCAAATTCATAAATAAATTTACCATGTCATGTCATTGAATCAAACCATTTACATTTCATCATAGTGACTCAACCATGAGAGTAGTAATCCAATAACAATATTTTCTCAACAAGTCCATAATAAGACACATTTTCATATTGAGGCCTACTATCTGATGCACTGGAATAATAGTCCATTATTGTGGTTAACATAATTCCATAATTATGTGTTCTCATTTTCACCGCTCGATGAGTTGTAACAAATTTATACCCATTTATTATTAAATATTTTCATTCATGAACCAAAGGATTGGAACCAAAATCCAATGATCTTAATTCTTGAGAGACAAAGTCAATAGGTAAACTCAATACTTGAAATATATATGAATAATACAATTAAATTAATATATATATTTTAAGTTAATTAAAGTAATTGTCATACCTTTGATTTCAATCAAGCAGGAAACTCTTTTCAATGCAATGCCTTTATCTTTGTCATAGGAAAAGGTCAATTAACTCTACTTATAATTTTTTTGTGTTCCCTACATAAAATGATAATAAAAGTATAACGTATATGTGAAATTAAATAGTGTGAGATAACATATAAATATTCAAATTATTTACTTGATATAGCCATTGAACAAACCACAGTTAAACAAGACTATGCGACATGCCATATCCTGCTCTTCAAGGTTCAATGTAGCCAATGTATATAACCCAAGAATTCCTCTTATTTGGGGAAGAGATGGAAATAAGGGATTAATTTCCCCATAATGCTCATATTTATTTCTCATTGGTTGGTTGTGTCTTGTGATCACATCAAAATAATACATTGAACAAAAATCCATACATTCTTGAGCTAGATAACCTCTCACAATAGAACCTTTAGGGTAATTATTATTTTGAAACATAAGATTTAACTGTGTACATATTTATTTCAGTAAGATACATCCAAAAAAATAAATAGGTCCCCTAATAAGTGTTTTAGTTGGAAGATAAATTGTTAAATGCAATATACATGTGAAATTATGGAAGAAACAATTTTCCAAACTCACACAAAATTAATGGCACCTCTTGTTGCATTTTTATCAAGAAATACTTGGATAACATTTTAGCACAAAGGTCTCTATAAAAATGCCACAAGTGAATCACTGTTACCCATATATTATTGGATAATAAATTATATATTGTTATTAGAATCGATTCATGAAGAAGGTTGTGATAATCATGAGTCATCTTTGGTCTTCCCATTGATATTTAGCAGAATTAAAAGAAAAATTTCACATATATTTTTCTCAATTTCCATTACATCTAAAAAATGATATAACAAATTAGTAGAGCATTATGACAACTCAAAAAAATATTTTTCTTTTTCCAATTATAAGTGGTTTTAGTGTCAACATTCTTCCTATTTTTAGATTTCATCTGACCTTTTCATAATGAAAACTAAAATCTTTAAATTTATTAATCAAATAAGTTCATGACATATGTTGAGGTTGATGTTCAGTGTCAATAATATTATCAATCCTCTGAAAATTATTCATTTATTGATGATCCATTGGAAATAATTTTTGATGCCCCATGAAACTGAAACTACTAAGATGCTTAAGTATTCTCGATCATTCATTCCTCGTAAAAATAGAACATGATAGTTTTCCCTTCGTGCTCCAACCATACATCATTTAATGATCAAGAAAATCATTCATAATCCATATAAGGGTAGCACACATCTGAAATATTTTTTTTTGAAGAAGCATCGAATGTGCACACACCCATATCCCAAATATACTTCAACTCTATTATTAAAGGTTGAAAATATACATCTATATCAGTTATAGGATTAAAAGGTCAATATATTAGTATAATCAATAAATTTAAAGGGTTTTTCATGCACATCCACAGAGGAAGATGATAAATGTAAATAAAGATTGGCCATGTGTTGTGAGCAGTAAGCATATGACCAAATAGATTAAACCAGCATAGGATAGACCCAACCTGACATTATGCACCTCAAATAAAAAATTAGGATGTTATGCATCAAATTCCTGCCAGGATAATCCATCTGTAGGAAGAACCAACTCATTATTATATTTAATTATTTCAGCATCATGTCATTATATAATGGTTGATATTTATATAGACATGAATAGATTTTGAAGCCTAAGAATCAATGGAAAGTGCCACATGACTTTCTATAGCACATAAGATGGTGTTCCATCTTCATTTAACTTCCATAAAGATGCACCACAATCTTTATAGTCATTAAGGTATTCTATTTCCTCCCAAAATATATTGAAATATTTTCGGACAAGTATGAATCTTTTTAGAGAAAAATCTAAGATTCTTAATTAACTTTCATGCCTTATAATGATTTGAGGGAATATTTTCACTATCAAGAATAAATTACTTCAAAAAGGTAAGAATATAGTCAATGATAGTATTAGAAATTTCATAAATGGGTTTTCCATGATATAACCACATTAAAAACACCAATTTTTTTATTTTAGTATATTCTTGATATACTAAAGTTTTGGCATCATTCATTAATTTTTTCACTCTCTCAACATCACCATATTTATTCTTTTCCTCATGTGTATTGATATCATTATCTTCTTTTACCAGCATGTCATCTCTCTCGTGATGATGCACAATTGAAAACTTAAACAATTAAAAAATTATCCATACCAATTATTTCTTTTTGTTCATGAATAGTAGAAGATTGTCTTGTCTCTCTATTGTGATACCAAACATAATAGTTTGTTTGAGATCCAAATTTTTTATATGATAGTTAACTTATTCATAACTTAACCATGGTCTTCCAACATATATATAGCATATACACTTTACATGACCTCTATCAGAAGTATTTTTAAATGTTTTTTTAAATCCAAATTCTTTTGAAACTCAGTTGAAATCTGATCGGTATGATACATCCAACTTATATCCATTCTAATAAAGGGAAAAATTTGTATTCAAATCAATAATGTAAATAATAATTAAAAAATCCATTACAACCAATTTTAATATAAAAATCTTTAAAACATACTAGTAACTAGAAAAACAAAGAATAAGACAAATAACATATGATATAAGCGATGAATACAAATAACAAACCAGGGTTGGTATCCCCGACATTTAATAATTTTCTATCACGGTGGATAAACTGAATAACTTTGATACACTACAAATCGATACCCAATATTTTAAATATGAAGACTCAATCAATATGATCCAAACAAAAGAAAAATTTTAATTTCATGAAAAAAAATTCTTACTTTTTAAATGATCAAAATACTTCAAACATCCCAAAATACATTCCAGAGATCAAAATTAGAATCAAAGGATCAAAATTATCGATATAAATAATATGGGAGAGGAAAATAATACCTAAAAATATCTATTAATTCAAAATTAAGATCTATAACATGTTAGAGACATTTTATTCTTTGGATAATTTAATCTATAATTTATTTTTGTAGATATCCCAACCAACCACAAAAATTACTAGTCTTTGGAATTTTTAAGCAAGATGGATTGGAATGCCCAAACCATCCACATTATAAGCACACTAATGATTTGATTCATTCTTTAGAAGTAACAATTAAAGGATATGTCTTACAAGATTTTGGTTCAACTAACTTATTCTTTACACTAAATGGGGAACCTTTACCATCCCTGAAGGACATAGAGTTTCCAACCATCTTGGTTCATGACCAACCCAAAGAGAGTCATTAACTCCCCATGGGATCAATCAGTTTTCAAGTTAAAAATACAAACCCTAAATCACTAAATCTCCAATTAATTAGCATAAGATCATGAAAGTATAAGGACGATCCCATAAAGAAAAGAATATATAATACTCAATTCAATAATTAAAACACTAAACTAATGCTTCAAATCAACAAATAATTTAAATTTAAAAGAATAATGATTGAAGATGATTTAAGATAATGATAGGAAAAAAGAAAAAAACGTATGAGACATATAATTCCTAGGTTAATGTGCTAGTGATTGTAAAAACTTAATGACTTATTATTTTAATTGAAATTATGTCTAATTCACCCCCTATCCCAGTGATTTACTCTCAATCTCTTATAAATTCTCATTTTTAATTGTCATATACTTTGTTTCATTAGTGATAATGGTAATCAAAATCCATTTTAAATGTAGATCCTATCATACCCAATGGTTATAGTGAAATTGGTATTCAAGTAATTGCATTATAAAACACTCACTTAATAAAAACACAATTGTCATGTAATGATAAATAAAGTAGATAGAGAGGTAATATAATTGAATGTGAAACCCAACATGAATAAAATAAAAAACCATAGACACACTAGTAAAATCCACATTTAATCACATGTTTGGAAGAAATAAAGATCACCCCCTCATGATATCTATGATAGGGTGATGAAAAAATGAAATAAAACATATAGAATCTATGATAGGGAATAAATATAGAGGATTTAATCTATATATAATAAATAAATATTTAATGAATTATTTGATACATAATTTCAAAGGAAAATATGGAGAAATTATCAAGGAAATTCAAGCTTTATAAAAAAACTCAGGGCTCATTCATCCCCCAAGTAATGATTTAACCAATAATTAAATTATCATTAGTGTGTTTAATTATCATATTTACAACAATAAACCTCAGTACATATAGCCTTATATATTCCCAAGGATAAATATTTTTAATCTCATCTAGAATTCCACCTTAATCCCCTTTCTCATTTATCAACAAACTCAATGATAATTATTTTGACATGCCTCTTTTATTTTAAATTTGAACTTGGATAGAGGAATTCTATACCAACAGTTCATGCAAACTGTTGGTATAGAGGTGTGGGGATAACCCCACTTTTCTGTATTGTTGTGACACACCCAACGTACCCTACTTTACTGCGGACATATGTCCTTGTGATTTTCGTCAATACATCAAAGTACGTGACTCATAATATCCATTATTAATAATCTTAAATTCTAAAAACCAATACACACATCGACAAATATGAACATCCAATGACACGTATAAATGTGAATTTCCTACTGAAGGCTCTTGTTCTCATAATCTCCTACACTTGAAATTACTAAGGACGTACACCATGAGAAGGGGTCTCAAAGTCATATGAGTCTTCACCCTTGATATCATATATCATTTGTATCTATAAAATGATTTCATCCAACTATAGAAACATATATATTTAAGTATAATGTTGTGAAACTTCTGGATTCTCATCATAGTAGAGAACTATTATGACACTACTATAAATTTAGGCTATAGCCAAAGTTTATAACCATGGCTATAGGCCACCGAACCATGGCCATAGGTAATAGCCACAATTTGGAAAACTGTGGCTCCTATTGGCGTGGTAATAGAGCCAAAATGATAGCCATGGTTCCTAACCGTGGATATAAATATTGCTACATCAGATTATAGCCACAGTTCAACCCGTGCCTATAGCTTACAGAAAATGCAAAAAAAAACATTTTTTCCAGAAATGCAGTACTCCACCCAACATTGCATCCACACTAACAAGATTCCATAGATAAATTCTTATGAAATACTAGAAGGGTTCATGTGATATATATAGGATCAAAATGATTTTGGTGATCCAAGCGTGGGTTGGGTCATTAGTGTATAAGTACCCACACAAGGTATGACATTGGTTTTGATCAGTTGGCATTTTAGTCATGGATATGACATTAGGTTCGGGTGTGGACATCGGTGTGGGTGTTTGTATGATTTTAGGATTGTCTTTAGGATTCAAGGCATTATGATCTAGTATTTTAATGGTGTGTTGGTGGTGGAAGATAAGCATATAAGATACATTCTTTGGATGAGTTTTGAATTTTTGTCTCACATGGAATTTAATATTTTGAATTAGAAATTGCATCAGGCAGGTGGTTTTGGATACGAAGAATGTGGTCCAAGATTAGCCAGGTATTTTCAGGAGAGAGCCAAAAAGTTCAGGTCCTATGCCGGTGGGAGGGCATCTTGACTAGTGTCTTAACGTATGGTTGGTGTTTTATAATCATTAGATATGGGTTACAATCAGGTGGTGTGACTAGATGTAGCTATCGGGGAGCAGCTGTGTGATAATGGAGTTAGTGGGACTTTGAAAATATGGAGTGGCATGCCAATTGGAATTTTGAGTTAGGTGAGAGGTTGTGTTTTAAGGTGCGATTCAGGGTGATAATGTGATGGTTCAGGCTAGTGGAATCATCCAATGAGGCATGATGTTGGTAAATTGAGAATTCACTAATGCCACAGGTAGTGTAAAATCATAATGGAATTGATTGATTCATTAGTTCCATGATACAGAGGCCGAAGGGTTTTTCTTTTAGTAAGTGGAAGTGTTCTGCAATGTAAAATTGTACATGGTGGATTTGAGGTGTTTCTTTTCACCATAATACAAATGCAGTCAAAACTGGAAATTTATTCTTTTCACAGTATCAGTTAAAAAAACTTAGAAGTGCTTTAAGCTTCATTTGATGAGATAAAACTGAATATATCGACACAGTGAAGTAAGTGATATGAGGGGGGGGGGGACCTATTTCGATTCACCATTTTTGACTCCTATTGTTGTAGAAATAATATGGAAAGTTAATAGATCATTCCCCTCCATAACTGAAGCTGGAATTTCCGGCCATTTCAATGATCTCTTGAGACAAAAAAAATTGTGTGCAAGGAAAAACAATTTTCATATAATAATGCAATGTATGATGCAAAAACAAATCAAGATGGACAGGTGTCATATGCCCATTTGGGAAAGTGCATAAAATTTTAAGCAAATTTCCTACAAATTTCTAGAGAAAAGAGATTTTTTACTAGCCACTTGAGGAACCTTTGACATTTTTAGTTTTTCTATTCAATCCACAACCCTTAGTGTTACATGTTTTAAGGTCACACAAAGCATCATGACCAGGGATAAGGTAGAACCTATGAACTAATAACGAATAAGAGTATACAAATATTTTTATAGTAGTTCCAATAAAAAAGATCCCATGTCTACACTTCACACCTCTCAACTCCTCTAAAGAATGGTACACACTAAATAGACCTCACTTTTGAAGGATATTGAAAACTCTTTATATTCTTCTTTTATCATACCCAACCACCAAAACAAACCAACCTACCTTTTTCACACTTGAAGGCCCAACCCAAACACCTACATTTTTTCAGGGATAAGGTAGAACCTATGCACTAATTTTTTCTTTGCTTAGCATAACCAATACACTACCTTTTAATGGAGGCACAACCATGTGTGAGTTGAGTGATTACAACTTGATAAAACTTTACAACACAAAGAAAATTTATCATAATGAATATAGAATAGTTAAACCAATTAAATTTGTTGATGATTATTACTAGTGTAGAATAAGTAAATTTATCCCTTCACACAGTAGATATAGAACAATTTATCTTGGGCATTCCTGTAAGATCAATGAGTAAACAAAGGCCTTCAAACTTTAGTATCACTTTTGTCTCAAGAAAGGAATGTGGGTAAATTTCTATATGAAAGTTTTAGAATAATAATATAATAATATAATAATATGGTTCTCCATAAATCTTGCAACAATCTCATAAAGATTTCCAAAATATCATCAGTTGGTCGTGAATGATAATCTCTATAATAATTATCACCCAGATCATCATTCAAGTCTTCCATAATTATCAACATTTAAAAACTTTGACTGATTTATGTCATCATGTGAAAGAAAGCCTTCAAAACAACTCAATATATTAATTTTTAATATTTTAAAATAGTTTTTAAATCATAACATATGATAGATAAGAAATCATAAATAATGATAAATAATATTCCTTGCACCGATAAAAAACTATCCATATCTGGATGATCTTCTCAAGATGGAACTCTTTTCTATATCGCTTCAAGGTGTGTATAATCACAACATGAACTAATTTATGTTTCCAAATAGCCTAGAAAATTATATTCATGACCTAGCTTCAATCTTCACTGTTTGAATATCACGACATGCATTTTTTTGTATCTTTTATTATCTTCAAATAATAATTTTTGATAAAAAAATAAGAGTAGTTTCCTTAGGAAGAGTTAATATATAGAAGTAATATCCAAAATCCATGTAGTACGTCAGAGTAAAAAATTGAATACATAAAAGTAATTTTCTTTAATATGTAAAGGTAATTTCTTATTACATAAAGGTAAACTTCTCTTCTCACATCATACATAACAATAAACCATCAATGTGTAAGATTCAATACTTGATATGTAGAATTAATAACTTAATATGCATGGGTAATCTATGAATATGGTTAATATAAAAAAGGAAGAACTCGATAGGTAAGGTTCTTTACATAGTGAAAATCCTAACTTTTGGAATTTATGACTGAAATATCCAACTTCTGAATTCGGTAAATTTCAGAAATACAAAGTCTATTTATAAGTCTCCAACCTTAAACCTTACTTAATCTTGAGTTATTACAAGATTACACATTGAGGATCTTTTCAGGTTTAGAGTTTTAGAGAATTAGATCATGAAACTTGCATTACATTCCACATTTAAACAAAGTGGTTACATAAAAGACAGTATTCATTCTTCCCATCAACAGAAACATATTTAAAATAAAACATGGATTCTTTCTTGACACATACTTGACACTATCATAACATCATGTACCTTTCCCTTGACCTGTGAAAAACATTTCAAAAACTTGGGATGAGCATAAAAAGCTCAGTAAGGGTTATAAAAATATGGAAAGGAAACATGAGTTCATATATACATAAGAATGAAATCATACTTTACCCATAAAACATAGAAAATTTAACATACCTCATCAAATCATGAATAAATCATAGAAATCATAAGATATAAAAGGTAACTTGAGGCATTCATAACATTCTTACGTAGGGAGTAACCCTCTTGGTTACGTTTGGAATACCCACCATAGTATATTCCCTAAATCTCTTTGGAGAAACCTTAACGTTTCACTCCTTCGCGTTACCCAATGCATTGGAGAGCTATATCGGGCTCACCCGCCCTTAGTTTATCACAGAACCACCCATCTTCATAACAATGCCCAAGAACCATAACATAATCTTATCACATAAAACATGCATAAAGGAAACATAACATTTCCACCTTTCAATAACAAGATATCAACACAACACATTGATATAAATACATTATGAAAACCATTTTCAATACCAAAATAAAAGAAAAGTAAAACATGGTATTTATTTTTCTTTTAAAAAGAAGGTATGTCTTGTAGAGGAAGCCTAAACTCAAATAATGGTCACGGCGGTAGAGAAGTCGTTGTCGCCGCATACGTACGACAAAAACATTCCCTTTTGTCGTTTAGTAAAACGCTTCGTATAAAAAGATTCCTTTTGGATAAACATAAAAGTCAAAGGGGTTTATACACAATATAAAAGAAAGTTGTGTATAAAACAAAATATGCCTCAATGAAAGGAGATTGAGACGAAGTCCCATACAATGATGGTATCCTTGGATTAAGGATAAATCAGTTACATAACTATGTGTGAAAAATGAATACATGAAATATAAGTGGGTATTAAGTGTAAAACAATCAGAGGACATTCACACATAATCATAGAACGAAATATTCAAGGTGTACAAGTTTATCCCAAAGAATCGAAATTGGGTTAAGAAGTTCCCTTGCAAAAATTCGACAGCCTAACGACGTCACTTCAAAATTCATAAAAAGAGTTGATGAGAGATAAAAAGGGTATCTCATCACTTGGACATAAAATTTACATCAATAAGGATATAGAAGAACATATCCCAAAATAATATTATGTGAATTAAAAGACATAACAAAATAAGTCTTTTAAAAAGAGGAGGGTGAAAGGTTCCCTTACCGACATGGGTATCTTTCGAAACATACGCCCCGTGAAAGAAGGACAATACAACATTGATGTAAATAATCATAAATGAAAGAATATTATACAATGAGTAAAATAATGGTCAGTACATACAACACTCAAAGGAAATTGTGGCAAATGTAGCATAAATCTCACGGGAATAAAAGTGAGATGAAAAATCCCTTACGAAAACTCGGCAGCCTAACGGCGCCACTTAAAACTTCCAAAAATGGATTGATGAGATCAAAAAGGGTATATCATCACATTAAAATAAAATGTATAGAAAGATTAATATAAAAGAACATCACCCATCATAACAAATAGGAGCTTAAAAGAAGTGACATAAAGGAGAGTACTTAAAGAGAAAGAGAGAGGTTAGATCTCTTATGAAAATTCGGCAGCCTAACGGCGCCACTCAAAACTTCCAAAATGGATTGATGAGATAGAATAGGGTCTCTCATCACATGAACATAAAAATTAAAGTAATAGTAATATAAAATAACATCCCAATAACAAGAAATATGATCTTTAAAAGGAATGACATAAAAGAGTGTACTTAAAAAGAAAGAGAGGAGTAAGATCCCTTACCTCAAGTCCAACTTGTCTTGTTCGTTTCTTTATATTCCTGAATAATAAACTTTGGTCAATTAATAATTGCCTAAGTACCTCCTTTAGATATTATTATTCAGTTCATGTCACATATTATAATGTTATAATAATTGTTTAATAATATTAGTTCATATCAGACGTTTTTGTCGACGTTTGGTACATGAGTCAAAAATGAACTTGTTTGAAAAATGATTGCCCATTTAGTTATAAGTAAATAATTTCCAGAATAGTATTAATGATTAAAATATCATATATATACAGTAAATATTCATTTTATACTATTCCATATCATTTGGAGATAAAAAAAACGAAAAGCACCGTTCATGGAGACGGTAGGCCGTACGTACGCATGAACGCTACTTTCATTTTTTTCCATATTAATGGAATTAAAAAAAATGAGAGAGATATATATATGTTATAATTCCAGAATGATATACATAATTTAGATGTAATATATTACATATATATCCATTATATATATGTACTTATAATATTACATAACATTTTGAGATAAGAAATGAAATGTACCGTTCATGGAGACGGTAAGCCGTACGTACGCATGAACGCTACTTCCATTTCTATTTCATATTTAATGGAATTAAAACATAATGATACATAATAGTATTTTAATTAAAGTATGGTATCATATATAATATCATTAAATATATCCTTTATACGTACCACATATGGTATTAACGAATCAAATCACTTTGAGGGGGCGGTAGTCCGCACTTCCTTAAATGAAGATATCGCGTATACCCATAATGGAATCCATAAAGGTATGCCATAAATGAAAAATATAGAAGCTTAAGGAAAACATAAACATATTATATATCATATATAAATATAGTGACATCTTAATGGCCACCTTTGAAGGTTTTAAAATAATGTTGAACAATCATCATTTCGGGAGGCAGAAATTCGCTATCCACGGAAACAGTATGTTCTTTAACCATTAGATGTAGGTGTGTGTAAGTGTAGCTCGAATCCTTATTATAAAAACATACTAGTATATTGAAGATACTGGATTTTTTACAAAATAAATTAATAAAAAGTGTTTAGGGGGTTGGAGAAGCAAAATAAAACAAAAGGACACAAGTGAAGACATTACCTTAAAATCGGGTAACTCCCTTTGGTTTGAGCTCAAAGGCTTCCTTGGGAAGACTTCTACCCAAAGTGAGGCTTCAAGGAGTTATATAGGGATGTGGAGAGACAAAATGGGTAGGGTTTGGCCGAGCCAAAGGCTTTGAGAGTGTGGGTAAGGAGGTAGAGGTGGGGGCCTTTTATAAGAGGAGAGGAGGGGCACTCTTGTAAAGTTACAAAATGTTACTTTATTTTCAAAAGAGTTTCAGATTTTAAAGGTCCCACATTGATGTATTTAGAGGTTAAGGTGATAAGGGTTCGAAATCCACTCATCCAATAGGTTTTGGACACGTTTAGGTCTTAGATATTACATTATCTTTCCATTTTATTTAAATCGTTAAATAATGAGGTCATCGCTGCATCATCATGATGTCATAAATAATTTAATTTATTTAATGTCTAAAAATTATAAAAAAAATACTATGATGTAGGAAATCTTTTTATCTTTCCAATGACTATTTATAGTCAAAAATATGAATTGTATAACCCCATTTAAAAATTGTTTTAGTAAAACATCTCATGTTTGTGTCATTTTTACTTTAACATTAAATAAAAAGATATTTATGTCATTTTCCAACCAAAGTGGCTTCATGGGGTCCCCAAGTTGACCCATGGATTGTATTGGTCAGCCATTACACATCCAATGAGGGTAGTACATGTGTCTAGGTCATTTCATTTTATTAAAACATTATTCTTACCATAAACTACACTAATTACCTCTAATCGCGATTAAAAACTTAATAAGTTACTATTCACCAAAAAATTATCTTTATCCCATTGAACCACATTTTACTTCTTAATGAAAACCATGTATGTCGGATTTTTGAAATTCAAAACACAAAGATGGAAAAATTTTCATTTAAACGAAAAAATCAGTTTTTATAAGTACCACTTAGTGGTTTCACTATTCATCAAAAATTGAAGTTTTTCAGAAAAAATCCAAAAATTCACCCTAAGCTATATATGATATTCCGAATTCAAAAATGAAGTCTATTTTACAAAATTCAAAACATATAAGTCACATTTAATAATTAATTCCCGTTGTCAGAGCAAATAGCGTGTTTTTATGAAACAATAAGTATCAAAAGATTGACACTAGTTTAAGTCTGATTTCAAAGTGAAATTAATTCCAACGAACACTATTGGATTTAATGGTAAAAATATATTCTAATTTCACTTTAAAACCAATTCAAAAGATAATCTAATCATATAAATAAATTAGATTAAAAAGAGGTTTTGAATTAAAATACAACATTTTACACTATTCATTAAAAAAATAAACTTTATCGGAAAGATACCAAAAATTTACACAAAGTAAATTTTGATGTCCCGATTCTTAAGAAGAGTTTTATTTGGTTCAATATAATGTATAAGAGTGAACAGAACTATATTTAATGACGGTTCGCCATCAAAAGGCGATAAGTGAACCTTTAGTGAAAACTAGGGTATATACGCCTAAAATTGAATTCTTTCCGTATTTTAATCCTTTATCTTTTATTGGATAAATGTAAAAACATTTAAAAACATATATAATAATATTTTAGTTATTTCTATCCATTCCCGCCAATACAACGGCTACATGTTAACTACCATTTAGAATAATATCATTTTATTATTAGAGTGCAGCGTAAGATTCCCAAGAAACTCATTGCTGCGTGTTGGGTACACCATCGAGCATAGCGTCCCCTTTAAAGTCATATTAATATTTTATTCACAAATATGGATAAATATGAAAATGTCATATTCTTTATTTACCTGGGGTGTTACATCCTTCCCCCCTTTTGGAAATTGCGTCCTCGCAATTTTTAAAATTGAGCTTGGAAACATCCTTGAAAGTCCCACATCGGAACAAGAGTCGGTAAAACAATCACTTTAAAATAAAGGAAGATAAGTACAGAGGTCACCCGAGTTAACCCATACTAGGATTCCATGTAGAAAAACATGGAAATGGAAGAAAAATCAAAGGGTCATGTTCTTGAGGGAGAGTGATAGTAAACATGTCTAGGAGAAAGTTAACCATAAGAAAATCACAAACTTGTGATGGGTTAAACGGTATTTGATTCCCCAGTAGGAAAAGTTAATAGACAACATTTTTGTTTTAAGTTACTTTTTATTGAGGAATTTATTCATAAGGAAACATAATCACTTATCATGTTGACTTTCAACTTTTACTAGATTCCTTAATCAAACTCATATTTTTTTCCAAAAGACGAGTATTTAGGGAGACTTGTTCGCATTAAGAGTACTATAATCAACTTCTAGAGAATCACCTAATCCACCAAAGAGAACTATATACTTCCCATGTCTTTAGAAATTAACCAAAACCAAACCAAAAAGGTTAGTACAAGATCAGATAATCCAGAAAAGGATAACCCTTTATAAAAAGAAAATCTATTCTTAATCTCCAAAATTTGTCCAACAAAACCCAAAGTTCAATGAGGACCATTCAATAAACAATTTGTCCATAAAATTCTTCAAAGTAAACCAAACTAAGATTGAAACCCAAATAGTTGAAGGATTTAGTCACATAGTCTTCCAAGTTAAATCGTAACATTTATCTCCAAACAACATCAGTTTCTCTTAATGTCTCGTATTGAAAATTAATTAACCTAATCACATATCCTCCATGATAGGTTAATAAATTTCCATAGATAACCCAAAATCAACTTACTCTTAATTAATAAAATCATCTAACTAAAAAAATAATCGGTCAAACTAACCAGGGACTTTACGTAGTCCAGTGGTAGGTGATAAATACCAGTCGCACTTTGGTTGTGGGTTCGATTCCTGCAGCTTTGTCCGACGCGACGGGTAGTCACACGGTCTGCGTGTTGTCCTTTTTCCAAAACTATATAATTCTCAAATCATTCCCCAAAAAGAGATAAAATCATCAAAAATAACCATAACATAATTTAACCTCAATTTTATCTCATGCCTTTCACTTCCATCATAACATATAGTAACCCATAATTACCTCAAAAGTAAGGATCATATAAACTCTAATGGCTACCTTTATTATTACTACCTGAACTTCCACATCGATTGGTCATCTCGTACATGATGCATTAAAGATCATACCAAGGTTCAAGTGGTTGATCATGAATCCTTGATAGTTGGTTTAGAACAACCACGAGTTTCCTCATTGAATCCCCTATTTTATCTAGTATCTTAATCATAGAACCACCACAGTTTCCTTCAAACCTGTTGTCTCTTTGGTGCTTGCTAGATTCAGCCATTTACTAAAACCAAAAAGGTCAGTGTGAGTATATTAACATAACCATCATGTACTAATGAGTAAGATAAACACTAAGATATACTTACTCATTCACTTTATCTAAAAACTATGACACTTTCTAAAATCCTAGCCAATATGGTAATGTCACTTATGCTTAAAGAATACCCTAACCTCTAAAGTTATCTAAACCGACCTTTGATACCAACTATAAGGCCCCAGCCTTAAACCTTACTTAATCTTGAGTTATTACAAGATTACACATTGAGGATCTTTTCAGGTTTAGAGTTTTAGAGAATTAGATCATGAAACTTGCATTACATTCCACATTTAAACAAAGCGGTTACATAAAAGACAGTATTCATTCTTCTCATCAACGGAAACATATTTAAAATAAAACATGGATTCTTTCTTGACACATCCTTGACACTATCATCACATCATGTACCTTTCCCTTGAACTGTGAAAAACATTTCAAAAACTTGGGATGAGCATAAAAAGCTCAGTAAGGGTTATAAAAATATGGAAAGGAAACATGAGTTCATATATACATAAGAATGAAATCATACTTTACCCATAAAACATAGGAACTTTAACATACCTCATCAAATCATGAATAAATCATAGAAATCATAAGACATAAAAGGTAACTTGAGGCATTCATAACATTCTTACGTAGGGAGTAACCCTCTTGGTTACGTTTGGAATACCCACCACAATATATTCCCTAAATCTCTTCGGAGAAACCTTAACGTTTCACTCCTTCGCGTTACCCAATGCATTGGAGAGCTATATCGGGCTCACCCGCCCTTAGTTTATCATGGAACCACCCGTCTTCATAACAATTCCCAAGAACCATAACATAATCTTATCACATAAAACATGCATAAAGGAAACATAACATTTCCACCTTTCAATAACAAGATATCAACACAACACATTGATATAAATACATTATGAAAACCATTTTCAATACCAAAATAAAAGAAAAGTAAAACATGGTATTTATTTTTCTTTTAAAAATAAGGTATGGCTTGTAGAGGAATCCAAAACTCAAATAATGGTCACGGCGGCAGAGAAGTCGTTGTCGCCGCATACGTACGACAAAAACATTCCCTTTTGTCGTTTAGTAAAACGCTTCGTATAAAAAGATTCCTTTTGGATAAACATAAAAGTCAAAGGGGTTTATAAACAATATAAAAGAAAGTTGTGTATAAAACAAAATATGCCTCAATGAAAGGAGATTGAGATGAAGTCCCATACAAAGACGGTATCCTTGGATTAAGGATAAATCAGTTACATAACTATGTGTGACAAACGAATACACGAAATATAAGTGGGTATTAAGTGTAAAACAATCAGAGGACATTCACACATAATCATATAATGACATATTCAAGGTGTACAAGTTTATCTCAAAGAATCGAAATTGGGTTAAGAAGTTCCCTTGCAAAAATTCGACAGCCTAACGGCGTCACTTCAAAATTCAGAAAAAGAGTTGATGAGAGATAAAAAGGGTATCTCATCACTTGGACATAAAATTTACATCAATAAGGATATAGAAGAACATATCCCAAAATAATATTATGTGAATTAAAAGACATGACAAAATAAGTCTTTTAAAAAGAGGAGGGTGAAAGGTTCTCTTACCGACATGGGTATCTTTCGAAACATACGCCCCGTGAAAGAAGGACAATACAACATTGATGTAAATACTCATAAATGAAATAATATTACACAATGAGTAAAATAATGGTCAGTACATACAGCACTCAAAAGAAATTGTGGCAAATGTAGCATAAATCTCACAGGAATAAAAGTGATATGAAAAATCCCTTACGAAAACTCGGCAGCCTAACGGCGCCACTTAAAACTTCCAAAAATGGATTGATGAGATCAAAAAGGGTATCTCATCACATTAAAATAAAATGTACAGAAAGAGGAATATAAAAGAACATCTCCCATCATAACAAAGAGGAGCTTAAAAGAAGTGACATAAAGGAGAGTACTTAAAGAGAAAGAGAGAGGTTAGATCTCTTATGAAAATTCGGCAGCCTAACGGCGCCACTCAAAACTTCCAAAATGGATTGATGGGAGAGAATAGGGTCTCTCATCACATGAACATAAAAATTACAGTAATAGTAATATAAAATAACATCCCAATAACAAGAAAAATGATCTTTAAAAGGAATGACATAAAAGAGTGTACTTAAAAAGAAAGAGAGAAGTAAGATCCCTTACCTCAAGTCCAACTTGTCTTGTTCGTTTCTTTATATTCCTGAATAATAAACTTTGGTCAATTAATAATTGCCTAAGTACCTCCTTTAGATATTATTATTCAGTTCATATCACATATTATAATGTTATAATAATTGTTTAATAATGTTAGTTCATATCAGACGTTTTTGCCGATGTTTGGTACATGAGTCAAAAATGAACTTGTTTGAAAAATGATTGCCCATGTAGTTATAAGTAAATAATTTCCAGAATAGTATTAATGATTAAAATATCATATATATACAGTAAATATTCATTTTATACTATTCCATATCATTTGGAGATAAAAAAACGAAAAGCACCGTTCATGGAGACGGTAGGCCGTACGTACGCATGAACGCTACTTTCATTTTTTGCCATATTAATGGAATTAAAACAAAATGAGAGAGATATATATATGTTATAATTCCAGAATGATATCCATAATTTAGATGTAATATCTTACATATATATCCATTATATATATGTACTTATAATATTACATAACATTTTGAGATAAGAAATGAAATGTACCGTTCATGGAGACGGTAAGCCGTACGTACGCATGAATGCTACTTCCATTTCTATTTCATATTTAATGGAATTAAAACATAATGATACATAATAGTATTTTAATTACAGTATGTTATCATATATAATATCATTAAATATATCCTTTATACGTACCACATATGGTATTAACGAATTAAATCACTTTGAGGGGGCGGTAGTCCGCACTTCCTTAAATGAAGATATCGCGTATACCCATAATGGAAGCCATAAAGGTATGCCATAAATGAAAAATACAGAAGCTTAAGGAAAACATAAACATATTATATATCATATATAAATATAGTGACATCTTAATGGCCACCTTTGAAGGTGTTAAAAGAATTTTGAACAATCATCGTTTCGGGAGGCAGAAATTCGCCATCCACGGAAACAGTATGTTCTTTAACCATTAGATGTAGGTGTGTGTAAGTGTAGCTCGAATCCTTCTTATAACAACATCCTAGTATATTGAAGATACTGGATTTGTTACAAAATAAATGAATAAAAAGTGTTTAGGGGGTTGGAGAAGCAAAATAAAACAAAAGGACACAAGTGAAGACATTACCTTAAAATCGGGTAACTCCCTTTGGTTTGAGCTCAAAGGCTTCCTTGGGAAGACTTCTGCCCAAAGTGAGGCTTCAAAGAGTTAGAGAGGGATGTGGAGAGACAAAATGGGTAGGGTTTGGCCGAGCCAAAGGCTTTGGGAGTGTGGGTAAGGAGGTATAGGTGGGGGCCTTTTATAAGAGGAGAGGAGGGGCAGTCTTGTAAAGTTACAAAATGTTACTTTATTTTCAAAAGCGTTTCGGATTTTAAAGGTCCCACATTGATGTATTTCGAGGGTAAGGTGATAAGTGTTCGAAATACACTCATCCAATAGGTTTTGGACATGTGTAGGTCTTAGATATTACATTATCTTTCCATTTTATTTAAATCGTTAAATAATGAGGTCATCGCTGCATCATCATGATGTCATAAATAATTTAATTTATTTAATGTCTAAAAATTATAAAACAAATACTATGATGTAGGAAATCTTTTTAGCTTTCCAATGACTATTTTTAGTCAGAAATATGACTTGTATAACCCCATGTAAAAATTGTTTTAGTAAAACATCTCATGTTTGTGTCATTTTTACTTTAACATTAAATAAAAAGATATTTATGTCATTTTCCAACCAAAGTGGCTTCATGGGGTCCCCAAGTTGACCCATGGATTGTCTTGGTCAGCCATGACACATCCAATGAGGGTAGCACATGTTTCTAGGTCATTTCATTTTATTAAAACATTATTCTTATCATAAACTACACTAATTACCTCTAATCGCGATTAAAAACTTAATAAGTTACTATTCACCAAAACATTATCTTTATCCCATTGAACCACATTTTACTTCTTAATGACAACCATGTATATCGGATTTTTGAAATTCAAAACACAAAGATGGAAAAATTTTCATTTAAACGGAAAAAATCAGTTTTTATAAGTACCACTTAGTGGTTTCACTATTCATCAAAAATTGAAGTTTTTCAGAAAAATTCCAAAAATTCACCCTAAGCTATATTTGATATTCCGAATTCAAAAATGAAGTCTATTTTACAAAATTCAAAACATATAAATCACATTTAATAATTAATTCCCGCTGTCAGAGCAAATAGCGTGTTTTTATGAAACAATAAGTATCAAAAGATTGACACTAGTTTAAGTCTGATTTCAAAGTAAAATTAATTCCAACGACCACTATTGGATTTAATGGTAAAAATATATTCTAATTTCACTTTAAAACCAATTCAAAAGATAATCTAATCATATAAATAAATTAGATTAAAAAGAGGTTTTAAATTAAAATACAACATTTTACACTATTCATTAAAAAAATGAACTTTATCGGAAAGATACCAAAAATTTACACAAAGTAAATTTTGATGTCCCGATTCTTAAGAATAGTTTTATTTGGTCCAATAGAATGTATAAGAGTGAACAAAACTATATTTAATGACGGTTCGCCATCAAAAGGCGATAAGTGAACCTTTAGTGAAAACTATGACATATACGCCTAAAATTGAATTCTTTCCGTATTTTAAGCCTTTATCTTTTATTGGATAAATGTAAAAAACATTTAAAAACATATATAATCATATTTTAGTTATTTATATCCATTCCCTCCAATACAACGGCTACATGTTAACTACCATTTAAAATAATATTATTTTATTATTAGAGTGCAGCGTAAGATTCCCAAGAAACTCGTTGCTGCGTGTTGGGTACGCCATCGAGCATAGCGTCCCCTTTAAAGTCATATTAATATTTTATTTACAAATATGGATAAATATGAAAATGTCATATTCTTTATTTACCTAGGGTGTTACACTATTACATATGAGACAAGTACTTTTTCCCTTGCACATCACTTTGAAAAAAATTCTCAACACAAAACATTAGAAACATAATAATTCTATAATAGTAAATAGATAAAAGATTAATTATGAGAATGAAATATAAACCATGAATACAAGTGAATAACATATAAAAGCATATTATAGACATAACAGATAAAAATTGACAGAATGAATACTGCAAACTCCTCCTGTGTGAAAATAAACACAAACTAGGAGCCACAAAATAGGTTAACAATATTCAAAGAAGTAAAATGGTTCAGCCAACACACCGAATGGAGGAGGAACACTCGAAGAAGGGTACAGAGGAGGAGAGGAACACTTTGGGTGACGCACCAAATGGAGGAGGAACACTCGAAGAAGGGTTTGGAGGAAGGGAGGAACGCATGAGGGATGGAGGAACTGTGAATGGAGAAGCTAGTGAGGGAAGGAGGAATTGCGAATGGAGAGGTCGCGAATGGAGAAGTCGCGCCGTGAATGGAGAACCTGCTGAGGGGTGGAGGAACCGCGAAGGAGAAGCCGACGAGGATCAGATGAGAGAGAAGTCAATTGGGCGATGATCAGACGAAAGCCGTGAGGAAGAGTAGAAGGGTTTCGAGGGCGAGTGGGTGAGCGGGAGAGGAAAGCCGTGATTGAGGATGAAAATTGAGGGAAGATTGTTGTCACAGGGGACGATCTTTGTGGGTATATCTCATCTAAAGCCACGTTTCTTAAATAACCATGTAAATTTCTTAACCTATAGCCACAAACCCATTAAATTGTGGCTGGCTTTTAGTAGTGCGACCTTTCAGTGCGACATCTACTCTTAGTACATTATCACATATTATGTTATGTTGAAGAATACAAGTAATCATAAAGTACAAAGAAATTGGTTCTAGAACACAAATTTCAACACTTTCATCCTAGGTGTTATTACAATGGGATTTCCCAAAGTCTTAACCCGAGGTTTAGTACAAAAAAGTGTTCACTTCATAAAAATAGAGAAGTGGTTTTTTAGAATACAGAGTGAATCACACAATTGTGTTAGAACACAATTGATAGTAGAGGATCTGATCAGAAAAATGTATTCAAAAGATGATAATATCTCTTAATTTAGATCAACAATCGGTCGATAATATTATATGTAGTACAACACAACACGACACAGTTTGATCAAAAACATGTTTCACTCTTGAAAATGTTCTCTCAGAAAAACATGTGCCAATGTCTCCACATTCTCTTGCTTCTTACACATTACATAATTCTTTTTTTAAATGATATTAAATAATTCAAGATAACAATATTCTGTTGTTTGGAATAAGAGGAAAACATCTATAAAAAAATTCCAGAATTTTTGATAATTGTTGTTGTAACTTCTCATAAAAATTAGCTCGATAAATTCAGTCAAAGGACTTCTAAGAAATAGATTTGACTTTGAACAAAATCTTCAGTTTAAATAAGATAGACATCTTTGTAGTAAAAAAAGTGACTTGTGTGAGTGTGAATTGCTCAAAAAATAAGTTATGTAAGTGCAACTAAAGAATTTAGTCCCGTGTAGTATTAAAGCACCAAAATAATTACATGTATAAGAATGTTTAAGAAATCATTTGGTCGACCTAAGGATGACTCCGTGTTTCTTCATGCTAGATAATGGTTAACCCATGTAATTGAGAGTTGCAAAGCATTAAACCAAACTTAATCTATCTTTGTAAGAATCAACTCACCAAATTACCTTTGTGTAATTAAAACTCAAAAAAATCATCAATTAAGTGTAATTTTAGACAATCAATACTCGTGTATGATTAAGAAATCCACACATAAGTGAAATCTTCAAGATATAAAGCTTGCATAAGATTGATCAAAACTTCTTCGGTGTTTATGTAACAATTGATATGGTTTTTAAACTTGTTTCCTTTATGGAAAAAAGTATTTTTTACAAAAAATAATGTAATTCTTATAGCCTCATTAATTGTATACATTGTGAAACTCTATAGTATCATGTATATCCATAGTTTACTTCTCTATATATGGTTTTACAGACTAATTGTTTTCTTATATAATATTACCACTGACTGAGTTATTAAATTAGAATGAATCGCATTATTCTAATACTTTTACAAATAACAAGGGATTAAAGAGAAAGATAGGGTCACCTCAGCCTGGGTGTATCCCAAATTGATAGTCCGCGAGCCAAGCATCCAAGTCTTCGCGTTGCCTTTGCTTTTTTTCAAAGCTCGTCTAACCAGAGACTAACCAATTCCGTATTTGGAAAGTAAAAGACAAAACAGAATATTAAAAATTCAATAGGAAAATGATACGAAGGATCATTGAATTATAATAATGCAGATTATTTTTTTACGAAGTTGTTGATAAATTCATTGTTTAAAGTTATTTATTAAGAATTTCAAAAGAGGTAATAATACATTTTAATATTGTATAGTTTTATAATTGCCTGATATTAAAACAAATTATAAACGAATAATAGTCAGCACTCCTCGGTTTTCGTGGAACGGAGAACCGCGTGCGGCACGAGTAACCGACACGTGGAAGCGACACCGCCATCAGTGGCGTGGTTTTCACAGGGGGCCCACTCAGTGCTCCCCCTCACACACCTTTTTTTTTTAAAAAAAATTGAGATTTCAATCCTGGGCATTTTATTTTAAAATTCTAAACGAAATAATTTAGTTACGACTCAGTTGGCTATTCCTTTATTCTAATATTTCCACTTAAAAAAATAAATATGTGATATGCTGTGCATGGGAGGAGGAGAAGGGTGTACTGTATAAATAGCCCCCTGACGGTGTCTTTGGTACCAGCAGCTGAAGCTAAACCACCCACTAATTGTTGCGAGGGAGACGATCATGGCTCTCTCTCTACTGCCTCTTTTGTTGTCTCTGTGCTTGAATGCAGCTGTTGGTACGGCGATCAGATGCGAGGAGCTGGGGAAGGAGCGGTGCGCGTTCGCGGTGTCGTCCTCCGGCCACCGCTGCGTGCTGGAGAAGACGGTCCGGCGGAGCGGCGCGGAGAAGTTCAGCTGCAAAACATCCGGCATCGACGCCCCCAAGAAGCTGGCGAACTGGGTGGAGTCGGACCGGTGCATCGGCGCCTGCGGGGTTGATCGCCTCGCCCTGGGGATCTCCTCCGACTCCCTCCTCGACGCACGCTTCGCCCGCCACTTCTGCTCCCATGACTGCTACCACGCCTGCCCCAATCTCCTCAATCTCTACTTCAACCTCGCCGCCGGCGAAGGTATGTCTTTATCTTTATAAACCTCTCTGTATATAATCTGATGAATGAGGGCAGGCGTGTTCCTGCCTAAATTCTGTGAGGCCCGGAAGGCTGGCTCCCGGCGGGATTTGGTTCAGCTCCTGAGCTCCGGCGCGGCGGCGACACCCTCCGCGGCGGTTAGCGGGACGGTGAAGGAGGTCGGCACATTGGCACCGTCGCCGTCCACTCATTGATTTTGATATGTACGCGGGATTTTGGTGGGTGCTTGAGGTTTCGTAATAAAGTGTAAAAGAGCCAATGGATGAATGTGTGAGGCGTGTTTGATGAGTTGGATTTGATTTCATTCTGGGTTATTGGAATAATTGGGGAAAAGCATTATCCCTTTTGATTTGTTTTCCATTTGTTTTCATTAAAAATTATTATTATAGTATCACCCATTTAGCATATACTATTATATCACTTAAAACTGATCCTTTGTCAAATGATTTGATTCAGATACTTGTATTGCGCCCAACATCTTGAATATATCTATATTGCGGCCAGAATACTTTTTTTTCTCAACCAAAGCGATTCCCTTCTCCTTTGAAGGATTTAGTTGTGATTAACATCGATCATCACAAGCATTAGAACCATCCATGCCAACACTCAGAGGATTCAATGATGAAGATCAAAGGCTCGTGTGGATCATCTCTAGAGGGAATCTAATCTGGATTCCTGTGACACAATGACATTATAAAAAGTGGTTATCGTCCAATCATCGACAACAAAGAAAGAATTCAATGAAGGCTAATTCTTTAATTAAATAAATTAACCATAAATTATATTTTCAAAGATCCCCTCTTCTTGGTTTCTGGTTATCATCAATTAATTTTCAAATTAATTCTGTTGATCATGATGATTCTTGATCATGTACATGATGAATTACTCATGGATTATGAAAAAAATCCGAGTTGGTTAAGGCCCACTCGGTACTTCCACAGTGCCCAAAACCTATAAAAACACCTAATGATTATATCATTATGATATTAATGGATGGTAAAAAAGTACCGATAAAGATTTTGTGTCACTTACCTTTGATTGATACACTTAAAATTATATTCATGTCATCTAAAGCATCCCCTTTATGGCATGGTACGAGCATGAGTGAATTAAAGATAGTAAGTTAAAGGCACCTAACATATTCATATTCATGGAAAGATTTTAATGATATATATCATGAGTTTGCAAGTGATCCTAAAAATGTTAGGTTAAGCTAGATAAGTGATGGGCTTAATCCATTTGGAATGATATATAGCCAGTATAGCATATGACCTATTGTTTTGATGGTTTATAATTTTCCTCCATGGTTATGTATGAATTAGTTATATTTTATTATTTCAACATTGATACTTAACCCTAAGTCAGCTAGAAATGACATTGATGTATTTTTTGGACCTGTAATTGAAAAGTTGAATTTCTTATGGAAGTTTGGTATAGAAACATTTGATGCATCAAAAAATGATTCATTTTTATATAAAGGACCATGAATGTGTACAATTAATGAATTTCCTGCATATAGTAATCTATCAGATTTGAAGACCAAGGGTAAAAATTTATGTCCATTTTGCTATGTTGAAACATGTTCATTATACTTGAGAAAACGTAAGAAAATGTATTACAAGGGTCATCGATGCTTCTTGGATTAAAGTCAAAAATTACATCGAAATAAAAATGAATTTAAAGGAGAAGTAAAAACAAGGTTACCGCTTAAATCTCACAATGGATTAGAATTTTTCAATTATATAAAAGGGTTGAATGTCATATTTGGAAAATATATTGAGCCTCAAAGACATAATAAAAAAAATTGAGATGGTGATGCACCTTATGAAAAGAAAATTATTTTCTTTCAACCCCCATATTGGGAGAGTCTTCAACTACACCATAATTTGGATGTTATACATGTTGAAACTAATGTCTTTGAAAGTTTCATTGACACACTATTTGGCACTGAGGGAGAAACTAAAGATACATTATAATATTGACTTGACAAGGTATATTTAAATGTAAGACATGATCTTTACCCATGTGAGGGTCAATGTAAAACATATCCACTCACAACATGATTCACATTAACATAAAAAGATCAAGATGATATGATAACCAACCTCTATACGTGTTCCATATGGGTATTCCAAAAAAATTAAGAGGAAAACTATCAATGGATTTTTTTGGATTAAAAATTTTGGACCACCATGGTTTAATTCAACATTTGTTACCATTGTATCTAAGGAAAATTAAAAAAATTAGGAGGTAAGTGATGTCTTGTTTGAGTTGAGTTACTCTTTTAAGGATTTATGCTTAAAAATGAAAATATATAAATATTTTCAGAGGGTACAACGTCATAGTGCTACCATACTTTGTCATTTGGAGTGCATCTTCCCACTTTCCTTTTATGACATCATAGAACATTTAGTAATTCATTTGGCACCTGAAACCGTGATCACTATGTAGGTTTCAGGCGCAACAGAAGCGCAGAAGGGACGATGCCCAACTTTAATTTTTTCCATATTCAATGAACAATCCGGGATCAATACGACGATGAATGCCAGTATCCAGGGAATTGAATCAAAGATTCTGAAAAAGGAATAAAAACTCAGAACCAAGAGAGAGGATCACCATATTTTCTTTATAAATAATTTAATTAAATTAAAGAATTACCTCTAAGGTGATTCTTTCTTTGTTGATGCGTTCGGCCACAAATCTGTAGGTGTACCACCATTGCGTTGTAGAGATCAAGAGTAAATATCCTCTAGCGGTGATCCACATATGTTCCACGTATCTCTAGACGTCGCCGAAGGAGTCTCCGGGTGCTGGCACGAAAGATCCCTTCGCTTGTGATGTCCGCCTTCGATCACCTTACGAACCACTTCCAAAGCATTCTTCTTGATCCAATGGAGGAGAATCACTCTCATTCTTGAGAGCATTCTTGGAGAAGAAAGAACTCTCTAGTTTTGAGATCTTTTTTCCAATTCGTTGTGCACAACAATAATCATCGCCTGGATAGCTCTTGGCCAATAAGAAAATAATATAACCAAACATTTAATTCACCAGGGTAATAATAAATAATTTGTACAAGTGCCTTAATTATTTTATTAATCACAGTGAAATCTCCCTGTCAAATAATAACAACAACATTATTATTTCCTGGCATAAGCTTAACTCGCGAGTTATAATTAAATATTATTTAATAAAATAATATTCAATATTATTATTTCTCACCGAACCCTTAACTTAGTTTGTCAATCCTCCATCATATTTATTGGACCTTGAATAATGATTATTTATTTATTAAATAAATATCACTGCATTATTCACCAATAAGTATATAAATATTATTTTCACTAAATAGAAAATAAATATTTATTAATTATTTTGCCCACATTATATTCTCTCAAATAACTAGTGTCGAAATAAATGCGATCAGACATCCATGAATAATTATTAAACCACAACCAGGAATAATATTTATTCAACTTGTTAAATAATAAATAATATATTATTTTACTGAGATACTAGATACACTTAGTGTGTGACCCTCTAGATCTCTTTATCAGTGGCATTAGGTGGAGCAGCCTAAAGTCCAAAGTTAGCGTCTATCAACACGCTAAGACACCCATAGAGAAAGAAGTTAATTCCACAATGACATGTCACCTCATAAAAATGCTTACCATGTAATATAATCCCTTTGTCTTAATATCTCCAATCAAGTAGGTTTCATGCAAGTTCTATCAACCCATGTGCTTGATTTCTCATTCTTTGACTTCCCAAAAATTGAACTTGCCTATATAACACCATGACAATGGATTTATTTAGGCTATATCACTTCTATCAAAGGTCCTGAGATATCAACTTCCATTATGGAACCGAAGAGAAAAATCCTTTCCCGCATTATTCATTAATGCAATATTACTCACGACACACCCAACATATCCTACATCACCGTAAACATATGTCATCACAATTTTCATCAATACATCTAAGCGTACGAGTCATAATACCCTTTAATAATAATTTTAAAGTCTAAGGATCAACACACACATTCACAAATAGGAACATCCAATGACACTTATAAATGTGGATTTCCTAATAGAGGGTCTCGTTCTCATAATATCCTCATAGACATTACTAAGGACATATACCATGAGAAGGTGCATCAAAGTCTTAGAGTCTCCACCCCTGATATCTTGTATCATTTGTGTTCCTTCAAATGATATCATCTAGCTATAGAACATATTTTTAAGAATAGTTTCATGGCACTTCCAGGTTCTTATCATAGCAGGGATCCACTATGACCTTTTAGTACGATGACTACTCTTAGGACATTATCACATACAATTTCATGCAGAAGAACAATCATGATTTGATAAATAGTCTATCAATATACATCCAATGAATCTATTTTAATCATAAATTACAAAAGAAGTTGGTTCTAGGGCAACAATTCCAACAGATTCTCACTTGCACTAGATCCAACTACTAACGACCTTCAGTCCGCTATCTCTCACATGATACTCATACTTCTACTGAGATAAGCCTTTAGTAAATGGGTACACCACATTCTCTTCTGTGGATACTCTAGACACTACAAATTCACCCATTTGATAAAAATCCCTTAAGAGGTGATACTTTCAAAGTATGTGATTTGTCCATTGATGTGACCTTGACTCTTTTTCAAGAGCCACCACTGTAGTATTATCACAATACAATGTGATTGAGTCTTTACTAATATGTACCACATCAAGATTCTGGAAAAAGTTCTGAATCCAGAGAGATTTCTTGACTACATTAAAAGATGCTATATACTCAGACTCTACTGTAGAAGCATCGACAACTACCTACTTTGAACTCTTCCAGCTCACAACTCCTCTGTTGAGACAAAAAACATATCCAGATTACGAATTCAGATCATTACGATCTGTTTGAAAAACAACATCATCATACCCTATAATGACAAGCTCCTCGTCTCCTCCATACACTAGGAACTTATCCTTAGTTCTTTTCAGACACTTAAGGATAGTCTTAACAGCAATTTAATGCTGTTCTCCTGGATCTACTTGATATCTTCCTACCATGCTCAGTGCACAGGAAACATCAAGTCTAGTACATAACATGACATAAATGATAGATCCTATCGCTGAAGCGTATGATATCTCACTCATTCTATATTTCTCTTTTTGTGTTTGGGGACACATTTTCTTATAAAGATGTAAGACATGTGGAACTGGAATAAATCCCCTCTTGGATTGTTCCATACTAAATCTATTTAGTATCTGGTCAATATATGTTCTTTAACATAGTCTAAGTAGCCTCTTGGATCTATCACAAATGATCTTGATCCCTAGAATGTAGGTTGCTTCGCCTAGGTATTTAGTGGAGAAGCACTTATTCAACCAATTATTAACAGATTGTAAGACTAGTATGTCATTTCCAATAAGTAATATGTCATCAACATATACTACTAGGATAATGACTGCATTCCCATTAAACTTTTTGTAAACACACGACTCACATTCATTTTTAATGAAACCAAATTCTTTTATGGATTCATCAAATTAAATATTCTATGACCTAGATGCTTGTTTCAATCCATAAATGGATCTCTGTAACTTGAAAATCCTTTTGGAATCACCTGGTGTCACAAACCCTTTTGGCTGTTTCATATAGACATCTTCCTAAAGGTTCCCATTAAGGAATGCAATTTTGACATCCATTTTCCAAATCTCATAGTCATGGTAAGACACTATGAAAAATATGATTATTATGGATTTAAACATGGAAACTAGAGAAAATGTTTCACCGTAGTCTATTCCTTGATGTTGTTTAAACCCTTTAGCTACCAGCCCTACTTTATAGGTACTTTACCTTTTATGTCCAGTTTCCTCTTGAATACTCATTTACACCCAACATGATTCACATCAACTGGTGCATCGACCAAAACCCAAAATTGGTTCTAATATATGGAATCCACCTTATAATTCATAGCTTCTAGCCATCTTGCAGCATCTAATCTCTATACTACCTCCTTATAGGAGAGAGGTTCATCATTGTCCAACAATAATGAGTCACCATCCTTGGTGATAAGAAAACCATATCTCCCTAGTTTCCTTACCTCTCTTACACCCCTACACTGTACTTGTGTTTCAGGAACCACTTCTTCCACAAGGACCTGTGGAACTTTTTCCTATACCAACTCTTATGTATCTTGAGCATCAACTTAATTGAACTCTATCTTACTCCCACTATCCTTTTTGAGGAGGTTATCCCTCTTAAGAAAGTCATCTTGTCTCATGACAATAAATTTCTTGTCTGAGGGGTTGTATAGGTAGTATCCCTTTGTTTCCATGGGATACCCTATAAAGATACACCTCATGCCCTGGGGTGCTTTTTTTTTCTTGAGAAAGCCTTAACAAATGCCTCACATCCCCATACATGTGTATGCAACAAAATGGGTTTCTCTATACTCCATTAGTCAAAGGGAATTCCATTTGCTGCTTTATTCAGTACTCAGTTTAATATGCATGTCATAGTTTTTAATGCATATCCCCAAAAGTACAATGGAAGATCTGCATGACTCATCATTGACCTTACCATTTCTAACAAGGTATGGTTCCTCCTTTCACTAACACCATTCCATTATAGTTTATAAGGTGGAGTTAGTTGAGATAGAATCCCAAACTCCTACAGAAAGTCAATGAACTCTTGGTTAATATATTCCCCACCTCAATTTGATTGAATCTTCTTTATCTTCTTACCTAGATGATTCGCTACTTCATTCTTTAATTCCTTGAATTTCTTAAAGGGCTCAGACTTATACCTCATCAAGTAAATATATCTATATCTACTCAAGTCATTTGTAAAAGTTATGAAGTAATAATATCCACCTCTAGATTCTACTGGAAATAGTCCACGCACATCAGTGTGTACCAATCCTAGAAGCTCTGTGGCCCTTTCACCCTATCCAAAAAATGGAGGTTTGGTCATTTTCCCTTATAAACAAGCATGGCATCTATCAGTTGGTTTTAGCTCAGAAGAGTCTAAATAACCATCTTGACAGAACTTTGTCAAACGCTTCTCATTTACATAACTGAGACAGTGATGCCACAACTGGTTGTTAAATGAGTCATGTTAACTTGATTTATTATCAATTTCAAACACTTTGTTTTCACAATTTAATACATACAAACCATTATTTAAATACGCCACATCATAACATATGTTGTCCTTATAAAAGAAACAACTTTTATTTACGAACTTAAAAATAAACCCATATATATCCAAAGTTGATACAGAAATTATGTTTTTGGTAACACTAGGTACATAATAACAACCATGTAAAACCAAAATCATTCCCATTGGTAATGTGACGTGGTAGTCACCAATGGTAAGAGCAGTCATCATTGCACCATTGGAAGCTCACAGATCCACCTCTCCTCTAGCAATTTTATAGAATCCTACATTTGAATATAGATGTGAGCACCACAAGTTGTATCTAATACCCAATGTGAAGAAATGGAAATATTTCACTCAATAAAAAACATACCTTTGCCTTCCACTTGCCTCTGGTGCATACCTCTTCCAGTGGCCTGACTTGTCATATGCAAAGCATGATGTCTCCTTTTCCTTACCCTACCTTTGTATCTTCTTTTTTGTGGTCAGATGGTGGTCATGGGTTTTAGACTGTTTATAAGTCTTAGGCCCCTTTTCCTGGTCCTTCCTCTTCCTATTTACCATAAGGACTACGAGTTTTTCATGCCGCATGTCCTTATCCACTCAGAGAATTAAAGTAATAAGTTTTGATAGAATATTCTCATTATTGATCATATTATAATTCACAATAAAACTAGAGAAGGTATTGGGAAGTGATGATAGTATGATATCAGTACGCAACTCATTTAGATATTTAATCCCTAAGATGTCCAGATGCTCAATGTGGCCAATAAGCTGGACTACATGTGGCCCACTTGGTGAAGACTCTCCAATCTTAGTGGTGAAAAAAGAGTTGGATATCTCATACATCTCTTGTCTTTCCTTATTTATTCTCGCTCAAATTTACCCAAGAGAAGAAGGTAAGATGATCCTTGTAGTTTAGCTTGGGTTATCGAATCCACAGAGACCTAAGAAGAAACCTATAGACACGTACATTCTATGGACTGTTTTCGGTATGAAGTGGCCAACTTGGATTGATTTTGGATGGGTTTGAAAGATATCTAATAGATTTAAGTGAATTCAATTTAAAAGAATGAGTTGATCCTAGGTTATCGCTCAGGGTGGATTGGACGTATTTCCTTTTTAATGATTTCAATTTCTTATATTTGAGATGAGTTCATTTAAGGAGATAAAACAACAACATCACTTAATGGTTTAATGCCTACACCCTTTAATACTAATCACCTATACACTTGAAGGATCAATGTTTTGAGCACTTCAAGGTAAAGGTTCGTATTAGTACTTGAAGTGTGTGGCCTTAATTTCAACAAGGACGATTGAGTTTAAAAATCATCAAATAAAAATCTCAATTAAAGAAGTGATTATACATTAATGGGGTGATAAATAATATCCAATCCAGACCCTTGATACTCCCTTGGATCAACCCATAAGTGGGTTAGACCTCCATTGATCCCATGGTTTCAATGGAAGCGAAAAGTAGACTCATGAGGGAGGAAATGGAAAAGTAAAAAAAAAACGCAATAAAATAACAATCACTCCACCGTTGTGTGATAATTTCACAAGGTATGATGTGAATAAATTCACACCTTGATCCAACAGTATCAAAGTGATAAGGAGAAGAACAGAATAATAAGAGAATAAGAACTTTTATTAAGAAACAAGGATGAATTAAAACAACTTACAAGTGAAGGAAGAACATTACAAAGAGAAATTGGCAGCATAACATTAAGATGAAAACAAGCTCAAAGATTTTCAACTCCTCCACCACCACTGCCTTAAATAGGAATTTTTGAGCCCTTGGGTCGAGAATCCAACAGTACAAAACATCTCAATTAATTTTGGTAGGCCATAGGTGGTGGAAAGCTTGTGGAATTTGGACTTTTCCACATTTGACCCGAGGTGGAAGCCATCTTTCATACACCGAACAAATGCATTTGGATGAACTTATAGATGTCCGAATCAGAGTGGGACATAGAAGAAGAAAATGGATCTCCGGATGGTTTCTAACCTCCTGTAAAATTTGGTCCCATTTAGAGTTTTTTATTCCGAGATATGATCAAATTAGTGGTCTATTTTTCTGGGACGCAGAATCTGGCCCAGAATTGTATCTCTAATTTGGGGCGCCTTAATGACCACCATAGAAGTCGAATTTTCATCGGACCCTGAAGAGTGATTTGTTCCTAGAAATGTATTCTATAATCCTATGAAAGTTGGGGTTAATTGGGCCTGTATTTTGGGCCCCACAGTCTCATCAGTAGGATGGTGTCCAATCTGCCTTCTCCAGAATTGCTTCCTTTCATTGCCAATTATCTCCATCATCCTCCATGAATTCTCCATCGATCCCTGAATGAAACATGTTCATATTGGAGTGTAGATAAATTTCCAAAAATATAAAATTAAAATATGTATAATTAGATGAATCATTGGGTACTTCAAATGATGTTCAAAAATGTACCACATAATAGTGCATTTTAAGAAGGTATTACAATCATAATGTGAAATGATGCTCAAAGTGTAAAATGCACTAAAATGGTGTTTATGAAAAATAAATACCATGAATATTATATATATTACTAATGAATATTATCCTCATTTAGTGGCTAATCACACCCCCCAACTTGAGTTTTTCTAGTCCCGAGCAAAATATATCTCATCAAAAATGAAATTCGAATTCCCTTTTCCAAAAACATTTTAATACACAATGATCACCAAAACCCTTATACCAAAAAATCATGAAACCCATCAAAATATTTTAATACAAGATAGTTTCATAAGCAGATCCCAATCCCAAGCCCATTCCTTTGTTCAAATTCATTGCCATATTTCATCCAATATCAATTAAGTATGAAGATGTGTTGTGCATCACAATAGACATGGGGGTTCATATTTATTTAAGGGGAAAATTACAGAAGTGCTAGGTGGAATCACATTTCAATATTAAGATGAGTATTCATTTTTTTTTATAATTTTTTTTGTTTTTTTTTTGTTTTTGCAATTTTTCCATGGTAATTGAAGTTGCACTCAAAAGAGTCAACCCCTGTAGTGAGACTTTACCGATGACTCCCAGGCTCAAAGACCTTAGGGAACCAAGTGAAGCCCACATACTCGGGAATCATCTCAAGTTAACTCAGTCAAAAACAAATTCAAATTACCAAAAATAGAGATAAAATTACTAACTCTGGGCCAGACAACTATGGAGTCACGATCCCCAAGTGCCGAAAGCCACGCATTAGGTCATTTCATTGTTTATGCGCAATTTTTTTTTAATTAATTTTTTTTGAATACTCATATTAAACTAAAATGAACACCAAACCTATGCTATTTATTTAGGGGACCCCATGAACTTAAAATAATACCCCACAATCCAAAGGACGTGCATTGTGAATTTTTTTATTTGGATGAAAATATAAACGATGAAATATCACATTGGACAGCCACACTTTCCAAAATCTATGCTCATGAAATTATACAAGGATTAAAATCAGAATCAGGGCATGCTAAATTATTTGATATTCAGTTTCAAAGTGTGCAATGTGTATTACCGTGTTCAAAGTTAAAGGAAATTTTCCTTCCATTTACGCTTTTTTCTTTCAAATCATTTATCATTTTTTTGACACAAATGCATTTTTTATTTTATCTCCCCCCCCAACTTAAAATAACACTGTCCCCAGTGTTTAAAGAAAACAAAATTTAGAATGGGGTAGAGGTAGAGAATGAAAGTTCAAAAAGGAAATTGAAAATGAGGGTCATGGAATGAAGTCACTTGGTGGTTGAAGTTTGAAGTTCTTGCTGCTCCAATTTAGTCCTTTGATATCCATGTCACTTGTAGAGTTCCCTAGTGGAAAAATGAAAACAAAAAAACAAAACAAAAGAGTATATATATATATATAAGTAAAATATAAGTATATATATATAATAAAATAAACTGATGATACATTGTCTTCTTTTTAAATTTCTGGGTAAGGTATTACTCAAGGATCACACCACGTGACACGGATGAATATGATGCTCCCCTTCCATACCCATCCATACTCATAATAGAAGAACAGGTAAATAGTCTATATATTTTTTTAAAAAAATATAAAAATGATTAATTAAAATATAAATTTTATTAAAACAACAAAATGATAGGAAACTTAAAAACCATGGGTTGCCTTCCATGCAGCGCTTTTTTTAATGTCGTTAGCTTGACATGAACCCCCCCAACTTACCCAATACCAACTTTAAAAATTTTAAGGACCACATGTTTCACAAATTCAACTAGGTTTAGATTGATTACATGTTTATAATTTGTTTCATTAACAAACCTATGTTCTAAAATGAGTTGGTAAATCCAAGGAATATCAGAAATGGTGGATCTAGTTGCTTCTCTAGTCTTTCCTAATACATCAAGGGTCATTCCAATTTTATTTATATCAAGAGAAGAAAAAATGAAAACATGATGGTTTTGGATATCCTCAATGAATGAAAACTTGAGGAAGGATGGAAAGGACACATGTTCGAGTTCAGGCAGACTAACATTTTTAGACATAGGTTGGGAATTTCGATTGATCTCAATTTTATTTTCAAAATTTATCAATAGAATTGGTTCCTTTGGAATAGAAGATTCAACCACAAAATTGGAAATATCGGTGTTAGAAATGGGTATGGACTCAAAGATTGTGATTTCTCTTAATTGTTCAATGATTGGTGTTTTTGAAAAATCATCAACAAAGTTATATTCATGAGACTCAATCCATGATGTCAAATTCTCCTCTTTTGAATCCAAAAATTCAATTTTATCTTGATTTAAAGACACCTCAAAAATTTCTTGATCCTCTTCATCTTCCCCAAATGCAAATGTGTTCTCTTTAGTAAATTCATGAGAGGATTGTGGGAAACTAGACACTTCACATAAGGTTATGGAAGGGACAGTTTGTGTAGGGATGAGTTCCTCACAAGTTTTAATTCTTTGTAGTTCTAACCTCAATGATGAAACCTCAAAATTCATTATCTCCATTTGTTGACACAGGTTTTCAATTAATGGTTGTGGATCATGATGGGCAAGGGGTTGATAAAGATGGTCTATTCCAGGAGGATAACTATATTGTTGGAATTCCATAGGAGGATGTTCAGATTGGACTTGTTGGGATTGGAACTCATAATATGTTGGAATGTATTGTGGATCATATGAATAGAAACATTGTGGTTCAGTAGGTTGTTTATGATCCCACAAGTAGGAATTAGGATGATCATTGTACATCGTACATGGGGTTGAGTGATCAAAGTAGGGATAAGTTTCCCATGTTTGAACTTGTTCAAAATTGACTTCCATAGGAGTGAGGAGTGAGAAAAGAGAATTAGAATGAAAAAAAGGATGATAGTGTCTAAGATAACTTACTTAGTTCCTCGTCAATAGCGCCAAAATTTGGTTCTCGCTCAAATTTACCCAAGAGAAGAAGGTAAGATGGTCCTTGTAGTTTAGCTTGGGTTATCGAATCCACAGAGACCTAAGAACAAACCTATAGACACGTACATTCTATGGACTGTTTTCGGCTATGAAGTGGCCAAATTGGATTGATTTTGGATGGGTTTGAAAGATATCTAATAGATTTAAGTGAATTCAATTTAAAAGAATGAGTTGATCCTAGGTTATCGCTCGGGGAGGATTGGACGTATTTCCTTTTTAATGATTTCAATTTCTTATATTTGAGATGAGTTCATTTAAGGAGATAAAACAACATCATCACTTACTGGTTTAATACCTACACCCTTCAATACTAATCACCTATACACTTGAAGGATCAAAGTTTTGAGTACTTCAATGTAAAGGTTCGTATTAGTACTTGAAGTGTGTGGCCTTAATTTCAACAAGGACGATGGAGTTTAAAAATCATCAAATAAAAATCTCAATTAAAGAAGTGATTATACATTAATGGGGTGATAAATAACATCCAATCCAGACCCTTACTACTCCCTTGGATCTACCCATAAGTGGGTTAGCCCTCCATTGATCCCATGGTTTCAATGGAAGCGGAAAGTAGACTCATGAGGGAGGAAATGGAAAAGTAAAAAAAAAACGCAATAAAATAACAATCACTCCACCGTTGTGTGATAATTTCACAAGGTATGGTGTGAATAAATTCACAAATTGATCCAACAGTATCAAAGAGATAAGGATAATAACAGAATAATAAGAGAAGAAGAACTTTTATTAAGAAACAAGGATGAATTAAAATAACTTACAAGTGAAGGAAGAACATTACAAAGAGAAATTGGCAGCATAACATTAAGATGAAAACAAGCTCAAAGATTTTCAACTCCTCCACCAACACTGCCTTAAATAGGAATTTTTGAGCCCTTGGGTTGAGCCTACAACAGTACAAAGCATCTCAATTAATTTTGGTAGGCCATAGGTGGTGGAAAGCTTGTGGAATTTGGACTTTTCCACATTTGACCCGAGGTGGCAGCCATCTTTCATACACCGAACAGACGCGTTTGGATGAACTTATATATGGCCGAATCAGAGTGGGCCATATAAGAAGAGAATGGATCTCCTGATTTATTCTAACCGCCTGTAAAATTTGGGCCCATTTGGAGTATTGGATTCCGAGATATGATCAAATTAGTGGTCTGTTTTTCTGGGACGCAGAATTTGGCCCAGAATTGTATCTCTAATTTGGGGCGCTTTAATAACCACCATAGAGGCCGAATTAGCATCGGACCCTGAAGAGGGATTTGTTCCTCGAAATGTATTCTAGAATCCCATGAAAGTTGGGGTTAATTGGGCCTTTAAGTTGGGCCCCACAGTCTCATCAGTGGGATGGTGTCCAATCTGCCTTCTCCAGAATTGCTTCCTTTCATTGCCAAATATCTCCATCATCCTCCATTAATTCTCCATCGATCCCTGAATGAAACATGTTCATATTGGAGTGTAGATCAATTTACAAAAATATAAAATTAAAATATGTATAATTAGATGAATCATTGGGTACTTCAAATGATGTTAAAAAATATACCACATAATAGTGCATTTTAAGAAGGTATTACAATCATAATGTGAACTGATGTTCAAAGTGTAAAATGCACTAAAATGGTGTTTATGAAAAATAAAGAACATGAATATTATATATATTACCAATGAATATTATCCTCATTTAGTGGCTAATCACACCCCCAACTTTAGTTTTGCTGGTCCCGAGCAAAATATATCTCATCAAAAATGAAATTCGAATTCCCTTTTCCAAAAACATTTTAATACACAATGATCACCAAAACCCTTATACCAAAAAATCATGAAACCCATAAAAATATTTTAATACAAGATATTTTCATAATAAGATACCAATCCCAAGCTCATTCCTTTGTTCAAATTCATTTTCATATTTCATCCAATATCAATTAAGTATGAGGATGTGTTGTGCATCACAATAGACATGAGGCTTCATCTTTATTCAAGGGGAAAATTACGAAAGCGCTAGGTGGAATCACATTTCAATATTAAGATGAGTATTCATTTTTTTTTTATAATTTTTATTGTTTTTTTTTGTTTTTGCAATTTTTCCATGGTAATTGAAGTTGCACTCAAAAGAGTCAACCCCTGTAGCGAGACTTTACCGATGACTCCCAGGCTCAAAGACCTTAGGGCACCAAGTGAAGCCCACATACTCGGGCATCATCTCAAGTTAACTCAGTCAAAAACAAATTCAAATTACCAAAAATAGAGATAAAATTACTAACTCTGGGCCAGACAACTATGGAGTCACGATCCCCAAGTGCCGAAAGCCACGCATTAGGTCATTTCATTGTTTATGCGCAATTTTTTTTTAATTAATTTTTTTTGAATACTCATATTAAACTAAAATGAACACCAAACCTATGCTATTTATTTAGGGGACCCCATGAACTTAAAATAATACCCCACAATCCAAAGGACGTGCATTGTGAATTTTTTTTATTTGGATGAAAATATAAACGATGAAATATCACATTGGACAGCCACACTTTCCAAAATCTATGCTCATGAAATTATACAAGGATTAAAATCAGAATCAGGGCATGCTAAATTATTTGATATTCAGTTTCAAAGTGTGCATGTGTATTACCGTGTTCAAAGTTAAAGGAATTTTTCCTTCCATTTACGCTTTTTTCTTTCAAATCATTTATCATTTTTTTTGACACAAATGCATTTTTTATTTTATCTCCCCCCCCCAACTTAAAATAACACTGTCCCCAGTGTTTAAAGAAAACAAAATTTAGAAGGGGGTAGAGGTAGAGAATGAAAGTTCAAAAAGGAAATTGAAAATGAGGGTCATGGAATGAAGTCACCTGGTGGTTGAAGTTTGAAGTTCTTGCTGCTCCAATTTAGTCCTTTGATATCCATGTCACTTGTAGAGTTCCCTAGTGGAAAAATGAAAACAAAAAAACAAAACAAAAGAGTTTGTATATATATATATAAGTAAAATATAAGTATATATATATAATAAAATAAACTGATGATACATTGTATTCTTTTTAAATTTCTGGGTAAGGTATTACTCAAGGATCACACCACGTGACACAGATGAATATGATGCTCCCCTTACATACCCATCCATACTCATAATAGAAGAACAGGTAAATAGTCTATATATTTTTTAAAAAAAATATAAAAATGATTAATTAAAATATAAATTTTATTAAAACAACAAAATGATAGGAAACATAAAAACCATGGGTTACCTTCCATGCAGCGCTTTTTTTAATGTCGTTAGCTCGACATGAACCCCCCGAACTTACCCAATACCAACTTTAAAAATTTTAAGGACCACATGTTTCACAAATTCAACTAGGTTTAGATTGATTACATGTTTATAATTTGTTTCATTAACAAACCTATGTTCTAAAATGAGTTGGTAAATCCAAGGAATATCAGAAATGGTGGATCTAGTTGCTTCTCTAGTCTTGCCTAATACATCAAGGGTCATTCCAATTTTATTTATATCAAGAGAAGAAAAAATGAAAACATGATGGTTTTGGATATCCTCAATGAATGAAAACTTGAGGAAGGATGGAAAGGACACATGTTCGAGTTCAGGCAGACTAACATTTTTAGACATAGGTTGGGAATTTCGATCGATCTCAATTTTATTTTCAAAATTTATCAATAGAATTGGTTCCTTTGGAATAGAAGATTCAACCAAAAAATTGGAAATATCGGTGTTAGAAATGGGTATGGACTCAAATATTGTGATTTCTCTTAATTGTTCAATGATTGGTGTTTTTGAAAAATCATCAACAGAGTTATATTCATGAGACTCAATCCATGATGTCAAATTCTCCTCTTTTGAATCCAAAAAGTCAATTTTCTCTTGATTTAAAGACACCTCAAAAATTTCTTGATCCTCTTCATCTTCCCCAAATCCAAATGTGTTCTCTTTAGTAAATTCATGAGAGGATTGTGGGAAACTATACACTTCACATAAGGTTATGGAAGGGACAGTTTGTGTAGGGATGAGTTCCTCACAAGTTTTAATGCTTTGTAGTTCTAACATCAATGATGAAACCTCAAAATTCATTATCTCCATTTGTTGACACATTTTTTCAAGTAATGGTTGTGGATCATGATGGGCAAGGGGTTGAGACAGATGGTCTATTCCAGGAGGATAACTATATTGTTGGAATTCCATAGGAGGATGTTCAGATTGGCCTTGTTGGGATTGGAACTCATAATATGTTGGAATGTATTGTGGATCATATGAATAGAAACATTGTGGTTCAGTAGGTTGTTTATGATCCCACAAGTAGGAATTAGGATGATCATTGTACATCGTACATGGGGTTGAGTGATCAAAGTAGGGATAAGTTTCCCATGTTTGAACTTGTTCAAAATTGACTTCCATAGGAGTGAGGAGTGAGAAAAGAGAATTAGAATGAAAAAAAGGATGATAGTGTCTAAGATAACTTACTTAGGTCCTCTTCAACAGTGCCAAAATTTGGTTCTCGCTCAAATTTACCCAAGAGAAGAAGGTAAGATGGTCCTTGTAGTTTAGCTTGGGTTATCGAATCCACAGAGACCTAAGAAGAAACCTATAGACACGTACATTCTATGGACTGTTTTCGGCTATGAAGTGGCCAACTTGGATTGATTTTGGATGGGTTTGAAATATATCTAATAGATTTAAGTGAATTCAATTTAAAAGAATGAGTTGATCCTAGGTTATCGCTCGGGGAGGATTGGACGTATTTCCTTTTTAATGATTTCAATTTCTTATATTTGAGATGAGTTCATTTAAGGAGATAAAACAACATCATCACTTACTGGTTTAATACCTACACCCTTTAATACTAATCACCTATACACTTGAAGGATCAAAGTTTTGAGTACTTCAAGGTAAAGGTTCGTATTAGTACTTGAAGTGTGTGGCCTTAATTTCAACAAGGACGATGGAGTTTAAAAATCATCAAATAAAAATCTCAATTAAAGAAGTGATTATACATTAATGGGGTGATAAATAACATCCAATACAGACCCTTACTACTCCCTTGGATCAACCCATAAGTGGGTTAGCCCTCCATTGATCCCATGGTTTCAATGGAAGCGGAAAGTAGACTCATGAGGGAGGAAATGGAAAAGTAAAAAAAAAAAAACGCAATAAAATAACAATCACTCCACCGTTGTGTGATAATTTCACAAGGTATGGTGTTAATAAATTCACAACTTGATCCAACAGTATCAAAGTGATAAGGATAAGAACATAATAATAAGATAAGAAGAACTTTTATTAAGAAACAAGGATGAATTAAAATAACTTACAAGTGAAGGAAGAACATTACAAAGAGAAATTGGCAGCATAACATTAAGATGAAAACAAGCTCAAAGATTTTCAACTCCTCCACCAACACTGCCTTAAATAGGAATTTTTGAGCCCTTGGGTTGAGCCTACAACAGTACAAAGCATCTCAATTAATTTTGGTAGGCCATAGGTGGTGGAAAGCTTGTGGAATTTGGAATTTTCCACATTTGACCCGAGGTGGCAGCCATCTTTCATACACCGAACAGACGCGTTTGGATGAACTTCTATATGGACGAATAAGAGTGGGCCATAGAAGAAGAAAATGGATATCCTGATTTATTATAACCGTCTGTAAAATTTGGGCCCATTTGGAGTATTTGATTACGAGATATGATCAAATTAGTGGTCTGTTTTTCTGGGACGCAGAATCTGGCCCAGAATTGTATCTCTAATTTGGGTCGCTTTAATAACCACCATAGAGGCCGAATTAGCATCGGACCCTGAAGAGGGATTTGTTCCTCGAAATGTCTTCTAGCATCCCATGAAAGTTGGGGTTAATTGGGCCGGTATTTTGGGCCCCACAGTCTCATCAGTGGGATGATGTCCAATCTACCTTCTCCAGAATTGCTTCCTTTCATTGCCAAATATCTCCATCATCCTCCATTAATTCTCCATCGATCCCTGAATGAAACATGTTCATATTGGAGTGTAGATAAATTTCCAAAAATATAAAATTAAAATATGTATAATTAGATGAATCATTGGGTACTTCAAATGATGTTAAAAAATGTACCACATAATAGTGCATTTTAAGAAGGTATTACAATCATAATGTGAACTGATGTTCAAAGTGTAAAATGCACTAAAATGGTGTTTATGAAAAATAAAGAACATGAATATTATATATATTACCAATGAATATTATCCTCATTTAGTGGCTAATCACACCCCCAACTTTAGTTTTGCTGGTCCCGAGCAAAATATATCTCATCAAAAATGAAATTCGAATTCCCTTTTCCAAAAACATTTTAATACACAATGATCACCAAAACCCTTATACCAAAAAATCATGAAACCCATCAAAATATTTTAATACAAGATATTTTCATAAGCAGATCCCAATCCCAAGCTCATTCCTTTGTTCAAATTCATTTTCATATTTCATCCAATATCAATTAAGTATGAGGATGTGTTGTGCATCACAATAGACACGAGGCTTCATCTTTATTTAAGGGGAAAATTACGGAAGCGCTAGGTGGAATCACATTTCAATATTAAGATGAGTATTCATTTTTTTTTTATAATTTTTTTTGTTTTTTTTTGTTTTTGCAATTTTTCCATGGTAATTGAAGTTGCACTCAAAAGAGTCAACCCCTGTAGCGAGACTTTGCCGATGACTCCCAGGCTCAAAGACCTTAGGGCACCAAGTGAAGCCCACATACTCGGGCATCATCTCGAGTTAACTTAGTCAAAAACAAATTCAAATTACCAAAAATAGAGATAAAATTACTAACTCTGGGCCAGACAACTATGGAGTCACGACCCCCAAGTGCCGAAAGCCACGCATTAGGTCATTTCATTGCCTACGCGCAATTTTTTTTTAATTAATTTTTTTGAATACTCATATTAAACTAAAATGATCACCAAACCTATGATATTTATTTAGGGGACCCCATGAACTTAAACTAATACCCCACTATCCAAAGGACGTGCATTTTGAATTTTTTTTTATTTGGATGAAAATATAAACGATGAAATATCACATTGGACAGCCACACTTTCCAAAATCTATGCTCATGAAATTATACAAGGATTAAAATCAGAATCAGGGCTTGCTAAATTATTTGATATTCAGCTTTAAAGTGTGCAATGTGTATTACCGTGTTCAAAGTTATAGGAATTTTTCCTTCCATTTACGCTTTTTTCTTTCAAATCATTTATCATTTTTTTTGACACAAAAGCATTTTTTATTTTATCTCCCCCCCAACTTAAAATAACACTGTCCCCAGTGTTTAGAGAAAAGAAAATTTAGAAGGGGGTAGAGGTAGAGAATGAAAGTTCAAAAAGGAAATTGAAAATGAGGGTCATGGAATGAAGTCACCTGGTGGTTGAAGTTTGAAGTTCTTGCTGCTCCAATTTAGTCCTTTGATATCCATGTCACTTGTAGAGTTCCCTAGTGAAAAAATGAAAACAAACAAAAAAACAAAAGAGTATATATATATATATATAAGTAAAATATAAGTATATATATATAATAAAATAAACTGATGATACATTGTCTTATTTTTAAATTTCTGGGTAAGGTATTACTCAAGGATCACACCACGTGACACTGATGAATATGGTGCTCCCATTCCATACCCATCCATACTCATAATAGAAGAACATGTCAATAGTATATATATTTTTTTAAAAAAATATAAAAATGATTAATTAAAATATAAATTTTATTAAAACAACAAAATGATAGGAAACTTGAAAACCATGGGTTGCCTCCCATGCAACGCTTTTTTTAATGTCGTTAGCTCGACATGAACCCCCCCAAATTACCCAATACCAACTTTAAAAATTTTAAGGACCACATGTTTCACAAATTCAACTAGGTTTAGATTGATTACATGTTTATAATTTGTTTCATTAACAAACCTATGTTCTAAAATGAGTTTCTAAATCCGAGGAATATCAGAAATGGTGGATCTAGTTGCTTCTCTAGTCTTGCCTAATACATCAAGGGTCATTCCAATTTTATTTATATCAAGAGAAGAAACAATGAAAACATGATGGTTTTGGATATCCTCAATGAATGAAAACTTGAGGAAGGATGGAAAGGACACATGTTCGAGTTCAGACAGACTAACATTTTTAGACATAGGTTGGGAATTTCGATCGATCTCAATTTTATTTTCAAAATTTATCAATAGAATTAGTTCCTTTGGAATAGAAGATTCAACCACAAAATTGGAAATATTGGTGTTATAAATGGGTATGGACTCAAAGATTGTGATTTCTCTTAATGGTTCAATGATTGGTGTTTTTGAAAAATCATCAACAAAGTTATATTCATGAGACTCAATCCATGATTTCAAATTATCCTCTTTTGAATATAAAAAGTCAATTTCCTCTTGATTTAAAGACCCCTCAAAAATTTCTTGAACCTCTTCATCTTCCCCAAATCCAAATGTGTTCTCTTTAGTAAATTCATGAGAGAATTGTGGGAAACTAGACACTTCACATAAGGTTATGGAAGGGACAGTTTGTGTAGTGATGAGTTCCTCACAAGTTTTAATGCTTTGTAGTTCTAACCTCAATGATGAAACCTCAAAATTCATTATCTCCATTTGTTGACACAGTTTTTCAAGTAATGGTTGTGTATCATGATGGGCAAGGGGTTGAGACAGATGGTCTATTCTAGGAGGATAACTATGTTGTTGGAATTCCATAGGAGGATGTTCAGATTAGCCTTGTTGGGATTGGAACTCATAATATGTTGGAATGTATTGTGGATCATATGAATAGAAACATTGTGGTTCAGTAGGTTGTTTATGATCCTACAAGTAGGAATTAGGATGATCATTATACATCATACATGGGGTTGAGTGATCAAAGTAGGGATAAGTTTCCCATGTTTGGACTTGTTCAAAATTGACTTCTATAGGAGCGAGGAGTGATAAAAGAGAATTAGAATGAAAAAAAGGATGATAGTGTCTAAGATAACTTACTTAGGTCCCCGTCAACGGTGAAAAAATTTGGTTCTCGCTCAAATTTACCCAAGAGAAGAAGGTAAGACGGTCCTTGTAGTTTAGCTTGGGTTATCGAATCCACAGAGACCTAAGAAGAAACCTATAGACACGTACATTCTATAGACTGTTTTCGGCTATGAAGTGGCCAACTTGGATTTATTTTGGATGGGTTTGAAAGATATCTAATAGATTTAAGTGAATTCAATTTAAAAGAATGAGTTGATCCTAGGTTATCGCTCGGGGAGGATTGGACGTATTTCCTTTTTAATGATTTCAATTTCTTATATTTGAGATGGGTTCATTTAAGGAGATAAAACAACATCATCACTTACTGGTTTAATGCCTACACCCTTTAATACTAATCACCTATACACTTTAAGGATCAAAGTTTTGAGCACTTCAAGGTAAAGGTTCGTATTAGTACTTGAAGTGTGTGGCCTTAATTTCAACAAGGAAGATGAAGTTTAAAAATCATCAAATAAAAATCTCAATTAAAGAAGTGATTATACATTAATGGGGTGATAAATAACATCCAATCCAGACCCTTGCTACTCCCTTGGATCAACCCATAAGTGGGTTAGCCCTCCATTGATCCCATGGTTTCAATGGAAGCAGAAAGTAGACTCATGAGGGAGGAAATGGAAAAGTAAAAAAAAAAACACAATAAAATAACAATCACTCCACCGTTGTGTGATAATTTCACAAGGTATGGTGTGAATAAATTCACACCTTGATCCAACGATATCAAAGTGATAAGGAGAAGAACAGAATAATAATAGAAGAAGAACTTTTATTAAGAAACACGGATGAATTAAAACAACTTACAAGTGAAGGAAGAACATTACAAAGAGAAATTGGCAGAATAACATTAAGATGAAAACAAGCTCAAAGATTTTCAAATCCTCCACCACCACTGCCTTAAATAGGAATTTTTGAGCCCTTTGGTCGAGCCTCCAACAGTACAAAGCATCTCAATTAATTTTGGTAGGCCATAGGTGGTGGAAAGCTTGTGGAATTTGGACTTTTCCACATTTGACCCGAGGTGGCAGCCAGCTTTCTTACACCGAACAGACGTGTTTGGATGAACTTATAGATGGAAGAATCAGAGTGGGCCATAGAATAAGAAAATGTAGCTCCGGATGTCTTATAACCGCCTGTAAAATTTGGGCCCATTTGGAGTTGTGGATTCCGAGATATGATCAAATTAGTGGTCTGTGTTTCTGGGCCGCAGAATCTGGCCCAGAATTGTATTTCTAATTTGGGGCGCCTTAATGTCCACCATATAAGCCTAATTAGCATCGTACCCTGAAGAGTTATTTGTTCCTAGAAATGTCTTCTAGCATCCCATGAAATTTTGGGTTAATTGGGCCTGTATTTTGGGCCCCACAGTCTCATCAGTGGGCTGGTGTCCAATCTGCCTTCTCCAGAATTGCTTCCTTTCATTGCCAAATATCTCCATCATCCTCCATGAATTCTCCATCGATCCCTGAATGAAACATATTCATATTGGAGTGTAGATAAATTTACAAAAATATCAAATTAAAATATGTATAATTAGATGAATCATTGGGTACTTAAAATGATGTTCAAAAATGTACCACATAATAGTGCATTTTAAGAAGGTATTACAATCATAATGTGAAATGATGTTCAAAGTGTAAAATGCACTAAAATGGTATTTATGAACAATAAAGAACATGAATATTATATATATTATCAATGAATATTAGCCTCATTTAGTGGCTAATCACTTCTCTTGATAGAGACCCCGAAGGTGAGATATCATTCTATATGCATCTATTTCCCCATGTTTCTTCAAGAGCTCTTTGGTTAAGGATGATATCACGAGGCACTGAACATTCGTAGCATTATTTAGATGTTTCTTGTACACAGAGATCTCCTCATCACTTGCCTCATTTCTAGGTGCAACTAGTAAAGGTTCTTCTAGCAGATATAGTTTCCTTTCATGGCAAAGGATGACCTAAAAGTACCTTTACCACTCTTGGAAAGTAGTGCTGGTGAGAAGGTTTTCTTTATCGAGTATGGATCAAAACAATATGTTTGATGTCATTTTTAATGTCGTTTCTACAAATAAGATGAAAAGAGTTTTAGTACTTTATCTGATAAAATTAATAAAAATAAATAAATAAATATTAATTAGTCTCCCACTATTTTATCGAAACCTAATAGCCCTCACCATTGGCTTTAGAATATCCTATTGCTTGAACATTCCAGCAGCAAGGATCCATATTTCCATTTTAAATTACCCCAACTTCAGTTGGTCAATTAATTTGAAAGGTTTTAGGTAGGCATTCCAATTTCCAACTACATTAACTCACAGCTCTGTGATCCTTTGAGTGGATATCCCAATCCTAAAATCCTTTATTTTGGATTTTCTCAACCTTTTCCTATCAGTTACCCCAAATTATACTTTAGCAATCAACCCTTGATGTAAACTAAGTCAAGTCAACCCAAAACATCAAATTATAATTCTTCGATAATTTAAAACACCCCAACTTTGTCTGGTCAAGAACTTTGAATTATGGTTCGATTCTAACCGAAGTAATGGAAGGCTATACCGAATTAATATTTTATTGAGGGATTTTATCATTTATGCATAAATTTCCATTTATTATCTTTTCACATGATTGTTAATATTAAGTGGGATAAGCTTAAGTGACTAACCATGTATTAGATAATATTTACACTTAAGCTAGTTTATTTTAGTTCTATATCACATTCTTGTTAATTAATTAATTATGTGATCACAAAAAAACATCCACAATGAATAACCATACAACTGAAAGAAATAAAATAAAGGGTATGATCATGATCTTGAACTAATGGGTAGTTTATCTAGTGGTTGATAAATTAACTACTAACCAAAGGGAGAAACACCTTGAACCAATTAGGTTCATGTTTATAGCTTTCCACCTATCCACCTTTGTATCTCCTTGGATTGGTTTCTCCTCGACTCCTAACTTGAACCACCTCCACTAGCTTGGGATCTCCATCCATTACATATGCTTTTACTCACACACAGGTGAGGGGTAAAAAGGGGGTTTGCATAAAAGAAACCATGTGTATGCAGACCCTACATATTAATGAGGAGAGAAGGCACATAGACTATAAATTTAATTTAATAATAAATTAAAAGGGAAACCAATCACATACAAAGGTTTGGTCTATCTCATGATGATCTACATGCATGCAACAAATTACACATTTAATAAAACTATCATTCAATTATTTAATCATTCTTATTTAAGATAAATCACGCTCAAATCAATTAATTATTATCTTTAATTAATCAATAATTTTATCGAAACCTTTTCTATATTTTCTTGAGATTCTCATCCATTATAATTTTAAAAAAATTAATAATTTGATTTAAAATTAATTGTGTACATAAATTCCACCTTTAGAGGTAACCCGGTGGATACACATCCAAAACGACCAAACAAGTATTATACTTGTATATACTTTATTCTTTGTGACATGTAGCATGCATGTAGAATTATAATTGTAATATAACTCATACATGATGTGAAAATCTATGAACATTACACAAATATTAATTAAAGACACACACACACGCACACACACATATATATATCAAACACCTATCCCATGTTGTGTTCTAACTTTATGCCCACACGAAGGTACATGTCTCAAGGGTTACATAATATAATAATAAATTATAAATCTACATAATATGGAAAAATTATACGACATGTAGATTTGACTACATGACATGTACCCTCTTTATCATCAATCCAAAGTATACATATGAGAAAACGACATGTGAGATGTACTTCAGAAATCTTCGGAGTACACGGTGTGTCTAGTGGGCCATATGCCATGTAGACTCCACGTTATATGATCACCAGCTGGGAAAGATGTGTATGGGATACATGACTCGAACCTGACCTGAAAGGACTACATGCTGTGTCCAATGGGCCACACAACGTGTAGTCCAGCTTCCATGCAGTAGTTAATCCTGGTCAACACTATTTGGATTGAAGGTAATTAATGGTTTTATTAATTCCTAATTAACGTAAGATCTTAAATTTATTACTAAACCAAATCTTGATGCGTTGACCAATACTATATGGCATGTAATTTGGATTATATAGCGTGTAGTCTGGTGTTCTATGGCTAGGATCCTTGGAACCTCTAGATGAGTTCCTTGATTTTATTTTAGTCATAAAATTAATCGTTTCTGTTAGATCTGCGAGAAACAGTAGAGAAAGATCAAATCTCATAATTCATATTAAAAAGAACGATTAAACTTGAATTGAAAAACTAAATTATTAAAGCATAAATCATTAAAAAATTATTTAAATAATTATAAACAATAATATGCCTGCTCTGATACCACTTGTAGGTTCTAGGTGCAGTAGAAGTGTGGAAGGGATAGTGCCCAACTTCAATTTTTTCCATATTTAATGAAAAATACGGGATCAATATGATGATGAATGACAGTATCCACAAAATTGAATAAAAGATTTAGGCAAAGGAATAGAAACCCAAAACCAAGAGAGAGGATCAACATATTTTTTTTATAATTAATTTAATTAAATTAAAGAATTACCTCAAAGTATATTATTTCTTTGTTGATGTGTTTGGATAAAGATCTGCAGGTGTACCATCATTGCGTTGTAGAGATCAAGAGTAGATCTCCTCTAGCAATGATCCACATGTGTTCCACATATATCCAGATGTTGCCAAAGGAGTCTCCAGGTGATAGCACCGAAGATACTTGTGCTTGTGATGCCTGCCTTCGATCACCTTGAGAACCGCTTACAAAGCATTCTTTTTGATCTGATGGAGGATGATCACTCTAATTCTTGAGAGCATGCTTAGAGAAGAAAGAACTCTCTAAGCTTGAGATCTTTTCTCCAATTCGTTGTGCACAACAATAATTATCATTTTGCTAGTGCTTGGATAATAAGAGAATAATATAACCCAACATTTAATTCACTAGGGTAATAATAAATAATATGCCTAAGTGCCTTAATTATTTTATTAATCCTAGTGAAATCCCCTGTCAAATAATAATAGTAATATTATTATTTACTGACATGTGATTAACTTATGATTTATAATTAAATATTATTTAATAAAATAATTTTCAATATTATTATTTCTCATCGGCCCCTTAACTTGGTCCGCCAATACCCCACCATATTTATTGGACCTTGAATAACAACTATTTATTTATTAAATAAATATCACTGGATTATTCACCAATAAATATATAAATATTATATTCACTAAATAGAAAATAAATATTTATTAATTATTCACCCACATTATATTCTCAAAAAAACTAGTGTTGAAATAAATACAATCAGACATACATGAATAATTATTAAACAACAACCAAGAATAATCTTTATTCAACTTGTTAAATAATAAATAATATATTATTTAACTTAGATACTGAATACACTTAGTGTGTGACCATTTAGGCCTCTTTCTCAGTGGTATTAGGTGGAGAAACCTAAATTCCAAGGTTAGCATCTAAAAACATGCCAAGACACCCATAGAGAAAGAAGTTAATTCTACAATGACATGTCCCCTCATACGAATGCTTACCGTGTAATATAATCATTTTATCTCGATATCTCCAATCAAGTGGGTTTCATGCAAGTGCCATCAACCCATGTGCTCGATTTCTCATTCTTTGAATTCCCAAAAATTGAACTTGCCTACAGAACCCATGTCCATGGATTTATTTTGGCTATATCATTTCCATCAATGGGCCTAAGATATCAAGTTCTGTTATGGAAGAGAAGGGACAAATCTTTTCTTGTATTTTTCATTAATTTAGTATTACTCATGACACACCCAACATATATTACCTCACTGAGAATATATTTAGTCACGGTTTTAATCAATACATCTAAATGCGTGATTCATACCACCCATTAATAATAATATTAAAGTCTATGGACCAATAGAAACGTCCATAGATAGGAACATCCAATGAAACTTATAAATGTGGATTTCCTACTGGCAGGTCTCATTCTAATAATATCCTCCGGAACATTACCAAGGGCGTACATCGTGAGAAGGTGTCTCAAAGTCCTATGAGTCTCCACCCCTGATATCCTGTATCATTTGCATCCCTTCAAATGGTATCATCTGGCTATAGAACATATGTTCAAGAATAATGTAACGGAACTTTTAGGTTCTCATCATAGCAGGGATCCGCTATGACCTTTTAGTGTGAAAACTACTCTTAGGACATTATCATATACAATGTCATGTAGAAGAACAATCATGATGTGATAAGGATTTTATTAATATCCATCCAATGAATATATGTTTATCATAAAGTACAAAATAAGTTGGTTCTAGGGCACTAAATCCAACACACTAGACTTGTTTATTATTGTTGTATGCATCAAATTGATAGGTACACAAAATATTTTTCCATTTTTAACCTTTTTAGACATTTAATTAACTTATTTATGTTTAATGATCGATTTGTTTTGATAATATTGAAAATGTGTGTTCATAATAAAAGTCTCCCAAAGGGATCAATTACCGAAGGATACATCGATGAAGAGTTTATGGAATTTTGTTCCAGATATTTGAATGAAATTAAAACAAAAGAAAATAGGTTTAAAAGAAATAATAGTGGTAAAGATGATTCAAGACATAAAAGACTACCCACATTCACTTTAAAATTCCATGAAATGTCTAAAAAGAAAGATATCCAATCTCAAATTTCAATGATATTGCAAGCACATAATTATGTTTTGGAAAACTATAAAAAAGTTCAAGTAGATATAGAGTAAGTTACTGTAACAACCCAGGTACTTATAAAATATTTATTTTTAATTCTGGAATTAAATAGTCAAATTCATTATATATGTATAATGAAACAAGTGGTATTTATAGAAATTAAGAAATTTATACTAATGTAATAATAACTTGACCTTAGGAATAGTAATATGGAAATATAATAGTAACCCCACCTATGAAACTATAAATAAAATTCATGTATCTTAAAAGTGAAAATATGACATATTTATATCATGGAATAAGTAAATAAATGTTTTTAAAGTGATGAATTAAGTGTTGGTTTTTTTGTGAAACATAAATGTTTACTTAAAATTTTAGAAATAATATAATGATTTAAAATAAAATATATTTTCAGAAAATAGATTCATAAATTAATATTTTATTTTCTTATGATTATAAGATAATTCTATGAGACCTTAATTAATTTTTCAAAGAGTTAAAAATTCAGTTATAATTTTAAAATTTTTATTTTTCAAATAAATTTTGATTTTAATTAAAAATTAAATTTCTCATATTTATATAATTATTTTCATAAAATAGAGTTCATTTTTGAATTCTAAATGTTGAAAAATTTGTTGGGTTAAATTTTTGATATTTTTCTGAAATACTTGATTTTTTGGTGAATAGTGAAATACAATAATTTATATTATAAGCTAAATACATGAATTATTGAGTTATAGATGATGTAAGAATGATATAAGCCCAAAATATCAAACTATACTTAATTATTTTAATATATTTAGTGATAATTTTAAAACTATTCACAGTCTTGAGCCAAAATAATAAACTAATGAATATAATAATGAGAAAACACCCCTCTCCTCCACTATAAATACCACCCCTCACCACCTCTTCTCCTCACAAATCAATGCCTTGTAGCTTGTTTAATTTATACCCAATTCCCTCCCTAAACCTCTTCCCCATTTACAAGACCTTTTGGAATCACAAAAAGGACAAAACCAAGGGACTTAAATAGGTTCTCAAAGAGGAGAATTCAAGAGGTAAAATCCTCTTTCATCTTCTTTTTATTTTCTTTTCAATTCTTTTTATTTTCTTATACTCTATTCCCCTCCCCTTAACCAAGTGGCATAAAAACTAAAGTATCTTATATATACTAAAATTTTATCATGTTTATGGAAAAATTCATCATCCAACTTTTTCTCCTCTCCCTTTTATTCTAAAAATGAGAACATCGTCCGTGATGTGTCGATTTACCGCCATCGTGGACGATACACTTTAATTTTTCATTAGCGCCTTCATAGATGGTCATAAAACCATTATTATGGTTAAATAATATATATATATATATATATTATAATTTATTTAATGTTATATAACTAGTATATAAACATGATATTGAATAAAATGATATAAGTTCGCGATGGTCATAAAAACCACCAAAATAAATTAAACCATTCTCATTAATGTTTTATCAAATGATTCATCCTCATATCTGAAAACAGTTATATATGGTATAATTTAAATTTTTGAAAACATATTAAAACCATTTCATTCCACTTCTATAGTTTTTCTTTCACTTGAAAAGAAAATTCATAATGAACCAACCATAGAAACCATGAAATAAATGCACCCGAAACAGTGATAATAACAAAATATTATTAATAAATGGGTAAAAATATGTTATAAGAATATAATATAAGTTATTATAAATATTAATATGGATATTTAATATATTAATAACACTCTTTAAACCATTATACAGGAATTTTGAACACATTTAAAGTAAGACGAACCCAAGGTAAGGGAATTCTTAAGCCAATTTCTATTCTTTGGGTGAAAATTCTAATGCATTGATTATGTGGTACAAAGATTATTTGTGAAATTATTTTTTATATTGGTTTTATTATGTGTATTTACATTTTATACACATATTCCATTCATTTTATCAATTCTTACTTCAATTATATGATATTTGTAAGGGACTTTTCTTTAAAAATCCTCTTTTAAATTTCTTTTTTTACAAAATTTAAAAGGAATGATTTTATAAAAGTATTCTTATTTTATGATTATGGTTCTTGGTAATTTTTTATGATGAAGGGTGATACCTATATCTCCATCCAATTCATTGGTTATGTTTATGTTAGAGTTCAACTTTATGGTTACTCCAAGTGTAATGGCGATGGTTACACCATAAAGTATCCATGAGGGTTACATTATAAGGTAGCTGTGAGGGTTACATTATAAGGTAGTAGTGAGGGTTACAAATCATACGGTATTCATGAGGGTTAAAATATTATTTATGTAATTCCCTAAGTTACCTTTATGGTATTATTTATGTTTTCTATGCTTTATAGAAATCTCATGATTTCACAAAGTAACTATATGATACTTATTGGGTGAGAAGTATGTCTTTGTGAAAATGATTTCATATGTTTATAAGTATCCATGTACTAATAGTTTCTCTCCTTATTTTTATGTCCCTTATTTATCTTTTTTTGCTCATCCCAAGTTTTAAAATGTTTTTCACAGGGTTTAAGGATGGTTAAGAGAAAAAGTGAAGCCAAGATGAATGTTGTGAAGACTTTTCATGAAAAAATATTTTTATTAAAAACTTTTGTATTATGGAATAAATGTATACTATTTTAATACTACCCACTTTGTATGATTTTGGGTTGATATGTATGAATTATATCCTAATTTTATAAAACTATAAACTGAAAATATATTTGGGAATGTAAAGAAGTGAATTCTAAAGAAATTTACTAGATTATGTAATGCTTAAGGTCAGGTCCTTAAGTTGGTATCTGATCATGGTTTAGATAAATTTAGGGGTTTAGATGATTTTAATAAAATACCATAAATTATTTTTACCTTATGTTTATGTTTAAATGATATATCATTTCAAGATTACCATGTTTCTTCATCTAATATTTTTCTATTCAGAATGGTTTTCCGCAGAAGAAACAGAGAAACTCAAGTAGGAAGGCATTGAGAGGATGATATTTTTCTTAATCTACAACCTAGAATGGTGGGAATTGGAACCTAATATTTTGTGATAGTAATGGATTAGTTTACACATGCTATAAACAATGGTGTAATCCATGAAAGAGAATAACCATATCTACCACAAAGGAACTTTACGATAGTGGAACATTTTATGAGGCAACACCCTAATGCTTTCAGTGGATCTTCTAACCAAGTGGTGGGTGAAGGATGGATTAAATCCTTTAAAAATATATTCAATGTTATGGGATGTTCATATAATCAAAAGGTTATTCTTTATATTTATAATTTTTAAGGTGAAGATGACAAGTGGTGGTTAATGGTCAATAATATCAGGGATAGTGATGAAACTGGTTCCTTGAAATGGGATGAATTTAAAAATATTTTCCTTGAAAAATATTTTCCTAAGGTGGTTCAAATTAGGATAAAAAATAAATTCCTTGAATTGAAGCAAAATGAGGAAAATTCAGTGGTCGTCTATAAAGCAAACTTCACTCGATTGGTAAGGTATGATCCAAATTTTATTTGGGATATTCATAGAAAAATCAATTATTTTTACTCATGATTGAAGCGAAGATATTGTAGGGAATTTTACTCCTGTGAATTAAAAAGTTATAAGAAATTTGTCCGATGTGTTGAGAGGATAGAAATGGAGTTTTTTGATGATCATGTGTACTTTGAAAATAATTAGAAGAAGAGATTTAGATGGAAATCGATGGGTAGGAATCAAACAAAGAAATATGAAGGTAAGAAAATCCAGTTTCTAGTTTGTGAAAAGTGTGGTAAAAAGAACCCTAGGGAATGACTTAGAAAAACTAGGAAGTGTTTTTGATGTGGTAAGTTTGGACATATTACTCGAGATTTTAATGAATATTATGTTAAGATTAATTCTGATAAGAAAACTATAAAGTGTTTTAAATGTGGTGAGATGAGTCATTATGAAAATACCTACCAATAGAAAGACATAAATGATGGAAAGTAGTTAGATTATAAGTAGAAAGGTGTAGTGAGATACTTTGTAACTACATCAAAAGATGTTAGGTCATCTAATGAAGTGGTATTAGGTACTTTTTTCTTTACTCATATTTTACTAATGTCTTGTTTTATTTGGGGTCTATAGATTACTTTATTTCCGAGTTTGTTTTGTTAAATTAGGAATTTCACCTCAAGAAATGAGACCATAACTTTTTGTTAAAACACTAGAGGAAAATATTACAGTCAAAAGGCATTATAAGAATCTTCCTAATGTTTTCAAAGGAAATAAAATACCAGAAAACCTTTTTGTTTTTCCATTAGTAGAGTTTGATGTTAATATGGGTATGAATTGGTTTTTTTGTTTATCAATCTAAGATTGATTATAGAGCTAAAGAAGTTGTTTTTCAGAAATAGTTTCAATTTTTATACAATAATGAAACCATATAATTTATAACACATAAGAAAGATGAGAAACTATTAAAATATGGAAATAAAAGTTATCTTTATCATATTGTTGAAATTAAGGGAACTATTCTAATTAATGATGTTCCAGTGGTAAATGAATACCTGGATGTTTTTCCTGATGAGTTGACCAATGTTATACCAAATCATAAAGTTTAATTTACTATTTACTCGATTCCTAATGCTAAGATAATTTCAAAACACCCTTATCAAATGGATCAAGGCAAACTTCTTGAATTGAAAAATTAGTTGCAGGAGTTTCTTGATAAAGGATTCATTCATTCTAGCACTTCACCATGAGGTGCTCCTATTTTGTTCATTAAAAATAAATATGGTTCCATGAGACTTTTCATTGATTATAGAGCTTCTAATAAAAATAATGTTAAGAATAAGTATACTTTTCCTCATATTTATGACTTGTTTGATCAGCTCCACGGAGCTTAGTATTTTTCTAAGATTGACTTGAGATCCGGGTACCATCAGCTGAAGGTGAAGGAAGATGACATCCCAAAAACAACTTTTCATACTAGAAATGAGCATTATGAGATTTTTTTATTCCCTTTGGTTTTACAAATTCCCCTATTTTATTCATTGATCTTATGAATAGAATATTCCATGAATATTTGGATAATTTTATTGTTTTTCTTATGGATGATATTTTGGTATTTTCAAAATTTTTTGAGGATCATGAAAAACATTTAAGGATTTCCATGAAAACTCTCAAAGAAAATAAGTTATATGGAAAATTTAGAAATTGTGTTTTTTGGTTGCAATAATTTTTTTTATTTGGAATATTGTAAATAAGGATGGAATATCATTTGATCCCACCAAAACAAAATTGGTTGATGAATTACAAAAACCTGCAAATGTTACATAGATTCATAGTTTTCTTATAATAGTATGTTATTACCGATGGTTTTTTAAAAACTTTGCACGATTATCTATCCCACTAATTAGGTTAACACGAAAAGGGGTTAAATTTATTTATACAGAAGACCGTGATGTTTGTTTTCAGGAACTGAAAAAGATATTGGAGAATGATTCATATTTTTTCCTACCTTCCAGAAATGGTGAATTTGTTATCTACAGAGATACTTCATTGAAGGGAATTGGTTGTGTTATAATACATAATGATAAAGAAATTGATTATGCTTCAATGAAACTGAAACCTCATGAGTTAAATTATCCCACACATGATTTGGAATTATAAGTTGCGGTTTTTCTTTGAAAATTTAGAGGCATCATTTATACAGAGCCAAATGTAAAATATATATTGACCATAAAAGTCTGAAGTATATATTCACTCATAAGGAATTAAACATGATCCATAGAAGATGGGTTGAATTGATAAAGGACTATTATTTCAAGATTAATTACCACCATGGAAAAGAAAACAAAGTGGAAGATGCCTTCAGTGAAAAAATCCTGCATCATTAACCATGTTATGTTTGGAACATGACCCCTTGATTAATGATTTGATGAATTTTGGATTGGAAGTTATCGGTATAGGAAATTCTTCTATTTTGTTTCAAGTTTCAATATAGTTGTCTCTATCAGACAGAATTATAAAATCACAAAAGGAAGATGGTGAGTTATAGAAAAAGGTAGAATTGGTGAAAAAGGGTAAGTTTTCAGAATTTAATGTTGATAAAGATTATGGTTTGATATTTGGGAAAAGATTCATTAGTGGAAAATTTTTTAACACATCGAAATTTTTCACCCCGGTTCTATATAACCGATGTGAAAAGTTGTAAAAATATATTTATCATGTTAGTTATACAATAACCGATGTGATAAATCGATGAGAATCAAATTTTTACATCAGTTATTTTATAACTGATGTAATAAAAACTGATATTATCTTTATCACATTTGTTATTTTATAACCGATGTGACATATCGAATCTAGGCACTTTATCATGTCAGTTATTTTATAACCAACGTGATAAAGTTCCATTTATAACATTGGTTATAAAATAACCAATATTGTAAATAATTTTCTACATCGGTTATTAAATATATGACATGATAAATCTTTTAAATGATTTATCACACCCCGTATTCAGTCATTCTATTTTCTTCGATCGGGCGACCTGCGACTCATCTCTATCGTGCGGAAAACCTAGAAAGGATTATTCAAAGTCATACCCTCCAACCTCATTTTTCCAACACCATTCATCATCTTTATTATCACTAGATCTATCAGGTCGACTCACAACACTCAAGTAAGCCTTACACGGATCTGTTTCATTTTTTATTTTTTGCGATTAGCTAAACTAATTTTTTGAGATGTTATTTTTCTATCTTTGTTCTTGATACCATGGTAAGTTTCATAGTGTTCATTTATACCATTCTAAATTATTTTATGGTAAAATAAACCATGGAAGTGATATCATGCAAGTTTATGATATTGTGTGTTCTATCATGTGTGTGTGCATGTACAGGGGGTGTCCAAGGGGGTGGGGGGGGGGGGGGGGGGGGGGGGCTATCCAAGTGAGTGGGGGGTGTCCAGGGGGTGGGGTGGGGGGGGGGGGGGGTGTGGGGACTGGACAAGGGGGTTGGGGGTGTCCAATGGGGTGGTGGTGGGGGTGTCTAGGGGGTGAGGGGGCTGTCCTAGGGGTTAGGGGCGTCTGGGGGGGGGGGGGTGAAGGGGTGTCCAGGGGGGGTGAGTGGGCTGTACAAGGGGGTAGGGGGTGTCCAGGTGGGTGGGGGGGGGGGTGTCCGGGGGGGGGATGTCCAGAGGGGTGGGGGGCTGTCCAAGGGGTGGGGGGGGGGGGGCTATCCATGGGGGTGTCTAGAGGGTTGGGGGGGGGGTGTCCAGGGGGTCGGGGGGGGGGGGGAGCTGTCTAGAGGGGTGGGGGGGGGTGTCTAAGGGGGTGGTGGTGTCCAGGGGATGTCCAAGGGGGTGTGGGGGGGGGGGGGGGGGGGTGAAGGGGCTTTCCAAGGGGGTAGGGGTGTCCAGGGGGTGTGGGGGGGGGGTGTCGAGGGGGTGAGGGGGCTGTCTAGGGGGTGGGGGTGTCCAGGGGGTATCTAAGGGGGTAGGGGGTGGGGGAAATGTCTAGGGGGTGGGGGGTGTCTAGGGAGTGGGGGGTGGTGTCAAAGGGGGTGAGTGGGCTGTCCAAGGGAGTATGGGGTGTCTAGGGGGGTGGGGGTGTCCAGGGGCAGTGGGGGGGGGGGGGTGTCTAGAGGGGTTGGGGGGCTGTCCAGGGGGTGGGGTTGGGGGGGGGATATCCAAGGGGGTGGTGGTGTCCAGGGGGTGTCCAAGGGGGTGGGGGTGGTATACAAGGGGGTGAGGGGGATTTCCAAGGAGGTGGTGTTGTCAAGGGAGTGAGGGCGGGGGGGGGGGGGGGTATTCAGGGGATGAGGGGGCTGTTCCGGGGGGTGGGGGGTGTCCAGGGGGTGTGGGGGTGTCTAGGGGGGTGTAAAATGGGGTAGGGGGTGGTTTCTGGGGGGGGGGCTTTACAATGGGGTAGAGGTGTCCAGTGGGTGGGGTGGGGGGGTGTCTAGGGGGTAAGGGGGTGTCCAGGGGGGGTGGGGGGGGGGGTGTCCAGGGGGGTTAGTGGGCTCTCCAAGGGGGTAGGGGGTATATAGGGGGTGGGGGATGTCCAATGGGGTGGGGGTGTCTAGAGGGGTGGGGGGGGGGTGTCCAGGGGGGTGGGGGTGTCTAAGGGGGTGGGGTGGGGGGGTGGTGTCCAATAGGGTAGGGGGTTAGACAACCACCTCACCCCCTAGACACCACTCCCCCACCCCCTGGACACCCCTGCCCCCATGGACACCCCCAACCCCTGGACATGCCCCCACCTCCTGGACACCCCTACCCCCTTGGACACTATGGATAGCCCCTACCCCCGTGGACATCCCCTAACCCCTTGGACAACCCCCACTACCCCCCTGGACAACCCCTACCCCCTTGGACACCCCCTCGGTATATATATCCCAATGGTTTCATTGAAATCATTAGAATATTTTAACTTCGGGTAGTCTATACCAACGGTTCCTGTATAATTATTGGTATAGGGATATTGCAATGACCATCATTCCAATGGTGTGTGAAACCATTTGGGGTATTCTATCCCAACGGTTTTAGGGGCTATCCCAATGGTTTAAATTTTCCGGGATATGTTTAATTTTCAGTAGTGAATGTATACATATTTTAATATTTATACTTCACATTTCTTTTTTACATAAGGGTAAATTTGGTATCTAGTTGCACCAGGATGTATTATTTGTGTACATTAAGAAGAAAGGATCCAATATAAATTTAAAACTGTTATATCTAACAATATTTTCTTTTTAAAATCATTTTCATGTATATATTTTTCAAATACGCATTGATTTGTTTTATATTTTATATTTGTTTTACATCTAAATTATGATATTTTTTATATAAATATATATTTATATTATTTTAAAAATATGTATAATTTTGATATTTGTTATAGTTAATAATGAGTCGAAGATGAATTACGACACATAGAATGAGTAATGAATATGATGAAGGTGTTGATGCCTTTTTATAATTTTCTAAACTAAATGTTCCAAGAAGTGGCATTTTTTTCTGTCCATGCCTGAAATGTTTGAATATGAAGAAGTTGAAAAGTAGAGAGATCAAAGATCATATGATTTTTCATGGTTTTAATCTGAGTTACAACCCTTGGATTTGACATGGTGAAATTGAAAAAATGTCAGATCTACTGATGATGATGATTTGCAAGATGGTAACTCTGATGGAATTGAAGAAATGATTCGTGATCTTACAGTAGAACAAATTGAGATAGAGCTGATAGTTTCACGTCTATATGGTGATGCTGAAAAACCATTGTATCCTAGTTGTACAGATTTTATGTTTTTTTTCGGTGGTGTTAAGATTGATTAACCTGTAGGTGAAACTTGGATAGAGTGACGGAAGTTTTACAGAGCTGCTAAATTTTTTGAAAGACATTCTTCCAAAAGACAACGATCTTCCAGATTCACATTATAAGGATAAGAAAATATTATGCCTGATGGGATTGGGATACAACAAAATACATGCCTGTCCGAATGACTGTATGATATATAGGAAGGAATATGAATTTATGTTAGAGTGTCTTAAATGTGGGACATCACGGTATAAGTTGAAAGAAAAATCATAGGATGATATAGAGATTAAAAAGATCCCTTACAAGGTATTTTGGTATCTTCCTATAATTCATTGTTTGAAATGTTTAGTTGCTAATTCACTTAATGAAAAAAGGTTAAGATGACATGATTATGAGCGAATATGTGATGGAAAAATACGTCATCCAGCTGATTGTCCATAATGGAAGAAAAGTGATGAGCAATATCCTATATTTGGGAATGAAATTAGAAATATCAGACTAGGGTTGTGCACAAATGGAATGAATCTATACCGAACCCTTATTAGTACACATAGTTCATGGCTTTTTTTATTGGTAATTTACAACCTCTCTCCTAAAGTTTGTATAAAGCACAAATATGTCATGTTGAGTATAATGATCTCTGGTCCGAAGCAACCCGAAAATGATATTGATATTTTCTTGTCACCATTGATTGATGATGTAACATCCCAAGTAAGTAATGAATAATAGATATTTTTATCTATGTCTATTAAAGAATTAGATAGTGTTTTAGAGGCTTAAAATGAGAATAAATCCAATCTTAAGCATGAAATACACTAATATTTTTAAAAGATTGTTTTACTGCCTTTTGATGGAAAACCATTTTTAAATCAAACTTTTGACAACTTTATAAGCTCTATTTTTCAAAATAAACTTATTCTTTATGATTGGAACATTGAAATTTACTTTGGCTAAATTTTTGGTATTTTTCCGATAAAGTTCATTTTTTTAATGAATAGTGAAAAATGTTGTATTTTAATTCAAAACCTATTTTTAATCTAATTTATTTATATTTTTAGGTTATCTTTTTAATTGGTTTTAAAGTTAAATTAGAATATATTTTTACAATTTAATCCAATAGTGGTCATTGGAATTAATTTCAATTTGAAATTGGACTTAAACTAGTGTCAATCTTTTGATACTTATTGTTTCATAAAAACACGATATTTGCTCTCACTACGGGAATTAATTATTAAATTAATTAATGTAACTTATATGTTTTTAATTTTTTAAAATAGAAATCATTTTTGAATTCATAATATCAAATATAGCTTAGGGTGAAGTTTTGGTATTTTTCTGAAAAACTTCAATTTTTGATGAATAGTGAAACCACTAAGTGGTACTTATAAAAACTGATTTTCCGTTTAAATAAAATTTTACCACCTCTGTGTTTTGAATTTCAAAAATACAACATACATGGTTGTCATTAAGAAGTAAAATATGGTTCAATGGGATTAAAATAAATTTTTTGGTGAATAGTAACTTTTAAGTTTTTAATCGCGATTAGAGGTAATTAGTGCAATTTAAGGCAAAAATGATATTATAATAATATGAAATGACCTAGAAACATGTCCTACCCTTATTTGATGTGTCATGGACGACCAAGAAAACCCATGGGTCTATTTTTGGGACCCCATGGAGCCACTTGGGTAAGATAACGACATTAATGCTTTTTATTTAATGTAAAAGTAAAAATGACACAAACATGAGTTGTTTTACTAAAATAACTTTTAAATGGGGTTATACAAGTCAGATTTTTGACTATAAATAGTAATTGGAAATCTAAGAAGATTTACTACATCATATTATTTTTTTATAATTTTTAGACATTAAATAAATTAAATTACTTATGACACCATGATGATGCATCGATTACCTCATTATTTAACGATTTAAATAAAATGAAAATATAATGTAAAATCTAAGACCTACACTTTTCAAAAACCTATTGGATGTGTGGATTTAGAACCCTTATCACCTTATCCTCGAAATTTATAATTGGGGGACCTTTTTTATCCGAAAATCATTTTATAACAAAGTATCTCTTCTTAACTTTCCAAGAGTGCCCCTACTCTCATCTTATAAAAGGCCCCCACCTCTACCACCTTACCCACACTTACAAAGCCTTTGGCTAGGCAAAATCCTGACCATTTTGTCCCTCCACATCCCTCTATAACTCTTATAAGCCTCAATTTGGGCAAAAGTCTTCCCAAGGAAGCCTTTGAGCTCAAATAAAAAAGAGTTACCCGATTTAAAGGTAGTGTCTTTTCTTGTGTTCTTATGTTTTATTTTGCTTCTCCAACCCCCTAAACTCTTTTTATTAATTTTTTTTGTAACAACACCAGTATATTCCATATACTAGGATGTTTTTATAAGAAGGATTCTAGATACACTTACACAAACCTACATCTAATGGTTAAAGAACATACTGTTTCCGTGGATAGTGAATTTCTGCCTCACGTAACGATGATTATTCAATATTCTTTTAACACCTTCAAAGGTGGCCATTAAGATGACACTATATTTATATATTATATATAATATGTTTATGTTTTACTTAAGATTCTGTATTTTTCATTTATGGCATACCTTTATGGTTTCCATTATGGGTAAACGCGATATCTTCATTTTAGGAAGTGCGGACTACCGCCCCCTCAAAGTGATTTTATTCGTTAATTCCATATGTGGGATGTATAAAGGATGTAATTAATGATATTATATATGATATTATACTGTAATTATAATATACCTTTATATCATTATGATTCCATTCCATAAAATATGAAATAGAAATGAAAGTAGCGTTCAAGTGTACGTACGACTTACCGTCTCCATGAACGGTGCATTTCATTTCTTACCTCTAAATTTTTTGTAATATTATAAATGCATGTATATACTGGATATATATGATATATATGATATCTACATCATGATTATAATTCTGGATATAATGGATACATGAACAACTTGTAATTATAAAGAGTTTATTGTTGACTCAAGTACCATTGATCGATAAAATGACCGTTATTAACTTAAATAATTACATAGTGTTAATGACATGGTAATAAGTGATATAAAAGGAATAATGAACTTAAAAAAGGTTATTAAGCAAGTATAAATTAACTCAAGTTTATTATTCAGGAGGTTAAAGAACGATCGAGTCAAGTCGGACCCGAGGTATGGGACTTCGTCTCAATCTCCTTTAATTGAGGCATATTTTGTTTTTTACACAACCTTCTTTTATACGGTGTATAAACCCTTTGAATTTTACATTTATCCAAAAGGAATATTTTTTATACGAAGCATTTTACTAAATGACAAAAGGGAATGTTTTTGTCGTACGTATGCGGCGACAACGACTTCTCCGCCGCCGTGACCATTATTTGAGTTTCGGCTTCCTCTACAAGCCATACCTTTTTTTTAAAAAAATAAAAATAAATACCATGTTTTACTTTTCTTTTATTTTGGTATTAAAAATGGTTTTCATAATGTTTTTATATCAATGTGTTGTATTGATATCTTGTGATTGAAAAGTGGAAATGTTATGTTTCCTTTATGCATGTTTTATGTGATAAGATTATGTAATGGTTCTTGGACATTATTATGAAGAAGGGTGGTTCCGTGATAAACTAAGTGCCGATGATCCAGATATAGCTCTCAAATGCATTGGGTAACGTGAATGAGTTAAATGTTAAGGTTTCTCCGAAGAGATTTAGGGAATATACTGTGATGAGTATTCCAAACGTCACCAAGAGGGTTACTCCCTATGTAAGAATGTTATGAATGCTTCAAGTTACCTTTATGTCTTATGATTTCTATGATTTATTCATGATTTGATGAGGTATGTTAAAGTGATTATGTTTTATGAGTAGAGTATGACTTCATTGATTCTTATGTATACATGTACTCATGTTTCCTTTCCATATTTTTATATCCCTTACTGAGCTTTTATGCTCATCCCAAGTTTTTGAAATGTTTTTCACAGGTCAAGGGAAAGGTACATGATATGATGATAGTGTAAAGGAAGTGTCAAGAAAGAATCCATGTTTTATTTTAAATATGTTTCCATTGATGGAAAAAATGAATACTATCTTTTATGTAACCACTTTATTTAAATGTGGAATGTAATGCCTGTTTTATGATCTAATTCTCTAAAACTCTAAACCTGAAAAGATCCTCAATGTGTAATCTTGTAATAACTCAAGATTAAGTAAGGTTTAAGGCTGGGGCCTTATAGTAAGTTGTATCAGGTACTTTGTTTGTTTTTTCAGATTATGCCAGTGTGTTGTTTGATTCGGGGTCTACACATTCTTTCATCGCTGAAACCTTTTCTAGTAAAATGGGAATACCATCTCAAGAAATGACTCCTGAACTTGTGGTAAAAACACCTGGGGGAAATGTTGAGGGAAAAAGAATTCATAAGAATCTTCCTATCCTTATCCGTGGAAAGAACCTACTTGCGAACCTTATTGTTTTACCTCTAGTAGAGTTTGATGTTATCCTGGGTATGGATTGACTCTCTCTTTACCATGCTAAGATTTACTGTAGAGCTAAAGAAGTTTCTTTTCAGAAATACTTTCAGTTTTTGTACAAGAATGAACCCTTACTGTTGATAACTTATCAAGAGGCCGAGAAACTTGTAAAAGATGAAAATGAATGTTACCTTGCACATATCGTTGAAAATAAAGGAACTGTTCAGATTAATGATGTGCCAGTGGTAAATGAGTATCCTGATGTTTTTCCTGATGAGTTTCCTAGAATAATACCATATCGGGAAGTTGAATTTACTGTTGACTTAGTTCCTGATGCTAAGACAATTTCAAAACCCCCTTATCGAATGGCTCAAACTGAACTTTTAGAGTTGAAGGAGCAATTGCAAGATTTATTAGAGAAAGGTTTCATTAGACCTAGCACATCACCATGGGGTGCTCCTGTTTTATTTGTTAAAAAGAAAGATGGTTCTATGATACTTTGCATTGACTATAGAGCCTTGAATAACATCACTGTTAAGAACAAATATCCTTTGCCTCATATCGATGATTTGTTTGATCAGCTCCAGGGAGCTCAGTATTTTTCAAAGATTGACCTGAGATCGGGGTACCATCAGTTGAAGTTAAAGGAAGCAGATATTCTGAATACCGCATTCCGTACAAGATATGGCCATTATGAATTTTTAGTAATGCCTTTTGGGCTAACCAATGCACCTGCTGTATTCATGGACCTTATGAATAGAATTTTCCATGAGTTCTTGGATAAGTTTTTGGTTGTTTTCATTGATGATATTTTGGTGTTTTCTAAAAGTAAAGAAGAGCATGAAAGACATTTACGGGTTATTTTTCAAACCTTGAAAGAAAAGAAATTGTATGGGAAATTCAGAAAGTGTGAGTTTTGGTTGCAACAAATTTCTTTCCTTGGTCATATTGTTTCTAAAGATGGAATAACTGTGGATCCTACAAAAACAATAGTTTTTGAAGAATGGCCAAGACCCACAAATGTAACTGAGATCCATAGTTTTCTTGGTTTGGAAGGTTACTACCAAAGGTTTGTTGAAAAGTTTTCATGGTTATCTAGTCCAATGACTAAGCTAACTTGGAAGGGTGTTAAGTTTATCTGGACAAAAGAATGTGATGATTATTTTCAGGAGTTGAAAAGAAGATTGGTGAATGCTCCAGTTTTGGCACTACCTTCCAGGAATGGTGAGTTTGTTATCTACAATGACTCTTTATTGAAAGGACTTGGTTGTATTCTAATTCAGAATGATCAGGTAATTGCTTATGCTTCACGAAAGTTGAAAACTCATGAGGTAAATTACCCTACACATGATTTGGAATTAGCTGCTGTAGTGTTCTCTTTAAAAATTTGGAGGCATCATTTGTATGGAGTAAAGTGTGAAATATATACTAATCACAAAAGTATAAAGTATATATTCACTCAAAAAAAATTGAACATGAGACAGAGGAGATGGATAGAATTAATCAAGGATTATGATTGTACAATTCATTACCATCCGGGAAAAGAAAATAAAGTGGCTGATGCTTTGAGTCGAAAAAGTAATGCTTCATTAATAATGTTGCATTTAAAACATGATCCTTTGGTTAAGGATTTGATGAACTTTGTCATAGAAGTTGTTGGTGCAGGATTTACTTTTGTTTTTTTCAGGTATCAGTGAAATATTCTCTATCAGACAGAATCAAGCAAGAACAGAAGCAAGACAGTGAGTTGTAGAAAAAGGTAGAGCTGGTTCAGAAAGGTAAGTTTCCTGAATTCAACATTGATAATGATTGTGTTTTGAGATTTGGGAAGAGATTGTGTCTGCCTTGTGATTCACAGTTGAAGAGAGAGTTGTTATGTGAAGCTCATAGTTCTCCGTTTTCAGTTCATCCTGGTAGTACTAATATGTACAGAGATCTGCGGGAGTATTACTGGAGGGATGGAATGAAAAGAGATATTGCTGATTTTACTGTGAAGTGTTTGACATGTCAACAGGTTAAAGCAGAGCGGCAGTTACCGAAAGGGATGCTTCAGCCTTTACCAGTACCAGAGTGGAAATAGGAGAATATATCCATGGACTTCATTATGGGATTTCCGAAGACACCTCGAGGTAATAATGCAATCTGGGTTATTGTTGATCGCTTGACTAAATCTGCTCATTTCCTTGCTATACGAGATACTTTTTCCCTAGATCAACTTTCCCGTTTGTATCTTAAAGAGATAGTCAGGTTACATGGAGTTCCTCTCTCCATTGTATCTGACCGTGATCCCAGGTGTAATTCTAACTTTTGTAAAGGCCTTCAAAAGTCGTTGGGTACTGAATTAAATTTTAGTACATCTTTTCATCCTCAATCAGATGGGCAGTCAGAACGAAAAATTCAGACTTTGGAAGATATTCTACGTGCTTGTTCGATGGATTATCAGGGAAGTTGGGACCAACATCTTTCTTTGGTTGAGTTTTCATATAATAATAGTTTTCATTCCAGTATACAGATGGCACCATTTGAGGCGTTATATGGGAAGCAGTGTCAAACTCCAGCTTTCTGGGATGAAGTGGGTGAAAGGAAGCTGATGGGACCAAAATTGGTAGAAGAGTTGGCAGAAAAAGTTCAGCTGATATAGAAACACATGATAACAGCTCAGAGAAGGCAGAAGAGTTATGCAGACAATAGGAGGAAGGATCTCTCTTTTGAGGTAGGTGATCATGTTTTTCTCAAAGTATCATCATGGAAAAGTGTGATGCGATTTGGTAAGAAAGGAAAGCTGAGTCCAAGGTTCATTGGACCATATGAAATTTTGGAGAGAGTTGGATCAGTTGCTTACCAAGTGGCTTTAACTCTAAGTTTATCTCAGGTACACAATGTTTTTCATGTTTCAATGTTAAGGAAGTACATTCCAGATCCATCTCATGTTTTGAGTCCAGAGGTAGTTCATCTGGAAGAGAACCTATCTTATGAGGAACAACCGGTCCAGATTCTTGACCACAGAGAGCAAGTGTTACGGAATAAGGTGATTCATCAGGTAAAGGTTTTGTGGAAAAACCACATGATTGAAGAGGCAACATGGGAATCTGAAAATGCAATGAGGGCTAAATACCCCCACTTATTCGATAAGTAAATAAATTGTGGGGACACAATTTTCAAAAGGGGGGAAGGATGTAACATCCCAAGTAAGTAATGAATAATAGATATTTTTATGTATGTCTATTAATGAATTAGATAGTTTTTAGAGGCTTAAAATGAGAATAAATCCAATCTTAAGCATGGAATACACTAATATTTTTAAAAGATTGTTTTACTGCCTTTTGATGGAAAACCATTTTTAAATCAAACTTTTGACAACTTTATAAGCTCTATTTGTCAAAATAAACTTAATCTTTATGATTGGAACATTGAAATTTACTTTGGGTAATTTTTTGGTATTTTTCCGATAAAGTTCATTTTTTAATGAATAGTGAAAAATGTTGTATTTTAATTCAAAACCTCTTTTTAATCTAATTTATTTATATGATTATGTTATCTTTTGAATTGGTTTTAAATTTAAATTATAATATATTTTTACCATTTAATCCAATAGTGGTCGTTGTAATTAATTTCACTTTGAAATTGGACTTAAACTAGTGTCAATCTTTTGATACTTATTGTTTCATAAAAACACGCTATTTTCTCTGACAGCGGGAATTAATTATTAAATTAATTAATGTAACTTATATGTTTTTAATTTTTTAAAATAGACATAATTTTTGAATTCAGAATATCAAATATAGCTTAGGGTGAAATTTTGGCATTTTTCTGAAAAAATTCAATTTTTGATGAATAGTGAAACCACTAAGTGGTACTTATAAAAACTGATTTTCTGTTTAAATGAAATTTTACCACATCTGTGTTTTGAATTTCAAAAATACGACATACATGGTTGTCATTAAGAAGTAAAATGTGGTTTAATGGGATTAAAATAATTTTTTTTTGTGAATAGTAACTTTTAAGTTTTTAATCGCGATTAGAGGTAATTAGTGCAATTTAAGGAAAAAATGATATTATAATAATATGAAATGACCTAGAAACATGTCCTACCCTTATTGGATGTGTCATGGACTACCAAGAAAACCCATGGGTCGATTTTTGGGACCCCATGTATCCACTTGGGTAAGATAATGTCATTAATACTTTTTATTTAATGTAAAAGTAAAAATGACACAAACATGAGTTGTTTTACTAAAACAATTTTTAAATGGGGTTATATAAGTCATATTTTTGACTATAAATAGTCATTGGAAAGATAAAAATATTTCCTACATCATAGTAGTTTTTTTATATTTTTTATACATTAAATAAACTAAATTATTTATGACACCATGATGATGCAGCGATTACCTCATTATTTAACGATTTAAATAAAATGAAAATATAATGTAAAATATAAGACCTAAATTTGTCAAAAAACTATTTGATGTGTGGCTTTAGAACCCTTATCACCTTATCCTCGAAATTTATAATTTTGGGACCTTTTTTATCTGAAAATAATTTTATAACAAAGTATCTTTTCTTAACTTTCCAAGAGTGCCCCTCCTCTCCTCTTATAAAAGGCCTCCACCTCTACCACCTTACCCACACTTCCAAAGCCTTTGTCTCGGCCAAACCCTGTCCATTTTGTCTCTCCACATCCCTCTATAACTCTTATAAGTCTCAATTTGGGCATAAGTCTTCCCAAGGAAGCCTTTGAGCTCAAATCAAAAAGAGTTACCCGATTTAAAGGTAGTGTCTTCTCTTGTGTTCTTATGTTTTATTTTGCTTATCCAACCCCCTAAACTCTTTTTATTAATTTATTTTGTAAAAAAACCAGTATCTTAGATATACTAGGATGTTGTTATAAGAAGGATTAGAGCTACACTTACACACACCTACATCTAATGGTTAAACAACATACTGTTTCTGTGGATGGAAAATTTCTGCCTCACGAAATAATGATTGTTCAATATTCTTTTAACACCTTAAAATGTGGCCATTAAGATGACAATATATTTATATATGATATATAATATGTTTATGTTTTACTTAAGCTTATGTGTTTTTCATTTATGGAATACCTTTATGGTTTCCATTATGGGTAAACGCGATATCTTTATTTTAGGAAGTGCGGACTACCGCCCCCTCAAAGTGATTTGATTCGTTAATGCCATATGTGGGATATATAAAGGATGTAATTAATGATATTATATATGATATTGTAATGTAATTATAATATAACTTTATATCATTATGATTCCATTCCATAAAATACGAAATAGAAATGAAAGTAGCGTTCATGCGTACGTACGACTTACCATCTCCATGAACGGTGCATTTCATTTCTTACCTCTAAACGTTATGTAATATTATAAATGCATGTATATACTGGATATATATGATATATATGATATCTACATCATGAGTATAACTCTGGATATAATGGATACATGAAAAATTTGTAATTATAAAGAGTTTATTATTGACTCAAGTACCAATGATCGATAAAATGACCGTTATTAACTTAAATAATTACATAGTGTTCATGACATGGTAATAAGTGATATAAAAGGAATAATTAAATTGAAAAAGGTTATTAAGCAAGTATAAATTAACTCAAGTTTATTATTTAGGAGGCTAAATAATGATCGAGTCAAGTCGGACCCGAGGTATGGGACTTCGTCTCAATCTCCTTTCATTGAGGCATATTTTGTTTTATACACAACCTTCTTTTATATGGTGTATAAACCCTTTTACTTTTACGTTTATCCAAAAGGAATCTTTTTTTATATGAAGCATTTTACTAAACGAAAAAAGGGAATGTTTTTGTCATACGTATGCGGCGACAACGACTTCTCCGCCGCCCTGACCATTATTTGAGTTTCGACTTCCTCTACAAGCCATACCTTTTTTTAAAAAAAGAAAAATAAATACCATGTTTTACTTTTATTTTATTTTGGTATTGAAAATGGTTTTAATAATATTTTTATATCAATGTGTTGTATTGATATCTTGTGATTGAAAAGTGGAAATGTTATGTTTTCTTTATGCATGTTTTATGTGATACGATTATGTTATGGTTCTTGGGAATTATTATGAAGACGGGTGGTTCCGTGATAAACTAAGGGCGGGTGAGCCCGATATAGCTCTCCAATGTATTGGGTAACATGAACAAGTTAAAAGTTAAGGTTTTTTCGAAGAGATTTAGGGAATATACTGTGATGGGTATTCCAAACGCAACCAAGAGGGTTACTCCCTACGTAAGAATGTTATGAATGCCTCAAGTTACTTTTATGTCTTATGATTTCTGTGATTTATTCATGATTTGATGACGTATGTTAAAGTGATTATGTTTTATGTGTAGAGTATGATTTCATTGATTCTTATGTATACATGTACTCATGTTTCCTTTCTATATTTTTATATCCCTTACTGAGCTTTTATGCTCATCCCAAGTTTTTGAAATGTTTTTCACAGGTCAAGGGAAAGGTACATAATATGATGATAGTGTCAAGGAAGTGTCAAGAAAGAATCCATGTTTTATTTTAAATATGTTTCCATTGATGAGAAAAATGAATACTATCTTATATGTAACCACTTTGTTTAAATGTGGAATGTAATGCATGTTTTATGATCTAATTTTCTAAAACTCTAAACCTGAAAAGATCCTCAACGTGTAATCTTGTAATAACTCAAGATTAAGTAAGGTTTAAGGATGGGGCCTTATAGATGATTTGAAACTTTTATGTAAGTATAATATTAGGGTGTATGATTCTTATAAAATGGAATATTTTGAACTGCATGAAGTTCTTATGTTCACTATAAATGACTTCCTAGCATATGGAAATTTGTCTGGATATAGTGTTAAGGGGCATAAAGAATGTCCAATTTTCAAATAACAGACTTCATATTGTCAATTGCATCATGGGAGGAAAACAATATACATGGTTCATAGAAAGTTTTTTCCTATGGATCACTCTTATATAATACTAAAAAAGGCATTCAATGGCTCACAATAATTTGACATTTCTCCAAAACCTTTATCCCCTGATTTGTATTTTGAGAGGGTGGAAAACCTTGATGTGACATTGGGGAAGACACAAAAATCTGGTAATGATAGACATATTTGGAAGAAATGGCCAATATTTTTTGAGATACCATATTGGAGATATCATGAAGTGAAACATAATATTGATGTCATGCACATGGAGAAGAATATCTGTGAAATTTTTATTGGAACATTGTTAGATATTAAAGGAAAGAAAAAAGATGGGTTGAATGCATGATTAGAATTAATATCAATGGGAATACGTTTGGAGTTAGCTCCCACTCCTAATGGAAGACGAACATTTCTTCCCCCAACTTGTCATACATTATCCAAGTGGGAGGAAATTAGATTTTTTTAGTGTCTTCATGATATCAAAGTGCCATAAGGTTATTCTTAAAATGTATTTTTTTTTGTCTTTTTAAAGGTTTTGAAGTTGATAGGTATGAAATCTCATGATTGTAACATCATGATGCAACAACTTCTACCAGTTTCATTGCATGGAATATTGCCCATCCATGTCAGAAAGACTATAATGAAGTTGTGTTATTTTTTTAATTCAATTTGTTATAAGGTTATTGATTTGAATGCTTTTATCATTTTGGAAAAGGATTCAATTTCTATACCTTTTCAATTAAAAATATATTTTCCTCTATCTTTTTTTGATATAATGGTGCATTTAATGATTCATCTGGTTCGAGAAATAAAGATTTGTGGACCTTTATACTTCGTTGGATGTATCCTTTTGAAAGGTATATGAAAATATTGAAGGGGCATGTTAAGAATTTATATCTACCTGAAGCCTCCATTATTGAAAATTATTTTTATGAGGAGGTTGCGTAGTTTTGTACGAGCTAATTGGCTGCAGCAGAGCACATAGGTTTGCCTCCATCTTTCTATGAATGAGTTAATAATGACAGAAAGGGGATTCGTGGCTTGAAAGTCAAATCATTGCCAACGGAACAGATAAAGAAGTTAGAATTATACATCTTGAATAACATAGCTGATGCTAAAATATATATCACATTACATATTAATGATTTGAAACAATATCATCAAAAGAAGAAAGAAATGTGTATTTTGAATAAACACAACATTTTTTTTTCATGGTTTAAAAAGACCTTGATTGGTAGATCAGATGTATCAGAGACATTAAGATGGTTAGTGGGTGGTCCAAGTTTAAATGTGATAACATGGTCCATGTATGACATTAATTGATATACATTTCATAAGAAATCTCATAACAACAAAAGTGCAGTTCAGAATAGTGGTGTATTAGTGTTTGTAGAAGCAATGCATTTTTCAAGTTCTAAAGAAAAAAAACCCAATTTTTGCATCAAGTGAATATTATGGAGTCATTGAAGAAATATGGGAGGTTTATTACTTTAAAATTAAAGTTCATGTTTTTAACTGCAAATGGTTTATCGATAACAATAGTGTCAGACATGATGAATTTGTAATGACAGTTGTTAATCTGAATAGATTGGAAGAAAAAACTGATTCTTTTATAATGGAAACACATGAAAAATAGATTTTCTATGTAGTTGATCAATCAGATATGTAGTGGTTTGTTTTTTTAAAAGGAAAAAAATATATTGGTGAGGATCAACTTGATGAAGATTCTAATTTATGTGAGATCCCTACATCCATGAAAAGATCAGCAGAACATAATGATGAGTATTTTGAAGACATGGTTTGTGCCATAAGGAACGATCATGACGAAGGAATTTATGAAAACAATCCATTTGTACATTCCTAATATTATAGGTAATATATGTTTATTTATTGTTTACATTTATTATTTTCAAAAAATGTTAGATATTGTAATTTTTTTCATTATTAAAATGCGTATTAAAACAAATAAGTAGAAGTTTTTGTTTATTTTAATTATGTTTAGTTTAGTTTATCATGTTTACCATTATGTAAATTATATATCTATTATTATTTTTGAATGAAAATTACTTTACCTTGTTTACCATGTCTACCATGTCGGTTTCGCCCAAATTTACCCAAGTTTTAAGGGTCAAGCGGTCGCTTGTAGTGTAGCTTGGGTTGTCGAATCCTCAGAGACCTAAGAAGAACCTTTATACACTCAATAAAAAGAGATGGATTTTTGGCTATGAAGTGGACAACTTGGGTTGATTTTAGATGGTTTTGAAAGAGAACTAAAAGATCTATGTGAATTCAAATTATGAGAAAATGAGTTGATCCTAGGTTATTGCTCGGGGTGGATTGAATGAATTCCTTTTTTTACAATTTTAATTTCATTAACTCGAGAAGGATTCATGAAATGAGTTAAAAATAACCACATCAATTACTCATTAAACACCTTCAAAACACATGATAATCACCTATACACTTGTAGGATCATTTTCATGAGCACTCCAAGGTAAAGGATGTAATTAGCACATGAAAGTGGGGTGAATAAATTCAATAAGGAAGAGGAAGAATAAAAATCATTGAATGAAAGAAACTAAATTAAAAGAAATTAATAACATTTAGGGAGTGAGAAATAAAATTCAATATATCCCCTTTCTACACCTTTGGATCAACCCATAAAAGAGCTAGGCCTCCATTGATGACAAGTTCTCAACGGAAGTGGAAAGTAGACTTACGAGGATGGAATTGAAGAAGTAAAAACAACAAAAATAACGATCACTCCACCGTTGTGTGAACAAAATCACAAGGTTTGGTGTGAATAAATTCACACCTTGAGGAAACAGTATCAAGGTGATAAGAGGAATAACATAACAAGAGAAGAAGAAGAACTTTTATTAAAAACTAAGGTGATTCGAACAACTTACATGGGAAGGAAAAATGCTACAAAGACAATTTGGCATAATAACATTACAATCAAAACAAAGCTCCAAGATCCCTAAATCCTCCACCACTATTGCCTTAAATAGGAAACAATGAAGTCTTGTATGAGCCCCCAACATCCCATGTGCCTTTAATTAATTGTGTTGGGGAAAGGTGGGTGGAACATTAATGTTGAGAGACTTTTCCACTTCTTGCCCTGAAGTTGCAACCATCTTGCATCCACCGGAAAGACGCGCCTAAAGGACCTTCTATAAGGACGAATTGTAGTGGTCCCTAGAAGACTTAAATGAATCCCCGGATGTCCCCTAACATATTATAAAATGTAAGACCAAAATAATGAACCTTTTGCGAGATATGATATAAATAGTTGTCTGTTTTTTTGGGCCGCAGAATCTGGTCTAGAATTAAATATTCCTCTATATGTCTTCTAGTCCCCCATGAATTTTGGGCTTCATTGGGCCTGTATTTTGAGCCCCACATTACCATATGTAGGATAATATCCAATCTTCCTTTCCATAATTGTTTCCTTTCATCGCCAAATATCCTCATCATCCTTTATGAATCCTCCATTGATCCATGAATGAAAAATGTTCATATTTATGTTTATATAAATTTCCAAAAATATCAAATTAAAATATAGATAATTACATTCTATAAAATCAGATGAAACATTGGGCCTAAATTGGTGCATATTAGGCATGAAGTGCACAAATGATGAGAATTGATGTTCAAAATTAAAATTCACTAACTCAGGCCCATAAGATCAAAAATGAACATTTAATACCCTTAAAATGTAATCAAAATATGTGTTTTTATTGGATAATCACACCCCCCCAACTTGAGTTTTTCTAGTCCCGAGCAAAATATATCTCACAAAAATAAAATTCAAATGACCTTTTCCAAAAACATTTTAATACAGATTTCTCACCCAATAATCACATACCAAAAAATTATGAAACCCATCAAAATCATTTAAAACAAGCTATGTACACAGGAATATCTCAAGCCCAAGCCCATTCCTTTGTTCAAATGCATTTCCATATTTCATCCAAATTCAATTAAGCATGATGAAGTGTTGTGCGTCACAATAGACATGGGGGTTCATTTCCATTTGAGGGAGAAAAGATGGAAGTGCTAGGAGCAATCAAATTTTAATAATAAGATGAGTACTCATTTTTTTATTTTTTTATTTTTTTGATTTTTTTTTCAATTTTTCCATGGTAATTGAAATTGAACTCAATCGAGTCAACCCATGTAGCAAGGCTTTGCCGATGACTCCCAGGCTCAAAGACCTTAGGGAACCAAGTGAAGCTCACATACTCGCGCATCATCTCGAGTTAACTCAATCAAAAACAAATTCAAATTACCAAAAATAGAGATAAAATTCCCAAATCTGAGCCAAAAAACTATGGAGTCACGATCCCCAAGTGCCGAAAGCCACACATTAGGTCAATTCATTTCTCTACGCGCAATTGATTTTTTGAATACTCATGTTAAAATTAAAATGATCACCAATCCTATGCTATTTATTATGGGTCCCCAATAACTCAAACTAAAACCCCATAATCTAGAGGACGTGCATTGTGTTTTTTTATTAAATGGATGAAAATATAACAGTGAAAAATCACATCGGCCAACCGCACTTTCCAATATCTATGCACATGAACATAAACTTGCATTAAAATCAGAATCAAGGCATGAAAAATTATTTGACATCCAATTTCAGAGTTTGGAATGTGTGTTATCATGTTCGAGGTTAATTACATTTTTCCTTCCACACATTTTCATCTCCCCCCAACTTGGAATAACACTGTCCCCAGTGTTTAAAGAATTGAAAAATAGAAGGGGCAGGATAGAAGTTCAACGAAGACATTGAAAATGAAAATTATGGAATGAAGTCACCTGGTGGTTGATGTTGAAAATGAATTCCCATGTCTCCCTTAAGTTCTGGTTTATCTCCCAATGGCTTGGACGGTTGTGACCAACTTTTCCCAATGACCTATGACATGCCTTTAAAATTTTTTAATATATATATATATTTTGTATTTTTTTAACCTAAAAAAAGGATACAAATAACATAAACTGATGATACATTGTCTTCTCTTAAATTTCTGGGTAAGGTATTACTCAGGGATCACACCGCGTGACACGGATGAATACGATGCTCCCCTTTCATACCCATCCTTACTCATAAAAGAAGAACAGGTCAACAATCTATTTATTTTTAAAAATACCTACAAAAATATAAAATAAAATAAAATAAACTGATGATACATTGTCTTCTTTATATTTTCTGGGTAAGGTATTACTCAGGGATCACACCACGTGACATGGTTGAATACGGTGCTCCCCTTTCATACCCATTCTTACTCATAAAAGAAGAACAGGTCAACAGTCTATATTTTTTTTAAATAACAAAATGAAGAAGAAGGAAAAAAAAGATGATTGAAAAAGATTAGAAACATGAAGACCACGGGTTGCCTTCTGTGCAGCGCTTTTGTTTAACGCCGTTAGCCCTACATGGATCCTAAATCTATCAATTTTTTCCTGGTTCATAGGTTGGATCTGTTAACTCTACCTCTATTTCCTGTTTATTGAATGATTCAATGAATGGTTTTAACCTATGACCATTGTCATTAAAAATGTTACCACTTGTGGGATCCTAAATCTCTACTGCCCCATGGGGGTACACATGATGCACTATGAATGGACCTGACCATCTAGACCTTAACTTTCCCGGGTGTAAATGAAGTTTTGAACTATACAAGAGCACAATTTTCCTAGTTCAAATTGTTTTACTTTGATATTCCTAGATTGGTAGGCTTGAACTCTAGATTTATTTATCTTTGATTTTTCATAAGCCTCCATCCTAAGTTCCTCAAGTTCATTAAGATCTAATTTCCTCTTTTCTTCAGCTAAAGAAATGTCGAAATTCATTTTTTTGATTGCCCAAAATGCCTTATGATCAATTTCAACAGGTAAATGTCATTCGTTTCCAAAAACCAACCTATATGGTGTCATTTCTAGGATGGTTTTGAATGCTGTACGATATTCCCAAAGAGCATCCAAGAGTTTCTCAGACCAATCTTTCCTAGAGGGGTTGACAGTTTTTTCAAGAATTCGCTTAATCTCACTATTTTCTAACTCATCTTGACCATTGGTTTGAGGATGGTACGCAGTGGAAAATTTATGAGAAATTCCATAATTAGACATGAGTGAAGAGAATGGGCGATTATAGAAATGGGTTCCACGATCACTGATTATAGCCCTCAGAACTCCAAATCTAGAAAAGATATGCCCTTTTAGGAATCAGATCACAAATTGATGATCATTAGTCTTGGTGGGAACGGCCTCAACCCATTTTAAGACGTAATCAACAGGTAAGAGGATGTATAGGTATCCCTTAGAGTTTGGAAAGGGTCCCATGAAATCAATTCCCCAACAATCAAAGATTTCAACGACCAGAATGGGAGTGAGGGGCATTTGATTCCTTTTGGAAATGGATCCTAATTGCTGACACTGAGGATAACTTTTACAAAATTCGAAGGAATCCTTAGTGAGGTTGGGCCAGTAGAAACCACTTTGGGGGACCTTTGCAGTGGTTTTCTTTGTAGAAAAGTGGCCTCCACATGCCTCTCCATGACAAAATTTTAGAATGGACTCTTTCTCAGACTCAGAAACACATCTCCTGATGATTTGATCAGGACAAAACTTGAAGAGGTAAGGATCATCAAACACGTAGTGTTTGACATCAGAAAGGAATTTCCTCTTAGCTTGGGTCCCCATGAATTTTGGAATGTCACCCGTCACCAAATGGTTTGCTATGTCAGTATACCAAGGGCAATAACTCACTGAATAGAGGTGCTCATCAGGAAATGAATCAGACATAGAGAGGTGGTGTGAGTTATCTTTGAATTCCATCCTATAGAGGTGATCAGCTACAACATTTTCAATACCCTTTTTTTCCTTAATGGTTAAATCGAACTCTTGAAGAAGAAGGACCCATCTAATCAATCTACCCTTGGCATCTTGTTTTTGGAAAAGGTATTTTAGGGCTGAATGGTCAGTGAAGACAATGTTGGGTGATCCTAAGAGATAAGACTTGAATTTGTATAAGGCAAAGACAACAGCAAGAAGCTCTTTCTCAGTGGTGGTGTAGTTTATTTGTGCATTATTTAAAGATTTTCTTTCATAAGCAATGACACATGGAGTTTTCTCACACCGTTGTCCTAAGACTGCCCCTACAACGAAGTCACTTTCATCACACATGAGCTCGAAAGGAAGTTTCCAATTTGGAGATTTCATGATAGGTGGATATATAAGAGTTTACTTGAGTTTAGAGAATGATTCCTCACAGCTTTTTATCCATAAAAATGGAGCATCTTTTACCAATAGGGCACAAAGTGGTCGAGAAATAGAGCTGAAATTCCTAATGAACCTTCTATAAAAGCTAGGATGTCATAAGAAGGACCTCACTTACTTAATAGTTTTAGGAGAGGGAAGGTGATGAATGATGTCAAACTTAGCTTTATCAACTTCAATCCCTCTACCAGATACCAGATGACCTAGAACATGTCCTTCCCTTACCATGAAATGGCATTTTTCCCAATTTATTATGAGATTCTTATCCTCACACCTTGACAAAACCTTTTCAACCTTTAGAAGGCATCCCTCAAAATTATCCCCAGAGATGGAGAAATCATCCATGAAGACCTCTAAACAATCCCCCACCATGTCCGAGAAGATTCCCATCATGCACCGCTGGAAGGTACCAGGGGCATTACATAACCCAAAGGGCATGCGCTTGAAGGCAAAAGTGCCGAATGGACAGGTGAAGGTTGTTTTTCCTTGATCCTCTAAGGAGACTTCGATTTGATTATACCCTGAGAATCCATCTAGGAAGCAGTTGAATTGATGACCCACCACTCGCTCTAGGACTTGACCAATAAAGGGAAAGGGGAAATAGTCTTTCTTGGTACAAGAGTTGAGCTTCCTATAGTCAATAAAGACTCTCCATCCACTACTAACACTTTTTGGAAGCATCTATCCATCATTATTGGTTATTACTGTGATTCCAACCTTCTTTGGAACCACATGGATTGGGCTAACCCACTCACTCTCAGCTATAGGATAGATGATACCAGCTTTTAACAATTTCAAAAGTTATTTTCTCACTACTTCCATGAGATTAGGATTGAGTCGCCGCTGAGGTTGACAACATGGCTTTGAATCTAATTCTAGAACAATTATATGAGTCCCGATAAGTGGGCTAATCCCAGGAATATCAGATAGGGTCCATCCAATGGCTTTCTTGTGTCTCATAAGGACATCTAGAAGCATCCTCTCATGATTGACTTCAAGAGAGGAAGAAATGACAACAGGAAAGGATTGATTGTCCCCTAATAATGCATGCTTGAGTGATGAAGGTAAAACATTAAATTCAAGATCAGATTGGTTATCACTTTCCAAGAAAGGATGAGACTTTGTATTGAACTCAGTTTCTTTGTTCAGATTTCTTGACAAAATTGGTTCATTGTGAAAATAATTTTCATCCACTAAATTAGCTAGAGTAGTTTCATGAATGGGTATGGACTCGATGTTATTGATTTTACCCATGGTATCATTGATTTGTGATTCTAGAAAATCATCAATAGAGTAATCTAAAAGAGATTCAAGCCAAGGAGACAAATTTCCCTCATGCGAACAAAGAAAATCAATCTCTTCTTGACTTAAACATCCTTTGGTAATTCCTTGATGTTACTTGAGTTCACTATCAACACTACCTATCCAATTAACCTCATGGATCTCTTCATCATCCCCAATTTGAGAGTTTTTATTGTATATTTTCAATTCTAGACTCATGTTTCCAAAGGTGATGGTCATGTTCCCATTTCGGACTCGGATAACAGAGTTGATTGTTGCAAGGAAGGGACAACAAAGGATGATTGGGGTTTTCTCCCTAGGACCTAAGCTTGGGTGATTTTCTAGAATAATGAAGTCATCTGGGTAAATGAAATTTTCAACTTTCACCAAAAGATCCTTTAAGACCCCCTTTGGAACTCGAATACTACGATCAGCAATTTGAAGAGTGACAGATGTGGGTTGGAGTTATTCGAGCCCTAACTGACAATACATAGCATAAGGAATGAGGTTCACACTGGCTCATAGATCACACAAGGCTTTGAAAACTTTGTTCTCTCCTAGTTCAACATTTATTTAAGGGAATCCTGGGTCTTTCATCTTTGGAGGAAGGGTTCGTTGGATTGTTGTGCTAACATTTGCTACCAGAAGGACTTGGTTCTTATGTGAGAATTTCCATTTAAATGTGCAGAGGTCCTTAAGGTATTTTGAGTATGCAGGAATGGTTTGAATGGCATCAAGGAGTGGAATGTTCAACTGGACTTGTGAGAATATTTCCCTCAATGTTTCACTCAATTCAGGCTTGGTTTTCCCCCTCACGTGTTGAGGAAATGGGGCAGGTTGTGGGGTTGTTTTTTGAAGAGTTGTTTCTTTCACATTTTTATTAGTATCTTCAGTTTGTTCATGTGTTTCATTTGAATTTTCATTATATTTTTAATCTTCAGGTGGGTTTTGAACTATTTGTTTAGGTTTCTCAATTGATTTACCACTTCTCAAAACCGTCACAACCTTTAGTTGTTCATGAGTTGTTTGAGTGCAACTTGTATCCCCCTTGATGTTTGTTGTGGAATGGCCTGTGTGGGCATGGGTGCCTTTCCAGTTTTGATGGTTTGGAGTTCTTGTTTTAGGGAATAGACTTCTGATTTCATCCTTTCCATTTGTTTGCACAGTTGTTCAAGGATTGGGAGAGGGAAAGATTGGGAAGGGGCTTGTGTTGGTTGGGTTATCCCAGGGGGATACTTTGGTTGTTGGATGGGTTGTTGGTATTGGACTGGAGGATGTTGGTATTGGACTGGTTGTGGTTTTAATTGGTTATGGTTTTGAAAATTTTGTGTAGGGTAGTGGTTTAGTCCTTGTGGTTGGCTAGGTTGTTGGTTATCTTTCCATCGGAAGCCAGGGTGGTCATTATACCTTGGGTTGAATATGTTTGGGTATTGAGGATTTTGAAAGTTTAGGGCATTGAATTCAGCAGGTGGTCCTCCTAAAAGAATATCCTTGATGGATGGAATGGTTGGGTAGTTGTCTGTTTTGTGGTCATGTTTGTCACAGATTGTGCAAACAGGGTCTACAGTTTGGATTTCATGGATTTTCCTATGGTCTATCTCTTCAACCTTCCTAGAGAGTGCTGCAAGTTTCGCCCTAAGGCTTTCCTCTTCTCTAAGTGTATGCATTCCAGCAGTTCTTTGAGGATTTTCAGAATAAGGTGATGTTCCCCATGTTTGGTTTTGTTCAGCAAGGATTTCTAGATACTCGTAAGCATCATTTGGGGATTTGTTTTTAAAGGTCCCATTACACATCATGTCAATGAATTGTTTGTTCCCTGGGCCCAAACCTTCATAGAAAATTCTTACTTGTTCAGGAATAGAAAAACCATGGTGTGGAACCATGTTTAGGGTGTCTTTGAACCTCTCCCATGTTTCATAGAATGATTATCCCTCTTTTTCAAAAAATTTTTGGACACTCTTTTTAAGTGCAATTGTTTTGTGGTGGGGAAATTATTTCTTGTAGAATTATCTTTGCAGTTGGTTCCAAGTGTGGATTGATGAAGGTCTTAGATTATTTAACCAGTTCTTTGCTCGATCCTTAAGTGAGAAAGGAAAGAGCCTCATCTTAACTGACTCAAGTTGATGTGGTGAGCACATGGTTTCAACAATGTCATTGAACTCCTTGACATGAAGGTAAGGAATTTATGACTCCATCCCATGGAAAGTTGGAAGGTGGTTTAGAACATGAGGTTTAAAGACATAGTGGTCATCTCCTAGGGAAACATGCCTAATGAAGAGGGTGCATTGGTCCAGGTAGGTGTAAGGTAGTCATTCATGGTTTGATCGACTGCATTCCCCAAATTTGGAGCTGCCTCATTTGGATTTCCATTTTGGTTCCCGCCCGGGTTTATGAGTTGGTTTCTTTAAAGACCCTCTATTGAAATTGACTCAATATTTAACTCTGGGGTATTATGAAGATTAGGATCCAATGGTGTATTTTACTCCCCTATCCTATGACTTTCCACCCTAACTAGTCTGTTTGAGTTATCGCGGGTGAAGGCGGACATGCGCCAAAAGAAAGAAAAAAAAGAGAGAAGGGGAAAAGATAGAAGATCTTGGGAAAGAATAGAAGAATGGGGGTGAGGAAATAAGGTTTTTGTCTAAGGAACTTACTTGGTCCCTAGAAATGACGCCAAAATTTGGTTTCTCCCAAATTTACCCAAGTTTTAAGGGTCAAGCGGTCACTTGTAGTGCAGCTTGGGTTGTCGAATCCTCAGAGACCTAAGAAGAACCTTTAGACACTCAATAAAAAGAGATGGATTTTTGGCTATGAATTGGCCAACTTGGGTTGATTTTAGATGGTTTTGAAAGAGCAATAAAAGATCTATGTGAATTCAAATTATGAGAAAATGAGTTGATCCTAGGTTATTGCTCGGGGTGGATTGAATGAATTCCCTTTTTTACGATTTTAATTTCATTAACTCGAGAAGGATTCATGCAATGAATTCAAAATAACCTCATCACTTAATGATTAAACAACTTCAAAACACATTATAATCACCTATACACTTGTAGGATCATTTTCATGAGCACTCCAAGGTAAAGGATGTAATTAGCACATGAAAGTGGGGTGAATAAATTCAATAAGAAAGAGGAAGAATAAAAATCATTGAATGAAAGAAAATAAATTAAAAGAAATTAATAACATTTTGGGAGTGAGAAATAGCATTAAATCAAGCCCCTTTCTACTCCTTTGGATCAACCCATAAAAGAGATAGCCCTCCATTGATGACAAGTTCTCAACGGAAGCGGAAAGTAGACTTACGAGGGTGGAATTGAAGAAGTAAAAACCACAAAAATAAAGATCACTCCACCGTTGTGTGAACAAAATCACAAGGTTTGGTGTGAATATATTCACACCTTGAGGAAACGGTATCAAGGTGATAAGAGGAAGAACATAACAAGAGAATAAGAAGAACTTTTATTAAAAACTAAGGCGATTCGAACAACTTACATGGGAAGGAAAAATGCTACAAAGACAATTTGGCATAATAACATTACAATCAAAACAAAGCTCCAAGATCCCTAAATCATCCACCACTACTGAATTAAATAGGAAAAAATGAAGTCTTGGCCGAGCCCCCAACATCTCATGTGCCTTTAATTAATTGTGTTGGGGAAATGTGGGTGGAACATTAATGTTGAGAGACTTTTCCACTTCTTGCCCCGAAGTTGCAGTCAGCTTGCATCCACCGGAAAGACGCGCCTAAAGTACCTTCTAGAAGGCCTTATTTTAGTGGTCCCTAGAATACTTAAATGAATCCTAGGATGTCCCCTAACATCCTGTAAAATTTCATCCCAACATAATAAACCTTTTGCGAGATATGATATAAATAGTAGGCTGTTTTTCTGGGTCGCAGAATCTGGACCAGAATTGAATATTCAACTTGGGCCGCCTTAATCACCACCATTTAGGACGAATTAGCACTGTATCCAGAAGGAGTATTTGTTCCTCTATATGTATTCTAGTCTCCCATGAATTTTGGGTTTCATTGGGCCTGTATTGTGGTCCCCACATTCCCATCAGTGGGATAATATCCAATCTTCCTTCTCCAGAATTGTTTCCTTTCATCGCCAAATATCCTCATCATCCTTTATGAATCCTCCATTGATCCCTGAATGAAAAATATTCATATTTATGTTTATATACATTTCCCAAAATATAAAATTAAAATATGAATAATTAAATTCTTTAAAATCATATGAAACATTGGGCCTAAATTGGTGCATATTAGGCATGATGTGCACAAATGATGAGAATTGATGTTCAAAATTAAAATCCACTGACTCAGGCCCATAAGATCAAAAATGAACATTTAATACCCTTAAAATGTAATAAAAATATGTGTTTTTATTGTCTAATCACACCCCCAACTTGAGTTTTGCTAGTCCCAAGAAAAATATATCTCACAAAAATGAAATTCAAATGACCTTTTCCAAAAACATTTTAATACACATTTCTCACCCAAAGATCACATACCAAACAATTATGAAACCCATCAAAATCATTTAAAACAAGCTATGTCCACAGGAATATCTCAAGCCCAAGCCCATTCATTTGTTCAAATTCATTTCCATATTTCATCCAAATTCAATTAATCATGATGAAGTGTTGTGCGTCACAATAGACAAGGGGGTTCATTTCCATTCGAGGGAGAAAAGATGGAAGCAGTAGGAGAAATAAAATTTTAATAATAAGATGAGTACTCATTTTTTTACTTTATTTTTTTTGTTTTTTGTTTTGAAATTTTTCCATGGTAATTGAAATTGAACTCAATCGAGTCAACCCATGTAGCAAGACTTTGCCGATGACTCACAGGATCAAAGACCTTAGCGCACCAAGTGAAGCTCACATACTCGGGCATCATATCGAGTTAACTCAATCAAAAACAAATTCAAATTACCAAAAATAGAGATAAAATGCCGAACTCTGGGCCAGAAAACTAAGGAGTTACGATCCCCAAGTGCCGAAAGCCACACATTAGGTCAATTCATTGCTCTACGTGCAATTGATTTTTTTTGAATACTCATGTTAAAATTAAAATGATCGCCGATCCTATTCTATTTATTATGGGTCCCAAAGAACTCAAACTAAAACCCCACAATCTAGAGGATGTGAATTGTGGTTTTTTATTAAATGGATGAAAATATAATAGTGAAAAATCACATCAGACAACCTAACTTTCCAATATCTATGCACATGAACATAAACTTGCATTAAAATCAGAATCAAGGCATGAAAAATTATTTGATATCCAATTTCAGAGTTTGGAATGTGTGTTATCATGTTCAAGGTTAATGAAATTTTTCCTTCCACACATTTTCATCTCCCCCCCAACTTGGAATAACACTGTCCCTAGTGTTTAAAGATTTGAAACATAGAAGGGGCAGGATAGAAGTTCAATGAAGACATTGAAAATGAAAATTATGGAATGAAGTCACCTGGTGGTTGATGTTGAAAATGCATTCCCATGTCTCCCTTCAGTTCTGGTTTATCTCCCAATGGCTTGGACAGTTGTGACCAGCTTTTCCCAATGACCTATGACATGAATTTAATTTTTTTTAATATATATATATTTTTGTATTTTTTTAACCTAAAAAAAGGTACAAATAACATAAACTGATGATACATTGTCTTCTCTTAAATTTCTGGGTAAGGTATTACTCAGGGATCACACCACGTGACACGGATGAATACGGTGCTCCCCTTTCATACCCATCCTTACTCATAAAAGAAGAACAGGTCAACAATCTATTTATTTTTAAAAATACCTACAAAAATATAAAATAAAATAAAATAAACTGATGATACATTGTCTTATTTATATTTTCTGGGTAATGTATTACTCAGGGATCACACCGCGTGACACTGATGAATACGGTGCTCCCCTTTCATACCCATCCTTACTCATAAAAGAAGAACAGGTCAACAGTCTATATTTTTTTTAAATAACAAAATGAAGAAGAAGGGAAAAAAAGATGATTGAAAAAGATTAGAAACATGAAGACCACGGGTTGCCTCCCGTGCAATTCTTTTGTTTAACATCGTTAGCCCGACATGGATCCTAAATCTATCAATTTTTTCCTGGTTCATAGGTTGGCTCTGTTAACTCTACCTCTATTTCATGTTTATTGAATGATTCAATGAATGGTTTTAACCTATGACAATTGACCTTAAAAATGTTACCACTTGTGGGATCCTGAATCTCTACTTCCCCATGGGGGTACACATTATGCACTATGAATGGACCTGACCATCTAGACCTTTACTTTACCGGGTGTAAATGAAGTTTTGAACTATACAAGAGCACATGTTTTCTCAGTTCAAATTGTTTGACTTTGATATTCCTAGATTGGTAGGCTTGAACTCTAGCTTTATTTATCTTTGAATTTTCATAAGCCTCCATCCTAATTTCCTCAAGTTCATTAAGATCTAATTTCATCTTTTCTTCGGCTAAAGAAATGTCGAAATTCATTTTTTTGATTGCCCAAAATGCCTTATGCTCAATTTCAACAGGTAAATGGAATGATTTTCCCTAAACCAACCTATATGGTGACATTCCTAGGATGGTTTTGAATGTTGTATGATATGCCCAAAGAGCATCCAAGAGTTTCTCAGACCAATCTTTCCTAGAGGGGTTGACAGTTTTTTCAAGAATTTTCTTAATCTCCCTATTTTCTAACTCAGCTTGACCATTGGTTTGAGGATGGTACACATTGGAAACTTTATGAGAAATTCCATAATTAGACATGAGTGAAGAGAATGGGTGATTATAGAAATGGGTTCCACGATCCCTGATTATAGCCCTCAGAACTCCAAATCTAGAAAAGATATGCTCTTTTAGGAATCAGATCACAACTTGATGATCATTAGTCTTGGTGGGAATGGCCTCAACCCATTTGGAGACGTAATCAACAGCCAAGAGGATGTAGAGGTATCCCTTAGAGTTTGGAAAGGGTCCCATAAAAATGAAGTACCAATACAGAATTTAAATGAAATAAAATTTACAGCATAAATGCAAGAAAAAAATATTTTATTAAAGACATTTAAAACAATTATTCTATAAAATTACATGAGTAAGTATAAATTATCACACAAATTCACAAACATCAATGTTCTTTTGTTTTTTTCCTGTGACCCTGACTCATGCTATTACTGAAAAAACCACCCCAGCTCGGGAAAAAGAACACACATGTATAAGAAAAAAATTCTTATTTTAGTAATAATATAAATACATAAATTAAATAGAAATTTTTAATTTTAAACTAAACTTTGAATCGTATCAGGAACACTGTGTATCAGATTGAGTTGCAGTTGATTCTTGCACATCACACCATTTCTTTTTCATCTTCAAGAATTATATCTATGAAAATTAACTAAATAAATATAAGATAAATATGATGGTTGAATTAATTAACTAATAGAAAACATAAGTATGATAAAAAAATATATGGTCATTTGGCTGGTTTTGGAGATGTAATGCACATTTTAAACTAAGATGACACTTATTAAATAAAAAGATTCCCTTATAGTCATACCGGTCGCACTGTGTGTCATATTGAGGTGCAGTTGATTCCTACATGTCTCAAATTAATTTTTTATATTTGTCTTAAAGTATCAAAATAATCCAAATTCATTTCTTGGTTTTGAGTAGGTTAATTTTCTTTTTTTTTTCTTCTAAAATGTAATTTTAAACTAGAAACACACACTTTGAGTTATACCGGTCACATCGTGTGTTGGTTTTATGTGAGACTGACTCCTATACCTCAAAAAATAATTATAAATCATTTTCTTAAATTATCATGATAATCCAACCATATTTTCTTAGTTTTTAGTGAGTGACACTTTTTGAACTAAAATGTAAATTTTAAACTGATAAGGAACACTTTGAGTCATACCGGGCACATCGTGTATCAGATTGATGTGTGACTGATTCCTGTGCATCAAAAATGACTTATGGATAATTTTACTGACATATAAAAATAATTCAAATGTATTTTATTATTTTTGAGTATGTCAACTATTCTTTACTAAAATTAATGTTAATTTTAAATAAAAAGATATACCTAGAGTCATACTGGTGACACCGTGTGTCACATTGAGGTGAGAATGATTCCTACATAACCAAAATGACTTATAGATCATTTTCTTAAATTATTAAAACAATATGAATATGTTTTCTTAGTTTTGAGTATGTCACTTGTCTTTTTCAATAAAATTTCATTTTAAACTAGAAACACACACTTTGAGTCATACCAGTCACATTGTGTGACCGTTTGAAATGAGACTAATTCCTATATATCAAAAATGACTTATGAATCATTTTAATAAATTATAAAGACAATCAAAGTGTGTTTTCTTGGTTTTCAGTGAGTGACTTTTTGAACTAAAATGAAAATTTTATATAGATAATGAACACCATTATGGGAACATAATTTATTAGATTGAGGATTGGTTGATTCCTACATGTCAAAAATAAATTATGTATCACTTTCCTAAAATATCAAAACAATCCAAATGTTTTTCTTGGTTTTGAGTATGTTATTAGTCTTTTTTACTAAAATTAATGTCAATTTTAAATAAAAAGATGCACTTGGAGTCATACCGGTCACACCATGCATTGGATTAAGCTAATAATAATCTATAAACATCTCAAATGACATAGGAATTATTTTACTAAAGTATCAAAACAATCCAAATACATTTTCTCAGTTTTGATTATGTCACTTAACTTTTTTACAAAAATGTCATTTTAAACCAAAAACATGCACTTTGAGTCATATCAATCACATCACGTGTCAGTTTAATGTGATACTGATTCTTATATGTTAAAAATTAATTATGAATCATTTTCATAAATTATAAAGACAATACGAGCATGTTTTTTCATTTTTCAGTGAGTGATTTTTTTGAACTAAAATGTCAATTTTAAACGGATAACAGATACTTTGGGTCATAATAGAAAAATCATGTATCATATTGAGGTTAATATGATTATCACACATCAAAAATAACTTATGGATCGTTTTTCTAAAGTATCAATACAATATTAATTCCTTTTCTTGGTTTTGAGTATGTTAGTTGTCTTTTTTACTAAATTTACTGTCAATTTTAAATAAAAGGACACACTTATAGTCATAACTGTCACAAAACATGTCATATTTATGTGAGGATGATTCCTAATGTCCCATATAAATTATTATTAATTTTACTAAATTATCAAAACAATCTAAATGCATTTTCTTATTTTTGAGAATGCCACTTTTCTTTTTTACTACAATATCATTTTAAACTAGAAACACACACTTTGAGTCATACCTATCACATTGTGTGTCATTTTGATGTAAGATTGATTACTAAACATAAAAAATTACTTATGAATTGTTTTCCTAAATTATCAAGATAGTTGGAGCACATTTTCTCAGCTTTTAGTGAGTAACACTTTTTGAACTAAAATATCAATTTTTAATTGATATCGATGACTCATACTGATCACATAGAAATATTTAATCTTATTTGATACTTTATTATTTCTTTCTTTATGATCATATAGTTGGATGATATTTACTTTATTAGTTTACAACTTCTTGACATAATTGATTTTATGCACTGTGAGTGATTTTTTTGAAGTGGTATCTTAAGTTGAGTCCTAGAGTACCAGTATGATTATAAAATGATAGTTGAACTAACAAATGAATCATGTTGGTTCATGGTGTTAACATATGTTAGTTAATTTCTCGAGTATATGAGTAAAAAATCAATTGTTCCATAGAAACTTATCTTAAAAGAATAATGTTTTAATCTTATAATTGAATAAGGGATGATATTAATCAATGGATAATTAATAATGAACTTGATGTTTATATGCATTTTTTATACCTATATATTATTAGTGGAATTATGGGGGTTGAGAGAAATGATATATTTATATGAGTATAAGGCTAGGTAGTTTCCCTTATTGTTGTTTGTGCATGATACTTATTTATATTTTTTGATTTCATACACTAACCCACCCACTTCGATAGGGAAGCCAACATCCAAATGTTTTTTGATGTTTTCTCTAATATTTAGGATGGAGGGGGAATGGATGGATGAATTATAACTCTCCCCTTTTCCCACTCTATACATAGATGAGTAGGAGTGTCCTGAGATATAATAGTTATGGTATTGGGTGTGTTCCTACCAAGGTTACGATGACTCATGATTATACTATACATTTATGTGTGGGTTGTAATAACTTGAGATGTTGTGAATACTTATATATATACATGGTGGTTTTAACTTCCCCTAGATTTACTTTTATGGGTTTGAATGGTTTGAGTTATAATGCATTTACATAGGCTGTGTTAGATTTCATACATACACTTGGTTACTACTGGATATGATGAGGATGAGATATACTAGCCTACAAATAATATAGTAATGGATATGATACTACTTCATAAGGTATGGGATGTATTATAGGAGGGATGAGAAAATGATGTAGTTGTTGGGGCATGAGAGTGACAAACCAACCGAGAAGCAGAAGTGGGGTACCTTTGTTTATATCTGTGTGTGTGTCTGTGTGTGTGTCCGATAAGTAATGATTTACTTATGTTTTTTATTTGGTGATCGAATAATAGTGAGGATGAAAAATTTTCATTACATACTTAGGTGATGAGTTAGTTTTATTTGTTTATCCACAAGACTTTATTATGATTTTTTTCACATTTTTAATGAGATGTTTTAGGGAGGATCCCACTAAGAATACATGTTATGCTCACCCTATGTATATACAAAATGTATTTTAGGTCATCATGAACAAGTTTATGATCAGTCATGATGTTACTTTCTCGAAGGAGTTATTGAGAAGATATCATAATTTTTTTAGTTTTTGGGGTCACTGCCTAATTTTAATTTAGGTAATTTATAGTTTTTTTTAATTTATATATGGAAGGACATGTATTGGGATTGCTTATTTTATTTATTCATGGTGTTGGTTGGTGGTTCTTCTCATCTTATCTCTTACTACTTAAACTTATATAGATGGTAATGCATCCCATGTGTGTGATTTATATACCTTCAATGCTAGTTTCCTACCCATATCCTATTAGAGGCTTTCTTAGAGCATTATTATCACTATTTATTCATTATCGACCCAGCTGTGGTACCTTTGAAGGGATGACATCATGAAAGATTTGTTTCAAAGGCGATGGTTGAGAGATAGAATGGAGTTTGAAGTTAGGCGCTTCTGAGGATGCATTTGTTGGTAGGAAAACAATATCAACCAATCTTAGTGTATATTATAAACAAGAGAGTCCAACTAGGACACAAGATTTTATGACCACCTGTGATCTGATGCAAGGGACTTCAAGTTTACTAGACATGTTAAGAAAAGTGTTGATTATTTCAATGTAGAGATCTAGGTGAGTATCACACATCAAGGTCGTCTGTGCTTGTGTTTAAATTAGGTATACAATAGAAAATCAGTAAAAATAAATAATTTAATTAACCTTAAGTTATTTTGTGACTAAATTTTAAGAGTTACTAATGTTTTTTATTTTACTTATATGGAATGAGGTTAGCGTCCCTATCATGTTTGTGCATAAGATATTCAACAGGATGTTCTAATAGATCTAAAAAAATTAGAGACCAATAATTATGACATATTATGAGGATAATATAAGAGTTTTATCATGATGTTTTTTATAAGTACAAAGGGTTTTTCCATATTGGAAGATAAAGGATTGGCTAGAGGAGTTAGAGATAGTCTTCAATTCAATTCGTGATTAGAAGGAGAATTGGGTTTCTTTAGCTGAGGTGATTATTTATGGGTCAGCTCAATATTGGTAGATTTCATTCCTTAGGGATCATAAAGAGTAGGCCATTTCATGGGACAAGTTCAAGTATTAGTTTCAGGCCGAGATTCTATCTTTGGCCAATAAGGCAGCTTGTAGGCAAGGGATCCTTACCCTTTGACAAATGAGTTTCAGTTTTCAAGAGTTCAATATTTTCTACAAGAACCTCATATGTTATGCTTCAGACCTTTTTCTAGGTGAGGATTCTAGGGAGAGGAATTTTTAGGAGTCCTTGCATACATAGATCTAGTTATAAGTTACTCTGGTTATATTGAATTCATACTCTAAGTTACTGGTGAATGTGGAGTTCATCGAGAAGAAATTTGGATAGAACCATATTTTCATATAATTGCAGTGATTATGAAATTATATAGAGAAGAATAGTGATTAGGAGTTCTCATTTTCCAAGATATAATAAGAAGTTTCAGTTAGTAGGGGAAGTTTTTAGCCATATTCAACTCATTTCACCAGAGATAATAGTTCTTAAACCCCTATCAGTTAGTCAAACATAATTTTTTTTTCTGTAGTGGAGTTCATGGTCATAAGAAGCATGAGTGTCTGACCTTCCTCAATAGTCAGTGTGTGGTTGGTGGCCCAATCTAGGCCCATATATTGTAGGATTTTTAAAGGAAACAATAGTAGTAGTAGGGAATCCCATCTTATTATTAGCATATTTTGGATGAGTTAAGAAAATTATAACCCCATGATATTTCTCATCCTTAGGGATGATGAATAGATCATGGACATGGATGTGTTCATCATCAGGTCCAGAGAGGACATGGAGTAAGAAGTACCCAAATTCATGCTCTTGTGCTGTCAATGTTGAGTGATACCAATGTCATACGAGATATTATATGCCTATTTATTAATTTCTTTTATGCCTTTTTTGATTCAAGAGATACACACTCCTTTATTTTATCCAGTCTAGTCCATGCCTTGTAACTTGATATAGAGAGGATTCCAGTTCCCTTGGAATTTATTATTATAGTTAGTGGTCAATCAAGCTGGTATGATGTGTGCAGTAACTATGAATTGGTTCTAGGGTAGCACCTCACTTGGAGAGATTTTATATATTTATGAATACTTCCAAACAACATCATCCTTATCATGGATTGGTTGTATTCTATGTATGATATCATATATTTCTTCAGTATGTGCATCATTATTTATAATGTTGATTGAAACTATGTGGTTTTATTTAGAAATCAAGACCTTCAAATGGGTTGGACATGCATTGAGTCTCTATCTTCCTTGTTGGATGGGTTAAGGTTGTGTTCTATATAGGATCATCCTATAGTATTTCCTATGCTTGTTTAATAATACCCTGACATATTTCCTGAAGTGGTTTTGATGCTACCCACACTACTATAGATCTTGTTTAGGATAGAGCTACAACCTGATATTTATTAGATATTAATGCCTCCATATCAAATGCCACTTCTGAGTTGTGGTAACTACATATTTAGATTGATGATCTCTTGAAGAGAGGATTCATTAGGCCCAATGTGTTACCTTGAGGAGATCTGATTGAGTTAACAAAGAAGGTAGATGGTACTCTGTGTTTTTACATCGATTACCATCATTTGAATTAGGTGATGGTGAAAAATTGTTATCCTCTCCCAAGGAATAATGATTTGTTCAATCATTTTAAGGGAGGTAAATGTTTCTTGACGATCCAATTGTGATTTATATATCATCATATGTGATAAAAGTATGAGGATATCTCAAAGTATACTTTTGAATATCGTTATAGGCATTATGAGTTAATTGTGATGTTGTTTAGAGTTCGAATGATTTATTCATGTTCATAGGGTTGATTAATGCAGTGTTCTATGAATTTTTAGACTTATTCATGGTGGTATTTATCAATGAAATCTATGTGTTTTCAGTATTATAGGAAGAGCATGCAAAGAATCTGTGAGTAGTGTTTGGAGTTCTTTGGTTTCATTAGCTATTCAGAAATCTTTCTAAGTGTGAGTTATGGGATCATGAGGTCCATTTATTAGGTCATGTCATTTATCAGTATGGATTAGTCATGGATCCTTTGAATATTTATGCATTGGTTTGTTGGGTATACCCCAAGAATTTCAAATATGTGTGAAGTTTCTTTTGTCTTGTTGGTTATTAAGGGAGATTCATACCCAACTTCTCTAAAATTTGGACTCATATTATGGAATTGACTAAACTGTATTTGGAATTTATGTGAACTAACCCTGGTTAGGATGCTTTCATGTATTTTAAGGAGAAGTTGTTCAGTGTTATGGTTATTATTCAGCCATAGTAAGGCATTACATTTGGGTTTTACTACGACACTTCACATTTTTTCTTAGATTGTGTGCTAATGCAGGAGAGGGAAATTATCTCATATATGTCTTAGCTAGTAAGGCCTCATGAATGTAACTATGCCACCCATATTATTGATATTAGTATAGTTGTGTTCTCTATGAAGTTATGGAGACACTTTTCTATTTGTGAATGATTTTTTTTCTCTATATATCACAAGAGTGTGAAGAATGTATTATCCCATCATTTCTTGAATTTACTATAGAAAAAATAGGTGGAGTTTTTAAGGGAATACATCTTTGAGATTTCCTTTATTCCTATTAAAGGGAATGTTGTGGTGTATTCCTTGAGTAGAAAGTTTCATATGTGTTAGTCTAGAGATTCATGGAGAGTGATAGTATAGTTTTTAGTGATGCAATATGATATATGAGTATTTGATGGTAGAGGTTTTATTTACTAGATGACAGTGAATTAATATTTAACATAGAAGGTGGAGGAATACTATATTCAATATCCCAAAGTAGTGGATTAGTGTGATTGATTTTTTTATGGAAATTATCTTGAGGGATGGTATGAGTATGGATAGTATCAAGTGTTATTCTAGTGAAATCTTTTAGTTCCTTCATCAATGCATGAGGTGGTTCTCTGTGAGTTTCACAGTTCACCCTTAGTAGTATATCTTGAAGTGAAAAAGATGTATCATTCTATGAGGGTCCAATATTTTTGGTCCATTTTGAATATTTTAGTTGTTGATTTTGTCTCTTTATGTTTGGTTTTATATAAAGTAAATGATAATAATTATGTTCCAAGTGGGTTTCTTTAGCCACTTGATATTCTATAGTGGAATTGGTCATACATTTTGATGGGATTTTTCACCAGTTTGACCAAATCTTAGGGTTCTTGTGATTCTATATGGGTAATCATGTACTTTCAAATGAATTAGTCTCACTTCTTTGTGATTAAGAGTCAAGCTCAATGGAGGTTTTTTCGAGGCGATATCTAGATGAGATAGTGAAACTTCATGGGGTTTTGAAGATGATCATCTTTGATTGTGATCCTTGTGTTACCTATAGAGTGTGGAGAGGTTTCCAATATTCTTTTGCAACTTAATTAAGCCTCAAAACTTCTTTTAATTCATATATTGATGGTCAAACGAAGTGGGTCATCCATATATTAGAGAACATCTTACACATATGTATTCTAGATTTTATTTGTTCATAAGTGAGACACATAACCTTGGTAGATTTTTATTATGAAAATAGTTATCAATACACTATTTTTATGAATCCATTTGAAGGTAAATATAGTTTAACTTTCCATTATCTATTGTGCTAGAGCATGGTCGAAGAGTCAGATATCCTTGGACTGAAATTGGTGAAAAGTATGATAAAGAAGGTATGGGTGATCTATGAATGAATGAAGGTGGAAAAATATTTTTATAAGTCCAATTATAATCATAGGAGGATGCCTCTAGAGATCAAATATTGAAATAAAATGTTTTTGAAGGTATATCCTCATCATGGGAAGTGAAGGTTTGGTCAGGGGAGTAAGCTTTCTCCCAAGTTACTTAGGGCTTTTGAGTTGTTGGATTGAGTTAGATCCTAGTATATTGGTTAGAACTACCCCCATAGATTATTTAGATTCATAATTCCTTCCATATGTCACAACTTCATTGATATCTTCATGATGATTCACATTTCATCAATTGGTATGAACCGAATGTTGAAGACAATACTACCTTTTAGAAATGTCCTGTCGAGATTTAGGAACATCAGGATAAGGATTTATATAGGCGTTCTATTCCTTTGGTTCCTATCCTATAGTGGAATGGTGGCTTAGAAGAGATAACTTGGGAGAGGGAGTCGTTGATTCCTACCCAGTATCCCAAGTTTTTTATTCTTTATTTTATTCTTATTGAGATTATTTTTTAGACCTTGTGTTGATGTATGGGATTGTTTCTCTTCTTTTTGGGTGAAGTATCATGTTTATGTGATATTTCCTTATGTTTTGTTGGTTGTGATCTTGTTGTAGTAAGATAGAGGTATCTTGTGGGTTGGTTGTTTAGACATACTTCCACTTATTCTAGGAATAATTTTAAATTCTCAAGGATGATAATTGTTTTAGAGTTATCCAATGTATGGTCATAGTTTTTTAAATCCATTTCATTTTTATTTACCCAAGGATTAGTGGTTTTGTGAGAGAGTTTAAAGGTTTTTTCCTTTTTTAAGGTCACTACACAATGGTAGGCAAATGGTGTTGTTTTTTTGAATATTTATTGGTGGCTTGAGCATTGGGTGGGATGTTTTTTCTTTGGGTGTTTTGGGTTTGGTTGTGGAGTGAGTTGTTAGGTTCTAGGGAGCAAAACAAAAAGTGATACAGATTATCATACAATTTTACAAGGTTATTTTCCTTTTAGTTCCACGAGTGTGAAACGAAGATGAGGAAACAGTTAGGGGATCCCATTTTGAGGAAGGTCAGAAATTCAATAAACTTAGGGATTCTCATTATTGGAAATGGGTGATGTGGAGCTCAAAATGTTGTACTTCTGTGTGTTGTTGGGGTAAAAAGGATTGGTTTTTTACACAACACTATGGTGTAGGCCATAGTGGTGGTTAAAATCATTTGATGGGAGTTTTTAAGGCATGAAATCCCAAGGATTCAAACTCCTTTAAAACCAGATCGTACTTTGACTGGTGGGACCACATGAATTTTGGGAGTTCACCACACCATGGTTAAGGTTTTAGGGATTCCTCCATAAATAGGGGTCCCAAGATCCCTTGATTTGGAGTTTTTATTCCTCTCTCAGACCCTAGATCACCCCTAAACCTCCCACCACCCTCCAACCACACCCCTTTGAGAATTGAACCCCTTTATTTTTCTAGATTGAAGTTTCAAGGATCAAGATACTCTCCCTTCTCCTCCACTATTCGTTATCATTGTTTTTATTCTTCTTAAATTATATTTTAGGATATTTCCTCTATTTTTATAGTAAATCAAGTGATACCTAATGGTGTTTTTCTTTCTTAGGTTTTAGTGGTGTTTACTTCGGGGATGGTTGGTTCTCAATTGTTTATTATTACTTGAAGAACATTGAGATTCTAATCAAGGTATGGGGTCTATTAACTGTTGAAAATAATCGCTAGCTTATTAATGAAAATTATTATCCAATAGATAGAAAGTTTATTATGAATATAATAAATGTTGTTTTCTAATTAGTTAATTTCATGCTACTTAGAATTAATAATATCACATTTCAATGCTAATTAACTTTTTGTATTATGATAATAATTGTTTTACAATTTTATAAATTAAAGTACTAAAATGTTAATTGTCATCTATTTAATATAATTAATATTTAATGTAGATAATTAAATGAATAGTTGAGGTGTAATTTCATGGGTCTTGTGTTTTTTTGATACTGAATTTTTTGGTTTACTAAGTAGTGTGATTTATGTTGGAAATTGTTTTTCCTCATTTATCATGATTAGATACTTGAAATTGTAAACAATATAAAGCCGTATGATGATAAAATTAATAGAAGAGGCACAAGTGTGGTGATTATTGATCATATTGAATTTGAATAAACTTGGAAAATAATGAATAAAGGTATGTTTACTTTTTTCATAGCAATGGTTATCTTTTTTTCTTAAGGTTTACTTATACATATAACTTATTCTTAATAAAATGGTTAATTATATATGGAATTAAAATGATTATTTTCTAAGAATTGATGTTTGGGACTGAATGAGTCTGTTCATTATTGTGGGAGGATTACATTCTTAGAATTCGTGGACTTAGTTGCCTTACCTTTGTACGGAAAATATATTTGAAGTGTATATGTGATATAGGGATTTAGATCATTTCTTGATTTAATGATAACTTTTTTTTGTGGTTGGGAATGTTTGATGAGAAATGGGTGGAGTCCTAGATCTCTTTTGACATACGACTGTTTAATGAGCAATGGGTCGTAAGCCTAGTCTCTAATGATAATTGATATTGATGATGGATGGATATATTATACTATGTGCAATGGTGTGGGACATAGGATAGTTATGATGATTTTAGAGCGGGGCTTTCTAGTCACTATATTTAATCTTTCTTAATGCTTGCTTGATGCTTTCTTCATGGACATATGGTTGGATGATATTTACTTGATCAGTTTCCAACTGCTTGACATGATTGATGCTATTCACTGTGAGTGTAATTTTTTGAATTAGTAGTTTAGGTTGAGTCCTAGAGTACATAGATGATTATAAATGATAGTTAAACTAAAAAATGGATGAGGGTTAGTTCATGGTGTTCAAAAATGTTGGTGACATGCTTAAGAAAATAAGTAAAGAATGAATGGTATCATAAAAATATGTCTTAGAAGATTAATGTTTCAATATTATAATTGAATAAGGAATGATATTAATCAATGCATAATTAAATAAATAATAATTAAGATGATGCATGTATGATTATTTGATACCTAGGCCTTAGTAGTGGTAGTTAGGGGTCTAATGTGAGGATAAAAGTAAATGAGTCTAAGGATTGGTAGTTTCCATTAGTGTGGTTTGTACATGATACTTATTAAATTTAATATGTTATTCCACCCACATCATTATGGAAACTGGAACCCAAATGTTTTGGAGGTGTTTTATCCTATATCCAGGATGGCGAAGGAATAGGTGGATGACTTCCCTCATTCCCCCTCTCCATCTTGGCCTAGATGAGTAGGCATATCTTGGGATATGATAGCTTATAGTATAGGGTTCATTAATAATATGGTTGTGATGGATCATGATGTTATAATAAATTTATGTGTGTGACATAATAGTATGAGGGGTAACACATACTTTTATCTGGATGTGATGGTTTCAGCTTCCCAGGAGGTTACTTTCATGGGTTGTAATGGATTTAGGTATAATGAATTTACACATGTTGCATTTCCTTCCATAAATATACTTTATCTCCAGTGTATATGATGAATATGAGATATTTTTGGTTTCATAGGATGCAATAACAGTTGTGATACTATTTCATGAGGTGAAGAATGGCTTATAACAGGGATGAGTATAGGACATCATTATTAGAGCATGAGAGAGACAAACCTGTGGAGAAGTGGAAGTGAGGTACATTCACTCATATATGTATATATATATATAATAATTAATGGTTTAATTTTATAAATTATTTTGTGAATGAGAAATTGTGAGGATGGGAAACAAGTATTACCTTCTTAGGGGATGAGATAGTTTCATTTGTTTATTCAACAAGATTTAGTATTGTTCTTTCACGTTTTTCATGAGAGGTTTTAGGGGGGATCCTACCAAGTATACATGTTATATTCACCCTACATATATAAAATTTATTTTTGTGGTCAGCATAAACAAGCTGGTGGTTAGTATGTATGTTACTAACTTGGAGGAGTTATTGATCAGTTATCGGGAGTTGCTGGTGTTCACGGTTTCTACTTATTTTTAATTTTTGGAACTTTATAGTTTTATTTTCAGTTTATATATAACATTACACACACTGAGATTTATTATTTTATTTATTAATGGTGTTTTTGTGTGGTTATTATCATCTTATCTCTTACTCCTTAAGCTTATATAGAGTTTAATGACCCTCATGTGTGCGATTGCTATACCCTCGGTGCAAGTCACCAATATGTAGCCTATTGGATATGGAATTTAGACATCATTATCTATATTTCTTCATTGTCAACATAGGAGGGATACCTTTAGAGGGATATTTTAATGACAAAAATGTACCAACCTCAAGGTTGGGTGTAAGTGATTTGGAAACAATATTGATCAGTATTTGAAATTTATTTTTCATGGGAACAATGTTCTTTTTTACATGGTCCAATAAAAATAACTTAATCTTGAATATAGTCCAAGTAAGCATTAGAAGTGATTTCATAATATTCATATCATCTTCATTCATGTCAGCATGTACCCTTTATTTGACTTTTAGATGGAATTAGTTCATCCCCAATATCACACTGGCATAATGAAGAAGATGTGTATAAAAAAAAATAGTACCAAGGTGGATTCCTATAAAATAAAATGTAAAATCAAATGATAAAATTGAATATTCAAGTGAAAAATAATTAGTAATATCATTTCATTATTACTTATTTCATAAAAAATCCCATATAACAGACAAAAAACTATTTAAAACTGCTTAAAATTAAAATATACCATCATCATCAAAAGCTATAAGAATGAATATTCATAAGTTTTTTTATTATAATGTTCCAAGATTATTCTAATTCATGATGAAAATGTTCACTTCTTAAAAAGTTATATCCTGAATTTAAATTCCATTATATCCAATATATTTTCTATGTGATTATATAATCTTTGTAACTTAATAAAAAAAATTAGATATAAAATTATTTGTAATGTTTCTACCCACCCCCAAGATGAAGGCATCTACCATTAAATAAGACACTATAAAAAAGGTATTGATCATATTTTTAGTTCAAAAATTGATTAAAACAATTATTTAAATGAAATTATACTTCAGATATATGCCTTTTTATAAGGAAGGAAAAAATATCTAAAAGTGTCACCCAAAAAAATTTATTTATTACTCAAGGCCTATCTCAATAAGGATCACTTTTATGGTAGAGTTGTTCCATTAAAGACTTAAAAGTGATGACAATAAAAACCACTAAAGATGAACCATCTTGGATTTAAAATACTAAATTAGGAAAACCATTTATCAAGATGCTATTTTGATGATAATGGTTTCTTAATGTGTGCTTGAATGATGAAAAAAACCCCAAAATATACTTAGCATTATTTTCCTTGATGAAAACATGCACCAAACCCTCACCAATAAAAGTTGTGTTAAATATTTTTTATAATTGCTCTATTTTGTACTTCAAATGACACTATAAATATATTACCATACAAACTAAAATAATCATATTATAAGATTAGTCACCCAAAAATGGTTCATAGTAGCCTTAAGTGTAATAATTGTTTAAATAATTACTAGATTTTTTAATATCACTCCATAAGAAAATATAAAAAATAGACTATCAAATTAAAAAAATCAGTTTTATTAGTGAATCTTGATAAATAAGAAAAACATGGACACCTAAATTACACAAAATAAAATTAATAAAATTAATTTTTTCCTACCTTGTCCCTAAAAACATGAATTAAATTCAAAAAATTTAGAATTAAATTTCCTATATTTAACCATTAAATAGAATATAGCGATTTAGTAGAAAAAATACATTGGAAGGAAAATTTGAGTAGTCGACCTCAAATTGTTTTAATATAGATCAAACCCAAACTTCCAATTTTATCCATAAAGTTGTGGGATATATCCTTACAACCATCTATGAGGTAAATGATTTTTTTCTTGAGAATGATGATGAGAATCAGTAATACCTATAATGTAAATATTTATGTTCTAGGAACCTAATATCCATTGAATACAGAAAGTGCATACTAAAAAATGATGGAATAGATATAGGTTTATTAATAAGGATGGAATCCATAACCAATTAATACTCTTTATAGCCTTCTCAACTATTCATGGTTGATTAATACTTGAAAATATATTCAATCACAATGGAAGATCAAAGGGAATACTAAATCCGTATACCAAATAAAAATATAAAAACTAGAATATTCAAAATAAATTACTCACAATTACATCATGAATTGATGTTGTATATTAATTATCATATTCCACTCAATTGAACCCCACAAACATGAAATTATATTACATAAATGACATCAATTATGTGAATATATTATTACAATACCCATTTTTATTTGATGAAAGGATTTTTGAGTGGGTATTAGAATTGGAAAAAGAAAATGCATCCAATGGAAATAAATGGATTCGACAAAAAAGAATATACAAATAATTATTTAAAGGACCATTAATAAGGAATTCATAAATAAATTAACATTAAAAAATAAATTATTCATAAGGATAAAGGAAAAAAGGAAAAACCAATTGGTGAATAACTTGAATGTTGTTAACAATTTTTTTTGAGGTGAGGATCCAAAAATATCAGACTTTTCTTACTGGTAGATTCTAGGGTATAATATTAAAGGAATTTATCTTTGATTCCTTCTCCACATAAAACAAAAATAAATATAATTAAAATTTATTAATAATTTTCACTACAAATAAATCTCATTCAGTATGACCATTAATGCGGAATAGTCTATAATGATATTAATGCAGAATAGTCTACTATGTTATTAAAAATAAAAAAGAGTCAACAATGATATAAAAAATAAAGAATAGTCATCTCTGATATTAATATCAAATATTATACTATAATAATCCAAATTTTTCTCATTCAGCATAAATACAAATATAGAATAGTCTATTTTTATATTAAAAATAGAGTTTTCAAAGATTTTAATAAGCTATGAGTGCAATAAAGAATATAAAAATAGAGCTAATAGAATCATGAATGTTTATGCCATGGGATACTCAAATTAATATACATACTATTGAATTTTACCTCATATGTAGTATTGACATCCAAATAAGTGAAAAGTACACTTATTTTGACAATGCCTACAGTGTTTCCAATGATACCCAACAATACCCATCCAATCATCAGCTACATTGATGCCCTAAAAGAATCAACATCTTCTATACATGTTTCTACTACCTCCTTTAGGCCAACCAAATATATACTCTCTATAAAGAAAATTATTTTATTTATACCAACTCTCCATAAAAAATAACCACAATTAACAAGAATGAGCAATCATAATAAAACAAAAAAATGAATAAACATAAACAAAACCTTTTTTCAACAGAAAGGGTTAGATGCCTTACATTGGTGGCCAAAATTCAAGGGTGGGTCTGTTTAATCACATATATGATTTTTTAGGTGTGATAGGCTAAACAAGTTGATGTCTAGTGGGATGAGCTTCGTGGCCAAGGAGTTGAATATCTGTACTACTTGGGATCTATTGTTGGCTTGAAAATAAATTTACATGGACATTGTGGGGGTGATTTTTTTCAAGAGTGTATATATAACCTTTAATAAGAAGGATGAAAGCATAAAATTGAAAATAAATAGAATTATGACCTTTCTAAGAGAATTAAATGATATATATTTAAAATAAAACAAAAATAGTGTGTGCAATGGATTCAAAAATCATAGATTTTTTTTGATATGGAATCATATTGGATCTGAGATAAAGTGATGCAGGGTTACCGTTCGATGTGATAAAACAATACACTGAATATTTGTGAATTAATTTGATTAACCAACCTCTATAAAAAATGATTCTAGGGTAAAATAACCTCTCAAAAAAATTAACCACAACTTCATTATTAACCAATTTTCATAAGATTAAAATTTCTTGATTTTTTTTTCTTACAAAAACAATGAACAAATTTTCTAGATGGTTATAGCAAGTTTGTGTTGAAGTAACCAAGGATTATAAGTTTTTATTCAAATAATGGATTAGAGAAGATGTTATTGTTTTTGTATCATAGGGAATGGAATACTTGTGTCATGACACAAAATATCAATGAAATAACATAATAATCATTGTTTTTAAGGAAACACTTAAAATCACATTAACTTATTAAAAATATCTATATTTCATGCATAATAAATAAATAAAAAATCACATCAAAATCGGAATTTAATATGCACTGAACCACCAAACATATGAAAATGAACCCACAATATAACATCTTTTAATATAAACCTTATATGGATATAATTTTACAAAATATCAATGAAATAACATAATAAAAAATTATAATAGGAACCATATATGCCTTTAAATGTAGAAAATATCAGTCATCATATGTAAGAATCATTCTGCTAAAAATAAAACCCCATATAAGGATCTCTTATTCCTTCATGGTTTATAAAATACCATAAAATAAGGCATATTCATCCATAAGAAAAAATCTATATATAGAAAAAATCATAAAATAATAAAAAAACATCCAGCCTACCACTCAACACTTTTACCTCTTAAATTCATGAAATTTAACCAAAAATCCATCCAAATGATCTATTATTTAAAAGAATAATCTAATAAACTATATAAATTTCATAAAAATATTTTCAATGAAAACATTTCATAATGATTAATAAAACGCTCTAATTTCTCAAAATAAAAAAAAATAAATTATATATAAAATTAAACTAAAGTGAATATTCATTGTCATTTTTTTATGAAATATAATAAAAATTTAAACCCCATAATAATTTTACTCATCAATAAGTAATAATAGATTTGTAGATTACCCTTATAAAAAAATAAATGTGAAAAATTACGTTCAATCTATAAGGATACCATAACCACTTTCTTAGTTGAGGTCAGTTCAAACCCACATTACTGATACAAAATATAAAAAAATATTTTGTATGAAATAAACACACAAGCATGAATACTTGGTACTTTATAAGTTATTATATTAAATTTTAATAATGTGATATTTTTCAAACAATTTCAAAAAATTATTTCTCAATTTTCTCAACTTTTTCTTTACTCTTAATTTTTCAAGTTTTCTCTTACATCAATTCACACCTCTTTATAGGATCACGAGTGTACTTAGCACCCAAACCAAAAGTTTTTAAATATCCATAAATATCATCTCCTATAATTTATTTTAAAAATATCAATTTTGTGATATTAGAGGCGCTGTTTTGAAGAGAAGATAACTCGATCTCGATTTATTGATATAAAAAACATTAATTCATCTCAAAAAATCCAATATTGAATATAAATATTATTTAAAATAGTTATAATGTAGTCCAAACATTAAAGTAACTAACATATTACAATCATCAAGTTTTGATTTTTTTGGTTGATGGTTTTGAGCCATATTTTAATATTATCAACCTATTTACCATATTTTTATTAAACACAAAAATATTTGAGAAAATAAAATAAAAATATAATAAAAAAATAAAATATTAAAGAAAAAATTAATACCTTAATTTCATCTTGTATAGCTAAAAAAATATCTATCCCAACATAATGTTTTTTTTTCAAATGTGAATGATTTTTTATGCCTCTATTAGTTATTTCCCACTAAAAAATTTAAATTATATTGGGATAAAACATTTTGTTTAATCTTAACTTAATTAATGATTATTTAGGACCTAGAATATATAATGTTAATTGAATATGGTTTAAATATATCCATTATGTAGAAAAATATTACTTTTATATTAGTAGATTCCAAAAACTCCAATGCATTCTTCCACATATATTCATGAATGTGTTTTGACATTTTTTCCAAAGCCTCATTTTGTGTTTGATCTTCAAAATATGATACATTTAACTCAGATTTGTAAGTTCTCCATGTAAAACCCATTTTTTAATTAATTAATAATAAGGTTCATTCCCTTCATGAAAATAATATTATAACTAAAACATAAAAAATTGACATCATATTTATTTTTACTATACTATAATAATAATTATAATAATGACTAAATATTTACCTTAATTACATCCCACACATTGTATTTTTTTCTCATTTCTACTAACCACCAGTCATGAAAATCTAATGGAAATAACCTAGGGTCACAATCCAAGAAACCAATGTGGGAATATATTTGAATTTATAAATAACCAACTAGTTGACGAAAGTAATTTACATCCACAAAAACACGCCCTAAAAAAATATACTGCTAAATCTACACCAGTTTTCAATTCTCACATGAAATTTCCAATCACTCCTTCAACATGTAGTGACATGATAAGGAACATTTTATTGTTGATTCAACAATTCAATACTTATTTCTTTGGCATAAAAAATTGATGAATTAATTATGTGATCATTTTTATTATTTTCTCTTTAATGAGATTGTAACCCTTCAAGTAAAAGAAAAATTTTAAAATATTTTTAACACAAATTATTGTTATATGAAAATAAATAACTACATAAAGTTGAAAATCAATTTCCAATAATATAAGTTTCTTCTCTTCGGTGATCCACTATATATAGAAAAAATTTATTTTATAATTAAAGTAATAATAAAATAAATAAGGTCCCAAATTTCATTATTAACTTACTAATCTTGTAAGTAACATGCACCACTTATTCAAGGATATCTCTTCAAAAATTTTATTTTTATTTATCCTTTTATAATCTAATTAAAAAAAATAAAAAAATATAGTTTATTTTAAGGAAACCTAAAAACAATATTATATTTATCTTATTAGTAAATTATAATAAAGGTACATGTTGAATCATGCATTTCATCTTCAACTATCAGTGAATTTAGACATTGTTTAGAGGAAATGGAAGAAGGGTTCCCTAATTTAAGTACAAAATTTCTCAATGGATTATTTTTTACCACTTGTATGATTTTTCTTGAATTTGACCCTAAAAATGTCTAAAAAAAACAAGTAAAAGTTATTAAGGGAAAATAAAAAAAAGTGAAATCAATAGAGAATAATCATAAATTTAAATAAAATTCATAAAATAATACCATTAATTGATATTTTGTAACCACTTTTATCTTGATTGAAGGGTTATCAATTGATTTTATGTCAAATCCTACTATATATGAAATAAAATAACTAAAATACTAGATAAACATACATAAGTTTCAAATATTAATTTAAATTTTCAACCAAAATAAAAAATATATTTAAAATTCCAAACTAAATTAATTATTATGTGTCCACAAAAAACATAATAATAAAAATCATAAAAAATTTATTTTCATGATAATGGTAACAAGTGTCATGATTCTATAATTTCATTATCAATGTTTTAGTCTTCATGTACCCCTTCAAAGAAATAAATTTCAAGATCGTGAATTATAACTTATTCCATATCTTATATGTCATAATTTTTCTCAACAACAATAGGTGAAATGTTGATTTGAAAGCTGGTACATTTCATGTATGATATATTTCACCATTTCAAATAAGTCTCTTAGTTTATTTATGGTGGAAACAAACAAATTTTTATATTTATATTTTGCTGTATAAAACACTTGTAATGATTGAGATTAAAGTGAAATGGGATCATCCATTTTAATAATCATCTCAAGTTTGATAGGATTGCATAAACAATTATTCTCTTTAATTCCTTCAATAAGGTTTACCTAACCACACCAAAATAATAAAACACTTCTTCCAAAATAATAAATCCACTTAATAATTTATTTCAATATAACATAATATGATACATTTTCTATATCTATTGTTACACTAAAAAAAACGCCACAATTTTGGTTTGAAATCCTATTATCAATGGATTTCTTGTTCCACTAATAACTATTGAAAATGACCTTGGTCATATTTTTAATCCACAGGTTAATAAACTGGCTTAAATGTGTCAAATCATTTTCTATAGAAGTACCATGAGGTATAAAAGTGGAAACTTGAATAATAAATGAAAACTTGTAATTTTGGAAACAAAAAATATTCACAATATTTTAAATTCAAAGTATGATATAAAATTAATATTATCTAAAAACCATTTATAAATCTCATTTTTATAGACATCATCAATTATTTATTATGTATATTGATATTTTCTATACATAATTTCTTAGTTCTCCCAAAAAATAATAATAAGGTTAGCATTAAAAAAAATCAAAATACAACAAAATCTATGTGTATGTAACTTACTCTATATATACTTGAAATTCATCATAGTTTTCCAAAACATAATTATGTGTTTGCAATATCATTTAAAATTGAGGTTGGATATCTTTCTTTTCAGAAATTTTATGGTATTATAAAATGAATATGGGATTTATTTTATATATTTCATCATCTTTACCACAATTATTTCTTGTATCCCCATAATTATGTTTTGGAAAACTGTGATGAAGTTTAAGTAGATATAGATTAAGTTACATACCCATAGATTTTGTTATATTTTCATTTTTTCAAAATTCTAAACTTATTATTTTTTAGGGAGAACTATGAAATTATACATATAAAATATCAACACACACCAAAATTAATTGATGAAATCTATAAAAATGATCCTTATAAATGGTTTATATATAATGTCCAATTTATATCATACTTTGAATTTAAAAAATTGTATATATATATTTTTTTTATAAAATTACAAGTTTTCATTGATTATTCAAGTTTCTAATTTTCTATATAAGGGTAATTATATAGAAAATGATTTGATATATTTAATCTACTTTCCTAACTGAGAGATTAAAAATATGACCAAGGTCGCTTTCAATGGTTATTTATGGAACAATAAATCTATCGATAAGAGGAGTGCAAACCAAAATTGCAGTGTTATTGTTTGTGTAATAATACATACGGAAAATGTATCATATTATGGTATATTGAAAGAAATTATTAAGTGTATTTATTCATTTGGAATAAGTGTTATTTTGTTTTGGTTTTATTGGGTAAAATTTATTTAAGGAATTACAGAAGATAATTTTTTTATCCACTCTTGTCAAACTTGAGTTGATTATTAAAATGGATTATCCCATTACACTTTAATCTCAATCCTTAAAAGTGTTTTATAGAGCAGAATCTAAAAATAAAAATTGGTTTGTTTCCACCATTAATAAACCAAGAGACTTATTTTAAATGGGTAAAGATACCATACCTAAAGTGTACTCGCTTACAAACCAACTTTCCACCTATTTTTGTTGAGAAAAATTATGAAATATAAGGTATGGAATAAGTTATAATTGATGATCTTGAAATTGATTCCATTGAACGGGAAAATGAAGACTAAAATATTGATAATCAAATTATATAATCATTACATATGTTACCATTATCATTAAAATGAAAATTTTATGGTTTTGATTATTATGTTTTTTTTGATACATAATAATTTATTTACTTTGTAATTTTAATTATTTTTTTTATTTTGGTTGAAAATTTAAATTTATATTTGACACTTGTGTATGTTTATTTAGTATTTTAGTTATTTTATTTCATATATAGTAGTATTTGACATAAAATCCATTGGTAACCCTTCAATTAAGAGAAAAGTGGTCATAAAATATCAATTAATGATATAATTTTATGAATTTTATTTAAATTTAAAATTTTTCTCTCTTGATTTTATTGTTTTATGTTTTTCCCTAATAACGTTTACTTATTTATTTTTAGAAAATTTTAAGCTCAAATTTTAGAAAAATCATACTAGCAGTAATAAATAAACCATTGAGACATTTTGTACTTAAATTAGGGAAGACTTTGTTATTTCCTATAAAAAATGTCTAAAGTCACTGATAGTTGAAGATGAAATTCATGATTCCACGTGTACCTTTATTATAATATACTAATAAGATAACTAAAATATTATTTTAGGTTTCCATAAAAGAAACTATAAATTTTTATTTCCTATATTTGTTTAATTAGAGTATGAAAGGATAAATTATAAGAATTTTTTTGAAGAGATATCCATGAATAAGTGGTGCATGTTACCTACAAGAATAGTAAGTTATTAATGAAATTTGTGACTTTATTTCTTTTGTTATTACTTTAATTATAAAATCAATGTTTTTATTTATATATTGGATCATTGAAGAGAAGAAACTCATATTATTGGAAATTGATTTTCCACTTTATGTAGTTATTGATTTTTATATACTGATTATATGTGTTTAGACATATTTTAAAATTTTTATTTTACTTGAAGGGATACAATCTCATTAAGGATAAAATAATGAAAATGATCACGTAAATAAATAATCAATTTTGGATGTTGAAGAAAAAAAATTGAATTAAACCAATAATAAATTATTCCTTATCACGCCACTACCTGTTGAAGGAGTGCTTAGGAATTTCATGTGAGAATTGAAAAGTGGTGTAGGTTTAGCAGGATATTTTTTTCAGGGTGTGTTTTTGTGGATTTAAATGACTTTCTTCAACTTGTTGGTTATTTATAAATTCAAATATATTCCCTCATTGGTATCTTGTATTGTGACCATAGGTTATTACCATTATATTTTCATGATTGGTGGTTAGTATAAATGAGAAAAATGAAAATGTGTAGGATGGAATTAAGGTAAATATTTAGTCATTATTATTATTATTATTATTTTTATAGTATATTAATCATAGATATTATATCATTTTTTATGTTTTAGTTATGATATTATTTTAATGAAGGCATGAAAAGTTTCATTGGGAAATGAAAAAAATAGGTTCTACATGGATAACAAACAAATCTGAGTTAAAGTAAGCTTATTTTTATGATGAAACACATAACAAGGCTATGGAAAAAATTTCAAAGCACATTCATGAAGACATGTGGAATAATTTTGTGGAGTTTTGGGAATATACTAATGTAAAAGTAATATTTTTATAGATAATTGATATATTTAAACCATATTTAATTACCATTATATTTTCTAGGTCCAAAATAATCATTAATTAAGTTAAGATTAAAGAATACGTTTTATGACAATATAATTTAAATTTTTTAGTAGGGAAGAACTAAGTGGGGTGTAGAAAATCATTCACATTTTAAAATGAAAAATTATGTAGGGATAAAGAGTTTTTCACCCATACATGATGAAATTAAGGTATTACTTTTTTTCTATACTCTTTTATATTATTTTATCATTATAATTTTATTTTATTTTATCATATATTTTTATGTTTAATAAAAATATGGTAAATAGGTTGATAATATTCTAATATGTCCCAAAAACCATGAACCAAAAAAAGTTTCAAAACTTGATGATTATAATATGTTAGTTAATGTAATGTTTAGACCATATCATAACAATTTAAAATATTATTTATATTCAATATTAGATTTTTTATATGAATTAATATTTTTTATATCAATCAATTGATATCAAGTTATCTTCCCTTCAAAATAGTGCCTCTAATATCACAAAAAACGATACTTTTAAAATAAATTATAGGAGAGGGTATTTATGGATATTTAATTTTTTTGGTTTGGGTGTAAAGTACACTCGGGATCCTATAAAGAGGTGTGCATTGATGTTAGATAAAACTAGAAAAATTAAGGGTGAATAAAAAGATGATAAAATTAAGAAATAATTTGTTTTTTTAGAAAAATACCACATTAGTCAAATTTAGTATAAGTACTTATAAAGTACCAAGTATTCATACTTGTGGGTTTAGTTCTTATAAAATAATTTTTTATATTTTTTTCTAGTAATGTGGGTTTGAACCGAACTAAACAAATAAAGTGGTTATGGTATCCTTATAGAGTGATTATAATTTTTCACATTTAATTTTTTTATAAGGGTATTATACTGAGATATTTTTACTTATTGATGAGGAAAATGATTATGAGGTTGAAAAATTTAATAGTTTTCATAAAGAAAATGACAATGAATATTCAATTTAGTTTTGTTTTATATACAATTTCTTTATTTTTTCATTTAGAGAAATTTTAAGGTTTCATTATTCATTATGAAATGTTTTCATTGAAAATATTTCTATGAAAATTATATAGTTTATTACATTATTATTTTAAATCATAGAGAATTAGGCTAGATATTTGGTTAAATTTTACGACTTCAAGTGGTAAAAGTGTTGACTGGTAGGTTAGATGTTTTTTTATTGATTTTGAATTTTCCTATATCTAGATTCATGTTTATAGATAAAGTAGTCTTATTTGATTGTAGTTTATAAACTATAAAGGAATAATAGATCCTTACACAGGGTTTCATGCTTAACTAATTGATTGTTACATATGATATTGATATTTTCTACATTTTAAGGCATATATGGTTCCTATTATAATATTTTATTATGTTATTCCATTGATATTTTGTGAAATTCAATTCATATAAGGTTAATATTACAAGATGTTATAATGTAGATTCATTTTCATATTTTTGGTAGTTTAATGAATATAAGATTCCTATTTTATGTGATTTTTTATTTATTTACTATGCATGAAATATAGATATCTGTAACAAGTTAATAAAAATTTTAAGTGTTTCCTTAAAAATGATTATTATTATATGAAAGGTTAGAAAAGTATTTTATAAGGTTGTGTGTACTCATATTTGGAAAAGATGAGACAATCCTCCATGACACAAGTATACTATCGCCTATGATACAAAAACAACCACATATTCTCTAATCCATTATTTGAATAAAAAATTTTAATCCTTGGTTACTTGAACACAAAATTTTTACAACCATCTCAAAAATTTGTCCATTATTATTGGAATAAAAAAAAAATCAAGAACTTTTAATCTTATGAAAATTGGTTGAATTTTCTATTTTTTTATATCATAGTTGACTATTTTTTATTTTTAATATCATAGTAAACTATTCTATATTAATATCTTTAAAGAATATTCTGCATTAATAGTTATACTGATTGAAATTTATTTGTAGTGTGAATTTTTAATATATTTTAATTATATTTATGTGTGTTTTATGTGGCGAAAAAATTAAAGAGAAATTACTTTAATTGTATACCCTAGACTCTTCCAGTAAGAAAAGTCTAATATTTTTGGAGCTTCACCTCAAAAAATTTGTTAGCAATGTTCAAGTTATTCACCAATTGGTTTTTCTTTTATTTTTCTTTATCCTTTAATAAAATTTATTTTTAAAGGTTAATTTCTGTTCGAATTCCTTATTAATGGTCCTTATAGGAATGATTTGTATGTTCTTTGTCATCAAAACCATTTTTTTCTATTGGATGAATGTTATTTTTCCAATTTTAATACCCACTCATAAACCAATTCATAAAATAAAAATGGTTATTAGATTAATATTTTTAGATAATTGATGTCACTGATGTAATCCAATTTCCTGTTGGCAGGGTTCAATTGAGTGGAATATGATAATTGATATACAACATCAATTCATGATGTAATTGTGAGTAATTAATTTTTAATATCCTAGGTTTTATATTTTTATTTGGTATATGGATTTAATATTCCCTCTGATCTTTCATTTTGATTGAATATATTTTCAAGCATTGATCAACCATGAATATTTGAGTAGGCTATAAAGAATATGAATTGGTTATGGATTTCATCCTTATTTATATCCCTATATCTATTCCATCAGTTTTAGTATGTACATTCTGCATTCTATAGATTTTATGTTCCTAGAACATAAATATTTACATTATAGGTATTACCAATTCTCATCATCATTCTAAAAAAAAATCATTTACACTCTAGATGGTTATAAGGAGAGATCCCAAAACTCCATGGATGGAAGTGTAAGTTGGGGGTTAATCTGTATTAAAACAATTCGAGGCTGTCTACTCAAATTTTCTTTCCAATGTATTTTTTCCATTGAATCATTATATTCTATTTAATGGTTAAAAAATAGAAATTTAGTTCTGAGTTTTTTAAATTTCATTCATGTTTTTAGGGCCTAGGTATGATGTTTTTTTTAATTTTTTTGAATTTTATTTTGTGTCATTTAGGTGTCCATGTTTTTCTTATTTTTCAAGATTCAATAATAAAAAACAATTTTTTAATTCGGTAGTGTGTTTTTTATATTTTCTTATGGTGTGATATTCCAAAATCTAGTAATTATTTAAATAATTAATACACTTAAAGGCTAGTATGAACCATTTTTGGGTACCAAATTTTATAATATTATTATTTAAAATTATTTTTTATGGTAATATCTTTATAGTGTCATTTGAAGTACAAAACAGAGTAATGATAAAAACTCTTTAACACAACTTTTATCAGTGAGCTTTTGGTGCATGTTTTCATTGAGGAAATCAATGCTAAGTTTATTTTGGGGTTTTATACTATTAGATTGTTGTTCATGATTCATTCACTCATTAAGATACCACTATCATAAAAATATCTTATTGAGAAATGGTTTGCCTAATTTAGAATTTTAAATCCAATATGGTTCATCTGCATTGGTTTTTATAATCATCAATTTAAATTATTTAAAGGAACAACTCTTCCATAAAAGTTCTCCTTATTAAGATAGGCATGGAGTGATCACTATATTTTTTTGGGATCCACTTTTAGATATTTTTTAATTTCTTACACAAGACATATATTTAAATTATAATTTCTTTTAACTATTTTTTTCATCAATTGTTGAACTGAAAATATGATCAATTCCTTTTTTTGTAGTTTCTTCTTTACTTGGAGATAACTTCATCTTGGGAGAGGGTATAAATATTACAAATAATTTTATATCTTAATTTTTTTATTAAGTTAAAAATATTATATAATCATATTAAAAATATATTGGATGAAATTGATTTTAAATTCAAAATATACCTTTTTAAGAAGTGATAATTTTCATAATGACTTAGAATAGCCTTGGAATATTATAATAAAAAAATGCTATGAATATTCATTCTTATAGCTTTTGATGATGATGATATATTTTAGTTCTAAGAAGTTTTAAATAGTTTTTTGTTTGGTATATTGGATTATTTTATGAAAGAAGTAAAAATAAAATGATATTCTTTATTATTTTTTACTTGAATATTAAATTTTATCATTTTATTTTATAGGCATCCACCTTGATACTATTTTATTTTATGCACATATTTGTTTTTATCCCAATGTGATATTGGGGATGAACTATGTCCATCTAAAAGTGAAATAAAGGGGACCCAATTACATGAATGAGGATGATATGAAAATTAGGAAATTACTTCTAATGCTTTCTTAGACTACATTCAAGATTACGTGATTTGTAATGGACCATGTAAGGAGACCACTGTTCCCATGAAAATTAAATTTCAAATACTGATCAATATTATTTCCAAATAAATTTCACACAACCTTGAGGTTGGTACATTCTTGTCATGACACTATCCCTCTAAAGGTACCCCTCCTACGTTGACAACGAATAAAGAGAGATAATGATGTTAAAATCATGAATCTAATAGGACACAGATTGGGGACTAGTACTGAGGGTATATCAATCGCACACATGAGGGGAATTAACCTCTATATAATCTTAAGGAGTAAGATATAAGATGATTATAACCAACAACCAACACCATTCATAAATAAGAGAATAAATCCCAATGCATTTAATGTCACATATATATAGAAAATAAAACTATAAAGGACCAAAAGTAAAAATAAGTTGCAACCACAAACATAAGAAACTCCTGATAAATTCTCAACTCCTCCTCTAAGTTAGGAACATCCATCCTGACCACCAACTTGTTCATGCTGACTATAAAAATATTTTTTATATACATAGGGTGAGAATAACATTTATATTCAGTAGGATCCTCCCTAAAACCTCTCATGAAAGTTGTGAAAGAAGAATACTGAAGACCAAAGAATAAATAAATGAAACTAAATCATACACTATGCATTTAATACTAGTTTCCTATCCTCACAATTTATCATTCACCAAATAATTTATAAAATTAAACCATTAATTATTATATATATATATATATGGGTGAATGTACCTCACTTTATCTTATCCACTTGTTTGTAACTCTCACGCCCCAATAATGATGTCCTATGCTCATCCCTGATATAATCCATACTTCACCTACCTAAATTGTATCACAACCATTATTGAATCCTATGAAACCCAACAAATCTCATCTTCATCATATATACTATAAAGAATGTATATTTAGGGAATAAAGTACAATTTGTGTAGATGCATTATACCTCATTCCATCACCACCCATGAAAGTAAAGTCATGGAAATATGAAACCATCACATCCAGATAAAAGTATATTATACACATCATGCTATAATATCCTACACATCAATGTATTATAACATCATGATCCATCACAGCCCTGGTTAAAATGCACCCTATGCTGTAAGCTACCATATCCCAAGATATTCCTACTCATCCAGGCCAAGATGAAGAGAGGGGGAATGGGGGAAGTCATCCAGCTATTCCTTTTCCATCTAGGATGTAGGATAAAATACCTCAAAAACATTTGGGTGATAGTTTACCTACTGAGGTTGGTGTGGTAACATATTAAATTAAATAATTATCATGCACAAACCACACTAATGGAAACTACCAAGCCTTATAGTCATCTACCGTTATCGTCACATTAGACCCCCGATTACCACTACTAAGGTCTAGGTATCAAATAATCATATATGTATCACGTTAATTATTAATTATTTAATTATACATTGATTAATATAATTCCTTACTCAATTCTAATATTGAAACTTTAATCTTTTAAGACATTTTTTGATGATACCATTAATTTTTTACTTATTTTATTATGTATGTCATCAACATTTGTGAGAACTACGAGCTAACCCCATCCATTTATCAGTTTAACTATAATTTTATATTCATTTGTGTACACCATAACTCAAACTAAACTACGAATTCAAAAAATTTACACTCATAGTTAATAACATCAATCATGTCTAGCATTTGGAAACTGATCAAGTTAATTTCATCCAACCATATGGCCATCAATAAAGTATGAAACACACATCAAGAAAGATTAAATATAGGGACTAGAAAGCCCCGCTTAGAACTCATCATAACTATTTAGTGTCCCACACTATTCCATATAGTGTAATCTATCCTTCCATAATCAATATAAACTATCACTAGAGATCTGGATTATAACCCATTTCTCATCCAAACAATCATATATCAAAATAGATATTGGACTCCAACCTATTTCTCATAAAAGATTCACAACCAAAAGCATTTTATCAATAAATCAAGAAAGGATGAAATACCTAGATCACATAAACATTTCAAATGTAGTGTTTGTACATAGGTAAGGGAACTACATACATGAAATCGAATAATTTAATCCTCCCACAATAATGAACAGACTCATTCAACCCCAAAAATTTATTCTTAGAAAATAATCATTTTAATTCCATATAGAATTAACCATTTTATTACGAATAGGTTTTATATATAAGGATACCTAAAGTAAAAAAAATAACCCTATTTATGAGAAAATTAAACATGTCTTTAGGTGTTATTTACCAAGTTCAGTAAAATTCAAGAAGAGAAATAATAACCATACTTGTGCCTCTTCTATTAATTTTATCATCATTTAACTTTATATTGTTTACAGTTTCAAGTATCTAGTCATGTTAAATGAGGGAAAAAAATTTATTCCAACATAAATCACACTACTTATTAAACCAAAAAGGCAGTATCAACAAAACCCAAGACCCATGAGATTGCGCCCCAACTATTCATTTAATTATCTACATTAAATATCAATTATCTTAAACAGATGAAAATTCAAATTTTAGTACTTTAATTTATAAAACTGTAAAACAATTAGTATCATAAGAAAAAAGAAACAAATTAGCATCACAATTTGGTATTATTAATTCTAAACAACATGCAATTAACCGACTAGAAAACAACATTTATTTTTCCCATGATAAAGTTTATATCTGTTGAATAATAATTTTCATTAATAAGCATGTGATTAATTCCAATGGTTAATAGATCCCCTACCTTAATTAGAATCTCAACGTTCTTCAAGCAAGAATAAAAAATTAAGAACCAACAAACCCTGAAAAAAACACCACTAAAACCTAAGAAAGACAAAAACCATCATGTATCACTTGATTTACTATAAAAATAGGTGAAATATCCAAAAATGGACCTTAAGAAGAAGAGAAACAAGGGAAATGAAGAGTGGAGGATAAGGGAGAGTAGCTTGATCCTTTAAACTTAAATCTAGGAAAATTAAGGGGTTGGATTCTCAAAGGGATGTGGTTAGGGCGTGGTGAGAGGTATAGTGGTCAAGTAGGGTCTTAGAGAGGAATAAAAAATCCAATGTAAGGTATCTTGGGCCCTATATTTATGGAGGAAGCCCTAAAACCTTCACCATGGCATGACGAACTCCCAAAATACCCGTGGTTCCACTGGTTAAAGCACGATATTGTTTTAAAGGTGTTTGAATCCCAGAGATTTCATGCCATAAAAGCTCCCATAAAACCATTTTTAACACTACCATAGCCTACACTATGGTGTTTTATAAAAACCCAATCCTTTTTACCCCCACCACACATAGAAGTATGAAATTTTGAGCTCCACACCACCCATTTCCAATAACGAGAATCCCTAAGTTCCATGTCTGCTGGAATTCCTTAAAATGGGATCCCCTATCTGTTTCCTCATCTCTGTTTCACACAGGTAGAACTGAATGAAAATGAAACTTTTAAAATTGTAGGATAAGCTATTTCACTTTCTGTTGTGCTCTCCAAAACCTAACAACTCACTCCAAAAGCAAACCCAAAACACCTAAAAGAAAAATAGTCCACCCCATGCTCAAGAAACCAAGAAATATTAAAAAAACCACACCATTCTCATACCATAGTGTAGTGACCTTCAAAATAGAAAAAATACTTTGAACTCCTTCGTGAAACCTCTGAGCCTTAGTAAAATGAAAATGAAATGGATTTAAAAACCTTTTACCATACATTGGATACCTCTCAAACAATTATTATACTTGAGAATTTAAAATGAATCCAAGAATAAGTGGAAGGATATCTAAACAACCAACCCACAAGATACCTCTATATTGCTAAAAAAAGATCAAAACCAACACAACACAAGGAAAGATCACATAAACATGAAACTTGACCCAAAAAAGGAAGAGAAACAAACCTATAAATCAACACAAGGTCTAAAAAAGAATATCAATAAGTATCAAATAAAGAATAAAAAAACTTGGGATACTGGGCAGACATCAATGAATCCATCTCCCGAGTTCTCTCTTAGAATCCACCATGCATCATCAGAAGTAACTAACTTCAAACTCCATTATATCTCTCAACCATCACCTTTGTTAAAAATTGTTCACGATGCTCTCCCTCCAAAGGTACCACTCCTGGGTAGATAATGAATAAATATCGATGATAATTCTATAAGAAAGCCTCTAATAGGCTATGGGTTGGAGACTAGCATTGAGGGTATATAAATCACACAAATTAATGGAATTACCCTCTATATAATTTTAAATAGTAAGATATAAGATGAGAAGAACCACCAACCAACACCATGAATAAATTAGATAAGCAATGAAAATACATGTACTGCCTTATATAAATTAAAAAAAACTGTAAAGTACCTAAAGTAAAACATGGTAGTGACCCCAAACACCAGAAAATTTTGATAATTTCTCAATAACTTGTTTGAGTAAGTAACATCCCAACTGATCATAAACTTGTTCATTAGGACCTAAAAGACATTTTTTATATACATAGGGTGAGCATAATATGTATGATCAATGGGATCCTACCTAAAACATCTCATAAAAAATGTGAATGAATCATACTAAAGACCAGTGAATAAAAAATGAAACTAAATCATCACATAAGTATGTAATACTAATTTTTCATCCTTATCATTGTAAAATAACCAAATAAAAGACATAATTAAATCATTACTTATCAAACACACACACACAGAGATATAAACAAAGGTACCCCACTTTTGCTTCTCAGCTGGTCTGTCACTCTCACAACCCAACAACTATATCCATTTCTCATCCATTATATTATCCATCCCATACCTCATGAAGTAGTATCATATCTATTACTATATCCTTTATAGGCTGATATATCTCATCCTCATTATATCCAATTGTAACCAAGTGTATGTATGAAATCTAATATAGCCTGTGTAAATACATTGTAACTCAAGAAATTCAAACCCATGAAAGTACACCCATGGGATGTTAAAACCACCATGTCTATAAATAAGTATTCATAACATATCAAGCTATTACAACCCTCACAAAAATTTATACTATAATCACGAGTCATCAAAACCTTGGTAGAAATACACCAAATACCATAACCATTATTTCTCAGAAATATCCTACTAATCTATGTATAGAGTGAGAGAAGGGGAGAGGGATAAGTCATCCATCCATTCACTCTCCATCCTAGATATTGGAGAAAACATCCAAAAAACATTTGGGTGTTTGTTTCCCTATCTACATAGGTGGTTTAGTGTATGAAATTGAAAAATATAAATAAGTATCTTGTAAAAAACACAATAAGGGAAATTACTTACCCTTAGACTCATCTGAATCTATCATTGAGCTTGACCCCCCAACTTCCTCTACTAAGACATAGATAACAAATACGCATATAAACATCAAGTTCGTTATTAATTATCCATTTATTAATATTATTCCTTATTCAATTATAAAAGTAACACTATAATCTTTTAAGATAAGTGTCAATAGAACAATTGATTTTTTACTCATATACTCAAGGATGTCATTAACATATGTGAAAACAATGAACCAACCTAATCCATTTATTAGCTTAACTATAATTTTATAACCATATAGGTACTCTAGGACTCAACTTAAGCTACCAATTCAAAAAAAAATTCCCTCACACTGCATAAAATATATTATGCCAAGAAGTTGGAAACTAATCAAGTAAATATCATCCAACTATATGATCATCAAGAAAATAATAATAAATCATCATAAAAGATTAAATATTTCAATGAGGAATATATACTCTAAACTCATATAGAACAACCAGTGTCCCACACAATTGTGCATAGTATAATATATCCCACCATTATCGACATAGACCATCACAACAGCCTAGGATCCCAACCCATCACTCCTCAAAAAAATCATAAGTCAAGAAAGTATTGGGACTCTAACCCATTTTCCATTAAATATTCACAACCATAATAAAGTTATAAAAATATCATGAAAGGATCCAAATTCTTAGAGCACACATTTCAACTATATTTTTTGCACACAAGCAAGGACACTGTGGCTATGGCATTGAGTCATTAAAGCCTGAAAAAAAAAACAAAAAGACTTGTTCATCCCTAAAACTTTATTATTATTCAATAAACATATTAATAACATCTTGAATTAACTTGTTCATAAATTATAGGATGCACATAAAAGGAAACCCAAAGGAAATAACTAACAATAGCTATGAACATAGCTTAATTGGAATTCAAGAATTATTTCTCAAGTTTAGTAAAATCTAAGATTAGTAGTTATTAGTATGCTAATTCCTTTTATATTAATTTTATCATTATTCAACTTTATATTATTTATAATTTCAATCATATATCCAAGATAAATGAATAAAAACAAATTACTTCCAATAAAAATCACATTACCTAATAAGCAACCAAAAGTAGTATTAATAAAATAGAAGGCACATGAGATCTCCCCAACCATTAATTTAATTATCCAAATGAAATATTAATTATGTTAAACAAGTGATAATTCCAATTTCAATACTTTAATATCTATAATTATAAAGAAGTTATGATCATAAGATAAAAAAGGCAGTTAACACCACAACATTTGATTATTAATTCTAAGTAGCATGCAATTCACCGATTAACAAAAATTATTTATTTTAATCATGATAATATTTCTATCCATTGAATAATAATTTTCATTATTAAAAATGTGATTAATTATAGTAGTTAATTTAAATAAAAGAATGCAATAATTTGTTTTCTCTTTACAATTTTCATTTTATTGAATAATCATTCAATGCACAATTCCATTTCTATATTATTATCTTATTAAGGTCAATAAAAATAATTTAGATAATTCTATAAGCCATGATTAAATAATACTTGAACATAATTAAATTGAATTAATATATCCCTATCCTTGAATAGAAGTTTAAACTTATCTGAGAAAGATTAGATAATTGAGAAGCAACCACCAACGAAGGGAAAACCAAAATAATTAGAGGAAAAACCACTAGACCCAAAGAAAAACAACCACCATCAGGCATCAATTGATTTCCAACTCAAAATAGAGAAACTCTCCAAAAACTGGAATTCTAAAAGAATAATAAAAAGGGGAAAAAGTGGATAGGATAAAATGTAGTACCTTGATCTTTGAAACCTCAGTACAGGTGAACCATGGGGTTATATTTTCAAATAGATGTGGTTGGAGGGTGGTGAGAGGAATATGGGTTATCTTTGGTTTAATATATTAATAAGAAAATCTAAATCAAGGGATCTTGATCCCTTTTTTTATTTATGAAGCCTAAAATTCTTCACTATGATGTGGTGAATTCCCAAAATTCTCATGGTGCCTTTAGTCAAAGTGTGATCCAATTTTAAATTCATTTGAATCTCAAGGATCATACACCTTAAAAACTATCATTAAACCATTTCGAACACCACCATTTCCTATAACATGATTTTGTGTAAAATTCCAATCCATTTTACTCACACCAAACCCATAATTAGGACATAAAGAGCTACAGACCACCCATTTCTAATGGTGGGACTCATCAACTGCCACAAATTTATAAACTTCCTCAAAATGGACTCCCCAATATATTTTTTCATCCCTATTTTTCATATGTGGAACCAAAAGGAAAAATTCCTTACAGAGCAGAAAGATAATACATTCCACTCACTGTGGTGCTTCCTAGTACTAAATGGCCAACTCCATGAGAAAACTCAAAACACCCAAATCCAAAATGAATTACCCCATACTCAAGAATCCAAGAAGGATTCAAACATATAACAACATGATCACTACCATAATGTGGAAATCTTAAAATAGTAAAAAACTATTTGTTGACCTCCATACTCTATAACTCATCTTAATCCCATCATGACACCTCCAAGACTTGGGAAAATGAAAATTAAATGGATTTAGAAACCCGATACCTAAAAATTCTTTTCTTAAAATTATTTATATACATTTTTTCAATAAAATTTCATAACTTTAAAGTATGAAAATTGGTTTTTTGAATTTTTTGTTGGTGAATCCTTAATATTATAGAAATGAGAACTTATTCTTATGATTTTAATTCCATGAATACCCATATAATGAATTAAATTAATGGATAAACAATGTTTGATTTTATAAAATATTCACATATTTTATAGTCATCCTCTATAACTTATAGGTATCAAATGATCACAAGGAGTCTCAATAAAATCGGAGTTGATGAACTGTTTATAGATTTAATAGGAAGCCTATATAATTTACATGTATTGAATGATCTCAAAGAGTGTCACCAAGGTAACCTTTACAAATTACTAGAATTATATTACTAGATAATTGTTTTGGAGTTGGTGGACTCTTAAAAAAATTGACGAGGTACTCATTAATTTTCCCATTATCACATTAAAATAGAAAGACTTTGTTTGATTTAATGAGATTTGGATTTGAACTTGGAGACACAAATTGTTTTATATTTAATTTTAGTGGAGTTTTGTATTAGATTTTATGAAATATTTTTGTACTAAAGATGATTATAAGCTTCCACCCACTTACGCTTGAAATTGGGGATGAACTTATTCATGGTGTCAATGTGATCCTACTATATATAATCATTGGTATTGTGGCCATTTTATGAATGAGTGGGAGAATGGAATGTATGGACCTCAAAGATAGTCATAACCTTGAAAATGATAGATTAAGTAATACAAAATATTGGGGAATATGTTTTATGGAGTTTAATGTAAAGTCTCTTAGAGTTTGAACTTGTTTAAACATATTTGTAACATCATTTCTTAGAGTTTGAACATGTCTTTGAATTATGTTTGAATATGTTTTTTCAAATAAATAATTAGTTTTTTGGAGTTTCCTATAAAATAATTTATAATTATTATATATTAATTATAATAAATATATTATTTATAATTATATTAATAAATATAATATAAATTTTTGAAAATAAATATTGGAATATCCACACATAATATTTTATTTAAAATATAATTTACAAATATATATTCGTTGTTAGTATTTATTATAATAATAAATAAATTAATATGGTTAATAATATTGCTAATGGAAATATATATATTGGTAATAATATTAAAAATATAAAAATAAATTGTAATAATTTTTTCTAGACACTTTGAACAACATATATATTATCTGTTGGTATTATTCTAGTTTCAATATAACTATTTCAACATTTAAAATAACATTTAGAGATAGTGTTTTTACAAATAATTTAGTGGGAGAGACATATATATTGTTAAAATTATTTACCAACAAGAAATGTACCTTTACCAAAAGATATGACAATGTTGAAAAAAGTTAAACCTTTTATAATACATCGAGATATAACAAATAAATGTGGAAGCATACAGTCATACATCCCAACTAATTTTCTACTATAATGATCACATATAAACAATAAAATAAATAAATAAAATATATAATAGGAACTACTGCTATCCTTGAACCCGACCTTAATCCCATCTCAAAATTCCCACTAATATATGATAGCTCAATCCACTATACATCTTGTGCCTTGAACAACTAAGAAAACATAAGGTCTACACATGCCCCAGGGGCACATGCAGTGCATGGGTGTAAAAATATATAGCTTCTTAACAAGGTCCCCTAATATACACCATCATATATGTGTAAGCATACAAAAAATAAATAATAGAAAATAAACATAAAATCATGCATGTCAGGTCATTGTGTGCTAACCAGGATGCTAATATGCCCAACCATACTTACTTTGGTCAATTCCATAAATGAAATCACTTCATTCCTCAAGTCCCAACCCATACCTAAAGACTTTGGGTAGGGTGTCCTACCACATATAAATCCATTCCCAAATATATAGGGAAGAGTGTCTTACTAATTTTCAATAACTACTATTTCTCTCAGGGTGTGCCCTCACAACCATTTCTTGGGATAATCTTTATCTCTCATGGTTTTCCTTTCTAAAACCTTCTCACTCAAGATGAATCCAATATCCCAACCACTTCCTTAACAATAAGGTAGGGTTTGACATCCACATCCTAACAACAAACTTATAACTCATGGTAGTATCCATGCTAATACATTCTCACTCTAGGTGAGGATAATATCTAAAAGACTACATTATCACTCAACTTAAGGCCATATATCTACATCTCAACCCACTACCTTATCACTTAAGATAGGGTTGATGAAAGAACCTTCTCACTCAAGGTGAGGCCAATAACACCCCAAGAATTTACAAATAGATTTATTATAGAATTCATGGATCACCGAGTCTCTACAAACATCACTTTGTTATAACTTAGCCAAGAAAACATAAGTTTATCACTTTTTTGATGTGAATTTTGAAAATCTGACATATATAGTTGCAATGAGTAAGTTATTTGGAGTATGATAAGAAAAACTTAATTTTTAGTGAATAATAACCCACCCTTATGAATAGTACCATACCCCTATGAATAGTGATATACCCTAATGAATAGTAACTTTAACTAAGATAGTATATAAATAATATTCCAGTTGGAGTATGATATACCTATGTTTTGGAGTAAGTAAATAAATGTTTTAAAAATGTTTTTTAGAATAAATTATGATTTTAATTAAATATTAAATTAATAATATTTAGAAAATTATTTTTGAAAAATTTACTTAATTTTTGGATTCTACATGTCGAAAAATGGTTGGTGTGAATTTTTGGGATTTTTTTTGAAATACTTGAATTTTTTATGAATAGTGAAATACCATAATTTACAAAATAAGCTAAATACACTAATTATAGAGTCATGTATGATGTTATGCTGATGTAAGACCAATTGATTCATATTCACACGATATAATTACTATTCTTGGTCATATAAGACTCACTATTACCTGTCTTGTGGAGAAATAATAAATTAATGAATATAAAATTGAGAAATCCCCTTTCCCCTCCACTATAAAACCGCCCATCACTCCCACTTCTCTTCAATATTCTCAAGCCTTATGCCTTCCCCAAAATCTGTCCAAATATCCTCCCAACCTCCTCTCCCAAGTCCAGAAAGCCTTGGTCTCATAAAAAGACCAAAACCTCTCCCTTAAAGAGGCTCTCAAGGAAGTTTGGTTCAAGAGGTAAATTACTCTTTTCAATTCATTGTCTTTCCTTTCAAGTTCATTTGTTTTCTTTTTCTATTATTACCTATCCTTATCCAAATGTTTTGATGAATATAGTACCTTACATGTACTGGAATTTCTTCATGATAGTGTAATAAGTTATCATCATCTCTTCCTTTTACCTTCTTTTATACTAGTAGCAAGAACACCTTCCGAGATGTGTCAATTTACCACATTCAAGGACGATGGGATTTCAATTTCTATTATCATTATCATTTCTGGTCATCAAACCATTATTGTGATGGTTTAAAAATATTATTATATATGTAATATACCCTATGTAAGTTTATATAATCCCTTTGTACAAATGGTATTAAGTTATAAAGAAAAACGAGTTTGTTGTAATCAAAACCCACAAATTAACTGAAACAATTATCATTAAAGTCCTATAAAATAATTCATCCTCATTCCATGTAACCAAATTATATAAATGACCACTAAAATATATAGATGTTCAAAAATAATATTCTAATTCAATTATGGATATTTAAATCCATTCCACATGAACTCCATTATGTAAGAATAAGTGAACCGATTATGAAAATAAAGAAAACGAACATTACGGAACAACAAAATTCAATATAATAACTTATCCAGAAGTGAATAAATGTACTAAAAATAATTATGATAAAATAAATACATGTATAATATGTTATGAAATATGTTATTAATAAGTCTAATTTTATATTCTTGGACCTTAATTTCCAGAGAGGAACACATTCAGACTTCAAGTAAGGGGTTTCTTTATCTCACTTCCATTTTTGTAAGTTTTCCCACATTCACTACTAATAATTGTGTATGGTGTATTTATAATGACAATTTATGTAAAATAGCATGAATATCTTTATTTTCATGGTATTAAATGTATCATTTTTATATTATTAATTTTGGGGCATATGAATCGGTTGATTACAAAGTGGTAAGGGTTTTTCCAACTGAACTTCCATTTTCATTTAGGTTACTTTTATTATCTGTTACCTCAATGAAACTCTCTTTTATTATTATTTAATGCTAAAAAATTATGTTTTTGGGTTATATATATGTTTATAAACTAGAATCATTCCTTATTTTATGGATGGTTACACGTTTTAAAAGGAAATTTCAAAATTGTTTCCGAAATATAAGCCCGATCCAAGGGAACTTCTCTAATTCTTACCTATTTCCATGGGCACTTTATAATCTATTTTTGGAATACGTTATATTTGAAAAATAACTAATTTTATCATTAAAATACTATCTTACTTTACTTTTGGTTTTATAAAAATATTTTTCCAAAAGAACTCTTCTTTTCCAAGTAAAAGATTATTTATCTCAAGATTTACTCGAAGATTTTATAAGAGTATCTTCGTCTATTTCCACAATTTGTTGATTATTATGTATTTTTGGGATTAGTATGCCATGTTATCGTCTACCATATTTAATTTAATGGTTTATTATTAATTTGTATGAGTATTTCCTATCTTAAATCCTTTCCCCAATTTACTCTGAATGATTAGTGTTTATGCATAATGTTTGGGGAATGTTATTTGAATTTCATATATTAATTTAAATATGAATGTATATGTTGTTTATGTTTATCCCCATTTATACGAGAAATTAATTAGAAATAGTAAGTGTTGGTGGGGCCTGTTATAGACCCTCGGTGCATCAGTAGGTATAATGAGACAAACTATGGTCATGGAACAAGGCCTTGACAAAATGATTACTTATGATCTTGGCACGAGGGTTTGACGATATGGTTATGTTGTCCCGCATTATGAATTTCCTCATTATGAAAATAGAATTTATGGTTCATGTGGTTAGTTGACTAGTATAATACCCCTGATTATGTTTATTTATGGAATTACTTACTCAACTATTATTCCCACCATAATGTGTTCAAGTTTTTGTTAAAGGCACATGTTTTTATGTATTCAACATGCCTAATGTTTATGTTATGATATATTCTACTGTATTGATTAACGTTACTGAGAATTTGAGCTCACCCCTTTCATTTTTTTTCCTTCCCCAGGTTTAGAAGAAGAGACCATTTGTTGATTTTTCAAGGATGTAGTTTTTTATCTTTTGTTATGTATCATATTTTGTTTCATTTCAAAATGTAAAATGGGTTCCATGTATGTATCTTGTTTATTAAAGACTAATAAACCGATCAGTCCTTTAGGATGATTATTCCTTGTTTATATACCCATGTAATCAAATAAGGCACAGGTTCTAGGAAACTGGGGTCAGGTCCTTACAGTTGGTATCAGAGGAAGTTTAGTAGAAACCTTGGGAACTAGATTTAGAAAACACAGGTTAAGGAACAAAGCCCTAAGATGGTATTTGAGGATAAAAAAACAAGAACATCCTAGAATTTTGGTATATATTATATTATGTGTATATTTCTAGAAAATACATCCCTATCTAGATACAAACAAGTAGAGGTGGTTTTGGCACAGATGTGCCTAGGAGTGAAAACTCCGACAAGGAGTTTCGGGTATGACTCGGGTTATCCTTGTACACGATAATGAACCTTTTTTCACTCTTGGTTTGACACTCTTAAGGGATATTATTAGTATAATTTACATTTTATTATCCACTATTGTGAGGGATTTATGTCCCCAAAGTAACCAAAGTATATGGTTCTAGGATTTACGATGCATAAATTTATGCTACGTGCTATACCATGTTTAGAGTTATAAAGAGTTCATAATTTTATGAGTTAATATATAATATGTAATTGAATAGATATGGAACCTAGAAGAAGGAATAATAACTTATCCAATGCATGGGATACAAAGAGTAAGAAGGATCATATCTCTAATGGTCTTAATTCATCTTTTCAAAGGAATATTGTCTCCCATATATCCTCATCATATGATGAAATAAAATCATGGTTTAACAAGGTATATAAAGACTTATCTGTGTCGTATGGATTTTAAGGGAAGAAAAAGAATAAGAGGATGTAAGAGATAAACAAGGATGAAGGGAAGAAGGGAAATAAGTGTTTTCCCACATGTGATAACTGTGTAAAGAATCACCCTGATAAATGCTTGAAGGGAGTGGATGTTTTCTACAAGTGTGGAGAAAAATGACACCAAGTTAATGCTTTCATGGGTAAGAAAATGGTATCCAATGTACACTGCTTCAATTACAAGGAGATGGGATACTATGCGAATCAATGTCCCAATCATCAAAGGAATATACCCCAAATAATGATTTTGGGTAATGACCAAGTTATGATGCTACCGTAGATAAAGTGGAATAATTAATATTCCTAGTCAAGAATCATGCGATTTGTATATTTTTTTAGCATTGTACTATTTGTATGAATTATGAGATATATAAGGATTGTACTGTAGTACTCTTTCATTAAGGATTTGAGGTCATAGGATGAATGGTGCAAAGGAAACGTGATTCAGTGGAAAGTTAAAATTTTTAGAAAAAAAAGATAATTGAGGGAAAGATAACCCTTATATATCTGATGTTGAGATAATGATGAAGAAATGATTGATTCAGATAAGTATTGACTACCTTGGAACTAATTTTTGACTTATCGAGAATTGGTTTATGCTATCATCAATGAAGTTTACAACACTTTTGTATTTAAGGAATATATCAGATAACATGTATCTTACTTATGGAATATAGAAGAATGCATGTTTACAATATGGTTTTTAAGGTAATTAAAGTTATTACGATATTTAAAGAGGATACAGAATGAAGTTATTCACATGTTTGGAATATGAATTTTAGAGATACTTATTGTTGATTAATGGTTAATGATAAGTTCATCTTGAAAATTTAGAGGACTTCATTATAGTGTATTGAATCATTATATTTTGGAATTTTTAACCATTTATGAAATGGTTTAAGTTGATCATTATATGATATTTTAGAGTTTAATGTATTACTTCACCAAATGGCGTAACCCATGCTATGTGATAAGGTATATATAGTTAAAATACAATAAAAGGATGATTTTATAAGTATAAATGTATATTTATACTCTTATAGAGTGGAATAATTCCTCGAATCAAGGAAAATAGTCTTAAATAAAATGTTTTCCTCTTATCCTTATCATTAATAATATCAATGAATTTATTTTTTTTAGTTTATAGTTTTTTAGTAATTAACTTTCATCTGAACATGTCCTTTATCATGTTTCATCTGAACTTCATAATTAGATTTTTCTTCTATGTCTATTTTTTTTCTTCCAACTAATGTCACCTCATTCGAAAGCATACTTTTTGGAGTGACCACCTAATCTATATTAACATTTTTTAGGAGGATATTTTATTAACCCTATTTCCAATGTGGTCTTCCATATGGAAATTTTCATGTATCAACCAATAACTTTTGAAGATCAATTTTAAATTTCGAGGATGGAATTTTTTATACGGAGGGGATAATGTGACACCCGAAGAATTTACAAATAGATTTATTATAGAATTCATGGATCACTAAATCTCTAAAAACACCACTTTTTTATAACCTAGCCAAGTAAACATATGTTTTTCACTTCTGTGATGTGAATTTCAAAAATCTGACATACATGGTTGCAATGAATATGTTATTTGGAGTCCGATGAGAAAAACTTAATTTTTGGTGAATTGTAACTTACCCTTATGAATAGTAACATACCCTTATGAATAGTGATATACCATAATGAATAGTAACCTTACCTATGATAGTATATAAATAATATTCAAGTTGGAGTACGATATAACCATGTTTTGGAATAAGTAAATAAATGTTTTAAAACTATTTTTTTGAATAAATTATGATTTTAATTAGATATTAAATTAATAATATTTAGAAAATTATTTTTGAAAAATGGACTTCATTTTTTGATTCTACACCTCGAAAAATGGTCGGGGTGAAGTTTTGGGATTTTTTTGAAATACTTGAATTGTTTATGAATAGTGAAATACCATAATTTACAAAATAAGCTAAATACACTAATTATATATTCATGTATGATATTATGTTGATGTAAGCCCAATTGATTCGGATTTACATAATATAATTACTATTATTGGTCATATAAGACTCACTATTACTTTTCTCATGGAGAAATAATAAATTTATAAATATAAAATTGAGAAATCCCCTCTCCCCTCCACTATAAAAACCCCCCATCACTCCCTCTTCTCTTCAATCATATCAAACCTTATGCCATCTCCAAATTATGTCAAAATATCCTCCCGAACTCCTATACCAATTACAATAAGCCTTGGTCTCATAAAAATACAAAAAACTCTCCCTTAAAGAGGCTCTCAAGGAAGTTTGGTTCAAGAGGTAAATTCCTCTTTTCAATTCTTTGTCTTTCCTTTCAAGTTAATTTGTTTTCTTTTTCTATTATTACCTCTCCTTATCCAAATATTGTGATGAATCTAGTACCTTACATGTATTGGAATGTTTTCATGATATTGGAATAAGTTATCATCATCGCTTCCTTTTACCTTCTTTTATACTAGTAGCAAGAATACCATTCGAGATGTATTTATTTACCACATTCAAGGATGATGGGATTTCAATTTCTATTATCATTATCAATTATGGTCATGAAACCTTCATTTTTAGGGTTGAAACATATTATTATATATTTAATATACCCTATGTAAGGTTCTATAATCCCTTTTTACAAATAATTTTAAGTTATAAAGAAAAATTAGTTCATTGTAATAAAAACCCACAAATTAACTGAAACAATTATAATTAAAGTTCTATATAATAATTAATCCTCATTACATGTAAAAAAATTATATAAATGACCACTAAAACCTATATATGATCACAAATAATATTATAATTCAATTATAGAGATTTACATTCATTCCATATGAACTCCATTACTTAAGAACAAGTGAACTGATTATGAAAATAAAGAAAACGAACATTGCGGAACAACGAAATTCAACATAATAACTTATCAAGAAGGGAATAAATGAAATAAATAGAATTATGATAAGATAAATACATGTATAATAGGTTCTGAAAATTTTTATTAATAAGTATAATTTCATATTTCAGGACCTTAAGTTCAAGAGCGGAACACATTCAGACTTAAGGTAAGGGGTTTCTTTATCTCACTTCAATTTTTGTGATGTTTCCCGTATTCACTACTAATACTTGTGTATGGTGTATGTATAATGACCATTGATGTAAAATATCATGAATATATTTATTTTCATGTTATTAATTGTATCATTTTAATATTTTTAATTTTGGGGCATATGAATCGATTGATTACAAAGTGGTAAGGGTTTTTCCACCCGAACATCCATTTCCATTCGGGTTACATTAATTATCTATTACCTCAATGAAACTCTCTTGTATTATTATGTACTAATCAAACATTATGTGTGTAGGTTATATATATATCTAACAACCATAATATTTCAGGATTTTATGGATGGTTACACGTTTTAAAATGAGCTTTCAAAATTGTTTCCGAAAACAAGCCCGATCCAAGGGAATTTCTACAATTCTTAGCTATTTTCAAAAGCACTATATAATATATTTTTGGAAGCCATTATTTTTATAAAATCACTAATTTTATTATGAAAATACTATCTAACTTCACTTCTAGTTTTATAAAAATATTTTTCCAAAACAACTCTTCTTTTCCAAGTAAAGGAGTATTTATCTCAAGATTTACTCAAAGATTTTATAAGAGTATCTTCATCTATTTCAAAACTCTTGTTGATTATTATGTATTATTGGGATTATTATGCCATTTTATCATATACCATATTTAATTTAATTTTTTATTATTACTTTTTATGTGGATGTGCTATCTTAAATCCATTCCCCAATTTACTCAGAATGGTTAGTGTTTATGCTTAATGTTCGGGGTACGTTATTTGAATTTCATATATTAATTTCCATATGAATGTATATGTTGTTTATTTTTATCCCTATTCATATGAGGAATTAATTGGACATAGTAAGTGTTGGATGGGGCCCGCTATAGCCCCTCAGTGCATTATTAGGTCTCATGAGACAAACTACGGTCATGGTACAAGGCCTTGACAAAATGATTACTTATGGTCTTGGCACGAGGCCTTGCCAGTATGGTTATGTTGTCTGGAATTATGCATTACCTCATTATGAAAATAGAATTTATGGTGCATGTGATTATTCTACTAGTATAATACCTATGATTATGTTTATTTATGGCATTACTTACTTAACTCTTATTCCTTCCATAATGTGTTCAAGTTTTTCTTAAAGGCACATGTTTTTATATATTCAACATGCCTAATGTTTATGTTATGATATCTTCTGCTGTATTACTTACCCTTACTAAGAGTTTGATCTCACCCATTTCATTTATTTTTCCTTACCTAGGTTAAGAAGAATAGATCATTTATCAACTTTTAAAGGATTCAATTTATTTGATTTTGTTATGTATCATATTTTGTTTCATTTAAAAATGTAAAATGAGTTTCATGTATGTATCTAGTTTCTTCAAGACTACTAAACTGATCAGTCCTTCGGGATGATTATTCCTTGTTTATATACCAATGTAATCAAATAAGGCACCAGTTCTGGATAACTGGGGTCGGGTCCTTACAAAGACAATATCCTAACCACTAACTTCTCACTTAAGGTAGGGCTTGATACTATATTATAACATGGCCACACCTTGTCCCTCAAGGTAGGATCATTCCAACACCTTCTCACTCAAGGTGAAACCAACCAGCTAGTCTCGAAATCTAGTATAAGCACAACCAAGAACATATATACAATAAAAAATAGGGCATACATCCCATCCCATAGGCTCACCATCTCATCACCAGGGTGTTATTCAGTCAATCCACATCCTTTTATCTTGAATAATGTCTCATAATTTATATATCCTCCTAGTATAATCTTCTCATGGGCATCTTATTAAAAGAAGAACCAAATGGAAAACCTATCAACTTTCTCATCTCACCCATAATGGAATAAACTGGGTCCTCCAAACCCAAATTGGTTTTTTCTGTTTGTAATTAACCCAAATTAGTCACTTTATAGTGATCTCACATTCTGTAGGGTCTTCTTGACCATGGCCCCAAGTGGTTGGTCTAATACTCTTTCAATTACGGTATCACATCCCAATATTACTGAAAAAGGACAATCTCAAGCTAGCTTGCTCAAAGTCTCTAGGAAATATAAATCCAATCCATCTATAAAATTCTCAGAACCCATTCTTGGGAACTATTTCACATCTCCCTTAGGAGAGATCTAAACCCATTCTTGGGTCCTGTTTCATTAAGATAATTATCTATGGATAGTATTCATAGTGCAAGACACAAATGATTTTTCACATCCATTAAAATGGTATAAGTGGGTATATATAACACAATAGATTAAAATTGATAATTTTAAAAAGCTGCTTAAAAAATAATAAACCTAATATATTCCCCATATTAATAATAATAATAATAATATTATGTAATGGTGCATACTAACTTGAGAAAAAAATATCATTTCATTAAATAAATAATTACTTATTTATTTAAATGATATTTAATGATTATATAATTTTTTTAATGAAACCTTAACTTATCTCTTCCACCTTTCATTGTGTTTATAGAACCTCAAATAATAAATAAATATTATTCATTCATTCAATAAATAAATATTATATTCAAGGTCTTTCGAATAAATATTTATTTTAATATTCATGCAACTAAATGGATATTTCTTCAATAAAAAATATGATTTATTATGTTGGAGAATAAAACAAGAGATAACAAATATTCTATTCGACAGTATTGCGAATAAGTATTCACTTAAATGTTAAAATCTCAATATAATTAGTGAAAAAATAAACTTTATCAATAAATATTGAATACACATTATTTCGTTTTCTTAATAATAATATTTATTCCAACTATTAAATACAAATATTATTTAACTGAGATCGATGGAAACACTAAGTGTGTGTAACTCTAGGCCTCTTCCACAATTCCATTTGGCACTCTTACCTAATGTCTAATATCAATGCCTTACAACATCTAATGGCACCCATAGAGGAATAATTTAATATCAGAATGACTACAATCACATATGAACACTCACCAGGAAATGTAATCCAATTTTATTGACATCTCAAATCAAGAAGGTTTAATACTCATGTCATAAACCTATGTGCTCGATATATATTTCTATTAATCACTAAAATGAACCCATAAATTCACTATGGAAATGGAATTTTAGTTTAAATGTCCCATTCCTATCAAAGGGACTTCGACATAATCCTCCTTAAATAGAAGAGAAAAATACTATATTGACTTATTTATTAATGATATATCACTCATGATGCACCCAACATATCTTACATCACTCTGAGAATAAGTCATCACAATTTTGGGTTATGCATCAATGTAAACAACTCATGATTTTCATTAAAAATAATATCATATCTAAGGATCATTATACATGTACACATTTAAGAGTATCCACTGATACATAAACATGTTGAATTCCTATAGGTGGGTTTGTTCTCATAACCACCTCTTTTGAATATTTCCAAGTGAAAACTTCATGAGATGAATTTTCATCCTCTTATGAGCATCAAATAACTGAAAATAAAACATGCTATGTGTCCTATCAAAGAATTATATTCAAATACAGAACTTGTATTTAATAATATTTTCATAGGAATTCAAGGTTCCCATCATTGTGGTAAATTTCTAAGGTCTTTCAATTTAAAAAATAATAGAGGAAATTATCACATCAGTGTTACATAAAAAGAGTAATCAATTTATGATAAGATATTTATTTAATAAAATTATTGACTTAGAATATTTTAGGTATTTAGAAGAATAAAGTTTTTGGTTCTAGGGAACAAACTCCAATAAAATCCCACATGCACTAGATCCAACTAATAACTGATTATTTATGTCTCACATGTTAAAAATGCTTCTGATGATTATGGATATAGCTTCTAGGCCTACCATATTTTTTATATGCTATTGTTCTTTCCATATACCTCTATGGTTGATCTTTTACTGTGAACTTAATGAATTAATAAAGTTCCTCAATTAGTAAGATGCCCAAGTATTCAATTTTTTTTCTTATTAGAAACTTAACATCTTGAATAATGGCATAGTAAAAAATTATTATAATAATGATAATACACTTACTATTAGAATAAACCAAAGTTGAAACAAGAAATTTTAAAACTTCTTCTTAAGCTACATTAGAATCCGCAACATAATATGTTATTTTATATTTGAAAAAAATAAGATATAATAAGTTTTTTATCCATATTACCATAACCTTATTGTAACCCTAGATCAAAATTATTTTATATAATACTACTATTATTCCCCATTAACCACAAGTTTTCTTATTTATCCTTTTGTAATAAATTCATCCAGTTTTTACATTCTTAAGTACTATCAGATAATTATTATCTTTGAATATATTTAGTTAATCTAGTTATATTTTACATATTTCTATTGTGATTTACACATATGAAAAATAAAATAAATGCATATATCATGGTGTAAGAAATAGATTTTGAGCACTTAATCTTTTAAAATTTTATTCATAACCCCTACCTTTAGAAGAGATTACATGCCATGTGACACATGTGATAATTCAGTCTAAAAATTTCCCATATTTTTAAAGTATGTACTGTGTATTGATTTATCCATACATAGATCCATGTATATAGATCTTGTTCCGTAGAACTTGGTTTCTATTTTAAGTCATCCTTAGAGAAATCCATTCCTTAGTATTTAAAAACAGTAATACTAAATATACATTTTCTATATATTATTAAATTATTTTTCTTGGAAAATAATATCACTCCCACTAACCTCTTGTAGACACATGACACTTCTTCATTCAAAATTAATGTTTTAAAATCACAATTCTTACTATTATTTGTAAATGGATTTGTACAATCTGTATATCTTATTTGAATTATTTGTTTTCACTAACCCTTATAGTCATGTTATATTGACATGTTCCAAAGGGTCTTGGTTAAGGAAACTATCCTTGAAATACAAAAATCCAAAAAAATAATCATAATTTTTTTTCCATGATAATTATAATTCTATTATATTTAGTATGAAAATTTGTGTAATGGTTTTTTCACAAACTATGTCTAGACATCAAATAAAACTTTTGATAATCAAATGCGATTTATTAGTAGTATCTTGTACCATACATTTCCATTTTATCATAAATAATCACAATAAGTATCAAGTCTAGAATAATCCAAAATACAGATCCCCTTAATTTTGGTACATGGAATCCATTATTGAATTTGTACATAATTTTCAACTTTGTATTATCTCCATTTACTTCCTCCTTGTACGGTTAATTATTATTAAATATATATATATATATATATATATATATCACCCATCATGGTGAATATAAAACAACCTCTTTTTTTTAACTTCCTATACAGTATGGGTTTTTGAACAACTCCTCCATCTGATCTTAGTGTAGTCCATGTTCATATACCAAGTCACGTGCATACAAATCCTATACATCATTGAATTATTTTCTGATCTAACTATCTTAAAGAGTTTTTCTTCCCTCTTATATAAAAATAATTTATATTTATTATTAACTTTATATCATATGGATTTTAATATCCCAAGTAATAATATGATAATAAACTTTGATACACATAGTGTTTTACTTCGATGTATGTTTTTAATTCTTAACAAATATATCACATTTAAATTCATAAGGCATTGAATTAATGAATTATTTATCACAATGATATGATATCCATCAGTCAATAGAGTTTGAATATTTTTAGCTATAATATTGTTAATTATCAAACACGTCTTGGAAGGAATTATGAAAGATTTATGATACATATAAGGAATTTTATTGATACCCTTTTACTAGCATCGAAAATATGATATATATGGTAATGTGAGCTTGGGATTACATTTAAACCATGTATAAACGATCGATGAATAATTGGTTATGATACAATATGAAAATATTTCTTGAAATATCTCGTATCCTTTACTAAGTGTATTCATTTATTATTGGAGAATTACTAAAATATCTTAAAGGAATATGATAATTTTTATCAACTTACCTCTTAGATTCATCTTTAGAATAGTTCATATGGTCTTTATGAACTAACTCCAGTAGATTTGTGGCATACCTTCATTTTAAATGTTTCTTTATCTAAAACATGATGGTGAGTTTCTTAGTATACCTTGTTTATTAGAACAAGATAGACTAAAACAAATTTTTGGATATAAACTTGTCAACAACTGTGAGATTTATTTGAAAAATAACTATCTTTTCATAATTAGGTATTCAAAGTCTTATATTTATATTCCTCAATAATTATTGATTTTTTATATCTGGGATTCAATAATTACAGAACTATTAGTTCTAAAATACCAAAATAACATTCATTACTTATATTAAATAATGTATTGATGTTTCTAATTAGACACTGAGAAAAATTATTTGGTAATAATCAATAAAGAATAATATTTTAACTTGAATATATCATAAAATAAATTATTTTTCATCCTCATGACTGACTTAAGAATCACCATTTATCATATACTTAAAGTGTTCACTTTACTTATTATAATATTTCTATACTTTATAGGTTTCTGTATTCATATATATATATATAGAATACAAAAAATATTAGTACCCAAGAAGTATTAACAAAAGTATTAAATGAAATTATGAATATACCTAAAATTAAAGATTTTGATTTATTCATCGTTAACTTATTTAAGATCCTTTATCTATTTAAAGGATGTTGTGAAGTTTACATTGTTTTTATAATGGCTATGGTAATTTAAACTTGGTAATTCATTTTTTTTCAATATAAGGAGTGATAAAGAATGTACCCACTAATCCTTATCTATCTTGTGAAGCATAGAAAAAATATTCCATAGAAATTTATACATATAGTTCATATGAAAATATCTGATTAATATGAAAAACATGGGTGGTAAGGATGATAATATGTTATTAATGGGTGTTTAATTATCCAAATGGTATCCCAAACTTTTCTAAATTATCAATTTACTCTAATATTTTGAAGGCTCAATCATTATATAAGAACCCATATTCCAGTTTACACTAGTAAAATATAGTAAAAATATCATTTATCATTAGAATTTCCTTCTATAACAACCCAGAACTCGTACTCCATATCCTATACTAAAATCCACAACTTTACATTCTTGACATTGATGCTAATAATTGTGACACAAAATTTCCATCAAAACCTTAAAAATAAAAAGGAAAATATGGTTCACTTACATATTGGAGTACCTTTTAGGTTTAGAGTTTTATAAAATTAAGAAAAACTCCTATATAAACCATTGACATCAACTTAGAATCATAAACAATTGGTTTATAAAGTTGAACACCATATCCCGTTATACCCAACTTTTCTAATTTTATATTAGTTCATCAACATCATACTTGTGAAATCATTTATATAAAAAAATATTTCAACACCATTCTTTAAAAGCTAGGGAAAAGTGAAACATAAGAAGCGTGAGCTCAGATGCTCAATAAGGGTAAACATAATCATTAACAACTAAATGTCATCAATGAGTATAAAAGTGCATAATAGCATGGTGACATGATCAAAGTGCATGAGAGAATAATAATGGGATTCACACCCATAAAAAATTGGATCATAAAATATTAAGTCATGGAAATGGAAAGGGTCATTTGAATAAATAATCACAAGCCATGTTATATCAATATCAATTATTAGAAACAATATAAACCCACAACAAAATAGAAAACACATACAAGTATCTTGGGAAATTTTATACTTTTCATTATTATAAATAGAATAACCATATAGTCGACTTTCATAGATGTCATTTTTAAAAATGGAATAGCCATATGATGGACTTTAACACCAAATGTATTGGATGGATATCACTGACCCACCTATCCTTGGTCTATCATGGAACCACCAATCATTAGTTTATCATGTAATCACCCATAAAATTTTTAAGTACCATTTGAAAATCATCACACATAAAAGTTTTCATAAACTCATTAGAGAAACCAATAACCTATTTCATAAATTAATTAACCCATGGAAAAGAAACAGGTTCTATAACAATATATTTCAAACATTTTTAACCCGTAGAAAAGAAATAGATTCAATAACAATCTCTTTGAAACATGATTAAACCATGGAAAGGAAATGATTTCTATAACAATATATTTGAAACATGAATAACTCGTGGAAAGGAAATGGGTTCCATAAAAATCTCTTTGAAACATTAATAAAATATGGAAAGGAAATGGGTTCCATAACAATATCTTTGATACATGAATAAACCATGGAAAGGAAACATGTTCTATAAAAATATCATTAAAATATGATAAACCCATGGAAAAGAAATGGGTTTCATAAAAATCTTTTTGAAACAATCCTAATCCATACAAATAAAGAATAAAGATGGTATCAATACCAAAATATCCCCAGTTGAGGATAAGTAACAATAAGGATTGTTGATCTTAATTAATGGAAATTGCCTTTAAAGTTTATTAAAAACATTCATGAGGAAAATAATATTTAAACACTTGAAAGTGTCCCATACCTCCTTGAAAAATTTGAATCATAAGCCCCATGAAGGAATAACATTAAATGAAACTTATAATATCATTATAATAAATATATTCATGAAATATCATGTCATAGAAGAATTATATACACCTCATTAATTAAGATAGGTGTATGACATAATAAACATATCAGAGAAGGTAAATTGCAAAAAAGTCCATTACTACTTTGGTAACTTTAATAATATAAACCCTTAAAAAGATATAATCTAATGGATATATAAATCACCATAAATTAAAGTTTAATAATAAAAAAATACATTCACAGGAAGTATGTACACCATATAAAAATAATTAGGCGCATAATAAAAAATAAGTCTCAATGAAATGTAAATTGAGACAAAACCCTTTATAATAGTGGAAACATTTGAATCAGAAACCCCAAATTAATAATAATCAAATGAAACATTTTAATACCAAGAAGATAAATAAATTCATGATATAATATATAATAAGGATTAGTATATAAAATACACAAAATAATTAAGCATTGAATATGATATTTATCTCAAAGGTGTAAAAATTAAGATGAAAATATCTTAGAAAGATAATATCATTAGAGTGAGAATAAATTAATGAAATAATTATGTGTGAAAAATTTAAATTCAAAAAATAAAATTTTAAATACAGTATAAAAAAATCATTGGTCATTCTACACATATTCTTGGAATAACATAACCAATAAAATTGAAGTTTAACCCAATGATTGGAAATTGAGTTAAGGAATCCCTTACATAGAACATATCATTAGAGTAAGAATAAATCAATAAAATAATTACATGTGAAAAATAAAAATAAAAAAAGTTTAAATATAGTATAAAAAAAGTAGAGTTCATTTCACACATATTTTTTGAATAACATAACCAATGACATAGAAGTATAACCCAATGAATGAAAATTGAGTTAAGAAATCCATTATAAAAACCATATCATTGGAGTGAGAATAAATCAATGAAATTATTATGCGTGAAAAATTTAAATACAAAAAATTAAATTGGAAATACATTATAAAATAATCATAGGTCATTTCACATATATTATTTGAATATCATAATGAATGACATAGAAGTTTAACCTCATGATTGGAAATTGAGTTAATAAATCCATTACCTTGAGTCCAATTTTTCATCATTGTCCTCTATCTTCCTAGATAATATACAGAGGTTCATTATTTACTTGATTGAGAACCTTTTCAATGTTTATTAATAGTTGTTTTTCTCCAATAAAAAGTTATATATAATTACTTAATCAATAATGTTTAAGTAGTATGTTTTTGTAAAGACCTGAATTTTCCATGTATTTTTTTTAATTATATGTAATTATTTTGAGACCGTGAAATCTAACGGCATGTGATTCCAAGGCCCAGAGTTCCCGGAATAATCCATCAAAGTTTTGTTAAGCTTTAATTAAAAGATGTAAGTAGTTTTACTAAAAAAGTGGAATAACTCTTAAACTATTTCCCAGATCAAAAATCAAATGGCACTGTTGTGTTTCAGATGGCGGTTTTTCCCTAGGCGCGAATTAAGTTTTGTCGGGTCAGGCCTCCTGTGAGAAAACCTAAAAATGGAATAACCATAAATAAAATATTTAAATAAAGTTATTTTATTTTTTAAATGCTTATAAATCACGAACGGTGACTCGTATTAAAAATATGAGACCACCGCTGAGCTCATGAGGGTATACTTTCTTTAGGCAGATACTAACATTGGCCGGCATGGTCCAAAAGTGGAAGTTAGTTTTTGACCGTAAATGAAATAATTAAGTAAAAATTATTTTATTGTTAAAATACATAACTTTAAATGGTAACTTGGATTGAAAATTCGAAAGTACTGTTGAGTTCATTGGGGTGTATTCTCCTTAGGCGGAGCCTGACCTCAACTGGCACAGGTCGAGGGTGAACGTTAACAATTTATTGAAGTTTTTTAAGGTATATTTAGTAAATGCACAAGCGACATTTTCAAAATTTTGAACCGCTGCTCGGATTAAAAATATGAGGGCACCGTTGAATCCGCAAGGCCAGGATTCACTTAAGGGAGACTTTACTTTGACCGTAGTGGGTCTGAAGAAAAAGTTAAGTTTTGTGACTTTTTAAAAGAAATAAAATAAAATAATTTTATTATTTTATTTTCATTCTTATCCTCCAATGGAAAGCGGAGTGTGGGGCCAGGGATTTGTCAAGCCATTTAATGGTTTGACCCTTCAATCAAAGTGAGAGTAACGTTGTGGAATTAGGAAGCTTCCTAATTAACAAGCCCCCATTAATTCCCAAAGTCGTTACTTACCCCCCCTCCTATTTATATGGATCTTGGGGAGGGGTATCAGCACTGATTCTCCAAGCAACGAAGTGCTAAAGGAGTACCGAGACACCAAACCCTTGGAGGATGGAGCCGGTTCTGGAGAGCGGTGATGATCGACACCGAATCCCCAAACTAAAGGACGACGTGCAAGCGACGTCCTTGGAAGCCTGTGGAGGGAAGAAAGATCACCGATCCAACTTCAAGAGATGACATTCTCCAATAGGTTTATGAGGTAGGGGTTTTCTTTTTTCTTTTTAATTCAAGTGAATTCCTTGAACCCTTTAATCCTTTCTCGTGATTACAAGATAACACGGAGGGTGTGAGCCTGACGAACCCGGCCTGGACCCCCAACTAACTTGCTAGACATGTGTTCTACGTGGAATACCATCGGTGCGACAACACTGACCAGCTACAATGGAGGTGGTGCGTGGTCACACACCGTAAGATGAAGTCACAGTACTAAGCCGCACCGGTCAGCGAAGCGGCCAACACCGACGGGCCGCGGAGAAGGTGGGTTGCGCCATCTTGCACCGCCAGAGGAACCGTTCGCGGTTCATCAACAACGGTGTATGGGAGAGGCAGACGACATGCCGACCAGCCGTAGAAGGTGAGGGCAGATTGACCAATGTGCCGCTGGTGGAGCCGCGATAGAGGGACCTAGTCGGGTTCCATGGGTGACTTGGTAGTGCCAATAGGCGCTGCTGCTTGGTCTTCCGTACGGATGGGGCTGCTCCCCTTCCGTGCTAACTCGGGCGAACCACAGGGGGGGACCATTGGAGAGAGATGATACTTTTGGTAAAATCCACTTGATATTTGGGTAAAGTTAGAGTACGATAAGGATAGATTGAATCCGAATCCAACCAGGCCCTTAGAACTAAAATGCTTATAACTGATAGACCGTGCATCCGATTAACGCACTGTCTATCACGTTGAAACCCTTACGAACTAGAATTCCTTTCGGTTAATCATTTTTGGCGCTTAGTGGTGGTTGATGTATGATCGATATCTTGAGGGTTAGATTCTACAGAACTCCAGTGCACTAGGTGCGAGGAATCCTGTGGTTGGATGTAATGTGAAGAAAGAAACTCGATCCTGTGTGGGTCAAAATTAATCATATCTTATGTGGGTCAGTGCTCAGTTATCCTATATGGGTCAGCGCATACCGATCCTGTGTGAGTCAGATCATGTGTGTGTCAACGCTCGACGATCCTGTGTGGGTCAGCACATACCAATCCTGTGTGGGTCAACACATACCAATCCTGTGTGGGTCAGATCCTGTGTGGGTCAGCGCTCAATGATCCTGTGTGGGTCAGATCCTGTGTGGTTCAGCTGAGGTTAGTTACCTATCAATCCTGTGTGGGTCAGATCCTGTGTGGGTTAGTGGGGGTTAGTTTTCTATCAATCCTATGTGGATCAGAAGCAGTTCTACTTAACAGAATAAGATGATATAGCCTTACGACTAATCATCTATACTTATATACTTAAATTATACCTGAGTGTGAGATGATTTTTTAACCTTCATAGTGTTATCTTCGTGGTGTTACCTATGTGGTACTTCTATCTTCGTGGTGTTACATGTCTGGTACTTCTACCTTTGTGGTGTTACCTGTGTGGTACTTCTACCTTCATGGGGTTACCTATGTGGTACTTCTAACTTCATGGTGTTACCTATGTGGTACTTCTTCCTTCGCGGTGTTACCTATGTGTTACTTCTATCTTTGTGGTGTTACCTATGTGGTACTTATACCTTTATGGTGTTACCTGTGTGGTACTTCTATCTTTGTTGTGTTACCTGTGTGGTACTTCTATCTTCATGGTGTTACCTGTGTGGTACTTATACTTTCGTGGTGTTATCTTTGTGGTGTTACCTATGTGGTACTTCTTATCTTTGTAGTGTTATCTATGTGGTACTTCTACGTTCGTTGTGTTACCTGTGTGGTACTTCCATCTTTTTAGTGTTACCTATGTAGTACTTTAGTCTATGTGGTGATACCTGTGTGATACTTCTATCTTGGTGGTGTTACCCATGTGGAACTTCTACCTTCGTAGTGTTGTCTTCGTGGTGTCACTTTTGTGTTACTTCTACCTTTGTGGTGTCACCTTTGTGGTATTCTTCCCTTATGTATGAGATGAGTATGTCTTGATAACTTAGTTATATGTACAGACATATACCTAGGTAGAGTTGAAATCTATTACCTCGTGCTTTGAGATTGAGGTCTTGCTCGGTGGTATTTCCTTTATGGAACTCTGGGAGACCTACAGAGGTCTTGGAGTCCCTACTGAGTATTGTTATACTCACCCCTACATGGGCTTCGCCCACACCTTGTTGTGTCTTGTACAGACAAAGAGCAGCGAGGCTGAGAATTGAGGGAGGTAGGACTAGGTGGTACTTAGAGGGGACGGGCTGATGTGGAGTGCTGTAGAGATGAACTATACCTACCCTTCAGGTAGGATCCTCGGTGGACGATCCAGGATCTATTTTTCACTTTTCAATTGTATTTTTACTTTTTATTTGTACTTTTACTTTTCAATTGGGCTTGTATTCCGACCCCTTTACTTTTGCCACACTTTTACTATAGTAGTTTACTTCGTGGTTGCTTCTTGTTGTGTTCTTTGACTGTGTGTCTATACCGGTTAAAAAGGAAATACCTTCTCATTTTATGGATATGAATTTCTGGTGGTAGTCTCCCACCCCTAGCCTATGGAAGGCATGCTTGGAGTAGTCACGACATGACCCTCGAGGGACGGGTCATGATAGTTTTGACAATATTTGGCTTATGTGTCAAAACTGACTTTGATAGGTCGACTATGGTCAATAAGGTCATAATTTAATCATCTAAAGAATAATATGAATGATATAATTATAATATTTTTACATCAATTATACTTTTAAAATTATAATGGAAATATGATTATGAAAAATGAACCAGTGTTTCAACCATGGAGATGGTAGACCATACGTACACTTGAGTAACATTTCCATTTTTTAATGATCATTATAGAAAGAAGGTAAGAAGAGTTTATATTTATAGAATGAACATTATATCATAAATACCATTTTATTTAATTATATATGAACATATATATATCTATTTATATAAACACACACACACACACAAATATATATAATTATTGTGATGTGGTGATGAAAAAGTAAGATTCATATCGCTTCTAGGAGGCGGTAGTCCACATGTCCACAAACGACGTTATCACTTTTTCAGTGTGTGAAATCGAAACAAGAAAAATTATATGTTATATGTAAAAATACATTATTATGTCATAAATATTATAAATTTTTAATTTATATCATAAATTTTTATTAAACCCATCCTTAATACATTCCATGTAAAGAGTTAATGAATCACATCAATTTGAGGAGGCAATAGTCCACACGTCCACAAATGATGTTATGATGTTCCAAAAAATAGAATTCATGGAGTTATGTGTTATATAAAAATTAAATAAATATAATAAAATTATAAATGTTATATATATCATATAAAATGGTAATTCTATCATTATTTACAACCTTGAGAGGTGGTAATGGAAGAATGAATGACATCAGTTCATGAGACAATAGTTTACCGTACACAAAAATGATTGTTACACATCCAATTTGATGGAAGTGTGTAAAGGTGTAGGAAAAACCCATAACAGAAAAAATATTAGTATATTAAGGATATTATGGTTATTATATTATAATGTAATAATAATTATTGAATTGGTTTGAGAAATAAATAAAATTAAAGTGATCATTGAATAATGCTACCTCTTTTTTGGTAACTCCCTTTGGTTTCCACCAAAGGACTTCATTGGTTAGATTTATTCCCAAAGTGATGATTCTAGGATGATATTAGTTATGTTTTTAGATTATTTAGGCATGTTTTTGATGATACAAAAGGGATTTATAGGTGTGAGTATAGGGGGTGGGTGAGTGCCTTTTTATAGCGGAGAGGGAGTGACATTCTTGTAAATATAAAAACATAAACACTATTAGAAGGTCTCCCTTACATAATGTGCCTCAAATAACAAAAAAAATTCAATAAAATAGAGTATATGGTATAATATTTTCCATAAAATTGTTTTTTGATAAGTTTATAGGTTATTTGGAAACTTAAGATTAAAGTTTAACCACTAAGTAAACATATTTTTTTACCTTAATCACTGTAATTAATTTTAATTGTTTTCACTAATATTTTTGTCAAAAACTAAGTTGACCTTATTATATAGTATATATTATTCTTATTAAAAATATATAATCCATTTTGGAAAATTACAATGACTTAATTTTTAGAAATGAAATTAAAATTAATCCTACAGATGGGGTGACAAAGTAGGTTTTTATTGTGAAAATGTTTAAAAGTTTGCTCAATTTTTATATCTAAAATCATGATAAAAATGATTCCAATTTCCAAAATTCTGTTATCTAATAAAAAATTTATCTAATTATAATGTAAAACTATTTAAAAATATAATTTAACACTATAAATTATTTAGGTAAAAAAGGGGGTTTCAATTAAAATTCAATGTCATTCACTATTCACCAAAATATGAAAGTTCTCAGAAAAATACCAAAAATTCACATAAAGTAAAATTTGATAGTACTATTATAAAAATGAATTTTATTTTTTCAAATAAAAATTAGAAATTTTTGGAAATTTAGTTTTAAAACAAGTCTTCCATTAAAAGGCGGTAAAATGTAATTTAAAAATATATATCTTTTTTTATGCTTAAAATTGGATTTATTCTTATCTTAAGACTCTAAAACTTATTAGATGAATTTAAAAACATTTTTTTTAAATATATAAAACATAAATATCATTAATATATTTATAAAATAGTGATTAATTTTATTTTTTATGTCAAAATTTCATTTTAGTCTTAAAAATAGTTTTTATAAAAACACATCTTTTATATTCAATTATTATTTATTTTCATTTCTAATTAATTCTTAACGAGTGAATTAATTTTATAAACATTTGTAAATTTTTTTTTCATAATTTAGTTAATCTCATTTATTCCCTCAATTCCAATGTCTAGGTGATAACAATCATAATAATATTAATAGTATATTGTTGTGTGGTAAGACTGGAGCTTGTGTGTAAAATAAGTCATCAAATGAAATTGATATTTCATGAAACACAAGATAAAATTGTTTTTGTGTGTGATTAAAGATAAAATACTTATATTATGTAATGTAATCTATTAAATAATTTAAATTTATTTTAAAGAATATATTTCATAAAATTTTAGGATGTTACATCCCACCCCCCTTAAAATGAATTTCACCCACAAAATTCATCTTGGTTATCAAATGATTAACATTTCTAGAAATCTTTTATTCAAACCCAAATCATAAAAAGAGTTAATATAATATCCTCTTAAAATAGAAATTGATATAAATAAAGGTCACCTAAAGTTATGTATAACTAGGATTTCTCATAGGGAGAACATTGGTGGGAAATTAAAAGATTGATTTGGAAGAAAAAACTAATTCCCATAGACTAATAGAGAGTGATAGAGAGCGTGGTCAGTAGAATGTTAATGAAAACAAAACCAAAAACAAATTAGGTGTGTAAAAGGTATTTTATATCTTCAGAAAATATGATAATACGATAAAATTTTATTTGAATGTCATTTTCCTAAAGTTGAAGGATATATTTCACTATCTAGAATAAAAAAATAAAAAAAATACTTGATGAATATAATTTCATAATTTAATCAGTTTCCCCAAAAATATCATCTCTTTCTCCAAATGATGATTAATCAATATAAATTTTTAATTCTTGAAGCACTAAAATCAACTTTTAAAGACCACATAACCATAAAAGAGATAGTCAGGATATTACATCTTTCTTTATATATTAACCAAAACCCAAATGGTTAGAATATGGTACGATAATTTATAGAATGAGTAAAACATAAAATGATGCACTAATATTCAAAATTATATAGTTATACCCAAAGTTCAAACTAAATTATTCCATAAATAAATATCCTTAAAATTATTCAAACATTTCTTGACTAAGTTTGAAACCCAATGATTAAAAGATTTAATCATATATTATTCCATGATAAATCAACCATTATTCCTAAAATAAAATCCCATATGTTTCTATAATAAACTAAATATTTACTCAAAAAAATGTTATGATAACTAGGAAATCATGTAGGCTAGTGGTAGTACGTGAAACCCTTATCATCTTAGGTTATAGTTTTAAGCCCCACTGCCTAGCCAAATGCGACAGGTTGTCACCTAGCATATGAGTTTTCCATTTTTTAAACATGAAAACTAATTCCTCCCGAAAAACACAAAATTTATCCTAACATTTAAAAATATCTCATAAAAAAACATCTCCAAAATCACTTTAAGATCTCATCACTCAAAACCTCAATAGGGTGTCTAATACTTTGAATGTATAACCATTCTTAAGATCATAGACCTTTTAAAATTTCTTTAACTCTTAATATAAACTCACATTAAAGCATATTAATATACAAATTTATCTAAATCGACCTTTGATACCAACTATAACAACCTAGAACCCACACTTTTAGATCTTATTCTGAAATCTATAACTTTACATTCCTATCTTTGATACTGATAATTGTGACCCAAATTTTTGATCTGAACCTTAAAAAATAAAAAAGGAAAACATGCATCACAAACATATTGGAGGAAATTTTAGGTTTATAGTTTTATATAATTAGTAAAAACTTCTACATAAATAATTTAAACCAACTTGGACTCATAAACAACTGGTTCAGAAAAATGAACATCATCTCCCATTATACCAAGATTTTCTTATTTCACATTAGGTCATCAACATAATCCTTGCGAGATCCTTTATATACATAAATCGTTCAATATCATTATTTAAAACCTGGGGATAAGGGAAACATAAGAATGGTGGGATCATATGCTCCTTAAGGGCAAAAATAATAATTAACAACTAAATGTCATCAATGAGCATAAGAGTTCATAAGGGTATAATGACATAATCAAAGTGCATGAGAGAATCATCACTACTAGAAAAAAGGTATTTGCGACGGGTCATTTGCGACAGGATCCCATCGCAAATGGCTTTTTGTGACGGGGGCCCGTCGCAAATGGCCCGATGCTGAAAACGGTGTCGCAACAACAATTATTTGCGACGGGCCCATCGCTAAAGCTTTTTTTGCGACGGGCCCATCGCTAAAGCCTTTTTTTGCGACGGGCCCATCGCTAAAGCCTTTTTTTGCGACGGGCCCGCCGCAAATAGTTTTTGCGACGGGACCCGTCGCAAAAACTATTTAAAAAATAAAATAAAAAACTATTAATAAATTATTTTAATGCATATAATAATAATACTATTTGCGACGGGCATAGTATCCCGTCGCAAATACTATAAAAAAAATATTAATAAATTATTTTAATTAATATAATAATAATCCAATTATAATTCAAAAATAAAAAATAATAAAATATTAATAAATGATTTTAATTAATATAATAATAGAATTATAATTCACAAATAAAAATAATAAATTATTAATAAATTATTTTAATTTATATAATAATAATAGAATTATAATTCAAAAATAAAAAATAATAGAATATTAATAAATGATTTAATTAATATAATAATATTAGAATTATAATTCATAAATAAAAAAAATATTAATAAGTTATTTTAATTAATATAAAAATAATAGAATTATTTTACATTCAAATATTAAAATAATTCAAGTATTACAAAAAAAATATAATTAAATTATAATATTATAAAATTTTAATATATATATAAAATTTAATATTATAAAATATAAATAATATTATTATTCATATTAATATTGTTATTTCAAAATATAATATTATTAATATTTTATAATGAGACAGAAACTACGAATAGAAAAAAAATCATATTTTGATTTCACAAATTTTATATCATAAAAACAAACTCTAATTTGATGTTAATGAATAGAAATTTCCTTAAAATAATATTAAAAACATTCAAGAGGAAAATAATATTTAAACATTCCAAAGTTTCCCAATCCTCCTTGAAAAATTTGAATCCTAATACCTATGAAGGAATATCATTAAATGAAACTTATAATATCATGAGAATAATAATATTCATGATATATCATGTCATATGAGAACTATATACACCTCATTAAATAATATAGGTGCATTAAATAACAAACACCTCAAATAAGGTAAATTGTGACCAAAGTCCATGTCCACTTTAGTAATTTCGAAACCATAAATCCTAAAAGAGATATCATCAAATGGATTTGTAAATACCCATAAATTCAATTAAAATAATTATAAAATACATTCATGGGAAGTATATACATCATATAAAAATATTTAGGTTCAAGACAAAAAATAAGTCTCAATGAAATGAAAATTGTGACAAGACCCCTTGCTACAATGGTAACATTTGAATCAGAAACCCAAAAAGTAGTAATACTCAAATGAAACATTTAAATACTTTTATGATAAAATAATTAATGATATAATATATCAAAATTTTTATTAGATACACCATAAAAACTTAGTAATTGGTGAATATGAAATTTATCTCATGGATATAAAAAGTGAGATGAAAATACCTTACAAAGATCATATCATTGGATTGAGAATAAATATATGAAATAATTATGTGTGACAAATGTAAATCTAAAAAATACAAGTGTAAATACATTATAAAAAAAATCAGAGTTCATTTCACACATATTCTTAGAATAACATAACTAATGACATATAAGTTTAACCCAATGAATGGAAATTGAGTTAAGAGATCCCTTACAATGGAAATATCATTTGAGTTAGAATAAATAAATGAAATAATTATGTGTAAAAAATGTAAATCCACACAATAAATTTTTAAATACATTATAAAACAATCAGAGGTCATTTCAAACATTTTCTTGGAATAACATAACCAATGAAATATTTGTTTAACCCAATGAATAGAAACTGAGTTAAGAAATACCTTACAAAGATCGTATCGTTGGAGTAATAATAAATAAATGAAATAATTATGTGTGAAAAATTTAAATCCACAAAATAAATGTATAAATATAGTATAAAACAATCATATGTCATTTCACACATATTCTTGGAATAATATTACCAATGATATAGAAGTTTAACCAAATGAATGGAAATTGATTTAAGAAATCCCTTACCTTGAGTCCGATTTGTTATGCTTGTCCTTTATCATCCATGATATTAAACTTATGTAAATTATTTAATCAATTCAGAAATTTTTAAAGTTTATTATTATTTTTTTCACTTATAAATAATTTATATACAATTACTTAATCAATAATATTTAAGCTTGACTATTTGACTATATTCAGCTTATATGTCAAAACTGACTTTGATAGGTCAACTGTAGTCAATAGGTTCATTATTTAAACATATCATGAATAATAAACATGAAATAATTATAATTTTTTTACATCAATTATACTTTTAAAATCATATAGGAAATGTTTTATGAAAAATGAACTAACTTTATGATCATGGAGACGGTTGTCCGTACGTACACATGAGTGACATTCCTATTTTTAAATGATCATTTTGAAAAGAAGGTAAGCAACATTTATCTTTATAGAATTAATATTATATCATAATTAAACTTTTATTTCATCACACACACACACATATCATTCTTGTGATGTGGTGATGAAAAAGGAAGAATCACATCACTTCGAGGAGGCGTTGGTCGACACATCCATAAACGACTTTATCACTTCTTCCGTGTGTAAAATAGAAAGAAGAAAAATGATATTTTATATTTCAAGATATATAATTATGTCATTATTATAATAAATATTTCATTTATATTATCCATATTTTTTAAACTCATCCTTAACACTTTCCATGTAAAAAGTGAACGAATCACATCGCTTTGTGTTGTCGGTAGCCCACACAACTACAAACAATGTTATTGTATTTCAAAAAATGGAAATCCTGAAGTTATGTGTTATAAAACAATTATAAAAGCATAATAATTTTATAAATATCATATAAATAATATATAAACATTAATTAAAAAATTATTCCCATCCTAGATATGTGGAAATGGAAGAAAAACGACATAATTTTACAAGGCAATAGTTCACCGTACACACGAATAATGATTGCGTATCCTATTTTATGGAATTGAGTGAATATTTTGGTTGAAACCTTAAAATAAAAAAATATTAGTATATTGAGGATATTTAGTTTATTATATAATCATTTATTAATAATAATTTTAGTGGTTTGAGAAAGAAATAAAACAAAAGTGATCATTAAATAATGTTACCTCTTTTTTAGGTAACTCCTTTTGGTTTGAACCAAAGGACTTCATTGGTTTTATTTATTCCAAAGTTGGGGATTGTAGGATGAGATTGGGAATTTTGGGGGATTATTTGGGTAGGTTTTGGATGAGAATATTTTAATGGGAGGTTTGAGGAGAGGTGGAGGGTGAGTGACTTTTTATAGTGGAGAGGGAGTGACATTCTTGTAAATATAAAAAGGTAAACACTATTGGGTGGTTTCCCTTACATCATGAATCTCCAATAATGAAAAAAATTAAATAAAATTGGTTTATGGTCTAATAATGGATAGATAATGGGGTTTTTACAAGTTTCTAGGTCAGTTGGACACTTAAGAATAAATTTTACCACCTAAGTAAACACGTTTGTTACCTTAATCGTTGTAATTAATTTTAATTAATTTCACTAATATTTTTGGTCAAAAAATAATTTCACATTATTATAAATTATAAATTATTCTAATTCCAAATATTTAATCCATTTTTACAAATTAAAATTTCATAAGAGGTAGAAATTAATTTAAAATTAATCCCTTAAACAGGAGTACAAAATAGGTTTTTAAAGTGAAATTCTTTAAAAGTTTGCTAAGTTTATATATATAAAATGACTATAAAAATGATTATAATGACCTAAATTGGAATAAATTATATAAAATTGATCTAATTATTCTTTAAAACTAGTTAAAAATATAATTTAGCACTATAAATTATTTAGATGAAAAAATAGTTTTCAATTAAAATTTAGTGTCATTGACTATTCATCAAAATGAAAAAGTTGTTAGAAAGATACAAAAAAATATAAAAAAGTAAATTTTTATATTATCATTTTGAAAATTAAAATTATTTTTTCAAATAAAAATTATAAAAGTGCCATAATTTAGTTTTAAAACAAGTATTCCATTAAAAGGTTAAAAAACTGCCTTTTTAAAATATTTGGCATTTTATGCTTAAAATTGGATTTATTCCTCTCTTAATCATATACAACTTATTTTATGAATTTAAAAATATTTTATTAAATGTATAACATATAAATTTAATTAATATCTTTCACTAATAGTGATTAATTTATTTTTAAGATAAAATTATACTCTTTTCATAAAAATAGTTTTTTTTATATAAAAACACATCCTTTATATTCAATCAGTCTTTATTTTAATTTATAATTAATTGGTAAACTATATATTAATTTTATAAAAATGTGTAAACTATTACTTTAATAATTATTTAATCTCATTTATTCCCATCATTACAATGGCTAGGTGATGACAATCATAATAATGTTAAAGTATATTGTTGTCTGGTAAGATTCAAGCTTGTGATTAACATAAGTCATCAAAGGAACTGGATATTTCATGCAATTCAAGATAAAATTTGTGTTCCAGGTGATACATGCTAAACTATGTATTGTGTGTAACACAATTAATTAAATAATTAAAATTTATTTGAAAGGAGATATTTTAGAAAATTTCAGGATGTCACACCTTCTCCTTCTCAAGTGTTAGGAGATAAGGAAACATGGTATAAAGAACAATATCATCACATTTTATAAAAAAATCTATAGAAATAAATTATAGCATTATTGAAAAATAATAAAAATCCTCTATGAATCTTTGTTAATCTTCCTTTTCTGTTATGTTTTCTTGTTGAGGTGGATATTCTAGAATAAGTGACTCCATCATATAATATAAACCTTCTGATAGTAGTGTAACACATAAATTATTATGTCACTCTTTGAAGTTTGTATTGGCGAGGACTTGGTCTGATTCAATAAAAGATATTAATATTACCATAGTTTTATTTTCCATATATATAATAGTTAAAATAAATTATTAGTATATTATCTAGATTAAAATGTGTTACAAAATAAAATTTATTTTACTACACTCCAACTAATTTATCATGTCCCAGTATCCCTCACCATTGGACTTAGAATGTTCTTTGATATAGACATTCTAGTGAAAATGATATGTATTTATCTTCTCATAACCCAGAAAATTTCTATGTAAATCATAATTAGGTATTTGGGGAATTGGTATCATAAACTATTAACTTGAAACTCTTTGAACCATTGACTGGAATCCCTAATAAAAACAATCCTCATCTCAGATTTCCCCAACACTCACATCCAAATCTGTATTGAAGACAATAGGTGTTTCCCTGGGCAAGGATGGTGGATTTTTTGGACTTGACCCAATAGAAATAGTTTTTTTTGGGTCATGTCACATCTATGTTATTTTTTAGTTCAAAAAAACCTAACTAAACCCATTTTAGATTGGGTTGGGTTGGGTCGGGTCCGTCGGGTTGGGGGAAAAAATCATCTCCTACAACTCCTTTGTTTAAAAAGAACAATCTCTATAAAAAACCATTCTTTTCATACATAGATATTACATCTAAATAGATGAATATTAATTACATAACTTAACAAAACCAAGCCAGAAACATATGGGTTTAGTTTATTTGGAAACATGGAAACATAAACAAATGGACTATAAAACATCTACATTGTCTCCCAATTTTTCCTCTATAATTAAAACCCCTTTTAACATATCATAATAAAAACTTTTATTCATATCTTTGGTAAAAGAAACATTATAGAGGGTGAGATTAGAGGATTAGTAAGGATAAAAATATGAGATATTAATCCATAATCATATGAAAGAATAAGATAAGAATCCAATTATGTGACCATGACCATAACTTATGAAGTTCATACCCAACCTTTCATAGATCATAAACATGATTCATGGCATAAACATTTTCATTTTAGAAAACTTGGATCGTAAGAGAGATAAACCATTATAAGTCAATCGTGATTCGTAATATCATGTCATAAAATTTTGGAACCATCATATATAGAGAAAAACATATAATTTGTCAAGGTTAACTACCATTACCATCAATATAGTTTATCAGGACAAACTAGTTTCCCATAGTATACCAGGACACACCTCTTTCCCATCATAGACTTGGATGCACCTACTTCCCACTGTGGATCATGCCCATCAACTTGTTTCCCATTGTTATGTCATGAGATATAAATATTTAACCAATCATTGGAGGGATATATAGTTTCCACCCATAAAATAATTAAAATCATAAATATGTGTGTTAGAAGAGCATAAATCACATTAGAACCCATGAAAATATATTTTGGTTTAGAAACATTTTATCATAACATAACCCATGGAAAAGAAATAAGTTTCATAAATATCATTCCATCCTAAACATAAACCAACCATAAAAATTATAAGGATATTATCATTGTCTAACATCCCCATTAAATCTTAAGTAACATCACATAATGTTATATTTTATGGAAAATAATTTTGATAGATCACTTGAAAAAATTCTTGAATAAAATAACATTTATATTTTAAATCATTTCTTTTTAAATTTCTATTCAATCCTAAAGGGGAAAAAATTTATCTGAAAATAACCTTTTATAATTTTAAAGTAAGCATAAAAACATCATAGAATCATGATTTTGTGAAAATCCAATCATGATATATAAGTTAAAAAAACATCCCTTCCATATTTTTTTGGACAAAGTCACAAATAACATAACTAGAAAATGAAAAAAAGAATCATTTCAAACCACTTTTTAAAATTTCAAACATGAGTAAAAAAGAATTTAAAAAATCATAATAAAATATTAAAAAATAATTTTTAGAAACAATTTTAGAAAACATATAAATGGAAGAAAATAGAGTTTTAAGAGAAAATTTAAAAAGATAATTTTTTTAAAATAATGTTCCTTATAAATATCATATCATCGAAGTGGGCATTAACCAAATGAATAGATTATGTGTATCAGCTATAAATTCACATAAAAAGTTGAAATATAACATAAGATAGTTTAACTAAATATCATACATAATATTTACCTGGAATAATCAATGTATAGAAGTTTAACCTAATGAATGTAAATTGAGTTAAGAAATACCTTACCACTTTGTAATCAGTCGAATCATATACCCCATAAATTTAATAATTATAAAATAAAAAATTTAATGCCATGAATATAATTATATTCATGATATGATATATCAAAGGTAATTTTATACACTACATAAAATAAATAATTGGTGAATAAGACAAATATCTCACAGAAGTAAAAGTGAGATGAGAAACCCTTACCTTAGGCTTCCCTTTAATTTTAGGTAATTTAATCTTCTGTATAACGGTTTGAAGAATGTTATTAATTAATTAAACACGTATATTAATATTTAAAATACCCTATATGATACTTTTATAACATATTACCACAAATACATTAATAACATTTCATTATTTTCATTATTTCGGGTGCGTCTATTTTATGGTTTCATGGTCAGTTCACTTGTGTATAATTATGAATTTTGCATTAAAATGTAAATAAAACTAAAAAAGTGAAATTAAATGGTATTAATTAACTTATATAATATTAAATTATATCTTATATAATTTTTATTTCTAATATTATAATGATTCATTTGATAAAATTATTTTGAAAAATGTTTAGTTTATTTTGGCAGTTTTTACGACCATCACAAACTAGTCTTGTTTTATTTAATATTATGTATATTTATTAGTTAAATTATAATAAATATGTTATAATTTACCAATTAAAATCTTATTTATCAATAATAATACTTTTATGACTAGATTTGAAGGTGGTAATGGAAAACAAAAAAAATCATTATCCACAGAAACAGTTAATCGCCATAATTTGGAAAATGGTTTTATTTCTTTGAATAAGAGGAGATAAGAAAAGGTATGGATATTATATATTAAATTAGAAATATAAAATTAAAGTATATACATAATATGGAACTTATTGTTGTTTTATGTATTAAATAGGTGAATATAAGGTAGAGAAAGCAATGATTTTAAGAGAGGATGTTTGAGAAAGTTACCTCTTTAATATCACTTACTAGAAGGACCACTTAAGGAACTTGGAATTGGTATTTAGGTGAGACCAGTAGAACTTGTACATATTGGGATTTTTAATGAGAGGTTTTTTCAACGATTTTAAAATATTCAAGTCTTTTGAGGAGAAAGGGGGTTGTGAGGGGTGGTATTTATACTTGAGTTGGGATGGTTTTAAGTGATTAAAAACTGATTATTTATATTTTAACCCAACCACATTTCGGTGGCATTAATTCCAAAAAAATTTGGGTTATAATTAATTTTTTAATAGGGTTTTAAGGTTTAGAAACATATAAAACACCTATTTAATTTTGTAGTTTTTGGTTATTTTAATTTTTACCTTTTAACTTTAACTAGTTATTTTATTTTATCTTTACTATGGTAAATATTTTTTTTACCATGGTAAAATTTTTATGCCTAAAAATAAAAATGACCCTATAAACTAATTTTGACCTCATTATTTCAAATATAGAATCAATTTTAATTGATTCAATTTTTAAAAGTGAAAAAATAAATTTTAAATATGTTATACATATAACTTATAAAAATAATTTTTTTAATATTAAAATTGTGGTTTTGAAAATTGTTAAGCATATGTTTCTAAATGTAAAAACTTATGTGTTATTTCATTCATTAAATAAATTTTGATAAAGAATAAAGGTTAATAATTTTGAAATAATTATCATATAATCATTATTTCATAAGAGTTATGGTATTTTTCAAATAGAGTATTTTTACATTTTAATCCAAAATTTATATTTTTTAGAAAATTCCCAAAAAATTACCCCAATCTAATTTTGACATGATGATTCCAAAAATGAAGCTTATTTTTTTTAAAATAAATTTTATAAAATTTTAAAACATTATTTATATTTATTTTCTCATAGAAATCAATAAAAATACATTTTTTAAGAAAACATATATTTGAAGGAAAAAATGACTTTACTAAAAATTATGTGCATATTCACAAAGCATTAATTAATTCCTTAAAAATTAGTTAGAAAATTATATATTTCACAATGTGGTTAATTCAATTCATTATCATTAATTTGATGGTTGCGTTATAATGTTCATGTTAAAATAATAATATTTTGAAGTTTAATTAGGCTTGGTGTTCTGTGTAAGGAAAGCTATCGAAGGGATTAAATTTATTTTTAAAAAAGATACGTACCACAAAATCCTGGTGTGTCACATTCTACCCCCCTTAAAATTAATTTCACACTCAAAATTCATCACTTGGATACAAATATATGAGGAAATGTCTTCCTCATGAAATCCTCAGGTTCCCACATAGCTTCCTCAAATTGGTGGTTTTTCCACAAAATTTTAACCAGATGAATGGTCTTGTTTCATAGAAATTTATATCTATTATCTTGAATATCTATAAGTTATCCTTCATAATAAATATCCTTCTCCAGCAATATGAACTCTGATTTTATTATATGTGAAGGATCAGATATTTACATCCTCAAGAGAGATACGTGGAACACATAACAAACATGAGAAAGATTTAGTGGAAGATCCAATAGATATGCCTCCATCTTGATAAGAGTAAGAATTGAAAAAAATTACATCCTTGAAATTTTAAATTTCATTTAAAAAATAAAATGTAGATATTGGGCAATTCCTTTGTTCGAAACCCACATCATAAAATGGGTTAATAAAACATCCTCTTAAAATGAGGGAAAGTAAAAGGTGAATATCACTACAAAATGAGGATTCTAATTAGAAAAATGTTACCAGAAAGTGAAAATACGGATATAGAAGATTATTATAACCATGAAGTTCTAATGGAGAAAGATAGAGAACATGGTCATTATAAGGTTAATGGATAGAAAACCATATACCAAATATGTATGAAAAAAATCATTGATATCATCAGAAATGATGATAACAGGATAAAATTTTATTTAAAAATAATTTGAGAAGATATATTTACTTGATTTCATCTCACAAGTAAAATATCACTATTTGGTTGTGCCTTGATAAATTTATGCATTATTTATTACTTGAATAAATGAATTTGAAATTATAATGACTAAATAACTATTGGATCATTAGATCTATAATGGTATGATAATTCATTCCTTATGTCACTAGTTTTCATAACAGATTGGTTAGCACATGTTATCCAATATGCATAAATATTCACATGGTTAAGTAATATGTTAATCTCTAAAACTTCATCCAAATTTCAATGTAAACAATTACATAAATTCTTTCCCTTATTAATTCTCCAAAAATTAAAATCCACAACTTTTGAATGAAGGTCAGTAAATTTTATAAATCCACTTATCATTATTCCCCCAAACAACTTGATATAGATTTTAATTATCACACACCAAACACATGAAGATCATTATCATATATTCTTTTAGAACAAGGAAATAACCCAAATTACCATAAAACCATAGGGAAAACGTGCATGCTTTAAAAAAACTAACTCTCTACTCATAATATAAATATTTTCCAACTAATTAGAGAGAGATATATGTCCCACCCTTCACATAATGAAAACCATACATATGTGTTCCAAAAGAACATAAATCATATTAGAACCCTTGAAAAGATATTGGGTTTCATAAAAATTTCATATAGAATAAACCATATAAAAACAGGTTTAATAAATATCATGCCATTATAAAAATAAAACAACCATAAAATTTATAAGGATAATTTCATTGAATAATATACCCATTAAATAATAAGTAACATCAAATAATTTTATTTAGATGAAAAACAATTTTTAAATATCACATGAAATAATTATTAAAAAAATAACATTTCCGTTTTTAAATCATTACTTTCAAAATAGTTGAAGAGTCAAAAGGAAAAAATTTTCTTTGAAGAATTTTTTTTAATATTGTAAAGGAAATATCAAATCATTATGGATTTATGATGGTAGGAAAATCCTCTCATTCTACATAAGCTAAAAAGGAGATTCCTTTCGTATTTTTTTTCTAGAAAAATCCATAAATAACATCATTATAAAAAAAATACTTTGTAACATTTTTTTAAATATTTAAACAAGATTAAAAATTACTTTAAATAATCATAATAGGATAGTAAAAAAAAATTTTGAAGAAATTTTAGAAAACACAGACATGTAAGAAAATGGTAGTTTAAGGGAAAATTTAAAAAGTTAATTTTTTAAGAGTCCTTTATAAATATCATATCACTAAAGTGTGTGTTAATAAAATGAATCTATTATGTGTATCAGATTTAAATACATATAAAAAGTGTAAATATAATATAATATAATAAAAATTCATATAACACATAATCTAATAAAGACATAATAAATGTAGTAGAAGTTTAACCCAATGAATTGAAATTGAGTTAAGAAATAGCTTTTCACTTTATAATCAGTCGAGTTGTGTACCCTATAAAAGTAATAATTATCAAATAAAACATTTAATACCATAAATATAATTATATTCATTATATGATATTTCAAATGAAATTATATAAACCACACAAAATACATATGTTTTGAAAAGGCATATATCTCATAAAAGTAAAAGTGAGATGATAAACCCTTACCTCACACTTACCTTTAGTTTTTAATACTTTTATCTCATATATAATGGTTTAAATAATGTTATTAATTCATTTAAGGACCATATTAATATTTATAATACCTTATATGATAATTTTATAACATCATACCTCCCATTCAATAATAATATTTCATTATATTAATTGTTTTGGGTGCATTTATTCTGTGGTTTGATGGTCAGTTCACTTATGTATAATTATAGATTTTATTTTAAAATAGAAATAAAACTTCAGAATTGAAATGAAATGGTATTAATTCACTTAAATATGTTTAAATGGTCTCATATATCATTTTTCTTTCTAACACGAGGATGATTCATTTGATAAACTTTTAATGATAAATGTTTCATTTATTTTGTCTATTTTTTCGACAATCAATAAATAGTTTCATTTTATTTAATATTATATCTTTATATTAGTTACATAATAGGTTATAATATAAATATTAAAATATTATTTAAATAGAATAATAATTTTATGACTATCCTTGAATTTGGTAATTAAAAGCGAAAAAAATCATTATCCACGGAGAGAGTTAATCACCATAATTTAGACAATGGTTTCATTTCTTTGATTAATAGAAGATTAGAAAAGGATGGATATAAGATATTAAATTATAAATGGAAAATTTAAGTATATATATGATACTATATTTATTATGGTTTCATGTTTGAATGAGGTGAATAAAAGGTAGAAAAAAAATTAATTAATAGAGGTTGTTTGAGAAAGTTACCTCTTGAATACCAGCTCCTTGAAGGACCCCTTAAGGAACTTAGAATTCTTATTTGGGTGATACCAAAAGCACTTGGACATAGGGATAGTGGGTATGATAAGTTTTTTAAAAGATTTTAAAATCTTCAAGGTTTTGAGGAGAAAGGGGGTGTCAAGTGATTGTATTTATACTTGAGGAGGGGTGGCTTTAAGTGATTAAATAATGATTATTTTATATTTAAAGACAACCACATTAGAGTGGAATTAATTCCAACATATTTTGTTGATAATAAATTATTTAAAGTCTGCTTAAGGTCTATAAACACATAAAATTCCCATTTAATGTATTATATTTTTGGTATTTTATGCTTTTACCTTTTAACTTTACCACGCTACATTATTTTATCTATACTACGATTAATCTTTCCTTTACCATGATAAATATTTTATGAATAAAATTTAAAATTACCTTATAACCTAATTTGGTCATCATAATTCAAAATATATAATCAATTTCACATAATTAAATTTATAAAAGTGAAAAAAATCAATTCTAAATATGTTATGCATGTAACTTATAAGAACACTTTTTTTAAGACTAAAATCGTGGTTTTCAAAATTACTAAGCATGTGTTTCTAAAAGTAAAACCTCATGTTTTATTTGATTCATTAAATAAATTTTTATCAAGAATAAGGGTTAATAAATTTTAAATAATTATCAAATAATATTTATTTCTTAAGAGTTATTGTATTTTGTAAAAATGATATTTTCACTTTTTAACCAAAAAATCAACTTTTTTTAAAAAATCACAAAAAATTACATTAATGTAATTTTGATGTTATAATTAAAAAAATGAATATTATTTTTTCAAATAAATTTTATAAAATTTTCCAAAATTAATTATATTTATTTTCTCATTGAAATAAATAAAATACCTTTTTGAAAAAACATATATTTAAAGAACAAAATACTTTACTAAAAATTGTGTTTATATTCACAAATAATTAAATAATACATTAAAAATGAGTTAGACAATTATATATTTCAAAATGTGGTTAATACTATTATTTCCTTTCAATTTAATTACTATGTTATAATGGTTATGTTAAAATAATAATATTATGGAGTTCGTTTGAGGATCATGTTCTATGAAATGTAAGTTATCAAAGAGATTAAATTTATTTAAAAACAGAGACATTCCTTAAAATCTTGGGGTGTTACATTCTACCCCATTAAAATTAATTTCACCGTATAATTTCATCACTCAGATACAAATATAAGGGTACACCTCTACCTCATCACATCATTAGGTTCCCCCACAGCTTCTTGAAATTGGTTGTTTTTCTACAAAACTATAATCAGGTGTGTGGTCTTATTTTGTATAACTTTATCTCTACAGTCCATAATCTATACCAGTTGTTCTTTATAGGAAAGATCTTGATCTAGTGGTAAAATCTATGTGTTAAGTACATGTGAAGTATTATTTATTCACTTCCTTAGTATAGATACATGTAAAACATCATGAAATTGAGAGAGATTCAGTGGAAGATCCATTCGATAAGCTACTGTCCCGATATGATGAAGAATTTCAAAAATAATTGCCTCCTTGAAATTTGTAATTGCACTTTATGAATAAAAGTTGAATGTTTAAAAATTATTTTTTTTGGAAATCCACATCATAAAAAGGGTCAATAACACTTTGTCTTTAAAATAGAGAATGTAAAAGGAAAATATCACTACAAAAATTAGATTCTGATTAGGAAAATAATAGTGAAAAGTGAAAATATAGACATGGAAGAGAATTATAACCATCAAGTTTTGATGGAAAATGATTAAGAACATGGACATTATAAGGTTAATGACCACAAAACCATAGAACAAATAGCTCTGAAAAAGTATATCGATATCATAAGAAATTATGATAATAAGATAAAATTTTATTTCAAAATAATTTGTGAAGATATACTTACTTGATTTCATCTCATGAGTACTATGTAACTCTTTGGTTGTGCCTTGTTCAATTTTTCATTCATTTCTTACTCCAAAAAATGAATTTGAAATTGTAATGCCTAAATAACTAGTGGATCATAAGTTCCATAATGGGATGATAAGTCATTAATTCTTTCTATAATTATTATAAAAAAATGATTTTCACTAGTAATTCAATATGTATAAATAATTATATGGTTAAGTATTACATTAATCTCTAAAATATAATCAAAATTTCAATATAAATAATTTCATAAATGGTCACCCTTATTAAATTTCCAAAAATTTAAATCCAAATCTTTTTATTGAAGGTCCCTAAATTTTGAAAAATAAACTTATCATTAATCTACCAAACAACTTAATGTAGCTCTAAATTATCACACACCAAACATGTGATGATCATTATCATTTATTATCATAGAACATGGTAATAACCGGAATTACTAAAAAACATTATCGAAAACATTCATGCTTTCAAAAATTAACTTTTCCATCATACAATAAAAACAAAAATTATTCTTTGTAGCTTTATAGTTACCCTTCCCCGACCATTTGTAAAAAATCAAAAAATTCTGTAAACACAATCCATAAACCACCTTGTTATCAAATTTCTAACCAGTTCCAAGGTCACCAATACTATCCCATTTATTTTATCATAAAAAACATCTCTTTATATCATTATTATCCCAACAACATGCACATATTAAAGGTTATATTTACCTTAATCACGTTTTCTCCAAACATATCACCATACCATCTCAATCACTTTTCATGGTTACCAGTATCACTTAACATATACTTTCAAATACTTAAGGAAAAACTACAGTAGAATAATCCTTAGATGTTTCATTATTCCATAATACTATAAAGGTACTTATACAAAATTATTCTTGAATTCCAATACATAAATCCCCAATAATTCCACTTCCTTCTTAAACCATTAATTAGGATTCATTTTTTATTCATTAACACTTATTCTATCTCACATTTCATTGTTAGTCTCTACATATTTAAAAATATAATAATTACTCATAGAACTTTTTCAATTCTTTTCATGATATTTCCCTATATGGAATCTATTTTCATAATTCTTATACTTCCCACATTTAAAACATTTAACTATGGATGATGCCTTAGGAATACCATTATTCTCATCCATTGCGTTAACTGAATCTTTTAATTTTACTTTATAATTACTTTATTTGTGTTCTTCTTTTATACACCCAAAACATATTCCATTTCCTTTTAAAAATTCTCATTTATTGCTCTTTACACATGATTTACATGGGGAAATTGAAATTTATTTCCTCTATGGTCACCATAAAACTCCATATTTCTCTCATTAAATGAGTCATGAAACTCTCCAAAGTTGATATTATTGATCATATTTTGAGATTGATACTTAGGAATAATAAAAATGTTTCGCCTTCCAAATCCCATTTCATTTGGTTTATCATGAGTAGGATCGTTCCATTTTCCATCCCATTCACCATTAACATGAATCCTCAAAGTTCCAACTATTGTATAAAATCCAAAAACATTGTGTGATAAATAATAATCATAGTGGAAAAATCTAGGATTTCAACCTAGAATTACCCTTAGGTTTCTTTCTAAGGTTTTATCATCCTGGTTTCCATAGGTTAACTAAACCATGATATGATACTAACTATAATGACCCATTATTTTCATAAATATATATTGCATATAAATAGATTAATATTCATCACATAACATAAAAAAACATGCTAGAAACATATGGGTTTAATGTCTTTGGAAATTTGGAAACATAGAAAAATGCTTCATAAAACATATACATCATATCCCACTTATTCCTTCATAACTAGAACCCTTTTTTACACATCATACTTAATACCTTTCTTTATATCCTGGGAAAAAGAAACATAAGAAAGGGTGAGGTCAGATTATTAGTAAGTATTAACATAGGATATATCAATCCATGATAATATCAAAGAATAATATAATAATAGGGTTATGTGATCATTATCATAACGTCTTAAGTTCACACCCAACCTGTCATAGATAATAAACATGATTCATGGAATAAACATTATCATTTCAGAAAACACAGACCATAAGAGTTATAAATAATCATAAATCAATCATGATCCATATTATCATGTCATAAAAGTGTGGAAGCATCATATATAGAGAAAACCATATCATATTTCAATGTTAAATACCATGAACATCAACATAGTTGATCAGGACACACCTCTTTCCCATAGTAGATCAAGACACACCTATTTCTCATAGTAGATTAGGAAAAACCTACTACCTATTGTGGATCAATCCCATAAAATGTTTTCCCATTGTTATCTCATGAGGTATAAATATTTAACCAATGCATTGGAAGGATATATAGGTCCCACCCATCACATATTGTAAACAATGCATATATGTTCTAGAAGAAAATAAATCATATCAGAACACATGAAAAGATATTAGGGTTCAGAAATTTTTCATCATAACATAACCCATGGAAAAGAAATATGTTTCATAAATATCATGCCATAGTAAACATAAACCAACCATAAAAATTATAATGATGGTATTCGTGAATAATATCCCTCTTAAATCATAAGTAACATCAAATAATTTTAAATAATTTATTTTTAAAGAGATGAGAAATCATAAGGGAACATTTTTTATTTTAAAATAACCTTATTACATTATAAAGAAATATAAAATCATTAATGCATCATGATTGTGGGAATATGCTCTCATTCTGTATAAGTTAAAAAACATTGCTTTTGCTTTTTTGTCGAAAAAAGTCGCAAATAACCTTCTTAGAAAAAAATTCCTTTCCAATAATTTTTTAAATAATAAAACTTGAGTAAAAATGAATTTAGACATTCATAATAGTATGGAAAAAAAATTCAGAAACAATTTTAGAGAACAAGGACCTAGAAGAATTTTTTTAAGGGAAAATTTAAAATGACAAAATTTTAAAAGAAATTCCATTATAAATGTCATATCACTGAAGTGAGAATTAATAAAATAAATAGATTATGTGTATCATATGTAAACACATATATAAAAGTGGAAACATAACCTAATATAATCAAAATTCATCTCACACAAAATCTTAACATGGAATAATCAATGTTGTAAAAGTTTAACCCAATGAATTGAAATTGAGTTAAGAAATCCCTTACCACTTTGTAATCAATTGAATATTCTGAACATTAAAAGTAATAATTATAAAAAATAATAATAATACCATGGATATAATTATATTAATGATATTAATTATCAAATGTCATTATATTCACTATAAAAAATAAATATGTGGTGAATAATTCATATATCTCACATAAGTAAAAGTGAGATGAGAAACTCTTACCTCACTCTATCCTTTAGTTTTACATACTTTAAAATAATATATAAAGGTTTAAATAATGTTAATAATTTATTTTTATAATTATATTAATATTTATAATGCCTTTTATGATACTTTTATAACATCTCATGACCTGTTCATTAATAATATTTCATTATTTTCATTGTTTCAGGTGTATTCTTTTCATGGTGGTTCACTTGTGTATAATTATTTATTTTCTAGTGAAATGGAAATAAAACAACATAAGTTAAATTAAATGGTATTAATTCACCTTAATAATTTTAAATAGTCTCCTATATCATGTTTTTATCTAACATGATGATGATTTATTTGATAAAATGTTAATGACAAATGTTTAGTTTATTTTAGCAGGTTTTTTGACTGTCATGAAATAGTTTCATTTCATTTAATATTATTTAAATATATTTGTTAAATAACATGAAATAAGTTATAATATAACTATTAAATTCTGATTTAACACTAATAATTATTTTATGACTAGCATTTAATGTGTTAATTTAAAACAAAAATAATAATTATCCACAGAGATACTTAATTAACATAATTTGGACAATAGTTTCATTTATTTGAATAGCATGAGATAAGAAAAGGACGGATATAAGATATTATATTACCAATATAAAATTATATTATGTACATGATACTATATTTATTATTCTTTTATGGATGAGGTAGGTGAATAGAAGGTAGAAAAATAAATAAAATTAAGAGAGGTTGTTTAAGAAAGTTACCTCTTTTAATATCACCTCATTGAAGGACCCATTAGGAACTTGTAATTGGTCTTTGTATGAGACCGGAAACACTTGGAAAAGGGTAGAGTTGATAGGATAGTGTTTTTCACAAATTTTAAAATCTTCATGGATTTTTAGGATAATGGGGGTGGTGTAGGGTGGTATTTATAGTTGAGGAGGGGTGGATTTAAGTGAGTAAGTAATGATTATTTTATATTTAAAGACAACCTCCTTTGGGTGGAATTAATAACAGGGAATTTGGTTGATAATTAATTTTTGAACTATTTTTAATGTTGATAAACACATAAACCATCTATTTAATGTTTTAGTTTTATTTATTTTAATCTTTAACCTTTTAACTTTAACCCTCTCTATTATTTTACCTATACTATGGTAATTTTTTTACCGTGGTAACTTTCTATGACTGAAAATGAAATTAACCTTATAAAATAATTTAGGACTCATTATTTCAAACATTGAATCCATTTTAATTTATTGAATTTATAAAAGTGATAAAAATAAATTCTAAACATGTTATGTGTATAACTCATAAAAATAGTTTTTTTAAGGTTAAAATCTTCATTTTGAAAATTGCCAATCTTGTGTTTCTAAATGTAAAACTTTTTGTGTTATGTTATTAATTAAATAAATTTTGATCAATAATATGTGTTAATAAATTTAAAAACATGATCATATAATAATTATTTCATAAGAGTTATGTTATTTCATGAAAACATTTTTTTAGTTTTTAACCCAAAAATCAACTTTTTTAGAAAACTAGCAAACAATTACCCTAAGCTAATTTTGAAATTCTGATTCAAAAAATAAATCTTATTTTTTTAAAATAAATTTTATAAAAGTTTAAAAAATTAATTATATTTATTTTTTTCATAGAAAACAATAAAAATAGCATTTTAAAGAAAAAATATATTTGAAGAACAAAATGACTTTACTAAAAATTATGTGAATATTCACAATTCATTATTTAATACATTAATTATGAGTTGAAAAAGTACATATTTCATAATATTTTTATAATATTAATTACCACCAATTTGAAAACTTGTTTATAATGGTCGTGTTAAAATAATAATATTTTTGAGTTCGTTTAGGCTCGGTGTTGTTTGCAATGCAAGATATCGAAAAGATTTAATTTATTATAAATAAAGAGACATACCATAAAATTTTGGGGTGTTACATGCTCTCACCCATAAGTCATTTCCTTCATACCTCTCACAATATATCATCCTCAACAACTCTATTTAGACTCTCCAAGGCCACCTAGAAAAAAAATTAAGAAATTTTGTCTATGAGAAAGCAATGTGGTAGAGATAGACTATGTAGGATATGTAACAATGATGACAATCATGTGAGTGATGGAAGAGGCGACGGGAGATAACACGGTTCGACGATGACATGGATGGGTGACATGACTACATGGATGATGTTGACACAGATAGAGATGAATGAAAGAAGTGGCAGTGATTGACTGGATGTGGGAGGTTTGACTTAGGAGAGGTAAATGTGATGACATAGGTTGGTGAACGCATTAGTGTGTGATGACATGGGTCAGTGATAGTGATAGTGTTAGCATGGATGATGTCACAAGAAGTAGTAGTGTTGGTGGGAGGCAGTAATCAGAAGAGGAAACAACGATGGAAAGGGTTTATGATGGTGTTAGAATGGATATTTTATATATATAAGGAACTGGTAGCGGGAGGTGGCGTGGCTCGGGAGTGGAAGAAACAATATAGATGAAGTGGTTGGAAGATTGAGGTTTGAAGTCTCAATAGTTGGCAGCACATGAAACACTATGATATATTGAGAGAGGGAGGAGGTTAGGGGGAGATAATGAAAATTGAGAATTACTATTAGGGTTTTCCTGGGTGGATGGATGGATGAGTTAAGGTAGCGATAGATAAGAGGGTCTTTTAGGTTAGATTCGGTTATAAACCTGCCAACTCGAGACCCGACCCGACTCCTGTATGATTCAACCCAACAAAACATAACCAATACATATTATGTATGTAACTCAACCTAACCCAACCCAACCTGGTTGGTTTGGGTCGGGTCTATTGTGTTGGGTCAGGTTTGGACACCCCTAGAATAGACTATGACCATTAAATCCAATACAAATTTGGATAAGTCAACCAACCATATTTTTTTAGACTCCTTGAAAATTAAAAGTTCCCTTAACTATAGAATGAATGAAAATTTAATAATGGATATATCTTATCTTGGATAATGGAATACATTTAACTTAATATTTATTTAAGTTATTTTTATTTATTTACGCATAAATATATCAATTTCATCCATTATATGTCTTGCTAATATGATGTAGAATTTACATAATTAACTAAACATGTATATGGTAAAATAATTTATTCATAATCCATTTATTTTACTTTATATTTGTTATCTTTTTATCATATTTAGTTTATATAATTGAATTTAAAATTGTATAAACATGCATCTTATAAAATAGATAACCGTGCACCTAGAAATATAACATATATAAAATGACTATATCATGAGATTTATAATGGTTTATTTTTTGGGTGGATGATAAATTAATCTAAAAACCTATGGAAAAAACTCCTTGAATAGAAATTGGTTAAATTTGTTTCATTCTACCATCAACCTTTGTATATTTTTGGTTAGTTTCACATTAGATCAATTTATTAATGCCTCCTCTCCTTGGAGGTCTATACTTTACATGTTTTTACACAAATACAGGAATATGGAACTTGAGGTTTGAGATACATAAAATAAACAATGGTCCCATAGGTCCTACATAATAAAGGGGGGAGGGATGATACACAAACCATCATATTTAATTTAATAAAAATTTATCACAAATAAAACCTGTGAAATAATATTAAATTAAATATAAATTCAATACATACATTTATTGGTAAATATCCTGATCAATCACATACAAGAAATTACATAAAATTCATATATTATAACAATCATTTCCAATCACTTTAATAATTAGGATAAATTTACGATGAATTAATAATTAATGATATTATTATTAAATTAATTATTTAACTAAATTATCAATCCAATCATTCATAAAGATACCTGAGATTCCCATCCTCTATAATCTTAAATAAAATAAAATAAAATAATTTTATTTAAATGATTCTATTATATGACATGTACTAGGGACAACACAACTTATACCCACATGAACTAATCTACATCTTTATCAGTCCTTATCATATACTTTGTAGTCATAAAATATGAGTAATACATGATGTGCCACATAGATTTAGTATATGTAGTTCCATGTGTCAATATGAGTAGTCATCTTGATATGTATTGACACAAGAAATACGTTAACATACACAACTTGTACCACTTTAAATGTCCATTTATCATATATGACATGTATAATCTATATGGTACAATACCATGTAATTATTTTAAGTAGTGCACAACCTGGATTAGAATGAACTCCTAAAAAATGGGTATGAATTATGGTGTGTACACCAGATACACAACACGTGATTCATTCCATCCATCCTGAATTATATTACTAGGGATTTTATGTGTAATCTATGAGGTATAATACCATGTTACATAATTTTTATTCTAACTACACACCATTTAATCATATATGGTCTGTGTTTCTTGGTTGATGATCAACACTTAACATGTAATTAATTAAATTATGTGTATATTAATTACACACCACATATATTTATCACATGACCAATGAGTTATGTTATAGAGACCCTATACTTTTATACATATCATTACATGATTTTAAGCATAATTAACCATCAAATTACACGCTAAGGATTATAAAGTATAGTGTCCTTGGAATATTGGGTACATTATTAAATATCAAGAAAAAATATTTTATTTAATCTCCATATCGATCTATTAAATTCCATTGATCTCCTATATATTCATAGCATAACCTGGGGACTACAAGAACAAAAGGTATGAGCTAAAAATCTCAGTAAGGAAATAAGTATAGGAATAAAACATAACACATGGGTTATAAGAAATAACATGATTGTATGAAAGTCATAGAAAACATAAGGAAGAATAAAATTAATAACATGGTAACATATAATAATTTAATCATAGGAATTTGGAAATAACATATAACATGAAATAAACTTGATTCAAGGAAAACTTCCAAGACTATTTAACATAGTGGGCAAAGTCCAATAAAGGAAACTGGTTCACTCTTTGTCTCAACATGGTGTCTCATGAGACTATACATTACCCATTGAACTGGATCACTATCTGGGTGGAACCATAAGAACATGTTCATGAATATGTTTTACACAAGAATAATCATACATAATTAATCAAACAAAACATAAGGGTTACCCATGGAATGGAATTTGTTTCATAATCATGTCATAAGGCATAAAAAATGGCCGTATCACAAAAGAATCCATAAAAGAATGTATTTAGAACATAAATGGATAGTAATAAAGATAAAATAGGAATATATTATGATAATTTATGTCAAAATTAAGTGAATATATGAAAAAATAGTGTTTAATAAACTTTAGAAGTAAAACATTTTAGTGCAGTTTAAGGAAAATATTAAAGTTTCTTTAAAACAGTAAAGGAGTAATTGTTTGTATAAAACCAGAAATAAAACAAGATATATTTTCATTATAAGATTAGTGATTTTATTAACATAATAGTGTCTTAAAATAGATTATGGATTGCACTTGAAAATGGGTAAGAAATCAGGAAGTTCCCTTGAATCGAGTTTACTTTTTAGGAAGATTTGAGAAGGGAACCTTATTAAAACATGTTTTACCCCATCAAATAAGGGAAATATGATCTGGATACATGATTTATTAACATATTCCTAGAATTTATAAGAATTTAAAAAAATAAATAAGTGTTATATTGGGTAAATAAAGAGAAAACGTAACCCAAATGAAATATGAAGGTTTAGAAAGGATCCCTTACCTTATGTCCAAGTGATTATTCACTTGATCTTAATGTCCTAAATAATCAAATTAGATTCATTAATTAATAATTAAATAACCTTTTAAATATTTAATTGATTTATTATAATATTATTAAGTCTATTTATGGTCTTTTTGACGAGTAATAGTGTTTAATTTCATCGTTTGGGAATGCTCATTTTCTTAGTTTTCATGACCGGTTCACTTATATAAGAGTATGGAAGTTCATATAAATTGGAAATAGAAATATATAATTGAAGTTATAAGTTTTTAATAAAAATATATAAGGTTAAATGATCTTATAAATCATTTTTATATGATATGAGGATAAATAATTAGATAAAATGTTAGTGATAATTATTTGGATTATCTTGGGTACTTTTTTCTCACAACGAACTTGTTTTGCTTTATTATTTAACATCATGTGTATATAATGATTAAAGATCATTAAATATACTTTAATATATATATAATAAGTTTTTAACCATAAAAATGGTTTTATGACCATCTTTGAATGCATTAATGGTGAATAAAATTTTTTCTTTCTTGATGGTGCTAAATTAACACTTTATGAACAATATTTTCATTTCTAGAATAAAAGGGATAGGAGAAGGGGTTTCATAATGGATTATTAAATTAGAATAATTAAATTACAATACATATAATTTAATTTATTTTTATTTCCATTTGGATGAGGGGAGTTGAGTAGAGAATAATAAAAGAAAATAACTTCAAAAGAAAATAAAAGGAATGAGGAATTTACCTCTTGAATTTCTCATCCTTGAGAACCTCCTTTGGGGAAAAGTTTTGGTATTTCAATGATAAAAAGAGCTCTTGGACATGGGGGAGAGGTTTGAAAATATATTTTATCATAATTTTTAGAAGTCACAAAGTTTTATAGGTGTGAGGAGAAGTTTTAGTGAGTTGTGGTATTTATAGGGGAGGGGAGAGGCGTTTTATTATTATTTATTTCATTAGTTTATTATTTTTGTTGAATACTATGAATATTTTGATGATTATCATAAAATATAAAAAAATAATTAAGGGAATTTTGATATTTTTGTGCTTAAATTAGTGATGAGTCAATAAATAGTGTATTTAACTTATGATGTATATATACTATAAATTATGGTATTTTACTATTCACCAAATATTCAACTATTTTAGAAAAATTCCAAAAATTCACCCTAAACAATTTTATGTCAATATTTTAAAAAATAACTCCATTTTATGAAAATAATTTTCTAAATATTGTAAATTTATTTTTTAATTAAAACCATCATTTACGTGGAAAATACAAATTTTAAAATTATAACTAATTTTGTAACTCTTTGAAAAATTAAATAAGGTCTCATAAAATTATATTATAATAATAAGATAAAAAATATTAATTTATGAATACATTTTATGAAAATAATTTTTTTAAATCATTATATTAATTATAAAGTTGTATTTAAATATTTATAACTTACAAAAATACCAACAATTAATTAATTATTTTTAAAACATTTATTTACTTATACTATGATATAATTATATCATACTTTCATTTATATGATTCGTAAATTTTATTTATACTTTCATGGGTGAGATTACTATTCTATTAGCCAGTTTACTATTCATAAGGGTCATATTACTAATCCAATGGTCAAGTTACTATTCTTTTTTTATATATTTATTTAATCACAGAAATACCTCTTATTTAATTCTTTATTCATTTATATGCTTTTATTGAATTAATAATGTGATTTATACTATATGACATAATTTTAAGATGGGAATTTCCATTAATAATAATTTTGGGTCGTTAAATTCTTCCCCCCTTATGAAATTTCACCCTCAAAATTTCATTTTACATTATATGTTGAAAACAGGTGTGGGTAATTCTCCTTCATCACTTCCTCAGGTTCCCATGTTGCCTGTTAGTACTTATGGTTCACCCATAGTACTTTTCCCAGGTGAGTAGTCTTGTTGCGTAGAACTTTATCTCTATGATCCAAGATCTTCACCGGCTTCTCCTCATATAAGAGATCATTTTCCAACTATACCACCTCTGAATTCAATACATGTGAATGATTCGATATTTAAATTCCTTAAGAGGGATACACGGAATACATCTTGTACTTGATACATGGTTATAAGAATTGCTATTCTATAGGCCACAACTCTAACACGATCAAGAATCTTAAAGGGGCCGATGTAACTAGGACATTGATTTCCTTTCTTACCAAATCCTAAGATCCTATTCCCTGAAGATATGTAGAGGAATACCATGTATCCATACTTAAATTAAAGGTCTATTTGGTGATTGTCTTCATAGCTCTTTTGTAAACTTTTGGTTTCTCTGATGTGTTGTTGAATGATTTTCACCTTCTCCACCATTTCTTTAACAATTTTATGTACCCACATCTTTCATTCATTGACTTGATCCCAGTATTATTATGTTCAATATCTTTTCCCATAAGGGGATTCATGTGGAGACATTTGGATGCTCGAGTGGAAAATATTGTTGTAAGAGAACTAGACCAGAGGAATATGTTTTTCCCATCCTCCTTTGAAGTCTATATAACATGCTCTTCACATTTCTTGTAGTGTCCAAATAGTCTTCTCAGATTGGACATCAATTTGAGGATGATAGGACATACTGAGGTTTAGATCAGTTCTTAGGGAATGTTTGAGACTTCTCTAGAACATCGAGTTGAATCTTGGATCCCAATAGGATATAATTGATAGTGGTAGTCCATGTACCCTTACCAATTCTCTAATATATATCCATACAAGTTGATCCAGTGAGAAATCCTCTTGAATTGCATTAAAGTGAGTTGTCTTTATAAGAAAATAAAAAACCAATTATATATTATTGTTTTCTTTATATGTCTTCAAAAGTCCAGTGACAAAGTCCATGGTAATTTTCTCCAACTTCCGTATTGGTATAGGTAGTGGTTGCATCACCCCCTTAGTATTTTTTTCCTTTCAAACATCACTTGCTGACATACCATTCACTTTGATGTATACTCAATGATCTCCTTTTTCATATTTTCCCACCAATAGTTCTCTTGGGGATCTTGATACATCTTTGAACTCCCAGGGTTAGTATAGAAGGTTGAGCTTTGTGCGTCATTCAGAAGTCCTTCTTTATCTTTGGATTGGAAGGTACACATCGTCATGTCCCAAACCTTCGAAATCCTTCCTCATAAATTTCAAACTATGAGGATTTCCCCTTTCTCATAGCTTCCTCCTTCTTCTAGGGTTCCACATCATTTCTTTGATCATCTATTATTTTATTCACTATAGATGGTTGATCAATCATTTTAGAAAGGATTGATGATTTTCCTTCCTTAACGATTCCGATGTCTATCCTTTATAGGTTAAGAAGGTTGGATCCTTCTTAATTCTAATCATTGATAAAGATATTGGATCCTTTGTACTTAGGACATCCTCTACCTTATTTTCCTTACCATGATGGTAGTGGATTGAGAAATCATAATCATTGATGAGTGATAACTGTCTTAACTTGTTCATATTAATCTCCTTTTGTGTGAATATATCTTTTAGACTCTTTTGATTGGTATATATCTCATACTTCTCTCCATAGAGATAGTGCCTCAAGATTTTCCATGCAAAGATCACAACTGCCAGCTGTAGATCATTCATGGGATAGTTTTTCTCATGATTTTTCAACTTCCTTGAGGCGTAGGCTATCACTTTATCATTTTTCATCAGTTCACAACCTAATCACTTATTTAAACAATCTCTATAACCCACAAATATTTCTCCACATTTTGGAAGTGTGAGTACTGGTGTAGTGATAAGCCTCTTATTCAAATCATTGAATCAATCTTCACATTAACTGTTTGAGATAAACTTTACTCCTTTCTGATTCATCTTGGCTAGTGGGATTTAAAACCATTTTAAGTTATTCAAAAATCACTTGTAATACCCAACTAGGCCATGGAAGCTACAAATATCTATTATAGATGTTGTCATGGTCTACTCTTTGATTACCTTTGTCATGGATGGGTACATAGATATCAATTCTCTAGTGATTAGATTCCCCCAAAATGATACTTCCTTCATCAATAACTCACATTTTCTGTACTTTTCATATATTTTATACCTTTGTAAAGTCCTAAACATAGTATTAAAATAATCGTCATGTTCCTCCTTGCTCTTGGTTTATATCATAATATCATCAATAAAGACTACCATAATTTTTTTGTGGGATTCTCAAAAGACTCTATTCATTAGGTCTATGAAAATTAATAGAGAAATAGTGGGTTCTAAGAGAATCACTATGAAATCATAGTGTCCATACCTTGTTTAAATGGTAGTCTTGGGAATATATTTATTCCTCACCTTTAATTGGTGATATCCTGACCAAAGGTCCACCTTAGAGAAATAACTGGCCCACATAGCTAATCAAAAAAATCATATATCCATGGGAGGCTATACTTGTTTTTTATCGTGATTTTGTTGAGCTCATGATAATCAATGCATAGTATCATTGATTCATCCTCCTTCTTGATGAAGAGGACTATCTCACCCAATGGAGAAGCACTTAGGAAAAGGAAACCCTTATCTAGATATCCCATAACTACTTCTTTAGTTCTTCCAACTCAATAATATAAATTCTATAAGGTGTCTTTGATATAGGAAAAGATCTATGAATAAGTTCAATCAAGAACTCTACCGCTCAAAAAGGAGGAAGACCAGACAACCCTTTAGGAAATACATCTATGCAATCCATCATGATGGGAATGTCTTTGAGCATGGTTATCTCCTTTATCACAATCATTTAAGCTAGATATTATTTATCATAAGGCAACAATATCAACACTTGACATGATTATTATAAAGAAGATTCATCTACCTCCTTACACTTGTACCAGATTGGAAGATGCTTCGGGAAGTGAAGAGTAATCTTCATTTTCCAATAGTCAATGTTGGTTTTGTATAAAGATATCCAATCCATGCCCAAAATAACATCCAACTATACAAAATAGAGTATGAAATTTTTTATGAGGGTTAGTCTACAAATTTTAACTGGGGAAGAGTTATAAAATTTTGATGTAGTAATTTACCTATTTTTTTTTCTCATAGATAATTCAACCTCCAAATTTTGTGGTGGTTTTTGAATAGTTATACTAAAATTGCATGATATAAAAGAATACGGATAACATTAATCAAATAGTACATTCCCTAATATTGAATGAATAATCAGAATACCTATCACTACATCATTATTGGGATCCACATAAATAGTTGTGATAACATATTCCATTACTTTCTGCCTTAGAGGTTGTTATTGTTGATTTCCTCCAACAACCCTTGGTTTAGGGTAATGGTTTGCATAATGACCATGTTACTTGTAGTTGAAACACTGCACTAATGGATGCATGTTGATATGAACTTTATTTTATTCTTCTTAATTATGTGGTAACATTCATATCCCTCTGGAATTTATTATCTATATTCACTTATCTTCTACATTTGAAGATTTTCTTGGTTCCATTTAAGAATTTTATAGGATGATTGTTCCCACACTTTTGACACATGGAATATAGGTTTTTTTTACATCATTGGATTTTCACCCATATTAAGCTCTATTTTCATCTTTTTTTCACTGAGCTCGTGAGACCAATGAGAGTCTCTGATCTCCATTTTAACCTTTAGAGCACAATTGAAAATCTCTTCCAAACTGTTTAAGTCTCAAATTGATGACGTTTTTTTGTAGAATTAGTTTTAGTCTACTAAAGAAGTGATCCACCTTTATTTCAATGTTCATGAAAAATCTGGAGTTGTATATTTCCGGGATTGTGAAGTTTTCTTTATATGACATAGTATAATATTCTTCCTTCTACTTCAGTATGAGGAATTGCCTTTGCATCTTGAGACAGAGGGTTTGAGGAAAATATTTATTGAAAAATAATTTCTTGAAATCTTCCCATTCCATGGAATAAATTTCCTCTTGTGACTTTGTGTTATTGATTATTTTCAGAAACTAATCACCTTCCCCATCAAAATTTTAGATCACTAGTAAAACTTTCTCTTCCTCTAAGCACTAGAGTACAAAAAATATATTCTCAATGAAGTTAATCCATTTTCTAGGAAAAGGGGATTAAAAGATCAATTAAACATGGGAGGCCTTTTCCACATAAAGTATTTGATGAGAACTTTCTCTTTCTTTATAGAATGAGGGTATTCCACATTAATCAATTTAGTATTCATAACTTGAGCCAACTGAGAAAGTACTGTCATAAAGTTTTGATCACCCATTCCCATCATATTTGGAATTTCATTAGGTAAATCATCAGATTACCTGTCACATTGATTTTGGGCATGGGTTCTTCTATTTCCACATATTAAATAAGAAAAATAAAGTACAATTAGGGGGTTTGAGTACTTAGCTAATAAGAATATAAAATTAAAACATTGAATATAGAAGGATAAAATTTTAGATGAAAAGTATTTCCTAACTTGTGATTCCCTAAGTTTCAATATCGGTTATCCATGATATATTTCCTAACATATATTCTTATGGGCTTCCCCCCTTAATAATAGTTCTTAATAATATTTTTAATTTACCAAAGAATATCCCCAACAAGTGTTAAAAAAGGTGGGAAGTGAGGCCCATTGTTGTGTACCTGGTTACCCCAAGTCATGATTGAAACACCTTATCAGAGTTTTTAATCCTAGGTACATTTTTCCTAGAACCATGTCCACCTATAGTATCTAGACAGGGATGTATTTTCTTTATAAACCACTTACTCTATACTAACCAAAATTTCGGGATGTTTTATTATAATTCGTATCACCCCTAAGGATTTCACTATATTTTTCGAGTCTTAATCCTAAAAATAACTAAACTTTTCTTCTGATACCAACTATAGTGACCCTAGCCTTTTACACAAATAATTACATGATTTTTAGCATAATTGTCCTTCAAATTACATGCCAAAAATAGTAAATTTTAGTATCTTTGGAAGATTGGACACATAATTAAATATCATGAAAAAATATTTTATTTAATTTCTATATTGATCTTATAAATTAAATTGATCTTATATATATTCATAGGATAAACTGGGGAGGACATGAACAAAAGGTATGAGCTAAAAATCCTAATAAAAAAATAAGCATATGAATAAAACATAGCACATGGGTTAGATGGAATAACTTTATGGAATAAAAGGCAAGGGAATCATATGTAAGAATAAAATTTATAACATGGTAACATATAATCATGACATCATAGTAATATGGAAGAAACATATAACATGACATAAACATGAGTCAAGGCTAAAAACCAAGACTATAAAACATGGTGGACACATTCCCATAAAGGAACAAGGTTCATTCCCTATCCCAACATGGCATCTCATGATACTAAAGATTAACCAATGAATTGGAGAACTATCTAGGAACATCCATTATAAAATTTTCATGAATATGTGTGTCACATGATTAATCATACATAAAGAATCAAACATAACATAAGGGTTACTCAGGGAAATGAATGAGTTTCATAATCATGTTATAAGGCATCACTGATGAGCATATTAGAAACTTTTCCATAAAATAATGGATTTATAACATACATTAAAAATAATAAAGGAAAAATATTCTTAGATATTGATAAGTTATGTATAAATAAAGTGAATACATGTTAAAATAAAGTTTAAGAAACTTTATAAATAAAAAGTTTTAGTACGATTTAAGGAAAACATTAAAGATTCTTTAAAAAAATGGAATAATTGTTTGTATAAAACCAAAAAAAAACCAAAATATATTTTCATGATAAAAATAGTGATTTTAGTAAAATAATAGTGTCTTAAAAAATATTATGGAGTGCACTTGAAAATAGGTAAGAAATCAGGAAGTTCCCTTGAATTGGGTTTGCTTTTCAGGATGATTTGAGAAGGGAACCTTGTTAAAACATGTATTACCTCATAAAATAAGGATTATATGATCTGGATAAAAGAATTTGGAATATATACATAGAATTTATAAGAATTTAATAAAAATAAAGAATAGTTATATTGGGTAAATAGAGAGAAAACATAACACAAATGATATCTGGAGGTTCAGAAAGTATCCCTTACCTTATGTCCGAAACAGTTCTCAACTTGATCTTAATGTACTAAATAATTAAAATTAGATTAATTAATTAAAAAGTATAGAACCATTTAAAAATAAAATTTATTTTTTATAATTTTATTAAGTGCATTTATGGACTTTTTATGAGTTATAGTGTTCAATTTCATCGTTTGGGAGTGCTCGTTTTCTTTGTTTTCATGATTGGTTCTCTTATATAAGAGTATATAAGTTCATATAAAATGGGAATAGAAATATAGAATTAAAGTTATAAGTAATTAATGAACCTAAATAATATTAAATGATCTTATAAACCATTTGGTTATATGGTATGGGGATAAATCATTTGATAAAATGTTATTGATAACCATTTGGATTATCTTGGGAAATTTCTCCCTACAATGAACTTGTTTTGTTTTATTAATTAGCATCATGTGTATATAATGATTATATAACATTAAATAGGCTATAATACATATATAATATTTTTTTAACCATAAAAATTGTTCTATGATTAGCCTTTATTATGTTAACATAAAATGAAAATTTATCATCCTTGAAGGCGATAAGTTAACACCTCATGAATGATATTTTCATTTCTAGAATAAAACACAAAGGGGAAGGGGTTTGATGATGGATTATTACATTAGAATAATAAAATAATAGTATATTTAAGGTAATATAGTTTTCATACCATTTGGATGTGGTGAGGTGAGGAGAGAATTAGAAAATAATATAACATGAAAATAAAATAAAAGAAAATGAATGCAGAATTTACCTTTTGAATTTCTCCTCTGTGAGAACCTAATTTGGGAAAATATTTTGGTCTTTTAGTGAGACCCAGATAACCTGGAAATGGGGGAGAGGTTTTGGAAGCTATTTTAGTATAATTTAGGCAAGGCTCAAATCCTGAGAGGTGTGAGGAGAAGAGGTGGTGAGGGGTGATATTTATAAGGGAGGAGAGGGGTGTTTTCTCTTTATTTAATTCATTAGTTAATTATTTTGGCTCAAGAATATGAATAGTTTGATAATTATAAAAATTATAATAAATTAATTAGGGTAATTTTTAGATTATTGTTCTTACATCAGATATTACTCAAGGAATATTATATTTAACTTATAATGTATATATACCGTAAATTACCATATTTTGCAATTCACAAAAATTAAACTATTTAGAGAAATAAAAAAATTCACCATAACCATTTTTTGTTGTGTAAATCTCAAAAATGAATTCTATTTTATGAAAATAATTTTCTAATTATGATAAATTTAATTTTTAATTAAAATCATCATTTACTTAGATAAAACCAATTTTAAAATTATAACAGATTTTGTAAAACTTTGAAAATTTAAATAAGGTATCGTAAAATTATATTATAATAAAAAAATAAAAAAATAATAATTTATGAATTCATTTTATTGAAATAAATTTTCTTTTAAATAATTTTATTAATTATAAAATTGTAATTAAATATTTATAACTTACAAAAATTAAAACACTTAATTAATAATTTTTAAAACATATATTTACTTATAATGTGATATAATTATATCATACTTTCATTTATATGATTCTTAAATTGTATTTATAATTTTATGGGTGAGGTTACAATTCTATTGGCTGGTTTAATATTCATAAGGGTCATATTACTCTTCCAAAGGTCAAGTTACTATTCCTTCGGTATATGTTTCTTAAATTCTATAAATAACTCTTATTTTGTTCTTTATTTATTTATGAAGTTTTTATTTCATTCTTAATGTGATTTAAACTATATGACATAACTATAAGAATTTAATTTCAATTTATAAAAATTTTAGGTTGTTATACATGTTGACATTTCATGACTTGTATGGTAGTTACATGCTGTGTAATCAAGAAAAATGGGTTCCACCCTAGTGATTAATACGTGGGGTAATTAATACGAAATCACATGCTGTGTTATGATATACAACGAAACCTATCATTATTTGATCAACCATGTCGGTGTGTAGTTGATTGAGACTATATGACATTTAATTAGGATACATGTCGTGTAAGTAGATCATGCATCCTAAATCTTCGACAACTATGGATGAAACCTCTATGCATTTTTCATCCATTCTTAATCATATGATTGTTAATAAAATAGTGATCTTAAATTAATTGATTAATAATTACTAAAAAATGAAAATCTAACAAAATAATCATGATATAGATCAATAAAATTAAATAATTATAAATTTGAACCTAAAATCTCTAATACCAAATAAAGGTTCCAAGCATAGCAGAAGCTAGCTGAACACATGCCCAATTATGATTACTTGTTATATTTAACTAATAATCTGTAATAAAATGATGAAAAAAATATCATATATAGTTAATATAACCAAATAAACTAGATGAAAAGAATATTATAGCACAAAGAGACTCTTTTCTCCTTAAATTTATAATTAATTTAATAATAAGAATTATATTAGTCTTGAGTTTTTTATTGAATGAAAATGTTGATCATTAAAAAATTTATTTAATTATGCCATTGTTTTACTTAGAGTATCCAAAGTAAAATATTTCTAGTGTTGCTCTACATGTGATCTATAATCTTATATTATCTGAGGACTGTCTCTCATGTCCTCTCAATCTTGAGGAGAAGGAATGAGATACATAAAATCTCTCGATATTGAGAGGAACCCTAGAGATGTTTTTAATTGATAGAATTCCCTTAGAATAAGATGCATTATACACAATAAAAATGATTTAATACATTGAAAAAAATGATATAAGTGGGTATATATAGAGATAGGGTTTAATATTAATAATTTTATAAAGTACCATGATCGAATATTGAACATAATATATTCCCCACACCAATAAGAATATTGTTATTAGTACATAATGACATGTGATGACTTTTGAAGACAAATACCATTTAATTAAATAAATAAATCCTTATTTATTTAAATGATATTTAATGATTATATCATTTTCATTTCCTGACTCTTAACTCACACCATCTACTTTCATTGACGTTTATTGAACATTGAATAATAAATAAATTTTATTCATTTGATAAATAAATAACTGTTATATTCATGATCTTGAGTGTAAATATTTATTTTAATATCTACATGACTAAAAAAATATTTATTCAATAATAAATAATATTTATTAATTTTTTGAATAAAATAGGAGATGAATAAAAATTCTAATTGATATTATTATGAATCAATATTCATTTAAACATTCAAGTCACATTACTGAAAAAATGAACCAATAAATTCGATGTAAATATTATTTCACAGTCTTAAGAATACTATTTATTCCAAATATTAAATTAAAATAGTAACTAAGTGAGATTTATGGAAATACTAACAATGTAACCCTCTAAGCCCCTTCCTCAATGGCATTGGGCAGTATTTCCTAAAATTCAATATTAGTATTTAGAAACATGTAAATAAGTCCATAGAGGAAGAAGTTAATGTCTCAATGACATAACCGCATAAAAATTATCACTATCTAATATAATACATTTATCTTGATATCTAAAATAGATTAGGTTTCATACTCATGTCATCCACCTATGTGATCAATATATTTTTCTTTGACTTCATGAAATGAAACCATCAATTCACTATGGCCATGAAGTTTTAGTTTAATTATTCTATCCTAATAATATGGAATAAGATATCATCCTCCTTAAATGAAAGGGAGAAATCCTATATTAACTTATTAATTATTGAAATAACTCTTGGGATTCACCCAATGTATCTTACTTCCCCACTAGTGTAAGTCTTAATGGTTTTGAGAAATACATCAAATTATGGGACTCTTGATATGAATTAATAATTATATAAAGTTTAAGTATCATTATAAAAATTAAAATATAGGAACATCCAAATAAATGCAAGCATGTGGAATTACTATTGACAGGATTGTTCTCATAACCTCCCTTCTTAGATATTACCAAGTGCGAACTGCATGAAATGAAGTCTCTTCCACTTAATAGCACCAATCACCATATAGTTAAACATAACCTCTATACCACTAAATAATGTTATCTAACCATAGAATATGTATTTAAAAATATATCCCTATCATTTAAATGTTCTAATCATTTAAAGTAATTTCTATGCCCTTTGAATTGAAAAAATACTCTTTGATATTGTTAGATTAATTCTTTTCATAACAAAAATTAATATGTGATTAGAAGCACACTACAACCCCCCATCCTGGTTTGACCTCTCCACCACAACACACTACAACCCCTATCATGACATGGATCCATGGGTCATAGAATGATGAGCCTCCACTAAGAAGAATTACAAAGGAAAAATGATAGAGTTCTAAATCCTACATATGATTCAACATCATGGAGTGATGTTCCAAACTACGACATGACCATATGTATGGGTCTTTACCTTAGAAAACCCCCAAAAAACATGCCACATTGTGACACCCCTTGATCATGGTGTGACCTCTAATGACTCTTCACAACCACTTACCCTAAAATATATACCTTTTCTTGAGACCGATTAGTCCTAGAATATCCTACTACCTCTACATTGTTTTACCCCTTTCTACAACGGGACTCCTCAATCATCCCTCATCATGACATGACCTACTCCTATCATGGGGTGATGTTCTATTTACAAAAAAATCACCAAAGGTTTTAACCCGACCACACTCATACAATCACTAGATCACTTGAAATACCTATCCAATATCTAAACACATATGGACAAATCCACTTGAGATTTTCCTACCCTTATAATCATGATACAAAGACCGATTCTAAAAACACCCCGTATGTCGAGACCAAAATTTCAAATTTCCCCATAAATGTTACAACCCGTTACGACATGAGTTGTTATAAACTCTCAAACATAACATTTTTCATCATAGAGTAGAAACAACGGTCCTCTATCCATTAATCCCAATCCACCTCAATTATCAATTAATTTTTAACTCATCACATTCCATCCTTGAACTTTGAAAGAGCTCCAACTAAGAAAATTAAAACACCAAGGTACACTATTTTCTAAAAGTTGATATAACCGATCATCATCATTTCCAACATCAAAATGAAAATCAACTACACCTATCTATATTAGTACATCATAGTGTATAAAATTGATTAATCTCTAGGTTTATGGTGATATCCACCATATCAATTTACTCATAAAGGATAATTTTGAATCACGGTGTTCCCTACCTGTTTATCTCATGAAATCATAGTGTCCATAATTAATTTATCTATAGGTTTATGGAATTTACTACTATGAAAATATAATCATAAATAAAAATTTTGGATCATGGTTCTCCTTGAAATTGGAATCTACTATAAAAAATTTACTTCTCAAAGTTCATCCCTTTGCTTGACATGGTTTCCACCATCCATGCACTAAGCCTGAACACTAAATTTTCAAATAAAATCATGGTTCAATCACTAAAACATATAGTTATATCCAATACTACGCACCTGATGTGGTTTACACCTCACCACATCTAATTTCAATCAAAAATTCAATTAGTAATTCTATATTCAACCTCTATTGAAAATGTTTGGTCTGACCTGCCAATGTAATATCACATCATCCAATCATGGTTCCTTAATTCAAAGTTGAATATTAGAATCATCAAAATTCCCATAGTGTACTATAAAAATTATACTAGGTGTATATCCTTGGTTGGGTCCTCAACCACACTTACTAGCTATCATACACTCACTCTACAAGCACCGATTCACCTCCGATCCAAGTCATTCTCAGATCACATAAACTCTATCATGAGATTGATTCCAACATTTAGACTTTATTTTATGACACATCTAAATCTCAATTTTTTGTGTTCACTAAAGAACTAGATAAAAGCAAATTCACCTACTCACTGGTATTTTTATGTCATCTCAACTGTCTACCAATCGATCTCATAGCATCCATTACCCCTTCTACACAAGGGTTGTATATCTTTAACTGATTTTATGCTTCCAACCATGGGAGTGATGTCACCATTGCTTCATTGAAACAAAATTCCTGATCTCTATTGATCACATCCTATCAATTACCAAATACATTGAATGGACGTGACCATCCAACTCATAGTTGATCAATCAAGAAAAAAACTGATCACCACCTGTCCCTAGTTCACTAGGAATGTCACCCTAGATATCCATTAAAATTATCCCACAATGAGGGTCATGCATTCCTACAACTAATATTTTTCTCCCCACTATATGGATTCCCTTACACAATTCCCTGGGTGAAATACTGAATAATTTTCAACATTACACATGTGTCACTCCACCCAAATCCAGGATCATCCCACCCTTAGAAACACCTCTCAAGTACTAAACTTGGATTGACCATAATAATATACTCATATCCATTATTTATGTCACTATATATCATATAAGAAACACCTCCTATATTATCTTATAAAGTTGTGCCAAAATTCTCACACATGTCATATTGAATCCATCAGTCCTCAACACATAAAAATTTCCTCACTAATCAATTTTTTTGGCACCATATATAACCATCACATTATTTCATTCACACATTGAATAATTCCTTGAAAATACATTCCAATACTCACCCCATATTACCAAGAATATTGAACCTTTAATAAACCTCTCATAGTTTCTAAATAACTATTCAACTTGATCTCATCAAAATCTAGGGGCTGCTTGCTACCATACCACCTGATTGCATAACCAAACTCATAATCCAATGATCCTTATAACTTCGGACCTCGGAACACATGACTAAACCACTAACCACGATCCTCTCACATGTCGTTCTCATGTATCCAAAATCAATCCTTGATGGATCCTTCCCAATAATACTAAGGCATCTCATAGATGTTAAAGACAACCAAAAGACCCCCCATTACTCAGGGAATCTTTCTAAAACAAAAAAAAATCCACCCATTCTCTATCCATCATAGATATGACTATAGTGGATATTTATTTAAAAGTAGAGACATCCAACTAATTATAGCTCTAAAACCTATGATCGATACTAATGAAACCCAGAACACAAAGGAATCTCACATGTCTATCCTATAACCTCTCTTGTGCATCTGTATCATAAGGAAATTCTTCCCATCCTCAACCATATCTCTAGAATACCTTTCCTATACTGAACCCATTAGGGTTTATCACCAAGGTATCTAATGACCACACAAACCCACCAAGGGACATTATACATCCCTTATATGGTGGAATTGTATAGTTGTCACTAGAGAATGTTTCTCCATAATATCTACATGGAATTCCATTAGAAAAGAAAATAACATGGTCTGAGTGTGTATATTTTCATAAAAAAATTATATAGGAAAACACTATATATGTTATTATTGACACTTCAGACAACTAAACTCTCTATCATCAATGAAGTCAATCACACACAATCACATAGATTCCATGTAAATCCTATATTCCAAACATGATATATATACATTGGACTCCTTTTAATACAGGATAAGAACCAAAAAACACAACAATCCTTCTCAAATACGCACATAATATTTGATTAAATTTCACAATTTTCATAATTAAAACCAGAATCCATAATTCTATAACCACGATAACCTTTAATTTTCTGCATAACGGTGTTCAAGAATCCCGAGTCATTGGAATATCACATGCTCTGACACATACCTATTTATTATCTACCAAATCAAAAGCATCAATGCAAATGAAAAGATGCACTGAATAAATTTTGTAAAGCACCGACCAAAACCACTCACCATTGTCCCAAAAAACATGTTACATTATCTCATATGCATCTCCCCATATGCTAGAGACTGTTGAATAGTGTAAAATTACAAATTATATATTAGGAAAAAATCCCATAAATATCATAATCATAAATAATGGTAAAAATAAAATAACATCATCCATAGTAGATAATCAGATTATATATAAATAAACAATACATAAGGTTATAATAAATAAATACAGAAGCATATAGTCATACATCATAACTAATCAGCCACTAGGTCTATCACATATAAAAAATAAACAAATATGACATAAGGTCTGCACATGCACTAGTCTACCCACACAGAGTGTAGACATAAAACTAAGTAGGGTCTCACCAAGTTCCCTTAATATACAACTTCAAATATGTGTATTCACCAGAAAAATAAATAACATAAATTCAACAACCAAGTATGCATGTTTGGTCATCTTTTCCTATATCATCCACCACAAAACCTAAACGTACCTACTTCGTACTATGTCATAAATAAGGTCACCTTATACCATAAGTCCCAAACCATAGGTGTTGTTCCCTAAAACATCTAAACCCATGCCCAAAGATGAATATTTGAGTGTCTCAACATGATCTAACCATTTCCCTCTCACTTAGGGTGGGGTCCCAAAACCATCTCATATACCAAAACTACTCACTAAAGGTAGTCCATACCGACACCTTATCAGTCCAGATGAGAGAAACATCCTCACCAATACCATATAACTCAAGGAAAAGTCCAACATCCACATCCTAATCACAAATTTATAACTCAAGGAAGTTTTAATGAAGAACATTATCATTTAAGGTGAGGAAAACATCCTAACCACCTTATCTCTCAAGGTATGGTCTAATATCCACATCCTAACCATTACCTTATCACTCTATGAAGGGTACATGAAAAAATGTTATCACTCAAGGAGAGAAAAAAATCCTGACCAAAACCTTATGACATAATTTAGGCATCAATATAATATTATAAACTAACCATTTTTTTATCACTCATGAAAGGGTCATACCAGTTTATTCTGACTCTATGAAAGGCCAACTAGCTAGTCTCAGAATCCAATATATGTATAAAAAAACACACACATACTCTAAAAAATTGGGAATTAAACCTTTCCTATAGTATCATAAGATTATCATCAGGGTTCTAGTCAATCAAGAAGAAAAATTATATCTCAAACCAAGTCTCTTAATATATACGTCCTTTCAATCTAATATCTTAAAGACCATCTCATATACATAAGAAAAATAAAAAAATATCCTCAACGTTACCATGTATTCTGTAAAGACATCCACTACATTATCTAAACCCAACATGATCTCTACCGACTAGAATTAATCCACATCAGTCTTCATAAATTAATATCAAAACCTATAGGCTTTTTGTGACCCAAGACTCAAGATTCTAGTCCAATCCTATTCCAATTACCAGGTCACTTCCTATTCCCACTGATCATAGAGAATACTAGGATAACTTTATCCAAGTCTCTTTGTAATACAATTATATTTTTTCTAAAAAATTCTCATGACCCATAATTGAGTAATATTACAAATATTGTATAGGATAACTCTCAAACCACCACCTAGGATAATTACTATCTATCATACCATCTATAGTCCTAGTGGAATTATCCTACAAACAATGCTCATAAAGACCCCAATATAACATCAAGGGTTTTTTCTTGACATTCATGAGATATATAACTATATTACACACCACCACTAGGCTTAAGGCTCTCATGTCTAAATTATTAGAACTAGGAGGTCCAATATAGGATACCCACATATCATATCAACTCTATGACTCACCCTATGTCTCTTGTAAACTCATCCTTAATCATTGTACATTGGTGACAGGGTTGTCATGCATCTCTATTTTCTACAACCATTACTGGATCATCTACTTCACTCCTAGGTTATTGGATTCCACAATATATCTTAAACTATTTCTTTCACGATACTTATCCCATTATCCCCAAACACATTTTTCATGTTGGCATGAATGGACATACTTATGTTTTTGTCCTATAGACACCACTATCCTCCAACATGGAATTCTCCCATCACCAAGCTTCTCACATCCTCATCCAATAATTTATATGTCTCATCCGAGATCATACCAACATTCAATCCACTATCTCAAGAAATTATTCGAAAATAATTAATTATAAAAAATTATTATAAGTTATTTAATTTAAACCAAATAAGAATAAAAATCTAAAATACCACTAGAAAATATGTCATCTATAAAACTACACAAAACCTTGTGCATTAATATTTCTGAAATATCCTCTAGAAAAGTTAGGAAAAATCCCTACCAAATCAAATCTATTCCACCACTTTCCTATAGAATCATTGTTGTAACCCAAACTAATGACGCTACAATAATTGTATAATAAAGGGAAAGAATAATGAAAGTCATTGGAGGGAATAACTCACCATAAATAACCATAAATAAACATAAATAAAACCTAATAATTTCTTATCATTAAAGGGGAATCAAAAGCTAAAAGAGTGATAGGTAATCTGACAAGAATTTCTCTCCATGTGCTCCTTATTTTCATAAATCTGAGGGGGTACGATGATTAAATGATTGGTTCCCCCCGATTTTAAAAATTAGAAAAGGTCCATATCATGACATGACCCTAAGTCTCAGGGAATAATTCCCTTTGATCAACACTCATCATGATATTTTATAGCAGCTCGATAATAATAAAAATTGATATTACATCATTTTATATGGATATTCAATACATATTAGAAATATACATTCATGAGGACCATAAATGTTTAGTATCATTGTAGATTAAATACATAATAAACTTATTTGTTAAGATATATTCAAAATATCCCACAAAGATCTTCATATTAGTACCCTTATATACATATCACACTTAAATCTTTCCATCAAAGCCTGGGGAAGGAAAACGTAAGAATGGGTGAGTTGAGATTATTACTAAGGGTAAAAATGAGAGACACTAATCATAAGAGATATTAAGATGGTCATAATGGTATGATAACATAATCAAGTGAATGTTATCAACATAAAATATTCATACTTAGAAAATATTAGATCATAAACTACATAATCATGTCATATATTGAAGCATGATCAATAAATGTGTTAAAACAATAATCATATTTCAAGAGTTATAACATAAGAATGAAACATTTTATGAATAAGAAATAATAATATTGTGAAAAAATCTATTTATAGTAATTTCTACTGATAATCATAGGAGAATAGATATAAGTGATCATAATAATGCATCAAAATGTAAACATAACCATTCATAATCATTACCACACATAATCTTGTGAGCATATCTAGATGCAATCATTCACACACATCAAAATGTGAACAAGTCTTTTCATAATTATGTCTATGATTATCATCATTATCACATGAGATATCAATATACCATTACCCAATGCATTTGAGGGCTATAAAAGATCCAACTGTCACATAATCATAATACATTTACATGTTTTTTCCTTGGGTTATAAAAACTTATGTCATTTCATCATAGCTTAAACCATTAAAAACAAAGTTGGTTTCATTAAGATTTTATCATTATAAACAATAACAATCTATAGAAATAATAAGGATGGTATCACAAGATCATGTCCCTAGTGAAGCATATGTAAAATCAAAGGTTGTTTTCAAAAATGAAAATACCTTTAAAATATTACTAAAACATTTCTTGATGATAATGCCATTTTCATTTTGAAATCACTTGGATAAAATATAAAAATTTATAGAATATATGGGGAAAAAATTTTCTTTGAAAATTACTACGGAATCTTGTTAAATATGCTTCAATGAAAAGATTATTCATGATGGTGGAAAAAACCATGCATGTGGAATATGTTAAAACAAAGATTCCATTCACACCTTTTATAAAGTTACCTCATTAAGAGAATTAATGTAAGATCCATTTTAAACCTTATTTAAAAATTAAAATATGGGTAAAAATTAATTTAATATATCATTGGAGAATTTTAAAAACATTATTTATTTTTTTATAGATAATATGAACATAATAGAAAAATATTTCCATCCAAATAAGAAATAAAGTCTGTTTATTATTAAAAAAAATTTATCAATCATTTTCAGTACCAAAGATAGGAAAATGTTACTATCACTTGATGACAAAATTAATAATCTTAGTAGAATTAAATATATTTTTTTAACAGTTAATATCTGAATAATTTTATTTTAATGGGAATTTAGCGTAGAAAATCCTGTAAAGAAATGAAATTGAAACATAAATCCCTTAGGTAATGTATCATATTGATTCTTATGCATTCGATCCTTATGTATAATAAATATTTATCAATTAAATAATAATATTAATAAATTTAATACAATATATTATTTACTTATGATATATTATAAACTGTTTATTAATATTTTTTTTATTAAAATCACTCTTTAGTATGATAAGTGTGTCATTTTTCATGCATGTATTGGTTTGGTAGTTTTAGTACTGATAATTTTACCATGTTTAAATAATATATATAATTTTAATCATGTAATAAGTATCATATATACCGATTATATAATATTTTAAAACTATCTATATAAAGTTGTGATAAAAAATAATTTACGTCAGTTTATAGAGACAATAACCCTTACACACACAAGTGATTTTCCATTTTTTCATGGATGGAATAGAATAAGGGTAAATAATAATTCACCTCTATAGAATAATTATAAAATCATAACTATCATATATAAATGATAAATCTATGATAATAAACAATCATGAAATATGGTGCTGGAGAATGAATTAGTTTTCTACGTAGAGGTGGTAGTTTACAAGTACAGAGGAGTGATACTTTCATTTACCATTTGATAGAAAGAAGGTGAAAAATTATTTTTTCATAATCATAATAACATATGAATATATTGATGATACTAGATTCATCATGTTAGTATGGATATATAAAATTTATAAAAAGTATAAGAAGAAATAAAATTTAAATTACTCAGTTAAGAGCTATACCTCTTTATTGAAAAACCTCCTTGGGATCACACCTTATGGCTTGAATGGTTGGTATTTTAGAAAGATAACAACTTCTAAGATATGGATACAGAATATATGGTGGTATAAGGGCATGAATTATCTAATATATAAGGCTTAAAATTTGTGTATAAAAGATGATAGAAGGATCCCCTTTATAAGTGATGGAAATGTCACACTAAGAATCACTTAAAAGATTTAAAAATATATATCATAATCTTGTAAAATGGAATAAAGGTAACATAAATTAAAAGATAAGATATGATGGGTTCCAAATAAGCTAATTTAATCACATTTATTCAAGTTTTGGATACATTTTAATTCTTATATCCTTGTTAGACCACTTTAAAACCATTTTTATCTTAACCAAGATAACTAAAGTTTTTACTATGATTACATAATTATATGAATAACAAATAAAAGAGAAATTCTAAAAAAATTTGTACATGATGATTAAAAATTTTCAATAAATTGTATTAGATTCAATTTATATAGTCTTGATAAGCTACTTTTATTATAATAACACAAAAAACATTAAAAACAATTTTTTGGGAAAATACCTAATTTAAGCCTAAAAATCATTTTGCATTTAAATCAAATAAAAAGTTGTTTTATATGAATTTTATAGTAATTTAAGAAAAAATGGAAGTTTTTTAGAATTTTTTATCAATAAAATAACTAATTTAACCTTCCAATCATACCATTATGTCTAAAGAACCAAAAAAGTTTTTAATTTGAAAAAAATAATTCATATTTTGAAAAAGTCAATGTTGGGTTCCCTAATTCAAAATAATATTTTAAAATTAATTATTTCACTCCTTAAAAATATATTTGGTTAATATACCATCATAAAGTAGGAAAAATGTAAGTGATAGATATATTTTAAAGATTTACCTCATAGTTTTAACCATGTTTTACCTATTTTAACCTTACTGATGTGAAAAATATTTATCATGGTTACTATTCATTTGGAATAAGATGTTAGTTAGAAATATTAAATTATATTAATTATAATTATTAAAAATATGGAATCCATTTTACAAGATTCAATTTCTATATGTGGTAGATTTTCATTTTAAAATAACTGTGAAAAACCCGTTTTTAGAAAAATGCATTTTTTAGCATAAAACTGGATTCATTCTTACTACATGCCTATTAAAAACCATTATATGAATGTTAAAAAATTTAATTGAATATAAAATATATAATTTTTCTTAAAATCATTCATTAATAGATATTAATTTAATTTATTAAGATAAAAAATCATTTCATAAATAAAAACCGTTTTTTTGAAAAACATCTATTTTAACTAAAAATGATTTTATTTTCATTTATAAATTATTGATAACCAATGAATTAATTTTATACTATAATAAATTTTTTTTATCATTTATTTAGTCATATTCATATCCACCCATCCAATTTCTCAATGATAACTATCACATTAAATAATAATATTCTAATAATATATTGAGGTTCATTTTCATGTAAAGAAAGATATCAAAGAAATCATATTTATTTAAAGTGAAATATATCATAAAATATTAGGGAGATACATTATATACCAATTATAATAATTCCATCCTTAAAATTCCCCCACTTTGATACAAACTACTAGGGATACTTCTGCCTCATCACATCCTCAGGTTCCCACGTTGCTTCTTTAAATTATGGTTTCACCACAAAACTTTGACCAGGTGAGTGGTATTGTTAAAAAACAATTTCTCTATTTGATTTAAAATCTCCATATATATTTTTCATCATATGGTATATATATTTTTAGTGGTATTAAACCTAATTTCATTACATTTTAAGGATCAATTATGTACTTCTTCAGGAGATAAACATGAACATATTGTGAACATGGGAGCGATTCAGTTGTGGAGCCAAGCAATATGAAAATGTACTGATATGATAAAGAATTAAAATGGGACCAATATATTTGGGGGGAAAATTTACCTTCTTTATAAATATCATAACATTCTTCCAAGGATATATTAATAGAAATAATTTATACCCCACTTTGAACTCTATATCTCATCGATGATTTTTATCATAGATTTCCTATCGATACTAAATTGCCCTGACGTGTTGCTGAATGAATATAACCACACATATAATTCCCTTTTATATATTGGGTCCCAATTTTTTTCTTTCTTTGTTTTCATTCCAACATGTTGGAGTTCTACACTTCCTGCTATATGGGGCTTCATAATGAGCCACATGAATTCTTGAGTGAAAGCTATTATTGTAGGAAAACATAAATATAGAATGGTGTTGATGCCAATTACTTTTGAAAAATATATAACAGAATCTAAACATATATCCTAGGGTTTTAATGTTCCTCTAAGATATATCATATGTTTTATTATGACATGTAATATTGAAACTTAACTATATATATATTCTCAGGTGAATTCTTCTCCTGAGCTTCAAGGTAAACCTCAGATCCTGATCAGATACAATAAAATGTGGTACTCCAAGAAAGATTAACAATTTCTTAATATGAAACCTATAATATGTTCAAGAGATAAATATTCTCTAAATTCAAGGAAATGTTCTAAATTCATAAGACAATTGACTATAAACTAAATAGTATTATGACCCTTTGATATTTTAAGGCACTTAATAGTAAAATCCATGGTGATGTTTTCTTATTTCCATTGAAGTAGGTAACTATTTTAACATACCATTAGTCTTATATCTCACATATTAAATTTTTGACCTAGAGAGCTTCAAAATAAATACCCAATATTATCCCTGTTTATGTTATCCCACCATAAATAATGATTTATATCTCTATACATCTTTATACTTCCAAGATTAATAGATAATGATGAAATATGATCCTTATCAAAAAATCCTCATTCACATATGGTATTTATGGCATATATATTAATTTATTGAACCTTATAATTCCATCACAATCAAGGTTGACATTAGGAACATTTTGTCATATTCTTTTTTAATTTCACATCCTCCTTTAATGCCTATTTAATCCTCACATGGATGGGGTTTGAACATCAATATAAGAAAGATATAATCTAAACAATTTCCTCAGGATTTCAAGGTCCATATTATTTAAATTCATAAATATCATATCTCTTTCAATACTCATCATGAATAAATGAGCATGGTCCTTCGAACTCTGGGCATCCTCCACCTTGTTCGCTTTCGCAGGGTGGTCATGTATCGAGCAGTCACAATCCTTAATAAATTCCACTCATCTACTTTGATGTATGTACAAATATTTCTATATGAATATATAATTCATTAATTTATGATCTATATGTATATCACATTATTTTCTATAAATATAATAACTCCATATTTATAGTGAAAAAATTAACACTGTAATCTCTAAATCACAAGTTGAGTAATTTTCCTCGTGCATTTGGTGAGAGGCATATTCTATCAACATATAATTATGTATGAGGATAAATCTTATTATCTACTTTGATTCATCAATATACATCCAAAACCTTTATCCACTATAGGTTAGTCTAAGCATAGGTATGCTGACCAACCATATTTTCTATTACTTTAAATGTTCCTCATATTCATTTATCCATAGAAACTAGGCTCCCTTTGATGTAAACTTGATTAATGGATTAGATATCCCTGATAAATCCCTCTTAATGAATTGATAATATCTATCCAAACTAATAAAACTATAGATCTCAATTACCATGGTTGTTCAATTCCATTGATCAATAATTTTTTTCATTGAAGTATCTACCGATATATCCTAACATGAGATTATATGACCCAATAATGAAATCTTATGTAGTAAAAATTGACACTTGGGTAAATTTGGAATAAAAATTCTCTTTCCTTTGGTTTTTCAAAAAAATATTCAAATTATTTTAATTCTCTTCCTTTCTCTTTGAATATATAAGAATATATTTTATAAAGACAAACACAAACTGATCAAGGTTATATCTAAAAACTATATTCATTTGATCTATGAATATAGAGGGGGTATTGGTGATTCAAAATTTCTTTAATTTAAATTAATAATGGCAATACCTTGTATTGAAGGATGTTTTATATCCTCATTTGTAAACCCCAATTAATGATATCCAAAATGAAGGTAAATATTTGAAAAGTATTGAGTTTTATGAAATTGGTCAAATTATTCATGAAAATAAGGAAACACATACTTGTTATTGATACTTATCTTGTTTAGTTTTGATAATCAATAAAAATACACATTAACCCATCTTTCTTCTTAACAAAAAAAGGTGCTCCACATAGTGACACACTTAGGATCATGAATCCCTTTTCAAGATTCTCCCAAAGTTTTTTCTTCAATTACTATAACTCAATTTGGGTATTCTAAATGGGGTCTTTGAAAAAGGCATAACATAAGTTGTGAATTCAATTTTTAAACTCAACTTTATGATTTAGAGTAAGGTTAGGAAAGTATTCCTGAAATACATTTGAATATTCCTATATAGAAGTAATATCTTAAATGTTGAGTTTATCCCCTACCATTTCACCTAAATAACCCTCATAAATAGCTAGGAAAACCCATACAATGGAATTACTTCCCAATGGATTTAAATTTAATCAATTTAGTGATAAAAAATCATATATTGATTCAGAATATCATACATGACTTCCCTTACATGAAAATTTATATGGGATTTATATAGAGAAACTCAATCCATGACCAAAATTACATCAAATTAAACTAGAGGTAGAATTAAAATATTTTCTAGAAGAACATTACCAACAAATTCTATTAGAGAGGAGCTATAGACTTGAGATGTGATCATCATTCCACTGGTGTTTTTTTATACCAACTCAATATATATTCATTGAGGTGGTTATGTGAAACTATTTGAAAATTATTCAGATATAAAAGAGTGGGTAGATAAAAAATAAAATTATACAATTTTAGTTATATAGTGTAATTTTCTGAATTTTCATCAATCATCAAAAATCACTAGATTAATGGAAAATGATTCTATAATTGAATTAATTCTCAGTTCCTTTTAGAAAATTTACCTAGTGCTTTCCCCCAATTTTGGGAATATAGGAAGTTTGAGTTTCTTTCCACCATGGGATTTACCGTTTGAGTTTCCTTGCAGCTTTATTTTTCTATTATTATCACTAAAACCAGATGAATAATCGTATTCCCTACTCTCCTTTTACATTTTCAGAGAACATTAAATGATTTATTCATTGTTACCAAAGTCTCTTGTGGCTAAATCCTTTTTCGGAAATGGATTTAAACTACTAAAGAAATGATTTGTTTTTTTTGTAGGATCTATTGTAAATCTAGAATAGTACATTAAAATTATTGTATTGTTTTCTTCATTGGTACCAATGGATTCATCATCCCATAATTTATGTTATAGAAAGTCCTTTTTCATCTTAGTATGAAGAGTTCAATGGAAGTATTTGTTAAAAAATACCATATTGAAATCCTCTAATTCCATGGAGTTTATTTCTTAGTCTTGCCTCATGTTCTTGATAAGAGTCTTCCATTGATCAGTATCAACTTATAGGTTATACATTTCCATGAAAAATTTCTCAGACTAATAACAAAATAATGAAAAATGTATTTTCCATTGCATCAATCTATTGATCGAAAACTAGGGGATTAAGATATACTTATAAGGAGGGTAGATATTGTTTCATAAACGAATCAATGAAATATTTCTCTCTCCTTAGTGAATTTAGAATCTTAACATGGCTTGTGTTACTATTCATATCTTGAGAGAGTTGAGTGGGAATATCCATAAGATATTTAATCCTAGCTATGTAGCTATTTGGAATATTTTGATTATGGTCGTTTAATTGGATGTCACGTTTTTTTTCATTGAATTCCTTCTAGTTCCAACCATTGATTACAAAAAATTGTGTAATCATCTAGCCACATCAATTAGAGTGAACAATAACATATTCATGAAAATCATTCTTGAGATGTCCTAAATTATCACACCTTCTTATTAAATTATGACCATGTGGGTTTAACCAAGATAATCCATGGTCATAATGTATTCATACTCGTCTTAATGGTTTATAATGAAAATATAAATTAAAGCAAGAATATATCTCGAGAGTGTCTATCCAATCATGTATTCTTAGACTCACTAATCACAAACATATGACAATATATTTAATGCCCAATCCTACCCATTCAATGTTTTTAAACTTAGGAGGATATGTGAAACAATTACATGCATCAACTAGTATCTATATGAGGATTAATTTTTTAAGGAAACCATAATCCATTATTTACCATAACTTATGATGTTATCTTATACATAATCATATCCTAAGTGTTATCGTTAAACTTTTGTCATCCTAATTTCAAGAAATAATTAAACCTTTATCTGATACTAACCATAGTTACTTGATCATAACAAACATAAATATTATATAATTTTAGATAAATATTTAATAAATATCACAAATATACAAACCTAATGAAAATAAAGTTTTTGTGTCTTTGGAGAATAAAAACATAATCAACTAATGCATTAAATTATACACAACATATCTCAAAAAAATATTCATATTAGTACCCTTCTAGATATGTCAGTCTTCAATACTTCTATAATAGCCCCAATCTTAGAAGCCCAAAGCTCATGCATTATTTTAATACATTGTCATGATTATAAGGAATCATCTCCTGAAGGATGGATCGGTTTAGCTATATTGGAAAATATATTACATACATGAACTTTACATCACAATTTCTAACATAAAACACAGCATAAATATTACTTTGATAATGCCATTATTCCCCTAGATTAACGCTACATATCAATTATAAAACCCTTCTTGTCATCCTAGGAAAATAAAACATAAGAAATGGGTGAGATCATATGCTCAGTTAGGATAAAAAATATAGCTGAAGCAATCACAAATAACCACAAACTTTTAAGGAAAGAATCAAAAATAAAACACAAGCCTTTTAAAACATTATCTACACCATAATATGGAAAGAATAAATCAAATAATTCCATTTAAACATTAACATAGATATTATACTAGTCTAATAATCACATGTGAAATAAATAACTAATCTCATAATGAGGGAATGCATAATGTGGGACATTTTAAACATACCTTCAAGGCTTCGGCCAAGACACCATAAATAATTGGGTAAGATATTAGCCAAAATACAAACATAATTGTCTCATGATACCTACCGATGCATCAAGGGGATAAAGAGGTCCCTACCCAACCCTTACAAAGTTTAATTCACTCCTCTTATGAAAGGGTTTAAATATAACCAACATAAACATTCATATTAAAACTAGCATATGAAATATAAATACTTAAACCACATTTAGGAATGATATAAAAATAGAACATCCATACTTGAAAATATAAAAAAAACTCCAATACAATATGGAAGATTGTATCATAATTTATTAACTGTAATTATGCATAAAATCCAATAAAGTATGTTGACATAGATGAAAGTAATATAACAAAACCATTAAAACTATTTTTAAAATATCCATTTTTTACTTTGAAATCATTTGAGAGCCGGTAGAATTATAAAAGAAAATTTTTTCTTTGAAAATTATGTAGTAATCTTGTAAGTGGAGATTCAAAATGTTAAGATGTCATAACATTGGAAAATAGATGCTTGCGCCATATAAGTTAAAAAAATTCTTTTGTTAATTTGTTGAAAATGTCAAACAGTATATCGTTTGGAAAATGACAGAAAGATTTTTTTCAAAACGTTTTACAAAAAGTCAAACATGGGTATAAATGAATTTAAAATTTAGTCTAAGAATATAAATATTATTTTTAAATACATGTATAAGAAGCATTGATGTGGATTTTAAATATGTCCCAGTATATACCAAAGTATAAACAATCTTGGATAATAATGAGATTGTGAAATTAACCCTTACTTTAGGTTCGATACACTCTGTATGTGTTTGAAACTACTATATAATGTTTTTAAAAATATTATTAACTTATATAATTATAATTATTATATTTATGATATCATATATGATTCTTTTATGACTTTATATTACCCGTTTATTAACAATTCCAAGTTAATGTAAGATTTGAGGTAATAATCGCATTGTTTATCGTACATGTTTTGACTTGTTAATCTTGATAATATTACTTAGATACTAATTTAAATACTTACATATGATAAAATATTATTTATATATCATATATATTCATAATATAAACATATATATATATAATATATATATATTTGAAATGGAATACACTGTTCATAGAGACGGTAGGCCGCACATACGAATGAACACTGTTTCCGTTTTCTTATCATATTGAGTGGAAGTAAGTGAATGACATATATATCTATATATTTTTATATATATTATTCTAGTAGGCTTATTATGTCATATATTTTATAATTATTCATAATATATATTTTTTACAATCATTCTTGGATGGTGGACGTGGAAGATGAGTCTCGTCAAGTCGTGGAGGCGGTAAGCCATATGTACGAATGAGCGACAATATCATTTCATTAATGGTAAAATGATATGTAAATGGATGGTATTTTAAGTATATAGAATCATAATCATGTCATATTCCTTATTTATGTATATTATACTCATTATTATTCCCATCTAGAATGAATTGAGGTATGTTGGAAGGAGAGATGGGTAGGGTTTTTTTTGAGCCAAAGGGCTTTAGAGATGTGAATAAAAGAGAAGGAGAAGTTCTTTTTTATAAAAGAGGTGAGGGGAACTTTAGGAAAATCTTGAAATATTAATTTATTATAAATTTATTTTAGGTTTATAATGGATTAAAAGTAAATTATTTCAAGGGTAAGATGATTATGGGTATAAATAATCTCAACCAATATGTTTTATACAAGTTTAGGTCATGAATGTAACCTTATCTTTTGGCTTTAACCCTTAGTGAAAAACATTAACTCTTACCACATCTTCTTGTATTTTCGTAATATATGGTTACTATAGTTACTATAAAATTCCAAAAGAACAAAAATTGGATCATTAATTATATTTTTAACATAATATAAGTTATTTTGATTAATCTTATACATTTGGGACTATTATATCATTTAATAAAATAATATTTTTTTAAAAAACTCATTTATGCAAATTTAGACAATATTTAGTAATTGATTTTTTTAAAGTCATAAAAACTTGATTACTTAAAAAAAAGAATTAAATAAAATATAATATGTCATAATCATCCATTAAATTATTTTATGACATAAAAACTTTCAAATTAAATTTATTTTAATATTTATAAAATCATTTATTTGATTCCTTCATTAATTAGGCAAACACTGTATCATTATTGTGTCATAAATAAATTTAATTATTTAATGAATAAAATTTATAAATAAAATAACATGATGTAGGAAATAATTTAATATTTCTAATTTATATTTATAGTCTAATATACAATTTATATAAACCAAATTAAAGTAATTTTAATTAAGAGGTACATATTTATGTTATATTTCCCTTTTCTTTAAATTGAACACTATAAATGGTCATTTTCACACCGAAGTGGATAAATGGGGTCATAAAATATACCAAAGTATTCTCATGGTTCGAAATATATCATAAAATAAGATTATGACATGTTTTTGGGTAGTTTTATGTTATTATAATATTATATTTTACCCTTATTTACCTGATTTACCCTTTAACTATGATAAATAAAAATAATTACTGAAGTTACTATTCATAATGTCCAAAAATAAAAAGTAACTATTTTATATAATTTGTACTTTCTAATTCCAAATATGAAATTAATTTTTACAAATCAAAACACAGAATTTTCGTAAATTAATTTAAAATTAATTCTTATTGTCAAAACCAGAAAGAAGGATTTTAAGATGTAAAAACTATCAAAAGTTTGACATATATTTATGTACAATTTAAATTTTATATTAATTTAAATGAAATAAATTTATATTCAATTATAAAAATATAATCTAATTATACTATAAAACTAATTACAAAGCTAATCTAACTAAATAACTAATTTAGTTGAAAAAACAGTTTTGAATTAAAATGCACTATTTTGCTCTATTAATTAAAATATGAAAGTTATTAGAAAAACACCAAAAATTTATCCAAACTAAATTTTTATGTCCCTATTTTAAAAAAAAATTCATTTTGTCAAATTTAATATATAAAAGTGTCAAATATTGAATTTATAAAGTGTTTTCTATTAAAAGGTGGAAAACTGATTTTTTTTGAAAAATACTTCTTTTATCAGAAAAATTGATTTTGTCATTTTATTATATCTAATAAACACATAATATAAATGTTAAAATTATGTGAGATATATAAAATTCAAAATTTCATCAATACTATTCATAACCACTTTTTAAACGGCTAGTTTGATAGGTCGTGGTGTGCTTGAATTTAGTGTTGCGTACATCACACACTATTGAATTATTTAAAAAGGAAGAGTACCATGGAAGATTAGAGTGTTACATTATCCCATCCTTTAATAAATTATGTCCTCCCAATTTAATATCAAAATTGAAAACTAGTTTTTTGAAATTTCAAAATATCTTAGTTGAAATACCACATGGAAAAATGGATTAATGAGTCCTCTATTTTAAAATAAATAAAAGTAACTATGAAGGTTACTAGAAATAACACATACTAGGGTTCCATGTAGGAAATAATGGACATGAAAGAAAAATATAACCATCATGTTCTGTTGGATAGTGGTAGAGAATATTATAAGGTGAAAATTAACAATCTGAAAGCCATAAATCTGTGATGATCTAAGGGACCATTTGATTCTTCACAAAATAGCATACGAGGAATTTTTTTTAGTTATATGATATTTTACCTAGAGTTGAATAATTACTTTATGGACTAATAATATAAGGAATTATACTTAATTTACATGTAAAGTTTCATCTATTAACTAATTCCTACCATAAACTTGTCTTTCTCTTCAAAAGATAATAAAAACCAAAAAAATATTCTATTTATCTTAATTATATAAGTTTCCAAATATAAAATTATACCATTTAAATAAGTAAAAATTTGTTATAGTAACCAGGGACTTCCTGTAGGCCAATGGTAAGCGATACAACCTTGTCTCACTTTGGTTGTGGGTTTGAATCCTGGAGCCTTATCCAATGCGACGGGCTGTTACCTGGACTACAAGTTGTCCTTTTTACCAAACCATATTATTATAACATACCTGAAATAAAATTAAGTAATGTTTTAACCTTAAACAATACTATCTAAAGTTCAAGTTAATCTATTCCAACCTATAGAGTCATCCAAAATACTTCTGTCCAAACTATGTCTAAAATCTTTCTAATTTTCAAAAATCAATTGTAACATCAGATTTCCCTAACAACATAATGTTGATCTTATCGTCACATACTAAATATATGATTAACTTTATCATATTAAAACTATAATGAAAACAAAAAGTAATCTAGTAAAATATCTATACATATCACATTCTTCTGATAAACAGAATATAATTCTTGAATCCAAAAAACAAATACATTAATTATTCCACTTCGACCATAGTAACAACATAATTTTGATCTTGATCTATTTGATTTTTATGAGCTATATTTCCTTCATGCTTAGGACATTCATGTGTATAGTGTGTGTTCTCCTTGAAATTAAAGCACTACACATTACCAGCTTCTTTATTTCCCTTGAAATCATGAGCATGGGGATAGACCCTAGACCGCCCTAGGGGGGGGGGGGTGAATCAGGGTGTCAACCTTTTCTCTTCTTTATTGGATCTTGTTCCCATGTTAGTAGGAACAATTTTAAAATCTGTATGACGGATATTAGAAGTAATTAAAACATTCACATTTAGATTGACAACACAAAACTTTTTACTTGTTTCACCACTAAGGGCTAAGTCCAAGGAGAATACTCTGACAGGTTGTCAGTCGTATCAAATTCCACTAATCTTCACTAGATGTGGATTAAAAAGTTCCAGACACAGGCACTCTATCCCAAGCACATTGCATATAAAATGGTTTAGGGATATCCCACTGCTTTCCTGAGATCACTTCTATCGACTCCTCCTGGATCACTAATTTGGGATATATCTCACTCAGTTTATTAACTTGAAGGTTGCATCAATAGGTTGGCATGAAAATTCATTGTATCTATTCATCATGAGACACTACTTGCATCAAAGTCTCGAATTGATGCTATTTTATATTTAGTTTTCTTCTTTAGTGTAATTACTAAATTCACTAAAACTTCTTCTTTTTTTCTCTAGAATCACAAAATTTCTTTATGATGTTTTAATTTACACAAATTGTTTCTGATTTTTTCAACTTTGTTTGATCTATATACCATGACTGTTCTGCATACCACGCATGATCTGCATACCGTGCCTATTTTGCATACTGTGCATGTTCTGCGTACCCCACCTATTCTGCATACTATGCCTGTTCTGTGTACCATGCCTATTCTGCATACCGCACCACGTACCACGCTAGCTCCATGCATTACACCGTTTACCACATCTGTTCTATGTATTGCACCATGAACTACACCTGCTCCGCACACTATGCCTGCCTCACGCACTGCACCTGCTCCATGCACTATGCCTCTGCGTACCTACTTCACGTAGTGCCTTTGTGTACGTCCTCTGCATACATCTTTTTCATACTTCTTTCACATAACGCCTTCATATAATGCCTTCATGTACCGCTTCACGTACCTCCTTTCATACCGACTTTGCGTATGACCTTCGCATACCACCTTCGCATACTGCCTTCATGTACCGCCTCTGCGTACCTCATCTGCGTACCATTTCCTCCTTCCGTAGACTTCTTGTTCAAATTCTGAAAATTATTTCGCCTCCCACATACCACTTTTTCTTATAAAAAATCACTTATGTGTACTAATCCTTCCAATTTTTCAAACCGCTTCATCTTTTGCGTACCACTTCATCTTATGCATAATCTTACCGACTTATCGCTTTTGGAATTAGGTGAGTTCTTCCACAATGATGATATTTTATTATCGAATTTTCTCTCCCTTAATGATGGAATCAACACTCCTTATATAGAAAAATAACTCTGTAACTTTCACCAATATGTTTTACCCAAATTTTCAATGTGGGATAAACTTCACCGCATACTGAACTCCATCCACGTACTATAATCCTCTACCGCATATTGTGACTCTTTGGAGAAATGCGAACCTTCACCGCATACTGCATGTCTTTCAGTCCGCATACTGCATCTCTTCCTAAAACAACGATCCATTCTACATATTGTAACTCCTTCTTTGGAGAACCATTCTTGGTACCATGACCCATTCTGTAAACCGTTCCGCCTTCACCGCCTACCATCCTACAAACCGTTTTCGGATGCATTCCGCGTACTGCATGCCTTCACCACATACCACCACTACGAACCATTTTCGGTTCTACTCACCACTTCACGTACTGTTCTTCCTTCACTACGTACCATCCTGTGAACCATTTTCGGAATCCTTTCACGTACCGTACACCTTCACCACATACCATCACTATGAACCATTTTCAGTTATGCGCACCGCTCCCCATACCATTTCCACAACAAGGTACACGACTGCAAACCATTCCCAGAACATGGTACATAATCCATGTTCCAAGGTATTCAGTTTTCTTCCATTGACGATTTACTTCTCCATTCCACATCTTGTTCACTCCTATACATAAATATTTCCATTTACAAAAATAAAATCCCGATTTAGAGGCCAATTTTTTTTTCAAACACTGGAAAACAGAACCACCATAAATATCTACTTCGACAAGAACAACCACGCTTCTTCATTATCATATGGATTCTTCAACGATTAGAAGATTTCATCATAAACTCATTCCACTATGATATATACTCTTTGAAATATTAGTTTCAGCATCATTAGATTTACAACTCTAAAACTTTGTATTTCTTCATCATCTCCTTCTTCATTTTGATCTTCATTGACAAATTTTGAAAAAAATACAACCTTATACCCAAAATGGTCCCAAAACATGGTGGAATTTTTCTCCATACTTTTAATAGGATCCTGTCCCTAATAAGCATGTTCCATGATGTTTTTTCCACATTTATTACAGGATGTAAGATCATTTTTTCCCTTCTTCCTGTTTTCTTTATTTCCTTTACCAGAAATCTCAGCAACCCCGTTCTTCTCCTAATTCCCTTTAAAGTCATAAGACTTAGATAATTACTTCTTTGTCTTGATGGTACATGAGACTATACCTTTATATGATAATAATGTTTAGGAGGCCATTTTCCTTTGAAGAAATGGTTTTAACCCATAAAAGAATCAATCAATATTACTTATTGGGTTATGTATGTAGTTTTCTACATATCTTTCTAACCTTTTGAAGTTAGCCTCATATTTTGAGTCCTTCTCATCATTTTTTTGCCTAAGACTCAGAAATTTCCTTTTCTATATCATCTCGTTGTTTATGAGGAAATTATTTCTCTAGGAATTTTTTTAAACTCCCTTCAATCCATATTTACTACTTATTTATCCTTCTTCTTGTTTTGAATTAATGACCACCATTGATCAGCATCTCCTGAGAGATAATAAACTTCCATGACAAATTTCTCCATTTTTTTAATTCCTAAAGAAAGAAATATTTTCTCTAAGAAAATTTTCCATTTCTCATCAAAAAATGGATTTTTAGTCCTATTTAATGTTTCAGGTTTCTGTCTCATAAAGTGGTATAACATTGATCCTCTATGTTGTGGATCAGGGTGCTTCACATGGGTAAGGTTGTTATTCATAACCTAAGTCTACTATCCTAGTACGGTTATAATCTATTCAGAACCACTTGCATTTCTAGCTCCACTATAATCATCTTGCATAGGAGAAAAATCCCTACATATATTGCGTGAATTGATACAGTTTCCATTCCTTCCACTAGGAACCATTTTTAAACAGTAGTATACACTAGATTAGGTTATGAATCATAATGTATAATTCCAAACTAGTAAAATACTTAACATAAATTGAAAATTTTATGCACATTTAATCCTTAGTCATAAATATGGTTCTTTTAGGGATATATTTTCTCAAAAATCCTTCATAATTGTTTGTAAAGAAAATATGAATTATCCTATGCATCTCCCCCAGGAGTGTCAATCTAGGTATGTAGTAAGGATCTTTGTCCTGTACTAAGTTATACCGAGTTACGCCCGAAACACCTTGTCAGAGTTTTCACCCTAGGTATATCTATGCCAGAACCACGTCCACTTGTATTCTCCTGATAGGGATGTATTTCTTGGAATATCCATGTAGTCCCTTATTAACTAAAATTCTAGGGGGTCATTCTATAATTATCCTCAAATTCTGTCTTAAGGTTATTATCCATAATCTACGTTTTCTGAATCTATTTCCAAGGTTGTTTCTAGACTTAATTTGATACCAACCATAATGCCCTGACCCTAGAATCCCATATTCAGTGAATTATTTTAATGAATTTTCATGATTATAAGGAATCACACCCTGAAGACTGATCAGTTTAGTAGTATTTGAAAATAGATTACATACATTAACTTTAGTTCGCAATTTCTAACATAAAACATAGAAATGATAATCCTTTTAGAATTCCATTATTCCCCAAGATTAACCCTACATATTAATCATAAAACACTTCTTAGATTCCTGGGAAAATAAAATATAAGAAAGGGTTGAGCTCAGGTTCTTAGTAAGGATACAAATCATAGTAGAAGCTATCACAAATAACCATAAAATTTTAAGGCAAGGTACAAAATTAAAACACAAGACTTTTAAAACATTTTCTTCAGCATAATATGGTAATAATAAATCAAATAATTCCATTTAAACATTAACATTGATATTCTACCAGTCTAATAATCACATGTAAAATCAATAACTAATCTCATAATGAGGGAATGCATAATGCGGGTCATCTTAATCATATCATCATGGATTTGGATAAGAAACCATACATAATTGGGTAAGAAATTAGCCAATAACCAAACATAATTGTATCATGAGATATACTGATGCATCGAGGGGCTATAGAGGGCCCTGACTGACACCTACAAAGTCCAATGAATTCCTCTTATGGAAAGGGTAAAACATAACCAACATAAACATTCATATCAAATATAGCACATGAAATGTAAATACTTAAACCATAAGCTATTAATGATATCCAAATAGCACATCGATATTCAAAAATATCATAAAACCTTCAATACAATATGGATGATTGTATCATATTATTTTAACCTTAATTAAGCATAAAACCTGACAAAGGATGTTGACATAGATGAAAGTAATCTAACAAAATCATTAAAAATATTTTATAAATATCCCTTTTTTTTCTTTAAAATCATTTGAGATCCAGTTTAATTATAAAAGAAAACATTTCATTTTAAAATAATTTAGTAATCTTGTAAGTGGAGCTTTAAAATGTTAAGGCATCATAATGGTGGAAAATAGCCACTCAAGTTGTGTAAATAAAAAAAATCCTTCCTTAATTTATTGAAAATGTCATATAATACCTAGTTTGGAAAAAGAAAGAAAGATTCATTTCAAAATGTTTTATAAAAATACGAACATGGGTATAAATTATTTTCAACAATAGTCTTGGAATAAAAATATTATTTTTAAATACATGTATAAAAAACATGATTGTGGATGATAAATATATCCCAGTAGATACTTACGTATAAAAAAATGTCAGATAATAATGATATTTTAAAATTAACCCATAACTTAGGTCTGATACTCACTGTATGTGTATAAAACTCCTGTATAATGTTTTTAAACATATTATTAACTTATATCAGAGTCATAATAATATTTATGAGATTGTAACAAAAATCCCTTATCTCATGTACTGTATTTCTTCATACACATTAAAATATCCTTTATTATAAATATATATTTATTATAAATTTATTATAAGACAATATAAAAAAATATAATTCCATATATTAATTACTTATAACATCTTATCACCCATTTATTAAAATTTCTATACTAAAATCACTATTTAGGGTGATAACTATTTAGTTTTTCATACATGTTTCAGTTCAGTAGTTCCGATCTTTTTACTTTGATCATGGTTACATAATAATCACAATTTTAATCATTTAATAAGTATCATATGTGATGGTTTTCTAAAATTTTGTTACTATTCATATAAAGTAGTGATAAAAAATGCATTACTTCACTTCATAGAGATAATAATCCATAGATACACACGAGTGATGTTTCCACTATTTGATGGGTGGAATGAAAGAAGGATAAATAATATTTAACCTTTAAAAAATCATTATTATATTATAAATATCATATATAAATATTTAATCCATCATAATAACCAACCAAGAATTATGGTGATAGAAAATTAATCATGTTTCCATATGGAGGTGTTAGTCCAAATATATACACAAATGGTACTTTCATTTCCCATTTGATAGAAAGATGGTAAAAAATTATTTTCCCATAATAATAATAATTTCATATTATATTTATTATACTATATTAATCAAATTTTGACGGATAAAAAAATATAGTTAGTAGAATAAGAAATAAAATTGAAATCACATGTTAAGGGGCTATACCTCTTCTTCGAGAAACCTCATTTGTCATACAGCTTAATCCTTGAAAAAAATGGTATTTTGGAAATACTAAAAGATATAAATTGTGGGTAAGGAATCTAAGATGGTATTTGGATAGGTATTGGATAATATAGAAGTCTAAAACTTTGTGTGTAATGGAGGAGAGAAGTTTTTGTTTTTTAAGTAAGGGAAAGGACACACTTATAATTACTTACAAGATTAAATTATATATATATATATATATACATATCATAATCATGGAAAGTAGAACCAAGGCATCCAAAATTTGAATATAATATATGATAGGGTCAAAATAAACACAAAAAATTACTGTTAGTCAAGTGTCTCATATATTTTAATTCTTATATCTAAGTAAAATCATTTTAAATACATTTTAAGCTTAATCATGATAACATAAAATTTTACCATGATAACATAATTATATGAAAAAAATTTAATGATATATTTTTTTTAAATTATGATTGAAAATTTTGAATCTATTCTTTTATATTCAAATTCTAAAGGTGTTAGAAATTACTTTTAACATAAGAACACATAACACATTAATTTGTTTAGAAAAATACCTGACTAAAGTGTGAAAGTCATTTTATAATGAAATAAAGAAAAAGTACTTTTAAATAATTTTTTGGGTTATTTAATATATAAGGAATATTTTTATACTTTTTTATTAAGCCATAGTATAATAGAACTTTTTAAAAATACCATTAAATGCAATGAGCTGAAATAGTTTTAGATTTGAATAAAATATAACACATCTTCACAAAAATCAAGCTTGTGTTCCCAATTTAAAAAAAATGTGTTAAAATAATTAAATTAACTTATTAAAAATATATTTGGTCAAAATAAAAACACATAAAATAGTATAAATAAAAATTTTAGAGATATTTTAAAGCTTCTCCCCAAAGTTTTAACCCAATTTACCTATTTTTCCCTTGACAAGGTAACAAAGATTTACCATGGTTACTATACATAACAACCAAAAATTAAGTTGAACCTATTAAATTATATTAATTATTATGATTAAAAATATTTTATCCATTTTAAATCTTCAATTTCTATATATGGAATAAATATTTTTTAAAATAAGCATTCAAAACACAACAAAAAATGTTTTTAGAAAAAATTATTTTAAGCATAAAACCTAATTCCTTCTTATTTATAGCCCAGTAAAAACAATTAGATGAGTGTTAAAATATTTTATTTAATATATAATATATATATTTTCTTGAATACATTCATTAATAGATATTAATTTAATTTTTTAATGTAAAGACACCATGCATGCCTAATAACTATTTTTCAGAAAATATATCTCTTTTACATTGAAATGATTTTATTTTAATTTCAAACCAATTTATAACCAATGAATTTATTTCATACAGGAAAGAAAATATTTTTGTTCATAATTTAATTATTCATATTAAATTCGACTGATATGATGACTAGGTGATAACTATAACATTAAATAATAATATTTTAATAGTATATCTTTGTTTGTTTAAACTCAGTGTTGTTTGTAAAGAAAGTTATCAAAGAAATAATATATATTTAAAGAGAAATATACCATGTAATATCTAGGTTTTACCTATAGACCCGTGGGTCATGGTGTGAAACACCCCTCATATGTAGAATAAAAATCATTATAACAAAGGACTTTACGACATGGCCTCTACCCCATAGTAAACTATAACCCACCCATCATGGTGTGACCTTATGGGTCACTGCATAAAGTGAATCCTCCATGAAAAATAAAAAATTAAATAAACAAGGGTCATTAATAATTATATTCATGAATCACCATAATGGTGAGACACCCTTTACCTTGATGTGACCATATATAAGGGCCTTTTCCTTAGAGACACCCCCACAAAATCCACCATGTCATGACACCCTTGGTTATAAAATTCCCTCTATCTAAGCTTCACATTAACTTCCCAGACAAATAGGAACCACACTGTGACACCACCAATTATCTATGGATTATTTTATATAAGGATATCTGTAGTGATATAAGGGAAATGACTAAAACAAAATATTTTATTCAGAATAAAATGAATCCATACAGTATAAGGCATTACAAAGACTAAAAAAATCCAACAACCATTCCAGGGGGAATGAAGTAGTGAAGAAAAGAGAGTCACCAATAATAATGTTAATGAAATATAGTGGTAGATATACAAATCTAAAATAGATTATAATTACTTATTCCTATATATCTTTTGAAGTGAAGGAAATAGACGCCATGTTTCCCTCTCTCCGGGTATAAAAAATCTATACATTCTGACCTATCAAACCTCTATAAGATCTGATGTGATATATAATAGACCAATAGAAAAAGGTATTTCCACATAATAAGTTATAAATCAAGGAATAATATGTTTTCATCAATAATGATTTGATATTATATTGAATTTATAGGGCCAGATCCACTTAGTATGGATTTCTTTTATGGTTTGAGGGGGTTACCTTTCCTATAAAAGAACTAAAATCCATGATGACTGAGCCACTAATGTCCTAGATGATGTCACTGCACTTCATGATAATTTGATCACATAGAACATATGTGTTAATTTTCAACCCATACTATGACACCCATGAACCCCAACCCAACCCACCACCTCGACATTGTGGTTCCTCCTTGGATACTAATCAACCCCTCAATTAGCCCCAATCACATTTTGAAATTCCATAACCATGGTGAGATGAACCATTTATATAAAAAGTCACCATTCCCATTTATATAGCATCAATATTCACTAGATCACCCAAAATACCTCACTTTCCTCAGAACATGCCTTGAAATATCTTCTTGATATGTTCCAACCCTTGTAATCTTGATCAAAATCCCAATTCTCCGAATACCCCTACCCCGATACTTAAAATTCAAATTTCCTTGGAATTTATCAACCAGTCATAGTGTGAGTAGTTATTGTTATAATATTTATAAAATTATATGATGAGTATGTGTCAAAAATTACTCACCCACTTGAAATATCATTCAAAAATGTTATGATTAGTATGATTTAAACATTACCCATACAAAAATTGAATATTTTAATTCATTTACATTTCCATTTATTAACCCTAAATATATCATCATATTTTTATATAAATAATTAATGGTAGATTTAGTGGAGAAATTAATCAATCCAAAATAAGGAGGTCAATATAAAAAATTTATAACATCATCAATTTTAATAGGATAATGACTTTTCTTATGCTAAAAATTTGACCTCTGTTTTATTCCATTAGATTCATCGGGGCCTAAATTAATGAAATTGAATATTTCAATGAATCTATTGAGAACCATGATAGGCCTGCAAACAAAATATAGGAAATGGTATTTTTTTATGAGAAAAATCCTAATTAATGAAAATATCTCAAAAATAGAGAATCAAAATAAATATCCATCAGTGTAGTATTTATCAAGACACAATGGTTTATTTTTATAAGATAGTAGTTTTATATGGGGTTTAGACCTATATTATGACCATTTTGAATAATTTTATACAAATATAATGATTTACACAAATTTTATCATTTTAGAACATAGATCACAGGTGAAGATCCATAGAATATTTGTAGGATTTTGAAAAACATTTTTCTCTAATAATTTTGGAGTACCAATGATCTATTTGTTTTTATACATATTGATTTGTGAATTTAATTGATTAATTTAATGTTTTTAATTAAATTAATTTTTACTAGATTTTATTTATTGATTTTTGTAGAAATTAGATTTATTTAGTATTTGAAATAGTTTCCATGATAAGTAATTGTCCAATTGGTTTTTGACCATCAATAACCATGAAATTTGGATCATAACCAGAATTTGAGACCCATGAGACCATACTTGGTCCCATCAACCATAGACACATCGCTAGCTTATATTTTTGGGTCACCAAAATCTATTTTATATTGAATGATGGTGACATATAATGTTTTTTTATGTAATACCTTTCTGTAATAATGCTTACAACAATTTTTTTTTGAATATTTGGTGTATCATGTCGGTTGATGATCAATGTCTTGAGAGGTTATTGGTTGTGTTGATTTTAGGGGATGAAAAGAGGGTGGGGTGAAGGGTTGAATTTTTTTATGAAAATTAAAACGAAAAATTAAAATAAAAAAATAATTGAAAGATTATGAATTAAAAACTAAGAAGAAAACTATATATTTTAAGTAAGTTTTAAGCATAATTTGACATATGAGTGTCAATATTTCATATTCTCATAACCTGAAAAATAATCAAGTACCATTTTTCTAATGGTTGTATCAAGAAATATAAATCACCTTCTTTTGTAGTAGTGAGTACCCATTAAATATAAAAATAAATAAAGATTATTTGTATAGTAAAAACCTAATAACTCACATTCTAGAATATCATATAAAAAATTAAAAAAATTATGTGAAAATAGAGAGATTTTTTTTGAAAATTAAAAATATAACCAATAGTGAACAATGAGGATATAATTTATATGATATTTTTTATTAGGTTTTAGTGTGATAACTATTTTCTTAGTTAAGTGTTGGAGGATTTTGATGTTAATATTCATAATTAATACATAACAAACACCCTATTAAGATAACACACAAAAATCATTGGATTTCCAAATTTAGGATAAAGTAAGATGTTCACAAGATAATGCTTAATTGCCACAATTCAATATAATTAGTACGATGTGTCTTAATGGGAGATGGGTGGTATAATTTAGCAGATAAATATCAATAAAATTGGCCAAATAGACACAATCCAATAGATTAAAAAATAATATAGCTCGAGTATGGGAAGTGGATGGTGCATCATCAGGATGCATGTACTCGGTGGTCGGTGATGTTCCTAAGGAAGAAGTGATGTTTATGTAAGGGGAAACTTTTAGATGTGGTATAGTTTTATAGAGGTGGTGATCAAAGTGAAAAATAGTACTTTTATAGATTAATATAAGGTATAGTTAAGGAGGTAGTTTCCTTTTACTGAGTGGAGGGTTACTCTTGATGATTTGTGTGGAGTTTTGTTCTCTCTAAATAGATTAGAATATGGAAAAAACATGAGGACTAGATAACATTTTTTAAATTAAGAATGTTTAGAACACAATTGTAGGTATTCTTAATACAAATTGTGTATCAGATGATAAAGTTCAAAATTAGTGCTCAATGTTCCCAAAGAATTCTTACCAAAGTTAGTAAGGTCATATCCAGAAGGGAATAATATTGAAATGATTAGTGATAAAAGATGGAACTAATTATTGGACCACATCACACAACATGTGGGTTAATATAGTTGTGGTTATTGAAATAAGACCTTATTGATGGAGGCATGAGGAAGATATTTTCTATTAGTTATTAAAGGATACTATAAGAGAGGTTATGCTTGTAACACATGATGAATTTCCCAATAGATGAAGCTAAAGGTTTTCTTCTATAGATATAAGACATACAGTGTGAACCATGTTTTCCCTTATGCAATTTTGTTTTCATGGTGTTTTCATGTCACATGCTTATTTAAATTTTCAATTTATGGAAGGAAGATCTTGAATGTGAACCAGGATTGAACTAAAACCAGAGAAGGGTGATTTAGTGTGGTGGATGGGGTGTCTTGTCATCCTAGTTCTAGACTCTAAGACCATGGGTGGGGGGGGGGGGTCTTCTGATCATTGAAGTATCTGGTGCAATTTTCTATATATATTAACAAATTTTATTATTATTTCGATGGTGATAGGATAATGTTTTGTGATCTAGTATTGAATTGTATTATCAACTTGTATAATTTGGTCTTGGTAGCAAAGCATCAAGTGCGTATTTCTTCAAGGAATTGGATAAGTGTCACTAGAATGATAAATAAAATACTAGAGGTTTCTAGTATATTGAAATTTTTCTTCCATTTATCGAGTCTTGAGGCATGTTACATTATTAAGAAGACCCGTAAGTTACAGATTAAATATTAAACATTGGAAGATACAAATATTAGAGGATTCTAGTGTTGCTACTCATGTATAGTTTTTAAGTTATGTTAGATTTTAATTCAACCAAAATTATAGTGTTGAGATGAATAGAGGGGAGAGATGATAAGAATAAGTATTATTCTTAATAGTTCTAGTACGGTGACCTGAAACATGTTCCGAGAAGGTGGATTTAGTGGTAAAATCTATGGAATCACATTGTGAAGTGGTGGAAGGTCAAGTTAGTAGTAGTTCACATGGGACCTCTAATCAACAGGTTTTTATATATGGAAAGGAATATTTTAGTAGGACTAGTGGGAATAGGAATTATGTTCTCAAAAAGTTAAAATTATAGAGATTCCATAAATACCATTAGATGAAGTGTGTGGCTATCATAACTGGGATAATTGAATCTAATGTTATTATTGATTTAAATCATAGAGTTGTCAAGTGTATATTTCAAGAGACTTAACAATGTGATGGTGTCATCATAACAAAGATCAAAATTCTTATTGTATGGTGCTAGTTCAATTATAAAATGACCTCAATAATTAGATAGTAAAGAGGAAGAATGTTTTTTAGAAGGAATTTGATTTATGTTTGGGGATTCTTGGGTATGGTTGATTATATAAAAGGTTTATAACCTTGAAAGAATATGATTAAAATAAAATTTGCATGTTATAAAGGAATAGTACCATAGGATAAAGTTTTTTAACATGGTTTTCATGAGGGCATGGAAGTGAGAATGGAGAGTTGGAACTTTCCAAGTTTTGGTGATATCATAGGATCTATTATAATCAAAGTACCTTCATTGATGAAGTTATAGAGTAATTATGGGTATTTTTCCTCAGAGAAATTTTTTTAGATTTCCTTAGAGCCTTTATTATGAAGAACTAATATGGGTTATGTGGGTAAGATGATGTTCTAGTGGATGAGATATCATGTATTAGGGAAGGGAGTTTTAGAATAAATTTTGGATGTGCTTTTATAAGTTTTAGAATACTATCCTAGAACACCAAATTGGTGTTTCATAACAAATTTTCACTCTATCTGGGGCATGGGGAGGATCCCGAGGTATATCTTGTTTTGAAATTATACTGAATTTTATTTTCAGGTGGCGAGTTTTGAAAATTGTGGTGCATTATTTTTTTTATCTAGGTTGATACATGTATAAAAGTTATACTATTAAATTTGGTGTAGTATATTCTTAAGATTCTCAATGTCTGGTGACAAGATGGTTTTTGTTCTCTTTTCTATAAATTCTTTGTAAAAGTTATCCATGACCATGCTAAACCACTAATATAGACAAACTAAGGCTAGGACATGTTTTATCCTACAAGGGGTGGTGATGAATACTTTGGTGGCTTATAACTTTTTTTAAAAATTATTATAAAACCACTAGAGTACTGGAAGGAACTTTGAAAAATTTGGGGATCCTAGATAAATTAGAATCAAAGATGGATATTGTGGGGGGGGGGGGACACACATGACTTGGTTTTAATGAAGGAATGATTTAGTATAATTTAATTATATGAATATATATGACTTTATGTTAGTTATATCTCTCTATAGATGTGATTTGTAATGGTATAGTTGGAGATCATCATATAAGAAATATATATGAATTTATGAAATATTAGTTGAAGAGTCTTAAAAAGAAAAATATTTTAAAGGATTGAGGCCATAAACATGGAACACCACTTAATTATTTTATGGAAATTCAAGATGATTTAGATGAAATTCATTCCCTTTTTATTTGGAGGAGTAGAGGAATTCATATGAGATCTTGGTGTGAAGTACTGATTAAAATATTTATTTAGAGGGACCTAGATGATCAAAAGTGAAAATAAGAAGAACCATGCGGGTGATATAAGGGTGAATGATAGATGAACAATGGGATTTTGGTGATAGAATGAAAATGATTTTTGCGTATGAGATTATTGGACTTGACTTGTGAAAATAAATTCTCAAGTGATAGATTTTTAGGTTTTGATGAGATAATATAGGTTAAGCAGTGGAAACTTTGGGCAATACAATTAATAAGTTATACTTAATATACACCATCTAATCACAATACACCAATATCACGGGATGTTTGGATTTATTTCAGTAGACTATGATAATTATAAATAGTTTAAGCAAAAAAGTTTAGTGGAAATAGTTTAATACATATCCGTGGGAGTTAAACAATGTGGATGAGTAGAGGACTCTCAGTGGAAGTGGATGGATGGTCATAAATTAGTGATTGTGGAATCATAGTAGATCCCAAGTGTATAAATTATATTATGAACAACCATGTGGAATTAAATCAATGGTTGTTCAATTTCTTGAGGAGGAAGTGTTGCATATGGAAGTGGAAACTTCTAGAGATGGGAACAAGTTTCAGAGGTGGCGATGAAAGTGAAAACATAGTACTTTAACTATTCACTAGAAGGTCCAGTTGAGGTAATTTTTGTATTTGACTAAGAATATAGTTATCCATGGAGATCTAAGTGATGTGTTATTATCTCTGCATAGAGGAGAAGGCAAGAAAAACATAATGAAAATCCTGACTTTTCTATATAAGTATGGAACACAATGGTATGCATTCCTACCACACATCATAAATCAGACGGTGGAGTGAAAATTCATAACTCTATGGGTTATAGGCCTTAAAAATGATGGTCCTTAGGTTATAAATGAAAGGGAAGAAGAGAAAAAGGAGTAGTTCCCAAAGGTATGACTGCTAGTGAGATCACATACCACTCCCGATCGGTCAATACACAGGTGATTCTTATAAAATGAACTTGTTTCTAAGTGAATAAACATGATATAATTAGGTAGTTAGGGTGGGATACTAGAATATAGGATATACTCTTAACTGTTGATTAATGTTTTATTGAATAAAAATTTACTATTTCTTCGATGGATATAGAACACACTATCTAAATCATGTAATACCATGTGTAATTGTGTTTTCTTAGTGTTTTTATGTCAGATTTTTACTTTCTTCTCCATTTTCTAGAAAGAATAAATTAAGTGTAAACTGTGATGGAGTTTGAACCAGATTAAATAAACTTAGTATAGTGCCTGTGGTGCCTATTCTTCCTAGTTTTGGATACTAAGAACGTGGGGGATAATGTATGGCGATTACACAATAGTGTGTATTCCCAACATGTGTAACTAATTGTTACTAAGTATTCATAGTGGTGTATTTTGAACCCCCATCACTTTTTTAATTCTGTGGAGCCATTGGAGATTTAATAGAGAAGTTGAAATCAAAATATCTATATATATATATATATATGAAAATTTAATGTTTTGGAGTCTATGATATTTTATGTAAATTTAACTTTAATGCGTAAAATGGTAATTTTCTTGGTCTTAGAAAATAATTTTGAGTAGCCGTTGGATTCAAAATACAATCCTTATCAATGGGTGGTAATTTATTGAATTTATATATTGTTCAAAATTTCTTGTTAATATAGGTTATTTATGGAGTTTAATTAATTAATTTATCGAGTAATTCAGTTTATATAAATTATTTTCATAATAGTAAATAATGTTATCATTTAAGATATTATATGTGGTGGGGATGTCCGAGAATACTAGAGGATACAAAGGAAATATATTTTATTTATTTAATAGCATACCTTATTATTGGGTTTAATGCAGTATCAATGAGATATTTGAATGAGAGGGAGCGAATGAAACTAAATTTTGTAAGGTAATTAGAATTATGGAATGGAAATAATGGAAAAATTAGAAGAATTGCCTCTATAATATTCATTTTCAACAATGGGAATTTATTTAATTCTCACTATTCTCTATATCCTTTTAGGAGGAGACCCAAGGTGTTTGTGTGATTTTGAGGTCTAGGCATACAAATTAATAATGGATTATAGGGAAAATATTTATGATGATAATTGAAGGATGAAATATTTTTATTCATAAGGGAACCAAGGAGGGTGCATCTAAATTATCATCTGTTTAATTATCTTTGTGAATCTATCATATTTTTGATATTTTTATGATGAGTATATGATTCATAACAATATAGAATATTGATTATATTTTATGTTGGAATTAGAAATGATATATGAATATGGAATCAATTGAATACATAATAATAATGAATTTTTTAAATGGATTTACATTTTATGTGGGGGATTATTTATAAGAAATTATAAGTTATGGGTAAAGAATTTGGTAAGGTTGAGAAATATAATTACGGGATAACAAAATTTCAATTGATAAATATGAAAGTATATTAACAATAAAAAATGATAACTGGTGTAAATGAGCATGGAATTGAAAAATTGGTGTGTATTACCATTTATGATTCATGTTTGAATTCTTTAATAAGTAGTTTACCATAGAAATAGATGTTAATACTAGATCATACATATTTGTAAAATATTTTCTAAGTCATCATAATGAAATTAAATCCAAAAATAATAATAAATAGAGAAAAACCATTTAATAGGTGAGGGGTCGATTTAAGACTTTTGACATGGGTTGTTCCAGTTATGCATGGGGGTCATGGAACACATTGAAAAATGTGTCAAGTTTTTAATGATGGTTAGTAATGAAGTGGAATCAAGTTACATAAGGGCGATGATATATTCTAGTTTTGGGTGGAATATTGATAGTGGGGTATATAGGGTGGTGTTGTTTTTACAAAATTCATGAAAACTTAGCATAGGTTAATTACATATCCGTCATGGTTGTGAAACATGATGACTGGGGGATGGGTTTATATTGGTGGTTCCATTATAATATTTATGAAAACCCTATATAAACTAATATAGTTTGAATAGATATATGTATGAATGAGGAGAGTTTTGATGGATGTTGTGTCCTGGTTAAATGAGGTAGTTTTTAATATATTATATATGTGATTTGATTGTCTAATTGGTTTATATTAAGGATATAAGGAATACTTGTACTATTATTAATTACTATTTATGATCTGAATTTTGGTATATCTAGATCAGAGCATAGTGTGTTTCTATGGTATGATTATATTCCCTAATATATTTGTACATGTGGTGGCCTATATAGGAGAAAAAATATATGGGTGTGGTTTGAATCCATTTGTGATAAGTGATAGTGATATAGATGTTGTGATTTGTTACAAGGTAGTAGTTTTTTTATGACGATGATGATCATGTAGATGATAACTCTAATGATAGTGTGAATAATAATGAAGGATATAGTAAATATTTAATAAAAAATGGTGTAGATGTAGTTTGAAAAGGGGAGAGTCTATGAGGGTGTATACCCAATAATACAGTGAGAGCCCAGAGGGTAGATAACAGTCCAAAAAATACATGTTGTGGTGGGAAGAGTCCCTAATGTAGGAAACCTAGAAAATTATACAGATTTCCTTATTGTGGATTGTATCCTAACTAATAGTTTTATTTAGTGAGTTCCCAATGGGTAGATATTTGTTGTTGATAAATATATTATAAAAACTTTTATATAGGTGGATAACTACTTAGTGAAAGTGATATTTTAGTGAGGTCATTGTGGGTGGATAATAATATGTTGATATTACTATAAGGTCCATGAAAATAGATAAATATTCAATTCTTAAATATGGATGGATGGTAGTTATTATGTATTTTTCATTTTGTGATGATGTGTGATGAGGAAAGTGTTGTGGTTCAAAAAGGCAGATGAACATATGGCGTAGAATAGAAGTAGTCAAATGGTCAATTTTTAGGATTTAGTCATGGTTTGATTGTTATATTTTGTTTATTTCATAAATAAATGAATTAGTATGATCCATTTACATATATACAATAGAGATCTGATAAATAAAATACTTAGTATATTTATATACTCACCAATACTTTATATATATAGTTTTTTGATTATATGGATAGATTTGGTGGTGGATTTAATCAATTAGAACACACAATTATTATTAGTGTTGGTAGATTTAGTTATACATTAAATAAGTTATAGAGGATATGTTGGACTTCATGATTATATTTCTGTATCTATCTTGGAATTTTATGACATGGCATGAATTAATATGAAATATTCATGTACTATTGTTGGAAAATTCATTATATTATTTATGGTGACGTATATTTTTCATTTATAAAGGGAAATATCATTCATTTATGTTTAATGATATACCATAGGTTCTAGTATAAAAACAATGTCCTATTAAAGGCATGCTTCAAGGTTTACAATATAACTCATTTTTTATTCAGTAGATTATTAATGAGGGGGGGGGGGGTCCTGACAGAATGAGATCAAAGTGAGTTTTTTTGTTATATAGTTTAGAGCAAGGATTAGTTATTATTTCATGTGTAATAAGAAAGTATTACTGCATGAACCTAGTATATGGAGTAACCTAAAGAAACTATCTTGATAAAGAATGCCTCATGTGATCTTATGGAGGAATCTATAATCTGGGGATCAATAATTAAGGAATAGTACTTTGAATTCTGGGTATCTTGATAAACATAGATCCATGAAACATGTTGTTTCATGTTAGGATTACTGTGTATGTAATTCACAGGGAGATGGTCTAATTTGGGTTGAACATTATTATGGTGTGTTTATAAATTCATCATACAAACAAACAAAAAAACATGCATACATACATACATCCTTGGAACTTGTTTCACTTATTGTTTTTAACATATACTATTAGCGAGAATCTATCATGAAATTCAAAAATTGGATGTGTAATAAGAACATGAAGTTGAGTGTCAGTGAGTGGACTTGAAGGTTTGAAAATATTTGTGATACACTTGAGTTAATTTTATAATTAGAACATTCTAACGTATGAGGATCCTATCACTATTCATGATACTGAGCATTGGTTAGAGGAGTTTAAGATAACGTTTTAGCTAATATAGATGCGTGATGACCACCATATTCCATTAGTTGTGATTATATCTCGAGGTTCAATGCATTAGTGGTGGATACTATTCTTGGGATATCTTGATGTGTTTATGATTAGATGAAATCATTTTTAAAAGTTTTTTATGTAATATTTATTACTAGGTACTCTTATCTTGAGTGATAAGATGAGGTATTCATAATATATATTAAGATTTTTTTTTCAAGATCTTAGCGTGTGGCTTATAAATTTTTTATGACATTATCTATTTGAGTTATTTTATAGATATATTATAAAATGTCAAGATAGTGGATAATTTACTCACCAAATAGGATATTTTCTTAAGATTTCTTAACAAGGTGTTTCTCAGAGTAGATCTAGAGGTGGAAGTTTTAAATTATTAAAGAAATAAAGGTTCTAGATATAAAACAAGTGTAAAATTTTAGTATGATATCAGTTCTATAGTACGGGTAATATGAAACCATTTGGTGGGATCTATTACTTTCTATGATCCTATTGTGAAAGTATGGGCCATATTCGAGTTGTATACCCAAAATTTCTTGATGGTCAGAAGAGGCATGTGAATATTTCGACCGTTGAAGGAACACCCTATTAGTTTTATCAACCTTCTTATTATTAGTTTCTATTATAGTAGTAGGATATAAGAACATGGGGTATACCAACATAGTTTTTTTCTATAAGAGGTTATATTGAAGTTATCATCAGATAAATAACCTAAGAGGAGATGGAAGAAATTAGTGGGGACAAATAATATAATGAGTTAGTATAGGGAAACTATAGTTTATAGAATTTCCTAAGTGAATGGAACTTAGGTGGATCAAGCTATGATTTTTGTTAAATGAAATTTTATTATGTTTTTATCAACACTAGTTCCTTAACTTTGTTTAATACCCTTCCCTATTTTATGGGTTATAATTTCTAGTAGATAATAATCAAAGGCCATTGGATTTGATTACACTAGTGGGAGGTAATACAAGGTTGTATGAGTTTGGTAGTTGTTAGATTATAATGGGAAAAAATCAATTCTATTAGAACCTAGTCTTGTTATATATTAAACCATATGGTGTTCTCTATAAAATAAATTGGTTGTAATTTGTAAAATCTTTTACTGATTATTACTAATGAAGATTTATTTTCTCTAGCTTGGATAATGGACATGTGGTTTTTTTAGATAAATATATTTCTATTTGGGGTAATAATGTATTGATAAAATGGTATTATATCATTTATTTCGAGGTTGATGATATTTTTATTAGATAGAGAGGTATAATATTTTCAATGAGTTATAAGGGATTATGCCAATATGTTTCCAAAGTAGATTTCTTGATTACATCCAAGAGGATATATTGAGTTTCTTATTAAGCTACATCGATATATTTATCCTATTTCCAAGACAATATATTTTATGTCTCCATTAAATAATCAAGATTTGAGTATTAAAATTAATGATTTTTTGTAGTGGGAATTTATTTGGTATAATATATTTCAATGGGATGCTCTGATGTTGTTTGTAAAGAAGGCAGATGAGATCTTATGATTGTTTATAGATTTCCTATAGTTTAATCAAGTGATGGTAAAAAATCCCGATCCTATTCCTAGAATAAATTATTGATTTGAATAATTAAAAGTGATTAGTTGTTATTATAATATTGATTTTTGATATAGATATCACCTAATGAGGGTTAAATATGAAGCCATCCAAAAGATAATTTTCTGATATTGGTATCAATATTTTTAGTTTCTAGTTATAACATTTGGAGTTATGGATGTACCAGATATGTTTACGGTGTTTATGAATTGGGTATATGAACCCTTTATTGATGATTTTTTGGTTTTATTCATTGATAATATTTTTTTTCTCAATGATATAGTAAGATTATAGAAATCATTTTAGGATGGTGTTAGAGTTTCTCTGGGATAATATGCTATATAAAATGATTTATAAGTATCAATTTCGTACTTGTGATGTGCATTTTTTTGGATTATGTTATTTTAGAGAATAGCTTAGTGGGTTTCCCAATGAATATTCAGGTAATTGTTTACTAGAACCCACCAAATAATGTTAATTAAATGAGTATTTTCCTGGGCTTGGAATATTATTATAGGAGATTCCTATGGAAAATAAAGTTTTTTTGGTGAGTGATTTTGGGTCTAATTTCATTCTGATCCTGTTTAATTTGGAGTTTTTGAGATATTAGAGGTGTTTATGGAGACTGATAACCTATATTTGATGTAACTACTGGGCCTTGTGCAGGAAAATTCTATTATAGGTCTATGTTTATAGCACAACATAGAGCATTGAGACATGGTGAGTGGGGATAGAAAATGGTCATAATTCAGTGTATGTGTTACAATATGAAGGGTAGTAATGGGGTTGGATCATTCCATAGTGGGATTTGGGTACACCTTAATGTTCTAGCCATAGGTTCATTGTGATGTAATGAGAAAGGTAACATTGAACCACAACTCTGAGTATGGGAGTTGGGTTTTATGGTTTAACACTATTGTGATGTACTATATTAAAATCCATGTGACACACCATAATATATCACATGGAGATGTCATTTTTCCAATATCCTAAGGTCCATGCCATATTGTATATTTTTTTTTAAATTTTTATGTTTTAATTATTTGGTTTAATTAAATAATAACATGTGAATTTAATATCATTTGAGACAAAAAGGGGTAGTTGAGCGATCCCTCACATCTATTATTCTTCTCTCATCCCATTATTAGGATTTTATCTATTCATCATCCATTCTATGAGCCATCCATCTATAGAAGTATTTATAGGCATGGATAATAATCCATATTTGTCTATTTATGGGTTTTCCAATATTATATAGGGTTTTAAATATATCTCAATTTTAGATAGTTTTCACTGGATTCCCTATTTATTTCTCCTCAAATAAAATCTGGTAGTGTAATTGGAAGAGAAGACTCCTAATTATACAAAGTAAGTGTTTCCTAGATACTTTTAAATATTTATATGAGTTTTAGTATCTTGTGATATACATGGAAGGGTATGTACATTTGAGAGACATATAATGGAACCATTTATGGTTTATATGTTTTGGTAGTGATTTATTAGAGTTGTGTTGTGATGGGTTTTATTTGGGTTGTTGAATGGATAAGTTATTCTTGGGTTTGTTTATTTATTGGAATGTTATAGTGTATTGTTAAGTGATAGTTTATAAGATGTGTTTATTGATGTGTCTCCTTATGAATGTTACAGGTGTGACCCATGTGGTGATTGTGTAATATTATTTTAAAAAAATGGTATAATGATGATAAATCATTCACTAATGGTGGGGTGATGAGGGTTCTCTTGGTTATGTCTATAGGATGTTACTGATTCTGTTCACTATGGGGATGAGGCTATTAGGATCATGTGCACACAGAGGGTCCTAGAGGGTGAGGTTGACCACCATATTATTAATGATAATCTTTCTAGATGAGTGTATTAGAGTGATTATGGTGATATTTTTACTCATGGAGGAGGGATACTTTGTAGGTGTCCAAAATAATGAGGGGTTATTGAGGTTACCAGTTTGGTCGAAACACTCATCATATGTGTGGATTCTATCATGGATGATGAGTCAAACATGGGAAATGGATCTGGCCTATGGGTTGTTGATATAATCAATATAGTAGTCTTCCAATGGGTAGGTCTAGTTGAGAGGAATTGGTTGAGAGGGATTTGTGTGCCTCCATATGTATATAGATGCTGGGTACGTCATCCTAAACTGGGACTAGCTAAAGTATGTAGGGTTATAACCCTTTATCTAATAAGAATGCGGTAGAGTATGATTTATTTATTGTATTGGTTGTCATGAATTTTAGTTTTTGTGAACCCATATATGTGTGGATTCTATCTAGGGTACCATTGTTTTTGGACTATTGAGTTCATAGTCACACCCTGTATAGGCCCTTTAGGATGTATGATTAATTTATAGTTCATGAAATTAGAAAGGGTAAGGTATCTATTACTAATATATAGCTTGATAGAGTTGCATTGGATGCCCATAGATGGTGTTGATGGTTATTTCTGATGGACTACGTGGATCCTCATTGTCATACTAGTGTTTATTTTTTTAAACATGTTTTTAAATGATTAACTTTTTATTGATCTGGCTAGCTCATTTATGATGGACGTGACATTATAAACATTCATTTTTCGTATTTCATGGCATGTTATCAATTGTTTCCTTACTATTATGTTTTATTGAGTGCATATTTTTTCTCCACTATTGATTATTGTTATTCATATTAGAGGATATAGACTTCTTTCTATCATCTCCTACTCCCTAGATGTTAGTTTGCATCCTTAAGTGTATGGAGAGGTATGATCTAGGTTTATAGCGCTCCAACTCTAGTTTCATTTATGGGTTTCATATTTTTTATTCTTAAAAGTTTTAATTGAATATGTTTTAATTATATTAGATGGGGTGTGGTAGATAAAGTATTATTTATGTGTCAATACTCGATGCTGATTCTGTGTTGTGTGTGATAAAGATAAAGTTAGATATTTTTAATTTATGGTTTTGAACTCTTGTCCCCAAGATTCAAGAGGTGTAACTCATGTATTTTTCTAGACTTTTTGGACTAAAATGACATGAATGTGCTTACTTATTATTGATCTTCTAATTATATAAAGTGGGTTTAGTTTTTAAAAGTCTTAGTGAATATATATATGGTGTTTATATATATAAATTCTTAGGGGAATTATACTAATCTAAACTAGTTTTGTGATTCCTCATGGCATCATTCATGTGTATTCTATATGTATGTGTGGTACTTGAACTTGAAATGGGTAGGTGGGGGTCATAAGGATATATGGTATTATATTAGGGTATGGGTAAGTAAGTGTATGGGATAATTTAATGCACTACTAATTATAGATTTACATGTTTGTAATATCTGAATAGTGATACATATATTGAACATGGTATTTATCTTCAAGTGATATACCATCTCAACAACCTATGTTATAGTGTTAAGAGATTAGGAAGGTGGTGCCACTGAGGCTTGAGACAATCAGGTCCCTTGAATGATGAGATGATCAAGATCCTCATGTAGAGGATCCATGGAAATTTGGGTAGCTAGATTGAAATATTGAGCTAGGGTAGCTATTTAATGATCACCAGAGGGACTGCCTAGTAAAATTTATTTAGAGTATAGATGAGGGTACTTAGGGAGTTGACACATTCATAGAATATTTGACCAAGGAATTTTATTCTTAGTATACTTAAATTTTTTATATGGAGGTATGACCCCTAGACACTAAATATTAGATCAAGCCAGTTCAGATCACATTTTATTAGATTGAGATGCCTATGGGGTGGAGGGTAAATTTGATGACATAAATGCTTATAGTACTAATGAAACAATAATGGTATGTGTAGATATGTACATGTCTACATGATGAGTTATCTTGGAAATAATTTTAGGGGTAAATCCCTAAGAATATTTTCTTTTAGACACTAAGGATAGAATGAGAACAAGATTTCATGCATTCGACATATAGGTAGATTCTTGTTATTTATTATACCATAAAGTTCATGAATTTTCTATAATTTTCATCGGCTTAAGTGGTAGATAAAATCAATATGTTGTGGTGATTTTTGGATGTTAATTGAAATGAAAATAGTGTAAAAGGGAATATTTTTAGTTTGAACATATTTTTTGTAGAAGTGAACTAGGCCCCAATAGCAGAGTAAAAGTTTACTAATGTTAGTGCCCCCAACCATGGGATAGGTAGTGAGGCTACAATGAGTTAGAAAAGTGAATATGAGGAGACCTAGTAGGGAAATATGGGAAGGGGATAATCTCTTCTACCTCTGTGTGGATCATCTTTGAAATGATACAAGTGTTGGTATATAACACTTATATATTTTAAATTATATTCTCCTTTGAAACCTAAGGTGTTTGATAGCTTTTTCCATATGCAACACCGAAATTAAATGAACCAAAAAACATTATATAACCATTGTAATGTATCCATTTAATTGGTGGGTATAAATAATGGTAAACAAATTATTAAATATATACATAAATAAAAATAAAAGACACTTTTTATATTAATTCACTGCTGAAATTCAATTTTCATAGCTAAATAACTAATAATATCATTCTTACAAATCTATATTTTTTATAAATTTATTTTTATGTGTTTTATTATAATAAACTAAAAATATTATGGATAAAATATATTATTTATATAAATAATATATTAACACTAATTTAATTAGTAGTTGATAATAAATAAGAATAAGAATCATTGATATTTTAAAAAGTTAGTTTCCTATGAAAATAGTTTTCATTGTATTTTTATATTTTTATTTAAAAGATAAATTAAAAAACTATATAATTTTAACATGAACTAATTTAAATCAATTTTTCATTTATAATAAGATTATTATATAAATAGGAATTTATGGTATTTTTCTTAAAAGATTGATTTTTAGGTGAATAGAGAAAATATATTTTTTATTAACACCATAGCATTTTTGACTTTATCATGATATATGAAAGACTTCAAGAATTTATATAACATTTTTAATGACCATAATTTTTTAGGGAGTAAAATTTATCATTTAAAAATAATATGTATAATTTATAAAACCCATGTTTAGCATTTTGAAACTTTAGAAATCTTTTATTCTAATAAAAAATTGTTTTTCATTTTTTTTTAAATTATGATATCAAAAGGTATAATTATATTTTTTTTATTACGTTTTAAGAAATATAACTATAATTGAATTGATAATAAACCAATTAATGTAATTAAAATAAACAAAATTTATAATTTTTTCATAAAAAATATATTTATGCATCAAAATAAAATTTTTATCCAAAAAGGTTATTTACACGTTACATGTGCTAATGTTGGAATTAATTTTTCTTAAACATAGAAATTTTATGTGATAACTCCCACTTTATTTTATTCATTAATTGAAAATTACCTTGGTAAAATTTAATTACCAAGTAAAAAACCAAAAGTGGTAAAAGAGAAAAATCTAAGAGTAAAAGACTTAAAAAATGTTTAAAACATGTATGCAAATGAATGGTTGTATTATCCATTAACTTAACTCACCCAATCCATTATTTTAAAATTTGACTCCACTCTCCATTTTAAATATGTTCCCTCTTTATATTAAGATGTTATATTTACAAAAAAATCATTCCCTTCACCTAAAAAAGGTGAGACCCTAAAACCCATTAATCCAATCATTATAAAGAAGTAGCTCCAACAAAAATCTTCCCTATTTTATCCTCCACTCTATAATAATTTTCTAAAATCCTTTCTCTTTCCAAAATACTTATCTAAAGAGCCTTAAGGTATTACCTAAGTTAGAAAATCCAAATATATAGGTAATGTTCTCAAACAAGATCTATTAATTCTCATCTTCTTATACCCCCTAAAAACTATTATATCTGAGAAAGTATTTTAAAATGAGTACTAAAAATATTATGAAATGTTATAAAACGAATGAAAAATCCATTTTACACCTTCCTCTAAATCCATTTGGAAAATGAATACGTCATCATGTGTACGTCTAGACTACCTCCTCCATGAATGATATGATTGATTTTAACCACCACCTTATAAATGTGGTCCTAAAGGCCTATTAAATGGATTTAAATTAACATAATGGTTTATGACTCAGGACCACCCATCCCTAAAAATTTATTAAACCAAAGAATAAGTGAAATATCTATATGGGGGTTTATAGAGTCTTATGTGGAGTTCACACCGGGAATTAGAATCCCCCAAGTGAGAATATTATATTTTCATAACAAAATAACACATGAAGTGGTAATTCTAAATATCATTCTTATAAATCACTTCAAAAACATAATTTTCCACCATTTATTCATGCGGCACATGAAGGTGGTGACGATCCACATTATGAAGATATATTTAATTATTCACTCTTGTTTTTTTATTTCAGATAAAAAGCTCTTAAAATATGGTTCAAAAATTCAATAATATATAAATAATGTTATTATTTTTTTGTTATAATGATATTATCAAAAAATAATCACTTTTATGAAAATACTCACTCATTTATTATTATATATTCTTGTTTGGGTCGGTTTAACCATATATATAAATAATGTTATAAATTTATATCATGGATAACTAAAAAAACATAATTACTAGTGATATTGGAAAATAATAAGTAAAGAATTATTATTATTTATTCAGGAATGTAAATATTAATATCTAACCTTTTATTAAGATACCACCCTCATTCATTAAAATTACCAAAACAATCTTGTCCCCAACATCATCATTAGGAATCATAACTAAAATAATTTTCAAATGAAGATGAAAAATTATAATTAATTATAAAACATATATTACAATACCTATAATGATCTTATAAAGATGAATTTTCAATAGAAAGACAAGAATCATCACCACCAATATGAAACTAGTACCAAAGAAACAATTAATGATAATAACATCTGACTAAGAAAATAATACTTAATAACTGATATATTTATAATAAATGATAATAATGAAGTATATAAAAGTTTATAAGTGTGAATAGGGTTTGAAGTAGGTGATTAAAATAGTTATTTTGTTATACAGGATGTTAGAGACCATCAAACATAACTGGATTAAAGGTAAGGGTTTTGTTAACTCAATTTTCATTCATTGGGTCATGATTTTTCTTTCAGAACTTTATTCTTATAAGTTTGGTACTTTCTGACCTATTATTATATAAGGGTGTATTTTTTATTTTTTTCTTGTGATTTACATTTATTTCTTATCATATCCATTTAAAATGATTCTTCCTTTAAAATAGGATTTTTGTTATGGTTTTTCATAAATAAACCTTATTTCTTTGATCAATAAAGTTTCTTATTGAACATATTACTTATAATATTGGTGTATTCCACTCTAAATTTTATATTTTACTTTTTATTTTTCTATAAGTATAATGAAACACTAAATTAAAATATTAATACTTGATGAATTTATTCCCTATAAATGTATGATATTTTTAAGAATAATTTTCATTCTTTTAAATGTGTATTTTTCTTCCATGTCTATAGTTTCCATTCCTGTTAATGTTTTCATTTATATTTATAAACATGATAATGTGTTATCTCTTGTAAACTTCATATTTTTCTTCTCTAATTTTCAAATGAATGTTTTATTAACCATTTTTATGATGTGATATTTCAATAAATATATTCTAAATTATTAAAATGGTTTTCATTACAGAATAGTTTTTTTATCTCACCCTCCACAATTACTTTTTAAAAACATTATTCATTTTCCATGATATAATACTGGGATTCCATTTAATGTATTTTTTGATTTTTTCTATGCTACCTCATTGAAAATAAAATTTTAAAGTGATTTTTAACTCCCTCTTTTTTAAAAATTTTCTAAAATGATTTATAAAATAACTTTTACAATTTTACTTGAATTTTAAAATTTATATTAAAAAGTTTTACATGTTATAGATTTATGTTTCATGGATTCCCTTATAAATACTCTAATATTATTATATTTCAGAGTATTTAACTCACATCATCAAATAATCTAATTCTCAATCCCTTCTAAAGTGATATTATTTAAATTATTCTTATCAGAAAGGTGTTTTCATCTATGTTGACATCCTTCAAAGTTTGTATATTACACTTAGGATATACATTAGTAATACCACCCAATATCTTTATTTAGATATCTTATGATCGTATATTTATATATATTTATTGAGGAAATTATTAACTTAATTGTATCCCCATTACTCTATATGGTGTTAGTTTTAAGGATGCTTACAAAAAGTTATTTTACATTTATTAATGGAGGAAAATTGGAAATCTAAATACTTTACATTTCAATATAGATCTTCATTAATTACTAAGGAATGTTGGTTATGAATTTTATATTTCATTCATTCCATCATATGATGATTACATTGGAATTAATTAGTGATTTTTGGGTCCTATAATATCCTTTTGATGCATTGGTAGGTCACATGAGATAAATAATTTTGGGTATTTGGGGTATAACTACCCATTTATTTAGATGTGTTTGGCAGAATCTTAAAAAAAGTATATTTATTGGAATAATTATTTTCAGTATCTACTTTCTTGGAATAAGGCCTGGATAAGTATGACATTATATATTCTATCACTATGAAAACAATTATTACTATCTATATATTTTTTTATTGTCATGCCTTCAATGGAATTATTTCAAGCTCATTTGATAGATAGAATTATTTGATTATCATTTATTTCCATCCACTACATTTATTACTCATTTATTCTATGATAGCTTCTGGTATACCCTTTCCCTTACTATCATTTTATCTCTCCCTTCTTATGTTTTAGTTTCCCAAAGTCATGAAAAATGTGTTTCAAATGATATGTGTTAAAGAATAATGTTGTGAAGAAAATTAATGGAATATATGGAAGAATTATAAAGAATTAAATAGTTTATTATCTATGATAAAAAATGTGCATTTGTCGAGAAATAAATGGTATTTATTAGTTAATGATTTGTCTCAATTATATAAACCCATAAACCTAAAAGATCATGAAAATGTATGTAATAAAGTATTTTCTATATATCATGTAATTATGGGATAGCTACAAGTGAGTCATTATTGTTGGAATTAAAGTAGGGATTAAATAAATTTAGATTTTAATATTTTATTAGTATAAGATAATTTAGGATTTAAAAATGTCATCAAGGTTTGATAAGTTAAGGTTGATCATAATTTCAAAGGTATGGATAACCCTTTAGGTTAGTTGATGTAATATTGGATAGTTTATGTTGTTTAGGAATTAGTATGTCCTAAAATTAGTAAAACTCAAAAAATAAGACTATATATAAGAAAATATCATAAACTTTTGGTAAATTAGATATTGTATTGTTCTCCTTGATATTTAATCTCTTTCTGAGTATTGAAATGGGGATATAGTTGTGGAACATATTCTCATAGTGGCAATCATCTTGAAAAAGAATGATCGATTATCAAATTAATCTTCACTTTGTGCCTGATGAGTGATCTTAATATTGACAACCTGGATAGATACTTCCATGGGATAAGATTTGATGGATCATATTATATTTATAAACCTTTATGATGGATTTATGTTATTTTGGGGATAGTTTAAAAAGAATAAGAGAAATGAAGAAAAATAAACCTAGGGTGATGCAAGTTGAATATGAAAAAACTAAAAGCTAATATAAGGGTATTATAAAGTAGTAAAATCCTAAGACAGACCTCTCAAAAAAACAAACACACAAACACAAATATATATATATATATATTATCTGTCTAATGTTATTATTTATCACTCATGTCAACACTTTTGGTTTTAGCAATGACTGGATCTAGGAGGAATTGAGTTAAAAATGGGTCAGATAGGCAATGTGTGGGTCATTCGAACAAGATATCAAATAGGATAGGGACTATATTGAGAAATATTGTAATTAAACCTAACCAAATATATAAAAATATGATAAAAAACTTCAACCTAGTTAAAGTTCCAAACACATTATATAAGAGATGTATAGAGTTTATTGGAAGTTTAGACCATAGAGAAAAGAAGATTCAATTTCCTCTGTGTAAAAATATAGAAATTTACATGGAGGAAATTTCCTAAAAGGATTAAATAAATAATAAAATGTGGATATGGTGTCCATAAATATCATGGGTTTAAGGGAAAATAAGAAGATATACCAATTAATTTCTTCAATTGTAAGGAAATTGATAAATATGAAAATCTATGCCTCAATCCAAGGGATAGTAATAGAAATAGGATGAAACAACCACCTAGACCATGGTAATAAGAAAAATCCAATGAAATGATTGGTATTGAACTTAATAAATATTTTCCACTTCATATTTTGGGATACTTTTTTTTCATGTAAGTTTTCACCACCTCAACTATTGGTTATTAAATTATGAATAAAAATAACTAGTGGTATGATTATTTTACCCAAAGTATTTGAATCTTCTAAAAGGATTCTGGGAGGTTACTAATAAAGGATCTAAATATTCTTCCATTTTTATAAATAAATGTGATTTTAAGTATTCATTAGTCCATGTTTACAAAGGGATCATACCCATTTTTATATAGATAAATATCACTTTATATCATTAATCAACCCATAATCATCTAACAGTATATTATTAATTATGAGAACCCTATATAAATTACTTAAATAAATCTAGTTTTAAAATTTTTGGGGAAAAATTTATTTATAAGGGGAATTTAACACCATGATATTTCAAATTATATTTTCCTTTGCAACCTAGTGTGTTCGATAACATTCTCCCCAAGAATCAGAGAACCAAAATGAACCACATATCATTATATAACCATAATAAAGTATCAGTTTAATTCGAGGGTATAAATAGAGGTATCATCATTATAAAATATATTTAAAATGAAAAATAAAGGTCACTTTTAATACTAAAACACTAATGAAATTAAATTAGTATAACTAAATAACTAATAAGTTCATTTTTTTATAAAATTGATTTTTTATACACTTTAAATTAATAAACTAAAAATATTATGGATTATATATATATATATTATATGAATAATATACTAGAGCCAATTTATTTAGTAATTTATAGGAAATAATAATGAGAACAGTTAATATTTTAAAAACTTCCTTTCCTCAGAAAATAGTTTTCATTATATTTTTATGTTTTTATTAAAAAATTAATTTCTCAAATGTTAGAATTATAATTTTTAAAAAATAACAACATATTTATATTTATAATTAAAATATTACCTCCATATTAATTTTGTGTTTTATCTTGAAATGGTTAATTTTTAGGTGAATAGTAAAAAACACATTTTTATCGATTCCATCGCATTGTTGACTTTATCTTGATCTAATTATGAACTAAAAATTTATAAGAATCTTTTAATAACCATGAATATATATAAGGAGTAAAATTGACCATCTAGAAAAACTATATTTAATTTATAGTACCCATGTTTTACATTTTGAAACTTAATAAATATTTTATTATAATAAAAAACTATTTTTAATATTTTTATTTAATTATGGTATCAGGATGTATAATTATATTTTGGATTAATTTTTAAGCCATATAACTCTTACTTTATATAATAATAAACTAATTAATTTCATAAAAATCAACAGGTATTTATAATTTTATTCTAAATATAACTCTTATGCCTAGAAATACTCATTTTCTAAAAGTGATTTTTTATAAATTATATACGCTAATGTGAAAATTAATTTTTAATACACAGAGAAATTTTAATTGAAAAAGTGGATTTCATAATTGTAACAATAAAGGTATTTTTTTATTAAGGACCGTATTAATTTTATTCATTAAAAGTAAATTACTTAGGTAAAAATTAATTACCACAAAGGAAACTAAAATGGATAAAAGTGAAAAATATATGATTAAAAGTCTTAAAAAAATGTGTAAAAGTGAATGTTTTAGGGATTTTTAACTTTAAATAATCCCAAAATCCATTATTTTCTACTTTCCCCCAATTTCCTTGTGAAACATATGTTCTTTTTATATTAATAATTTTTATTTTAGAAAAATGCGTTTCCCTTCACCTATAAAAAGATCTCACCTCCACACCATTTATACACTCACTCTAAAGCACTATATCATAAAAATATAACATATTATATATTACATTATTTATAAATATATTAGATGCCTTTTTCATTCCAAAATACTGTGCTAATGAGCCTTAAGGTGTTAGCTAAGGAAGAATATCCCAAGGGAGAGGTAATGTTCTCAATAGAGCTCTATTTATTCTATTCTAATTCTAACCTGTAAAACCTATTTAATCCATTTAATTATGATATCATTAGTTTTAATAATATTATAAAATTTAATAACACAATTTTAATATCCATTTTATCCCTTTCTCTAAAACCTTATAAGAAATGAAGATGTTGCTATACGTACATGCAGACTGCCACATCCTTGAATGATGTGATTGATTTTTAATGACATACTTATATGAATGTTTATAAAATAAAATTTAATAGATTAATATGATATTTATAACATTATTAATATTTTAAATTTATAAATCATTCCCTATATTCCTCCTGATCTATGGAAAACGAATGGGTCTATATTTCTTATGCGCAGACTATCACCTCCAAGAAAGTGACTCCATTCATTTTTCACTATAGTATTTTATTATGTATTAAAATATATTAAATTATGGTTTAAAACATTAATAAAATCTATATAATACCATTATTCCTATTTAATAGTTATATGATTATAAAATAATCACTTTCCTAACCATACACACCAATCGATTATAACCTGTTCTTTTTTTGGTTCAGTTTATCCACCTATATGAACAATGCTATAAATTTATATAATATATAAATAAGGTAACTAATTACTAGTGATATTAGAAAATAAAATAAAATATTTATTTTTATACAATTATTATAGTAATATATGACTTTTTATTACAATACCACCCCTCGTTCATTAAAATTACCAAAACAAGCTCATCATTAACTTCATTATCACAAATCATAACTAAAATAATTATAAAATGAAACTATAAAATTTTATATAATTATAAAAAATATTTTATGGTACATATAATGATATTATAATGATGAATTTTTAATATATAAATAATAATAGACACTGCCATTATGAAACTAGTATTAAACAATCTATCGAAGCTAATAACTTTCAATGGTGAAAATATGATAAATTAACTAATGTATTTATAATAAATGATTATAAATAAATTTTATAAAAGGTAAAAGGTTTTATTAAGGTCTTGAAATAGGTGATTAAAATAGTTATTTTTTATATTGTAGGTTATACCACATTCATCCAAATAGGATAAATGTTAAAAGTTTTTGTCAACTGAAATTTCATTCATCGATTTGTGGTTATTTGTTTTGAAATTTATTTTTATAAGTTGGGTATGTTCTAATATATTATTGTATTATAATTTATTTTCTATTTTTTATATCTACTTAAATTTATTTCTTATAAAATCTATTTAAAATTCTTCTTCCATTTAAATATGATGTTTTACTAGTTTTTCATAACTCAGACTCATTTCTTTGAGATATAAAGTTTCATATTGAATTTTTTATTTATATTATTGGGTTATTACACTCTAAGATTTTATATCATATTTTATTTTTTCATATGTGGTAAAATGAAAAATTTATTTCAAATATCACTCCTCTTTGAGTTTATTCCTCATAAATGTATGACATTGTTAGGAATAATTCTCAATCCTTTTTGATAATGATTTTCTTTCATGTCTATATTTTCCACAAGAACCAATATTATCCTTTATATTGGGAAACCTAATTATATTTTATATTATGCCAACTTCATATTTATCTTATCTTTTTTTGAAAATAAATTTTTATTATCCTATTTTATGATGTGATATTTTAATAAAGGTATTTTAAAGTATTAAAATAGTTTTCATTCCATTATTATTTTTTATCTTTATCTATATATATATTTTTAGATTTATTTATTTTTAAGGCTCTATTATTGGGATTCTATTTAAATTAGTTTTTAAAAGGTTTTCATGTTACTTATTCTAAAATTACTTTTGGATGTTTCTCATAACTTCCTATTTTTATGGAATTATTAAAACTTTTTATAAAAGATATATTACTATTTCATTTCCCTTTTCCTATTCATTTAAAATACAACTGAAGGTATAGGATCCAGTGGGAATCGGCCCTATGAAAAATATATATAAAAAATAAGGATGAGTCAAGAATCAATAGGGTTTATTAAAGATATGAGAGTCAACCTTACCACATATGTTAGCATTCAACATTTGATTATAATAATCTGGAGCTGTAAAGGACCAGATAATGGACATGTCTCTAACCACTTTATTCGATAGAACATCTGCAACTTGATTTGACTCCCTATAAGCATATAAGACAACCAAGATAAGTTGAGTGGCCTTATTGAGACATTCAACATAATGAGGTAGGATAAACCAAGGCACATTCCTTATTCTAGTTTTTAAAGCCTGCACCACAATTTTAAAATTTGTTTCAATCCATAATAAATTCTATTTGTATTGGACTACGTATCCAACTTCATATATCCTCAACTATAACTCAGCTTCTTAAGCAACCCCAAATCTAGTGTAGTGGTAGAATAACCCTTTAACAAAGACATAATTTTTTTAGAAGACACCTCTATAACCCGATGGACAAGGTGTGCAAGAGGATGCCCCATCGACATTCACATTGATCCATGGGTTGATTGGTGGTATCCATCGAATATACTTGACCATTTTTGGTTTTTTGGCCAGTATGACATACCCAGAAGTCTAAGTATGTTTAAATCATAAAATCTATTAATCATGATACTAGTTTGAACCATTTCTACGACTTAAACCTCCTAGTGGATAGAGATCATGTCCAACTAAGGAGTGGGTTGATTTTCCTAAAACATAAAGTCATTAAAGGTCCTCCATAGAGCAGTGAAACAAGTAGGAGTTGTCACTAAGAATAGGTTGTGGACCTGTACACTATAATTAGTTTTCTAGAGCCTTTACACGAAGACATGCAATGCAATATTGATGTCAAAGTGAAGACCAAACAAATATCAAAAAAATTCGCATAGTTTCTATGAAAAAAAACATGATATGAAGAGGTGTTGTGCACTTTACTCAACACTCATACAATGGGAACATGCAAAATCTATCTAAAAACTAGAAAATTTGAGTTGATCATGGGTGGGAATTTTTTTTTCCAAATCCTACAGAGAATAATTAAGTAATATAAAAGTAAATATTGAAGGTTGAATTACATTAACCGGGATGGTGGATGAGTGGATCCCCCACATTCCATTTTATAAAACTCCTTGGCGCTGAAATGTCCAACACTATTTGGTTTCCATACAATAGAATCACAATTCATGAATGAATATCTTTGAATATGTAGATTAACTTGTGGTGGGATTATACTATCATAGTTGTTAAGATGTGATAAAAAATCATCAATCAACATGTGTTTATCATTAAGTTGAATATTCATGTTTTCCTTCTACGGATGATCATGCCATTTAGTGGTCCAAAAATTAAGATTAGAGCCCCTACTTACCCCCCATTTAGTCTCACAGAAGATCCTATTAAAAGAAATCTTGATTGAAGGCCAACAATAAGAGTTAAGATAATATTTATATCTATTTAATAGTTTCCATTTAAACCTTCTATCAATAAAGTTTCTAGGTGCATCATTGGAAATCAAGTTCCATGTAAATTTCTAGATAAGACTATCACTAAAAATTATATTATATTTGATCCCAAGGATTCCCAATTCCACTAGTTTAATGAATTTCATCCATAAAATAGTGATCAAATTATTTTAATGGGATGATCCAGTCCATATAAAGTTCCTAACAATGCTATGAAGATCCTTGATAAGACCCCTGGGCCATCTATAAATTAATAAAGAATAAACAAACTTGTATGTGATGATAGAGTCAACAAGACAAACCCTTGAGTCCTGGGTCATTAATTTAAATTTTCAATTTACCATTTGATTAACAATACCAGAATATATTCCTTCCAAATTCTGACTCTTCACCATTCCCTAGGAAAGGGGGACACCAAGATAATTGAGGTGGAGAGATCCCCTCCTCACCCTAAGTCGTTAGGTTATCCTGTTTTTCCTACCAAATAAGACACCTTCACCAAAGACCATGGAGTATTTTTACCAACATATGGAATGTCTAGAATCTTATTTATTATGCATTAAAATTGTTTTCATAGAGGAGATGAAATTTTTCTAGGATTTTCCAAGAAATAAAATTTCATCATCATAAAGGAGGTGTGAAGGAACAAATTACTTCTTCCCAGCCTTGATTTGTTTATAAAATCTAATTTGGGTGAGTTCATTCATGAATCTACTTAATTAATCTTCATAAATGACAAAAAAAGTCCTGAGAGTTAATCACCTTGCCTCAGATCCCTTAAGTGGTTGGAAAAACCTCTGGGTTCCCCATTGATGAGAATTGATATCGTTGATGAGATGAGTATTGTACAAATAAACTTAATTAATCTTTAGGAGAAACCATATCTTCTGATAACCATAATAAGAAATTTCTATTTCATCGTGTTATAATATTTTTAAATGTCAATTTTGAGAGAAAAATAACCTTTATTTTATTTCCTCCTCATCAAGTTCATTATCTTTGAGGCTGTGAAGAGATAATTCTGAATAATTCTCTGGGGAAAAATACTAATTGATTTGGGGTGATAAAGTCTGGAACCATTCTCACCATTATATTCATGATGATATTACTAATGATCTTGGGAATTGAGTTCCAAAGATCCACGAGCCTAAAATATTTAATATCAAGTGCATTTTACTTCTTGGATATCAATGTAATAAGGAATGATTTCATCACATATGGTATAGAGAAGTGATTTAAAAAGTCTCTAATTACTTGAGTAATATCATCCAATAAGATATCCCAATAAAAAAAGGAAAATTTGTCATAAAAACCACTGGTTCTAGGTGCAATCTCCATATTGAGAGAGGATATAGTCTCCGTAATTTCCTCTTTAAGTGGAGTCTTGTTAAGAGCTTGGTTATGATGCTCCTCAATTATTGATTTTCAATTTTCAAAAGGTGATTCAAGTTTTAAAATAGAATTTTTTCCTTTTCTTACGTCCAGTGTCTCCTCCCAATCCCTTTACGACCACTCTTATCTCTATCGTAAAAAACCCACCTTTTACCTTCCATTATTCTCTCCATCAAAAACACCAATTACCACATTTTGTTTTATTATTTCGCTTATTAAATTCTCTATAATTATAGAAAAAAATACAATTACCATTTATTTGTTTTACACAAAAAACATATTGCATATTAAAATTAAAAAAATAGAGAAAATAATTTTGGTCTTCAATTATGAAATATACCAGTCTTCAATTTTTTTTTAAAAAAGTTTATAATTCTGAAAAAAATTACAACATGAAATATCTAAAGAAATGAATTTCCTGGTGATTTATTTTTATTTTGTTCACGATCTCTTCAACTTCTTTCCAGACATCGACGATGATGAATGAAGTTTCCTACCTTCATCTCTTCTCCCAATGATGAATCAATCATCAACACATGAAGCCATCAATGAACAGAAGTTACTAAAAAATGCAGACTTCTTCCAAAAATTTGAGACCTGCGTCGATGTTGTATCCATTAAACCATCCGCCTGTTCAGGCCTCTTGAAGATTCAAAACTTTGGGTTGGTTCCCTTAATAAATAAAATTAGTGCCTCCTTCCATTCTGCCTGAATCCTGATGAATACCCTGAGTAAAGGGGGATATCTCAAAAAACCTGAGGAAAAGGATTGTGTGAACCAGAATCTGATCCTAGAATAGAAGTACATGGTGTAATAATTCAAAATCAAAGAAATATTGTCCATCTTGTTTCCTTCTTATGTTATTTTGTTCTTGTGATCACCTCCAGTGATCTTCTTATCTATTACCTGATGTGATTTTAAATTTTCTATAGATAATGACTATGGTAAAGTTATTATACATATTGGTTACCGTCTTGAATATAATGAAAAGTCATTGGTCACAAGGAATACGAGTTTAAGGGGGGATGTTGTATGATAAACTCATATTCCATGGATGGTGCCAAAATACTTTTGATATTTTGTGTATAGATACCCATTTATTTAGATGTCTTGGTATAGGGCCTTGATGATATAATGTCTTGTCACAAGGCCTTGAAAAGTTTAACATTATGCATTCCATCATTATGAAACTCATTATTTCTATCCTTGTTATTATTTATATTGTTATGTAATCAATGAATTTATTTCAATATCACGTGATTTTTAATATAGAATTATTTTATTACCATTTACTTCATAATATATTATTCATGATCTTTTTATTTTATGACATCTTCTGGTATTGAATTTCCCGTACTGAGCTTTTTAGCTCAGCCTTATTATTATTCTATTTCCCTTGGTTATAAAGAAAAGTATTAAACATGATATTTTCATATGAATAGAATTTATTGATATTTTATTGGATATCCTGAAGACTTATTATGGATTAATTTGTTTCTTATACAGTGAAAAAAATTTACATTATTTGAGAAACACATGGGATTTATTAGTTAGTGATTTGATTTAAATCTAAAAAAATATTAATCTAAAATGTCATGGGAATATATGTGATGAAATATTTACTATAAATCATGTAATTATCAGATAGATATATCCGTGTCATTATAGGGTAGGCCATACTTATTGAAATATAGTGTGATCAAAAACCGAAGTTGTGTTCAGTTTATTATCAAATAGGGCTCCTAGAAATCTTTTGTTGGATTATTTCATTGACAAATAGTGATTAGGGATCTGTTCCAACTTAATCGTATTAGGTGGGTATGGGAGTAGTATTGGGGGTAGTAGCTATATTTTTTTGAATTTCTAGGCTATGGTAGAGGAAAGGGTGATTATTAGTGGGTTAGTGGCTGATAGAGAGTGTGACTCCATAAGGGGTATAACATAAGTTCATTTCATAGCCCATGTGTTACACCATGCAGTGTAGATGAGGTAGTTCGATCATTCCATAGAATGATGTTATCATCCTGTGAAGCACTAACCATGGTGGTGTTGCACTGTGATGGGTAGAGTCTTGACACAATGTGGCACTGGGTAAGGGGAGTTGAGTTTTCTGGTTCATCAATGTGGATATGTATTATACTTCGACCAGTGGGATCATGCTACAATGTGGTCTAGGGAATGGGAATTATGATATAACCCTAAGGTATGTACCATAATGATCTTTTTGTCGAATTTTATTTGTTTTAATTTACAATATTAATTAATTATTCAAATGAGAATTAAGTTTCATTTGATGTATTTGTAAACGGGTATCCACACATCACCTATACTCTGATCTCATTTTTCTCTCCTACACTTTGTGGGATCTTATCCATCCATCATCCATACTTTAAACCATAAATTTCATGGATTTATGATTGGTAAATCTCATCATTCATCTTCATTTATTATTATTTTTTCATTATTACAGAAGGTTTTAATTAAAATATTTTTAGGTCCTTTTTTACGGTTTCTAAATTTTTTCCTCATATAGGAGAGTTAGGTAGTATAATTGGATAAACCAGATTCTTTATATACCATATTAGTGGTGTCTAGAAACTTATTTAATTTATATGAGTTTATATATTGTCTGATTTGTGGTTGCTGGATAACCAATTGAAGCTACCAGGAATAGAATTGCATATGGTTTCTATGGTTAATGGTTGATTTCCAAGAGTCTTGTTATGAGGGGTTTGGTGTGGGTCATGGCGTGGATATGTTACACATGGGTTTTTCTTTGAGGATTTATTATCAAGTTGTTTCATATTTCCATGTGATGTTTTATGGGACTTTTTTCATGTTGTGGTTCCATAGGAGAATAACAGGTTTGTCCTAAGTTGTTATATAGTGACGTACTTCACTGATATGGTATGATGGTGATATATCATTCATAGATGGTGGGATGATAATTTTTTTTCAATTTTGGTTGTAGAATATTAGTGATGATGCTCACCATGGGGATGAATCCATTGAGGTCGTTTGTACATAGAAGAACCTAGATGGTGGTGTTGAACATCATATTTTTGGCAGTATCCTCTATAGATGACTAGATTGGGGAGTTGATATTGATCAAACGACTTGAGGAGTATGGATACACTATAGTTTCACATGTGATCAAGGGGTGATTGTGGTTACTAGTGGGTGAAATTGAATCACTATATGTATGGATTCTATTGGGGTGATGAGCTAGACACGAAAATGGAATCATGGTCTCTAGGCTGTAGATGTGATCATTATGTGAATGTTTCATTGAGTTGGATCATGGCACACACTATCCCATCATAACCCACCTGGATAATGGTATGCCAAGGGTTACACCCTTATACAAAGTTTAATAGGCTTGGTGTTGGTGTAAAACCCCAATCTTTTATAGAGATGTCTCAAGCCTGTTTATAGGTACCCTTTTTACTTATGTTGAGTACCTTTCATTTGGGTTTTACCTTGATGTGTGTTTGGTGGAACTTTGGAATTGTTTAAAGGAAATGAGAAAGTGCACAGTTGGTGCATGGTATTCCTAAACTGTGCACCCCAGCCTAGAAAACATTGAAACCTAGGTTAGTGGTCATTTTCACGATTAATGCATGATTTTTAAAACTTTTCACCCTCTTAGAGGAAACCATGCACCCCATATAAGAGGCTCATAGTTAGGGACATGGTAAGGGGAAACTGTGCGCCCCATGTTGAAAACCATGCTTATGGGTTTTTACTGCACAAAAAATATTAAAATATTTTTCCAACCCCCTATATTATAGTTCCCAACACCCTAGATCATCCCATAAATGATTTATCTTAATTCCAAAGCCTTCTGGAGGGAATCTAAAGCCAACTGACCTCTGTTCTTAGTGATTTGACGCCTGGTTGATAAATCTTCACCTATTTGGGAACATGGATTATTCCCAATTGATTTCCCATACCTCACTCATTATTATCCGTTTATTTTGGTGGGTTTTTTATCCTTTGTTTTGTTGGATCTAGATATAGTTTTTTTAATCTAGACCTATGTTCATTGGATCGAGATCTAGACTTAAGATATATTGTTTTTGTTTGACCATGGATTTAGGTTTAAGATCTAGACCATGTTATACTTCATTATTCCAATCAATTGAGGATTTACATTGGGCAAATGCCATCAATAAATTGAGGTAGGGGGTCTATAATTAAAGTCCTAAAGTCTTTATTTAAATTAAATGTATGTAATTGTAGAATTTATATTCTATGTTTAGAAATTGTGTTCTTGATTGATTTAATTAATTTGGTGAATTAGTTAATTAAGGAGATGCGAAATTGGGGATTTTGGGAATTATAAATTGATATGATAAAATATATATTTAATTATGAGATATTGAGATTTTATAATTGAGATAATTAATTATGGAATTAATTATGAAATATTGATATAATGATTGAGATAACTAATTGTGGAATTAATTATGGGATTTTAATTTTTTGGATATTTATTAATTAATTGATGAATTAATTAATGGGATTTACATTTTTAATTAATTTGAGAATTAATTAATGAGATTTATGTCATAAAATAATTATTTAATTAGTAATGAAAGTTGGGTGGTTAGTAAATTGTTGAATTGACTAATTAAATTGAAGTGATTAATTAATTATTGAATTAATTTAATTATTTTTTGTGATTAATTACTTGTTGAATTATTTAAAATTATTTATTTGATTAATTAATTTTTGAATTTATTAAATTATTTTATGAGATTAATTAGTTGTCAAATTAATTAATATTATTAATGTGATTAATTAAATGCTTAATTAATTAATTTTATTGATATTATTAGTTAATTATTGAATTAACTAATGGACTTATTGTTTTTAAATACTTATTGAATTCTTAATGAAATTTATGTGATTAATTAATTATTGAATTATTTAATTTTATTGATGTGACAGGTTAATTGTTGAATTAACTAAAGGAATTGTGGTGTTTTACTAATTGTTGAATTAGAAATGGAATTGATGAGGATAATTAATTTTTGAATTAATTTTCTGTTGATGAGTGGTAACATGGTGTTTTGTTTTTGAATATATGCATGATAACATTTTCATTAAGTTGAGAAATAAAGAATGGGAACATGGTCATTCTAATGTGTGAAGTATGAATGGTAACAAAAGAATTAAAGTATGAATTAATGAATGGTAAACTGTTCATTCATATATGAAGTGAATTAATGAATAGTAACAATGGAATTATGAGACTTGATATTCCTTGAATATTTTTGAGATTATAACATGGGCCAAAGTAGGTATTGAGATATAGGTTTCTATGGGAACTCAGGGGTTTATGTGGTTAAATAAAGAATAGTTGATAATGTGATAACTGTATATTTATGTAACACTCCAAGACTTTAAAATATATTTCTTTTTGAATAAATATAATTTTGTTGTTTTAATTCTGTATAGAAAAAGTTAAACTTATTCTACGCATAACATTGAATTAGGGTGCTTTACATGCAAGACCAATTTTTACTGCCTTTTATTGGTGAACCTATTTTAAAAATACAATTTGAAACTTTTATGAATTTTAATTTTAATAATAAACATAATTTTTAAATTAATAGTTTCAAAATTATCTTAGGGTAAATTTTTTGGATTTTTTTGAGAAACTTTATTTTTTAGTGAACAATAAAAAAGTACTGCAGTTTTGCTAAGAATGACCGTTTAATTTTAATAATGATTAGTGTTAAAATATATTTTAAATTGGATTTAGAGTCATAATAGGTAAAGTTTTCAAATATTAATCCAATTTAGGCCATTAGAGTCATTTTTATATTTAAATTATATATAAAAACTTAATGAACATTTGAACGTTTTCACTTTAAAAATCCACATTCTCACCAGGTCTCTAGGATTAGCATTAATCTTAATTTTCCCACTTCTATGATTTGAAATATGAAAAATTGACATAAATAGTTTTAATGAGTATATATTTTGGTCTCATAATATCTACTTAATTTTGACCAAAAATATTAGCGAAGGTGTTTAAAATTAATTATGGCGATTAAGGTAAAATTAAGTTCAATAAGGAACTAAACCTTAATCTTAAGAACCAAAATGACATGTAAAATTATCCAAAATAAATATTATAGCAATAATTAGACCATATCCTATCTCAGCTAGAATTTTATGGTTTATTGAGATATTATTAAATGGAAGTGCCCTATTTAAAAGTTTAAGTAAGGAAAAAGACAAAAATGTAACTTTCTTCACCTTTAACATTTATACAACTTTGATATATATAAAAATAATCATATTTTTTATACATATCCTTTTAAAATAAAAATGGGCTATTTTATCAAAATAATTTATCAGTAATTTATAGAGATTATTTCATTACTTAAAAGGCTTAAGAAATTCCAACATAGTGGTTATTTAGTTGATAATTACCTAAAATAAATGATACAATAAATATTAAAATTAAATTGTATTTGTTGAATTATTGTCATTAATAATTTTATTAGATGAATATATCTTGTTAAAAATAATTAGAATAATTATATTTTAAAACCAATATTCTTTTGACATTTTAAAATTTAAATTAAATAAATAATGTCAAAATTGACATTATTGTAATTTTATAATAAATGAAATTTTATTAAATGATTTAAAATTACTAAAGATACTATATTCTTAAAAGTGTTTTTTATCTTTTAATAAATATTAAATATGGTCTATTAATGTAACAATTTATCTTTTTTAATTAACATATTGACCCATATAATATAAAAACACTGTTAACACAGTCCAAGTTTAAGCAGTGTTTTAGCACGTCACATGCACTTGTTTTATAATTAATTTCTGAAACAAAAGGTATTGTTTTTATAAATTATAAATAATATTAATAATTCAGTTTCTATATATTTTATAATAAATCGCAACTGAGTTTCTTATTAATGGTTAAATCAATTAAATTAGAGAACTATATTCTTTAATAAAAACCTGAATGATAAAATACGGGAATATTATAAGTTAGGGAACCAAATTATTGAAATGCACATATTTTTGTTTTTTGGATGTTTTAATCAACTTTTATCCCCATTTAATTCATTATTTTTACATTTTGGAAGAACTTTAGGTAAGGTAGACCTTCCATTAATGAATACATTTTAGAATTTAAAAGAGTGCAACTCCCCCTCTATTATAGAAAGACAGACACTCTACCCCTTACTCACACCTCTTAACCCAATTTTGATCATCCAATATCTGCACAAATATTATACCAAAATCCCTCCAATATTCTTTGAATCATCCCTTTTGTATTTGAGCAATCCAAGGAATCCTTTTGGTATAATTCAAAAGGAGTTACCCGATTAAGAGGTAACATCTTCTCTAAATATCTCCAGTATAATTTCCATTCTCCACCCCCTAAAATTTCATTATTATACGATTATATTAAAAAAAAATTATAATATATATACTTATATTTCTTTTTATATTTATAACTACTCTTAGTGACACCTCCATCTAATGGGTGACAGACATTCTGTTTCTGTGTACGATGAACTACTACCTCATGAAACAATAATTGTTTATTTTTTCTTTACCACCTATCATGGTGGAAATTATGATGGGAACTCAATTTATATATGATATTTATGATATTTATAATGTCTTTAATCTTATTTAATTTTTATTTAGAACATATGTTTATTCTTTCCATCTTGTGTAACTATGATAATTTTTTTGAGGAAGTGTGGACTACCTACCCTCCAAGTGATCTGACTCGTTCATTCCATATGTGGAATGTAAAAAGGGTGGTTTTAATAAAAATATGTAACATATATGACATATATATTATAATGGAATCATAATATACAAATGTACTATTTTATTTTAATTCTTTTAATATGAAAAATAAATTAAAGAAGCGTTCATGCGTACGTACGACCTACCATCTCCATAAACGATGCATTTCATTTATTATGTCAAAAAATTATAGATTATTCTAAATAAATATGTACTGAATATATATGGTAATTAATTTCATGGATTAAATTATGCAGATGATTAAATCATGATCTATTTAATAGTAATAACAAATCACAAGTCAAAACATACTTGAGAAAACTAGGCAATTAACACCCGGAATAGTGAAAGAGTGCTAACAAACAGGTAATAAAATATTGTATGAAGTTAATATATAATATTATAAATATTAGTATGTTTCTAGTATAAGTTAGTAACACATTTTAAACCACCATAAAAGAGGATAAAGATTATATAACAAAAGGAAGGTTAAGGTAAGGGATTTCATCTCAATTTATATTCTAGTGAGACTTATTTATTGTTATGAACCAACTCAAGTTTATATGGTGTATATACTTCCCATTAGCATGTTATATAATTAATATTTATATTATAATTATATTATAAGTTTCATTTAATTCATGGTGAATTATTATTTAAATGTTTCAAAGTGGTACGAGACACATTGGAATATTTAAATATTATTCTCCTCAAGAATATATTTAATGATTATCTTTACAATATCACTTTATTTGCAATGATTAACTTTCTATTGCAATAATATCATTATTTTAATTATTTAAAAGTCCAAATTCTTAGGTGATGAATATTATTATTTCCTAAATTGTATACAATGTTTCATACAATGTTCAATTTGAAAGTGTTAGATTCATGACACGAAGCATTGACAATATTTGATTCTTCACATGAAGCTATAAAACTATTAGATTCATGGGACGAAACCTTGAAAGTATTATATTTTTGAAATAATGTATTGACAATATTAGGTTCATGGAATGAGGCCTTAATATTATTAGATTCTTGGCATTAATTGTTAAAAGTATTATATTCTTGGTATGAGGACTTGAAAGTACTAGATTCTTGGAACAAAGCATTAGTGGTATGTTATTGATATCCATCATTATGAATTCCTTAATTTTGTTCCAATTATTATTTATCCGTGAGATTTATTATTATTATATACATGGACACATTTAATTTTCATTTCATTGACTAAATGATATGTATTATTTGTTATTAACCTTTCCAGGTCAATTTATTTATATTGATTAATTATTGATTCCATTTAATTATTCTTACTGAAAATTTTAGATCACCCTTATTATTTTTTCTTTCCCTAGTTTATGAAGAATAAATCCTTAAATTAGCAATAAAGTATGCCGTTTATTTCATTTTTTATGTATTATGTTTTTATTTTCTATTTATCATTGTTTTATGGGTATAAAATATGTAATTTGGATTTCCAAGACTATTAAATTGATTAGTCCTTTAGTATTTGATTCCTTGTAATAATTCCAAATTAATACAATAATGCATCAGATCCGGGCTTCTGGGGTCGGGGCATTACAATTGGTATCAAAGTATGTTTAACAAAAAACATAAATTGGATTTATAAAACTTTTATTAGGGAATATAACTTTAAGATAGGTTTTGAGGATGAGTATTGAAGAACATCCCCGAATTTTGGTAAGGTAGATATTATGTGGGTATTCCTAGAAGTATATCCTTGTCTTGATATTACAAGTGGATGCGGTTCTTGCAAAAATGTACCTAGGAGTAATAACTCCAAAATGGTGTTCCAGGCCTGACTCAAGGTAACCTGGTAAATGACATCGGGCCTTACTATGCACCCAGTTTGACACTTCTAGGGTATATCCTTAAGATAGTTCACATTTTTCATTACCTACCATTATGAAGGATTTGACAGTAATGATTTTCCCAAAGTAACCAAAGTTTATGATTCCAGGATTCCTGATACATAAATTTATGGTACATGGTAAGGACCTGAACTTTTGAATAATATTTGTTTCATAATTTTGTATATTATTTTATTTTATACTCAACAAAACTATATCCTTTAATTAATGAAGTGAGTATAATTAAAATAATACCGTTGGATTTTTACTGTTATATGACCGTTGGTTAATATGACCATTGGAAACTATTTCTTAACATTATGATTATTGTTTATAAATACAAGTGTTCATGGTTAATTAATACAGAAAGAAGAGTCAATGAAGACATCCAGTAGACTCGGGCCATATGAAGCCCATCTGTCAGAGCTTGGGAAAAAGGTTGTATCACTGGGCTTTACTATGGACTATGCCCAAGCCTAACTCCAACATGTGAAGCTCAAATGGAATTGCCTATGGTAGAAGTTCAAGATTATATAAATAACCACTCGGGAAATGTTGTCTGTTCCACCCCAAGATTCTATCACCATATAACATTTTACACTTATGTCCTATATAGGTGTTATAAGGGGATATTTAATGAGACCTTAGTTACGTTGTGTAATCCTTTTGTATAAATAAAGTTGTTATTTCTTATTATGTTAAATTTGTGTATTTCAAATGTTTGGATAAATGTAAGATGAAGTTCTATATTATTGATGAATTTTGGAAAAAGGGTATTTTATAATATTTTTTATATACTTTAAATAATTAATAGTGTAATATGATATTCAAAAACTGGTATTTTATAGTTGTGACCAGTAATAAATTTAGAGTCTAATAAGATAAACTTAATTTTTATTGAATAGTAAAGTCTGAATAGTAATATTACCCTTATGAATAGTAATTTAACCAATGGAATAGTAACCTCACTTAAGAATGTATGAATATAATTTAGGCATCTTGAATGGTGAAGTGATATAATTGCATAAGTAAATAACTGTTTTAGAAATTATTAGTTATGTATGAGTATTTTTTCAGGTAAATAATGTTTTTAATTAAAAATTATATATCTCATAATTAAAAGATTATTTTCATAAAATGGCGTTCATTTTTGAATTTAGAGCATATATATTATATTAGGGTGAATTTATGAGATTTTTATAAAATGTTTTATTTTTTTTCAATGAATAGTAAAAATGTAGTTTTGAGTTTCGGTGTGATTAATGACATCATTAATGACAAAAAAATGATGTAATCATTATGGTTAACTTTTGAATAGTAATATATGTTATTAGGTGTCCCAATTATCCAATAACATGGGAAAGCCCATGATTTTGCAAATACCACCGATGAGGTGTCCCTTGGAAATTAATTAAATATTCCCTCACTTTTTCTATAAATACCAAGCCATTACCTCATTACTTTCATTAAAAAATCATCCAAAAAGAAGATATGTTCTTTTTACCTCTCAATGAGTCCTCCCAATGTGCCCTAAATCCCCCCAAGGTCCCAACCTTCAAGCTTTCAAAGTCACTTTTCATGGTAAGGGAACCTTTCACCCTCCTCTTTTAAGTCATGATTTCATTTTTGTTATGTCTTATAGTTTCCTTTTCATTATGTGGGGGTATGTTCTTATATATATTTATTACTATACATTTTATGTACAAATGATGAGATGCCTTTTCCACTCTCACAAACTAATTTTCTGAAATTTTAAGTGATGCCGTTAGTCTGCTGAATTTTCATAAATGAAATCACATCTTCTATTTTCTTTCCAGTTTCCTTTTCATATGGTATGTCAATAAAATATCTATATCCTGAACTTATTTATATTTTATTATTTCCCTATAATATATTTTGAGTTATTTCTTAATGGGTTACCCATATCCCCTCTATTTTTAATGTTTTCTAAAACCATGTTACATAGTTGTTAGGATGTAGAATTTTCATCTGAAAATATCTCTCTTTTTCTCAAGAAATTATATTATTTTATTTATGTGAATACCCAATATATTTTTATTTCCAGAGGTATTCATAAATACATAAAATTTATCTATTTAATTCTGTAATTGAAATACATACAACCCTCACTTACTTTCCATGGGTTTTAAATGACATAATGATCTTATTTTTATGCACATTTCAACCGTCACGATTTTGAGCTGAAACCCATTTATTTTATTCTCTTTGAGTTATTTATAAAATTTATGATTATGATCTATGTTTCTCACATTAAATAAAATACATATTAATGGTGTGACCTGATATCACTCCAATTCATTGGGTAAATAATTTAATTTCTAGAGATGACAAGTTTCACGATACCTTAGTGAATAACATTGGTAATTTTTATGACTCATTGGGGATGAAACTTGGTGATATGTTCATGAATTTATAAATTAAATGTTTTAGATACATATTCAAGTTATGTTTAAAGTTATTTTCATTATGAAATTCCTATACTTCCATTTCTTATGTATTTATTATTTTCATCATGTTCTTATTGATATCACAAGTAAACTGATTCCCTCATTTTCCTTACTGGGCCTTCTGCTCACCCTTTCATTTGATGTATATCTCCATGTTATGAGATGCAGTATTTGTATATAGAAGGAAATTTTCAAGAGTCTTTTAAAGGTGATTTAAAATAGTGTTTTAAGTTTTCATGTATTTTGTTCCGGATTTCCAAGACACTAGGCTTTAAAGGTCCTCTGTTTGGAAAATGTATTGAAAAGTTATGAAATAAAAAGGCAGGATTCCATATACACAATATTCATTATTTGGAATTATATATTATGTTATAATTTAATATAGTTTATTAAATTGTTTATAAATTCATCCTAGAATAAGGAATAATAACTCCACCAATTTAGATGATCCAAAGAGTAAGAAAGATTATATATTTTATGGTCTTAAGCCAACATCTTAAAGGGAAATAATTTCTCAAATATTCTATTCATACAGGGAAATAATATCATGTTATAAAGAGATAGGTAAATAATTATAAAAGTCATATGGATATTAATTTAAGTAAGAGGACAAAAGTATGGAAGAGAAAAAGATGGATGAAGGGAAGAATGGAAAGAAAGATTTTCCCACATGTTATAATTGTGGAAAGAAACAACATAGTACATGCTTAAAAAGAATTGGAGTTTGCTACAAGTGTGGAAATAAAGGACACTATTCTTGTGATTTTAAGGATAATGAAAAGGTTTCTATTTTACAATGCTTCAAGTACAAGGAAATGGGACACTATGAAAATCATCGTCTTAGGCATCAAATGAATATGTCCCAAATAATGCTGTTGGATAATGGTCAAGTTATGATACTTCAGAATATGAAGAGGAATTATTAATATTATTTATGAGGAATTATGTCATTTTAATATTTTATTAGTGATAACTAGTCAAAATAATTATGGAATATATTAGGATTGTATTTTAATACTTTTTTGTTAAGGATTTGAGATCAGATGTTGAATAGAACCAAGAAAAGTTATTCAGTACAATGTTAATTTTTTTTGAATAACAAATGGTTAAGGGAAATAAAACCCTTAAGATGTTCTTGATATGGATATAATTATGAAGATATGATTGATTTAGACAAGATCTGACTACCTAGGAACTGATTAATGAATTTCTGACAAGTTTTCTATGGTATCATTGAGGTAGTTTATAACAGTTTTGGATTTAAGGAATATGTCTAATAACATGTGTATTACATAAGGAATAATGAATAAATAATATTTACAATAAGGTTTTATGGTGATTATAGTTATTCCCATATTTCAAGTGGATACATGATGAATTTATTCACAAGTTTGGGATGTGAAAATTTAGATTTGCTTCATGTTGGTTAAAGAATAATGATAAGTTTATTTTGGAAATTATGTAACCTCATTTATAAAGTATTAGATCATAATCTTTTTTAAAATTTAACCATTTTTGAAATGGTTTAAGTTAAAATTTGGATGTGGTTTTATAGATTGATATATTATATTGAGAAATCTTGTTCTAAGAGATTAAGTTGAAATTGTTCAAGGCATGGCCAAAGGATAATATTTATATTATAGAAACATAATAAGTGAGTATATTTACTTATATTTTTATAAAGTGAAATAATTAATTAACTCGGGAAAATATGATCTGAAAACAAAAGCAATTTCATGGTACATTTTTTTGATGAATCAAATGAACTCTTAGATGAACGTTGATTTATAGCCTTGTGATTGTTAACTTTCTTCTAACCTTGTACTCTAGCACTCTCCACGAGAACTTGATTGTTAGATTTTACCTCTATATCCATGTTTCCCTTTCCCACCTATGTTCTCTTACTAGGTAACCTAGTTATATGACCATTGTACTTTACGTTTTCTATTATTAAAAATATGTGTTATTAAACCTATTTTCGATGTGGGTTTTCAACAATAGTTTATTTTAAAATATCAATCCCGCAATTACTGTGATCAATTTTAAATTGCGAGGATGAAATTTAATGTAGTCCATTGGAATCATTTTTTTATTTATATTAGATATAAAAACTTATTAAACTTTTGAACATTTTTAACTTTAAAAACTGGCATGGTGGGTTTGGATTAGCAAGATACAACAAGAGAATATCTCTTTAAAACCACAGTTGATTTGGGTTTATTCCTCCATATTTTTATTCTTCAATACATTAGTCTTCATGGACAATAGTTTTCCTGTTCCAGGGATAATTATCTCCCATCATTTCTATGATTTCAAGGTGGAATAGAGGTGCCAAGTTCGAAGTAGTGATACCGATACTGAGGGAAAAATAAAAAATCGCTCTATTTTCCATAATTAAAGGAGAAACTAATTCTTACATTAAAAGGAAGGGAAAGAGATCACACATTAAAGTAGATCCACAATCAATTTTAGATTGCATAAAAATATGTTCACATTCTATCATAGCTCATCTCTTTCTCCCAAAGGGTTTTATAACTCTGAAATTAGATGAATTAATTGAAAGAGTTTCATTGATTTGGGGATTTTCCTCTTAGAAATGTGTCTCATTAGGGTGGGTTTACTTCAATTTTCTCTTCCCCTTATAGTATCTAAAAGTTCGATCATAGGGTTTTGGATCAATAACCCTCAAACTAGGTATCATTAATCTACATTAATGAGATAAAAAATTCAACCCTTTTGAGGCTAGTAGTCCACTACTAAAATTTGGGTAAGGGTTTATCGGTCGAACTAGATACTTTGGAATCCAGAAAATACTATATGATATTTCACTTTCAATAGTTATCCCGATTAAAACTGATCAGGAAATGGAAGTGGTTAGATTGAGATACTTTTCCAGTTTCTTGGTTGAGGTTGAATTAGGTTCAAAATTAGTTGACAAAGTTATGCTTTCAACTGATGACTATATCATTGAGTTGAAGATCATGTATAAGAAGTCCCTAAAAATCTTTTAAGGATTGTAATGTTTTTGACCAAAATTTATAAATCTGTAGGTTCTCTATAGTGTGAATTTTTTATTTCTTGCATGGGCATGATTATAATAACAATATTAAGAAGTCTAATGATTTATTTTCTCGGAAGAGTGAGGAAACTCCTAGGATGGAGCTACCTACTATTGATAAAGATGGCCAAAATTTTATCTAGATTGACATGGTTGATATTTCTTCTAATAATTTCATAAATAGGGTGAAGGGATCTGTTCCTATTTAGGCAGCCAAACTAGAGAAAGAGATGGGTGGCCGACCAAGTGTTTCAGAAATTTCCAAATCCCCTACTTCTGTAAGTAAAATGAAAACATGGGACGAAATATTCTCTAAATAAGCTAATGTGAATAATTCTAATAATGATAACAGATGTGGAAGTTATGAAAACATGCAAACTCAAATTGTTCTTGATATCACAGGATGTGAGACTGAGCTGATGGTTGAATAAGTGAATGAGGATGAAATACCAGAACAAGTTGATCAATGACTTTTTCATGAAAGAATTTATATTTTAGTTAGTTGAAAGGGAAAACATATGCTAGATTTTTACTCTCTAGTGAGAACTAAAGTTGTCCAATATTCTATGGAACAATATTCATAAGGGAAGAAAAACTCTTCTTTAAAATCTATTGTGGATAAAGAGGTATTTAAATTTACATCTTACAAGAAGATAATAGATCTAATTGCTTCTCAAGTGGTAGATGACAAACCAAATTAAGGTTAGTTTACTCCTATTATAGATTGATTTTTTTATTCTAATGAAAAACATGATGAAAATCTCAAAACTTATGATATGCCTCATAGAGACCCAAACACACTAAGAAAAACCTCTCAAGCTAGAAAAGAGGTGGTATGAGCGATAAATCCCGTGGAAAGAGATTTTTGTCCTAAAAAATACAATGGGATGCATGATAATTTCCAAAAATCTAATAATACTAATTTTGAGACTGTACTTGAAAGTATTAAATACCTCCCTTCATGTAGGGGTCAAGGAAGAGGTCAGAGACGTAGATGCAGAAAAGTTGATTTTAATGCCATTTGGGTGGAAGAAATGAATCTAGGTGAAAGGTTGAGGAAAAAGTTAGGTGTCTAACTTTTTTTCTTTGGGTTTTTTGTTTTGTTTTCTTTTACCATATTTTTTTTCTACTGTTACTTTTATTTTTCTCTAATATGGGAGGTTTTACCACTATTCTTCTAAAAAAAGCCACATTCTCACCACATCTGTGTGATTAACATTAATCTTAATTTTTCCACCTATACGATTCAAATTTTGAAAAATGGAAATAAAAGGTTGTAATCAGTATAATATTTACAGTATAATAATTTTAAATTAATTTTTGAGAAAAAATATTAGTGAAAGTGATTAAAATTAATTATGGAGATTAATGTAAAATTAAGCTTAATAAGAGACTAAACATTAATATTAAGGACCAAAATGAACTCAAAACCTATCCAAAATCCATTGAATATGAATAATTCAACCATATCCTCTCTCATTTTTTAATTTTATGGGTTATTGGGATATTATTAAATGGAATCTCTCTATATAAAATTTCAAGCAAGGAAAATACAAAAAATGGAACTTTCCTCACCTTTAGCATTTATAAAACATTGAGATATGTAAAAAGAATCATATTTTCAATTATATATATCCTTTAGATAGAAAAATGGGTTACTGTTATCATAAAAATTTATCAATAATTTTTAAAGATTATTTAGTTACTTAAATGGCTTAAGAAATGACACCATAGTGATTATTTAGTTGATAATTAACTAAAATAAATTATAATATAATTATTAAATGTGAAGTGTATTGATTGAATTGTTGTCATTAATTATTTATATATACAAATATATCATGATACACGTCTTTAAAATTAATATATTTTAAATCCAATATTGTTTTTACATTTTAAAGTTAAAATTAAAAAAATAACGTCAAAATTGACATTATTGTTATTTTCCAATAAATTAAATTTTATTATATGATTTAAAATTAATAAAAATATTCTATTTTGAAATGTTATTTTTATTTTTTAATAAATATTAAATTTGGTTTATTAATGGACTTATTTACCTGTTATAGTTAACATATTGACCCATATACTGTAAAAACATTGTTACCACGATCTGGGTTTAAGCTGTGTTTTAGTGCGTGACATGTGCTTGTTTTTATATTAATTTATGAAACACTAGGGGTTTTTATTTTATAAATTATTTATAATATTAATAATTTATTAGATTTATATTTTCTAATAAATTTCACTTTATTTTAGTTTTAATGATTAGATTAATTAGATTAGAAAACCAGATGATTTAATAAAAACCACAATGATAAAATTGGGGAATCTTAGAATTTAAGGAATGAAATTATTAAAATGAACATATTTTTGTGTGGTAGAGGCTTAAATGTACCATTATTATCCTTTAATCCATTTTTTTACATTTTTAGGCACTTTAGGTAAGGTAGAACTCCCATTAGTGAATACCTTTTGGTATTTACAAGAGTGCCACTTCCGCTCTACTATAAAAAAGAAATCACTATACCCCTTACTCACACCTATCAATCCAATATGGATCAACCAAGATCTTCCCAAATTGTCTCAAGAAATACCTCACATATATATATATAATCATCCCTTTTGGAAGGAATAAATACAATAAATCCTTTTGGTACAAACCCAAAGGAGTTACCCGATTAAGAGGTAACATCTTCTCTCAAGATCTCTATTTTTATTTCCATTATGCACCCCATAAAATATCCTTATTATATTATTATATAGAAAAAAACTATCCTCAATATACTTTTATATTTTTATGTTAATATTTATACCTAAAATTACACACACCTCCATCAAATGGGTAACGAACATACTGTTTCTCTGTACAACGAACTAATGTCTCATGAAATGATAATTGATCATTTTTTCTTTACCACCTCACATGGTGGAAATTATGATTGAAAATATATTAATATATGAAATATATGATATTCATAATGAATTTATGCTTCTGTAATTTTTATATAAAACATACCTTTATGATTTTCATGTTGTGTAAATATGGTAATTTCATTTGTGGAAGTGTGGACTACCACCCCCTCAAAGTGATGTGACTCATTCATTCCATACATGGAATTTACAAAGGGTGGTATTAATAAACCTATGTAATATATATGGAATATATATGATATTGGAATTATAATATATATATGTATCATCTTCTTTTCTTTCTTTTAATAAGACAAATAAATGATAGTAGCGTTCATGCGTACGTACAACCTACCATCTCCATGAATGATGCATTTCATTTATTATCTCCAAAAATTGTAGATTATTATAAATAAATATGTACTGAATATATATAGTAATTAATTCCATGGTTTAAATTATAGATATGAATAAATTATTATCTAATTAATAGGAATGATAAATCATAAGTCAAAACATACTTGAGAAAACTAGGCAATTAACTCCCAAAATAGTTAAAATAATCAAAGAGTGTTAAAAAAAGGGTAATAAAATATTGTATGAAGTTATTATATGATATTAAAAATATTATTGTGGTTATGGTATATGTTATTAAGATATTTTAAACCAATATATAGAGGGATAAATGCCCCACAACAAAAGGAAATTTATGGTAATATATTTCATCTCAATTTACATTCCATTGAGACTTATTTGTTGTCATGAAAAAAATCACCTTTATATGGTGTATATAAATACCATTAACATGTTTTATCATGAATAGTAATGTTATCATGATATTATATGTTTTATTTATTTCATGGGGAATTATGATTTCAATGTTTCAAAGTACTATGAGATACATTGAAATGTTTACAAATTATTCTCCTCAAGAACATTTTTAATGATTATCATTACAATATCACTCTCTTTATGATTGTAAAGTTTGTCTTGAAAAAATCACTATATTATAATCATTTAAATTCCTACATTCTTGGGTGATGGATATTATTATCGTCTAAACTGTATACCATTTTTCATATAGTGTTCACTTTGACAGTATTATTTTCATGGCATGAAGCCTTGATAGTATTAGATTATTTGCATGAAGCCTTAACCATATTAGATTGATGGTATGTAGCATTAAAGTATTATATTCTTTAAATGATGCCTTGATAGTACTAGATTCAGGGAATACATCCTTGACAGTATTAGATTCTTGGAATGAAGCCATGACAGTATTAGATTCTTAGTATGAATCCTTTAAAGTACTAGATCCTTGGAATGAAGCCTCGGTGGTATGTTACATATATCTATCATTATGCATTCCTACATTTTGTTTCAATTATTACTTATCCATTATATTTTTCATCAATATATGTATGTATACATTTAATTTTCAGTTTATTGACTAAATTTTATGTGTTATCACTTATTTACCTGGCCATATTGATTTATTACTATTAATTCATTATTTCTTCTTCTTTAGTTATCCTTACTGATAATTTGAGATCACCCTTATTTTGTTTCCTTTCACTAGGTTATGAAGAAAAAATCTGTGAATAAGTGTTCAAGGATGTATTTTATTTTATTTTATATTTACCAATTTATTATGGGTATCATGTATGTAATATGGTTTTCTAAGAAAGCTAAACTGATATTTCTGTTAGGATTTGATTAATTTTAATAATTCCAATTTAATAAAATAATGCTTTAGCTCCGGGCTTCTGGGGTTGGGGTGTTACAATTTATGCATTATGTTTTATTATTTATAAAACTTCATGCACTATTATTCAACTAGGTATTGTTTTAGACATAATTGGTGGTGGCCTACTAAGTTGTACTCACACCCTACTCGGGCTTCCTGATCGGTACCTGAGTAGATTTCATGGTTGTAGGAAAGGATAAGAGAAATGTCCCTATGTTAGGTGGCTGATATAGGATGGATTATGGATGAGAGAACCTGACATGGTTCAAGGACACTTTTATATTTTTCAGTGTATTTACTTTTTATTTTTTATTTCGAAAAATGGAACGTACATTAGCATGAAACATTTAATATTCAGTTTTATATTGTATATTTAGTTTTGTTTGTCCTGTGAAATTGGAATATCTTTGGTAATGGTAATATATATATATTTATTTTTTATTTATTTTCCATTGGTGTTTTACTCCAACAAAGAGGGTATAGTATGCCCATGATTTATATTAGACCCTTGATTCTAGTTAGAATACTCTAGTGTATGAAGAGGTTCTCTTGAGGTCATGTAGCGAACCGGCTCAGGGTAGCAGTGTGTGGAACCTTGTTCGAGAAATTACAAAGTTGAATCAGAGGAGGTTTTTTTTATCTTTTTTTATTACTGTTTGGTAAAGGTAGACAAGAGACTATGAAGAGTCATTCCTTGGTTATGAGATCTTGCATGGGAGTAACCACCCCATGTATATGGGAGAGCCCAAGTTTATAGGGTGTTATTATTGTTCTTGTTTTTTGTTGTTACAGTTGAATATTATTTCAGCTTAGGTGACACACTTGTTGTCTTTTTTAATTATTAATTTTGATATTTTATTTGATTTGACTCATGGCTTGGTATGGAATGAGATTTGTGTTTTCATGCATCTTTCTAGACAATTAGGGTTATTGTGACATGCATCATTTTAGGCACGCACAAGAAAATAGGCTATGGGAATATTGTTGAACTTGAACTATTTTTTCTTGATTAGGGAATTGAAATGAAAATGGCTCCTAACATGAAATTGGTAATGATTTTAAAATTTTACAAGATGAGAATATATGGGCGTATAAATGAGAAACTTGAATAATGAGAATGTGTTTAACCTTGTTAACCAGGACCTTGGTCTAGGATGGTTATAGGTAGTGATAGATCCTCGATTTTGACCATGTGGTGAGGTTTGAGGAAAATAATTGTTGTAGATTATTGGGTTTCCCTATTATGTAAATGTGTTGATTTTGTGAACTATATCCTAAGGTGTGTGTTTATAATTCTATAGATTATGCCTCCACAACAATTCTTGTTGAGAGGACGACCGAAGGACATGGGTAGAAATTATCCTCCATTGGTGGAACCTGAGGCACTTATCATACTGGGTGAGGAAGATAAGGATAAGTTCTAAGAGAACTTCGGTCGCTTCATGAAGCTTATGGAAAGACACCCAAGGAAGGTTGTGAAGAGTATGTCTGATCAGATGATGGAGTTTTAGTTGAATCACTCTATGAATTTTACTGGAGAGGGTGGACTTGAGGGTGCTGAATTCTAGGTATAGTATAACAAGATGATACTTGACTATTTGGAGACTCTTTCTAAGAGGAGGTTCAATTTGGATGTTTAGATTCTATAAGGATTAGTGAATCACTAGTGAGACATTCAGGTGTGGATTGGATAGTCTGATTATTTGTTACGGAAGGACTTTTTGGAGAGGTTCTTGTAGAACTTCTATCTAGAGACACTGAGGTTGGAGGGAGTTGCTAAGTTTATGAGGTTAACTTAGGGGAGTATGTCCATGATGGACTGTGCTAAATGATTTACATATTTTGAATTATTTTCTATATCATTGGGAGGGGATGAGACATCTATGGTGAGGCCTTTTTATTATGGGATTAAATGTGAGATTAAGTCCAAGGTTAACCTTTTTTGGTTAAAGTAGTTTGCTATGGTGGTGGATTTTGATCTCATAGCTGAGGGAACCTGATGGAGGATTCCAATGTAGGACAGATAGTTGCAGCTATATGACTAGGAGGCATGACTCGTGAGAGCAGGAAGTGTCACTACTATAGTGTTAGTCAAGGTAGTGGGACGTGGTGTGCATAGATAGAGGGATCTGTTTATCAAGATGTTACTCATGTTATATTTAAACAGTGTCATAGTTTGGGAAACTTCTTGGGGAATTGATCCAAACACTATTAGAGTGCTAGTCTTATCGAAATATGGGACATCTATTGATGTTCTGCAAGACCTAGTGATTAATGAGCAGCGATATTGGAGCAAGACAAAACAAGTTTGCGAAAAGGGTATCTTCTGCACCATATCAATCTGGAAACTAGAGTTCTGCTGGCCGAGGTAGTATATGTAGTGGATGTGGTTATTCTAGAGCCTCCATATCAACAGAGTGGTGAAATTCAGGGGAATCATACTACATCAAAAGAAAGAGGGACAAGAAAGTTTTATGCAGTAAAGCCTACACTTTTGGATAGTGAGACTCGACCATCGACTATGGGAGGTCCTATTCTTGTAGCATCTAATTTATCTAGTTCTATATTTGATAAATTTTCCTCTGATTCATTTATTTCTACAAAACCTTTGAAATTTTTGATCCTAGTGATGGAGTTCTTGAGAGGGGTGTTGATGATAGACACACCTTTGGGAGTACGGTCAAGAGACATTTTCTTGTGCAAGGGTTGTTCTCTTGTGGTTGGATAGTATCTTTTTCTATGGTATCTCTATATTATAAACATGTTAGGATTATAACTATTTCTAGTTATGAACAAGTTATTATAATAATAATCCCACATATATTTTTATCACATGATAGTGACTTTTATATCTCCTAACGGTGACAGTTTTGTTCACTATAGAGAGTGGGATATCTAGGTAGGCCGAGTGGGGTAAATTTCTTAGAAACTGGGAGAGCTCATAACAGATGTTTCTAGTATATTACTAGATGATAGAGGTTTAGATCATGATATCCTTCTCCCTGTAGTGGACCATTTTCCAGATGTCTTTCCTTGTGATTTATCAGGGTTGTCACATGAGAGAGATGTGAAATTTACTATTGAGATCATGTTGAGGGATGATCGAGTTTATATTACACCATAAAATGACACTGATATAGATTCAAGATATGAAGACTTAGTTGGAAGAGTTGGAAGATAAGCTGTTTATCTATCTGAGTACATCACCTTGGGGTTAACATGTTTTTTTTTCTAAGAATGAGGTTGAGGCTGTGAACTTGCGTGTTGATTACCAGAAGTTGAACCATATAACCATGAAGAACTAGTATCCTCATCTACATATCAATGATCCGTTTAACTAGTTGAGGGGAGATTTTGTATTTTCCAAGATATACCTGAGATCAAGGTATCATTAGTTGAGAGTTTTGACTTCTAATATAACAAGGACTGATTTTAGAAGTAGGTATGTCCTATATATGTTTATCATAATTCTGTTTGGGTTGATGAATGCACCAGCAATTTTTATGTCCTTGATGAATAATATCTTATATCCGTACATAGAAAAATTTGTGGTAGTGTTCATGCATAACATCTTGGTGTACTCTAAGACTCAGGAAGACCATGACCAACATCTTTACATCACCTAATTACCTTGATAAATCATCAGCTATACGCCAAGATATCTAAGTGTCAGTTTTGGAATGACTAGGTACACTTCTTGGGTCACATAATCACATAGGAAGGTGTTTCTAGGGACCCATAGAAAGTTCAGGTAGCGGTTTCTTGGGTGTAGTCTTAAAATTTAGTCGATATCAGTATATTTATGGGGTTGGATGGATATTATCAGAGATTAATTCAAGACATTTCCTATTCGGAAGTGGAACTTACAAGAATAAAAAAATGGGATAATGTTTAGCAGGTCTGGATCATGTGATAATTCTTTACAAGAGTTAAATAAGCATTTAATATCAACCCAATCCTGATCGTACCTGAGATAAGTGACGATTAAATGGTGTATTGTGAGACTTATACGGTAGAATTTAGAGTAGTGTTGATGTAGGGATATTGGGTTATGGTGTATGGGTCTCAAAATTTGAGGCCACATGAATGGAACTACCCTATGCACGAACTCTAGTTGGAAGCAGTGGTTAATGATTTAAAGTGTTGGTGACATTATCTGTTGGGAAATTTTTTTTACTGTGTATACGGACCACAATAGATTAAAGTATATCTTTTCATAGTGATATTTGAATATTTAACAACTAATATGGGTTTATTATATACAATCATCAGATTTTGAACTAGAATATACACCCTGATTAAAGGTAACAGTTTTGCTAATGCTTTGAGTAAGAAAAATCAGACTCCGACAGTTCAGGATTCTAGTGATGAGTGAAAGATGATGGCTATACTAGCTGAGATATACATTGTGGTTATGGAGTGTCAGAAAAATATGAATCTTAAATCCATTTTAGTGGAGTATACTCTTTTGAGACAGACCCATGACATGCCTTATAAGGATCCAGAATGTTTGACCTTGATGTAAGGCCTTGAAGGTGGAGAGTTAACTTCCAATTGGAGAAAAGATTAGGATGAATTCATCTGTGTCAAGAATCAAGTTTCTATGACTAAGAGCGTGTGAGAAGAGTTGATGTGTGAGTTTCATGCCTCGAAGTGGGTAGTTCATCTTGGTGTGACCAAAATTTACCATTACTTATGATGAAATTTTTGTTGGCTGTGTATGAAAAAGAGGATAATTGGGTTCATGACACAATGCTACATATGTAAATAGGTGAACGTTGAGCCTCGATGACCTAGATCTTTTCTAAAACTGTTACTCATTTCAGAGTGTAAGTGGGATGTTGTTATTATGGAATTTAGTGTGGGTCTCTCGAAGTAACCTCTGAAGAATGATTCTATTTAGGTGGTTGTAGACTGTTTGATGAAGGTAGTGTGTTTCTTAACAATACGGTAAACCTTATGAGTGGAGAGGTTAAGAGAAAGTTATGTTTGAGAGATAGTCCATATACAAGGGGTATAATTAAATATTGTTTTATACCATGACTCACATTTTACTTCACGCTTCTAGTAGGGCTTACAGAGGGGACTTGGTACACAGATTATATTGAGTGTGACTTTCCACCTCCAATAGATAGGAAGTTGGAGTGTAGTATATAGGTGTTTGAGGATATGCTGAGAGAATGTGTTCTAGACTTTGGATGGTCTTAGGATAATCAACTAGAACTAGTGGAGTCCTCCTATAAAAAAAGTTATCAAGAAACTATACTGATGGAAACATACAAAGCTCTTTATGTTTTTCCATACAGATCACCTGTATGTGAGATGAAGGTAGGATAGTCTCAGTTTGTGGGACTGAGTATCATGAAAGAGACATATGAGTAGGTATAACCGATTCAGAAATGTATGGATATGGATGAGAGTAGTCATAATTCATATTCTAATAGATGTCTATGAACCCTAGATTTTACATAGGGTGATTGCGTATTCATTTGGGAGTATTCTATATTGTTCCAAAAGAAGATATAGAGACAGGATAAATTGACACCCAGGTTTGTTGGACTGTTTGAGGTTATAGAGAGTATTTTACCAATGACATAACAATAGGATATTATATAGAGCTATAGTTTTATTGATGATGTTTTTCATGCATCACAACTTTGGAGGTATTCTTCCAACCCTTCTCATGTGATCGATGTGAATGATGTTGAGCATAAGATAAATGCGTCCTCTAAAGAGCATCCAATACATGTGTTGGATTAGAGTGATAAATTTTTGTGGGGAAATACCATGTTGATTGTTTGTGTATTGTGTAAACATGCCATGTTCATGTGGAAACAATGGAGAGAGAAGTAGATATGAGGGCTCAGTGGCCCAATATTTTTGACTTGGAATCTTAGAGATGCTTGGGAATGTAGATCAAGGATAATACATTGTAAGGTTGGGATATTGTACAACCACAACCTTTTCTAGAGAAATATAGGGCTCATTTATGGGTAATATTTTTCCTTATGTTGAGTACTTTTCATTTGGGTTTTACATTGGTTTATGTTTAGGTGATATTTAGAATTTTTGGATAGAAATGGGAAAGTGCACGGTTGGCGCACAGTTTTCCCAAACTATTCACCCCACCCTATAAAACTATAAAACTTTGGATATTGGAGATTTTCATGGTTGGTACATGTTTTTTAAACCATGTTCCCTCTTAAGAGAAACCATCCACCACACCCAAAATGGTGCACGGTTAGGTGCACAGTTAAGGTAAACTGTGAGCGCTGAGTAGAAAACCATGCATACCAGTTTTTACTCCCATGAAAATTTTTAAAATATTTATCCAACCCCCATAATATATCCTAAAATTCCCTAGGTCAACACATAAATTATTTCTATCAATTCTAGATCCTCCTAGAGAGATTCCAATGTCGTCTGACCACCATTCTTGTTGACTCAAAGACCGGTTGACAGATCTACACCTATTTTGGTACATGGATTCTTCCCAATTTATTTCAAATCTCTCTGATGTTCTTATCCCATTATTTTTGTTTTATCGAATATTTTGTTAAATCTAGATCTAGATTTGTTAAATCTTGATCAAGGCTTGTTGGATATAGATCTAGAATTAAGAGATTTTGTTTCATTTGATGGTGGGTTTAAGTTTCATATCTAGACCATGTTCTTTGTCATTATTCCCTTCAATTGAAGATTTATATTGGGAAAAATTCATCAATTAATTGAGGTAGGTGGTATATAATTAAAATCCCAAAGTCTTTATATAAATTATGTATATATAATTATAGAATTTCTATTATATTTTTATCAATTGTATTGTTGATTGAATTAATTAACTTGGTAAATTAGTTAATTGAGGATATATAAAGTTAGGGATTTTAGAAATTATAGATTGATATAATTAATTTTTAGAATAATTATGAGATATTTATATTTGATAATTGAGATAATTAATTTTGGAATTAATTATGAAGTATTGATACTTTGATTGAGATAATTAATTGTGCAATTAATTATGGGATTTTGAGTTTATGGACATTGATTAATTAATTGATGAATTAGTTAATGGGATTGATGTACTTAATTAATTAGGGAATTAATTAATGGGATTGATGTGATAAACTAACTTCTAAATTAGTAATGAAATTTGTGTGGTTAGCTAACTGTAGAATTGATTAATAGAATTGAAGTGATTAATTAATTTTTGAATTAATTAAAGTATTTGATGTGATTAATTAGTCGTCAAATTAATTAATATTACTGAATTTATTAATTAATTATTGAATTAATTAAAGTATTTTATGTGATTAATTAATTATATAATTAATTAATATTATTGATGTGACTAATTAATTGTTGAATTAATTAATTTTATTGACGTGATTATTCAATTTATGAATTAACAAATGGAATTGTTGTGTTTAAATATTTGTTGAGTTTGTAATGAAATTGATGTTATTTATTAATTGTTGAATTAATTAATTTTATTGTTGTGATTGGTTAATTTTTGATTCATATAATAGAGATGTGGTGTTTAACTAATTGTTGAATTGGAATTGGAATTGATGAGTGTAATTAATATTTGAATTTATTATGTGTTGATGAATAGTAAAATGGTTATTTGATTGTGAAATATGAATGGTAACATTATCATTTAGTTGAGAAATAAATAATTGGAACATGGTCTTTCTAATATGTGAAGTGTGAATGGTAATGTGGGAATTTAATTTTGAATTAATAAATGGTAACATGTTCATTCATATATAAAGTGAATTAATGAATAGTAACAATGGAATTCTAAGTCATGATATTCCTTGAGAATAATTCAGACTTTGGAATGGGTTGAAGAAGGTATTGAGATATGAGTGTCAATGGGAACCTAGGGGTTTGTGTTGTTAAATAAAAAATATTTGATAGTGTGATAACTATTTATTTATGAATCGTGCTTTATTATTTATACAATTGCATACAATGTTATTTGACTAGATATTGTTTTAGGCGTCGTTGGTGGGGGCCTACCGAGTTGTACTCACACCTTGCTTTGGCTTCCTGATTGGTACCCGAATATATTTCCTGGTTGTATGACAAGATAAGGGAAAAGGACTTCTGTTAAGTGGATGAGTCCAGATGGAGAATGAATGAGGGAGAAAAATGTGATTTGGGGTCTATTTGGGAGTCATCAATGTATTTACTTTTCAGTTTTCAATTTGACACTAGGCACGTACATTACCATAAAGAATTTGTTCAGTTTGATATTATATATTTAGTTTTGGACATCATGTGATATTGGAATCTATCAGATTATGGTTATATATTTGGTTTTTGTTTATTTATTTTTACTTGTGTTTTACTCTGAAAAAGAGGGTATAGTCACCCCATGATTGATATTAGACCCTCAATGCTAGTCAACAACCTCTAGCATTAGATAGGCACACTTGAGGTCACACAGAGAACCAAATCGGGGCACCTGTGTGTGGCACCCGGGTCGTGACGTTAGAGTTGATAACATGTAAAGAATAGGAATATCAAATAGTTGAGAGGTATTAGCCTAATGTACCATTACACACATAGGCACACACACACACTTGAATCTATATACATTTTAGTGTGATGCTAAAAAGTAAACAACCAAAATAAGAAATGCATGAAAATAATCTAACAACCCTTAATAGAGTATGGTAGTACATAACCTTATTAAAAGGGGTAAACATATAGTCACAACAACTAGGAAGTGGGTCCAACCTAAAAATTAAAAGGATTATTACCTAAACACACAACCTCTAATAAAAAACCACGATCCTTGTACAACTTAATCCAAAAACCACTAAGAATCACATGGCCCAGGTCTACATAGATGTCGGTCAAATAAACCGAAATATCCAGAAGACATGAAACATGTGGGAAGATCCCATTCTAGGTTGATTATACACACACCCAATAGGATACCCTGAAATCACTATTGAGTAATGCCCGAAATGAGAGTCATCTCAAGACATAAACAAAAGGGTAATGAGGGAGTGGATCTCAGATATAATGAAAGGAGGTACTCAGAACATAGAGTATGGTCTCAACATTGATAGCCATATAATGATTCTAAACTTCTAGAAGGGAATTAGAAAAATCTAATAATTTAATCAACATAACCTATTTTTATCTTTAGTGAAGGATTACCTACCCCTAGTACTGTAGGGGGGATATTAATACCAATGGATGAACCTACATCACACCCATTCTCAATGAAAAATAGGTATGACACCCAAACAAATAGAGGATCCCATTCCCTATAATAATAATGGGAACACTAACCTAATTTGATCCTTAGGTAGCGGATCCCGTGAGTACATACCCGACCCGATTGACACTATATCCGATGACCCGATCTGAGTCATCATATGACATCAGGCACACCTCCCCATACACAAGATGTTGCTGACTAGTAGTTCTAGTCTATGGAGGAATGTTGGTGATAATTTATCCTATTATCCGAGTAATTACACATAAGAAATATTATTAAGAGATATAATAACCAGAAGGAATTGATAAATAGATAATAGGTAGAAAATTTCCACTATAACAAAAATGAGACATGAACAACAATGATATGTATACTATACATTTCATATAGTCATGCAAACATAAACCAAATAAAAAACTTCTAAAGAAACCAGAACATGGACTTGAGTCCCAACCCTGTGCTGAAATCCCATGTTCCAACCCAATAACCCATGCATAAACCTAATTCCAGGTCCCTATACAGAACCTATAACCAAAACAAGTAGCTTCTTCTTGGGGAGCCAAGTTCCATGGAGGACCAAGTAGGGTGTGTATACAACTTAGTAGGGCACCACCAAAGGTGTATAATGAAATAACCAGTCTTTACAAAAGTGTATGTAGGGAAAAAAGTGTAATAAATAAACATGGAAAGAAGGAACATTTTTTAAAATTAAAAAATTAATCATTTAACCATTTTAACAATAAAGTTCTTTAGGGTCAACGAAACAACTAAACTTGCTCTGGTCACACTAAAATCCTAAACCATAACCTAAGGGGCTGTCCACTTTAAATCAAAAGGGCCATCACAAATAATAATTTATCAATATACCCCAGATCCTTTGTTCATTAATCAAGACATGTCCATGTATTTGGGAATCATAGATCATCTGTATGACATACAAACCGACACCATGAACATATTTTGGAAAGCTTATAACCTCAGTCCGACACCCCAACCACACATTATTAAACAATAAATTGGAGCCTCAGTCCGTTTATTCTATCCAAATGAAACCATTATGGACTTGGAGGCTCAGTTTGATTCTATAACCCATGAATTATAGGTGTGGAGTTTAGAGCCTCAGTCTAACCTGATTTGTGGGAGGGGCCTAAGTCTAATACCCCACTTACCACCTAGTCATGTGATCATCCTTAATATACCGTAACACATTTGAAGAAAATAAACCATAACCAATAAACATATTAATCATTTAGAATTATAACTCATTATACATATCCCACTAAAAATACATAACCCATTGACACATATACCATTATGAAAAACACCCCCTTATGATATATTAAACTGGGAAAAAATAAACATCACCATCATTTATGAATCAACGAAACTAAAAAAATCAAAATGTCCTTTTGGAATCATATTTAAATAACCCCTTTAAAACACATTTCTTCCTATTTGGAAACTATACCATTCCCCAAGTCTTTCATGCCCTCATTTAAAATCACCATTTCAATTGTATAAAGAAAACCAAGTTCTAAATAACCTTGAGGCCAATTCCGCTTTTTAAATCCATTACCACTTTAAAAAAACATATTATCCATTCAAAAACCATAATCTAATAAAATCCAAAATGAATTATTTAAACCATTTCAAAATACCCTAAGGTATTTCAAGAAATTCGACATATAATCATTTCAATTTACCATTAATCTATTCACCCACACCTGATTACAATTTATAACCCATTTGATCTCATAATTCCCCTATCCCATTGTTAATCAATTAATTTCACCATTTTAGAGGGTTGAACATACCCCATGGTTATCCCTAGTTCAAATATCACATCATCAGTGGACCCAACAATGTCCGTGAAGGACTACACAACTCAGTATAAGGAATTTTTTTCCTTAACTCAAGACATCAAAACATAGAAATTCAGTGAATTATCACAACCACATACAAATATAACACATCAATAATATGGGAAAAATATCTAAGACCACCTCCCTTGATTTTTAAGACAATGCATTCTTAACCTCATCCCTTGATTCGAATTCAAACACCCATTAACGCACCAACTTTGAATATTCATACAACTGAGGGTTTTAGGGCTTCAAAATTAGTATAATGATTTTTCAAGCCCTAATTTAGTAAAATAGAGGGAGAGAAACATTATAATTACTTGGATATTTTATTCTCATCTGAATTAACTTCAGACACCTAATAATTGAAGGAGAATCATCTCTTAGAAGTATTCATGGATTTGGTTAATCACCCTAGATACTGGAGGAGTAATATGGGAGAAATTATTGTTAGAAACCTTTAATATTGAGAGAAAAAAACTAGAATTTACAACTTTTTAAGGGCCACATAGTTTGGCCACATGGTTGGCCAAACTGTGCACCAACTGTGCATCTCCCTCTATGTAAGAGGGGATAAGATGTATAGTTTCCTAGAGGCACATGAAGGGTTTAGTCAACTATGTGGTAGTCATGTTCTAGCCTCTATCAGAATGGGTTTTGGCCACATGGTTTCCCTTGCTATGCATGCGGTGTAACGACCCGAGAAAATCATGTTTCGATTTTTGACAAGTTTGTTTTTCAATGTCACTCTTTAAGTGAACAAATAATCAACTTATAAGGTAAAAATAATAATAAAATAGAAAAATGCATCAAATGAATGAAAAATCCTTTTATTCAAATAAGAAACATCTCGGCTACAACTTCCACTGACCAAACAAGAAGATAAATCAACCAAAAATCCCAACTAAGAACCCGATTACAATAATGGGGAGACCGCTTAAAACCACCAAGAGCCCAAGAATGCGGTAGGGGTTTCGGGCATCCATCATAATGAATATGAGGATGGCCTAAGCCACTGCAACCATGCTGAGAACCAAGGGAATCATATGAACCATCTCTCCTTTTCTCCTTCAGTCACCTGGAGTGAGGGACACCCCGAGACCAGACCCTTTATAAGCATACCAATCCGACCGTTGAACCCAAACAACTATAAATATGACCATTGGTTTCTCTTATCTTCTATGTTTAATTTTGACCGTTGGAAATAAGATGGCTCACCCTGAAAGGTTCGGAATATTAATTAAGTAATTTTCCTTAATGTTTAAAGAATGACATCAATGATAACTTAATTAATTGGCTTCTTGTTTTCCCAAAAATGCGAATTATGTTTTATGAAAATTAATATTATTATTCACTACACTTATTTTCTTAATTTGAGCAATTAAAATTTTATGTTGAATTATATTAAAGCTGATGGGTTTTTATTTTGTCTAAATATGTGATAGCCCTTGAGTTATATATATATATATATATATATTGCATCGAATTAAATGATTCTTTTTCTCTAAATTAAAGAGATAATGAAAATGAAAATGTTTATAACTTGGATAAACAGTTTTGGAAACTACGTCAAACTATGATTTATTTTTATGTGTTTTGTAGTGGTAATGGTTATATCAACGCACTCTTATGTTTGATTGAATGTAGTTACGTTTAATGTTTAATTAATATTAATCTTTAATTAAGAAAATTAAGAAAATTAAAAACATATATATATATACATGTGATATGTTTTTATTAACCAATGTTTTTAACCATTGATCTTCATAATATAATATTAAGTAACTAATAATAATGGTTTAATAATAATAATGATAATATAATAAGGTTAATAAAAATTATTGATGTTTTAAAAATAAAAAATATATATATACATATATATATATAATAATATGTTTTGATTAAATCAATATATTTTTTTATTGACCAATGACTTTTATTAAGATAATAAAAGTTATTTTAATAATTGATTTTTTTTAAAATTAAAGACAATGTTATAATAAGATAATAGAAAATATTATAAATAAAGCAATTTTTTTTAAACCGAAGACCCGTGTGTGTGTTTTCTTTTTCTTCACCGCTTCAACCAGGGGCTGTCCAATCTATTCTCCCCAATCGTGGCTGTTCGTTTTTTTAAGTCGCGCTGCATCTAAGCCGTTCGATCGACTTCGGTGTAATCCTGGCCGTCCATTCCATTCTGCGTCTCTCACACCGCGGCTTCTTCTTCCCCGCGCCTCCTTCGTCTTCATCGCCGCACTGCTGAACCAGTAGGTTGTAGGGCCTCGTTTTCTCCTCCTAGGCCAGCTACGTGCTCATCTCGCCTCCCTCATTCCACAAAATCGGTGCTGTCTATTAAATGCCCGGCCTCAGATACCCCACTCCACGTCTCCAAGAATGTTTCTTCGTTTTTTTTAACCTCGGTTTGCACCGAGGAGAGGGAGCTTGCTTCGGGTTCCTTGGATCTCCGACCACCAGTCCGACGCTTCATCTTCCTTCTTCTCCTCTCTAAACCGGTAAGGGAAAATCCTTTCTTCTGTTTCGTTTTCTCCAGTTTTTATACACTTTACTTCATATACGTTTTACGTATATATGTGTATATATAAAAGTATATAAGGTCAAAAAAATTTTATCTCACCATTCCACTTCTCCTGTTTTGTGAGTCGAACGAAGTTAAGGGTTGTCTTTCCTTTTTATTATTATTTTTCTCTCCTCTTCCTTACAAACCGTTCATATATATGTAAAAATGTATACATGTTATGTATATATGTATATATGTATTACATATGCGGATGTTTTCAAACAGGTTATCAAAACCTTTAAAGGATTTTGTCTTTTCCTTTCTAAATCTAACTTATAAAACCCTCCCTGTATATACATACGTATATAAAATATGTATATATATATATGGTTTTGTGTACATGTTATATATATTTATGCATATCCACACTCTAGTGAGGATATCACGTTACGTTGTTCGTGATAAAACCTTTTTAGCAACATGTTTATACAGTATTGCAAATATAGATAACAATATATGCACACTTCTACTTATTTACGTTCTAAAATTTTCATATTAGATAGTGGAAGTGTATTTTCATTATGTTCTATTTTATCTTGGTATAACATGATGTTTTGTAAAATTATATTTCCCTTAAAGATTATTATTTTTAAGAATGATGTCAAGAATGTCTATATATATAAATGAATATATATTTGAGGTTTAGTTTGACATCAAAATAATTCTTCCAATTGAAAATTTTCAATTATCAACGTTCGTGACAATCCATGTTTTTGTTTTGTGAAAATGGGTAGTATGAATTCCTTAAACTTTTACAAGTGTATACATGTACTCATATATATGTTCCCATGTTTATGGATCGATCGTGTTGTATGAAAAAAATTGTTTTTTTTGCCAATAAGGGTTTTATGGAAATTAAGTTCATTTCTTTTATGTAAAAGAACCCCTTTCGTTTTATTAAACATTAATTTTTTCTAGTGTTTAACATGAGGAATAATATCGTTTATGTTGATTCACATGTGTATGCGCACCTAAATTTATATATATATATATATAAGTATATATATATATAACCTTGAATCAATATGTCGTCCTCAAATACAGGTTCTTTTATGATGTTTGCAAACTTTACAAAGGTAAGGGGGTTATGTTATTTAAAGTGCTAAAAAGAGATTTTTACACAATTATATACATGATTTCCCCCAAGATGGACCTAATTATGCACCTTGTACCCCTAACTGCATGTATATTTACACAGTATTAATTAAATACCCACAATACCCATTTATCAGCATATGTGTTAGTTATGAACGACCTTGTTTTAACTGGGTATTATGATGTTTTGGAAAGTAAGTGCTTATGTTCATTTCCTTAAAACCCATGTTTCAATTATTAAGAAAATTTCTTATGTATAAAGATTTTTTAGCATGCATGTCTTATCCTTATTTATGATTGAACTGCCTTCAAGTTAAGAATATGTATGTAAAAAGGGGGTTTGACCAAGAATGTATGAAACCCTATGTAAGAAAGACCATGTTAAGATATGTTAGGGATGGTTTGGACTTAAGTGTTTATGGATGGGTGCACCCGGAATAATATAGCGCTCCAATGCACTGGGTAAAGTAAGAGTCTCATGAGAAGTTATGTGCGACGGTCTCGGCGGTTGGCCTTGGCTTGTGCTACTATGGGAAACGGGATTGGCAGTGTGCCTTGAACCGTACTAAGTTATGTTTTAAGATCATGAAACAAGGTCCTGACAAGTTTAGGCATTATAATTTCCCTCTACATGTAATGATAAATGGTCAACCAGGGGTTAGTCCAACTAACAAGACATCCCATAGTTGAAATTTCCCTTGAATTTGAGAATGAGATCATGAGATAAGAACAATAATTCATGTGGTAAGATGTTATAAGAACTTTATGTGACCATATATCATATTAGGAATATTTTTTCCCTGCTTACTCACATGATTTTTAGAGCTGAAGTAATCTTGGTTGTAAACTATGCATCTTTTATTCTTCACATGCTTGCACTCTCTGATTTATCTCTTCTTTAAAGATTTTTTTAAGTATGTACTCATTCACCATACATGCAGTTTTCACAAATGTTGGATGTACATGTTTTAAGAAAAGATAATTCATTGTTTTAGTAAAGTGTTTTGTTTTATTCAAAATGACTGCTTTGAGAAATATTTTTCTTAAAATGTTTTTTAAAAATCCCTTACTGGGCATATTTTCTCACCCTACGTTTTTGTTTAAAATTTTTCAGGCATGGTATGTACTGATGAGGTTTATCAGGAGCAGCTTGTTTCCCAAGAATGCTGAACCTCACGATCTTCTGTAGTAATGGGACATGATATATTATTTATAAATGTTGTAATGAAATGTTAGTATATCATGTCTCGCGAGGCACCCTTGGATCGGGGTCTCTACAATTGGTATCAGAGGATGGGTTCATGCAACTCTGGAAAACCAGGTGGTATGAATGTATTTCTATGACCGACTAAGTAAAAATGTTATAACTTTCAGATGGCTGATGTACCTATCGACCTACTGTCACTTCCCACTAAGGCTCTAGGGAACATTATATCTCTAGCTAGTCGTGAGAACTTTCTAAATTATGCTCGAATTCGCATGATGTGTAAGCACCTGTATGACAAGTCAAACTCGCCTAGGGTGCTTAGTCTTCACCGAGGATTGGGGATGGATTATCTCCTAATGATGATGACTCAATTTCCCTCTTATGCACGCCGGGGAAAGTTTAACGAGGGACTCTTCCGAGTGTTCACAACTGGCGAGGAATTTGGCACGATGCCTGATAACCCCTTTCAAGAAGCTACTGCTGCCGGAGACCTCCGAGCGGCTTAACTGTGCCAGATTTTGCACTACGGCTTCTGGGGCCAGTTAATGGACTTTGGAGTGTTGGAAGACGATTCCACCCGTTTGACTCTTAGGAAATAGGTGTATACTGATGTTTCCCAACTCCATACCCCTCACGCTAAACTCAGGAGGCGTCATAAATGTTCCCATGAGTTTAGTTCTGCCTGTTCAGTCTGTGTGTGGTTTAAAGAGTTAGGGAGTTTCGCCACTCTTTGTGGTGTTCGTCTAGTAAACTCATGCTTTGTCATGTAAAATTTTGCATAAATGGAAGTTTCATGTTTCCTTTCATGTCTATACCTTATTAATGTTGTTAAGAGTTTCCTTTCGATGTTTTTTTTTCAGATGGCTGGTCAAACGAACTTCTCATCACTACCCGACGCGTTAGTAGAAGTCATCTTGATCAAGGCATGCACGGCGGATTATCCATCCTTTCTCCACCTACGAGGGTCCTGCTAGCGTTTGCTAGATCTAGCAAACATTCATGAGATTCTTTGGATGTGTCAAGAGGATGATTGTGTTTTTCACCTCATCGTCACTGCTCAAGTTCCCTGCTATAGGCGAAGAGGAAGATACTTTGAAGGTCTCTTTCAGTGTTTTACTCTGGCGCAAAACTTCTCTGCTAGAGTGTGCTTCCTCGTAGCTGCCCAGGATGGCCAGCTTAGTGCAGCATATATGTTCCAAGTCTTGAATCTCAGCCTCCTTAATTGCATCATTCCTCTCGACTACCTCGAGCGTGATGTGGGCCGAAGAGTTATCAGGGAGTTTATCTACTCGGACATTTCCGAGCTTTGCATGGAACGAGCCTCCCTTTGGAAGCCCGTGTGCAGTACGCACGAACAGGAGTTCAGGATGTATTGTTCGAAGTGCATCTGGGCTAGGGAAATGAAAGATCTTTGTGCCAACTTTGGTATCCCGTTAACCGAGCCAGATCCACTGTTTCGGTAATGTTGTACGTATGAAGTTTCAGTTTTTTTCTTTTTATGATAGAATTGCGAGGGGACAATTCTTTGAAGGGGGAAGTAATGTAACGACCCGAGAAATCCATGTTTTGATTTTTGACAAGTTTGTTTTTCAATGTTACTCTTTAAGTGAACAAATAATCAACTTATAAGGTAAAAATAATAATAAAATAGAAAAATGCATCAAATGAATGAAAACTCCTTTTATTAAAATAAGCAACATCTCGGCTACAACTTCCACTGACCAAACAAGAAGATAAATTAACCAAAAATCCCAACTAAGAACCCGATTACAATAATGGGGAGACCGCTTAAAACCACCAAGAGCCCAAGAATGCGGTAGGGGTTTCAGACATCCACCATAATGAACATGAAGATGGCCGAAGCCACTACAACCGTGCTGAGCACCAAGGGAATCATACGAACCATCTCTCCTTTTCTCCTCCAGTCACCTGGAGTGAGGGACACCCCGAGACCAGACCATTTATAAGCATACCAATCTGACCGTTGAACACAAACGACTATAAATATGACCGTTGGTTTCTCCTATCTTCTATGTTTAATTTTGACCGTTGGAAATAAGATGTCTTACCCTGAAAGGTTCGGAATATTAATTAATTAATTTTCCTTAATGTTTAAAGAAGGACATCAATGATAACTTAATTAATTTTCTTCTTGTTTTCCCAAAAATGCGAATTATGTTTTATGAAAATTAATATTATTATTCACTACACTTATTTTCTTAATTTGAGAAATTAAAATTTTATGTTGAATTATATTAATGTTGATGGGTTTTTATTTTGTCTAAATATGTGATAGCCCTTGAGTTATATATATATATATATTGCATCAAATTAAATGATTCTTTTTCTCTAAATTAAAGAGCTAATGTTAATGCAAATGTTTATAACTTGGATAAACAGTTTTGGAAACTACGTCAAACTATGATTTATTTTTATGTGTTTCGTAGTGGTAATGATTATATCAATGCACTCTTATGTTTGATTGAATGCAGTTACGTTTAATGTTTAATTAATATTAATATTTAATTAATAAAATTAATAAAATTAAAAATATATATACATACATGTGATATGTTTTGATTAACCAATGTTTTTGACCATTTATCTTCATAATATAATATTAAGTAATTAATAATAATGGTTTAATAATAATAATGATAATATAATAAGGTTAATAAAAATTATTGATGTTTTAAAAATAAAAAATATATATATACATATATATATATATATATATAATAATATGTTTTGATTAAATCAATATATTTTTTTATTGACCAATGACTTTTATTAAGATAATAAAAGTTAGTTTAATAATTGAATTTTTTTTAATAATAAAAGGCAATGTTATAATTAGATAATAGAAAATATTATAAATAAAGCAATTTTTTTTAAAACCGAAGACCCGCGTGTGTGTTTTCTTTTTCTTCACCACTTCAACCGAGGGCCGTCCGATCTGTTCTCCCCGATCACGACCGTCCGTTTTTTTAAGTCACGCTGCATTTAAGCTGTTCGACCGACTTCGGTGTATTTCTGGTCGTCCATTCCGTTCTGCGTCTCTCACACCGCGGCTTCTTCTTCCCCGCGCCTCCTTCATCTTCATCGCCGCACTGCTGAACCAGTAGGGTGTTGGGCCTCGTTTTCTCCGCCTAGGCCAGCTGCGCACTCATCTCGCCTCCCTCATTCCACAAAATCGGTGCCATCTATTAAATTCCCAGCCTCAAATACCCCACTCCATGTCTCCACGAAGGTTTCTTTGTTTTTTTAACCTCGGTTTACACCGAGGAGAGGGAGCTTGCTTCGGGTTCCTTGGATATCCGACCACCAGTCCGACGCTTCATCTTCCTTCTTCTCCTCTCTAAACCGATAAGGTAAAATCCTTGCTTCTGTTTCGTTTTTTCCAGTTTTGATACACTTTACTTCATATACGTTTTACGTATATATGTGTATATATAAAAGTACATAAGGTCAAAAAATTTTTATCTCACCATTCCACTTCTCCTATTTTGTGAGTCGAACGAAGTTAAGGTTTGTCTTTCCTTTTGATTATTTTTTTCCTCTCCTCTTCCTGACAAACCGTTCATATATATGTAAAAATGTATACAGGTTATGTATATATGTTTATATATATTACATATGCGGATGTTTTCAAACAGGTTATCAAAACCTTTAAAGTCTTTTGTCTTTTCCTTTCTAAATCTAACTTATAAAACCCTCCCTGTATATACATATGTATATAAAATATGTATATATATATATGGTTTTGTGTACATGTTATATATATTTATGCATATCCACACTCTAGTGAGTATATCACGTTACGTTGTTCGTGATAAAACCTTTTTTGCAACATGTTTATACAGTATTGCAAATATAGATAACAATATATGCATGCGTCTACTTAGTTATGTTCTAAAATTTTCATATTACATAGTGGACGTGTATTTTCATTATGTTCTAATTTATCTTGGTATAACATGATGTTTTGTAAAATTATACTGAACTTAAAGATTATTATTTTTAAGAATGATGTCAAGAATGTATATATATATAAATGAATATATATTTGAGGTTTAGTTTGACATCAAAATAATTCTTCCAATTGAAAATTTTCAATTATCAACGTTCGTGACAATCCATGTTTTTGTTTTGTGAAAATCGGTAGTATGAATTCCTTAAACTTTTACAAGTATATACATGTACCCATATATATGTACCCATGTTTATGGATCGATCGTGTTGCATGAAAAAAATTGATTTTTTTGCCAATAAGGGTTTTATGGAAATTAACTTCATTTCTTTTATGTAAAAGAACCCCTTTCGTTTTATTAAACATTAATTTTTCCTACTGTTTAACATGAGGAATAATATCTTTTAAGTTGATGCACATGTGTATGCGCACCTAAATTTATATATGTATATATATAAGTATATATATATAACCTTGAATCAATATGTCGTCCTCAAATACAAGTTCTTTTATGATGTTTGCAAACTTTACAAAGGTAAGGGGGTTATGTTATTTAAAGTGCTAAAAAGAGAGTTTTACACAATTATATACATGATTTTCCCCAATATGGACCTAATTACGCACCTTGTACCCCTAACTGCATGTATATTTACACAGTTTTAATTAAATACCCACAATACCCATTTATCAGCATATGTGTTAGTTATGAATGATCTTGTTTTAACTAGGTACTATGATGTTTTGGAAAGTAAGTGCTTATGTTCATTTCCTTAAAACACATGTTTCAATTGTTAAGATAATTTCTTATGTATAAGGATTTTTTAGCATGCATGTCTTAGCCTTATTTATGATTGAACTGCCTTTAAGTTAAGAATATGTATGTAAAAAGGGGGTTTGACCAAGAATGCATTGGGTAAAGTAAGAGTCTCATGAGACGTTTTGTGCGACGGTCTCGGCGGTTGGCCTTGGATTGTGCTACTATGGGATATGGGATTGGCAGTGTGCCTTGACCCATACTAAGTTATGTTTTAAGATCATGTAACAAGGTCCTGACAAGTTTAGGCATTATACTTTCCCTCTACATGTAATGATAAATGGTCAACCAGGGGTTAGTCCAACTAACAAGACATCCCCTAGTTGAAATTTTCCTTGACTTTGAGAATGAGATAATGAGATAAGAACAATAATTCATGTGGTAAGATGTTATAAGAACTTTATGTGCCCATGTATCATGTTAGGAATATTTTTTCCCTGCTTACTCACAGATTTTTAGAACTGAAGTAATATTGGTTGTAAACTATGCATCTTTTATTCTTCACATGCTTGCGCTCTCTGATTTATTTCTTATTTAAAGTTTCTTTTAAGTATGTACTCATTCACCATACATGCAGTTTTCAAAAATGTAGGATTTACATGTTTTAAGAAAAGATAATGCTTTGTTTTAGTAAAGTGTTTTGTTTTATTCAAAATGACTTCTTTGAGAAAGATTTTTCTTAAAATGTTTTTTAAAAATACCTTACTAGGCATATTTTCTCACCCTACGTTTTTGTTTAAAATTTTTCAGGCATGGTATGTACTGATGAAGTTTATGAGGAGCAGCTAGTTCCCTAGAATCCTAAACCTCACGATCTTCTATAGTAATGGGACATGATATATTATTTGTAGATGTTGTAATGAAATGTTAGTATATCATGTCTCGTGAGGCACCCTGGGATTGGGGTCTCTACATGCGGTTTGTACTAACCATGTGTTAACCATGTGCTACCCACTTCTTAACTTATTTTCTCTTCCTCTCATCTCCTGAACCCCCAAGACACCCCAAAACTCATCATACACCATACAACCACTTCTTTAGAAAAAAAAAAAATTTTAACCAATATTTAAACAAGGAAGTTACTTTATTAAAGGTTAAGATTTTGAAACCTCCCCACCTTATAATGAATCATCCAAGATCAAAACTTCCAAGCCTTTCCGAGCCTCCAAGACCAAAAGGTCAGCTATAAGGCCCACCAATCAACCTTATTTTACCAAGATTATTCTTGAACATGGCCATTACCTCACCACACATGGACCATGGGAATAAAACTACCTCAAAATTCATCACTAACATCAAACAAAAGAGAAAGGTTTTGGTAACACCACTGAATGACCATGCAAAAGGACACTGAAAAGGCACTACATTACACGGGGAGAGCCAACTGGAACACCCTAGGTCTGATACACTCCACAATTAAGGGCTAAAATATCTTAACACAATATAATAAAGTTATTTCAAAGCATTAATGGTGACCGAATCCTAACATCACTTGAGGGAACATTCAGATTCCTACCACATCTCTCAACCCACCCTAGTTTGTAACCCTAGTTCCAAAAACCTCAGACCATTACTGAACATCTGAAAGGAACAAACCAAGAATCACCTTCAACTCAAGGTACTCAACTGGTTAAACCTAATCCAACTATTATTACAAAAACCAAAAACCTAGACAATGCTCATCTGAGCCCATCCATCCTTTACTACCACTCACATCCTCACCCAACCACCTACCCTCTATGTTTCTCCCCAACATACACTCTAGATCTCCAAAACCATATTCTGGTGTTGAACACATCCATTTTCAATATGGGGGCTAAAATATCCTCAACTAAACCTTCACAACTTATTCGATGCGTCTTCCAATTCAATGCACACAAAATTCCTTGGGAACAACACCAAATACTGACTTCCATACCTTCCATCAAAACTACCCAGATTTGTCATCATTTCAACATCCATATCTCAACTAAGGAAAAATTAGTTCTTCTTCAAAGCCCATTACCAATACCAGGGATTACTTAACATATTATAATTAATTGGATGTGGCTTAAATCCCTGCACATCAGTTATATTTTTCTCAAATGAGTCGGTCCATCCCAATCGACTCACTCCATTGGTGCCCGACATCCACTGTTGGAATGTCTCCCCAATTCCTGGACTTGATACCTTCCCACGTAAGGAATAACCCAACATCTATAGACACCTATCAGAATGTTTTCATGAAATATGGGGAAATGACAAAACCATTGAATCTACTACTCTGTAAACTATTGTTGATCTCTAAAACACCCACCAACACGTCTTTGATGTAATCATTCATATTACCTTTAAAACCACTTTGAGTTCAAATCCATCATTCAACTTAATATACAACGACATCCCCGGACCACCTTTCCTCCCTCAAGTAATCCAAACATGTACTTTACAAGCTTCTCATTGTAATCTTGATGCCAATACATCCACTACAAGATCTTCTCCCTACATCCTTAATTGACAGTCCACTCACCACCTTGGGAGTATTGTTCTCACAAATTTCCTCAATAAATTCCATCAACCAAGGATAAAACATTGATCATGAGATGATATTCAAAACATGGACATGGTTGACCAAATTTTCCCAGAACAAAAAAACCAACATCAACCACTACCTGTTCTTAGCCTCTGAGAATGAAAACCATGGAATTTTCCATCATCTAGCCCAACCCAAGGATCCCTTTTTCAAACCATTGATGGTGTACTCCCCATCATATGAATCCACATATATTAATCCATGTGTGTATTCTCTCAAGTGGATCCATTTCTATTAAGAAAATATTTATGTATCTTGAAGTAATGCTAGAGATCCCTCAGTGTATCCAAAATTATATTAAGATATTGGACATGACTGTTACTAACTCAAAGTATGATAAGAAGTTTTAGGATAATTTTACCATTAACTATCCATCATCGATGTTAACTCACACTATGGAGACACCTTAACCTATTTAAAGTATCGGGCTTCCTTGCTCGCCAATGTCTCTACAACACTTTGTCACTATAACTTGAATGTGATTTCCAACCAAAACTCATTACCACCCCATCCCCCTTTGTCAAGATATCATGATCTATAGTTACCTTTGGAAACACTTACATTACCCCACTCAAGTCATTCTATCATGAACCTAGTTATTTACATGGGAACACAACGGCCACCACTCAAATACACCACCCAACTTCCTCACACATAACCTACACCAAATGACATCATTCTTTTCCAACACAAGCCTACATATTGACCTCCTCAAGTCCCTCAAGTTATCTCATTTTCTTATGACCATACACTGAAACCGAACCAAGATCACTAAAGTGGTACATATAAATATTTATTCCAAAAATCCACTCACTCATTTGAACATGCCTCTTGGTCTATCAACCTCCTTGTACATGATGCATTCTTAACATTCTCATCTCGCAACCAAACATTCAAACAAGAAAGTGCAACTGGGTGACCTCCTCCACCCCGAGTGTCACCTCTATAGTATAAGCATCCATCCATGATTTGGTCACTCTCATCTTGTACTCCCAAAATCAACATCGGCTCCCACATCAAACACCATCAAGCCCGTAGGGAAAGTATCCTAACAACATTTCCTTTTTCCAAAACAAACCTTACGACCAACCACCAACACTCTAATACCCCTCCTGAGAAAGAACTAAGGCATAACCATTCAATTTAACCACACTTGAAGAAACACCCTCAACTTGATTCCTCCTTTAAAGCAACCACTAATGATTCACATCCTAAAGTACCACCCAAACTGGGATAACATCCCTTCAGGCTACACTTATTTTCCAAAAATTTCTGACTAAAAGTCACAAATCGCATCACACCACCAAAACTATTACACTTTTTACGTGGCCCTATTGGTTAAAACTACACTAGGGAATGCTCTCAATGGCCATTACTAGAGTACGAAACATCTTCCTATTCCATACACAACCAAGGTATTACCAACCCTAATAAAAAATTATCAAAGGTCACCCTAGAAATCAAACAATACAAACTTCCTAAAATTGAGTCACATCAAGCGAAGGTCACTGAATCTCTCTATCTAAGACATACACACCTAACCTGAACCAAAATTTGATTCACAGGTGGCACTCTTACCCCCAATCCAAAATACGCTACGTCTAATGTAACATTGTTTAAATTTACCCTAGGCCTCACACAAAGGATACCCATGCACATACGTTGGAACTTTGAGCCGAACACCCACTCTAGGGCCCAAAACACAACTTTCACGATCAACACCCACAAGACATACCCCATCCACATTACCAGAAAAAATATCATAACCCATGCTCACATCCCTATTGAGGGAACAACAAAAATATCTATTTAAATATATAAAAAACCAAAAAAATTCTAAGGAACCAAGATTATAGTCCCCATAAGGAGGATTTCTTTTCCCTCCACCTAAGCTACAAAGGAAATTCCCAAACCCAATATTAGATAATAGTGAAGCTTCATAGGGTCTTTTTGTCTAGGTGAAGGTAGTTAGAATCTTCACAAACATATCTATTTCACTGAGCCCCTCTCCGAGACAGTTCCCAGATTGTTACTCCTTTCATGTGTGTTGGAAATTACTTAACAAGGAATTTTTCTGCCTTAGGACAATTATAGTTATGGCTACCATTCACTGGGGATTAGCTCCCTGACTACCCTATCATCAAGTCACCAACTTCCTTGACCTTCCGGCACTGGGCATGCATTTTCCCCATACATGGTCTTATGTATTTGCAATTTTGTCTAGTTATTACTTGTTAATTAATATTTTTTGATTCCATTCCTCGTGTATGTATAAGACTGAATGGACTTTTATGCTCACTCATGACTAAAATTGTTTTGAAGTGATGAAATAGAACCAGGGTGCTGATATTTTTATCATTTTATTAAAGGTTGAATCGATAATAATGAGGCCAAAAATGAGGATACATTCTGGGAAAATAAAACCATCAAAGAGAATAAAAAAAATACCTTCATCAACAAAATGATCATAGAATCAAGTATAAATTTTTCATTCTATACATGCGAGATCATGAATTAGTAACTGCATCCAATCTCTTAAAAAGTCACAATAATTTCAATTACTAGAATCCTCATATCACGGGAAAAAACTTTATTTATAGAATATTTTTGGTGTAGAAAGTCTCAAATTCAGGATATTCCACCTAAGAGATTTCCTGGGAAACAAAGTCCTAGGCATGTATGTTCAAAGCTAGACCAAAGACTCCAAGATAACTCATCCATAAACTGGTTACAAATACAAATAACATAAAGAAATGTAACCAATGTTTATTGGAAAAATCAACCCCAAATATTTGGGACAAAAATCGATTAGCAATTACCATTGAATAATTTTCTTCAGCTTGGGTGGGGTTAAAATCACATAATGTGTTAGCACCATCACCATCTTCAAATAAAGTATTTTCTATAGTATCACATTGAATAGCACATAAAAGGTAGACAACCAATACCTCAACAACTCCCAATATATGAAATGGGTTGGACATACAATTATGAAACCCACAAAAAAGAGGATAAATCGAAATATATCCGCTACACCAAAACTAGGTTAAAAGAACCAACGAGACTGACCAAGTGGATAAATTAGAAACACAAAAACAAAAACCATAATTGGTGGAGAGAATACGATTTCATTAAAAGGTCACAATTTAACAGACCAAGCAAGCTCAAGTTGACATAACATAATACCTATTAGTAGGGTACTCTCACTACTCAAACCACCCATACACAGGGCTTGGTCACAACACTAGGGATACCCATTCCCAATATCCCTATAGACTCCATCATTTTCCATCTCCTTTATTAATTAATCATTATCGTTCATAACCCAAGGTTTCACATTCCAAAATATTCCATTTTCAAAACCCAATAATTTTCACTTTCTGAAAACTTTTTATTAGACCAATAATTCAAAAAATATAGGATTTAATCAAATTCACATTTAAAAACATTTTCATTATAAAACATTTCAAGGATGAAATCAACCAAAAAAATTCATAAAAAATAAAGTACTCTACCGGCATATGATTTTCAAGAAAATATCAATCACATGAATAATATGGATGAACTATAAATACTATGTTCCTAGAATGATGCATGAAACCATACACACTGTCTTTATATACTTTTCCAAGAGATAAAACCTCATAAACTAATAAAATCCCATCCATGTGCACCACTCGAGCAGAAATAACAGTCAATTGTGGAAGCACAAAATGAGACACCAATCCCCACCCACAGAACTTGGATTTCCCTTCTTACATGGGGATGAAAGAATCCAAAAATGATCTCATTACTAAGCCCTGACATGATTCTAGTTTCCTATCTACCATTCCCTAAATAGTAAGACAAAATATTCCCCCTTTTTTACAAATTTTTAACTTCCCCAACTCAGTGGACACTATATTTGGTGCCCATAGATTGGTCATCGAATGACCTTAGTGGAACCTCCACCTATGCAAGATACTACTGACTAGAAACACAAGTCAATAGAGGAATTTTGTGGATACTTTACCCGCTTGTCAGAATAATTCCACATTTGACATATTATTAACATATATAATAACCATAAGGAACAAATACATGGAATGAAAGTAACAAGTGTCAACTATAACAAGAATGAGACACGGAAAATAATGATATGTATACTCTACATGTGAGGAATTCATAAAAACATAAAAAAATCCAAAACTACCAAAAGGCCTAGAACATGGTCTCAAGTCCCAATCCAATGCTAACATCCCATGATCCAACCAAACACCCCATTCATAAACATAACTATTGGTACATATACTAATCATGTAATAGAAATAAGTATATTCTCGTAGGGTACCCAAGTGTTAGGGAAACCTGAGTAGGGTGTGATTACAACTTAGTAGGCCACAAAAATGGTGTCTAAAGGAATAAACATCTGGAAAAATAGTTTTTGCATGAAAAAATGCAATAATTTAACAAGGAAATAAGGAATATGTTTCACAACTAAAAAATCTATCATTTAACCATTTTATACAACAATTTATTCAGGGTCAACCAAAAAAATAAACTAGATCCTGTCACATTGGAAGCCTATGCTATAACATAAGGGGTTATCTACTCTAAATCAAAAGGACTTCACTAATGATAATTTATCAACATACCCCAAAGCCTTATTTCGGTAATAAATATATGTACATGTGTTTGGGAAGTATAGAGCCTTATTATGACATCCCAAACCACACCATGACCATACATTTAGAAGCATAGAGCCTCATTCCTACATCCCAACCATACATTAAAAAATGATTACCTTGGAGCCTTAGTCCTGGTAGTCTCACAAAATGAAACTATTTGGGGACTAGATCCTTATTCTCACTTCCTAACCCATGAATAATTGGGGTGTGGTTTAAAGCCTCAGTCTAACCCAAATCCTGGGAGGAGCCTTAGTCCAATACCCCACTTACCAACAAACCATGTTCCCTAGATTCTTATACCATAACACATTTACCAAACACAAACCATAACCATTAAACACATTCATCATTTACAATTATAACTCATCATACACATCCCACAAGAAATAAATAACCCATTAACACATATAACATTATTCCAAACACCCCTTATGCAATATTAAACTAGGAAAGAATCAACATAACATTCATTTCACAATCCATGATAACACACAAATCAAAATACCCATTTGAAATCATTTTGAAATCACCCATTTAAAACATTGTTCTTCCTCTTTGAAAACTAAAAAATGCCCTAAGTCTTTCTTTACCATTTCTAATCACCTCAAATAATCAATAAGAAATTTTCACAAAAAGGAAAACTCACACCCTCATTTCAAATTACCACTTAAAATCTATAAATAAAACCATTTTCTAAATCACCATGAGGCCAATGCCTCTTTTAAAAACATTTACCACTTTCAAAAAATCATATTATTCATTCAAAAATCATAACCAGATCAAAATCGAAAACTAATTATTTAAACCATTTCAAAAGACCCTTAGGAATTTCAAAAAATACAACATATAATCAATTAAATTTACTATTCAACTAATCCCACACACTCTATTACAATTTATAACCCATTGGATCTCATAATTCCCCTATCTAAACATTCATCAATTTACATCCCCATTTTCGGGGTTGACATACCCCTTGGATAGCCTTAGGTCTAGTCACACATTATCAATGAACCAAATGGGGTTTTCAAAGGGTCCCTCACCCCAATATATGGCCAAAATTACTTTTCTAAACTCATGAAATTAAAAAATAGCATGGAAGAAAATTAGCATAACCACACACACATATAACACATCAAGATTATTGGGAAATTTTTTTAAGACCACCTACCTCAATTCCATTGACTAATATTTCTTAACCTCTAGCTTTTATTTGAATTCAAACACCCAATAAATCCAAAACTTTGAATCTAACGAAATGTGAGGGTTTTAGGGATTCAGAAGATGTAGAATGTTTCTACAAACCCTAATATATAAAAAGGAAGGGATAAGAGAATTAGACTCACACATAACTTTAATTCACACCCAAATACGTGCCAAATTCCTAATAATTAGAGTATAATTATCGCTTTTAAGTCTTGGAGGATTGGTTTCATCACCCAATATGCTGGAGAAGAAATAGAAGAGAAATTTTGGTTAAAACTATTAAATATTGAGAGGGGAAAATAAGAATTTCCCACATTTTAAGGGCCACATCATTGGTCAAACCATGTTACAACTATGCAGATACCTCTATTCAAGAAGGGCTAATCCACGTGGTTTTCTAGAGGTACCTACACTATTTAAAAAACTGTGTGGTAACCATATTCCTACCTCTGTCTGAAGGGGGTTTGGCCGCACAGTTTCCCTATCCAGGGGAATGATTTTTACAAACCGTACACCAACATGCACTACACAATGCTTAACTTATTTTCACCTCATCCCATATCCCTAAACCCTAATACACCCACAGAACTCCTCATAAACCTGACAACCACATCCTTAGAGAAAATAAGAACTTTAACCAAAATTTAAATAAGTTCCTTTATGAAAGGTTGGGATCTTACACCATGCCTCAATAACTTAGAAAGGATATACGACCCTACTGAATGATAGTAAGTGTAACGCCCCGACCCCAGTTTCCCAGATTCGGTGCATTAATTACATAACATTGGCATGATCACAAGAAAGATCAAATCCCGAAAGACCGATTGGTTTAGTAGCCTTGGAAACACTAGATATAATCATAAAGTTTTATATTACATTTTAAAATGAAAAACTACTACAACAACATAATGTTTCCACAGTCCACACTATAATCCCCTCATAATATCCCTGCAGGTCATTCATAACTTACTTCTTCACTACCTGGGAAAAATAAAACATAGAAAAGGGGTGAGCTCAAATGCCCAGTAAGGATAACAATATAGCGGAACATTCATAATAAGCATAAACATTTAAGGCAATGAATTACTAAAACAAAAGCCTTTTAAAATTGAACTTCAACATAGTATGGCAAAAATAAAAATGAAATAATGCCATTTACTTATTCACATGGATATTCTACTAATCGAATAATCACATGCAATATCAATAACCACTTTCATAATGTTGGAATGCATAATGCCAGACTATCATAACCACATAGCCAAGGCCTCGTGCCAAGACTACAAATAAGATTTTGTCAAGGCCTTGTGCCAAGACACTAGTTTGTCTCATGAGACCTACCGATGCATCGAGGAGCTATAGCGGGCTCCACCCGTCACTTATTAAGTCCAATGCATTCCCATATGAAAAGGTTTAAACATAACATAAACATTCGTATTAAAACTAGCATACGAAATGTCAATAATTTCACCATAAACTATGAATGGTATAAAAATAGAACATCCATAGTCAAACATATCACAAAACCTTCAATACAATATAGAAGTTTTGTATCATAATAAATCAACTTCAAATAATCATAAAATCCATCAAAGGATGTTGACATAGATAAAATCAAAATTCTTTTTAAAGAAATATCTCCTTTCATTTTGAAACCATTTAAGATCCATATAAAATAAAAAATTTTCTTTGAAAATATTCTTATAAGCTTGTAAGGAAATCTTTGAAGATTTTATAACGGCGTAAAATAACCGCACCCGCCGTATAAGTTAAAAAAAACATTCTACCTCAATTCTATCGAAAAGGTTAAAAATGACCTTGTTTTGAAAACGACGGAAAGATTCCTTTATAAACCTCTTATAAAAATTCAAACAAGGGTATAAATGTCTTTAACCCATAAAAAATGTTTTGAAATACATTTTTAAGAAACATGGATGTGGATGATAAAGATATCCCAGTAGATTATTACGTATAAACAACCTCGGATAATGAAGAGATTGTGAAATAACCCTTACCTTGTACTTTTCCTTGGTTGGGGTAGGTTAACCTCCTGTATAATGGTGAAATAGTTGTTATTAAATTATACAAGAATCATATATATTAATATGATATCATATATGATCTTTTAACATTGATTTGTTAATAATATCTTAGAATTATCGTCGTTTCTAGAGTTAACTTACTCATTTTCTTTTATATGTTTTGTTACATAAGCCATGGTTGTTGTATCTTATTCATATCCAGAATGATATACAGTCCTTAAACATCATTTTTAAGTCATCAAATGATAATTATACTTGAATGGATACGATGGAGAATGAATCTCATCGCGTTCGTGGAGACGGTAGTCCGTACGTACGCACGAGCGACAATATCATTCTTTTGATATTAAAATAATATATAAATGGATGGTATATCATATATACAGAATAATTAACATGTTATATTTATTATTTACATGAGTTACACATCATTATTATACCCATCCAAATAATATTATATTGAATAACAATTACACCACGACGTGGAGACGGTAAGCCGTACGTACGCACGTATGGTGACATGTTATTCAAAGGGTGGATAGAATACTGAATATGATTGTACCATATTTATAATAACATCACAGTATATGTGAGATACTGGAGTTATTATTTCATAATGGTAAGAACAAAGGAAGAAGAAGTGGAAGAAGAAATGAACTTAGAAAAGGGTGGTGAAATCATTACCTCTTCTTCGGGTTCTTCATTTTGATTTGATCAAAAGGGCTCCTTAGGTTGGCTTTCGGATCAAACTAAGACCTCTAGGTTGTAGTGAGGGATGTTTGGAGATTATTTGGGCAGAGTTTGGCCGAACCAAAAGGCTTTGAAGGTGTGAAGAAATGAGAAGGAGGAGTGCCCTTTTATAAGAGGGGTGAGGGGCACCTTTGGAAAAGCTAGAAATATTAATTTATAATAAATTCATATTCGGTTTCTAAAGGCTCCAAAGTTGACTATTCAAAGGTTAAGGTGGGAATAGGTCGAAAACCACTCAACCTATAGAATTTAGACAGGTTTGGGTACTTATATTAACCTTATCTTTAAGTATTAACTCTAAGTTAATTAGTTTCACTTTTACAATGTCTCTTTGTATTTTTATATAATATGGTTAATAAACTTAATATATACATCCAAGAGACCCCCAAGTGGTCCATTAATGATTAACCTATCATAATATAAGTCTCTTGGCCGAACCTTAGATTTTTAGGAATTTAATATCAATTAATAATATAATATTTGTTTTAAGAATTCTTTTATGTCAATTTTGAAACTATTCAATAGTTGATTTTTGTGAAACTCATAACAGATTGATTACTTCGAACAAAGTCCATTAAATCAATCCTAATATATCATATTAGCCTAGAAAATTAGTTTAATTCATTAAAAGTTTCATATTATATTTATTTGGGTATTTATAATATCAATTATTTTAATTTTTCACTATTATAGTAATTACTGTATCATCATTGTGTCATAAATAAAATAACTTATTTAATGTCTAAAAATTATAAATAAAATATCATTATGTATGAAATCTTTTTATCTTTCTAATGAATATTTATAATAGAAAATCCAACATGTATAACCCTATGTAAAAATTGTTGTTCTAAAAGATATATGCTTGTGTCATTTTTGTATTCATTTTGACTTAATTAAAATAAAGTGTCATTATCACTTACAAGTGGATCCATGGGGTCCCAAAATAGACCCAAAGATGCCCATGGTCGACTATGTATCAACCAATAGGGTTAAGACACGTTTTAGGGTAATTTAGTATTATTATAATATTATTTTTTTAACCCTTATTTACCGGATTTACCCTTAACCATGGTAAATAAAATATTTGCCGCAGTAATTATTCAAAATGTCTAAAAATAAAAGTTACCTATTTACACAATTTGAACATCCTGATTCCAAATATGGAATCCATTTTTCTAAATTCAAAACACAGAAGTGGCAGAAATTAATTTAAAATTAATTCCCGCTGTCAAAACAAAAAGCGTGTTTTTAAGAGATAAAAACTATCAAAAGATTGACACTTGTTTATGTTCGGTTTAATTGTAAAATTATGTCCAATGATAAACATTAAATTGAATGGTAAAAATATATTCTAAATATACTTTAAAACCACTCAAATTCATAATTTATCACTATTAATTATTTTGATTAAAAAAGTTGTTTTTAATTAAAATTTAGAAATTTTCACTATTCATCAAAATATGAAAGTTATCCGAAATGTACCAAAATTTCACCCTAGGCTAATTTTGATATTCCGAATCCAAAAATGAAGTCCATTTTGAAATATAGAATATATATGATTTCAAAAAGTAGGTATTACTATTCACAATGGCTAGTTTAATTAGTTGTGGTGTGTGTTAGAACTCGAGGTTGCGTACAACACACGCTATCGCATTATTCGAAGGGAAACGTACCGTAGAAGCTTGGGGTCTTACATTCTCCCCTCCTTCAAATAATTGCATCCTCGCAATTTCTAGGGTATTACTGCATAAAAAGACTCGGGTGGTTCTTCATCATAAGTTCCTCGGGTTCCCACGTTGCCTCTTCCATCTTATGATTTCTCCACAAAACTTTTACCAGACGCGTCGTCCGGTTTCTCAGTACTTGTTCTCTCGTATCAAGAATCTTGATGGGCTCTTCGCAATAAGACAGATCGGGTTCCAGTTCTAAATCTTCATAGGTGAGTACATGCGTTGGGTCAGGCATGTATTTCCTCAACAGAGATACGTGGAACACATCGTGAACTTTGGAGAGACTTGGCGGCATTGCCAATCGGTAAGCTACAGCCCCAATTCGTTCTAGAATTTCGAAAGGTCCGATGTACCTGGGACTCAATTTACCTTTCTTACCAAAACGTATGACTCCCTTCCACGGAGATACCTTCAGGAAAACATGATCACCGACTTGAAATTCCAAATCCTTCCTTCGATTATCGGCATAGCTCTTCTGCCTACTTTGAGCTGCTTTAATGTGATTTTGGATTACCTTCACCTTTTCCACCGTTTCCTCCACCAGTTCTGGGCCTACAAGTTTTCTTTCACCAACGTCATCCCAACAGGTTGGTGTACGACATCTCTTTCCGTATAACGCTTCATATGGTGCCATATGAATACTCGAATGGAAGCTATTGTTATAGGAAAATTCTACTAGTGGTAAATATTGATCGCACATACCCTGAAAATCAAGTGAGCAAGATCTCAACATGTCTTCTAAGGTCTGAATAGTCCGTTCTGATTGTCCGTCTGTCTGAGGGTGGTAAGCAGTGCTCAAATGAAGTTCAGTATCCAGGGATTTCTGAAGACTTTTCCAAAATCTTGAAGTAAAACGGGGATCACGATCAGAAACAATCGATAGGGGTACTCCATGAAGTCTCACAACTTCATTAATGTATAGTCTTGCTAGACGTTCCAGGGGTAGATCTTCTCTTATAGCAAGAAAATGTGCTGACTTGGTAAGACGATCAACAATAACCCATATTGCATCGTTCCTTCTAGGAGTCTTTGGTAGCCCCATGACAAAGTCCATTGTAATATTGTCCCATTTCCACTCCGGTATGGGAAGAGGTTGCATGACTCCTCCAGGCTGTTGCCTTCCAGCTTTCACTTGTTGACAAACCATACATCTTGACACAAAATCAGCAATCTCCCTCTTCATGTTGTCCCACCAAAAATGTTCCTTCAAATCTCTATACATTTTGGTGCTCCCAGGGTGTATAGAGAAATTGGAACTATGAGCATCATCCAGCAATTCCCTTTTTAGATCAGGTATATTGGGAACACAAAGTCTCTTCCCGAATTTCAAAATTCCACCTTCATACGCAAAGTCTCTCAATCTCCCATCATTCACATCTTTAATATTCTTTTGGAATTCTTCATCATCAGTCTGAGAACTCTTAATCCTTTCTAGTAAAGATGGTTTGGCAACCATTTGAAAAAGCATTGATGTTTCACCTTCCCTGGTTATTCCCATGTCCATCTTCACTAGCTCCATGAAAATTGGATCCCTTTCAATTCTCATATTGTTCAAAACTCCATGGTCTTTTCTACTCAAAGCATCTTCCACCTTGTTTGCCTTCCCTGGGTGGTAGTGTATCGTACAATCATAATCCTTGAGTAATTCAAGCCATCTCCTTTGCCTCATGTTGAGTTCTTTTTGTGAGAAAATATACTTCAAACTCTTGTGATCAGTATAAATCTCACATTTTTCACCATAGAGGTAGTGCCTCCATATTTTCAAAGCAAAGATCACTGATGCTAACTCGAGATCATGAGTAGGATAGTTTTGTTCATGAATTTTCAACTGTCGTGATGCATAGGCAATAACTCTATCATTCTGCATAAGGACACAGCCAAGTCCTTTCTTTGATGCATCACTATAAATAACGAACCCATCATTCCCCGATGGTAGAGTAAATATAGGAGCATTGACTAATCTTATCTTCAGTTCTTCGAAACATTCTTCACACTCTTTTGTCCAAACAAATTTAACCCCTTTACGTGTGAGCTTCGTTAATGGGTTAGCCAATCGGGCAAAATTCTGGACGAAACGTCGATAATAACCTGCCAAGCCAATAAAACTACGTACCTCAGTTATACTCGTAGGTGCTGGCCATTCTTGGATTGCCTTGGTCTTAGAAGGATCAACAGAGATTCCATCTTTAGAGACAATATGGCCAAGAAAAGAAATCTCCTGAAGCCAGAATTCACACTTGCTAAACTTTCCATATAATTCATGCCTCCTCAGAGTCTTCAAGATAATGCGCAAGTGATTTTCATGATCTTTGTAGGTTTTGGAGTATACCAAGATATCATCAATAAATACCACCACAAATTCATCGAGATACTCCTTGAAAACTCTATTCATCAGATCCATGAATACAGAGGGTGCATTAGTCAATCCAAACGGCATTACAGTAAACTCGTAATGCCCGTACCTGGTTCAAAATGCTGTTTTCGGAATGTCTTCCTTCTTTACACACAACTGATGGTATCCAGATCGAAGGTCAATCTTTGAAAAGTATTGAGCTCCATGTAGTTGGTCAAATAAATCATCAATACGAGGTAGGGGATACTTGTTCTTTATCGTTATAGCATTGATCTCCCTGTAGTCGATACATAACCTCATAGATCCATCTTTCTTTTTAACAAAAAGAACAGGGGCTCCCCATGGAGAAACACTAGGGCGAATAAATCCCTTATTACTCAATTCCTCTAGTTGTTTCTTTAGTTCGACTAACTCTACAGTGGCCATTCTATAAGGGGTCTTCGATATAGGCCTTGATCCAGGAATCAAATCAATGGAAAACTCAACTTCTCGTTCTGGAGGATGTCCAGGTAAATCTTCCGGAAATACATCTACAAATTCTTTCACAACAGGTACATCCTCTATTTGAACATTCCTTTCCTCACCGATAGTTACTTCATTATCTTCCTCCCCAATAATTGAATTAAGTTGAGCTACTGGGGGTGGATCTAAATAAGAATTTGGTGGTGACGATTCTGCTCTAAAAATAAGGTGCTCCTTATCATTATCATCAAGAATCGTAACCTCTTTCTTCTTACAATAAATCTTCGCATCATAGTCCGAAAGCCAGTCCATACCGAGGATTATATCAAACTCAATCATAGGTATGACGATGAAATCAGCAGATAAAGAAAATTTATGTGCTCTAATGGGGACTGATTCACAAAACTTTGTTGCAACGATACTTCCCTTAGGAGTTTTAACTGACAACTCCCTTATTAAATCAAATTGGAAATATCTAATTTTCTTAGCAAACTGGGAAGATATGAAACAATGCGATGATCCAGAATCAAATAATGCATTTTCTAAACTTGAGGAAACCATTAAATTACCTGCCACCACGTCTTTCGGAGTTTCTACCTCAGCAGTAGTGATAGCATAAGCCTGGCCTTGATCCCTTGGCCTTTTCTGAGGTAAGTTCTCCTGACGCTTAGGACATGCATTTGCATAATGCCCCATCTCCCTGCAATTGTAGCACTGAACGTTGGTAGCTTCCTTCTTCCCCTTGCAATCATGAGCTTGGTGGCCTTTTTCACCACACTTGTAACAGACTCCCATTCCCTTCAAGCAAGTACCAGGATGTTTCTTCCCGCATTTACCACAAGATGGATATTCAACCTTTCCCTTCTTCCCCTTATTTCCATTCCCAGATTGATCAGCAGGTCTCTTCTTCTCTTGCTTCGCTTTAAAGTCATAAGACTTAGAGAATTCTTTTTCGGTCTTGATAGCACATGAGACAATGTCTTCGTACGACGAAAAGGATTGTGAGACTAATGCTCGACGGAGAAATGGTTTTAACCCATCAAAGAAACGATCAATCTTACTTCTTGGGTTGCGAATATAATCTCCAGCATACCTCGCTAACCTTGTAAAGTTAGCCTCATACTTTGTGACATTATCATCCTCCTTTTGTCTCAGACTCAGAAATTGCCTTTCCATATCTGCTCGATGGTCGCGAGGAAAGTATTTTTCTAAAAACAGATCTTTGAACTCCCTCCATTCCATGTTTGATACTTCATCATCTTCCTTCATGTTTTGAATCAATGACCACCATTGATCAGCATCTCCAGTGAGGCGGTAAACTGCCATGGTAACTTTTTCCCTTTCACTACTCCCCAAAGCCTGAAATATTTTATCTAGGGAAAATATCCATTGCTCAGCTACTAAGGGATTTGTACTCCCATTGAACGTTGGTGGTTGTTGTCTCATGAATCGATCTAACATTGATCCTCCACGCTGCGGATCAGGGTGCTCCATACAGGTAAGGTTATTATTCATAACCTCAGTAAGTTTTCCCAGTACGGTGATTAGCAGATCAGCACCAGTTGCATCACCAGCCCCACTATAATTATCTTGAGCAGGAGGGCAATCCCTACATGGAGTGCGTGCATTGATACGGTTTCCATTTCTTCCACTAGGCGCCATTTCTAAACAATGGCATAAACTAGATCAGTTTATGAATCAAAATACATAATCCCATACTTATAAAACACTTAACATAAATTGAACTATTTATGGATATAATCCATAATCATAAAAATGTTTTCTTTGAGGAAGTATATACTCATAAACCCTTCATAATGATTTGTAAAGAAAATGAGAGTTATCCTAAGCATATCCCCCGGGAGTGTCGTAACCAAGAGTGCAGCAAGGCCCGTTGTCGTGCACCAGTTCCCGTTCGAGTCTAGCTCAAAGCGGTGTTTTCGGGTTTTACCCCTAGGTACATCTGTGCCAGAGCCGCCTCTACCTGCTCGTATCCAGACAGGGATGTATTGCTCGGAAAACTCACAAAATCTCTAAAATACCAAAATTCTAGGAAGTTCTTCTATACTAATCCTCAAAGTTCATCTTAAGTCTACGTGCTCTAATAAGAGTTTATCTAAATCTAGCTTCCAAGGTTTGTACTAAAATTCCTCTGATACCAACTGTAACGCCCCGACCCCAGTTTCCCAGAGTCGGTGCATTAATTACATAACATTGGCATGATCACAAGAAAGATCAAATCCCGAAAGACCGATTGGTTTAGTAGCCTTGGAAACACTAGATATAATCATAAAGTTTTATATTACATTTTAAAATGAAAAACTACTACAACAACATAATGTTTCCACAGTCCACACTATAATCCCCTCATAATATCCCTGCAGGTCATTCATAACTTACTTCTTCACTACCTGGGAAAAATAAAACATAGAAAAGGGGTGAGCTCAAATGCCCAGTAAGGATAACAATATAGCGGAACATTCATAATAAGCATAAACATTTAAGGAAATGAATTACTAAAACAAAAGCCTTTTAAAATTGAACTTCAACATAGTATGGCAAAAATAAAAATGAAATAATGCCATTTACTTATTCACATGGATATTCTACTAATCGAATAATCACATGCAATATCAATAACCACTTTCATAATGTTGGAATGCATAATGCCAGACTATCATAACCACATAGCCAAGGCCTCGTGCCAAGACTACAAATAAGATTTTGTCAAGGCCTTGTGCCAAGACACTAGTTTGTCTCATGAGACCTACCGATGCATCGAGGAGCTATAGCGGGCTCCACCCATCACTTATTAAGTCCAATGCATTCCCATATGAAAAGGTTTAAACATAACATAAACATTCGTATTAAAACTAGCATACGAAATGTCAATAATTTCACCATAAACTATGAATGGTATAAAAATAGAACATCCATAGTCAAACATATCACAAAACCTTCAATACAATATAGAAGTTTTGTATCATAATAAATCAACTTCAAATAATCTTAAAATCCATCAAAGGATGTTGACATAGATAAAATCAAAATTCTTTTTAAAGAAATATCTCCTTTCATTTTGAAACCATTTAAGATCCATATAAAATAAAACATTTTCTTTGAAAATATTCTTATAAGCTTGTAAGGAAATCTTTGAAGATTTTATAACGGCGTAAAATAACCGCACCCGCCGTATAAGTTAAAAAAAAAATTCTACCTCAATTCTATCGAAAAGGTTAAAAAGGACCTTGTTTTGAAAACGACGGAAAGATTCCTTTATAAACCTCTTATAAAAATTCAAACAAGGGTATAAATGTCTTTAACCCATAAAAAATGTTTTGAAATACATTTTTAAGAAACATGGATGTGGATGATAAAGATATCCCAGTAGATTATTACGTATAAACAACCTCGGATAATGAAGAGATTGTGAAATAACCCTTACCTTGTACTTTTCCTTGGTTGGGGTAGGTTAACCTCCTGTATAATGGTGAAATAGTTGTTATTAAATTATACAAGAATCATATATATTAATATGATATCATATATGATCTTTTAACATTGATTTGTTAACAATATCTTAGAATTATCGTCGTTTCTGGAGTTAACTTACTCATTTTCTTTTATATGTTTTGTTACATAAGCCATGGTTGTTGTATCTTATTCATATCCAGAATGATATACAGTCCTTAAACATCATTTTTAAATCATCAAATGATAATTATACTTGAATGGATACGATGGAGAATGAATCTCATCGCGTTCGTGGAGACGGTAGTCCGTACGTACGCACGAGCGACAATATCATTATTTTGATATTAAAATAATATATAAATGGATGGTATATCATATATACAGAATCATTAACATGTTATATTTATTATTTACATGAGTTACACATCATTATTATACCCATCCAAATAATATTATATTGAATAACAATTACACCACGACGTGGAGACGGTAAGCCGTACGTACGCACGTATGGTGACATGTTATTCAAAGGGTGGATAGAATACTGAATATGATTGTACCATATTTATAATAACATCACAGTATATGTGAGATACTGGAGTTATTATTTCAGAATGGTAAGAACAAAGGAAGAAGAAGTGGAAGAAGAAATGAACTTAGAAAAGGGTGGTGAAATCATTACCTCTTCTTCGGGTTCTTCCTTTTGATTTGATCAAAAGGGCTCCTTAGGTTGGCTTTCTGATCAAACTAAGACCTCTAGGTTGTAGTGAGGGATGTTGGGAGATTATTTGGGCAGAGTTTGGCCGAACCAAAAGGCTTTGAAGGTGTGAAGAAATGAGAAGGAGGAGTGCCCTTTTATAAGAGGGGTGAGGGGCACCTTTGGAAAAGCTAGAAATATTAATTTATAATAAATTCATATTCGGTTTCTAAAGGCTCCAAAGTTGACTATTCAAAGGTTAAGGTGGGAATAGGTCTAAAACCACTCAACCAATAGAATTTAGACAGGTTTGGGTACTTATATTAACCTTATCTTTAAGTATTAACTCTAAGTTAATTAGTTTCACTTTTACAATGTCTCTTTGAATTTTTATATAATATGGTTAATAAACTTACTATATACATCCAAGAGACCCCCAAGTGGTCCATTAATGATTAACCTATCATAATATAAGTCTCTTGGCCGAACCTTAGATTTTTAGGAATTTAATATCAATTAATAATATAATATTTGTTTTAAGAATTCTTTTATGTCAATTTTGAAACTATTCAATAGTTGATTTTTGTGAAACTCATAACAGATTGATTACTTCGAACAAAGTCCATTAAATCAATCCTAATATATCATATTAGCCTAGAAAATTAGTTTAATTCATTAAAAGTTTCATATTATATTTATTTGGGTATTTATAATATCAATTATTTTAATTTTTCACTATTATAGTAATTACTGCATCATCATTGTGTCATAAATAAAATAACTTATTTAATGTCTAAAAATTATAAATAAAATATCATTATGTATGAAATCTTTTTATCTTTCTAATGAATATTTATAATCGAAAATCCAACATGTATAACGCTATGTAAAAATTGTTGTTCTAAAAGATATATGCTTGTGTCATTTTTGTATTCATTTTGACTTAATTAAAATAAAGTGTCATTATCACTTACAAGTGGATCCATGGGGTCCCAAAATAGACCCAAAGATGCCCATGGTCGACTATGTATCAACCAATAGGGTTAAGACACGTTTTAGGGTAATTTAGTATTATTATAATATTATTTTTTTAACCCTTATTTACCGGATTTACCCTTAACCATGGTAAATAAAATATTTACTGCAGTAATTATTCAAAATGTCTAAAAATAAAAGTTACCTATTTACACAATTTGAAAATCCTGATTCCAAATATGGAATCCATTTTTCTAAATTCAAAACACAGAAGTGGCAGAAATTAATTTAAAATTAATTCCCGCTGTCAAAACAAAAAGCGTGTTTTTAAGAGATAATAACTATCAAAAGATTGACACTTGTTTATGTTCGGTTTAATTGTAAAATTATGTCCAATGATAAACATTAAATTGAATGGTAAAAATATATTCTAAATATACTTTAAAACCACTCAAATTCATAATTTATCACTATTAATTATTTTGATTAAAAAAGTTGTTTTTAATTAAAATTTAGAAATTTTCACTATTCATCAAAATATGAAAGTTATCCGAAATGTACCAAAATTTCACCCTAGGCTAATTTTGATATTCCGAATCCAAAAATGAAGTCCATTTTGAAATATAGAATATATATGATTTCAAAAAGTAGGTATTACTATTCACAACGGCTAGTTTAATTAGTTGTGGTGTGTGTTAGAACTCGAGGTTGCGTACAACACACGCTATCGCATTATTCGAAGGGAAACGTACCGTAGAAGCTTGGGGTGTTACAGTAAGAGAAATATTTTACCTAATAAAATCTCTCATGTTAGGGTGGGTTTCCACTAAATAAGGGTGTTTAAAATATAATCATAGTATCTACAACCTAATATGGTTGATCAAACTTTCTTTACAATGATTCCCATCACTGCCTTTTCTCTACTCATATGGTACCGACCAAGCATCTTAGTCCATTCCAAGGGGAAGTACACGACATGTGCAAGTGGTACACTGGGTGTCACCCCATGTAGACAACCATACCATGAACTTATTCTTAACATGTAATACAAAATACTTTTAAACTGCATGTAAATATAGATATACATTGTGTGGGTTTGAGTCCAAAAATTAGAGTGTTCCTCATTTATCAAGTCATGTTCCATTGGGAGGTACATGGGGTGTATCCCAATTACACATGGTAGTATAGGCTACTTAGGATCCCTAGGCCACTAATTATTTTATTCACTAAGTTATATGTCTAGGGTCACATGATGCGTGTTCCTAATATCATGGCCATGTGATAATTAACTCAATGGAAACCCTTCCAACACATCTCCCTTAGAACATGACATGTTTCTGGAACTACATACTATGTAGTTAGAAATTTATCAAAAATTTATCTTCTGACCAAATCTTATTTGTACCACCACCCCACCATAATTACCACCAATGGAATTTAAATTCATGTGTTTTAACAACAATTTAAAATAAAAAATTAGATTCTAGACACCACTCATTAGAAATTTGGACACCGATCATCTTCTATTTTTCATCCACATTTCCTGGATTGTGAAAAGATGTCTTTGATATCATATGCTTGCTATGAATCATCATAGATCATCATAAAACCCTTAATTATTATATCCATCAATGATCAAACAAATTCAAATTTTGGGTTTGATCAATATTTGATCCCATTTTTTGGTTAAATCATTGTCTTATCAAAAGATAAGGATGAATGCGAAGAATGAAGGGATAAATCCATTACCAAACATGTGAAAATCAATGATGACCATTATTGATCATCCATTTTTAATGGTTAGGAAAACCAAATAATAATCAAATATTTAATTTTTGGAATCCATGATTCTTAAATAATAGGTTTAATAAAATGTAAACTAATAGTTCTAATCAAATATTGATTTTGGATTAAACAGTTTGGAGTAATAATCCATAATCACAATGATGTCAAAATTTAAGACAAATCCCACAAAAAAAGGCCCTAACTCATAATTGGATCAATCACTGGTGAAGAATGATTCTGCGATGATGTTTTTGGTGATCCCCATCAAACTCATTGGCAAACTATAAGTTTCTCTAATTTCAATCACTTATCCAAGATCCACCCTCATTTTTTCATTAATGATTATCCTCATGATGACACTCCCTCCCTCGCCCACAATTCTCAAGCGTTTTAAGATAATATCAGAGAATTGGCATATAAGATATTAAATGGATAATTTTTATATTTCAACATTTAATTTCAAAAATAAATAAATAAATTTATTTAATAAATTTATTTAATCTAATATATTCCAGTTATTACACCCCACCTTAGGGTTCATTACAAATGAACCTTATGTCAAACCTAAGGTAAAACCCACACTCTTGACTCAATGGAAATATGGGTTTGTCCATGCTTTATGATATTGGTTATACAATACATTATTAATGAGATTATACATGCATTAGTTTAAATTTTTAATTTATGAACATTGTGGATAAACAATAACCCAAACTTATGCCAACTCTATGACTAGATGAAAAAATATTATTTAAAATATTAAAATGGTTTAATAAAAAAAATTAAAGTCATTATAGATTGTTTGAGAAGAATTTGTCTGTATATATTTATCTGCATCTAGATGTGTATATATTATGGGTTCATCATTGTACTTTGGAAAAAAATAAGGAAGATAGTGTGTTCACCCATGGACCGACAAGAATAGGGTAGAGTGGGTTGAGTTTATAATACTATTTTCTGTATATTTCAATTTTTATGAACCCATATTTATGTAGATATTATTTGGAGACACCATTGGTGGTGACCTACTCAGTTTATACTGAAACCCTACAAAGGACCTCTGAGATGTGTGAAAACTTTATAGATCATGACACATGAATGGGTAAGGGCCCTATGACCAATTAATAGATGAAAAAAAATTAGTGGTTATCAAAATGAGATGTTAAGGTTTTTTCGTGATATACTATGTGGGTACTTATTACTCTACCAGTGTTGTTTATTCCTTTTTACTTTCCTGTAAATGGTTATCCAAAGACAAATTCAGTGATTTTATATGTGAATATCATGAAATTATATATATTAATTTTTATAGTTTGTGGTATATTCTTTGTTTATTCCATGTTTTTATATTATATTAAATGGTTATTGTCTTATTTATACTATTTTTATTGTTATTTGATTCAAATGGTTGAGTCACCCCGCCATCACCTCTTATACCCTAACTGGTATCCAATAGTCTTAGGCATAATAGAAGGCGTTACTAAGGTTAGCGGCACTTTGAATCAAGTGATTTTCAGGTGATATAGTCTAAGTATTATACTATTTATAACTATATTTTCTTATATTACGACTATATTTTCATCTTTTACTATGAAAGAATTGTTTTTCATTTGATAGAGGAGTGTTAAGTTGCGTTTGAATGTTTTAAAGAGAAGTTAACGACTGCTCCGGTTCTTTGATCTCTGGAATAAGGTATATCTTTGGAGGTATATTTTATTTCATCTTATTTTAGTTTTGGATATATGTTGAAGCATGATAGAATAGTAAACTTTTATGTGTCTTGGCATTTACATCCTTATGAACAGAGTTATTTTCACCATGATTAATAAGATACAACTATAATAATCATGCTAATTATATGGATGAATTATTTTCATATATAACAATTTAATGATATAAAAAATCATAAGATCTTGAAATATTTATTTTTCTAAAAGGAATTTAATTTTTAGAAGAGAATATAGTTTAAATTTATTTAATTTTTGGATTTTTAGAACCCATATACCTATGAAAAGGGTAATGTGGTGGTAGAAAATTCGAATCAAAAGTATTACAGAAAATATTATTAGGGGATGAGGGAGAAATTGAATGTGATATAGATGTTAGAATATATTCGCCTTGGTTATAAGAAGATTTATGATTGACCACTTATTAAAAGATTGTGACATATGTGAAAATGGTAGCGAAGTCTGAATTAGGATACCCATTGGTTGTGATGTATAGATATCAGACTGTGAATAGTTATTATTTTGATTGTTTGGATAAGGATCAGAAACATCAAGTTTTATTACAAGGGAAGTTATTCATTCCCTAGAGTGTGTAGAAAGAAGTTTTTCAGGAATTTCATAGATTACAATTTTTATGTTCAACTATATGTTTCAAATATGTATCATGCATTTATGATAAATAATTGGTAGCTGAGGATGAAGAAACAAGCAACTGAGTTCATTTCTCGATGTCCTATTTTTCAAAAAGTGAAAACCAAACATTAATTACCAGTAAGGAAATTTTATCTTTGAAAATTCCATAATGAAATTTTATGGTAATTTATATGAATTTAATTATAGATTTTTCTTCTAAAATCAAAGGGTTTGACCCTATTTAGGTTGGATTGATTGATGAGGTTAACTCATTTCATGCTAATTACGGAATCAATATCAATGGTAAGTTTAATAAATATTTTTGTGATTGAGTTCAAGAATATACATAGTATTCTAATTTTGATAATATCTAATCAGGATGATTGGATTACATCAAAAATATACAGGGGACATACATTGGGAAATATGTTAAGCGAATATATTTGAGATATTTTAGGATCATGGGTGTGTCATTTTTTTGGTGGTATTTTTTATAATAATTGTAACACCCTGAGATTTTATGAAAAATATTCTTTTAATTTCATTAATTTCTTGTGCTACACCAAGATTACCTTGCGCTATACGCAACACCGTATTAGTTTGCAGTATATGCAACACTATTCTTGGATCGTGTTACACACAATTTTGATAATATTTATTCTACGCAACATTGAGTATATATATATAAATATATATTCAATGTATAAATGAAATATGGTTGGATTCTGTTATACGAAACAACGAAGGATTCTTGCGCAACATGCAACCCTGACTTGGCTTGCATTACACGCAATCGCGACCTTCCTCGATAGTGTGTGTTGTACGCAATACTGGGTTTTACTAAACAATGATATATTATTATAATATTTTTATGAACTAGCCGTTATGAATAGTGTTAAATAAAATTTGAATTTTATAACATTATTATTCATCTTACACATTTCTAAAATATGGTATAAGAACAAAATAAATTTTTCGGGTAAAATAAGTATTTTTCAAAAAATGCAGCTTTGCCGGCTTTTGATGGCGCACCTACTTTAAATTTAGTTTTTGACATGTTTATAAGTTCAATTTGACAAAATAAAATTCTTCTTTTGAACCAGGATATAAAAATTTACATTAGATAAAGTTTTGATATTTTTCCGATAACTTTCATATTTTAATGAATAGTAAAAACACGCTATATTTTAATTAAAAACAACTTTTTTCATCATATTATCTTATGTGGTTAAATTATAATATTGAATGGTTTTAAAGTATAAATAGAATATATTTTTACCATTTAATATAATGTATGTCATTAGCATTGATTTTACCTTAATTCGTAGGTTAAATCAATTCAATCTTTTGCAATGTTTTAAAGAAAAACCCATTTTCTTTCGACAACGGGATTAATTTTAATTTAATTTCTGCAACTTTTGTGTATTGAATTTGGAAAAATGGATTCCATATTTGGAATCAGTCGATCCAAATTATGTTAATAAGCTACTTTTTATTTTTGGGAATTATGAATAGTAACTACGGTAAATTTTATTTACCATAATTAAAGGTAAATCGGGTAATTAAGGGTAAATATAATATTTTAAAATTACCCTAACAAATGTAAAAATCCTATTGGATGACTAAAAGTCGACCCATATCACCTAAGTGTCAGATTAGATTAATTTAATTAAATTTTGTCAATGAAAATAATTTAATTATTATTAAAACCAAAGAATGTGACAACATATCACTTTCTTAAATATTATAAGTATAATAATTTTAATCTAGTGATAAACTTCATGAAACTTCGAACATGAATAGTCTCCAGAAATATAATACAATTATCTACATATAGGAATTTATTTAAAATTTTTAGGGATTAAATAATTATCATTTATTATGACACAAAGATGATGCAGTAATTGTCTTATTAATGAAATATTAACATAATTGATGTTATAAATGCCCAAATAAATGTAATTTGAGACTTTTTATGACTTACACTAATTTTATAGGTTAATATGACATGTTAGTATTGATTTAATTAACTTTTTTCTAACTTATCATTCTGTTATGATTTTCACAAAAATCAATTACTAAATAGTGTCAAAATTGACATAAAATAGTTTTTAAAACAAATATTATATTATTAATTGTTATTTTATTCCTTGAAATCTAAGGTTCGGCCAAATGACTTATATAAGGTTATATATATTAATAATAAACAACTTGAGGTTCTTTTGGATTCTTATAGTAAGTTTATTAACCTTATAGTGTAAGAACACAAGAAGACACGGTAAAAGTAAAATTATTTAACTTAATGTTAAATCTAAATGATAAGGTTAAAATAGGAACCTAAACTTGTCTAAATTCTATTGGATTAGAGGATTTCGACCCATCCCCACCTTATCCTCGAAATAAATCAATTTTTAGCTATTTAAAACCAAACTTGACTTTATAATAAAATAATATTTTTTGTTTTTCCAAAGGAGCCCCTCTCCTCCCTTATAAAAGGGCACCTCCTCCCTCTATTCCTCACACAACTTTGATCCTTCAAGCTCGGACAACCCCTGCCAAATTCTCTTATACACTTCCATAGAAACATCCTAGAGGTTCTGGTCTTCCTCAAAGACCAATTTTAGTGCCCTAAGAGGAGGTCTCAAAGAGGCGCTTCAAAGAAGAGGTAATTTCCGTTACCGATTCTTTCACCTTTATTTCTTCTTCCACTTATTCTTCTTAGGTTGTGTCATTATGAAGTAATAACATCAGTATCACTCATATGCTGATATGTTATTATAAGTATTAAACAATCCTATTTCACCATCTATCCATCCTACGGAAAACGAAATCACCGCGCGTGCGTACGTACGGAATATCGTCTCCACGCCGTGGTGAAATCTATTTTCCACCACCACCTTACTTGGATGGGTATAATGGTGTAAATAATAACTATATATTATTATTTTAAAGTTATATTGATTCTGAAATAGTATAAATACACTCCAATACAGTTCCACGATCATGAGAACGATATCATCGCTTGTGCGTATATACGGACTACCATCTCCACGACACGATGAAATTCATTCTCCATTTTAACCATTCATGAATGATTATAAAGTATATATAATAAGTAATCATGAAATATATGACATAATAATGATACTGGATTTATGTGTATATATATGTATGTCATCTACTTAATTCCGTTCAACTCAATAAGGAAACGAAAAAAGCGTTCATGCGTATGTATGGCCTACCGTCTCCATGAACGGTGTATTTCTTTCCATTTACTGATTTATTATATATATGTATATTCTGAATATATATATATATATAAATCATGTTTTATATTCTATAATTAAGTAATCATGATCTAAGTAATCATATGAATAATTACAAGTCAAAACACGGACGACAAATGAAACAAATTTACCCAAAACGCTCTTTAACATGTAATTTACAAAAGAACGGGTAATATAAAGTCATAAGTGAACCATATATGATATCATAACAATGAATATGATTCTGTAATAATTCAATGACATTATTTAAATCATTATACAGGAGGTTCGGACACTTACGAAGCAAATCAGACCTAAGGTAAGGGAAATATCACAATCTCATTTGTATCCGAGATTGTTTATACTTTGGTATTTACTGGGGTGTATTTTATCATCCACATCCATGTTTTCTCAATATTTAATATTATTTCCATCCACCTACAATTTTTTAAATCAAATTTTACCCTTCGATGAGTTTTTAGTATAGGATATGAAAGGAATCTTTTGCCATTTTTCATACGAGGTACTTTTTGACTTTTCCGACAAAAGTACGAGAAGAATGTTTTTTAACTTATACGACATGAATAAATTTTTTAAAAAATTATTTCCAAGAAGCATCCTTTACAAGTTTTCAAGTTTATTTTTAATCAACTTCTTTTAGTTTAAAGTTGTATGACATATTAAGAAAGGAAAAATGTTTTTGAAGAAGAAAGGATATTTTCCTCAAGAATGGAGTTCAAGTGTTTTATCAAAATTATTTTCCATCTAAGATAATAAATAGTTATGTTTTTATCCCTATTATTACATTGATTTGATTATGTTGTGATGGAATTATTTATGAATTCATTTATCGTATATGAATTGTTTTATGATGTCATGATGTTTAAGATTCCCATTTTTATTACATGTGTTATGCAATGATGTATGATTTATGATTTTGTGGAACACATAAGAATGGTATCATTATGAGATGGGTGGGACCTATATCTCCCTCCAATGCATTGGGTAAAGATTTTATATCTCATGAGATAGACATGGCTGGAACGGTAGGTTATACCGGTTCAGTGAAACAGGACTGAAACGAGGGTGACTCGGTTCAGAAATGGACTTTGTCCACTAAGATAGTCTTGGAAATAAGTATTGACTAACAAGAAATTATTCTCTATGATTATGTTTGTATTCCACTAAGTTTCTTGTTATAAGTTATGATTATTGGGATTTTATTTCACTACTATGATTTATCCCATGTTATGATATCATGATCTCTTTTGCAGGTTAAGATTTCCAAAATGTTATATTCCTATGAATATGATGTGATTGATTTTTATTTTGTTTACCCTTACTGAGCATTTGAGCTCACCCTTTTATGTTTTCTTTTCCCTAGGATATAAAGAAAGGTGTTAGGTAAAAAAAGGGAAGATCTTCATGGGAGATGTTCAAGATCTTTCACCATGATTAGAAGATTACGTTCCGAGTTTCCAAAGACACTAAACTATTACGGTCCTTGTGTGTGTGTTTTTGTTATGTAATAAGTATTCCGCAAATGTAATGTAATGTCAATGCACGTCAAGCTTCGGGTCTCTACAGTTGGTATCAGAGGACAAGTTTAGTCAACCTTTGGAAACTAGGATGTGAGAACGTTAGTGAGATCCCTAGAGATATTTCTAAGGTATGTCTAGAGATGTCCCTAAGGATAAGTATACATATAGGATATAGTCCTAGAACTATGGTAATGATATTAGATTAAACCAAAGATGTTAGATATTGAAGTTACTCCCCCTTTATTATGATTTTTGCCTCTCACACTATTCTTTTTGGGTTTTAGACGATGGCTGGAACCCGAAGGAACCGTGTTGATCAATGCAATGGACAATGCAATGATTGTCCTCCTGAACAAACAAATGTTATGGGAGATGGAGTGCAAAATCTTATTGCTATACTTACACAAGCTATGAATCATTCTGGACTTCTAAATGAGCAGAGAAGGGAACAATATTCTATTGAGTCCTTCATGAGGCAATGCCCACCTTCTTTCAGTGGGACTTCCGATCCACTTGTTGCTGAACAATGGATCAGTACCACTGAAAAGATATTTTCAGTTCTTCAATGTTCTGAACATGATAAAGTCATCTTAGCAGTATATCGTTTGGAAGGTGAAGCTAATCAATGGTGGAATCTTATCAAGAATACAAGGCCAAGAGATGAAATTGAGTCCACGGAATGGGACGAGTTCAAGAATTTATTTTTCAATAAGTAATTCCCTCGTATTCTTCGAACAAAGATGGAGAAGGAGTTTCTCGAACTAAAGAAAAAGGATGATGAATCCGTTGGTATATATGAAGCGAATTTTACAAGACTTGCAAGGTATGCATCTGGCATTATCATCCAACCTGAAAGTAAAGTTGATCGATTTTTCAGTGGATTAAAACCAAGTCTTCGAAGGGAATTAGCTATAAGAGACTTCAGTAGCTATGAAGAAATTGTGTGTTGTGCTATCAAGGTAGAAATGGAAGTTGGTGTTACATATCCATCTCATGGTTTTGACAAGAAACGAAATATGGAGTTCAAGGAGAAATCTCAGAATAATGGTGAAAAGAAAATGAATGTTTCCTTATGCAAAAAGTGTGGAAAAAAGCATGGTGGAGATTGTCTTAAAGGGACTAGAAAATGTTTTAAGTGTGGAAAAGAAGATCATCGAGTAGCTGAGTGTCGAAGTAATGGAAAAAGGGTTTCTAATGATGTGAATAAAGCAAACACTACAGAGAACGCACCACCAACACTTCAATGCTTCAAGTGCAAGGAGATGTGACATTATGCCAATAAATGCCCTAATCCAAGGGTTAGTGATGATTGACATGAGAAACCGCTTAAGGAAAAGGACAAAGGGAAGTCACATGCGATCACTATTGGCGATGTTGAATATGAAAACGATGTGGTAGAATGATTAAGTGTTTATGTAATGGGATTCCAAAATAATGTTATATCATGGAGTATTGGAATATTTATGTATTGGTCTAATGTGGTATTCAAAGTGATTGAAATATTTTTGTAAATAAGATGATATGCGCATAATGAAGGGAAAACTAGAAAATGAAATGTTTAACAGTATTCATGAGCTCATGATTGATATAAGGACTAAGTGATATCATGGTTTGAGTATATTGAATTTTGAGGATTTTGGTATGTGGAAAGTGTTAACTTTTAACTGCATTCATGTTTTCACTATGGTTCAATGGGTATTCATTTTTTAAGAGAATACATGATTAAGGTATTCACATGATTGGAATGTGACCAACAATATATATATATATGGGGGATAAATGATGGTATTCACATGTTTGGTTGACGACATTTCAAGTAATCGTTTTCTTTATACTATGATCTTGGACCGAAGTATTTTAGATAAGACTAAATATTGGAATGGATTATGTTGGACATAAGTTAGGATAAAATCTTTTTTCGATATTATTGATGGGATGTTATAGTAATATAGCTTTAGTAAAAGGACAACCTGCAGGACAGGCGACAGCCCATCGCGTCGGACAAGGCTGTGGGAATCAAACCCACAACCGAAGTGCGACTGGCCTTTATCGCCTACCATTGGCCTACAGGAAGGCCCCGGTTAGTATAAACTAGTTTTATTTTATTAAGCGGTATGATATATGAAGTATAAGTTCATTTTTGGAACCATATACGATTAATCTAACCATAAGATGGACTTATAACTTTTGATAACCTTTTGTTTGAAAGAGATGGAATGACCCATCATTCTATCACATGATCTGCTAACACATCACGAATAACAAATTCAACTTCATTTCTTTAAGGGATGAAGTGGAAATTTTTCAATTCACGAACAACAGTGAGATTGTACCAAAATCATGCAAGTATTTCTTTTAATTCATCAACTTTAGGGAAATGATCTTGAAAACCAAAAATGTTGTCCTAGTTCCCTTATATCCGATTAATCAGATGGTACCTTAGATCATCACAAATCAATAGCTTTGTGATTGTTGGCTTTTTCATATCCATGTTCTCTACCACTCTCCATCAGAACTTGATGGTTAGATTTTTCTTCCATATCCATATTTTCACCTATGTTCTCCTACATGGAAACCCCGTGATGAGTTAATTTGGGTAACCGTTACATTTCATACTTTAGTTTTTAAAAGCCAAGTTTTGGTATTCCTTTTTTACGATGTGGGTTTATATTAAACAAACTTTTGAGTAGTAAACCATTTATAACCCCGACGAATTTCGAGGGAGAAATTCATTTTAAGGGGGGTAGAATGTAACACCCCGAGATTTTATGAAAAATATTCTTTTAATTTCATTAATTTATTGTGGTACACCAAGATTACCTTGCGCTATACGCAACACCGTATTAGCTTGCAGTATACGCAACACTATTTTTGGATCGTGTTACACACAATTTTGATAATAGTTATTCTACGCAACATTGAGTATATATATATATATATATTCAATGTATAAATGAAATATGTTTGGATTCTGTTATATGAAACAATGAAGGATTCTTGCGCAACACACAACCCTGACTTGGCTTGCATTACACGCAATCGCGACCTTCCTCGATAGTGTGTGTTGTACGCAATACTGGGTTTTACTAAACAACGATATATTATTATAATATTGTTATGAACAAGCCGTTATGAATAGTGTTAACTAAATTTTGAATTTTATAACATTATTATTCATCTTACACATTTCTAAAACACGTTATAAGAACAAAATAAATTTTTCAGGTAAAATAAGTATTTTTCAAAAAATGCAGTTTTGCCGCCTTTTGATGGCGCACCCACTTTAAATATAGTTTTGACATGTTTATAAGTTCAATTTTACAAAATAAAATTCTTCTTTTGAACCACGATTTAAAAATTTACATTAGATAAAGTTTTTATATTTTTCCGATAACTTTCATATTTTAATGAATAGTAAAGACACGCTATATTTTAATTAAAAACAACTTTTTTCATCGTATTATCTTATGTGGTTAAATTATAATATTTAATGTCTTAATGTATAAATAGAATATATTTTTACCATTTAATATAATGTATGTCATTATCATTGATTTTACCTTGAATTCGTAGGTTAAATCAATTCAATCATTTGCAATGTTTTAAAGAAAACCCCGTTTTCTTTCGACAACGGGATTAATTTTAATTTAATTTCTGAAACTTTTGTGTATTGAATTTGGAAAAATGGATTCCATATTTGGAATCAGTCGATCCAAATTATGTTAATAAGCTACTTTTTTATTTTTGGGAATTATGAATAGTAACTACGGTAAATTTTATTTACCATAGTTAAAGGTAAATCGGGTAATTATGGGTAAATATAATATTTTAAAATTACCCTAAAAAATGTAAAAATCCTATTGGATGACTAAAGGTCGACCCATATCACCTAAGGGTTGGATTAGATTCATTTAATTAAAATTTTTCAATGAAAATAAATTAATTATTATTAAAACCAAAGAATGTGACAACATGTCACTTTCTTAAATCTTATAAGTATAATAATTTTAATCTAGTGATAAACTTCATGAAACTTCGAACATAAATAGTCTCCAGAAATATAATACAATTATCTACATCATAGGAAATTATTTAGAATTTTTAGGGATTAAATAATTATCATTTATTATGACACAAAGATGATGCAGTAATTGTCTTATTAATGAAATATTGACATAATTGATGTTATAAATTCCCAAATAAATATAATTTTAGACTTTTTATGACTTACACTAATTTTCTAGGTTACTATGACATGTTAGTATTGATTTAATTAACTTTTTTCTAACTTATCATTCTGTTATGATTTTCACAAAAATCAATTACTAAATAGTGTCAAAATTGACATAAAATAGTTTTTAAAACAAATATTATATTATTATTGTTATTTTATTCCTAAAAATATATTGTTAGGCCAAATGACTTAGATAAGGTTATATATATTAATAATAAACAACTTGGGGTTCGTTTGGCTTCTTATAGTAAGTTTATTAACCATATAGTGTAAGAACACAAGAAGACACGGTAAAAGTAAAATTATTTAACTTAATGTTAAATCTAAATGATAAGGCTAGAATAGGAACCTAAACTTGTCTAAATTATATTGGATGATAGGATTTCGACCCATCCCCACCTTAGCCTTGAAATAAATCAATTTGGAGCTATTTAAAACCGAACTTTACTTTATAATAAAATAATAATTTTAGTTTTTCCAAAGGAGCCCCTCTCCTCCCTTATAAAAGGGCACCTACTCCCTCTCTTCCTCACACAACTTTGAGCCTTCAAGATCGGCCAAAACCTGACAAATTATCTTCTCCACTTCCCTAGAAACATCCTAGAGGTTCTGTTCTTCCTAGAAGACCAATTTTAGTGCCCTAAGAGGAGGTCTCAAAGAGGCGCTTCAAAGAAGAGGTAATTTCCGTTACCGATTTTTTCACCTTTATTTCTTCTTCCACTTCTTATTCTTAGGTTGATTAATTATGAAGTAATAACATCAGTATCACTCATATACTGATATGTTATTATAAGTATGAAACAATCCTATTTCACCATCTATCCATCCTACGGAAAACGAAATCATCGCGCGTGCGTACGTACGGAATACCGTCTCCACGCCGTGGTGAAATCTATTTTCCACCACCACCTTACTTGGATGGGTATAATGGTGTAAATAATAACTATATATTATTATTTTAAAGTGATATTGATTCTGAAATAGTATACAGACACTCCAATATAGTTCCACGATCATGAGAACGATATCATCGCTCGTGCGTACGTACGGACTACCGTCTCCATGACACGATTAAATTCATTCTCCACTTTAACCATTCATGAATGATTGTAAAGTATATATAATAAGTAATCATGAAATATATGACATAATAACGATACTATATTTATGTGTATATATATATATTTCATCTACTTAATTCCGTTCAACTTAATAAGGAAACGAAAACAGCGTTCATGCGTACGTACGACCTACCGTCTCCATGAACGGTGTATTTCTTTCCATTTACTGATTTATTATATATATATATATTCTGAATATATATATATATATAAATCATGTTTTATATTCTGTAATTAAGTAATCATGATCTAAGTAATCATATGAATAATTACAAGCCAAAACACAGACGACAAATGAAACAATTTTACCCAAAACGCTCTTTAACATGGAATGTACAAAAGAACGGGTAATATAAAGTCATAAGTGAAGCATATATGATATAATAACAATGAATATGATTCTTTAATAAGTCAATGACATTATTTAAATCATTATACAGGGGGTTCGGACACTTACAAAGCAAATCAGACCTAAGGTAAGGGAAATATCACAATCTCATTTCTATCCGAGATTGTTTATACTTTGGTATTTACTGGGGTGTATTTTATCATCCACATCCATGTTTTCTCAATATGTAATATTATTTCCATACACCTACAATTGTTTAAATCCAATTTTACCCTTCGATGAGTTTTTAGTAAAGGATATGAAAGGAATCTTTTGTCGTTTTTCGTATGAGGTACTTTTTGACTTTTCCGACAAAAGTACGAGAAGAATGTTTTTTAACTTATACGACATGAATGGATTTTTTAAAAAATTATTTCCAAGAAGCATCCTTTACATGTTTTCAAGTTTATTTTTAATCAACTTCTTTTAGTTTAAAGTTGTATGACATATTAAGAAAGGAAAAATGTTTTTGAAGAAGAAAGGATATTTTCCTCAAGAATGGAGTTCAAGTGTTTTATCAAAATTATTTTCCATATAAGATAATAAATAGTTCTGTTTTTATCCCTATTATTACATTGATTTGATTATGTTGTGATGGAATTATTTATGAATTCCTTTATCTTATATGAATTGTTTTATGATGTCATGATGTTTAAGATTCCCATTTTTATTACATGGGTTATGCAATGATGTATGATTTATGATTTTGTGACACATAAGAATGGTATCATTATGAGATGGGTGGGACCTATATCTCCCTCCAATTCATTGGGTAAAGATTTTATATCTCATGAGATAGACATGGCTGGAACGGTAGGTTATACCGATTCAGTGAAACAGGACTGAAACGAGGGTGCCTCGGTTCAGAAATGGACTTTGTCCAATAAGATAGTCTTGGAAATAAGTCTTGACTAACAAGAAATGATTCTCTATGATTATGTGTGTATGCCACTAAGTTTCATGTTTTAAGTTATGATTATTGGGATTTCATTTCACTACTATGATTTATCCCATGTTATGATATCATGATCTTTTTGTAGGTTAAGATTTCCAAAATGTTATGTTCTTATGAATATGATGTGATTGATTTTTCTTTTGTTTACCCTTACTGAGCATTTGAGCTCACCCTTTTATGTTTTCTTTTCCTCAGAATATAAAGAAAGGTTTTAGGTAAAAAAAGGGAAGATCTTCATGGGAGATGTTGAAGATCTTTCACCATGATTAGAAGATTACATTCCGAGTTTCCAAAGACACTAAACTATTACGGTCCTTGTGTGTGTGTTTTTGTTATGTAATAAGTATTCCGAAAATGTAATGTAATGTCAATGTACGTCAAGCTTCAGGTCTCTACAATAATAGTTACCATTCATCCCTTTTTATGAAATCTTATGTGGTTTTTTATGGGTGATTGTGTAATTAAATATTTTTTAGGGTTTTGCTTGGTTATATAAATATATTTTTCCTAGAGATGGTGTAGGATAAGATAGCATGTAAAAGGAATTAGGGTTCACATAAGGGATGCTCAATGTTTTTAAATATTATACTGATCAGAGTAGGATATCATTGAAGTATGCAATTAGAGATATTTTTTTTCATTTTATTTTCTACCTAATGTTGAATACAAGCTTTGAAAAGGGAAGAAAGTTATTACCTTGATATATTTTCACTTTTGAGGCATTTAAGAGAGATGAAAAGTAAGTTTATTTTTTGGTACCACCTTCATGATTAGAATGTATTTATGACATTTTCTATGTGTCTCTTGTTTGATAGTATTATCACTATCCTTTTCTTGTGATTAAGGTGATATATATTGATATCAATCAAGATATGTCCTTTTTAGATTAACCAATGTAAATTTAGGATCATATAGAGATATTATAGATAAATTTACCTTTCCATGCCGGCCTTGTAACATTTTAGACCCAGATGCCACTTAATAGTGCTCTAAGACAGATTGGCCACATGACCTCAAGTGCATCTACCAAAATACAAAAGGCTTATGACCATCAATGAGGGCCTTGATTTGTCTATGGGGAGACTATGTACTCATCACTAGAGTTTCGCATAGTTTAATATCAATAACAGATAATAAGTGGAAGTATTAAGTCATACATATAATAGGTAAATAGTATTAATAGATTACAACCACAACGAGAACTCATATACAATTATGATGATACATGTATCTATAAAGAATCCAGAATAGGTACATAAAAATTCAATAAAATACATGTATTGGAAGTAAAAAAATCCCCAAATGTATCCCAACTAGCATCACGAGCCTCAGCTTGGTCTTGTTCTCCTCTGCTCCTAAGCAGCAATCAACAACTTGTAGTAGGTCACTTTCCCTTATCCACACCTGAAATCATATAGTCTTTTCATGTACCCAAGGTAGCCTGAACATGGAATGAGAGATAATCCTAGTTGGAAACCACCCAAGGTCTAGTTTCATATAGCCAACGAGTATATATATTTAATAGTTGGAAAGAAATGATATAATAAGTAAATAAAGTACTAAAAGTAAACACCCTAAAAAGTCTACGTTATCATTTTATAACCTATTTATTTCATCCATTTAATTTAGTTTTTAATACTTTGAATTAACTGTAAGCCCTATGTCATTTATAATCATACTCATTTAATTATCCCATTAATTTAATCAAAGTCTTGGGATGTAGAACATAGGCAGACACCCCCATGTAAATATGTAAACAAAGGATGCCTAAACTGGCCACCCAAAATGTGTTAAAGAAGATGATATCCAAGATCTTCTATTTTTTGGTAGACATGTCATATACATAAACTTCATTCATTATAAATTTATGAACCCGAGCTTGTCCATGGAATTCCTCATTGGAATCCAGGTATCACTCCCAGTATAATATAAAAAATCACCCTACAAGCCCATCCATGGAGATTCTCACAAGAACCTAGATATCGTTTTAGGTTTGGTATAACATCTCTTCCATTCATGTAAATCCTTGATGGTCTATTAAGGGATCCGAAATATCTCCCATGGATAAAATATAAAATTCTCTCTGATTCTATCCTTGTAAATCCATATGTAATCCAAGTATCACACGATATATAATAGTCATCCCATATGAGTCTATTCTTTATAGTCCATGTATCACTCAGGCATATAATAATAAGCCCCCATGATTCCATCCTTGACAGTCCATTAAGGATTCCACGTGTCAATCAGGCATAAGAAAGGTGGAAGCCAATTTATTCCATCCATTGAATTCATCACTGAATCCATGGGTCACCCAAGGCATATTCATAATAATTTAATAACATTTAATCAAAATAATTTGATCAATTTCATTTAATCCATGTCAAGGTCAATACACCAGAAATTATATTTAAAACTCACATTAGAAGGTGACTCAATTCATGGACTAGGCTTAGAAGTATTTTCTCTCAATTGATCACATGTTAATTTCATTATAACAAGACTCACATGCTTAAAAAATCCATTACAAGTAAAGTTTCAAGGGTTATGGTCATAAATACCTTCCCATTAATCAACTCAATTACAATATATATCACAATTCAAATCACATGTCAATTCAGAATTCAATTCATGGATTCAATTCAAAATTCACATCCCATGAAAAAGGGGGAAAAGGCACACCCCAAGGTATCCAATTCAAGATCCACCCATGGTGGTCCAATTCATTATCAACTCACCCAAGGTGTGGATCTAAATCATGGTACATGAGGTATAAACATTCATTGATGTCCTCTTTATTTTCACAGGCTGTGACTATCAATTTAATTCAATTATTTAATTTCATTTCAAGGCGATGCTCTGAGAATTGGGAGAATGACACAACAAGATATATATAAACACTCGATGTTAAACAAAATACATGAGACATTACATTACCCATCTGCTTCCAAATCCACTACACCTGCTTCATGGTCTCTTAAATAAGACAAGGTCCAAGAATAGCCACCCCTTCTACCTCTAACCAACACAGGGGCGATCAACAAGATATATTGTAATAATCCTTTTATGGAGCCATATGAATAACATCCTGAAAGATATTATTATAGGAGAATTCGACCAGTGGTATATGAATATTCTAATAGCCCTTGAAATCTAGGACGCATGCCCACAAAATTTCCTTAAGTACTTGAATCATGAACTTTGATTGGCCATCTGTCTAGGGGTGGTATGGTGTGCTTAGAATAAACTTTATACCCAATTCCCTCTGTGGCCCTTTCCAGAACTATGAAGTAAACCAGTCATCCATATCTATAATGATAGTATACGGGATGCCATGAATTTGTATTACCATGTGGATGTACAACCTCCAAAGCTCATAAACTAAAAAGTATCCTTGATAGGTAAGAAATGAGTGACCCTTGTGAGCCCATCAACAACAACCAAAAACAGAATCACTACCTCTAGGTGAACCTATCATGAAATCAATCATGATTTAATCCCATTTCTACTCAAAAATTGTTAGCTATTGTAAAATACCAAATGGTCACTAGTGTACCACCTTCACTTACTTATAGGTTTAACACATCATGATAAAACTAGATATATCTCTTTTCATATCCGACCACATTGGAAATGTAAATCCCAATATATCTCAGGGACACCAGGATGCACTGACCATGTTGAATCACGAATGTCTCACAATAGCTATTCACACAAATCTACTAAAACTCATCCATAACCATGAACATGAAGAATTCCATCCTAACCTATAGTCCAACTAGAATTCAGTTCCTCACCTGCCATACTCTCCCATGGGACTAAGACCTAATAATCTAATAGCTGCATTATCCTCACTCTGCAAAAGAGGGTAGAGGTAACATCTAAGGATGAAAGATAATTCTGTCCATGACTATTCTACCCCTCCAAGTGCTTCTTAGATAACAAATCCCCGAGTTTCCACTTGCTACTGGCATACTAAACTTATTGTATCTGATTCCTCCTACTCAGTGCATTGAAAACTTCATTTCCATTACCAAGGGTGTAGAAAGCTCAAAGTTGAAATGATGTTGGTACTCAAGCCACCTTTGCATACTAAAATTTAGATTATGCTATTTAAATATGTACTTGAGGCTTTTGTGGTCTGTGTATACCATAGAAAACTATCCAAGTAAATAATATCTTTAACACCTAAATGCATGAACAACTTCCACTAACTCAAGAACATGCATCAGGTAGTTCCTCTCATGTGACCACAAATGCAAAGAATCATACACCAAGACTCTATATCCATGTATAAGAAATGATCCTAGTCCGATATCTGATGCATCATATTAAATATTTTCACTCTTGCATGGTTCTAGAAAAACCATTATCAACACTGAATTCAATATTCCTTTTAGCTCTTGAAAGTTTGTATCATAGAAATATGACCATAAAAAATTTGCACCCATATTAGTCAAGTCAGTATGTGGCACTTCTAGGTGTGAGAATTACAATATGAAAATTTTGTAATAACCATCTAACCTCGAGAAACTCTATACTTAAAATAAATTATTTTAATTCTCCCAAGAAACTACTACTCTCACCTTATATAGGTAAATTTATACTTCTGTATCTAAGATAATGTGAGCCTAGAAGTGAATTTTATCCATACAAAAGTGTCACTTTGTGACCTTACCATATAAATATTTCTCTCTTAGTGTATTAAATATGATCTCAAGATGTTTGGCAGGGTTGTTTTGATTTTGAGAATACATCAAGATATCATCCATGAAATCGACAAAAAATGAATCAAGATTAGGATTCTCGACCCAGTTCATTAGTTCCATGAAGACCGCTGGCATGTTCATTAGACCGAATGACATAACCAAATACTCATATGGACCATACCTACTATGAATGGCTATGAGAGGTATGTATTATGGTATAAAACACACATGATGATAATTGGATCCCAAATCAATATTTAACAAAACCCAATCTCCTCATATCATATTGAAAAAATCATCTATCAGTGGTAGAGGATACCAATTCTTAACCATTATCTAGGTCAATTTATATTAATCAACACATATACTAAGCTTAATATCCACCTTTTTTTTCAAAAAATACTGGTGAACCCCACAAACAAGTACTGGGTCAGATAATACCCTTTTACTCTAAATCCTATAATTGCTTATTGAGATCTTGCATCTCAGTAGTCCCCATCTTGTAAAGAGGAATGAATATTAATGAATCTACAAGTACAAGTTAGGTAAAGAAATATACCTATATCACTGGAGGTAAACTTTAAATTTTTTTAATGAAAACATCCCTAAAATGATAACCACAAGAGGGAAATCTGTCTGATGTGTTCCCAAATCATTCAGATATAAACTTACAATCTGGTATGTCATCTCACCCAATACATGATGCTCAACTCCATCTCGACTCTCCTGGACATTCCCTTCACCATTTTGAATAAACTATCATCCCTCTGGTGATGTGATGGTCACCCAATAGTAATATAAATCAACAAAATCATGAAAGGAGACCAACTATTCCATCCAATGAATGATTTCAAAACCATTTATCTTGAGAAAAAAGAGGTATCATATGAAGTGACACCCTTAAAGCTCAAGGTTGATCTCCTTGAACTGATTTACATCATTTGTTCTAATCCCCAATGGAGTGTTAAGTGTCATGAATCCATCAGAGTTCCGAACAGTGAGTCCAAGGCTCTATATAATGGGAACAGATATAAAAATATGATAATCCCCTGAATCCAAAATCACAAAAGCTAATGTGGAGGATAATAGAATGGTACCTATAATAGTAGAAGGTCTAGGATCCTGCACCTCATAGGTATCTTGCACTGCATATATCTATCCTAAAGCACAAACCAGTAAAAAATCTTAGCTACCCTAAGAAGATTCATTTTATTATCTCTATAAAACTAGGGCCTGACTACCATGACCATGGCCACCACCTCCGCCAAATCAGATGGATCTAAACTTGCTCCCTGCCTGATGAGAAGCTGCTAACCCTGATTTTAAAAATGGAGTCAACATAGCCCCTGTCTCACTAGATTCTAGAGGAAAATTTATATAGAAGTTCTATATATGGCCCATATTTTCACATGATCAACCCTCGAGTGGGACCATCATATGTTGAGGCCTTGTAAGTCCCATACAAACACACCTATAGCACCTCACATGGCTACCTGAGTATGTACTCTGACTTCTAATATCACTACATGGAAAATCTGGATGATGATTCTTAATATAGGTTGATGTAGTAGATCTAGACACCAAACACCCTAGCTCACACCCCCAGCCTCTCTCAAGTTACACTCTGTGATAATCACCTGATTCACTATTCCAAAATGGTAGTTATCTAAAATAAATTAACCTATGATCAGATGTCTTACGTAAGACCATCCTCAAATCTCATAGCTTTAGATAAATCCCCACCCATAAAAATAGGTGTGAAGCATTAGAGAGGTAAAACAGGCCAAACAATCCAAAACTGGTATCATTCCCTTCTCTAATCGCAAAAAATCTTCGGCTATATCAACCCTCAATTTCTCAGGATAAGAGTAATCAAAGAAGGCTATAAGAAAATATATAAAATCCATCTCCCATTAACAATCAATTTGAGAAATAACATATTACCATCTCTTTGAGGAATCACATAGCACAAAAATAGAGAGATTTACCCTCCTCTCAAGAAAAATCTCTATATACTCAAATATATCCTGCAAGTCCACTATCCCTGACTCCACAAACTGTGGTCTGCCATCCCATGAAAATGTGGGTGGATGCTACTCCTGGATTTCGTGTGTTAACTCTTTCATGGTCGGGGCAGGTCACAGTGCAATATTAACGGTCTACATGAACCTCCTAAATCCCTCGTGTAAATGTGCCTCAACAATCATATTTATTACAAATACTGGTGCCACAACTAGCACTACACGAGGATATACCTATATCCCATGTTCCACCATCTATAGAGTATGATCATCACCACCCTCTTAACATATTCCTGGAATACATCATAGTGTAATAAAACTATAAATTCCATGTGTACGCTATAGATAATGGTTATTATCAATTTTTTTTAGCTCAAAAGTGTAGATACTAAAATGACATAGGTTTAAGCCTTTCTATATAAGAACAGACCCTTCTGCATGCTCCTAGAGTTAGGTATGGGTGACGTATAAATCATATATAAGTAAGAGATACTACCTACTACCCACTACTAAGGTCGGTACTGGGTCAAGTTCTCTACTATAAACAATTCCAATTTCCTTTTTATTACCATTTTAATTTCCCATTTAATTTGAATTGATATAACAATTTAATCTAAAAAGGTTGAACCAAATTGTTTACCAAATTCTAATCCATGAGGGCCCACACACCTCATGGATAGTGTATGACATGTGATTTCTATGAAGTGCCTGAAATGATACATGAGATAGAATACCCTCATCTCATCGGGTTGAAACAATACAGAACTCATAATCATAAAAATAAAAAATAAAAAATCATGTGCAACACCCAATAGTGTAATCTAATCAATTGTAATAGTGAAAATCCAGAAAAAAAATTTATTTAGAGGAAATATGCCTTTTTACGATACACAGGTTAGCTATGCCCATGCACAAATCATTACCAAATCCCAATTTCTTCCTCCCATTTTATATTGTCTTAAAATATTAAGAAAAAATAGAAAATAATTTATCTAATACAACATTGTAAAATCCCTGATCCGAATGCCAATTAACAGTTCCCAGAGACTGGTTGGCCACATAGCCTCAAGTGCATCCCCACAAATGACAGTGGCTACCCACTAGAAGCAAGGTCCTAAGTGTGTCCATGGGGAGACTATTCCCTTATCACCATAGTGTAGAAAAATTGAAAATGAATAACAGATATGCAAAAGAAGTAGTAAATCATACAGTAAATAGGTTAATAGAAGGAATAGATAACTAATCCAGAATGGAACTCTTATACCATGATGATGATACATGTCTCTATAAATATGCCAGAACATGTACACAATAGTATAATACAATACATCTATGAAATAAAAAAAAGTTCAAAATTATCCCAAATATCATCACGAGGCTCAACTCAGTCCTATAATTCCCTAATACTAAGCAGTATTAAACAACTTATAGTAGGGAACTTTCCCTTATCTATACCTACTTTGATGTAGTCTGTTTGGGTATCCAAGAAAACCCGAATAGGGTGTCAGAAAAAATTCCCATAGTAAACTACCCAAGTTTTAGTTCCATCCAGTAAATAAGTATATAAATGTAACAGTGTGAAGTCAACAATATAATAAATAAACAATGTACTAAAAGTAAACATCCTATAATGTCCAGGTTCTCATTTCATAACTATGTAATTTCATACATTTCATTTAGTTAGTAAGTCTCAGAATTAATTGTCAGGAATATTTAACTTATAATCATGCTAATTTAATTATTCTATTCATTTAATCATATTCTCTTGACCTAACATGTTTCCTGGAATCCCCTGTGTAAATACGTAAACAAAAGATGTCTAAACTAGCCATCAAAAAACTGTGAAAAAAGACCGAATCCAAGATTGTTATTTGGCTTAAAAGGATTTCCATATACATCAAGTTCATTCATTATTCATTTATGAACTTGATCCCATCCTTGTCATTCCAAATTGGAATCCAGGGTTCACTCCAGGTATAATATAAACTAACACCCTATAGGACCATCCGTGGTGATCCTCACAAGAGTCTTGGTATCTCACTTGGGGTGGTATAAAATCTTTATCAGATGAGTCTATCCTTAGCGATCCACTAAGGGATTACAATTATCATCCATGTCATAAATAATCAAATTTCCTCTAACTAAATCCTTGAAATTAAATACGGAGTCCATGTATCAATCAACACATAGTATTCATCCACTATAATTTCTTACTTGGAAGTCTAAGTATCAATGATGCATATAATAATAATCCCCCATGAGTACATCCTTGGAATTCCATTATGGAGTCCAAGTGTTACTTGAGTGTAAGAAAGGTGGAAGAGAATTGAGTCCATCTGTGGAATTTATCACTGAATCCATGGGTCACCCAAGGAATATTCATAATAAATAAATAATAATTAATCAAAATCATTTAATATATTTCATTTTATTCATTTCATGTTTAATTCCAAGAATGGTCCATTTAAAACTCACCTTAGAAGTTGAATCAAATCATGGAATAACCTTATAAGGATTTCCCCTTAATTAATCATATGGGAATTTCAATATAACAAGCATTATATGCTTAAACAATCCATTACAAGGAAAGGGACAAGGGTAATGGCCATCCATCCTTTCCCATTAATCAAATCAATTACAGTTGATATCATAATTCAACTCACATTTCAATTTACAATTATATTCATGGATTCAATTCAAAAGTCACATGCCATGGAATAGGGGAAAAAGCAATAACCTAAGGTATCCAATTGATGTGAAAACCTTGGTTGTCAAATTAATTATGAACTTACGCGATGGGTGGTTCTAAATCAAGGTGTATAACCTATAAACATTTATTGATAGACTCTTTAATAACATAGGCCATTCCTATTAATTTAATTCTAGGATTTAAATTTATTTCATGGTGATTCCATGGGAATTGGGTGCATGACACATAAAAATATATATAAACACTAGAATTTAAATGAAACGTATGAGACCAAGTATCATAAGTTCATAGTGAATCGATCATCCAGTATCAGCTCCTGATTTGACTCAGTTCAAAACAAAATGATGAATGGATAATGAACCTAATAATAAGGAAAATTCGCTTGCACCTAAATAGCCTAGATGATACCAAAAAAATGGGGAATGACCCAAAGGGAATCAATATATTACCGGTGTATTCCCAATGAGAGATACAGTTATGGGTTCCGAGTTTAGATGGAACCGATCTAATAATTCACACTTTAGTTATCAAGGAGGGTTTCAAGTGTTTCGTGTCCTGTGTGGGTGGGGAAATGAAAGGATATGTTTGATATAAGATTTAATTAATGGAAAAATCATAAATTCACACAAAATATAGGGTCGTATAGTTTGGATATATGGTTCTCCAAAATGTGTGACAAATGTGCGCCTCTTACTATAGGAAGGGGAACTCCACATGATTTTCTCGCACAGTCTGACTAACTATTCCAAACTCCACTGTCAAAATTGTAGACATGGAGAAATTTCCATGCACCTCATTTCACATATTTTGTTTAACTATGTGGCATGTTGGCTCCCACTTTCCAACCTCACATGTTTTAAAGTATCCATGCAACCTTCACCACACAGTTTATTCTAACTGTGTACCATGACTTTTTCACCAAAATGCTAGTTTTTGTCCATCGAACCACCTGTATAAACCCCCAACACATCCAATACCTCTATGAGAAATCACATTAGGATTTATTTAAACATTTTAATTTAAAATTTATGGAATGAAAATTATTTTCCCTTCAAGAAAGTGCAGGGTTCTTACATGCCTTTGCTTCTAATTTAACCTGTTTGATATTCATTTTAGGTTGATTCTATGTTTAAGAGATATTCTAAAGAATTTAGGGGAAAAGAGGAAGAGGAAATAAGAACCCGAGGTACTATATAAGTATCAGGTACCATATAGGCTAGTACTAGATACCTAATGGACCAAAGTGGGGTGTAGTGATAGTATAAACCCTATCAGGTATCTGATGGACATGTACCATGCATTTGGTAAGTAATATTGGTGATTTTTAGTTTTCTGAAAAAAGTACTTTTACCCCAAAATTAAATCCCTTCAACTCTTAACTCAGCATTTCCTCTTCCATTTATTTTTTCCCTTGAGATATTTCCCTAGTATTTCCTCCCCTATTTTAAAAACTAACCTTGATTTTTGATCTAGATTGGTCATTATATAACCAAATTTTTTTTTGGTTGAGATAAGGGTTCAATATCATGTTTTTATTTAGAAATCTATCCCTCTAGGTGGTGGAATGATTCTATAATAATCATTCTCAAGGTCTCTAGGATTCATTTATAGTAGTATTAATTTCATTCCAGGATTAGATCTCTGTATCTGCATAGGATTAGATGCATGACCCTCACACCTTTTAGTCATACTATCAAAATGTGGCATGAAATCATATAACAGATTCCATGATAATAATATTTATTAAAAAATTATTCTTAATGATTTTTTTTCAAGATAGACCTAAGTTGAATGGGTTTTCCATTTTTGACCCATGAGGGATTATAAATAGAATGTACTCTCACACTTGAGATATTGAATTCTATTGACAAATATGCTATATTCTGAAATTTACTTAATTTTTTTAATTGGTTAAAATGTTAAGAGGATACCTCCAAATTTTGAGAGGGTTTTAAGTTGTTCTCTTGATTAATATAAAAATCCATGGTTAGTATGCAAAATTTGGTAAGACCATGTATTCTTATTTATATTTCATCTTTTTGAAGTTACAAAAAACTAATTCTAACAAACTCAAGTACTAATAATTACCTTTTGATACATTATGTTTTGATTCCTGAGATAAGAAACATGTTTCCTAATACTTTTATTTAATACTAATATGATTATCCTATTTAGATATTTTTGGATGATATTTCATTTTTAAGGTAGTGTTTTTCTCTGTATTGTATTTACAGGTACTGAGCCCTATCTTATAGGTTCCAGTATAAGGAATTGGAATTTCTATTACCAGGGGACTTGTGCATGTATATGAAATTTTCTTAATTAAATGGAGATATGCCTATTATAGAGGATATATAAAATATATGTATATGGTTAAGAATATATTTTTTTTATATATGCCCTTGAAATAGAATATGAGTGACCACCTAAGTGAGGGTGTTATATATCCATATACAATTCCTATATATGAAGATAGAGGGGATCTCAAGGTAGATGAATATATGTATATATATAAGTACACTACCTAGAGGATGGATTTGTTTAAACGCTTTTGATTAATTCATCACTTATAGAGGACCGGTAACCTACATGGATTCTGAGTATGACTTTAAGTAGGTTTGTATAATGTGGTTTTAAAATATTAAAGAGTTAATATTTCATGCTCTCCATGTTTTAGAATGTCTACTTTTTTTTATCATGAATACTTACAAGTACCCTACTATTTGACTCATTATATTTACTTTTTGTCTTAATAATTTATATTCATGGAATAAATGCTTCGATTTATGACAAACTAATAGTGTTTGGGTGGTGAATTACATGAGGCACAAAGTACTCAAACTGTACATGTGTTCCATTTAAATGTATGTATACCTTATTAATCATGAACCAAGTAATGTAGAAGTTCCCATACATGAGTTATGATGGAACATGAGCATGGGTGGTTTCCACTTGAGGTTCATGGGTGGACCATTTTTGAGTTTTTCTGTACTTTCGGTGTTGTTGCAGTATAAATTTCCTAGGTTTTCCCCTTGATAGATTGCTTAAATAGAGCTTGAATTTTGGACTATTTGGCCATGTTTGGATCACACCTTATGTGTAAATTGAGACTGTTTTTTCTTCATTACTTTTGTGAATTATGTGGATATATTTTCCCTTGATATAAGATTTCTTTATTTCAATTTAATACTTTTAAAATTTTTATGGCTAGTTTTTTTTATGTATAAGTTTATACAAGTGGATATTTACCAAAATAAATTTTATGTCCACTGAATCCGTGGGTAATGTTAAAATTTTGATATGATGTTTATGTGATATTCTTTCAATTTGTTGTCTAGAAAAGATGGTAAATCATCACCCACATGGGGAGAATAAATTCCTCAGTATTTATGAGAGACTTTGGAAATTTAGAGGTGTACTTGTGGTCTTATTATGATCAGGGATAGTTATATTTGAGTAATCTAGGTGGGGTCAAAAAAAATGTTATTAGAGACACTTAAGGACCTTAGGGGTGGGATTGTGAGTAATCAAAATTTAATACTATTAGTGATCATTATATAAACATTAAATATCTATGTCCAACATAATTATTGTGGATTATAGAGAAACCAGGGTGGACTAAGTTTTATTTTTAACCTGTTCTTGATTAAATATTTCATATTTGAGTCTCTTGTATCATGAGTAGATGTTTCTTGGTAAGAATAAATATTATTTCATGGAATATTATATATTTTAATCTAATTGGTTTCCATTTTTTTGGATCATTCAAATGTTTTTAGTACACAAAATCTCATTAATAATTAAATGGAATTTGCCTCTTTATTTTTTTTCATAACATGTATGTTAGTTTAAATCATTTGGTTGATTTTTTTTGGTTTCAAAATCATTTTTTATTAAAACCAATATACTTAAATTTAATGTATTATTTTTAGACTTATATATTAATTATTTTATTTAAGTTGATAAAAAATTGAAAGGGAAAGATATATGAAAGAGGGATGGTGGTTGAGGTTTTATTAACTCTATATTGATATAAATGAAAAATTTCCCATTCTAAGAAGGGAATCTAATGTTATTTTATTTGTTAATGTAAAAACTTTCATCATGTTTAACCCTGATTAATTTAAATAAATGAGCTAATGAACATAAACACCATACAAGGCCTCCCATTTATTCTCAATTTCTTGAGGGTCTGGCTCAACTACTTCAAGTAGCAGAATAAGTTGTACCTTGACGTGTACCTTTATATGTTAATGTCATACAAGATTATTTATTTTATATACCACCTAACTTCTAGGGAGAGGCATCTTCTCATGAATTATAAGAGTGTATAGACTATATTTACTAAAACTATGATATTATGGAAACTCTAAGAAATAATTGGGTTTGTCTCACTAAATTATAGCTAGAATGTGCATACATAATTAGTGGGATGATATTATTATGTCAAAGATAGATCAAGGATGCTATTGGAAGGTTTTTGTAAAATTTTTCAATGAAATATTATATTATAATAACCTTTAATGAGTAAAATCTTAGGAATTTATGGGTCTTATGTAGAGATTGATTTTTGTGATAGAGTACATATTAAAAAACAAATATTTACACAACTCTACTCCTTAAAAGAGCAAGGTTGAATAGATGAATATTTGAATATTCATGAATATGATGTTGTATTTGTGGTCAATACCAGAAAAGTGTGATGATTATTCAACCGTTCTTAAGTTCAAATTAATTTTTTTTTGGAATTTTAGAACTGGAAAAATGTTTACAATGCAATGGACTTTGAATGAGACTATACAAATATTTATTTTCAGGAGGATTTTCTTTAAAGGCCACGAAAAAAATAAAAATACATATATATTCTTCATGAATAACATTTTTGAAGAAGGAATATTATTAGAATGACATTTTTCATAATTGGTAATTACTATGTATATATGGGTATTATCTAAAAAATTGGACAACCAGGCTAGTAATCTTGGCCCACTCAATCCCACACATGTGGTGGGTAGCTCAACTATGCGAGAGAGCCAGCTAAACTGGATCACATGGAGGAAGGTGTGTGATATTAGTATTTATTGTAACTCAACAAGAGTGTGTATAGAACTTATAGTGACCCAGGATTAACATACATGGATATTAAATAATTTTAGAAGAATATTCAACACATTACAAAAATACATTTCTGAGGGCCATAATAATTTAGTGTCTTTGAAAAGTAAGAAACTAATCTTCTAAATTGGTGAAACGTATTCAATGATACTCACAAATATATTCCCCTTTCATATATATACTTAAAACCTATCTTCATAACTGAGGTAAAGGAAACATAAGAAGGGGGTGTGATTAGATTCCCAATAAGGGTAAACAAAAGATTTACATAATCATAACTTGAGAATAAGGTTTTGAGAACATGAGAATAAAATTTAAAGATCATACCATGCGTATAAAAGATAATATACATGATTCTTTGTATAAATATTTACAATTAATAAGACAAGAATCCTAAAGGAAATCAAGAGAATAATCCATGAAATCATCAAATAGGAATAATACATAGAATTGTGGCACTCAAATAAGCTTATAAAATGATTTCCATAGTATTAAAGGAATTTCTTCAAAGGGAATATCAATTGTGTGGGTTCACATCCCATACCATATTAGAAGTTATAGTTGACTCCGAGGACCATCTTAGTATTCAAGGTTCACTTGAAAGACCATCTAAGAGGGAAAAGTCCGTTACTAATCCAATTTTATTCCCCATTCCATCCACTTCTATATCATGAGATATAAATCATTACCCAATGCTTTGGAGGGAGATATATGTCTTACCCATATCATAATGAAATCACACATACTTGTGCCACAAGTTAATAATAAATCGTATCATAAACCATGAAGTGAAGTGATTATAATAAATATATAATCATATCATAAACAATGGAAAATAGAAACATGTTTTATAAAAATCATTCCATAAAAACATATACCATTTATAGAAATTTTATGATTGGAACATTTGGATAATTTACCCATAAAGGCATTCGTAACACCAAAAAATGTCATATTAGATGGAAAATAATTTTGAAGAATCTTTTAGAAACATTTCTTGAGGAAAATATCCTTTGAGCTTTGAAAAATATTTTTTAAAATATAAAACATTTTGAAGACCATTATCCTTGAAAATAAACTTGAAAATCTTATAAAAAAGCTTAAAAACATTTCGAAATCATTTTTCCTTGAAAATTTATAAAATAATATTGATTTTTTTTGAAAAATTTTTTCCTTGAAAATGTATAAAAGAAACATGAATTTTTTTTAAAACCTTTTTTATTGAAAAATTATAAAATAATATTGAAAACATTTTGAAAACCATTTTCCGTGAAAACTTATAAAAAAACTAGATTTTTTTAAAACATATTTCTTGTAAAATAATTTTAAAACTTATCAAATAATATTTTTGATCATTGAAATTCTTCTCTTTCAAATAACCATTTTTAAACATATAAAGAGAGATTTTAAAATCATTAAAATAATTTTTAAAAGTGTTTTTTTTAAAAACATTTTTCTTTGAAACGAAACTTAATATAAATAAATTTCTAAAATATTAGGGAAAAAATTTATTTTAAAAAAATAACATTGCAAAAATGTAAATAAATAATCAAGGAATTATGGTCATGACGGTGGTCGAGTCTGTCCATGCTGAACATTCCCTTTTCACCTTAAATGTTTAGAAAGTTTCCTTGATCGAAAAATGAAAAAAATATTACTTTTAAAATAATATTTTAAAATGGTATTACATGGGTAAAAATTTCATTTAGAAATAATAGGATAATAATAAAACACTTTTGAAAACATTTTTATAAAACTTGATTTTGAAATAACACCGGTTTCCCACTGAAAGGAGAAATAAAGTTGGATTTTTAAAAAATTTTAGTTATCTTTAGTACCAAATAGTGGAAAAAACAGTACCGTTACTTGGATATAACAAGAATAAAAATAGGGTAAGAAAATTAATGATATTTATTGAGATATTTGTTATAATATTTTATCATCAAAAGCATAATCGTAAACAATATTGATAAATGATGATATTGTAGCAAAAAAACGTTACCATTTTGGTAACATTGAATAATTATAAAAAGGAGATAATAACATTAAATGAAGATTTAAATATTATTAAAATCATGGTATTCTTGATATAAGAAGTCAAAGATAGTATATACACCTCATAGAAAAATATATGGGCATAATGTGACATGTGTCTTAAAGAAGGAAAATTTAGACATAATTACTTTAATGAATTGGTAACTTTAGAAACATAATACCCATGAAATAAAAAAATGGATATGTAAATACCCATAAATTAAAGGATAATACTCATTGAATACATCTATAGTAATTATGTACATTATATAAAAAATGAGTGGTGAATAAGGCATGTATCTCACCAATATAAAAAGTGAGATGTGAAAACCCTTACCATAAGTCTTGACTTTCTTCATACATGTTGAAAACTAATGTATAATAAATAATATTTTATTGAAAATCTACCATATAACCATATTATTATATCTAATTCCACAAATTGTTTTTTATGAATTTATATTACCCATTTATTAACAACTCCAAGTTAATGTTACGTTTCGGGTAATAACTTCCTTTTATTTCGTTCATGTTTTGAGTTATATTTACTGATTATATTACTTAGATCACGATTTAATTATTCAAAAAGTGTAAAACATGATATATTTATATATATAATATTTATTATATATATATTTTTAATAATATATAAATGATGTAAACACTTAATGGAGTACCCCATTAATAGAGAGAGTAGGTCGTACGCATGCATGAACTCTTTTTCCCTTTAATTATCATTTTAAAAGAAAGATATTAAATTAAATAAATGTGTATATATTTTATTATTACTATATAATTTTTAATTAATATATATCATATACATTTACAAAATCCATACTCAATACATTCCTTGTAATGTTTGAACAAATCACATCACTTTGAGGAGGTGATGGTTCACACATCCCCAAATGAAGTTATCATTTTTTTAAAAAGTGGAAATAAAGAAGGTATACTTCATATAAATATTAAACGAGATTAAATACATCATATATATCATATAAAAAATGAGTTTACATCATAATTTCCAACTATGAGATGCGGTAAAGTAAAAATGAACAACAACATTTCGTGATGTGATAGTTCTCCGTACATAAAAATGGAAAGTTAATTAACAATTAGATGGAAGTGTGTGTAAGTGTAGGTAAAAAAACTTGAATAAAAACATCTCAGTATAAGTTTTATATTGATTTTATTATATAATCATGGAATAATAATAGTTGATGATTGTGTAGAATGGAAATAAAATAAAGGAGCTTAAGGAAGGATGTTACCTCTTCTTTGGGTGGATCCTTTTGGTTTTCACCAAAAGGTTTCCTTCGATGGATTTATACCAAAAGGTAATATTATAGAATTAATTCATTTATTATGGGATATTATTTTAGTAGTTCTTGGGTGATCCAAAGGGCTTTATCGGTGTGAATAAATGGAATGGGTGAGTGCCTTTTTTATAATGGAGTAGAAGTGGCATTTTTAAAAATTTATAAAAAATGAATTACAAACACGTTTTCCACATGTAAAGTGGATCAAATAATAATATAATTTTTATAAAATAGAGGATAAGGTATAAATATGACCATTAAATGGATTTTCGAAGGGTTTATATATCATTTTTGCCCTTAAGTTTATGGTTTAGTCCTTTGTTATGCTAATTTTTCTCTTAATCATTGTATTTAATTTTAATCACTTTCGCTAATTTTTTTGGTAAAAAACTAATTTTCCCATATTATATATTATAAATTATTATTATTTCAATTATTTAATCCATTTTTTCAAATTAAAATAACATAATTGGTAAAAATTTATTAAAAATTTATCCTGTAGACGAGACGACAAAGCGGGTTTTTAAAGTAAAAATGTTCAAACATTTGCTAAGTTTTTATATCCAATTTCATTTTTAAATTGATTACAATGAAATAAATTGGATTAATTTACGTAAAATTTATTTAATTAATCTATAAAAAAAATAAAAAAATAATTTAACTATATAAAAAATTAGATGAAAAATAAGTTTTGAGTTAAAATTCAGTGTTTTTCACTATCAATCAAAAAATGAAACTTCTCAGAAAAATAACAAAAATTAATCCAAAGTAAATTTTTATATTATGATTCCAAAAATAAAGTCTATTTTTTTAAAATAAAAATTTAAAAAGTGTTAAAAATCTTATTTAAAAAGGGTTTTCACTTAAAAGGGGGTACACTTACCTTTTAGAAATATACATCTTTTTTTTTCATAAAATTTGATTTATTCTTATCTAATACCTATAAAATTTATTGTATGTGTATCAAAAGTATTTATTTAAGATAAAATATATAAATTCTTTTGAAATAAATTCTGAAAAGTTTTTTATTTAATTTATTTAGATAAAATTGTTTTTGTGCATAGAAAAATAGTTTTATTAGAAAAGTATTTTCTTGATTTTCAAATAGTTATTTAATTAAATTATACAATTTTGTAACAAAAGTTTTCGTTTTATATACATGTATAAATCATACTACTAAAATTTAGTTAATCTTATTCCTCACTTCCTTTCCAATGGCTAGCTGGTAGCTATAATAATATTTTAATAATAATATTAATAGTATATTTTAGTTCAGTGAAACTCATCCTTGTGTGTTATGAGAGCTATCTAATAGAGTCAATATTATGTTTAATAAAATTCAAAAATAGTTTTGTGTGTACTAAAATCTAATATGAGTGTTTCTTGTGGTGCATGATTAACTTGGCGTTGCGTATAATGAAAGACAATTGTAGTGATTTTATACATAAAAAGCTTTATTTTGTGTGTCATGAGATGTAAAATATTAAAATATTAAAATAAATAGAAAAAAAAATTATTCAAAAAATCTTGAGGTGTTACAATTTATCACCCTTAAAATTAATATCACCCTCTGAATTATTCTGCTTTATCACATGATTAATACTTCAATGTTTTTTTCTTTGAATCCCATTTCATAAAAATAAATACTAAAACTTACATTTAAAAATGGAAATTTGGAAACACAATAGTTACCCAAAGTAAATAATAAATAGGTTCTCAAATAGGAGAACATAAATGGGAAGTGAAAACATAGACATGGAAGATAAATATAACTATCAAGTTTGGATATAGAGTGATATAGAATAAGGTTATAAGAAAGTTAACAATAAAATGCCATAAATTTGATATGATCTAAGGGGTCATTTGATTCATCAGAAATGAAGGTATGAGGACAATATTTTTGGTTTCAATATCATTTTCACTAAAATATTTTTATCTAAACAATATCATCTTAACATAAGAACTTATTAAGGGTTATATTTCCCTTAATATTGTGTTTTCCATGATCATCCTCTTACCATTAAATCACTTTTATAGACCATAAGAAACCTTCAATGTATTACTGTAAATCCTTCGTAAAAAAACCTAAACCGAACAATCCTTATATATTTCACCATTAATATAACATAATTACTGAATCCAGATAAATGAATATTTCTCTTATTCCACTTCATCCTTAATACATAAGAAGGCAACCGTCCAATTTCATAAAACCACTTTCCTTTCACATTTCATCTGTAGTCTCATCATGATTCGTAAGATAACCATTTCTCATATCACATTTCTGATTCTCTTCTAGATCTTTCCACTTAGGGAATGAATTTGTATAATGATCATACATTACACACTTAAAGCATTTAAAAATGGATGATGTCTTATGGAGGCCAATATTCCCATCCAATGTGTAAACCAAACTCTTCATATTTCCTTTACAATTACTTTCTTTATATCCTTTTTTACACAGTCAAATCATCTTATCATTTTACATTTACTTAGGTGATTATTTACATATTATTTACATAAAGGAAACTAAATATTATTTTCTCTATGGTCTCCATTAATCTAAGTATCAATAAAATCTTTCATTCTCTTCCTTGGTGAGTCTGGGAGTAGGTTTGGTTATACGTTTTTTATCCTATTTTGTGAAAACTAATTAGGCATGATCACTATATCTTTCAATCCAGTGATCACCCCATTTGATTTATCACCAAAAAATCTGCCATCACATTCAACATTAACCAATTTTATTTTGGTTCCCTCCATTGACTAAAACGTAAAATTATAGCATGAGAAACATTTATCATAGTAGAAAACCTCAAAATCAATAAAAATAAATTATAGGATGTCTGAATCAAGACACCTACTTATTTAATATATGAAACCTTAGTTTTATACTAGTTTATTCATATTTATATTTTATTTAAATCCTTCATGATGGTTTGTAAGGAGTTTGTAAATTTCCTAAGCATATCCCCTGGAAGTGTAAAACCGAGAGTGCAGTAAGGCCCATTATTATGCACTGGTTCTCGATCAAGTCTATCTAAATATGGCGTTTTAAGGGTTGTTAACCCTATACACATCTGTGTTATAGACACATCCACTTTTTGTATCTAAACATGGATTTATTTATAAGAAACTACTCACTCACTCCTTCACTAAAATTCCAAGACCCTCTCCTAAACATTAACTCATCCTTAAACTCATCCTTAGAGACAACCTGAAACTTATCCTTAGAAATATACATAGGGATGCAAATAATATTTTCTCATACTTGTTTCAAAAGGTTGAGTAAAACTTTCCTTTGATACAAAATATAGAAAACTCAGATTATCATTTATAGATATTGCATCATTTTAGATGAATATTTAGCACATTACAAAAATAAATGAATGAGAGCCATATTAGTTTTGATTATTTGGAAAATTGGAACCAAATACTATAACTTGTAGAAAGATATTCACTATTTCTCACAAATAACTTCCCACTTAGTAATTATTTGAATAAAATTTCTTCATAACCTAGGTAAAGGAAGCATAAGAAAGGGGTGAGCCTAGATTCTCAGTATGGCGAAAAAAAGAGATACATAAGTATAACATGAGAATAAGACATGATAACATGAGAATTATATATAAAAATCATACCCTATACATTAAACAACATATAAATGAGTCATGGCATAAATATTGGTAGTTTATATGACATGAATCATTGTGGAATTAAGAGAATAATCCATAAAAGTATAACATATGAATAAGACAAAGAATTGTAGTAGATAAATAAGCATATAAAATTATTTCCATAGTAGTAAAGTCATTTATTACAAGGCCATATTAGTATTATGGGTTCACTTCCCATATCATATTTGTCATCATGGTTCACTACCATGACCATGTTAGCTATCAAGGATCACTCTTAAGACCATATTAGTGAAAAAAATCTTTTATACTGAACTGAGTTAACTCCCCATTCCAACCTTTGTCTATATCATGAGATATAAATATTTTCCTAATTAATTAGAGGTACATATAGGTTACACCCATCTCATAATTAAATATTACATACATGTACCACAAGATCATTAAAAATCATATCATAACACGTGAATTGAGATGGGTATGATAAACATACAATCATATTATAACCTATAGAAAATATAAAAGTTTCATAATCATTTCATCAAAGAATTACCCATGAAAAAAAGTGTGATTTGTAAACATATAACCCATTAAAAATAAATGGGTTTCATAAATATCATTCCATCAAAACATAAACCATTCATAAAAATAATATGAATAGAACCTTTGGATCATTTAACAAAAAATACTTGAGTAACACTAACAGATGTCATCTTAAATGGAAAATAATTTTGAAATATATTTTAAAAACATTTCTTGAGAAAAATATCCTTTACACTTTGAAAAATGTTTTTTAAAACATAAAACATTTTTTAGACAATTCTCCTTGAAAATATTATTGAAAACATATAAAAAAGATTGAAAACATTTTGAAAACCTTTTCCCTTGAAAAAATATAAAATAATATTTAAAACATTTTGAAAATGTTTTTCCTTGAAAAATTATAAAAAAATTTAAGACTTTTTAAAAATCTCTTTCCTTGAAAACTATAAAAGAATTTTGAAAACAATTTGAAATCCTTTTTCCTTAAAACATATAAAAAACATGATTTTTTTTAAAACATTTTTATTTGGAAATAATTTTAAAAATTATTAAATAATATTTGATATCATTTATACCCTTTTATTTGAAAACACCATTTTGAAAACATATAAAGGGATCTTTCAAAATAATTTAAAACACATTTTAAACAAAAAAAATTAAAAACCGTTTAAATTTCAAAACCATTCAATTTTTTTTTGAAGTATTATCAAAAACATTTTTAAAAAAAATTAACCTTATAAAATTACAAATAAATCATCCATGAAATTATGATAATGATGGCAGGTAAGTCCATACATACCAAATAATCATTTGGTACCTTAAAAGTTTAGAAAAGTTCCTTGATCAGAAAATGATAAGAATATTAATTTTAAAACAGTTATGTGAAAAGTAAATAGATGGGTAAAAATTTTCTTTTAACATAATAGGGTATTAATAAAATATTTTTGAATACATTTCTAGAAAACAATACTTTTAAAGAACATATATTTCTAATCGAAAGGAGAAATAAAGTCATATGTTCATAAAAACATTTTCTTAATTATATTAATTACCAGAGAGTGAAAAAATGGTACCATTAAATGGATATAAATTTAATATCTATATAGAAATAAAATTAATGAGATTTATTAATATATAGATCATAATATTTCATCAATGGAAGCATAATGATAAAAAATCTTGATAAATGATGAGATTGTAGCAATAAACTTTTACCACTTAGGTAAATCTGAATCATTGTAAAATGGAAAGAATAAAATTACATGGAGCTAATTTTTCTATGAAAATTAGGATATTAATGATACATCATTTCAAAGTTTCTATATACACAACTTAGAAAAATTTAGGGGCATAATGTGACACGTGTCTCAAAGAAGAAAAATTGAGGCAAAATTACTTTATCGAATTGGTAAATTTTGAAACGTAAACCCCATGGAAGAAATTTCACAAAATGGATATGTATACAAATAAATTAAATTATATTAATCATAGAAAAAAAAATGGTTATTATATAAATGGAACAAAATAAATGAGTGGTGAATAAGGCATGTATCTCACAGATATAAGAAGTGAGATGACAAAACCCTTACCTTTTGTCTTGAATTTATTTGTATAAGTTCAGAACTAATATATAATAATTGAAAGTATATTATACATATTTAATAAAAACATATTATTATACATAATACCATATATGATTTTTTTATGACTTCATATTACCCATTTATTAACAACTCCATGTTAATTTTTCGTTTCAGGTAATATCTGTTTTGTTTTTTGTAAATGTTTTGATTTATTATTCTTGATACCCCTAATTAAATCATGTTTTTTATTTCAATAATATAAAAGAATATATAAATATCATCTTTATTCATCATATAATTATTTATAATAATAAATGAATGATATAAATATTAAATGGAATACACCGTTCATGGCGATGGTATGCCGTACGTAAGCCTGAACGCTGTTTACGTTTAATTATCATTTTGAAAGAACAAAAGTTAATAATATATATATATATATAAATTTTAATATACCAGTTTTATTATTATTATATATATTTTTTAATATAAATTTTCTAAACCCATTTTAATTAGTTCCATGTAAATTGTCAACGATTCACATCACTTTGATGCGACGGTAGTGTACACATCCACAAACAAAGTTACTGTTTTCAAAAAAAATAAAAAGAATGAAGGTATGTTTAATATTATAATTTCATAATATTAAATAAATCATATTAAAATATAGTTTCCATCATAATTACCAACCATGATATTTGTTAAAGGAAGAATGAACAACATCGTTTCGTGAGGTGGTAGTTCGTCGTACACAAGAACTTTATGTACATTACCCATTAGATGGAAGTGTGTGTAAGTCTAGGTCAAACAAATTTCATAAAAACATATAAGTATATTGAATATATTAATGTTATTATATAATCACAGATTAATAATATTTCAGGGGGTGTAGAATGAAAATAAAATAAATTAGTTTGAGGAAGGAAGTTATTTATTCATTGGGTAACTCCTTTGGGTTTGCACCAAAAGGGTTTCTTGGATGGATTTAAGCCCAAAGTTTAGTTAGTATTATATGATGAATAAAAATATGTTAAAATATTATTTGATCATATTTTGTTTGATACAATAGGCTTTATAGGTGTTAATAAGTGGTTGGGGTGAGTTCCTTTTTATAGTAGAGGGGGAGTAAAATTTTTGTAATTTTTTGAAAAGGGAATTGTACCCATGTTTTCACTATGTTATGTGGCTCCAATAATCTTCTAAATTATAGAAATGGGTGTATAGTTTATATATATGAACAAATAATTGATTTTTTTAATATTTTATAATTCATCTTGGTCCCAACATTTAAGGTTTAGTTCTTTTTAAGCTATTTTTTCTCTTAATTGTTCTAATTAATTTTAATTGCTTCCACTAATATTTTTGGTCAAAAACTAATTTATGAATATTATTCATTATAAATTATTATTATTACATATATATAATCCATTTTTACAAATTAAAATCACATAAGTGGATGAAATTGATTTAAAATTAATCCCACAGATGGGATGACAAAGTAGGTTTTAAAGTAAAAATGTTCAAAAGTTTTCTATGTTTTTATATCCAATTTCAATATGAAATTGATTAAAATATCCTAAATTGGATGAATTGATGTAAAATTTATCTAATTAAAGTTTAAAATTAAACTAAAATATAATTTAACATTATTAATAAATTAGACTAAAAAGCATTTTTGAATTAAAATTAAGGGATTTTCACTATTCATCAAAAAATAAAATTTCTCAAAAAAATCAAAAAATTAACCAAAATTAAATTTTGATATTATTATTCCAAAAATGAAGTTTATTTTTTAAATATTTTTTTTAAATGGGAAAAAATAAAATTTAAATTTGGTTCTCCCTTAAAAGGGAGTAAAATTACCTTTCTGAAAAATAAATCTTTTTATTTATAAAATTGGATTTATTACTATCTTATAACTATCCAATATATTAGAGGAGTATAAAAATTATTTGTTGACTATTAAATATATAAATTTTATTTAAAGTGTTTACCAAAAGTGATTTGTTTAATTAATTGAGGTAAAATTGTGTTTATAAATAGAAAAAATTTTTATTAGAGAAGTAATTTCTTTATTTTAGAATAGTTATACCATTCACTTATATTAATTTATAACAAAAGGATTCATTTTATATACATGTATAAATAATATTTTTTAAATTTTAGTTAATCTTATTCATGGATTCCATTCTAATAGCAAGGTGGTAGCTATCATAATATAAATTTCATATTGTAGTTCGATAACACTTGGCCTTGCATGTTTTCAAAGATAACGAATGGACTTAGAATTGTGTGCAACATAGGACAAACATAGTGTTATGTGTACTTCAAGCTAATCTATGGGTTTCATGCTATGCAAGATTAGCTTGGTTTTGTGTATAATGAATGCAAAACTTAGTTCTTTTTTATATAAAAAATCTATATTCAGTGTGTCGTTAAATGAAAAATATTAAAATATTAAAATATACCAAAAAAACAATTCACTAAATCTTAGGCTGTTACAAAACTCACAGGGTTCTTGGGGAATCGTGCAATGGTATTGCGTATCCCATGGATGTGTGTGTTTGTGGTGTTCCTAGTTCTTACCTTAGTGTCAACTCAAGAAGGGGATGAAAATGAGATACTTATTAAGTGGAGGCTCAATGAAGTAAAAAATTGATGTGGGACAGTGGCCACACACACACAGTTCATCTATCTTTGAAATATACATACATAATGTAAGCCAGTTGATCTATTATATCATAGATATTTGATCAAGCCTCTTCATTATCTTCTGTTTCTACTCATATTCCACACTTAAGAGCTCCCTAATACTACTAGTTTGATTCTATGATCAACACATACTGTCCTCCATATTTGATGATCATCCACCTGAGCTTCAATTAATTGTGTAGGACTAAAATAGAATATGTAGATTCTAAGTTTAAAGAGGGGGGATGGGGTGAATTGTAAGTTTAAAAGCTATCACTTTTAACCTTAAAGAAAATCTATGTTTAACAATGTTCAACATGTTAAATTCACAAAACCTATTTTATTTTTATTTAAATGGATAATTGAAAATACCCAGGTCCAATTATAAGAAACCTAAACTTAATTAAGTTAAACTAAGGAAAATTTAAGCAAGTTTATCTTAGAGGAAGATTCTACCTTAAAGCGTATAAAATATTATTTATCAAAGTAAGTATAAGTATGAGAAAGTATAGAAAAGTTATATTTTATTTCCTTAACAAAATACAGTAGGAATAAAATTTAAAACAATAATCAAGTAAACAAGATGGAAATCATTTTACCTAAAGAGAAGAGTACCCAACAACCTTAGATAAATGTCCATTGATTTATACTTTCGAGTAAGTATGGATCTCCAACACTAGGGTAATCCATTGATAAAAATATCCGAGTATGTATTACTATCCTTGAAATTCCTAGAACTTTAAGGTAGTCGACACCTCTGTCTTCATGTCACTAGAAGACCTTGATTTTACTCAGTAATTATCAAAGTTGCACAAAGCAAGCTGAACAAGTTGTTCCTGGTTGTACTAGATATTCATTAATAAAACAAGGAGTGAGAGTCTTTCTCTCTAGAAATACCGTCACAACATGTAATCTCTAGGATCATCAATAAATGTGTTTATATATAGCCCATTAAAATTAGATCCTATTTATAAGAAAGTATTCCAATGGTTGGCTCCCACCTCTAATGATCATATTTTTCCTTGAATCTCAGAGGGACCTGTACACTTGTCACTCAACCAACGGTTAGTTAGATAAAAATTACATGACATAATTTCATTATGAAAAAAACATAGGTAAATTTTTTTATCATGTAATAAAAACATTCTTTTGTTTAAGAACCTTAAGTAAAATAGGATCTGATAATGTTGGAACAATATGTTAGGAAAATAAAGTATCTTAAACAAATATGAATAACCAGAATCTAGGAAATGAAGAATTTAGATTCTAAATTTATGAACAATTTGATTCTAGAAAAGTATGGATATTTATATTCTGTTTTACAAAGAATTTGGAGTATCCATTATGGGGAATTCAGAGTCTTAATTTTGAGTAATTCAGAGCCTGAATTCTGAGGAATTGGAAGTTGTAATTCTGTGGAATTCAATGTTATAATTTAAAATAATTAAAAGTCTAAATTTCATAGAATTTAGTGTCAAAATTTCAACGAATTCATATTCTGAATTCCCGAGAATTCTGAGTCTAAATTTTATATAATTCAGAGTCTGAATTTTAGAGAATTCAGAGTCTTAATTTCATAGAACTTGGAGTCTGAATTTTAGTGAATTTGGAGTCTAAAAAATAGTAAGAATCAGTAGCTAAGGAACTATAATATTTGTAGGTCTTTTATGAGGATCTAAATTTTTTTCTTTAATGAAAAAATGTTTAGACTTGGTTTTTAGAAGATATTAAATAATATAATGAAAACCAAGGTAAGGATAAAAATTTTCTGGGAGAAAGAAAAATTTCCTTAAAAAAATAATTATTAGAGAAAGATAATTTTCCTAAAGAAAATGTGACTAACTCCCCTTTAGGTTTTGAAATAAGGATTTTTCTTTTAGTACTTTAAAATAAAAACTTATCTCCCTTTACTTATGAACCATGATAAATATGACTAACTCCCCTTTAGGTTTTGAAATCCCTAAGGATCATATTCTTGTCTTTCTTAGAGAATTTACTTTTTCATGCATAACAAACTTCTTCTTTATGTAGATTACCCTTACTTATTCTCCCCCTTTATAAGGGAATTCTATTTTTTACTTAATATTATTTTGATCATTATTTTCTAACTCTTTGTGATTTTCAAAAAGAAATACAGGGAATGAATTTTTCTACCTTAAATATTAGATATATATAGGAGGAAATAATGGAAGAAAAATTTAAATTTTATAGGAAAATTTGTTATAGGAAAAAAATACAACAAAACATCGGACTGTCAGGAAAATCATTGATCCTTTTTTCCTTTTTCATAAGGTTTATCAAGGTTTCCTTTAAATTCATCAGCTATTTGTGAACATAATTTTGAGAAAATATTCCTAATCCTGATTATTCTTTTTGAGAGCCTTGATTTTTCATTCTTGGGAATTTATAATTTCTATCTAGGACATTACTTCTTCTTATTACTATTTGAACATTTCTTCTAAATCATCCCTATGTTTCTTTTATCTCTTCAAAATTAGAGCAACTAAATTCAATTTCCAATTCATATTTCTATCCTCTTGCATTTAGTCACCTTTCTTTAGATTCAGCTTCTCTGAAAAAATAGTTGTGGGGTTTTGTATTGTGTCATCTTACTTATCAAAATTTTAATTTATTAAATCATGGAATTTATCCATGTTTTTCATATCATCAATAATTATCTTAGAACATATGGTTATTATCTTACATGATCTCCTATGAGAAACATAACCAACATGAAATGTCTTGAACATATTTTCAAGTTTGATAAGATTTTACATAAGCAATGATTATCAAATCTGACTTTATATTGAAATAATGTTGAAGAAACTAATATCTTTAATCAATATTTGGAAATAAAGGTATTGTGTTCACTAATTTCTTCGAATACTAATCAAAAAAAGCATGACCCATTGAAGAAGAAGATTTGGAAGCTGATTCCCTTGTAGGAGTGGAAACATTGCCTAGATCTCCAGCTCTCCTCTTGGATTCTCCAACAACATCTTTCTTAGATTTCAGAACCATAACCTTTCTCGGCAAGTCATCAGCCACCTACTTTCCTTTATTAGATCTAGAAATTTCCTTTCCAAATTTTGGAGTTTCATCTTCACTGTCAGAAACTTTTATTATATTGTCTTTATTAGAATCTTATTTATCAGTATCTCCCTTAACATCTTTAGGATGAATAAAATCATGATTACTTCTCTTATCATTATAATTTTTATCAACATCATATTACCTATTATTATCTTTCCCTTGTGAAATTATTTTTATTTACTCAACCTGGGAAGTTTTAATCGATAAATTGTCTGAATAAATTTCATTACCATGGTATTCTTCCACCCATTTAATCACATCTTCACTTTAATTTTATTCTTTTTATTCTTTTTATAATTCTTCTTATACTTATCCTTCTCCTCCTCCTCCTCCTCCTTCTTCTTCTTCTTCTTACTGGTCTCTCTCTTATTCCAGAATAGGTTCCAGAATTGAATTTTTCTTTCCAAGAGTTTCTAATCAAATTGACTCTTTAAGGATGGATTCTGTTATCTAGATCTGTTTATATGCTTTCTCAGTAACTTTGAGAAGGTATTGTATGATCTCATCTCCTAATATTATCTTTTTTCAACTTATTTTATTTAGATTGTTTACCATGCTTTTCTACTACATGAATCTTCAGAGCCTTTGCCTCAGTAGGGTCTAAACCAAAGGTTACATCTCCCTCTTCCCCTCCTTCTTCTTCTCTGTCCATTTTTCTACCACTTCATTAAAAAAAGTTTTTTTCTTTTTCAGCTCCAGTGGAGCTAACTAGGATTCCATAATTGGAACTTTTTCTTTGGATTCTGGTTCTTTATTCTTTATTTTCTTTTAGGTTTTCTTGGTTGTTTCCCCTACATCCCATTTCTTGGTTAAAGAATGAACCTAATTTTCAGAAAGATCATAAAACTCTCATATCTTGGTACTGAAACCAACTTTCATCCTCCTTTGAGTGGCATCTCTTAATAACATGATATTAAAGGTTCTGGGTTTTAAACTATGGGGAATTTTAAAGGTTTCCAAACAGAGAATGATATTCTTAAACAATATCTGGAGACACATGATAATCTGAGATTTAGCAGTTCCAATATTTATATTGTTTATGGTAAGGTGAATATACTTGATAATATTTACCTTTATTAGATTCACCAAAAATTCTATCATAAAAATATCACTTTTATTAAAGGAGACCTTGTCTCGCCTTCTTGGAATAAGAAATCCAACCAAACCACAAAGTTAACAACATAAATTTTGTTGAAAGATGGTTGATATTTGGTGACTTAAATCCCTTGAGTCCAAGGAAATAAATTGTCTTTACCTTTTTAAAACTTCTTACCTTATATAGAAACTTGTGAGACTAAAACATTGCATAACATTGATAAGGAATACTGAGAATGTTTGCAGCCATGTTGAAGGATAATGAATAGGTTTTCCCATAGCTCTTAAATGAATACATTTCCTTCCCTCCATAAAAACTAACTAAACCATAAAATTAAATGAGGTTTTGATAAACCAGATCCTAATATTTCATCTTGAATACATGTAAAATTTCCATTCCATTCCACTTGATATTATTTATAATCAACGAATAATACTTGGAAAAGAAATTTGGATTAACCTACATATCTCTATAAATTTTAAAATCCTTTATTTCCTTGTTTGAAGTCATCTGATTCTGTGAGAAAACTTCAAGAGACATCCAAAATGTAACAATACATAGAAATTTTAACGACTAATTTGTATAGAAGATAAGATTCGAAAAAAAACTATTAAAAAACCTACGTGGGACACAGATTAGTGGGGCCTTTATATAGGATTTGATATGACGATTCAAATTCCTAATTCAATCCAACGGTTGATATAAGCTTGATATGTTCCGATAATTAAGATCAATGCCGAGAAAGGACTTTATAGGTTCTGATATTTTGAGGTTTTAAAGAAAAATATGATTTAAGGAAAATAAATCTGATAGTGTTTTTTTAAAACATGTAAGGAATAATAAGAAGTAAAAAAATACAATTACGAAAATTTATGTAAAGAAACACACCGTCACGATTTCTTATAATGAATTATCCGCATTGATAATATTCTTAAAAAAAACATAGATTCCTGAAAATTTTATTATGGAATGAAAATTTTTTGATCCAAAAATTTGTGTTCTGAAAAAAAATTTGGTTCCAAATAATTTTTTTAAAAGAATAAACAAATATACTCCAACTATTAAAATTAATTTCTTATTGAAACTAGATAGGTTTCAACAAAAATTTAATATGGAATAATACCTTAAGTTTATAATTTTTAACTTTTGTTTAATGTATTAAAATCTATCAAAGGGTAAATATTTTGTAAAAATATCAGCAAGTTCAAATTGTGTTCTGTTAAATTGAAGAATGATACCTCCATTAAGTATGTGATCTCTAAGAAAATGACTCCTTGTATTATCATACCATATCGTTTTTTTGGTAAAACTCATGTCCTAGTCTGTGAGTGTGTATTTCATCCATAACACTTCAGCACAACTTCCAACTACTACATATTCATCATTAGTAGTGGAAAGTGATACTAAGTGTTTATTCTTGCATGATAAAGAAACTAACAAATCTACTAATAAATGAGAAGTTCTGGATGTACTTTTCCTAACCATTCTGTAAAAACAAAAGTCAATATATGAAAAACATAAAAAAATCATTTCTAGAAGAATAAAATAGTCCTAAATCCATGGTTCTATTTAAATATAGAGAAATTATTTTCACTGATTTTAAATGATATTCCTTTAGATTATATTGATATCTTTGACATAATCATACAAAAAATTAGATTGGATGACTAGACATTAAGTATAATAAACGTCCTATCATACCTTTAAAATATGATTGATCAACTAGCTTCCCAGCTTCATTAAGATCAATAGAAAGTGAGGTACCGGTTGGAGTACTTATACTTTTAGTGTCACACCCCGACTAACACTTATTTTTAATTAAATTATTTTAAGTATTTCTTTTGAGTTGCAGTTTGAACTAGTTCTATTTTAAAAGGAATTTGATATCTTTTACGGGTGCTGGACCGTAATCGCGACTAAGCGCGCGAATGCGCCCGCGCATGTGACCGCCCACACGACCACTCACGTGGCCATGCGTGGTGTCCAGGCTCAGTTAATAGTGATATTATTTTGGTTGGTTTTATTATATTATTATTATTATTATTATTTCAGCTAACGTTTTAAGCTGGTCGTTTTTATTATTTTGGTTTTGTTATTATTAGTTTTATCATTAGTAATAAAAAAATATGTTATTATTAGTTAGATTATTGTTTTCTTATTTTCATTATTATTTTATCTTATTTTATTTTTCTTTTTTATCCTCTTTTATTTTCAGTTTTATTTTTTCCCCTCCCTTTATTCCCTATTTTATTTTATTATTATTATTATTATTTTTCTTCTTCTTGTTTTTTTCTCCTTCTTTTTTTTCTCCTCTCTTTCTTTCCCCCTCTCCCCGCACAGAACCTTTGCTTCCCACCCTTTGGTTTTTCCCAGCGGACCTCCTCCCCTCCTAAACCCTAGCCGACCCTCCGCTCGGCCCCTTCTCCGGCGAACCACATAACCGCTCGCCCCTACCCTCACTTCCCTCCGGCGTCGCGGCAGACCAGCACATCTCCCCTTCCGGCGTGGCCTTCTCCGGCGCAGCCTCCAGCGGCGTGACCTCCCCCGGCGCAGCCTACTCTGGCGCGAACCCCTCCGGCGTGGACCTCCCCTTCGCCCCTCCTTGCCGGACCGACTACCACCCGAGGTGCTTCCTTCCTCTCGGCCGAACCACCTGGAAAACCAGCATGTGCCGCCCCGGCCTTGAGCCTCACTGCCCCTTCCCTTTACTCCTCCTCGCTGGACTGGCTACCACCGGACCACTCCGCTACCCGGCTGGCCTACTCCGACGCACCAAACCCCTCACGCGCAACACCTCTCCCCTTCCGTTTTGGCACCGCCGCACAACCCCCTGGCTTGGAACCCACATTGCCGGCCTTCAACATGTTCGGTGCCCCCCCTCCTTGGATCGAACGAAGACCCGACAACCCCTCCTTTATCCGTACACCAATTGTTTGTCCGGCCAGAGTTCCGACAACATCTTTTTTTTGGCGCGACTCAATTCCAGCACCCCCATCTAACTCGGTTGGCCACCCACAACCCCTTCCGCAGCGTCTAATCTAAGTTTTTGCGGTGCGACTGGCGGGCGATTGGAGTTTGCGCATCATATTGCGACGTTTTTCTACTTTCCAGGTAAGTGGTTCCACGCCCAATTATTATTTGATTAGTTAATTTGCAAGTTTAATTAGTTAGAGTTTTATTTTACTAATTTGTGTGGCGTGAAGATGATTTTCATTGAAGTTTATTTTGCATCGAAATTGTTTTCTAGAATGTTTCCATAATTTGTGTACTTGATGATGAAATCATCACTGGTTAATTGTTAGCTTTTTTTTTTATTGTGAGGTTAGCTTATTAATTAGTTGCTTTGATGTGATTTAATTTTTTTTACTTGAGTTTTAGTATGTCTTAATGTGTTTGTTAGTGTGTTTAAGTGGTATGAGTATGTTATTGTCGTGGAAACCCATGTCGGACTATTCACTAGTGTTTTATAAGGTGTGCATTTACTTTGATAGGATGTGCAAGGGGTGCAATTTGTGTTTTGGTATAGTGTTGGTATGGTTTCTATCTTAAATTAGTTTTTGAGTGGATGTTATTGTTGTTTTAGTTGTGCGGCATTTTTTTAAATGGGTTGGCATGTTTTCTGGTGGTTTTCTTAACTGAAGCAATGGTCTTTTAACTGTGTGGGTGGTTTCCTTAATTGCGTGCGTGATGAAAGTTGTGTCCCCGAGATGGAGAGATGTGCGTATAGTCATGTAGGAGGGTTTGGGTTGGTCTAGTGCGTGAAGCTGTGTTTCGTCTTTAAAATCTATTTATGAAAATTTGAATTGTTTATTATGTAATTAATAATGGTGAATAATTGTTTTGGTTAAATGGTGTAAAGGTTTTGATGCTTAAAGTTATGCAGCGTGTGTGAAAATTCTTCAATAAATCCTTTTAATGGTGTGTCTGGCAGTGAATGTGTTTTCCTTGATTGTGCAGTCATTTTAATTGGTTGTGTATGTAATGCGGGTTTGGTTTTGGGATATAATTAGTGTGTGTTGTTTCAAATGGATTTTGTGTGTGCAAATGGTGGTTTTGGTGTTAGTAGGGTCTTGTTCGGTTTGAGTATATTGTTATAACATGTGACATGAACTCTGAACTACTTGCGCACAAACAGGAAGTCCGTGAAGTTAGGAGGGTGAACTAGACTAGTGGGCTAGTATTCCGGAGGTGACTTGACCCGGTTTCACTAGCAGGACTGACGATTGCAACACTAACTAAACATATGATATTGTGAGGGTCGTGGTCTTCTAAGCCACGTTTTCTGAGGGCCTTGGCCTTCTAAGCCACGTTTTCTGAGGGTCATAGCCTTCTAAGCCACGTATCACCGAGACACGAAGATCTAGAAACCCGAGCTAGCTAACACCCATGCGACCTCTCCCATATTAGCGATCATTGGTTACTTTATGCTCATCGGTGTGACACTTTGGTTATTTTAAAAGTGTGTGTCTGTGGGTGCGTGTGTTTTAATTTAAGTTGTTCCTTTTTGAAACTATTTTCTCTAAATCTGTTTTCTCTAATGTTGTTCAAGATTTTAGTTCTTTTCTTTAATTAAAGTTGCAAATGTATTTGTCATTTAATAATTGTACGTGGAAGCTTTTCTCAGTGGCATATTACTGGGCCTTTAGCTCACACCCTTCATACACCTTTGGGTGTATGTAGGTACTGTTTCTTTTTCTTTCCATGTTGAGGCATCGGGCTTAGCATTGGTGGTTCGGGTTGTCGGTAGCATCCTCGTGTTGGTTTGATGACGATGTCTTGGGAATGTGACTCCTCATGTCGCACAGTGGTTTGTGTTGAAGTTTTGGTTTCCTTTGATGTAGTATCTTTTGGGTTTTTGGTTCAAGTTGTAAACTTTAAATCTGAACTTGGTATAATGGTCTGTTTGTTTGTCAGTTTTTAGTTTCAATTTATTCGGCTTGTTGTCTGTTTTATATTTACTCATCCGGGTAAATCGTTCCCAAGTTTATTTTTGATACCCGGGCACTTGTGGCAGCCCGTGGAGATCGGGAACGCCCTTCAAGACTTGTCGCGGACTGGGTCAGGCACCGGGTCGGATGGCGACCCGACCTGGTGCGTGACAAAATGGTATTAGAGGAGGTTTTTTGTTCTTGTTATTTGGGATGTCAGGTAGATTAGAGATAGGATTGTCGGTACTCGAGTGGTAGGTGCGGGAAGAGCGTCACAAACTCTTTCTCGTTCTGATCCTCGAGTAACCAGGGGTAGTCCATGATCCAAGTTTAAGCTTTGGTCTTTGTGTATGGGGGATGACAATAGGAGTAAACATGTACTGCGTGCAGTCTCACATGGGTTAGCAACCCATGTGATGCCTGAGAGTACGGTTTGACACTCTTAGTGGTTGGTGCTTTCCTAGGGCATGGTCTGCTAAACCATGTAGCCGGGTTAGACACGACCACTAGTCCTCCGCCTAGGTGCTTTAATGCTTATGAGGTCTTGCTTCAGTTTTGGGAGTTGGCATGAAATTCTTTTCCTTTAAAAAGGGAAGCGGACTTTGCTACTTCTCTTATTTCATTTTGGGGTGCGTTTCTCTTGGACCTTGTTTTTGGAATTTGGTGTTGATTTGTCAAAGTTGAATTTAAAAAGGGATGTCTTGGGTTATCAGAAATTGAAATGGGCTGTTTTAGAAATGGAAATCATTCTTGAAATTTTCCTTGACTTTTTGAAATGGTTTTGAAAATAAAAAGGTATTTTTTGATATTGAGAATGTTTTGTTTTGAAAGCGGAGTAGCCTTGTTTCTTTTCAGTGGTATTCCTATGGGTTCTCGCATGTGCATATGGACTTGATTAATGGATAGTTGGTGGATCATGTGGGCGGGTGCCTGAGTGGAACGAAAATTCATACTTGCGAGGAACCATGGAATATCATTGGTGGTTGATTGATCTCTAAGGTTTCTTCTTGTTTCCTAGAAAGTTGTCCTTTTTCTTAAATGGGTTTTCATGATCAAATTGTTTTGGAAATAGAAAAAAATGACATTTCTTTTAGGGTAAATATAGATTTTTAAAATAGCTTTTGGGATTATTGTGAAGGGCTTGGTTTTTCAAGTGAGTGTTTTATTTGAAAATGATTTGATGTTTTAAATTGGAATTATTGGATTTGATTCTGGAATGTTGCTGTTTATTTTGTGATGTGTCTGGATTTGTGGAAGGCTGTTTTGTGTTTCTTCTTTGGGATATTCCCCTAGAAATGTTCCATGGGTTCCATCAGGTCTCTCTTAGTTCTTGGCCCGACCCAAACTCTCAGTGGAGTGGCAGAGTTGGGTTCTGCTCGGTGGCATCGACTGTTCATAGACGTCGATGTCAGTTTGATGTCGTTGAGTGATTTGGGAAAGTCGGAAGTGTCTCTGGTTTTGAAGGAACTTCAAATGTTGTGCGGATGTAAGATTGTCTCGAGTACGTCTGGTGGAGTGGGACTATACAAGTGAATGGTGATCGTTCCGTTTTTGTTGCAAATGAGGACGTCGTGAGCAATCCTCAAGACAAGCCTCATTCCATGATTGTACCTAAAGAAGTGAAGGAGAGGGAAATTGGTTGATCTCATAGGTGCTCGACCAGTCAACATGCGGCGAAGGAGGTGTGTTGACCTTTCTGATGAGCTAGTTCCATGTGCCCCAGAAGTAGTGTGGAATCGTCAGTCAAATAAAAAAATGGTACAAGTTGTTGGTCCTATTTATATTTTGGTAAGAGCAGGTCCCTCATCTGATGAAGAGTGTGAACCAAAGGGAATTATTCATGGAGTGCTCCTTCCATCAGTTCGTGTTGCGTGTCAGACAGACCGCTCAACCTCTTATCTCTAGTGTGGTCAGTCAGACACTCTAAGTCGTTCGCTGCAATCCTCAGTGGGTATGTTAATAAAGTGGCTGCGCGAGACACGAGGAGAAGTATGCATGCTGATTTTCCAGCGGAGGAAGTTCCAGTTAGAAGTGGTCAGCTTGGGACTGTGAGGCTGGAGATGCTTCAGACATCAGTGCCCCAGCCATAGGTCTCGGGGTGAAGCTTGCGCGCAGTCAAAACTCATCGGGTGTGGGATGGGCTTGGTCTGACTTTAGTCCGTAATGTCGGGACGGGGACAACTTAAATTTCCCTATCACGGTACCCTCTCCGAAGACATCATTCTTGTTGTGAGGGGCATGGATCCCTTGTCTACTTGTCGTGGTCTTATTTTATGGGAGTTCCTCTTGGACCTTAAAGATGTTCGGAAAAACCCATATTCTTGTAAAGCTAGTGGGTGTGCTTCGTGAACCTTCTTGTGGTCGGAGATACTCATATCTTGTGTAATTGTTGTGCGCCTGTCTGGTTCACCTCCTGGTTAGGGGGTTCTTCTGTCAAAGCTATACCTTGTGGTGGAGTGTTGTCCACTATAGGAATAATCAGTGCAGGTTGGCCCGTGTGGTGGGTTCGCGATGAAGGGTTCAATCAGTATTGCTTAAATTAAATTGGGAATGCCCGCGCGGGTTTCATGGTGTCAGGAAATTTTAAAATGGTGGGGAGACCCTGTGTGGGTATTGCCGATGTCCCCTCTTGGGTTGGTTAAACATAGGGAGCTTTGAAGGTCAAGCTAGTGTTAGAGGTTGTATGAGTTGTGAGTTGTTTTGGTTTAAAGAACCAATGTTTGACAAGAACCGTACTATGGTGGGGAGACCACCATAGGACGTGCTTGTGGAGGAATCTGTTTTCAAAGTGCGCTTGGCGGAGCAACCCCCTTTCTTCTGCTCCACCCGACCTCGACCATGCTAATTGGATAGCTTGAGTAGTGGGTCGCTTGACGAGCGTTCTTGGAGATCTCGAGTGGCCTTGGTGATCCCTACATTAGGGGTCGGGGTGTTCCATGTTGTAGTTCTGTTTCGAGGTGAATTCCTAGTTTTTAGTCATTTTTATCATTCTTTTTTTGAGATGTTTGATGCTTCAGGTCATCGACGTTTTGAATGCTCAGTTTTTGGGTGATTGAGGTTTGGTTTAAAGCATCATCATGGTCTCGCTTGGAACCCTTGGTTGACCGGGTCTTTTGGGACTTTCTGGGGGCAGAAAGTGTCATGGTGGGGAGAATTGTCACACCCTGACTAACACTTCTTTTTAATTTAATTATTTTAAGTCTTTCTTTTGAGTTTCAGTTTGAACCGGTTCTATTTTAAAAGGAATTTGATATCTTTTACGGGTGCTCGACCGTAATCGCGACTAGGCGCGCGAGCGTGCCCGTGCATGCGACCACGCACACGACCGCTCACGTGGGCATGCGTGGTGTCCAGGCTCAGTTAATAGTGATATTATTTTGGTTGGGTTTATTATTATATTATTATTATTATTATTATTATTATTATTATTATTATTTCAGCTAATGTTTTAAGCTGGTCGTTTTTATTATTTTGGTTTTGTTATTATTAGTTTTATCATTAGTAATAAAAAAATTTGTTATTATTAATTATATTATTGTTTTATTCTTTTCATCATTATTTTATTTTATTTTATTTTTCTTTTTGTCCTCTTTTATTTTCACTTTTATTTTTTCCCCTCCCTTTATTCCCTATTTTATTTATTTTTATTATTTTTTTTTTCTTCCTCTTGTTTTTTTCCTCCTCTCTTTCTTTCCCCCTCTCCCTGCGTGGACTCTCTCCTTTCCACCCTTCAGTTTTGTCCAGCGGACCTCCTCCCCTCCTAAACCCTAACCGACCCTCCACTCGGCCCCTTCTCCGGTGAACCACATCGCCGCTCGCCCCTCCCCTCACTTCCCTCCGGCGTCGCGGCGGACCAGTGCATCTCCCCTTTCGGCATGGCCTCCTCCGGCGCAGCCTCCAGCGGCGCGACCTCCCCTGGCGCAACCTACTTTGGCACGACCCCCTCCAGCATGGACTTCCCCTTCGCCCCTCTTTGCCAGACCGACTACCTCCTGAGGTCCCGCCTTCCTCTCGGCCGGACCACCTGGAAAACCAGCATGCACCGCCCCGGACTTGCGCCGCGCCGCACCGCCCCTCCCCTTGAATCCTCCTCATCGGACCGGCTACCACTGGACCACCCCGCTACCCGGCTGTCCTACTACGACGCACCAAAACGCTCGCACGGAGCACCTCTCCCCTTCCGGTTTGTCACCGCCGCACAACCCCTGGCTTGGAACCCTCTTTGCCAGCTTTCAACAGGTTCGACGCACCCCCTCCTTGGCTCGAACGAAGAACCGACAACCCCTCATTTATCCGTACAACACTTGTTTGTCTGGCCGGAGTTCTGAAGACATCTTTTTTTTTGGCGCGGCTCAATTCCGGCACCCTCCATCAACTCGGTTGGCCACCCGCAACCCCTTCCGCAGCGTCTAATCTAAGTTGTTGCGGTGCGGCTAGCGGGCGATTGGAGTTTGCGTATCATGTTGCGATGTTTATTTACATTCCAGGTAAGTGTATCCACATCCAATTATTATTTGATTAGTTAATTTTCATGTTTAATTAGTTAGAGTTTTATTTGACTACGTTGTGTGGCGTGAAGTTGATTTTGCATCAAAATTTTTTAGTAGCGTGTTGCCATAATTTGTGTACTTGATGCTGAAATCATCTCTGGTTAACTGTTATCTTTTTTTTATTGTGAGGTTATCTTATTAATTAGTTGCTTTGATGTGATTTAATTTTTTTTACTTGAGTTTTAGTATGTCTTAATGTGTTTGTTAGTGTTTTTAAGTGGTATGAGTATGTTGTTGTTGTGGAAACCCATGTCAGACTATTCACTAGTGTTTTATAATGTGTGAAGTTACTTTGTTAGGATGTGCAAGGGGTGAAATTGGTGTTTTGGTATAGTGTCGGTATGGGTTCTATCTTAAATTAGTATTTGAGTGAATCTTCTTGTTTTTTTAGTTGTGCGGCATTTTTTTAAATGGGGTGGCAAGTTATCTGGTGGTTTGCTTAACTGAAGGAGTGGTCTTTTAACTGTGGGGGGGGGGGGGGTTAATTGCGTGCGTGATGCAAGTTGTTTCCCTGAGATGTCGAGATGTGCGTATAGTCATGTAGGAGGGTTTGGGTTGGTCTAGTGTGTGAAGAAGTGTTTCGTCTTTAAAATCTATTTATGAAAATTTTAATTGTTTTATTATGTAATTAATAATGGTGAAGAATTGTTTTGGTTAAATGGTGTAATGGTTTTGATGCTTAAATTCATGCGGCGTGTGTGAAAATTATTCAATAAATCCTTTTAATGGTGTGTCTCGAAGTGAATGTGTTTTCCTTGATTGTGCAGTCATTTTAATTGGTTGTGTATGTAATGCGGGTTTGGTTTTGGGATATTATTAGTGTGTGTTGTTTCAAATGGATTTTGTGTGCGCAAATGGTGGTTTTGGTGTTAGTAGGGTCTTGTTCGGTTTGAGAATATTCTTATAACATGTGACATGAACTCTGAACTACTTGAGCACAAACGGGAAGCCTGGAAAGCTAGGAGGGTGAACTAGACTAGTGGGCTAGTATTCCGGAGGTGACTCGACCTGGTTTCACTAGCAGGACTGATGATTGCAACACTAACTAAACATATGATATTCTGAGGGTCGTGGTCTTCTAATCCACGTTTTTTGAGGGTCGTGGCCTTCTAAGCCACATTTTCTGAGGGTCGTGGCCTTCTAAGCCACGTTTCACCGAGACACGAAGATCTAGAAACCCGAGCTAGCTAACACCCATGCGACCTCTCCCATATTAGTGCTCATTGGTTACTTTACGCTCATCGGTGTGACACTTTGGTTATTCTAAAAGTGTGTGTGGGTGGGTGCGTGTGTTTTAATTTAAGTTGTTCCTTTTTGAATCTATTTTCTCTAAATATGTTTTCTCTAATGTTGTTCAAGATTTTAGTTCTTTTCTTTAATTAAAGTTGCAAATGCATTTGACATTTAATAATTGTGTGTGGAACCTTTTTTCGGTGGCATCTTACTGGGCCTTTAGCTCACACCCTGCATACACCTTTGGGTGTATATAGATACTGTTTCTTTTTATTTCCAGGTTGAGGCATCAGGCTTAGCATTGGTGGTTCGGGTTGTCGGTAGCATCCTCATGTTGGTTTGATGACGGTGTCTTGGGAATGTGACTCCTCATGTCGCACAGTGGTTTGTGTTGACGTTTTGGTTTCCTTTGATGTAGTCTCTTTTGGGTTTTTGGTTCAAGTTGTAAACTTTAAATCTGAACTTGGTATAAGGGTCTGTTTGGTTGTCAGTTTTTTGTTTCAATTTATTCATCTTGTTGTCTATTTTATATTTACTCATCCGAGTAAATCGTTCCCAAGTTTATTTTTGATACCCGGGAACTTGTGCCAGCCCGTGGGGATCGGGAACGCCCTTCGGGCCTTGTCGCGGACCGGGTCAGGCATCGGGTCGGATGGTGACCCGGCCTGGTTCGTGACATTTAGTGTTTTCATATCCATACTTTTTAAGAAGATATTTTATATTCTTATATTGAGATATACAAGTTCCTTCTGGTTTTTGAGAGATTTAAAAACTAAGGAAAAATGTTAACTCACCCATCATACTCATTTAAAAATCATATTTCATGAGATCCATAAATGAATTAGTTAAAGATTGCTTACTTGATCTGAATATAATGTCATTAACATAAATTTTAACAATTAAAAAAAATTCTTATCTTTATTTATAAAAATATTTGGATCAACAGTTCCCTTAAAATAATTTATTTGTAACAAAAATCCTGTAAGTCTATCATACCAGGATCTAGCGACTTGTTTATGTCTATATAAAGCTTTGGAAAGTTTGAAAACATGTTCAGGATATTTTGTGACTTCAAAACTAGGATGTTATTCAACATAAACTTCCTCTTGAACATATCTGTTAGTAAAACGCACTTCACATCCATTTGAAAAAGTTTGAATTTAAATAATTCTATAAATCCAAGTAGAATATGAATAGTTTCATGTCTAGTATTCGGGGAGTAGGTATCTTAATAGTCTATTCTTTCTTGTTTAATATAGACTTTAGAAACTAATCTTACTTTATTTCTTATAATGATTCCATTTTTATCACATTTATCTATGAAGACCCATTTTACTCCAATTACAAAAGTTTTCTTTGGTCTTTCAACTAAGAGACATACTTTGTTCCTTTATAATTTATTTAGTTCATCTTGCATGGCTTTAATCCTATCATCATCACCTTAAACTTTGTCAGTTATTTTTGGTTATAATTGGGAATGAAATTTAAGATGTTCTACTTAATTTATTAAATAACTTATAGTCCATATAGGTTGATTAACATCACCAATTATACTATCATTGGAATGATTCTTATGAAAAAACTCATTTGGGATTTGTAAAGGTTGTTCATCAACATAAAGTAGAAAGTCTTCTGGGGTATATAATTTAGAAAAATATTTCTTGATTATTTTCCTCATTAAAATAATTTTCCATCAAAGGTTGATAATCATTTTCTAAAAACACATTCGATGAGGGTTGTTTAAAAATAAAAGAATCAGTTTCATAAAATTTAACATGTACTCTTTCTTCAACAGAACAAGATTTTTTGTTAGAAACTCTATAATCCTAGCCTAAAAAAATTCCTTCATCGGATTTCGGTGCATAATTTATTAAGTTATATTTAATATTCAAGATGAATACTTTCCATGAAAATACTGTGAAGAAATAGAGTCTAGGTTTCCGACTAGTCCTCAATTCATAAGGTGTTTTATTAAGAGAAGGTCTGATTAAATCTCAATTTATAGTATAACAAGATTTACTAATAGCTTCAACCCAAAAGTGATTAGAAATAAAATATTAACTCAACATGGTTCTAGTTATCTCTTAAACAACTATATTTCTTCTTTGAACAACACCATTCTATTGAGGAATTCTTCGATCTGAGAAGTTATGAGTTATTCATTTTTCAATACAAAAAGTTTAAAAAATCTGAATTTTGAAATTCTCATCCATGATCACTAGGAATAGTTATAAATGGAAGGTTTTTATAATTTTTAACTTCATATCTGAAAGTTTTAAAATAAGAAAAGGCTTCAAATTTATTTTTTAGAAAATAGACCCTTGTAAATATAGTGTAATCATAAACTAGAACAAATATATAGGATTTGACTCTGATACTTCCAGTTTGCGTTGGATCGAAAAGATCCTTATGAACTAGCTATAATACATCCAAAGTCAAGACTTCATCTATTGATTTAAAATATTACTTACATTTATTTCCATATTGAAAAGGATAAAAAACTTTTGAAGAATCAAATCTAAGATCTGTTAGATCATTAATAAGTCTTTTTACTTGAGAGTTTGCATAGGTTCCAATGGTTATAGTGTCCTAATATTCTATACCACAACCAAGATTGATCTTCAATTACACAAAAGCAAGGAAGGTCTTGTCTTATAAGGTTTTATAAGTTACGTGAGTAAACATTATCATGCTAATGGGAAGAAACAATAAACTCTTCCTTGGAATTTTGTACTAGACATTTATCATTCCTAAAATTCACAAGGTAACCTTTGTCACATAGTTGGATTATGGTAATGAGCCTGTGATTAATACCATTAACAAATAAATATTTTAAATTAATGCATTTTCAATAATAAAAATGTTATCTATACAAACAATTTATCCCTGATCATTATCTCTAAAAGTTACTTTTCACCCTTTCATCTTAATAGTATTTTAAAAGATGTTTTTGTTACCAATAATGTGTTAGGAAGATCCACTATCCATGAACCATAAATTTTTGTGGTACTTAATCTATTTTATAGAAAATAAAAGAGTTAAACTTTCAAAATCCAAACATTCTTTGATCCGGAAATTTCAGAAAGTAAAATCTTAGGAATCTACATTTTTTTAGAAAAGTTAGATTTATGAAAACCTAAGTATTGGGTTTTATTTAAAGAAATATTTTTATCCCAACTTCCACCACATTAACACTTAGTTCCAAAGGTAGAATTTTAGGTAAAAAAATTCTTATTACTAAAAACTGGTTTTGAATGAGAATAACCAAATACAGAACTGGTCCTAAGAGGTTGAAGTTTTGAATACATTTTATCAATTTATTTTCTTCCAGAAGTGAAATATGATAAAATTTTCCATAAGGAATAAATTTTAGATTTTAGTCTGAGGACCAAATTATTTTCCACAAATTCATTAGTTTTAGCACTTGAGTTACTCTCTAAAACATATTTCTTAGAAATAACATTTTTAGAATCCTTAGAAAGGTTATCCTTCTTAGAATTAACATCCTTATGGTTTTTTGAGGCACATTCAAAATCAATAGTTTTTCGATCAAGATATTTAAAAATATTTGATACTTATTTTCTTAAAATAGAAATTCTAGAATTATTATTCTATACCTTTTTATTAATACAACATTTCTCATTTTCTTGTATTTTAAAAAATAGAGAAACTTCTTCAAATGATGGTAAGGTGTTATCTTCTAATGATGAAGATTCATTAACTAAAGATTCATAATATTCTTCATTAGGAAAATTAGATTTTAAATAAATATTCGTTAAGGATTCAACATTGTGTACCTTATCCACAAGACAATGATTTTCAATTGGTATTGTAAAAAATAAGACCAATATTATTTTGAAGAGAAGATACATTTTCTGAGGATTCATCTAAAGAGTCTCCACCACTGACACTCCAGGTGTTATTAGCCTTCATGACTTTCTTTGCCTTAGATTTGTAGTACTTCTTTATATTTTATTCTAAATACTTTTCCTCTCTATCTTTTCTTTTAAGCATAGGACATTCAGGTCTGATATGTCCAGGACTTTTGCATTTATAGCAAGTTAATTTAAAATATTTCTTATCCTTTCTCTCATTATTCTTATATCTGTATTGAAAATCGTTTCTCCCCCAATTTTTTTCATACTTTGATTAAGATTGGATAATTCATTCACATACTGATCACTATCACTTGATTCAGAGATAACAATAACAATCTACGTTTTAGATCTAGTTACCATTTTTAGAGTCTTGTATTTAGATGTAGTAGTGGAATCTACACTTCCATTAACCTTATTTTTCTTGTTGAAATCATCATCTCTCTTCATTCCTATTTCATGTTGAAGAAAAGTTACAAATAACTCATCAAGAGTAATGTTAGATACTTTTCTGTTTTCATAAATAGTAGTCCTTTTAGATTTTCATTCATTCGGCATGATATACATTATATTTTTTATAAGAACATCATCATCGTGACCTTTCTCTCTCATAGATTCAAGAATGTTGACAATGGTCATAAATCGTTTTTGTACTTATCAAACTGGTTCTCCACAAGGAAATAAGAATCTATGATATTTAGTTATTAACACAGCTCTTCTGGTTTCAATCACATTAGAAGATACAAAGTGTATAACTTCATGTTTCTTCCAAATATAGTTGGCTATTTTACAAGAAGATATTGACTATATATATTCCTAGTCATAGAACCGAAAAATGTATTGTGTACCCTGTAATTTAATTAATATTCTAGTTTTTTTGTTAGAGAAGGTTCTGAGTTCTTTGTATGGAATGTTGTAATATCCAGTAAGAATAAAAAAGTTGTTTGCTCCAATGTTAATGAAAATAGTATTCATCCTATCTCTCCATTACTCATAATCATTACCATCAAATATTATTAGTCTTGTAGGATTAAGGCTATCTGTAGAAGCAAAATTTATACCTTTGATTCTATACAAAAATATATTTTCCACAAAACATTTTAATAGTAACAGTTTTTAAACAAAGATAATAATATTTAATCAAAACTTGATCAAGAAAAGATAAGCAAGAAAATTTTCAAAAAACTTGAGAAAAAAGGGATAATTGGAAAGGCCTAGGTCCAATTATAATAAATCTAAACATAATCAAGTTAAAATTAAGAAAACTTAAGCATGATTATCTTAGGGGAAGATTCTATTTTAAAGTATATGAAATATTATTTATCAGAGTTAGTATAATTACAAGAAAGTATAACAAATTTATACTTTCTTTCTCTTACAAAATATAGTGTAAATAATACGCGAAACAAAAATCTAGTAAAGAAGTAGAAAATCCTCTAACATAAAGATAAGGGTATCCAAAAACATTGGATAAAGGTCCCTTGATTTATACATTCAAGAAAGTATGTCTTACCCATACTAGGGTAATCCTTTGATAAAAATATCAGTGTCTATCTTGCTATACCTGCAGGCCCTCGAACTTTAAGGTAGTCAACACCTCTGTCTTCTTATCTCCAGAAGCACTCAAATGTACTCAACAACAATTAGACTTACACAAAGAAAGTTGAACAACATGTTCACAGTTGAACAAGATGTTCCTAAATTTCATAAATAATGAGAGTCTTTATCTCTCTAGAAATCACTTCACATCATGTAATTTATTGGATAATAAATCGATGTGTGTATATAGAGCTCATTCAAATGAGATTCTATTTATAAGAGAGGACTCCAACGGTCGTCTCCAACCTCCAACGGTCGTCTCCAACCTCCAACGGTCATATTTTTCCTTGAATCTTGGAGGGACCTGTACACGTGTCCCTCAACCAATGGTTAATTAGAAACAAACAGTACATAATCATTTCATTGTAACAAAAAAATTTGTAAGGAAATTTTATCATGTAGGAAAAAAATTCTTATGTTTAAGAAACTTATGTAAAAATAGGATCTGATAAAATGGTAACAATATATTAGGAAAATAAAGTAGCTTAATCAAATAAAAATAATCCGAATATAGGAAATATATAATTAAGAGTATAAATATATGAAGAAAAAGATTCTAGAAAATAATGAATATTCAGATTCTATTTTACAAAGAATTCCGAGTCTGAATTCGATGGATTTAAGAGTCTAAATTACATGGAATTTGTAGTCTAAATTCTTAGGAATTTAGAGTCTGAATTATGAGGAATTCAGATTTCAAATTCCGAGAATCTAGAGTCCAAATTTCATAGAATTCAGAGTATGAAGTTCATAGAATTCTAAGTCTGAATTTCCTAGAATTCAGAGTCTAAATTTCAAATAATTCATAGTCATAATTTTAGAGAATTCAGATTCTAAATTTTAGATAATCGGAATCTGAATTTCAGTTAATTTAGAGTCTGAATTTTAAAGAATTCAGAGTCTAAAATCAGTAAGACTTGTTAGATAAGGAACAATATGATTCCAAATTTTTTTTATGAGGATCCAAACTTTATTATTTAAAGAAAAAATGGTTAAACTTTTTTTATGAAGACACTAAATAATACATTGAAAACCAAGGTAAAATAATTCTCCTTGAGAAAATAATTCTTAGTGAAAGATAATTTTCATTAAGAAAATGTGTTTATGATTTTCAAAACATAGAGGAATGGAAAATTCATAAGGAAACCCTATAGTCTAAAAACATTATTCTATAGATAATAAGACAATGAGCCTACATACATGGAAGCTTCAATTTGAATACAAATGATCATATGAGGATGTTGCACTTCCAAAAAAAGATGATGAAATGCATATTACTCAAGATAGTATGGGTCCATAAAATCATACATGTGTTTTTTTCCTATATCCATGTGAGTGATTCATCATGAAATAATAATATAACCCTATATATGAAGATGCACCACTATGATCAGCATCTTAGAAGTCGCGTGATGTTTTAGTACCCAAATATTTTGTAATATTATTATCTAGACATGAATTTACACATTGTGTGATATTTTGAATGATTTTTTGTGGCATTAAAGGTATACCAGACATAGTAAATGGATTGGGAGAGCTAGTGAACACTCATCTATAAATATCAAGGCAAGGCCAAGGGTTATAGTTTCGACCACCTATGTTTGAAAGAATTTTCTTTTTTTTTTTCATTTAGAAATTGTTTTTCTTGAAAATTTGATTTTCATGAGAAATAAATATTCTCCATAACTTCACCTCAATGAAGAAAAAATCAACATTGTATCATCTTTGATTGTAAATTAAGATTATGTGACCCAATCTGATTCACTAAGGAGATATTCTATGAATATTTTTTTTGTAGAGGAATCCATTTACCATTCATGCTACATGAAGAAGAAGGAAAATTCACATAACTGTTGGTTTTGAAAGGTTTGTGAGTCAAAAAACACACATTTGTTTTGTAAAGTATAATAAAATTAAAAGGATCACATTGTGGTAGAATCTAGGAATATTCATTTAGATATCTTTTAGAGGGCCATTCATTTGATTTCTATTAAGTATCATTTGTTCTAAGTTTTATTTTTTTGAATTAGAAATTGTAGGGGGTCCAAGGTTAATATGTTTCCCAAGTTCTTATTGATTATAAAAGGAAGGTATTGTGTGTAGGATAAAAACCATGAGACATAAAAGATTTCTTATTCCTGGAAAACCTCAATAATAAATTTGTTGTGTTCATTTATTTATGAGAACCAGTTAGTGTCTTGAGAGAATAGGTCTTGAATGGACATGCGAGTTAATGGTATTTGTGTAAAAATTTAATCATTAATTGGACCTATATTAGTTTTTATGACCTTTAATGTGATCCTTTCAATTGGTTTTAGAGTTTCTTCACTCTATGGTTTTTCCCTTAGGTGTCTCATATGGATCAATATAATTTAGTTAACAACAAGAGAATTACCACTTGCGATTGAAATGGGTTTTTCCCTAGAAAGACAGAATGGTAGCTTATCTACTATATCTTTTATTGATATATTTTATTCTATTAAATATAGATTTTTTGTGCCAAGCGACCTATGATTGATTTTTCATTGAGTTTATTTTTTTTAAATTAATAGGAAATATAGAAATGCATCATTGTTTTTCTTATATGAAATAGAGCTGATAAAAGTTATGGGATGCAGAAATGGTTATGTAATTTTACAAGAAAATTTACATTATTCATTAAGGAAACTAAAAGGTGAAATAAAGAAAGCTTCAGATCAACAGAAAACAATATTAATATTTTATAATGCTAGAATTTGAATCAATTATTTATTTTTTTTATAATGGTTAATCTGAATTTTAATATTATCATAGGATTTATATAAACTAATTATGAATTGATGGTTGTAAAGAAGATGATGAGAGTATTACCAGATAAATTTTATAATAAAACCTAGTACTTTAATAATGAAATTTTGATTAAATCACTATCGATGAACTTTCAGAGCACACTAATCAACTTTGAGGTGAGAAGAAGAGAATCATTGAAAAGTAAAGGGAAAAATAAAATAGATATTTCCATAAAATATTTCAAAAAATTGAATATATATGACGATAATAAAATTATAGGTGAATATGGTGTGTTAGAAGATGTTATTAAAGTACTTTATTTAATGAAAAGAAACATAACACGTAGGAAATGAATGTATAAAGGTCAATTTCCATCCATATTCTTTTATTGTGGGTAGGTTAGCCATTATTTTTGAAAATTGTCCCATGAATATTGGGGAATAAAATTTAGATGATGTTTCCTCTATAAAGGTGACCAAAAATAGAGATTTTATCAAGATAAATTAGTTAATGTGAAAGAAGAAGTTTTCACTAGGAGAATTTAGAAGAAATTTTTTATCATTTGTAGAGGGTTTTTATGACAGTGAAAAATGGTGTAATGGTGATTAAACCTTCTCAAGGGTATCAAAAAGAGTGATTATGGAACATAATAAAGAAAATAATTCAATATATAATTATTCATAGTGCAACAATGAATATTCTATAGAGGACTGCGATACTTCTAAAGAATACACTATGAAAATGAAAATCAAAATGTGCTTAAAGAGATAGGAAGGATGAGAAAAGAAAATGTTGGGATCAAATTAACATCATACATGAAAATGGATATCTAGGTTGAGAATGATAATTTTATTCAGGAAATTAAGAAGTTGAATATTGAAATTGAAAAAAAGGATTTTTTGGGGACATGACTTCTAAGATCAATATTGGAAATGAGGAAATCAAAATGCCAAGGAAAAGGTAAGTGAAACTAATAAATTTAAAGAGAAGCTCTGGTGTGACTTTAATTATATAATAAAGGAAGAAGGTGAATGTTTCAAAAAATCTATTGAAAAAAATAATATTTTTTAGAAGGTTAGAATTCATGATGAAATTTTTCTTTACAATCAACATCAAAATAAATCCATGTTTTCAAAGGATTTTAGATAAAGTTAAAATACTGAGCCAAAAAGAATGTGTAATGGAAAATAATAAATATATAAAGGTTGTGAAAATAATTTTTCAGATAATACATAAAATTTAGTCTCTAAATTTTAAATAGGTGGTTAAAAAGAAAAATTGATGTTAAAACACAATTGAGAGTTAAAAATAGAGCATGATAATAACTTACTCAACAAAATTAATTCTACTAAAGAATAATGTTTTAAGATTATTATGGTTTTTTGGTATATGTTTCTATAAATAATACTATTATTGGTATAAAATATATTTTCTAGGATTGATAAAGGATTATGATTTGATGGGGATACAATAAAGTTAGATAAGAACTTGAAAAATGTATAAAAAACCTAAGAAGAAAGTTGAAGAGAGATATAATATTAAAATCTTGAATTTTTTTGTGGAAGATTTGATCAAGAAGGAAATACTTCAGATAGATGTGTTTCTATTATATGACTTTAGTTGGAATTTTTTCAAATTAGTTGAAACAAAAAAATCAAAGTCTGATCAGACCCCATGCCAATGTTTTGTAAGTTCCATTTAAAGTTTGAAAATTAGAAATACCCGAGATCATGGATAGTGGTTATTAATCACACACGATATGATATTTGAACAATATAAAAAATATTAAGAAGTATTAATTAAGACCTGTGAAATTTTGTAATGATATATCTCTAACAATAAAAGGAGTTGGAATGAATTTTTTTGGAAGAATCTAATTAGTTTATACAATTTCATGTTTGTTGATGAAAAAAGCATAATTTTTGGTGTATTTAAAAACACTGTGCTGATAGAAATTATTTTATCTTTAAGAAAAATTGTTTTTTAATTAAGATATCAATATATAGGTTAGATGTAACTAAGTATTTTAGATTTATAGGTAATTTATTTCATATTGGTTAATCTAAGTAAATTTTCTATTTATTCCAGTTATGTAGAATATAATTTATGGCCCATAAGACGAAAATCTTTTAACAAAAGAACATGAAGATACTTATTAAAGAAAAAGCTATAAGAAATATAGGTAATCAAAAATAAGACATTTAAAAATTATGTAAAACATATAAAAATAAATAATTATGGAAAAACTCACAAATGGATTGAAATTAAAACTTCAAGACCTCTTTATCTAACCCAATCAAATGTTAATATTGCTTTGAAAGAAATTTCAAAAAGTAGACACATGTATTTTATTAATTTCAGAGATAATTTTACATGGATTACATGCATCATGTTAATGTCACACAATTCATAATCCCTATAAATGTTTAAGAGTTACAAAATATCCGTAGAGAAGCATATAGGATCATCTTTTAAAAGATGAAGATCAAATAATAAATTTGAGTTTTCCAACAAATGTTTCACATAATATCTTGACAAACATTGTTTCAGACATGAGATCGGTACTCCATACAAACCATAGAATAATGGAGTGTCTTAAAATAAGAACTTGATTCTAGTTTTTTGTAATGAATAGTATTATCAAGGCATGGTACCAAAAGATACTACTAGTTACAAGATACTACAACATCTAGAATAACAAATTATATAATTTTTAAAGTGTTTAAAATGGATGTTTAGTAAGTATTTGTGAATGATGATCTTAATTAATATGTATTTATTGAATAAATATAGGTATTAATGTAATATTTAGATGAAAAAATATAATTTAATCTGAATAAATATCTTTATGGTTTCAAGAAAGATATAGAAGCTTAGTATTTTAATATTTATGAGTACTTGAGAAGCATACAATTTATGAAGAGTCAAGTTGATGGGAATTGGCATGTTAAGAAGACCAACACCACATCACTTTTTATGATTTTTTATGTTAATAAAATAATTTTTGATAGTAATTAAGAAACATTATGTGAATAATTCTCAACTAATATACTGTAGAGACTTGAAATGTTAACGATTGATAAAATGAAAATTTTCTTGCTATTTCAAATTAACCAAGAATCTAGTTATATTTCATTCTAGCTAGAGTAATTTTTAATGGATCCATTGATGAAATTTTACATGTAGGAATATAGAGGTGTGTCCAATCAAATCCTGGTAGGAATACAAATAAGAAAGGGTGATCAATGATTTTTTACTGAAAAATAATTTAGATGTTTGATTGTAAGTCTAATGTACTTAACAACTATCACGATTGATATTGTATATTTTGTCGCACTCAGTCCAAATATTAATCTAATCATAAATAATTAAATCTCATGAAAACAATGATAATTATGAGATGTATATAAAATACATTAAATCATGGACTGATGTATAATAATAAAAAAGAAATAGATTCAAAAGAGTTTATAGTTGATGATTGGATGAATACTATTGATAAAAGAAAATCCACATCTGGTGGATAATTATTTATTTAAAGAACTTTTGTTTCATAGTACTCAATGAAATAAAATTTATTTGCACCAAGTTCAACTAAAGATGAATATGTGGCTGCATCATTTGAAGATTCTAAGTTTATGTAGATAAAGACACAACTTGAATATTTTAATGTTGAAGTTAAATATGATATGACCATTAAAGGTGGAAATAAGAGAGCCATCAATCTACAAAGAAATCTAGTTTAATAGTAAAGATCCAAACCCATTTGTATAAATTATCATTTAATAAAATAGAAGGTTTATAAGGGTATTCTAAAACCAGAAATTTTTTTCTCTAAGGAATATATTTTTAATATCATCACCAAACCACTGAAAATATAGTATTCTTTGAGTTTAAGGGTGAAAATGGGAGTGGAACCTATTTTCCATCACTAATGAATGTTTTTATTCACTTTCCTCATATATTTATTCAAGTTTAAATTCTTGAGGAGATGTTAATTATAATGGGAGAAATATATTCTCTTTGATTTGTGAATTATTCTAATGTGTTGATTTAGTGATACAAAATATAAATATATAAATTAGGTAGCCTTATGTTTGATTATAAATAAAAGAAAAATACTGAGTTAAGTTATTATTAAGGATAAAATTGAGGTCATAATTGTTCAATATTTTTTTCTACATGGATCTAGGTCATATATACTTAGTGTTTATTGATTTATGAATCATTTCTCTTCTGGAGGTATTTATTCTATTCATTCACTTTGGTTTTATTGCCTATTGGGCGAAACATGATGAATTATGTATTGAAAAAACATCTAAATGGGTAGATTATAGAATCAACTTGAGGATGATATTATATTTTTTATTCAATTATAGAAAAGTGTGATGCTTATCGAATTGGACTTAAGTTTAAATACATGTTTTAATGGAGTTGTAGAATTGAAAAAATGTCTTCAAGAAGGGAATAACTTTGAAGAAGACTTTGGAAATATTTATTTTCATGAATATTTGCATTAAAGTCCTTGAAAAAAATAACTAAATACTTTTCTTGAAGAACATTTTCGAATAATGCATTCGGTTGGTATTGAATTTCTAATACATTGTAACTACCTTGTATATATAGAAATTAATCAAAAATTAGGCTACTAAGATAGATAACTTAGCCAAATAAATCCTACAAATAGAGAGAAATCTCAACAAAAATGCGAGATCTATCCAATCCAGAAAATAGGGAAGAAGGTGTGCATGATTGGGTTACATGGTGGTCACATGGAGAATTCATAAAACCTACATGAACTATTATAAAATAGGGATTTTTAATTTTTAAAAATGCTCTTTATTAGTGAAAGAGAAGTGATAACCACTTTAGGGAGATTAAAAGACCTGGTATTTTGTCAGGTCTAAAAAATTATTGATAATGGGGAATAGTGTAGTGTAATGTAATAGTGCACTATGACCCCAAAAACACCAAAAACACAAAAAACACAAAAAACACAAAAAACACAAAAAACACAAAAAAAAAACAAAAAACACAAAAAACACAAAAAAACACAAAAAACACAAAAAACAAAAAAAACACAAAAACACAAAAAACACAAAAAACACAAAAAAACACCAAAAACACCAAAAACACCAAAAACACCAAAAACACCAAAAACACCAAAAACACCAAAAACACCAAAAACACCAAAAACACCAAAAACACCAAAAACACCAAAAACACTATGAAACCAGAAAAATCATGTATGAATATAAAATTTTAATTAAATTAAATTTATAAAACAAATACAAGAAAAAAAACTATGTTATAAACATTTCAAACATTGGATTATACAATTACCTACATACATTCAAAAATAGAAGTCTTCCAATGTTTATTGATTCAAACCCCTGGTCGAGCAAACAAAAAACCTATATAAGAAAAATATTCTTATGTTAGTAATAATATAAAGAAATTAATTAATATAAAGTGTTACTTTTAAAGAAAACTTTGAATCATATAAGGAACTTTGTGTATCAAATTGAGTTGCAGTAGATTTTTGTACATACCACCAATTCTAATTCGTCTTTATACATCAACTCTATGAATATTAAATAAATAAGTATAAGATTAAAATGATAAGTAAATTAATGAAGTATTATCAGATATAATGATTATAAAACGATCCAGGCTCAATTTCTTGATTTTGACAATGCGATGAAAGTTTTAAACTGAAATGACACTTATATATTCAAAAGATGTTGTTGGACTCATGTTGGTCACAATGTGTATCATATTGTGGTGTGGATGATTCTTACTTGTGTCAAAATGACTTATGGATCATTTTCATAATTTATTTAAATAATAAGAATGTGTTTGATTGGTTTTGATTACATCACTTGTCTTTTTTATTAAAATGTATTTTTAAACTGGAAACACCCACTTTGGAACTCGTACTGGTCACATCATGTGTCAGTTTGATGTGATACCAATTTCTACTTGTCAAAAATTACTTATGAATCATTTTACTATATTATAAAGACAATATGATCACATTTTCATTGTTTTTAGTGAGTGACACTTTTTGAAATAAAATGTTGATTTTAAACTGATAACGGACACATTGAGTTATACTGGACACATCGTGTATCAGAGTGAGGTTTGGCTGATTCCTACACATAAAAAAATATTTTTGGATCATTTTAATAAAATATCAAAAAATATGAATGTGTTTTCTCAATTTTGAGTAGTCTAGTTTTCCTTTTTACCAAAATTGATGTCAATTTTAAATTAAAAGAGACACTTAGAGTAATATCGGTCAAACCGTACGTTATATTGAGGTACAAATGAGTTTTCTTCGTTTTGGGTACATCACATATATTTTTTAGTAAAATGTATTTTTAATATTAAAGCATGCACTTTGACTCATACCGATCAAACCGTGTATCAGTTTGATATGAGACCGATTAATACACATAGAAAATGAATTATAATTTTTTTATAAATAATTAAGTAAATAAAATCATGTATGATAAGTTTGTAGTGAGTGAAATTTTTTGACCTAAACTGTCTATTTTAAACTAATAACGGAAACACTATGTTATACCGAGAACATCGTGTATTAGATTGAGGTGAGGATGATTCCTACATGTCAAAAATGACTTTTGGATAATTTTACTAAGGAATAAAAACAATATGAATGTGGTTTATTATTTTTGAGTAGGTTAGATGTCATTTTTACTATGATTTATTTCAATTTTAAATAAAAAGAAGAGTTGGAGCCATGTCGGTCACACCATGCATCAGATTGAGGTGATGATAATTATTACATGTCAAAAATGACTTATGAATCATTTTTATGAAGTATCATAACAATACGAATGTGGTTTCTTGATTTTGAGTAGGTTAGTTGTCATTTTTAAAAAAAATTGATGTTAATTTTAAATAAAATTATACACCTCGAGTCATATCAATCACACTGTGCATCATATTGAGGTTTTACTGATTCCTAAACATTAAAAATGACTGATGAATTATTTTCCTAAAATATCGAAACAAATAAATTTGTAATCTTGGTTTTGAGTATGTCACTGATTTTTTTTTTACTAAAATATCATTTTAAATTAGAAACACACACTTTTCTCCATACAGATCACATTGTGTATCAGTTAGACTTGAGACCGATACCTACATATCAAAAATGACTTATGACTCGATATATTAAATTATTAAGAAAATATAAGTGTATTTTCTTTGTTTTAAGTGTGTGTAATTTTTTGAATTAAACTGTTGATTTTAAACCAATAATTGACACATTGATTCCTAGCTATCACACTGTGCATTTAATTGAGGTGTGGAATATTTCTACATTTCCCAAATGACTTATTGTTCATTTACCAAAACTATCAAAATTATCAGAATTTTTTTTCTTGGTTTTGAGTATATCAGTTTTCCTTTTTATTAAATTTAATGTCAATTTTAAATAAAAATAATCACATGGGGTCATACCGTTCACACAATGTGTTAGATTGTGGTGCAGTTGATTCATACACACCACAAAGTCTTAAAAAATCCTAACTACCAATGTAAATATGTTTTTATTTTTTTATGTCAAAATTCCCACAATACATATTGACTTGATGTTTTTAGTCAAAAATAATTTCTCATTGTTTAAAGTTAGAAGAGCAGAGGAAGCTCATGTGCCTATTATATCATGATAAGTCACAAAAATAGGAACCTTAACTTCTTCTAATATTATGGATATTAACAATGAGAAAGGTATTTCATCTAACAACATTAAATCAATAATGAGTGTCGATTGTTCAAAAAATAAAGGAAATTAAAATAGAAAATGTGGATACATTTGTAGATTGAGGCATTTTATTTTTTTCTGGCTTGTTGGAGATAGTTAAAATAAAAATATGACTTCCCAAAATATCTGTGAAGAAAACTAAATTTGTATTTTAGAAAAATTATGAGGAAATTAACATTAAAATATTAGATAAAATTATAGAAAAATTAATTAAATAAGTAGTATGAATTGACATTTTCTTGATTTCTGTTTGCATTCAGGATGCATTTCATTATTCTCATTATCTCAGTTTTAGGCTCATAGTTGAATACCTCATGAGCATGAGCATCTTCGAACAAACCACCCTGACTCGAACAAAAGAATCCACTTATACCAGAAAAAAATTATTATATGAGTATTACTAAAAATAAATAAATTAAAATTTAATATGAAACAATATATTAATTCAATGTATAATGATTTTACTATGAAAAAATTGTTTCCCACTATGATATGCCGACATTAAAGGAAGAATGTTGATAAAAATGCAATTTGATCTCGCAAAACAATCAATAAATGAGTGCGGAGTATGAGGAGAGATTAATATTCATTAGATTAAAGATTTCAGTCATTCAATAGAAAGTAAAGATATCCTATTGGGTTCATAAAATATTCATTCTGTATAATAAATAAATAAATACACATAATATATCCATTATCAAAGGTGAAATTTTTAGATAATTATAATAAAGGAAACTGAACATTTGATTGTTTAAAATAATTTCAATATTCTTTAAAGAAAATGGGTAATTGAATTTAAGAAAATAATTACTCCACTATGGTAGGTGATATCCTCTGAGTTCATTAAAAGTTGAATGTTATAGAACATTATCATCCTCATCGGCCAATCTTCCAAACAATTATCATTGCATTATTTTGTTTGGAACTCGTCCCCTATATCTTGTGGCCATGCCCTTGTGTTTCTAGAAAATCTCAAAGAAGTTGTACTTTATATGATAAATACTGCTCAGAGTAGTAAATGAAACATAAAATATATGGGGGTTGAGACCCAAGAAAAAATTGGAATAATAACTATTTTGGAGATGAAGCTGATTAGGATGATAGTTTTACTCCATTATGTTCTCCAAAAGGGGTAAATCCTCCAATTTGTGAGAATTACATGGATGTTAATCAAAAATTCCTAAGAATATAACCAAAAGGAAATGATAAAGAATGATATGTTTTTATATGGACTAAAGTAAGACATACATAGTGTTTATTAGGTATTTTATAAAATAAATGAATTTATTTTTAAAAAGTATAAAGGAGTGGGTTATCATCTCAAAGAGGATGAAATCAATGAATAAAATGTCATTGGTGATCAGAAAGTTTAGGTGAAAACTCTTAGTATTAAGACACAATAAAAAAACATTTTTTATAATTAGAGCCTAAATCATTTGGATTGGCTGAAAAGGATGATAATTGGATCAAATCTATATAAAAGGATCTTGATCCGAATAAGAACAATGTGACATGAGAAATAGTTCTAAGGGTAGAAGACATAAATGTTATCATAACTAAGTGGGTGTTCAGTAATGAACTCATCCACTAATTAATAGTGTCTCAAAATATACAATATATAGTGTGATAGGTGAACTACTAGATAAATGGGATTTTTATTTATGATAAATTTACACCCATAGCCCTGTTGTAATCTATTTTATTTTTTTGGATATCTCACTGAAAATGAAGTTAAAAGTATACCAAATGTATTTCAAATCTATGTTCTTTAATGGAGTTCTGAAGGGGGGAGTATACATTGAGAAACCTAATGGTTTTATTTTGGATGAAAATGAGAGAACATTATGATAGTTAAAGAATTATTTGCATAAGATTAAAAATTTCTGAGGAACTAGTACTTAAGTTTGGGTCAACACCTAAGAAAGATTGTTTTTTAGCAAGGTAGATTTGATCGCAAATTCTATATCAAGATAGAGAATGATCAAAGGATATTGGTACACATATATATAGAAGACATAATATTTTAGTATTGGAAAAATCACTATGATTTTTTTTGTCTATTATATGAGGTATTATATCGAGATGTATATGATTGGAGAAATGTTTTACTTGGTTTATAGGCGAATCTAGGACATCATAAAAAATTAATTTCTCAATAAAAATATGAAAAAGGGTTCCCAAGTGATTTGAAATAGAATATTCCAAACCAATGAAAACACCAACTTCTATATGGACAACTTTTACAAAATTTGATTATTGAAAAGGGGTATATGCCATGAAATATAGGTATTGGGATCCTATTATACCTCACAATAACATAACACAACATGGGGTTTGAAATATTTTAAGTTTCATAGTACCAATGTTGTCCCAAGGAGACCCATATTCTATTTAGTAAGACAAAAATTCAATATATATAAAAAATGAAATTTATGTTGTTTCATTATTGGATAGTGAAGTTAGAATTGTTGGGATACCTAGTTGTGGGATGAGAAGGTTTAGTGGACAACTATGGGAAATTAGAGATATTGAAAAACCTCTATTTCATCCAAGACTTGGTTTTGTTCCACTATTGAATCACCCGAGCCTTGGATTAGAGGTTTGGAATAGTTGGAGCCTTGAATGTAGCCCAGATTCGAGCTTGGATTTGACAATAAGGAGTGATGGTAGCTGGTTGCCTCTATGCAGGGCTTTGGAAATCACGAACTGGTTTGCGATAGTTTGGGTTCTTAAAATAGATCAAGACACTTTCATCAGCGCTTTCAAAAATGCACTGATAAAGATACATTTTATCAGTACTAAGATAATAAGTACTGATAAAATGAATCTTTATCAGTGCTAGAAAATGCTAATAAATAGTTATACTGCTTTTTTTTATAATAACACTTTTTTAAAAAGTCTAATTATTATATATAATTAGAATACAATTAATAATAATTTTTATAAAATAATAATTTTATAATTCTTAGAATATATAATTATTTATTTATAATTATATAAATACTTTAAAAAATAATATTTATATAATTATACACACACACACACAGATATATATATTAAATATATTCATTCTATAAATGAATTTACTATAAATTTATAATTATTTTTTTATAATTAAATAAATACTTTTTAAAGAAATATTATTTATTTATTTATAATTATAAATATATAAAAATTGTAAATAAAAATTTATATATATATATTAATTTATAAATATTTTTTTAAAAATGTATTTTTAATATCATTAATGAATATTTAATCTTAAGTGCGTGCATGTTATAAATGGGTAAAATTTGTTAATTAAAAATGAGCCCGATATTAAAAATATGGATAAGTTTAATGAATATTAATAATTAAAAAATGGATATATATTGAAATAAAGATGAATACATATTGAAAATATTAAAACACAGTAAATAAATTTATATAAAATAAATAATATAAATTGATTAAATTTCCCAAAAAATATTTTTATGTGTGCATATGTTTGTAAAAATGAATTAATTACATATATGTGAAATCAATACAACACATTTGATCTATGTTAAATTGAAAAATCAAACAACATTAAATTATGTCCATTACTCGATGCAGTTTGTTAGTATTTTTAATTCACATTAATATTTATTCATGAACCTTTATTCACTAAATATTTTGCTATTTAATGTAAAGAATAAAAAACATTATATATTATATAAATGATATTTATATACATTCATATATTTATTTATAATTAATATATATTATTTAATAATATTATATATAACTATTTAATTAATAAAATGTTTAATATTTTTCCCAATTTGTTTATTTTTAATTTTTATTTTACATATATCTATATATTTAATATATTCTGTTTATAATTTATATTTAGTATAATCAATTTATTCATTTTTATCAATATATATTCAATTGTTTTTTTAATATTATTTTAATAATATTTTTTTTATTTAATTATTTCATTTTATTCATACTTTTATCAATGCTAAAAAAGAATTGATAAAGGACAACCTTAATGGGTTTTTAAAAAATGTGCTGAAAAAGATTTTATTTTATCAGTGGTAAAAGAAATTCACTATTAAAGAGTGTTGTTTATCTATGCTAGAAAAAGGCACTAATAAAAGGTAACCTTTATAAGTGCTTACTTTATAATTTATAAAAGTTACCTTTATCACCACTTTTTTCTAGTGATGATAAATGACAGTACTATTAGAGGCTTGTTTTTTAGTAGTGTGGGTGTTCGGGGGATCATGCAATGCTGTGGCGTGGACTATGAGTGTGAGTGTGTGTGGTGTTTTAGGTTGCAACCCCAGTACATGATCAAGAATGTGAAATAATTACATTACTTATTAAGTGAATTCCCTCTAAAGAGAAAAGTGATGTGGGATAGTAGTGCCACATGAACGTTTTATCCATCCTAAAAATATATTGATATAATAAAGTTCATCTAATATATTTTTTCATAGCTATACGATTAAAACTCTCCATCATCTTCAACATTTTGTCATATTCCACACTTAGGAGCTCCCCGACACCACTAGTTTTATACAATGAGATACACCTAATGACTGAAATCTCTGGAGAAAATCAAACAACATTTTAATGAAAGGATCTCTAGATAATAAGTCCATGGACCAACATGCATCAAATATTTTCTTTTCCTGTAAAAAATGTCCAAGGATTTTCCTCTATTGAATGAAGATGAATATTTACAGATTATTCAAGGTAGTATGGGTGCATAAAATGATTAATTTACTTTTTTACAACACACATGTGAGTTATTTATTATGAAATAAAAAGACAATCTTGCATAATAAGAGGTTCCACCATTTTCAATGTCATGAAAATCACATGATGTTTGAATACCAAAAGATTCGCTAATATTATCATCATTTCACAACTTGGAACATTTTTTTATATTTAATGTCTTTTAATGTGGATTGAAAAGAAAATTAGATTTATTACATTCAAAGGGAGAGTCCATGATTCCTCATCTATAAAAATCGTGGTAAGGACAAGGGGTTATATTTTCTGACACATATTCATGATGGATTGTTCACATTTTCACTGAGAAATAGAGTGTTATAATAATATGATTTTTTAAATAAGAAGTTTCCTTCACAAATTCAACCACACAAATAATAAAGATTCAAAATATCATCTTAAATAATGAATCAAGATTTTATGAACCACTTGGATTTATAAAGGAGTGATTCCATGAATAAACCTCGCATGAAGAATAAATTGTGCACTACATTGCATACCAAGGAGGAAGATATATTCACAAAACCTGTGGTTGAATAAGGTTTGTAACTCTATAGACACACATTGTTATATAGAGAAGTATAATGATATTAGGATCACGTTGAGGCAGAAGTAAAGAATATTCATGTGGAGAGATTTTGGAGGCTCATACATTCAATGGCTATTAAGAATAATCTATTATAAAATGTATTTGTTTGAACCAAACATTACAATAGTTACAAGGTTATTACCATTACTAAGATCTTGTTGATAATAAAAGGTGACAAATGTTCATGGTATAAAATCCACAAGACACTGGGTATGTTTTCATCCTGAAGAATGTCATTAAAAAATATTATGTGTTCATTTAATTATCTATATAGTTCAATATTTTGAGATAACATGTGTTGAATAAGAATAAAAGTTTAAAGGATTTTTGAAAAATATTTAAGCACTGATTCATCCCCATATTAGTGTTTATAACTCTTCATGTGATCCTTTCATGAAGGAATTTTTTTTGAGATGGGATAGAGGAAAATTTTGTAGTCCTAAGGGGTGATGTTCAATATATTTACCTTATTTGAGGTGATAATGTATGTAATGTCAGTTGAAAGTAGTTTATGTCAGAGTATAAGAGTTATTGGTTCTTCCACTGTATATAGTCCAAAGAGGCATGTCCGAGTGGATATCTGCATGATAGTTAGTGTGGAGGAAATATTCTTCCAAGTTCTTAAGGATTTTTGGTTCAGTGCTTCTAGAGTATTTGAGCATGACAAACAAGGAAAACCTATGAATTGAATATGAAGTAGTACCACCAGTGTAGCATGTATGACCCTCTCCAAAGGTTTTATAGGTATAGAATATCTTAGAGTGTGAGAAATATACACCAATTGAGTTAAAACTTATAGGTTTAGGTTGGTTGGTATTCTATTGGAGGAACTCATCCCCCTTTTGGAAAGATTGAATATGCTAACATGTGAGCTGGGTAGAGACAAAAATTAGTTGAACTCTCACTGAGATTAGGATCTTAGGCATATGGTCATTAGAATTCCTCTAGTAGTTTTTTGGTGTCCATTCAGTAAAATAAGGATGATGAGTTTAGTCCTTTAATAATTAGAGGTTCTATTTGAGTTTCTTTTATAATCGTTTATGCATTGTTTGATACTTGGGATTCACATTATTTTATTTCAATGATTTTAGTTTCTCATTTTGGATTAGAAGTGGAATTTTCTATTGTTATTATGAGTATCGGTATCCCATTGGGTAAATAGTTAGACTAAAGTAAGATATTATTCTCATATCCTCTTAGGGTAGGGTCATTTCAATATTTTTGTAACTTCTCTACCTTTGACACGAACATATTTGATATTATATTTTTATATACTAGCTAACTCAATTAAGAGATCTTATTTATTGACATATGTTCTGAGTCTCTTTCTACTCCTAATAGAACACAATGCACTATTTTATGAGGGTGTGATTATCTAGAGAGTAGAGTGGGATTACATTAGGAGAAGGTTAAAACTATTATATCTCAAATGGGATGTTTGGTTCTTAGATTATTTGAAATAAATATATCAGAAGTATCAACACTATTAGTAGGCTTATTTCCCTTTGTCTTCTCAAAAGAATTTTCTGCATTTCCACCTAATCATAAGAAATATTTATTGATTGAATTATTTCCTATGATTGAGTTGATTTTAATACCACTATATCATATACAACCAACATAGTTAAGTGAATTAAACATTTATATAGAGGGAGATAGAGTCTAAGGGATTTATACGGGCCAAGACTTCTCATTTGTGTGATAAAGTTCTATTTTATTTGAAATTCAATGGGAGTCTAAATATTTACATAAAATATGAAAACTTTCATTTGGTATCCATAAAAAACTGGTACTCTATGCCTCAAATTTATGACTTTTTTACTAGATGAATGGGTCTAAAAGTGTTTATAATATTTCTATTATATCTGGTCATCATCAACATCATGTGAGACAAAAATACATCCTTGAGATGTAATTTGAAGTTGATAAGAGAATTTTGAATATATTGTTAAGGATGTATACTTAACCAATACACTTAATGTTTTATGGACCTCAGGAAAGAGAGTTTCATTCGTAATTTGACTCATTCATTGTATCCATTGTGGATAATATCCTAGTGTATCTTTGTGCATGAAAAGAGTCTGAAAACAATATTTAGGTAATCCTAAGGATGTTTAGGGAGAATAATATTTATTAAAATCCTATAAAATATTTTGTTTGAATTCAATAAATTAAATTATTAGTATCCATAGTTCCACAAGTTGTAATTTTTGTTAAAAATAAAAAATTTCAAGATGTAATGTGTTGGTAGGTGCCAAATAAATTATTCAAGGTTTGGATTTTCTTAAGAATAATTTTATATTATCATACATTCATTTTTTAAATTAATTATATAGTTTATTCTATGATTTATTTGTTGAAAAAATGGTTGAGGTTAATTCAATCATAATAGTATTCAGATTATTTTTGTGGAGTTGAAGAAAAGGTTATTAAAATCACCTGTTATGATTTTACTAGATTTAGGAAAAAGTTTCAAGGAATAATTTTGGGCTCAGATTTATATTAATACCAGAATGTTATATGGTGGAATATAGTTCCTTGCAGTTATAACCACATTATAGAAATTTCCAAACCCATGATATTGAACTCACAAATATTGTATATACCCTAAAATAAGAGTGGAATTATATATTCAATCAATGGAGTTTGGTGTATAATTATCATAAACACATTATATATATCTTTTTTATTGGGATCATAATTTAAGGAAATGTCAGCATGTAGAAAACTTATAACTCTATGATTTTGAGATTCACTATATTTAGGGTAAAGGAATCATTGTGGTGAATAACCTGATTAGGAAGTCAGAAACCTGAAAGGTGTGTGAGGATTTAGATGAATATAATATTATGTCTGTACTATCTGACCTTCATCTAGTTGTATCTGAAAATAAATATTGAATGTATCTATATCCAATTGAACTAAAATTTATATTTGTGGAATTGGGTGAAGGGTTCCAAAATATACAACCATGAATGTATTATCATTTGAGAGAGACTTTGTGATGGAGTTATGTTAGAAGGATGGTCCCAAGATTTCTATTATTTCCCCTATATCCATGGAAGAGTGGGGGTTCACACCTATATACATAGAGATTCTATAAGTGAGTAACTTTCCTCTCATTAGGCAGTGCAATATATAATTTCTCAGATGTACACACACTCACACACATATTCATATGCATTTATGGTTTCCTAGAATCAAATTATTTATAAAAATATTTGTGTCTTGATGAATCACTTGTTAGTAGGTTAAAGATGCACATGAATACCCCACAAGTGATTTTTAACCTCTTTATATACATAAATAGAAGTGGTATGAAATTAACATGGATATTATAATAGGATTACCATGTTCTCATGAGTACAAGGATGTGATATGGATTATTTTCAATATATTAACCAAACAAATTCCCTTACTAGTTATTTAGAATGAATTATTAGTTTATTAGTTGGGGAATCTCTATGTTTCAGAGATTTTGAAACTTCAAGGGGTGATAAATATAATATTTTTAACTAGGATATGATATTTATCTCTCAGTTTTTTTAGGTCATAAAAAATGATGTTAGATTTCGATTATAGGTAAGAAATGTATATCAACCTCAAATGGATATTCAATCAAAAATAATCATATTCATTTTAGAAGATACAATGTGTGACATATACATGATATTTTTAGAGTCATTTACCAATGGTGGAGTTTAGTTATTATAATAACCATCAAGTATCCATTCATATGGCTCTATTTTTAGTACTTTTTAATAACTATGCATCATTCTCTATTATGGTGGAGTAGTATTGAAATACTATAATTGATTCATCCAATTATAGTATAAGATATGATATAGAGAGTGAAATGTAATCGAAATAATTTATTAATTGTGAAAATCCACCAAAAATTTTATTCTGATAGAAGGTAATGCTCATGGAGATTTTCAGTGTGTAATCATGTGTTTCTAAAATTCCCCCTTTATTAGGTCATAGATAAGTGTCAAATAAAAGGGATATTTATACTCTCATTATTGGAACTTCCATAATATTTATGTGATTCTAGTATTTGGTTTACTATTTATAATGATAAGAATTTTTTTAGATACCTTCACGAGGAAACCTATATCTATCATGAATTAGACTGAGGTTTTTTTAGGAAATATGATTCCTTTGGTACTAGTATGAGGGTATAATATTCTAGATTTGTATCTAAGTTAAGAGCTTGAATATGAAATAATGATTTAATGTCTTAATATTTTCCCTTCATAAGTTTTCTAAATCCTCTTGAGGTGAGAAGCCAATGGTGGGGAGGTTCTAAAAAACTGTACAATTTTATGTTTTCTTTCTCTTACAATTTCATCATTTTGATCTTATTTTGATATTTATTCCAATATTAAGAGCATTTTTAAGGTTTTGGGGGAGTATGAGAGGTAGAAATAGGAACCAGATACTTGATATCCTGGTACTGGGTACCTAGTGGGACCATGTGGGGTTGCATGGATTTTATCAACACCACTAGATACATAATATACATGTACCTGGTACCCAATTTTATATAATGGTTTTTTATTTATGAAGTAAAAAATGAGTCTTTCACCCTAAAATTAAATCCTTTTAACAACTAAATCGAGATATACACTTCTATTTTAGTATTTTATTTCTTCGAGATCTTCCCCGTGAATTTCCTTCCCTATCCTATATCCTATAATTTATTCTTAATCAAAATTCCTTAATTGGTTGAAAACATGATTCCCATATTGTTAAAGATAAGGGTTCATAGTCAAGTTCTTCAATGGATCATTCTCACCCCAAATGGTGGTGGGAGCTTATAATACTTATTCTAAAGGTCTATTGGATTCTTCAATAGTGCCACACCTTTTGTTCTGGGCTTATAGATTTTTTTTAGCATATTATGTGAGTTATATTATCCTATTTCTCTCCTACTCTCAATGTGTGGCAGTTTCATGGACATGGGTAGTTCTTAAAATACCTAGATAATGGTATTTGTTAAAAAATACAAATAAAAGTTTTTCTTAATGGTTTAACATTAATGAGTTTTCTTTGGTGACCCATTATTCTTTTTTCTAATAATTTACTCGCATTTTTTTTTCTATTGAATTATATTAATAATTAAGATATATAATAAAATTTTCTTACATTTTTTCAATTATTTTAACATGTGTAGAATTTTACCCCATATTTTTGGCATGATTTTAACTTTTTCAATTGATTAATGCAGAGATTCATTGCTAGTATACAAAATTGGGGATGACCATGAATGCTTATTTTTGTTTTATCTTGTTGGATTTACAAAACAAGTTTGTTGACACTCATGATTTATATGAATGACCTCTTAATATATGAATTTTATATTCTTGAGATATGAATCATTAGGAAATTTTTATTTGATATTGATAAGATTATTTTCGTTATAGATTTATTTTGGTAATACTGTATATCTATTTCCATGTGTTACTCCAGATTTGATATGTATGTATTGAGATTTTTTATAGGTTCTATTCTAATCCATGATAATTATCTCATATAGGGACTTTTGTATGTATATGATACTTTCTCACCTAATAAGATAGAGGCCCCATACAGAGAAGGGTTCACATATATGAATATTATTATGAATATATGTATACTTTTCTTTATAATAGAAGTTGAGTTACCTCATAGGTCTCCATGTTATATATGCACATGAAATTTCTCCCTATGAAAAGATAGGGTCCCTTTGTGTGAATGGATATAAAAATATATGTTGATATATATATATATATATGTGTGTGTGTGTGTGTGTGCATGTGTGCGTTTGCGTGTGTGTGTGTAAACTACCTCTTATAGTGGATGGATTTAGTCTGATACCTCTGACGAGATAGTAACATAAAGATGTCATATTAAATAATTGGATGATGAGAATAACTAGATGAAAGTTTTTTCTAACGTGATTAAAAATTATAAAAGAATTAATAAATCATTCCCTTGATTTTTTATTGTTTCATCTTTTTAGATTGACTACTCTCAAATGAGAACTCTACTAATGGTCATCTTATGATTAATTATTAATTTTCTACTTTATATTCTTACATTGAATAGCTGACTTTAGGATATAATAGTTGAGGTTGGGTGGTGATTTCCGTCTGGTATATTTTACTCACGCCATATATGTGTTCCATTGTAATGCAATCAAACATTTGTTTTCATTACCCCAAGTAAATTGTAACATCTTTTACATAAGGGATGATGGAACAAGGTGTTGATTGGTTTTTTCTCATGGTGCATATTTTAATATTAGACCATTTTGGATTATTTGGGGGACTTAAATAGAAGGTATAATAGGTATATACTAGCTTCTTCCATTGAGGTCATTCCCACAAGGAGAGTGGTTTTATAGCCTTAAAACATGTTTGGATCAAACATTATGTGTAAATTGTGTTTTTATTTATTTTCACAACTTTTATGAATTATATCAATTTACTATCCCTTGATATGAGATATGTTCATGTTCATTTCATATTTTAATTATGTGATGATGTGGTTTGTAATGTGTGAGTGTCTAATAGTGTATACTTTCCAATTTTATAGTTATATGCAATGATTCCCAAGGTCAAGCTAAAATTATATTATGATGTTTGTGTGTTATTATTTTGATTTCTTCACTTAAAAAGTGGGTAAAGAATTTCGTTCAAGTAAAAAATATATCCCTTTGGGTTTACAGTAGATTCTAGTGATTCAAAGATATTCTTAAAGTCTTTTAGTGATTCATCTTAGGTTCATTCAGGTAATCCATGTATGGTTATTATAGAAAAAACTATGGTGTTGAGTTATTTTATTAGTATAAGTTATTTTGAATAATATTGGTGTATAAGAAATTATTGTGGATAGGGAATCGTAGAAGCATGAGAAATATCATGAAATTTTTTGAGTTATTCTTGTTGAGGATGATATGAAATTTTTTTATAAGAATAAATATTAAATTCACGTTTATGTTGTTGTTTTCTATTTTATGATTATAGTTGAGTGTTTTAAAGGATATAAATTATTAAAATAAGTGTGTCATTAAAAGGCATAAATTTTTTTATGTTTGGATGTTTTTATAATTTTTTATATTTTTTGCTAATAAAGATATAATGAAAATTATATTAGTCTCAGAATGGAATTTCGAGTTCACCATTTGATTTAGGATGTTATATTTTCCCTTAAGAGTAAATTTTATATTTTTTAAGAGGTTATAATTTTATATTAATGTCAACTATTAAGTGAATTGAATTAATTAATTATTTCATTTTACGAGTGTAATTTTTATAAAATAAAAATGTAATTATTTGAGATATAATATTTTGTAGCATATGTAACAACCCAAACATAACCACATAATAATTACATGTTTTATAACATAATTTCATCACATAAATACTCATTATCTTTGTGTTTGGAGTTTTTGAGGATTAAGGAACCATTAAATTACAAAAATATAATCTTTTGATTAGTGTTCATTTTTTCCACAAAAACATTTTCATAAAATGTTACACTTTCTTCATTTAGGACACATATCCATAACTGAAATATGAATTTATTGTTATTGTTACAAAACTTTAAAACCCCATAAAATCATTTTTAAAATGGTATACAAAAAATAAATATCATTAAGGTGGTTTATAAATAAATAAAACCCATTAGAACCTACAAAAAAATAAAACCACATGAAACATTACACCTTCTAATATCAGAATTTGAGCATGTGAAAACACACAATCATGTATAAAATCAACTTCTTAGAAAAAAAATACAAAAAAACCATAAAATAAAAAATAAATTTAAAATAATACTCTTGAATGTCACTTAAGACATCCTATTTCTAATCTCTCTTACAATCAACACCACTATAACCCTTACTATAGAATAATATATTTGGGTTTTTTTGATATACTTTATCAGGACAATAAATAATTATCCAATGCATTGAAGGTTTATATAATGCACCCGAACATTATGAAAAATAATTTCCATGGAATATAGTGTGAATAAAACACATTAAATCTTGAATTTTCCAATAGAACTCGTAAAAACATACATTTGAATCAATAAGTAAAATCATTTTCAATTAACCCCTAAAAAAGAAAATGATTTTAAGAGAGTGAGTTAATAAATTTCTTATTAGGAAAAAAATTGAATAGAAGCATAAAATATTGATAAATATAATTAAGAATATGAGAAATAAAATTCTTATAAAACCGTTTCGAGAGAGTTATGGTAAATACAAAATTTTTTTTAATGCAAATGTTTAAAAGAACAAATTCTTAATTTGAGCATCGAATCAACTTTTATATACTCTAACCTAATGATTAATAAAACAATATTAATCATTTTTTTTGAATAAGATAATTTTTATATTTGTATTCTTATTATTATTCCTTTTAACTCATTTGTTATCATGTTTTATTCTTTTACAAAATTGGTATTGTTCACAAAAGTTGTTTTGTGATTGTTCAATTCATAACTTCCAAAATAGTTGTGATATAATGGTAATAGTAAAATATCTGTGTACATGGGTTACTTAATCTCTACAAGTGTCAAGATCTTGTCTCTATTTAAATTTATAATCAATGAAATTAAATAGTTCCTAAAATAGTAATCGTTTAGTGATTCTTCCCCACAAATATTATTATTTATAGTGAAAAATAACAATGATTTTTTAGATTTAAATTCATTATTATGATAAATAATTTAACATTCGAGAATAATAATCATGAAATTACATGAATATTAATCTTATATTCAGTTATGAAACAAAATTTTAAGTGTATACATGTAATATATAAGTTTATGAAAAACATCATTGTTTACATATGTAGTGTAAAAATACCACGCCGAGAGATGATTTTCAAAAGAGATAAAAGGAAGATAAAACTAAATAAATATTTTAGATTTATAGAAAAATTATATTATAACAAGGATACTATTTTGGGGATAATTTAACTATTAATTTTGTTATTTAAAATATTAAAAGGAAAATTGAAACGAAAAGATATTTTGTTTTAAAAAAGTGTATTTTGACATAATAATGACTTAATAAGAAGTGTTTAGTGAGAGTTATTGGATGATATATCATAATTTCTTGATAATAATTATACCAATAACCTTGGAATATAATCATGAATGAATATTCATAGAATTTTTAAATGTTTTTTAAAATAAAGAATCAGAAAAAATAAATGAGAAAGATTATTGGAGACCCCTACCTTACTCCATGAATTACTTCTTTTGGAATATTCCCAATGCATTCTAATAAATTATTTTTGGAAAGTATAGTGCCTTATAAAAATTGAAATATAATGATAGGCAGGGATATGGGATAATGTTATGAAAAAACCAATTCTTAGTTGTGTTGGATGACAATATGAGGTACATTTTTATTTGGATCGAACAATTTTATTCAAGATGAATCAAATTCAAGAGGGGGAGGGGAGAATTTTATTTTCAAAAACATTAGTTTAAAATAGTTAAAAAAACAATTCACAAATCCTCGTTATGTAAAAGTAAATTGGATTCAGACTTGGCCCTCAGTATAAGTATAAAAGTATCATAATCGGTTCGATTCTAATATGTTATTTACCATAGCTCGTAATCACAAATGATTAAATTTATAGAGATTAAAATTATGATCTAAATAGTTAGGGTTATGCAAAAATATATAGAAGAATTTAATGATTCTATATTAAAATAATATAGAATAATAATATGAGAAATATCATATTTATAGATGAAATGATTCCAACAGAGTAATAAAATTGGATCATAATAAAACATATTATGATAAATAGGATAAAAATATAAATATGACTATTAAAGTGAAACATTATATTATATGTAGTGAGAATTAATGAATTGTAATAAAATAAGTAATAAAAATGAATATACTTCATTTAACAAAAAGATAGGGGTATCTAATAACCCAGGATAAAGTTTCCTCTATTTTATACTTATATGAATGTCTATATTTATTTAATAAATAAATCCCTCAATATGAAGATTCATATCTCTATATTACTATCCATAGTAAACCTTGATCTAATGAATTGGATTTTCTTATACTATCCCTGTGTTCCCTCAATCAATACGATGATCAGTATCTAGGTCTACCTAGCCTCAGAATCCCTCAATCATATTCACGTAACTAGATACAATGATTACAAAAAAATACACTTAAAAAAGCAATGATTGACAAAAATATGTTCATGATTACAATATTCAGAGCTCTTGTAAAAGATAAATTTTCAAATTAAATCAATTAGTATAAAACTCTTTGATAATCTTACTATTTATAGGTGTCATCCCAACGATCATCTTGATCTCCCAACTTTCATATTTTCTTTGAGTTTGTGGGAAAACATTTCACACCTATAAAATGAAAACCCATAATAATAGAAGGTGGAAAGTCATTTAATTTTACATAACTATGAAGTAAAAAAAATTTCTTACATCAAAAATATTTTTCCCATATTTAGAATATAAACTATGTCTTTCTGATATACTTTCTTAAAAATTTCATTACGATTGATCATTATATGTATCAGTATGATATTTATTTGTCTCCTTGTCAGCCCAATTATAAATAATTATCCATTAATTAATAAAGATAGAAAGTCGTATATCTTTCTTAATAAGTGTGAATATTATTTTTACTATATCCATACAGAATATGTTAATCGTAATGACGAAAGTTAGTTTGTATTCATGAAATCTTCACAATTAATTCTAGATATGGTAAAAGTTTATGTTTATTACAAAAACATTTTAAAATATTAGGTGATAAAATATTTATAATATAATTATAAATGAAGTGTGTCTATTTAAAAAAAAGAGAATAGAAAAGTTATAAGTAAAACTTCTTACGCAACAATCCCCCATTTTGAAAAGAAAAAACCCTAAAAATTAAATGGAATAATTTTTTTAAAAAACATACGTTCATTTTTTAACAAAAATCATATCTAGAAAAAAATTGAATCTTAAATCTTCCTATATTTATAATAATTTTCCATATGGTCGAGAGAATGATAAATATGATAAAATCCCTTTAGAGTATTTTCTCTCCTTAATAAATAAATTCTTCACCTGTATAGAATATATTTCCTTACAATAAGGAATATCCCTTTATAAAAAAATATCCCCGTTGTAATTTTAAAAAATAGATGGAGAATAAGTATTTTGTACCTAAAATGTTAGTGAATATAAAATATAGACGAAACAATTTGATGAATTAACTAGTCATCCATAGAAAATATTTAAGAAAATTCAACAATCATATTGTAGAAACATTTGAATAATTTATTTGGATAGAGAATTAATTATTTCAAGATAGAAATATATTTGAAGTCAAAAAAAATATGAATTGAAATAATAGATCTTAAAGAAAATTAGTATTTCTCTATGAATGTTTTTACAAAAGACTTGATTTTTTTAAAATTCTTGTGGTCGTTCTTCACTATAACTTTCAGACATCTATTTTATGTATTCATCTTCTTGACTTGTTCAACACGAATCTTATTATTATATTTTAAAATATTGAAATCATATTCATAGAAACGTACTCTATCCATTTCATTATTCAAGTCATGAACTTTGTTCTTGAGAGCATCCACTTTTCAGTATGATCGTTAGTATGGTCTTTGAATTATTCAGCAAATATCCCACTTTTGGACATGTATTTTTCTAGTTGAGTTTGGGAACCATATGATTCCACAATTAAGTTCTTAATCTATTAAATCTCATCATTGTTTGATTGAACATCAAAATCATCATCATTATACCATTTTACCACTGAATTTCAAGACCGTCTATGTGCAATATAACATTCTTGAAAAGTTTTTTTAGATCAGCCTCAATATGAATAACTAATTCAGTTAGCATCTTGATATAGTCCATTTTTTGAGAAAGGCTATCTTGAAGAATCTGAACTCTTTCTTCTAATCTTGGAATTTAAGGAATGATTTCTTCCAATATTTTCAAATACTGAATAATGTAATCAACTCCCATATGAGAAATTGTTTGTGCGGATTCTGAATACTATGAATCATGATGATGAGGCTTTTTGAAAATTGTTCCAACAATTCCAACTTTTATTTATTTATTATCAACTTTTTATAATTTATTTTGAACCTTATAAAATTTTATGGGAGTAAATTTATCATCATAAATATCCAAAATATCAACATCATCTGTGTTTGTATTTTAATAATTCTTTTTGAGATATTATCATCCTCTTACTTATTAGATAATGAATATTCTTCTTATTCTGAAGAGGATTATTTTGAGAGTTTTTATTCTTTATCATATAAATTTTTTGGTAAATTTGATGGGGATGATTTTTGTGTGGTTGAATCTGATGAATTTACAGATTAGGTTTCTTCCTCAACACTAACTTCTTTTTTTCTTCATGATCCTCACATTGTTTATTATTCTCACCAATTTATTTATTTTCAACATATTCAAACCCTTCATCTTCTTGTTATCCTTATTTAATTTCTTGTCCTTATTTTTTATCTTTCTCATTATAATATTTTTTGTCAAAAATTTTTTAGTATCCTTTTATGATATTTCTTTTTGGTTTACTTTAACCAAATCAGTGAATTCTTTATTGAGCTCTTCTTCAATCAGGGAAGATAATCTAACTATTTAGTTTCCAGAGGGAACTGGTTCCAATTATTTTTCTAAAAAATGAGAATCTTTTTATCATTATCATTTCACTTTTTAAAATAAATCTAAAAAAGTTTATTTTCTTTTCCATTGTCAAATATTGGATTATCAGGAACTAGTAATGTTTCTTTAACTACTTCCCCGACATCTGGGTTTGTTTGATGAGAAGATAAAATAATATTTTTTGATGTTATTTCTATAATTCTCAAAAACAATTTACACAAAATATATTCTCAGGGACTCTTATTTTGTTTCTTATTTTTAGATTATTTCTCAAGATCTTCATCACCATAAAATTTTAAGGCCAAAGCCTCACCATGATCTGCCCAATTTTGGGAAGTCTATGATTTCTCTAATCTTTAAGTCTCATCAATTACATATAAACACCATCAATAAATTTATTTTACTTATTCAATTTTATTTCTTATTTAGGACGTGAGGATTCAACCTTTATTTTATTTTCCTTCTTCTTCTCTAATTTCTTTGAGAGTTCTGGATGTGATATAATGGTGATTTCTTTTTGAAAAAAAAATCTTATATTTTGTATCAAATGTCAAATTTATTCTATTTATTGTATACTTATTGATAAAAGAATATTATTATCTTATGTCACAAGACTTGTTAATAACTGTTAAAAATTTAAAGCAGTCCAAAATCATATTACATATGAAAATTGGGAACATTATATTTTTTTACTTGATGAAATTGTTCTTAACATTATGAATAGTTAAAAAAACATAACATGGTTAATCATCCTCCTGATGACCAAATAGTCTAATATGAATATGTATATAACTTTAATAGTGCCTCAATCTCATTTACTAGGAATTAAAAGACCTTTAATCCACAATTCTATAAGATGATTGTACAAATTAAAATGGGAATCTTTTCTATTATCTTTTTAATGGGAAAATAAATAATCCTTGGCTATGATTTCATTAAAAGTTCCATAGGAATCAGGAAGTTTATGAGATGGACAATGAGAATCTTCTCTAGATGGTTCTCCATCCAATTCCAATAATTTACTTATATATAATTTGTATGTTTTTCTATACATCCTAAAGGAATACTCATCTTGTTCCTTATTAAAATTCAAAGGATCATTAAACTCATTCACAAGATTTGGATAACAGTCCTTAATTTAAAAATCTTATTTCTATAAACAAATTTATTCCCATCCTTGAAACTTAAATGAGTTCTTTAAAGAAGAATCATATTTATCAAATAAGACTATTTGTAATATACTTTATCTGAAAGATTGTTTTTTGAAATCATGTTTCTTATCCATCAAATTACCACCGAATATGATCTATCAGATGAAAATAAACAAAATTCAGATTGGGAAACATGAAGGTAGCAACATTTCAATGCAAAATATACTGTGAAGTATATGGGGATACAGGGTACCTCCTCTATATAGGTGATTGAGATAACCATTCAAACTTTAAGAAAAAATTTTAATTGTTGAGATGATAAACACTTTGATCTAACGGTTAAAAGTCCTATATAGAAATATTTAAATTTGTTTTGAACTATTGAATTTTTTAGGAATTTTTATCATATTGGTAATGAATAAAAAAAATAAAATTAGAAAAAAACATTTTTTTATAAAAATAAGAAACAAAAAAAAAACCAAAATAAACATTACTATAAAAATGGAATGGTATAAAAAATAAAAGCTAATAATAATATCTTTCAAAGTATTAATTATATTTAGTAAAAATGACAAGTTCTTATTAATAATTATATTACAATTATTTTAAAAATATTGACTATTATAGTTTACGTTAAACAACTAGAAATCGTGTAATTAAGATAAAAAATTATTATGAATACTTTGAGAAAGTTATAAAAAATTTTGTAAGTAATTTTTTATAAAATAAAAACTTTTTTGCGTTCGACAATTAATTTAAATAATTCTGACTTAGAAAATTTTATAAGGAAGATGGGATTCCAAAAAACTCATTATGATAACATTTTAAATAATTTTTTTGAATAACTAAATGATTTTTAAAAAATTATATGTACCCCCTATGAAAAGAAGTAACTTAATGTAAGGATATAGATAAAATAAGAAGTAGATATGAATTATTACTTTACAATAACCATTCCTAGACTCTATTTAATGTATTTAAATCTACCATAATGGAAATGTTTTGTAAAAATATCAGCATGTTTTTCTTACATTCTGATAAATAATAAAATGATATCTTTCTTCAGTGTATGATCCATAAGAAATTGATTCCTAATAACTATCTATTTTTCATGGGATTGATGTGTATACATATTTATTAAATAAATATCACAAGGATTGCCACATTTTATCTCAGTTTTTGTAAAGCTCATTCCAGAATTAGTGAGTTAGTGTTTCATCCACAACCCTTGAGCACAAATAATTCCACCTACCACATATTCACCTTAATTAGTGGAAAGTTCTCATGAGTTTTGTTTCTTACAAGACCAATATACTAATGAATCTCCAAATAAATGACATGTTTTCGTGGTACTTTTTCTATCCATCCTAAAACCACCAAATTCAGCATCTGAAATTCTTTTTAGATTAAAAACATTTCCAGAAGAATAGAAAAGTATTAATTCCATAGTTTCTATAAGATAATGAAAAATTTATTTTAGAGATTTAATATTATATTGTTTTAAATTTTATTCATATCTTGCATATAATCAAACTGAAAACATTAAATCTGTATGACTTGCTCTCAAGTAAAGAAAAATTACTACTATACCTATAAAAATATTTTTATTAACTATTTTCCTAGCCTCATCAACATATAAAGTATTGGATATACCAATAGGGGAAAGAATACTTTTATTATTATCGTATCCCATGTTTTTAAGAAGATATTTTATATACTTATGTTGAGATATTAAAATTCCTTCTGATTTTTTAGAAATATGAAAATTTAAAAAGTATGTTAACTCACCCATCATACTCATCTCAATATCAAATTTTATAATACCCACAAAAAAATATTAAATATTATTGAGTTGATTCAAATATAATTTCATCAACATAGATTTATACAATCTTAATATTTTTATTAACATTATTTTTAAAACAGTTGGATCAGAGGTTCCCTTAAAACAATTTTTTGAAAAAAATTCTATTAATATATCATGTCAAGATCTATGGTATTGTTTAATCTATTAAAAAGCTTTGGTAAGTTTATAATGATATTCAGGACATTTTTAATTTTTAAATACAGTAGTTTGTAACACAAAAACATCCTCTTGAAAATATCCATTAAGGAAAGAACACTTTACATCTCTTTGAAAAAGTTTGAAATTAAAGAATGCTGCCAATGCTAGTAGAATATAAATAGATTCAATACTGGCTACTGGTGCATAAGTTTCATTATAATATATTTACTCATAATGGTTGTAAACATTAGGAACAATTATTTCTTTATTTATAATAATTATTTAATTTTCATCACTCTTATTCCAAAAAACATCATTTATACCAATTATCAAAGTTTGTTTAGGGCATTCAACTAGGTTCCAAAATTTATTCCTTTTGAATTAATTTAGTTGAACTTACTTTACAATTTTCCAATCCCCATCACCTAAATCCTCATTAGTATTTTTAGAATAAAATTGATATAGGAAAGAAAGATGTTATATTTATTTTCATTAATAACTTCTATCCCTAACATGTTGATCAACATATCTAGTGATATTATCACTAGGATGATTCCTAAGAAACAATTGATTTATGGGGTTTTGCAAAACCTATTCACCCACTTAATGTAGAAAATTTTCTTAAGTAATTAATTTAGAAAATATTTCTTGATTATTTTCCTTAAAATGAGAGTTTTCTAACAAAGGTTGAAAATTTATTTTTGAATACACATCTATGAATTTTGGTTGAGGTTGTTTAAAATAAAATAGCCCAGTTTTATCAAATTTAACATGTACTATTTCCTCAATAGTAATAGAATTTTTTATTAAAAACTCTATATGCCTTTTATGTAGTAAAATAACCTAAAAATTTATCATCATCATATTTGGGTGAAAAACTATGTAAATTATCATTTACTTTCAAGATGCATAAATTGCATCCAAAATCTATAAAGTAAGAAACTTTTGGTTTTCATGTAGTCCAAAATTCATTAGTTTTTTTATTAATAAAGGGTCTTATTAAAACTCTATTTATAGTATAAAAATCCATACACACCACTTAATCCAAAAAATGTTTAGTAATTTTGTATTAACTCAACATGGTTGTTTTTATTTCTTGAAGAATATGATTTATTCTTTCCACAACGCCATTTTTCTGAGGATTTTTAAGAGCTGAAGAGTTATGTTTAATGACTTTAAGACTAAAAAATGTTTCAAAATTATTATTTACAAATTCTATCCAATGATCACCATGATTATTTTTTTAAGGAAGGTTTTTATCATTTTTAACTTTTCATATGAAAGATTTAAAATAACAAAAGTCTTTGGATTTATTTATTTGAAAATATATCCATGTGTATCTAGTGTAATTCTAAACCAAGAAAAATACATAATACATACCTACAATACTTCTTATTTGATTTGGACCGAATAAATCCATGTACACTAGATGTAGTGTATTATAAGTTCAGACTTCACTAATAGATTTAAAACTTGACTTATGTTTCTTACCATGTTTACAAGGGTCATAAACTTTTGAAAAATCTAACATAATATCCAGTAAATCCTTAAATATTATTTTGTAAGACAATTTAAATAAGTTTATTAGGTTAAAATGTCCTAAACTTCTATTCCATAACCATGATTGATCTTCCATTGCACTAAGAAAATGAAATTTTGGCTCCTAATGTATTCTAAGTTAAGTGTGTAAACATTCTAATTCCAATTTGTAGAAAGAATGTATTAATACTTTGAATCGTTTACTACACATTAATTATTTCTAAAATTCACAAGTTAACCATCATCAAATAATTTATTTATTATTATAATGTTTTTATTAAGGTCTTTAACAAATAAAACATTATAAATTAAAGCTTTACTATGAAGAATAATAATTCCTATAATGATAATATCTACTTGAGAATTATCTATGAAGGTAACCTTTCCAACTATCATCTGGATAATATTTTCAGAGATATATTTGCGTCTAGTCATATTTCTAGAACAACCATTATCGATGTACCAAATATATTTTGTTGGTACTACCTTTTTTTCCTGAAAACAAAACAATTAGATTTAGGGAACCCAAACCTTCTTGGTTTTGATGTTAGTAAATTGAATATTGGGTAACCACATTTGTTTTTAAAAATAAGATTTATGAAATACTTAGTATTTTATTTTATTTAAGTATTAATTTTTATTCGTGTGACCACAAATTTGGATTTTTGTGAAAAATGGAATTGTTTTTGGAACAAAGTAATTATTACTAAAAATAGGTTCTTTATAAGTATACACAATTTCAAAACTAGTTCCTTAAGGATGATTTTTTTATACATTTTATCAAAACCATCTTTATAAGAAGCATTGTTTTGCAAAAAATTTATTAATGAACAAATTTTGGACTTTAGTTTGATAACTAAATTCCTATCTTCACAAGTATTATTTTCAGAAGTGAGTTTAGTTTCTAAAACATCTTTCTTATAAATTAATTTATCAAAATCTTTATAATTACCATAGTTTTAAAAACAAAATTTTAAATTTTTTTTGAAACAGTTTCCTTTTAAAAAGAATTCTTATCAATATTGATAGAATTATTTGATACTTATTTTGATAAAATAATTATTCTAGAATTTTCCGTTTCATTTTTTTTACTTGATTTTATAAATTTTAGAAAAACAAGGTACTTTATCATAATAAGGTAAAGTATTAATATCAATAGCTGAGAAAGATTCTTTATATGAAAGTGTAGAATCCTTCTCATCAAAATAATTTTTACTTAGGGACATATTATTTAAGGATTATGAAGTTTTTACCTTGTCCATAAAGAATTTATGTTCAAAAGGTACTTTTGAAAAAAGAACAATATTCTTATATCTAGAATTTTCATTTTTAGAAGAATTATTTAAAGAGTATCCTCTACTTGAACTCTATGAATCATTATATTTTATGAGTTTATTTCCATTTTTATTATAAGGTTTTTTCTAAGTTCTATTAGAAGGAATTTCCTTTCAATTTTCCATTTGATGTTTGTAAAATCGGGTCTCATGTGTCCAGCTTTCTTATATTCCTAACAGGTAGCTTCAGATTCTTTATTTTCATTCACATTCTTGTTACTTTTCTTGTAGTGATAATTAAAATAATTTTTTTGATTCTCTTGTTCATCCTTTGAGAAATATTAGTTAATTAATTTTATAAATTCTCAAAATCACTAGAATTATATTGTATAACAACCTTTTATTTTCAAAGACTTAACTAATTTTTGTGGTGTGTGTTATTTTTTAGGAATTATAGTGGTGTTGAAAGAAACACCACCATTATTTTTCATGTATTTATACACATATATTTTTAATCTAGCCTCTGACTGCATAATAGTATTAATTAATTCATTACGGATAATATTACTAATATTCCTTGTTTTAGTCAATAGATGTTATTTTAGATTCCCATTCTTTTGGCATGATATCAATGATTTTACTAATGAGAATTTCATCATCTAGTACTTTTTCACCAATATCATGAAGACTATTAATTATAGTCATGAATATTTGATTCATATTTACAACTGATTCACCTTTTATGAATTTAAATGCTTAATAATAAGCTCAGTGCATTGCTCTTATGGTTTTAACTACTTTAGATGTACCAAAATGTGTTACTTATACCTTTTACCAAATACTGTTTTCTACTTTACATTAATAAATCTGACTATATATGTTTCTTGTCATAAAACATAATAAAATGTTACTTACCTAGTAATTCAACTGATGTTCCAGCTTCTCTTGTTTAGTAAAGACTATAAATTCCTTTTTAGGTATTTTATAATCACCATCAATCATTAAAAATTTATATACTCTTGTAATGATCCCAAAAGTATTCATTCTGTCCACCAATATTTGTAATCAACACCGTTTTTTTGTTTTTTTGGATTAATATTGTCTATTGATCCATGATTAATGACATCCATCTTTAAAAAATAGATACAAAAATTATTTTCTACAGTACATGCTAGTGTAATAAATATTTATAGGAAAAAAGGATATAATGAAACTTAATTAACTTGTAATATTAAAAAAATAGAATTTTAACAAGTATTTGATTCGTGTAATCCTCCTTTAATACCAATTTTTGGATAACTTTATAAGTCATATTGTTATTAGGATTGAATAATTTTATTCTAGATGGCTCAAATAATAGAGGGGGGTGGGGGGGGGGGGGGTGGGGGTAAATTGTAGTTTTAAAAACATTAGTTCAAAAGAGTTTAAATAAAAAATTATCAAAGCATATTTATTTAAAATTAAATCGGATTCAGACTTGGAACTTAGTATAATTATAAATGTTTTCCAATCTATTCGATTTCTATATTTTATTTACCACAAGTCATAATTAAAAATGATTAAATCTACACTAAGTAAAATCATAATCATAGTAGTTATGATTATATCATAATATATAGAATAATTTAATGATTCAATCTTAAATGTGTGTAGAATCATAATCATTGAAATATCATATTCACAAATGAAATGATTTTAATAGAGTAATATAATTATATCATAATAAAACTATTACGACAACCAAGATACAAGTAGAAAGATGAATATAAATGTATCACATTATATTGCATTTTGTGGAAATAAAATACTTGTAATAAAACAAGTAATACAAATGAATATACCTCTTTTAACCCAAATAGATGGGTATCAAAAAACATAGGATAAAATTTACCCTGTTTTATACTTACAAGAAAGACTGAATTTATTTAATAAATAAATCCCCCAATATGATGATCAGTATCTCTGTCATCCTTTCCCAAGTAGCCCTTGATCTGATGGATCATATTATATCACACTACCCCCTCATTCCCTTGATTTATATTATGATCAATATCTCCGTCTTCTTAGACTCCTAATCCCTTGATTGTATTTACATAATCAAACGTGATGGTTTCAAAACAAAAGAATATTAAATGATTAAAATGACTAATAATAATATATTCATGCTTGTAATCCTCAAAGTTCCCATGAAATAAAAATATATAAATGAAATTTATCGATAGAAAACTCTTCAAAAATCATAGTATTTATAGGCATCTTCCTAATGGTCATCCGGACCACCCAATGATCATATTTTCTCCGAGTTTGTTACAAAAACTTTGACACCTAAAAAATGACAAACTGACATAATAGAGTGTGCAACATTATATTGTTTTACATCATTACTATGTAAAAATAATTTCTTATGTTAGACATAATTTTTCCATAAATATAATATAAACTAAGACTATCTAATAGACTTTCATAAAAAAAATCATTTTGACTGATCTTTATAAGTACGAGTATGCTATTTATCAGTACCATTATCATCCCAATTATAATGACTTTTTCATTATGAAAGTCAAGATATAATGTATTATATATGTCCTTATAAGGGTGAATATAAGGTTTATAATATCCATACTCATTACAATTTATATAATTAAGAAAGTCAGTTTGTATTCAGGTAAACATTAAAAATTAATTCCAAGTTTAGTAAAAGTGTATGTTTTATACAATTTTTTTTATAAGTCTTTGGGAATAAAATATTTGGAAAGTAATTATAAATAATGTGTTTGTGATTTACAAAACAAAATGGAATACAAAAGTTATAATTAATACTTTTGACTCAAAAAGATGTGTTATTGAATGGCTAGAATGACTCCCCATTTATAAGAAAAATTTGATACAATTTTCACAAATGTTCAATCATTAAGGGTAAAAATGTTATTTTAAAATAGAATATGGTTTATAAATGAAATACAGACTATTAGTTGGGCCATCCTCTATCCCCACTTGATTCACGATATGGATTTATATTTTTTTAACCAGTTTACGATTTATTATTTTACATTGAATCCCCTTTAAAGTCATTTTCATTATTATCCCCATAAGTTTACTTTAGAAGAATATAGATATTTATAGGATTTATATTTAAACACTTAAATATTTTATTAAATACCATTCATATCCTTAAAATTCATGGAAAACTCTAATTTATCCGTATATGGTCATTTTAAATAATTTTAAAACCATTTACTTTGAACTTTATCTTTCCTTTAGAGGCATTGTGTAAACATTGTGTAAGTATTTTTAATAATTAAACTATAAAATATTATTAAAAATAAACTAGTATCATAAAATTTTTAAGATAATTATTTTCAATTTTTTTTCCTTACCCAAGCATTGTGTAAGTGTTTGGATAATTATACTGTTATATAAACATAAAATTCAAAAATACAAATAAAAATAATTGATTGGAAACCATATTTTCCTTTGAGTTCAAGAATAACTATGTCCCATATAAAATATTATTTTAAAGACACCAATTCTGAATTTTCTAATATCAGACAGACATTATGTCAACAACAATAATTATTTTTCATATTTATTTAGACATAAACATTAATTTATATTAATTTAATAATATTTATATTATATTTTTAAGAAATTATCATATAATATTTGTTAAATTAGTTTATATTTATATAATAATGATGTCACAACGTATACAATATTGGTAAAAACTTTATTTTTTAACACTTCACTAAAAAATATCTTAGTCAAAGAAGTCTAAAAAATTAATCCCATGTTAATTTGGGGATGTTGAAAAAAAATACATTTTTATAAAATTAAATTTCTAAAATTTATAATTTTAATATTTAAATAAACCTATATTTTACATGGATAAACAATTTTTTTATAAGAATAAATATTTTATTTCAAAAGAAAAACTATATTGTTGTTTATTACTTTCTGAAATTATTTATAATATAACAATAATAAAAAATATTATTATGAATCCAGAGAGTTAACATGAATATTAATAAAACCAAAATATTATTTTATTATAAAAATACATGGTTTGTTCCATTTTCCCCTTAAATAAGTTGTGTCAACATAATTTTTAGTCTTTGGTAAACTAGTTGGGATACCTTTCTTAAATATATTCCTTAGGTTACATATGTATTCTTCAATCCTATGGTTCTTATATAAAACTTTAACCCGATAATTTATCTCATTTCATTAATTTTTTCCCTATAATAAATATTTTTAACTATTTTTTACATATATTAAAATATCCTCCTCCAATTGTAATAATTTCGGTCTCAATATATGAGATGCACAAGGTAAATATTTCCTTAAAAAATAAAATTTTCACATGAGATAAGTAAAGAATTATTGGGACTAAAAAAGATACCAATCCCACTTTCTCTTGGATTTTATATGGACCAAAAAACAATAGAATTATTTTCCATTTCTTATTGAAACAAATCAAACTTTTACATAGAGTAATTTGAAGAAAAAAATATTCTCGTAACTCAAATGAATAATATTTTATTTTATTATTCACATAATTATTTTCTTAATTTTATTTTCTTTTAAATGAAGTGGGATCAATTACGCCATTTCAATTATCTTATTAACTATTTTAGGATTCAAAAAACTTCTTTCCTGTACTTTTTCGTAAAAATATAAAGATTGAAACTACTTTATCGAAGCCTATTTTCTAAAGGTTGAATTATTTCCTCTACTTATCAACTATTTTGAAAATAAAAGTTATAATAAAATATATTTCAATACATAATGACTTCTAAATTCCTTTAAAAAATTGTATGTAAGCCTTAGATCATCATCAGATACTATATAAAGAGTATCTCCTTGTAATTTGACTAATTTTTTAATATAGATTCCATATTGCCAATATAAAGATATATATTATCTAATACGTAAAAAATGATAATATTTAGTCAAAAGTTCCATAATAACTCATATAGAATTGTTACCTTGATATTTATTTGGTATTACCATGATAAAATACACATATATATATATATATATATATATTTAAATTTCAATTTTGGAATTGGAAATGGCCAAAGCATCCCTTTTGGTTATTGTCATTGCGCTTTAACATATCATAAAATTAAACATTTTAGGAATCACATAGTAGAATATTTCATCGTTATTTCCAACCAAAATATATGCGAAGATATTTATACATATTTATACTTCCAAGATGAATGGATTTTGGGGGGGATATGAGACTCACAAAACAATTACTTTTTCAACTAAGGTTCATTTGATACACATAACCTCATTCCAAATATTGTGACACCATTTTCATCAACATTAAACTCATGTACTTAACTTTCATTATCAATTTTATTTAATCTTGAAATATATGATATTTTTTCATATCAAAATTTATTATTTCCAACAAGGAATATTGTACTGTTATTTTGTTGAGATTGGTCATGGTATTTTTTAAAATTTATAATATACATTATAGGTATATAGGGTTATAAGGGATTGTGATTTCATATGGGAACTAAGGACCTTAGTAGGAGGGCCTTCCAAAATGCCTCTCTCTGGTCGATGCTAATCCACCATCCAATCAATGGCAGAGGTAGAGGCCCTACATAGTATATTGGCTCGCTCATCTGTTAACGAGATCATGGGTAACTAGATGGTTGCCTACTATGAAATTTTCAATTAGGGTTATCCCTATATTTCTACCTAGGACCACCCCTTATCCCTTTTACAAAGTATTTTGGCCATACAAACACCCTATATTAGTCCCATACATGCCCCTATCCCTCTCATTAGGTGTTGAAGAATCTCATTTGATCCTTGATTTTTTATCCATCATTAGTCGTGATCCATATTTTGAGTTAATTCTATGATTCCTCTTCCTTCATCTATTCATTTTTTTGATGTAAAGAGATCTCTCACCAATTTTACGTAATATTCCAAATTATTAGTGCATTTGTGTGATTATTCATTTTATGCTATTTTAGTTCGAATTAAAAGCTTATATCAGACAGGTATAATCCTATGAGGATAAGGTTGGTGGTCCTTATACTTAATCCATATTTTTGATTACTTTTTAGTGGTTAATTATATGGTATTATTATATTTTTCACACATTGACCATATTTAATAAAAATAATATATTTATGACATGTCTATGTTAAGTACACTTATTAAAATATAATGGAACTAAGAAAGTAGGTGATACTAAGGGGATTCCCCCTTCAATAGTATTTTACCTTGAAATTCAGAATTATAAATTCATGTGGCCTTATGAAATGAGAAATGATCTTGATAAATATATTTTATTTTATGAGTTGTTGAATTGTGTTTTAACACGTTTAAAAAGTGTGAAAGTGTTCAGATCAATGATTGTGAAATAAAATTTTACTATCATTAATGACCTGATATTGAATTTCTAGGATTCATTGAGTCTATTAAAAGAAAATTAAAGGTGAAAATATGATTTGATCTTTTCCATGATAACAAATCTTATAAAGTGACGTTCATACTTAGATTGTGGGAATTTTTTTATGTTGTAAATTTGGTTTTGAAATTATAATAATTAAGTTGTGAGGTCAATATTTATTATTTATTTGGTAAATCGGTAAACTATGGTTTATGAGATGGAAATAAAAGTTATGATATGAATTAATGGATTGAGATTCATAATGGATTATTAAGTGAATTGATTAATATTAAATGTTAAATGGTAGTAATGTTTAAAATGGTTTAGTGATGATTAATTGGTAAGGGAACATGGATATGATTAATTTTTTATACATTATATTTTTTGAAATTACAATTGGAATCATCTACAAAAGCCTTTATTGGGTGGTCATGAATACTCCCTAGAGGGAGTTTATGAATACTCTCATTGTATAGGTTATAAAAACTACCTACAAGGTGGCTGTGAAAACACCTATAAGGTTTTTCATGAAAACTTCTATTATAGAGATTGTGAAAAATCCCCTCAATAAGGCCATGATACACTTACATGAAAAAACCTCTTGAGTGTTCATGATTCCAATATAGAAACACTGAATGGGGTTTTCATCATACTTATATGGAAAACACCAGAAAGGGTGCTTTTCATATTGTGGTTGTCATGGTCAAAATGACATGGTAGAGAGATCCAACACTAGAAGAAGTAGGTATGGTTGGTCTAGGTCACAATCCTAAGTATCAATGATGGTATACTCCGATCTTAGGTGTCAATATAGAGGTTGTAAATCAAAAGTTATCTTCTTATTTGAAATTTAATTAATAAATTTTATAAATTTTTAATTATAGAACTTATGCATGAACTTATTTTATCAGACTTAATATATTAAGAGACACTATTGGAGTTGTCCTAATGAGTTATACACACACCCCATTCAGTCCACCATTGAACATGGGTTCTTGAGCAGATGATACTTGGTTTCTGGTGTATGATTGATCAAGGAACAATACTTGATTATTTTTGGATGATATGTTGGGTTGAACTAGGATCTGAAACTATTTTCAGGGGTTATTTACTATTTTCATCTTTTGGTATTTTTGGGATTTATTATATAACTATCCAAATTTTATTTTATATAGTTCATTTTTTCCATCACGGTTTATTTTGATTATCAACAAAACTTTCCAATATATTTGTTTTACTTATTATTTATCTTTATAGTTTATATGATTACATTTTTTTCTAATATTTTTTACTCTAATATATTGTTATACTATCCTCATTGTACCAAATTAGACCTACACATCTAGTTGACTACCTCTAGAGTATAGGGAGACATGCCTGAAGTACAGTAGTGACCGACGATGTTGGAACCAATTAGCGGTCTGGGGTGGTGGGATGTTACAATGTGGTACTAGTGGATACTTTTATTTTGTTATACTATTTGGGAGAGGTAGACATGAAATCAGATATTTTTTTACCTGGTATAGAACTTTTGTCTAGGACTTCCCCCACAAGTATAAGGGAAGTCCATGTTAGCATAGATGAGGTTTCTATTCATTCAATTTTATTTTACTGTTGATTTTATTTTACCTCAATTGATACACATGTTTATGGGATTATTGATTTATTTAATTTTATCTCTTAGACAGTATGAAAAGTGGGAGTGTCTACATGAATCATACCCGGCATGTAAGATTCACATGCGATTCTTTTATTTCGTATGGTTAATTTTTTAATTACTAGGACCGAGACTTGGGTCAATTATTTAAATTATACAAAAACCATTTATTTACTGTTTCCAATATATGTGTATGAATTTTTTTTCTTAACCTACTTTATAAATGGATTAAATAATTTTATCTATTATTTACCATGATTATTATGAGGAACCATCTAAATAAAATTCCAATTACAAATTATAAAGCATTTTCCTCAATATAATGTACTTAAAATTTTATATAGCTAATCCTTATTTTGGAAAAGTATTGTTAATTTAAAATGAGAAAAAACTATGAATAATATATATATATATATATATATATATATATATCATGTGTACTAAATCGGTAATTTGTTTTAGAAACTCTGTAAGTTTAATTGGTGTTATTGAGGGGACCCAAGTTATTTGATATCCATGCGGTGTGTGGTTTAGGTCATAGTGTACAGGGATAGGTCTTGTTAATGGGTAATGAGGGATAGAGAGACCAACAATCTTTTGAGATGTTTTATGATTTAGGGTGTGTAAGATAACTAAATGCTTTTGTGGTCTTTTTTTACAACATGAACTATATGAGTAGTGATAATAAATGATATGTAGTGACAGTCTGTGACCTTAGTAGTTTTTGATAACTTGAGGGAGGATGGAGTAGATTATATTCAGTCCTATGTTAGAGACCTTACTTGGGTGCTCAAATGTTAATGCCTTTTGAGTATGAGATTAGATTTAGAGTGTTATTGTGAGATATGATTTGTATTGATTAAGACCTTTGAGTTAGGTTGGAAGTTTTATATTTTGTTAGGAAAATTTATTTTTGTATGTTTCTTCTATTTTTGTTTGTCGATAACCTCGTAGAGGGGTTAAACCAGTCTCTTAGTAACTTCTATATCAGGGAAGCAAGGGTTAATTATTCTTATTAAGATCAATGTATAGGAGACACTAGTTTTTCACGTTAAAGACTATTAAGACTCCAAGAGAATTTTTGATCCTTGGTTTTCCTATGCTTTGAATGGAATTGGATGTTTCTATGAAAAGGGAAAGTGGTGAATTGGGATGTTTTGGTATCGAGACCAGTTTTAGAATTAAGGATATTTTGGATTCTTATAATTATTAATTACTAGTTCAGTTTATAATGATTTTATTAGTGGAAATATATGATTTTTTAATCTTCATCATTCTTAAAAATTTTAGGTACTATTGGTATTGGAATGAAGCTCGAGTTATGAGTGGTTATGTGAGTGGTTTTTGCATGATGAAATGATCATTTTTTTAAAAGTGTTGGGGTTCATTTTCATTCACAAGATTAGAATTTTGTGGAGTTATGGTCAGTGGTCTAAATGAGTGAGTCTAGTTTAATGGGACACGATTCCCTAAATTTTTAGTATGGTCTTCATGATTGGGTTACACTGGAGAATGCATCCTTCGAGATTCAATGATATTGAGGAAATCTAATTCATGTTAGAGAAACTTTGCATCATTTTATTTATGGTTGGTTGGTATGGAAGTGTATAAGAATGATGCTTAAATGAACAAGTAGTCATGAAAAATAAAATAAATATAAAAAAATAAAATATAAATAACTTAATCTTTGATATTCTAAAGGTATTGCCGCCTTCCAATTGCTCTCGCCTAAAAAATTTCAACAAAAGTAAATCTTTTTCTTGAAACAGAAAAATAAAGAGAGTGGGGGAAAAAGATATGAGTGATTTGGGTTAAAACGGGTGGAGGATATATATAGGTTAGACTAGTTGCGACGGGATACCCGTCGCAAATAGTCATATTTGTGACGAGCCCCATCGCAAATACCCTTGCCCGAATTAATTACTGTCAGCGGTTAATAGGGTATTTGCGATGAGGCCCGTCGCAAATAGTTCATGCTGACACTCTTTTTGCGACGAGACGACATCCCCTCGCAAAAAGCTATTAACCGCCACCGGGTATTTGCAGCGGGTATAGTTGCAAATACTCTTGCGCGGTTTGGCATACAAGCCGCGCCAAACTATTTCTGACGGGAAACATCTCCCCGTCAAAAATAATATTTGTGCAATTTGACACGCAAGTCGCGCCAAGCTATTTGCGACGGGAGACGAAATCCCGTCGCAAATAATTGGTTATTTGCGACGGGGAAATTTGCCCGTTGCAAATAACTTCCTGGACGGGTTATTTGCGATGAGGTTTATTCCCGTCGCAATTAACCCCTCGCAGATATTGATTTTTCCCGTAGTTAATCCTTAATGTGATACCGACTATAACATCATTTCTTAGGAGACGTTAGTAATATTTTTCAAGAAAATCATCACGTGCACTCAACTTCAATTAGTAAATCCCAAATATTCATGTGTTGGAATGTATTTCCCCCGTTTTTAGGTAGTTGACCAATTTATTTACCAAATTCAACATAATTCAAAAAAATAAACAGTGGAGTTAAAATCATACCTCATACTTTAATTTTATCTGGGTCATTTATAAATCCAATTTGAACCAAAAATGAAAAATTTCACTAGTGTCTTGAATTTTTAATATCCATGTCATGGGGCGATCTCAAATTATACTCATCATGGTTGATTTTATTAAAAATAATCTCTAATATTTTTTATACAAGTTGATGTCTAATACCAATAGATATAAAAAATAAAATGATGGAAGGAGAAACATTGATACTAATAGAGATTTTCCATGTTAGATTATTCATTAACTTTTATTACATCACAAAAAACATCAGTTCTCATTTTTTAATTTTATTACCTTCAATTCCCATCACATGGAAATAAAAATAGTTTAAAAGGGAATAATATTGGTGTTTATTTTCTCATTAATGTGAGAAACATGGATGATACAAAGATCTCAACCTGGAAACTCTTTTCATTGAAACAAAAAAATGTCTGAAACTCTTCATGCATGTATTTTGTTTTGATATTTATATTATTAACGTTTTTGGAATCATGGGTTTACTTTTGTTTTGAACTATTTTATATAATGTAATGGGGTTTCTTAATGTATCTAATAATGAATTTTCACTATCGTCTACTGGTTCCAAATTGTTAGCCAATTACATCTATTCTGGACATATGATGAAGCAGTCTCTTAGCTTATGACATATCTTTTTATGTTGAGTATAAATTTCTACAACTACAATTTTTGTAAAAAATTCAGAAGTGGGTTTTTAGCTCTTTAAGAGATTATTTTGTTCTATAAGGACTTTTAAACATTTGTTTTCTATATATCTATCTTATTTCCATCTTTTACACACATATTTAATTATTTTAGGGTAATCTTTCTTAGATAACCTCTCATGATATTCTACCTTAGTGATGTATTCATCCAAAACAATATTATTTTTTTCTTTGATTATCTCATTCATTTATCATAGTTTTCTCACTTTTGATTTGATATGTAGGAAAAATATTCCTTATTCTATGACATGGTCATGAATTCTACAATAGATTCATCTCCTTATAGTTGATTCACCCCTTTTATCCTTTTTGTTTTCCATATTTATAGTATTTGACCAAAATTTTTCTTATGTCTACATATTAAGTTAGACTTGTCTTCTTTTATCAACTTCATAGTCTTCTGTTGAGGTTATATTTTCTCATCATCACATACATTGTACTAGGTAGGTATATATCTTCCCTCACTATAACTATGGACACCTTTGTTGTAATAATAACAAAATTTATTAAGTGACTCAAATTATTCCATGGTTGATAAATTTTACATCTTTTTTAAGTCTATTTTAGTTCAACATGTGTTCATTTTTTGTTTCATCTTATCTATCCTGAATTCAAGCCATTTCTAATTTCTATTTACTAACATTTTATTCATGTACTCAATATATTTATTCCCTAACCTCCAACAATGCAATTAGTGGATAAACAGTCTTGTTATTTTTGTTGTTCACACAATCTGGTTAGATTTGCGACCCTGTTTTTATGAAAAATTTCATGAGATGTTGGTATTTATTTGGGGAGACTATATTCTTAATTATACTACCATAAACACATGACACATCTATGGATATCTTAGTATACCCCCCAAAATATCCTCATATTTTATATTTAGTTCTATTTTAGTAGATACAAATACAATAGTACAAAATGATTTAACTTGGTTAAGATTTATCTTCTTCTATGAGTTTGTTGTATATTATTTAATATATGATATTTATCCCTTTTTCTTCAAACACTAGTCTGATAATAAGAATGAATATCTTTAAAATTGTTCAGGGAAACACTTCTCTTTTTTGCAAAAACACCCATATGCATCTTTTCTTGTATTTATTAATTGATTTTGGGGTATTTAAAATTTTTATAGGAGTTTTCCTATAAATTCTATAATCTTCCAGTAACCACACCATAATTGGGCGTTCTTTTGCATAATGTTGGGGCATGTTTAAATACCATGGTGGAAAATATTTGAATATGAAATAGTGTTTGTGTGATGTTGATGTACCAAAGTGTAATGTTAAATATCCTTATCTTGAAGAGGTTTTTGGTAGGGGCATCCCCTACCATTGATTTAATGATTTTTTTTCATAGAGACCATCCAAAGTGGCCTGAGGGGTTAAGGGACTTGGCCACTCATCCATTTTTAAATTTCATTCAATATTGTTCAGGGACCACATCATGGTAGGGACCTATATGTCCACCCAAAGATTAAGATCCATTTATTATATCATGGACAATGCTTAGAGAGATAGATATAGACTGTGGAGGTTAGTTCCACATCACTACCTATCTTACCTATATTTTTTAGAACAAGAATTCAAACTTTTTCAATCCATTATTTTTAGATATTTTTTGTCTTTTAATCCCTTTAATCTTATAGGAACACCACTTGGCATGAGTAAAGAGATATCTCCCTCATTTCTTCTTGATTTAGAGCCTTCAAATATTGGGTTCATGTAGATTTCTTTTGGAAATCCTTCCCTTTACTTTTTTATTGATATATTATTCTTTATTCCTCTATCTCCCCTCAATTTCTTTTCTCCTCAGAACACTAATCACAATTTGGTTGGAGTTAGAGTTTGATGAAGAATTTTCCTTTCTGATTTTAATGATTGACATAGAATTATGTGTGTTGTACCTCATTACAATGGGTTTCAACATGGATTAATGCCGGTTTATTTGTTTTCTTACTTTATTTGGAATTTCACTAGAATCATGATGATTTTAAATTTATTGTCTGTGAAAATATATATATGTGTTATAAATTCAATGGATTTTAAGTGTTTTCCAGTTATTCCACCATTAGAATAATGGTTATTTTAATGTATTTACATATTTTCAATGTCTTGTTTTGTGCCAAGTGTTTGAGAACGTAATTAAATGTTTTTTACATTAAATATCATTTTAAAGGTATGTGGCCCAGTTTTGGTTATGAAATGGGAGAAAGTTTATATTTTCATGAAATTGTCTAAAAGTAACTAAATTCACTGATTTATTTAATAATTTAAAATAAGGATGTCTTTATGTTATTAATGAATCAAAATTAGCATTCTAATAGTTAATTATAAAAACTATTTTAATGTGTGTTTTGTAAAATTGAAAATGGATTGGAATTCTGATTTTTATTTGTAAAGGAATGTTTGGAACCTTATAAATGAGATTTCAATGGTCTGCATATAAGACCCTTAATTGTTCCCCTAGTAAATAATTATTACTAAGGACTATAACATCCACGAGGGATGTGTTATTAGAAATTGTGAGGGATAAGAAGGGTTTTCTTCCTACTAGGGAGTTGGAGGTGCCTTAGATTTTGTTTACTGTTGATTGAATTGTTGATCATGTAATTCGATTGTTTTATCACCTCATGTTGACTAATTTAATGGGAAAACCAGAAAAAATAGAGGTATAGATTCATGCTACACTAATTGTTACAAAATATTATAACATTACAATATAATAAGGATAGTGGGGTGGTGCCATGCCAATGAATATTTTATTGGCTTCTAATATGGATTGTATTATTTTGGATACAATATAAACATGAATTTTTTACCATGTTATAGTTTATCTATAACTATCTTAGCTTAGGACCTAGTTTTTTTTCCCATGATACCTAGTTTTTATGATGATACTATATATTTTACTTCTTTTTTGTTTTATTTTTATATCCTAGTATGATTGGCTATTTTGGTACCATTTTGTATTGTTTTTATTTTGATTCATTATTGATATGGTTCTAAATTGGGTGTGTTTCTTTTTTTCATACGGAGTATTCATTTATTGAAAAAAGTAATTTTTTTATAAATGGATTCTAAAAAGGTATTAAAAAATAATGAAATGGATTTTAGTAAACGTGTGGTATTTTAAAGAAAGGATTAAAGTGGGTTCTTATGTGATTTATTTTTGAGGTTTCTAGGCACAACAAAAGCACATATTGGGAAGTATACAACTTATTGTTTTATTGTATTCAATGAGTCATCCAATATATAAATGAAAAATAACTTCCGGAAAATGAAATGAATTTGAATATTAATTTACAAAAACACGAAAACAAATAAGTCCATATCATCAAAAATTATAATGGTTCCTAGAGGACCGATGGACCATTGAGATAGGAGGAGTGAATCAGTGGTCACTTAAATATTTTATTCATTTATTTCCTTTTGAATTAAACCTTCATGAATTATTCAATATTGATCCACTCTATCTTATGCCACACAACCTCACTCGAATAATGTTGTATACAGATGCACAAGAATATAATGATTTTTACAAAAAAAGTAATAATACATACTCCATGACTTGATTGGTTATACACCCCAATTAAGGATTCCATACTATAATCAATATCATTCAATTATAAGGAAAAGTTGTTTGAAACTGCATAACCTGATCAGAGTCTCACTATAATCAAGTATTCTCACAATGTTATCCTTGTATATCTCGAGTCACACAAGTTATATAGGGGACCACCATCTACATGAACATATGGACTCTAAGTCTCTATTTGGAGGTAGATAAGAAACACCATATAGGATTTCTCTTCATTAGTAAAACCAATCACCATATTTCTACAAGCACCTTATTTTAATGCCAATAATTCTTTAAGAATGATTTATAACTTGATCACTGATTACAACTCAGCTTCATATAATTTATGAATCTATTAAGTTGGTTATATATCTACTTAATATCTCTAAAAATAATCTTATAAGGATTAATAAATTCTCCTCAATATTTTTTTATATAATATATAGTGAATACTCATTCTTTTTATTTGATAAATGTTCTATACATATTGTAAAACACAATAGGTCTCGATAATCTATTTTCTCACCCATTAAAAACACACAAGTAAATTTATTTTTCTATTTTCTTCTCTTTGATATTATAAAATACTAATATTCATAGGCTGCCATATTAATTTTACCTTTAAATTTCAGTGTTCCATAAATTTTCATCTTTCTCACAGAAATTAACCGCTTAGAAAATTTAGAATAAAAGAGGGCCCGTTACAATTTTCCTAGAAATACCATGAACTCCTTTTTCATTTTAGGGTGTATTCGACAATTAACCTAACTAAATTTTTATTTTTAAATATTTTCTCAAATGTTCATAAAAAATATCTATAACATACATGACTTCTTATTCTTATAGGCTTCCAAAAAAATATTTCTATCAAATCTTCCAGATGTATTATCTGTATACAAAAAACTAAGGAGGCATGGAACCCATATTATTTTGTATTGAGAAAATAATAATGTAATTTAAATTACCTTAAATTTTAGTTCTATATAAAACAAAAAAAATCAACTCATCTTAATTTTCTCTCAAAACAAGATCAAATCATGGTACTTCAAGCTCCATGGTATTCTTAACTCCAAAATCACAACACATTCATCAACTGATCTGTATTTTCTCTGTATTAAATAATTCATGAAACACCTATTTTAATCTATATATCATATTACCTTTATACAAATGAATGTCAAATCCTGTTTATGATCATTCATTGATCACACACCAACCTGTGTGTTTTTTATGTTTATACCAAGACCGACCATGTCTTGTATCATCCCAAATGTTCTCATATTTATCAAATTCAAATTCATAAATCTTTAAATTTCATCATACATAAACATAAATATTTTTCCTATGTGAAGTGCCCGGATCAGTGTGAATCACTGAGAGGGGGAGGGGGTGAATCAGTGATCCCTTAAAACTTTTTACTAATTGATTCTTTATCAATTAAACCTCTATGGCTGGTTAAAGCCTCGATCCACTCTTCTTGTATCTCTCACCTTTCCTCGAATGATGCAGTAAATATAAAGGCACAGGACACAAGGATTTACAAGGTTCGGCACGAAAGGCCTACATCCTTGCCATGTTGGTTATACGCCCCAACATGGTTTCTCCCATTATAATCTGTTAGTATTACAATGGTCGATACAGAGTCCCACTGTATCTCTCCTGAGTCCCCCAGGAGGGTCTTTATACTGCGTCCCACAGTGTTACCAGAGTCCCACTGGCCTGCTCCAGAATCCCACTGAAGACTTCTTCCACCATGAGTCTCACAGGGGGCTTCTCCTGGCTCCTCGAGTCACACGAGTAGATCTTCTTCACTTTAAGCTTCTTCAAGTATCTTCAGCAGTCTGGGATAAAGACTGCTGGCCTTGCCCTTCACTTCTGATAACTTGATCAGGTCTTCTCGTCTTGCTCAGGATTTATCTCCTTCTTCTTAGGATGACCTGACTTCTCTCTTCAATAATCTTTAACAGCCTCTGATAAGGTCTGTTGGTCTTGCTCAAAACTTCTGATCACTTCTGTTGATCAGGGTCTTCTCAATTACTGAAAACTCAGACAGCTGATGTCTTTAACTTCAGTCTGGCTTCAGTCTCACTTCACATCAACTTCATGCACTGAGTGCATGGCAACTCTTCTTCCTCATGCACTTACTGCATGGATTCTCAAAATATTCTTCAAGAACTTTCATTCTTGGTCAAATCAGATGCACACAACCAGATTCAGCTTTGTTAACGTGTGCACGTGCATGCATGCAAGCATGCACTCCCATGTTCTTCCTTGCTGCAATAAACCCACAAAGGGTGTATTATCTTTAAGCACACACCCTCTCAATTCTTCACACACTTTATTGTTTTTGTTTACACACTTTAAAGTGTGCTCTACTTTAGTGTGGGACTTCCTCTTCTTCTAAGTGTTTACACTTTTAGTGGACACAATAGGTTCATCCTTTACTTGTTTTTCACACACAATTTGTTCTTCGTTTTGCACACACTTAAACTTGGCCTTTCACTTCTTCTTGCACACACACAAATTGTTCTTTGCTCTTCAAATTGTGCACCAACAAGGACTAAGCCTCGACTTCTTCTTGTTCCTTTTCTTTTTGCACACACACAATGTGTAGGTCCTTCACTTTGCAAACACACAAGGATTGTGTGGGATATTCTTCACCTTTGCACACACACTGCCCTAGTGTGTATACTCCACTTAAACTTCAACACAAAGAAGGGGCGCACAAGGGGTCACGACCTCTCTTTACTTTGACCGCGCAAGTCCACTTGGTGTAAGAGGGTCGCGCAAGGTGTCTTGTTGCAAGCAGCAGCCGTGCAAAGCCTTGGATAGCCACAGCCGCACAGGGCCTTCTCCTGTTCTTCACCGTGCAAGGCACAAGCCGCAAGGGTCGTGCAAGGTGAAAGAGCACCGTGGGCGCGTAAGGGTGCAAGCGGCCACGAGTCTTCCTCTCACACAAGTGAGGCGCGCAGGGGACTCCTTCTCCCAACCTATTTCGCGCAAGGGTTGGGCGAAAGGTTCCTCACGAAGCCAAAGTGGCTTCGGGCTGCTTCGTCGCACAAGTGGGTTGTGCGGATCTCTTACTTCGCGAGGCACAGTGGCACTCACGGGGCTTCTCTCGATTTTTTGAGCAAGCTGCACCGAGGTCTCGGCCGCTCTTTATATAGGCAGAGGCGGTGTGGTTCATCCGCGTGAGATAACTTTTGAATCCTCGAGATTATCGGGTTTTCATGATTCTGTGAAATCTTGTATTTATCCTCTGTTTCCACCCGGGTTCCCTTATTTTTCGGCCTTCTTCTCATGCATGCATTTTCGAACGTTTTCATGGCCTCCTTTAAGTCGATACATGCAAAGCATAAACCCCATGTGGCCTCGGCATTCACTTTTTCCTCGGCCGAACTCGAAATCCTCTCGTTGTTGCATGCATTCAAAGTTTATTGCATGTATAAGTTCAGTATGGACAGACGATCACTTTGATGGCTTCAGCTTCATCTGCAATGGCCGGGAGCTCGATCTGTGAAGCTCGTAGGGTGCCTGGTTCATCGGAGGCTTTGCGGGGTGCCTCGGTTGAGCTCGAGGAAGGAGACGACTCGCAGGCCGTTGGATCAGATCTTTGGACGACCGCGATCAGAAGATATCGCGCGGGATCGATCGTGCGGTCGAGATCTGGCGCGCGATCGATCGAGCGGCCATGATTCGCTCCCGGTGAAAATTGCGCATCCCACATTGAAACGGATTGCGGATTTTCCGTGGTTTATCAACCTAGCGCTCCCCGCCTCTCGTCAATTAAACTTCCAACCTCCACGGTACCGCCCCGCACCGTGTTCTCTCTACGGGCGCGCTCTTGCGCCCTCCCCTGCCTCTCGCGGGCGCGCTATGCACCCACTATGCACTCTCGGACGCGCGCTCTGGCGCCCACGCTCCACAGGCTTGACTCCCCTGTGTGGCCCCAGGCTTACGCACAACCCGACCTGCCTCAGGGATTCCACCTTGTCCTTGAGGACTCCCTTGAGCGCGGTTGACCCTCGGGTCCCGCATATACTTGAGGTGTTGTGCTCGGCTGGCCTTCCTTGGTGGCCTAATTTTTTTGCTAAGTGTAGAACAAGTCCTTTGTGTAAAAACAAAGTAACCAAGTTCAAATTCCAAATGCCACATTACCATCCTTTCTTCTCTTCTCCGTCTTCTTCTACATCAAAATAATTCTTCCATATTCGTCATTGGAATCCCTTCCATCTTCTTCAATCATGTATTCTTCACCAAGGAATGGAATTCCCAAAGGTTTCTTCCTTCAACCGAAGCTCCTGAATCACATAATCTTCAATGTTCTTCATTGATCCAATCAAAGATCAAGTTGGATCTTCTTCAAACTCACATGCACTAAGTGATAGTGCATGGACTTCATTAGCACCACTTCATCCAATTAGGAGTTGTGGATGGTTCTCCTCATCTCCTCATGCATTTTTAAGACAATGCATGGTCTTCTCATACTATTGTGACATTGTATCCAGTTGATACAAGTTCTTTGAACTTAAAGTCCAGTTCAACAATAGTCATATGTAATGATGATGCTCCATCATCATCCATTCTTCAAGTGGTGTAACTTAGTATCATCTTGATACAAGTATTGAAACATTAAGATCAGTTCTACAATCGTCTGATATTAACATGGATGAATGTTTCAACCATAAATACTTTTTCCACTTAGTCAATCTCCTAAGTGACATTCATCTTAACACAATGGCCATCCTCCATTCATCACCAACACCATCATAGCCTCCGTCATTCACATATTGACTCTCCTTGACATCCATTCATTCTTTGACATCTTCTGATCAACAACATACCTTATTGACAACAAATGCAACACAGTGCACTTCAATCTCCCCCTTTGTATTTGTTTTCAATACCACTAGAGCACATATTGTCAATCCAATCAGTAGAACACATATGAATGGGTCAATATGTGTGCCACACATTTCTGGGGAAATATGTCATCTTTTCTCCCCCTTATTGGCAACCAAATGCAAAGGTGTGGTGTGGTTCCTTTTCAAAATATCACTTCCTCCCTTTAAAATGTATTTTCTTGAAAAACACTGAGAGAGGGATGATGTCACATGTTCTCTTTAGCAAAGAACCTTTAGTAAATCAACTCTAAGTCTACTTGGGCTAACCCGGTGTAGAAAACAAGAGTGATGTAACCAAGGTACTCAATGCTGTCCAACATTCACTATACATGTGAGATCATGATTCAAGGGGCTTGAAATTTTTTAGATATAACAATGAATTTGCTAAATCCTGCACAACTTCACAAAACTCATTAGAAAGTTCAGGTGCAAAGATAAAGCTCCCCCTTTCAACCATTTTCCTTCAATCAATACTCCCCCTTAATTGTCATGATGAATACAATTAAGAAACAAGGGATGAAAGTATGATTGGAATACCTTCAGCTTTTCTCAAGATGGTATTAAATCTTAGAATACCATCTTATCCAGATTGGCTCCCCCTCAAGGGGTGCTCTCCATTCTACCCAAACCACTCTCCAGTTGAGAATGATCATCATCTTCAATTCCCTGCAATGTTAGAACATGTAAATACCAGAAGTATAAGGGAATAAGATGGAACCTCCTTGGTTCATCAATGTGAACAACAAGGTTGAGAAGATTCTCTCAACCGAGATGTCCCATTTTCACCATTCTTCACACTTGCACATTTGATTCTCAATGATGTTTGTGTCAGTGTGGATCTCAAAATCTCTTTAACTTCTTTGTGTGTGACTCCTCTATTTCTAGGTGCCTTCTGAGCACTAGAGTCTCCTGGTGCAATCTTTATTCTTTTGAAGAATCCCTTCTGAGATGGAATGAATATCATGCATTTATCACTAGTATGTCCAGCTTGATTTCACCTTACACACAGAACTTGATCTTCATGTGAAATATTTTTCTTTCCTTTTGCCTTAGCTATTTCCAGTTCTTTATCTTCAGCTCTCTGCAGCTCTCTGGAAAGTTGCAACTGATTAGGCCATATGACTAACAAGTCATTTGGAAGTGAGGCCTCAGTTTTGGAAATTCCACATGGTTCTTTTGATGCTGTTAAGATACCTTTCTTAGAAAACTTATTTTCAATCAATCCCTTCTGCTTCTTCTGAATTGATTGTCTTTTTGAGTCCAGTCTGCTTCTATTCAGTTCCATGGCTTGTTCACAAAGATCCATAGTATGCCCTTTCATTGCACAGAAGAAGCATTTCTTGAGTAGCAACATTTCTCCTTTCAGCTAACTGGGAGGCTATGGCTTTGGGTGATTGCTGATTTTTCAATATCACCTCCAGTTCTATGCATTTCATGTTAAGGGAGTTCTTCTCATCCTCAATAGTTCTTAGCCTTCTTTCCCAATTTTCTTTGAGCTATTCTAACTGGTCTTCATGCACCTTCTTCAATTCTAGCAATGAATTGTCAAGCTCCTTCACCATTTTGACTTTTTCTTCGAGTTGAGAATCTCTGACATTCATTGACACTTTGTGCAACTTCTCCAGTGCATGGAAAACTTCTTTGACCATTGTCTTAAAGAATTCATTCTCAGAAAGTCTTCTTTGCAATTCTTCACAAGTATCTTCATATCTTTCATTACAAAGAGAAACTGTTTCATCCTTAGCCTTCACCAGCTTTCTGAGAGTGTTGGTTATGCCAACCCTTTTTGCCAACTGATCTTCCATTGCATTGGCCTCTTCTTCTAGCTGTAATTTTTCTTCTTGAAGATCAAGGATGCCAGTAGTAATACACATTGCCACTTCCTTTGGGACTGTCTTATGAAGATATTTGAGTGCATTTTGAAGATCATTCATTGTACCAAATTCATCACAGCTAGGACATGCTTTCTTCATCTTCTTTTCCTGTTTCTTCTTCCTGTTTTCAGAGTCTTGGCAGATATCTCCATTTGAGGGTATTCACTCACTTCTTCAAATCTGCACTTCATAAAGACTCCCTTGGATATTTTAGAGGGAACCTCCCTCTGATACCAATTGAAGTGCCCGGATCAGTGTGAATCACTGAGAGGGGGAGGGGGTGAATCAGTGATCCCTTAAAAATTTTTACTAATTGATTCTTTATCAATTAAACCTCTATGGCTGTTCAAAGCCTCGATCCACTCTTCTTGTATCTCTCACCTTTCATCAAATGATGCAGTAAATATAAAGGCACGGGACACAAGGATTTACAAGGTTCGGCACCAAAGGCCTATGTCCTTGCCATGTTGGTTATACGCCCCAACATGGTTTCTCCCATTAAAATCTATTAGTATTACAATGGTCGATACAGAGTCCCACTGTATCTCTCCTGAGTCCCACAAGAGGGTCTTTATACTATGTCCCATAGTGTTACCAGAGTCCAACATGCCTGCTCCAGAATCCCACTGAAGACTTCTTCCACCCTGAGTCTCACAGGGGGCTTCTCCTGGCTCCTCGAGTCACACGAGTAGATCTTCTTCACTTTAAGATTCTTCAAGTATCTTCAGCAGTCTGGGATAAAGACTGCTAGCCTTGCTCTTCACTTCTGATCACTTGATCAGGTCTTCTCGTCTTGCTCAGGATTTATATCCTTCTTCTCAGGATGACCTGGCTTCTCTCTTCATGAATCTTCAACAGCCTCTGATAAGGTCTGTTGGTCTTTCTCAAAACTTCTGATCACTTCTGTTGATCAGGGTCTTCTCAATTACTAAAAACTCAGGCAGCTAATGTCTTTAACTTCAGTCTGGCTTCAGTCTCACTTCACATCAACTTCATGCACTGAGTGCATGGCAACTCTTCTTCCTCATGCACTGACTGCATGGCTTCTCAAAATATTCTTCAAGAACTTTCAGTCTTGGTCAACTCAGATGCACACAACCAGATTCAGCTTTGTTCACGTGTGCACGTGCATGCATGCAAGCATGCACTCCCATGTTCTTCCTTGCTGCGATAAACCCAAAAAGGGTGTATTATCTTTAAGCACACACCTTCTCAATTCTTCACACACTTTATTCTTTTTGTTTACACACTTTAAAGTGTGTTCTACTTTAGTGTGGGACTTCCTCTTCTTCTAAGTGTTTACACTTTTAGTGCACACAATAGGTTCAGCCTTTACTTTTTTTGCACACACAATTTGTTCTTAGTTTTTCACACACTTAAACTTGGTCTTTCACTTCTTCTTGCACACACACAACGTGTTCTTTTCTCTTCAAATTGTGCACCCACAAGGACTAAGCCTCGGCCTCTTCTTGTTCCTTTTCTTTTTTCACACACACAATGTGTAGGGCCTTCACTTTGCACACACACAAGGATTGTGTGGGATATTCTTCACCTTTGCACACAAACTGCCCTAGTGTGTATACTCCACTTAAACTTCAACACAAAGAAGGGGCGCGCAAGGGGTCACGACCTCTCTTTACTTTGATCGCGCAAGTCCACTTGGTGTAAGAGGGTCGCGCAAGGTGTCTTGTTGAAAGCAGCAGCCGTGCAAAGCCTTGGATAGTCACTGCCGCACAGGGCCTTCTCCTGTTCTTCACCGTGCAAGGCACAAGCCGCAAGGGCCGTGCAAGGTGCAAGAGCACCGCGGGCGCGTAAGGGTGCAAGCGGCCACGAGTCTTCCTGTCGCACAAGTGAGGCATGCAGGGGACTCCTTCTCCCAACCTCTTTCGCGCAAGGGTTGGGAGAAAGGTTCCCCACGAAGCCAAAGTGACTTCGGGCTACTTCGTCGCACAAGTGGGTTGCGCGAAGCTCTTACTTCGCGAGGCACAGTGGTACTCACAGGACTTCTCTCGAGTTTTTCAACAAGCTGCACTGAGGTCTCGACCTCTCTTTCTATAGGCAGAGGCGGTGCGGTTCATCCGCGTGAGATAACTTTTGAATCCCCGAGATTATCGGGTTTTCAAGATTCTGTGAAATCTTGTATTTATCCTCTGTTTCCACGCGGGTTCCCTTATTTTTCAGCCTTCTTCTCATGCATGCATTTTCGAACGTTTGCGTGGCCTCCTTTAAGTCGATACAAGAAAAGCATAAACCCCTTGTGGCCTTGGCATTCTCTTTTGCCTCGTACGAACTCGAAATCCTCTTGTTGTTGCATGCATTCAAAGTTTATTGCATGTATAAGTTCAGTATGGACAGATGATCACTTTGATGGCTTCAGATTCATCTGCAATGGCCGTGAGCTCGATCTGTGAAACTCAGAGGGTGCCTGGTTCATCGGCGGCTTTGCGGGGTGCCTCGGTTGAGCTCGAGGAAGGAGACGACTCGCAGGCCGTTGGATCAGATCCTTGGACGGCCGTGATCAGAAGATCTCGTGCGGGATCGATCGTGCGGTCGAGATCTGGCGCACGATCGATCGAGCGGCCAGGATTCTCTCTCGGTGAAAATTGTGCGTCCCACATCGAAACGGACTGCGGATTTTCCGTGGTTTATCAAACTAGCGCTCCCTGCCTCTCGTCAATTGAACTTCCAACCTCCACGGTGCCGCCCCGCACCGTGTTCTCTCTGTGGGCGCGCTCTTGCACCCTCCCCTGCCTCTCGCGGGCGCGCTATGCACCCACTATGCACTCTCGGGCGCGTGCTCTAGCGCCCACGCTCCGCAGGCTTGACTCCCCTGCGTGGCCCCGGGCTTACGTACAGCCCGACCTGCCTCAGGGATGCCGCCTTGGCCTTGAGGACTCCCTTGAGCGCGGTTGACCCTCGGGTCCCGCATATGCTTGAGGTGTTGTCCTCGGCTGGCCTTCCTTGGTGGCCTAATTTTTTTGCTAAGTGTAGAACAAGTCCTTTGTGTAAAAACAAAGTAACCAAGTTCAAATGCCAAATGCCACATTACCATCCTTTCTTCTCTTCTCCATCTTCTTCTACATCAAAAGAATTCTTCCATATTCTTCATTGGAATCCCTTCCATCTTCTTCAATCAGGTATTCTTCACCAAGGAATGGAATTCCAAAAGGTTTCTTCCTTCAACCAAAGCTCCTGAATCAAATAATCTTCAATGTTCTTCATTGATCCAATCAGAGATCAAGTTGGATCTTCTTCAAACTCACATGCACTAAGTGACAGTGCATGGACTTCATTAGCACCACTTCATCCACTTAGGAGTTGTGGATGGTTCTCCTCATCTCCTCATGCATTGTTAAGACAATGCATGGTTTTCTCATACTGTTGTGACATTGTATCCAGTTGATACAAGTTCTTTGAACTTAAAGACCAGTTCAACAATCGTCAGATGTAATGATGATGCTCTATCATCATCCATTCTTCAAGTGGTGTAACTTAGTATCATCTTGATACAATTATTGAAACATTAAGATCAGTTCTACAATCGTCTAATATTAACATGGATGATTGTTTCAACCATAAACACTTATGCCACCTAGTCAATCTCCTAAGTGACATTCATCGTAACACAATGACCATCCTCCATTCATCACCAACACCATCATAGCCTTTTTCATTCACATATTGACTCTCCTTGACATCCATTCATTCTTTGACATCTTCTGATCAACAACATACCTTATTGACAACAAATGCAACACAGTGCACTTCACTATGTATTGAATTCTTAAACTTGGTACATCGAAGACTTATATTCTGAAAAACTTGTGATAAGTATTTTTATTCTATTCTAGTTATATATTTTCACCCATCATATTTTTGAGAAATTTTCAAAGTGTTGAAGATGAAAATTTAACTATCAATTTACACTATTACTTTAGATTCTTACATTTATAAATTCGTATATAGAGACTTGTACTCAATATATAAAAGGATGTGTTTAAATTAATTCTATGTCTTACAAATAAAAAAAGTCACAGGATGGGCTCAAAGTCTTAAGGTGAAGTATTACTATCATGAATTATTTTTTTGTTGAAGTCATATGATCTTGCCTTTGAAAATATCTAAAAAACATTGAAGCCTTATGTTCAGCACATGAAGTCTTATGTTTGGAGTGAAGTATTATGATAAGTTTGAACATTTTTCTTCTTATTACTTAGACATTTTTCAAGAACTCCAAAAATACTTATTTCTACATTATTCTTTAAAATGACATTCAATCGATTCCATGGAAACTTGAAATACTTAAAATCATCATGAAACTTCTACAAACAATATTTTTAATTATTATAAAAATATAATCGTATTTTAATTAATTTTAAAGGTAATATAGTAAATAAAAAATATCAATAAAAGTATTTAAATGAATATTCTTTTAAGATCACATGAAGATATTCTTCAATAAATCTTGAGGCATCTATATTCACTATATCCTTTATCTATGAGTCATATAACACGGATTAAAACATCCCACAATACTTTTTCTCTTTATATGGGTTATTTTTTTAGCTATATTCACCACTATGTAAAATGATTGTTGCTGCATCTCTATAGATAGTAGCATATTACACTAACACTTTTGAAGACATATTACCTTTAAAATTTATCAAGGATTTGAATATCAACTCTTTCAATAATTTTATTAAGTATGGGATTCTCAATTGAATATTTCCAATAAGGTTTTCTTGTGAAACCATATAAACTTATACGATTTCAAAATATATTAGCAGTAACTTGCTAATAACCATTATCATGTACTCATAATAGTAGCTTCAATTATTTTTTAATTTTTGGATACTAAAGTCCATCACCCAACTCATAAACATTGTATAATGAAATTGATAAATTAAAAAAATAACTGTTGAAAAAATACATCCATCAACCCAAGGGAACCTGAATACCCCCTTTTTATTTATTTCTAATTCCAAAATTTACTCTAATATTATATTTTATTCAAATAACTTTAATTGAAAATGAAAGAAAATGAGTGGTTATTATGTCCCCTTAATTTTAATGAAAAATTATTTCTCCCTCTAATTTTCATGGTCTCTATTCATGGAAGTCGTATTTTTTTTCTCTTTCAAAATTATACAAAATTATGATTTTTCCACCACTTCTGAAAAATATAGATTATGTGCAATCCACTTTATCTAAAATGTTGGATACCTTTTTCACATGAGAAAAATTGGTGGATTATCCACATGATCTCAAGATCTTTATGACACATTTTTAACCCCCTTTTATATTGTACACACTTCTGTAGTTTTTTTTGAAATCCTTAATTTTTTTCTTAAGGAAGTTCTATAATATTTTGATTATTGACGCTTCATTTTTACATGTAGTTATATAAAATTACTATTGAGGGTAATAATATTCTCTTACACTAAAATCAATTGACTTCTTAAAGACTATCAAAAAATACTTTCTCATTAATTACCGTTTATATTTTATATTAATTAATGAAATTAATCCATTTTAAATTATAGAAGATTAATATTATATTTTATATGATTTGTGAGAGTTATTATACAAAACCCCAACACTTTTATTTTTATATTTATTTTTAAATAAATTTAATTTCTTTGATATCATCCTTTACACGCAACACTGAGTTTATTTGAACTGTAATATATTTTTGAATTATCATTATGTGAAGGTGACCACCTAGCCATTGGATTTGTGGGTAATAATAAAACTAAATAAATTATGAAACATTATTTTTTATTCATGTATAAAATTATTTCATTTGTTATCAATTGATAAAATCATATTAATATAAAAAAATAAATGTTATTTTGGAATACTATTAGTGCACAAAAAATTAGTTATTATTTTAATAAATTATATTAATAACTATTTACACTTTATTTTAATGAAATTTATTGATTATATATTAAATTAAAAGTTTTAACATCCATCAAATATGTTTTACATTGCATGTGATAAAAATAAATCTAGTTTTATCCTTACAAACACATTTTTATAAAAGAAGTTTTCATTGTATGTTGTGTGCTTATTTTTTAAAAAAATTCTTAAAGTTATATAAATTTAGTCTTAGAAAATGGATTTTATATTTGGAACCAAGATTTTGATATATGTTAAAGAGGAATATTTTATTTTAGGTCATTATGAATAGTAACATGGGTAAATATTTTTCACCTCAGTAAGGGTAAAATGGATTTAAAAAATAGGATAATTCTTATAAACATGAAATGATAATTTCCTTTATTTTATTTTATAGGTTCCGTTTGAAATTAATCATCTTATCTCAGATATTTTTCATTTTCATACCACTTTTCTACGATTATACCCTTTATATTATTTTATATAAAGAATCAATAAAAAATGTCACACTCTTTGATTTAATATCTCTAATATTTTTTATTTATTTATGAAAATTGGTTATGTCTAGTTATAAATGGTTATTTAAAATATTAATTATTCTTTTGTCATGGTAATTTATTTCAATTTTTTATTTTCTTATAACTAGTTTAAATTCTGAAGAAACACTAGTACAATACTTGGTCATGTAAAATAAAAATCAAATAAATGATTTTGGAAATATTAAATGTAACAAAAACATTGAAAAATTACTGTGTTATATGAAATTTTTAGATTAATATCAAATATTTTTTTATCTTTTAATGATTCTTATTTTAATTCCATTTCTATATTGTTGTCTATAAATTAAAACTATATGAATATTCCATAATATTACTTTAATACTATCTTTTGTTAACTAATATATTATTAAATGAACTAAAATTCCTGAAAGTATTTTATTTTGAAAACTGAATGGGATATAGTTGATAATTTTAATAATTTTCCACTTGTGGGTCACTTTTCATTTTATATTAATATAAATGACCCCTAAAGAGAAAAAAATTGATATCATGGTAATTGTGAAAAGGGTTAATAAGGGTTAAGACTAAGATATAACAGTTGAAATATTACCTAAATCAGTATAAATTTTATTCAATGAGATTATTTAGAATTATAATAATTATACATTATAAATAGTTCAATTTAGGAATAATTTAACTTGAATATTAATTTATAAGAATTTAATTCTTTTTGAAATTTCTAGGGTACCCCTCCATTCACTTATAAATGGGTATATCCCATTATACATCATTAACCATGATTGATCATAATATATTGGTCAAGAATATTTAGACCAAGCTGAAGGAAGAGATGGTTTGCATGGATTGTCTTTTTTTGATCTTAAGGAAGATTTCATAAAAGAAAGAAACCTTGAATTTCTAAGAATTCGGAATCTAGAAGTTTTAAGATTCAAAACCGAGAATAATGAACATTCAGAACCTGGTGTTCAAAGAATTCGGAGTCTGGAATTCGGAGTCTAGAAATTGAGAAGTTTGGAACCGTAAAATTACAAATTCTCGGAACCTGGAAGTGGTTGAATTGTGAAGTCTCTAAGACTTCATTAAAAATATGACGATGCTTTACTGATCTTAAAGTTATCACAAATCATGAAAAATTTCATGATAAAAGGTGGTTGAAGATATGGTGAAGAAGAAGTTCGTAGAAAGAAGTTCAGAGTCGACTTGCTGAAGAAGATTTTCATAGCGGGATGTTTGGAGTCTACTTGATGAAGAAGAAGTTCGTAGCGGGATGTTCAGAGTCGACTTGATGAGTCAGAAGTTCAGAGTGAAGAAGTTCAAAGTCGACTTCCTGGGTCAGAAGTTCGCAGTGAGAAGTTCGGAGTTGACTTCCTGAGTCCGATGTTCGTAGCGGGAAGTTCAGGGGTGACTTGCTGAGTTAGAAGTTCGGAGTGAAGAAGTTCAGAGTTGACTTCCTGAACCTGGAGTAAGTAGCCAGAAGTGCGGAGTCATGCCGAGAATTGGTGAAGTCGTAACGAGAATCCATATCGAGAATTGGTGAAGTCGTAAACTGAAGTCGCACCGAGAATGGAGAATCCGTACCGAGAAGTGATGAAGAGTCATACCGAGAATTGAAATGGTGTCATGCCGAAGAATCGGTGAAGAGTCATGCTGAGAATTCAAGTGATGCCGAAGAATCAGGAAGGTTAGATCTGAGAATATGATGCCAAGAAGACAGATGAGTGAATCCGAGAATATGATGCCGAGAATACAGATGTGTGGATCCGAGAATGTGATACCGAGAAACTTGTGTAACAATGTCGGATCTGGAAAAGGACAAAGTTTTAAATCAAGTTAAGGGGAAGAAGATTCGAGAAGATTCGAGAAGCATTGAAAAAGTCTTAATTACTCCGAGATTTCACAAGAAATTAAGATTTGGGTGAATTTAAGTGAGCGGGAAAATATTTTGGTTTCCCACCTAAACATAGTTTGGAGAATGTATAAAAGTAGATTAGGGTGCTAAGTAAGTCTGTGATGATGAAGTAGAGAGAGAATATCTGATAATCTAGAGAGAAGAATATGTGTTTGGCCGACAAAGTTTCATTGTATTCTCAATTGAAATGATAATTTGATACTGGTTGACACCATATTGAGTTTCTCGGATTGAGAAAATTCTGGGTGAAGAAGAGAATTAAGAGTGGAGATTCGGAATGGGGAATCAGTACCGGCTGTCACCGTATTGAGTTTCTCAAACCGAGGGAGACTCGGATTTAAGATTCAGAGTGGAGAAGAAAATTCGGAGTGAAGAATTCGGAATGGAGATTCTAAATGGGAAGTTCAGACTGTAATTGTTCTATCTCAAGTCCAAGGAGTCCTTTCCTTTCATCTGGGTAAGGAAGTTATGATTTGTGATGAACTTTCTTACACTTGTGTATTTTAAAGGAAGTGCAGGTAACATAAGTTTTTACAAGAAAATAGACTTTTACCTATTGTGCTAAGAGGGAGCACACGCACTGGAGTGATTGTTTCACAGTGTTTCACGAGTGTAAGGGTATATCCTACTCTTTGTAATCCAAGGATTGTTTTCTTATTATATTTTATGGTGCTGGATTGTTTCCAACCATACTAAGGATGTAGCAATTCTTATTGAATAGTGACCCCTGTAAATTGTTGTGTTCCTTTGGATGTGTGCTTGTTTGTTTCTCAGTAGGGAAGTATATCTTTAACAGGAGGCAAAGGTTGTTCTCATTTTAAGGGAACTTAAAAAAAGAAAAAGGGGTACCACTGATTCACCCCCCCTCTCAGTGGTTCATTTCTCCAACTGGGTCCTTTCAAGTGGTATCAGAGGCAGGTTGCCTTTGTTTTCCTTACTGAAGGAGAATCCGAATTGTGTGAACAATAAAGGCTTTTCAGTATTCGATGGGAATAACTATCACATCTAGAAGGATAGAATGCTACTGTATCTCATGTCTATTTGTTATGAAGTTTTTAAAGCTGCAACAGTTGGGTTTCCCCCCATTGAAGACAATGTTCCACTTACACCTGTTGAGAAGAAGTTTCTTGAGAATGATGGAAGATCTAAGAATGATATATTGTCTTCACTTTCTGAAAGTGAATTCTTAAGAGTAAAAGGAGTGGCCACAACCAAAGGTATATGGGACAAACTGAAAAAAATATACGAAGGCAATACAAAAGTCATGAAGGAAAAACTTCAAAACTGGAGATTGAAGTATGAAGACTTGAAGAAGGGAGAATGAATCTGTTGGGGATTTCTTCACCAGGATAAACGATATTGTTAGTACTATTAGATGTCTGGGTGAAGAGCTGAAAGAATCTACTGTAGTGGAAAAAATCTTGAGGATTCTTCCTGTTAAATTTGATGCGAAGGTATCTTCATTAGAAGACAGAGTCTCAAAGACTCTATCTCTTGATGATTTGCATAGCACACTCATTAATTATGAGATGAGAAGGGAAAAGACTATTAAGACCAAGACAAAGGTTGATAGAGAATTATCCTTCAAATCCATGAAGAAGGAGAAGTCTAAGAAGATCTTGATTAAAGAAGATGGTGGTGACTCTGACTCTGAAAGTGAGGTATGTAAAAATCTTCATGATTTATAGAGAAAATATTTTCAATTAATTTATATTGAATATCCATGTTTTAAACCCACAAAAGTGTTCCTCTAAGATGAATTGTTTCATTTTTATGATAATGGTGTTATTTTGAGCTGAATAGTAAAAATTGGCCATTTTGGATTTTTTACAGGTTTACCTTATTTAGGTAGTTTGGCCATAACATTACCTACACTGATCCAAATTGAAAAATTATTTCTTTTCCAGATTCTAATCTTCCAGGTATTCATTTACTATTTTTGGACTAAAATCTGAATCGGCTATATGGAAGCTCAAAATAAGCTCACAAGTCGGAGAAAGAAAACTGTTTTCAGTTCTTCCTAGTTTTGGTGTGGGATCCATAAATCATCCATGGTAGGTCCAAATGTTGTGATATTCAGTGGGTAGACGTGAAAGGAGTTTTAGAACATCGTTTATGAAGGAAAGGCCGCATTATTCGACCGTTTTGGGGTCCATTAAAGCTTCCTAATCTGGGGGTTTGTGTTTTGGAGAGTCTGACAGGACAGAATAAATGATCAGAGTAAAAGGACCATAACTCTCAAGATACCTGTCCAAATCCGATGATATTTTTAGGGGACATGGCCGAGAAAACTATGAACAACATTGAAGAAGGGATCAACACATGAATAGGTCATTTATAGGGTCAAAAACGCAACAACATTCGGAGGACGGAAATATGGCTATAAAAGGAGGAGAGCTCCTCCTCCTCAAAACATCTCATTCTCCATCCCATTCCTTCTGGGACACCAAGGATAAGAACTTATCAGATTTCCATTTTATTTATTTTATTTTTCTTTACTTTAAAATGTATCTCCTCCCCCGCATTATCTCGCTTACCCCATCCATGGAGGGGTAGTTTCATTTGAGTGATCGGAAAGAGGGGAGGCTGGACCTATGTGTTGTGTTTGAGTTTTTGTGCTTGAAATGAATAAAATTTGTTCTTCTTTCTTCTTCTGGTTCTAATTGATAATTCAGTATTAAATTCCGAATGCTGTTGTGTTAAGGTTTTGATTCTGAAATTATAAATTGCTTTGGACGGTGATCACATCTCCCTCCACCCAATTATAATCTGTATACGGCGGAACATGATTAAGTTTGGGTGGTGATTGCTCGACGGTTGTCAAGCACGTGTGTAGGATTGTATGTCGAAATATGGGATTATTAGGGAACAAAAATTCCAGGTCTGGGATTGCTCTAATTAATCAAGAGACCTTCTACAACCCTAAACACATTGGAAGGAGGATAGACCAATCTACTGTTTTAGAAAGGAAAATTTTCATCACATCTCTCTTACCAGTTTAAGGAAGAAGAAGAGATAAAATTTGGAAACCATGATGGCACAACACTAAGTCTAGCCGAACCCAATCCGATCACCGTCTTTATCATTTGTTAAAATCAATCAATTTCTGTTGTTTGTTTCTCTTATAGTCATTCAAATTAATTAAAACCAATCTTTTTACGAAAACCAACAAAAAGTGACAACCTTGTGTTGTGTGCACTCCTCTTCGGGAGACTACCTATGATCAACTTCTATACTATAATTAGGTAAATAAAATATTGTTTTGCCATGCCCTATGACAGGCATGCGTCAAACTTGTTGCCTTTTCCGGGGAGGAAGTGCCACAACCTATTTGTAAATATTTGACTTTTTCAAATTTAAAAATAAATTTTAAACAAATTCTTTTTTCCATGATGTATTCAAATTCAAATTTTTATGCATGGGAAGATTACTCACAGGTGCAATATCAAGAACCAGAAATTGATTATCGTGATCTCAATGATCGGGTTGAAAGGATTAGTAATAATTTGGATGATTTGGGTTGCAAAATGGAATGGGCATTGGACTATGTTCGTGCAATGATGGAGCAACTCGACCCTGAGCCGGAGCAAGAACTTGAGATAGTGATGGAATAAATTTCACCACTCACCATTGAAGAACTAGAGGAGGTAAATGTTGAGGTACCTGAAGACTCATTCATCATCACTCAACCAATTCTACCCGAGAATGGTGAAAAAGAAGATGACTTCCATACTGAGATACATGTGGGAGATAAACAAGAACTTGATGAATTTTGGAATGAATGTGAGGAACTTATTGATATTCCCAAGACTTGCAAAGAAGAAGAGCCAACACCACGGAAGGAAGAAACCACCCAATTGGTGGAATTTGAATTTAAGATGGAGGATCCCGACTACCTCACTCCATCCAGTGATAATCAAATCAAAGAGGCACATTCAACTGAAGAAGTTATTGAACCAGACCCAACTCAGGGAGATGATCCTTCCATGAACTCTACCTTTTCTGATTTCATTCAATCTGATTTGAGCATCAGTCCTTATAATTTTGAATTTTCTGATTTGGTAAATCCTTACATTGCCTTAGAAGAAGATGAAAAAGAATATGCACCTGTTGAGAAACACCTGGAGCTCCCTGAAGATATTGATCATCTACTTGAGGAAGTCCATGAAGAGTTACAAGTGGCTATACATGAAGAAACAAATCTAAAAGCTGCCTACCATAAAAGGGAAGATTTTGAAATTAATATTTCAAATTTAAATGTTGAATCTCCTATTTGATTATTCTTTTCATGCAGCACATCTGGAGAAACCACTATATTTTGAAGAAGACATTGCACAAGTAGCAACTGAAGAGGAGGTGGTTCCATACTTCATCCTACCCCCGCCATGCAATAGGTTTATAATTGTGAAGGTGGCAGATCTAGTGTACTCAATACATGGAATTATCCTCAGAAAGGAAAAGGTACATGTTGGAAAGAAGAATTTTTGTTGGTTCATGAGCAAGAAACCTCACCCACCATCAGATTGGGGATAACTGATTAGAACAACTCCTCTGGAGGCAGTCAAAACCCAGGGCCCACTTGGGGGGATTAAACCAAGATTTATCTTTATTTTCTTATTCAATTTCCATTTCCATTTCTTTTAATAAATGTCTTATATTAAATTTTTTACTTTTTAAGGTTTTCAAAGAGAAACACTTAGGATATTAACTCAACGTTGCATTGCCAATAAGTTTGGTCGTACCTCTCCTTTATACTTTCTTGTTGTTGTGATTCATTTTAAAATTAGTATACATGTTAAATACACTTGAATACATTGAGGACACTGCATCATTTAAGTGTGGGTGAGGTAACCTTTGTAGTTTAGTATTTTCATTTTGTGTTTTTTTTTTCAGAAAAAAAAATTGCGTGTTTTCAAATTTTTGTGTTTATTTTTCAATTTTTGGTGTGTTTCTGAAACTTTTGAGCTGAAATGATTATCAATACCATTTTTGAAACTCATTTCAATGATTGAACCAATCTATTTCATTAAACTGACCTTTAATGAATGTTGAAATTAGTTTTGTTTCAAGTTCAAATATTTTGGAATTTCATGAAAATTACACTGATTTTTGAAACTCATGACATATTTCACTGTATATATCATTGAAATCACTTTCCTGTGAGGCTTCTGAACAGTTTTTGTCATATTCTTTTCATTCACCTCATTTCTTGAAAGAACATGACCATGCTTGCTTTTACCAGAATTTGATTTATTTCTTTCAAAACTTGAGGGTTTGGGGTACGTGTGTTTTAAATGATTGAGGCATGTATTTGGTTTGAAGCCCCCTTTTCAAAATAATACTTTTCATTATGGCCCACCTTTACATTTATCCTTCATTGTATCCCCTAGTAGCCATGAATTTCCTGTTATGTTAGCCACATTACAAGCCAATTTTCCCTATCCTACCTACTCTTGAAGTGAAATTGCATGATCTAGTTGAACTTAAGTGTTGGGAAAGATGTCCTATGCTATACTACCTCATTTGGTGAAAATTTGGGTGGAAAATAAATTGTGGAAGAGATGCATGTGATGCTGAAAAATTATTCTGTTGAAAGCTCTGCCTTTTCTGGAGCTTTCATGATAAGAGAAGTTGTGCCTTTCTGGAGCTTCCAATGTACAAAGAAAGTTGTGCCTATCTGGAGCTTTAAAAAATTCATGTTTTAAAAGATTGAAATTTTTTCTTCTGAGCTAATTGAATGATGATGGAGCCTATTTTCAACAAAGGGGAAGTGAAGGAGACCATATTTGAGTGAAAATTATAATCTTTCAATTTTGCTTCAAAAAGTGTCAAGCCCTCCTTTTTCAGTCTCAGGATGTTTAACATCTAAATCCTACCAACCCGAAGCCACAGAACAACCCTAAAAAGTCCTCATGAGAAACACATGTCCTTGACTCATATCGGGTGGAGAAGTAGGAATTTATCAAGCCTATGGTGACTCTTGTGTGAGTTTGGATGAGAAAATCCTTGTTCAGCATTTACATTTGTGAGATGAGAGAAAATTCATGTGAGGTAGGTGTTTTGTGTGGATGGGATAAGAAATGAAGTGGAAATATATTAAAATATAAAATGGAGAACTTGAAATAATTTTTTTTGATGAGGCATGATATCTTTTTGTTTCTTGGAATTGATTTGATAGATCTCATTGATATGTGTTTTGGATTTGATTTGATTTGATTTTTACTTGTCCAGGAGTCCAAGTGATAAGTGTGGGGGAATTGATAAAGAAAATATTTTCAATTAATTTATATTTAATATCCATGTTTTAAACCCACAAAAGTGTTCCACTAAGATGATTTGTTTCATTTTTATGATAATGGTGTTATTTTGAGATGAATAGTAAAAATTGGCCATTTTGGATTTTTAAAAGTTTTAAATTATTTCTGTTGTTTGGCCATAACATTACCTACACTGATCCAAATTGAAAAATTATTTATTTTCCGGATTCTAATATTCTAGGGATTCATTTACTATTTCTGGACTAAAAGCTGAATCGGCCATAAGGAAGCTCAAAATAAGCTCACAATTCGGAGAAATAAAATTGTTTTCAGTTCTGCCTAGTTTTGGCGTGGGACCCATAAATCATCCATGGTGGATCCAAATGTTGTGATATTCGGTGGGTATACGAGAAAGGAGTTTTAGAACATATTTTATGAAGGAAAGGCCACGATATTCGTCCATTTTAGGGTCCATTAAAGCTTCCTAATCCGGGGGTAGGTGTTTTGGAGAGTCTGACTGGACAGAATAAATGATCAGAGTAAAAGGGCCATAACTCTCGGAATACCTGTCCAAATCCGATGATAGTTTTAGGGGACACGTACAAGCCAATTATGAACAACATTGAAGAAGGGATCAACGCGTGAAGAGGTCATTTATTAGGTCAAAAACACGACAACATTTGGAGGACTGAAATCTGGCTATTAAAGGAGGAGAGCTCCTCCTCCTCAAAACATCTCATTCTCCATCCCATTCCTTCTGGGACACCAAGGAGAAGAACTTCTCAGGTTTCCATTTTATTTATTTTATTTTTCTTTACTTTAAAATGTCTCTCCTCCCCCACATTATCTCGCTTACCCCATCCATGGAGGGGTAGTTTCATTTGAGTGATCAGAAAGAGGGGAGGTTGGACCTATGTGTTGTGTTTTAGTTTTTGTGCTTGAAATGAATAAAATTTGTTCTTCTTTCTTCTTCTGGTTCCAATTATTAATTCAGTATGAAATTCCGAATGCGGTTGTGTTAAGTTTTTTATTCTGAAATTATAAATTGCTTTGGTTGATGATCACATCTCCTTCCACCCAATTCTAATCTGTATATGGTGGAACATGATTAGGGTTGGGTGGTGATTGCTCGACGGTTGTGAAGCACGTGTGTAGGATTGTATGTCGAAATTTGGGTTTATTAGGGAACAACAATTCCAGGTCTGGGATTGCTCTAATTAATCAAGAGACAATCTAAAAACCTAAACACATTGGAATGAGGATAGAACAATCTACGGTTTTAGAAAGGAAAATTTTCATCACATCTCTCTTACCAGTTTAAGGAAGAAGAAGAGATAAAATTTGGAAACCATGATGGCACAACACTAAGTCTAGCTAAACCCAATCCGATCACCATCTTTATCATTTGTTAAAATCAATCAATTTCTGTTGTTTGTTTCTCTCATAGTCATTCAAATTAATTAAAACCAATATTTTTACGAAAACCAACAAAAAGTGACAACCTTGTGTTGTGTGCACTCCTCTTCAGGAGACTACCTAGGATAAACTGCTATACTATACTTAGGAAAATAAAATATTATTTTTCCACACCCCACGACAGGTGTGCGTCAATTATATTTTATCCTTGTTTTCAAAAAATGTTAAAAGAGGCACATGTAAATACAAGGGAAAACTTCCCTTGAAGTGTTTTTAATGTGGAGGCATTGACCACTTTGTGGCTAACTATCCTCGAAAGGAGAATGAAGAAGGCAGTGATCAAGAATAAAGAAAGCCAAGAAATTTATGTAAGAAGCTGGGTGGTAAAGGAAAGTCGTGGAAAAAAAATAAGTTCTTCAAATCCAAGAGAAAAAGATTTCTATCCATAAATGAAGAAGATGAAGAAAGTGATACTGAATCCAAAAAATCAGTTGATCATGGTGTTGAGAATACTTTCATTTCCATAACGAATGATGAGGATTTCAGAAGCACCTGCTCGGAAGAAGAAGAAACTCAACTTGAGATGCATATGAAAGAATAATTGAAGGAATGTTTAAGGAAGATCAGAATGATGGATAAGCTTAACAAAAAGTTTTAAGATGAATGTTTCTCAGCATCCAATCAAGCCAATGATAAAGAAGAACATGATAAAGATCTGGAAGACTTGAAGAAGTCTCTGGAAGATGAGAAAAATCAAAATGAGCACATGAGAGTTGAGCTGAAGGCAAAAGAGGAAGAATTAGAACTCGCTCAAAATAAACTCTCTGAAGTTTAATAAAAAAATATTTGTTTCCAAAACTCAACTAATAATGTTGGTGAAGGCTCTCGACAAGAACATTCTAAGAAAATTCAACAGAAGAATAAGCTGGTTGCTATGAAGAAGAAATCTGAGAAAGTTACTTATGTGGTCAAGATCAGCGTTACTGGGAACTCTGAAGTTTCAAGGAAACCTAAGTCTAACACTAGTGAAAACAAGAAAAATTAGAGAAGGCAGAATTCTAGTAGATCAATCTTTCTAATAAAAGAATGGTTGGTGGTGCTGAAAAAAGAGTAACAAAGAAGTATCAAAACAAAAGCTTTAGAGGAAGGTACTCCTTCTATGGGTACTGTTGGTATTTTAGTGGATTCGGGCATAAAACAAATATGTGTTGGTTCAATCAACATTATTACCATCAACTCACGAGTTATGAAAAGTAATGATTGGGGGTGAGTCAATCTCCTAAAAGGAAAATAAGTGAAAAGGTTTTCTTGAAGAAAGTTAAGAAGAATGAAGTAAAGACAAAAAATAGGTTCCAGACTCTGGAGACCATTTTTGAATGGTGTGAACAACCTGGACACCATGCAAAAGGATGTCTTGTGTTGTTACCGACTCAACAAAAAGTTATTAATTTTCAGAAGCCGAAGGTGAAGAAAGAAGTGAAAGAAGAAAAATCTCTTGTTGTTGAAACTACTCTAAAAGTTACAAAGGAAGAACGACCTTGGATACTTGATAGTGGGTGTTCTTCACATATAATAGGATACCTGAAGTTGCTAAAGAATATGAAGAAGTTTAAAGAATCCACAATGACATTTGGAGATGATAAATCTTTAAAAATCAAAGGTGTTGGATCAGCTATCATTGGAAAGGAACAATTAAGGTCCAAGAAAACTCTGTATGTTGATGGGCTGAAGCACAACTAGCTGAGTGTATCACAATTGTGTGATGAGGGTAACAACTTTATCTTCAAGAAAGATGGATTTATTGTGAAAGGTGAAGAATACGGGCATATTGTTACAAGATTCCAACAAACCAAAGTAAATCTTTTTCAAGTTGGAAATTCACAAAACTCTTGTTACATGAGCATAGTGGAAGAAAATCAATTGTGGCACAAAAGACTTGGACACATGTGTCAGAGAAATATGAGCAAGTTATCTCAAAGGGACAGTGTTCAAGATATTCCAGATTTACCAAGAAGAAGAGATTGGTGTTGTACTACCTGTCAGAAAGGAAAGACTACAAGTGTTGTGCATAAGAAGGTTGACATTTGTTCTAAACAACCCCTTGAACTAATACATTCTGATATATGTGGGATGATGAGCAAACAATCAAAAAATGGAGACAAGTACTTCATCACCTTCATTGATTATTCTACCCTCATTACATGTGTTATTTTTATGAAGCACAAGTCAGACACCCTGAAAATGTTTAAAAGCTTCAGAAGGAATGCTGAGAAAGAATCTGAGTACTTTGTGAAGAAGTTGAGAACAGATAATGGTGGTGAGTATAGAAGTGAATAATTTGAAGACTATCTTGAGAAACATGGGATTCATATTGAATATAGTGCTCCATATACACCTCAAAAAAATGGGGTTGCTGAAAGGAAGAACAGAAGCTTGGTGGAAATGGGATGAACCATGTTGATTAAACATGGCCTTACTCATTACTTTTGGAGGAAAGAAGAATTGTGGTTGCAGTTGATGTAAAAGTCATTGAAACTCTGGGAAAAGATAAGCATGTCCAGACAGACAAGGAAGATGAATAAGATAAGGGTAACTATTCTGATAAGGATGCAATGAATTGTAATCCAAATCAAGATGAAGAATCAGATTCAGCAATATCAAGTGATGAGGAAGGAACACGAAAAACTTATCCAAGGCTGATGAAACAAGTGCAATCTCAGAATATTATTGGTGATCAAAATCACACGATTCAAACAAGAAGAATAAGTAATTATATATCACATACTTCCTTGTATTCAAAAGTGGAACAAAATGATGTTAAATATGCCTTTGAGCATCCGGAATGGGTTCAATCCATGAATGAAGAATTAGATCAGATTGAAAAGAATGACACATGGGAACTCGTACCCAAGCCTGAAAGTAAGAACATTATTGGCACCAAATGGGTCTTACGGAACAAGTTGAATGAAGAAGGTTAAGTTATTAGAAGTAAAGAAAGATTGGTTTGCAAAGGCTACTCTCAGATTGAAGGAATTTACTTTGAAGAAAATTTTGTTCCGGTAGCTAGATTAGAAACTATCCGAATCTTTCTTGCTATTTCTGCACAACGAGGCTAGAGAATATTTCCAATGGATGTTAAATCCGCATTTCTTAATGGTGATCTCAAATAAGAAGTTTATATTGAGAAACTGTGTGGATTTGTTGTTGGGAAGAATGAATGTTATGTGTTCAGGTTGAAGAAAGCCTTGTATGGGCTAAACCAAGATCCAAGATCATGGTATTCCAAACTGGATACTTTCTTAAAGGAGATGAACTTCAAGAAAGGAAGGGTTGACAACGATCAGTACATCAAGGAAATCCAAGATCTTTCTCTCATTGTTATTTTCTATGTTGACGACATTATTTTTGCTGGGAATGATGAAATAAGATGTGAAAGGTTTGCTGAAGAAATGAAGAATGTCTTTGAGATGTCCATGTTGGGTGAAATGAGATACTTTCTTGGGTTAAAAATTTTGCAATAGAAAGAATTCATTTTTCTCTCCCAAGAAAAGTATGCTAAGGAACTTTTTAAGTAGTTTAGGATGAAAAACTCAAAACCTGTATCAAATACTATCTCAGTGGGAACGAAGCTAAGAAAAGATGATGAAGGAAAATAAGTTGATTAGAAAGAATATCGAAATCTTATTGGAAGTTTGTTATACCTTACTACATCAAGACCACATTTTTTTTTCTGTTACCTTATGTGAAAGATTTCAGAGTGCTCCTAAATAATCACATCTTTTTGCTGGAAAAAGAATTTTCAGATACATAAAAGGCACAAAAATATTCGGAATCAAGTATAGTGGCTCAAATAACATTGATTTAAGTGGCTATTCAGATGCAGATAGGGCAGGAAATGTTGATGGTAGAAGACCTACATCTGGTTGAGTGTTCTTTATAAGAAAAAGTTGTGTTGGATGGCACTCGAAGAAGCAAAATTCTGTGACACTTAGTAAGGTTGAAGCTGAATATGTTGCTGCCACCATGGACACCACTGAACTTATTAGGATGAAGACATAGTTGGAAGATTTGTTAGTTGAAGTGAAGTTGCCCTTGCTCTTGGGCTGTGATAATCAAAGCACAATTAATCTTACCAAGAATCCTGTCCAACATTCTCGATCGAAGCATATTGACATCAAATATCATTTCAACAAAGAGCATGTGGAAAATACTGAACTGAAACTTGAATATGTTTCATCTTCTGAACAAGTTGATGATATTTTCACAAAAACCTTGCCGAATGAATCATTCTCAAGATTGAGGTTGAACATGGGTGTCCAACCTCTTTCTCTTCAAGGATAAGGTATGTTATATTGTCCCCCCTCTCTTATACCTTTGGATTGTTTTTTAAAGGGGGAGAAGTTGTTGTATCATAAATCTATTTTTTTAAAGAGAGATTTGTTGGTAAGCTGTGAACTCAGTACTGCTTGTGTATGTGAACTATTCTATCTGTTTGTTGGAGTGGTTGTAGGAAAGAACTTGAAGTTGTTTACAGGATGTATGAAGCTAAAGATGTATGAAGTTGAAGATGTCATTTTCACTATCTATGGAAAACATGGTTTTGCTGTCAATGATTATTGTTTCCTACAATGAGTTAGCTCATGTAAGCTTAGAATTATTGATAAGTAATCCAGTGCTTGAAGTTACAATGTTTGGTGATTTATGAAAACATGGTTGACAACAAAATCCAAAGGAGGAGATTGTTAGGACCAAGCTAAAGGAAGAGATGGTTTGCATGGATTGTATTTTGTTGATATTAAGGAAGTTTTCATAAAGGAGAGACACCTTTAATTTCTAAGAATTCAGAAGCTAGAAGTATGAAGATTCAAAACCAAGAATATTGAACATTCAAAACCTGGTGGTCAATGAATTCGAAGTCTGGAAATTGAGAAGTTCGGAACCTTAAAATTAAAAATTACTAGAACCTGGAAGCGGTTGAATTGTGAAGTCTCTAAGACATCAAAAAAAATCTGACGATGCTTTGCTGATCTAAAAGTTCTCACAAATCATGAAAAATTTCAAGATAAAAGCTAGTTGAAGATATGGTGAAGAAGAAGTTCGTAGCGGGAAGTTTGGAGTCAACTTGCTGAAGAAGAAGTTCGTAGCAGGAATTTTGGAGTTGACTTGCTGAAGAAGAAGTTTGTATTGGGATGTTTGGAGTCGACTTGCTGAGTCAGAATTTTGGAGTGAAGAAGTTCAGAGTCAACTTCCTGAGTCAGAATTTCATAGCAAGAAGTTCAGAGTCGACTTCCTGAGTCAGAAGTTCGTAGCGGGAAGTTTGAAGTCGAATTGCTGAGTCAGATATTCAGAGTGAAGAAGTTCGGAGTCGAATTCCTAAACCTAGAGTTAGTATCCAGAAGTGTGGAGTCCTACCGAGAATTGGTGAATTCGTAACAAGAATCCATACTGAGAATTGGTGAAGTCATAACCTAAAGTCGCACCGAGAATGGAGAAGTCGTACCGAGAAGTGATGAAGAGTCATATCGAGAATTGAATTAGTGTCATGCCGAAGAAGTGGTGAAGAGTCATGCCGATAATTGAAGTGATGCCAAAGAATCAGGAAGGGTGGATCCGAGAATATGATGCCAAGAATACAGATGAGTGAATCCAAGAATATGATGCCGAGAAGATAGATGAGTGGATCCAAGAATGTGATACCGAGAACCTTGTTTAACAAAGTTGGATCCAGAAAAGGCCAAAGTTCTAAATCAAGTGAAGAGGAAGAAGATTCGAGAAGATTATATAAGCATTGAAAAAGTCTTAATTACTCTAAGATTTCAGGATAAATTAATATTTGGGTGAATTTAAGTGAGCGGGAAAATATTTTGGTTTCCCGCCTAAGCACACTTTGGAGCACCTATAAAAGGAGATCAGTGTGCTAAGTAAGTGTGTGATGATAAAGTAGAGAGAGAAGCTCTGATAATATAGAGAGAAGAAGAAGTGTTTGGACAAAAAAGTTTCATTGCAATCTCAATTGAAATGAGAATTTGATACTGGTTGACACCGTATTGAGTTTCTCAGATTTACAAAATTTGGAGTGAAGAAGATAATTCAAAGTGGATATTCGGAATGGGGAATCAGTACTGGCTGTCACCGTATTGAGTTTCTCAGACTGAGGGAGACTCAGATTGAGGATTCAGAGTGGAGAAGAAAATTAGGAGTTAATAATTAAGAATGAAGATTCAGAATGGGAAGTTAGGAATGTAATTGATCTATCTCAAGTCCAAGGAGTCCTTGCCTTTCTTCTGGGTAAGGAGGTGAAGATTTGGGTTGAACATGCTTACACTTGTGTATTTGAAAGGAAGTGCAGGTAACATAAGTTGTTCCAAGAAAAGAGACTTTTCCCTATTGTGCTAAGAGGGTGCACACACACCGAAGTGATTGTTTCACAGTGTTTCATGAGTGTAAGGGTATATCCTACTCGTTGTAATCCAATGATTGTTTTCTTAGTGGATTTTATGGTTCTGGATTGTTTCCAACCATACCATGGACGTAGCTATTCTTATTTAATAGTGAACCCTGTAAATTGATGCGTTCCTTTGGATGTGTGCTTGTTTGTTTCTCAGTAGGGAAGTATATCTTTAACAGGGGACAAAGGTTGTTCTCATTTTTAGGGAACTTAAAAAGAGAAAAGGGGGTACCACTGATTCACGCCCTTTCTCAGTGGTTCATTACTCCAACTGGGTCATTTCAAAGAATTATCATAATACTATCCAATATTCCTTAAAAATGTGATAGATATTCTGTTTTTTCTAACATTCTAACCATTCAAGGCTTAAGGTGCAAGTCTCCGGAGGTTTCTCTGCATAGATGTACAATTCTTAACGAGGTAATTTCAATTTTATTTCTTTTTCTATGAACTATAAATCTATGATTCCCATTATAAAATAAATAATTAAATATATTAAATATAATTAATTTTATTATGATGATGTAACAACGAATTTTCACCTCCTTCCCATTCTATTTTGAAATAAAAAATCACTCATGCATATGCATGGGTTACCACCTCCACGAAGAGATGTATTTTTTTAGAACACTTCTTCATGTTGAAGGAAATAATAATGTATTTAATGAGTATATATTATATATATTATATTCATACCATTACATAAAGGTGAATTATTATTTACTTTTCTTTCATTCCATCCATCAAAATGTCAAAACATTACTCATATGTATGTATGACCTACCATCTCTACGAAGTGATGTAATTCAATTTTCATCATTTATTTATATGAATTATTATAAAATTGAATAAAATGATTAAATTTTATAATTTTTAAGTGAATAAAATTATATATATTATGGAACCATGATCCAAGAATAAGGAATGAGACCGTCGAACCAAAACATCCATGAAAAACGAAGCAGTTATCACCCAGAACAATAATTTTAATAAAAAAATGAGAATAAGTAGGTGATAAGGATTTATAATTAAATAGTATATGGAATGATAAATATGATTTTGTATATTGAATTTATATTTATTACTCATGAGGTTTGAATATGTACAATGTTGTATGAGACTTGAGGTATGAGTTTATGTTACAACATAATTTATTTTCAAGATTGTCTATATTAAATTTATGTTGTGTAAAATTTTAAGAATAATATATTTTAAAATACATATATTTTATTATAATTTGGTTATTCTGGTACGTTTAAATTTAATATTACCATTTCCTCCTTTTATTTATAAAATTATTGAGAAAATGGTTTTAAGAAAAATTGCCTTTATTTTCCCTTTGGTTGGGGATATTTTTATTCTATGTAAATATTTTTACCAAAATGTTTTGAATATTTTTTTGATATTATATAGTGATTTAATAGTTTCATTTTTAACTATATTTTACTTTCTATAATTTTTTAAAAAGATTCTTATGGTCATTTTCCAAATGAGGTTCTTTTCACCAAAGGAGTGAACAAATTCATTGTATTATCATATAACTCATGAATGGATTTTCCAAATATTGTTAAAAAACTATCATTTGAGGATTAATTTACTATTTTAAATGGTTCATTTCAATGAAAATTATTTCCTTAATATATTGTTTTTTATTTTAAATAAGTTATTTGAAAATGAAAATTTTATTTTTCTTAAGAAATATTCTAGTGATCTTTCAATGAAAATTTTCATCTATGATAACATTATTTTATCTCACTTATGTTTCACCAGGGATATCATCCAATGATAAAATCCAATTATTTTAACTGGATATATTATGATGAATATATTTTTTTGGTTTGTTCTATGAAACCTTTCACCTGTTGATGTGTCAAATAAGTTGAGATGATGTATTTCAGAAACCTGATTATTTATCATGAGTTTTATGATGATGAAATGATGAATTTTTTTATGATCATGGTACACATTCCGGGTTTAAATTTATATAATGTGTGGGTCTATTATATCCTTCCAATTAAGTGGGTAATGATGGATAACTCATGTTATGATTAAACATGATTTCATGTTCACAAAATTATGAATAAAAATAATTTCATGTATATAACTTTAGGCATGTATTGGGTTTCTTGTCCATTGCTTTTTTTAAGAACCTAATTTCATGTCCTTAACTCAATAATTCAAATTTTCACTATTTATACATCTTCATAGTGGTATAATCTTATAATTTTCCTACATTTATATTTTTATAACAAAGAATCATGCAATGAATCATGGTTAAAGATACTCAATTGATTGGGTATGACAATATTTTGTTTTTATCATGTTATCATAACCTTATAATCATATATGATCACTGATTGATTTCTCCTATTTTTACCGTTAATGAGATTCTATGATCACCCTTTCTTTTGATTTCACTCCCCTGGTTTTAGTTGAAGGATAAAAGTATGACATGTATATAATGGTACTAATATGAGGAAAGTTTTTGGATATGTTGAAAATAAATTATGAAATAAGATTTATATATATATAGCCTCCAAAGACACTAAACATGTATAGTTATGGGGAATGTACATTTGTTTTTTGTATTTTTTATCTAAAATAATGAAATATTTATTTATATTATGCTTTATTCGCCTTATTTTGTATTAGAGAATGATTTAATTATTCATGATGATTAGTATAAGAAACATTTGGTACAAACTATGGGGATTAGTCTATGTATAGGAAAACATACAAATGTTTTTGTAAAGTCGATATTTAGTGTCTTCCTAGAATATAAATCCCATTAATGATACTAGAAAGTATATGATCCGACATAAAAAATGAACATAGCGGTAACAAATCTAAAATGGGTAGGGTATTAACTCATTCTCCACATGTGCATGATGAGTGGCCTATTTGACTTCACACATGGATAGAAAATCTTGAGGGATATACTTTTGTTAATTCACATTATCTTTATAACCATTAAGATGTAATCAAATATATAATGACCATCTATGAACTAGGTTAAACCTAAATTGTCATAGGTTGATAATTAGGTGTCATGATTAAATACATATTAGGAAATATTTTAATGAATATATGAATATTCACTATGATTATGTTATCTCAATTGATACAATATATTTTTTTAGGTAATAGATGAAACCAAGAGGAATCATGTGAACAATTAATGTAATGGAAAATGCGACGAAAAAACTCAAGATCACTCAGATTTCGCAATATGTGATATATTTATCTTTAAATAAATTCAATTTCATTGGTAACCTTCTTTACACAAAATATTGGTTTAAAACGATTCATGATATACCATTGAATTATTATCATGTGGTAGTTATTATCGAGATTCTGTATTTATAGTTATTAATTAGATTATAAAAATTATGAAAAAGTATTTTGTACACATATATAGAACGAATTCATTAGTCATCGTCTGATAAAAGAACCAGAATGTAAAAAAAGGCGTTTTTCTAAAAAATCATTTTATGTGTAATATGTGTTTTTACCTTACTTAATTAAATTATTCACTATTAATTTTTTTAATCCATATTTATAGATTATTTGTTCAATAAAATTCATTAACAATCATCTGCAGGTTTTTACTAGAAATGAGATAAGAACAATTCCAATTTTATGCTTAAAAATAGTTTTTTAACAAATATCGTGTTTTACACACTTATTTTAAATTATATTTTTAAAAATAATGGAAATTTATTATATAAAATTGGATTAAATATTTATAATTATGAGGTTTAAATATATTAAATATACCCCCCTTATTTTTGGTCATTATGACTAGTAATGATGGTAAATATTTGTCACATCTACAAGGGTAAAACATGGTTAATACTATGGGATAAAGCCTAGAAATATCGAAAATATATTCCATAATTTTATTTGATATATTAATTTATATCATAATCATATTCCATTAAATGGTGTTACAATTTCATGGTATTGTACATTGATAGTGACCATAATATATTTTTGGAATTGGATAAATACAAAATATCAATCTCTTTATTCTAATACATCTAATATTTTTTCATTGGGATAAAGGAGATTATGGTATGTTATGGTTTTTTGTTTTAAATATGAAGGTATTTTTTTTATCATGGAAGCTTTTTTTTAATTTTTTAGGGATCTAATAATTACCTTAAATGTTTATGAAACACCAAAAATATTCTTGTTCAACTAGTAGAAAAACCGAATAAATGATTTTAAAATTTTCAAAAGAAACTCAATATGGATGAATTTTTTTGTTGGATAGATTTTTTAGATAATCATAAATTATTATTTATTTTTTAAATGTTTCAATTTGAATTCAATTTCTATCTTGTGGTTTTTAAAGACAAAGTATGTCAACAATCCTGAAAATGACTTTAATAGTATCTTTTGATTAATACTATTATATTAAATGATCATAAATTCATTAAAATATTATCTATGATCCCTTTAATGGGATATGGTCGAGTATATTAACCATTTTACAATTATGGTTCACTTTTCCTTTTATATAAACTGTAATTACCTCTAATGAGTAAAAAACATTGATATCATGGTAATCGTCACAAGTTGTAATGATGGAATAAAAATAAGAGATAATGGTTAAGATATAACTACCCATACTTTTCATACAATGTTAATACTTCAAAATTTAAGTACACTTATTACAACATATAACAAAACCATGAAAGGACCGTATAGGTATAGTGTCTTTAGAAACTGGGAAAGATAAACAACTGGTTCATAAAGCATCTACATTGTCTCCCATTTATTTCATCATATCTAGAGTCACTTTTGGAATATCCTACTTAATAACCTTCTTCCTGACTTGGGGAAAGAAAACATACAAAAGGGTAATCTCAAATGCTCAGTAAGGGTATACAAAAAAAATATCAATCACATCATGTTCATAAGAACATAACATTTTGGAAATCTTAACCTGCAAAAGAGATCATCATTTCATAACATGGGATAAATCATAGTAGTGAAATGTAATCCCAATAATAATAACTTAAAACATGAAACTTTGTGGAATACACACATAATCATAGAGAATCATTTCTTAGTAGTTAAGACTCATATCCAAGAATATCTTAGCGGACAAAGTCCATTTCTGAACCGAGTTCACTCCTCGTTTCAGTCATGTTTCACTGAACCGGTTTAACCTGCCGTTCCAGCCATGTCTATCTCATGAGATATAAATATTTACCCAATTAATTGGAGGGAGATATAGGTCCAACCCATCTCATAATGATACCATTCTTATGTGTGCCACAAAATCATAAATCATACATCATTGCATAACCCATGTAATAAAAATGAGATTCTTAAACCTCGTGACATCATAAAACAATTCATATAAGATAAAGGAATTCATAAAAATAATTCCATCACAATATAATCAAATCAATGTAATAATAGGTATAGAAACAATACCCTATATTATCTTAGATGGAAAATAATTTTGATAAAACACTTGAACTCCATTCTTGAGGAAAATATCCTTTCTACTTCAAAAACATTTTTCCTTTCTTAACATGTCATACAATTTTAATCTAAAAAAAGTTGATTAAAAATAAACTTGAAAACTTGTAAAATAATCTTCTTGGAAATAATTTCTTAAAAATCCATTCATTCCGTATAAGTTAAAAAAACATTCTTCTCGTACTTTTGTCGGAAAAGTCAAAAAGTACCTCGTATGAAAAACGACAAAAGATTCCTTTCATATCTTTTACTAAAAACTCACCGAAGGGTAAAATTTGGTTTAAAAATTTTAGGTGGATGGAAATAATATTATATATTGAGAAAACATGGGTGTGGATGATAAAATACACCCCAGTAAATACCAAAGTATAAAAAATCTCAGATAAAAATGAGATTGTGATATTTTCCCTTACCTTAGGTCTGATTTGCTTCGTAAGTGTCCGAAACTCCTGTATAATGATTTAAATACTGTCATTGACTTATTCCTGAATCATAATAATTGTTATGATATCATATATTGCTATATTCTTACCTTCTTATTAGTAATATTTCATTACTATTTGTTATTCAGGTGTTTATTAATTTTTGTTCTTATGCGTGTTTTGTCGAATAAATTCTTATTCTTCTGTTTAGGATATAGATAAATCATTTCCCGAATGTTATTAGTGTAATATATATCATATTAATTCATTCAATTCATTTATATAATCATTATTCAATGAAGATCATGTAGAATGAGTCGCATCACATCGTGGAGACGATATTCCCTACGTACGCACGAGCGATGATATCATTCCCATGATCATGGAATTGTATTGGAGTGTATGTATACTATTTCAGAATCAATATAAATTTACAATAATCATATATAGTTACTATTTAAATCATTATACACATCCAATTAAGGTGGTGGTGGAAAATAGATTACACCACGGCGTGGAGACAGTATTCCGTACGTACGCACGCGCGGTGATTTAATTTTCCATAGGATGGATAGATAGTGAAATAGGGTTGTTTAATAATTATAATAACATACCAGAATATGAGTTATACTTATGTTATTACTTCATAATGAAACAACTAAAGAAGAAGAAGTGGAAGAAGAAATAAAGTTGAATGAATCGGTAATGGACATTCCCTCTTCTTTGAAGCACCTCTTTGAGACCTCCTCTTAGGGAACTAAAATTGGTCTTTGAAGAAGATCATGACCTCTAGGATATTTATATGGAAGTGGAGAAGAGAATTTGGTAGGTTTTGGCCTAGCTTCAAGGCTCAAAGTGGTGTGACGAAGATAGGGAAGAGGTGCCCTTTTATAAGGGAGGAGAGGGGCACCTTAGGAAAAACAAAAAATATTATTTTATTATAAATTCATATTCGGTTTTTAAATAGCTCCAAATTGATTTATTTAGAAGCTAAGGTGGGGATGGTTCTAAAGACTCTCATCCAAAATAATTTAGACAAGTTTAGGTATCTATTTTAACCTTATCATTTAGATTTAACTTTAAGTTAGATAATTTAATTTTTACCGTGTCTTCTTGTTTTCTTACACTATAAGGTTAATAAACTTACTGTAACAAGCCAAACGAACCCCAAGTTGTTTATTATTAATATATATAACCTTATCTATGTCATTTGTCCGAAACTTAGATTTTTAGGAATAAAATAAAAATTAATAATATAATATTTGTTTTCAAAACAATTTTATGTCAATTTTGACACTATTTGGTAATTGATTTTTGTGAAACTCATAACAGAAATATTAGTTAGAAAAAAGTTAATTAAATCAATACTAACATGTAATATTAACCTATAAAATTATTTTAATTCATAAAAAGTATCAAATTACATTTATTTGGGTATTTATAACATCAATTATGTCAATATTTCATTAATAAGATAATTACTGCATCATCATTGTGTTATAAATAAATTAAATTATTTATTGTCTAAAAATTACAAATAAAAAACCATTATGTACGGAATATTTTTATCTTTCTAATGAATATTTATAGTCGAATTTATCTTATGTATAACCCTATATTAAAAATGATTTAGTTTTTAAACTTTGATTTTAACTATTTTAACCCTTCTTTAAATAAATTAATAATAAATGTCCTAATCTAATCCAAGTGGTCCTAAATGGTCATATTTTATTCCTAAGGTTTTTTTGTAGAATTACACTTATCCAATAGAATTAGGACATGTGTTAGGGTAATAATAATAATATTTGTACCCTGAATTTGCCTATTCACTTTTAACCATGGTAAAAAAAAGTAAAAAGTTACTATTCACCAAAAATTATTTTCATCTCATTGAACCACATTTTATTCCTAGATATTAACCATGTCTCTCAGATTTTAGAAATTGCACTCATAGAAGCAGTAAAATTATGTTGTATTTAAATTTGTAAATTCTCCTAGGAGGTGGGTAAAAGATGGTGAAAAGTTCGATAAAATTTTTATATATCTAAAATTATTATAAAATGACTCCAATGAATTAATTTGAACTTATAAAGGTATTATGTATCAATTTTGACCTAAAATAAATTTAAATAAAATAAATAATTATTTAAATAAAAAGTCTGTTTTTAAATAGTAACCCAGTGTTTTCACTATTCATCAAAAATTGAAATTCTTCAGAAAAATACCAATATTTCACCCTAGGCTAATTTCGATATTCCGAATCCAAAAATGAAGTCCATTTTGAAAAATAAAATTTACAAAATTTTAAAAAGTGGGTATTACTATTCATAACAGCTAGTTTTAGTAATATTTTAATAGCATATCGTTGTTTAGTGAAACTCGGTATTGCGTACAATGCAAGCTATCGAGGAAGGTTGCGATTGCATGTAAAGCAAGCCAAGCTAGTGGTGTGTGTAGTGAAAGATTACTTTGATGATTTATATAACATAAAAACAAAATATTTCTCATAAGAGTATCGGGTGTTACATAAGAAATCACCTAAAATTATATTAACTAATTGAGATGATTTTATTTTAACGGTTAGTAATCCCTTATTTAAAATATTTCCATTTTCTTATACATCAAAAAGAAATTTAATTTATATTAATTCAATACATTGGGAAATTCCAAGGGTGCTTCACCATTTACTCATAAAAGGGAACCTACTATTCTCACTTATTCACAATATTTTAGCCTTATAGATAAAAAAATACCTTCTTAAATAACAATATAGATTCCTTACCCATTTCGTAGAGCTTATGGTCTTTCTAAAAGACCATCCCCTAAAGGCATAATGTGTAAAACAAAGGAGGTTTCTCAACAAAGTGGTATAACTCTTAAGCAAGTACTTTCAATATAATTTCATATAATAACTACTATATATCTATAGCATCCATTCTAAAATAATTAATTCATTATATTAAATATAGTAAAATTATTATTATGATGATATATTAACCATTATCTACCTTCGTTCAATATTGAAGGAAAGAAAACAACGCTTGTGCGTCAGGGTGGTTTACCACCACCATGAAGCGATGAGTTTCATTTTTTGATCACTTCAAAACATTGAAGGTTATAAGGAAGAATTTAATGAATATATATGATATTTATGGTCTTTATATAGTTATTAAAAGGTGAATTATTTTTTAATTTTTTAATTCCATCCATCAAATAGTGGAAACATCACTTTGTACTCACAGTTAACCATCTTTATAAAGTGATGAAAATCATTTTCAATCACCCTTTCTATGAATAGTAGTAAAATATTATATTGGTATTATAAATTATACCAATTGAATTATTAATAATTTTATATATTATGTAACTATTATTAAATTACAAGGACCATTACTCCCAAACTAAAACATGCATGAAAAACAAAGCAGTTATCACCTAAAATAATGATTTTAATAATAAATTATTAATGATCAGAAAATGGTATGTCATAAGTATATCATATATTGAATTATAAATATGATTATGGTTCTATAATAGATTTATCAAAAATCAAAAAAATTTATATAGGAGGTTTGGCTGTGTATAAAAAAGATGATACTTGAGGTATGGGTTTATGTTATAATCTCATTTATTTTTGGAATCATCTATACTAAATTTACATTTGGGGGGAATTATTTGAATAATATACATTAAAAACCATATATGTTCTCCTAATATATTTATTCATGTATTTTTAAACAAATAGTACAATTCACCTATCTTTGTTACTTAAAACGACCAAGAAAATATATTTAAGAAAAATCAAATTCATTTCCTATTTTTTTCAGGAATGTTTTTCATCCATATCCATATTTTCATTAAAATATTTTCATAATGTCTTTATCATTATAAAAATATTTTATAAATATAATTTTAAACACAGTTTACTTTCTGTAAAATAGTCTAAAAGATTATTATTATCATTTTATGAACTAGGTAATTTTCACCAAAAGTGGGAAAAAATATTTGTTTTAAAATATACCATATTAATATCTTTTCTGACCATCATGGATAATTTTTTTGTATATTACTTTAAGAAATCATTTGGTTATTTTTAAACAAAATTATTTTATTTATATTTTGTAATTTTTTTGATTTTAAAAAAGTGACTTCAAAATGAAAAGGTTATTTTCCAGAAGAATTATTATAGTGATTATTTAAAGGAATTTTACATATATTATAACATCCTTTGATGTTACTTATATTTCACTAGTGATTTGATCTAATTATCACATAACCTTATTTTATTAGCATGTTTTATGATGAATGTGTTTTAAAGATGATTCTATAAAAAATTGTTAGTTCTCAATAGGTTAACTAAGCTACGATCAAATTTTTCTAAAAACCCTTTCTTTTCCATGCATTATAAAATAATTAAAGGATGAATGTTTTTATGATCTTGTGAGACATTTATGGTCTAAATTTATGTGATAAATGTGACCCTTATATCCCTCTAACACATTGGGTAAATATGGATAACTCATGTTATGCTTGAACCTTATTTTATGTTTATAATATTATGTGTGGTCGTAGTGTTTTGTTTATAAAATTAAGCATAGACTTGCTTTCATATATATAATTGTATTCTAGGACCTAATATCAGGTATTTAACATAATGAGTGAACCTATTATAGTTTATACATATTCAAAACGTTATCATCTTATAATATGTCACATTCTAATGTTTATAATTTTATCCCTTGGCTCATGATTTTTTAAATATGATTTCATAGTCTTATAAATTCTGAATTTGTTTTGAAAAACTCTTATTTCATGACCCAAGATTAAATATATTTAATTAATTTTTTATTATATTATTATGTCATGATCAGGTTTTTATAACCTTATTATCTATGATCTTTGACTCTTATCTACTATGTTTACCCTTAATAAAAATTTGAGCTAAGCCTTTATTATATTTTTGTTCCCCATGTATTGTTGGAAGGTTATGAGCTTGATATGTCATGAAGGGTAAAAATATGAATAACATTGTGTTAGATGACTAAGATAACTTATATTATAATTTGTTTATGTATCTAGTCTTTGAACCCTCTAAACTTTTTGGTTCTTGGGTGTGTATAATTAGGATCTATATTTCATATTTATTTAAAATAAAGAAATATTTTTATATGATTTACATGGGTTTACTTAGCTTCATTTTCCAATCTACATTTCAAATTAAAAATTCATAGATAAAAATTATTTCTATAGATATATATATTTTTCATCAAATAGGTCCTTGATAAAATTTATCATATAGTTAGAAAACTTAGATGAAACATTCATTAGATAATTTACAACATTTGAGTAAACATCTTTAGCTACTAAGATGTCTCCATTTTCCTAAGATCCCTCAGAATTTGATATTGAATCATTTTAGGAATAAAAATAAATTTATTTAATAGATTAGATGAACCATTAATGATATCTTCTACAAATGGTGTTTTCTATTCTATATTTTAGATTTTTCTCAGCTTCCTTGCTTCTTTATTAATATTATTTTTTAGTGTCTTAGATGAAAATTTATTATATTATTTAATTGATGTTGAGGAAGAACAATTTATATGAAACTTTTATTCATGTATCTCAAATACATAAATCATTAAAACACATTTAGAGGTAACCTAACCCTCTAATACCAGTTGAGGTGCCTTGACGATCAATGGAACATTGGGAGGTGATAAGTGAATGAAGGGAAATTAAAACATTTATAATTTTATTTCTTTTTGAATTCACCCAACAAGACTTATTCTGTCTCGATCCACTCTGTATTGTGTCACAAAACCTCGCTCTAATAATGTTGTAAATTGGGGCACAATAACAAAAGGATTTTTTTTCAATGTTCAGTACTAAGACATACTCCTTTCCTTGATTGGTTATATAACCCAATCAATGATTCTCTATATATTCATTATTATTCAATTATAAGAGGGGGGATATTCAAACACTATGATTATATCAGAGTCTCACTAATATTATATTTTCTAGAGGCACACCCTATACTTTTCCAAGGAATCAAAAGGCTTATGTTTCTAGCCTTCCATTGGCCCCCTTCAACCACTTACCACTATTCTCATAACTTCTCACCATGATATCCATGTTTACCCTGATTCAAACAAGTTCCACAGAGTCCCTTTTTATAAATATATGTTTTACCTTTAAGTTCATCTATAGAAGTTGATTAGTTTATTCATATAGTATATTTTACATCAATAAAAATAATCACATTCTTCTCACAAATAAAGTCTTCTAATTCTAGAAGATGTTAAATAATGTTCTACAACTCATTCAGTGGTTATAGATTAGACTCATTGAACTTATGAATATATTAAAATAGACGTCTCACTAATTAAACTCTCTCAAACTGATTTCAAAATGATGTTTATATTTATCTCAATACTCTCTATAAAAACATGATTTGAATACTCATTTTTTTGAGATTTAATCCATAGATATCACGCTTCACAAAAATTCAAAGAAACATAATTTTCTCTCCTGAAAATATCACTAAAATAGCTTTATTATATCTTATACCTTCATTGGTCATATCAACCCATCACATGAACAAGCTTTTATATTAATTAACCTTTTCATTTTCAATGATCCAAAAATGGAACTCTAGTGAAAAAAGAATCTCCCTAGGAAAAAACTAAAAAATAATACCCAATACAAGTTTCCTTAAAATCTCAGGTGCACGGTTTACTTATTAAGATTTTTTCAAAAAATAATTCTTATTGAATAATAATTAATTTGAAACTCATCCCATTAGATCATTAGAAAATATCTAGAGTTGGAATGAATTTTTCTTCCAAAAATCTTCCATAAAAATATGGATGTCAAATCTTCCAGCTATATTAGTAGTACACAATAAAAAACCATTAAGAAATAATCTTATGTCAGCCTAATAGTTTCACAATAAAAATAATATAACCATATATTCTATTTATGTCCACAAACACATTATCTCTTGTTTTACTCAATACCTTTTTAAATAACTTAGAAGAATAGATAATGAATTTATTTTTTTATTTCCAATGAATTAATGTATTATAGAAACTAAAATAACAATCAATACTTGATAATTTCCTTTCCATCTAAAAATACAAAATCCCATTTAATCATTTTCTTGGAACACACACCAATATGGGTTTTTATTATGTTTATACCATAATAATACGGCTCTTGCATCACCAAATTTTTTTCCATCTTCATCAAATTAAAAATTCTTGCATCTTGATTTTTTATCGAGTAAAAACATCAAAAAATTTTCTCTTTTTTGAAGTATAATACTAGCTACTTAAAATAATTATAATCAAAAAAATAAATATGATGGATATTTTTTGTTCGTATATGGAAACATTTTTTCACCAAGTTTATTTATTAAAAATTTTCTAAGTGTTAATGCATTACACTCTACCAAATATTTAAATTGGGAACTTTCGAGTATTATATTTTCAAAGCCTTATAATGGATAATTAATTTCTATATACCGATGAATAAATCTATATTATCATGGTGTATTATATTTCAGAAAATTCATATGCTGGTATCAAATAATTATAATGAAGTCTTATGTCCAGGACTTATAGTGTTGTTGAAGTCATAATATCATGCCTTTATCAATCCTAACAGAATTCAATTCCTCACATTCAATACCTAAGTTCTTACATTCATAGTTATTTAATATGAGAAATGGATAAATTGGCCTACCATTTCTATGATCATATCAATAATGATACATATATAAAGTTAACCACAATACATTGGAGGTTATGTAGGTAAATAATTCAAAAAACTCTTAAAATTTTATAGATTTATCTTGGGATTTATTATGTTATTTCACATTATGTTTTTATTAAACATTATGAGGGATCACACTTTTCCCTTAAAAGTTATTTTGGAAACAATATTTAATTTTGAGGTTCAATCTCTAGGCTTAGTCATTTTTTCCTTACCTCAAAAAGGTATATTTGTTATATAAGCATCAAAATGTGTTCTAATTACATTTAGTGATTCTAAAACTATTGAAATCCTTAGAAAACTTCTCTTGATTTTTTTGTAATTATTAGAATAACTCTGAATTCCTTGAAATGAATTTTTGAGGTGTTTCAACAAATAAAATATCCAAATAAGATTATTTCATTAATTATTTACCCCATCTTAGGATTGAATCCACTTTAATCAATTTTGATCCATATTTATTCACTACAACCTGTATCTTGGTTTAATATTACACTTTTCGTGGGAAACAACATTTTTTACCTCAGATGGGATCTCCACTTTCATCTATCTTTTGCACTACCTATAAAATGTCTATCCATAATTCTATAGGATGTTGCATCTTCTAATCAACATATTGAAGAAAAGCCTCTTTAACTTATACAATTCAATGGGCATGATGATTAAATCTTTTAATCATATAATTTACTTTGGCCTTCTCACTTGAGTCCATCCATCTTGGTTTTCAGTTGTAATATACCAACCTTAATCAGGTATGGAACATTTATAATTTATGGTTGTCTAATTAATTAATAAACCCAGGAAGCGTGCCTGCACACCTTTCTGCAGGTCCCATACATAATTTTTTTTAATTTAAATAATTGTAGACGTTTCATGAAAAATGTCACATCATGCTTTGGCATGGTGTTTAGATTATAAATAATTAACTAAGGAGTTGAATTGAGTAATAAGGGATTTAATGAATATTTAAAAGAAATCAATAAAGGAGAAAAAGAAATTCCAAAATAAAATAAAGAGGGGGTTACAGGAAAAATGAAAATAATTAAAATGGGGGATTCATATTTTTAATTATTTTAGTTATTTTCCATTATATTTTTTGTTTTATTTTATCTTTTTATTTTGTTTCCTTTTTTCATTATCTTTTATTTGTCTATTAATTTTCTTTTCTTTTTATTTTATTTCAATTCAATCTTTTCTTTTTTCCACTCCTCTCTCCCTCTCCCACTCATCACGTCACACCCCTAAATCTCGTCATACCAACCATAATCCCCTTAGAAAGGCCGCTGCTCCTCTTTCCGATGTCCGATTCCTTCACCATCAGGTGCACATTAATCCTTAAGAAAATGATAACATTGCGCAAGTGGAATTTTTTGATTCTGTTGTGTATTCAGCACGCAGTTCGTCAAAGAATATTCTTACCCTATTTTGGGGTTTTTTATAAAATCCTTCATTTTCATCCGTTTTAGGTCAAATTGAATCCTACCGCAAATCTTAGAGTTATCTATGATTATAAGGTATGGTGAATACTCACTTTCCCTCTGTTTCATTTCAATTTATAAAAAATGCACCATTGTGCCGTTAGTTGGTGCTTACCTACTTAGTGCAATTTTACCAATTTTAATTTCATTAATGGTTCTGTTTAATTATTTTAGCCCTAATGTAACACCCGAGACTTTTATGTTATATAAATCATCAAAGGAATCTTTTTCTACACAACACTTTCTTGGCTTGCTTTACACGCAATTGCGACCTTCCTCGATAGCTTGCGTCGTACGCAATACCGAGTTTCACTAAACAACAATATAATATTAAAACTAGCCGCTATGAATAGTAATAACCACTTTTTGAAATTTTATAAATTTTATTTTTCAAAATGGACTTCATTTTTGGACTCAGAATATCGAAATTAGCCTAGGGTGAAATTTTGGTATTTTTCTGAAAACTTTCAATTTTTGATGAATAGTGAAACCACTAAGTGGTAGGTTAAAAAACTGAATTTTGCATAAAACTTAATTTTACCGCTTCTGTGATTGGAATTTCGAAAATACGAGAGACACGGTTAATATCAAGGACTAAAATGTGGTTCAATGAGATGAAAATAATTTTTTGGTGAATAGTAACTTTTTACTTTTTTACCGCGGTTAATAGTAAATAGGGTAACTAAGGGTAAATATGATATTAATATTACCCTAACACATGTCCTAATTCTATTGGACAAGTGTAATTCGACCAAAAACAAACTTAGGAATAAAATATGACCATTTAGGCCCACTTGGATTAGATTAGGACATTTATTATTAATTTATTTAAAGAAGGGTTAAAATAGTTAAAATCAAAGTTTAATAAGTAAATAATTTTTAATATGGGGTTATACATAAGATAAATTCGATTGTAAATATTCATTAGAAAGCTAAAAAGATTTCCTACATGATGGTATTTTATTTGTAATTTTTAGACATCAAATAATTTAATTTATATATGACACAAAGATGATGCAGTAATTATCTTATTAATGAAATATTGACATAATTAATAATATAAATACCAAAATAAATGTAATTTAAGGCTTTTTATGAATTACACTAATTTTCTAGGTTACTATGATATATTATTGTTGATTTAATCAACTTGGTTCGAACATATAACTCTGTTATGACTTTCACAAAAATCATATATCAAATAGTGTCAAAATTGACACAAAATAGTTTTTTTAAATCAAATATTATATTATTAATTGTTATTTTATTCCTAAAAATCTAAGGTTCGGCCAAATGACTTAGATAAGGATATATATATTAATAATAAACAATTTGGGGTTCGTTTGGCATGTTATAGTAAGTGTATTAACCATATAGTGAAAGAAAACAAAAAGACATGGTAAAAGTTAAATTATTTAACTTAGAGTTAAATCTAATTGATAAGGTTAATATAATACCCTAAACTTGTCTAAATCCTATTGGTGGATAGGATTTCGACCCATCCCCACTTTAGCTTCGAAATAATACCCTTTGGAACCATTATAAACCGATTTTGACTTTAATATAAAATAATATTTTGAGATATTCCTAAGGTGCCCCTCTCCTCCCTTATAAAAGGGCACCTCCTCCCCCTCCTCCTCACACCAATTTGAGCACTCAAGCTCGGCCAACCCCTGCCATTTTCCCTTCTCCACTTCCCTAGAATAATCCTAGAGGTCCTGGTCTTCTCCAAAGACCAATCTTAGTTCCTTAAGTGGAGGATTCAAAAAGGCGTTCCAAAGAAGAGGTAATATCCATTACCGATCTTTTCAATTTCTTTCTTCTTCAACTTCTTCTTCTTTAGTTGTTTCATGATAAAGTAATAACATAAGTATTACATACATACTGATATGTTATTATAAATATGAAACAACCCTAATTCACCTTCTATCCATCCTACGGAAAAATGAAATCACCGCGCGTGCGTACGTACGGAATACCGTCTCCACGCCGTGGTGTAATCTATTTTCCACCATCACCTTACAAGGATGGGTATAATGGTGTAATCAGTAACTATATATGATTATTATTAAGTAATATTGATACTGAAATAATATATATATATATACTCCAATACAATTCCACGATCATAGGAACGATATCATCACTCGTGCGTACGTACGGAATACCGTCTCCACGATGTGATGCGACTCGTTCTACATGATCTTCATTTCATAATGATTATATAAATGAATTGAATGAATGAATATGGTATATACTACACTAATACCATTCTGGAAATGAATTATCTATAACCTAAAGATAAGAATAAGAATTGATTCGACAAAACACGCATAAGAACAAAAAGTTATAAAGACCCGAGTAACAAGTAACAATGAAATATTACTAACAAGAAGTTAATAATATGAACATATATGATCTCATATCAATATGTATGATTCTGGAATAAGTCAATAACATTATTTAAACCATTATAAATGAGCTTCGGACACGAACAAAGCAAATTGGACCTAAGGTAAGGGAAATATCACAATCTCATTTTTATCCGAGATTGTTTATTCGTAAGTATTTACTGGGGTGTATTTTATCATCCACATCCATGTTCCCTCAATATGTAATATTGTTTCCATCCACTTGAAATAGTTTAAATCCAATTTTACTCTTAGGTGAGTTTTTAGTAAAGAATATGAAATGAATCTTTTGTCGTTTTTCCGTACGAGGTACTTTTTGACTTTTCCGACAAAAGTACGAAGAATGTTTTTTTAACTTATACGGCATGAATGGATTTTTAAAACATTACTTCAAAGAAGATTCCTTTACAAGTTTTCAAGTTTATTTTTAATCAACTTCTTTTATTTTAAAGTTGTATGACATGTTATGAAAGGAAAAATGTTTTTGAAGAAGAAAGGATATTTTCCTCAAGAATGGAGTTCAAGTGATTTTCAAAATTTTTTTCCATCTAAGATAATAAAGGGTTCTGTTTTTATCCCTATTATTACATTGATTTGATCATGTTGTGATGGAATTATTTTTATGAATTCCTTTATCTTATATGAATTGATTTATGATGTCATGATGTTTCAAGAATCCCATTTTTGTTTCATGTGTTATGCGATGATGTATGTTTTATGATTATGTGGCACACATAAGAAAGGATTCATTATAAGATGGGTGGGACCTATATCTCCCTCCAATGCATTGGGTAATGATTTTATATCTCATGAGATAGACATGGCTGGAACGGAAGGTTATTTCGGTTCAGTGATACAGGACTGAAACGAGGAGTGAACTCGGTTCAGAAAGGGACTTTGTCCACTAAGATAGTCTTGGCAATGAGTCATGACTAACAAGAAATGATTTTCCATGATTATGTGTGCATGCCACAAAGTTTCAAGTTTTATGTTATGATTAAGGGGATCTCATTTTCAATTCTATGATTTATCCCATGTTATGATATTATGAGCTCTTTTGCAGGTCAAGATTTCCAAAAGCTACGTTATTATGTATATGATGTGATTGATATTTATTTTGTTTACCCTTACTGAGCATTTGAGCTCACCCTTTTATGTTTTCTTTTCCCCAGGATATAAAGAAAGGTTTTTAGGTAAAAAAAAGGGAAGATCTTTATGGGAGATATTGAAGATCTTTCACCACGATTAGAAGATTACGTTCCGAGTTTCCAAAGACACTAAACTATTACGATCCTTGTGTGTGTGTTTTTGTTATGTACTAAGTATTCCGCAAAAGTAATGTAATGTCCATGTACGTCAGGATACGGGTCTCTACAGTTGGTATCAGAGGAAAGGTTTAGTCAACCTTTGGAAACTAGGACGCGAAAACGTTAGTAAGATCCCTAGAGATATTTCTAAGGTATGTCTAGGGATGCCCCTAAGGATAAGTATACGTATAGGTTATAGTAATAGAATTACGCTAACGATCATAGAATTAAACCTAAGATGTTGGATATTGAAGGTACTCCCCCTTTATTATGTTGTTTTCCCTAGCATGATTTTTGCCTCTCATACTATTCTTTTGGGGTTTTAGACGATGGCTGGAACCCGAAGGAACCGTGTTAATGCGGAATGTGATGGGCAATGCAATGATTGTCCCCCTGAGCAACCAAACGATATGGGAGCTGGAATGCAAAATCTTGTAGCCATGCTCACACAACTTTCTCAAGCTATGAATCATGCAGGATTTCCAAACGAGCAAAGGAGGGAGCAACATTCTGTTGAATCCTTCATGAGGCAGCGTCCACCTTCTTTCAGCAGGTCTACTGATCCATTAGTTGCTGAACAATGGATTAGTACTACTGAAAAGATATTTTCAGTTCTTCAATGTTCTGAACATGATAAAGTCATCCTAGCAGTGTATCGTTTGGAAGGAGATGCTGATCAATGGTGGAATCTTGTTAAGAATACGAGGCAAAGGGATGAAATTGAGTCTATGGAATGGGACGAGTTCAAGAACTTATTTTTCAATAAGTACTTCCCTCGTATTCTCCGAACAAAGATGGAGAAAGAGTTCCTTGAACTGAAGCAAAGGGATGATGAATCTGTTAGTACCTATGAAGCAAATTTTACAAGACTTGCAAGGTACGCTTCTGGTATTATTATCCAACCTGAGAGTAAGATCGATCGATTCTTTAGTGGCTTAAAACCAAGTCTTCGAAGGGCGTTATCCATAAGGGACTTCAATAGCTACGAAGAAATCGTTCGATGTGCTCTCAAAGTCGAGATGGAGATTGGAGTAACCCATCAGTCACATGGGTTTGATAAGAAGAGGAAGATGGAATTCAAAGAAAAATCTAAAGAGCACACGGAAAAGAAGATGAACTTCCCCTTATGCTCAAAGTGTGGAAAGAAACATGGAGGGAGTTGTCTTAAAGGGACAAGTAAATGTTTTAAATGTGGAAAGGAAGGTCATCGGGCATTCGAATGCCGTGATAATGGGAAGAAGATGTCTAATGACGCAAACAAAGGAAGGGATACACAGAATTAACCTACAACACTTCAATGTTTCAAGTGCAAGGAGATGGGGCATTATGCCAATCAATGCCCAAATCCAAGGGTTGATGATGATGGTCGACGTCAAAAAACTCTTAAGGCTAAAGACAAAGGAAAGTCACATGCAATTTCTATCAGCGATGTGGAGTACGATAACTATGTGGTGAAAGGTACACTTACCATCCACTCTAAAGTAGCAAATGTTTTATTTGATTCTGGATCCAACCACTCTTTTATTTCTGAAGACTTTTCTAAGGGTATCACCGTATTACCTCAACAATTAGATGTTGAGTTAGCCGTGACAACACCTAATGGCACATCAATCGCATCAAAAGTTTATAATTCTTCTCCCATCGAAGTTTGTGGGAAAGTGCTTCCTGCAAATCTTGTGATCCTTCCTTTAGTGGAATTTGATGTGATTCTTGGCATGGATTGGCTTTCTCTACATGGAGCTCATATCAATTGCCAAAGAAGGGAAGTCACATTTCATACTCCAGATCAATCTACGATCGTATACCAATGCAAGGATGAACATAACCTTCCAGTGGAAATTCCTTCCATCTTATGGGTCATGATCCCACTAAATGAAGGTTATTTATCTCAAATGGTTGGTGATAAACTCACGATTAAGAATATGCCCATTGTAAGGGAGTTTGATGATGTCTTTCCGGAGGAATTACCGGGTCTTCCACCAAATCGTGAAGTTGAGTTTTCAATAGAACTCGTACCGGGTGCTTTGCCTATTTCAAAGACACCTTATAGAATGGCCCCAATTGAGTTGCAGGAATTGAAGAAGCAACTCCAAGAGAATCTTGATAAGGGATTCATACGCCCTAGTGCGTCACCTTGGGGAGCACCTGTTCTATTTGTTAAGAAGAAAGATGGATCAATGAGACTCTGCATTGATTATCGAGAACTTAACAAGATCACTATCAAGAACAAATATCCTCTCCCACGCATTGATGACTTATTTGACCAACTACGCGGAGCTCAATACTTTTCCAAGATTGATCTTCGTTCAGGGTATCATCAATTAAGGGTCAAAAGGGAGGATATACCAAAGACGGCTTTCCGTACAAGGTATGGACACTATGAATTTATAGTGATGCCATTTGGTCTTACTAATGCCCCTGCTATCTTCATGGATCTAATGAATAGAGTCTTTAGAGACTATCTTGATCAATTTGTGGTTGTCTTTATAGACGATATTCTTGTCTATTCAAAGAGCAAGGAAGAGCATGAAGATCACTTGAGAATTATATTGAAGACCCTGAGAAAGGATAAGCTTTATGCCAAATTTACCAAGTGTGAATTTTGGCTTCAAAAAGTTGCATTTTTGGGTCACATAATCTCAAAAGAGGGGATATCTGTGGATCCAGCAAAAACAGAGGTTATCGAAAGATGGTCAAGACCAACAACAGTAACTGAGATCCGAAGTTTTCTTGGTTTGGCTGGATATTATCGACGTTTTGTAAAAGATTTTTCAGGATTATCTAATCCACTCACCAAGTTGACTCGGAAAGGAGTTAAGTTTGTCTGGACAGAGGAATGTGAAGAGAATTTCAAGGAGTTGAAAAGAAGGTTATCCAGTGCACCTGTGCTCACACTGCCTTGTAGTGGAGAAAGGTTTGTGATCTACAGTGATGCATCCAAGAAGGGATTGGGGTGTGTTCTTATGCAAAATGATATGGTGATAGCTTATGCCTCACGACAGTTGAAAATCCATGAGCAAAATTACCCAACACATGATTTGGAGTTGGCTGCGGTAATCTTTGCATTAAAGATTTGGAGGCATTACCTTTATGGTGAAAGGTGTGATATTTATACTGATCATAAAAGTTTAAAGTATATTTTCACACAAAAGGAGTTGAATATGCGTCAAAGAAGATGGTTGGAGCTGATTAAGGATTATGACTGCTCAATCCATTACCACCCTGGGAAAGCAAACAAGGTGGAAGATGCATTAAGTCGACAAGACCATGCTAGTTTATCCATGATGAGGATCACAAAAGATCCAATATTTATGGATTTACAAAGGATGGATCTTGGAATTATAATGGAAGGGGAAAAATCTTATCTTTCTCAAATGAATGTTCAACCATCTATACATGTGAAGATTAAAGAGGCACAGAAAGAAGATGTCGAGTTACAAAAGAAGGTGAGAAATGTTTCTGAATTCAACCTTGATTGTGATGGGATAATAAAGTTCAGGAATCGGGTTTGCGTTCCTTCCATCCCCGAATTAAAGAAAGAGCTGCTGGATGAGGCTCATAGTTCTTCATTCTCTATTCATCCTGGAAGCACGAAGATGTATAGGGACCTGAAAGAGTACTTCTGGTGGGATGGCATGAAAAGAGATGTTGCTGAATATGTCTCTCGATGCTTGGTTTGTCAACGAGTTAAAGCTGAGAGACAGAAGTCTAAGGGGATGTTACAACCATTACCCATACCCGAATGGAAATGGGAAAACATCACTATGGACTTTGTCACAGGACTTCCTAAAACATCCAAAGGCAATAATGCTATCTGGGTCATAGTTGATCGTCTCACAAAGTCTGCACACTTCATTCCTATTAGAGAGGATTTCTCTCTAGATCAGCTTGCCAGGATATATGTAAAGGAAGTGGTAAGATTACATGGAGTACCACTTTCTATTATATCTGATCGGGATCCGAGATTTACCTCGAAGTTCTGGCGAAGTCTTCAGCATACTCTGGATACAGAGTTGAGTTTCAGCACTGCTTATCATCCCCAGACAGATGGTCAGTCTGAGAGAACAATTCAAACCGTAGAAGATATGTTGAGAGCTTGCTCTATGGATTTCAAAGGAGGTTAGGATCAACACCTACCTTTGGTGGAATTTTCTTATAATAACAGCTTTCACTCCAGTATTCAGATGGCTCCTTATGAAGCTCTATATGGAAAGAAATGCAGGACTCCAACTTGCTGGGATGAAGTTGGGGAAAGAAAGCTATTAGGACCTGATCTCATTGATGAAATGGCAGAAAAGGTCAGATCTATTCAACAACACATAAGAGCAGCTCAGAGTCGACAGAAAAGTTATGCCGACAACCGAAGAAAAGACCTAGAGTTTGAAGTAGGCGATAAAGTGTTCTTACGAATATCTCCCTGGAAGAGGGTTATGAGATTTGGAAAGAAGGGGAAGTTGAGCCCTAGATTTATCGGTCCTTTTGAAATACTGGATCGTGTTGGGAAGGTAGCTTACCGATTGGCGCTTCCACCGAATCTCTCTCAAGTTCACGATGTGTTCCATGTATCTCTCCTGAGAAAGTACATACCAGATCCTTCACATGTACTCAGCTCAGAAGTTGTACCGCTGGAGCAAGATCTTTCTTATGAAGAACAGCCGATAGAGATTCTGGATCGTAGCGAAAAAGTCCTACGAAACAAGACCACTCACTTGGTGAAAGTTTTATGGAGGAACCACCAACTTGAAGAAGCTACATGGGAGCTTGAGGATATGATGAGGGAGAAGTATCCTCATTTGTTTGTTACAAAGTGACGAATTTCGAGGGCGAAATTCTTTTAAGGGGGGTAGAATGTAACACCCGAGACTTTTATGTTATATAAATCATCAAAGGAATCTTTTTCTACACAACACTTGCTTGGCTTGCTTTACACGCAATCGCGACCTTCCTCGATAGCTTGCGTCGTACGCAATACCGAGTTTCACTAAACAACAATATACTATTAAAACTAGCCGTTATGAATAGTAATAACCACTTTTTGAAATTTTATAAATTTTATTTTTCAAAATGGACTTCATTTTTGGACTCAGAATATCGAAATTAGCCTAGGGTGAAATTTTGGTATTTTTCTGAAAACTTTCAATTTTTGATGAATAGTGAAACCACTAAGTGGTAGGTTAAAAAACTGAATTTTGCATAAAACTTAATTTTACCGCTTCTGTGATTGGAATTTCGAAAATACGAGAGACATGGTTAATATCAAGGACTAAAATGTGGTTCAATGAGATGAAAATAATTTTTTGGTGAATAGTAACTTTTTACTTTTTTACCGCGGTTAATAGTAAATAGGGTAACTAAGGGTAAATATGATATTAATATTACCCTAACACATGTCCTAATTCTATTGGAAAAGTGTAATTCGACCAAAAACAAACTTAGGAATAAAATATGACCATTTAGGCCCACTTGGATTAGATTAGGACATTTATTATTAATTTATTTAAAGAAGGGTTAAAATAGTTAAAATCAAAGTTTAATAAGTAAATAATTTTTAATATGGGGTTATACATAAGATAAATTCGATTGTAAATATTCATTAGAAAGCTAAAAAGATTTCCTACATGATGGTATTTTATTTGTAATTTTTAGACATCAAATAATTTAATTTATATATGACACAATGATGATGCAGTAATTATCTTATTAATGAAATATTGACATAATTAATAATATAAATACCAAAATAAATGTAATTTAAGGCTTTTTATGAATTACACTAATTTTCTAGGTTACTATGATATATTATTGTTGATTTAATCAACTTGGTTCGAACATATAACTCTGTTATGACTTTCACAAAAATCATATATCAAATAGTGTCAAAATTGACACAAAATAGTTTTTTTAAATCAAATATTATATTATTAATTGTTATTTTATTCCTAAAAATCTAAGGTTCGGCCAAATGACTTAGATAAGGATATAAATATTAATAATAAACAATTTGGGGTTCGTTTGGCATGTTATAGTAAGTGTATTAACCATATAGTGAAAGAAAACAAAAAGACATGGTAAAAGTTAAATTATTTAACTTAGAGTTAAATCTAATTGATAAGGTTAATATAATACCCTAAACTTGTCTAAATCCTATTGGTTGATAGGATTTCGACCCATCCCCACTTTAGCTTCGAAATAATACCCTTTGGAACCATTATAAACCGATTTTGACTTTAATATAAAATAATATTTTGAGATATTCCTAAGGTGCCCCTCTCCTCCCTTATAAAAGGGCACCTCCTCCCCCTCCTCCTCACACCAATTTGAGCACTCAAGCTCGGCCAACCCCTGCCATTTTCCCTTCTCCACTTCCCTAGAATAATCCTAGAGGTACTGGTCTTCTCCAAAGACCAATCTTAGTTCCTTAAGTGGAGGATTCAAAAAGGCGTTCCAAAGAAGAGGTAATATCCATTACCGATCTTTTCAATTTCTTTCTTCTTCAACTTCTTCTTCTTTAGTTGTTTCATGATAAAGTAATAACATAAGTATTACTTACATACTGATATGTTATTATAAATATGAAACAACCCTAATTCACCTTCTATCCATCCTACGGAAAAATGAAATCACCGCGCGTGCGTACGTACGGAATACCGTCTCCACGCCGTGGTGTAATCTATTTTCCACCATCACCTTACAAGGATGGGTATAATGGTGTAATCAGTAACTATATATTATCATTATTAAGTAATATTGATACTGAAATAATATATATATATATACTCCAATACAATTCCACGATCATAGGAACGATATCATCACTCGTGCGTACGTACGGAATACCGTCTCCACGATGTGATGCGACTCGTTCTACATGATCTTCATTTCATAATGATTATATAAATGAATTGAATGAATGAATATGGTATATACTACACTAATACCATTCTGGAAATGAATTATCTATAACCTAAAGATAAGAATAAGAATTGATTCGACAAAACACGCATAAGAACAAAAAGTTATAAAGACCCGAGTAACAAGTAACAATGAAATATTACTAACAAGAAGTTAATAATATGACCATATATGATCTCATATAAATATGTATGATTCTGGAATAAGTCAATAACATTATTTAAACCATTATACAGGAGCTTCGGACACGAACAAAGCAAATTGGACCTAAGGTAAGGGAAATATCACAATCTCATTTTTATCCGAGATTGTTTATTCGTAAGTATTTACTGGGGTGTATTTTATCATCCACATCCATGTTCCCTCAATATGTAATATTGTTTCCATCCACTTGAAATAGTTTAAATCCAATTTTACCCTTAGGTGAGTTTTTAGTAAAGAATATGAAAGGAATCTTTTGTCGTTTTTCCGTACGAGGTACTTTTTGACTTTTCCGACAAAAGTACGAAGAATGTTTTTTTTAACTTATACGGCATGAATGGATTTTTAAAACATTACTTCAAAGAAGCTTCCTTTACAAGTTTTCAAGTTTATTTTTAATCAACTTCTTTTATTTTAAAGTTGTATGACATGTTATGAAAGGAAAAATGTTTTTGAAGAAGAAAGGATATTTTCCTCAAGAATGGAGTTCAAGTGATTTTCAAAATTATTTTCCATCTAAGATAATAAAGGGTTCTGTTTTTATCCCTATTATTACATTGATTTGATCATGTTGTGATGGAATTATTTTTATGAATTCCTTTATCTTATATGAATTGATTTATGATGTCATGATGTTTCAAGAATCCCATTTTTGTTTCATGTGTTATGCGATGATGTATGTTTTATGATTATGTGGCACACATAAGAAAGGATTCATTATAAGATGGGTGGGACCTATATCTCCCTCCAATGCATTGGGTAATGATTTTATATCTCATGAGATAGACATGGCTGGAACGAAAGGTTATTTCGGTTCAGTGATACAGGACTGAAACGAGGAGTGAACTCGGTTCAGAAAGGGACTTTGTCCACTAAGATAGTCTTGGCAATGAGTCATGACTAACAAGAAATGATTTTCCATGATTATGTGTGCATGCCACAAAGTTTCAAGTTTTATGTTATGATTATGGGGATCTCATTTTCAATTCTATGATTTATCCCATGTTATGATATTATGAGCTCTTTTGCAGGTCAAGATTTCCAAAAGCTACGTTCTTATGTAAATGATGTGATTGATATTTCTTTTGTTTACCCTTACTGAGCATTTGAGCTCACCCTTTTATGTTTTCTTTTCCCCAGGATATAAATAAAGGTTTTTAGGTAAAAAAAAAGGGAAGATCTTTATGGGAGATATTGAAGATCTTTCACCACGATTAGAAGATTACGTTCCGAGTTTCCAAAGACACTAAACTATTACGATCCTTGTGTGTGTGTTTTTGTTATGTACTAAGTATTCCGCAAAAGTAATGTAATGTCCATGTACGTCAGGATATGGGTCTCTACACCTAATCATCTTAAAGTAATATTTTTGAATGGTTTCAGCAAGACCGAACACCCCTTTGGGTGTACCGACATAGTCAGCGTATTTTTTCGTTAATCGGGTTATTTATTTACTTAGCTGCGGGTATTGCGCATCCCCTTTTTAAAGTTTTTAAATTAACTGAATAGTTGTTTGAATTATTAAAACAAAGTTGGACACCCCTTTTGTAATTCCGACATGATCGGTGTATTCTTCCATTAGTCGAGTTTATTGTTTGATTAATTTCATGTGTTTCGAAAAAACTTTTCATTGTAATTAAATCATATAAATAGTTTCTTGAACATGAACTTCAATTGTTTGATCATTGGAACTTGGTTTGATGAACTATTTATTATTTAAATATTCATTATCCGCTGAGGTTGATATGATATGTATATTGCCTTTCATGTTGTTGTGTTGTACTGTTAAATTTATTCCTTGTGATGGACGGTTGTATCTGGTCAGTTTTCAAGCTGCGACTTTATATACTGATTATGTCATATCTACTTCTGAGAAAACATTAATTAAATTCATGGTGGGGAAAGGAGGTGGGTCCCATATTAAGGATCATGATTATATCCTTCATTCCTGACGGGTAAACTCTATGTGTCGGGGGGGGGGGGGTGTCGTTGGCTTTACCGGACCGAGACATCCTCAAACATTCTAATACTTTTGAGAGATACCAGTGCCAAAATGGCCCATCGATATGGATCCATTGACAATGTGGATAAGCCAGCCTCAGATGACACACAAACCCTTTTTGCGAGATTTGGATAGACTTAGGGTAAATCCATGCCTCAGACGATACTTGGTCTTTCGAAAGATTGCCTTTGACGGGCTCAATGGCATTGGATAAATTGTCAGATGTTCTATAGTGATACATTCAAGACATTCTCAGACTCCAACTCTCAACTTGAACCTTAAATAATGATGCACTTAAGGTTCATGTTTTTCCTAATTGAGTCTCCTGAGAATTGAGATATTTCCCCTGATATATGGAAGTGTTCTTGGATGACACTGGACTTGAACCCCAAGTTAAAGCACAAGCTTGGGGTATAATTTTTCCTGGTTTTACCTTGCTTTCTGAGTTATATATATATGCGTGTTCGTGCATTTCTACTGACAGGTACCCTTTCCGAATACCTTCTTAGGATGAAGCTGGTGACCAGGCTCGGGTGCTGTTTGGGACCCAGACTGACTTATTTATTTTATTTCACTTCAATTAATTTATTTAATATGGTTATGTAATGGCATACTGCATTTTTATTTTTGCACGAAATGGAAATGTTTAGAAACCATGGGTGCCAGCCTATTGGGATTTTATCTCACACCCTGCTCGGGTGTCGTCGACCCCCGAGTAGATTACATGATCGAAGGTATTGACAAGGGGAAGCGTGTTTCTTCTGATGCTTGAATGTTCATTACTGCATAGGATAGAGACTGGGGAAGAGTAATGTGCCTTGCTCGTGATGCAGTTGCTGCTTGTGTCTTTTCTTTTAGTTGACTGTGTGTTTGAGTTCTGTTTTTCGTACATCTAGTTTAGAACCATATCATGGCATGACACTCTTTTATGAGTTTCCACACTTTTTTTATTATTCAGCTGGATTATTTACATTGCTTCTGCAACAGTTTATTTATTCACATGCTTCCGCTACTTATTATTTGTGGTTGTTTATTTCCACTATGATATTATATGTTACCTATGAGGGAATAGTCTCCCCCACATACACACAATGGGCCCTCGCAACTAGTCAGTAGCCTCTAGAATTTATGAAGATGTGCTTGATGTTGTGTGACACACCAGTCTAGCCACCTTCTTAGAGGTGAGCTTGGTCGGGATGTTACAAAGTGGTATCAGAGGTGGTTTTTCATTTTGTATTACTGTTTGGGTTAGACAGGAGACTAGGATATAGGAATTTGGGATGTACTCTGTGCTTGGACGTAGTTAAACCATGTATAGGGGAAACTAAAATTCATGGGTTGGGATTGTAGTTATTGATTATGCAAGTTACTATTGATATGATTTCACCTTCGATGACTCACTTGTATTGCATTATTATTGTGATGGTATTATTGAAATAATGGGTTTACCATTGTAGCCCGATGATATGAGGAAAAACATCCCATGCATCATGATAGGCACTATAGGATTTACATTCCACGCATATTGCCATGCCATATCTAATTTAAGAATGCATTTTCTTGTTGCATGTGAGTGCTGTTATACCTAGTTGTACAATTTTGAATTGTTGGTTTACTGAATATAAGGCTGTGTTAGTCTGTTATATGTTATCCCGAGTTTACTTAGGAGTGGTATGTAGAACTATTTAGTAATCCTTTTTAGTTGTCTATTCTATATCGAAACCCATCTCTTGAGGTGGGTTGTCAGTTGTTTAGTGCTCATAGGCAGGTTATATACCTAACCTCTTATACATCCTACTTATTTTTCAAACCTTCTTTACTCCGTGTTTAAGGGCATGTTTGGATGTTGTAGAAAAAGTCCACTGTGATGTCTTCATGTTGTTGTTCAGGAGAGTGTCAATGAGCTCATTCAAGATATGGTGGGTCTTGAACCACCAGTGGTTATTATTGTAGATCCTCTTGTGGAAATACCTCCTGTCGATCTTCTGTGGGACCCTAACGCTCACTTCAAGGATAGTCTGCCCTGGTTTATGTAGTCAGTTCAGAATATTCCCAGACCTACCCCATCTAGGGAAGACCCTACGTGGGACTTTCTGCAGCAGCACCCTCCCACCATATCCTGGAGTGGTGGCCCTCATGTTGCAGAATCATGGATAGTATATCTACAATCTATATTTGACCACCTTGGGACACCTCCAGAGCGAAGGGTCGAGCTTGCAATCTACAAGCTTCATAACACCTCCAAACGTTGGTGGGATGTTGTTTCTCAGGTTGAGCAGGCCAGTGACATGGCTTCTGCCGATTTCCAAGCAGCCTTCTACAATCACTTTTTCCCGCAAACTCTGAGAGACGATCGTGTATGGGAGTTCCAACATCTTCAGCAAGGCTCTATGACTGTGTTAGAGTATTATTCTCGTTTCACAGAACTTCATCATTTTCCCCATCTCTCACTGGCGATGCGTAGACTACTGTGAGATGTTTTGAGGACGGACTAGAGTATACTATCCTCTCACAGGTGAACATATTCCATCTCACCACTCTTACAGAGATTGTGAATCGGGCACTGATCTCAGAGTGAAATGTCAGAGAAGCTAAACCAGTGAGCTAGGCCAGTTCTATTCCGAGACATGGTGATGGCACTTCTGGCAGTAGGAAATGTCATTTTGAAAGCGCACGTTGGGGAAATAATATCCAAACATCACATGTTGATAGCTCTGCCACATGTTATCAGTGGCGCATGGATGGTCACAAGAGGCCACAGTGCATGAGAGATCCGAAAGAGTGCCGAGTTTGCGGCATGATGGGTCACCTTCATCGTTTCTACCATTCCTTCTCTTCAGAATCTAATGGTAAGAGGATCCATACTTGCACATTCGTCAGGTATGTGATCTATGACTCCATAGTAGGCCAGAAGTTCTTTTTACCCTGGCCGATTAGGTTGAGGAAATGGTTGAGGTTGTAGTCGAGGAAATAAAGTTATAGACTATTAATGTCAGTGGAGTGGAATTGCTTAGGCCAACCAGGCAGCGTATCAGGGTTGTGGCTCAAGTCCCATATATGAAGTGCAATCAGCACCAGAGGAGTAGAGTGCAAGGCCATCTATAGTTAAAGGTACTATTCTAGTAGCCTCTACTTTAGTTTATAATCTTTTTGATACCAGCACATCACACTCCTTTATATCTGCTGCTGTAGTTGAAAGTCTTGGATTTCCAATTGAGTACCTTTGCGGCGTTAGGTCTCTCAACACCCCACTTGGGGTCAGGATAGAAGGCATATTCCAGGGTTGGGTAGAGTGACAACTTAGTTTGCAATTCTATTCTTGAGCGATCAGGGAACACAACTAGTTGAAATCCCTCTAGTGGTGGATCTTTTCCGGGACGTCTTCCCTGATTATTTCTCTATCTTACCTCCTATGAGAGACGTGGAGTTCACTATTGAGCTCGTGCAACTTGCGGCACCAGTTTCAATTCCTCTTTATAGGATAGTGCCAACAGAGCTACAGGAACTCAAAAAGCAGCTTGAAGACCTTGCGGCTAAGGGTTTGATCAAACCTAGCACATCGTCGTGGGGTTCACCTATCCTTTTTTCCAAGAATAAAGACTGTACCCTAAGGTTATGTGTGGATTATAATCGACTGAAACAATGCACAGTAAGGAATCGATATCCATTTCCTCGTATAGATGATCTCTATGACCAGATCTGGGGTGAAAATATTTTCTCCAAGATTAATCAGAGGTTGGGATATCACCAGGTGAATGTGTGACTATCTGAAAAACCATGTACAATATTCCAAAGTAGGTATGTCTTGTACGAGTATCTAGTTTTTCCTTTCAGCCTCATGAATGCACCAGAAGTCTCCACAGCCCTGATAAACAGGGTTTTTCATCCACATCTTGATTTCTTTGTGGTTGTCTTCGTGGATGACATCTTAGTGTATTCATGTTCTAGACACGACCATGGAACCCATCTTGAGATCGTGCTGAGTACATTGAGAGAGTAGCAGCTATACACTAAGGTCAGTAAATTCCACTTCTAGATTGACAAAGTTCATTTATTAGGTCATATTATATCTGAAGCAGGGGTATCAGTTGACCCAGAAAAATTGAGCATCGTGGTTTTATGGGAGCAACCCAAGAGTGTCTTCGAAATCCACAGTTTCTTGGGTCTTATTGTCTATTATAGGCAATTCATCCAAGATTTCCCCCGCTTAGCAGCACCTCTCATGTCCTTGACTAAGAATGGCGTACATTTAAACTAGTTAGAAGCTTATGAAAAGTCTTTTTAGGAGATTAAAGGAAGACTGACCTCAGCCCCAATCCTAATTCTACATGAACCTGGTAAGAGCTATATAGTTTATTGTGATGATTCAGGAATTGGATTGGGTGCAGTTTTGATGTAGGGTGATCAAGTCATGTCTTATGGATCCCTCCAGTTAAGACCTCACAAGTTGAACTATCTTACAAATGACCTTGAGTTATTAGCTATGGTTCATTCTCTACGTTATTTTAGACACTATTTGTTGGGTGAGTGATTCGTTGTTTACACAGATCATAAGAGATTTAAATATATCACTACTCAACGAGACTTGAACTTAAGGAAACACCGGTGGGTCGAATACTTACAGTCGTTCAATTTTGAGATTTCTTATACCCCTGTTATGGGTAATGCTATGACAGACACTTTAATCTACCAGACACAGACTCAGGCCATGCAGGTATCCAGCAATGAGTGGCAGATGATGGCCTTGTTTTCAGAGATGCATCTAGAAGTTCATGAGTAGAGTGGACAACCCATTCTAGCAGCTTTTACAGTGACATACTCTCTTCTATATCAATTCCACAGGAAATAGTTGATTGACCATAAGGGTCTCGTTTTCAGGGAAAGTTTTACAAGAGAGAGCCCACCTCCTGGTTGGGTTATTGATGGTAGTGATACTCTCCTTTACTATGGCTGTGTATGGGTACCTTCAAGTGTACGAGAAGAGATGATGAAGGAATCTCACACCACTATTTGGGCAGTTCATCTTGGGCTGACCAAGATGTATAAATATGTGTGTCGACAATATTGGTGGCCTGTTATGAAAAATCAGATAACAGGATTCATCACCCAGTTCTCCACCTGCCAGTAGGTGAAGGTAGAGCACCAGCAACCTGCTAGAATCCTACAGCCTCTATCCATTCCTGAATGGAAATGGAATGACATCACTTGGGATTTCATTACAGGATTTCCAAGATCTCCTCAAGAAAACTATGTGGTATGGGTAGTTGTTGATATGTTTGCCAAAGTTGGGTACTTCTTGCCTATCCAAGAGACCTTTACGATTGATGAGTTGGGAAGGCTGTATATCCAGAAAATTGTGATACTTCATGGTGTACCTCATTCTATTGTATTAGACAGGGATTCCCATTTTACTTCACGGTTCTAAGAAGGTTTTCAAAAGGAACAGGGCTCACACGTACTTCTGAGTACTGCATATCACCCCCAGAACGATGGACAATCCGAGAGAGCTATACGAGTGTTATAGGATATGTTAGAGGCTTGTATCCTTAATTTTGGAGGTTTCTGGGTGAATCATTTAAATATTCTCGAGTTTACCTATAATAACAGCTTCCAGGAGACAATACAAATGGCTCCGTATGAGGATCTCTATTGTAGACCATGCCGTTTGCCTTTATGCTGGCTCGAAGTAGGTGAGGCAGCTCTGTTAGGTCCTTATCTCATTCAGGAGACATCAGAGAAAGTTTAGCTGATTCAAAAGAGTATGACTAAAACTCAGTCTAGGAAAAAGTCGTATACCGATCATCGCCGCATACATTTGGAGTTTGAGGTGGGACATCGAGTCTTTATGTGTGTTTCTCTGAGGCTAGCTCATAGGCGGATTAGAAGACCTGAGAAGTTATCACCAAGATACATTGGGCCATTCGAGATAGTGGAGAGAGTTGGGCCGGTATCCCATCAGTTACTGCTACCTCAGAGGTACCATTTCATGCATGATGTTTTCCATGTATCTCATCTTTTAGAATATCATCGAGACCCGTCTCATTCTTTTGACCCTAATGACATCGAGTTTGATGTTGATGCATCCTTTTCGGAGAATCTGATCCGTATCGTCGACCATAGAAAGAAAGTACTCTGAGGCAAGTCATTCCTAGTGGTTCGGGTGTTGTGGAAACAGGGACGCATTCAGGACGAGACCTAGGAGTGAGAGACGGATGTGCGTGCAAAGTGGATAGAACTCTTCTATGGCGACGTTCCACTTCACTCAGAAGGGAAACTCTGGGACAAATTGTCTTAATGAGGGGAGGTTGTAACATCCCAACCATAATTAGGTATGAACTGTTTTTTACTTTATTAAAGTCTAATTAATTAAGTGACATGGGGCGCGTGCCTGCACACCTCACTACAGGTCCCATACAACTTTTTATTTAATTTAAATAATTATAGACGTTTCATGAAAAATGTCACGTCATGCTTTGGCGCAGTGTTCGGATTTTAAATAATTTATTACGGATTAGAAAATATTAATAAGATACTTCAAGAATATTTTAAAGAATGCAGTAAATGATAAAAAGAAATTATGAAATAAAATAAAGAGGGGGTTACGGGAAAAATGAAAATAATTAAAATGGGGGATTCACGTTTTTAATTATTTTTATTATTTTCCTTTCCTTTATTTTTCATTGTTTTATCTTTTTATTGTATTTAATTTTTTCTTTATCCTTTATTTTTCTCTTTTTTATTATTTTATTTTTCTTTCTTTTCTCTCTTTTGTTTTTTCCTCTCTTCTCTCCCTCTCCCACTCATCACATCGCACCCCTAAATACAGTCACACCAACCAGCAGCCCCTTCAGAAATCCACTGCTCCTCTGTCCCACATATGATTCCTTCACTATCAGGTGCACAATAAACCTTAGGGAATGGATAACTTTGGCCAAGTGGAATCATTTTATTATGTGGAGTATTACGCATGCAGTTCATCGTAGAAGATTCTTACCGTATTTTAGGGTTTTTCTAAAATCTTTTGTTTTCATTAGTTTTAGGTCAAATCGATGCATACCATAGATTTTAGAGTCATCTACAACTACAAGGTTGGGTTCCTAATTGCTTTCCTTCATTTTTGTTGCGATTAATAAAAAACACAGCATTCTGTCCTTAGTAGGTGCCTATCGGCTTTGTGCAATTTACCCATTTTTTTACTTTAATGGTTCTGTTTAATTTTTTCAACCTTAATAATCTTAAATTAATTAGTTTAAATGATTTAAAAAATATTAGACACCACTTTGGGTGTGCCGACATAGTCGGCATATTTTTCCGTTCATCGGGTTATTAATTTAATTAGCTATCGGTATTGCACATCCACTTTTTATTATTTTTAAATCAAATAAATAGTTGTTTGAATTATTACAACAAAGTTCGACACCTATTTGTGCATTCCGACATGATCGGTATATTCTATCATTAAACTAGTTTATTGTTTGATTAATTTCATGTGTTGCGAAACAACTTTTTATTGTAATTAAATTAAATAAATAGTTTCTTGAACATGAACTTCAATTGTTGTATCATTGGAACTTGTTTTGCTGAAATTTTTATTATTTAAATATTTGTTATCCGATGAGGTTGATATGATATGTATATTTTCTAGAAATTTGTTGTGTTGTACTGTTAAATTTATTCCTTGTGATGCATGGGTGTATCTGGTTAGTTTTCAAGCTGCGAATTTATATTCTAATTATGTCATATCTGCTACTGTAAAAACTTTAAATAAATTCTGGGTGTATAAAGAAGGCAGGTCTTGTATCAAGGGCCACACATAGATCCTCTATTATTGATGGGGTACCTCAGTGTGCCGGGGTGCGGTGTCGTTCGCTTTTTCGGACTCAGAATTCCCCAGACTTTCTAATACTTTTGAGTGATACCGATTCCAAAAGGGACCGTCAGGATGGATCTGTTGGCAATGTGGCTAAGCCAACCTTGGATGACACACAACCCCTTTTTAAGAGATTGAGACAAGATCAGGGTGAATCCATGCCTTGGGCAACACTTGGTCTTTTGAAATATTCCCATGGATAGGCTCGGTGGCATTGGATAAATTGTCGGATGTTCCGTAGCGATATCTTCGGGACGGGCTCAGAATCCAACTCTCAACTTGAAACTTAAATAATGATTCACTTATGTTTTATGTCATTAATAATTAAGTATCTTGATAATTGAGATATTTCCACTGATTTGTGGAAGTGTTCCTCATTGACACTATACTTGAACTCCAAGTTAAAGCACAAAATTGGGGCATACATTTTCCTAGTTTTACCTTGCTTTTTAAGTTTTATATATATGTGTGTGTGTGTGCTTGTGCATTTCTGTTGACTGATACCCTTTCAAACTTCCAGCTTAGGATGAATCAGGTTACCAGGCTTGAGTGCCATTTGGGACCCAGACTGACTTATTTATTTCATTGCACTATAATTAATTTATTTGAAATGTTTATGTAATGGTACATTGTATTTTTATTTTTTCATGAAATGGAAAGGATTAGACAACGTGGGTGCCGACCTACTGGGATTTTATCCCACACCCTTCTTGGGATTCTTCGACACCCGAGTAGATTACATGCTCACAGGTATTGACAAGTGGAAGTGTGTTGCTTCCGATGCTTGATTCTTCATTAATTATTAGGATGGAGACTTGGGGAGAGGACTGGGCCTTGCTCACAATGCAGTTGCTGCTTGTGTCTTTTATTTTATTTGACTCTGATTTTGAGTTCTGTTTTCTGTACTTTCAGTTTAGACTCATATAATGACATGAAACACTTTTGTGAGTTTCCACACTTGGTTTTTATTATCAATTTGTATTATTTACATTACTTCTACTGCAGTTTATTTATTCACATGCTTCTTCTATGTATTATTTGTTGGTTTTTATCTCCACTGTGATATTATCTGTTACTAATGCGGGTATAATCTCCCCCATGATCACAAGAAGGGCCCTCACTGCTAGTCAGAAGCCTCTGGCATTCTGGGATATACACTTGAGGTTATGTGACGCACTGGTCCGACCACCGTCTTAGAGGTGATTCAAGTCAGGACGCTACATTAATGACAACTATCTTTACTTTCCGATTTAATTAATATTAGGGTATCAACTTCTGAATATCATTTCACATGTACCCATCAATTATGCTTTACTTCTTCCTTAATGGGTGGATACTTTAATCGATGACCCAAATCATAAAACATGTATAATGATAATGATAGTTGAAACATGAATAAGTGAAAATAATTATAGCAATGAAACCAATGGAACTTTTATAATTTTTAACTAATTTATATAGAATAATGATTTTCTCGCATTTTAATTATTTCTGTAATAACGATTCAATTAAATTATTCTTGGTGTACTATAATTTTAGAGAGAATATTCAAGGGTGAAATTCTTATAGATGTGATCCACACATTCCATATGAATGACTGAATTTTATTTTATAAATCCTTGATTGCTAGCATAAAAATATTCTATCACTTTTATCTTTCTTTATTGATTGCAATAAAAACCTTCACAGTAAAAGTAATTTCTCTCATTCTATTTATGCATGATAGGTTGGTGGAGGAGGATCACTCTCCAATCTGCAGAGCTTTCTCGGAGAGGATACCTCTATGTCTTGAGAGGGATCTATATTATTTCATTGTGTATAATGATTAGAATCTCATGAATAGTTTAGAGAATTTCATATATAAGTGGAATTACATCCATGGTTTTGTAAATAATAATTGCACATAGGCCCTTATAATTCTCTTAATCCATGTAAATCCCCAAGTAAAAATAAAAATAATTATAATATCATTATATACCAGGTCAATATACTAATTAATAAATTAAAATTATTTCCTTGAATAAAAAAATTAATATTTACTCAAATAATTATTAAAACATCACTTCTCACAAGATTGTTAAACTTAGTCTGCCATACCTCCTTAATATTTTTTAAAAAGCTTTAAAAAATAATATTTATTTAAATTAATAAATATAATTTCATTATTCCCCAATAAATAAGTAAATAAATATTATATTCTCCAAACCTAGGAATAAATATTTATTAATGATTCATAATATAAAATACTTAAATAATTAACAACGTTCTAATAAATTGGAATAAATAAATATTATACATATTCTTTATTAATAATTACATTGAGAATAAATATTTTATTATTGTTCAAATCATATACTATTCCCTCAAATAATTACTGGTGAATTATATGCGATCAACCAAACATGAATAATTTTTAAAACATATATGGAAATAATATTTATTCAATTTGTTAAATTCAAATAAAATTAAACTATGGTTCTAAATACACTTAGTTTGTGACACCCTAGGACCCTTTACCATTGTAATTAGGCATAACTACCTAATGTATGAGGTTAACACCTTGAAAAAGGAAAAGGTACCCATAATGGAAGAAGATAAATGCTAAAATGATAATAATAACATATAAACATATACCATGTAATATAATCTCTTTATCAAAATATAAATAATTAAATAGTTTGTATACTGGTGTCATAAACCTCTATTATTGATGTTTCTTTCCTTAAATTTCCCAAAAAAAATATACTAAGTAATATATTTGGTGATGGGCTTAATAAGGATGTTCCTTTTCCATAAAAGGAACAGAGATATCAAATCCAATTAAATAATAAAAGGAAAAAAAAATCCTTTCTTTCATTATCCATTAATTCCTTTTCATCCACGATTCACCCCAAACACCCAAATTCACCCTTGGAATATATAGTAATGGTTTATGATAAATCATCAAATCAAATGACTCATGACATTAATTAACAATAATTTTATAGTATATGGACCATTACACATGCCCACATATAGACACATATAGTGACACTTATATATATAGATTTCTTATTGGCAGTTTATGTTCTCATATTATCCTTACATAAGACTACTAAGGGAAAAATTCATGAGCATTTGTATCAATATTTTATGATCCCCTAACCTTGATTGCTAGTGTTAATTATGAACCATCAAATGATATCAATCGGCTATAGAACATATATTTAATAATAATTTCATATAAATTTAAGGTTATCATTATAAAATAAAACTATTATGAACTTTTAATATGTTAAGTACTGGAAGGAAATTATAATTTTCAATGTAAAAAAGAATAATGATCATGATATGATAAGATATTAATTAATATTCAATACCATAAAAATTATGAAATTATATTTACACTGTATTTGGTTCCAGGGAAAAAACTCTAACATGATCCAACTTTCACAAGATACAACTATTAATAACTTAAATAGTTATACTCAAATGATAATCATGCTTCTACTGAGATATGACTATATATGATGATCCCATCCTGAATCATATTACATATTTTCTTACTATGAGCTCATTTCTTAGAGAGAATAGCCTAAAATACAATATCAATGCATAAATATTATTTTTTAATCTATTATCCATAAATATTAGATTGTACTATAGTTAAAATTTCATCATAATACGAATAAATAATAATATCTAGGTACAAATCTATAAAATTAAAGAAACAATTTCTAAACTTTTATCTTAAGACGCATTAGAGGCTACAACATAATCAGTCTGATATAGTTATGTCAACTACTAGCTGTCATATTCTATACACTTTCATATTATATAATGATCATGGATATTTTACATATATATTACATCATTTTTTTGAAATACATAAAAAATCACACAAATAAATTCCTAAAGACCATATTAGTTTATTTCCTTTGGAAACATAGAAACAGAAAGAGTAGTACACATGTGAGATAAAATTTATCCCACTATGTTTTTTGTGACTAGAAGAATTCTTAGAAACATAATATATACAATGTATCTTTATAACCTGGGAAAGGAAACATAAAAAGGGGTAAGATAAGATGCTCAGTATGGGTAAACAAGAAATATATGTAAGCATAATCATGAGCATAAGGCTATAATAGCATGACCATGATCATTAGATGATCATGCCTTAAATATGAAAGATCATAACCACTAATCATTGAATTAATATTGGTTTCTCTTAAGAAATGAATAATAAGGTAAAAATGAGCATAATCCATGAGAGCATAACATAGAAAATAGTACATCGAATTTTTGGAATACACATAAGCATATAAAAATGATTTCCATAGTAGTCCGAGAATCACTTCCAAGGCCATATTAGTAGTTTTGGTTCACTCCCCATACCATCTTGGTAGTCCTGGTTTACTCTTATAACCATTTTGGTAGTCATGGTTCACTCCCATGACCATTATAGTAGTCAAGGTTAACTCCTAAGACCATCTTAATAGACAAGAACCTTTATGTATATATCCTGAGATATAAATATTTAACCAATGATTATGAGGGAGATATAAGACCCACTTATTTCATAATAAAACCATTCATATATATACCACAAGATAATAAAACCTTCATCACATCACAACCCATAAAAACAGACAACTTTCATAAACATCATATCATAACCGAAGAAATGAAATGCGTATCATAAAAATATCACCACATAAAAACAAGTAAAAAAGATATAGGTTTCATAATTATTTAATTAAATTATAACCCATGAAATCAAGTTGGTTTAAAAAGTATATAATCGGTGGAATAGAAACATATTTTAAAAACATCATGACATTAATACATAAAAAATTCAAGAAATAATTTGAATTAAACCTTTGTATCATTTCCAAGAAATGCATGATTGACACCAATTTATATCTTCTTAGGTTTAAAATAATTTAGGAAGATAATTTAAAAACCGTTCTTGAGGAATATATTATTCATTTTATAAAAAATGCTTTTAAAACAAAAATCCTTTTTGAAAACTTGTTTTCTTGGAAAATACTTTGAAAAAATAGAAAATAAGATTCAAATAATTAAAAAAAAATTTCCCGTAAAAACTTATGAAATAAGATAAATTATTTTTAAAAACTTTTGCCTTTGAAAATAATTTTAAAATTTATAAAAAACTATAAAAATCAATGAAATATTTTTATTTGAACTTAAAATTTTGAAAAATTGTAAGGGAAGTTTAAAAAATCATTTAAAACACTTTTAAAACATAAAACTATTTTGAAAACCATTTTCATTAAAAATAATTTTTGGAAAACACATTCTTAAAAAATAAATCTTTTAAATGTATATTCAAGGTAATTATGATCATGATGTCGTGTAAATCCGTACATAGAAAACATTCCTTTTGTGCGATAAAAAGTTTTGAAAAGTGAATTGATCAGAAAAAGAAATGAAGATTAATTTCTAGAAAAACATTTTTAAATGATAAAATTGATAAAAATTTATTTTATATATACAATTATAATAATATAATATTTTGGGGAATCCTCTAGAAAACTTGGTTTTGAAGGAATATAGATTTCCTATAGAAAAGAGAGGTAAATTTGGGCATTCTTAAACATACTTTATTGATAATCTTATATACCAAAGAGTGGAACAAAGGTACCATTACTTGGATATGACATGAATAAAAAGAGGTTAAGAAATATTATGATATATATTATGATATGGACCATAATATTTAATCAATGGGATCATAATTAGGAACAATATCGATAAACAATGAGATTGTGGCTATAAACCTTTTCTAATTAGGTGACATTGTATCATAAAACAAGGGAAAGAATAAAATTACATGAAGCTTAAAATATCATGAAAAGAATTATATTAATGATATAATATGTCAAAGGTATCATATACTCCTCATTGAAAAATATAAGTGCAAAATGTGAGATGTGTCTCAAAGTAGGCAAATCGAGGAAAAATTACATTACCAATTTGGTTTATTTTGAAACATAAAACCTATGAAAGGAATGTCTCAAAATGGATAATTAAATACCCATAAATGTATGTATAATATTCATATAATAAATCCATTGGATTTATATTTACAACATAAAATAAATGAGTGGTTAATAAGACCTGTATATCACAGAAATAGAAAGTGAGATTAAATTCCATTAACTTTTGTGTTGACTTTTATCATACATGTACAATCCAAATATATGATAAGTATAAGTTTATTATAAATATATCACAGAACCACATATATATATATAATACCTTATATTAACTATTTATTAAAAATTCCATGTCAGAGTAATGTTTTGGGCAACAACCACATTGTTTATTAAACGTGTTTTGAATTTTAATTATTGATCCTCTTACTTAAATTATGATTTAATTATTTCGATAATGTAAAAAACAAAATATATATAATATATATTAATTATGTAAACATTTATAATAATATATAAAATATAGATATATGAAATGGAATAAACCATTCATGGAGAGAATGGGTCTTACGTACGTATGAACGTTGTTTCCATTTTCATGGAATATTGAAAGAAAGAAAGTAAATTACACACATATATATATAGTATAATTAAAGTATAATTATTATTAAATATATATCATATAATTTTAATAAATTTATCCTTACTATATTACATGTAATGCGTAAATGAATCACATCACTTTTAGGAGGCGGTAGTCCACACTTCCACAAACAAAGTTATTATATTTACAAAAAATGGAAAGCATGAGAGAAGGATTTATATAATAAATAAAGAAGTATAAATGAATCATAAATATAACATATATCAAATAAAAACTCATTTCCATCATAATTACCAAACATAATAGCTGGAAAAATGTAAAATGAACAACATCGTTTTGTGAGGCGGTAGTTCACTGTACACAAGAATAATAAGTTTGTTACCTATTAGTTTGATGTGTGTGTAATTTCAGGTCAAATGATTAAAATTAAAAAATATTAGTATATTGAGTAGACTTAGGATATTATGTGACATGGAATAAGATAATCGATTTTGTGGATAAATAAAATGAAAGAAAATAGATTGAGGAAGGATGTTACAACTTCTTTGGGTAACTCCTTTTGGTTTACACCACAGGGCTTCCATAGATGGATTTATGAACAAATTGAGGATTCAAGGAGTTTGGGAGGGGATTTGTGAAATTTATTAAAAAGATAATGGTAAGACATAATTGGTTTTATAAGTGTGAAGAAGGGGGATATTTGGTTCCGTTTTATGTGGGGGGAAAAGGACATATTTGGTATTTTTTTCTAAGAATTATGTGTTCCCCAAGTATTAATTATTCCCAATGTTTCCAAATGGATCATTGTGAAACATTATCAGTTTATGGGTCTAAATATAGACATTAAATATGTTTTGGTCATTTTTATAGGTCAATTTCGACTTAAGATTATTGGTTAGTTCCTTGTTAAGATTTATTTTACCATAATCACTATAATTTATTTTAATAAAATTCACTAATCATTTTGGTCAAAAATTCAGTTTATATTATTAAAATATAAATATTAAACTTATTAAAACTATAAATTTAAAATTTTCAAATTTTAATTCACAATATTGGCAAAATTATATTTAATGATAATCTCGCAAACACTGTGAGAAATCAGATTTTCAAAGTGAAAATGTTCAAAAGGTTGATTCATGTTTTCTATATAAATTTAAAATAAAAAATATTACAATGACCTAAATTGGATGAATATATGTATAATAGGTCATTTTTTATGTTTAAATCAACTTTTACTATAATTCATCAATATATATTAATTGGATGAAAAAGCAGTCTGGAATTAAAATTCATTATTCTTCACTATTCACCCAAAAATGATGTTCCTCAGAAAAATCCCAAAAGTTCACACTAAGGTAATTTATAAATTATTAATTAAAAAATGAGGTTTATTTTATCAAATTAAATTTATAATAGTGTCTAAAATTATTTTTAATATTATTCACAGAAGGATATAAAAAGCAGTTTATTTGAGAATATAATATTTTGAAACATAAAAAGTATTTCCCAAAAATTATATATTTCATTATTAGAATGTTTTACTTATATGAAACCATTATAAAAAAATTTAAAAGTATTTATTACTATTCATATTAATATTTTTAACCAATAAATTATAACTCTCTCATTTAAATAATAATAATAATAAAGTATTATTTTGTATAAGCTCATTATTGTGTGTAACACAATACAATTTAGTGTTTCTTGTAGTGCATGATTACCATGGTGTTGTGTGAAAATAAATTCAAAAATAGTGCATTAATATAATATAAGATATATCTGGTGTTTCTTGAAATGAAAAATATCAAAATGATTAATAAAAAAAATATATTTCATAAAATCTTAGGGTGTTGCATATTACCTTAACCTTAGTATGATTATAAATCAAAATAATGTATAGTAGACTAGTTTATATCCCATAAATCTATTATTCCCATTTCTCAATTTTCAGAGAACTCATCCAAATTTTCATTCGCAATCACTATCAGATAGTTCTGAACACCAACCTATATAACTATCCATGTATTATTTGATATTTTCAATATAATCTTTATTCATAGTAAATATCAACCATCTCTATATATCACTTCATGTGAGATAGATTTCCAGAGTGAACATTGGAATATGTAGTCTACTATTTAGAAAAATAAAATGTGGCGCTATAACAATTTGAGTTTATTATTATATCTTGGATATTTCTAGACCATTGAATCTATATATAATTACTCGAAAGAAGAAACCCCTTGATCTAAGATTGTAAATTATGGTCCTTAGATCTTAGATTTATCCTTAAGTAATATTGGATAAATTAATTTTTTTCTTAATTAACCATAAGAATGATCACTCATTTACTATGTGTTTTTAAGAATATTATCCTTGAAAACTGTGACACTCTCACTAATTTCTTATAAACACTAGAGATCATATTCATTTTAATTTAATTACCAATTACCAATTGTCCTTTTTTCAATTAATAAATGCAATTTTGAAACATGTATATAGCATTTGTATTTTATTATGTCACTAACCATTGTAGTAATGTCATATATACATCTTCAATAAGGTTTATTTTAAGTATCACATTCTTGAAATCTAATATCCAATAAAATGGTCCTGTAAAATTAATGAAAAGTAATATTTTTGTATCGAATCTTGCATGTTGATTTTTGACAATATATTATCAGAATATATATATATATGTAGCAAAGATTTATTTTAATATTAAATTATTTGTTGGTTCAAACATGACCATACACATATTCTTTCTCTTGAATACCTACCAAAATATTTACATTAACTGAATAAACAATGAAACTATAGAGATGGATTTTGATACATAGAATCAATCATTAATTTCAGATGCATTTTTCAATCATGTATATGTTTTCACTTAAATATTCTTGTTAAGAAATAATATTCTTACCGAACAATATATATCACCCATAACTGTTAATATAAAACTAGTACTGTGTTTTGGATATTCATAAAAAATATGTTTCATAGGATCAATTCCTCCCACTAAACATAATGAGATAAATTTTGTTGTACAAACTTCTTCATATAGGGATATATTTAAATAAAACATTTATCACTCCAATTATAAAAAATGATATGTACTTACAACATAGAAATATAATTTGGAAGATTAATACCATTCTATATGGATGATTTTAATATCCTCAGTTGATATAAGATAAAAAAAATAAGATACACGTTGTGTTTTTCTGGATTTAGTTTTAATTTTATGATGATTTAATAAATGACTCTGATCAAAACTCTTTAGGTTTTAAAATAATTGAATCCGATTATATCGTAACTTTTATGAAAACAATAATTCAATATAATTTTAATATTGGTAGTTATTACACTATTATTATACAAAACATGTCTAAAAAAGAATCGTTGAAGAATTGAAATAAATATAATAATCTCCTCAATATAAATGGTATTACTAGAATATAATTTTTTTGAATAAATTAATGTATGGTTAATAAATCATCCACACTATATATAATGGACAATTAATACTTGGTTTACATATACTCCAACATACTAGCCTGGAGGATCCGATATGTTTTACCAAGTGGATTCATTTTTTTATTTTTAATAACTAAAAATTATTATTGAAATTTGATGAAAAAATATATGAATTTACTCCTAGATTCCCCATGGAATACTTGTTGATATGCTATATAAATAATTCCAAAAATATTTTTGGTATAAATTTATTTCAAATGGATTATCAACTGAAAACATATTTAATATTTTTTTTCTCTAAATATGTGGTGTTTTTTCTCAAAAATACTGAAGCCTCTTAAGGGTATATTTTTTTAACTATTATCAATTATACATAATGAAGAATTATCTTGACATAATAGGGTATGTGACTTATTTTTTATATTTAATCATTTATTTCTTATTTGGATATATGTGATTCAAAAATTGATGAACTCTTATTTAAATGGGAAGAACCATAAATAAATTAATTCCATGATTTTTCCAAATAGACAGTGAGATGAATGTTTTGGTAAAACATAATACAAAAATAATAGTTTATATTGAATCAATCATCAAATAATTTAAGTCATGCACTAATCTTATGGATATATGAATAACCATTCTTTTGTAACTTGTGAGCACACCTTGCTTCTAATAATGTTTTTTGTGTGCTTGGTTCCAATATTTTAATACCCATATATAATTGGAATATTTTATTTAATACCAAATAATGATAATATAAATAATTTATGTAATGGTGAATTTATTAAAAGTAGAATATTTTACTAGATTATTTTTCAATTTATTGTAGACATTATTTCAATGAAAGTTTTTAACCCATGAAAAAAATCATTCAACTTAGACTTCTTCATTAATTTTTCCCTTTAAAATGATTATTTTAAAAAAATAGACATAGGAATATTCATGTTATTTTTAAAATTCTATTTTAGTTTTTTGGTCATAGTAGACGAAGAAAAAAAGTTTTTATATTATACATCCTCATGATGATGCAATGATTAAGGATTCATGAGTGGTGGTCTATTTATCCAGTTCTTAGAGAATCTTGGTGGCAAGGATGATAGAATAAGATTAATGGGTATGTTATTCTCCAAATTAAATTCCAAATTTTCTAATTGATCTATTCACTATAAAATTTCAAAGGCATAACTGATAAATAAGTTCACATTTTCTTGGATAAAATGTTATAGTATAGTGATAATATCATTTATCTTGAGTCTCTATTTTTCTTTATAAATATATATTAGATGAGTTTTAAAGGTATAAAAATCAATTTATTTAAAATTACATAATATTCCCCATTTCAATTTTTATTCATAATGAATTGTTACCCAGGTAAAAGGTTTGTAACCATGATAAGGGTTAAAAGGGTAAACAAGGGGGTGTTAAACTAAGATATTGGAATTAAAACACCTCTAAATTTTGTACAAAATTTATTTAATGAGTTAATTTAGACAATTACATATTCTATCATATAAATTTAACTAAATTTAATCCACTTTCAATGAAAAATACATTTTTTATATTTTAATGTTCTTAATGTTTACTGGGGTTCAACTGACCTCTCTAATAAAAAACATAATTCTCTTCACACTACCCTATTTCACATTATATCCTTAGTTAAACCATTATCTATGAAAGAACCTTCTTAATTACCTTCTATATTCCCTTAAGGATTTGGTCTTTTCAAAATACAGATCTATGAAGTCCTAAGGTGTTTTTCAAGGGAGATTATCCATAGAAGAGTTATATCTTCTCACCAACCAATTTTTTCTTTAATTTAATGTCAAAATAGAAAAAATTATTTGATAAATAAATTAAAATAATTACATATGTATCATTATAGACCATTTTTTGTGTTTATGGTATGAACATTTTATATCTCATTTCCATCGAATGAATAATATAAACTTTTCTCATGTGTACATATACGAATCTGCTTCCATGAAGTGATATTTTTCATTACCAAACCTCAATGATGGTAATATATATATATGATATATATGACCTATTTAACACCCTGATATTATAAAATAAGAATATTTTATTAGATAATCTTTATCACATACAACACCAAGATTAGAAGAAAGTATAACAACCCAAGATATTATGACATATTTATTTTTAAATAAATTAAATCTCTTAAATATATTACAGAAAAATAAATATTTATTTATCTTGCATTACAGGAAACAAAAAATTTCTTTGATAGATTGTGTTACAGGAAAGATCGAGCTTTACTGAACAGTCATATATAATATTGACACAATTATTTAATATATATCAATGACATTGGATGATGAGTATGAATAGGGTTAAATAAATTTTGAAAATATTTAGTTTACTCACATTTATCGGTTATATATTTATTATTAATAAAATAAGAATAATTTAAAGAAAAATTAATATTTTCTAAAAAAATGTAGATTTTATAAATGAAAGATTAATCATGCTTTGAACACATAAATGAAAATTAAAATTTAAAAATTTAGATACATTATTTGAAAAAATAATAATCTTTTAAAAATAATAAAATCAAAATTATATCATGGTGCATTTTTTAATTTTTATTAAATTGCTAATTTTTTTGAATAATGAAAAATAAGGAATTTTAATTGAAAACTACCTTTCCATTTATATTATTTATAATTTAAAATTATATTTAAAATTGGATTTAAAGTAACAGTAGTTCAATATATATATACACATATATTAATAAAATTATCTAATTAGAATCATTTTCATCTCGTATATGACATAAAATAATTATAAAGGTTTGAAATTTTTTTCTTTGAAACCACCCATTCCAATCACATCTGTAAGAAATATTTTAAATTACATTATACCACTTATATGAATTTTATTTGATAAAATAGATTCCATATTTGGAATTATAATAATTATTATTGGTTAATGAGTTCAAATTAATTTTTTACAATAATTATTAATAAAAATGGTTAAAATTAATTTATGTGATTAAGGTTGAAATTAGGTTTTTCACATTACATGTGTTTGTGTTAAAATTAATTTTACACAAAAAATATGTTTTTTATTTGATAATTTTTTATTAATATTTAGAATATTTAGGATTAAATTATATAATAAATTTCATCATATTTGTAGACTTAAAGGGTCGGTTAACTAGGTAAATAAAAAGATACCAGTTACCTTGGTGAAAAAATTAAATGGTTAAAATTGTGTAATCTTAAAGACTAAGGAATAAAATGATAAAAATTCATTTAATTTGTGTATTTGAGGTATGAATATACTTTATAAAACCTTAAATCCATTATTTATCAATTTTATAGGAAAATTGGGTGATAGTGACATCCCATTATTGAATACTTTTAGGTATGTACATGAATTCCACTCCTCAATTTATAATGGTAACTTACTCCTCTCACTTCTTCAAACCATTAAAACCATTGGGATAAAAAAACCTAAAATAATCAATTATAAAATTACTTAATTTCATAATATAACTATTATTTTGGGAATAAATCCATCTTATCATGGATTTGGTGCAAACCTGAGGAGGATTTCTGAAGAAGAGGTAATGCTCTTCAATGATCATTTTTTATTTTATTTCTTCCCCCGCCGCATTAAATTATTATTAAACCATGATTATATAATAAAATTATTATAATAAATATACATATATATTCTCTATGTTATGTTTATTATCTACAACCACCCCCACATCCATTAAATGGGTTACAAAATCACCATTTTGAGTACAAAGGACTACTGCCCTGTGATATATATGATGTAATTATGATATTAATTTTATATTTTTTATTATGAAAATATAATATATATCATTTTATTTCATAACTTTTCATTCAATGAAATATGATAACGTCGTTCATGTACGTGCGAACTACCACATTCACAAAATGGCATGACTCTCTTTTCATTACCACACCACATGGAAGATATATACATATATAAGTATATTTAATGAAATAATATGGTATATTTTAAATATTTATAATTATGGAATTATAAAATATCACTTACCTCCTTTCTATAATGATCATTGAGAAATGGAAAATGTTACTCATGCATACATACAACTTACCGTCTCCATGATCGTAACATACTTCATTTCTTAAAACTAATATTCATGATTGGTTTTAAAAGTATAACTGATTTATAAATATTAAAGTTATTTCATTATTATAATTCTAGATGCGAATAAACATTATAATATGCACAAGAAACCGATTTCTTATGAAGAAACAATCATGAGAAAACAAGTTAATTAATATAAGAAATGGCGGAAATAATGAAATATTATTAACTTATGTGTGGTAGTGTGTTTTAAAAGATAATATATGATTCTATAAATATTAATATGGTTATAATATGTTAAATTAACAATCATAAAACCACTATATTTGAGTTTAATTAATGTCAAACCAAAAGGAAGTGTAAGTTATAGGTTTCTAGTCTCACTTTTACTTCTATGAGGCATGATCCATATTCACCACTTGTTTATTTTGTGTGGTTTATATATTTTCCATATTATATTTTATATATTGAATTGATTTATCATGATGGAATTTATTGTTTCATCAAAATTAATTTATTTCATGGTTTTTATGATAAATAAATTACCAAAGTAGTAAGGGTCTATTTGACTATGTCATCATTGTTCTGGATTGTTTTTGTTTAAATATCCATTGAGAGAATTATTTGATATTTCTATATTTAAATAAATATGATTTATTTTCCTATTTTTATACATTAAAATTTTAAATTAATATTTCTATTTCCCCACTATTTGGTGTTTAAAATTATTGAGAATATGTTTTTACAAAAACCGGACTTATTTCCCTCTTTGGTCGAAAATCCATTTTAGTCAAAGTCCTTGTTTTCTAAAAATGTTTTCAAAAATGTTTTTTACCTTTTAAAAATGATTTATTAAATATTTTTTAATAATTTTTACATTCTAATTTTGTTTGAAGGTAATATTATTGTCATTTTCCAAACAGTAAATGTTCATATAATTTTTATAGTGTAAATGGAATATTCTTTTTTAACTTGTTTGAAATGTATGAAATTACCAACCTTCCATCATTTATTTGTATCTTAATTTTAATTTTTTGAATATATTTTAAATGATTTCTTTCCTATTATTAAAAAAATTATTAGTTTTAGTAGCTATTTTTAAAGAAAATTATTTTTAAAATGCTTTCTATTTGAAAATGTTATTTTCCAAATGACCAGGATATTTTTCCTCAATATTGTTCTAAAAGATATTTTTTTTGTATTGTAATTCATCAATGAAAAAATTTTAATACTTAATCAAATGGGCGTATTTTTTATTGATACCATCCTTATTATTCTTAAAGATGATTTATGATCCTTCTAAATAATGAAATTATTAGAATTCACTTACTTGATTCATTGTTGTAGTCATTAACATTCCCATGAATTATTCACTTTCTTATGGATGTTAAATTTCTCCTAATTATAAATAATATTTATTGTGTATCTGTTTACTTCTAAAACTGTATATCTTTTCTACATACAATGTTTTTCTTTGAGGGTTATTTTATTGAGTATGTAAATATTTATAAATCTATTTTTTTACTCATGATATTTTTTTGATATGACACATTAATTCTTTAATTTAATTGATTATTTAGTATACGCGGAATGTTTTGGACATGTAGATACAGGTGTGGGATAGAATTTATGTAGTCCCTTGATACATCTATTGGTATCATGAGAGAAATAAGTTGGCCATACCACAAAATTTTGTACCAATTAGTTTTTAATAATCTTGTGAAATATATTGACATTAAGTGTCTTGTGAAATTCCTTGACATAAATTTGTTCGTAAAACCTGATGGGTCTGAAACTAATAGATTTAAATAGCTTTGTCAATGTTCTTAATTTTATTTATATTGTGAATGTTCTTGAGAGGATGATTATGATGTTTGACTTTATGCATTCCATCATTATGAATTCTATTATCTATAATCCATGTTATTATTCGATTAGTTATTATATATAAGGTTACATTCATAGATCATGTGATTATTTATATGAGATTATTTTATTATCCAGGATTCTGTACTTATTATAGAGAAGCTATTAATTAAATGACATGTGTTTCAGTTATTTAACTTATCATTTTTATTATCCTTTATTTATTTATAGCTTCTAATATAGACTTACCGTTATTGGGTATTTGATCTCACCCATTTAATATGATTTTTTAACTAAGATACCAGGAAGTATTTAATGATTGATATGAAAGGATATTATAAGGTGATAAATGGTGTTCTCAATAAAATAACTTTTTTATTTTATGTTTTAAAATGTAAATGTGATTCAAGTATGTATTTAGTTTGAAAGGGCTAATAAACTATATGCTCCTTCATGATGTGAATCCTGGTATCAAATTCTAACATAATAAAGCAAAAAATGACTCAAAGAATCTAGGTGCAGGTTTATTAAATTATATTTATTATCTTTTAAGGATAAATTATTATTAACCTTTTTTCTTCATATCCTTTAAAAAATGGAAACCTCACCCACGCGTACTTGCATATTACAACCTCAATGTAGTGATGTAATTAATTTTTCATCACCACATAAAATGGAAAATTATAATACCCTATATAATGAATAAAAAAAATTTCTATAACTTGGTTAATCTTTTTTAAAAGTGGTATTATCATTATAAAATAATTTTTTTACTCATTCAAATGTTATAGCATGTTACGATATTAATTAGTTTGATTGAATACATTAATATTATTATAATTTATATTTCATGAATTAATAATGAATCTTATATACTTATAATATTATTTAATAATAAATTATTTAATATTATTTTTTGTTATTTTTGTGTGGTAATATTAAAATTTATATTTAATATATCTTCAATTCTTATATTAAATTCAATAATCATTGATAATGGTATGTTTAGACATTCCATGAAAACATTATCATATGTTCCATAAAGTGATATGAAACTCCATAAACAAGTTAATGTTATGATTTAAATTTTCACAAAAATCTATAAATGTTGAAACCATGGCCAAGTTGTAAGAACCATAACCATTGAATCAGAACATGTGTATAAAATTGAATGGTCAACAAAAAAATATTTATTTTGATAAATAATTAATATTAGGTGGATAATAATAAATTATAAATTAATAATTTATATTAAGAGATTTGTTAATATAGTGTTTATATATATGTATATTAATTTTAAATTTATTTTACAAAAGTTTGGAATGTTTTTGACCAATTATAAGTCTAAGGTAAGTGTAATGTTAGTTCAATTTGCTTTCAATGGGTTATATAAGTTTTCTAGTGACTGTTTTACCATAATTAAGGTTTCATTTTTCAGATTTTCATCAAGTGTTTTTTATTCATGTGTTTGTAAAATTCATAAGGGTTCATTTTGTAATATCATAATTTATCTAGAATATTTATGTTTCAATTTAAATTTGAGGAAATTACAAATTAATTTTCTCTAAAAAATAATGTATTTTATAATACTTTATTTTGTTCTAGGTTTTCCTATATTTGATCAATTTTTCATATCTTGGTAAAAAAATTGGATCAGAAGAATGTTTAAAAAAAATAATACCTTAGTTGTTCTTTTTGGTTTTGAGACTTCCTCTTCCATAACCATGTTTGTTATTTTAGTCCTTGAACGTTTCATTTTATATTTGAATGATCACATTAGTTATTTTTTTATCTCTTTTAATTTATATTCAAATGTAATAAAAAATATTTTTAATGTCTTTGAAAACAATACATTTTTTTACTTTTATTACAAAAGTGTGAAATGATTTTTTTTAGAATTTTTTAAAATGAACAGATTTTACATCTAACATGAAAATTATTAATTTTTTATCTTCCTTTATACATTTTTATGTGTATCGAAATTAATATATACTCCCATTTGATATGATTTTTTTTGAATAAAAGGAAATTATTTTCTTAAATGTTTTCAAAAGGGATTTGATCTCACTTGTATATTTTTATTTCATAGTAAATTTTTTTTACATAATTATAGATTATTTAAAAGATTACATTAATGTAAATTATTTTACAAATACGTTTTTAATTTTCATCTTGAAATATCACAAAAAATGTATCAAAAGTGACTTTTTACTTCACTTTTAATAAAAGTTAGAAAATATTTAATGGAAAACTCTTTTTGAATAGAGTCGCTTTTTTTTCTCTATATTTTTTAATGGAATTTTCTTTATAACAATGATTTCATTTTTTTTGAATTGATGGTATGTTTTTTTCTATGTTATTTATCATCAGTGATTTAATCTACAACATTTCTACTTTTGACTTTACCATATACACATTTATTTTTTTGGTCTAAAACCCCAATTTTAAATAAATCATATCGGGGGTTTTTCTTATGAAATATATCTTCATTATTTTAGGGTGAAATATTGAAAATCCTTAGGATTACTTGTTATATATTTATTATTATTAATTTATGAGGAAAATTTAATATGTAATGGGTAATTATTGAAATTCCTTATACTTTATTTAATATAGACACATATTTACTGATAAGGAATTTTGGTTCTGAATGAATATTATTAATCATTTTATTCAAATGATAAATGATTTGATCATAGTATGTGATTGAGGGAGATATATATTAGATAAACCCTCGATGAATTGGTATGTATCATGAGACCATATTAAATAGGTATTTGGTGTATGCCTCCCGAATTGGTTATTATATATTTGAATTAGTACTTGATGGTAAATTTATATATTTTAGAATAATTTTTTGATAGTAAGATTTTGATGTATTAAATTATATCTTCCAACATTAGGAAATGAATTATTATTTTTCATGATATCATTTATATTATTATGTTATTAATGGAGACAATTCATGCTCATGTTGTATGTGAAATGGATTTTTGGATTATCACTTACGCTACTATATTACTCAATATTTGTTTTTATATGATTGACTCCATCAAATTATACCCTTATTAAGTGTTTGAGATACACCTTCTTATGTTTAAATTTATCCATTCAATAAAGATGGGTAATATGGATTATTCTTATAAAAGAGTATTTTGTGTAGTTATTTTTCTGAGAGATGTTTAAGAATTATTATGGAATAAGAAAATATGGGAAAAATAAGAAAAATGTCAACCAAGTGACAAAGTAATTATTTTTAATGGAATGTTGTTTCAAATTATTTAAATATCAAATCCTATGAGGTATTAGTAATATAAGTGGAATGATATTTTATTTTGAAATTTTAATTATGGATGTTTAAATATGGGTTTCATCTATTTGTATCAATGTATATTGGTAACGAAAATGTATTTAGAACTAGATCGAAGGTTTTGGGTTATGAGAAATATATTTTGTATCATAATGTTTTTTACATAAATTTATTGGATAGGATGTTATGATATGAGTGTAAATTAAGTACAATTTATACCATAATGGGTTAATAAGGTTAAGTTTGATCATATGATCAAAGGAATATATACCCTTTTGGGGTATTATATATGTATATTCTTATGTAATTAATGAGATTATGAGATATGGTTTAGGTAGATACAACCCTTTGGGTTGGTATGTTATTTATGGATGAGTAAATTTTAATTAATATGAGATTTGATTTTGATAATGAATTAGGATGAGAAAACATAAGTGAAAACCTTTGGGATAAGTCACTGTATTATAAAACATCCTTTTTTGGTTAAGTAAATAGTCCATGGTTTCTTAGAAATAATGTACCTTTTTAGACACAAATAAGTGGATTAAATCCCTTGAAAAGATGTACAAAGGGGTAAAAACCCTGAAAAACGTTTTTTCTGGCATTTAGCCTATCTCCATTATGTGAACTACAAGTGGGACTAACTGCACACCTCGATTGAAACTACATGGGGATATTCATTAGTTAATAAAAACTATATATATAACTTATAAAGGACTTGAATATGGTTATTTAGACTTGATTTTTTATTAATTTTGGTTAAAAGGGGAGAATGGGTTTGTTCATGTTTGTAATAGAACTTGAGTAGCATTGATAACCTTGATGATTGAAGAGTAATTTGATATCATGTTAATTATGTTATTTTGGGATTGCTTAATATATTTTTAATTCCATATATTTCTATGATTTTTTGGATTACAATATATAAAGGAATACTTTTTAATTATTGTTGAGGTTAAATAATTTTTTAAAGTAAAACTTTAGTTTATTTGGAAGAATATATGACCAAATATTTTTGATTTCTTGAATTAAAATTTTTTAATCCTTATTTAAAATATTTTTTGGGTTAATTATTTTTGAAAGCATTTATAATAAATATTTGGTTTTATTATATTGGATTTGGATACTAATTTTTTATTTATTTATATGAAGTTTTATTCATATTTCATTTTCGTATTATCATCACTTGTGAAAACCATTTTTATTTTTTGAAAATGGAAAGAGATTAGAGGAATACATTTTCATCCCTATTATGGATCATAAGATTCATTAAAATTTAATTATAAAGAATCAATCATGAACAATTTATCATTGTTATTTATCATTTATAATATAAAATAATATGTGGAAATTGTCTTGAAATACAATCAAAAGATGAAATTTTGCTTATAGAATGAAAAGTATTTAATATATTTTATCATATTCTTTATATTTATTGTAAAATAGTTCCAAAACATAGGAAATTTAAAGATATATCGATCATGTCTTATTTGAAAAATTCCTCTCATCTATCAATGTATTCTTTGGGAAAATCATTCAAAAGTATGAGTCTAATAATGATAAAATCACGTTGTTATAAATATTTAACTAAAAAATACCATATTTTCTAGTCGTGACTGAAAATTTAGTTATCATTATACATACATCTTGAAAAGAACAATTTATAACTATGAGAACACTATTTACTTAGGTGGTGGGGTAGAATATAATTCCATAATACTTTAGTATATATTTTTCTTTTTATAAATTTTTTGTTCAATATCTTGTAACAAAAACAAAATCAAACCAAAACAATTCCAACAATTTATAGTAAAAAATTTATAAATATAATTATAATAATGAATAATTATAATTTCGTTGAATTATTATTTTTATTATTAATATAAAATGATTAAAAAATAATTAATTAATGAGATATGATTAAAATCAATAAAATTCTATAAGGGTAATTTTCAAAGAACTATTTTAATGTATATTGAATTTTAATAAAATATCACTTTTAAAAGTCATTATTTTATAAACTAATAAGTATACAATCAATTAATTATAAATTTATATGAAATAAGATTAAAAGCAATTAATATTTAAAAATTTAATTTTTTATAAAAATATATTTTTTTTATATTTAAAATTTTCATTTTAAAGATAAATTTCTACATTTTATAACTTGAACATTGGAAATGAAAAACATTTTAGTATTTAGAAATTCTAAATTATAATAAGTTGATTGTTTGAAAATTTTCTGAAATAGTTTTTTTGAGATAATATTGAAAAATAACATTTTTACAAATATAGTTATTTTATGACCTTATCATGATATTATAATGACATTAAAGTTCATAAAACTTTTTTTGAGAAAATATATATTTAATAAGTAATATAGATAAATTTAAAATATAATTGTGAACATAGAAATCTATGTTTCACATTTAGGAAATTTAAGTAATGTCTTTATTTGTAAAAAATATTTTTGAATCTTCTCTTTTAATCAATAATTCAAAATGTTTCATTCAGTTTTGGTTTGGTTTGAAAGTAAAATAAACTTAATATGATTAAAAATAATCCAATTAAATACATATTAATCATCATTTTACATTATTTTGGTGTAAAATTATTCTTATGAATTAGAAATATGTTTATACAAAAATGGGGTTTCTTTTCCTTTTGTAAAATTATATTAAAACAAGTTTTTACTAGTTATTAAAATTTAATATTGAAAAATGGAATCCATTTTTTGGATTAAAATATCAAAAAAATGGAATAATTCCCATTTTATCTTTTATACAAAATGAGTAGTTAGCATTGTAAAATTTTTCTCACCTTGGTAAGGGTAAAAATATTTAACCGGGGGTTTGAGTTAAAATAATACGTAGGGATTCCAATATCTCCAAAAACTGAGTAAATTTTATTTTTTCATTTATTTTAAAAGTACTTTTTCATATATTTTAATTTGGACTAATTTGGAACCACATTACTAAAGAAAAATATTCTTTATATTTAAGGGTTCTTAATATGTAGAAGGGTGCCACTTCCTTCACTTATTAGAGGGAACCTCCCCATCTCACTCATCCACACAAATTGATGACATTATCTTAACCAATATATTTCTAATTGCCTTCACAAATATTTTATTGATGTTCTATAGTTTATGGTCTTCCCAAAATACCCATCCAAGAAGTGATAATGTGTTTTTCATAGGAGATTATCCATGAACGAGATATATATTCTTACCAACAATTTTCAATTTCATGTTTTATTAACCCACCAATAAATATTCTATAACCATATGAAAATAATGAAATTATTATTTTTGATATACCTTAATGTTCTTTTATTAACTATATAATTATTTTATACCACTATTAAATCTATTGGAAAATGTAAACTTCACTCATGCATACATGCATGATACCACCTTTATGGAATGAAATTTTTAGTTTTCCTTACCAAATCTCATATATGGTTTTATATATAGATTTAATTAATATATAATATATTTATGATATATTTATGATTCTATAAAGATAAATTATTCTTCACCTATATTTTGTTCCATCCATTGAAAAATGGAATCATAACCCCAACGTATGTGAGGACTATCACCTCCATGAATTGATATAATTCATTTCTCATAACCAATAAACATGTAATGTTCTAAATTTGAATATAATAAATTATTATAGTATTTATGACATTATTTTTTTTTTAAAATAGATATTATCATTATATAAAAACATGTTCTTACTCATTCAACCGTTATAATATTTTCTTATTTTGGTGGGTTTTACCCCAACATAAACATTATTTTAATTTTCACTCCAGGAATAATTAAGGAATTATATTTATGACACTATTATGTAATAATAATTAAATTATTATGTTTTCATAATTCTATAGAGGTAATATTTTAAAACATATTTTCATATAAATTTGATTGTTTTTTAGACATAAAAATCATTAAAAATGTATCTTTTAAGAGTTTCATGAAAACTATTAACAATGGTTCCATAAATAACTTCTAAATCATGTAATAATGACACTTTATATATTGATGAAAAGATTCTAAATTATGAAACCATGATCAAGGTGAAAGGAAAAGATTCATCAAATCAGATCACAAATGGAAAACTTAAAACTTAACAAAGAGATATTGATTTTAATAATGAATAAACATTAAGTGGGTATTAATAATTTTTTTGGAATATTTTTATATTAAAATATGATGATATATAGTTTTGTTGGGGATTACCCAAGTGGTAAAGGCTCCCTGTAATCTTATATCAGTCTCGGGGGAGTGAGAATTCCCAATGACACTGTAGGAGTGTTGTGGCAGTACTGTAGAACTATTGAAACAAGGGTATTGTAGAAGGATAATGTATAAATATTACTATCCATAATGAATGGGATTTTGAAGCACAAAAATATGGTCTTCCGGCCACTAGGTCTTCAAGTCTTAATGGGGCGGTGACGCAGGCAGGACATGGGCACGTAGTGACACATGAATGATGAAATCAGGGCCTTTGGTCCATCCAATGGTGGGACTACAGTTTTTGTACTAAGATACTTTTATAAATGTGGTTAGATTAATTCCAATGTTCCTTTATGCCAAATTTACAATGTAATAAAAGCATCTAGCTAGGTGGGTTGTCCATGGGGCGTATGACCTGCCTTTCATGCACGTGTGTATGTGGTGTGTGTTTTCATGAATGAAACAATATCATAATGAAACTAAATATCTCTCTCTCTCAGACACACACACACACACAAATATATATATGTTTTAATATATTTATTTCATACATATAATACATGTATAATTTTTTTATATAGGTGGATAAAACATGTTCAAACAAGTAGGAGTCTAAGTTAAGGGGTTTTTATCTCAATTTCCTTTTATTTGGTCTTATAACCTATCTATTGACTAGGATTTTCAAAGATTATGTGTGTTATTTATTATGAATAATTATTTTTTATTAAAAGTTTTTATCATTATATTTAAAAATTCTACACATAATTTCTTCATTAATTAAATTCTATTTAAAATGGTAGGATATTTCATAAGGGGTTCTTGTTTCAAATTTCAATGTTTGATACATATTTTGAATTATGGTCTTATTTAAATTGTATCATTTATATTATGAATCATTTAAATTTTATATCCTAATACACTCTTTAATTAGTGTATTAAAAGTTCCATTTCATGTTCTCTCTTTCAATATTTTTTTGACACAAGTGTTATAAAATCCATAAGGGTTTATTATACAATCTCAATCTTTATTAGAATTATTTATGTTTCAATTTGCATTAAGGGGAAATTTTGGTACTTTAACTCATAAAAACACATGTTTTCTAATAATTTTTTTATTCCTTGTTTTTTTCATGTATTGATTCAATTTTCCTCTTTGGTACTCAAATTGACTGAAATAATTTATTTAATAAATGATGAACTTATTTCTCTTATTTTGTTAGGTACCTTTCTATTATATATCTATATTCCCCATTTTATTTCAAGAATGTTGTTTTATATTCTTCAATGACATCTAAAAAACATTTTATTTCATGATTTAATTTCTATTTAAACATATAAAATTAATAGTTGTAATATTTTCATAAACAAACCATTTTTGAATTTTTGTCCAAAATTATGAAAGAAGTATATTTTAAATGGTTTTTGCATGAATATATTTAACTTTATTAATGACTATTCTTCATTATTTTTTATCCTTTCCATTTTTTACGTTTTTCTTAATTGATACCTATAACCATCATTATTAAATATTTTTAAAATAAAATATTATTATTTTCTTACGATATTTCAAAAGGGATTTCATTACAATTTCATATATATTTCTAACTTTCACAACATATTTATTTGTATAAGTATAGTTTATTTTGAGGATAAAATTATTTTAAATTATTTTACAAATAAATTTTTAATGTTTTACTTTAAAATTTATGAATTAGGTCTTTAAATTCACTTTTATTGTTGTTTTTTACCAAACAAATTACAAAAGTTTTAAAAGAAAACAATTTTTAAAAGATCCTTTTCTATTTTACTCTATATTGTCTAATGTATTTTCCTTTTCTAAAAACCTTCCATTTTTGATGAATTGATGGTCTACTTTATTTTATTTTTATTTTTTTCTTGAATATACTCTACATAATTTTATGAATTGATTAAAATATATTCTCATTACTCTATATGATTGGCACACCTTAATCTACATAAATATGATTGGGGGTTTTAACCAAGAAAGATAACTCATTTATTTACTAGAAAAATATTGAAAATACTTACGATTTTTAGATATATAAGGATGATTGTAGATTGATAAAAAGGCTTACTATTTACAATAAAATTATTGAAATTCCGTATACATGATTCAATGCATATACAAACTGATTAATTTGTGAACCTAATTATATATCATATTTTTATTCATTTCATTCATATGATTAATTAATTAGTCATATTAAGTGAAAAGTGGGACCCATATTATATTTCTTCTTAATGATTTGGTAAATCATTTGAGAAAAACTTTCATGGGTATTTGGTGTATAATAGCTCAATAATTTATTATTTCATGGAAATAAACCATGAAAATATATTTATGATTTCAGGGTAGAATGACTTAAAGGTAATATTATATTTCACGATATCAGACCCCAGTGTTTCTTGGTTTATTTGGGGATGGTCTACCTTTTTATCTTTGGTTCCTCCCCTAAGTTTAGGATGTTTTAGTTGAAATTTTTAGTTTCATGGTGTTTTTTTATTGCACATTTTAGGTGTAACACCCCAAGCTTCCACGATACACTTATATTTCCATAATGCAACAGCTTGCATTGTACGAAAGTTAGAGATTCTAACACACCACGACCAATCAAAGTAGCCGTTATGAATAGTAATACCCACTTTTTGAAATTTCATAAATTTTATTAATCCAATTGGACTTCATTTTTGGATTCAGAATATCAAAATTATACTCAGTTGAATTTTTCGTTTTTTTTGAGAACTTCTAATTTTTTTATTAATAGTGTAAAATACTAAACATTAATTAAAAACAACTTTTTAAATCAAAATAACTTATAGTAATAAATTATATTATTTAGTGGTTCTAAAGCATAATTAGAATATATTTTAACCATTTTATCAAATGGTGGTCATTAGAATTAATTTCACTTTGAAATTGGACATAAACAATTGTCAATCTTTTGATTGATATTGTTTCCTAAAATCACGCTATTTGTTTTCACAGCGGGAATAATTTTTAAATTAATTTCTACAATTTATGTGTTTATAATTTGGTAAAATGGATTCCATATTTTGAATCAGAAGGTCCAAATTATGTAATTAAGCCTCTTTTGTTTTTGGACATTATGAATAGTAACGACGACAATTATCTTTAATTTTCATGATTAATTAGTAATCAGGTAGTTAAGGGTAATAAAATAATATCATAGTAAGATACAATGACCCAAAAATGTGTCCTAATTCTATTTGTAGTGTCACGGATGACCATGGGATTCCTTGTGCCAAACTACGGGACCCCATGGAATCACTTTTGTGTAATAGTGACATTTTATCTTTTTATTTTTAAAGAAAGGAAAATATAACAAAAGTATGTATCACCCAAGTAAAAACATTTTAATTTTGCCCACATAAATTATATCTGAGACTATAAATATTAATTGGAAAGATAAAAATATTTCCTACATCATGGTAATTTTCTATAATTTTTAGGCATTAAATTAATAAATTTATTTATTACACCATGATGATGCAGTGATTACCTCATTAATGAACGATTTAAATAAAATGAAAAGATAAGGGAAAATATAAGACTTAGACTATTCTAAAGCCTATTTTATGGGTGTATTTTGAACCATTATCACTTTATACTCGAAATATATCATTGTGGGACCTTTAAAATCCGAAAAACATTTCATAATAATGTAACATTTCATGACTTTGAAAGAGTGCCCCTCCTCTCCTCTTATAAAAGACCCCCACCTCTACCACCTTACTCACACCATCAAATCCATTTGGATCGGCCAACCTATGATAAAATACTCTCTCAATTTCCCTCTATTACTCCTAGAAGCCTCACTTTGGGCATAAGTCTTCCCATGGACGCCTTTGGCTCAAATCAAAATGAGTTACCCGATTTTAAGGTAATGTCTTCTCTTATGTTCTTTTGTTTTATTTAGCTTCTATAACCCCTTAAACCTTATTTATTCAATTATTTTGTAACAAAACTAGTATATTAAATATAATAGGATGTTGTTATGAGAATTATTTTTTTTACACTTACACACACCTCCGTCTAATGGTTAAAGAACATACTATTTTTGTGGGTGGTGAATTACTGCCTCACAAAACGATGATTGTTCAATATTATTTTAACACCTTTAATGGTGGCCATTAAGATGTCACTATATTTATATATGATATATATTATGTTTATGTTTTCCTTATTCTTCTTTACTTTTCATTTATGGCATAACTTTACGGTTTCCATTATGGGTAAACACGATAATTTCATTTTAGGAAGTGCGGACTACCGCCCCCTCAAAGTGATTTGAATCGTTAAAGCCATATGTGGGATGTATAAAGGATGTAGTTAATGATATTATATATTATATTATAATAAAATTATAATATACCTTTATATGATTATTATTTCGATCCATTAAATATAAAATAGAAATGAAAGTAGCGTTCATGCGTACGTACGACTTACTGTCTCCATGAACGGTGCATTTAATTTTTTACCTCTAAATGTTATGTAATATTATAAATGCATGTATATAATGGATATATATTATATATATTATATCTAAATCATGAATATAATTCTGGATATAATTGATATTTTACCACATGAACAACTTGTAATTATAAGAAGTTTATTTTTGACTCAAGTACCAAAGATCGACAAAATGACTGTTATTAATTTAAATAATTACATAATGTTCATAAAATGGTAATAATTGATATAAAAGGAATAATGAACTTGAAAAAGGTTCTTAAGAAAGTTTAAATTAACTCTAGTTTATTATTCAGGAAAATAAAGAACGATCGAGTCAAGTGGGTCATGAGGTAAGGGTTAATTCTGCAACCTCTTCATTATTCAAGGTTATTCATAAGTAATTATCTACTAGGACCTCTTTATCATCCACATCTATGTTTCTTAAAAATGTCTTTGAAATTTTTTTTACTATTTATTAGAAAATGGGTTAAAGTTATTTATACGCTTATTTGACCTTATACATTTTTGAAAGGAATCTTTCCGTCATTTTCCAAACAAGGTATCTTTTGACATTTTCGACCAAATTAAAAAAAGAATGTTTTTTTAACTTATATGGAGGGTGCGACTATTTTCCGCCGTTATAAAATCATTGAAACTTCACTTACAAGATTATAAGAATATTTTCAAATTAAATGTTTTCTTTTACAATTTTGTGACTTTTAAATGATTTCAAAAAATATATTTCTCTCAAATAGTTTTGATTTCATCTATGTCAACATCCTTTGATGGATTTTAAGATTTTTTAAAGTTGATTTATTGTGATTCAAAAATTCCATATTGAATTGAAGGTTTTGTGATATGTTTTACTGTGGATGTGTTATTTTTATACCATTCATGGTTTATAGATAAAGTATTGATATTTCGTGTGATAGTTTTAATACGAATGTTTATGTCATGTTTAAACCTGTTCATATGAAAAATGCATTGGACTTAATAAGTGATTGGTGGAGCCCACTATAGATCATCGATGCATCAGTATGTATCATGAGACAAACTAGTGTCTTAGAAAGAGGCCTTTACAAAATCTTATTTGTAGTCTTGGTACCAGGCCTTGGCTACTTGGTTATGATAGTCTGGAATTATGCATGCCATCATTATGAAAGTGGATATTGATATTTCATGTGATTATTCTACTAGTATAATATCCATGTGATTAAGTAAATGGAATTATTTCATTTTATCTTTGCTATATTATGCTGATGTTCATGTTTAAAAGGATTTTGTTTTGGTTATACATTGACTTAAATGTTTATGTTTATTTATGAATGTATCCGCTATATTGTTATCCTTACTGATCATCTGAGCTCACCCCTTTCTATGTTTTATTTTCCCAGGATGTGAAGAAATATTTTTATACCATTCATGGTTTATGGAGACTATGTTATTGTGATTTTTCACTTTATGATGTAATGTAAAATTTATAAATGTCTCTAGTGTTTCCAAGGCTACTAAAAAAATCGGTCTTTTAAGACTTGATCTTTTGTGATCATGCCAATGTTACATAATAATTCACCGACTCTGGGTAACTGGGGTCGAGGCGTTACAGTTGGTATCAGAGCTATTTTAGTACTATCCTTGGAAGATAGATTTAAAAAAACTCTGATTAGATCACATTTCCCTAAGATTGACTTTGATGATTAGTATAGAAGAACTTCCTAAAATTTTGGTATTATAGAGATTTTGTGAGTTTTTAGCTCTGGAACAGATGTACCCAGGGGTAAAACCTGAAAACAAAGCTTTGAGCTGGACTCAAATGGGAACTAGTGCACGATAATGGGCCTTGCTGCACTCTTGGTTATGACACTCCCGGGGGATATGCTTAGGATAATTCACATTTTCTTATAAACCATTATGAAGGGTTTATGAGTATATACTTCCTCAAAGAAAACATTTTTTTTATGATTATGGATTATATCCATATATAATTCAATTTATGTTATGTGTTTTACAAGTATGGAATTATGTATTTTGATTCATGAACTCATTTAGTTTTTTCCATTGTTTAGAAATGGCGCGTAGTGGAAGGAATGGAAACTGTATCAATGCACGCACTCCATATAGGGATTTCCCTCCTGCTCAAGATAATTATAATGGAGTTGGTAATATAACTGGTGCTGATCATCTTATCACAGTACTAGTAAAACTCACTCAGGTTATGAATAATGACTTTACCTGTATGGGGGACCCTGATCCGCAGCGTGGAGGGTCAATGTTAGATCACTTCATGAGGAAACAACCAGCAACATTCAATGGGAGTAAAAATCCCTTAGTAGGTGAGCAATAGATAAATACCCTAGAAAATATATTTCAGGCTTTAGGGAGTAGTGAAAGGGAAAAAGTTGTCATGGAAGTTTACCGCCTCACGGGAGATACTGATCAATAGTGGTCATTGATTCAAAATACAAAAGAAGATGAAGAAGTACCAAGTATGGAATGAAGAGGGTTTAAAGATATTTTCATAGAAAAATACTTTCTTCATGACCATCGAGCGGATATGGAAAGAGAATTTCTAAGTCTAAGGCAAAAGGAGGATGATAATGTTGCAAATCATGAAACTAACTTTACAAGGTTAGCAAGGAATGCGACAGATTATATAAGTAACCCAAGAAGTAAGATCGATCATTTCTTTGATGGTTTAAAACCATTTCTCCATTGAGCATTAGTATCATAATATTTCTGTACGTACGAAAATATAGTCTCGTGTGCTATCAAGAAAGAAAAGGAATTCTCTAAATATTATTATAACAAAGTAAAGCATGAGAACAAGAGAACGGTGGAACAAGAGACAGATAAAGGGAAAAAGGGAAAGAAGGATTTTCCATTATGCGATAATTGTGGGAAGAATCACCCCGGTACTTGCCTAAAAGGAAGGGTATTTTGTTATAAATGTGGAGAAAAAGGTCACCAGGCTCATGATTGCAAGGGAATGAAAGAGGATATCAATGATGAATGCTACAATTGTAGAGAAATGGGGAATTATGAAAATGAATGCCCTAAGCGCCAAGGAAACTTACCTTATAAAAGGCTAAGGGATAAAGGCCAATCTTATGCTATTACTACAGTTGAAGTGGAATAATTAATGTATTTGTGTTTTTGGACTCAAGGATTATATTTTGGTTATAAGAATAATGTGATATATATAATGATTTTACTAAAGTACTTGTTTTTTTCATTAAGGTTTTAATATTATGAAGGTAATAATACTTTTTGGATGTGACAATAAGAGAAACTTTACTTTGTTTGGGGAATCTGATGTTACAATTGATTTTGGAATTTAGAGACCTTTTAGAGGGTGTTTGGACACATGTATTTTGGATAACTATAAAGGTTGGAATAGATTATGTTGAACTTTGGATAGTATTGTTCAACGTTAAATTTTTTTTGAAGATTATTTTTGGAATATTATAATACTATAATTTTAGGAAAAGGATAACCTGCAGGTCAGGGGATAACACGTGGTGTCAGACAAAGCTGTAGGAATCGAACCCACAACCATAGTGCGACATGCCTTTATTACCTACCACTAGACTACAAGAAGTCCCTAGTTATTAAAAAATATTTTTCCTAATCTAAATGGTATGTGTTAATATTTTGAACCTTGTACGATTAGGATGAATATAATATTTTTGAGTTCTATTATCTTTTTGAGTGAAAGATGAGTTTGTGGTAGAAATTAGTTGAAGGTTGAAACTATACTTGTCAAGTATATATATATATATATACCTATCTCTTATTCTATGAATAAAGAAATTCTTAAACTTTAGGAAAGGGATATTAAAACAAAAAATGTGTTATCATAATACCTTATGTTTTGTTGAACTGATGATATTTTAAATCAACATAGATTGAAGGGTTTGAGGCCCTCAATTGTACACTTGTTTATGATTGATGATCTCAATAACTCCCTAAAAATATTTAAATTTTTCCTCCAATTATATGTCTCTAATTTCCACCAATGTTCTCATAATCTAGATCAAAATTTGGTGGTGACTTTTTCATTTCCCTTTCCCTCTTATTAAGGCTAAATTTTTTTAACCTTATTTTCGATGTGGGTTTTCTACAAAGGTATTTTCTATTTTCAAACTTTTATTTTCGAAGAACATTTTAAAATTGTGAGGATTCAACTTAATGAAGGTGGGGAGAATGTAACACCCCAAGCTTCCACGATACACTTCTCTTTCAATAATGCAATAGCTTGCATTGTACGCAAGTTCGAGATTCTAACACACCGCGACCAATCAAACCAGCCGTTATGAATAGTAATACCCATTTTTTGAAATTTTATAAATTTGATTATTCAAATTGGAATTCATTTTTAGATTTGGAATATTGAAATTATCCTAATTTGAATTTTTTGTTTTTTTCTGAGAACTTCCAATTTTTTATGAATAGTGTAAAATACTAAACTTTAATTAAAAACAAATTTTTTAATCAGAATAATTTATAGTGATAAATCATATTATTTAGTGGGTTTAAAGTATAATTAGAATATATTTGTACCATTTTATCCAATGATGGTCATTAGAATTAATTTCACTATGATATTGGACATAAAAAATTGTCAATCTTTGGATATATATTATTTCTTAAAAACACGCTATTTGTTTTGACAACGGGAATAATTATTAAATTAATTACTAAAATTTCTGTGTTTATAATTTGGTAAAATGGATTCCATATTTGGAATTATAAGGTCAAAATTATGTAATTAAGACTCTTTTGTTTTTAGACATTATGAATAGTAACGACGATAATTATCTTTAATTATCATGATTAGTTCGTAATTTAGTAGTTAAGGGTAATAAAATAATATCATAATAATATAAAATGACCCCAACATGTGTACTAATGCTAGTGGTTGTGTCATGGATGACCATGGGATGCCTTGTTCTAAAATTTGGGACCCCATGGAATCAATTTTGTGTGATAGAGACATTTTATCTTTTTATTTTCAAAGAAAGGAAAATATAACAAAAGTATGTATCACCCAAGTAAAACAATTTTAAATTTGTCTAAATAAATTATCTCTTAGACTATAAATAGTCATTTTAAAGATGAAATGATTTCATACATCATGGGAATTTTTTTATAATTTTTAGGCATTAAATAAATAAATTTATTTATCACACCATAATGATGCAGCGATTACCTCATTAATGAACTATTTAAATAATATGAAAAGATAAGGTAACATCTAAGTCTTAAACTAGTTTAAAGCCTATTTTATTGGCGGATTTAGAACCCTTATCACCTTATCCTTGAAACATATCATTTTGGGACCTTTAAACTCCGAAAATCATTTCATAATAATGTAAAATTTCATGACTTTCCAAGAGTTCCCCTCCTCTCCTCTTACAAAAGGCCCCCACCTCTACCACCTTATTCACACCTTCAATGCCATTTTGATCGGCCAAAATATGCCCAAATACTCTCTAAAATTTCCTCTCATAATCCTAGAATCCTCACTTTGGGAATACGTCTTTGAAAGTATGCCTTTGGATCAAATCAAAAAGAGTTACCCGATTTTAAGGTAATGTCTTCTCTTATGTTCTTTTGTTTTATTTTGCTTCTACAACCCCTTAAACACTTTTTTATTCAATTACATTGCAACAAAAACAGTATATTAAATATACTAGGATTTTATTATGAGAAGTATTTTATTTAAACTAACACACACCTCCGTCTAATGGCTAAAGAACATACTGTTTCTGTGGGTGGCAAATTAATGCCTCACGAAATGATGATTATTCAATATTCTTTTAACAACTTTCATAGTGTCCATTAAGATGTCACTATATTTATATGTGATATATATTATGTTTATGGTTTCCTTATTCTTCTGTATTTTTCATTTATGGCGTAACTTTATGGTTTCCATTATGGGTAAACACGATAATTTCAGTTTAGGAAGTGCAGACTACCGCCCCCTCAAAGTGATTTGAATTGTTAATGCAATATGTGGGACATATAAAGGATGTAGTTAATGATATTATATATGATATTATACTACAATTAAAATATACCTTTATATCATTATTATTTCATTCCATTTAATATTAAATAGAAATAAAAGTAGCGTTCTTGCATACGTACGACTTACCGTCTCCATGAACGGTGCATTTCATTTCTTACCTCTAAATGTTATGTAATATTATAAATGAATGTATATACTGGATATATATGATATATATGATATCTACATCATTAATATAATTCTGGATATAATGGATATTTTACCACATGAACAACTTGTAATTACAAGAAGTTTATTTTTGACTCAAGTTCCAAAGATCGACAAAACGATCGTTATTAACTTGAATAATTAAATAATGTTCATAACATGGTAATAATTAATATAAAAGGAATAATGAACTTGAAAAAGGTTCTTAAGAAATTATAAATTATCTCTAGTTTATTATTCAGGAGATTAAAGTATGATCGAGTCAAGTCGGACATGAGGTAAGGGTTAATTCTACAACCTCTTCATTATTCAAGGTTGTTAATATGTAATTATCTACTAGGACCTCTTTATCATCCACATACATTTTTCTTAAAAATTTCTTTCAAAACATTTTTACTCTTTATTAGACAATGGGTTAAAGTCATTTATACACTTATTTGACCTTATACGTTTTTTAAAGGAATCTTTCCGTCATTTTCCAAACAAGGTACCTTTTGACATTTTCGACAAAATTAAGGTAAGAATGTTTTTTTAACTTATACGGTGGGTGCAGCTCTATTCAGCCATTATAAAATTGTTGAATCTTCCCTTACAATCTTATAAGAACATTTTCAAAGTAAATGTTTTCTTTTACAATTACATGACTTTTAAATGATTTAAAAAAATATATTTCTCTCAAATAGTTTTGATTTCATCTATGTCAAAATCCTTTGATAGATTTTAAGCTTATTTGAAGTTGATTTATTATGATTCAAAACTTCCATATTGTATTGAAGGTTTTGTGATATGTTTTACTGTGGATGTGTTACTTTTATACCATTCATGGTTTATGGAGAAAATATTGATATTTTGTATGCTAGTTTTAATACGAACGTTTATGTTATGTTTAAACCTGTTAATTTGAGGAATGTATTGGAATTAATAAGTGACAGGTGGAGCCCGATATAGCTCCTCGATGCATCGGTAGGTCTCATGAGACAAACTAGTGTCTTGACACGAGGCCTTGACAAAATCTTATTTTTAGTCTTGGAATGAGGCCTTGGCTACGTGGTTATGATAGTCTGGCATTATGAATTCTGTCACTATGAAAGTGGTTATTGATATTGCATGCGATTATTTGACTAGTAGAATATCCATGTGAATAATTAAATGGTATTATTTCATTTTATCTTTTCCATATTATGCTGATGTTCATGTTTAAAAGGCTTTTGACTTGGTTATACATTGCCTTAAATGTTTATGTTTATTTATGAAAGTTTCCACTATATTGTTATCCTTATTGGGCATCTGAGCTCACCCCTTTCTATGTTTTATTTTCCCAGGATGTGAAGAAATATTTTATGATTGACCTGTAGGGATAGTCTTAAGGGGATATGAGTGTTTACTATGGAGACTATGTTATAGTGATTTTTCACATTATAATGTAATGTAACATTTAGGATTATCTCTAGCGTTTCCAAGGATACTAAACTAATCGGTATTTCAAGACTTGATCTTTTGTGATCATGCCAATGTTACGTAATAATGCACCGACTCCAGGTAACTACGGTCGGGGCGTTACATTATGCTTAAAGTTAATTAAAAATTATGCATCTTTTTGATGTCAAATACCCTTTCAATTATTTTTAAACTAACATGGTTGGACTTGCATGGATTCAATATAGTTTGATCCAAACTATGATGCTCCATATATAAATCGTGCAGGTGTCTCGGGTCAATGGGGCACAACTAGAGCATGGTTAGTCAAAAACCTCATGAGGGAGTTCATGGGGTTCTACAGCTTTTGACAGAATCAAACCCCATGGTTAGCATATGGTTTTCCAAAGTGGTTTGACAAACTGTGAAGGTTACTGGTGTGTCGGGTAAGGGGGTATATGGTTGGTGCAATGTTTGGGAAATCATGAGGTCTAACTATCCTCAATTCACAAGTGTGTTAAAAATTTTAATTAATATTTTTACCCACATTAAAATTTAACCCCAAGTGGCTCTCTTTATCCCCTTTTTGTTCATAAAACTCCTTGGGGGTTCTTCCCTTATTCCCCCCACCGTCATCCTCTTCCATGGGTGAATCCAACTGGATTTCTTCATGTTTTGGGGTGATTTTCAAGATATTCTCCTCCCTTATTCATCATCTCCAATATATTTCCTTATCTCTTGATATTTTATAATCCCTTAATCTCTAAGGTCTAGGGTTCTTCTTTACTTGGGTTTAAATTGGTGTTTTTTTTGTTTTTAAGGTCCATCTTTGTTGTTCGTTCTTTTCTAGACCACCTTTCGGTAGTTTCAGGTTTCCATCATTGAATCATCATAAGTTTGAGGTTGGATCCTTTGAAGTGTTACTTTAATTTTTTTTTAAATTTATTTCCTTCACTTATCACCTATTTTTTTGTACTCATTATTGACATTGAATTGTTAGTAAAATTATTTTTAAAGAAAGTGAAGTTATTTATCCTTGGTTTCAAATTGTAAGAAATTGTTTGATTGTATTTTTGACACCTAGTGTATGCTGAAATTCCTATATAGATCTTGTAAACATGTTTTTTATTTCAAATTTTGGTTTATATCTCTCAAAAGAGTTTTTATGCGGATGCCTAGTTTTTAATGTGGTGTGTGTATGGTTTTTTAAGAATTGGTTTTCCATTTAATGGTTGTGTGTGGACCATGTGGCACTTTAAAAATGGATTCATTGGAAAACCCACCTTGGAATGGGTCCTTCAACTTTTTGGTTGACCAAGATGTGAAACATACTTATTTTGGGATTTTTATTAAGTGATGATGGTTTAAAGGAAAGGGACCAATACTTGAGGTGTTTGGGGTGGTGTCGGTTTTTTTTACCCACATGGTAACATATATGTATGGTTAGTTGGTTGGATTTGTTTGGCACACCCCACTGTAAACATGAAATGGGAACCTGAAATAGATACTAGAACTTCTAAGAATTCCTTCTATAGTATTTTAGGATTCTTCTATAGCTAGTTTCCCTCAGAAGGACCTTTATTTATTTTAGGATTATTCCAATTGGTTAGGCCAGGATGGTTAGGACTGAGAATTCAGGATGGTTGATGGTATTTGGTTTGTAATTCCTACAAGAATAATCAGGTTCAGTGTGTCCTGGATTTTCAGATGAGTTCCTAGGTATTCCTATGTTTTCTCTTGAATCATGGTAAACTTCATTGGATAGTATATGTGTATTTATAAGTATGGTCACTCGAGTATCATTTTCCTATTTCCCTCATCATGTAGTCATTATCTATTCTTCCTTGTGTTGTTATACTTTTGGTTAAGAAAAAAATATCTGGTTTTCTTAGAAAATTTTCATGAATATATTTTTGAAATAATATTTTACACCCCTTTAATCATTGTATAAAAATTGAACGTTTTCTATCTTGGTTTATTTCTCCATTTTCTTTAAAATATTAATCCTCCATTTTAGAAAATAATCTCATTTTAAATTACACAGGAAATAGACTATTATTATTTTAAAGTTAAAGTGTGGAAAAACTTTGTTTATATTATTTTCAAACTAGTTGTTAATGAATATTTTTAAGGGAAATTCATTGATAATATACTATTTGGGAATTCCTATTGAGTATTAATACTCACACCTATACTTTGTTCTGGTTTCTAGTCTTAGCAGCAGGTACAAATTGGTGTTGATCACTTTGGGTGACATTGGGTTTCATATTGGAGATTGACCCGTGAGGTCACATGGAGATTTAGTGGTTTTGAGATTTGGTTTGGGTTTTGTTGTTTGGAATAATTGTATTTTCAATTTATTTGTAGACGTCGTTCAACTTTTTTAGGTTATATTCTCATTTATGTTGTTTTAGTTTATTTTCATTTAGATAAATCCTTTCTATTGGTTCTCATTCATGAAATTAATTATTATCACCGGCTTGAGAGGATTAGGGATGCCTCTCAAGCCTTGTAATAGGTCATATTGGGTGACTGGTTCAGGGTCAGCATGGGGTGATTCGTGAAAGAATGGTATCAGAACCAAGGCTATTTAGAGTAACTAGTTTTCAGATCACCCTTTGTTATTTGGGATGTTAAGGTAGAAGGAGTGGGACTGTAAGATCTTTGGGTGAATGTATGTAGAAGTGTTTGGACGACACTTTTCATCCCGAGCCCTAGGTTTCCATGGGAAGCTGGGTATGGTTTGTATTGTTTTGGTTTTGTGGTTATTCTATATTTGGGAAAATGAAACGAGAGTCAAGATAGTAGTACCAGTGAGATCGTTAGGCCTGGAAAGATATGAAGAGTCAAGGAAATTATACTAATAGACTCTCTATACTGGTGGTATGATTGGTATATGGACTCCAACTATATTGAAAATTCCCCCATAAACACCAATTTCCCCCCTGAGTTTGTTTTGGGTGTTTCTTAAATTTGAGACCATTTTCAAAACCATGATTTAAATTGTAGAAAATGGATTTCAAGTGGCAATGATTTGGATTTTTTAAATGAAAAATGGGTTTTAAAATTTATTTAAGTATTTTTTTTGAAAATTTATTTTTAAATGAAGTGATTTTTGGATAAAATGAGTTTTTAATTACATGATTTGGATGAAATGAGTATTGTTTAAAGATGATGGAAGTGTTTTGAAAGGGGATAATTGATTTTCTGGATGGAAATCATGGTATTTTCTTTGTGGAATGAAGTTAATTGATGTGTGTATCTTGAAATATTTGTTTTGAAGTGGTGTTTGGAGGGATTTTTAAAAAATATTTTCAAACATTTTGGATTTGGTTCCCTTTATATCGGGTGTTATTATGGAACTTTTTGAGTGGTGAGTTGATTATGATTGATTTTTTTTCTTGTTGTTTATTGTACTCCCACACTAAGAACACGATGAATATTTGAGGTGCAACTATGGGGAGTTCCCCATAAGAGGACCATCCAGTTGATCAATCTATAGACTTTATCCTTGAGTTTTAGAAGTTGAATCCTCCCTTATTTTATGGTCATGGGGATCCTTTTCCGAAGGAAGAGTGGATGTCGAATGTTTAAAGGATAATTGGTTACCTTGATTTGGTTGATTCACTAATGTTTATGTTTTATATCATTATGAATGATGATCCAAGATGGAAGTGGTAGAATTATGTAATTTAGAACAAGCCTCGGGAAGGACTTTAATGAGATTTATTCAAAACATCATTTATTGGGTTGCACTTTTCTAAGGTTGTGATGGTGGAAAAGGTGATAGAGATGTGGCACCTTATACAAGGTTATAAATCAGTGCTTTACTTCATTCAAAATTTTTGGGATCTAGTTCTTTATAATTTGGAGTGGGCCATGGAATATTCCCTGAAGGCTTGACATTTTGAGAAAATGATTTATCCTGATATGTAGTTGAATTTGTTAAAGTTTAGTCTAACTTTTTTTAAGTATTTTGAGTTATGGTAGTGTAAGAAGGAGTTTTTAAGAAACCAAACATCCTCCAATCATTTAAAGGTGTGAAAAAAATTCTGGTAAGGATAAGAGGAATCTTCCTGAAGTTGGTTGTTCTAGTTATGGAATCAAGAGGCCTTCAGATTATTCATCAGCATCTTCTACGACCATGACATTATTATGTCACCAATGTGGAAAACAGGGTCACAGATATCCATCATGTCCAAATTCTTCAAATACCTTATGTGCATATATATTCCTACTTTATTTTCAATGGTTTATACAGAGTGTTTGTTGGAAGTGATTTGGATCTAGATCCACCCCTTAAAGAGACACTTGAGTCCGTTTATAGGAGTAGGATGAAGTTCTAAGTTCAATTTTAAGGCTCTACCAATTTTAGGATTCCTTCCTTTGTAATGGTTGTGGTTTCTAGTGTTTTAGGATTTATTTTATTTATGAAGGATATTGTAAAATTTTATAACTTTAAACGTAATGGAATAATGTCTTTTGGAGATTCTTAATTTTTTCATTTTGAGTGGAGGTGTGTCCTATTGTGTGTCTTGTTCTTATTGATTCTCATTTGAGATGGAAGTGGATTATGTCAATGTATCTTCTTAAAACCTATTTTCATGGAAGTTCAATGTTCAAGTGAAGTGAGTCTCATGGAATGTCATGTTTGTTTGGTTCTTTCTTATGTTTGTGTGTGGTCGTTCTGGTTTAGAGTGCTAGTGTTTTTTTTGAATGATAATGGTTGGGAACCCAACTAGAAATATAAAATGGCGAGGATTATACTATGGAATTCTATGTTGATCAAATTAATCTATTGTTTATATCATTTTATGTTCTTTTTTTCCTTTTAGGGGTTGTTAGGGGTGTTTCCACTTCCTTTCCAAGTCTCTTAGTTTTGAGTTTTCCCTTCTCCCTTGGCAATTATTGGGTTCTTTTCATATGCTCGATGGTTTTTGTCATGGTAAGTTATTTGGTTGGTGTCCTGGGTTTTATTAATTTTACATTGAATAGTAATGAGAAATAAGATTTGTTTTATAGATTTGAAGCACATGAATTTCATTTTGGTGGTGGTTAAGTTACTTTTTGGGTAGACAAATCTGATCATGTGAGTGTCTTAACCTTGTATCTTTTTTGATAAACTAGAATATTTTTTTGGGAGTAGAAAGTTTAATTGTGGGTAGAATTGTCACACCCTGGTGCTTCTTGCTCCCTTTGGGTTCGATTTATCTTTTTGTCTTTGGTTCTCCCCATAGTATTATGAGGTTTTAGAACAATTTTTTTCCGGTGTGTTTTTATTCTGTTTCATGGTTTAGGTGCGTGGTTATGGAAATACAATGTGACTTTATAATCCCGATTCCCTTTACAGTTATTTATAAACTCACATAGCTTGAGTTTCACGACTTTAGAATAGTTTGATCCAAACCATGCAGCTTCTAGGAGGTACTGTGTTGAATTTTGCGTGTCTTTGGTTAGGGGAGGATGACTTGATCACTGTTAGTTCAAGCCATGTAGAGGGTGTACATGATGTTTTGTAGTATTTTATAGAACCAAACTATATTGTTGGTGTATAGTTTTCCAAATTTTGCGTTCAAACCATATGAGTGCCCAAGGATTTTAAGAATGGGGTGCACAATTGGAACAAAATTATGTAGACCGTGTAACCTTAGTGCGCATAGTTCCGAGGATTCTTAAAAATGTGAACTGACTTTTCTACCCTTTTCAAATTTTAACCCCCAAACCTCCCTTTTTTCCCTTTTGGTTCATTGAACTTCCAGTGGGATCCTCTCTTCTTCCATATGTTTTCCTCCTCTTCCATGGTTTAATCTAAGTACATTTCTTCAAGTTTTGGGGTAATTTTTAAAGGAATTATCTTATTATATTCCTCCTCTTCCATCTTCTTCCATTTATATTGAGTTTATCTTCTCCCTTGATCTATTAGGTCTAGGTTTCATCTTTCTTTGTGTTTAAATTGGGGTTTTTGGGTTTTATGGTTTTTATTGTGTGATCTTATTAATTTGGACCCTCATGGTGTTGTTTAGGGCTGTTGTCATTAGAGAACCATGAGTTTGAGGTAGGATCCCTTTTCATTTTTCCTTTAAATTTAATGAATCATTAATTTATTCAATTTCACCTTGTTTTTGTACTAATTATTCTTATATAGTTGTTAATAAAATGGTTTATCTTGACATTAAGTTATTCTTCTTGGTTTCAAATTTTATGAAATAGTTCAATTTTGTTTTTCAGACCAAGTATATGATGAAATTACTTTTTGGATCTTGTAAAAATGTTTTGGATTTCAAATGGGGGTTTAGATCTCTTAAAAGGGTATTTAAGTGGATGAAACTTTTTAAAAGTGTTGTGTGTTTTGTTTTTCAAGAAATGGTGTGCATTTAAATGGTTTTATATAGCCCAATTGTCTCTTTTAAAATGGTTTCTTTGGAAACCCATCCTTTAAATAGTCCTTCACCTTGTTGGTTATTAAAGATGTGGGAAAATCCTCAGTTTGGGTCTTCATTTGTGTGATGACTATTTATAGGCAATAAAATATTCCTTGGGATGGCTATGGTAGTGTTAATTTTTGTGACCCATGAGATGGAATATATGTGTGGGTTGTTTCGTGGATTTTTTTGGCACACACCATTGTGAACATGACATGGGAACATAGATTAGCTACTACCACACCGGAGAATTCTTGCATCAATATTTTAGGATTCTTCTATGTCTAATGGACCTCATTAGGACCTTTCTCTTCTTGGGGATTATGCCCCTCAGTTAGGGATGAGTGGGTAGGACTGAGCATTTGGGATGTTTGATGGAATCAGGTAAGGAACACCTATAGTATGAATCAAGTTTTTGTGTTTTTTTAGATTTTTCACTAAACTCCAAGTTATTCACATGTTTTATACTAACACTTTATTATCTGCTGTAAATAGTATAGGTCTTTCACCATGTATGGTCTCTTGAGTATCTTTATCCCATTACCGTCATCATGTAATCATGATATCAGCTTCCTTGTGTGGTGATACTTTTGGTAAATAATAAGAAAGCATAGTTTTCCATAATGGGTTTTATGAAAATTATTTTGAATAAATTTTTTACACCCCTTTCTACTTTGTGTGAAAACATGCACATTTTATATCTTGGTTTATTTCCCATTTCCCTTAAAATCCTAATCCAACCCTTTAGAAGGAATATTGTTTGAAATCATGACGATAGTGGGTTTTGTTTTTTTAAAGGTAAAGTGTGTAAAAGAAAAGATTATATTTTTTTAAAATCTATTCGTTAATGAATATTTTTTAAAACAAAAAACCATGGGAATAGATTTTTTGGACACACCTACTGAGTTTTGACACTCACATTTATACATTGTTATTATTTTTAGTCTCAGGTGTAGTTTTAATATTGGTCCCGATTAGTACGAGAGATGTGGGGTTTTATATTAGGAGTGACACTTGGGGTCACATAGATATTTCGTGGTCACAAATTTCGATTTGGATTTTGATGTTTGGCTTAGTTGTATATCCAATTTATATGTATATGTTGTTCTATTGTTTTGTTTTTTTTGTTTTTGGACTGATTTGTTTATTTAATCAATTTTAATTTATTTTCCTTGGGAGAAATCATTCCCATTGGTACTCATTGATTACCTTGTTACTTGTGGCTAGATTAAGAGGATCAGAAATTCCTCCTGGTCCTTGTCTAATTCCGGCTTGGGTGATCGGTTCATGGTTTACCAATGATGGATAGTTTCATATAATATTAGGAATTTCATCATAATAAAATTATTTTTTATTCACTAACTGAAAATTTATATTGTTATTTCATCCATGTAAATAAGTCATGTTCATGTTGTAAGTGAAGCGATCTGTTTGATTATTAATTACTCTACTATAGTTCTCAAGATTTTTTCCCTATTATAGCTTATGTTATATGTTATCCATACGGATTGTTTGATCTCAAACTTCTTATGTTTCTATGCCAAATATTTATGAATATGAGTAATATGAGTGATACTTATAAAACAATATTATGTGTTTATATTTTTTTGTGTCATGTTAAGGAATTATAATAAAGGAAAATTGGATATATGTATAAGAAGATAAGTTTCCATTTGGTAGAAAATATTTAGGATTTGTGAAATATTGTTTTTTATAATTTGGTAATGCTCTAAACCTAAGATGCCTATTTGATACAATTGGATACATATTTTCAAATGACATTGAAAGTATGGATGGTTAAATTAGGGTTTCATTTGTTAGTATCAAAGTCATTATGTATAAAATGAGTATTTAGCATTGGATCTGTAAGATTGTTTATAGGGAATTATAAGAATCATTTTCACCCCCACTCTCTTTCTAGGGTGGTGGATTAAGTATAGCGAATTACAACACTCAATCCACACTATTTAATAAAAAATAGCATACAAATTATTGTACCATCATTGGAATTTTGTTCTAGATATGGAATTGGATTTGATTGAAAAATACTACCATGTTATGCTAATTTTTTCAATATTCAACATTAATAAAAATATTATTTTATCTTTATATTGACTACTAAAAGATAAAAAAATTTCTTTATAGTCTCCCACTATTTTATAGACACAAAATACACCTCTTAATTAGATTCATAATACCTTTTTTTGTTGATATTCTAGTAGAATTATCCATGCAATCAATTTAATAACATTTACATTGCCCATGAAAGATATGAGAAGGATTTTAGGTTTATGTAACTTAAAAAACAAATTCACTTGTATTACCTTTATCTATTGAGTGGAATCCCCAATATTCAAATAAGGGGAATAGGTTTCCTCAATGTTTTCCTCCAAAACATTGAGGAACAAATTTTTTCCATTAGTCTCAATTTCAATTAAGTAATATTGATGCAGGTCCCTCATAAGAATTAACTAATAAAAGTAATTTTCTAGAATATAGATATGACACCATTTAGATTTAATGTTTTATTAATACTATAGTGGTGGAATTATTGAAAAACCTAATATACTAATCAAGGGGTTTTTATCTTTATATGTAAATTTCCTATTTAATATTATTACATGATTTTAATATGAAATGAAGTTTCATTAAGTGATTAACCCTAAAATTGATTAAATTCATACATAATATAATTTATTTTAATTCCATATTACATATTTATTAATTCATTTATTATGTGATAGTGATAAATAGTCTACATTTAATTATACTTGAAGATATAAAAATAAAATAATTAATGATGCATGAAGCCATGATTTTATAATGGTTAGTTTGTCTAGTAGATGATAAATTGACTATTGAACTATGTGAAGAATTTTTTTGAACCATTACTAGGTTTGAAATACAACATTCCACACATAAAACTATGAAACTCTTGGGTTGATTTCACCTCGAATTTTATATTGAACTTCCTCTTTCCTTTGAGCTCCATTCATTACATAATCGTTTTTATCACATATGTGAGAGGAACCAAATGATTGATTTAGGGCCTAAAAAAATTGAAAAATAGGCACACATGACCATACATAATGAGAAAGTGGGATGTCATATATTTTGTCAATTTAATTTAATAAATTATTAATATATCAATGCATTTATTATAAATTTAACAAAACCAAGAAAATAGATTTTTTTGGTTCAATATCATGATCACATACAAATGTTATAGGAAAATACTTAATAGACTAGTATTAATTTAAATCATTACCAATTAAGATAAAATGTACTCAAATTATGTAATTTTATTTATTAACAATTTTAATCATTTATATTAACTTCCATATGAATTTTCCTTGAGATTCCGAAATGATGAAAATTTATACGCATTAAAGAAATTAATTTTAGTTAAATTTACTACTTATGGATTATATACATAGATTCAATATGGAAAGATCATTCTGAACTACTAGGAGATTATTATGGCTATATACTATCAACACATAAGACATGGGACATATATATTTTCTCATGTAATTATTTTGTGTATATAGTCAATAAATGAAACAATAACGTATGTTATTTAAGTTTCTTATAATGTTTTTAATGAATGTGGATTATTCATAATACACTGCTACAAAAATGGGCTTTATAATTGCTCAAAACGGTCTTTATCAGCGCTAAAAAAGCATTGTAAAGCTCAGTACTGATAAAGGGGGTCCCTTTATCAGCACTAAGAGAGCGTTGATAAAGGATTCCTTTATCAGCGCTCTGTTAGCAATGATAAATGTTAATTTTATCAGCAATTTTTTAGTGATGATAAAGGCTTATTTTATCAGTGCTAAAAAAGCGCTGATAAAATCCCTGTCTGCTGTAAAAAAAATTCTGCAACAGCACACCCAAACAACACCTTCAAATAATTCAGCATCTCAATAAGTATACCCATACAAAATTAACACATAAATAATAATCTAATTAGACCAAGTATACCCATACACCATTAACACTTAATTAATAAGTTAATTAAATACATAAAGAATTCTATTCAGAATTCAAGTGGCTGGGGAGGTTGTTCAGGGTTTTCGGGTGGCTATCCAGGGGGGGTAGGGGGTGTCTGGGGGTATGGGGGAGTCCAAGGGGGGTGGGGGAGCGATTTGGGAGGTTGGGGGCTGTCCAAGGAGGGTGGTGGTGTCCAGGGGGTGGGGGTGTCTAGGTGGTGGGGTGGTGTCTAGGAGGGGGGGGGGTCCAGGTGGAGGGGGGGAGGCTGTCCATTGGGTGGGCGGGTGTCCAGGGTGTCGTGCGGGATTTCCAGGAGGTGGGTGGGTTGTCCGGGGGGTGGGGGTGGTCCGGGGGGTTGGTGGGGCTGTCCAAGGGGGGTGGGGTGGGGTCCAAAAGGGTGGGATGGGGGAGTCTGGGGGGGATCGGGGTTTCCAGGGGGTGGGGGTGTCCCGGGGGGTGAGGGGGAAATCCAGGGTGTTGGTAGGGCTGTCCAAGGGGGGTGGGGTGGTCTCCAAAGAGGGGGGTTGTCTAGGTGGGGGGGAGGGGAGGGGGGATTTCTATGGGGTGTCCATGGGGGTGGGCTGGTGTCCAGGGTGTCAGGGGGGGGGGATTTCTAGGAGGTGGGGGGATGTCTGGGGGGGGGGGGGGAGTCCAGGGGGTTGGTGGGGATGTCCAAGGGGGTGGGATGGTTTCTGGGAGGGTGGGGGTTTCTGTCCATGGGTGGGGGGTGTCCAGGGGGGTTGGGCGTATGCAGGTGGTAAGGTGGTGTCAGGGAGGGGTGGGGGTGTCGTCCAGGGGGTAACAACTCTGGTAATATATCAAGGTCTAGACATGGGGTAATCTGGTACACGACTTTGAGCCTTGCTATAAAACAGTTTTGACACTCCCAGGGATATAATTTGTAAATTCACAAACAATTCACAAACGATTATGAAGTATTTTAATAGAATATAACTTTGAATAACTTAAGGTGACATTTATTAAAAGGTGTTTGTTATGATATATACATCATGTAAGTAATTTTTCACGATTAGGTGGTTTTAGTTTCTTATTTGTGTTTCTCACCCCGTGGTTTTTTGATTTTGACAATAGAGAGAGAATGAAGGAACATGGATAATGATGAATGTTTTAGATGTGTAAATTATGACAATTATGAAAATTTATTTCCTAAGTGGAAATATCATATAGAGAACTAGGAAGGTGGTATGAGTATTGGTTATACTTCTCAAGATAAAGAGGCCGTAAATGATATGTGAAAGGTAGGTGATGTTATTTCATTATTGTTTACATTAACCATAAATATTGTGAATATATTGAGGGTGATGAACCCTAATAAATGTTTAATATTATTAATTATAGGATATATGTATTAAGGATTATGTCGATGAAGTCGGAGTAATGGTTTAAGAATAATGTTGGATGAATAATGTACATATTTTTTAGAATTAAAAAATTATTATATATGAATCATGAAATATAAAAGTATCTTGAGTAAATGTTTCTATTAATGATTGAAATTTATATGTTTAATGGTGATAAATACATAGAAATGTGATATTTTCATTAAGGTTAGGCAACCCATGTTTCAATAAAGATGTTGGGAAAATCGTGTTTAACTGGGATAATGTGATTATTGATGTGGATAAAGTAAATAAGATAGCAATTATTACCATGGATCTGATTATATATTTGTTGAAAAGATGTCTATTTCACTATATATGATGTTTTAAAATTCTTTTATTTAAGTAATATATCAAGTATCCATTGTAATACGAAATCATGCCTATTTTCCAAAATTATTTGTGGTAATTTATGTAATTTCCATGTTTCAAAAGAATATATGATGAGGTTATTCACGTGATTGTAATGTGACAACCAAGATATAATTTGTGATATATGGGGAACCAGTGTTAAGATGACTTTATGAACTTCCCTCTAATGTTATGGATTGTCATATTTGGGAATGGTTATAAGGTTAAACATTTATAGAATTATTAATATAATATTTGGATGATGTTTTTGAGAATAATCTATTATATTAAAAAATTAGGATTTATAAATAATGGATAACCTATTATAATAACATGGTGTTGATGATAACTGATGATAGATGGGATTGAAAATCATGGTACTGGCCACACCATGTGTCGGATTGAGACAGGGATGAATCGTACATGTCACAAATGACCCGTGGATCGTTCTCCTATAAGATTAAGACAATCCAAATGCGTTTGGTCGAATTTCCATAGGTTAGTTGTTGTTTTCACTTAAAATATTTGTCCATTTTAAACAAAAGTGAGACCCTTTGAGTGGTACTGGACACACCGTGCCTCATATTGAGGTGGGGATGACTCTTGCAAGTCAAAAAAGACCCATGGATCATTAACCAAAAGGTTCAAGACAATACGAATGCATTTGGTCGAATATCTATAGGTCAGTTGTTGTTTTCACTTAAAAATATGTCCATTTTAAACAAAAGCGAGACCCTTTGAGTGGTACCGGCCACACCGTGCCTTGGATTGGGGATGGGATGACTCTTGAACGTCCCCAATGCACCCGTGGATCATTCTATTAAAGGATCAACACAATCTGAATGCATTTGGTTGGATTTCTATAGGTCAGTTATTGTTTTCACATAAAAATATGTCCAATTTAAAAAGAAGAGAGACACTTTGAGTGGTACCGGCCACACCGTGCCTCATATTTAGGCGAGGACGTAACACCCCGACCCCAGCTACCTAGAGTCGGTGCATTACTTCGTAACATTGGCATGATCACAAAAGATCAAGTCTCGAAAGACCGATTAGTTTAGTAGCCTTGGAAACACTAGATACATTCGTAAACGTTACATTACATCATAAAGTGAAAAACGAAAACAAAGTCTTTATAGTCCACACTCATATCCTCTTCTGACTATCCCTGCAGGTCATTCATAAAATACTTCTTCACATCCTGGAAAATATTAAAACATTGAAAGGGGTGAGCTCAGATGCTCAGTAAGGATAACAATATTGCGGAAGCTTTCATAAAAATTTGAGGCAATGTATAACTAAAACAAAAGCCTTTTAAACTTGAACATCAACATAATATGGAAAAAGTAAAATGAGATAATGCCATTCACTTCTTCACATGGATATTCTACTAGTCGAATAATCACATGAAATAACAATAACCACTTTCATAATGATGGAATGCATAATGCCAGACTATCATAACAACGTAGCCAAGGCCTCGTGCCAAGACCACAAATAAAATTTTGTCAAGGCCTCGTGCCAAGTCACTAGTTTGTCTCATGAGACCTGCCGATGCATCGAGGAGCTATAGCGGGCTCCACCTATCACTTATTAAGTCCAATGCATTCCTCATATGAATAGGTTTAAACATATCATAAACCATAACATAATCGTATCACATAAAACATGCATAAAGGAAACATAACATTTCCAAATTTCAATCACAAGATATAAATACAGCACATTGATATAATAAAAACGCTTTCAAAACCATTTTCAATACCAAAATAAAAGAAAGTTAAAACTTTGTATTTATTTTTCATTTAAAAAAATGATGTCTTGTAGAGGAAGCCGAAACTCAAATAATGGTCACGGCGGCGGAGAAGTCGTTGTCGCCGCATAAGTACGGAAAGAAAAACATTCCCTTTTTTTCATTTAGCAAAACGCTTCGTATAAAAATATTCTTTTTGAATAAATGTAAAAGTCAAAGGGGTTTATACACCGTATAAAAGAAAGTTGTGGATAAAACCAAATATGCCTCAATGAAAGGTGATTGAGATGAAGTCCTTAAAAAGATCATTTTTTTATAAATTAGGTCTATTATGTGTATTAACTATAAGTACACATAAATAATGTAAAAATACAAGATAGGTCATAGTAATATCATGGCATAATTTGAAAGTAGGAGATTAACCCAAAGAATGGAAATTGGGTTAAGAAGTTCCCTTACCTCGTGCCTGACTTGACTCAACCGTTCTTTAACCACCTGAATAATAATCTAGAGTTAATATATACCTTATTAAGAACCATTATGAATTTCATTATCTTTATTATATCACTTATTACAATGTTATTAACATTATGTAATTATTTAAGTTAATAACGGTCGTTTTGTCGATCTTTGGTACTTGAGTCAACAATAAACTTCTTATAATTACAAGTTGTTTATGTGGTAGAATATCCATTATCTCCAGAATTATATTCATGATTTAGATGTCATATATATCATATATATCTAGTATATACATTCATTTATAATATTACGTAACATTTAGAGGTAAGAAATGAAATGCACCGTTCATGGAGACGGTAAGCCGTACGTACGCATGAACGCTACTTTCATTTCTATTTCATATTTAATGGAATGAAATCATAATGATATAAATGTATAATATAATTCCAGTATAATATAGTGTATAATACCATTTACTCCATCCTTTATACATCCCACATATGGCATTAACGATTCAAATCACTTTGAGGGGGCGGTAGTCCGCACTTCCTAAAATGAAATTATCGCGTTTACCCATAATGGAAATCACAAAGTATTCCATAAATGAGAAATACAGAAGAATAAGTAAAACATAAAAATATTATATATCATATATAAAAATAGTGACATCTTAATGGCCACCTTTGAAGGTGTTATATGAGTGTTGAACAATCATCGTTTTGTGAGGCAGAAATTCGCCATCCCCAGAAACCGTATGTTCTTTAACCATTAGATGTAGGTGTGTGTAAGTGTAGATCAAATACTTCTTATAACAACATCCTAGTATATCGAGTATACTGGTGTTGTTACAAAAGAAATTAATAAAAAGAGTTTAGGGGGTTGGAGAAGAAAAATAAAACAAAACAACATTAGAGAAGACATTACCTCAAAATCGGGTAACTGTTTTTGATTTGAGCCAAAGGCTTCCTTGGGAAGAGTTCTGCCCAAAGTGAGGCTTCTAGGAGTAAGTGGGGGAAGTTGGGAGAGTATTTGGGCAGAGGTTGGCCGATCCAAATGTCTTTAAAGTGTAAATGAGGTGGTAGAGGTGGGGGCCTTTTATAAGAGGAGAGGAGGGGCTCTTTTGGAAAGATTGAAATGTTACATTATTTCACAATTCTTTTCGGATTCTAAAGGTCCCACACTTATATAATTCGAGTCTAAGGTGATAAGGTTTCGAAATCTCCTCATCCAATAGGCTTTGGACAAGTGTAAGCCTTGGAGTTTTCATTATCTTCTCATTTTATTTAAATCATTAAATAATGAGGTCATCGCTGCATCATAATGATGTCATAAATAATTTAATTTATTTAATGTCTAAAAATTATAAAAAAAATACTATGATGTAGGAAATATCTTTATCTTTCTAATGAATATTTATAGTCAAAATTTGGACTTGTGTAACCCCACTTAAAAACTGTTTTAGTAAAATAACTCTTGTTTGTGTCAATTTAGTTTTAACATTAAATAAATATATATTAATGTCATTTTCCAACTAAAGTGGCTCCATGGGGTCCCCAAGTTGACCCATGGGTTGTCTTGGTCGGCCATGACTCATCCAATAGGAGTAGTACAAGTTTCATGCTCATCTCATATTATTAAAACATTATTTGTACCTTAAACTACACTAATTACCTCTAATCGCGATTAAGAACTTAAAAGTTACTATTCACCAAAAAATTATTTTAATCTCATTGAACCACAGTTTACTTCTTAATGACAACCATGTATGTCGGATTTTTGAAAATCAAATCACTGAAGTGGTAATATTTCATTTAAACGAAAAATCAGTTATTTAACTACCACTTAGTGGTATCACTATTCATCAAAAATTGAAGTTTTTCAGAAGAATGCCAAAATTTCACCCTAAGCTATAATTGATATTCCGAATTCAAAAATGATGTCTATTGTACAAAATTCCAAACATATAAGTTTAATTAATTAATTTTATAATTAATTCCCGCTGTTACGACAAATAGCGTGTTTTTAAGAAACAATTTATATCAAAAGATTGGCAATTGTTTATGTCCAATTTCAATGTTAAATTAATTATAATGACCACCATTGGATAAAATGGTAAAAATATATTCTAATTATAATTTAAAACTACTAAATAGTATAATTTATCACTATAAATTATTTTGATTAAAAAATTTGTTTTTATGTATTTTTCACAATTCATAAAAAATTAGAAGTTCTCAGAAAAATACCAAAAATTCAACATAGGCTAATTTCGATATTACGAATACAAAAATGAAGTCCATTTTGAAATATAAAATTTCTATAATTTTAAAAAGTGGTTATTACTATTCATAACGGCTACTTTGATTAGTCGCGGTGTTTTAGAACTCGAAGTTGCGTACAATGCAAGCTATTGCATTATTGAATGAGAAGCGTATCGTGGAAGCTCGGGGTGTTACATTCTCCCCTCCTTCAATAAATTGCGTCCTCGCAATTTGAAATTTTTCTTTGAAAATAAAAGTTTGAAAAGAGAAAATACCTTTGAGGAAAACCCACATCGGAAATAAGGTTAATAAATATATAACATTAAAAGAAAGCAGGATAAGTACAAAGGTCACCCGATATAGCCCATTCTAGGATTATATGAATATATGGATATGGAGGAGAAACAAACCATCAAGGTCTGATGGAGAGTTATAGAAAACAGGATTAGGAGAAAGTTTAACCACAAGAAAATCACAAACTTGTGATTGGTTAAACGGTCATTGAATCCCCAGTTGGAAAAGTTAACCGACAAAATTTTTGTTTTAAGTTACCTTTTATAATGTTGAGGAATTTATTTAGGAGATTTACTAAGAACGTAAGGGAATATACATACTTGTTATGTATACTTTCATTCGTTAATAAATTTTTACCACAAACAGAACTTTTACTCCAAATGGTAACGGAACTCAAAAATATTCTATTTATCCTAATTGTATAAGGTTCAAAATGTTAACACATGCCATTTAGATTAGTAAAACTATTTTGTAATAACTAGGGACTTCCTGTAGGCTAGTGGTAGGAAATAAAGGCTTGTCGCACTATGGTTGTGGGTACGATTCCTGCAACTTTGTTCGACGAGACGGGTTATTCCCCACCCTGCAGGTTGTCCTTTTCCTAAAACTATAGTATTATAATATTCCAAAAATAATCTTCAGAAATTCTTTAACCTTAAACAATACTATCCATGGTTCAACTTAATCCATTCCAACCTTAATAGTTATCCAAAATACCTCCGTCCAGACTTTCTCTAAAAGGTCTCTAAATTCCAAAATCAATTGTAACATCAGATTCCCCAAACAAAGAAAAGTTTCTCTTATTGTCACATACTAAAAATATGATTACCTTAATCATATTAAAACCTTACTGAAATCAACAAGTACTGCAGTAAAATCCATATATATATATCACATTATTCTTATAACCAGAATATAATCCTTGAGTCCAAAAGCACCAATACATTAATTATTCCGCTTCAACTGTAGTCACAGCATAAGATTGGCCTTGATCACTTGGCCTTTTCTGAGGTAAGTTTCCCTGACGCTTAGGACATTCATTTTCATAATGCCCTGTTTCCCTACAATTGTAGCATTAAACTTTGACAGCCTCTTTATTTCCCTTGCAATCACGAGCCTGGTGACCCTTTTCTCCACATTTATAACAAACTCCCATTCATTTTAGGCAAGTACCAGGGTGATTCTTCCCACAATTATCACATAATGGAAAATACTTCCTTCCCTTTTTCCCTTTATCTTTCTCTAGTTCCACCGTTATCTTCTTCTCTTGCTTTACTTTGTTGTCATAAGACTTAGAGAATTCCTTTTCTGTCTTGATAGCACACGAGACAATATCTTCGTATGATGAGAAGGATTGTGATACTAAAGCTCTACGGAGAAATGGTTTTAACCCATCAAAGAAACGATCAATCTTACTCCTTGGGTTACGTATATAATCGGCAGCATGCCTCTCTAACCTTGTAAAGTTAGACTCATACTTTGCGACATTCTCATCCTCCTTCTCCCTCACACTCAGAAATTGCCTTTCCATATCTTCTCGATGGTCACGAGGAAAATATTTTTCTAAAAAAAGATCTTTGAACTCCCTCCATTCCATATTCGATAGGTCATCATCTTCCTTTGTGTTTTGAATCAGCGACCACCACTGATCGACATCTCCAGTGGGGCGGTAAACTGCCAGGAAAACGTTCTCCCTTTCGCTACTCCCCAAGGCATGGAATATTTTCTCTAAGGAGTTTATCCATTGCTCATAAACTAACGGATTTGTACCCCCATTGAAGGTTGGTGGTTGTTGCCTCATGAAACGGTCTAGCATTGATCCTCCACATTGCGGATCAGGGTGCTCCATACGAGTAAGGTTATTATTCATAAACTGAGTAAGTTGTCTCAGTATGGTGATTAGCTAATCGGCACCAGTTGCATCACCAGCCCCACTATAATTATCTTGAGTAGGAGGGAAATCCCTACATGGAGTGCGTTAATTGATACGGTTTCTATTTCTTCCACTAGGTGCCATTTCTAAACAATGGCATAAACTAGATCAGTTTATGAATCAAAATACATAATCCCATACTTATAAAACACTTAACATAAATTGAACTATTTATGGATATAATTCATAATCATAAAAAGAAATGTTTCTTTGAGGAAGTATATACTCATAACCCTTCATAGTGGTTTGTAAAGAAAATGAGAATTATCCTAAGCATATCCCCCGGGAGTGTCGTAACCAAGAGTGCAGCAAGGCCCGTTGTCGTGCACCAGTTCCTGTTCGAGTCTAGCTCAAAGCGGTGTTTTCAGGTTTTACTCCTAGGAACATCTGTTCCAGAGCCGCCACTACCTGCTCGTATCCAGACAGGGATGTATTGCTCGGAAAACTCACAAAATCTCTACAATAACAAAATTCTAGGAAGTTCTTCTATACTAATCCTCAAAGTTCATCTTAGGTCTATGTGCTCTAATCAGAGTTTATCTAAATATAGCTTCCAAATTTTGTACTAAACTTCCTCTAATACCAACTGTAATGCCCCGACCCCAGCTACCCAGAGTCGGTGCATTACTTCGTAACATTGGCATGATCACAAAAGATCAAGTCTCGAAAGACCGATTAGTTTAGTATCCTTGGAAACACTAGATACATTCGTAAACGTTACATTACATCATAATGTGAAAAACTACAACAAAGTCTTCATAGTCCACACTCATATCCTCTTATGACTATCCCTGCAGGTCATTCATAAAATACTTTTTCACATCCTGGAAAATATTAAAACATTGAAAGGGGTGAGCTCAGATGCTCAGTAAGGATAACAATATTGCGGAAGCTTTCATAAAAATTTAAGGCAATGTATAACTAAAACAAAAGCCTTTTAAACTTGAACATCAACATAATATGGCAAAAGTAAAATGAGATAATGCCATTCACTTCTTCACATGGATATTCTACTGGTCGAATAATCACATGAAATAACAATAACCACTTTCATAATGATGGAATGCATAATGCCAGAATATCATAACCACGTAGCCAAGGCCTCATGCCAAGACCACAAATAAAATTTTGTCAAGGCCTCGTGCCAAGACACTAGTTTGTCTCATGAGACCTGCCGATGCATCGAGGAGCTATAGCGGGCTCCACCCACCACTTATTAAGTCCAATGCATTCCTCATATGAATAGGTTTAAATATATCATAAACTATAACATAATCGTATCACATAAAACATGCATAAAGGAAACATAAAATTTCCAAATTTCAATCATAAGATTTAAATACAGCACATTGATATAATAAAAACGCTTTCAAAACCATTTTAAATACCAAAATAAAAGAAAGTTAAAACTTTGTATTTATTTTTCATTTAAAAAAATGATGGCTTGTAGAGGAAGCCGAAACTCAAATAATGGTCACGGCGGCAGAGAAGTCGTTGTCGCCGCATAAGTACGGAAAGAAAAACATTCCCTTTTTGTCATTTAGCAAAACGCTTCGTATAAAAAGATTCCTTTTGAATAAACGTAAAAGTCAAAGGGGTTTATACACCGTATAAAAGAAAGTTGTGGATAAAACCAAATATGCCTCAATGAAAGGGGATTGAGACGAAGTCCTTAAAAAGATAATTTTTTTATAAAGTAGGTCTATTATGTGTATTCACTATAAGTACACAAAAATAATGTAAAAATACAAGATAGGTCATAGTAATATCATGGCATAATTTGAAAGTAGGAGATTAACCCAAAGAATGGAAATTGGGTTAAGAAGTTCCCTTACCTCGTGTCTGACTTGACTCAACCGTTCTTTAACCTCCTGAATAATAAACTAGAGTTAATATATACCTTATTAAGAACCATTTTCAATTTCATTATCTTTATTATATCACTTATTACAATGTTATGAACATTATGTAATTATTTAAGTTAATAACGGTCGTTTTGTCGATCTTTGGTACTTGAGTCAACAATAAACTTCTTATAATTACAAGTTGTTTATGTGGTAGAATATCCATTATCTACAGAATTATATTCATGATTTAGATGTCATATATATCATATATATCCAGTTTATACATTCATTTATAATATTACATAACATTTAGAGGTAAGAAATGAAATGCACCGTTCATGGAGACGGTAAGCCGTACGTACGCATGAACGCTACTTTCATTTCTATTTCGTATTTAATGGAATGAAATCGTAATGATATAAATGTATAATATAATTCCAGTATAATATAGTGTATAATACCATTTACTCCATCCTTTATACATCCCACATATGGCATTAACGATTCAAATCACTTTGAGGGGGCGGTAGTCCGCACTTCCTAAAATGAAATTATCGCGTTTACCCATAATGGAAATCATAAATTATTCCATAAATGAGAAATACAGAAGAATAACTAAAACATAAACATATTATATATCATATATAAAAATAGTGACATCTTAATGGCCACCTTTAAAGGTGTTATATGAGTGTTGAACAATCATCGTTTCGTGAGGCAGAAATTCGCCATCCACAGAAAACGTATGTTCTTTAACCATTAGATGTAGGTGTGTGTAAGTGTAGCTCAAATCCTTCTTATAAAAACATCCTAGTATATTTAGGATACTGGTGTTGTTACAAAATAAATTAATAAAAAGAGTTTAGGGGGTTGGAGAAGAAAAATAAAACAAAACAACATTAGAGAAGACATTACCTCAAAATCGGGTAACTCTTTTTGATTTGAGCCAAAGGCTTCCTTGGGAAGAGTTCTTACCAAAGTGAGGCTTCTAGGAGTAAGTGGGGGAAGTTGGGAGAGTATTTGGGCAGAGGTTGGCCGAGCCAAATGTCTTGAAAGTGTAAATGAGGTGGTAGAGGTGGGGGCCTTTTATAAGAGGAGAGGAGGGGCTCTTTTGGAAAGATTGAAATTTTACATTATTTCACAATGATTTTCGGATCTTAAAGGTCCCACACTTATATAATTCTAGGCTAAGGTGATAAGGTTTCGAAAGCTCCTCATCAAATATACTTTGGACAAGTGTAAGCCTTGGATTTTGAATTATCTTATCATTTTATTTAAATCGTTAAATAATGAGGTCATCGCTGCATCATAATGATGTCATAAATAATTTAATTTATTTAATGTCTAAAAATTATAAAAAAAATACTATGATGTAGGAAATCTTTTTAGATTTCTAATGAATATTTATAGTCAAAATATGGACTTGTGTAACCCCACTTAAAAACTTTTTTAGTAAAATAACTCATGTTTGTGTCAATTTAATTTTAACATTAAATAAATATATATTAATGTCATTTTCCAACTAAAGTGGCTCCATGGGGTCCCCAAGTTGAACCATGGGTTGTCTTGGTCGGCCATGACTCATCCAATAGGAGTAGGATAAGTGTCATGCTCATCTCATATTATTAAAACATTATTTGTACCTTAAACTACACTAATTACCTCTAATCGCGATTAAGAACTTAAAAGTTACTATTCACCAAAAAATTATTTTAATCTCATTGAACCACATTTTACTTCTTAATGACAACCGTGTATGTTGGATTTTTGAAAATCAAATCACTGAAGTGGTAATATTTCATTTAAACGAAAAATCAGTTATTTAACTACCACTTAGTGGTTTCACTATTCATAAAAAATTGAAGTTTTTTAGAATAATGCCAAAATTTCACCCTAAGCTATAATTGATATTCCGAATTCAAAAATGATGTCTATTTTACAAAATTCCAAACATATAAGTTGAATTAATTAATTTTATAATTAATTCCCGCTGTTACGACAAATAGCGTGTTTTTAAGAAACAATTTATATCAAAAGATTGGCAATTGTTTATGTCCAATTTCAATGTTAAATTAATTCTAATGACCACCATTGGATAAAATGGTAAAAATATATTCTAATTATACTTTAAAACTAATAAATAGTATAATTTATCACTATAAATTATTTTGATTAAAAAATTTGTTTTTAAGTATTTTTCACAATTCATAAAAAATTAGTTCTCAGAAAAATACCAAAAATTCAACATAGGATAATTTCGATATTATGAATACAAAAATGAAGTCCATTTTGAAATATAAAATTTCTATAATTTTAAAAAGTGGTTATTACTATTCATAACAGCTACTTTGATTAGTCGCGGTGTTTTAGAACTCGAAGTTGCGTACAATGCAAGCTATTGCATTATTGAATGAGAAGCGTATCGTGGAAGCTCGGGGTGTTACAGAGGATTACTCATACAAATCCCCAAAACACCCATGGATCATTCTCTTAAAGGATCAAGACAATCCGAATGCGTTTGGTCAGATTTCCGTAGGTCAGTTGTTGTATTCACTTAAAATTGTGTCCATTTTAAAGAAAAGAGAGACCCTTTGAGTGGTACCGGACACACCGTGCCTCAAATTAAGGCAGGGATGACTCTTTCATGTCAAAAAGGACTTGTGGGTCATTATCCTAAAGGATCAAGACAATCCCAATGCGTTTGGTTGAATTTCAGTAGGTCAGTTTTTGTTTTCACTTAAAAATATGTCCATTTTAAACAAAAGTGAGACCCTTTGAGTGGTACCGGCCACACTGCGCCTGGTATTGAGGCAGGTATGACTCATGCAAGTCCCAAATGCACCCTTAGATCATTCTATTAAAGGATCAATATATTACGAATGTGTTTGGTCATATTTCCGTAGGTCAGTTGCTGTTTTCACTTAAATATATGTCCAATTGAAACAGAAGAGAGACCCTTTGAGTGGTACCAGCCACACCGTGCCTTGGATTGAGGCGGGGATAACTCTTGAACATCCTCAACACATCCATGGATCATTCTCTTAAGGGTTCAACACAATCTGAATGCATTTGGTTAGATTTCCGTCTGTCATTTGTTGTTTTCACTTAAAAATATGTCCAATTTAAATAGAAGAGAGACCCTTCAAGTGGTACCGGCCACACCATACCTTGGATTGAGGAAGGTATTACTCATAAACGTTCCCAATTTACCCTTGGATCGTTATCTTAAAGGATCAAGACAATATGAATGCGTTTATTCGGATTTTCGTAGGTTAGTTGTTGTTTTCACTTAAAATTGTGCCCATTTTAATGTAAAGAGAGATCCTTTGAGTGGCACTGGCCACACCATGCCTCACATTGAGGTAGGGATGACTCATGAACGTTTCAAAGGACCCTTGGATCGTTCTAATATTGTATCAATACAATCCGAATGCGTTTGGTCTGATTTTCGTAGGTCAGTTGTTGTTTTCACTTAAAAATCTGTCCATTTTAAATAAAAGAGAGACCTTTTGAGTGGTACCGGCCACACCATGCCTCGGATTGAGGTGGGGTTGACACTTACACATCAAAAAGAACCCATGTATCATTTTTATATAGGATCAAGACAATGAAAATGCGTTTGGTCTGATTTTAATTGGTCAATTGTTGTTTTCACTTAAAATTGTGTCCAATTTAAATAGAAGAGAGACCCTTTGAGTTTTACCGGCCACACTGTGCCTCGGATTGAGTCAGGGTTGACCCTTACACGTCAAAAAGGACCCATGGATTGTTCTCATAAATTATCAAGACAATTTGAATGCATTTGATCATATTTTCGTAGGCCAGTTGTTGTTTTCACTTAATATTGTGTCCAATTTAAACAGAAGAGAGACCCTTTGAGTGGGACCAGCCACACCGTGCCTCAGATTGAGGCTAAGATGACTCTTAAACATCAAAAGGACCCATGGATCGTTCTCATAAAATATCAGGACAATCTGAATGCGTTTGTTCAAATTTCCGTAGGCCTGTTGTTGTTTTCACTTAAAAATTTGTCCATTTTAAACAAAAGTGAGACCCTTTGAGTGGTACTGGCCACATTGTGCCTCAGATTGAGGAGGGGATGACTCGTGCACATAAAAAAGGACCCTTGGATCATTACTCTAAAGGATAAAGACAATCCGAATGTGTTTGTTTGAATTTCTGTAGGTCAGTTGTTGTTTTCACTTAAAAATATGTCCATTTTAATCAAAAGTGAGACCCTTTGAGTGGTATCAGCCACACCGTGCCTCAGATTGAGGTGGGGATGACTCATGCACATCCCCAATGCACCCTTGGATCATTCTATTAAAGTATAAACACAATCTGAAAGTGCTTGGTCAGATTTCCGTAGGTCATTTGTTGTTTTCACTTAAAAATCTGTCCAATTTAAACAGAAGAGAGACCCTTTGAGTGGTACCAGCTACACCGTGCCTCGGATTGAGGCAGGGATGACTCATGAATGTCCCCAACACACCCTTGGATCATTCTATTAAAGGATCTACATAATAAAATTGCGTTTGGTTGGATTTCTGTACATTAGTTGTCGTTTTCACTTAAAAATATGTCCAATTTAAACAGAAGAGAGACCCTTTGAGTGGTACCGGCCACACCGTGCCTTGGATTGAGGAGAGGATTACTCGTACACTTCCCCAACGCACCCTTGGATTATTCTCTTAATGTATAAAGACAATCCAAAAGTGTTTAGTCTGATTTTCGTAGGTCAGTTGTTGTTTTCACTTAAAATTGTGTCCATTTTAATGAAAAGAGAGACCCTTTGAGTGGTACCTTCCACACCATGACTCATATTGAGGATAGGATGACTCTTGCATGTCACAAAGGACCCTTGGATTGTTCTACTAAAGGATCAAGACAATACGAATGCATTTGGTCGAATCTCCGTAGGTCAGTTGTTGTTTTCACGTAAAAAATATGTCCATTTTAAACAAAAGTGAGACTCTTTGTGTGGTACCGGCCACACCGTGCCTCGGATTGAGGCGGAGATGACTCGTGCACATCCCCAATGCACCCGTGGATCGTTCTCTTATAGAATATACACAAACCGAATGTGTTTTGTTGGATTTCCATAGGTCAGTTGTTGTTTTCACTTAAAAAAATTGTCCAATTTAAACAGAAGAGAGACCCTTTGAGTGGTACCAGACACATCGTGCCTCGGATTGAGGCGGAGATGACTTGTGCATTTCCCCATAACACCTGTAGATCGTTCTCTTAAAGGATCAACAGAATCTAAATTTGTTTGGTTGGATTTCCGTAGGTCACTTTTTGTTTTCACATAAAAATATGTCTAATTTAAAGAGAAGAGAGGCCCTTTGAGTGGTACCGACCACACCATGCCTCAGGTTGAGGCGGGGATGACTCGTGCATGTCCCCAATGCACCCATCGATCGTTCTCTTAAAGGATCAACACAATCCGAATGCGTTTGTTCAGATTTCTATAGGTCATTTGTTGTTTTCACTTTAAAATATGTCCAATTCCAACAGAAGAGAGACCCTTTGAGTGGTACCGGCCACACCGTGCCTCAGATTGAGGCGGGTATGACTCGTTCATGTCACAAAGGACCCTTGGATCGTTCTCATAAAGGATCAATACAATATGAATGTTTTTGGTCATATTTACATAGGTTAGTTGTTGTTTTCACTTAAAAATCTATCCATTTTAAACAAAAGAGAGACCCATTGCATGGTACCGGCCACACCATGCTTCACATTGAGGCGAAGATGACTCCTGCACATCACAAAGGTCCCATGGTGTTTTTGAGCTTTAAATATCTCCTTGGGATTGGTTGGTCAATCCTTTAGATGGTTTTGAGTCGATGTTTTTCACCCCCTTCTGTTTCTCTTTCTATAATAATATTCATTGGTTCAGACCCGTTTTTCATTAATTGTTAAAGGTTTATCTTGAAAAAAAGGAAATTAATACCTCTTTGGCCACATGTACACTTACAAGTTATGAAATCCATGCAATGAATATCCCAATATCATTTTCGACCGTATGAATATCACAGTCCTCAAGTGGAATAGGTAGCTCTGCATATGGATCATGAGCTACAGTAATCATCACTTTTAGATGATCTTTCAGAAGTGGTCTATTATGCAACGTGTCATCTAGGATGTTAAACACTGTATCCCTCGCTACAAGGTGATAGGTCAGTGTTGACAAGTATAAATCACAATCATTATCACCCCGTAGAAGATCAGTACCGAAAATGTATCAGTGTTTTTCTAATTCACTTTTCATGGGAACAATTATTAGAATATTGATTACCATGACTAAGACAACTCTTTGAGGGGAATGGATTGCCTCTAAGCTGGTGGGACGTGGGGTGGGATCTTCACACACTGGTTGTTCCTGAGTTGCGTCTTCTCCTTGCTTCCCACCCATAAAGTTGCTATCAAATCTCCCTGCTATTGAAATCCTTCTTCATGGGTTTCTAGTTTTTCGCTCATTTGTTTCAATGTTTCATCTCTATCATCCATTTTGTTCTTCTACTCAAAATATACTCGGAGTTTCACCCCAAACCCCGCACCCCTGAAATGACCGTATTTTTATGGCTGCTTCAAATCCATCATTAATACGTCTGCATCCACTACAGGAGTAACTGATTCCTATGACTGTCGGATATAGGAAGATAACTAACTATTTTTATGTAATAGCAATTTAAAACAAATATTTTTATCGTCATGTAATACTTACACAAATTTCCCACACTTTTTGTGTGTTCTCGTCTACTAGATTCCCTTCCTTATTCACACGTTCCTCCTTCCAAATCACATAACGTGGGATGGAAGTGTATTTGGCTTTAGACTCATCAATCTACATATAAACATAGAAAGATAGTTATGATGTTGTTTGTTGTCACCTAAAAATATTGCTGTAAATCTAAAATACGTACCATTTTCTTTTATAGTAAAGCGTACCCCATCCTTTCTTTACGATAGGGGTATGTTGGTATTGATGAACATTCCTTATTTTCTTTACAGAGTTGTTGTTTCATAAATGAAATATTGAAAATCAAAGTGATGATTACACGTATCCTCAAACAACGTATTATCACCCACAATGTACCTGAAACTTCTCATCCCCACGGAGGCCAATAAATGCATCCCATGCTTATGTGAATCGTCTTCTATAAATGTATTCAGAAAGAGATTGAGAAGAGTAAGACATTGTTTCATTATTTTATTTTCCAGTAAATTAAAGAAATAAATTCATAATGTTACCGTAATTTCTTCCCAGATCACAACCTTCAGCCCGAACACAACATGGTAATCTATGTCAATCGACACGCATTTCCAAGTGACAACTCCAATGTAACTACTAAACATAGCCTTGTTGGGATTCACATGTTGGCCTCATGTATTCCATCTGACATCAAATTTGATGCCTTTTCTTTTCACCTTAAGAAATTTGGCTAACTCTGTCAAACTACGACGCACCTGTGTTTTCTACGATGTCGATCCTTCATTCCTGACCATTTCATCGATATCAACATCATCTATATATTCATATGAAATGGTTGAAATGACATGTGTTGATGGTTGTTGGATCTCAACACTAGGAGCAGCAGGAGCCGCAATAGAAGGAGTAGGAGGAGCAGTAATAGGAGCAGTAGGAGTAGCAGTAGGATCAGTAGCAGCCGCAGCAGCAGCTTGAGAGACTTGTTCATCCTCAAGGTTAGGAGCACCAGAATTTGAAGAAGTCATTATCTGCAAAAGTGGTTGAATATTTATTTTAGATTACATAAATTCAGTAATGATAATATAAAAACATGAGATAATAAGATCTATATTACAAACAAAATATAACTAGTTTATTGAACTCTCTTTCTTTTTTTTCAAAGGCTGAAGGGATTTGACACATCTATCGATTATCCAAATCCATTCATTGTGGTCTCTTATAACATAAAAACATCATCTACATTAGGACCACTCCAAAATGACTGTGACATACCACTGAAAGGATCATCCTTAACTGAATTTTCATCAGAACCTTTAGTAGTTTTGGACACTAATAGAACAATCAACCACTTTCAGTTTGTGGGATCTAGAACAAAAAAAACTTGTACTGCTTGTGATTCCATTATAAAGTGTTCGTCTTTGTACCCTTATTTACTAAAATAAACTTTCACAAATCCCCATTCATCTATTTTAACACCACTGTTGTTTTCAACCCATTTGCATTCAAAAATCGCAAATTGGAATGTCGTATAATCCAACTCCCATATTAGTTTGATAATTCCAAAGTATGACATATTTTCCTAAATTCGATTTCTGTCCTTAATACCAGAAATATGCATCGCTTCATCCACTAGTGTAACTCCACTATTTTTTATGATACTATATTCATCGTGTTCATTTTTATAGAATGTATAACGATTAATTACATAACCACTATAAGATAATACATACACACTTGGTCCAGCGGCTAGCCATTGAAGTCGTTCTGAAATTGAATTTGGATTTTTATCCAACAGCTTAAAAATATGGTTTTGAAAACATCCTATAAAATGGAGATTATGTGTATTTGATAACCATTTTTCAGCCCTTGATAGATTCAACTGCCTAATAATTTCTTTGTGAGTTTCAACATATGGATCAACCTCCCAACTATTATGCAAAACATAAAGGTGCACCTGCTCCTGAACTGTAATGCTGATTGTCACAACATATCTTCTAGAAATCCCCTCACCCTCAATGCGTCCAGTGTGACGAGATTTCGAGAGACCAATGTTTTCCACATCAGAAAGGTATTCAGTATAAAATTCAATGGCTTCCTCAACAATATATCTCTCCACTATACAAATCTCTGCCTGAATTTGATTTTTGGCATACCCTTTCAAATTCTTCATATACCGTTCAACAGGATACATCCATCTATAGTACGCCAAACCACAAAGTTGAATCTCTCTCACCAAGTGAATTATCAAATGAACCATCATATCAAAGAATGTTGGCAGGAAGAACATATCTAATTCATATAATATGATGACAATTTCTTTTTCCGTAGATGACAATTTTTCCGGGTCTAAAACTTTGCTACATATAACATTGAAAAAGAAACAAAGTTTTCTTAATGTATGACCATCATTATTGGGAAAAATTCAATGTAAAGCTATAGGAATTAGATCTTGCATCAAAACATGGAAGTAAAGTGATTTCAAACCATTTAACTTCAAATAATTTATTGACACAATGTTCTTGATATTTGATGAATACCCCTCTAGAACCTTTACATCATTGATGAAGTTTCAAAACTGGTAACTCACCTCCCTAGAAAGAGTATAAGAAGCTGGAGGAAGAAACATTTAATTTTTACCCTTCACGGGAGCCAACTCTTCTTGTATTCCCATGTCAACCTTGTCCAACCTTTCCTTAATTCCATCCTTTGTTTGGCCATGGGAATTTAGAAACGTTCTGATAACTCTGTCACATACATTTTTTTCCATGTGCATCACATCAAGAAAATGTCTGACGTAAGAACAATTCTAGTATGGTAATTCAAAAAAAAACTGATCTCTTTTTCCAACCGATTTTCGTAAGGTTTTTCGAAAATGGTTTACCAAAAATAGTGTTCACATATTTTACTTTCTTATATAGCTGATCACCTATTAGTGGAGATGGTGCTGCACATTGTTCTGAACTTCCATTGAATGATGTCTTCCAAGATCGGTACATATTCTGACAAGGTAGAAATCTACAATGTCTTAGAAACACATATTTTGATGAACGTTTCAACCTAATTTATTCTTTATCTTCTTCGCACATGAGACACCCTTGAGTTCCTTTAATTCTATAGCCTAAAAAATTTCCATAAGCATGGAAATCACTTGTTATCTCATACAACATCACTCTAAACGTGAAGTATTAACTTGTTTAAGCATCATACAACATAACACCTGAATCCCACATAACTTCAAATCCTCGATCAAAGGAGCCAAATAAACATCAATATCATTACCTGGTTGTTTGGTCTTGATATAAGCATAGATAACTTGATAAATTTCCACTTCATGCATAACCAGGGTGGAAAGTTATAATTTACCAACATAACAGGCCATGTACTATGAGTGCTGGTTTGAAAACCAAAAGGATTTACTCCATCTGTAGATAACACAAGACAAAGGTTTCTCAACTCTTTTCCAAATTCAGGATACTCATGATCAATTTTCTTCCATTGAGGAGAGTCGTCTGGATGATGTAATTTCCCATGTTTATTTCTTTTATCTGCATTCCATGACAATTGTATTACAGTTTCTTCACTTCCATATATATGATTAAACATTAGAATGATTGGAAAGTACCATACAACTTTCGTAGTATTGCATTCATATTTCTTGTTTTGAGAAGCACCACACTTTGGTCATTCTGTAATTGATTTGATCTCCTTACGAAACAATATACAGTCTTTTGGGAAAGCATTTATTCTTTCAGAAATCATACCCATCGAGCGTAGCATTCGTTTAGCTTCATATGTTCGGCTTGAGAGCTCATTATCTTTAGGGATCATGTCATTAAATAGAGAAAGTAGTTCCGTAAAACTGACATCACTCCATCTATTGCCTGCTTTGAATTTATAAAACTTTAGTACAGTTGACAATGTCATATACTTGGTACAACCAGCATACAATGGCGTCTTTGCACATCTCTTTAACTTCTCAAACAATTTTGGGCAATCACAGAGTTCATCTTCAATTGTCTTTGTCATTTCATCAATACGATCTTAATCATCATTGATATCTATAATCACATCCTCCATACGGTCTTCTTCAATATCCATATTTTTATTCATATCTGATGATCCGTAAAACACAGTTTTATCCCAGCCAGTAGCTATATTCTCTTTTTATCCGTGTTTATTCCAAAATATATAACTCTGATCTATTCCGTGACATATCAAATTTTCTTCCAACTCCTATAGAGTAAGTTTTCTAGAATAACAACAATGGAAACACCAAAAAAGGATTTTAGAAGGATCCTTTGCATGATCCTTTGAAAATTTGATGAACTCTTTAACTCTGTTCTCATACTCTATTGTCAAATGATTAGCATCTATCCAATTTTTATTCATCTTCATCCTATTTGAATCTCAAATATTAGTATTTATGGTTCATGTACACAAAAAATGACTTTAAAATATAGTAGAAGAGAACCACATCTTTATAAAAATATATATTAATAGAGCATAACCATTAGTATTTATTCATTTTCATTAAATATAATTACTTTAGATTCATTATAGTTTTCTCAAATCACCCCAGACCAAACACAAGAATAATCAAGAATGATACATCTACCACTCCTATGTCTCTACCCTACATTCAATATCATCATGACTAAATATCCATATATCTACACATACACCTGTCACAAACACATAAAAAACTATATCCACATCAGAACCAAAGTTCCAATATGGATTTCAATCAGGTTACTCGACTCAAGTGGTGGTGTGTAAGAAATAATAAGAAAATATAATAAGTATATAGTCACACATAAATCTAAAACTGGTGTCAATAATCCAATAAACCCAATGTATCATTCCATCTGTCAAAATACTCTAAAGGAGCCCATATGCGACAATAGTCCTAGGTGGTGAAGGTTCTTGAGGAGGAAGGGGTGAACACGCACCTATCGGGGTTTGAGGTCAGGTCACAGAGGTTGAAGGTGGCCTGATACTCTTACAAGGGTTCATTACATATTTCACAAACCATGTCATGGTATCCTAGGATGTTAACCCACTAATGGTGGAAGTGAAACCGTTCTTGATGATCATACAAAGAAGAAATGGAAACCAAGAGGGGGTGTGATTCAAAATACCTCAAGAAAGATTAAAAAACATGGTATTTTAGAATAGAGTAGTGGATTTAATTTTGTCTATACACCTATCCAATAGACTCCACAAGCTGTGATGGCCCCTGCAGTTGTTCCACTAGGTGAAACTGTCACCTGAGAAGCTGAGATCAATGAGGCCCTTCCCAGCCATGAACTGAACAAACTCGATGATGGCCTTCCTCTGGAATGGTATTATACCTTTTCTTTCCTTTGGGTTGGAAATGACATTAAATTCACCCCCAAAAAACAATGGATGGTGGCCGGAATCAAAGTTATTTCGTTCACTCCATAGAGATTCCCTTTGAAGAGGGTCATGGCTTCCAAAAACAAAAGTCACAAGGAAGGTGGTGTCACTGTTGGACACCTTGGTAGTGATGAAATGATTGCAATCTTGGACAGTCTCAATAACATATTTATTGTGCCAAAACACCCATTTGTGTCTGTTGTAGGGGTCATAGTGTAGAAATACATTCAACATAATCTTCTAAGAGAATTATAGGACTATTAGAAGGTTTTTTGTGTTATTTGAAAACAACAACAATGACATTATGATTTTTGATTTCTATGGTGAGGAAGTTCGATTTAACATTGGCACTATGACCATGATAATTACATATGAAGACAATAATGATGGGTATGACAAGGATATGGATTTGTATCTAGAGAGAGTAGCCTCATTGAAGTGGTAGTATGATCTCTCATTGAGGTCCCTTGATTTTTAACATGTTCATAATCCCTTATGGTTGGTAAGCTTGATATGAGTGGGAGATGAGGATCCAAAGGGGCAGGGGAAGGATGTGTAATGAAACTTGGGGGCTTGTGAGGGAGTTCTCTATGGATCAATAAGTATTTGGAGCTGGATGACAGGCTCAGAGCCAAGGGAGACAGAACAAACACTGTTAGGAAGGGGCTGACCACTATAGAGAAGTAGTCAGTAACCTCAGCGAGGGAGAAGGATAGAGATGGAGGTAGCGGTGGAAAGCCTCTAAAGCTTGGTGGTCTGGGCATCATTCCATAAAAGTGCACCTCCAGAAAAATTCACTTAGATAGCATGAAGGAAAGAAGGGTGGAACCCCTCTATGAAAATAGGGTTCAAGCATTGGATGACCTAGAAATGTATCAGAACTCGGTTGTGTTGTCCTTAAGGAAAAAGGTTATCCTTCATTCCTTACATTACAGTGACATGGTGTTGGATTTAAGGGAATCGATGATACCTAGGTGGAATCTAGTGAAACTGGAATCCAAGTGGGAAGGACCATAAATTTTTTATAAACTTCACTTCGATAGTGTAAACGCATTGATCACCATTGATGATGAGCATATCAATCTTTCCACAAATACTAGGTTTCTCAGGAGATATTTTACATAAATAAACCAACCCTTTTAATGAAAATCGAACCATGTCAAACATTCCCCAGAGATTCCACATTTTTATTTACAGTAAAAAACTATACTAATAGAAAATCCTAGGATAATTGAGTAATGATAAAAGAAAAAATAAATATGTCATAGCCACATATGTTCAAATAGTATGTGAAATTATAAAAAAATACCTCATAAAACACCACAAAATTAAAATTTCAAACAAAAATGTGCTATTGAATCATTCCTCAAATCATGATGATACTCATGCCTTGATACCTACACCATGATGCGCCTGATCAACATCATCATCAACAACTTCACTAACAAGATAACAAACTAGAATTCATCACCTTAAGAACCTCATCACCCATTTCCATCCAAACATAACCTAATAATATAATTAAATAAAAGAATATATATTCTATAATTCAAACCACACCTTCTCATAAAGGTGATTGTTGGATGAATTTATATAATATATCCAGCCATACCACCATCAAAATTAATGGTTTATAGGATCTAGAATAAAAAAATACCAAATCACCTAAAAATCACCGTAGTCATTAGAAAAAAGGTGATACCTTAGAAGTAATAGAAATATATTGGATGATCACCCCCAAGAACCCCATCACAATATGTAGGAAGAACACTCATTAATCTATGATGAAGCAGAATCATCACCACTAGAGGAAATGAATCCTAGGGATGAAATAATTCAACACAAAATCGACTAGAACACCATTGATGGGAAAGACTCACACCCCAAAACTCCAATTAACAAGTTTTTAATAGTGTTATGTGATTTATAGAATAATATTTATAGAACCATTAGATGAATTTGGACCAAACTCGAGCTTCGATAGGGGGCATTACCCTAGAGACAAACATGATGAAGAAAAAGATGAATCATGTAGCCTAAAACCATCACAATCTCAAATATCCATTAAATATTTCATTCCAAATAAACATATGGTTATGTGCTATGGGATATGAGAACAATATTAAAAAATGATTTGGAAAGCATGCCTTAAAGGGAGGTCCGGAAAGGCGAAGCTCAGCGGGCAGCGGAGGTCCGACAACGCGGATCTCGGGGGCGTTGCGGGCGGCGGAGGTCTGGCAAAGCGAAGCTCGAGGGCGGAGGATGTCTGGAAATGCAAAGCTTAGCAGCAGAGTAGGTCTATAAATGAGAAGCTCGAGGGCGGAAGATGTCCGACAACGTCAACTTAGCGGGCGGCGGAGGGGAGTCGCAGGGTTCCATTACCGCGAGAGCTTTAGGTCGTGATAAAATGAGGGCACTGTGCGACCAATTTTATAAAAAAAGACTAAGGTTTTATCAGCGCTAACATTTTATGGATGATAAAGGTACCTTTTATCTGTGCTTTTTTAGCGCTGATAATGGTCCTCTTTATCAGCACTAAAAAAGCGCTGATAATGGTCCTCTTTATCAGTACTAAAAAAGCACTGATAAATCCTACTTGTATCAGTGCTAAAATTTTAGCGCTGATACATGGATTATTTATCAGCACTTTTTTAGCGGTGATAAAGGTTACCCTGTATCAGTGCTAAAATTTTAGCACTGATACATGGTTTCTTTATCAGAAGTTTTTTCATAGCGCTGATATAAGGTAGTTCTTCCCTTGCCCGTTTTTGTAGTAGTGATATTTTGACTATACATGTTATATTTCTCAAAATAATATGAAAAAATTTATTAATAATTACAAATATATAAATAAATCATATGATGTGTGCTATCAATAGACAACCAAAAAATATATATTTATTAGGTTTTAATAAATAATTAATTAATATTACTTTTTTTTGTAAATTAGTTGGGTAGATGACCATTACTATCCAGATACACATCGATAATCTTTTAACATTTATTCGCATGAAATTCTAAGGGTTTGGGTGTGCATGACAATCGTTAATATTAATGATGTACATTACATGTATTGGAGTTACATACCATGTTACCACTGAGTTACATGACTATCAATCATACGTTTCATGTAATAAATACTCGGTGTTTTGTTGACAATGTTTTTTCCACCACAAAAATAAATGGACTACACAGTGTGTAAGTCAATTACATGGTGTGTTTACTAAAAAAATATGTTTGAGGATTGATCATTTAATGCATGATGAATATTTAATACACTATGTGTGTTAATTACCACATGGAAAATCAGATTTCTTTGGGCCTATCTTGGGGATGTGAATACCGCTACATGACATGTACCTTTGGGCTACACATTATTACTCTTGATCAATTCAGCTAGAATCCTTGATAACTCTAGACGTGTTCATCAAATTTTTATCATTTCTAATCAATCCATCCTAGTTGTATGAGTGGGAAAAAACAAGAGGAAGAGAATATCTTGATATTAATATTTAGATAACCATTAAATTGTAAATGAAAACTGAAAATAAATATATTGGTCAATTAAAGATCAAAAAATAATTATAAATATGTATGTGATAGATTTTATACTAATTAAGGGTTCTGGGAACATCCTAAGTGCCAAATGGGCATTAGCCAACACGACTTTTTTTGTAATCAACAAATTATCAGAGATGTACATGTCAAATAACATCATAACCAATGAAATAAATTAATATATCAACTTATATAAATTACATAATTAAGAATACAAGATCATCACATTTAATTTTTAATTAATTTAAATAGATTAATAATTTCCTTGCATTGGAATTATTTATTTTTTTATGAATTGATTGAATACTTCTTTGTGTATAATTATTTACGTACAATAATTCTTGGGTAGAATCCCATTATCAGGGATCCACATGTTCTCTTTATACCTCCAAACATCACAGCATAAATTCTCAAGGCTAGCATGAAATATTCAAATACTTATGTTATTCAGTGTTGATTATAAGAGAAACCTTTTAGGTGAGAAGAAATTTATATGTATCTATCTAGACATGAAATGATGGGGTAAGAGGATAATTATTCAATCTTGAGAGAATTCTAAGATATGAGGTTCCTTGGGCTTGAGTGGACCCTCTATAATTTCACTTTATAGAATAATTAGAATAGGATGAAAAGGATATATAACCTCACAATAAGGTTAAAATTTGACTATATTTTAGATATTATTAATTGGACATGGGACCTTACGATTCTCTTAATCCCAAAAGACACCAATGTAAAAATAATAATATCAATATAATTATTTAACTTACATGAACTATGCTCATGGATAAAAAAATATTATTTACATGGATAAATAAATTATTATTTTTTAAAATAATATTTTATATATCACTTCTGACCAAACCATTAAACTCAATCTTCTAAAGATATTTAATATTTTCCAAAACTTTATTAAAAACTATTTTTATAAACAATCATCATTATGTTATTCATTAATAAATAAACAGACAAACATTACATTGAAAAAACTGATGGATAAATATTTATTAAAAATTTATGCAACTAAATAAATTAATATTCATTACATTGTGAATAAACCATAATAAATAAGTATTATATGTCTACATAATTAAAGATTACATAGTGAATAAATTTTTAATTAATTTTATCTCACAAAATATTCTCAAGTATAACTAGTCAATTAATATATATAATCAACCAAACATGAATCATCATCAAACCAAACATTGAAATTTTATTATTCCACATGTTTAGTTCAAATACAATATAACTATGGTTTCAAATGAACATAGTTTGTAAAATTCTCATCCCCTATCTTAGTGAAATTAGGTAAAACATAATGAAGTAAAAGTATAACGTCTAGAAACATGAAAAGATAACTATAAAAAAATAAGTTAAATTCAATAATGAATATAACTACATATGAACATATATTTTATAAAAATATCCCTTTATCTCAATATCTCTAATCAATCAGATTGAATAATGGGGTACTAAACCTTTATGATTTATGTTTCTTTCATTGATTTTTTTGAAAAAAAATTATGACAGAACTCCATGGTTGTCAACTTAATCAGGTAGTTCTATTTACATCAAAGTGCTTGAGATATCAAATTATTTTAAATAAAATAGGCGATAAATCATTCCTCTCATTATTCATTAATTTAATTTCAACCGTGACACAAAAAATTAACCTAGCTTTGGCATGAACTTATGTAATAATGTTTTATGACAACACATAAATTCACATGGTGTTGAAAAGGAATTAATAATGATATTAAAGTATAAGGACCATTACACATGTTTTAGGTGAGGAAGATCTAATGAAAAATCTAAATGTGAATTTCCTAGTGATGGGCCGTGTTCTCAGAATCTCTTTTCCTGATACTACCAATAATGAACTTCATGATAAGATGTATCAATGTATCATGAGAACCTTACCAGGATATCTTGTATCATTTTATTTCCGATAAAATTATATCATTCAACCATATAACATTAATTTAAGAATACTTTTATATCACATTAATATTATCTTCATAACTTGGGGATTCTATTTTATTTCAACGTGACATGTTTTTTAAGGAAACTACTACATTTGTTTTCATAAAAAAGATTGGAAAATATATGTTAGGATATTAATTTATATTCAAAAGTAGACATATTCTAGAAATTTAGTGCACATAGTATTTCATTATATGGAAATAACTCCAAAAGTTTCATAAAAATTTTATAAATGAAAATGTATAATTTTATATAAAATATGAAATTATATATTATTTGATTTATTATACTTTTCATGAAAACCAATTTTCTAAATATAAGTCACCCGAGCATAAATAAAATTTTATTTTAAAGGAAATTTATAAACATATTAGTGGGATCCTATAAGGCTTGGTTTCAAGAACTCCTCCGTACACCCTTGGGCATTTTCAATTTGCATGTTTCTCTTTTAGGTTCCCATATTTATTTATTCCTATTGATATTTAGGATATTTAAATGGTAGTGGGTTTTAGATATAGCGAGTGACCATGGGTCACATGTAAGTGACCAGTAGTTTTTATTCTTGGTATCATTATATATCATCCGTATAATCCTTGATTTATATTTCAATTCATTTTATATATGATATATTATTTATTTATTGATTTTTAATTTATTTGATTCAATATTTCATTACTAACTTTAATTATTCCAGCTTTATTTACTCTGATTGATTGTTTCTATTTATTTTATATAGGGGAGTACGATATTTGGATGGGTCAAGGCCAAATGTTTATTTGGAGTTTATACTGGGGGTATATTCTTTTCAAGGGAGAAATAATTCCCATTGGTTTTGTTTTGATACCATAGTTCATGATTCCCACACATAGTGATCAAGAATGCATTTTAGTTATTTCTATAGATTATATTAGGTGCCTAGATTATGAGTTACACAGGTTGGTTCATCACATCACAGTTTTGGAAGTTTGATATTGTTTTGGAATCTGAATTTCATAGTTTTACATGAAGTTCAAGACACTTCATTTTTAGAGTATTCCTTTTACCATCAACTAATATGTATCAAACTTCAAATTCATTCTTCGTGTTCTTAATTTTACACTCATTCATCTTATTTGTTTCATACAAATAAATTTCAGGCTTATTTATCTTCATTTCATTAACAACTATATTGGAATCCTTGAAATTAAAAGATACAATTTATAATTTTAGCAATTCATGTATTAGTTTTTAAAATAAATTATCACTCACTAACTTCCAATGAAAATATATGTTTAGTTCTTCATGAATCAAATATTTTTTTTATTATAATGATAAGTTGACTCTTATTTAAATTTTATAATTTATGTGACCATGTTTCTTCCTCTCACCTTTTTAATGAATTCAAATTCAACTCTATTAGATTCCACTTCCAGTTGGGACTTTTCATATTGTATTCCATTGATTTATAAAAATATAAGATTTAAAACCTTAATAAAAGAAATCCTTATATAGTTGAAAACTATATAATGAAATTCACTAAGTGATTCATTTAACTAATCTTCATCACTTATTGATGTTGATTCATTAGACGAATCATTTTAAGTAGATATATCAAAATATTTACCACTCTAATTACCTTAATATATAATTTTTTACTCTTTCAAATTATAGTTTTTCCTCATATTATTTTTTTCTATATTTTTCATCTTTTTAGTGTCTCAGTTGAATCCTCCATTTCTGATATAAGATTAGAAACAGAAATATCTTTTTTAGGGCCTTATATAAACTCTAAAAATCAGGAATTCATATTTGGTTGATAAAAATACCAAGTAATGAAAACATTTGGATACCATCAGAGGGAACCTTAACCTTGATATTAAATTTAGGGCCTATTGATTGGTGAAATTACCTGGGGGTGAAGAAAGAATTCCTATTACTTTTAAAAATTTGAACTTCAATTTTATCCAATTTAAACCCTTTTTTTATTTGGACCTATATTTCCAGTTTAGAAAGTTGTGGACCATTGTTTTTCTTAACTACACAAAAAATATGTATTGCTGATGATAAATAATTAGTATCACATGATTGTTTTACACACTTGGAACTCATATTGAAAATAAATCATTTTTATGATCCAAATATTGATATTTATTTCTCAAATATTATATTTTAAGAAACTCAAAAAATTTTCTAAAAATAATTCTTCCAGAATTTATATAGAAATATGTTTCTTAAAATGTATTCCAGTTTTTTTAGCCTTGATACCAATATCATCAGACATTTTCTCATTGAAAACATTTGGGTTTTTCCCCATGGTAAAACTTTTCTGATGTACTCAACTACATGTATCCAGTGTATTTCTAGGAATTCACATTTTCATTCTTATTTTATCTCAATTGCATATATGGCTTGATTATTTTTATCTTCTCTAAACTTTCCAAAAGCATTTTTTTATAAAATGTTTTCTATTTTTGTATAAAAATAAAATATCATTCTTTGTTACAACATAGATCAATTATTTGTGGTGAGAAAATATCGTAAAATAGAGTATTTTCCTCAATTTAACTTTTAATTTTATAATTATTAATAAAATATTTATATTAATATATTAACTCAAGAATAAAAAAACTGGGTGTTGATATTTTATTTGACTGAAGTTCAGTATAAGAATTATAAAATATGTTTTCCAGAAATATTTAATCAAGAATTTATTCATTCCATATTTAATCATTTTCATAGAATCTTATACAAATTTTATATCTTCTTATAAATTAGAAATATAATCTATCTAATCTATTCTACTTGATTCAAATTTCATTTTATCTATTATTTATAATTAAATTATTAAATTCTCATCTTTACATATAAATATTATCCCACCTTTTATATAAATGTTGAAACTCAAGAAAGATAATTTATATCGAATGTATCACAAAGTGAACACAAATATATAACACTACACATTAAAAAATATCTTACAAATTCTTAGAGAAACCAATAATTTTTTAATGACTTTTATGAATTACACCACAGTTCTTTGAAAATTTAACACATATTATTTACAAGAAATATGTTATGTGTGAATTTTTTCTTGGAAAAATATCTTTAATATTAAAGAAAATACATTACAAATCATTTCAATTTTTTTATATTCATACTTGATATCATAAAATGTTTTACACATTGTTGGAAATATGTTACGCATGAAAAAAATGAAATAATATCATATTTATCATCTTCCGAGACCAAATATATCAGAAATTCATAAAAAATATGTTATGAATCTATAAATCATTTTAAGCATTTTATTATGAAAATTTTCTTACCTAATATCATTTTCTCATAACTTATTTTACAAATCATCAATGATAACTGATATTACCTTATGTATAAAATTGAAAATCATAAATTTTACAATCTTTTCTATTTTTGATGCTTCAACTCTAGATAATATCTCATATATGTAAAATATCATAGATATGGACTTATACTTAGATATAATCATATTTTAATATCCATAATTAATCATTTAATCTTAAATTCTATTTTAATCACCTCAATTAATTCTTAAACACTTTAAAATTTATCAAATCATTTTTTTAAAACATATCAAACCAATCTAATCTCTATAAATCTGTAAGACCATGAGATTTGAGAATAAATTTCTATTTAATAAATACATATTTTCATAGAGTGTGAAGAATAAAAACCAAAAAATATATTAATAATTATTATAAATTACAAATTAATACACTATATATGTTATTTAAATAAAATATAATTGTTTAAAATAGTTACTATTTTTTGGAAATAGTAATTATCCTAAAGAATCAATTTAAATAATTTTTTAAAAGAAGATTGTTATTGTCAAATATATTTTATTTTAAATTAAGTGTACTAAACAAATAAAAAATAATTTTTTACACATCAATAAAATTAATTCTATGGTTATCAATGTGCCAAAAATTAAAATAAACTCATTTGAGGGGAAAACAATATTTTTTTATTAACCACATTTATATGAACAATGTAATTTTATCTTAATGAACTCTATGAAAAACTATGGATGAATTATTTTATTGAAATTTTTATATGATATATTAATTCAAATAATTTAGAATTTACTTATTAGTTTTTTCTTGGTATGAAATTGGAATAAATTCCATGTTTTGATTAAAAATGAAATTCTATAGGACCAATTTTTATTATTTTTTACGTACTTAATTTAAAATAAATTTATACCACTTGTATTAATAGATTTTGATAAAATGGTTTCCTAATTTGGAATCATAATTCCAAATTTTTTTAATAAATCCACTTTCATTTTTGTTGATAATTAATAGTATCTACGGTAAACAGTTATTACTTCAGTTAGGTTTAAAACCGAATAACAAGGGGGATAACCTAAAAATAAAATTTAATATATCATATAAACCTGTAAAATTTCTTTCTTTGATGTAATTTAGAAATTAAATTCTTTTATATTCAATAATGTTTACATTTTATTTGAATTTTACTTGAATTTGAATTTATGATATTTTAATTTGTTATGTATTTACAGGTTCTCCACCCACCTCACTTATAAAATGAGGTTGTATATAACTAACACCTTAACACATTTTGAGACAAATTGATTTTAAAATTCATGCCCAAACACCTTAATAACTTCATTAACCATATCACATATCTTCTGGGTTCATAAAATTCCAAACATTGAGGTATTAAGTTGTAAGCCAAAGGAGGTTTCTTAAAGAAGTGGTAAATGTATTTACTGGTCTATTTTGAATTTATATCTTTCATAACCTCTTCAAAATATTCTATTAACATAATAACACGATGAAATAAATATATTTACAATATTATTTTTTTATGTAAATGGTAAAACCATTTGCTACCTTCTTTCCATCATTTGGTAAATGGTAACCTCATTCATGAATATGTATGGACTACCATCTCTATAAAGTGATGTAATTGTTTTTCATCTATACCACACATGGTAGGTTATATGGAAGGGTTTAATCAATATATATGATATTTATGGTATTATTATTATATTAAATGTTATATTATTATTCACATTTCTTCCCTTTCATTCATTGAAAAATAAATTCCTTACTCATTGAATGTACAGACTACCATCTCCATGATATGATGTCATTCATTTTCCATCACAATGTATAGGATTGGTTAAAAAAGTGTATATAAGAAATAAATATGGTAATTATAACCTGATTAATATTTTTCATATAAAGTAACTATGACCAATGATTAAGGAATGAATCCATCAAACAATTGAATCATGGAAATATACCACTTTTCACTTTAATGATGATCTTAGCGAAAAGCTATTTATAAATGGGTTAATGAAAAATTATGAAGTAATGTTATATTTTATTAAAAAAATGATTATTTTACTTTTATATATTTATAATAAATCAAAATTTATTATAAATTATTTTATAAACAAATAAAAATAAATACATGGAGAGATATATGAATTTATGTCAAAATATCAATTATTTTATGGATTTTCTATATTGAACTGAAAACAAAGGAAATTATATGATTATTATCCTTTAAAACACACATATTTTCTTATACCATGGTTATATATTTTTGAATTTTCAAATATTAGAACCATTTTACTTTCGTCTATACTTAAAATTATCGATAAAATGTTTTAAGAAGAGCCATACTTATTTCCACTTTGGTTGGTGAACCTTTAATTCCTTATCAATGATCTAAAAAATGTTTTATGAATATTGTTTTAATGATACGACGACTATATAATGTCATTTTAAATTATATTTGACTTTCTTTTCATTTTTCTAGATGTATCATTTTCTCATTTTCTAAATGAGGTTCTTTTTCACCATTCAAACACAACATGAAAGAAGTATTTTTTTACATTTACCTTTCATACTAATTTTGACACCATCATGGACATTATTTGATATGAAGAATAATTTTGAATCTTTCCATATTTATTTTAATAAAAAATATGATCTTAATATTCTTGTAATTTTTAGTTTTAATGATAATATAGGGAAAAAATCAATTCCATATGTTTCAATGAAATGATGAAATAATCTATCAAAGGTATTATTCATATATCTAAACATTATTTTATTTTTGTTATGATTAAATAGGGATATGATATAATGATAATATCCAAGGTATTGATCTCTAAGGATAATGATTATGATATGATGAAATGGTTATGAATCTTTTTTCTTTTCCACAGTTTATGATAAAATTATTTGATGAATGTTTTTTGATAATGCGATACACATAAGTATAATTTTTATTATTTGATAATAGGGTTTGTTAAATCCCCCTAATGAATTGGGTAATGATTCTTATATCATGAGATAATATGGACCGGAATGGGTAGTGAACTGAGATCAATGTGGGACTCATTACACTATGATATTCTTTGGAGTGAACCTTAGCTAAGGAAGTGAAAAAATGAGGAGTGAACCCAATCTACATTGGGTGTTTTCCACTGTGATATTTATAGAAGTTAATCATGAAAAATTTAATTACTTTAATTTCTTATTATTTCACTCTGATTAAAACTTCATTTCCCTATACTAATAATATACTCACATGGTTCATAATTGATTAATTATTATTCGTCACACTTAGGACCCATGTCTCCTAAACTGCTAAACCATTATACCGTGGGTCATTATTTAGGATCTACAAATGAATGGGTATTAATTTACTAAATTATGATAATTCTATCATTACATTAATCATAACTTATGAATACATATTTTCATTAGTTTATATAACCCATTTTTACCCATACAAAGCATCTGAGCTCATCCTTTATTATATTTCCATTTGTTCCATTGTATAATGAAATTTGTAGTTTGATATTTCTAATAAGCATACCATAAATGAAATAATATTTGGTATATATTAAATATATTTCAGAAAATAAGTTTATTATCAATATATTCTCTAAATATAATAAAATATTATGGTTCTAAGGTGTGTTTTATTGTAAATAATATTAAATATTTACCTAATATGATGAAACAATTATGTATGCTTTTCTTGGGTCACCTTAGTTGGAATCAAAGATAGTTTTTGTTATTTTTAGTGACTTGGTTATAAATAACATGTAGATGGAACTTAATAAAACGTGTAATGATATCAAAGTGATATATAGTGAACCTAAAAGTGTTGTAGGTTGATAAGATGTTGTCATAATTTAGAACATATCAGGAATTTTGTTCATCATTATATGACTTCCCACAATAATTATTTTAGACCATTTATTTTACTATGTTTTTTTATTTTATTAAATTCCTATAATCCGTAAGAATCTGGTAAAAAAATAATTTAGTTGATGTGAAATGAGTTCCCTCTTGAGAAACAGAATGACATGATAGATATAATATAAAATCTAATTGTTATGGTCAGACAACTCTCTCAAGACATGAATCATGTTAACCTTCCAAATGATAAAAGGAATGACCAACACACCACTATATATTCCATGATGAAACATTCATATTATTTCATTGGATCCTTTAATCCACTAGTGTCTGAGAAAAGTATCTATATTATTGAAAATATATTTTCAATTATCTAGTTCTTGAAGCATGAAAATGATTTCCAGTTAGTGTATTAGTTGGAAGGTAAACTTGACCTATGGTATAATATTATTATGAATATATTAAAATAGGATGAAATTGAATCCATATAATAGGATTATTGTGTGAAGGTATTTTTCTATATTTACTTTTCCCAAACTCATTTCCATAAAATTGACTAAGAATTACTTCAGATTAATTTGCAGGATGATGAATCTATTGGTACATATGAAGAAAAATTCCATGATTTGTGAGGTACAATTATATTAGTATCATCAATACTGAAATAAAAAATGACATCTAATTCAGCGGGTTAAAATGAAGTCTTCAAAAGTTTCTTGACATAATAGTCTTCAGTATCCATGAATAGATTTCTTTTTTTGATCTCAAGTTAGAAACGAAGAATGGAGATTCACATCATTCTCATAGTATTGATTAGAAGAGAGAAATAGATTTTTTGTGAAAATTATAATAATAAAACCCATATTGGAATGAAAATTAATTTACCTTTATGCCATAAGTGTGGAAATAATCATGGAGAAATATTCTCAGAGGGATTGTAAATTATTTCAATAGTTAAAAGGTGGGGCATCGAGGAAGTGAATGCTAAAAAGATGTAAAGTTGAAAACTAATGAAAATAATGGGGATAAATCTTGGTTTAATGCCCCACCCATAGTTTAATACTAAAAATGCATGGAATATGGGAGTTATTCTAGAAAGTACTTAAATATACAGGTTAATGATGAAAATTAGAATCAGCAACCTCTTAAGTAAAAATATAAATCATAAGCACATCAGATCATAACATAAAAAGTGGGAAATAAAAATGAATAGGGGAAAGATATATTTATCCTCTATTATAGAGATAAAAATGTATTATTTTATTATGGATTTGACTATTATTTTAAATGTAAATAATTTTAATGGGTATCATATAACCAGATAAATGATTGGATGTTGAATTATTTGTGAAAACTATTAATGGTACAATGATCCCAACTCATGTATATAGAGATTTTATAATAATAATTTATTGGTATGTGAATCTTGAAAATATTATAATTCTACCTATAGTATAATTTCATGTCATTTTGGGAATGGATTGGATCTTTCTGAATTATATCCATATCAATTTCTAATGAAGTTAAGTGATATTTGATATTAGAAATCCAATTATTCTTTTCTACCAGTATGAGGATTAATATGAAATTTTAATTGTAACATCTTACATTGTATGCATTTTATAATCTATTCATGAGAATTATCTTTCTCTTATGGTTAGGGAGAATCTAAACATTGATAATATTTTTATTTTGGTTAAATATTTTGATGTATTTGATAAATATTTTACAAATATTACAATGAATTGTGAAATTGAGTTTTATTTATAGATCACACCAGATGGTCTATATATTTCAATGCTTTATTATAGAATGTCCTCGATTGAGTCATGATAATTAAAGAAGTGGCCACTCGTGAATCTAGATAAGAGATTCATTTATCCAAGTGTGCCACTATTAGGTGCACATTTTCTTGTTTATGAATAATAAAGTTTATTAATTGCATATTTGTATTGATTATCATATAGTTAACCAGATTAGTATCAATAAAAAGTATCATCTACCCAATATTGATTATTGGTTTGATCAACTATAATGAGATCTATAATTTTTGAATATTGAAATCTGATCTAGATATCATTCGTTGAGATTAAAAATGGTATACATATTTATAATAGCCTTCTGTATAAGGTATAAAAACTATGAATTTATAGTGATTACTTTTGGAATTACAAATTCCACTAGTCTATTAATTGATCTAATGAGTAAAGTCTTTTGTGATTACCTTGATCTGTTTGTGATATAATTTATAGATGATAATATTATATACTACAAGATAAAGAAAGATCATAACGATAATTTAAAGATTATGATGAAAAAACATGATGAAAGAGAATTTGTTTTCCAAATTTAGTAAATGTGAAATATGGCTTCAAAAAGTATATTTCCTAGGCCTAAAAATTACAAGAGAGGGTATATTAGTAGATCCCTCAATGAAATAAGTTATTGAACATTGTCCCAGATGAACAATTATGATTAATATTCATAGTTATTTTGAGTTTTCTAGATATCATTGATTTTTTATGAGAATATTATAATGGATATAAAATACACTATCCAAGTTGATATAGAATGAATTTATGTTCTTTTTATAGTCTAATGTGAAGAAAATTTCATGGAACTAATGATATGGATTATCAGTGCACCAGTGCTCAGAATATACTACAATAAAAAAAGTGTTTTTGATCTAAACTTATGTATCCATGAAGGGGTTCAGATGAATTATCACGAAGAATGAAATTTTAGTACATTATTTTTCATTCAAGATGAAGGTTCATGAGAAAAATTATATGACTGTTGATTTAGAACTAGATGAACTTTTTTCATTGAAGAGATAGAGGCATTATCATTATGTTGAGAAGTGTGAAATATATATGGATAATAAAATCATGAAGTATATACATAAATATAGATATTTGAATATGTGTTAGAGGAGATAGTTGTAACAAATTATTTATTATATCTTTTCAATACACTTCCACCATCAGAATTTCCGAAATGTGGTCGATGCTCTAATTAAAAGAGACCATATTATTTTTTGCATGATGCAGACTAAAATAGATAAAATACTTATGGAATTATATATAATTTACCTTAAAATCAAAAGTAATTGATAAATATCACATCTTTAATATATAAATTTCTACCATATATTAATGTTATGATTAAAATGTCACAAAAATTAAGATGTTGGGATGTATAAGAAGGAATGTATCATTTTATATTTAAACCTTGACCATGATGGAAAGATCAATTTTAGGACTATAGTATGTATATTAGCAGTGCCATAATTTTAGAAGAAGATATTATATAAATATCATAGTTCATCATTATTTTTCTATCATAGAATTATAGAGAAGTATGGAGGTAATAATGGAAATTTATAGTGGGAAAACCTAAAGAGAGATGCTGTAGAGTATGTATCATGTTTCTTTCAATGATAATAAGTCAAATTTGAGTGATAGAACTTTAAGGGAATGTTACAACCATTAACTATAAACTAGTTGAAAATATATAATAACATGATTAATTTTGTTATGGTACTCCCCCTGACATCTAAAGGGAACAATTTTATTTTTTTTAAAGTCAATTAACATGAAAAATCAACACATTTCATTACAATCAAAAATGATTTCTCACGTGATCAGCTCTTCGGGTTATATTTTAAGAAATTATTAAGGTTTATTGGAGTAGAACTCTAAATCATATATGATCTAATAATGAGGTTCTATTCAATGTTATGGATAACATTCAGAATGATTTTAATATAGATTTGAGATTTATCACTATGAATCTTCCATCGATATATGGTAATTCTAAATGGACTATTCAGACCATAAAATATAAGATGAGACATTTCTCTTTGGATTATATTAGAGTTTGGGATAAAACCTTAGTCTAGTTTATTTTTCTTACAAAAATATGTTTTACTCAAGAATTTATATTGATCCATATTAAAACCTACCTGGAAAGAAGTGTAGAACTCTAATATGTTGGGATGATGTTTGGGAAAAAATCTAATGGGACCTAACATAACTTTTAAAATGAAAGTGAAGGTTAAATCCATTCAACAACACATCAGGGTTGCTCATAGTTGGAAGAAAATTTGTATGTAAAATCATATGTGAGATCTAGAGTTCAAACGTTGTGATAACGTATTACTTTAAATACATCCTTGTAATAATTGTATGAAATTTGGAAATAAAAAAGCTAAAATATAAGTATATATATCCCTATGAGATTCTTGAACATATGAGGATGATATATTATATCCTTAAACTTCCTCAATACCTATCTTAAGATCATATTGTGTTCTTTTAATCTCTTTTGAGTAAGTAAATACCTCATCCTTATTATATAATTAACTAAGTTATTTTACCTTTGGAGTTTTACCTTTCCAATGAGGAAGAATCGATGGAAATCATTGATCAATGAGGTAAAGTGATACAGAATGTGAGTAATCATATTATTGAGGTCCTATATTGAAATAATATATTTTTTCAAGAATCTATGTGGGAACCTAAGGATGTGATGAGTCATAGGTATTCATAATTGTTTGTTTCAGAGTGATATAATTTCAATGGAAAAATTCTTATACTAAGGTCGAATGTGACACCTTGAGATTTTGGAATATGATTATCTTTAATAAATCAATATGTTCAATATATTTTTAATAAGAAACCTTTAAAATTACGTGAGTGATGCTTATACATTTTAAAACTATACATGATATATATTATTTAGATGAAAATAATTATTTGAAATAATTTACACTCATTTAGGAAATATTATTGATCCTAATGAAATTATTTGTTGAATTTTTTTTGTCTACATTGTTTTCATATTTAAATTTTTTAAATTAAGAGTCTTAATATTAAATTTTTATATATTATTTTAAATAAAATAAGTTAACATTTTTAATGGTTTCTATCAATCCAGGAATTGGAATAAATTCAGTGTTATGATTAAAAATACATTTATTTAAAAATGGTTCTCATTTCATTTTACATACTTATTTTAAAAATAATTTTTTCTATGTATAAAAATTGAATATGATAAAATGGTTTCCATATTTAGAATTAATTTTTCCTATTTTTATAATTTAGACACTTTTAATGGGTTAAAATGAATATAAAAGAAAAACAAGGTAATATGAGATGTTTTTATTTTTCAAAATATGCTTTTATGCATGAAAAGAGTTTTTACCTTAATAAATTAATTTAATAACTGTGGATGAGTAATTTAAATCGAATTTGTGTATAATTTTTTAATTAAATATATTAACATTAATTTAATGGGTTTTACTAGGTATGTAATTAGAATAAAATCATTGTTATTATTAAAAGTCCATTTATGTAATAACAATTTTCATTGTATTTTCACAATTAATTTAAAAATAAAATTTTCCACTTATAAAAATAGAATTTGATAAAATTGTTTCCATTTTTTAATCATCATACTCAAATTTTTTAATGTGGCCACTTTTATTTTTGTTCATAAATGAATAGTTACTATGAATGTTTTTCACCGGTTATGTTTAAAAAGGGTAAACAAGGGGGTTAAACTAAAATATATGGTTTAAAAAAAACATCTAAACACATATTATTTTTATATTTAGAATATATTTACACCTTAAATTTTCTTATATTTTATCATTTTATCCATTTTGTGAAACTTTCACTTGAATGTGACTATATTAAATTTTTATGTTTTAATTATTTACAAGTTTTCGACCCACCTCACTTATAAAATGGGGTACTCTCCCCATTACACCTTAATAACTTTTGATCCATATAGATCAACCAATAACTACAAAAAAACCGTTTCCTATTTCATACCGTTATCCTAAATCTTCTATTATTCTGAAAATACTATCCTTTTGGGCTCAAAGTGTAATCAAAAGGATATTTCATAAAGAAGTGGTAATTATCTTTTTTGATATATTTTGAGTTTATTTCTTCCATAACATCTTGAAAATAATCTATATCCATAATAAAATGATAAAATCAGTATATTTACTTTAAAAAAATGTTTTTTTTATGTTAATGGTACAATAAATTTCTACCCTTTTCCATCCTATGAGAAATTATAATGTTATGAATGCCTATATATGAGCTACCCCCTCCGTGATGCGATGTGATTAATTTTTCATATCTTCCACACATGAATACTCAAATGGTTTATTTTAATGATTATATATGATATTTATGTTATCAATATTATTTATTAAATACATTTTTATATTTATATGTCCTTTTTCCATTTTATTAAAAATGAAAACATAACTTGTGTGAATGTATGGACTACTGTCTCTACAAGGTGATGTAAATCATTTTTTCAAAAACAATTTTTATGAATGGTTATAAAAATGTATATAATTAATAAATATGATTTATATAACATGATTAAGATTTTATATATGGTGAAACCATGACCAAGTCTCAACAATAGAAGCATTGGTACCAATACGTGCATAGAAAACATACCAATTATCACAAATGTTCATTTAAAAAAAATACTTAATAAATTAATAAAAATTGAAATTATAAGATAATATTTTTTTAAAGATATTAATATGGTTCTAAAATATATTTTTAATATGTTCAAATTTATTTTATAAATGCTTAATAATGCGTGTGAAAAAATATAAGACTCAATCTAAGAGTTTATTTTACAACCTCGTTTCTTTTAAATATTATCTATGTTAAATTTATATTAATTGAAATTATATAAACTCTTATACTTTAAACCACATATATTTCCATATTATATTTTTAATTATATAATTTTTAAATATTAGTTCTATTTTATTATCTTTTATACTTGAAATGATCATTAAAATGATTAAAGAAAATCCGACTTTATTTCTTATTTAATTGATTTTCTCATTCTTCAATGTCCTCGTTTGTTAAAAAGTTTTCATGTTTTTTTATCTATGACCTAATGACTATTTAAATTCATTTGCAACCATGTTTTTATTTCAATTATTTTTTTCAATTAGACTTCTTTTCATTTTCTGAATGAGGTGCTTTTTGTTTTTTTACTAAATCATTATTTTAACATTTACTGAATAAATGGATTTATCTTCTATCATGAATACTCAATGATTTTAGGATTTGTTTAAATGTTTACATTGTAATTTTTAGAGAAAATATTTTTTCTCAATATTACAGTAATTATTATTTTTAAATATAAGAAAGGAAAATGGTATTGCCCTTAATAAAATACCAATTTTATTTCTTTTGATGTATTATAATTATTTTATGATTAAATGATCATGAATCTAATTTATTTTCCATTTGTAATACTTTGATGATTTGATGAGTGTTTTTATGATATTACTACACACACACACACACACACACATATATATATATATGTTTTCTATTGTGAAGTAGATGGGTTAGTAAAGCCTACCAATGCATTCGGTAATGAATCATATCTCATGATATACCGTGGAATTAAATTTAGAGCTAAACTAGGATAGCATGTGACTTATTCCACTATAATAACTATGTGAGTGATCATTGACTAAGGAAATAATGGAAAAGAGGTTATACAAGATCCACTATGGGACTTTGTCTATAATTATAGTCATGAAAGTGTACCTTGACTAATGAAATTATTTTCTATACAATTGATTGTGAAATAATTTAAATGACCTGTTCATATGGTTATGATATACTATAATGGATCATGAATGATTAATGAAGATTCCCCACTCTTATGACTCTATTATTTTTTAATTATAATGATTTATGACATGAATACTTATTTATGATCTATGACCGATGGGTTAGGATATTTTTAAGTTATTATAATTCTATAAAACCATTATTCATATATTATGATTTCATTTAATCACTTATTTATATCTCTCATGTTTATCCTTAATAAGAATCAGATCTCACCATTTCTTATATTTCGATTTTCCCTAGGATAAGATGAATTTGTTTTAGTGGTTTTTTAATAATAAGGGTAAAATGATAGATGAAACTTATGGAATATATTTAAGATCATTCCTGAAATTATTTGATTATATATCTAGTCTCTAAATACCAAAAACCATTACGATTATGGGCGTGTTTTAATATGAAATGTATTGAACATTCATCTAAAATGATACAATATTTATGAATTCTATAATCATGTTACCTCAAAACCTTTCCCATGGTATATAAAAGAATATAAATCTATATTCGTGCATTTAAATTAAAATTATCTACATTCATAATTTATCATCAATATAAATCAATTTTAGCCATTATCCAAGTGATTCCTTATTAGTAAATACAATAATCATAATTGTAAACCATATTTTCTCTTAACTTTTTGGAATTTTTTTAAAACTAAACACTTTTTAGGTACTAATTCATTTAATATATATTGAAATGTTGTGTATTCTACCTTTTTATGAAGGGTTTTGGTGTTAAAAGTGCATTAGGATGGATTTAGGGAATGAAAGGTAGATTTGTATCCATTCCATGGGGTAAAGTATTGATTTACACCGTGAAACCTATGGGTAGTGGGATGTTACCCCTACCTCAACATATTTAGATATTTAATTGAATTTGTACTATGGATTATTTCTATGTAATTTTTTGTGAAAATTAATTGTTTTTTAGAGGTGGGTGTGTTATTAAAAGAGGTTGGGGTACATGGATATTGGGGAACCATTTTCTCCTCAAAATTGGGTGATTATTCCACTCATGTTGTGTTCTAAAATATTTATTAACTAAATTGATTGAATTTAGTTATAAATAAAAGCGTTATATAAGGATACTCTTATATCTAAATACTTTTTAGGTTTCTTATACTATCATGCATTCTCTTATAGTTTTTTCTAATATGCCCTATTTATAGGTCATTATTTTACATTTTTAGTTTATACTAATTTAACCAGAATGATAAGCTAATATTGGACTTGTAAATCACTAAGATCATAATGTAGGTGTCCTTGAATATTTTCCTGAAAATATTTTCCATTTTTATTTTTCATATGATGCACAGTTTTACAAAATCACTGAAAAAACAAAAAAAATCCTAATTAAAACCTGTGTAACCCTAAATCTTGATATACAACCTCTCTATGAGCTTTAAATATTATGGTGGGGAGTATACAACTATTTGGTCTACATTGGTGTTGTGTTTGACTTGGGATATAAACTACTTAATTAAAGGGGAGACCCTAGGGTTCTTCATACTTAGACTTAAACTAGTGAGTGTGACTCAGAATGCATATGGGGAATACTATGATATGGTTCCAGGGTAATCAAGTGAGGCATGATGCATTCAAAATATAAATAATTGACAAGTAAATTTTCTTTTGTACTTAGGTAGTGAAATATGTTATTTATTTTCATGGGGAAACTCCTTTAGGACTCATTTGGACTTTTAATTTGGTGTTTTTTTGGTAAAATCCCCCTTGGAATCATTAATTCATGTGATTTGAAGTTACTTGGGTCAATATCCATAAGAAACTCTGGATATTACATTGTAGAGTTCCTTGGGGAAGTTCCACTTGGATCCATTAGGATATAAAAGTTGGATTTCTATGGGAAATTTCTCCTTGTACTCACTGTGACTTACGATTTATAGTTTTTTTTGGAAAAAAATCAGTTGATAATGTTGGGTCATATGATTTTAATTTTATTTGGGGAAATCACCATTGGAATATTTTTTACATATAGTATGAAGAGACTTGGTCCAATCCCCCATAAACTCATTTTGACATATGGCTTGGAGTGAATTGAGGTATTCCTTATTTGACTCATTGTGAAATATCATTGGATTTCCTTAAAGAATACCCTATTTGGATCATTTTTCCTTATAGATTATAGTTACATGTGGCAGTTCCCTTCAAGTTCATTATAATTAATGATTTGGTAAACCTTGTATTTGATCCCTAGAATAGGGACAAACACTATTGTGAATTATTGGGATTCACTCTATGAATCATTTTATGCATTTATATGTTTTGGGAATAAGTACAAATATCTTAGGATGATGATGTTATGCCTGATTCTGGGAGACATCGTAGAGCCCAATGATTTGGAGTGCCTTGGGAAATCCTCATTGGATCCATTGTGACATAAGATTTAGTGTTACCAAGGGAAATCTACTTTGGAATCATTAGGAATTGATGCCTAGGGGTAATCCTTCATAAACTCATAGGGACCTATGATTTTTAGTTTTTGGGGGAAATCGTAATTGTAATCATTGGTAATTATAGTTTTATGTGTTATGGGGAAGTCCCCATTGTTTTTTGGAATGATTATCTGAAATACCTTTGGGTAGTTTCCTTTAGAATTTTTATGACAAACAATTTTACTAACTTGGGAAAGTATCCATTGGACTCCATATGACTTATGCCCTGGAGTTCCACACAACATTCCCCCTTTAGCATTTTAGGTCTATTTATTTTGGATTCCTTATATTTTATTCATGGATGTTTGGTGAAAGCCTTTTTTGGATACTTGGGACTCATCCCATGGAATTGGTGGCTCCATTTTAGGTTTTATAGACTATGGTATTTGACATAGGCCAAAGATTGTATAGTTTATAATAGAGGGCATCACAAATCTGGAGGTTTGATAGTGGTGTATTTCTTTATTTTTTTCCATTATTTATTTGTTATTATCATTTACAAAAAAGTTCAAATCAGTTTGGATATGAATTTATACAATGTTTGTGGTAGACTATTGAGATGTACTAATACCTTTCTCAAGATACAGTTGGATATATGGGTAGAAATCATGACTATTGGACATAATAATGGAAATTACCCTATGAACAAAGCTTGATCAAGACTATATAATCTTGTATTCTATGGTAACCTCTTTTAATGTTTAAGATATTATATTTTAGGTGATGAGGGTGTTTTAGTAATTTTGGGGTTTATGTAGAACCTTATTTTGGTTTCTTGATGTAGAGGAAACTTATGCTACAAATATATGATTTTTAATGTATTTCCTTCACTATGCACAAGTTATGAACCATTTTATAGTGTAAAAATATTACATGCTGTAAATCCATTTATTTAACCATAAATTGATTTTATGTCGCAAAACACTCTTTTACGCCATTAAATCATCACTTGAGTTAAATTTGTCCCTAGGATATGTTGTTTTCAGCATACATGATTTATAGAATATTTACATCATATGTATTAGGTTTTCTCTACAAATCCTTTATTCTAGTAGGTTTTTATTTCACATTCCATACAATGTTTCTCTAATCAAAAGGAAAATCATCCCTCAAAACCAAGGTTTTCAACAAGCTAATTCTAGGTTTTTCTTCTCATTGTAGATCACGTCATCTGATGCCCTATCTTTGTGGTTGGTGCATATCCTATCATTGAGTATGAGGAATTTTTGCCTCATCATTTCAATTGGTCAAGAAAAATAAAATTCCACAATGTTTCTAGACTAATATACATTGTGGTTACATTTTTTGGTCATTTCTAGATCTCTTGTGTGATCATATTCTAGCGGAGTTACTTAGTTGGTTGTGGTATGGTGGGTGTGTGTTATTTTGGGTATGTTATGATCTATAACCTCCATCACCTGTTTTTTTATAATGGTGTTCTAATATTTAAGAATCAATTATAGAGACTCAGTTATTTTCATCCCATTCACTCTAGTATTAGTAGATCCCATTACAGGTATGTGTGACCCGATTTTATGGTTGGTGGTTAAATCTCTATCCATTATGGAATGAACCATGATTATTCATGTTTTACAAATTCATTTATAATTAAATTTCTAGGATTTTTTTGTTTTTATAAAAACAAATACAATATAATTTGGTTTCCCCTTGTTTTGGGTAAAGGAAATAGGTGATTTCAAAGAAATGACAATCGGTTTTTCGATGCCTGGTTGATGAAAAAAACATTTGTTTGAGAATTATTATGAAATACATCTAGAAAGTGGTTTGAAAAATAATGAACATGGGAAACCTTGGGTACTTATATGGAAGGTGTAACTTAGGTCCATCATCCATTTTAATTTTGGGGGGTTTATACATGGGGTGTTTCTCTACTCCCTAGTCATACTGGTTTAGTCACTTGATATTGATACAATTTGTATGTTCACTCATAGGGTGTTACCTTACTCCCTAGGGTTGTTCTCCTAGGGTATTTTGTGTACAATAGTCATTTATTTTAGTATGAATAGTTTTATATCTTTACTATGGTGATCCTTGTAATGATTTTCCTATTCATTATCTTTCTATTGTTCTGGACTTGAAATCACTACTTTCACTTAATAGATGTTTATGGAAATTATGATTCGAAACTATTTTTTTATTTGTTTGGAATCATAATAAAAAATAAATATTTACCATGACCTAATAAAAAAATAATTTTGTATCATGTTATGTTCTCTTTAAAATGATCATACTGAGATTTTTATACAAATACTTGAAATGGATCAAATTAGTGTAATGATACCAGGTCTATTTAGATCACACCCTACCCAACCCTTCATTAGTGTGAAAACATGGTAATGTTTTTTTATATAGGGAACAAAAAGGTTCAATAATGAGGTGGAAATATTTTTATTAGTTGGTTATGGGTAGCTAGTGTTGATATAGTGATAAATTTCTCACATATCACATGGACAACTGGTTTCTGTTTTATTTGTCCTTTGTTTTTGGACATATAACTTGAAGTTTAGTGTAGAAAAGTTTTATTTTACCACCTATTATAATTTATTTATTTTATGTAATATACGTTTCTAGGTATTCTTTAACTGTTTCATTATGATATTGGTATATATTCCATGTATTCTACTTCATGTTGTGAAAAATAGTTATCTATATTTTTTGTGGATTATTGGGACCTAGTCACCATCACTTTGGGATTGAGACAACCCTTTGAATATGGGGAAGATCGGGTCAGGTGGATGTTTTTGAAGTTTTCATGGGATGATTCATTAAAAATTGGTATCAAATGTGGTTTTTTCCTCAAGGGTTCATCCTTGATACATTTTTCTGATAGGTGATATTATTTGTGTGAGTTGATAGGTAGTTCATGATGAGTGCATGGTTAGATGTTGTTGTGAAAATACTCAAGTTGCCATTTGTTTTTGGGATGTGTTCCTACTGTGTTGAGTTTTTGATCTTAATATTAGTTCATACTTATTTTTCTAGTTTTAACTGAGATTTACCTATTTTCTAATCATTTTTTTTATTTTCAATGAGCATTGATTTTTCTCCAAGACGTCTCCCACAAGTTCCACATGAGGGTGCTATGGATTCTTTTTAAGGGAATTATCTTATATATTACAATATTATATATGTTTTCGTGCTTAGAGTTTGGGCCACAGACCAAAATGTACCACAATTCCATAACATAGTTGTTGGGGTGTGACCATGAGTTGGAGGGTAAAGGGATTGATCTCAAGAGTTCTTACATGATAAATATCCATCCTTTATGGGTGTAAATAAATCTCAAGAGGTTTAGGACTTGTTGGGTAACATTGATTGTATCTTCTTCTTCCTGGATACACCAAGGAATATGAAGGTGATGTGTGAAATGTTTAGACTTGATGGTCCCAACATGAGGTGTTGGGATTCCATAGTGCAAGTAGATAAGCATGTGGGCTTGGATTTTGAAGGATTTCGAGACCCTATTCTTCCAAAATATCACTATAGAGTTTAGGATAATTGAAAAGTCTCTAGAGTTCCTTTATTTGAAAAAAGAAAGAGTTTTTTTTCAGAGTATAGTAATTGTTTTAAAGAGCTTTTTCATTTTTCTCCAGAGGTGGTAAAGAATTATCTTTTGAAAGCTCATAATCACCTCTCAGGTTTGTGACCAGATATCATATCATATATATTTATTCTAATTCTTTCAAACTATATGGAGACAATATACAGTGATATTACAAAAGAAATGGACATGATAGATAATATTTTCTATTCTACCCCTTATCTTCCACCCCATGATATATTTAGTGGAACATAGGAAAAAATAGGAAGTGGAATGACAATTGAAAGAGTAGTGGTGGGGGTTCTTAGTAGTGATCCTCCTATGCACCATTAGTCACAACCTGTAATGTGACCCTAACTTGATATCAACATGGAAAGGTAAGTAACACCTTTTTTTCATGTTCCACACCTATGACGATGTGAAATATTTATGGCTTCTACAACCATCTATAATGATTGGATCTGGTAATGTCTTCACGTCATTATGGTTAGGGATTTTCATCAATAATGGAAACAATGGAATGGTTAGAAGCATTAAATTCCTTATTGGTATGGACACATGTATTAGGAGGGAAGATCTTTCAGGTAGTAGATACATTTTTAGTGGATGATTGATTAGTTCTAGTTATAGTGAGAGGTACCACCATTGTTTCATCCTCTATAAAAACTTATTTATTTAATACAGGCTCTACCCACCCATTTATTTCTGCCATTTTCTTGGGTTTTTAATACTTATAACATAACTCATGTCCATTTTCCTGGAGTTATCGACACCACTTTGGATGAGGAAAGAGTATGGGGTTTAGTATACAACATGTTTTTAGTGATATATGTAAAAGAGCTAGTATATGATTTCCTTGATCTTGGGGTATGTTTTTTTCATCATCGAGATGAATTATCTCATCACTCATTATGATAAAATTTATTTTTATCATCATTATTTTATATTCATTTCTATCAATGGGATCTATTAGGTGTTTCAGAGAGTGTGAGATATAATGTAAGGTTGTGTAGGACCTTTCCACTCAAAGCCTAGAGTTTTTTTTCTACTATTAATCTTGATCACAATGTCATTTCTTATCTTATTTATCTTCCCATGGTTGTTTGGGGCTTTCCTAAAATTTTCCTAGATGACTTATATAGTCTAACATTATAGATGTATGTAGAGTATAAAATAGATCTAGTGTTAGTTGTGTATCTGGTCTTGATAAATTGATATATTATGGAAGCATTAGAGCTAAGAGATATTAATATCTATTTGGATGATCTGATGGCATTGGGGTTTTTCAACATAGTGTTTCATCATGGGCATCTCTAGTTCTCTTTTATAAGGGGGATGAAAATTAACATCAAATGTTCATGGAATATCAAAATTTGAACTTGGTAGTAGTTAAGAATAACAATCCATTCTCCTGGGTGGATTATTTGTTTGATTAGATAAAGGGTGAGAATTGGGTTTTGAGGTTTGACCTTTGATCAAGTTATGATAAAATCATGGTTCATGAGTTTAATATAGTGAATATAAATTTCAGGTGAAGGTACGGCCAAAATTAAATTTATTGTGTTTCCATTCATTCTTACTGACACTCCTATAGTTTTCAAGGTTCCAATTAACATGATATTCCATCAGTATCTCAAAAACATATTCATTGTGATGTTGGATGATAATTTGGTTTATTTCAGGATTGAAAAAGACAAAGAGAACCATATGATTTTGGTTTTAGAAATATGGAGGATTCATGTCTATATAGAAGGAATTTGAAATATAATTTATTATATCCAATAAGTGATGTTATTAGGGAACATGAATTCTAAATGTGGATTATTAGTTAATCGTGATAAGGTGAATTCATTATTTTCATTGGAGGATCCATAAAATGTATTTGAGATCTCAAGATTCCTAGGTCTTATTGAATTCTATTGTAAATTATTCAATGAATTTTTGAGGGTTCTAAAATCCTTGACTAATTTTACTAGGAATGTGGTGAGGTCCCAATGGGATGTGAAATGCCTGTCCCATTTCGAGGAGTTGAAATGGTTTCTACTGTCATAACCTATTTTGATATTACCTGGGCCTAATAAGTCGTATGTGGTGTACAATGATGCTTCTGGTTCTTTTTTGGGTAACATTCTTACACATGATGATCATGCTGTGGCTTATGTATTTTTTCATATGAAGGCTCATGATAAGAATTTCCCAACACACTTTTTATAAATTTCACTTGTTATGAATGAAAAGTGTTCATGATATTTAATTTTTAAGGTGATATTAATAGTATTTTCTTTCCATAAGATCTTGTGTTATATCATTTATTCGAGTAAATTCAATATCAGATAGTGATGATGGGTAAAACCCCCCAAACAATCAAATTTGACATCGCCTACACCCTGTGTAAGGGGACTGTCATTACATATGATCTTATCAAGAAAGTGACATTACAAGCTATTCAATAATCAAAGGAAGAGTGGAACCTAATGGGACTCCTCAATCCATTGCATTTGGATTCTCAAGAGGACCATTTGGGCATGGTTCTTACCAATATTTAGTCATCATGATCTCTCTGGGAGTCTATTATGTAAAGTCAAAATCCAGATGATGAGTTCATTGAAATCTGAGAAAATGATTTTTATGGGGAGACCTTTTCTGGTTAGTCTCCCCCTTATGACGGTTTATACACATTGGGATCAATTTTTCATCCAAACATATATGTGGAATTAAGTTTGTTTGACAATCAATTTCTTTCAGGGGCTATTCATCCAGGAAATCTGAAGATGTATTATGATATGAGAGGACATTTCTAATGGTTAGACATGAAGTGTGACATTAATGATTTGTTGTCCCCCTGTAACACTAACTAACTAGTAATGTTGGGCATATAAAAACATCCATGTTTTTTACAACAAGATACATGTATAGTTTCCAAATGGGATGAGGTTTCCATGGATTTTTTTTTCAATTAATAGAGACTCCATGGGGGAGAAATTTTATTTGGGTAGTTTTTTATCATTTGATGAAATCATCCCATTTAATTTTCATCAAGTACCCCACTAAGGTTTAATATCATGGTATGATTTTTTTTAAAAAGTTGTATGGTTACATGGGGTTAACTCTACTATCATCATATATAGGGATCCCATATTTACTGCTCAATTTTTGAAGAGTGTACAAGTTGTGATGGGGACTCATGTTTGGTGGAGTACATCTTACCATCCATGGAATTATAGTCATATAAAGAATTCAATTTAGATCCTAGAAGATACACTCCATTCCTTTTTTTAATATTTAGATGGATCTTGGAATATCCATCTATGACAAGTTGAATTTTATTTTCATAATATTTGTCATTCATCGATTGGGATGGTGTTGGTTTAGGATTTGTATGGTCACCTATGAATATCTACTCTCTTTTGGGAAGAGGTGGGAGAGGCCTATATTACCAGAAAAAGTATCATACAAAATACATTAGAAAGGATTCATGATATACTTTGGTTTATAGGAACAAGGTAGTGTCAGTAGAAATTGTACGTGGATAATCAGTGCCATCCTTCATTTTTTTATTTAGGTGATAGGGTTTTCTAAAACATTTCTCCTCCATTGGTCAAAGTTTAACTTAATAAATAAGAATAGTTGGCTCTGAGATATGTTATACCACTTAAGGACACTTAGTGGATTGTTTAAGTTACATATTAGTTGGTTCTTCCAGATTAGTTAATAGGTTTCATGATGTTTTCTACATATCTGAGCTCTAGAAGTATAATCATAATACCCCTCATATTATGTGTTGGGATGAAATTGAGTAAAATATATATGTTTTAATTTTGGAGAAACTATTATAGATAGTTTATTTTCTTGTTAAATTACGACATGGGAAGCTTTTCCCATTGTTCAGAGTGTTATGGATATATGGATTAGATTATCATGAGACATGGGATAACTAATCATTAGTGATGAAGTAGTGACCACATCTAATTCCAAATAACCCTTCTTCTTCATGAATTCTTCAAGATGGAAATTTATATGGCTAGGATATTGTCAAATCCTTGATAATAAGGTAAGTAATTTTACTTTTTAAGGTATTTTCTTTTGGTTTCTGAGGGTGTTGGAGTTTGTTTGTGATTTAATGTATAAATTGATATATGTTTCTAGATTAAAAGGAAACGTACATCCTAAATATTTGATTTATGATGTAATTCCTTCACTATAAACAAGATAAAAAACATATTAGTGTGTAAAAATATTTCAAGTAATAAATCCATTTATTACACTGTAAATTACTTTTATTCCATAATACCCTATTTTATGAAATAAAATCCTCACTCGTGACAAATTGAACATGAGGTAAATTTTTCCAACATACATAACTTATGGAAGAGTAACACCATATGTTTGAAGTTTAGGATATAAATGTTTTGTCTAATAGGTTTTTATCATGATTTATGTATTTGTTTTCATTATTTAACTGGATAATCATCCCTCAAACCCTAGTTTTCTTTCATGTTATTTTGGGTGTCTTATCTCTTTTGAGATTGCTTCGTTTGATGATCGATCTCCATGGTGGCCGTGTCACTTATTTCTTGGTAGGAAAAATTTATTCTTCTTAATTTACCTTAGTTTTGGAAAGATAAATACACTTAATTCGTGTATTATTCAAAATTTTGAGGATTTTTTTCAATCCATTCTATATTTTTTGTTTGATCATCTTCTAGGGGAATGTCCTTTTTTTGTTATGCTGCGATAGGGGAATTTTGTTTAGAGTATGTTATGATTTATCCTTTCATCCATTTTTTGGAATGTAATCATAATATGTGGAAATCAATTATAGTCATAATTTATTGTATTTTTATTCCTTCTAGTGTCAGTGGATCATGTTGAGGGCATGTGAAACTATATTTTGAGGTAAGTGGTTCAGAATTTAGACTTTGACGGATAAAACATAGTTTATATTTTTATGTTTTTTAAATGATTTTCAATAAAATTTTGTTTTCTCCCACGTTTTAGGTAATGGAAAATATGTGTTTACAAAGCATTGCGAAATGGGTTTTCATAGAATGGATGATTAAATAAAAGGTTTGTTGAAGATTTAATTTAAAAAGGATTTTTGAAATTTATTTTAAAATTTAAGTACATTAGAATCATTGGGAAATTAAGTGGAAGGTGTATCATAAGGCCATCATCCATATTACTACTGGGGGGTTCACTCATGGGGTGTTACTCTACTCCTTAGGACTGATCTTCTAGGGATTTTCTATTAACATTAATAAGTGGTTTACTCATGGGGTGTTCCTCTGCTCCCTAGGACTATTATTCTAATGGATTGAGTCTTCACTAGACACTTATTTTAGTAAAATTAGTCAACTAGACTGACTTGTTTTGATCCATATCATTATTGACATTTTATTTTTATTTTTATTTTCCTACACATAGTAAAACAACTTTTACATGATAATTTGTTTTGGAAATTATGTTTTGAAACTATTTTTGCACAAATTTTTTGGAATAGTTGAAAAAGGGAAATATTTACCTTACTTTTGATATCAAATTATTTATCATTTATCAAGCCCTATTTTCTTTAAAATGGTAATATTGATATTTTTTATATTGATTATTGATATTTTAAATGTGGGAGGGATCCCACGAATCCTTTTTCGATCGCACCATGCTCACCACTTTGTGTTAACCTACATATGTCTTTTTATGCAAAGAATGTATAGGCGCCACTATGAGGTGATTTGGTTTCTATTATCTTTGTATGGGTAGCTGGTGAGGATATAGTGTTATGTGTCTCACATATCACATGGAGTAAATGGTTTTTATTTGGTTGTCCTTTTTTTCAGACCTGTACATTGTAATTTGGTTTAGATTCATTAAGTTTTATTGCTTCTTTTATTTTCTTTCAGTTATGAAATAATATTTTCTTGTTACTTATCCATTATTTCATTCAACTAAGTGAATATATTCCATGTATTCTACTTCTGGTTGGATGATATAATTAACTTTGGAGGTTTTTTATGATTAGGTGCTAGTCACCATGCCAAGGGATTTGGAAATTCCCTTCATGTATATAATAGATCATGTTGATTTCTAGTTTGTGAAGGTATCCTAGGTCTTTTTTATGAGTAATACTAGGATGGAACATGATATTTAGGATCCGACTAGGTATTAGGACTATTTTAGAGGAGTTAAAAGTGTTTTACTTTTATTCTCTTTTAGAAATCCGCACATATGACATAATTTTTGATGTATGACTTCTTGAATTTTTATATTTCTCATTATGATATACCATGTGTTCAAGTTTATTTATTAGAACCTATCACGACATCTATTAAATTATTTATCTATATGGGATATGTGATTTATTTTATTTATTTAGTTATTTTACTATGATACGGGGTTATATTCGCTCCACTATATCACTATAGACTAGAGCTACTAGTCGGTGGCCGATGGAATATTGAGAGGAATGTATGAGTTCTAATGGTGATTGTTTTCTAAGACAAATATTGGTCTTGGATTGGGTGAAGTTAGAAATTGGAAATTGATCCATTTTACTTTTTTCTAATGATTTTGTTATGGAAAATAGTAGGTGGGGATTTTTCATGGATTAGAATGTAACTAATTCATTGGATTTGAAAACATACAAATATTGGAATGGATATTCTATGAGAGATAATATTGTTGTTCTTTCTTTTTTTCTTTTACAGTTGGATTATTTAACATTGAGTGATTCCTTGGATTATGTGGTTATTGACATATATAATTTTTCTTCGTAGATATAATTTGAAAAGGGTGTTTGTAAATTTAGAATATTAGATACATAAGATTCATTTGTAATTTTCATGTTTTCATAGGGTTTGTTAAATGAATGAAACATATTATGTGATCACTTTCATTGATTATTACGTTGTATCAACCGAATAAAATCTACATTAAAACTTATAATGAATTTTTATCCATAAAAAGTAATTGAAATTTCATTTAACTAATCCTTAATTGTGAAAAATTATGGTTAAAATGAAGTGGTTAAAAATTTAGTACACGATTTCCTACCAAGAATATTATGTAAAATCTGCTAAATAAAATTCCAATTAAAACTTATAAAGTGTTTCCATTTATAAATTTCAAATAAAATTTTATTTAAATGATGATTCTTATGAAAAAATTTCATGGTTTAACTAAATATGTATAGTGTGATTTTATAGACACTATATATCTAATGAGGTGTTTTTTGACTCATATATTGACCATGTATGTAGTTAGTTAGGGCTGGTCGGAGCACTCGTGTTATGGGTTTTAAATGGTGTGCGGTGCATGGATTAGCAGGGTGTTGGACCTATTATCTATTTCCTTAAAGTATAATATTAATTAATGTTATAGTGATGTATTTTAATTCTTTTTCTTATCATTTTAGAAAAATTAATTTGTGATTGCTTTCATTTGAGTGCTTAGGTGGAGGCGATGCATATTCCTCGATGGTTATCTAGACAGAATGTCATGTAGTACCATGGATGGTTATGGATGATCAGATCCAGGAGAGCCTACTATAGATTATTCATAATATGGAGAGGATCCTCCTTGTAATTCACCAATGATTTTAGATTTGACTAAAGTGTTTTATATAAAACAACAATTTTTTACCTTAGAGTGCGGTCCCTAGGTAGATAGTTATTAGATTGAGTTTTTAGGAAGATCTGTGAGAATATAAAGACACATTATGATATAAGGGTGAAAATGGTGGTTTATATGATTCATTGATTAGAGAGGAAATAATGGGATGCTTTAGTCTATGTAAACTGACATTTTGGGTTGTACTGAAATGAATTTGAGACCCGTTTATTTGACCAATTCTTCGAAGAGACAATGAGAGTAGATTGGGCCAAAGAGATTATATAACTTTTGTAGGGGAGTATGTCATTCATGGATTATAATGATCATTTGGAGGAACTAAAGTAGTTTCTCCCAATACTTGAAGTATATGAGGTAGCTCGAACATGTTGCTTTAAGGTTAAGATGTGGTATATGATAAAAGTTTAGACGAATGTTTTTGAGATTATATTCTTCTATGAATTTTTTCATCAAACACTTATATCATAATATTACCTAAGTGAATATAGTGGCTCGGAGTCGGTATAATTTACTAGGGGGACTGATTGTGGGTGTTTAGGGTGGAAGGATAATTCTTGGGGAATTTCTTTCAAGATCAGTGGTAGGTAGAGTATCCGGGGTGGTGGATCATCCATCCCTCCTAAATATAATACAATCGTTTCATTCCATATGTTTATTAAGTCAATCCATTGTAACTTTTAATGTGATCAACCACTTCTAGAGTGTTAAGATTATGGAAGTATGGGGAATATAAAGAGGCTTAGTTGGAGGAATTAGTATATTCCTAGTGACAATGTACGTTAGAAATTATAATTTTTTTCGCTATGATAAAAAACATTTTAATATGTGGGATACTATAGTTCTATTGTCCATTATAGAAAATGTTTCATGCATTTTACTTTGCCCGAATGGCCCGAAGGCCTTCAATTTTATTTATTTTTGACTACCCACTTTTATGGGATGAGGGGGAACCTTACAAGGCCCCTTGTTTTAGAGATTACATGACTCATAGTCTTAATAGATATTACATGGCCCTAATGTCTTAGGGAATTCATCCAGACTCTAATAATAAGGAACTACCACTCCCCAGTATCTGCATCCTGATGGTAGCTCTTCATCTTCGCATGGTCATCTGGCTAAGCTTTCAATGCAAACACAGGTTGGTCCGGATTTGATTGCCATACCCTTGAATTCTTCCAAATCCATTGGTTCTTCTCTTGTGAGGGAACATACTTTGAATCAACCTCTAGGGGTTCTTCTTTTTTTGTGGTGTCTTTCTTGGGAAAATGCACTAATTAGGTTGCCTGAAGGCCTTAAGGTGGCCCTAAGGCCCTAAAGGTGGTCCGAAATCCTTACTTACTCGAAGGCCTGGGTGGACAGAAGGCCTTAAGGACTCTAATCCCAAACCGGTGGCCCAAGGTCAATAGTTAAAACTACTACAGTACCGAACAGTACCTTCTAAAGTACCCACATAGTACTGCTACATTAACATGGATTATGCTTCCGCCTATTTTTGAACCCGGGTCTCATGGATGAACTTAGAGAGACCTCACCAACTGGGCTGAAGCTCATGTTCCATGCATAGTACTTTGGGATATGGAAAGTGGATCTAAAAGTGTAGTGAAACTTATAGAGCTCAGTTAGGGTCACATAGAAATGAATTGGACCAGTTACGTGTTATATAGACTACTATTGTTTTCTAGTACGTAAAACATTATATAGTCGTAGGTATGATCATGGTAGCTTCTACCATGGTATGCGCCTTATTGGATAATAGGGATTCAAATTAATTAATATCTACATATTTTTTGGATGACTTTGGGATTTACATTGAGTGCTTATATGAGGTGACTTACATTAGCACACCATTGAGAGTGTGGTCATAATGTATTTTCCATTATAGTACTTGTACCTTATGGTTTTATGGCCGTAGATTTGTTTTTAGAATTTTTTACTAAATATACATAATTTCAATATTATTATCAGGATGTATTGGTTAGTGTAGTATCAAAACCAAATTTACCACATTCATCAATGAGTGTCTCTTATTCCATTAAATGGAAGTTAGTATTTACAAACAAGGGTGAGGGACATCAAGGTAGCCTATTTAGTGTCTCACCATCGATAAATGGGAATGATAACAATCCAAGTGGCTAGATTTTTGTTAGATGACATGGGGGTGTAATAGGATACCTTTCACCTGTAGTTGATCTATTTCATGTTGTATTTCTTTGACACTCTTAGTATTTATACCTATTATTGAGATGAAGTTTATTAATTTGATTCTATAGGGAACAAAAAAAATTTCCATTCCTCTCTATAGGATGGATATTTTAGAGCTATAGGATCTTTAGGTAAAGTTTGAGGACCTAGATACTAAGGGATTCATTCAAATGAGTATGATTCCTTGGGGTTGTGTAATAGTTTTATCAATGAAAGCTAAATAGGTCCTTGAGATTATGTAATTATTATTATAATTTGAATTGGATGATGGTTAATAACTAGTAACCACTTCCACATATTGAAGAAAATTTTTACCAACTAATAGGAACAAAAGTATTTTCTATGATTTATTTGATATTGGCATATCATCAATTGAGGGTGAGTCTATCTGAAATACTTCATATTGGTTTCCAGTGAAGGTATAGTTTATATAAACATCTAGTGATGTTGTTTATCTTGAAAAATGAGAGTGAATATTTCTATATATTTAATTAATTGGATTTCCCATCTATATTTGGATACATTCATTATGATATTCCTAGTTGATATCCTTATGTACTCATTGTCAAGGGTGAATCATGCAAAAAAAAACAAGGAGCTTGTGTTGGAAACACATAGAGAGATTCAAATTTATGCCAATATCTCCATATGTCACTTTTGGATCAAATAGGTGGATGTTTTGGGATACTATAAGTCTAAGGATGGTGTATCTCTCATCCTTGAGAAGATCACCAATCTTATTTTTTTAGTGTCCCCCGAATGTTTTTGACTTACATAGTTTTTGGTATTAGATAATTATTACGGGATATTTATTTCATACTACCCCCATTTGGCAACGAATATTTTCGGAATGAACTATAAGGGAGTGAGATATATTTGGTATGAAAATTGGGAGGATTCCTTCCACGATTTAAAGGGAAGTTTCAGTAAAACACTGATCCTGATTTTACATGAGAATGGTAAAAATGAACCATATATTATAATGCATTGGGGAATATTATGGGAGTAGTCTTGATACATGAAAGTTATCTGGTCATGTATGGATCTAGGAAGTTGAGGTTGTATGAGTGGAACTACCATATGGATAACCTAGATTAGGAAGCAATACTGCATGACCTAAGATATTGGAAGCTTTATTAGATGGGGGATACATTTCTTTTGTGTTTTATGCCCAAAAAATCATATAAAACATATTCTATTGGTGGGATATAAACTTTAATTATCGTAGTTTGGTTGAGTATTTAAATTTTTTCAATTTAAAGAATAATTACACTCATATAAAAGAGAACATTTTAGTTAAATCTTTGTGCTAGATGATAAAGACTCATGTGGTTCAGAAGTCTAGCGGTGAGTGGTAGTTGATAGCCCTCAATGATGATATAAATTTGGGTGTTAAGGATTGGAAGGGTCTAGAGTCATTTCATCCATTTTGAGAACTCCCTTACTTATCAGTAGGATCAGGAGGGGGCGGTTATCTAACCTAGAGTTCTTATACCTAAGGGAAAACATATATTGTGGGGAGAAAGCACCAGACATGATTATCGATGATTATGTGATATTTATTTTTCCTGGTAGTTTCATGCTTTATATAGACACTTTTGAGAAATTATTGTTAGAGTAACTTGCATTGAAGTTGGTGGTTTACCCTAGTTTAAACAAAATGTAATTTGACATTTACTGTAAGTATTGGGCACAAGGGAAGAAGATATATTTGGTAAGATTTCTCATGCAATGCTCCACCTTTCAATAGGTGAATTCCATAAATCAATGGCATACTAGTCTTCTGTAGTTATTTAACACAACTGATTTAAAGTGGGATGTAATTAATATGGACCTATAAATGATTTTTTCATGGAAACCCCATGGTAGTAACATATTTAGGGTGATAATTTATCAAATCACAAGGGAAGTTCACTTTATACTAATGCTGTAGAATTTTTCCTTAGTCAGGATTTATAATATCTATGTTTGAGAGGATTTTATATTGTATGGAGTTCCATAGAATATTATTTTTGATGAAGGATATTTTTTTATATTGTGGTTTTGGAGTTGTTTGTAGAAGATTCATAATACATAAGTGAATTTGGGAACTTCCTATTAACCATAGACTGATAGAAATTTTGAGAAGACTATACTAATCTTAGAGGACACATTGAGAGTGCGTTTCATGGAATTTTGTTTTTCCTATAAGAAACACTCAGAATTAGTGTAAATTACCATTAAAAATAGTTATCAAGTAATGATTTATACCTTATGAGGATCTATACTAAAAAAAAAATACTTTTCCCTCTATGTTGGTTAGAGGCTAATGAGTTAGTGATGATCAGTCATGTCTGGTGCTGGATACTTTAGAGAATGTTTAGTTGATCTAGAAGAAGATGGATACTTCCCATATTAGGATACAATTTTAAATGGATTGGATACGTCAACATATCTTGTTTGAGGTTGGTGATTAGGTAATCTTATGAGTATCACTAAAGTAGAGAAACCATAATATATAATGACATGGGATGGTAGTGGCTAGGTATGTTGGACATTAGAGATACTAAAGAGGATCAGTCTAGTTTCAAACTAGTTGGATCTCCCATAATGTTTTAGTTAAATTAAATGTTTTTAAATGTATTATTTGTTGAATGGTTTGACCTGAATTTTTCTCAGCAGATCAAAACCCAATGATGTTGAATGTTTGGATGATGCAACCATTAAAAAACTTCTAGTGTGTATTTTTGATTATAGAAAAAATTATCTCCATGGAAACATAGTTCTTATGGTTCTTGTAAAGTGGTAACATAGATAAAAATAGGAAGATAATAGGGAGTAGGATCTTGATATGTGGATCCCATTTCAATAATAACTAATTGATGAGGCCCAATGACATATGGGATATTTGATCATGTATGAATTAATCTATGGTGGGGAGTTGGTAAAACCCTAACCATTTTGGGGTTTGAATTATTTTAATATCTACTAAATAATTTTTTATTTATTTTCTTATGAAGGTTTAAGGGGTCGGAAGTGGCCCAGTATGGATTATAATAAATAATGGAAGGTATATAGCTCTAAGATATAGACATCAACAATTTCACGACATGAAGTATTAATTTACACCATTAAACCTATGGATAGAGGGGGGGGGGACACCAAATTAGTATTATTCATGATTTGAAGTAAATTTAACAACATAATTTTTTTGTGCTCCTTTTTTGGGAAAATTAGTTATTTTGAGGGGGTGTGGTTTTATTAAAATAAAACGAGGTTCCGTGGAAAGATGAGTGATGTATTATCCACCCATTATCATCATCATCATCATCAAAAGTGGTGTTATTCTATATTTCTTCATCAAATTGAATGTTGTTAGATGTGATTGGAAAATTTGAGGTAAGGATATCCCTTCCCCCCATTATTTATACTTTTCTTCCATTATCCATCATTTTCTCACATATTATTTCTAATATTCTCTATTTCTAGGGAATTCTTATACATTTCTATTTTTTTCATTTTAACCTAAATAAAAGGCAAATTTTTGGATGCGTGAATTTCTTTGAGCAAAGAGTATGTATTATTGATTATTTCCTTAAAAGGTATTTCCATTATTTTTGGTGTATGATGTGAATTTACCCAAACTTACTACAAAATGACATAAAATTAATAATTAAATATAAGGTGTCCCAAAATCATTAAATTAAACCTCTCTATGGGACATGAACAACTAGTTGGTTATTAGACTAAGATTTTTTTTACCTAATGAGCTATGATTTACTTGGGGAATAAACTATGAAACTAAAGGGGCCACATAAAGAGTGACTTAGACTATTAATTTACCTTTTTTGTTACATTGGATGATGAGAAAATATACTAGATTCGGATTCCATGATTATCACTTGATACTTGATTAATTAATAATCAAACGAAATGATATTTTGATTTTTCTATGTAGTATCCCTTTGACTAATTGGGACTTACTATTTGGAGTGCCTTGGTGTAATCCCCCATAGACTCATTGGTACTTACGATATTAAGTTCCTTGGGTCAATCCCCTTTCGAATCATTGGGAATTACTGTTTAGAGTGCCTTGGAGAAACCCCCCGTAGTCTCTTTAGGACTTATAATGAATATTTACATGGGTTAATATACCTTATAATAATCAAAAACTATGATTTTGAGTTCCTTAGGACAATAATCCTTAGAATCAATATGCCTTATGATTTGGAGTTCCTTGGGGAAATTCCCCTTGCACTCATTAGGAATTTTAGTTTGCTGTGCATTAGGGAAATCCCCCTTTGGACTTTATAAGAATTATAATTTGATGTTCTTTGGTGTTTTCCCACTGGTAGAATTTTGATATATGTTTATGGTTCCTTGTGGGAGGCCCACTTAAATTCATCAGGACTTACACCTAAGAGTTCCCAAGGGAAGTCCCCCTTGGACTCATTATATCTATTGATTTGGGGTTCCATAGAATTGATTCTTGGAACCTAAATGACCACTAGTTTTGTATTCTTAGGACTTGTAAGAAATATTTGGTTGGTCCTTTTTGGTTTTAATGGACACAATAATGTATGTTAGTATTAATATGGCATTGATGGTCCTATAATACATTATAAGTACAAAGGATTGATGATGGGAATTTGCGGTCTACATTTATTATTTTATTATAAAAATTAGCATAAACATTATAACTTGATGAAATATGTATTTAGATTCTGTTTGTGGTGTCCTACTATGTTTTTATCAAACCCTTCTTATTGAATCATTTAGTGCACAATAAGTTTTCACGATTATAGGAAAACATAAGGGAATGCGTATTATGACTAATGCTTGAACGATAATTCTAGGATGGAGCATGGGAGTCGGGATCAAGCTAGGACTCAAGACTATTTTGGATGAGTTACCGGGTTTTTCAATTTGTTCATTTTTGGATATATGTGTACATGAACTTATTTTGGATGTATTATTTAATTACATTTTATAGAGTTCATTTTGATATAGTATGGGTTTGTCTTTATTTATTGGAACTTCCCGTAATGTCTATTTAATTCGTTGTATTGATGTTTTATGAGATATACTTTATTTCAATTATTTTTTTTCTTTCATATACATCTTTAGTATCACCACTATAGGATAATAAAACTAAATTTCAGGTCAAACACCTTTAGCATAATTTTTTTCACATGATGCCCCGTTGATATCACTGGACTGAAACTGATTAGTTCCCACTAACTGGGTGACATTACTAATTTCATTAGTAATTTATTTATAGGATATTGCAACAATCCATTTCTTCTTCCAACTAGTAAAAAAAATTCAATTGTAACATGTTTCTACAGTGCTGTGTTCATCCAAAAACACCAATCGTATTTACAAAGCTAATATCAAGAATCTACCCAGCCAAGTATTCCAAGATTGTTAGCTCATGTTTCTTTACCCATCATTGTATGAGAAACATATTTGGATTAATTTATTTGGTGGATTCTTATATTATAGAAGAGTATTCCTTGAAACATAATGAGATGCATATTGATATATTTTATAATAAATACAAAATAAAAATTCATTAAAAAAATTAGTTTCAAATTGACTCTTGTCCCAGTGAGGGTGGTCCTTGAAAATATATTCATTTGAGTTTTGAATTGAAGGTAATTTAATTTCTATAAAAGTCTATCAAACTCTTTTTAACGTGCCACTAGATATTTTTTGGAATCACTAAGAGAAGTTTTTATTGTTTAGGAACCACTAGAATTCCACTGTATCTCACCCAATCCTATTGTAACCAAATTACCTTTGGTTGTATAAATTTAAATGTTTTTGGAGAGGTTAGTCACTACTACTATATCGACGAGAATTATAGGGTATTTTCAGATTCTTTCTAATATTGTAGGGTTAAACAATACATTTATATTTTTCTTTTTGGATCTGTATTTACTATTTTTTGGGTTAAAAAATCACCTTTTTTATATTTAATATTTGTTTTCCTTAATGAGGTTATGAGGTCCGTGCACAATAATTACTTCATTATTTGTGATTAAAAATTCCCAAAAAATTTAAGAATATATAATTTAATTCAATCATAGAGAGGACAATAATTTATTCTCTATAATTATATATATATATAAATTTATTTTATTAAAGATTTTTTAAATAATTAGAATAGTCTATATATTAAATAAAATTTTACAGTGTTTTGAAAAAAAATAAAATATTATGAGCTAATTGTTAAACCAATGTCTATTAATTAATATGTTTAAACTTTATCACCAATCCTAATGTTTAATTTAAGAAATTAGAAATATAAATGATTTTTTAAAATAAATTAATAATTTTAAACTTTTGTTATATTGATGAAGAAGCAATTGTTTACCAAATATATTAATGATTTGACAGAATGTTTTGTATTTTATTGATTTAAATAATTATAAAACAAAAAAATATTAAATGCAATTTGTTTTAAGTTTTCATAAAAGTTAGGTAAGAAAAAATTAAAGTATTTAATATTTTAAGATGAAAATTAATCAAGGATGAGTTTTGGTATAGTACTATACCACAATGAAATATCTTACATTGTTCTATCCCTTTGTGACTGTTAAATGGATAACATATATTATGTAATGATTATATAAATTTTAATAATTCAAATTTTTAAAAGTGAAACTATATTTATTTTTAAATATAAAAAATATATAAAACCCTTACAAAAGAACAAAAAAATACAATCACCACAAACACATAGAAAACTACAATCGTGTTCAATATAAATAGTAAAAACACATCAAAAAGGACTAGGATCTATGCTTCTCTTATTCCTTTGAATAATCAAATTGAAAATAAAAAAAGATATAGAGTTTCCAAAAAATGCATTCCAAAAAGTCCTTATATAGTTTATGATAACTTTTACTCCAGTTGGGAAATCAATCAACAAATATCAAATAATAAGTAACACACTAATCAGGATAATCGATGAAGGTTTGTCACCTCAGTGATGTATCATAATAATCGTGCTATCATCCACATACTTGAGCTTTATCAATAACATTCTCAAAGCCTCACACCACATTCAATTAATAATCATGCTCCCCACTATTGTGATTATTAGAGTTTACTTATAAGAATAATCTTTTACATACATGATCCAAACAAGAAACGGCTCAGTCTTGGATAAAACAATTTCCTCATATTGTATCTCTTTATACCTATGAGGTGGGTAAATCATCAACAGTCATTACTCATCATGAATATATTTATTTTTCATTAGATAATAATTAGTAAAATTATTATTGATAGATATGTTTTCTTTATTAACTTACTTATATATGGTTTCATAGTGGTATTAATAGAGATCCAAATGAATATAGTTAAAGTAATGAGTAAGGAAGTTACTGAAGGAATGTCTTTTTTTGATATTTTTGGGTTTTTGATAGTGTATTACATTAAATGAAATATAAAATGAATCCAATTTAATTCAATATATATTGAAATCATTTATAATTTATATATTTAAATATTTTATAATGAGTTAAAGTACCCATAATGAGGGTGGTTGGATGTTTGTATGATAATTTTTATCATATGGGGATTTATAAGGATATAAATGATTTTTTTGTGGAGTCCATTTCCTTGAAAATGGAATAAATATTAGGTACCAAGTTAAATTTGTGGTCATATGAAAATTAACTTAAAGAGTTTGGATAAGGATTAATGTGTGGAATTATCATCCGTTTTATAATTTAATTATATGTTTTTACATTTAACACACCATTAATAAAGTAATTAATTTTAGTAAAATTATCTTTGAAGTCATATAAAAAATTAAAATAGAATTAACCCATCTCAAAAGGGTGTTCCAAATATTTAAGAAGAGTTATTTATTTCTTTTCATAGTAGGAAATCATGTGTTGATATATATAAAAGAAACATTTAATCTAAATTTTTTTATAACACCTCCCACCATAATAGTTTTTTATTTCAAAATATTTAAATTAGAGGAATTAGTTGAGCTTCGAATGATCCATATTTTTTTATTCCTTTTTTAGATTTATAAATATATATTTTTGGAAAATAGAATAACTGATGTATTTAAAAGGGGGATTTTAATAAAATAAATAGGTAGGGCTTATGGAGGGAGAGGAAGTTAAAAAAATAAAGGAATAAATGATTAAAATTAAATTAAAAAATATATTAATTAAGAAACTAGGTTGACTATTACTATAAGGGTCCATATGATATTGAAGAAGTGTATAAAGAAATTATAGAGGAATAGAGCCTCTATATGACCTGCATAGAAGTGTGAGAGGTGTGAGTGAAATAAAAAAGGTGAAGGTAGTATATTAAATGGAATGTTGGGTATTAAACTATATGTTCAATGGTTGTTGAATATTCTTCATAATTTTACACAACAAAATCATATTTTTATACAACATTATATGAGGGTTTTTTCTTTTGAAAATAAGAAAACAAAAATTAAATTTAAATTGAAGATTAAAAATATAATTTTCAAACCACGATATAAATTTCTAAATCTTATGTAAATTTATGGAAAATATAAGGAAAAAATTAAATATTATATAATAACATAAATCATAAATTTCACTAAAATATAATAATTTTAAAATAAATATATTTATTTTGATATTAGGAAATAATGAAATTAATCAACAAATTTAATCGAAAAATAAGATAAAAATTGAATAATATTTAATTCATGTTCCAAGATATATAATAAATTAATTTGAGTATAATTTTAATTATAATTAAAATTTAATATAGAAAATAAAATAATTTTTGGGATACATAAGAACCATCAGTACAAAAATAGATTAATTTCATTTAACAATCTTAAATGTATATTTAGATAAACTATATAATTTTTTCAGTGAAAACCCATTGATCAAGAATTTAATCTTACATATGTAAAATAATGAATTAAAATCAATCCCAGACTAAATACACCAATGAAATAATTGTTATATTATTTACTCGATTTGGTGAGATATAATAAAAATTGTAATCCATGCGTATTAAATCAATAAACATATCTTCATTTTGAAAGTGATCTTCAAAAAAGTGTTGTATAAGTAAAAAGTTCTTAGTTTGTTTAATTATAATTTGAATCTTAGAACTATTAATGGATCCTTAGTTGTTGTAATTTATGGGAATGTGATTAATTTTATTTCTATAATATTTGAGAGTATTTTTCATCCAAATAATTTGTATAAAATAACTTACCATGACATTCTCTTACCTTTAGAATTAGAAAGATAAAATTATGTTTTATTTTTACTACACCAAGAGACTAAGAATTTTTCATGTAAGTGATAATCCTCCCTTGTATGATTTTTATCTAAGAGAAATTCAGCATCATCAATATCCAAATAACTTGTTAGTTGAAATGATATGTATTTTAAGAATAATAGTCTAATATTGATATTTTAAATTTTCTTGGCATGTTTTTATTGATATTATTTTGTGTTAGTTTGAAAATGAGTACAAATACAAACACTAAACATAGTGTCTTTCTTGGTAATTATAAGATAAATATGGATACCGATCATATATATTTAAACATTATTTTCAAATATTTTAATTTCTTTAAATAATAATATATTACAATAGGTACTCATAGTTGCACAAATTTCCTTTACTAGATATATAACAAGATGATTTAAAAGGTCATATTTATATATTATTTGGCCCATAAAAATAACATTCTGATTTTGATTATTTTATTACCAAAGAGAAACCTAGAATCCCCCATAATTCTTAATTTCAATTTTTTCTCATTAAATATGATTTATAATTTCAAATATATTCTTAAGTTGAACTAAAATATAATTCAAACCATATAAATCTAAATAACTAATAAATTATATGTAAAATACTTTTAAAACAATGTTTAAAAATGGTTTCTCATATTGAATCCATTATTTAATTAATATTTGGTTAACCACACATTTTAATAATGAGGCTTGCATAACATAAATACAAGATTTAGGAATTTTGAATCCTAAAAAATTAGAGGATTATATACCAAATCATATTTGATAATAATACCTTTTATGATAGAAATCTTAATATCAATTGGAAAAATCAAAAAGTTTTAATTAATACTTAATTAGAAAAATATACTAATGAATTTATTATATGAAATGTTTAATTTTTTTTACCATAATAAATATTATTTTCTTTATTATAGCATTTTGGTATATGTATAAAATATTTTTGAACTTTTTTCTTTTTCCAATGAAGCTTATTCTTAAAAAATAATTTTACGTTAAAAATTGCATTATTATCAGATATTTTAACAAGTGTCCAAACATTGTTTACTGTGAGTTAGTTTTGTTGATAATGCATATGATGTAACTTTTTTTGATCAGTAATGGAATTTTTAGTAATTAAATCCACTACATATTCCTTATTTATCTATGATCCACCTCATTTTAAACCAGCCTTCTAGTATGATAAATTCTTCTTTAGAGTTATTTCCATAAAACTAAATGATTTTATACTTTAGATTACCAGGCCATGTATTTATACCTATCACATTCCTATAACTTATTTAATTTTATTTTGTATACATTATGAGATAATATAATTGTAATAGTTACTATGTAAAAATGTTATATAGGTTCCTTTATATAATGTGAGTGTAAATATTTCACGATAAAATTATTCAATATATATCCTATGGCCAGGATATATCATTCAGAAATAAATGTTCTTTGATTATCAGATTTTGGGGGCCCAAAAGTGTCGAGACTTATTCTCTTGAAATTGAAATTTCATGATCTATAATAATAAAGGTAACAAGGATAGAAATAATATTTAAAACAAAATATTATTAATGTGTCACTAGATGTTTTGATCTATGAGCTTTCTTATTGTTCCTATAACATTAGTTCATTATCATTGTGTATCACAATTTGTATAATTTTATATATGAGAAAATATTTGAAATATTTACTCATAGTTTAGTAAAATTAGTTTAGTGATTCCTATATGGAATAAAATTAATTAAATGGTAAATATATATTTTTTCCCATTCGAGTAATGGAAGAAAATATCTCGGGCCCTTTGAATGAGATAAATTTTTTTGTGAAAAATCCATGGCCATGTATGTTTATAGAAATGTTTATGTCATAAATTAAAGGAAATATCACTAATGTAGAAAATATGATAAATGTTTTATGAATAAATATTGATAAAATATCTATATAAAAATGATTATATGATACAATTGAATTTTTAATGGATTTTCATTATGATGAAAAATAGTTTCTTTATGAGTATAATGATTTGTTGTTGGATATAGCTCATGGATTATGTCTTAGAGCTAATAATATTGGAAAAAACTAGATGGTTAGATGAATAGTATTCTAAGAAGTGAATTATATTAAATTTAATCTATGTGTGAGAATAAATTTAATTCCATTTTTTTGATTTTTTTTTTAATTTTTTAATATTGATTGTAAATTCAATCATAATATAATTCAAGACAAGAGTAAATGATTTTAATTCTATCTCTTATTTTCTCATAAGATATTGAATTATTATACATATTCCTGATATAATTAACTATAATATTTAATTATTTATTTAAAATACAAATCAATTAAATAATTATATAGACACATTTAAGTGAATTTAGTTTTTATTTTATCAAAGGAATATAATTTAATTTTTCCAGGTTCAATAATATTTATTGTATGATTTAGATGAAGTTAATAATACAAGAAATAAATTTTAGCATCATTTAAATAAATATATAATTTATCTAATTTGAAATGATATTTTAATGACACAAACCACTAAATATTATTAGTTTTATAACTATTTGAGGATAGTGGTTACCTAAGATTTTCTTGGAGTCAATTAAATGAACTAACTTAAATGTAATTATTTAATTTATTGACCTATGTATTAAAATATTATATCATTGTTTTTGATATTCGAACCCAGTCAATCAAACTAATTTCTGAAATATTGGAGAGAAAATTAAACACAATACTTCCCCTTCAATGAGGGTTCAAGAAATATAAAATGAGAAATTAATTTAAATACATAAGGGAGAATGTTCTATGGAACTTGATTTATTTATTTTAGAAATTTTGATATTAAGAATTGAGTTTGGAGTTTCGTGGAAAATGTGGAGATATCTCTAGAGAAATTAATATTTATATTCAGTAATAGGAAAAAACATAAAAGGTACCTATGATAATGTCATTGAAAAATTATGAGAAAAATTTCAATTTAACAATAAAATAAGAATTTAATTTAAATTCTTTAAATAAAAACATATATTTTATTGAGATGTCCAGTGGGTTATAAAAAACCTCGGTGGGTGTGATCAGCATTTTTATAATTAATATTAATTCATGATTCTATTTTTGAAACATTTAAACCCCTCAAGAGATAAACCAATAAATCCATTTTATAATTATAGTTTTATTCACATTAACCTCACATAAAACATAACATGAAACAATGGAAACCATGTAAAGATGATATGAACTAATTATAAGGTTTAAACCCTCCTAAAAAACATACCCCTAAAAATAATATTAATTTCCAAGGAAAGGGATATTAATCATAATATTATTATCAATATTAGTTTATTTTTTAGGGTTCAAACTCATAAAAAATAACAACATATTACCTTAGTGACAGATCACTTTATTACTCCAGTGGTCAATGCAAAAAACACATTTCTCTTTTTTATATTGCAATCCCTATAGTTCCACTTCATATAGTTTATCCTACACTATAATTAGATCCAAAATACTATCTAAAGGTTTGTCAACATACAAAAATCTGATCTACTTCCTTAACTCATAGACATGTATTACCTTAATGTCTTAAAAAACACACTTATCATTGATGTCACTTTATCATTTTATTCTATTCTTATTAGAAAACCAAGGGATATTTTCTTTATAAGAATATTTATATTTCTAAAAAACTCTTTCACTACAACATACACTAGTTTCATATTTTTTTATCTTTTTTCGAGCTCTAGTTATATTGTATTTAAATTTTGTCATAGCTTTAAAGAAGTGAGTCTCTGTCCCTTTTTCTATTTATTCTACCTCAATGCTCTATACTTCTCACATAATTTATTAGCTACATTAAAAGTTTTATTCATGTAAAAATACCATAAATGGGTTTTAGATGGGACAAAGTATCTTTTATCCACAAAATCACTATTACATAATACCTATAATTGGGTTTCCCATGATTTTATATGCACCTTTTTCAAATATATATCCATTTTAAAAATACCACTAATAAATGATAAAAAACTACATGTATTATTAAACTCGAAATATATTAATTTTAATCTACATGCCAATCTTTTTAGCTATAAAAAGAATCAAATAAAACATATCCTCACTTTAGAACTCACTCTTGCATCATGTTGACTTCCCATGAAACCATTATAGAACTAAAATTTAATCTATAAATATATCAAAAACATAGAAATCTTCTTTTTTCTTATTCATAATAATATTAATTCATAAATAACATAAGTAACTTATAATAAAACACTCTTAGACTAAAAAATATCTTCATTATTCCTAAAAACACAAAAATCTCTTTTAATCTTTTGAGAATCAAATATTTAATCAATTGTGATATGTTCATCTTCAACACAGTTCAACGTTATATCATGTATGTCAAATGAATCAGGATTTTATGAAAAATTGACAACCAATTTGACATCTTTATATTTATTATTATTTAAAATCATGTAATTATAGAAATATAGATTCTCATTCTACTGATATCTTCCAAATTCCAGAAGTCATCAATCTTACAATCTCAACATTTTTAAAAATGTGGAAATATAACTTATATTATGGGTGAATCAATTGTCTTCCTTATAATTAAATATAAAAATGTGGTATTAAAGTAAGATAATTTTACAAATGTATTATAAATGTATCAAAATTCCATTTGGTTATTATTTATCAAACTTCTTCTTTAAATATCAATTCTCTTCTATGTTGGAAACTAATCTTCTATAGAGATGAATTTACTAATGTGGGACACAATTCTCATCTACATTGCATAATTATCAAACTTGAAAATTTTAAAACCTATTTATTAGAGATGAAAAATATAAAAATATCATAATTACTTAGATATTATATTCCACAAATGTTAATTATTCTATACAGTAGCCGTATATTATAAGTTCTTTTACTATTTTCTAAGAGAAAACACAAGAATTCGAAAATTATTTAAATATGATCACAGAAAATTCAACTACAAAAAACCTTTTAAAAGTATTAAAATCACCTAAAATCATCTTCAATTAATTTTAAGAACTATTTAATGAATTCCAAAATCATATAGGAATATTTATAACATTTTCAATAGTAAGAAAAAAAAAATAAATACTTTTAAAAAACAATTCTTCCAAATTATGTTCAGCCTTTCAGAAATAAATTCTAAGCCATCTATATTCAAATAAACTTTTATAAAAGTGTGGTTATCACTTTTTTTAGAAACTATAACACAAGATACTCCATGTATATAGTTGATAACTCTAGTGAAATTCTCCAAACAAATATTATCATGTTAAGCAATTTTCAAATATAAAATATACTAGATGTATAAATCAAATTCACTAGAAAACTATTTCTTCTAAATTATATTAGTAGTTAATTGGGGTAGATATTTTAATCAACCTTAGTGACCCTTTTCAAGGACATAAAAACTATCTCAAAAACCATATGATGTAATAGTAATGGCTTCCATTTCATTTCGGTGCACTAATTCCCCATCCCAAAAGATTCCATCTCTCATTGACTTAAACATTTATCAAAAATAGAATTAAAATCTAGTGGGAACATAAATATCCACCTTTTTATTTTTTTAATAACCATTACAATACAAAGTTAGTGTTTTATTATGTATACACATTCTTGATAACTAATTGAATGAGGAGGGGTATTCTCCCTCTTATTAACATAATAAGGAAGTTTTTGTTATCCTTATAATTGATATTAGGTAGAGGTTATACTCACCTTACTAAATATTCTATGTTTTAGAAAATAAATCTTATATCCATGATATTTCCATCCACATTGAGAGATTAATTAAATTTCCATTTAAGAGATGTAAATTTATAATAATCACTTATTACCAATTTCAATTGACAAAAAAACATTAGGAAAGAAAAATATCATCTAATTTGAACTTGTACAACATTTCTCTTATTAATGTGACAAAAACTAATAAACTTTATATCTTTATGGTATAAACTTTTGTAGAAATTTTGAGTGAAATGTATTGAAAATAAGGCTATATAAATTATATTCGTATCTAATACCATATTATATATTTCATATCTTAGTATAAAAATATAATTATTTTCAGTAAATCTGTGGTGGCTCCAAAAATGTTTGCTGCCTCCCTAAATATTTTATTTTCAACCACTATCACATTAGATCCCTATCTTCAAAAATATTAATAATGAGATATGGGAATAAGGTGGATCATCCAATATATCCTCATATTGAGTAAATGGTATAAGATAAGTTTATAAAATTGTAAAATACTCTTATTGAAGTTATGAAGAGTCTAAAACACTTTATTATTTCATCATCTATGGATTCCTATATCAAATAGTCACTTGGAAGAATTCCCTTCTTGTCTTTTCAAATCCCTTCTCTGATGTAATAGACAACTTATCTTGAGAAAATGAAGTAGATTTTTACTTTTCAACTTATTTAAATTTACTGGAAAATTCCTATTGATCTTTCAATATGGTAAGTGAAAAGTTGGTCACATTTTTTTCTTTATTTTTATTTTTGGATTCATTTTTTATTTATTTGTTAAAACTCGAACACATTGATGATTTCCTTTTATATTTTATTAGAAATTATTTTTTTGGTATCAATTTTATTCATTTTAAAATATTATAAATTACTTTATTGGACTATATACATAATTATTAATTAATTTTTACCTTCCCCTCTTGGAAAAAACCTCAAATATTTTCACAATGACTATCAACCATAAATTAATTCCTAGTATCTATTTATGGGATGGATTATCCTTTTCTTTCCATATTTTACCCATCATTATCGAGTTTCATAAATATATTTCAACAGTCTATACTAATTTATCTCTTTCCAAAGTATATGAATTTCTACCTAGTGGGTTTTAAATTACGGTAGTATTTCCTCACTGCCATTTTGAGTGAAATTATGTTCACTATTTTAAAAACCAAGGAAAAATATGTTTCATTCTTTTCCTACTTCTAATCCTTTTATGATATTAGTGACCACCAGTATTCCAAAAATAACATAAACTTCCAATTAACTCAAATATGTTCTTGCAATACATATTTCTTCTATTTTATGAGATCTATTTATTTCATATATGTTTTCTATGTACATAAGAATTTGTCCTTATTGGTTTAAATATCCTTAAATTTACACATAATTATATATTATTCAAAACATATGAAGCCTTTTTACTAAATCCCCAATAGAAAAATCATCATCCTATCAATTTTTTTCATTTAACTTTATGTGAAATCAATCAATATTTTGTTTCTTGATGATTTTGGGTTTGATCATCACTCATTTGGGATCTATTTAGGGAACAATTTCTCTGGGACATTCTTACCACCATCATTAAATTATTGGTTGGTTACCCCAATGTTTTCTCCATACACATATTTAAAGAATCATCCATTTATACAACACTTTTTGAAATAATAGATTATGTGAAAACTAATTTTTTAGTGTTTTGGGATAATATTTTGAATTATATGGATTTGGATGTATCTCCATATTATTTTAAGATCTATTTACTTGTAATTTGAGTGTTCATAGTTTTAGGAATATTATATGATGTTTTTTTGGAATCATTTTTTGTATCATTGTACTAACAAGGTACATATTAATTTTCTATCAAATTCATCCATTGAATTTTCAGCACTACATATTTTTTTTCTGAGAGTGTTCTTTTCATCTTCAATAGATTTCAACATGTCTCCCTAAACACTCTTAAACTTATTCTTTTTAAACGCATGGATTTCCTTCGTCTCCACTAAATAATTATCCAAATCATTAACCTATTTTTTTGTAACTTTATACAGTAATACAAAACATTCATGTAAACTATAAAAATATTCTCAAATATATTGAGTAACTTCACAAAAACCTTATAAAATATTTTTTTTATCAAGACGGACTACATTAAATTCTTCATAAACTATGGAATATATTTTAATTTTAATGGATGAAAGAATATTTTTTTGATTTTTCAAGATTTGTGAGAGTGTTGTAAAAACTTATCTAATTTTATATTAAATTCTATATGAAATTGAATTCATATTTTAGATATTATTTCTCATCAATCGGTACCTTGATATATAATAAAATATATAATGAAACATATTTTTGAACCCTTTTAAAGTAATTAAGAAATTAAAAATAAAATTCAATAAGAAAATCAATAAAATTGTCTTCTTTATAGATTGATATATATTAACTATAAGAACATATATTAATAGATTTAAAAAAATACTACTAATTTGAATAACATTAGATTGTGTTAGTTATTTGTTTCCTTATGATATTAATTTACTTATTTGACTCTATCTCTTCATTTTATTTATGGTTCTACTAGATAAATCTAAATTATCACTAAAAAGGATGGTAAAAATCTCTTAAATTGGTGTCACTTCTTTGAAGATAAATTTTCACTTCATATATTTCAACTAAAATTTACTATTAATTTTTTGTAGAACTTATTAGAGGTAACCATATACATATATTAATTATTATAATACATTAATAAAGTTCCAAGTGTTTCATACAAAAACAACCATGGGGTGTATCTGTTATTTTCTAATTTTATAAGATTCAAAATCTATATCTTTAAACCATTAAATCCATATATACTAAAAATTATATATCAAACTAAAATTTAATGATCTATTCCTTTTTACATGATAGAAAACAACCCATGCTATAATAGAATAAATGTAAAGATAAACCATGAAATTTACATGGTTTAGTCTCTCTCAGTAAATCTGATCCTTTTCATACTTGGAATGTCCAGGTAAAGAGTTATAAAATATAATAATATCATCAATATAATTGGATTTGTCTAGGTATAAAATTGAAATAAAGAACACTATATTACACAAGTGTGAGATCAAAATATTACTCATGTGCTCACTATTGAATCATACTAATCTTCCTTATACTTGCATCATGATAGTTCATATTCAACTCATCCTTCCTATTTATTAAGTATATAAAAAATGATATCCAAGGATGTACCCATACACACAATACCAATACGAGTCCTCAGATCCTAGTCATCGAATTCCTTATAGTATTCAAAAAAAAAAACACATGAAACTCAACCTATGTTATTATTCCCAATTCATAGTTGTTCTGAATCATTTCAAAGAAATCACAAAATAATTTCTAAAGAAAACATCATAGAATATATTATACCTAGAATTTAAGAACTTTATCAAATATAGAAAATATTTATTGGGTAGGTTTATTAATCACCCAGTTATTCTTTTATTCACTTTCTTCTTTACCATACTCAGCTTATGTGCATAAGATTAGAATACAAGAACAAAGATTATGAGCTGTCTATTTATATTTTTATTCTATTTTTTATTGACACAATAAATATATTTCAACAATAAAGTGACATTAATTTCTTAGAATAACATTTTATAAAATATTCATTTTTTTCATATTTTAATATTTCGGGAGAACTAGTTTTCTATGTTTCCCATTTAGTTACAATTTTTTAGAAAAACCTCTTCTTCCCTGTTATATTTCTAGTTCCTCAATTTTATATACTATAATTATTAATGGGAGACTAAATTAAATGTGTTATTTCATTAATAATTTCCATAAATTAAATATCAATGAAAAAAAGAACCCAATATCTTCAAAAGCCCCATTATATCATACCTATATTGGGATTTACCACCATTTTCTATGCACCTTTTTCACTAAAAAGGTATTTAAAAAATTCTCATAATTAATGAACCCCAAATTCCTAATATTTTTCAACTTATAATATCACCATGTTAATTTATATTACAATATATGAAACTATATTAGGAAATATAAAAAAAATATATGTGGTTTAGAACTCTCTTTTATTATGTGAGGTTCCAATGAAACTTGTACCGAACTGAATTTGAATCTATAAAAATAACAGTAACTCAACCCAATTCTTTGTTATTTTTATCAATAATATTTTTTCATAATATACATTAGGAATAGACAACCTAAATAGCATTGAATCAATAATATTTTTAATACTATTTCAGTCTAAATAATTTCTTTTTCTCTTTTGATAATATTAGACTTAATCAATCATGAGCTCTTAATATTCAAATGATTCCAATATTGTATCATTGATTCCATAATAATCAAGGTTTTTTGAATTCTTGAGTATGGATGAAAACTTATCGTAATTATTATTCTTTATAATCATTTTTATGAAAATATCTATTATACTTCAATAGAGATCATAAAAACTATTTAATTCATTTATCGCATGAGTTCATAATTTTCCCAAATGGGGAATGTTAATTTTTCCCGTGAGGGTCTCAAATTTTATCATTATAAATGGATTTTCTTTCATAGGGATCCTTAAAAGAAAAATTTACATATGATATGCTCATGTAAGAAAATTATCTTGTTCAAGTCTCATTAATTTTCAACTATACGTGTAAGTTCACATTCTCACTGTCTACTTCTATTGTATGCATACTACATTAAATACATTGGATACAATTCTCATATGTATAATATATTTCTATTTCACACTTCTTTTTACTCTTATGTGATGAAATATAGGAATAATAAATACCATATATGCTTAAAAAGTCTATTCTATTTATATGAATTATCTTATATTCTTACTATGTATGATAAATTACATAACAATCTTCCTTGAGCCAACATATGAAATCCACAATACATTAAATAATCTCAGGGTGAATTCAACTGTGTTAGTCCTAATCAAATATCTTCAAAAAAAATCATAATATATGAAATTAATTATATTAATTATTAAAATAATTTTAGACTCATTCCATAACATTACCAAGGTGTTATAGAAATTAAAATACTCAAATAGACCATCTCAATGAACTCCTATTATTGATTAAATTTATAATCTCTCAAATAAATCATGAACCATATATATTCAAAATATACTTCAATAAATATTGTATATTACATATTTTAGAAATGATAATGAAATATACTCCATGGATAAAATCTCTAACACTAGCACTATTATTTATACAATAAAACTCTTAATTACTTGTTAAATAATTAAACTACAAGATTTAAAAAACATATTCATAAAACATATCATTATTTCATGTTATACACATCTTATATATATTTTAGACAACACATTCAACTTCATTGAAACTTTTCATGGACGTCAAAACCATCTCCACAACCATTTAATGTATAGGAAACTGCCTAAAAGCTATCCAACTAGATATTTATAAGGATTTATGAATTACACTTCATTTATGTGGATCCTTTAACTGATCATGAAAGATACCAACCTGAATTAAATCACACATTTAATATAATTAAATTTAAAAAAGCGAACATAAATTATTTTTTTTATAATCCTAAAATATTATTTAGTGAAATTATATTTATTTTAGATGAAAGTTTTCAAATTAGAATCCCTCCAACACGTTTCCACTATGATTATATTATCAAATTTATAAATTACTAGTAATATTATATATGGAATGGTATCTAGATTTTACATTTTCCTTTATACATGTACATGAAGGTGATTTTTCCTCAATATGAGCATCTTTAAAATATGGTGGACTAATAACAATAAATTTTTTTAGCCTTTATCAACATAAATTTATTTTGGATGGGGTTTATGAACATTCTCATAAACATGACATGAATTGATTATAGTTTTATTATTCTTATTAAAAATCTAAAAGGATTTAATTGATTTTGAAAACAAAAAAAAAGTCATCATCCAATTTACGACAAAATTTTCGTAAGTTTTCATTAAACATTAGAATATGAAATTTTCATCCAAAAACATTAAAATAAAAAACACAGGTTTTATACTTCTCAAAGCACACATGGGGTCTTTTTAAGACATTTAATTATGATAATGTGCTTTAAAATTTTCAAATTAACAATGATCAACATAATCTATAAATATTAATGGATTATTTAAATAATTATAGTGAGTTCTTCTAATCTGTTATAGTGATCAATTTTTTTTCAACAAAAATATTTTTTGGGTAGTTTTATTAACATAAAAATTCTGATTATTGCCTTGTGAATTATAATTTTCATATATTCAATTATAATAATAATCTATACTATGTTCAGTTTTTATAGATAAAATATTTTTTTAATTTTATGTTTTCATGGAAAATTTATCAAGAAAATTAAAATAACCATTTTTATGTTCCAATAATTATGATTTAGCTTCTTTACTCTCAAATTTTGTTGTGCTGAATAAATCAAGGAGTACAAGGTAAACGGTATTTGTGATGGAACCATTGGGTTTGTATTTAATGGAATATTTGTGTTTCTTACAAATTTGTTAAGGCTCACACGCTATGTCCCCTTAGAAATGAAAATAATAAAAATATCATAGTAGTTGTTTTTTTGAGTATTATAAGTATCTATATGTTACAATGACCAGGACATCTACACTATAACCAAGGGTAATTGTCTTATACACTAGAAAATTGATATTTTGGCTAGAAAAATATCATAATACCATAACATAATGATCTTGAAAATGAAAAATGAAATATAAATACTTTATTTGGAATTAACTACTTTGTAAACATCATAATAAAAATTAACATTACGAAAACAATTAAAAAAATTGACTAATACTGAGTAAATTATGTTTTAATCAATAGAAATATAAAATATCATTAATAATGATATAAATTAATAAAACCAATGGTACCTATATTGATTATTTCACTTCTATAATTATCAAAAATAATTATGTCACATCATTTAATATTTTTTATGAAGAAGAAATTAGAGTAGTCACCAATCATATACTTGGATAACCCACATTCCATATACTGTATACCTTGTTAGGAATTTCTCATAAGATGTGATTTCTATAAAATAATTAAGACACTCAAGATTTTATTTCATAAATAAATTTGTTTTCTCAAATTAAAAAACTATATTTTAGGAATTAAATCAATAAATATTATATCTATTTTTTTTTCTACTTATATATATTTTGATTTTTGACTAACAAGTTTAACCCTTGAAAAAAACCACAAATCATGTCTTCCCAATACATAGAGAACTCAAAATACTGTATAGTATTGGATAAATTTTTTGAGGGGGAGAATCTCTGAGCTATTTTATAGTGAAATTTAATTGATCCATACTTATTTAATATTTTACCTTCTATATTGATTATTCCTTTTCATTTCATATTTTATCCTTATAATTATTCATTTGAACATATTTATTTTATATTTATTTAATTTTATAGTATGTTCACAAAATATATCTTTAAGTTCACCCAATATATTTTTAAGATACTCAAAATTTAAAATACTTGAATATCCAATAGAATTAAATGAATTTACCTCATCATTTACCAATGTTTTAGTTATGACACATTTGGGGACATCATCCCTTGACTCGGTTAATGAATGTGTGTAGACACTTAAAAATTCTTTTCATATCAATGAATGAATGATTACCTTTATTATTTTATTCTATTATTTTCTTGAAAATGGGATAATTATGTTTACTTTCTCTCTTCTTATTTAATTATTTTATAGTTAATTCAACTTATCTCTATAGATATTCATTTATATATAAATGAAATTATTTCTCATTTCTCATGGATTTAATTATCTTCTACATTAATTGTGTAATTTATGTATCACTATCGAACAATATACATTTTATTTTATAAAAAATATACTATTTTTCCATTTAACGTCATTAGATTCATTTTTTATCAATTATACTAAAATAGCATAGCTTATGGGAGACCTAATGAGGTCTTATATAGGATTTTTATTTATATCCTTTGATTCTTATATTTTTGTAACCTAATATGGATAGGAACATAGAAACCCCAAAGGTTCTTCTTTAAATGAAATTTTTTCATATTGTCAATGAGAAAGAGTTTTTTACATTTATTATAAAATTAAAATATGAAAACGTTTAATCAATAGATCTATTGATATTCAAACTAAATCATTATATATCACGTGTTTATATACCAAGTCTAATATTTGTGAATTTTTTTGTTCCATTTTTTGTGACCTCGAGAAGTTCTAAAATTACATTAATATTTTTAGATATATAAAATATGAATAAACTCATTTTTAAATAATTCATAATTATGAATATTAATGTATTTTTCTAGATATCTCAAAAGTCACAATATCACTAGGATTACATTTATCCTCTGCTTCCTTACTGCATGTGTAAGCATGCATAACTTATTTTACAATCAGATATCTAATGTTTATAAGACATATAGAAATTTGGGTTTTTCACAATCAATATTCAGTTCCATCAATTAATGTACAAATAATCATTGATTATCCGCTAGGAACTCCTTATGTGATATATGATGTGGCCATCCTTTATAATAATTCCTTAAAATGGATTAAGTTACATAAAAAGAGGATAAATTTGATGCCATATAATTATTTGATATTTTTTAGGGTGGGTATAAATTAATTTTAAAAATTAAAAATATAACTTAAAATTAAGAATAAAATTAAAATATTGTATAGTTGAAATAAAAATAATAATTTTTTTAAAAATTAATCCTCTCCAAAATCTTGATACATTATTATTACCTATTCTATCTTAAGTTATTTAGGAGTTTCCATAATAATTTGAATTTAATGGTGGATATGTAACCCAAAATATATATAATTACACTATATGTTTATTGGTTATATAAATAAACCAATTTCCACCAGTTTAGTGTTAGTGGGAATAAAGGAAAATAAAAAATGAAAGAGATTTGGTATATTTAGTTAAAACATAATAATTAAAAATCTATAATATCACAAAAAATAATAATTACAATAAGTTAATAGAGAGATAATTGGAATATAAAATAAAATTTAATAAAGAGAGAACAACGAGGTCCAAATTTGTATTATCATGGTAATTAGTATTTTCCAAGTCATTATAGTGGCTTATTTATAGGGTCGCATCATATTTATTTTTATTTTAAGCTAATGGTGATAAAATTAAGATACCCGGAAAAAAAAATATAGCCATTGGAATATAGGATTTTAGGTAATTTATTTTCTTTAAATGTCCATCACAATTCAATTTACATGCTAGTAAATGTTCATTTAAAATAAAGGCACAATGTGGTGTTGTCATTAAACTACTAAATATATACTCTCTATTAGTATAACCTTATTAGAGACAATCTATATAGTTACCTAGATATTTCATAATTCCTAATTAATTTATTTTTTAATTTTACGGTTTGGGTCCCATAAAGTGTGTAAAATGGTAAAATTTCAATAGTGGTTGTCATCAGAAAAACTTTATGATGGTATTGTTGGGATTAAAATGTGGTATTTATCTTTGGGAATATTGTTTTCTAGAATTTTGATATATTTGAACTTCACGGGATATTTAATATTAATTAAATGAGTAAATATTTTCCCCTTGAGTTTGAACCTTTCATATCTCAAAATAAGACTACTAAATTGAAATATTAACAGTATTTTTATTTTTGAAATTGGGAAATTTTCCTTCGAGAAATATAATACTCATGGAATGTCTTTGATACCCATGAACAGTAATTTTCAAGGTAAAAATAAAATAAAAATAAAATATTAATTTTCTTATAAGGTGAAAAATGACATTATGGTGACATGTCATTGGGACATAACGATAATGTGTATTATGGTTCTTATTTGGAACACTACATATCTTTGTTAGAGGAAATATATTTTTGAGAGTTCAATTGTTAATAATAGGGATTTATTTATTTTCTTATTTTTTTGAAATTAAACGGCAAGTTGAGATAAGAATTATGGAAAGTAATGATTCATTTACCTCACCTCCTTAATTCTTATGATCATTTTAAATTTGTAGGTGAAAAAATCATCCCCATGTCATTTTCATTAGTAATATACCAATTGATAAAATCATCCACCATTACATGAAAAAAACGTTTTTAGAAACACTTTTCATTATTAATAATTTAGAATAAAATGATGACCATGGAAGATGATGATATTAACATGAATCAATAATGAAATATCAAGGAATGATTTCTTAATAAATTATTTATAATATTCCAAATATGAAATTTAATCCCCTTCTACTCATGAAAGATTCACCTAAAAGTTCTTCAGTGGTGAAGGGAATAAGAATATCAAAGGAACTATAATTTGATTAATTCTAAATTATTTCTTAGTAAATATTTTGTCCAAATTTGTTTAGTGAAAACACATGAGGATTTTAAATAGATGAAAAATAACTTTATTTTTTCCATCCCCAGTTGTTTTTGGTGGCCATGAAAGAAAAATTTATTTATTTTAAAATTATTTATTTCATTATTAAATTTCATTATGAAGAACATGTTTTCATTTGGTGGAAATTGTAATATTAAATTTATAAAAAAATATTATTTGGATAAATATTTATTTTTACACCATGGAACATGAAACAAAAATTATCAATATCTACTAAATTTTATTATTTCATGACTCATATTATTTGAGATTTTATAGAAAATTAAGAGGGTGTAGTTTCAAAGAGTTGTAGGAATAAATAATTAAATTATTATTTTTCATTACACTTTGAAAAAATATAGTAATACTTTGATTTTTTTCTCCAGTCATGTTAATTTAATAAATCATTTTATTATTTCCAATCTTGTAATGAACAAGAGGGAAGAGGCCTCCATATTTTTTAAGAAAATTTATATTGAGTTTAATTTGTTATTATCACCTTAATGGTGAATTTTCATGACATTGATAAATCATAATATTTTTCATTTGTTTTATTAATTATTTGATATGTTTTTTTGTGTAACAAATTGTTGATAAAATATTTGTTTCTTATTCGGTGATTTTTCTACAATGAACAATCATTTTATTATTTTCTTAAACTTGTGTTCTTAAATGAACTCGATCCTGAGATAGTATATTGGTGAATGGGTGTCCCTCTATCCACCCCCATCTTGAATATTGTTCTCCCATTTATTGTTATTAAATTTGATTTTGGATTTCAGGAATCTATAATGGATTAAAGAATAATAATTATAAGTTTGATCACTTGTTAAAGACACCGTGAGGTGTTTCGAGCATGGTGTGAAGGATCGTTTGATGACAATATACTAGATGATGTTTTTCAAAAAATTTCCCTAGTTAGTTTCATTAGAGGATCTAAGGGTGAAATTTTTGTCTATAGAAGTGGTGTGAATAGTAATGGAGGTGACAATATTATTTAATGTGTGAAGATTATTTTTTTTGATTCTATGTATTTCATGACTAAAAAATGTTTTATTTGATGATACACACCATTTTGATGACACATAATATTTAAATCCAAAACTCTGGTTGTCACTCTTTATTTGACTCTAACATAGTGTACACAAAATTTTAAATATCACATAGTATGTGTTTATGGGCCACTTGTTTTCTATTTTATGGACAAAACGTTTAGTATTCTACCATGCACACAACGAGACATACAACCTAACACACATTATGGGATCTAACATTATTCTTATTTTGTATACTGAGATGGAATCTCAGCATGTATAAGTCATACATGTCAAGAGCCCAAGTGGACATACACACTATGTTTTTTTAGATTCCATGTACAAATATCTACAGACTATTTTCTTTATCATATTCCATGTACTATATATAAGGATAGATAGAAATTAAATTTTCATACATTAAATCTTGGGACAGTTATCCATACACATCGTGTATCCTAATAAACATCTTGGGTGTGTGTGCAGTATACAAAGATGGGTGGTGATAATAGATAATAATTCATCCCAAGTACTCTACATGACATGTATTATAGTACAAATGCTTTGCACTTTGAATTCACATGGATTGATCTATGAATGTACATGATAATCCTTGACAGATATCCATAAACACTTTATACCTTTATGAGAATTTTACATAGAAGGGTATTTAATGTATTCTACATGATTTCACACTAGGGTATCAGTTTAAGATAAATGATTACTCTTTTTTGTATCTTCTCATTTGGAGGACTATTATATGAACAACATAGACATTATTGGTTGTTTATGTTACAATTTAGATAGTGATATGATCTTATATCCATTAAGGTGATAAAAGATATTAGGTGTAATGATTGGAGTAGAGTTTTATTTAGGAACTCCCCCATATGATGTGGCCTGGTGCTCCATGTATGGGGTTTATTTACCATCCTGATAACATAAACATAACATGGTGTAGTCTCCCTTATGATAGATGAATTTCATGTACACCCTCGTATATTGATCATAGACCTCCATTAGTGGGTTTGTTTCTATCTCGTGTATCAACTTTCAATTCTCTATTAGTAGAGTTATTACTCCTTAGTATGTCATTGTGTAGTCCTCCACAAGGTTCATAAACTTCCTTAATATATACATACATAACTCGATGAGGCATTTTCACCCACTATAGTTCTATAGAGGTAGCATGGATGTAATGGATATCAAGTAGTTGAAGCATAATGGGACTTATAATGTATCAATATATAGTTTCCTTTCAAATAATCAAAATCTTTTTAGAATTTCTGGAAACCTTCGAGTTATTTTTTGAAGTAGAAATGTTAAATTTATGTATTGTAGGTTTTGCACTACCCAATGTTCATTTGGTTTCACGTGAGATAAAATAAATTATAGATTTGAGATATATGAATTGGTTACTATATTTTCCCATCTATATCTTTACATTAGAGAATATATAACTCTTTTGAGATACCTTATGTTATTTACTGGTATTGAGTTTGTGATAAATTATTATACAATCATAACTTTGGGTTTTTATTGAATAGTAAAGATCATGTTCATACACACCCCTATATGGATTCATTCAAACACTAATTGTGTTTATGAATATGTTCTATAGTTTAAAGATGAAATTAGAAGGCCTATAGCTGGTGGAGTTAGAGGATCTATTACATTTTATTATATGATTGTTCATAAAAAAGATAGTTAGAGAAGGAGAACATTCTAGGAGACCCTATAGTGAGGAGGGATTATCAGATACCTAGAGATAGTTATACCTAGTGGTTATTGTATTCAAAATATATTTCTGACTTTTTTATTTTTTCCTCCATGGCATTGTACATCGAATTGAATCCCTATACTCACATTGTATACAATTTAGATTTTATATTTCAATCGACTAGTGTTGTTGTTTTTATTATATTTTAGTGATGTATTTTTATTGTAGGTTATTATAGGTTGTGGCCTATAATTAATGGTCATTCCTTTTTTGTTCTTTTATCTAGACCCTGTCCATTTAGAAGTTGGATTGGGGTGTCACACTAATATTACCACCAACCCTTGTGTGTGATAGTGGGTTGGGTAATGTTCGAAGGGAATTAGAGTAGTTCATTTATTTGGTATGGCGTTTTAGTAAAGTTTCATGCATAGTCTGATTTTGAAATAGAATAATGACAATATGGGGTCAGTGAGTTCTATAATCAGATGAGGGAGAACAACATGGGAACAACATCAAACTTATCATTTATTTAGGAACTAGATAGCCATTTATTCAACCCAAAACTATTAGGCATCATTTTCAGGGTATAATTTTGTGCATGAATCAGTTAGTTTATCTTCATTATGTTTCATGTCCTTATCATTTATTCTTTATCATATGTTCTCTACGTAATCCTTTGGTACCTCTAGTCTAAAAGTGGATTCTACCTGGAGATAAAAAACTCTTATCAAATGACTCTGTATTGATTTACCCATATAATTTATGAGATTCTCATATTTGTATGATTTTCCATAGATTTAAAATATGATTATTATATATCAATTAAATATGTGAAGAAGGATGATCTTTCACAAATTATTCATATTGAAAGATATTCTTTATAGGGAGGATTGAGGTTTCCACTGTAACACACATAGAATTATTTGACTTAAAATGATTAACTAGAACTACCCATTTCAATAAGGAGAATGTTTTTATTGGAATCCTACCTGATTATAACTCCACATTTAAGCATTATTTTCTTGATGTTTTTTCCAGATGGGTGATTCCATAGAATGTTTCCTCAGGTGTGTAAGACTTAGGAAAAAAGAACACTAAAAGGGAACTTATAGGCCCATGTTTACTATAACTAGATAGATAAGGGAACCCTATGGGTAATATCATGTGGTATCATAGGAAAAGAACCAAGATATTATAGGTGATCCATGGGGTCAGCTGACTAGGTTCATGGCCTGGGGAGGTCAGATCACGAAAAATGGATTTAGAACCCAAAACCAACTAGATGTCTAGCGAAACTACCTCAGTTTGTGGTGTAGGGTCCATTATGAGTGATTTTTTCTTCAAATGGGGGAGTGTGTAACACCCATTTAAAAGTGTAACTTAAAAAGGATAATTTCTACCACACATGTAAAAAAGGTGGACCATTATTTTTGGAATTCTACCTAATTAGAACTCCACTGTTAAGCATGTTTATCCATGAGTTGTGTTTGGATGGGTGGTCTAACAATAAGTTTCCCATGGTGTGTTTGTGTTAATAAAAAACAAAATGAATGAACAACTTTTGGCCTATGGGTATAATGAAATAAACTTTTTAAATGATATTTTTTCAAAAAGAAATGTGTGTTATATTATATTATATAACTATTATACACATATATCACATAAAGAAACCAATGATATGTTAATTAATTAATAAAAATCATTAAATTATTCAATAAATAAACCCATTATAATGCCAAATATAAAAAGGGTACAGAAAATAAAAAATAAAAAAAACTAAAATGGGAAAATATTGATCTCCCCAATATGCTAAAACAATCACACCCATGAACAATACTATAGAAATGAAACAAAATATTATTAAACCAATCAACCTGAAAGAAAATTAAAATATATTACCTTATGGTGAATTTTAATTAATATTAATTGCAAGAATAAAGTTGTATTTATAGTTGGTAATGTGATAATTTGAATGTGAATGTGACCATTAGAATAGTAATATGACAATTTAGAATAGAAAACTGGCCATTGAGAATAGTGACTTGACTGTTGGAATAGTAATTTAACCTCAAACTACTAAAGTGACATATAATTAATATTTATCATGGGTACTTCAGGTAAAACCAAATAATATAGTTCTGAAAAAATTGCATGATTAAAAAATCAAAGAAAAAATAGGAACATTTTTTAAAAATAAATTTTAATGTAATTTATAAAAATAATAATTTTTCTATTAAAAATTACAATTATATATGTTAAAAAGTATGTTTATGAAAATAATGTCATTTTTTTAAATTAGCATGTCAAAATTTTCCAAGATTTCCTTTTTTTCTAATTTCTGATATACTTTAATTATTAGGTAAATAATAAAAATACATGTTTTCATGTATCCATTGTATCACAAATTTCATGATTCACAATGTAACAGTGTACTTTTAATTTTTTAAACTTGATGTTTATAAAAAATATATTTAATTTAAAAAATTATTTATCAAAACAAAATAAACTTATTTTCCAACCCTAAAAGTCATTTTCCAAAATCTAAAGTACAAAGTGATGCCTTAAAAAAATTTAGTTTTTGGAATTTTATTTTTAATAAATTTGTGAATTTAAATTATAAAGGGGGTTTAAAGTACTAAATCTATTATATTATATTTATATATGATATATTTTGTCCAAAATTTACTATCAAAAGTTTTACCTTTGATATAATATTTAATTTTTAAAATACCCCTCTCCTTATGTACAAATAACCCCTCTCTCTTTAATTGGAAAACCAACCCTCCCACACTTTCCAAAAAAAATTATTTCTAAATACTGTAATGACCTGACCCCAGATACCCAGAGTCAGTGCCTTATTTTAATACATTGGCATGATTACAAGGAATCACGTCCCGAAAGACTGATCAGTTTAGGAGTCTTGAAAAATAGATTACTTACATGAATGTTACATTACACATTAGAAAATAAAACACAACATTAATGATCCTTTGAGAATTCCATTAATCCCATAGCTTAACCCTATCTATCAACAATAGAGCACTTCTTGTAATCCTGGGAAAATAAATCATTTGGAAGGGGTTAGATCAACATTTTAGTGAGGATAACAATATAGCGGAAACTTTCACAAATAAGAAAAAACATTTAATGCAATGTATAAAACTAAAACAAAATCCTTTTAAACTTAAACTTCAGCATGATATTTAAAAGATAAAAAAAATAACTCTTTTTACTTATTCACATGGATATCCTAATAGTACAAAAACCACATGTAATATAAATAGCTAATTTCATAATGATGGAATGCGTAATGACAGACTTCATAACCACATAGTCAAGGCCTTGTACCAAGACAACAAATAATATTTTGTAAAGGACTTGTTCCAAGACACTTGTTTTTCTTATGATACCCACCAATGCATCTATGAGCTATAACGGGATCCACCCGTCACTTACTAGGTCTAATTCATTCCTTATATGAAAAGTTATAAATATAACATAAAAATTCGTACTAAAACTAGCATACGAAATGTCAATACTTTATCCATAAACCATGAATGGTATAAAAATAACACATCCACAATCAAATATATCAAAAAAACATGAATAAAAAATGGAATATTTTTATCATAATAAATTAACCTCGAACAAGAATAATATCCAGTATGGGATGTTGACATAGCTGAAAATGATTAGGAAAAATCTTTGAGAGAAATATCCATTTTTCATGAAATCATTTTAAAAGTCACACAATTTATAAGGTAAGTAATTTAAAAGATATTTTTTAATCAGTGTCTCAAAACACTTTGAAACTTTTGAAAGGAATTAACATTTGAAAATCTTTATGTCATAATAAGTTAATCCTTATAATCATTTTGAAAACATGGACATTAATGAGAAAGGTTTGGAAGAATAAATCGTTAAAAAATTTAAAATGATTTTTTATTTAAAGAGTCCCTTAAAAATAATCTTTTTGAAAACTCTTTTATGAAACATGGAAATGGATAATAAATTTGTCCCTGTAAAAACATACACATAATCAATCTTGGATAATAATTAAATTGAGGAATTAACCTTTTCCTTTTAGTTTCCTTGGGTCGAGGGTACATTTAATCTCCTATATAATTACCATAGTATGTTATTAAATTAAACCAGAACCATATTCATATTTATTATATCATACATGATTAATTTATTACTTTATACTACCCATTTAATAATGACTTCCATGATAAATTAACATTTCGGGTAATAGTCACTTTCTTAATCGTATGTGTTTGAACTTGATATTCTTGATCATATCATTTAGATCACAATTTAAATACTTCCAGAATATAAAAAATTATTTATATATACTATATATTTAGAATATAAATAGTTATAATAGATAGATATAGGAAATGGATGGCACTATTTATGGAGACGGTTGGTCATACGTACGCATAAACACTGTTTCCATTTTCATATCATATTGAAATGAAGAAAGTGAATAAGATATATGTAAGTATATATATATAGTAGAATTATTATGTCATATATATATACTTATTAATAATATATATTTTTATAATCATCGTTGAATGGTGAACGTGAAAATGAATCTCATCGCATCGTGGAGACGGTAATCCATATGTATGCATGAGCGACAATATCATTATATTGATTGTGAAATCATATAATTGGATGGTATATCATATATAAAGAATAATTAACATGTTATATTTATTATTTACATCAGCTATACTCATTATTATCCCCATCCAAATAATGAAGTGTTAAAATAACAAACTACACCACAGCGTGGAGACGGTAAGCCATACGTATGCACGTATAGTGAATTTGTCATTTAAATGATGCATATAATAGAGAATATAGATGTAACATATTTATAATAAAATCATAGTATTTAAAAGGTACTGTAGTTATTATTTTGGTATGGAAACAATAATGAAAGAGGAAGTGTAAAAAGAAAAGAACGTGAAAGAGGGCGGTGAAATTATTACCTATTTTTGGGTGTTTCCTTTTGAGTTGATCAAAATGGATCCCTAGGTTGGTTTTATGATAAATGTAAGGAATCTAGGTCTAAGGTAGGAAGGTTGGGAGGATATTTGGGAAGGGGTTGGATGATCCAAATTGATTTGGAGGTGTGATTTGGAGATAAGGGGAAGTACCCTTTTATAAGAGAGGTGAGGGTCACTTTAAGAAAAGCTGGAAATATTATTTTATAATAAAACTATTATAGGTTTTTAATGGCTCAAAAATGTTTTACTTCTTGTATAAGGTGGGGATGGGTTGAAAAACACACAACCAATAGGTTTTAGAAAAGTTGTGGTTACCATTTTAACCTTCTCTTTTAGATTTAACTCTTAGTTAAATAGTTTAACTTTTACCGTGCCTTCATGTATTATTACACTATATGGTTAATAAACATACTCTAAAATTACAAGAGAACCCAATTGGTTATTTAATGACATATATAATATTATTTAAGACCTTTAGATGAACCATTGATTTTTAGGAATATTATATCAACCAACAATATAGTATTTGTTTTAAAAATTAATTCATGTCAATTTTGACACTCTATGGTATTTTGTTTTTGTGAATGTCATAACTACTTTATCACTACAAGAAAAATTTATATAATAAACCATACCAGGTCGTATTAACCAAGAAAATTATCATAATTCATCAAAAATATGTATTTATTTAAATACCCAGAATTTTAATGTAATTTTTTTAATTAAATATGAATTTTATAAGTCCGCAAAAGCTGACGGCGCGTGATTCCGAGGCCCGGTGTGTCCGGAATGAAGTTCTGAACTTTTTTAGGGTAGGTTCAGTAAATGTGCGAGCAGGTTTTTGTAACTTTTGAACAAGTGATTAGAACTCAAATTCTAGGGCACCATTGACCTGACAACACCGGTATTCACTTTAGAAGACTGTCACCTCGATGGTAGTTGGCCGAGGGTGAAAGTTAATTTTTGGGTTCTTTGTGAAAGAATAAAATAAAATAAAATATTGTAACATTTTATTTTATTTTTCTTTAGAACTCCCATGTGGATGTTGAGAGGTGGGGACCCCCTGAACTAAAACCTCTCAACAAAGGTTATAGTGGTGGGGACCACCCGAGCCTAACCCCCCATGTGGGTTATGGTGGCAGGGATCACCTGAGACTTAAACCCTCTTGAACTCCCCTCTTAATGGGTAGAAAATTCTTGAGCTTCCCCATTTTAATGTTTCCACTACCATTAATTTATTTTATCAACTCAATTAATTAAATAAAACCAATTTGAAAATTTTTCCAACAACTTAATAGATAACATAATCTATTATTTGGGATACCTCTTCAATTTGGTGGGATTGGGAGGAAGGAGCCTTGGGAGAATGCTCTCCAACGAAGATCACAGGCTTCAACTCTGAATTCTTCCTCGGGAAATTATTTGACGAGGAATGTCTTCAATGTCAATGAACTGACGATCGACGAAGCGTTGATGTCACTGACACCCTTCTCTTCCCAATGACATCGTCTCCTTCCCCACAGACAATCATGAACGAATCAAATGAACGAGGTAGGGGTTATAATTGAATTCTTATAATTTCTTGATTAAATTCCATGTTCATGGAAAGAATGGCGAACATGGATTAGCCAAAAAATGTTGATCCACGATTTGTATGAAATTTTTGAATTTGACGTTCTTGATTCAATGTTTTTGTTGAGCCGCTAGCTATCGCTCTAACACGGAGGGTGCAGGCAAAACAAACATGGCCCAACCCCTCCGTCATTCTTATTTTGTGTGTTTTTTGTGATGGTGACGACGACCGGTGATGATGTTTGGCACTGGTGGAACTCGAGAATGGTGTTCATCACCACCGCCGGCCGCGACGAAGGTGACGGCGCATCGGCACCACCCCGCGGCCCCTGCCGACCCGCGACCTCTACCGTCCATGCCACCCCGCAGTCTCACCGCACCACCCCGTAGCCTACCGCGCAACCCAGTAGTCTTTCCTCCTTGTGGCCCTCTATGCCACCCATGGCCCTCTGCACCGCCTAGTGGCCTTCCATGGCCCCCTCGTTGCCTTTGCGGCCCTTGCCACACTCGCGGCCACCGCAACACTGCTAGGTCGTGCCACCCAGTGCGGGATGGGTCGGGCCCCGTGGGTCGGGCCTGGGTGACCCGAACTAGGTCATCCTAGGCTGGGTCGGGCCAGGTCGGTCCGACTGGGTCGGTCCTGACCCAGACCCACTTCGACCCATTTATTCATTTTCGGTCATATCTTTGGCACCGAGTGTCCGTTTGACAAGCCGTCTATGGCTCTGGAAACCTTGGAGTGAGACGGTCCCTTTGGTATAACCCACTTGAGATTTAGATAATGTTGGGATATGGTCGGGTTGGATCGAGCCTGAATCCGATCGGGCCCTCGGGACTAAAATACTAATAACTCACAAACCAGATGTCTGATTGGAACACTGTCTACTACATTGAGAACCCTATGACGTGACGGTCCTTTGGGATACTACTTGAGAATTTATGGTAGTTGGAGTATCGACCAATGGCTTGTGGTCCGGGCCCTTCTGGAGATGAGCGAGCTTAGTGTAGGAACCCTGTAGCTGGCTGCGACGTAAAGATTGAAGAGTGATCCTATGTGGTTCAGCACGTAGAGATCCTCCATGGGTCAGCACCGACCGATCTTGTGTGGGTATGCACCTTGTGATCCTGTACGGGTCAGCCCCGAGCGATCCTGTGAGGGTTAGCACCTAGCGATCCTATTTGGGTCAGAACCAACTGATCCTGTGTGGGTCACCACCGAGCGATCTTGTGTGGGTATGCTTATTAACAGAGTAAGATGATTCATTAGTTACATCTAATCATCTATACTACTGTACTTAAGTTATACCTAGTGTGAGCTGAGTCTTTACCTGTTTTTTACTTTTCTTTGTGGTAATACCTTGGTGTTATTCTTCTGTATAGTGTACCTATATGGTACTTTCTTTTGTGAAATTTCTTTTTTTTTATGGAACAGTTGAGCTTGGGGCTTTGGAGTTGGACTATGGGTTTTCCTCATGATTGAGATGGGTTTACTTGATAAATTAGGTATATGTGTGGGCATATAACTAATTAGGGTTATCAATTGTTTCCTTCCTTTATGGTTTATCCTTTGTGGATTTTGTGAGACCTTTAGGGTCTTGGGTTCCCTACTGAGTATCATTATACTCACCCCTACACGGGCTATGACCTCACTTCCTTGTGTTTGGTGCAGATGACGGAAAATGCTGACCGAGAACAAGGGTACTAGAATTGGAGGTAGCTCAGAGGTTGAAGTTAGATGAGGCGAACCACAAAGATGCCATTCGTGAGCTGTACCTACCCTTTAGGTAGGATCTGTGGTGGATGATCCAGGAGCTTCTTTACACCCATCATCTCTCTTTTTCTTTCTAGTTTTCCTTGTACTTTCCAGTTGGGCTTTTATTCTGGCCCCTTTTACTTACTGCACTTACTTTGATTACTATTTAGTTTACTTGATTTCGTATCTTGTTGTGTTCTTGGTTGCGTGTGCTTACAGGTTATAATGGAAAGGCTTCCCAGTTATAGGTAATACTCTTTCGGTGCTAGTCGCTAGCCCTTGGCCTATGGAAGCCGGGCTTGGGGTTGTCACAGCACGGGCCCCGGGGGACGGGTCATGACAAATTGGTATCAGAGGAGTTGGTTCTACCATATAACATATGACTCTGATCTTTTTAACGACGATAGTGTTAAGTTTTTTGAGCATGGTTATCTATTTAGGGAATCCAATGTTGGTGCGGTGACCAATGTATCCATACATCATGACCTTGACTTTTGATTTCTCACTCAGTGCACGAAAACACTAATTGCGTGTGTGTTTTCAAGAGTTTTCTTTGAGATAACTTGAGTCAGATCACCAGGTATAACATATTGACCATGGAACATCTATTTCTTTTCAGGATGCCTCCACACAGATATCCAGCTAGGGTTCTTGATATAGTACGCACTGACAACCCACCGAGCGACGAGGCCTCAGTGCAGGGCCCTCTTCCAGTAGAGGCACCAGTGGAGACACCAACGGTACCATTACCCATTGGTCCACCGATTCCACAAGCCCTTTCAGTAGAGGATACACCCCTCTTGAGCGCATTGTATGAGTTCTAACGTCTGAGGCCACCAAGTTTCAGGGGAGAGACGGACCCAAAGGTGGCTGAGGATTGGTTGGAGGTTGTAGTGAGAGGGTTCTGACTGGTAGGCACACCATCTGATCTCATGGTGATCCTTGACACCAGCCTTCTATAGGATACTATAGGCAGATGGTAGAGCTTGATGCTCCAGGCTCATGACGAGGTGACGCTTCTCTGGGAAGACTTTGAGGGCATGTATCAGGCAGAGTGTGTTCCAGTGACTCTTTGTGCAGTGCTCTTACATGAGCTACTTCAACTGCAGTAGGGAAACATGATACTAGCTCAGTACTAAGTGAGTTTCATTGACCTCTCACACTACTCCACAGATATGGTGCATGACCCATTCTTTAGGGCTCAGACCTTAGGGCATGGAGTCAGGCAAGATACCAGGACTTCAATGATTTCACTCAGCACCCCGACTCAGGCGGGGTTGTTAGAGTGATCACTTTTAGGGGAGAGTTTCATTGTTGAGCAGTAACGAGCAGCGAGACCTACCACCAGTCTTCACATAGCGTAGTCTTCTACAGCTGGTTGTAGACAGATGTCGCAGATGTCCAAGAGGACCAGGCCTATAGATGGACGACTGCATGATTCAGAGTCTCTTGTGCGGGGCACCCGAGGCTGATCCGGTCATTCCCAGAGTGGGAAATATTATGAATGTGGAGGGTTGGGTTACATGGATCATGAATGTATGACCCTCCGTATGGATGATCAGCATATGGTCAAAGGACCGCCCAGGTAGAGACAAATATTTGACTTAGAGGTCCGTAGGGAGCAGGCAGACATGGTTGAGGAGTTGGCCATGCAGCTGGCGGTGGGTGACGATTCAAGATGTTACTGTCACCACCACCAGGTGGTCTGCCCTGACTATAGGGAGCAGGAGGATAGTGAAAAGCTCATCTCTAGGCAGTTGAGGCCTATGATCATGACCCTTCGTAGATGATACGAGGTACGATCTATGTCTACCCCACCTTAGCTGCAGTACTTAAAGACACAGGTTCTAGTTATTCATTTATTTCCACTTCCCCTGTCTGGATCTCAGAGATTCTGAAGTAGCCATTGGCTCGATCCTTGCGGCTATATACTCCTATGGGAGCAGATTCGATGATTACACATTCGTTTTAGAAGTGTGAGATTACACTCAAAGTAAAGAGCTTCAGCTGGGATCTTCTAGTAGCAGCGTTGAGGCCTTATGATGTCATCTTGGGTATGGACTAGTAATCTACATTCCATGCTCATATTTACTGAATTGGGCACAATGTGCAGTGTGTCCATATAGATGGGGCTGGGTTTAACTTCACCAGTGAGAAGGGAGCCATTGCAGCATGGGATGGACTTAACATGAAAAGAGTGCAGCCGTTCACTCATCATTTGGCTAACCTTACCCTCAGAGCGATTGATGTGGAGAGTCATAGTTATCCTATAGAGGTGGAATAGTATGAATATGTCTTCCTTGATGATGTTTCGGGTCTACCTCCTCACATAGAGGTGGAATTATACATTGACTTATACCCTGGGATGACACCAATATCTACAGTAGCATATCGAATGGCTCCCACAGAGATTCATGAGCTATAGGTACAGCTAGAGGACTTGAAGGGGAAGGGATTAATTGAGCCCAGTGTTTCACCTTGGGTAGCCCCGATTTTGTTTTCCAAGAAGGCAGATGAGAGGTTGTGTCTTTTTTTTGACAATCGGTGCCTGAACCAAGTGACCGTGAAGAACAAGTACCCACTCCCAAGGATTGAAGACCTCTTTGATCAGTTGAAGGGATCATGGTGGTTCTCAAAGATAGACCTCAGATCATGATATCAGCAGCTTAGAGTACGAGACGAGGATGTGCAGAAGATGGATTTTAGACTTTGGTACGACCACTACGAGTTCTTGGTTATGCCATTCGGTCTAACCAATGCTTCAGCAGTTTTTATGGGACTCATGAATCAGATCTTTCATCCATAACTTGATCGTTTTGGAGTAGTATTCATTGATGACATTCTGATCTACATGGCTACTAAGGTGGAACATGCCTATCATTTGCAGGTAGTATTGGACACACTTCGAGAGCACTGGCTTTATGGTAAGCTCTCTAAGTGCTTGTTCTAGATCCGAGAGGTTCACCTTCTGGAACATGTAATATTGGTGGCTGGAGATGCAGTGGATCCCGCAAATATTGAGGCGGTACATGCAGGAGAGCCACCCAGGAGTGTTAGGAAGAGACAAAGTTTCTTGGGTTTCGTTGGTTACTACCGGAGATTTGTGCCATATTTCTCTAGATTTGCAGCACCACTTTCAGCGTTGACATAGGAGGGGAAACCCTTTATGTGGTCGGAGAGATGCCAGGAGAGTTTTCAGGAGTTGATCCAGCGGCTGACTAGTGCCCTCATCTTGAGGCTTCCAGAGGAGGGTGTAGGGTATGTAGTCTACTGTGACACATCTGGGACCGGGATCAGATGTGTCTTGATGTAGGAGCAAGTAGTTATCGCTTATGGTTCTCAACAACTAAGATAACATGAGCAGAACTACGCTACCCATGATCGGGAGTTAGCAGCAGTGGTCTTCACCTTGAAGATGTGGCGACATTACTTGATGGGTGAACGCTTTACAGTGTACTCTGATCACAAGAGTCTCAGGTATATCTTCTCTCATAGGGACCTAAACCTGATACAATGATGTTGGCATGATTTCCTCCAAGACTATGACTTTGATATATTCTATTTTCCTCAGAAGGGAAAAGTTGTAGAAGATGCACTCAGTAGGAGGTCTGGTATATAGCTGCTAGGCAAGGCGACAGAGCAGCCTACCACTTTGCATATATCCATTATGGATCAGGATGAAGATTATTTTCTTCAGTCTCTTACAATCACTCTGCCACTTCATTAGTGAGTAAAGGAGGCGCAACGTGGGGATGTTGACTGCGAGACACGATGTGCTCAAATATCCACAGGACAAGCCCCTGATGGATTTTCTGAAGACAGGGAGCACGCCATCCTCTTCAGAGGATGTACCATGGTACTAGTGTTGCTTTGGGAGGAAGTAATGAGGGAGTTACACACATCCCCTATAAAGGTACATCCAAGAGTGGAAAAGATGTACCAGGATCTCCGACAACATCATTGGTGGCCGGGAATGAAGAAAGAATTTGCGGATTTTGTCTCTCAGTGCCTCACTTTTCAGCAAGTGAAGGTGGAGCGTCAGGTACCAGCAGGCATTGTTGAGCCTTTAGAGGTCACAGAGTGGAAGTGGGATGGGATATCCATGGACTTAGTGACAGGACTTACATGTACATCCAAAGGTCATGAATCTATCTGGGTGATTGTAGACTGACTCACCAAGTCAGCCCACTTCCCACCGATCATAGAGTAGGGTTCAGTAGAGAGATTGGGATGCCTCTATGTGCAAAAGATTGTGCGGATACATGGAGTACTCTCAACGATTTTCTCCGATCGTGATACAGATTTTACTTCCTGGCTATAGAAGGGGTTGCAGGAGGCTTTCGAGATGCATCTTCGTTTGAGCACCGCCTTCCATCCTCCGATGGATGGCCGGATTGAATGGACCATTTAGACCCTCGAGGACATGATGAATTCTTCCATCCTCGAATTCGGTCACAGTTGGGAGTATCATTTGACTTTGGTGGAGTTTTCATACAACAATATCTATCACTCCATCATTTGGATGTCACCTTTTTAGGCATTATACGAGAAACCCTGCAGATCACCTATGTGGTGAACTGACCCAGGGGAGTCAACACTAGTGTGACTAGTGATGTTATGGGCTACCACAGAGAAGGTGCAGATCATAAAGGAGTGGATGAAGACAACACATAGCAGGCAAAAGACGTATGATGATAGGATACAGAGACCTCTAGAGTTCGAGGATGGAAACCACTTCTTTCTATGAGTCTCACCTCAATGAGGATTATGGAGATTTGGAAGAGGCAACAAGTTATATATGAGATTCATCGGACCTTTTCAGGTTCTCAGTAGAGTTGGTGAGGAGTATTACCGCTTAGGTCTTCCACCTCAGTTGCACCAGGTGCACGAAGTCTTCCACGTACCCCAGCTGAGAAGATACATGCACGACCCTTCTCACATCATCGACTGTGGCGAGTTGGACGTCGAAGATGTGGCGACTTTTATGGAGGTTCCTTTAGGGATTGAGGATCGAAAAGAGTGGGTCATTCATGGGAGGTTGATACCACTAGTTCATGTATGTTGGCAGCAGGAGAACCTCCAAGAGAGCACATGGGAATGGGAGGCTTAGATGCATGCTCAATACCCCCACTTGTTCCCTTAGTTTGAGTTATGGTTTATGGGGATGTAAAGCCATCAGGTGGAGAGAATTTAAAGACCCGGAATTTACATGTAATGTTTTTAATTAAATGGAAATTTTTTAGGTCTGTGAAAACTAAAGGTGCGTGATTCCGAGGCCCGGTGTTCCCATAATGAATTTCTGAACTTTTTTTCGGGTACGTTCAGTAAACGCACGATCAGGTTTTTTTAACTTTTGAACCGGTGCTCAAAATTCAAATCTAAAGGCACCATTGAACTCACAATGCCAATATTCTCTTAATAATACTTTCACCTCTATGACTGTTGGTCGAGGGTTAAAGTTAATTTTTGTGTTTTTCATGAAAGAATTAAATAAAATAAAATTATGAAATATTTTATTTTATTTTTCTTTAGAACTCTCATGTGGATGTTATGAGGTAGGGACCCCCTAAACTAAAACCTCTCAACATAGGTTATGGTGGTGAGGACCACCCAAGCCTAACCTCCCAGGTGGGTAATGGTGGTGGGGACCACCTGAGACTTAAACCCCCTTGAACTACCATTTTAATGGGGAGAAACCTATTGAGCTTTCCCAGTTTAATAATTCCACCCCTTTAATTAATTTTATCAACTCAATTAATTTAATTAATCCAATTTAAAAATTATGCCAACAAATTAATAGATAACATAATATATTATTTGGCCTACCTCTTAATTTTGGTGGGATTAGGAGGTAGGAGCCTTGGGGGAAAGCTCTCCAACGAAGAACACTGACATCAACGACATCCGTTTATTCCCAATGACATCAACTCCTTCCCCGTAGACAATCTTCAAGGAATCAAATGAATGAGGTAGGGGTTGTTATTGAATTCATGTAATTTATCAATTAAATTCCTCATTCGTGGAAAGCATGGATAATGTGGATAAAAAAAAATTTGATCCCTGATTTGTATGAAATTTTTGAATTTGACGTTCTTGATTCAATGTTTTTTCGAGCTCCTAGCTACCGCTCTAACGCGGAAGCTGCTGGCCAAAAAAACATGGCCCAAACCCTATACCATTCTTCTTTTCCTGTGTTCTTCATGATGGTGATGGAGACCGGTGCCGAAGTTTGGCACCAGTGGAACTCGAGAATGGTGGCCGACACCACCACTGGCCGCGACGAAGGGGATGGCGCAATGGTGCTGCCTCGCGGCCCCCGTCGACCTGTGGCCTCCATCATCTATGCCGCTTCGCGGCCTCGCCGTGCCGCCCTGCGGCCTCACCGCGCCTCCCCGTGGCTTCACCGTTCCGCCCTGCGGCCTGCGGCACTTCCATGATTTTTCACTGCACCACCCCACGGCCTGCTGCACCTCCCATTGGCCTAGACGCCCCGAGACCCTCAGTGCTGCCCGGGAACCTCGGCGCCGCCCAACGGCCTTCCGCGCCCCTCTCGCAGCCTCTGCGCCCCTCACGGGCCTCACGGACACTGTGCCGCTACTAGGCCTGGCCGCCTGACGTGGGGAAGGCCATGCCCAGCAGGTCGGGTCGGACCGGGTCGACCCAAACCAGGTCTTCCCAATCCCATGGTCTCTATAAAAAAAAATATTTTTTAAAAAAATTATTTTAATTTTTAATCCATTGTGAATAATTTCCAAAATCGACCCACACTAACCAAATTTACATCACTCCTAGAGTATACATGTTTTTCTAAACTCAATGACTTCCTCATATTTCTAATCTGGGGGCTTTCTTCGTAGTTATTCAACATCTTCATGAAAACTCCATGCATGTGTTATTTAATATTTTAATATTTTTCAATCATTTGATACAAGAAAACTAGACTGTGGATTCACACTCCATATCATCTCATGATCTTGAAATCAATCCAAATAATATTTAAAATTACTACAAATAAAAAATGATTCAATACATTCTTTCCACATTGGGGCTTTATTCCATGAAAAGTCAAAAAAAAAGGGTACTCTAAAAGATGAGGGTACTAAGAACGAATTTGAGCCTCCCACTCCCATGTGATCTCTTGTAGATTCTTGTGCTACCACCAGACATGATCAAAATGAGTCAGTTACCCACGAATGATCTTTTCATGATGATCCTCGATCTCCATCTTGTACTTAATAAAATTATCTTAGTCCTCGATCTACAGATCACTCCAATTGATTACATGTGTTGGGTCATTCATGTACCTTCTTAGCCATGACATGTGGAAGAAATCGTGTATCACATATAACTATGGGGGTAGAGTTAATTAGTACACCTCCTTTCCAAATCTATGTTGTATCTAAAAAGGGATACTAAACTTCATAGATAGCTTTTTTCCCTAGCCAAATATCCATAATCCACATCAAGGTGAAACCGATTGTAACACATGGTCTCCTTACTTGAAATCCAAAGGCCTCATTTTTCAATCGTCATAAGAATTATGATGGATCTATATAGTCTTCACATGATAATATATGGTCTTCACTTTCTATGTTGCAGCTCACACCAATTCTAGGCCCATGAGTGTGGAATCTCATGGGTTAATTTAGAAAAATTGTGAACTGTAGTGTCGCCCGTACAAATCCTAGAATGGCTCCACAACAATGATAGAATGGTAGCTGTTATCTTATGAAAATTCCACTAGTGGTAGGTTGTCCTCCCAACTAAGGAAAATGTCTGAAATTCAAGCTCACATCATTTCCCCTAGAACCTGAATGGTCCGCTTAGTTTGTTCATCAGTTTATGGGTGAAACACTTTGCTCAAATGTAACTGAGTCCAAAATCCCTCATATAATCCCTTAAAAAACTAGGATGTAGAGCTAAAAATATTTTATGGAACACAATGTAGTTTAACAACATCCTACACATAGAGGCGTCCGAATCTCTCTACTGAACTCTTCTTTTAGATAGATAGGAAGTGGGCCGACTTGGTGAGTCAATAAACGATCACCCAGAAAGCATCATGAACCCTATATGTGCGTGGTAACATTTCACGTCGTCTATAAAAATACTATCCCACTTCCATTATAGCTCCTCAAGGGGTTGATCTAAACACAATTTGGTGATCAAACTTCACTTTCAAGGAATTAAGGCATTGAGAAACAAAAATTTCAACTCCTTTATTCATTAATAGCCAAAAAAAGGATGTCAGAGGTCTTGGTACATCTATTACAAACCTAGATGTACCACCAAAGGGGATATGTAAAACTCCCTCAGAACCTCCTCCCACAACATCACAGTTACCATATTGTGTCCCCTAAAAAGGATGATGTTCTCCCCACCTTTTGAATATCCATTAGGATCCTTCCCTTTGTATATCTGATCATGTAGGGTCTCACAGTCCATATCACCAATATTTTCCTCCCTAACACACTATAAGAGTGGAGGGGTAAAAACCATCGACTGGAGGTAAGCTACCTCATCTCCATCCATAATATATAACTGTAACGAGGAAACTACTCTGACACATCGTTCTTCATCTATGAACTAGATCTCTTACTGAGGGGATCTTCCACCACTTTCCCCTTCTCAACAGTATTGACAATCTCACATTCACAGTCCTGGAGGAGCTCTATCCATCATTTATTTCTCATGTTGATATATTTTTGGGAGAATATATAAATGGGGTTTTTTTGATGATAGTATATGATATTCCACTCTCACATCAAGTAGTGCCACCACATCTTCACTGTGAAGAATAACATTGATAACTCAAGATCATGGGTCTGGTAGTTCTACTCATATGGTCTAAATTGGAATGAACCATAAAAAATCACCACTTTCCACTACATCAGAACACATCCAAGCCTGATTCATGATGAATCATAGAAAACTACATTCTTGACACCCTCCTCCAAAAATATGATGACCAGAGTGCTCTTCAAACTCGGAATCAACTAATGAAAGCATATTGGAACTTCTCTATCCACATGAATGGATTCCCCTTCCAAGTCAGAAAATAATAGTTACTTATTTCTTATAATTTTGGTTCTATCAGACTATGTTCAAAACTATAATTAAGTGTCTCGCAATCTCTTCCTCAGATACTAAGTACAAAATGGTATCATCAATGAAGACTAATATGAACCAAACTAATTGAGACAGAAAGATCTGGTTCATGAGTCCCATGAACAATACTGAGGATTTTTTCCTATCAAAGGTTATCAATAAGTACTCCTAATGAATGTAAGAACATTTGAAGGCTATACTTGTTATATCCTCATTCCCTAGTTATTGGTGGTGATCACCTCATTTGTGGACTACCTTCGATGACCATCATACCCCTCTCAACTGATCAAAGGGGTCAGCGATCCTTGCTAGCGGAAACATGTTTTCATAGAAAGCTAGATGAAGTGTTATTAGTCCATAAACAACCTCATGATCCCATCAAATATCTTGGGAAACAAAATTGGGGATTCATGTGGTGAAACACCTGATCTCATGAAGCCCTTCCTTTGCTTGTCCTTCAATTACAACGTCGGTTCATGAAGCTCCACAGTAACCATCCAATATTCTGGAAGATATATCATTGTCATCTTGGGGTGTAGATCAAGGCATGTTTCTAACTCTTAGAAGGGTGGTGAACCCGGAACATCTTAAAAAAACACTCACACTCTTCCCCCACTATAAGAAAATGGGAATTCACAACATCCACAACACCAAGGGTTATACTAGATAATTTATGAGTAATTTTTTGCACCATACTATGAATGAGTTCATCCTATTCTACATGGGTTTCCTTTTCACTGAAAAAGATAAACCTCATTCAATAAATACAGATACACTACACACTTCTCCTAAAATAGTTGATCTAGGTATGGACTGTATATAACAAATCCAGACCAATAATGGTGTCATAAGGCCCCAACATCGATACCAAGAGGTTCCAACTGAAACCCTCAACTATGAGAGTCAGGTCACACTGCTGGAATAGGTGTGTAAAAATTATGTATCCCCGAGTAGGTGTCTCTATGTTTAGGGGTTGATTCAATGGTTTAATTGGAATCTCTAGGTATTATACAAGAATTGTGGAAATATTGTAATGAATATCACCAACATATCTCAATACTATAGTTAATGTATAAAATAAATAGATCATACCTAATATTCATAGAGCCCCTATTTCATAATCCTTGACCCCATGCAGCTATCCCCACAACTATCTTCGAGCTCTCTACGCCTTGCATGGACCACTTGGTGGTGGTGGTGGTGGTGTTAATAAGTTGAAACATTGACCACCTCTTATTTCTCTATCATCTCCTATGCCATGTATTCCACCTTGAAGATCTACCTACTTTTATTGTTTTCTTTTCCTTAGTGGTATATGCAATGTCTCCCTATAAGTAACTCAAATTTTTGGTAAATATTGAGTGAAATGTCCCCTACCATAACTAGAATTTCACCTCCACTATCTAGGATGACTAAACCCACCCTTTGAGTCTCGAGATAAATATCTTATTCCCTTGGAAATCCTCTTGAATCCTCTCCCATTTCAAGATCCATGGGACAGATGTTGACTCTCTTATGCCAAGGTATCTACTTTGCGTTCCCATTGTTGGATATCACTGGCTATACGTGATCAGCTAAGAATATTTCAACCACCAAATCCTGATCAAGAACCCAATAATTTCGTAGAATTCACAGATGAATAATGCTATCTTGAATGTATCTATATTTACCTCACTTTAGTGTCTGGGTCCTGAAGTTTTGATCTCAACCCATCTACATAATGTACCTGGAAAGGATGGTAAACCTCAATAAATAACCATCTATTGTCATATGGACCATCTAGAGCTGGATAAGAACACGAATATGAAAAAACCTCAGTGTAACTGGTGCCGAATCTTTTATGAATAGGTGATAAATGTTTTTCATGAAAGAGACCCCTCATTGTGAGTCTGGATTTCCAAAATACACCATCGTCCCACCAAGCTATGTAAAAGGCTCACTTCTAGGACATCCATCTGATCTGATCATTTATTAACTAGAAGAAAAAACACGAGTCATCGACTTAGGATAATTCTTACCCACCTGTGATTCGTGCTTACCTCAGAACCTGATGGTTCTCTATAGCTAAAACTCATGAAGCACACTTAGACTATGATCTTTATCCTCTAGTACTACAGGTACCACATGCTACTCTACAGGTGGCTGTATTGATGATGCACCTCCTAGAGGTAAAATCTTGGGAACTGGCTGCTATGTCGAAGCTTCTTCACTAATGGGTTCATCCACATGATCAAGGTACTGAATCCTAGATGGTATAAATTATGGAGGCATAATTTAATGAAAAACTATGTACCACAGTTAGTGATTATATCTATAGGGATAACTCATGAGGGACATGGAAACCACAACCCTTTCTTATATAATGCATGTACTGTTATTTTTCTTACAACTGGTGTGCACATGTACCCGGTTGAAAAGCAGGTGATTAGAGTCATGTTGTATGGATATGTCAACCGCAACACCAACACTATACTCCCATGCCTAAATGATGATATTGAAACACTTAACACTATTTCCCCATACCAATCTCACAGACTCCTAGTCCTAAATAAGAACTGCCCCCTATGATACTAGTATGTCATGGCCCATCCATGTGGGGCCCGTGCTGTGACTCCGTAAGACAACCTCCAATAGGAAAAAATATGGTGAGTAGGACTGAGAAGGCCTATCACTAACGTTGGAGGCATTGAATTTGTACTTGTACGCATACACACATCTCCATTACAAAAAAATACAGAAATGTAAAAAAAAATAATTAATAATGCATGAATACAACTATATCTTATAACCATAGTACGAAAACAAGTAAATTAAATTAATATAGGTCCAAATACACTCCCACTACCATATTTCTATAATATGAGTCCATCATGAATGTAAAAGGTAATGGGACAGCTATCTAAAAGCCACATGAAGACACCCAGTTCTATCTAGTCAAACTATTCAATGTCTAGTCCAGGGCCACCTAGGACTTTGTCAAAAAGGTTGATTGTCTTCACTAGATATGAAACGTCATGGAAAAACCCATGCAAGGGTGAGTATAACAATACTCTATAGGATACCCTAAAACCACAAAGAAGTAAAATGAAGGAATGTATAGTCTGCTCTACAAAGGTATATGTCTTCAAACCATATAAAATGAACACCAAGATATACTCAATCCAAGACACATAGTCTATAGGTATGTCACAACCACTATATACGAGCACTATGAATTCTAGCCCAAAGATTTAAAAAATCACTCATTAGGGAGAACAAACTCTTGAGTCCAATAACACTAATGATGTCCATCTGAGAGGTACTGCTCATTAGTGATCACCATGAGAAATATTCACTGATAGATATGAAGATAAGTACAATAAAAAATAAGACAATCACATCCAGGGCCATGGGCTCATACCCACACCTCAATCTGGATTTTCCTACAAAGTAGAGCATTAGTACCCACACAGTGTTGGTCACATCGATACCATGAAATCCATCTTGGGTACGAATAATGAATAGAGGATCCCACTCTGGGCCTCTTAAGGGGATTCCAAAAACTCTATCTAGGATGTCTAGAAGAAGGGATCATAGTCCAAGGAGTAGTGAATGATTCATAGCAACCTTCATGGAAATAAAAAGGGTAACAAACCATAATGAATATTTTCCATGATACAGAGGACATGAAAATCAATCCATGTAAGAATGGGTATATGATGTGTATAACGGTCACACACTGTGTCTCTTGACCCCGTTTACTGCCCGTGTATAAAGGACCATGTCATTTAAACCCATGATATATAGAAAAAGGTGTACATGATGTGTAGTAGGGTTAAAAATCATGTCATCACATTTAGGTTCCGCCCGTGTACTCCGGCCGTGTGCCAGTACACGACATCAGTCCTAGTGTCCTTGCCCAGGTACCAATATCCATGGGTATCCCATATAGTTGCTCAAGGATAAGCTATATGGGGGAGTACATACTGTTTAGGAAACCCACGTACTCCACCATGTGTCTGTGTACTGTCTGAATTACACAATGAGTTTATAAAAAAGGGGACATAATCCATGTCGTTAGGCCTTACAAACAGTGTAGATCGATTTTTTTTTCAAAAACCATTCTTCTTCCTCCCACTCACACTTTCTACAATCTAGATCTCATTATTGTGGGGTTTTCACCTCAAAACTCCATATCTAGGCTCATCCGGTCACCCCAACAATGAATTGGTGGCTTTTCTACATTCAATCGTCTTAGAGAACACGATCACTATCATTATTCATTTCTAATGAAGAACCATGATTCAACCCTCATCGTTGTTCGATCTGCTATCGCACCCATAGTCACACCTCCATTGAGTTTTCCTGATTCCTAATATATATTTTTGGATCATTTCACCAATAATGGAATGTGAAACTAATGACTATTCACAAGGGGCTGAAAGCATGGGAATAATGAAGAACGTGTAATGAAGAACAGAAAAATCAGGAGAGAAAAGAAAACAATAGAGTGGGATGAACCCAGATCAATGTTCTTGTCGGTATTACTTCATCACCATTATAACAGTAACTGAACCAGTAAAAAGATCTAATCACAAATATTTAATCATCACGATAACCCTACCGATTAATCCCATCCCAGAATTACTATCGAAATAAGGGATAACCTGTTTGTGGATTAGTCCATGTTCATCATAGGAATAAAGAGTGGGAAATAAAATCTAAATAATTTATCCTACCAAGATTTGGGAGACTTGTTGATGAGTAATTTTCACGACGTTGTTGTAGAGATACATCAAGATAAGAGTTCATCAATCGCTGATTTAATGTTTTGTCACCCTTTCTCTATAGAATTTTCCAAATAATCTCTCTGGGGTGTCCAGAGGGTTCTACGATTAGGATATTATCCATGGATCTATGAAAAAGGGTTTATTTAAAGATAAACATGTCAATACATAGTTTAAATAAAATAGAATAAATTTCTCATAATTTATTTCCTCATTTAATCGCTCGTAGTGACCTTCCACAATCGACCTACACAAAAAATGTTTAGTTGGTCCTAGGGTAAATCCACTGTTCTAAACTCAATGGTACCCTAATATTTCTAATCCAGACACCTTTATATATTTTATTCCACTTTTTTAAGAAAATCGTTCATGCGCACTGTTTAAAATTTTAATATTTTCTAAACATTTGATTCGACCGCACTAGGCCTCAGAAGGGAAAGCTGTTTTAGTGCCTGTAGTTAAAATCAATCTATATAATACATAAAATTAATACATTTAAAACAATTGTCATTACAATATTCATTACATATACATATCTATAATTATCCATTAAATATGGAAATATTTGTTTACACCATTCAGGGAGGTGGAAGGCTATAAGTACACCTAAACATTATTTTCATTATCTAACGAAAAGTATGAAAGAAATATTAATAATATTTCAACATTATAGAACCATTAAAAATTCATAAATTTAATATGTAAGCATTATTTCCATACTTATTACCATAAAATTAAAATAGTGATGAATAATAAATTACAATGCCATGTAGAGATGGTGAGCTCTATATATGCCCAATCTATGTTTTTATTTTGTATAGGTTGGAAAAGAGGTGGATAATGGTTTTTCCATCATAATAGTATCAATTTAGTAAATTCTAGATAATTAATTCATTGTTTTATAAATTATTCAATTTATTTTGAGGAGGTATAATAAGAAAAAAAAAATTGAATGTAATCATTTATGAGTTTTACATCTTTATTGAGGAATCAATTTTGGATAACAACATTAGAAATTAAAGGATAATCTTTTAGAAATAAAAACATATATGACAAAAATAATGAACATTTTAAGGTACTATGGAATGTATTTACTTATCAATAAGGCTCCTTATGTATGTAGAATTGGGGATATGTTGTATCCGTTTACAGGGGAGGGAATAGAAAAAACATGAAATTACATACAAGATTAAATAATGTATATAATTATCATTTCTTGTGGACACCATGCATAAACAATAAAAGTTTAAGTTTTTATATGTTCAAAAATAGCATAAAAACTACATTTGAAAATGTTTTTGATACATTTAAATCATTATCACTTCGTTAAATAACTTTAAAACCATTTTAACATTACTATTGACAACTCAAATATTTTATCATGACTACATAATTACATGAAAAAAATTAAACAAATCCCTCTAAAATATTATTGACATGTTTATTAAAAATTTAGAATCCATTTAATAAAATTTAATTTCTATAGGTTGTTTAAAATACATTAAATATTAGAAGACAAGTTGATGAAAAATAATTTTTAGGAAAATATATTATTTAAGAGTAAATATCATTTTTCTATGAATGTAAGTATCAAATTGATTTACATGAATTTTTTATGAATAATAATATAATTAATGTTTTTATTTTTTGGATCAAATAAAGTTGAGTGGCAAGTTTAATACATGAACTTAATGGAAAAGTCCCAAAATATAGTTTTCAATTTGAATAAAATATAACTTATCTTCACAAAAGTCAATATTGGGACCCCAATTTCAAAATAATTTTTTCTAAATAATCTATTGATGTAATTAAGAATAAATTTCCTCAAACAATTTTATAAATAAGATAAGTGAAATTTTTTGGGTTATTTTAATGTGTTATCCCATCGTTTTAACCCTAGTTTACTAAATTTTAGCATTTACTGAGGTGATTAATTATGTAATAGTTACTATTAATAATTCCTAAAAATATAAGGAAAATAATTAAAAATTATGTACCTTATAATTATGAATATTTAATACATTTTATCAAATACATTTTCTATAATAATCATAAATTTATTATAACCTAATCCCGCCAAAATGATAGAAAAAAGTTTTCCATGGAAATGCATTTTTCAATTACATGATGGTATTACAATTACTCTAGGTCTAGTAATTGTAATTATAATATTTTTAGTACATATAGATAGATATATTAAATATATATTTCATCAAATTAATTCTTCATTAGTATTTTTTAATTAATAAATACAGAAAAACATTATGCACTTAAAAAACAATTTATGAAAAATTATTTTTATGCAAAAAAAAACATTATAAATAAAAAATAATATTTATCCCAATCAAATTATTTAATTTTTTATTAATATTTATTTTATATAAATTTATAAATAAATTAAAAAAGATTTTTTATTTTAAATTACTTGATTTGGATAAAAGAAATGAAAATTTTACAAAAATTTATATTTTTTACAATTTAATGATAAATAATTCTATTCAAAAAAAAATTACTCCTAAGTTAATTTTGATAATATGAATAAAAAAATTATGTAATTTATTTCAATAAATTTCTTAAAATTTCTAGAAATTAATTATAATTTGTGCATAAAAATCATTTTTGAAGAAGACTTATTTTTAAAAAAAATTACTTTACAAAAACAATTGAGTACATATTTATAATAACTTAATAAATATGTTTTAATTATACAAAAAAATTTATATATATATTTTTCATATTAGAGTTATTCTTATTCATACAACCAATTTTATCAGTTAGGTTATAACTATCCTTTTTAAATAATAACATTATAATAGAATATCATTGTTTATTTTAACTAGATGTTTTATATAATTAAAGGCACCCAAGATAAAGAATTTAATTAAATATAAACATATTGAAAAATCTTGGGTTTTTTCAATTGTGATGGGGGGTGTTCTAGAACATTATAAATTAGGGTATATCTGAGTTGGAAATATTTGAGAGAAGTATTTGCAGATAATAATGAAGAGATTTGTTTTGAAGTGTTCTATGAGAGGAAAACATATATTCTATTATTATTTTTTAATGGGTAAGAAAATTGATTCATTATTGTCAATTTAAATAATACCATAAAGGTAACGCCTTTCAATATTCATACTTCTGTCTGGAGACCATCTATGAATTCTTTATTGTAAGGTAATCATTATTTTTTCACATTTACTGATGACTAAAAGTGATACGATTTTGATTATTCCATAAAGAAAATGAATAAAGTGTTATATATATATTTTTAAATACAAGAATATGATTGAATATCAAATGGAAAGAAAAATAAATATATAGATTACAGATAGTGGTTGGAAATAAAAATGAGATATATTCATGAAGGCTTGTAAAAATTATGGTATTGTGAAATAGTTTATAGTTCCTGGAACATTGCGATAGAATGTAGTAGTAGAATGAATGAAATGTACTCTCATTAATAAGGTAAAATTTATATAATCCAAATCATTTTTGAATAAAATATTTTAGGGTATGTGAGTTGATATATATATATAATACAGTGTGAACTCATTACCTACTTCCCTAATTTATGGAAAAATTATTATAAAGGTTTGGTATGGTGAGAATGTTCACGATTATGACAGATGGTAAATAACTGCTTTTAATATATATCATCATTTCATAGACTCAATGGTAAATCAAAGAGATAATAAATCATTATTTTTTAGCTTTAGTGGTTGTATAAATGATTCTTGATTATGGGATCCAGAATCTATGAAGATTTATTAGAGTCATGACATCACATTTGATAATTCTATAATTGTGAAGAAAAATACTTTTGAAAAATATATGTATGTCTCAAATAGAGTATTGATTAACATTTTGGGTATTCCACCATAGATATATCATGTTCCTTATGAGACAATGTGAAACAGTCTTAATGATTTTTCCACTAAAGAAGATGTTTCATTACAAATGGATAATAAACATCATGATTTTATCAACACTAGTAAATTAGATCATACAAAAAAGTGACCTTCTAGGTATGTTGAAATGTTTTCTATGATATTTCAATACACAAGATTATATTAGAGACATATATCAAGATATTTTGGATAGGAAATAGATAGACCAAATTAATTTATCCATAGAATAAGAAATGAGTTCACTAATTCAGATTGAGACCTTAAAGCTTGTTCATCCTCCATTGAAAAATATATAAGTTGAGTGAAAATGGGTGTTTGGGGAAAATGAAGATGAATATTTATAGAATATTATTACATAAAAGGATATAATATTTGATAATTCCCTTTTAGATAAGGATGGTATATACAACAATGATTCATTTTATCATATTATGAAGCATGCATCTATTCAATATTTTTTTTAGAATTGGTTCACAATTCATTCAAATGATAGTTTAAACTTACAAAATGGAATTATTTCATCAAGGATCATTAGAGGAATTAATATATACTACAAAACATGATTTGTTTTGCACCATGATGTGAGAGTTGGTTTATAAATTTAAAAATTAATTATTTGGAATAAATTTTCCATTGAGATAATGGTACAAAAGGTTTGAAACCCTTATACATAATCAAAAATATATATGTATTATGTTTGATAATTGTGTTTACCTCAGAAAAAATTGAGATAGAATATTTATCTAAAAAATATTATTTATTGAATATATTTTTATTTAATGTAAAAGTTTGGTAGAGTTGGATATGTTTTATTCGTGGATCAACTGAAAATTTGAGATAAACGATATTTGAGAGGAGAAGAATATTATTTGAATTATGAGAAGATGAGGAAACACAAATAATTCATTCACCCTTATCTAGATAGAATATTTAATGAAATTAATCTTGAATTTTGGCATGATTTATAATTCCTAATAGGTTAGAATTGTAGTAGAACAACATTATAATCATATGACATCATTATCTCCAAAGAAAGACGAGTAAAGGAAAAATGAGCCACGATTGAAATTATAGTGTAGTGGGGTTCTTGATTTATTTAATGTTGTGTACAAGACCTAATATTTGACATGCATTGCTAATGGAAATGGGGTGCATTTAAACCCTAGTAAATCTCATTGACATGTACTCAAATTAATTTTATGGTATATCAAATGTACTAAAGATATTTTATTGATGGTTATAGAAGATACAAATGTTGGAAAATTTCTTATCAAATATGTAGATACTAATTATACATGAGACATAGAAAATTTGTGATATACTAGTTGTTATGTTTTCACTATGGAAGGATTAAATGTGGGATATAGATCGATTCTTCAATGTAGAGATGATTTTTATACTATAAATTTTTAGTTTTTGAAGGTTATAAAAGATTTCAAGGAATACATATAGTCACATGAACACATTAGACATATAATGATAATCCTTGAAAACTTGACAATTTCTTATGATAGACATAATGTTATTGTTATTTTTAATAATTGGTTTCGTCACATTCTAACAAATTATATTTCTTTTCTTTTCAATTTTATCGAGTATATTATCAATGTGAGGTGTAAGTCAATTTATTAGATCATATAATTTGATAAATCCACAAAAATAATGAAAAGATGTGGTTATAGGGATCATGTTCTAACACTATTTAAAATTGATAAATATATATCATACTTGATATGAATACATAAATCACGAATACAACTAGAAGAATTTTTTGATTAGTATCACATGGGGGTATTTTTCATCTCGGTGGAGATTATTGAATATAGATAAAAAAGAAACCACACATGGTCTGTAATTAATAAATATAAAACAAAAAATGGGATGGTTACACCTAAAAAATTTTGTTATATGAGTTAAAACCTCCAAACCAAAATCTTATTGTGGTGAAATGTTTTTTCTTATTATCTTTACAAATAAATATGGATGTAAATTTAAGGGAATGTATGAGTGAAATCAATCCATGTAACCCATTTTCATAATAGTAATAATTACTTCCTTCTCCAAAGATACTTGTTTTTTGACTAAACCATGTATATTTTTTCCTTAATTTTTTTACTTATCTTATTGATTGTTTGTGTTTGAGTTATATAGAATTTTCTCAATGTGTTCCTTCATTGGAAAATGGAAGTTCCCTTGTGCTATTCAGTTTTACAACAGAGTGTTTATAGATTTATATGGAGGTTTTTAAATGTTACTTGTAAGGGGGTTTATTTATTTGATTGATCTTCATGGGAATAGAAACATATACCAATTAGTGAATATAGGAATAGATGGTGTAGATCCCACAAGATGAAAATGATATAATGAATTATGATACCTCCAAGGTCATGTGGTAATGATTCAAACATCTACTTGTCTAAATTATATCCTCCTTAGGATTTTTCTACATATACCCCTACACTAAATCAGGAAATTTCTAGTTATCAGAATGTGTGCTGACTTTGTTGAGTATGGATAATGATATTTTGTTTCGCAGGTGTGCTACTGATATTTTTTTTTATTTTTTTAAATTTTAATTATATTTGATGTCATAAATAGTTGGAAATTTAATTTATATTTTTATATTGGAAATGAAATTTAATGCCTTATATATGGTTCTGTTGATTAATTAGTAGGGGTAAACATGTGGTTTTATCAAAAATCTAGTGGATTTATATGAATCAAATAACAACTGTTAGACAAGTGGTTATCCACTAGGGACCTGATGAGAATTAATGAATCTAATATTGTCCACTAAAATCACAATTGAATAGTCTGACCACATTCTCTATTTAATGAATTTATATCATTTTCTTATTAGGATATTATATTTAGACCTAAATATATGTTTTTTAATGTCTAGTAACATGTTTTCATAGACTCTAATATTTTATTCAATCATTCTCTATATTTTTATTTATATCACATTATTTTTATATACAACCCACTAAGAATTTTGGACTCGAGACAAAGAGTTGATCAAAATCCTTGTATTTTATTTTAATGATAATGCAGTTTCATGTTTTATTTGATTCAAATATTGATTTCACTTCAATTTTTTAACAATCGATGTTAGCCTATCTTTGAAGAGGAACTACACATATTATTATTATATTGATTCTTTCTTGATCCCTTGGTAGGTGATCTATAGAATCTCTAAGATTTTTATTGACCGTTACATGTGTATTTTTCAGATTTTGATGTTTGGATATTGGAGTGGGGTGGGAAGATTACATGAAAATGTAAATTAATTCAAAAATAAATCCATTAAATCAAATAATTCAATTTAATTAATTAAATTACACAATATTCATTATGTGAAATATATCTTTATTGAATTTTTGATGGATATTATTTTTTTGATATGATGAGTTAAATAATGAATCAATATTCTTGGTATTAAAGAAATATTAAATATCTATAATATTTGTTATAATTTATACATTTCATATCTATATTCATTAATAAGGATCTATCTAATGTTTTTTTAGTGATATTGAATTAATTAATGAGTTTTAAGTATGTTTTGTGAATTATAAAGGGATAAATATGAATTTAAATGAGTTTTAGATGATGGTTTCTATTATTTTTGTTATTTAAATTATTTATTATTACATTATAATAATGATAAGAGAAGTTAGATTATTTATTATAAAATTTCTATGGTATTTTTAAAGGTAAAAATTTCTTTTCATACTCAAAATATATAAATTCAGTTTTAATTTATAGTATAATTATTTTATGATTTTAGAAAAATGTATTGGTTATAAATGTCTTAGGGTATTTAAATAGAAAATTTTCAATTTTTAATATACTATAATTATGTGAAATATATTGGATAGTAATCATTTTTTTAATATTCTATATTATTTTAGAAAATATTATTATCTTATATAAGATAATTGAATGCAAATTGTTTTTTCATTTTGATGAGATTTTTTTGTATAATTATAATGTTGTTATATATTTATGTTATTTTTTAATGGCCATGCCGATGTTTGTGCTGTGAAAAATTCCATGGGGTAGACTCTATAATTAGTTAATATGTTTGGGAAACCCTTGTCCAAGGTTGTGGAATAATTTGGCCCAATTATTAGATAAAAATTATGTTAGGCTATATAATTAGTTGAGTTATGATTACTTTCGATATATTGTGATGATTCAAGGGGTAATATTTTTATAATTTTACATTCAGAGTGATGAGACATTTTCATGGGTATTCCATAGGGTTTTCTATATGAGTGGCATGTCATGTGTTTAGAAAGGTATGTGTTTGAACATTATCGATATTTATGCCATGAGTTTTGAAGGTCAATTTTTTTATGATGTTATTAATTTATCCATATGTTTGTTTTTTAGAAAGAGACATCATTTTTCCTTTGGGATCACCAATATAGTTAAAGGGAGTGTCAACGTGGGTTGGAGAAGAAATAAAATTCATTGTTTCATACTACATTATAATTATTAACTCATAAAACATTCTTACAAGATATAAATATGAATATTTTAGGATATATGATACATTCTATATCCATTTTAGTATACTACCAATATATATTTACCATACCTATTAGGTTATTACACAGAGATAAAAATCATTATCCTTTTTAATGGTGTTTTCAAATCATCATAAAATGAATATATTTTTTATTATATACTATCCTTAATGTTATTAGTGATAATTTATAAAATCATATATTCATGAAAAAATAGACAATTAATATAGATCACAACATATAAAAACTGGCTTAATTAAAAGTTGCAAATCAAGGAAATCTAAGAACAATTTAATAGATTTGGAAAAATGAAATGATGAATTATCCAGAATACAATTATTCCTTCAATATTTACTTAAAAAATATTATTTAAATGAGAAAAATAAATAATTAATAATAGATAAGGTCAATGTTTTTAGTGATCAATGAGAAATTAATTTATACTTTATAGGATGTAGACCATATATAGATGAAATTATCTAAAGACTCAAATTTAATCCAAAAAAATTTTCTTTATCATGTTCACAATTGAGGAATCTCTAAATATTCCCATATAGAGATCTTTTTATCCATTACTATACACAAATTATTTGATATCTATTTATAGAAAAAGAGAGTATCTTTAAGCTACTTAGACCTCAAAAATCTCAATACATCCATTTTCACCGCTTTTAATATTTTCTTAAAGACAATTCTCTTTTATTGTTGGATTTATTGTCTTTATCGACATTACCTTATGTATTATCCATTTCAAAAAAAATCATTCATTTCCAAATGAAACATTTATTGTAAAATGTAACCATTCTATCTTATTATCATAAAAAAGAGATAATGACTTGTGTTCTATGAATATCAGGATCGATGTTCTTTTAGGTATTAAGACATGTGATATATCGATCAACTTATTAATGAAGTCCTACAAATAAGCACTTGTGCACATATATATTAAAGAAAGACAAGAACTTGTGATCATTGATTTTTATATCTTGGCATAAGATTACCATTCCAGTTTGGATTAAAAATTAATCAGTTCCAAGGGTATAAATATATATATATATATATATATATATATCGGGATATGTAATTTTTATGTAAAACTAATTTAAATTTATTATACCATGTTCAACAAACCATTGTTTTTTTATATTTTTAATTTTCTATGTATCTTAGTTTACATTAGTTATAATATAATTTAGAGCATGGGAATGCATGTTGTGTAGGTCTAAAGTATCCCCCCATCTCCCATTTGAATTATTTTAATATTTGTAATCTTTTTTAGTTAATATTATGTTTTAAATTCACCTACAATGATCTTTATAGAATCATATGTCAAATTTTGTTTTTATATCTTGAAACTCAATCTCAAACTGTGTTTACATAGAGGATTCTTATACTAAAATTCCATAATTTGTTTTTTATTTCTCACTTATGTTTTACGAAATGAATTTTATTATAATTACTAAAAATTATTTTTTATGTTATAAGATTATTAAATGAGGTATGTTCTTGATATTTTTAATTCATCCTATAATATCCTAAATTCTTAAAAGAATAATTTGTTTGATAACGTACATGATACACACAACGAGATTAAACTAACCAAAAAATATTATTATTTAAATTTGATTGTAATAAACTAGTCATTGAATTGGTAGGTATTAAATGCATAAACTAAATTATGGAATATATATAAATTTTATTCTAAAAACAAATTTATTGATTAATTCTTATGAAATAATCATTCGATTTTATGTAAATTCATTTTCTTCTTAAAAATATTCTTTCTTCAAAAATGGGTTTTATTTAATTTTGTGAGAAAAAATTATAATTAATTTTTGGAACATTTAGAAAGTTAATTGGATAAATAAGAATTTTTTATTGAAATTATTATGTCATAATTTTCCTAGATTAAATTTTTGACAATTTTTTGGAAAATATATATTTTTTGTTGAATAAATAAAAATGCATTATTTATTGATAATTGAATTTTCATTTCAACAATTTGTGGCATATAATTTTTCTAAAAATCATTTCCAGGTAACATTAGTTCATTTATGTTATTAATAATCCCATATTTGCATTGTAATCAACAATATTGTTGATTTATTTATAAAAGTTTTTTATACCGAAGATGACATTTTTATGAATTTTTTAATTCACTTTTTTAGATAAAATTTATATTAAATTCAACCACTTCTATGAATTGAATTTGAAAAAATGGTTAACTATTTGTAATCATCATAATTAAGTTAATTTATTTGGTTTAAGTAAATTTTTTTCATTATGAATAGTAACATTGGTAAACAATTGTCACTTTGGTAAGGGTAAAACTGGTAATATATGGTCAATTTTTTTGATAAGTCCTTAAAATTCATATAAATATTGGCATTATCCAATTTAATGATTGTATTTTTTCTATTAACATTCATTTCTCACATATATGGCCATATGGTTCCATTATTTCTTTAATTTTGACCTTTATATTATTTCATGAAATGAATAAATAAAAAATGTCACTCACTTGACTTAAATATCTGTAAATTTTTTATATAAGGTTAAAAGATGAATTTTTTTGGATATAAGTTTTAATTTCATAGTGATTAAGTAATTATATTAAATTCTTCACAACACTGATATAGTATTTATTCAATTAATATGAATATAAAATTAACATTTTTTAAAATATTAAAAGAATTAATTAGGATGAAGTATTTTTTTATGAAATTTTTTGATAGAAATATAATATTTTATATTTTTAAAAGTATTAAATTTAAATTATATATTTTTCTTGATTTATTTAATGTCAAATTAAATGAATAATATAACAAATGACATTAATTATATTTGATGAAAATAATAATTTATTAAAACCATAAAAATATTGAAATTAGAAAAGGGGGATAGTATATACTCTAAAATTTCATCTCTTTAACATCTATTAAATTATTTTTCCCGTATAAGTAAAATCATAACATGTTAATATTGAAATAGTTGAGTGATAGTTAATGTAAAAAATAGATAAATAAGGGGTAAAACAAAAAGAAAACATTTAAAATGATATATAAACCAATATAAATATGTATGGATGATTATAGAAGTAATAAAATTTCAATATATTCTAAGAACTGAAATTTTGGAACCACTTTTCTATGAATGTAAATTTATTATATTTTAATATTTTGAAAAATTACCCGAGGACCCCAACCCTCACTTATAAAAGGACATCCCTTATCTTTTCTCTATAAGCCTTCTTAAAAAATATATCCAGAAAAAAAAAACTACCCAATCAAGTTCTAAACATATATATTTATGACTTAAAGGTTTTCTTATTCATAAATTACAATTCCAATAGTCGCAAGGAAGGGATCTAAAAGATTTCTACTGAAGTAGAAGTAATCATATCTATTGAATTTTTCAAATTTCAAACGTCTTTTAATTTCTATAAATCAATTGTATTAGTCATAAATAGTAAATATGAAGTACAAAATGTATTTAAATGAGATTATGATTTTGGGGAATCTATTTTAAATATATTTTCCATCCTATGAAAAGATAAAACATCAATCATGCGTATGTACGTCTCCACATAGAGGTATAATTCATCTTTCATCACCCATTTATTTCGATGGATATAAATATTTAACTAATTAATATATATAATTTTTTTGAAATAATTATACTTATGAAATTATAATATCATATATCCATTATTACCTTCCAATTCGTTGGAAAATGTTAACGTTGAGCGTATGTATGTGTGGACTACTACCTTTACAAAGCAACGTGACCCATTTTTTTCTTCTGATTTTTATGAATGATAATAATGATACATTTAATGAATAAATATGATATATATTATATTATAATGACTATATAAATGTGAATTATAATTTAACTTTCTATCTTTAATCAGCCTAAAATTGAAATCAATGATAATATGTATATACGACCTACCGTCTTCATGGAAGATGTTATTCATTTTTTAATCTCCATCATTAAAGAATTATTATAAAATTTCATATAATGAATAAATATTATATTTATAATATAAATATCATTATGATGATTATGAATCTATAATCTGTATCAATGAACTAGAACATCCTTGATGAAAGATACAAGAGAAAACTAAAGAGTGACCACTAAATCAATGAAAATATTGAGAGATTATAGAAGAATGAGTGATGAGATGTTATAAGTGGATTATCTATTATATTATAAATATGTATATGATTATTTTAGAAATTAATAACAAGTATTAGTTGATTATATTTTTTTTAAATAACTTATAATATATAGGAGACATGAGGGAAGGGGTTTCTTAACTGAATATACATTCATTGAGTTATAATTATACATCATCGACAACGTTTGGAACAGAATATGTGTGAAATTTCCTATGATTGAATTATATTATATTTATATTTTTTAGGGATTTAAATTTATTTTAAATAATAACTACACTGACTTATTAAAAATTTAATGCTACACTATTTGTATGGAATTTTCATCTCACTTTTATTTATGTGAGATACACCACATGTTCACCACTCGATTATTCTATGTTGTGTATATTCTACCAATGATTATATTTTATTATTCTTATAATGAAAAGTATTAGTATATATAAATGGTGTTTTATTTCAGGGAGATTTTTTTAGAAGACAAAAACGTGTCAAGAGATTTATGTTATAATCTCATTGTTTACCCGGATTGCTTATGATTATGTTTTTTAGGATGAAATTTTATGATAAATCTCCCAATAAAATCATGAATTATTATGTCCAATATTTATTTTTGTATATTTCATTTTATCTCTTAAATTTCCTCTCTTTATGTACTCATGTGACCAAAAGAATATTTTTAGATAAAACAACCCATATTTCTCGCATCAGTTGAAAATACTTTTTATTCCATATACATGTTTAAAAAAATTAGGAATATTTTTAATATTATCTTATGATTCTTAATGTAATTTTTACCCTTGATTTAATTTTCAAAAAATTGATTAAAAGAAATATTCTTATGGTTTTCAAGATAAGTTGCATTTCAAATTTTACCAAAAATGTTAAAGGAATATTTTTTTGACATACTCGATATGAATAAAATCTCCACCCATCATGAATACAAAATGGTTTGAATATTACTTGGAATTTTTTTTATTTCTAAATAAAAATTTATTGGTCAATTTTAATAAGTTATTTTACTGTTAAAATGGTATTTTTTCTCAAGAAATGTTACCATGATATTTTAGAAGTATTTTCAACTATATATACTCAGATTTACTTATATAGGGATACAATATATTGGAACCATGTTTATTATTTATATATATATTCTATTATTAATGTATTTACGGTCCATTTTTTTGATTCAAAATAGATAATATTTTGACTTATATGTTTTTTTTAAACTGAATTTTATTAGTTATTCAAAATATAAAGATTAATTCGATGTGTAAGGATGGGTGGGTCCTGATTATAGATATCCCATAGATGAATTGATAGGTATCATGATGCAGAATAGTTTGATAGACTATTTAAATGGAATTCCTGTTCATACCAAGAAATCAATCAAAATAATGTTGGGTATGTCCTTTGTAGTAACGATATCCTCTTGTCTGAGATTATGAAATATAACATTAATAATTTCCATCATTGATAATTTTTTAATAATTATCCAAAAATTTATTACATTAATATTATATTGGATAAATTTAATTATCAATTTATTATGAAAATGTATTGTGTTCTCAGCTATATTAAATTATAGATTAATTTTTTTATATTTACTCATCATATCTTCTGCTATATGCAACCCTGACTAAGAATTTGAGCTAAAAAATTATTTTTTTCACATCTCTTGGATGATAATAAGTGTATGATGAATTATATTCATGTATATTATTGAGATAATAGTTATGTTCTCAAAGAAAACTTTATTTTATTTTATATCTTCAAATTTATGTGCGATTCATGTATGCATCCAATTTACCAAGCCTAAAAATCTATTTTCTCCTTTGGGATGAGATATCTTATATCTTGTTCCCATATAATAATGTAACCACTGATTATGGACTATAGGGTCAGAGTATTTATAGTTGGTTTAAGATAAATGGTATTAAAACCCTTGAAAACCAAATTTAGGAAAATATTATTTAGGTAATATATCCATACCACAAACTTTGAGTATATATATATGTATTTATTGACATCCAATTTTTTTGTAAGATGGTGATTATGTGGGTTCTGTAACAAAACATCGCTATATGGATACTATAAGTGTACATGATTTTTGAAAGATGCATCTGGTTGTAATAAAAATTAAAACTATTGGCTTAATATATCTCAACCATAATCTTGGTACATAGTGAGTGTATCCTTACTGTGCTCTTGATTTTACACTCTTTGGGGATATTTATGGGTTAATTAAAAAATTATTTATGAACCATTATGTTGAATGAGATAATAGATCCTATGGAACACAATGATTTTCCATGGAGATATTGGATAAACCTAATGTGTCATGGGGTAAAAATTGTATAGTTGATCATATGTTTAAATAATGGATATAAATTTTTAGCGTTTAGGTGAAGGGAGTATAACATGATTATGGATATTTTGGGAGAACTTTGTGTGAATATAACCATGTGGTTTGTTATATGAATGAATAATTATGTTATTTGAGGAATAATTGTTTTATATTTTTTGGAAAAAAGTTTACTGTTATTGATAACATTTAGGGATAATATAAGCATTGATTTAAAAGTAATAATAGTCAACTAGGATTATTTGATTTTGTGGAAAAAATATGATTTACAGAAAATATTTGTGGTTAAGATTTTAATTGATGACTAATGTTATTTTTGATGATTTTATCACATTTTTTGGAATGATATAGGAATTATATTAATATGGTCTTATAAAAAGGAAAACCCAAACGTCGGGTTACAAATCATCATATTTGGTATGGCCACATATATTGAACACACAATCGAAGGATTAAAGTAGTGTAATTCCTATTACCGGCCTATGTGGTTTCCTGATTATAATAAAATTTTTATATAAATGATTTCATTGATATATATTTATTTGTTTTTTGGATCAAATCATTCCATATTTTTTTGATTTTTGGGTGAATACATATATTTTGGGAGATTTTTAATTGGCATGGGTATATATAACCTGTAGGTTGAACATGAATTATTATTTAGGAAGAATGATACTCTGTTTTCAGAGATATATGATGATGGGTATGAGAAAAAATTTGATATGAAAACATTATTTAATGTGTTTGTTATTAATGTTATTTGGGTTATAGTATTATTTTTATGTAATGATCTATGTTAAACCTTTGGTTTTATTGTTTCATTAGATAAATATTTATTCATATTGGATAAACCATGCTAATAATATTGGTTTCAGAAAATATTATTATTAAGAAATAATGAATTTCCATTAATTTAAGCATATTATGATCCATTAAAAGATTATATTTATGCTTTGGGTCTGAGAAATTTCTTTTGAATAGTCATTTATTATAGTAATAAATGAAGTTGAAATTTATTGAAGCACAAAAAAATATAAACTTTAATATAAGAAATGGTAATAATTGAAGTAATTAATTTTTCATTTATTATCTATATTTACATTTAATAAATAATTCATCTTTAGGAAAATTATCTTACAATAAATATTATATCCTTTTACATTCATTTTTGATGAAATGATGGGATTTCACCCCTCAATGATTTATAATTTTTTGGAAGTCTACTTTTTTATGCCCATGTTCTCAATCACTATTAATATTTCCTGGAATGTCAATTTTAAACTTTATGTCTATAATTTTACTTCCAACCAATTGTATCCTTCTATAAGAATTTAATTATGTGTTATTTAAGATAAATATAATATTTTACACTTAACCATTCTTAATGATGTTTTATTATCTCTATGTACAATGTGGGTCTTACAAAAAGTTGAATGTTTGACTACCAAGATAAAATAAAGGGGGGGAGGGTAATTTATTTAAGTGGATGGGGGAAGAATTTGATGTACTGGGATTTTAAAACAAGTCTATCTTCAATAGAGAATATGATATGGAAAAATGATCTTAAAAGAACCATGAAATACTATTATTAGAATATAACTGTTATTACCAAGTCATTGAATTGGTAGGTGTAACACCCTGAACCTTGTTTCCTAGAGCCGGTTCCAAAATTCATTTCATTGGCATGATTACAAGAATGTATTATTATGAAGGAACAAATAGTTTTGTAGTTTTATAAAACTAGATACATATATAATCTCAACATTACAACTTGAAAGGAAATACAAAATATAAATTCATTTGAAAACATCTATATATCCTAGTATATCCCTAAATTTCATTCATAATATACCCCATTATGTCCTATAAAAAATAAGCATACTAAAGGTTTTATCTCATATTCTTAGTAAGGGTAACCAATAAAATGAAATATATCATAGAAAAACATTAGGCACGGGGAATAACTAAAAAAAATTCCTTTAAAAAAATTTAATATATTTTGGAAGGAATAAGAGTTAAAAAAATTCCAAAATAAAGAATAATCATGGGTATTCTTCTCATTAAATAACCACATGAACATTAAATTAATAGTTTCATAATTAAAAAATGCATAATTCCATTCATCATAACCATATCTTCAAGGCCTTGTGCCAGGAACGTAAATAACCATTTTGTTAAGGCTTCGTTCCAAGACCATTGTTTGTCTCATGAGACTCAAAGATTCATCAAGGGGCTATCAAGGGCCCCAAACATCACTTAATAATTCCAAATAATTTCTCATATGAATAGTGATAAACATAAACAACATATACATTCATATTGAAACTAACATATTGAATGGAAATAACATTCCACGAACATTAAGCATACACACTAACTACTAAGAGTAATGTGTAGAATGTTATAAAGATAGAACATCCATTTTCTATCTAATCATAAAACAATAGAAAAATATTTTTGATGATATCATAATATTTACACCTAAAATAAGTACATGATTCAACAAGGAAGTTTTCCTAGATGAAGTTACTTTTAAAAATACCACTGAAATTTTCATAATGAAATAATCCTTAATCATTATGAAGTGTCCCATACAACCTTGAAAAATTAAAATCATATTCCCTCAGAATATAATGATAATAAAAATTATCTTTATATAATATAACAAAAGAAATTACATTAACCATATGAAGGGAATAAGTGGTGAACAAGGCGTACCTCTCATAAATGTTAAAGTGAGACGAGAAAAACTCTTTTTAATTTTGAAACAATATTTCTTTTGTATTCGTCATGAAATCAGATTTGTAAAAATTTATATCCTTGAAAACAAGATAGAAGAACATTTTAATTATATTTGAATAAATTTTTTTTCCCAATTAAGTGAAACCATGTAAGATGTGTTTTTAATGAAACTTTAGAAATAAAACATTTTGTGTGATTTTAGGATTATATTAAGGTGATTTTAAAACATAAATGTGTTTTTTATTTCCTGAAACCATTAATGAATCAAAATAGTTCTTCATGAAAAAATGTGTAAATTTAAAAAAACAATAATGGCTTAAAATATATTATATAGTGCACTTTAAAATAGGTAAGAATTTGTGAAGTTACCTTGAAATGAGGTTGTTTATCAGGAAGAATATTTGAAATATAATTTTAAAACATATAAATACCTATAAAATAAAGAATTATTATGAATGGTAAAAATATATAGAACATTCAAACATAATTTATTAGGATTAAATAATAATATATACCAATTTCTTTATGGTAAGTAGAGAATAAGTGTAACCTGAAATAAAATGGTGGTTCGCGTAGAAATCCATTACCACTACATAATCAAAAGAATCAATTTCCCCAAAACAAATAATCATAAAATGATAAATTAAATTCCATGAACTTAAAAAGACTCATTATATGATTGATTAATAAGAAATATACATACACAATATAGTAGTAATTTTATTTAATAAGGAATGTCTCAAAAATATGGAATTGAGATGAAGAAACCCTTACCTTAAGACCAGTGGTGTTCTTCACATGATCTTAGTTTCCTAGAAAAAAATATAATTAATTAATTTATATTTCAATAACATATTATTAATTTAAATTATTTATTATATACTTATTATGTTCATTCATGTACTTCTTGATGGGATTAATAGTTTCAATTTTATTGTTTGGGTGTGTTTTCTTCCTTGGTATTTATGACTGGTTTACTTATATTCATGTAAGGATAAACATGTAAGATGAGAATGGTTATCCATAATAGATGTTTTATGTTACCTTTTAAAATCTATAATATTAAATTATTATAAAATTCATTGGGTTATTTTTAGTGAATATGAATCATTATATAAAACATTAATGATAATTATTTTGAATAATTGGCGGGGTTTTATCATAACGACCTCATTTTGATTAATAAATTAACATCATCTGAAAAAAAAATATTAAAGAAAATTAAATATGTTATAAAAAATATATTATAGTCTGGTTAAAAATTCCAAATGGTTTCCTGAAAAAAACTGAATATGGTAATAAAAATTGAAAACCTGTCATCCTTGAATGTGACAAATGAACACATCTAGGATAGTGTTTTCATTTCCTGTATAAAAGAAGGGGGGAAAAGAGATTATGATGAATTATTACATTATCACAAAAAAATTATTACATGTAAGTTAATATATTTACCTTAATATTTTTATTAATGGAGTTGAGGAAAGAAAAATAAAATAAAAGAACTCTAAATAAAAGAGTAGTTGAGAAATCCCTTATGAAAATTCGACAGACTAACGACGTCACTTAAAAATTCATAAAATATTTTTATGGGAGAAAAATGGGTCTATAATCATTATTAAATAATATGGATATTAAGGGGGGATAATTAATGATATATCCCAAGATAATTAAATTGAAATTAAAAGAGAATAACATAAAAAGTGTGCATGAAAAAGAGAAGGGGGTAGATTCCTTTACCTTGTAGAGTAACTCCTAAAACATGATTGTTGGGATATTGGGGGCTTGAGTAAAATTTTTGAGGACTCATATAGAGGTAAATATATTATATATTCTAGGATTATGAATTTGGAATGAACAAAAATGAAGGAATGTTTGGATATTTATAGTAAAAGAGAGAGTGTTTTTTTATTAATTTCCAAGGACACCTCAGTATTGGTATTTTGAAAAGCATGGGCATGACCATTGTATGTTCCCCTAGTACTATCCACCTGGGACACCTTATATCATATTTCATTACTCAAGAGTCAACCATCATTCTTACATCATTATTAATTCATTAATTACATCATTAAACATACCGAAAACTCAAAACTTTATTTTTACTATTCACAAAAAATTAAAGTATTTTATAAAATTATCATAAAATTATCATAACCTAATACCGACATTAAGAATTAAAAAATAAAATATATTTTATCATTATAATTTTCTAAATATGAAAATTTTAGCTTTTATTAATGAAAATACTTATTTATTAAAAAAAATAGCCATAATAAATGCATAGTAAAATGCTTTGTAAAATTTCGACACATTAAAAAACAATGTTATATTATCACATTAAATTAAATAAAAATGTTTTGATGGAAAAATTTCATTATTATAAATATTAGTAAAATATTAGTTTGATATGATAATTTAAATCTTCTTAAAATGTATAATTTTTACCTAAAAAATAAATTTATCAAATTCCTCAAATATTTAAGAAAAATAATTTAAAAACGGAAATGATAGAACAAAAAAATATTTATAATTTATTATGTGAGGTTACTACTCTGTTGGTAATATTACTATTCATAAGGGTTGGTTACTATTCACCAAAAATTAAGTTTTTCTTACTAGACATTAAATATCTTACATAATAGAACCATGTATGTCAATTTTTTAGAAATTCAAATCATAGAGGGGGAACAATTATGTTTACTATCTAGGTTAAAACAAAGTGGTGTTTTGTAAAGACTCAATGTTTCATGCATTTAATATTAAATTTATTTATAAATCCTTGGGGTGTTACAGTAGGTATAAATATGAGTAACCACATTACGAAATATACATGAAGTTCCTAATTAATACAAATTAATTAATTAATTATTTGGAAATAAGCCCACTTTTTTTAATAGTCATATTATTGTCCGAAAATTTATTTTCATCATAAATGGTTTTTTAGGATACTATAATTAATTTATTGAACTTTTTGAAATTATATATTATAAAAATGATATTATTTTTAAAATCAGTAAGTCAAAATTAGCTTATATTACATTTTCAATAATTTTATAAAAATATTATGTTTTTCAGTGAATAGTGAAAAAACTAATTTTCATGGAAAATTGTCATTTCATTTAAAGAATTTAATAATATTAATATTATTTTGAAATTATTTCAATGTATGATTATTTCAATTAAATTATTAATAATCCAATTAAGGTCATTGGAATTAATATTATTCTTGTTTTTTTGTATAAAAATCTTTTATACTTAAGAATTCATTTTTTCCATAATTTTTTGTCACATTTTTCTAGTTTATCATTGGATTAAATTTTACCCCTTACCTGAATTAAATTTTATAAAATGGATTCCATATTTGGAAAAAAAATTATTAATATAATTAAATAGGTTCAACTTAATTTTTTCTCATCATAAATAGTAAAAGTAGTAAAGATACTAAAATGTTTTTATTATTATGGAAAAATCATTTTCTATATCCTTTTCATCCTATGAAGAGATAAAACATAATTCTTTCATATGAGTGACTTATAGTCTCCATAGAGTGGTGTAATTCGATATTCAACACCAATTTATTCAGATGTATATAATGAAGGATTTAATGAATTTATATGATATTTATGACATAATTATACTTCTAAAAGTAAAATGTCATATTTATCTTCTTACCTTTAAATCTGTTAGAAAAGAATAATGTCACTTATGTGTAGTGTGGACTACCGCCTCGATGATGTAATGTGATTCATTTTTCATTCAATATTTACATGGATGGTAATAAGGATAGATTTAATATATATAAATATATATTATAATAATAATTATATAAATCTGAATTATTATTTACCATTAAATCATTCCACTATTAGAAATGTGAACATAATGTTCATGCATACTTGTTACCTACCATCTCAATGAACAACATAATTCATTTTTCTATCTCCTCCTTTCAAAAATTATTATAAAAATGTATATAAAGAATAATTATTATAATTATATCATTAAAATCAATCTAGAGATGATGAAACTAAAACCTATTCCTATGAACCAAAACATCAGTGATGAAGCATAATTGAGAAACTATATTGTTAATAGATGAAACAACGATAATAATGAAAGGCTATTGATTAAAATATGATAAGATGCTATAAGTGGATCATTTATGATTTTATAAATTTGAATATTGTTATTTTATAAAGTTATAACTTGTTTATATGTATTATACAAGAATTTTAATCATTTTTAACAGACCATAAGTGTTAGGAAAGGGGTTTCCTAACTCAATTTTCATTCATTGGGTTATATTTTTACATCCTTAACTATGTAATTAAATGGTTTTTTTAAATGAACTATGATTATATTATTTTTCATTTACATTTGTTTAATTTTAAATTTTACACACAATTACTTCATTTATTAATTCTCATATCAATGATACGATCTTTGTAAGATATTTTAATCTCAATTTTATTGTTGTGAGACAAATTCCCTCTTCACCACTTGTTTGTTTTTTGCGGTTTATATACTTCCCATGAATTTTTTTGATAATCATTATAATTAAATTTATGGGGATGTATATGTCCATATATTTTTCATTATTTCATGGAGATTATGATTCAAAAGTAACAAATGTGGTAAGGGATTCAAGTTAAAATCCCATTGTTTATCATGATTGTTTATGATTAAGTATTTGAAAATGAAATTTTATAATATATCTCTCAACAAAATCATAAATTTTCTTTATAATATGTTTATTTATATATATTACATATTTTTATTTAGTTTTCATCTCTTTATTAACTAAAGAGACAAAAAGAATATTTTTAATGAAAACTAACATTATTTCTCTCTTCGGTTAAAAATACTTTTCCCTTCATGTCCATTTTTTAATTAAAAAAGTTCCAACAATTATTGTTATTTTATCAAATAATTATTTAAAGTAATTTTAACCCATGATTTAATTTTCTAAAATGGTTAAAATGGAATCTTCTTATTATTTTTTAGATAAGGAACTTTTTCATTTTTACCAAAAATGTTAAAAGAAATACTTGTTTTAATATACTTTCCATGAATAAAATTATCGACCATCAAGACCAAAAAATTATTTTATGATTATTTAAAGATATTTATTGGTTTTTTTAAAAAATATATTTTATTTAATATTGGAGAAATTTATAGATATTAATATGTTATTTCAATGTGAAATGGGTATTTTCCCATAAATTGGTCCAATGATCATTTAAATATATTTTAAGCTACAAACAATCCCATTTATGATTATGGGGATATGGTCTAATAAAATAACCTTTATTATTTATATGTACAGTCTATAATTATGATGTATTTTTGTTTAGTAATCTTCATTCAATAAAAATAATTTTATACTTATAAAAAATTTAGAGAATGAATTGTTTTGATGATTAAAAATATACAGAATGAATTGCGCACACAGTAATGAGTGGGGACTACTAATAGATATCCCCATGATGCATTGACATGTATCATGAGACAAACAAGTTATCTATCCTATTTTGGATGTTTTTTGGTGTATATCAACCCAACCATTAAACTACCTTGGTGCATGGCCTTGATGATCATGATATCATGATGTCTGAGATCATGACATCCAACATTATGTATTTACTTCATTAAGAATTCAGTAATAATTATCCATGAGATTACATATTTGATATTATCTGTGTATTCATTTCATTCTCATTTTATTGATTTAGTGGCTCATGTTTTCTATTATATAACATTTTATATTAATTTTAACTTCTTTATTCATGATAGATTCTATTGTACAAAACCTTTATCAAGAATATGATAAATCCCTTTATTTGTTTTCATTTCTCTAGGATCTGAGGATGTGTACTGTTATTGGTTTGAAATTATATTCTAGAGACAATAATTATTTTCTGAAAGAAAATACTTTGTCTTATTTTGTGTCTTCAAATGTATATAATAATAATTATAAATCTATTTTACTAAGACTACTAAACTATTTAGTGCATTGAGTTGCGATCCCTTATATCTATTTAAAATTTAATAATACAACCCTTTCATCATGGATTTTTGGGTTGGGGTATTGACTCCGCCCACTTAAAACTATAATTATTGTAATAATCTCGCATCAAGGAAACTCTCAGATAATTTAATTGACTCTAAAATGTTGGGAGAATATATTTGATGAAAAACATAAGAATAATCCTATTATAAAATACATATTCATGATTGATTATTAGATATATTGAAACTCAATATATATAATCATAATATTAATTTAAAGATGAATAAATAGAGGGAATGAATCGAATGTTTCAAAAGAAATTAGTCCTCGAAAATGAAAAAATAAAAGAATTATTAGTAAAGACAAGGAATTTTTGGTTATTTAATATGTTAAGACCTATATAAAACTTATATTTTTTGTTTTTGGGTTGATCTATTCTTGGGTAGAAAATGTTTCGTGATTGATAATATTTTTGGTGTTTTATATCCTTTTTGGATTAACGCATTCTTCATTTGGGCGATGTTACAAGTCATGGTGGTCCATGTTGATAATTTTGTAAAACATACAAAGAAAAATAGTTATGTTAGGGTGTCTCCATGGGTGTTGAGTTTTGTGGGGATCCTATTGGACACAACCATACTTACCTCACCACACAACTGGTGGAGGCCAAGGAGATGGAAAATCAAAACGTTCTCAAGAACACATCATAGGAGGTATCCATGTCAGGATAGCTGGTACAGTGTTCTCGAGCCCACAAAAACCATAGTGGAGGATATTTTGGAAATAATAGTTGAATTATAACGAAATAAATAGATACTAGTCATCATGGATATCAATAATTAGTAATGTAAAATTAATTCTATGTAAATGAGAGGTATTGAAATAATAAGGATATCCTGGAATAACATTTATTCTTCTTTTCCTCCTTTCTCGGCCTTATTGGTTGATCAAACCAAGAAATAATAAGGATAGATTTATTATGGAAGGCATGTAGGAGCCTTGTCTCTCTTCTATGATTACCATTCTATGGATGATATTTTCTTCTCTTCATTCAACTAGAACTAGATATATAGTTTATAGTGGTTATTGCTGTTATTATAAGTTATTAGATTCTATCTCCTCAGCTTGATTCTTTCTTGGGGATCATTCTATATACTTTATTATTCATTGGTAGAATCAATTCCTAGGTAATAGTGGTGTATGAAATTATGCCGGTTGGAGAGAGACTATGGTACCAGTGATGATTCTCTTGAAAAACCAAGGCTTTGACAATAGAAATATTGAGTTAGAAATACTTAATATGTGGAACCATGATCTTGATCTGGTTCCCATGCTCAATTATATGTGTGTGCTCAAACATAGCTTTCTTATGTGGCATGACATATTTTTTGGAGTTGGTTCCCCAGAACCCAATTCTTTGTACTTTATGATTACCTTCTATTCATGTTTTAGAATACTAATAAACTATTTATCATAAAATGACTATCATTTTTCAAGACATAGTTTGTGATAATTTCCAAATAGTATCATTCAAACTAAAAATTCATATCATTTTCCTACTATGATGAGATCCTAGAAGTGATGCAACCCTATTCTTGAATATATGTTCTATAGTTAGATGATATCATTTGTTGGACAAAAATTGTACAGGCTATCAGGGGTAGATACTCCTAGGAATTTTAGGAACATTCTCATGGTGTACACCCTTGGTAATATCTAGTAGTATATTAGGGGAACGAGACCCACCAGTGCGAAATCCAAAATTATATGTGTCATTGGATATTCCTAACTACGACCGTGTGTATTAGTGATTAGACTTTAGATTAATTTTAATAATTATTTTGAGTCATGAATAGATATTTATTAATGAAAATTGATATGATATATGTTTTTGGAGAATTAAAATATATTGGGTTCATCATGAGTAATATTTTCTAATAGAAGTTGATATCTCAATGTAACACCCTGAGTTTTTTTGGACCATGTTTTTGAATAAATTAAATATTAATTTGTGTATCTCAATGTATTAATTAAAACATACCTTTCAAATACAACCAAATCGATGTACATTACATGAAACACTAACTTGGAATACATTACACACAATAACTACTTAGAGTATGATACACACCACACCGACTTAGCGTACATCACACACAAAATAGAGATTATTTTAAACATAGTTTTAATGATATGATTATCGAAATGAGATAATTATAACCTATATGATAAAAATAGTAATATGAACTATAATAACTTCATTTCAAATATTTTTTATAATTGTTTTATATAACTAAAACATTTTGATAATGAAAGATATAATCTTTGGTAAAGCCCTTTTATATTTTAAAATTCCGTTTTCTCAGATAAACTAATTTTTATAATAAGAATAATTTTAGAAACATTTAAAAATTGAATATGATAAAATAAAATAAAATTTAATTCCTAATTTAATAATTATATTAGGGTGAAGTTTTGGTATTTTTCTAAGAAACATCATTTTTTGATGAATTGATAAAAATACTATTTTTTAGTTAAAAACATCATTTTTTTTAATTAATTTCTAATGTTAAATGATATTATAAATTTATTTTATGGTTTAATTATATAAATATTAAATCTATTAAAAAAATTTAATTTACTATAGTAAGTTTCACAATAAAAGTGAATTTAAAATCTTTATAAACATCTGAACATTTTACTACTTTAAAAAACTGTTATTTCCTCCCATATACGAGATTAGAATTAATATTAATCTTACTTATTCAATAATTTCTATTTTTAAAAATTTACATAAAATATTGTATTAAGTAAAATATTTATATTCTAGTACGACCAAGTTAATGTTTTACCAAAATTATTTTTAAAATTGATTTAAATTAATTATAGTTATTAAGGCCAAATTAATCTTAATTTGGGACTAAACATTAATATTAAGGACCCAAATGACCATTCCATTTTTTCAATATCCATTGGACATACATAGTTCATCCATATAGCTACAAATCTTTTTTTATGCTTTTTTTAGGTATGAACATGAGTACACCTAACTTGTTTCTAAAAATTGCAACTGTGTCCTTTTCCTTCCCTATAAAAAGCCACCAACTCTCTTACTTCCTCAAAACTCTCAAACCTATTAAGTTCTATCAATGAATACCCAATAAACTTTCCAAAATACCTCTATTCCGCTTATAATACTTCCCTTATCCATAAGTCTATCCAAGGAAGCCTTTTGGAAGAAACCAAAAGGAGTTACCTGATCAAGAGGTAATGTCTTCTCTAAAGTCATATATTTTATTTTCCTTCTCCACCCCCTCCACATTATATTTTTTCATGTATTTCATAACAAAACCAATATCCTCAATACAATATAAATTTTTTATACTAAATAATAAACCTAAACACACACACACCTCCATCAAATGGATAACTAATATACTGTTAATATGTATGGTGAACTACTGCCTCACTAAATGATTATTGTTAAATTTTTCTTACCACCTATAATGGTGGATATTATGATTTATAATCTATTTATATATGGTATATATGATATTAATTAAGTATATAAGATTCTATATTCATTTTACAACACATACCTTTTACTTTCCATTTGGTGATGATATGATAATATTGTTTGAGGATGTGTGGTCTACCACCCCGTTAAAAAGACAAGATTCATTCACAAACCACATGGAAGGTTTTAAGGATTGGTTTAGTGAATTTATATAAAAAATATGATATAATAATACTATAATAATAATGATATACATATATTCATATATATATATACATATGTTATTTACAAACTTTCTTTCTATAAGATAATAAAAATGGAAACATCATTCATTCATATGTATGACTTGTTGTCTCCCTAAATGGTGTATTCCATTTCATAATTATATATTCTAGAGATTGTTGTAATAAATATATTCTGAATATAAATTATATTTATTTAATTTTCTATATTCAGGAATAATTATATATGTATTAAGAAGAAGGATATAACAAATTAAGACATATACAAAAAAAATGAAATATTACCTGAAGTGAAACCATAATATAGGATTGTTAACAATTGGGTAATATAAGGTCATAATAAGAGAATATATAGTTTTAGATATAATGATATGGTTCTGAAAAATATGTATAATAAATATATATTTTTTATACATGTGGTTCTGCTTATATGGTATTATATATAATGATATGGTTCTGTAAAATATGTATAATAAATTTATGTTTATTATACATGTTGTTTTAATGAGTTTTATGAGAGTAATGATACAAGGTAAGGGGATTTTATTCAATTTTTATTTTCATGAGATACATACGATGTTCATCACTCTTTCCTTTTATATTGCGTATTTACTATACATGATTGTATTATATGTATCTTTTACTTAAATTTATTGGTATTAAAATATTCATTTTATGAAGTTTCATTCATAGGGTTTAAGTTTGAGAAGTTACCAAATTGGTAAAAAAACGTTTTGTCTCAATTTTACTTCTTTTAAACACATGTTTTGTTTTGCACCAAAAATGTTTTCAATAATTTTTTCCAAATATCCTTGAAGATCATTTTTAAGGAAAAAGGATTTTAAAAATATTTTATTTAATTAAAATCTCCCATTATATGTTTTCATATCCATTTTCAATGAAAATGTTTTTAAACGGTTTTATGTTATAAAAATCATTCTTTAAAATAATAAAGGATATTTTACTCAATAAATGTTTTTAAAAGACATTTCAAAATTATTTCCCCTCTCAAAAAACATCCACTAGTGTTACTCATTCCTTTATAGGAGAATTATTTAATGTTTCCATGTATATTATTTGTTTGAATGTAATATGTTTAGATGGAATTATGTTTATGAAACATATTTCTCTTTCACTGGTTATATGTTTTTCAAACCCGCTTCTTTTCAAGGGTTATATTTTCGTTTAAATGATTATGAATCCATTCTCCTACTACATTTTTTGATATGATTACATGTTTATAATACCCATTTCAATTCTTGGGTTACGATATGACTATTTTTGATCTTGTGGAATATGTATGAATGATTTAACTATAAGATGGGTGGGACCAATATCTCTCTCCAATGCATTTGGTATATTTTATTACCTCCCAAGATTGAATAATATGGTTTGGTGAATGATCCTTGAATACTAAGATAGCTATGGGAGTAAAACATGGCTATCATGATTGTATTAGGAGTAAACTCATGAGACTAAAATGACCATGGGAGTGAAACCAGACTACAAGGATGGTATAGGGTGTAAATATATACAAGCAAGATTTTATTGGAGGAGATTCCATGGATACTATGGAAATCATATTATATTCTTATGTGTCTACCACAATTCTATGTTTCATTCCTATGTTCTAAATTCATAGATTATGTTATTTATTTCCATTTTATTCATGTCTTATGAACTATTAAGCTTTATGACATGATTCATTTATATGATATTTGATATGAAGGGTATGATATTATATTTTCATGATCATGTTATCATACCCTTATTATCATGATTATGCTTACATGTCTCCCATGTTTACCCTTACTGAGCATTTGAGCTCACCCCTTTTTGTGTTTCCTATCCTAGGTTATAATGACACGTATTATGTTTTATGTGTCTAAGAAGGGTGATAGTAAATAAGATCACAGTTTTAGATAATATATCTCCATTATATACATGTTTTTACGTTTCCATGTTTCCATAGGAAGAAGACTAGTATGGTCTCTAAGCATCTGTTTGTATAATTTTTTATGTGTTTCATAAAAGTTATGTAATGTTAATGTATGTCAATAATGGGTCGCTATAGTTGGTATCAAGAAAAAATTTAGTTAAATATTTCTAAAGTTGATGAGAAAACCCATGTGATAACCCCAAGGGCATGTCTAAGGATAAATATAAGGATGAGTCAATAATTAGGAAAATGTACTAGAATTTTGGAGAAGGATAGAGTGAGTTGTTTCAAAAAAAATACATCCATGTATATATACGACAAGTGGATGTGGATACAGTATAGATGTACCTAGGGGTAAAAACTCTGAAAAGATATTATAGGAATGACTTAGGGAAATCTAGAACATGACAATTATCCTTTCTACACACCTGGTTTGACACTCTTGGGGGATATACTTTGGAAATTGACAAACTCTTCGAGAACCATCATATAGGATTTAAATTGATTTTTTCTATGAATAACCTAGGACAGACATATATTGTTATTTTTTAAGGAATGTGTCATATGTTAGAAATACTATAAGTGATTTTTACTGATTTTTTGGTTCCTCATTATGATAAATCTTACTAATATATGATTTTGATTTTAGAAAATTGATTAAACTTCAAGGAACCTTTTCAATGGTGACTGTGAAGGAAAATGAAACATTTTCCCTCATCAACAATTGAAATATTAGAGAGATGGAATGGAAAATATTATTTTGAATCTCACAAAGCTTTCTCAAGCTACAAATAATGGTGGAATTCCAAATGAGCAAAATATGGAATGAAATTTTATTGATTCTTTCTTGTGGAAACGTCAACATTATTTCTAAGGGACTTATGATACACTTGTTTCTGAAAAATTGATCAGTAGCATTGAAAATATATTCTTCATTATTCAGTGTTTGGAGCCTGATAAATTCATTCTAGTTGTTTATTGGTTATAAGGCGACGTATATCAACAATGTACTCTAATCAATAATTTGACGCATCATGATAAAATTGAATCCGTGTATTGGGATGAGTAAAATAACATATTTTTCAACAATTAATTTCCCTATATTATTCATACCATGATGGGGGTAGAGTTCCTTGAGTTTAAGAAAAGGGATGATGAATCTACTGGTACCCATGATGGGGGTAGGTACGCTTTAGGAATTATCATCCAACCAAAAATTAATATTGATTGGGTTTTCAATATATTTCATCCATGTCTCTATTCGGAGTTGTCTATTATAGACATTATTATCTATTATGATATTGTTAATTGGGAAATCAAGGTTTAAATAGATATAGGAGTAACATACCAATTTCATGTTTTTGACAAGTAGTGGAAAATTGATTTTAAAAGAAAATATAAAAAATATGAAGAAAATATGTTGAACTTTCTTTTATGATCTGTGTGTGGTAAGAAGATTGGAGAAAATTACCTTAAGGGGTATAATAAATGTTTTAACTGTATATGAAAAACACATCAGGAATTTTATTACTGAATTGATGGGAATAAGTTAGCTAATGTTGTGAATGGGAAAAAATATACTTGGAATGAACATCCCATGATTCTGTGTTACAGGTGTAAAGAGAATGATAATTATGATAACCACTACCAAAACCCAAGGGATGGTAATGATGATAAATGTTAGCTACCTCTTAATTCTAGGGGAAATTGGAAATCTTAAGAAATAACTATTTCTATTGAGGGTTGCAATAACAACATGATGAAAGGTACACATACCATCCAAACTATAACGGCTAATGTCATATTTTATTCTGGATCTACCCACTCTTTCATATCTAAAGAATTTTCGGCGGGATTTATGATTCCCCCAAAAACATTTGATGAACAATTATCAGTGGAAAACCATAATGGTATGATTATTTCATCTCAACTATATGATTACTCTCCTATTGATGTTTGGATGAATACGTTTCCTCATAATCATTTCATTCTTCCATTGGTCAAAGTTGACGTTTTTTTTGGAATTGATTTAATTTATCTGCATAAATGCCATATCAATTTTAAAGGTACATAAGTTACATTTGATATTTCAAACCATCCTATGATCATCCATCCATTTGATAATATGTATGAACATCCTATGGATATTAAATCCAATATATGGGTTTTAATTCCCATTTAAAAGGTTTGTTTATCACAAATGGTTTGTGAGAGAATTGGCATCGATGATATGATGATAGTTCAGGATTTTGAGGATGTCTTTTCGGAAGAGTTTCCTAGTATCCCAACAAAATAGGAAGTTTATTTCTCAATAGAACTCTTACGTTGTTCCACACCAATTTCTAATATTCCTTATAAAATGGCCTCATTGGAGTGGTAGGAATTGATTAAGAAACTGAAAGAAAACCTTGATAAGAGATTCATTCGGTCAAGTGAGTCACCTAGGTGAGCACCAGTTATTTTTGAGAAAAATAATGATGGATAAATGATAATATTCACTGATTATTGAGAGTGGAATCATATCAAAATCAATAACAGTTATCCACTTCCACGTATTGATGACTTGTTTGATCAATTGCACATAGTTGAGTACTTTTCCAGGATTGACATTTGTTATAAATATCATCAATTGTTGGTAAAGAAAGATGATATACCCAAGAAGAAATTTTGTACAAGGTATGGAAACTATTAATATGCATTGATTCATTTTATTCTTAATTACTCCCCTGATATCTTCATGAATTTAATGAATATGGTCTTTAGAAATTACCTCAATATATTTTTGGTAATCTTTATAAATGATATTCTTATACATTCAATGATAAATTTAGATCATGCAGATCAAATTAAAATATTAATAAAGACCCTATGGAAGGAGAATATATATGCACAATTTTTAAAGTGAGAATTATTTTGGAAAAAGGTTTCATTTTTGGGTAACATAATATCATGAGTTGGTATAGTAGTAGATCAATCAAATATAGAGTCTATCAAATGATGGCCTAAACCAACCATGATGAATAAGATCTATAGATATCATATTTTAGTTGGATATAATTGATGGTTTGTGGACAATTTCTCAATACTATCTGATTCCTTAACCAAATTAACTTTAAATGGTGTCCAGTTCCTCTGGATAAATGAATGTGTTGAAAATCTCAAGGAATTGAAGAGAAGGTTGGTCAGTACAACAGTTCATAAATTACCCTATAGTGGAGAAGGGTTTGTAATATACTATGATTCCTCAAAGAAGGTATTGGGATGTGTTCTTATATTGAATAACATTGTTATAACCTATGAATTATGATAGTTGAAGATTCATGAGAAAAAATTACCCAACTAATGATTTCGAGTTAACATCGGTATTTTTTTCATTAAAGATATAAAGGAATTATCTTTATAGATAAATATGTAATATAAATAAAAATAATAAAAGGATTAAATATTCATCACACAGGAGTTAACTTTCTCTAGATAATATGTTTAAAGGTGATAAAGAATTAAGACTTCTCAATATATTACCACCCTGGGAAAGCAAACAAGGTGGATAATGCATTGAGTCATAGGGATCTTGATAGTTTATCCATGATGAGGATAACAAAAGAACCAATATTTTTGGATTTTCAAAGGATGGATATAGAAATCCTAAATTAGGGGAAAATCACATCTTTATCAAATGAATGTTCAACCCTTTACCCCAATGAAAATTAATGAGGTGCATAAGGAACATGAAGAGAAAATAAATAATGGGAGAAAAGATCTAGCGTTTTACCTTTTTCATGATGGAATGTTAAAATTTATGAACTGTGTATGTATTCCTTCCATACTAGATTTGATGAAAGATCAGTTAGAGCATTCTCATTGTTCATCATTCACTATTCTTCTAGGAAGTAAAAATATTTATAGGGACTTGAAATAATACTTCTGGTGGGATAACATGAGGAGAGATATCACAGATTTTGTATCTCGGTGGTTGGTATTCCAACAAGTTAAGGATGAAAGAAAAAATTCTAATGGGATGTTTCATCCATTACCAATACTAGAATGAGAATGGTAGAACATCACTATGGATTTTTTTGGACAACCCATAACCTCTAAGGGGTTTAATGAAATATGGGTGGTAGTTGATCACCTTACTAAGACAATACACTCCATCACTATTAGAGATGACTTCTCTCTAGATCAGATTTCCATGATATACACTACGGAATTGGTAAGGCTGCATAGAGTACCACATTACATCATATTAGATTGGAATCTGAGGATTACCTCAATGTTTTGGAAAATACTTCATCCAGAACCTGATATAGAATTGACTTTCAACATAGCTTATTACACATAGACAGATGGCCATTTTGAAAGAACAATTAAAAACTTAGGGGATATGTTAAGATCATGTTCTCTTGATTTCAAGGATGGGTGGGATAAACACCATCCTATAGTTTATTTTTTATACAACATTTTATTTCACTCAAGCATTCAAATGAGACCTTATGAAGCCCTTTATAGGAATACATTTAGAATTCCTATTTGATTGGATGAAGTTGGAGAAAGAAATCTATTGGGACATAAGATCACTAAATAAATGGACAAGAAGGTTAGAACCATTCAACAACATATCAGGGTATATCAAAGTTGGCAGAAAGGTTATGTTGATCACCATCAGAATGATCAAGAATTTGAAGTTGGTGAAATGATTAATCTATGAATCACACCGTAGAAGAATGGTTTGACATCTGAAATGAATAGGAAACTAAGCCTTGGGTATATCAGTCCTTTTGAGACCCTTGATCGTATGAGGATGGTAGCCATTCTCTTAACACTTCATACAATTACCTATCACGTCCATGATGTGATTAATGTACCTCTCTTGGGGAATTACATACCTAACCCTTCACATGTACTGAACTCAGAGGTAATAAAACTGAATTAGGATTTTTCCTACGAAGAACAACCAGTTGAAATTCTGGACCGATCAGAGAAAGTTCTAAAAAACAAGATACATCATGTGTTAAAAGTTCTGTGAAAAAATCACAAGTTAGAGAAAGCTATCTGGGAACTTGAGGATATGTTAAAGCAGAATTATCCTCATTTTTTACCCATGTGACAAATTTAAAGGGTGAAATTGATTTTAATGCGTGAAGAATGTAACACACCATGTTTTTATGGATATTTTTTTTTCAAATAAATTAAATATTCATTTCGGTCTTGAAATGAATTAAATCAAACATTCCTTGAACATGGAACCAAATTGGAATACATTACACGCAACACTGAATTTGCATACGTTACACACAATATGGCCATTAAATATGATACTTTCCCCACTGACATAGAGTACATCACATGTAACATAGTGTTTCTACAAAACATCATTTTAATTATCTAATTATTTAAATGAGATAATAACATCCTAGACGATAAATTTAGTAATATGATGTAAGAACCCAACTCTTCGTTTCAGGTTCGTCTCATCTAGGAGCGACGGATACTAACGAATCTCCTCTTGGCCTCCAACTTTTGATTCTTTCTCCGAATCAAACATTATCGGTTATGTTGGTATCACATCAATCTACCGCGTTCTAGATCAATTCAAGGGTCAACACCAGTGAATATTGATCCTACAATGATGAGGCAGGTGGTTTGTTCCTTTTCATAGTTATTCTTTGAATATTATGTCCAAAAGTTTCCAATAACCTAGAATAAGATATTTCATGTTTATGGACTTTATCGTTAATAATTCCTGCTCTACCTTGTGATCTTGAGTAGAGGTAGTTTGATTATGAATGGGGTTATTTTCCATTCTATGTATGTCTTTCTCATGTTTGTTTTGATATTGATCATTTGGTATAGTTTTTCATGTTAGGTTTCTTACTTTTTATGCCTAGTGTTGTTAGGATGGAGTGATTTATTTGATGATGTTATATGCTTGTCATTGTTTGGACATGTAGTTCTTGAAAGATGTTAACCAAGTAGTTCTTAAGGATTACTTTGGCTGTTGAAAATCGTTGTATGCAATTGACTTTCACAGGGCTATGAGAACCTGGTGTAGTTAGAACAAAGGGGGAATGGACGATGAGGGCTTCCCCTGAGTGTCTGTTTACTTTCAAATTACTATACCATAGGGGGGATCGAAGTGTGTTCTCCCTCAGAGTGTTTTTATTTCATTGTTTTGAGACCCCAGGGAGAATTGGATGTTGAGTTCTACCTCAGAGTGTCAATAGTATACAGATGAAATACCACTGGGGGAATTGATGGTGAGTACATACTCAGAGATTCATTGTTTGCATGAGACCAAAGAGGATAGACCATGTGATCTACCCAGGAGGTCATTATACACATGTAGAAGTTGAACCAGAGGGGTTAAGCTGTGAGAACTTCCCCATAGGATTACTTGATATTGTTTGGTTGAACCAGAGGGGAGAGATTGTGGGTACTTCTCAGAGGGTTACTTGTTTTGATCAGCTGATTACTTGTTATATTAAAATGAATGCAATTGAAACTATGGGATTGTTTAATTTTTAGTACTTCCTTATTTACCGCTTCAATTAGATTATTGCCTGCCATATAAATTCACTTACCATTAGTCATAGATCTTTGGGTGATTGCCAACCTGGATTCATCTCACACTCTATTTGGGCCATGCTTTTGGGCCCAAAAATATTATATTACTACATGTATAGATAAGGGAAATTTCCCTTCTACTTTAGGTAATTGATTTCTATTGAGCAGAAGAGCATGGGACCCGGATGAGTCTTTCAATACTACTAGAGATTAATTTTTTTCTGTATACTTTGGTTTAGTACAATGTTCCAGCATTTTGACTGGTTTGGCTGCTTTCCTAGACTTATGTATCATGCATCATTTCTATGTGTGTGCACTATTTGTTTATTACTTCTAGTATTCAAATGTTTACTTATTTCATGTTATTGCTACTTCCTATGTTGTTATCTATAAATTTATACTTCATTAATCTGCCGATGAGGGCATAGTTTTCCCTTTATTATACCCAAGGTCATCTCTTTTAGTTGGCAGCCTCTAGCATTTGGAGAAATGTGCTTGAGGCAATGTGACCAATCGAGTATGGGGCATAGGAACCTCTGTCTTTCACCCAGAACCGGGAAATTACATATGAACTCTAATAACAACTTTTAAAATATTTTCTATAATTATTTTATATAAATAAAACATATTGATAATGAATGATATGATTTTCGGTAAAGTTCTTTTATTTTTTAAAATATCATTTTGTCGAATGAACTAGTTTCAATAATAAAATGAATTTTAGACACATTTAAAATTTAATTTTATAAAATTACATTTTTTTAATTCAAAACACTGAAATTTTTTTAGGGTTAATATTTGGGAATTTTTTATGAAACTTCATTTTTTGATAAATAGTGAAAAATACTACTTTTTAGTAAAAAACTGCATTTTTGATTAATTAATTTTTTATGTTAAATGATATTATAAATTTCTTTTAAGGTAATGTTAGATAAATATTACCTATATTTATATAATTCATTTCTCTAGAATAAATTTTATTTTGAAATTGTATACAAAATCTTAAAAATGTTTGGGACATTTATCTTTTTAAAAACCTGTTATTCTGTCCTATCTGTGGTTTTAACATTAATCTTAATCTTTCCTGTTTTAGGATTTGAATTTCCAAAATCCAAAATAAACCATTTTATTCATTATAATATTAATTTTCTAATAAAATGGAGTTATTTTTAGACCAAAATGATTAGTAAAAATGATAAAAATTAATCATAGTTTTTAAGTAATATTTAATATTAATTTGGGACTAAACATTAACATTAAGGTCCCAAATGACTAAGAAATGCATATAACACCCATTTTTTGTCTATATTTCGGAAATAAACCTCCAATTATTGATTTATTTTGGTTTTTTATGACTCTTTTTAGTTAATAACATGTGTACACATAACATGTTTCAATATTTTCAAGTGAGTCATTTTCCTTCCCTATAAAAATCCACCACCTATCACACTTCTTAACACCCCTAAAACCAATTAATATTGGAAAATAACTTCCCAAAGCATATCAAAACATCCATATATTCCTTATATAAGACATATCTTTTCTATTAGGCAACTGAAGGAAGTCTTCTGGCACAAACAAAAAGGAGTTACCCGATCAATTGGTAACGTCTTCTCTCATGTCCTTTCTTTTATTTTCCTTCTTCACCCCATACACTTTATTTTTTTAGAAAATTGTATAAAAACAACAAAATCATAAATATAATAGGATTTTTTATGCTATGAATTCATCCTACCATTACACACACCTCCATATAATAGAAAACAAACATACTATTTATGTATACTGTGAACTACCACCTCATTGAACGATGATTATTCAATTTCCCTTTTCATCTATCATGGTAGGAATTAGGATAGAAATTCTCTTTACATATGTTAGATATTATATTTATTATGTTTTTTGAATCTTTATTTTTTTTAACAACATATACACTTTACTTTCCATTTTGTGTTAATCCGATAATCTCATTTGAGGAAGTGTGGACTACTGCCCCCAAAACGATATGATACGTTCACACACTACATAGATGGTATTAAAGACGATTTTAGTAGAATTATATGATATAAATGATATATATGATATAATAATGATATCAGAATAATTATATATAGATATACATATATATATATACACATATTTTATTTACTTACTTTATTTCAATATGACAATAAAAATGTAAACAAAATTCATGCATACGTACGACTTACCATCTCCATGAATGGTGTATTCCATTTCATACTTATATATTAAATTGAATATTTTAATATAAATATACGAAATATACCTGATATATATCATGTTTCAGATTATGGAATCAAAATATAATTATAATAACCAATGATATAACAAATTAGGACATATGCAAAGAATAAAACGAATATTACCCGAAGTGAAACCTTAACATAGGATCATCAAAAAGTGGTTAATATATGGTCATAATCAGAACATATACAATATAAGATATAATGATATGGTTCTGTAAAATAATTAAAATAAATTTCTATTTATTATATAGTTGGTTGAAATGAGTACAATAAGTTTCAATATATAAGGTAAGAGGATTTTTTCCCACTTTTTATTTTCTAGAGATACACACTATGTTCACCACTAATTCCTTTTTTGGGGGTATATACTAACCGTTATTGTATTATATATATGTTTTAATTAATTTTATGGGTATTAAAATAACCTTTTTATGAACTTTCATTCATAGGGTTTATGTTTCAAAAGTTACCAAATCTATAAAAATTGTATGTCTCAATTTTTTTCTTTGATACTCATGTCTTGTAATGCACATAAACTCTTTTTCAAGGTGTCTATATTTACAATTTACATGTTATATCATTAATATTTTTTTTCATGATATTTTAAGATTAATGTAATTTCATCTTATTACATTTAGATTATGATCCAATGTTACCATGTTATAGGATTTTGTTGAGACAATCTCATTGTTTTTTGAGATTGTTTACATTTATGCTTCTTTTGATTAAATATTTTGATCAATATATTAAAAATACTCATGTGTTTCCTTGTCCTCTTTTTATTATAGATATCATATTGTGTTAGTACCCTTTTTTCTACTCTTTTGTACTTAAGATTATATTTCTATGTAAAATTTGATCATCCCTCTATTCAGTTGGAAATATATTATAATCAAAACCATGTATTCCAAAATGTTTTCAATAATGTTTTAAAAAGACACTGGAAGATAATTTCAAGGGAAAAAGGATTTAAAAATATTTTTTTGTTTTCAAAACTTCTCTTATATGTTATAAAATTTGTATTCAAAAAATATATTTTCGAAAGGTTTTATGTTATAAAAAGTATTCTTTAAAAGAAGAAAACATATTTTCCTCAATAAGTGTTTTTAAAAGACATTTAAAAATTTATTTTCCATTTAAAAATTAAACCATTTTTTTACTCAAGACTTTATGGGTAAATTAGTCAATGTTTACATTCAGATTCATTCTATGAATAGATTATGTTTTGATGGCACGATGTTTATGTAACTCATTTCTATTTCACAGGTTATATGATTTTGAAACCTATTTTTTTTACAGGATATGTTTATGATGAAAGGATTGTGAATATTATCTATTTCTATAGGTCATGATATGATTACATGTTTATAATATTAATTTTATTTCATGGGTTATGATATGACTATATATGATCTTTTGGAACATTTATTAATGATTTCACTATGAGATGGGTGGGACCTATATCTCCCTCCAATGCTTTGGGTAAAGATCTATATCTCATGAGATAGACTAATATGGTCCTGGGAATGAACCAAGTCAACTAATATAGCCATGGGAGTGCACCAAGACTACCATTATGGTATGGGGAGTGATCGCATGCTACCAAGATGGCCACTGTAGTGAAACATGACTACCAGGATGCTATGGGAAGTTAACCTATACTACCAAGATGGTCTTGTTGGCGATGACTTGGATAATATGAAAATCATATTATATACTTATGTGTCCACCAATATTATTTTTTTTCATTCCTAAGTTATACTTTCATTAATTATGCTCTTTATTTTTTTATTATTCATGTCTTACAAACTACTAATATTTCTAAAATGATTCATGTATATGATCTTTGATATGCATGAAATGAACATATCTTTCCATGATCATGTTTTCATACCCAAATTCTCATGATTATGCTTACAATTCTTCCTTGTTCACCCTTACCAAGCATTTGAGCCCACCCATTTTGAGGATTTCTTCCCCAGGTTATAAAGATATGTATTATGATTTATTTTTATATGAAGGGTTCTAGTCAAGAAGAACCTAGTGGGAGATAATGTAGCTCAGTTATCTACCTATGTTTTTGTTTCCATTTTTCCAATGGCACTAGACTAGTATGGTCTTCATCTGTCTATTTGTGTATTGTTTTATGTTTTCCACAAAAGTTATGTAACATTAATGTATATCAAGACTGGATCATTATACTCAAGACCTTTGATGGAAATGATATAGATTAAATAATTCCTTGGACATAGTGTTCTAAAAGAAATTTCATTTTTCCAGGATGTCAAAGAATGAAACATCTAATACATAGGATGATGAAACCGACATAATACCTCCTTTATTGGAGATATTGAGATAAAGGGTTTATAGTACAGATTATGAATCTATATGAGGTATCATGTCATTGTGACATTAACTTCTTTCACTATGGGTTCCATGATGTGTTGATATATACTAACCTTGTACTTTAGGCTCCTTCCCCTAATGACACTGAGAAAGATAACTAGAGGGTCACACACTAAGTGTATCAAGAATATTTGTTAAATAATATATTATTATTTATTATTTAATAGGTTGAAAAAATATTATTCCTCCAGGTTGTTTAACAATTATTTATGTATTCATGATCATATATAAATAGTTATATCCTATTTAGTGAATATAAAATTGTTTTATTAATTAGATAATAATGTAGTGGTATTTATTTCAAAAATAAATAGACATTATTCAACGCCCTATAAATATTGTGGAGGAACAGAGAACTGTGTTTAATGGACCAATGATAAATAATAATTCTTTAATATTATTTAATTAAAAATATTTAATTTATTTCTCAAATTAAGTGGTTTTAGAGAAATGATAATAATAATAATATTATTTGATATGGGGTTTTGCAAGGGTTAAATAAAAAATTCAAGGCACTTGTGTAATTATTTTATTTTAAACCAAGAAATTGAAATTCCCAATGAGGGTATTTTATTAAGATAACTAATTTATTTTTTCCTCATTGGTAATGAAGTATTTAGGGAATCCTCATGACAATAGAGTGACCCCTTCTTCAAGAACATTCCCAAAAAATAGAGAACAATCCCAATCCACCGGATCATGAAGAATTATTTGGAAGTGGTTCTCAAAGAGATCAAATGTGGATGATGAAAGCACAAGAATCTACCATGATGGTACTTAGAGATTCCTTCAGCGACATTTGGGGATTTTTGGAACACTTTTGGATCACCACCATAGGGAATCTACACTTCGATTCTACAACGCAATGTTGGTGGACCGCAGATCAGTCATCTGATTCATCAATGAAGAAAGAATTTAATCAAGGTTATTCCTTATTTAATTAAATTAATTATAAATAATATGCGATGATCCTATCTCTATTTTTTCTGGAATAATTATCCATTTTCTATTTAATTGATTCAATTATATGGATCACATCATTCAACATCGTACAAATTTCAGATTGATCATCAATTATGAAAAAAATCCACGTTGGGAACCACCCATCACACACTTCGGCTAGTCCTAGAACCATTAAGTGGCATCCAAGGTGTCACATAAATTTTTATAATTTTTCATGATCATTGGAGATTTATAAATTCCTAATTTAGTATTTTAATTCATGTTTTATTGTTCTTTTAATTTGAATCTTGGCATCTACTTCTTCCTCCTTTTGTTTGGTAGATCTAACAGAGATTATTAATTTTATGATTAAAATATAACCATGGAACTCATTCGGAGGTGAAAAGGGTTTCAGATGGACAACAAGTGACTACACCCTATGTAACCAGATTTATACACTGTGTAGTCATGTTCAATGAATCAAAATTGATCCTTAAATTAATTCAAGATCATGAACTAATTACATTCTTTAATTTCACTATGTGTTGACAAGAATATAATGAAACATTATTATTCAGATTAAAAATTATGTAGCCCATGTACACAACGTGTAATCCCTTTATGTCAAATATGGACCATGTATTTTGATACATGACCTTCCTGACTGGTGACCCTGTAATTTAGGGATCGCACAACATGTATCCCATTATAATTTCCATGTACTCCATTTTCCAAGGTATGATTCATATGTTGATTCCCTAGTCATCATACTTGGATATATTGTGATGTATACACACACCATGTAGCTCCTATGAACACAATGGTTTCTTATATCAAGGTACACATATTTAATATTTATTTACTATAATGTGTAAACCATGATGCGTGTACTTGTGTGTGGTTGTAATGATAGGACATTCCATGTGATATATTTTAATATATATATATATATGTCTTTGTGCATGTGTAATTAAATTTCACATAATGATGAGATCTACATATCATGAATGAGTCGCATTTCAAGTTGTTACTCTACATGCATTTAATAATTACACATGACAAAAAAATATTATAATTCATGTAATCATCTGTGAAGTGCCCATTATGAAAGTATGTGATAAGTAATATTTTTCATATGTCACTGGAGTAAAATAGTATACAATTTTAATACATGTTGGGTGGAATCAGATAGGTATTCATTATGTTTTCTCCAAGGATCATTATGTACATAGTTGATTTTAAATAAATTTATTTAATTTGTGTAAAATTTTATAGGATGATAATATCAAGGACATTTGGATGATAATTAAGATAAAATAATCTGTTAATTAAATATAATAATTAATTGATTCAGGTAATGTTTATCTTAAATAATAAAGATTATGAATTTTATGCTAGTTTTTTTAAATGCATAATTATTTGCAGGCATGTTGATAATCATGAGCTAGACCAGAACTCATCAGGTGATTGGTTTCATTTATTTTATTATTATGTTAAATTTTTGGAATGCATGCCCTCTATCCTCTTATTATGTACCACATAAATTCCCATGGTTTCTTTTATTTAAACCCCTTTCCCCTCACCCGTGTGTGATTCAATGGCATATGTAATTGATGGACCTTCCAAGCTAGTGTGAGTGGTTCTAATTTTGAGCCTACATGGAACAAATCAAAAAGTGATAAAAAGGTGTATAGGTGGAAAGCGGTAAACACAAACCTTAATTGGTTGAAGGTGTTTTTCTCAGGTCCAACTGTTAGTTTATCAACCACTTGATAAACAAACCCATAAAAAACCTCATGATCATGAAACTTTATTATTTTATTTTTATATAGTTTCATGTTTATTCCTTTATGGATGTAATTATGTGATCACATAATTTAATTAATTAATGAGCATCCAAGATAGAACTAAAATAAATTGTATTATGCAAAAAAAATTGTCTAAGACATTGTTAATCACTTAAGTAGACCAACTTAATATTATAAAGCTTGTTATATAGATAATAATTATCAAATTACTTATAAAAGGATTAAATAAATCAATAAATTATTATATCGGTGTATCCTTCGATTATTTCAGTAAAAATTGAACCATATTTCAAAGTGCATCACCGACGCACGTTGGGGTGCATTAATTATCAGGTAATTTGAACTTGATGTTTTGGGTTTAATTAATTATGTTCACATCATGGGTTGATTGAACAATCATGAAATTGTGTAACTGAGATGAAATGGTTTATGAAATCCCATTAATGATTTCAGGATTGGGGAGTCCCCTCAACAGATCAAGGGATTGTGAGTTAATTTAGTTTACAATTGGAATTCCTACAAATATTCATTCAAGATTCTTGACCAACCAACTTTGAGGTATTGACAAGTGGAATATGGATCCTTACCATTAATAATGTCTAAGAAATAGGATATTCTGAAGCCAATGGTGAGGGAAATTGTGTTTTGATAAAATAGTGGGAGACTAATAAATATAACATTCATTTGTCTACATTTTATTAGATAAAGAACTAAAATTATGATTTTCTAATTTTTTAGAAATGAAATTTAATATTACATAAAACAGATCATTATGATCCATATCTGAGGGGGGAAATGTTCGCACATGCATAAGTTCCTATTAATGGAAAATGAACCTATGTGTTATCCTTCTCCATGAATGAAAATTATATATGATGGAAGAACCTTTTCTCATTGTTCCTAGAAATGGTAAAAGTGATGAACAACTATATTTCATTGAGAAGAATCTGAATGATGATACATATGTTCAATGACTAATTCTATCATCCATGTTCAATGGGATTTTTATGCAATATGAGTATAGGGATGCCTATAGCCATATGACTCACATTCAGGATCTCTATCAAGAGAAGGCATGATAAGAGAGGTATGCGATCTCAAATGCTTGGTTGACTACTATTCTTGGAGATTATGTGCAATCTTCCCATTATATAGTCAATCTTATCATCTACATTGAATGCCTGAACATCTTATTGATTAAATTCACAGATGAGTTTTATATTGATATCATAATTTGATCATTGGTTAAGACCTTATATAACATTATTGTGAATTAAAATATGTGAAATAATGAGAAATATCTTTTGGAACTTCATTCCTTGATTCTATAGGTGGATAAGGACATGGGGTGTGATAAACTGACAATCGACATAGTGAACAAGAATAAGAATATCAAGGAAAATGGGTCCAACACCTCTAAATAGAATAAATTTCCCAAGCACCATCCTTCCAAGGGGGGAAATATCCAAAGGTAAGATAAAGAAAAGGCGATCATATGTTTTTTATCTGGCCAGTCGGGGTACATGAATATTAACTACACCCAAAAGAAAAGGGAAGCTAAAGGTGCATTCATTATCGTGTGTAATATTGCAATATCTACAAATTGGGTATTGGATAAAGCTTTTATGGCTCACATCTATATCCAATTTTGGAACCAAGTAGATTCTAAATGATTTCCAAAGGATTATGGGATTTGAGGGATACTAATGGTGTGAGATTGGATGCTTAGTCCATTGGTGACTTCCAACTCTCATTTCCAGCAAGAATGGTTTTTATTTTGAAATATTGTCATTATATACCTACAGTTACCAAAAATATAATTTTTGTATCATTCATATATACTAATGCGTTTATTTTTAGATTTTGATATAATTTTTTTTTCTTTTATAAGGAAAAAATATGTTATGGTATAGACCATTTAAATAATGTTCATTATATATTAAATTGAAAAAACCAAGTGTTATAAATTTAAAAATAATCATCTTCACTTGACTCACACAAGACCCATCTTTGGTATCACTGTCTTGGTCATGTAATTGAGATGCATTTGATAAATATATTTCTTAATGACTATTTAGAATCTTCTGAAAAAAACATGATGGATATAATTCTTTTTTAGAAGTAAGAGTGACCAAATCACCATTTGGTGGACAGGGTGAAAGGGACAAATAATTCTAGGATTGGTACACACTGATATATTTAGACAAGATCGAGGTTAATATCCTTAATCCATAACATTTATCGATGAATTGAGTAAATGTGACTATATCTACATGATGAGGTATATGTCTGAGTCCTCCCAGAAATTTAATGAACTTAAGAATGAATTAGATAATCAACTTGATATGAATATAAATAATCTTTGATCAGATTGTGGTGTTTAATATCTTAACATAGTGTTCACCAACTTATTATGGGAGTTTGGGATTCTATCTCAACTCATTCCACCTTATACACCACAGTGTAATGGTGATTGTCAAAAGAGTACCCATAACTTGTTATATATAGTAAGGGCAATGATGAGTCATGGAGATCATTCATTATACTTTTCAAGATATGTAGTACAAACTGCACCATACACATTAAAATGAGTTCCAGCTAAAGTGTGAAATGGAATTCCCTTCAATAAATTTAGTGGAAAGAAACCAATTTTTTCTCATACACCTCTATGGGGGTTTTAAGAGTTTTAAGGCCTTATCGGGTAACAAAATAGCACTTTAGGGCGCTAATTATATCTTTATAGGGTGTCTTAAGGAAATAAAAAGATACTTCCTTTTAAAATCTCTCACACGAGAATGTGATTGTGACTGGAAAAGATGTTTTTATCAAGAGGGAGAACATCATAAAAAATAATAATGGGAGAAATATTTACGTCAATATATTTTATGGTTAATATATAAAAGAGTTGGAATATGAATAGATTCCATAGGTCCCCATTGAAGAAGTAGTTCCTAAAACGAATGTACTACATAGAATCATAAGAGAGGTAAGAGAACTAGAGTGAAATGGATTTCTAGTCACTAAGGATAGTAAATAATTATTAGGTGATAATGATGAAAATATGTCCTAAATAGAGGTAGTATAATTCTCATAAGTTGCAGGATGGAAAGAATACATGAAATCTATAATGGATTCTTTGTTTGAGAACTAGGTTTGGGTTCTGGTCAATGCACTAGTTTATGTAAATTATGTTGGATGAAAATGGGTATTCAAGAATAAAATATACATTGAAGGTGAATTAAATACCTATAAATCATGGATATTTGATAAAGAGGTTAAACATCATCAATGAATTGAATACGATGAAAAGATTTTTCCATTTTCCATGTTTAATCCATTAGAATTATACTTCCTATAACATCTTACCATGAATATGAGATTTGGAAAATGGATTTAAAACCTTCATTCATTAATGGGAACCTTTAGTAAGATGTCAATATGACACAACAAGAAGGTTTTAAGACTCTAGGTGATGTCAAAATAATTTTATAGTTGCAATGATCTATTTATGGATTAATGCATGAATCCATGTTATAGAACATTTGATTCAATGAATATATCACATAATTTGGTTTCATTAAGAACTGATGTGATCCATGTATTTATAAAAGGTTTAGAAGAAATGAGGCTGTAATCATAATCATATATGTTGAAGAAATATTACATATTGGAAATGAAATACCAGTCTTAAAGTCTGTTAAGGACCGGTTGAACAAGTTTTTCTCCATGAAAGACTTAGGTGAAGTAACCCATATTCTTGGGATCAAGATCATTCATGATAGATCCATGAGGCTGCTTGGAATATTTCAAACTACATTTGTTGACCAGATAATAAAGATATTTATTATGGAGAAATCCAAGAGGTTATTGGTTACATTTTTGTAGGGTTTTCATATTTCAAAGAAAATTCATCCTCAGACACAATTAGAGAAAAATGGAATGAGTAAGATCACATAAACTTTAGCAAAATGATCTGTCATGTATTTCATGTTATGTACTAGAATTTATGTTTCATATACACTGAGCACGGTAGGTAGATATCATGAATATCTAGGAGGAAAACATTGGCATATTATTAAGGATATCCTAATGTATTTCAGAAGATATAAGGATATGTCAGTAGTGTATGGAGGAAATGAGGATCTGGTCATCAAGGGTTATTCTGATGGTGGTTTTCAGATAGAATGGAATAATATGAATTCACAATCAGGATATTTTTTCTATCACAATAGAGGATCTATGATCCATAGGAGTTCAAAGAATCCAATTTTCAGTGATTCTATAGTGGAGACTTAGTATAGAGTGGCTTTTGATGTAGACAAGAAATCCATTTGGATGCGGAACTTTTCCCAAGATCATGATGTGGTACCTCTCATTAAAGATCCCATCACATTGTATTTTTATCATACTACAGTGCTGGCTCTTGAAAATGACGTAAGGTCACACCAATAGGCACACTATATACTATGTAATTATCACCTAGTGAGGGATTTATAGCATATGGGTGATGTTTTACAAGGTAGAGTACCCACATATAAGAATTTGGTTGACCCCTGACTAACGTCCTATCTCCGTATATGTATGGGTGTTATGTGAGATATAGTAGACTAAAGGTTGTCATGAGTTGGATATATTTCATGTAGGATTATGTTGGAGTAGGTGTTCTAGATCCTGCTTTTGTGTAGTATATGATAACCTTTTACAAATAGTTTTGAATATTAATAAACTATTTATCACATCATGATTGTTCTTACGCATGAAACAATATGTGATAATGTCATAATAGTAGCTATCACACTAAAAATTCATAGTAGTTCTCTGCTATGATAAGAACCCAAAAGTGCTACAACATGGTTCCAGAATATATGTTATTCAGGATGATGATATCATTTTGGGGTAAAATGATACATGCTATAAAGGGTGGATACTCATAGTAATTTGAGGCACCTTCTCATTGTGTACTCCCTTGGTAATATCTAGAAGGATATTATGAGAATGAGAACCACCATTAGGAAATCCACATTTATATGTGTTATTGGATGTTCCAATATATAGTCATGTGTATTGGTCCTTATAATTTAAGATTATTTTTAATTAGTATTATTATTGGTGCACTTTGATGTATTGAAAAAAACTGTGATGACATATGTTTGTAGAAAAGTAGGATCTGTTTGGTACATCACGATTAATATTGCAATAATGAATAATAAAATATAGGAATTGTCTGTTTAGTTTATCAATAGATGTTGATATCTAAGTAACATTGATGGAAATTATATAGCCTAAATATATCAATGGACATGTTTTTCTAAAGGAAAATTCATTTTCTTGGAAGTCAAAGAGAGAGACACCAAGCATATGGCTTCACTACTATAAAAATAACCTCTAACAGTGCTTCAATAATACTTTATCACCACTAAAAAAGTGATGATAATTTTAGGGTTGTCAAAGGCCCAAAGAGTTTTTCATTTCAAAAAAATGATGATAAAGGCCCCACTTATAAATAGTATATAATATTTTTCCACACCCCACAAAGCCACCTTCATCATCACGTCCCACCACCATCCCTATAACAGTTCTTCCTCCACCCATTTATCAGCACTTTAGATAATCCCACCCTCTTGTGTGTTCCCTTTCCTCGAATGAGCTTCGAACCCTAGACCCCCATCATATACATAAATTCCTTTTCTACACCCCTATACTATTTTGTTTGACATTTTATGATATATTTATATATTCATATATATGTTGTAAAATTTTTTATCTATATATTTATATATATGTTTATATAAATGATTATATATTATTAAATATATTTTATATGTTAATATGTTTAATTATTTATTTATAAAATTAAATTTTTATATGAGAATATATAAAAAATATGTATATATATGTATATATTTGATTATATATAAAAGTACATTATGAAAAAAGATAAAATATGAAAACCATAATATCAATATGAATGTAATATCTGTGAATAAATATAGTCCACACCAAAATGGGAAAAAGAACCCCATAAAAAAACGTTAAAAAATCAGGGTATGCTGAAAAAAAACTTATTTTTGAGTTCTTTTGGGACCTTTTTACTAAAAAATAGTTACAAAGGGTTACCTCATTCATTGATGGTGTATATTTCATTGTAGGCTTCAATATGATATGTGGTAGATCTCAAACAGACCCTTAGATCAAAAGTTAAATCTGTTTGAAGTTTGAGTTAAAATTTCAATATATTTTAGACCTTTTATTAATTTTTTGATTTTTTATCTTCAAATTGATATTAAATGGATATTACATAGTAATCATAATTTAATTATTAAATAAAAATATTTTTTATTTATTTTATAAGTTATTTCTACTAAATATCCTATATATTTAATGTAAACGCCAATTTACCTTATTTAAAATATATTTTTATAAATAAATATAATATTTATATCAATATAAATATAGTTTTATACTAATATATTATTTTTTAATGAAATTTAGTTTTTGGGTGTATAATTTTATCATCACATGTAAAAAAGTGCTGATAAAAGGGGTATTTTATCGGTTCTTCAAAAAAAGAGATGATAACCCCCCCTTATCAATGCTTTTTTAAAAGCACTGATAAAGGGTAGGAATTTATCTATGCTTGTAAAAAAGTTCTCTGAAATGTCTCACTTTAACAATGATTTTTTAGTGCTAACAAATGGGTTATTTAATAGAATTTTTATCTAGAACTGTTAAATCCCTAACACTAGATTAAACTAATTTTTTAGTAGTGGTTGATGACACCAGCTTACAACCTTCTTGATTATATATATCAAGATAAGGTTTTTATATTACAGATTAAGCATTTGTATGAGATAACTTATCATTGTGGAATTAAATTATTTATCTATGGGTTCCTTGGTTTGTTTCTAGATGTAGAGATTGAAATTTAGGTTTCTTTTTGTAATTCCACTGGAAAGGCCTAGAGGGTCACACATTAAGTGTGTCCAGAATCATAGTTAAATAATATATTATTATTTATTTATTAATATGTTTAATAAATATTATTCTCATATGTGGTTTAATAATTATTTCTGTATTCTAGATAGCTTATAAATATTTAATTTCTATTTTGTGGATATAATATTTATTTATTTATTAGCAAATAATGTAGTGATATTTATTCAGTTGATGAATAGACATTATTAAGGCCTGATAAATAACGTGTAGGAATGTTGGATTGAGTTTAAAAATACGGTGGGAAAAATAAATATTGAATATTATTTAATTAAATAATATTTAATTTTAATTCACAAGTTTAGCGCATGTCAAAAAATGATAGTATTATTATGTTTATTTGTCCTGGGGTTTTCTAGGATTAAATAAATAATTCAAGGAACTTGTGCAATGATTTTCATTTGAACCCATGAAATATAAATACTAAATAATAATATTTTTTCAAGAGAACCAATTCATTTTAACTTGGTTTTACACCACATATTTGGATAATCCCCTCAAGCCTAGAGATCTCACTTCTCCAAGAACTCTCCCAAGAACAGAGAGAAATCCTCCTCTACTAGATCAAGGAGAATGCTTTGGATGATTTTTCTGAAGCGATCAATGGAGGAAAATGTATATGTAAGAATATGTTGTGATAAAACATCAATATTACTTCAACGACATTTAGTGATTCATTGAAAATGTGTGGATCACATGTAGAGGAAATATGCACTTGGTTTCTACATCACAATGTTGGTGGGCCACAGATCTATACCGAATTCATCAATGAAGTAAGAATTCCATCAAGGAAATTCATTATTTATTTTAATTAATTATAAATAATATGTTATGATCCTCTTTCTATGATTCCATCATAATTATTCATTTTATATTTCATTGATTCAATTCCCTAGATCATGTAATTAATCATTGTATAGATCTTGGATTGATAAACGATTATAGAAAAAAATTCAAGTTGTGAATCTCCTGTCACATGCTTTCACTATGCCTGGATCCTACAATATTAAAATGTGTGACGACATAATAAAGAGAACTTTTGTGTGATATGGTATTCTTGTGTGTGGGTGTAACCCATGAGACCACACTTTTTGTGTTTTTAACTAGATATATGTGACAGATATGATGAAAATGTTTCTATGTGATGTATTTTCATATGATATTTTTTTGTATTATGCATGGTACTAATGGGACTGGTGGACTAATCGATGCACAATTTCACAATATGGGGTGCATGTTTAGAAACTATATGTGACATGATAGTATGATTGAATTAAATAATGTGGAATGATTTCCTTAGTTGGCATGGCCTAGGGGTGTATACATAAGAAAAGACAATAAGGTATGATGGTCTTCTATGATCTATACCAAGAGGTACTAAGGAGCCATGATTGAATTATGAAACATAATTCAGAGGCATCAATTCTATACAACCCCTGAGAAAACTTATGTTTGAATCCTCTACTTATGAAGGTCCCATGACCTTTCAAATATTTTTAAATTTTAGATCCAAAGTTGGTATGGTCGGGGTTCATAGAGTCTTATTTAGTGGAGAGACACTCAGTATTGTATTTACTAATAGTGTATGTGTTTATTTTCTTATCAAAAAATATAACTCTATATACGTGTGTAAATTTTTAAGGTAATGTTACTGGTTTTGTCCTACTGGGTTATACACAAACCTTGTATATAAACCTCAATGCAGATACAAACTACATGACTTAGGATCCAGTGAAGGGAAAGGGACGATTGACAGAGAGTTATGGAGAAGGAAGTTTTGAAGTTGATGGTGATGTTTGGAAATACTCTAAAATAATATTTTTGTATTTATTTCCTTAAATTCATATTTACTATTATACTATTGAAATACCACATTCGGGTTCTATCTGATTATCCATGTATGACTTTGTGTGCCCTGTGTTTTAGTATCATTCAGTCACCTCCTGCTTTGAGGCTTATTTTCCATAAATTTATGTTCTATGTTACTGATGACGACCATGATTATAGAATTTTTATACTCCCTATGTTAAAATAGACACTCAATACTAATTAGAAACTTATTTTACTTGTTTAGGATAACATGGTTAATCATTTATTACCATGTCAATAAATCATGGGCTGATATTGTTGAACAAGGGAAAACTGTTATGGTCCAGTCTTTAGAGGATAACAGAGCACAAAAGTTGGGTCCAAAAATGGTAGGATATTCCCTGGGGAAATCCTATGGTAGTAAGGAAGGTGCCATGAGATGATTTTCTGAAGTCCCATCCTCTTCTGCTGTCAACAAAGATTCTGAACCTACCTTTTCTGTTGTTAGCAAGGATGAGCATTCCACTTCTGATTCTCCTTCCACAAAGCTAGACTGTTCTCTTGCTTTACAACATGGAATGAACATTGGTTCTACTTCTATTTTAAAGGTGGAGGCCAAGACTATCTTAGGAGACAACTCCCCAGATGGTTCTCCCTTCCTGGACAAGTCTACTTTGTCATGCAATCCCCAAACTGCTCTTATGAGCAATCAGAGACATGACTATCCCCCTGTTTTGCTGCATGGAATGAAAATTGATTCAGACAAGAGTAATGAGATGCAGTTGACACCCTCTAATCCACCATGCTGGACCCCCCATGAACAGCTGCCCCTAGACAACATCCCCCCCCCACATCCCTTTCCCCCCTACTGGACCTCCTGGGTAGAAACCCCCCCCCCCCCCCACAACTCTCGTGGACACTAGACACCCCACCCTACATAACCCCCTGGACAGCCCCCTACAAAGCCCCCTCTTGGACAGACCCTGGACACCCCCCGACAGAACCTAGACACCGCCCCCAGACCGTGGACACCCCCCCCCCCCCAAACAGACCCTAGACACTCCCAGAAAGACCCTAGACACCCCCCGGACAGACTCTGGACACCCCTAGACAGACCCTGTACACCCCCCAGAAAGACCCTAGACACCCCCCAGATTGACGCTGGACACCCCCTAGAGAGACCCTAGACACCCCCCGGACACCCCCTAGAGAGACCCAGGACACCCCCAGGACAGACCCTGGACACCCCCCAGACAGACCCTGGACACCCCCGAATAGACCCTAAACACCCCCTAGATAGACCTAGGACACCCCCAGGCACTGGACACCCCCAGACCCTAGACAGATCCCCCTGCACAGCCCAGACCTCCACTCCCCTGGACAGCCACCCCCACCCTCCTTGACAGACCCTGAACCCCCCACCCCCCAGAACTTGGACACCCCTAGTCCTGCCCCCTACCCATTTCCCCTCTCCCCTACCCCTTCCAGCCCCCACTTGAACCCCCTACCATCCCCACTTGCACCCCCTTCCATCCCCCTCCCCCCCTGCCATTTCCCCCCTTCCCCCTTCCAGTCCCCTCCAAATTAAATAATACAAGAAATCTACGTACATAATAAGAATTAAACAAATAAAAATATAAAAATAATACATAACTGCACTTAGGAAGGCTTTGAATTCCCAGAAGTGGACTCAAGCCGGGGTGGATGTCTAGACAGACCTGAAGGCATGCAGTGGTGAAGAAACTCACACTATAGACCCTTTGGTGCCTCCACCTCAAAAAAGTCTGAAACCCAATGATTTCATTTGTTACCATGTCAGTAAATCATGGTATGATATCATTGAACAAGGGAAAAATGCTATGGTCCAATCATCATAGGATAACAAAGCACAAAATTTGGGTCAAAAATGGTAGGATATTCCGTAGGTAAATCCTCTGGTAGTAAGGAAGGTGCCTTGAGATGCTTTTCTGAAGTCCCATCCTCTTCTGCTCTCAACAATTATTCTAAACCAACCTTTTCTGTATTTAGCAAGGATTATAATTCCACTTCTGATTCTCCTTCCAGAAAGAAGAACTATTCTCCTTCTTTGCAACATGGAATGTAGATTGGTTCTACTTCTGTTTTAAAGGTGGAGGAGAATACTACCTTAGAAGATAGATCCTCAACTTATTCTCCCTTCTTGGACAAGTCCACTTCGTCATGATATCCCCAAACTACTCTTATGAGCAATGACACACAGGTCTGTCCCCCTATTTTACAGCCTGGAATGCAAATTGATTCAGACAAGAGAAATGAGATGCAATTGGCACCCTCTAACCCCCCTGCTGGACCGCCTTGAACAACTGCCCCCCTGCTGGACCCCCTGGACAGCAGCCCCCCCCCCCCACATCCCTTTCCCCCCTGTTGGACCCCCTGGATAGCAGCCCCCCTACACATCCCTTTCCCCCCTACTGGACCCCCTGGACAGCAGCCCGCCCTAGGGACAGTAGCCCCCCCATAGCTGGACCCCCCGGAAAGCATCCCCTACCCTACTGAACCCCCTTGGACAGAAACCCCCCTACTGTAACCCCTTGAACAGCTTCCCCCCTACTAGACCCCCCCTGGACAGCTTCCCCCCTGCTAGACCCCCCTAAACAGCTTCCCCCTGCTGGACCCCCCTGAACAGCTGCCCCCCATGCTGGACACCCGTGGACCGCTGCCCCCCTTGCTGGACCCCCCTGAACAGCTGCCCCCCTGCTGGACCCCCCTGTAATGGTGTGTGTTATGGTTCTTCCTGGTTTCAGGTTGGGTGGGGATGGGCTACTCAGGTGGAGGGGTGTATATTCATAGGGAGTTTTATGCAGGTTACTTTGGATGCTTCTTAAGGTTGAGGCTGGGAGATGCTGGGTTTATCCAATATAGACTTACAGAGATTCTCATAGTGGTGTTATAGGTTTCTTGTGGAGGATTTAGGATGTGGGGTTGTGAGTTTCGTGTTTCTGTTTCGAATTATAGGACCTTTGAAGATGGGTTTCAGCTGGGGGTGTTGCTGTTTGGAATTTTCTACATGGTGTAGTACATAATACACTTACATGGTGCATGGTGCTGGTTGGTTTATGATTTCTACTATGGTTGGTAACATGTTTTGGGTGCATAGGGGTTGGATTTCTGGTATTTCTTCTTTGTTTTGGATTACTATTGTTGGCCTCTAGTTCTCTCGACTTTCTAGTTTGGTGGATATAGTTTGGGGTGGGTCTCTAGGTGGTGTTTGGGAGTATGTTCTGTTGTCTTGTGCTCGGTTTCCCCATATTCTGTATTCTGGTTGTTGATGGAGTAGGTATTTCTATGGTTGATGTTTTAAAATTCCCCTGAGATGCTGGATGTTGCAGGTTGGGAGGCATGTTTCTGGTAGATGGGTGGTTCTCTTTCTAGGGTGGGTGCATGTTGACTACTTGGTGGGTCTAGAGGTGTTTTATTCAGGGTGGGTATTAGCTCACATTTGGATCAGAAACTACTTGGGGATTCTTTATGTTGTATGATGGGTTAGGCGTGGGTGATTCGGGGCATTAGAGTGTAAGGTAATCCTTCAGCTTCAGGATGAGCACATCATTCCTGATCATATGACCATATAGTGGAAGATAATAACTCTTAGGATATTCATGGTGGTGTTTCATTAAATGATTTTCCAAGTACAAGAGTGTGCTATCAAATACTTCACAATAATCCAACTGAATCGTTTTAATAATTTATAAAAAATGGGAAGAATATTTTTCATTAAAAAAACTAAACTTCTGGGTATCCATTGCAAATCTGAAATAATATTTCAAGATTTTTATATGAGATAAAAGATTATTTTTTGGAAAAATTTATAAATTAAAAAATATGGCATATGTGTGATGTGGTGTAGATAACTCACCAATACAACCTCACACAGATCACTCTCCCACGCAATGGACCCCACACAGGACATTCACTCAATTGACCTCATGTAGGTAACTCACCCAAATGACCTCACACAGGTCACCCCAACTAGGTACATGTGCCAAAAAGATAAGGGAATACCAAGTGTACGTGAGAAAAGCATTAGCAAGAATCATTCACAAAAAACTAGCATGATGAAACATATGTGTAGAAGAAAAGAACTGGGATAGCTGATGGGTGGATAAAACTGTGATAAGGTGATAAGAAGATACTTTAAGCCATCGATGCTATTTATAAATGCATGAACACCTACACTGGTGGCATGCGCACCTAAACTTCATGGACTAACTGCATGAACCACCAATGAAAGAAAACAGCACGACATACTTTTGATGCCTAGGATTCCCCATTCATCCCTTTCATGGTACTAAAGATGTTATTTTCTTCAAGACCAATCAAGAATGTAAATGGGAATCTAGAGACCAAAAAACAAAGAATATTTCAACATCTGTATTTCATTACTTAAATATTAGACCCTCTTCTTCCAATTGAATAAAATCACGAGGGTTTTGTTTTACATTCCCATTTACATATGAGGATAAATATATTCAAAATAGAATACCTCAAGTAATTTGGAAGTTAAGAACAAAAAATATTAAAATCGATTGCCCAATAAATCCCAACAAAAGACCCAAACAACGCCATCACGTAGGGACAAGTTGTGCAACCCCAGACTTGTGGAAGTCATCATAGAAAGGGAGATATGTGCCAACACCCAGTGAAATAACATATGATAGAACCCTATGCAAGACATATCCTTCTCCCAGGGTCCCAAAACTTCCTATAAATAGGACCTTGGGCTCTGTATTTATGAAATATTGAAGATCAGAATAAGTCATAAAGCTCTACTTGCCCTATTCCATTTCCTGGTCCATCAAAACCATCCAGGTATCTCTCCAAAACTTGATCAAAGAGGTAATTAAGGGTAATAGTTTTTTAATTGTTCCTAAAGTGTTTGGAGAATTATTAACCCTTATGAGTAACCACTCACTGTCAGTCCATAAGTATTAGCTTTAAGGTATCCTCCCAAAATAAGGACATGCACAAAACCCTTCCATAGACACCTGAATTAACCCTACAATACTAGATAAAGGATTCACCTAAGTGTGATTAACAAGGATTTCTATTTTCTAAATTCACCTCTAGCTCACATAGGTACATCTTGCACAAATCAATCTCATGTCGTCCATTTCTATCCTACAAGAGACATTCCAGTCCATCTAGTTCAATATTGCATGTGCCTTCCAGTCCACCCATGTCTACCCTACACGAGACCCTTATATCCACCTATTCCCCACCTAGGTGTACCATCCTTTGGGATTCATTTTCATGTCACTAATGGTACGTCACCTCTTCCCTTAGACACCTCACCCAAAAGAGATAAAGATGAGGCCTTCCCGGAATCCTCTAGATATGTGTTGTCATACCATATGGAATACTAGAATTTCTTCTATATTATACATTATAAAAGTAATTAAGGTCATAAATTTATAATATATAATAGGTTGGATCCTTGGAGTGTTGTTAATTATAAAATCTTTTGGTAATAAGGACCACAACCTTATTGTCAATTCTAGAAACCTCCCCATTTTAGATAGTGAGGGGATAAATTTTCATATTCTTTGATGATGTCTAGTACCTAAAACTTATCTCATATTCTATGAAATAAGAACAAGGGAATCCCTCCCGTATTAATCACCTAGTATTTATTGAATAGTGCACTTATACAGTGAATAAGTACTAACTTCTTGCATAGTGCACTTAACATGGGGTGTCGTCCTTGAGCAGGGCCAAATCACGGCATTACCGCAGCGTGAATGCGGCGTGACCACGGCGTGACCGCGGCGTGTTGGCCTGGTCCAACAACATCCGTAGGGTAACATCGTCCAGCCAGGAGCAAAGGGAGTGGGAGGAGGTGAGTAAATATTATGGTCATCGCCCCACCGATAGAAATTGTGATTAGTTAGTCTCAACATTGATCACGAGACTCAAGGAATAATATCATTGCGAACTCCCACAGGGTGTCGTCCTCGATCATGGCCAAATCTCAGCGTGACCGCGGCTTGACCACAGTGTGACTACGGTGTGACCGTCCGTATGATTAAAGTATTTTTTTATACAATTTTTTTTGAATCTTACAAAAAGGGAATCATTCACTAACTTAGAGCCATTTGGAGAGAGTAAAGGATTTTTGTATACCTTATGTAGGTTTTCGTAAGTTTACATCCTTCTAGTTGAGAATATTTCAGAATATTTTTTGAATAAAATCATATTTTTCTATGGTTGTTTCTGCTTCTGAACAAGCACGCTGAGACCCACCGGTGACTGTGCTTATGATTAAAGCTTCCAATATTTGTTATAAAGGAAAAAATATTGATTCTCAGCCTGGGTTTTTGGTACCAGAGGATCTGTTTTAAGTTCTTATTTAGGGGAATAAAGCTCTATTATTTAACCTGGTCTTTCAATGTGTTTGGTTTATTTGGGATGGGATACTAAAAATGGCCCAACAAAGTAAGTTTAGTGAGGTTTAGAAGACTTATTCTCTAAGGAAAAGACTAGAAAAAGTTACATTAATTCTTAGGCTTCCCCCAAAGCCACCTATAGGGGTTTTCGTTACAGTTCTTGGGAATAGGTTTTCATTCCATTACTTAAGCAATCGAGAAAATCTATTCGTAGTCCACCTAGAGGATAATCTGAGTTTTTAATGGGTACGAAATGTTAGTAATATATGGGGGTTAGTTTGTTGTGGGGATGGTTAGGGCATGTATGGGAAGTAGTGAATAATTAGGGGAGATGTTATCTTTCTCAATACCTTTCTATTTTGGACATCTTTAGTAGTTATGGAGTTTTTGGATGGGTTGTTAGCATTTGTTTCAGATATTGAATAGGGGAGAGAATAGCGGCAAGGGGGTAATAATTAATTGGCTTGGTTCAGCTAGTTGATGTTGAGAGGTAGGGGCCTTGGGAAGTGCTGACCTTATCTCTTGGAGAGGTGGTCTTCTTCCTTGAGATTCTTCTCCTCCCTCCTTATGTATCTCCATTTATTCTCATCCTAGAAATCTCAAGTGAGCCATGTCTATTTGTTCAATGCTTTTCTACCTATTTTTAACTCCTCTCATTGTTGTTAGGTTTGTTACCTAACTTTTGAATAATCAAATGGGGAAATCACTCAAAGAGGGAAGCTCTTCCAAGATTTTCGATAGCTGGAGAGAGAGAGTAAGGATTTGGGAAATACAACACAGGTGGGGAAAATTGAAGATGCATCTCACACTGAATAAATGGTTTATGCGACTAGTTTCTGTTAGGAATGATTGTGATTGGAAGGTATGCATGACTCTTTCATGGAGTCATTTTTCATTGAAAAATATATATGAAATTAATGAATTACTTGTAGTTTATTTTTCTCTCTAATAGTTATTTTTATATTGGACAGAACCTTTTAGAAAATTGATGCTAAAAACTCGACTCTGATGGAGGCATGAACATTGAGAAGTTGTGACCATTTCTGAAGACACGCTACAGAAGCTGGAGGAAGTTCATGAGATTTGTTAGCTTGATTTTTGTTTTTGATGGAATTCAAATTTTCTACAGAGGTGTGACTTATTCAAACTCATATTATTGTGATTCAAGAACTAATAATAACTATAAAAAAACAGCTTCAGTTCTTTCGAGAAGAAGCATGAGAGATGAATATGCAAGAGTCTCGTAGCTTAGATTCTGGAAATTTAGGTAACAAAGACGCTACATGTACATTTAGTAGACGCAATTCCAAGGAGTAACATCTTGCAACCAAATTAGTATGTCCTAAAGAGGTAATATCTTATTTGTATTTTTTCATGGAAGTGGATCAAATGGAATTTAATAGAGAGGTAGAAAGCTTGCGGACTTTTCAGTCCAGACAAAAAGGGATAAACAATGAAGAGATTGAGGAGAAGATTGAATCCTATGTCGAATGGCCTGATGTGGTACATTATGATCTTATTTCTTCATAGGATAAGCATGAAAGGCATATTGAGGAGGGGAAACATTTTCATGTACTAATGGAACCACTAACTAAGGGAAAAAGTGTTTGAATGTTCTATCAAAACAAATCATAATGAAGTACAAAATAGCGACAATAGATGAGTATTTTGATTTTTTTTGAAGTAGAACCCATAGAACAAGATGTTATTGATGTTGGAACTACCATGGAAAATATAATGGAGGTTGGTAGAGTTTCTATGAGAAAACAATGTATTTCCTTTGCAGATACTCGGATTGGCTGTGAGCATTGTTTTTCTACCAGTGGTAGAAAAAGTCAAGCTAGTGTAGTGAAAACTGCAACAACCAATGTGGAGGATTCTTACACACTGGTTCCAATATTCCGAAAAGAGAAAAATTCGGACCAAGAAAGGTCAGGGCCTCTTCCTCATTATAAGAGTGTTATGGATGGGAATTCATTTGTTACTGCAAAGGATTCAGAAGGCTACTGTAAGGGATACGTTTCCCATGAATTTTCAAAGTAGTATAGATTTATTATTGGATTATTTTTCAACATGCACAACCACAGTAATAATTTTATAAACATGGAATAATATTACCCACGATCTAATTCTTGTCCTAGGAGGTCATTGTTTTCCAGTAATGGGACTGGTATGGGATGGCTGTGGCTGGAGCAGGGACAAATTACGGCATGACCGTAGCATGACCACGGCGTGTTGGCCCGGTCCAGCGACATCGGCGGGGCAACATGTTCCGGCCAGGAGAGAAGGGAGTGGGAGGAGGTGGGGAAACATTCCAGCTGTCGCCTTTCCAGCAGAAATTGTGACTAGTCAGTCTCAACAATGATCATAAGACTCACGGAATACTATCATGGAGAACTGTCGTAGGGTGTCATCCTGGAGCAGGGCCAAATCACGACATTACCGCAGTGTGACCGCAAAGTGATCGTGGCCTGACCGCCGCGTGTTGGCCCGGTCCTGCGACATCTGCAGGCCAAAATCTTCTAGCTAGGAGCAAAGGGAGTGAGAGGAGGTGGGGGAACATTCTGATCCTCGCCCCACCAGCAGAAATTGTGTTTAGTTAGTCTCAACATTGATCACAATACTCATGGAATACTATCACTATGAACTGTCACAGGGTGTCATCCTGGAGCAGGGCCAAATCACGGCATTACCACGACATGACTGTGGTGTGACCATGGCGTGACCACGGCGTGACCGCGACATGACCGCGGTGTGATCGCGATGTGACCACGGCATGACCGCGACGTGTTGGCCCGGTCCAGCGACATCCGCGGGGCAGCATTTTCCAGCCAAACATGAAGGGAGCGGGAGGAGGCAGGGCAACATTCTTACCATCGCCCCACCGACAGATGATAAAACAGATCAACTATTTAATATTCTATAACAAGGGATCATCAAAGAAGGTTGTAGAAAGCGGCATAATGACGCAACACCTAAAGTGAAACAAAAAAAGGAAAAGAATCATACACCCTTCAAAAACCATTTACAAATTCATTCACTTTTCTGAAACATAGAAATTTTATTAATAATATTCAAAGCGTGAAAAGCAAAGTGTCATGGTCAAGGCATATGCCTACTTGGGAAATGTTATTTGAGTTAAACGAGTATGATAAGCCAATTTATATTATTCAAAGAAAACAAAAACTTACTAGCCACAAAAAAAAACACCAACAAAAGGAATATGAAAGACTCAAACCAAATCTAAACATGATACAAATAGTTATCACTACTCTTTGGTTTAGAAGACAGCGCACCTCCGTTGGAGGGGTTTTATTATAAAATCATTGCATTGCTTTATTTCAACACAAATCAACCATATAGAGAAATTACGGGGGTTAATTTTATCATTTATTTCAACACAGATCAACCATATACTTAACAATTCAATTTTCCATTTTTAGGAATGTTGGTCCACCCCATGAGTGGCCCAAAACTGGTAAAACAATTCTCAACGCATCATAGAGAAAATATGAGGGGTTAATTTTATCATTGATCCAAACAATTTACCAAACCCTACAAAAGAAAAAAAAATTCCCAACAATCGATAAATAAGAACACAAACTCACATTCAAAAATTAATAATAAAACAATTGTATATAACATGTAGACCACATACCTCTATTCTAAATAGTACTGCTCGCTCAACCATTCCCCATAACTCGGAATCAAACACCATTCAAAACCGCAACATACAACCTGAAAAGAAAAAACGTTGTTAGGTCATTGGTAGAACATGAGAAACTACATATTCCTTAATAAGAAAAAGTGAAGAAATATAAGGATTATACACACCTAAAGATTTGATTCTAAACCAATAGTGCTTCAATTGGAATTGAATAGAAGAAGATCAACCCATGTAGAGATATGAGAATTTTGGATCATCTCTACGGTTTCAAGGTGAATAAATGATGAAAAAATTGAGTGGGGTTTGATAAATACAAGGGGAAAATTGGAAAATTTCACTTTTTAAGGGGCATACAGTTTGGCTATATGTTTTTCCAAAACATACCAAAATCATGCACCAATATCTATCCAAGAGGGGTCCAAGTCACACTATGAACCAGGGATCTCACACAATTTATAAAAATACGTGCCATCAGTCTGAAATTCATCTTTCCAAGGTCATGTGGTTTACTCTAACTATGTTCCAACCATGTAACATGCACATACTGACCACTTTCCTCCTTTAATTCATGTTTTGAACCCCCTTAACACCCTACACAAACTGGAGGTTTATTACATGTATCATGGGTATGAGCAATCATATGGGGATTCTAAAACCTCCTTATCGGTGTAAGGCATAATAGATACCATGTTAATTAAATGAAACAATAAACAATAACTAGACAAATTAATTAGAAACTGTTTCCCCAAGAGGGTATGGACTATAACCAAACAATAATACATCATGTCAAGATAACATTTTCAATTTAGAAATAAACCCAAAAATAAATTGAAACCTTGGAATCCCAAAAATGGTCCTGGACTCAAATTATTTATCCCTATTCATACTCTTCCCAAAGATTACTAAACTCTCCAAAATAGGGAATTTTCCCTTTTTGAGACATACAATGATGAAATATTCTCAGGTACCCAATGATGGTCTGGTCATGGTGTGGGTAATACTCAGTAGGACATCACCAATGATGCCTTTAAATTATCTAGTCTAAATAGATAGTGTATGCAGGTTCAATGTAAATAAGAAATAAAATAAAATAAAACTCACGTATTATCGGTTAACAATATTCAAATTAACCATTTCCTTTGTTATTTCCATTTTTATCACTTATACCCTCTTAATAACTTATTTCATTTTCATCCCATGTTCAAATAGGTTAGGCATTTATATCTTCTAAACAATGGTCTAATATGGTAAAATACTATGTATAAGTGAATAAGTCATGTTCCCTATCTCGCTAGGGATAAATATATCATAACCAAATAATTTCACTTACCCTGGAGCCTCAGTCCATGTAGTCATATCCAAAAAACTATTAAGGGAATATATCCTCAGTCCGACTCCCTAATTAATTTATTAAAGGGGTGGGGTTTAGAGCCTCTATCCAATCCAACCTGTGTGTATTGAAATGGAAGTCAATTCCCCCCATACAACTATACCATGATCACATTCTTATGTACTGATTAACTACATATAAAATATCATATCTATACATATTCCATACACACAAACATCACAATTCATATTTATTTTCATATGACACAATATAAATACATATCCCATTAACAGATTTTCAATTTATATCACTGAGCCCATTTGACCCATTTCCCTTTTCATACCTTCACCCATTTAGAATATTAATCAACACCAATAACAAAACCCATATAACTATTTACTCAATTTAGGTGCATTTTTCCATTTATCACGTTCCTATATTCTTATGAATTAACGTATTTACGCATGGGAATCACAAATTCATAATCAATTTCCCAAATTCACATTAATCCATTGAACTTTTTCACATCATTCCAAATAATACCATTTTACATTTTCAATAACATGAAAAAAAACCATTGGTGACTATTATATTTTATCTAAAATTTAAACATATTTATCATGGTCTTTACTTCAACAAAAATCAACCTTATTCTTAATATTTCAATATTCCATGTTGGGAAATGTTGAAACACCCCATGGGTGGCACTAAACAGGTGAAATCAGCCTACACACATCACCCGGGGATCATGAGGTGTTCATTTTATCATTTATCCAACCATTTTACCGAACCCTAACAAAGGAATCAAATTATAAACAATATAGAACAATGAACAGAACTGCACATGATCAAATTAACAACAAAACTTTTAGATATAACTTGTAGATTACGTACTTCGATTCCGGAGAAAGCAACATGCACAAACTTGGAGAATCACTCAGATTCAAACACCCTTCCAAACCACATCCTAATATACACTAGAAAAAAAATCATTTAAGGGATCCATAAGAAGATAGAAAAGTAAACAAACACAAATTTGAAAAATTGAAGAAAGAGGAGTATTAGAAAAACACGGAGTATTTATTTGAAACCAAGGGCATTCCGAACAGTGTAGAATCAAAGGAGATCCACCCTTGGAATGATTTGGGCATTTTTGTTCGTAACCATGGATGAAAGGGGACGTAATGAGGAGAATATTTGTCTAGGCATGATAAATATTGATGGGGTGAAATGGGAAAATCATACTTTTAAGGGTTTTATGGTTTGACATAATGATTTTACAAACCGTTCACCAACCATGTGCTTTTCTCTATCCAAGCGGGATACAAGTCACAAAATAACCTGAGGATCTTATAAATTTTACAAAATAATGTGCCAACTTTGTTAAATTATCTTATCCAAGGTGGAATGGTTTCGCATCACAATATCACAATTTACATTAACATATCGCCAACCATGAAACATAAACAGAATGAATAGAAACCCAGGGTTAACATGAATATATATTACATAATATTAGTTTAATATAAATTACATTACAATAATATATGCCTAAGTAATATAATAGTTTTGTGTCTTTGTAATCATAAAAAATATTCAATTGTAATGAAATATCATAAAAATATCCCATAATGTTGTCAAACATTAGTACTTATACATAATCATATCTTCATAACCTAGGAAACCAAAATATTAGAATGATGTTCATTTATATTATCATTAAGTTAAATATTGTAAATGTGTAATATACTAGTAAGATAAATATATGTTGCGTATAAAAAATAGTTATGGTGATTTTTTTGGTAAACTGCATTGTGTTCTAACTTGGTCAATGGATTCATCAAACCTGTAAATATTAGGTATGGATAGAATTATGTATATATAATATTATATTTTTTTTATGAATCCATATCCTTGAATGCGGCCTATTTTCCATTCCCAATGAACATGAAAAGGGACCATGAGTTAGTATGGACACATTACCATTCTTATAAACCCCTAAAATGATAAATAGTTTCCAGTACCTGGATCACAATATTAATTCACCTCCCTATGGCCAGTTGGTACACTATCAAAAAGGTTTTAAATCTAGCTCTGGTGTTGTATTCATGCACTAGTAATATAAAACATTTTTGAAACATCACTAATAAGGATACATTTTTAACCAACCTGTTGACATCTAGGGAAAAATTACATCCCCACTAACTCAATTGTCCTTATTCGAGTGTTGTAAATTAAGCATGAATTCATCCCTAGTTTGAATGCGTAGGAAAAATATCGGGCCTACCCACATAAGGATTGTGATAATTTTGTGTGGAAACATACTGAATCCATTCAGAAAAAAATACATCTTTCGTGGGGAGGGCTTGAACTCATGAAGATTCTATGCTATCTTGAGAAATTCCCTCAAAGTGGAAGAGTTCATTTAGGATCATCTCAAATGAAGGGATAAACATATGAATGGATGTCGTAGCTCTTGTTTTGAAAAACGCAAGGGAACGAGAAAAATCGAATAAATTTTAAATCATATTATCAATTCCCAGAACCAATTGAGAAAGATGAATTGGCTTGGTTTGGGCACTCCTGTTCAAAAATTCCCCTAAACTCTGATGCTCAGCATTGAAATCCATTTCAAATTTCCTACAAATTTCACATATTCCTGAGAAACCAAGCATGCAGGAAAGGAAAAAACTAAAAGTCCAATCAACTTACAGGATAGAATCCCTGACCATTAAGTCTCTGGAGGAATGATGAGGGATGAGGAACGGAGAGGGGGAATGAGTATTCGTCGAGGGAGAGGGTCAAGGGTGGGGGGAGAAAGTTGAGCGCGAGGGTGGGGAGGCCGCCGTGAAACATCGATAGCCGGGAAGTGTAGCAGCGACGCCGGGGAGGAGTGCGCGGAGAGTAGGTCCAGGTCGAGGGTTCAAGGAGTTATGGACAGTGGGGAGGAGGAGCTCGCAGATCGGGGGAGGAGAGGAGGATAGCATTGTGGAGAGAATCGCCGAGAGCGTTGTGGACTGGGGAGGAGGAGCTTGCGGATAGGGGGAGGAGAGGAGTCATGGAATGGGGAGGATGAGCCCGATTGATAGTTATAGAAAAAAATTTCAACGAATTTCTTTAATATGTGGCTACAAATTATGATATAGCCACAGTTTTAATAGAACTATGGGTATAAACTAAGCTATAGCCATGGACATATAAAACCGTGTCTATAGGTCCGTGGCTATAGCCCTATTTTTTAGTAACGATTTATAGACGTTATACATTCTCAAATTACCTTCTTATAGGAATAACTAAAGTATTATACCAGGGTTTTACTATAAGGAAAAATACCCATGTTTCACCACTTAATGGACAAGAAGGTATATATGAGCATGATATTATACCTTCTTTAGTGATTCAGACACTGGATCCAAATGAGATAAGATTTTTTCAGAACATTTTCAATCTATGGTTATGACACATATAGGACCATAGATAACTGTGCCCAGGATATCCAACTATAGAATCCGCTTTCTTTCCAAGGTATATGAGGTCCCTTAGGTGTTTAGGACTAGACTGAAATCATCGAGGGGAAATTTTACTTGGTATCAACTCTTGATGAATGGAAGGTTATGCTGGCTTTCTTAATATTTCAAGTAACCTCAATGAGATATCCAAGTGTTGAGAACCAAACCAAAAGTTATGCAGGTTTGATGTATGTCTCATTTAATGATTTATTTTTTCGAGGAGTTATTTATTGACTCAATAAATCATAAATGAGAATTGTAGTACATGGATCATTACTAGGGGATGATGTTAGCATATACCTATTTATACCGTTTAATAGAGTTTCTCTATTTCACTCCCCTTCTTTCTGGATATGATGAAAATAAAGAAAGGAGGCTGAAGAGATGTATTCTAAGTTAGAAACCAATACCTAAATACATACAATGAATTTATATCTCAGGGTCTTACCTTCATAGAAGTGATAGCGTAGGACTCTTCAATAGGTATTCTTCTAGTTTTGAATGGATTTATGGACTCACTATCTAGAACTACAGTAAGTAATTATTCTAGGTGAATAAAAATTTGGTATGAGGAGATACAAAAGGAAAATGTTGGGAAGATATTTCACAATAGGGATTGTTTAGTTCCATCCGTGGGAGGAAATTTTTTAAAATGTTAGAACTGTCGGTGGAGTGGAAATTACTACATGGACTATCCAAACACTAGGAGGAAGTTTCCTAGATGTGTAAATATTGGTAATTTACAATGTCTCTATTTGAATAAATTACATTCCAAGTCTCATGGAGCTTTGACTAAAATATAGGAACAGGGACATGGTACTGGATGGTGTCTTCAATAGTAGGTTCAGACCCCTCAAAAGATGATGAGTTGGGAGAGGAATTCATATCTAGGGAAACACATGTAGCTAAGGCATGTAAGTTTCATGCATAGGTAAAAATTATGGCTGACAGTGGAGGGGGACCAATGAACATTAATGGTAAATTTTTTTTAAATTAATATATTTATATATCTATCCTCAATTTGAGTACTTCCCATTCTTTTATATTAACTAATTTTGTTGTTGTTACTGATTTACTAGTAATGTTTAATTTAGAGTTTCTTTTTAGTGATACGTCTATAGGAAAGAAAGTAGACGATTTTCTAATATTTCCTATGTATCCTATTAGATTCACTGGATATGAAACTTTATGTGACTTTATAACCATATTGATGACTACATTTTGTGTGATAATTGAAATGGACTATCTAAAAACATTTAGGGATCACATCAATTATTAATAGATATGGTTATCCTACTTTGGACCAAAGTGAGAGAAGTTCATAATGACTGGTGCATGGGATATTGAAAATACAAAGGTCATACCAGATCTCAATTGGATCAGAGTGATCACATAGCATGTATTAGTTATGGATCTTGTAGTGGAATCAAAAGTGTCTCCCACTATATTTCCACAAGTTGGGAATCTTTATTAGGATGTTTTCCAAGATGAAATCTAAGGTCTTCCTCTATAAAGTGCAATCATGTTTTAGATTTAGCTTATTCCCATAATGAAATAAATATTGATTCCTCCATATAAAATGGCACATAATGATTTGAGAGAGTTAATGGTACATATAGTGTATTTATATGTAAAAGGATTTATTAGACTGAGAACATTTTTTTGGTGTTATCCCTTTTTGTTCTCTTAGAAGGAAATTGATATTATATGACATTTTGTGGACTATAAAAAAGATGAAGAAAGTAAATGTGAAGAACATGTACCCTTTATGTTGGATTTATTATATATTTTATTAGTTCTAGGAATCATAGTTGATCTCTATGATTTAACTTCATTCATGTTATAATCAACTATGGGTTAGAGAATAGGAAATTCCAAAAGAATAATTTTTCATTTTTCATTAACTATATGAGTATATTTTTATTTATTTTTGTATTAATAAATTCTATAATGGTGTTCATAGACTTTATGAATTGGATTTCCCATCCATATATTTACACTTTCGTCGTTGTTTTCAAGGAAATTATCCTGATATAGTCTATAAATTTTGATATGAATGCAAGGTAATTTGAGATTGTATTGATTACACTTTGTGTATATCAGTTACATGTCAAAATGTTAATGTATAAATTTTTTATTTTATAGGTGATTTTATTTGGACATGTTATTTCTCTAGTAAGAATATTAGTGTTACCAAATAAGTTTGGAGGTATGATGTCTTGGAAACATCCTAATAGTGTGTTTCAGATTGAAAGATTCCTTGGGCTTGTGGAGTACTACATATGATTCAACAAGGGCTTATCTAGTTTGAAAAAAATTAATGTTTGAGCTGAACAAAATAGGGGTGTTGTTTGATTTTCCTAATTGATGTAGAGAGTTCTTAGAACTGAGAAGGATATGGACAACAACCCCATTAATACCCTTCCATATTCTGTGATTCGATACATAGTTTATTATAATGACTTATGGGTTTTATTCAGGGATTCATTGATTTGGGGGTGGTTAGATATCCATTTAAGTTTTACGTCAACAATTAAACCATTAACAGAACTAACCAACACATGATTTATAGTTGGCTACTATTGTCCATTCCCTATAGTGTTGGTTTCACTATCTGTTCAATGATACATTGTTTACTACAAGGAGTACACACTATTTCATTATATCAGCGCATAGATATATCTCAAATTGATGATATAACTTTTGGTAGAGTATCCATAATTATTTTCATTTGAGATGGATTATGATCTAGATAGAGGTAATTTCATTGGGAATTCTCTTAATAGGAAAATACAGGAGGCTGAAGAGCTTAGATATTGACCTCTGTAGGAGGAGTGTCTTCTAATGTGCTTGATATCTATGTGGCCAGTGAATACAATAGAGGATGATAGAGTAATGAAATGTGAACCATTTTTTGTCACATAATCTTTGGTAGAATATATGAAAGTAATTTAATTTACTACCTTGAGTGTATGGTGAAGTAGTAACCAATGGTGGGGTATGATTCAGTTCGATAGTCATACTTAAATGATTATGACATAATCATTTTCCATTGGAGTGTAGTTTGTAATCATCATCAAGGGAAATTATGATGATAAACTCCCCTGATTAAATATGGTTAATGTAACCACGATTGAAAAAATGTACCATGATATCCAACGTCAGTTTGGGTGTCCATGTATGAAAAGATACATTAGTTTTGTATCATTATTCATTACTTTCATGAGGATAAATCCAATGAATCGGAATACTAGAGGTTGATCTACCCAATTATGGTCTCTATGAGGAAGTGGGATGATTTCATAATGGATTCATGAAGAGGTTTCCCCCAAAATCAAGGATTTATGATGTAATTTTGGTAATAACTAATCAACTAATGAATGTGTCTCATTTCCTATTATAAGAGAAAAAAATTTTTTTGATGAGTTGGGAAAGTTTTATAACTGATAAAAAAATATATTAAGTTCATTATAATATTATATAATAGAGATTTTTCTATTTTTTGTTATGTTATTTGAAAGGATTATAGAATGATATGGGGATTCTGTGAAGCTGGGTATATTTGAACATCAAAATATTGAAGAAAATTCATAGGGGATGAGTTAGATCATTTCAGATATCCTTTAGGCTAATATCCAAGACATTGGCAAAGCATGGTATGTTCACCTATACATGAGATACATTTCTTATAATTATAGTTTCCATTCATATATTCTTATGTAACTATATGAGGCTCTCTATGGATGGTCACAATACTCAATGCTATATTTTAATGTAGTTAGTGAGGAGGTTGTTTCTTGGTTGAGTATTGTACAAGAGACTTATATGAGAGTGTAATTGATCTGGAGGTGGTCAGTTACTACATAGAAATAGAAATGATCATATTATGACTTGTGGAGCTGATAATTTTAGTTCACTATTGGGGACTAGGTTTTCTAATAGGTTTCAGATCGGTAGGGAAATATATTTGTAAGAAACAAGAGAATATAAAACCCAAGTTTGTGAAACTATTTCTAATCACTGAATGTATCAGATTAAATTATAAATGAATAGAAATTAATTTATATTATATAGGTCTGAAATATATTTTCTACACTTTTCAGTTTCATAGTTCACACCCAATCCCACGCATGTAATCGATTGTAGGGATGTTCACTTAGAACCAGACTTGTCTTTTTTGGACTGACCATTATAGATAATAGACTAAAGCAACATGTTTTTTAGGGGGAATACAATGCAATATTTTTTAGTCTTGTGGAAGGTCGAACAAAACTATTTGGAATCATGGGAGTTGGAGTCTTAAATTTAATGAAATGGAATTAGTTGATCAAGCATGACCACTAGAGATGATTCTAAAGGATGATAAGTCCATAGAGGTGGAGATTATAAATCCTTAATTTTTGTTGGTTTATAATACGTTAATCCGTGTATTCAACTTCTCCTTTATGATTTTTGGTTGATATATGATTGTTTGGAACCTTGTGAGAAATTGAGTATATTCTATTTTTATGAGAATGTACAGTTCAACAAGTTCCACATCATTATCATAGAATAAACCCTAGTAAAGTATGGTGATCCCTATATAAAATTTGAAAGAAAAAGTGTCTTGGGATTGGTGTGTACATAATGATGGAGAACAAGAGAGATTATATTATACACGACTACAATGACCTCAAAACACCCATGGTGGAGGTTGTGGTGAGGTTCAAATACCATGATATCAGTAACACTATATAGGGGGTAACCATGTAGGGATACATGGTCTGGTGTTCTCAACACTACTAAAACACTGGTGAAGGTTTTGGTGTTACTAGTTTAGGAATTAAAATGGATGTAACATCCATTGTTTCTCATGGATATCAATCTTTTCAAAGGGAAAATTTTTGTGACATAAATGAGGGGGAGTGCATGCAATTTTAATTTAATTACTCCCTCTATTCATCTATTCTAAATAATTTTATTATCATCTATTTTATATATATATTATTTATATGGTCATTATGTGTGTTTGGTTGAACATATTTACATTAAGATTTCTACCTTGAATATCCTCAATTATTTTCATCCTCCTTAATCGACTATGTAGTAAATCATTCAATTGAAGAAGAAGGTTTCCCTTTTTATGCCAAGAATGTAGGATCCATAACATTATTATCTGATCACTATTCCAGGAGAAACCATTTCATCTCTTCCTTGAGCCAAACCTAGATATACCATTGATTCGGGTGGTTTCCATTGTCTAAGTTGATGTGATTATATCTCCTTGAACTCACTCATTATGAAGTATTACTCTATAAATTTAATTATTCCTATTTGAATTGGTTCTAGGAAGTACTTTACATAAAAACATCTTCTAGTTAGATATTTAATGTTATTCATGTGAAAATGATCTTAAAAAATATTGATGTTGATGTCAAAAATCTTCAGGTAGGATGTCCATTTCATATAGGTCTATGATGTTGAGTTGGTTTCCATGTTCAGTTACTTGTGAAAGAATATATATAAGTTCCTTGAGTGACATGAAATTTTTTCCTATGTGTATAAATATCATTGAAAACTATTGTGTGATTTGGCATGTCAATGTTTGCATCTATAGACCATGATACTGTGATTATTGTGTTATGTAATGGATATGACTGATATAGTTACACAATTTTGTTATGATTTTTCGGGTATATTGCATATTTTGGTTCTTCTATGAATTGTACCAAAGTGAAAGGTGAACACATCATGCCTTAAATGGTTTTTGTGGGGTATCATGATAAGATGATTAATGTGACATGATGATAAGATAGAGTTATACAATTGGGAATTATATACATTTATGGACTGACTTGGGGACATAATGGTCTGACATGATCTAACATTAGAGGTGATAGTAGGTCATTATGGTCTTATGTGACATGTCTTGAGAGGAAAAAATAGGAAATTATAGCCATATGTTTTATGAAATAGAGGATCGGGGCTTGTAATCCAACATATCATCATTGGGATTGATACACCAAATATAATATTCTTATGATCTTTTAGGTATTCATATAGAATAAATCTAAATCAGGTACAACCAGGTTTCATTATGGCTTGGTTATTATATGAATGATTGGTATTGTATTTTTCGCTTATATTTGAATTTATTTATTTTTCATGTAATAAACCTCTATATACATGTAAACCTACATTAAAGATGCATTGGTGGAGTCCTACTGGGTTATACTCACACCCTTAATAGATATTTTGATGTGTATACAGATTTCATGACTGCGGATTTTATGAAGGGAAAGGTATTTGTGATAGAGATCAGATTAGATGGAGGCTTGTAGTTATAGAAGATTACATGAAATACTCTGGACTATTACTTATGTATTTATTTCATTATATTCCATTTTATTTTTATACGGTTGACCTATCTCATTGTGTGTCAGTTTTATTATCCATGCATGATTTTCAATGCCATCTATTTTACTGTTGTGGTTGTAACCTTCCACTATGATGTTTTTTGGTTTATATTTATTGTTGGAATTACTAATTATGTGCATGTTTTTAGAGGTTATTATTTCCCAATGTTTCTTTTGAACCATACTATCAATCGACAACCTCTTATATATGAGTAGGTATCTATGAGGTCTTGAAGCATCTGCCCTTATGTGTTGAATGAGAAATCTTGGTTGGGACATTACATTATCTAAATAACATATCTTAATCCCTACTGAGAAGCCAACAAAATCCATAAAACATACTGTAATAAAAATTATCATATTAAATTCTTTAAAAAACCATCCACTGAAGATGAAAATAATAATTTTGAAAAAAAAATATTTTCTAGAATAATCTAATTTTCAGATATAGAACTGTTTATTTTAAATACAATGGAATTTATTTATTTCAAATTTACTTTTCTAATAGTATTAATGAAATAATAATTTGACAACATTTCCATATTTTCTAACATACTGATTAAAACCGATTTATGATGAAAATAAAAGGTTTTAGTAAGAAAAATTCCATTATATTTATATATAATTATAAACAAGAAATGAATTAAAAAATTAGGGAATCAATGAAAATATGAATTCTAAATTCATTATTTCTATAATGTTTTGGCCTATGAAAATGTGAATTTAAAATTCTATTTTATGCTATTCTCACAAAGAAAAACTTTTATACCTAAAATTTGTCACCTACTAAAAGCATCATTGAATGATATTTGACAAACTAAATATCGAAGATGATCTTGTTATCCTAGATTATGACTATGTAACTCTTAAAGACTTTCCTAGTCTTCCCATGAGTCATGAATTATAATTTTCAATAGAACTCATACTTTTTTCTACACCTATTTCAAAGGATCAATATATATTGGCCATGACTGAGTTACATGAATTTAAGATACTACTTCATGTGAATCAAGATAATGGATTCATTACACCTATCATTCCATCGGGTGAAAACATTAATTTTCTTAATAATAAATATGGTTCAATGCATATTTTTATTGGTTAGTAAGAACTTAATAAGATAACTATTGAAATAAAATATCATCTACCCCGTATCGATGATCTGTTTGATCAACTACTAGGAGATTGATATTTTTCTATGATTGTTCATCGATCTAGATATCATTGGAAAAGGGATAAGAAATAGGATAAAACCAATAAATTAATCTTTATAGGTTATTTTCTCTATGAATATATAATAATACCATTTAGACATACCATTTCACTAGATATTATCTTGCATTTAATGAGTATATAATTTAAAGAATACATTGATAATTTTTTTGGGGAATTTATGTAATATTTTATTTTATATTTTAGAATAAAATAATACTATGTATAATATTTCAGTACTATGATGACGAACACAAGTAAGGATAGTCTATATTCCAAATTCATGAAGTGTGAATTTTTTCTATATGAAATATCATTTTTGGTTCATATAATATCATGTGGTGGTTATTTGAAAGATGGATGTTATTGAATAATGACATAGTCTGACCACAATCATCAAATTCCATTGTTTTCATAGGATGGCGAATACTACTGAAATTTTCAAAGAAATGTTTCATGACTATCAAATGAAGTTACCAAGTAGACATGGAATGGAGATAAGTTCGTATTGATAGATGAATGTAGTTATAATTTAAATAAACTGAAGAGAAGTTTGGTTAGCACACATGTACACAAGATATTATACCATGGAGAATGGATTATAATATATAATGACGAATTGAAAAATAGATTGTGATACATCCTCATTTAGAATGATATGATGAAATATTATTCTAATTTTATATTTAAAATTAATTAGAAATATAACCAAACAAATGATTTATAGCTGAAATTTGTAATTGTTGTATTGAAAATATGAAGGTGTTATATATATAGTGAAAGGTGTGATATATATACTATTAATAATATTTTAAACATATATTCACTAAAATTTAGTTGAAAATGTTCTAGAGAGTATTTTTTAAATAATTAAAAATTATAACTGCTTAATAACCTACCACCATGTGAAGAATAATAAAGTGTCTTCGATTTGACTCAAAACGATCGTGTTATTTTTTCCATGATGAGGATGGAAATATATCATTTTTTTATTTTTAGTAGGTACTCTATAAAATTAAATGCTAAGGGGGAATGTTATATCTTTATCTGATGAATGTTCAACTATCCATCCTTGTAAGGATAAATTTTCCATCAAAGGAGGATGCAAAATTAGAGATAAAGCTGAGAAATGTTCATATGTTATACTATGTTTGTGATGAAATGATAAGGTTGCGAAACTAAGTATATGTCACCTAAATACCAAAAATGAATAAATAGATAATGGATAATTATCATAGTTCTTTATTTTCTATTAATATTTTATGTATGAGGATTTATAGAGATTTGAAAGTGTATTACTTGAGAGATAACCTGAAAATGTTTTATTGAAAAGTATGTATCATGATGCCTTGTATGAAAGAAAGTTAAATCTAAGAGATGAATGTAAAATTGGTTGTTACTAACTATATTAATAATGAAATAGAAATGGGAATACATTACCATGTACTTTTTATTGGACTCCACAAGATACCCAATAGAATATTGTTACTTGGGTTTTAGTCAGTCGCCTTATATATTTATAACATTTCATTTCTATTATAGAATATTTAACTATTAATCAAATTATTAATATATTCATTAAGTATGTTTAATGATTTCATAGATAACTAATCTCAATTATATCTAATTGAGATCTGATGTTTACCTTGATGTTCTAGATAATCCTTTAGCATGCCCAGTAGATGTAGTTGAATTTCATCATTATATATCTTCCTCATAAAGGTGGTGTAGGATGATGACATTTTTTAGAGTTTTTATAAACTTCTATAAAGGTATTTGATTTAATTATTTTGATTATATATTTTTTGGATTTTACCTTGGTGGTTGTTTGGGTGAAATTGGAGAAATTTTGGATAAAGAAGGGAAGTGCCCGATTGGTGCATGATTTTCTCAAACCGTGCTCCCATGATAGAAAACCCAATGAACCCAAACTGAGTAGATTTTAATGTTTGTTGAATGGTTTTCTATACCATACACCCTTATTTTAGTAATCATGATAATCCATGAGAGTTGGTTCATGGTTAGGCACATGCTTAGGGGAATCCAACCGCCCAGTACAGGAAACTGTGTGCATGAAAATTTAAACAACCAAAAATTAGATTAAAAATTCCCGAACCACCCAAACATCACCCAAAGTCAACCAAAATCTAATATTACTTTTTTCTATCATTTTTTAGGCTTCATGATGAATTATTATGACTCTCTAACACCTTTTATGAATAATCTAAGGCCAAATTTTCAGTTCTACACCTATCCGAGTATGTGGTTTGTTCCCGATTTGGTTTATCTCTATCTAATCTCTCTGTATTGATAAAAAGGGGATGGTTTTCCTCCATTGGTGGTTTTTATAGATTTAGGTTTTATGGATATTGATTATTTTGATATGGATCTAGGTTTCAGATATAGATCTTTTTATTCATCATAATTTTTGTTTTTCTGCTTTAATTGGAGATTTCAGTGGGAGAGCGTTATCATCAGTCCTGAGGTAGGTGGTCCAAATTCAATTATAATAGTCTTGAATTAGAATTACATGTATGTATTTTGGAATTAAAATTGGAATGTTTTAAAATTCAATCTTGATTAAATAAATTTATTGATTAATTAATTTATAGAATAATGGAATTGATTAATTTATTTTCCATGTCAATATGAGATGATTTGAACTTGGGAAAATTAAATTTGGAAATTGTGATTTTTCAATTGGTGTATTTGAATTAAGTAGTTGGGTAAATTAATTAATGAAAAGTTGTGATTTTTGAATTTATGGTAACTAGGTATTATGTAAATGATCAATTAATGTGCTTATGAATTAATTGAAAATATGTATTGTGAGATTGTTGGCTTAACTTAAATGTTTTAATGGGTCATATGATCAAATTTTGATAAATGTTTTAATAGTGAGTTGTGTAAAATAATCCAGGTGATTAAAGTGATGTACCATGATTTAATTGATAATTTATTTGGTACCCCATGATGAGAATGTTTAAAAAGGTGGTTAATAGTTATTAACCTTGATAAATATGATTTTGTGATATGTGTTATAATGTGATATGGGTGATTTTGTTATATATGTGCATGGGAAACTGACTGATGATTCTGAAGCCCAAATGTGATTGAATGATATACGTGTGTGGTACATGGGTAGATGCTTCAAAATATAATAAGGATAAATGAGTTTTGGGAGATAGACTAATGTTCCAAATACCCAAGGGATACTAGACGTGGCGTTCTTGGACCAAATTTTAGAAATGGTCTATGGGTCAAATCGATCATAATATGAATTGAATTTAAAGGATAAATTATAACCCCAATATTGTTATATGTGATAACACATTGTGATATTTTTGACTATGGCATGGGCCTAAGAAGGAATTGCTGGTTTGGGTGTCCTAGGGAACCCATTGGCTTATGTGGATAAATAAAGAATAATTGATTATGTTAAATATTTACCATATTTCCTATAATTAATTATTTGTAAAAAATCATAAACTATTATTGACAAGATATAATTTTAGATGATGTTGGTGGTGGCCTACTAAATAATACTCACACCCAACTTGGGTCGCCTGATCAAAACCAAAATACAATCTAGGTTTGAAAAAATTGGTAAGGAAGAGATATCTATGTTAGATGATGGATATGGGATGGAGCAAGGATGAGGGAACCAGACGTGGTACTGGGGCCCACATGGGAGTTTAAAGTTTCTTTATTCTGGATTTTTGGATTTACACTTGACCCTTATTTTGGAATGGCATATCTACTGATTTAGTTTTGTATATTGTATTCCATTGTTGGTCATAATGTGATAGTGTATTATCTCATTTATGGTTATATTATTTGGATACTTTTTTTTTATTTTCATTATTTTTCTTCTTTGGTAAAGAGGGTATTGTCTCCACATGATCAATATTAGACACTCATTTAAAGTCAATAGCCTTTGGTATACGGGGAGGTGCTCTTGAGGTCATGTGATCGATCGGATTGGGGAACCAGTATGTGGCTCCCAGGTTGGGATATCAAAAAGTGGTATCATATGAATTGTTTTCTTTTCTTATCTTTTGTATTACAATTTGGGAAATGTAGATAGAAGAATATGATGAGTTGGGCCTTGGATAATAGATCATTCATAGGAGTATCATACTCATGTATGAGGATAAAATCCAAGTACACTAGGTGGGATTGTGTTTATTTATATATGTTGTTACAATTAAATGTTAATTCACCTCAAGTGATGCACTTATTTTGTTAGGTGATAATTTTTTTTGAGAATTGTTTATGACATTTTACTCATGGCCTGGTATAGAAAATAGTTGAGTATGCATGTATCATTCTTGGCACTAAGGAAATACAATGACATGTACCATTTTTATCCTCACATAAAATAGAATGTTTTGTTTATGTTATTGAAATTTAATTATTTTCATTGATTGTGTAATTGAACTGAAAAACGTTCATAATATCATTTTTAAAATTTTCAAATTATGAAATATGTGAGTAAATAGGAATATAATGAAAATACTTAATAATGATAATGATTTTTCCCTTGGTTAACTTAGACTTAGATGAGGAATGGTTAAGGGTAGGGATAACACCTTGGTTTTGACTGTATAGAGAGGTTTGAGAGAATAAAAACTTATGGCCTATTATGAATTCCTCTTGTTAAATGTGTTAATGTTGTTTTATGTTTCATAAGAATATTGTTTTTAATTTTTGTTATATTTTTCCATTATGTTGTTTATTGATAGAACACCATGAGAATGTGGCAGGAAATGATACATCAGTAGTGGAACTCGAGGGGTTGATAGTTCCTGGTGAAGGATCTACAGAGAAGTTCTCTGAGAAATTTGGTAGTTTCATGAATTTTGTATAGAGATACAGAAAGTGGTTTTTAAAGGACATGTGTGGCCTCAAACATGAGTTTCAGTTACAGAACCCTCTAAATTTCACTAGAGAGGGTGGACTTGAGGCAATAGAGTTATGGATTTTTTCCATCTAAACAATAAATGACTATTTAGATACTCATGTTGATAAGAGGGTCAATTTGGAGGATTATATGTTATGAGGATTAATAATGAAATTCTGGAATGTTCAGGTTCAAACTGGGTAGGCCGATGGTATGGTTGGGGTGGACTTCCAATGGAATTTCTGGGATCACTTTTATCCAGAGACAGTAATACAGGAGATGGAAGTTGAGTTCATGTGGTTGACTCCGGGGATTATGTCCATGATGGAATATTCTGGTCACTTTACTAACTTGAAGAACTTTTCACCAATTCTAGAAGGATATGAGACTAATATAGAAAGAATTTCTAAGATGGACTTATATCTGATATTAATTCCAAAGATAATATCATTCATCTATTTTTTTTTTCAAAAGTTGTGGGTCAGGATCTTGTATCTGAGTATAACCTAAATGACACATCTAATTGAGGACAAGTGGTTTCTACATGAAGATAAAGAGGTATGTCTTTTAAGGTTCAACACCTTCAATATGAGAATATTAAACAGATCAATTGAATATAGAATATCCATGGGAAGGACCAGTTAGAAATGACCTTACTCATGTGGCATGTAAATAGTGTGGTAGGCCAAGTAACAATTGTAGATAGTCCCCCTGAACACTGGTAGAGTTCCAAGACTAATTTAGTATTGGACTTATAAATAGGTTCTATAGGAACCCATGAAATACAGGTAGTGATGTAAGATCTAGGAAAAATTAGAATGATGTAAGGGGGTCTTCAACCTCATATAAATCTCGTAGCTAGAGTTCTATTGTCCGTGGTGATATAATTAGTGGATGTGGTAATTTTGGGAAATATTCCCCATATTAGTAGAGTGATGAATCTTAGGGTACTCATACTACATCATAGTGAAGAGGGGTAGGAAAATTTCAGGTTGATCTGCCTACCCTAGTGGATAAAGATGCTAGACAATCGATAGGTAAAGGCACTTTTATTTTATACTCTATTATACCTAGTTCCATATTTGACACTAACTCTTCTCATTCATTTATATCTTCAAAAAATTGTAAATGTTTTAAGATGGGTGGTGGAGTTAATAAGCGGGGATATGAAGATAGATACATCTTTTTGAGTATGGTTAAGAGACATCTGTTTGTTTAAGGGGTGTTCTCTTGGGGTTGGGGTGTATCATTTCATTTTTCATCTTTACATCCTTGATATGTTATGATTTTACATAATTATGGGTAATGACTAATTAGTAGTATAAATATCGAGCATTTATTTTTGACCATAATAGAGTGATCTTTACATCTATTGAGGGTGAAAATTATGTATTCCATGGAGATTAGGATATCTGGGTAGGCCATGTTGGGTTAGTTCATCAGCAACTGGGGTAGCTCATTGCCCAAGTTTCTTGTTTGTGGCAGGATTAAGAGGGTGTTAAATATGATATCTTTCAACCCATAGTGGATAATCATCAGAACGTTTTATTGAGTAATTATCAGGGTTTCCAACTAATTGTGATATGGATTTTATGATTGATCTCATTTTGGGGGGTTCTCGAGTTGATATTCCACCATTTAGAATGGAACTAACAACTCTTAAAGAGATTAAGACTCAACTAGATGATTTGGGGGATAACGGATTCATATGAACAAGTATAGTAACTTTGGGTTATAAATTCTTTTTCTAATTACTCTGGTTGGATCTATGGTTATGTGTTAACAACCATAATTTGAGGTGGATGACTATGAAATAAATTTATACTATTCCGTGTATAGATTATCTATTTGACTATTTGAGGGGAGCTTATGTTTTCTTCATGATTGAATTGTGATAAGGGTATCATAATTTGAGATTTTGATCATACAACATACCTCATAATTCATTCTAAAGTAGGTATGAACTATAAGAGTTCATCATGATGATATTCAGGCTGATAAACACACTAGTCGTGTTTATGGAATTAATGAACATAATCTCTCACCAGTACCAAGATCATTTAATGGTTGTTTTCTTCGATGAAATCTTGGTGTACTCCAACACTCATGTCAATATTTCCCAATATATTAACATGTTCTAGAGTAAACTAAGAGACACTCATCTATACACCAAGATATCTACAGTTCAATTCTATACCAATCAGGTACACTTATTGGGTCACATGATCTCTGAGAAAGGTGTGTTAGTGGGCCCAGATTATATCAGGCATATATATCTTGGTTCATCCTATGAATTTTTTTGATATCATCAGTTTTGTTGGAAAAGAGGGTTTTTATTAGTGGTCCATATATGTCATTTAATGATTAGAATCACATCCTTCAGGATTTACTAATAAGGGATTAAAAATTTAATGGTTTTAATTATGTGAGAATTCCTTCTAGGAGTTGAAGAAGAACTTGACAACAGCACCAACATTAATCGAAACCGATCCATAGGAGGAGTATACAGTGTTCTATGATGCTTATGGGATTGGTAACTGAGAAATGTTGATGTAGGGAGGTCAAGTTATGGAATACATGTCTTGGGAGTTTAGGCCACATTAATTGTACTACCATACACATGAAATTTAATTAAATATAGTGGTACATTCATTGAAGTCGTCATGTAATTATCTATTATGAGAGAATTTTATCATGTATATAGAACCTAATATATTAAATTTTATCTATTCCCAGTGATATTTGAATCACCGGAAGAAGAGGTGGGTTTAGTATATGAATTCATTTTATTTTTATCTAACATATACCCCTATGAATGGAAATAGTGTTGCTAATATTTTAAGTAAGAAAACATAGACGCAATAATTTCAAGGGTATATTATTTAGTGGAAGATGATGACCTTTCAGGTTGTGATGCTTGTTCTGGTTCAACAAGGCCAGTAATATATAACTCTTACATCATTTTGAATAGAGTATACACTTTTGATCCAAATTTGGAAGATGCAATATCAATATCCAGGACGATTGGCCTTAATGGAAATCCATAAAGGTGGTGAGATGTCTTCTAATTGAAAAATATATGAGGAAAAGTTCATATAAGCCACAAATTAGCACGTTTTTCCTAGAAGTACATGGGATAAGATAATTTGATAAATTCATGATTTAATGTGGGAGTAGAATTTGGGTTTGACGAAAATGTTTTGTGACCTATATCAACAGTCATGAAGAAAGAGATTGCAGGGTTTATTGACATGATGGTACACCTGTCGATAACTGAAGGTCATGCATCGATAACATGGTAGTTTATTACAACATTTACCCATTCCATAAAAGAAGTGGTAATATGTTACTATAGAACATGTGGTGGGTCTTCCAAGGATACCAAAAAAGAATGAATCTATTTGTGTGGTTTGTGACCGGCTGATAAAATTAGAACATTTCTTGCATATATGTTGTAGAGACCCTAAGCTTATCGTACATGGACATTACATTACTTTTGTGGAATACTTAGTACATAACAAAAACACACACACACAAGGATCGTAATAGTTTAGTGTCTTTGGAAACTCGGAACGTAATCTTCTAATCGTGGTGAAAGATCTTCAATATCTCCCATAAAGATCTTCCCTTCTTTTTTTTACCTAAAACCTTTCTTTATATCCTGGGGAAAAGAAAACATAAAAGGGTGAGCTCAAATGCTCAGCAAGGGCAAATAAAGGAAATAAAAATCATATCATATCTTTTTGAAAATCAAAACCTGCAAAAGAGATCATAATATCTTATCATGAAATAATTCATAGAAGTGAAAATGAGATCCCCATAATCATAAAACTTGAAACTTTGTGGCATGCACACATAATCATGGAAAATCATTTCTTGTTAGTCATGACTCATTGCCAAGACTATCTTAGTGGACAAAGTCCCTTTCTGAACCGAGTTCACTCCTCGTTTCAGTCCTGTATCACTGAACCGATATAACCTACCGTTCCAGCCCTGTCTATCTCATGAGATATAAAATCATTACCCAATGCATTGGAGGGAGATATAGGTCCCACCCATCTTATAATGAATCCTTTCTTATGTGTGCCACATAATCATAAAACATACATCATCACATAACACATGTAACAAAAATGGGATTCTTGAAACATCATGACATCATAAATCAATTCATATAAGATAAAGGAATTCATAAACATAATTCCATCACAACATAGTCAAATCAATGTAAAAATATGGATAGAAACAGAACCCTTTATTATCTTAGATGGAAAATAATTTTGATAAAACACTTGAATTGAATTCTTGAGGAAAATATCCTTTCTTCTTCAAAATGAATTTCTTTTCACAAAACATCATGCAATTTTAAAAGAAAGAGATTTTATTGAAAATAGTCATGAAATCTTTTAGAGGAAGCTTCATGAAAATAAGGCTTTATAAAACAGTAGAAATCCGTTCGTGCCGTATAAGTTAAAAAAAACATTCTTCGTACTTTTGTCGGAAAAGTCAAAAAGTACCTCATACGAAAAACTACAAAAGATTCCTTTCATACGTATTACTAAAAACTCACCGAAGGGTAAAAATGGATTTAAACAATTTTAGGTGGATGGAAATAATATTACATATTGAGTAAACATGGATTTGGATGATAAAATACACCCTAGTAAATACTTACGAATAAACAATCTCGGATAAAAATGAGATTGTGATATTTCCCTTACCTTAGGTCCGACTTGCTTTGTAAGTGTCCGAACCTCCTGTATAATGATTTAAATCATGTTATTGACTTATTAAATAATCATATTAATTGTTATGATATCATATATGGTTCACTTATGACATTATATTACCCGTTCTTTTGTAAATTCCATGTTAAAGAAGCGTTTTGGGTAAAATCGTTTCATTTATCGTAGGTGTTTTGACTTGTTGTTCTTGACATCATTATAACTTATATCATGATTTACTCACTTCCAGAATATAAAATATGATTTATATATCATATATATTCAGTATATATATATATATATATATAATAGGTAGATAAATAAAATGAAAAACACCGTTCATGGAGACGGTAGTCCGTACGTACGCATGAACGTTGTTTTCCTTTCCTTATTGTCTTGAAATGGAAGTAAGTAGATGACATACATATGTATATATATACATAAATCCAGTAGCTTTATAATGTCATATATTTCATTATTATTTCTTATATATACATTATAATCATTCTTAAATGGTTAACATGGAGAATGAATCTCATCGCGTCGTGGAGACGGTAGTCCGTACGTACGCACGAGCGATGATATCATTTCTATAAATATTGAATTGAATTGGAGTGGATTATACAATATATCAGAATCAATATGATGTTATAATAACTATGTATAGTTATTCTTTACACCATTATACCCATCCATGTAAGGTGGTGGTGGAAAATAGATTACACCACGGCGTGGAGACGGTATTCCGTACGTACGCACGCGCGGTGATTTCTTTTTTCCGTAGGATGGATAGATGGTGAAATAGGGTTGTTTCATACTTATAATAACATATCAGTATATGAGTGATACTGATGTTATTACTTCATAATGAAACAACCTAAGAATAATAACTGGAAGAAGAAATAAAGATGAAAGAATTGGTAACGGTAATTACCTCTTCTTTGAAGCGCCTCTTTGAGACCTCCTCTTAGGGCACTAAAATTGGTCTTTGAGGAAGACCAGAACCTCTAAGATGTTTCTAGGGAAGTGGAGAAGAGATTTTGGCAGGGGTTGGCCGAGCTTGAGTGCTCAAATTGGTGTGAGGAGGAGGGGGAGGAGGTGTCCTTTTATAAGGGAGGAGAGGGGCACCTTAGGAATATCTCAAAATATTATTTTATTATAATGTCAAGTTCGGTTTTAATTAGCTCCAAATTGATTTATTTAGAGGCTAAGGTGGGTATGGGTCGAAATCCTCTCATCCAATAGAATTTAGACAAGTTTAGGTTCCTATTTTAACCTTATCATTTAGATTTAACATTAAGTTAAATAATTTTACTTTTACCGTGTCTTCTTTTGTTCTTATACTATAAGGTTAATAACCTTACTATATCAATCCAAACGAACCCCAAATTGTTTATTATTAATAAATATATCCTTATCTAAGTCATTTGGCCTAACCTTAGATTTTTAGGAATAAAATAACAATTAATAATATAATATTTGATTTAAAAACTATTTTGTGTCAATTTTGACACTATTTGATATATGATTTTTGTGAAAGTCATAACAGAATTATATGTTCGAACCAAGTTGATTAAATCAACACTAATATATCATAGTAACCTATAAAATTAGTGTAATTCATAAAAATTCTCAAATTACATTTACTTTGGTGTTTATAACATCAATTATGTCAATTTTTCATAAATAAGATAATCATTGCATCATCTTTGTGTCATAAATAAATTAAATTATTTGATGTCTAAAAATTATAAATAAAATACCATTATGTAGAAAATCTTTTTATCTTTCTAATGAATATTTATAGTCGAATTTATCTTATGTATAACACCATATTAAAAATTCTTTACTTATTAAACTTTGATTTTAACTATTTTAACCCTTCTTTAAATAAATTAATAATAAATGTCCTAATCTAATCCAAGTGGGCCTAAATGGTCATATTGTATTCATAAGTTTGTTTTTGGTCGAATTACACTTGTCCAATAGAATTAGGACATGTGTTAGGGTAATATTAATATCATATTTACCCTTAGTTACCCTATTTACTATTAATCACGGTAAAAATAGTAAAAAGTTACTATTCACCAAAAAAATTATCTTTATCTCATTGAACCACATTTTACTTACTGATATCAACCGTGTCTGTCGGATTTTTGAAATTCCATTCACAGAAGCGGTAAAATTATGTTTTATGCAAAATTCAGTTTTTAACCTACCACTTAGTAGTTTCACTATTCATAAAAAATTGATGTTTTTCAGATTAATGCCAAAATTTCATCCTAAGCTATATTTCATATTCCGAATTCAAAAATGAAGTCTATTTTACCAAATTCATAACATAGAAGATTCATTAATTAATTTTATAATTAAATCCTGCTGTTAAAATAAATAGCGTGTTTTTAGGAAACAATATATACCAAAAGATTGACACTTGATTATGTCTGGTTTAAATGTGAAATTAAAACCAATGACCAACATTGTATTAAATTGTAAAAATATATTCAAAATATACTTTAAAACCGCTCAAATTAATAATTTATCACTATTAATTATTTCGATTAAAAAAGTTGTTTTTAATTAAAATTTAGTAATTTTCACTATTCATCAGAATATGAAAGTTATCCGAAATGTACCAAAATTTCACCTTAGGCTAAATTCGATACTCCGAATCCAAAAATGAAGTCCATTTTGAGAGCTAAAATTTCTAAAATTTAAAAAGTGGTTATTACTATTCATACCGGCTAGTTTTAATAATATTTTAATAGCATATCGTTGTTTCGTGAAACTCAGTATTGCGTACTACACACGCTATCGAGGAAGGTCGCGATTGCGTATAATGCAAGGCAAGTCAAGGATGCGTGTTGTGCAAGCTCCTTTTGGTGTAGCGTACAACACAAGACATTAGTGAAATTAAAAAGAATATTTTTCATAAAATTTCGGGGTGTTACATTCTACCCCCCTTAAAATGAATTTCGCCCTCGAAATTCGTCTGGGTTATAAATGGTTTACTATTCGAAATTTTCTTTAATAGAAACCCACATCGTAAAAAGGAATTCCAAAACTTGGCTTTAAAAACTAAAGTATGAAATGTAACGATTACCCAAATAAACTAATCACTGGGTTTCCACATAGGTGAAAATATGGATATGGAAGAGAAATCTAACCGTCATGTTCTGATGGAGAGTGGTAGAGAACATGGCTATGGAAAATCCAACAATCACAAATCCATAAATTTGTGACGATCTAAGGTACCATCTGATTCATCAGGTATAAGATCACTAGGACAACATTTTTGGTTTTCAAGATCATTTCCTTAAAGTTGAAAATTTGAATTAGAATAAATACTTTCTTTATTTTGGTACAATCTCACTGTTGTTCATGCCTTGAACAATTTCCACTTCATCTCTTAAATAAATGAAGTTGAATTTGTTATTCGTAAAGTGTTAGCAGATCATGTGATAGAATGACGGGTCATTCCATCTGTCTCAAACAAAAGGTTAGCAAAAATTATATACATAAGTCGATCTATAGTGAGATTAATCATATATGGTTCCTAAAATGAACTTATACTTCACATATCATACTGCTTAATATAATAAAACTAGTTTTCTACTAAACAGGGACTTCCTGTAGGTCAGTGGTAGGCGATAAAGGCCAGTCGCACTTCGGTTGTGGGTTCGATTCCCACAGCCTTGTCCGAAGCGATGGGCTGTCGCCCGTCCTGCAGGTTGTCCTTTTTCTAAAACTACATTACTATAACATCACATAAATAACATCAAAAAAAAGTTCTATACTTAAACAATACTAACTTATGGTTAACATAATCCATTACAATCTTTAGGCTTATCTAAAATACTTCGGTCCAAGCTCATAGTATAAAGAAAATGATTACTTGAAATGTCGCCAACCAAGCATGTGAATACCATCATTTATCCCCCATATATCTTGTTGGTCACATTCCAATCATGTGAATACTTTAATGATGTATTCTCTTGAAAAATATGAATACCCATTAAACCTTAGTGAAAACATGAATTCTGTCAAAAGTTAACTCTTTCCACATACCAAAATCCAAAAATTCTATATACTCAAACCATGATATAACCTTCTCCTTATATCAGTCATGAGCTCATGAATACTATCAAACATTTTATTTTCTCCTTATCCCTACATTATGCGCATATCATCTACATTCCAAAAATATCTGAATAACCTTTCATGGATACTGGTAACATTAATCAGACAACAATGTAACAATCCTTACATGTCTCTTTATTCCATAGTGCCATGAGATTACTTATACAACATTACACATGATAAACATGTAATAATTCCACTACATTCTTAAACCATTGACCGAGCTTCAACAATTCTTTCATCTCACATATCATTTGTAGTCTCTTCATCATCATCCACATAAATACTTCCCATACTACCATACTGATTATCTTCATGAGACTTTCCCTTAGGGCATTGGTTTGCATAATGCCCGTATATTCCACATTTAAAACATTTAACCATTGTTGATGTCGTAGCAATATTATCCTCATCCATGTTGTTAACTGAACCTTTTCCTTTGCAATTACTTGCTTTGTGTCCTTCTTTTCCACACCCAAAGCATCTTCCAGTTCCTTTGAAACATTCTCCTTGATGCTTCTTCCCACATGATTTACATAGGGGAAATTGAACTTTCTTTCCTCTATGATCATCATGAAACTCCATCTTTCTCTTATTAGCCGAGTCAGGAAACTTACCAAATTTTACTTTATTGATCATATTATGAGATTGCTGATTCAGCATAATAATGATGTTTGGACTTCCAAATCCCATTTCATTATGAAGAATATCATTCCATTGTCCATCATATCCTCCATTATCGTGAATCATCTTGTTTCCAGCCATTTTCTAAAACCCAAAAGAATAGTGTGAGAGGAAAAAATCATAATAAAGGGGGAGTAACTTCAATATCTAACATCTTAGGTTTAATTATATGATCTTTAGCGTAATTCTAGTACTATAACCTATACGCATACTTAACCTTAGAGACATCTCTAGACATACCTTAGAAATATCTCTAGGGATCTCACTAAAGTTCTCGCATCCTAGTTTCCAAAGGTTGGCTAAACCTTTCCTCTGATACCAACTGTAGCAGTCTAGAATTACTTCCAGTGGACTACAATTGATACCTATCAGGGCACTCCATGGGCGGCTACACCCCCTGGGCGGGACACACCACCATCCCCAGTGGCAGCCATTTCCTCATGAAGCCCTTGGGCGAGAGCCATGCTTCGTCCAACGCTCACATGTGAGAGTTCCCAAGGATTGGATACATTCCTACCTCCTTTGCCTCTGATACCAACTGTAGAGACCCTAAGCTTATCATACATGGACATTACATTACTTTTGCGGAATACTTAGTACATAACAAAAACACACACACACAAGGATCGTAATAGTTTAGTGTCTTTGGAAACTCGAAACGTAATCTTCTAATCGTGGTGAAAGATCTTCAATATCTCCCATAAAGATCTTCCCTTCTTTTTTTTACCTAAAACCTTTCTTTATATCCTGGGGAAAAGAAAACATAAAAGGGTGAGCTCAAATGCTCAGCAAGGGAAAATAAAGGAAATAAAAATCATATCATATCTTTTTGAAAATCAAAACCTGCAAAAGAGATCATAATATCTTATCATGGAATAATTCATAGAAGTGAAAATGAGATCCCCATAATCATAAAACTTGAAACTTTGTGGCATGAACACATAATCATGGAAAATCATTTCTTGTTAGTCATGACTCATTGCCAAGACTATCTTAGTGGACAAAGTCCCTTTCTGAACCGAGTTCACTCCTCGTTTCAGTCCTGTATTACTGAACCGGTATAACCTACCGTTCCAGCCCTGTCTATCTCATGAGATATAAAATCATTACCCAATGCATTGGAGGGAGATATAGGTCCCACCCATCTTATAATGAATCCTTTCTTATGTGTGCCACATAATCATAAAACATACATCATCGCATAACACATGTAACAAAAATGGGATTCTTGAAACATCATGACATCATAAATCAATTCATATAAGATAAAGGAATTCATAAACATAATTCCATCACAACATAGTCAAATCAATGTAAAAATATGGATAGAAACATAACCCTTTATTATCTTAGATGGAAAATAATTTTGATAAAACACTTGAATTGAATTCTTGAGGAAAATATCCTTTCTTCTTCAAAATCAATTTCTTTTCACAAAACATCATGCAATTTTAAAAGAAAGAGATTTTATTGAAAATAGTCATGAAATCTATTAGTGGAAGCTTCATGAAAATAAGGCTTTATAAAACAGTAGAAATCCGTTCGTGCCGTATAAGTTAAAAAAAACATTCTTCGTACTTTTGTCGGAAAAGTCAAAAAGTACCTCGTACGAAAAACGACAAAAAATTCCTTTCATACGTATTACTAAAAACTCACCGAAGGGTAAAAATGGATTTAAACAATTTTAGGTGGATGGAAATAATATTACATATTGAGTAAACATGGATGTGGATGATAAAATACACCCAAGTAAATACTTACGAATAAACAATCTCGGATAAAAATGAGAATGTGATATTTCCCTTACCTTAGGTCCGACTTGCTTTGTAAGTGTCCGAACCTCCTGTATAATGATTTAAATCATGTTATTGACTTATTAAAGAATCATATTCATTGTTATGATATCATATATGGTTCACTTATGACATTATATTACCCGTTCTTTTGTAAATTCCATGTTAAAGAAGTGTTTTGGGTAAAATCATTTCATTTATCGTAGGTGTTTTTACTTGTTGTTCTTGACATCATTATTACTTATATCATGATTTACTCACTTCCAGAATATAAAATATGATTTATATATCATATATATTCAGTATATATATATATATAATAGGTAGATAAATAAAATGAAAAACACCGTTCATGGAGACGGTAGTCCGTACGTACGCATGAACGCTGTTTTCCTTTCCTTATTGTCTTGAAATGGAAGTAAGTAGATGACATACATATGTATATATATACATAAATCCAGTAGCTTTATAATGTCATATATTTCATTATTATTTCTTATATATACATTATAATCATTCTTAAATGGTTAACATGGAGAATGAATCTCATCGCGTCGTGGAGACGGTAGTCCGTACGTACGCACGAGCGATGATATAATTTCTATAAGTATTGAATTGAATTGGAGTGGATTATACAATATATCAGAATCAATATTATGTTGTAATAACTATGTATATTTATTCTTTACACCATTATACCCATCCATGTAAGGTGGTGGTGGAAAATAGATTACACCACGGCGTGGAGACGGTATTCCGTACGTACGCACGCGCGGTGATTTCTTTTTCCGTAGAATGGATAGATGGTGAAATAGGGTTGTTTCATACTTATAATAACATATCAGTATATGAGTGATACTGATGTTATTACTTCATAATGAAACAACCTAAGAAGAAGAAGTGGAAGAAGAAATAAAGATGAAAGAATTGGTAATGGTAATTACCTCTTCTTTGAAGCGCCTCTTTGAGACCTCCTATTAGGGCACTAAAATTGGTCTTTGAGGAAGACCAGAACATCTAGGATGTTTCTAGGGAAGTGGAGAAGATATTTTGGCAGGGTTTGGCCGAGCTTGAGTGCTCAAATTGGTGTGAGGAGGAGGGGGAGGAGGTGTCCTTTTATAAGGGAGGAGAGGGGCACCTTAGGAATATCTCAAAATATTATTTTATTATAATGTCAAGTTCGGTTTTAATTAGCTCAAAATTGATTTATTTCGAGGCTAAGGTGGGGATGGGTCGAAATCCTCTCATCCAATAGAATTTAGACAAGTTTAGGTTCCTATTTTAACCTTATCATTTAGATTTAACATTAAGTTAAATAATTTTACTTTTACCGTGTCTTCTTGTGTTCTTATACTATAAGGTTAATAAACTTACTATCTCAAGCCAAAAGAACCCCAAATTGTTTATTATTAATACATATATCCTTATCTAAGTCATTTGGCCGAACCTTAGATTTTTAGGAATAAAATAACAATTAATAATATAATATTTTATTTAAAAACTATTTTGTGTCAATTTTGACACTATTTGATATATGATTTTTGTGAAAGTCATAACAGAATTATATGTTCGAACCAAGTTGATTAAATCAACACTAATATATCATAGTAACCTAGAAAATTAGTGTAATTCATAAAAATTCTCAAATTACATTTATTTTGGTGTTTATAACATCAATTATGTCAATTTTTCATAAATAAGATAATTACTGCATCATCTTTGTGTCATAAATAAATTAAATTATATGATGTCTAAAAATTATAAATAAAATACCATTATGTAGGAAATCTTTTTAGATTTCTAATGAATCTTTATAGTCGAATTTATCTTATGTATAACCCCATATTAAAAATGATTTACTTATTAAACTTTGATTTTAACTATTTTAACCCTTCTTTAAATAAATTAATAATAAATGTCCTAATCTAATCCAAGTGGGCCTAAATGGTCATATTTTATTCCTAAGTTTGTTTTTGGTCGAATTACACTTGTCCAATAGAATTAGGACATGTGTTAGGGTAATATTAATATCATATTTACCCTTAGTTACCCTATTTACTATTAATCGCGGTAAAAATAGTAAAAAGTTACTATTCACCAAAAAATTATCTTTATCTCATTGAACCACATTTTACTTAATGATATCAACCGTGTCTGTCGGATTTTTGAAATTCCATTCACAGAAGTGGTAAAATTAAGTTTTATGCAAAATTCAGTTTTTAACCTACCACTTAGTAGTTTCACTATTCATCAAAAATTGATGTTTTTCAGATTAATGCCAAAATTTCATCCTAAGCTATATTTCATATTCCGAATTCAAAAATGAATTCTATTTTACAAAATTTATAACATAGAAGATTCATTAATTAATTTTATAATTAAATCCCGCTGTTAAAATAAATAGCGTGTTTTTAGGAAACAATATATACCAAAAGATTGACACTTGATTATGTCTGGTTTAAATGTGAAATTACAACCAATGACCAACATTGTATTAAATTGTAAAAATATATTCTAAATAAACATTAAAACCACTCAAATTAATAATTTATCACTATTAATTATTTCGATTAAAAAAGTTGTTTTTAATTAAAATTTAGTAATTTTCACTATTCATCAGAATATGAAAGTTATCCGAAATGTACCAAAATTTCACCTTAGGATAAATTCGATACTCCGAATCCAAAAATGAAGTCCATTTTGAGAGCTAAAATTTCTAAAATTTAAAAAGTGGTTATTACTATTCATAACGGCTAGTTTTAATAATATTTTAATAGCATATCGTTGTTTCGTGAAACTCAGTATTGCGTACTACACACGCTATCGAGGAAGGTCATGATTGAGTATAATGCAAGGCAAGTCAAGGATTCATGTTGTGCAAGCTCCTTTTGGTGTAGCGTACAACACAAGACATTAGTGAAATTAAAAAGAATATTTTTCATAAAATTTCGGGGTGTTACATATGTGAGACTTTCTTAGTGGATCAATTGATATATTTGTATGTTTGGGAGAAATTCCATCTACAAAGGGTGCTACAAAGTAATTTTTTTTGGAATTTGACTCATGTTTTACTTCATTATTTTAGCAGGGATTACAAAATGCACTTGGTACACAGCTTTTACTGAGTATGGATTTCCACCCACAGATAGACGGGAATTTACAACGTACTATATAGGTGTGTTTGGATATGTTATGAGGGTATTTTATAAATTTTACTATTTCATGGGAGAAGAAACTAGCACTAGTATATTTCTCCTATAACAACAGTCATTAAGAAACTATACATATGTCACCTTATAAGGCTCTTTAAGGGATTCCATGCAGATAAACTCAATGATGCATGGTGGTAGGTGAGTAAATGTTATTGGGACCGAGTATCAAGGAAGAGACATCAGAGTAGGTTCAATTGATTAGGATACATATGGATATGTCTTATAGTATAAATCATTCATTTCCTAATAGACGTAGATGACCCAAAGTGTTTACAAAAGGTGATCGTGTATTCCATCAACTGTCTCCTAGATTGAGTCACTATAGGATTCAGAGACAGGTAATGTTGGTTCCAATGTTTTTTTAACCATCTGAGGTTATAGAGTGAATCGAGCTAGTGTCATACTGATTGGATATTTTATATAGGTAAAGTTAAATTCATGATGTTATTCATGTGTCATATCTTCAGTGGTATCACCCTCAACATACTCATGTGATCGATGTGGTTGATGTTGAGCTTGAGATAGATGTTCCCTTTGAGGAGCATCTAATACCTGATTTAGATCGTAGTGGGAAAATACAATTGGGAATGGCCATGTCAATATTTCATGTAATTCGGAAACAAGGTCATTTTAATAAGGAATATTGAGAGAGAGAAACTCATAATAAGTCTTAATGGCCAGATTTTTTTACATTAGAATCTTTGAGATACTTGGGAGTATATCTTGATGAAGAGTTGTTATAATATGGGGATATTGAAAAATCCAAACAATTTTATAGAGATGTGTTGAGCTATTTATTATTTATATTTTTAATTTTTTGAGTATATCATGTTTTGTTTTTACCTTGGGGAGTTTTTGGATGGGATTGGATAACTATGGGATGTTAGTGTAGACCTAGCGCATGATTTTCCCAAATTACACACCCATCACAGAAGACTATGTGAATCCAAATAGAGGGGATTCACAAATATATGAAGTTTTTTTATAAACCATGCACCCTTATAGTAGTAATTGTGTGACTCCGTGGGATTATGTGCATGGTTATTCTCACGGTTTTTGAAAGTAGTTCACCTCATATAGGAAACTGTCAATACAGAATTTTTAACCCCCAAAAACTAGATTAAAAATTCCAAATTCCCCAGGACATCCCTTAATGTCAATCCATATCAGCCCTAATGCTTTCCCCTAGTTTTTAGGCCTCTATATTAATTCTTAGGGATCTCAAATACCATTTTTCATGAATCTAAGGCCACATTATTAGATTTTTACTTCTACAGGTATGTCATTTCTTCCAGATTTTCTTTCTCTTTCTCACATCTTTCTTTCCATATACAAATTGGTTTGTTTTCCTCCATTTGTGGAAGCTATAGATCTAGGCTTGATGTATCTTGATTATATTGATCATAGATATGGGTTTCATATATAGATCTCGTTCCGCGTAATGATATTAGTATTTCCGCTTCAATTGGGGATTCCCATTGTTGAGCATTCATCATTAATATTGTGATAGGTTGTCTAAATTCAATTACGATAATAATGAATTCCAATTTCATGTATATATTCATGGAATTTAAATTGTATTGTTGGACAATTTAATCTTTAATTGAATAAATCAACTAATTTATACATTTTTGGAATCATGGAATTGATTAGTTAACATTCCATGTGAATAAGTGATGTGTTGAACTTGGGAAAACTGAATTTAGAAATTGTGATTATGGAATTAGTAGATTTGGGATAATTAATAGGTTAAATTAATCAACTTTATATGGTGATAGTAAAATTTATGGGAAATAAGGATTGTGTAATTGGTCAATTAATGTAATTATGAATTAATTAACAATATGTATTATGATATTTTTGGGTTAATCAAAATGGTTTAATGTTTTGTATGATCAAATTATTATAAATGACTTAATGGTGATTTGGTTTAATAAATCCATGTGATTAATGTGATGAACCATGATTTAATTGATAATTTATTTGTTAACCCTTGGTGAGAATGTTATAAAATAATGTTAATGATGTTTAACCTTGATATTTATAAAATTTTAATATATGTGGAATTGTGATAAATGTGATTTTGTTATATAAGTTCATGGGATATGGATTCATGAGTCAAAATTCTATATATGACTGATTGATATATGAATGTGAGACATGAAAGGATGATTCAAAATACCATAGTGATAAATGAGTTATGGGACACAGACTGATTCTTTAAATACCCATGGGGTACTAGACATGGCATTCTAGGCCCAAAATATTGGCATTGGAAAATGGTTCCAATTGTTCATAATATGAATTTAATTGAAAAAATAAATTAAAACTCTAGATTTTTTTATGTAATAACCCTTAGGGATAGTTTATACTCCGAGATATGAGGAAATAGGTATTGAGGGTTTGGGTGTCCTCAAGAACCAGAGGGATGATGTGGTTAAGTAAATTACAATGGATTATGTAATGAATGTAATGTATTTATGTAATTTTATTGTATATAAAACTACATATACTATTATTAATTGGTTATTATTTTAAATGTCGTTGGTGGTGGCAAACTGAGTTGATCTCACAACAAACATGGGATTATAGATTGGTACACAAACAGACATCATTTTTTGAGGATATGTTAAGGGAAAGAGCATTATTTTTAGATTGTAGATATGAGATAGATTATCGATGAGGGGACCATACATGTTATTGAGACCCACTTGGGTGTTTTAAGTGTCTTTATTTTGTGTTTTTTCGTGACACTTGACTCTTATTTAAGCATGTCATATCTAATTTTTAGATTTGGATATTATACTCTTATGTTGGACTCTATGTGATACTAGTATAATTTTTTTGTCATGGTTATAACATTTGGATAATTTTTATTTGTTTCCTCTGTTGTACTGCTTTGTTAAATAGGGTAAGTATCCCTAGTATTTTTATTGTACCCTTTCTTCTAGTTAGAAGCCTATAGCATACAGGGAGGTACAACTGATTCATGTGACTAACCAGATTAGGGAACCAGTATGTTCCACCTAGTTAAAGATGTTACAGGTGGTCACTCTAATAGGTACATTCATAATTTTATTATAAATGTTGTGAAATTTCTCTATGGATTTTAATGGTTCTAAATATCAAGTAATTCATTTGGTAGAATTTTCCAACAATAGTAGTTTTATATTTAGAATTATGTTATCTATCTATGAATAACTATATGTCATGATGTAAAGAAATATAACATGATGGGATGAAGTTGTAAAAATAAATCTATTAGGACCTGATATAGCTTAGTAAATGGATTGGAATGTCATATCTATGGCACAACATGTTAAGGAATCTTAGTGTCTATGAAAGAGTTATACATATAATCAACTGTGAGATATGAAATTCAAAATTGGTGAAAAGGTATTCCAATTAATTTCTCTATGGAAAATGTAAATATATTTTTAAATGAGGGAATTTTTTACAATAGATATATCATCCCTTTCAAGATTTTTGATTTGTATGAGATTGTTTTTTGTCACTTCTATTGAGCTATCTCAGGTTTGAGATGTGATCCATTTATCTCTCCTGTTAAAGTGCATACCCTAAACCGAACATGTATTAAACTCATAAAACATAGATCTAGAGTATTATCTTTACATGGAATAACAACATGTAGAAATTTTTAACTATAGAGATAAATTTATATAGATAATGAGTACTAACCTGGATAAAATAATTTGGAGGATTCAGAAATTTAAGGAAGTTACATGGGATCCAAATGATACGATGAAATAGATATGTTATCATTTATATATGTTGTATTGATGAAATTTCAGGTAAAAATTCATTTTAATATGGGGTAGAATTTAACAACTCTAATGGTTTGAATGTATTTTCTATTAATACAGTCATTAAGTATTCAACAACTTTCTTTATAGGAAGCCCCTCCATAAAAAATAACCATGAAATATTATAAATTTATAACCCTACTATTTTATTAGTGGGTATAAATATGATTCAACATATTATGAAATATATTTATAATTTTATCACTCAATAAAAATTTGTTAATACATTCTTAGGAATGGATCACTCAATTTTTAGTGAATTCATTTTATGATTTCAAAATACCCTTTATTTAAAATTAAATTTTAATAATTTTTGTGGGAAAATTTTATAAATATTTTATGAATATTTTATGAATATTATTTTATTAAAATAATATTATTTTTGAAATTATCAAATAATATATATCTTAAGGTATATTTTTCATTTTTCTGTGAAGATTAATTTTTCAATGAATGAAGAAAAACACTAATTTTATAGAAAATTGTATCTTATTTTCACTTAATTAAAAAGTAAAAGTATAAATTTAAATTATTTTAAAATATTATTAGTTAATTTAATTTAAAATTAATCCAATTAATGTAATTTTAATATAAATTATGATAACCTTTGGTATAAAAACATTTTTATACTAAAAAATACATTTTTATTAAAATTAATTTTTCTTCTAATTTTACAGGTTTAATTTAAAATTAATTCATACCACTTATAAAAATTACACTATATAAATTGTATTAATATTATTAATAAGAATAATTAATATTTTATAATAATTTCAACATAGTTTTTTGTCATTAAGAATAGTAATTGAGGTAAAAATTCATTACCATGTTTTATGTTACTAAGGATTACAGAGGGTTAAACTGATGTGATAAGGGTTAAAATAATATAAAAATTTATATAAGTAACATTTTAGGAATATATATACATTATATATTATACTATATTATAATTTGATCAAATTTGGAGCTATTTGGCTAGAGTAAGTTGTTAAATGGACACCATATATCCTTCATTACTCACACTTCAAGATCCTCTTACATCAGATTATACCTAACTAAATAATTTCCTGAAATCCATAACCTTTTCCAAGAGGACTATTGTTTACTGTAATACTATCCTTATAAGGTATAATGTGTAATTTAAGGGATGTTTCTCAACGAATAGGCTTAACTCTTAATCGAGTAGTTTCAATTTTATTTTTTCGTCTACCTTCTCTAAACGTATTTTATCCACCATTATATGAATAATATATCATATTTAATATGTTGATATGTTATTTTATTTATATGTAAATTTTCATTCTTCTCCTTCTCAATCTAATGAAAAATGGATGAATTACTCATGCGTATGTGTTGACTACCACCTAACAAAGTGATGTATTTAATTTTTCATCACCAACATTCATAATTGGATATTATTATTGATTAAATATTTATATATGATATTTATGAAATATTTATGCATCTAAAATTATATGATACTATCTATATTATTTTCTCCTCATCTATTGTTAAAGGATGATATCTCTTAGAAATATGGGTGGACTACCACATCCATAAAACGATGAGATTGGTTTTTCAATTACACTTATCATAGATGATAATAAGGATATATTTAATGAATATATATTATATATATTATATTTATAATATAATAATTAGTCCATATTTTTTAATTATTATTTACCTTTCATTCCATCCATCAAAAGGAGGAAAAATAACTCATGTGTACATAACAATTTCCATTCCATGAAGTGACATAATTCATTTTTCATAAGGTCTATATATGAATTGTTATAAATGTGTATATAATGTTTACATTTGATACATATTAAATGATTAAAATTCTCATTATCTTATAATAATGATCAAATTTCAATTACTAAATCTTCTGAATAAAATGATGCATGAAAAATTATTTATCACTAAGAACTATGATTTTAATAAATAATTTTTAAAAAATGGGTAATATATAATTATAATTAAATAATAAATGGTACTATATATATGAATATCATTCTATAATATATTTATAAAACATATTTTTTAATTATATAGACTTATAAAATTCATATTAGGTAGGACCAGACTTTAGGTAAGGGGTTTATGTTCCATTCTCATTAATTTTTGAGATTGTCCATACGAAATTTCTATTAATTTAAATTATATATATATGTTATCCTTTAAGAATAGTTTATTTTATTAATATATTTTTATTAAAATAATTTTTATCTTTTAGTTTCCTTTAACAATATTTGTTACTTTAAATGGGTGAGAAAATGATTTTAAAAAATTTCAACATTTTCCCTTTTAAGTCGGTGAAAATTTTCTTATATGTCCATAAAAATTCAAATTGTTGTATGAAACTGTTGACCTATACATGAATTTTTAGAAGAGAATTTTCATTACTTTTTATATAATTTTTTAAATATTTAAATTAATATTTCTTATTATAATACTTATTAACCATCCATTGTTTACATTTTACAAAAGCGTGAAAATAATAATTTCTTTTAACATATTCTCCATGAATGGATTTTCTGGATATCATGAACATTATACACTTTGAGGCTTAATTTATAATTTTGCATTATTATTTTTAAGAAATATTTTCCACAGGAGTCATTGAGTTTTTAATTAAAATATCATCAAAAGACAAAAAATATTTTCTGCATGTTTTTAAAAAATGGTTGAAATGATATTTTAAAGGTATTTTCATTAATGTCACTTTAGATTGAAGATTACTGGGCTTTCTTGGGGATATTATATTTTTAAACCATCTATTTTATTTCTATAGAAGATTTATGATGATTATAATTCAAGGATGATTCAATGAAAGTCATTTCTACTCCACAAGTTAACTATGTTATGGTGAAATATTTTTTGAAACCAATTTATTTTATGTTTATTACGTTATAATGTAATGATAAAATGAAATCCATTTATTTTTTATGTATTAGGATATGATTAATTGAAATATGTCACTACCATTTTTTCTACATTTAATTTTAATGGTTATGTATTGTGAGGGTCCAAAATTATATATCCATCTAATGCATTGGGTATAGATGGATAAATCACAAGACAACTATATTATGAGTTAACATGGTTTCATTTTGAAATAATTATTCATGGTACTATTTGAATTTCAATAATTTAATTGGTGAAACTGGTTTCATTTCCTTAATTTTTTGTGTGGATTTGGTTTCATATCTAGAATATTATGCACGGACCCGATTTCATGTCCTCAACTTAACGAGTGAACCTATTCCTTTTTATTCATTTTCATAATTCTATTAGATTATGTTCTTTACGCATTCCTATCATAATGATATGATAACATGGAGCATGATTGATATTTAGGATTCAATTCTATTATGACTATTCCCTTTTTTATGAAAAAACATTACATGATGAATCTTGATTTTATGTATTTAATTGATTATGAATATTTATATGTTGATAATTACTTATTCTCAAACCCTAAATCATATGATATAATTACATACGATCATTGATTGATATATCCCATGTTTAACCTTTCTAAGAAACTGATCTCTTAAATTATTATGTTTTTATTCCCCATATTTTTATGGAAGGATCTATGTATGATATTTTAATAAGGGTATCAATATGAAGAACATTATGGGAGATATTATTGTTCCTTTGTAAAATATGATGTTTTTTTTCTTTTCTGTAAAAAAACTAAACCATTAAAGTACTTGATAATGTATAATTATGTTCTATATTAAATAATATTTTAAAATGATATAATATTTATTCTTTTTAGGCTTTTTTTTCCTAATAATTCATTTCAAATATAATTATAAAATTAGAAACAGTTATTAGGAAATCAATTTCAGTTCGAATGAATTCATTTCTAATCTATTATTATATAGACTCTATATGAAGGATTTCTTAAAGATTATTATGATTATGTTTTAGCACATACCAAGTTAGATTTATTTTGATAAAGAAGAGATTCTCCAAAATAATGAGGGATTATGCAACTTGAAACATAAATTTATTCTCATTTATAAATTTTGTTTGAAGAGAAATCAATTTTGTTATAGTTTTTTATATATTACACAATAATATGTCTTAAAAATAAGGAATGTTTTATCCATTTATAAAAAATTGGGGATTTATTATTCTCAATGTAGTGTCCACAATACCACGTTTTGGTAAAATGAAGGAAATTTTGAATTTTTATTTCTCAAACATGTGATTTTATAAGAATTTGGATTTGGATTTGAAATAAAGGAGTTGAAAAATTCCAAGGTGATGTTATTGACTATGTTTGATGGCCCATGATGTTTCTCATATGATTTGGTGATTATTGGTTTAGGTTTAGGAGGCCTTATTCTAATATGGTTGCTGATATAGCTATTTCTATTTAAAAAAAATAGTGTATTTCATGTTTCATGAAAAATAGAGAAAACACTACCTTTTATGATTGTGATATGATTTTATGATGATTTTGTTCCAAATTTTTTCGGATAAATTATAGAAGAATATGTTAATTTTTGACAAATTATTAGAGTAATGAAAGGTGTATTAGAATAATTTTGAGTGCTCAAGGATAATTTATAGTGATATGGGAAACCTGGAGATGGTTTCTTGTAATAATTTTAGTTTTATAAAAATTTCTAAAAAAATATTAAAACAATAATATGTGAGGGACATAATTTACATGGTTTATAATATTTAGGGGTAATTATATGTAATATTATTCGTATTATGTGTGTAAAAAGTTTAAAAGTGTATTTATATGAAGGTAGATACATAAAGGTAACTATATGATATGTTTAATTTACTCTAGAGTGGAACTGAATTCGTAATGATAAATCTACAAAAATGTGATCATGTAAGAGTATCTTAAATTTACATAAGGTAAAACTTGTTATGTAAAATTATCTATATCATAAGTCTCTATATGATACGTAATAGTTTCCCTAGGATATATAGTGATATATCTATGGAATTTGAAAAACATAAAGTCAAACCCACCAATACCTAAAGGTCACCCTATGGTGATACATAAAGGTACCCAAATATGAATGGGACCTCCTATATTTATAAATAAGATATGTTTTTGATGAAATTGTGACATGTATTAGTATTATAATAATGGTTTTCCTATTTTTTCTTGTGATATATAATGGTGACTGTAAATGTCAATTTTTACAGATGATATGTAAAAGTCACCAGATGTGTTGAGGACATTTGAACAATAATGTATCATACATAAGGGTCATTTCCATGAAATATTTTCTCATCTATATAACAATTTATTATATGTAATGATTATTTGATTTCTACATAATATTAATTTACCTAATATATAAGGATTAATTTCATGAAACATTATGTTTTTAAGGGTAACATTCGGATATATAAGATCCACTACAGTTGGTTTGTGATAGATTTGATGTATAATGGTTCATACATAAGATTCCATGATTGTAAAATGAATAATTATTGATGCATGGGGGTGATATATAAGGTTATTTTCGGTAAATATGCATGGATCCCATATTTATGTTTCCTTATAAACAAGTTTCTCAGTGTTCTCTATGATATTACCTATGATGAATCTGGTATAGTTTTTCTAATATATTAATTAATTGGTTAAATTAAAGGTAAAAGGTTATTATGTATTATTTTCCTTTAACATTAGAAACCCCCTTTTATATTCTCTATTTTCTAATGTTCAAACAATGGAATTAAACTACCTATTTACATTCTCTTTTTCCAAAGAAACCCCTTAATTTGTGGTGATTGATGATGGTTCGCCTCATTGTATAAGGTTTAGGAGACAATTCCACCCAAAAAAAAATATAATTTTCGTCAATATTAGGGATTATTTTTTATGTGGCTAGAAAATATCCTAATATGATAAAATATAGGTTTCATGTGATTTTATCAAGGTACATCACTAATTTGATTAAATAATAAATTTATATTTGTTTTGGTGGAATTGATGGATGATTTGAAATGTGTAATTAGGGGTTTTATGTGTTAGTGTCCCGAGTAGATACTTGAGGTTGTGGAAACCCCATATCACAAATGGTATTGAAATTGAAAACCCAATTAGTAATTATTTTATTATGAAAAATGAATAAGTTATGCATTTATTAATGGTTTATTTTGTAAATTAATTATAATTATTTCATAATTTAATTTAAATGAGTATGATAGAGTTAGGGACTCCTATGGTTAGTTGAGGGCCAGTTAGTCTTGGATGAGATTAGGTGATGGTGGCTAAGCTTATATTAAATAAAATAACACCAAATGAGGTTGGTGGTCCGTATGTTATCCTTAAATGATCATATAATTTTCGATATTTTTATGATATACAATCACATTGAGCTATTATGCACTTTGAATAAAATTAAATTATATTTATAATGATTCTATTTCATATCATAACCAAATTTCTCATATTAAAATCATTTCAATAATAAATTTATATCCTATACTATAACCAACTAAGTGAGGTGTGCCTGTAGCTAATGAAATTTAAAATTTCAATGGAATCCCAAGGGGTGAACTATAGGAAATTATAACCTAATTGGTTGAATGTAGATACCCTAGAATATTCCCAATGATGAGGATGCATGGTTAATGTTTCATAACAAGGAAGTGGATTTAGGTGGGTATGGATTGGAACCAAAATTGGGCTAGATCCAGCCATTTTAAAATAATATTAAAATACTCTACATGAAATTTATTTAATTGGAATTATAATAAATAAGGAATGAAATGTAGCTTAGTTATGTTTAAATTTTGAAATGAGTATGGTATCTCATAAATAATAATAATACTATTGTGAATATATATATATATATATATATATATGCAATGGTACAATGGTGGGGTACTATCCCAACTAGGTGATGATGAGATATTAGTGGTTCCATGGGGGGCATGTTTCCTCCTCGGTTTGTGGTAAGATATGAGATGGCTGTAGGGAGGGGTGATCTTCCCCTTTAGGTATAGATGATACACCAGGAGGGTTTAGGGTAGGATGAGTTTATGTCCTGATGACAATGTGATATGAGATTGTTCCAAGGAATGGTGTTATTCTCCCTAAGTAGTGATGGGATACAGGGTTTGGTTTTTTGGAATGAGTTCTATTCCCATGGGTGGTGATGAGATAATAGACATGGTTTTTGGGTGTAGTGTTATCTTTACTAGTTTATGAGTTAATAAGTGGTTATTTGGGACATAACATGGAATATTTGGATAGAATATATCTGACCCGTGGTTCTATTCACATATCTTGTTTAGAGACAGCTACATCTAACCGATGTAAGTATGTCCATTCCTAGGATTAACCATGGAACCCAAGGATTATCAATGGTTAATTTAATATTATTCAATTATTTTTTAAGGAACACCATCATGCATTACTTCTAGAATAGATATATTTAGGTATGTTATTAATGGTGGCATGTTGAGTTATAATCACACCCTAATTGGGTGCCCCTATAATATTGGTACTTTATTATATATTATGGTCATTGGAACATATATAAAAAGAGACCTAGTGTTAAGTGATTCTATGGAAAGAGTGGGAAAATTTATGAGACGGGTTCTGGACAAACCATAGTGGCAGGTTGTGGTTATTTTCTATTTTTATATTTTTATTTCAATTATATATGATCATTAAATATGATATATTGTTGGTGTATGTCTAAATTGTGTAACATTTTATATATTTTATACTATTATAACATGTAATATGTCATATACTTTTTCTGATGGCATGGTTATGGTTTAAATTTCATTCCATGGTGTATTTTTACAACCACTTCAATGTTATTTCTACTATTCTATTCTACTATATTTTGAGTTTATTTTCATCATAGTGTATCACCATACACCAAAGGTTCTAGTCGAAAGACTTTGGAATATAGGGAGGAGCAAGTAAGGCCACATGGCGCTCCAATTCTGTTTATATAGATGTATCCTATTTGGGAACTTACACTGAGATCATTCTAGATATGGTAATAGGTCCCTCTGACTATTGGGGGTTAGAAGTGAAGAAGTAATGGGGATTAAAAATTGTTTTCATATATAAAATTATGGATTTGTTCTTTATTATCCTAAACAACATTAATTTTTCTAGAATCCCATCCTTCAATTTTGTTTAATTTTATTATCAATATTAAATCTTTATATGTTTTTTCATAAGATCTAAAATATATTGGAGCTAGTACAAATATGAAGAGTGATATTGAATTATTCACTCATCATTCTTTAGAGTTCATTTAAAAACTCTAACCTTTACTGGTTTATCTTATAACAAATATCCAAAATTAAAGAAACTTATAGATTTATAAGGAATATAATTATCTATATAAGAAAATTTATTTTCTAAATGCACTTTACTATTAAGATTATTTTGCTAAAATTTCGCTCGATTTTGTATGTTTCACTATTCTATTCTCTGTAGTGCATTATATTTTTTGTAATTTAACATATTGAATTATTAATTAATTTTATTAAATGTTTTTTTTAGGTTTTTTAATTCAACAATCAAAATATATCATTTCATGGATAAAAAAACATAGTGTGATTACATCTCATGAATATAGAGACATCACTCTTGTCTCTGTTGGAAAGGGGAAAAGATGATATATCATGGTAGTAATGATGTAACCATTTTGAGGGTGTCTAAAATAGTTTATAGATTATGAAAAGGTGTTAGTTTTTTAATTTATAATGATCTTTAATAATGTATTAATTTATAATAAATTTCTGGAGGTTAAAACTTATATATATTGTAGTTAAATAAAAACGGGCGGTTGTTGGTATTTATATTCCAAATTAATTGTTGATATTTGTTAATATTTTACATTGTACATATATTTTTTAATTTATTATGAATTATTTTATTTTATTGATTTATTAAAGGGTAAATCACTACCCAAGTGGCAATCATGACCCCCCCAACACTATTACCAAGAATATGGTTGCTGGATAGTTCACATAAGATAACAGGAAATATCACTTTGGTTAAATAGTTAAACTGATAAAAGATATTACAAAATATTAATAGAGTAATTTATATTTTATATTATTTTGATAACATGGATAGTGGTAGAATGGATACAATAATTCACGTATTGTATTGTGTATGTTCAATAAAAATTACTTTCTAGACACCCCATAATTTATCAATAAGATAAAAGGGAATTATAGGATTGTATTGATTGATTATAATGAGTTGTGATTTAGTTATTTCTTAAGAAGTATTATTTTGGGGCTATAAAATTTTACATTTTTAGGGTTAATGATGGGTTCTTCCTTTTGTTTTCAATAAATCATGGAACTTTAATTGAAAGATTACATTTTATTTTTCATGAATATGAATTGATTCAACAAATTAAATAGAGTTATGAAATTTAATTATTAATATTAAAAATGATATTCAGTGGGGTGTTTAATGAATTGACATGATTGAATTTAATTGAGGGTAAAAAATACGGTTTTCAAGAATGTTATGTGATTTATTTTTTGATTTAATTTATTTGTGTATATATAATGATAAGGATGAGTTTTAATATTAATAAATATTAAAATTTAATATTTTTTATTAATTTAATGTCATTATTGATTGTTTGAATTTATTAGGTATCCTGAGTTCTAAAAAGTGATGATAGTGCTCTATAATATTTGGGGACCAACTAAAAGATGATGAAATATCCTTTTAGAAATATATATAGTAGATAATATTGAATATTATGAATTCTATGTTTTTTTATGACTAGTTTTAAAATAAGAAGATTAAAATAGATATGGAGTATGAGTTTTTTGATCTGGGGTTGAGGATATGATTATTTCTGAGTATATATCTAAATTAACTAGTCTTGTTTTTTTCTCTTATCATGGGAGATGAAGTGTAATTGAAGAATATATTGTTTGAGTTTTGTCGATGACCAATGTTTTGGATGTATATGATTTTATATTTTACATCCTATAATGGGGTAATAATATATATTTGATAGGTAATATGGGTAAATAAAATAGATAGTTGATAATTGTGAGTAATAGTGGATCGTTAGTTAGGACGAAGAGGGATTTTGAGTATTTTCAATAGGGTATTTTTCAATCAAGGAATCATTCGAGGACTTTGACATCACCATTTTCAATGATGGGATCTAATTTAGAGTGTTATCAGCATGATAATGAATAGTATGCATGTTATCTTTATCATGATGAATTGAATGAGTATAGATTTTATAGGAAGTTGTGATATCTTTAGTGGGTTCTCTGGATGCTTCTTTAGTAGAATAAAGTATATAGTTTTTGAGTTTTTTTAGAAATATCATGATTTTAATATCGTAGATTAGTAAAAAAGTGATCACAATTCTTAAAGAAGTTATTTATAGGACTTTGGTTTTAGTTTACAGAGTATCCTGAATATCATGCTATGACTTAAGATGGATTTATGAACTCGAAATTTAAATGTTGTATATGTTTTGGTTAATAAATTTTTATTAATCACTTGATAATAGAAATCAATTTTGGATCATCAAAAGATTGTTTTGAGATTATAGTCAAATCTACATTCACTAGTCTATTTTTGGATATGGATGAATCTCATTCTTTTAAAAATCATCATACTCTTTATGAATTATTACACAGATGATATCTAGGATGTTCATTATGGTGATATTTTTAGGATCAAAAATATTTTTTTGTCAATACATATTCTATTTGTATAATATTTATATTTGGATTGCAATATGTTTCATATCTCTATGCCTTGGAGATGTAATTTGTTTTTGTAATTTTAGTGAATAAAAAAGTTATTTTATTTTCTAGGAAGGATTTATTTTCACTAGACATGAGTGAATATTATTCCTTCTGATGAATTTCCTTTAATTTTTTGGTATATTAAATATTTATTATAGTCAAAATAGTTTTGATTTTAGAATCTTGAAGAATGATACTTCACAAATAGATGGAGTAATTATTGTATCATTTGGGTCAAATATTAGTTATATTTTTTCAATTAGTTTTTATCATAGAATGGTTTGTTTCCTGATAATTTATCATGTTAATGTTAGAGTGATGAGTTGAGTATATAATATACTTGGTTCCTAGTATGTATATTATCTTGATCACTTCATATTATATTTCTCGTTCTGATTTATATGAGTTTAAATTTTAGTTTTGGAGAATTTTCATTTGAAGTAGTTCATCTGGAAGAGCATTTTCCCATTGGGAGATCCTATATATTTTAACAAGAAGGTATTTAATATTTTAAGGATATGTGTATATCATTTTCATCATCCTCATACCAGGATTAAGAACTAATAGTCATTTCCCCATATTGATGATCTATTTGATAACATGATAAAAATACTATTGGTTTTTCAAGATTGATCATCAATTTAATTTTCAATAGCTTTTAGTATAACCTGATTATTTATCAACGAAAATGTTTTGGAGTTGGTAGATGCATTATGAATTCTTGAAAATTACATTCAGTCAAATAAAGGCTTCAAATGTGTATATATAATTGATGATTTATATATTTCATTCTTTTCTGGACCCATTCATGATTATTTTTATTGAAAAATTGATAATATATTTTGGATCTCAAATAGAAAATAGTTTCCACTTGATTATTTCCAAATAGAGATTATTGATTGAAATGAATTAAACCATGTATTAAAAATGATACTTCTATATTAGAAATTTGAAATCACTTAGGCCTATCGTATTGTAATCAAGATTTTATATTGATCCTTTTAAAGTGATCAAACTGATGTCCTTATTGGTATCCAATTATATCCTCATGATTTATTATTTTTTAGTACTCTTGGGTTTTATATGTATTTTTTTAATGGTTACACATTTAGAAGTGTCATTTATTTATTTTTCCATTTAAAAAAATAAAGAAATTATGGGATGAATAATGTAATATTCCTCTATATAATGTGGTATATTTTAAAATGCTCTTCAAAATTATTGGATATAACTTTTGATATTTTGAGATATTTTAATAAATTCTAATGTAGTTTAGAGATAGTTAAATGAATTATATAAAAACATATTATATCTTTTAGTGATCATGTAACCATAATATAAATATATTAAACATTAATAAAATATTTTATATACTCACATAAGTGTAATCTAAATATCATGTTGGAGTAATTAAATAGTTGTTTACGATAAAATCAAGATTACTATAATTTATATATCTATAAACAAAATATGCATAAAATTAATCTAGATACTAAATATATTATAACTCTTTAATTTTATTGGAATTTCTTATTATTACCATTATTTAATTTTCATTAATATTCATTGATTAAAAATACTTTAATATTATGAGAGAACATTAAATGAGTTCTTTCATGATTTATGTACGATGATCTCTTCCCATATTTAGAGGCTAATTATAGAGTATTTTTAGAGTATATTTTTACATCAACAAAAAGAAGATTCTAAAATGATAATTTATTGATGTTTTAAAAGTAAAAAAAACATGACGAAATTAATAAATCGAAGAATATAGAATTAAAATAAAAGAGAATTAGAAGAATAATGTATATGATACCACTAGTACAATTTCATACATTTGAAATGACCAAATGACCCATAAAAAATAGTGTCATTTCTATTATTATTTTTAAGGGACTATTTAGTCCATCACAAATAATTATTTATTATAATGGAATAAATATTCCATCGCATTTGGTTATTTGTGTGCATTCCTACCACCCAGCGAAAAAAGTAATCACGAAGGGAATTTTCAATGAATAACAAAATCTATAGAAAATACCCCTAGGCTCTAGATTAATTGCAAAATAACATATTGTATGTTGAAAATAGTCTTTTCAAAAATCTATTTGTTATGGAATTAATTTCATTACAATTAAGGAAATGCAAAAATCCCATAGTTTTAATAGCGCACACTGACTCCTTTTCTTCTACCTCTCATTTATTTATTCCTCCTCCCTCTCCCACAAGAAACCCTACACCCGACCATTTTTACCCAACTCAGTTATTAGCATTTTTTTTGTATATTTAGGCTCAGATATTCCTGTTACGAACTCCTCTTTTATTTTCCATCAATTTTTTAACGTATTTGGGTTCAATGTTAAATATATTGTTATGGTATCTATGTTTAAAAATTTATCTAGTTTGTAATCTGTATTTTATATTTTGGACAGATGCAATTGCATTAATTTTTATTTTGATTTGAATCTGGTTCATTTTTTTCATAATTTCTATTCAGTGTCAAATATATTGGTAAGTTTAAACCATCATTTGAAAAATTTATCTTATTTTCATGATTTATTTTATATTTAGGAGTGACACAATTGTGTTAATCATTATTATGATTTTAATCTAGTTCATATAATGTATTTTAATTGATTTTTAAGAATTCTAGTAATTTTTTATTATTGTTATTTATATATGTTTTTTATTTGTATTTGAATATATATATATGTGTGTGTGTGTGTGTTTGTATCATGTTAATTTTGCTATATGTTTGTGTGTATATATATATTAAAATTTGTTTATATATATATAAATGATTTTATAAATATTTTTATGGGTTGTGATATATATACAAATATATATATATATATATATATATGTGTGTGTGTGTGTGTGTGTTTGTACTTATATTTATATATATATATATATATATATATAAATTTGTTATGCAAATATATTAAAAAAACCAAAATATATTTTATATATTTATATTAATTAATTAATATTTTTATATAAATTCATGTTTTAAGGTTTCGGGAAATTAATTAAAATTTTACCCATTCTTGGTTGCTTATTATTATTTTTTGGTTTTATTATTCCTTTTAGTTTTTTCCATAATTTGAAATTTTTTGTTGTGCGCACGTATATGTATGTCTAAATATTTGTTATGTTATATTTTTGTGCACCAAACCATAATAATTATATTTATTCGCATATTATATTTGTTTAAATTATATTTATGTATGCATAATATTTGGTTACAATAATATTTGTTTATAATTATAATTTTTTTATAATTATTTTATTAGTCGCACGTGCCTGTATGTATGTATGTATGTATAAATAGTGGTATGTCTAAATATTATTGATTAATTTTAAATAATGATGATAAAATTAATTTAATTAAAAATTTTTAGTAAAATGTTATTTATAATAATTTTGTATTATAAAAAACATTAAAAAATTGTATAATTGAAAAAAATGATAATTTAAAATATGTAATATTTAGTAAAAACACATTTAATAATAATTTGGATAATTTTTCTTAATAGTTTTTAAAAAATATAAAAAATCTAAAGAAGTATTATAAATTTATAAAAAATATTAATTATTAAATCTTTTGTATTTATTTAAATAGATAGTAAAAATAAATCAATAATTTATAATATGTAATAATTAATGAGTGATTATAATTAATAAATCATAAATATTAGTGATTATTATAAAATTATAATAATTTTTAAAAATATTATCATAAAATATAACAATGTTAAGAAATTCATAATAATTCTTATAAAATGTGGTATTAATTAAAATAATGAGTATTAATATTTTGTATAAATGTTGTAAAAACACCTAACACGCACAACTATTATAATACATATTCAGTAAAAATTATTAATAAAAAAATATTAATTATAGAAAATTATGAATTCAAATAAATTATTAATTCAAAAATATGAACTCAATTTTTTTATGAATTATTTATAGAAATTATAAATACAAGGTTATCAAATTATATATATGTGTGTGTGTGTGTTTATATAGATTTTATATTATTATATTTGTATAAAAAAAGTTACAATGTATTTGATGTATTTATAATAATTAAGAAGTTATGTTATATATATATTAACTATTTAAATTGTAATAATAATTTAAATAATATAAATATAATCCTTAAATAATTTATAATAATTTAGATAATTTATCATATTGAAATAATAATAATCATTACATAATAAAATTGTGATAATAAAGTTGTTATAATAATTTATGAAATTATAATATATATATATATAATCAGTAAATAATTTATAATAATTTAAATAATGAAAAATAATCCTCACATAATAATAATTACCTAATATATAACAATATATAATAATTAATAATAATCATTACATAATTTATAATATTAATCATTACTTAATTAATAATATTCATTACATATTTTTTAATTAAATTTAAGATATATATATATATATATATATTAATTAATAATCATTTCATTTAAATGTTTAATTAATTAAAATAATTTTTATTAACAATTTATACTAATATTTTAATATATATTTATAAATAAAAATAAATAATTATATAAATAATATTAATAAAATAATAAAAATGACACCCCCACGTGCGATGTAACGAAATTGTCAATGCTAAAAAATGTTACATCTCACCTAAGGTAAACCCCAAATCCCATACCCAACGATGATCTCCGATTTATCATATGATACATACTTTGAAATATATATTTAATTTTTATAATAATTTACAATAGAAATATTAAATATATCACCCTCACCAACAACGTAACTACGCCATGCACGCAAATATAATGTTGTGTCTAAGATAAAACCCACATCCCAGACCCTATGATGATATCTAATTTATCATATGTGACATCGTTCAAGATATATTCTATTATTTTCAAAAAATAACACGTCTCTTATATAAAATATAAAATGTTTTTTTATCAACATAGAGCCTCTACGGGCCCCATAAACTTGTGATAACCTAGTGTCTCACTCTACCCATATTTCATAGAATGTTTCAAGATGGTAAAATATAATAATAATTAGAAACTAGTCAAAACAATTATCAATAATTATTCTTATTCTTTTTTTAGAAAACTACGGACTCAGGAACAAGATAAAAATACATATTATGTGATCGAAATTGAATAAATAATCGCAAAAATATAAACAGATCTGGTTTATATCTAGTCTACATTGAAGGTGTTGAAGCCTTTATATCATTTACATTGTTAAATTAAAATTATGTTCTTCAAGGAACAATTAAATGTCCATATCAAAAATTTGGGCTTAATACATTTGAAATATTTGACATTGTTAGACATCATCTATTGCATTACAGTTTTCGGAGAGATTATATTTTTAGGAATATATATGGTGAAAATATTTTAGTAGAAAATAAAAATAATTTGTTCCAGATCCATCATTATATAATTCAATACATGTGGCAGTTGGTCCATCTATTCCTGAAACAACAACTAAGAAAGACTTTCCAAATCATAAATCTGAACCTTCAAGGTTTTACAACTTGTTTCAATCTACTGAGGAGGCCTTATTTCTAGGAATCCAGATGAGAAACATTGATGATGATACAAAATTTATGGCTATTAAATCAGATTTTGGAATGTATAATAGTTGTTTTGATCAGATATTATCATTGGTTAAGTCTTCTTTTCTTGATCGAAATAACTTACCTGCAAGTTTCTATGATATTAAAAGGTTGGTTCATAATTTGGGTCTAAGTTATCAGAAGATCCATGCATGTTCAAATGATTTTATCTTATATTATGGTGAAAATGAATCTTTGGTTAATTGTTCCACATGTGGGGATTCTAGGTATAAAGAGTCACAACAAGGAATGTCAAGATTTCCTATGAAATAGTTGATATAATTTCTAATTACACCTCATTAATAGTGTTTATTTATGTCTCGCAGTATAGCTGGATTTATGACATGTCATAAATCAAATATTTCTTTCACAAAAAGCATAAATCATCCATGTGATGGTGACTCATGGAAAATTTTTGATCATACACATCATTCTTTTTGCTGCAGAACCGCATAACATAAGGTTATGCCTTTATAATGATGGTATTTATCCGTTTTATGCTTACAATAGTCAATAATCTTTTTGTCTTACTTTCATAACTCTTTACAACTTTCATCCTCTATTGTTGATGAAGGAACCCTATATATATTTTACCCTCTTAATTCTATAACATTAAAATAAGAATATTGATGTTTATTTGAAACCACTAATTGGTTAGTTAATTTTATTATGGAACAATGGTGTTACAATATTTAATATAAATACAGATAATAATTTTTAAATTAAGGTTGCATTAATATGGATGATAGGTGACTTTCTGGTGTATGTTATGTTATCTGGATAGAGAACACATGTTCTAAGATCATGTCCCTACTGCATGGATGAGAACAAAGCATTTATCATTTATAATGGGATAAAGGTTAGTTATTTTTATAGTCATTGGATATTTCTTCCTATGGATCACCCCTTTTGATGAAATAGAATTAATTTTACGATTGGTCAAATTGAAATAGATACACCTCATACAGTGATCTTAGGCAATCGAGTAAAATTTATTCTCTTTTCATTACCTCATTTTACATTTGGACCATCCATAAATGAGAAAAAGATAAAAGGTTTTGGGAGAGATCATAATTGAATAAAGAGGAATATTTTTTGGGACCTTCTATATTGTTATGATTTTTCGGTTCGTCACATGTTTGATATAATGAATATTGGGAAGTTTTTTTGATAACTTGTTTTATACCATATTGGAATAACTTGGTAGGACCAAAGAAAATGTAAAGGCACAATTAGATCTTGTATACATTTTCAGATGTCCTGAACATGAATTATTTTAAGATGAAATATCATAAAAATTAATGATCCCAAAATAATCTTACTCACATAGTAAAGAAACATTTTTATTATTCTATCAATTGATTAGATATTTGAGGTTACCATATGGTTATGCTTATAGTTTTTCTCATTCTGTCAAAAATGGGCATATTATCGGGTTAAAAAGGCATAATTATCCAGTCATAATTAAAATATCACATCATGTTGGTCTTAGAGGGTTGTTGAATTATTTAATCTAGAATGTGTTGACGGAAAAATCATTTTTTTCAGAGATAAATGTGTGACATCATTGTTTTATAATGAATTGAATCCCCTGAAAAAAATATGTTGTTTTAATTATATGTAAATAAGAGAAAATATTTCCACTGATCTTCTTGATTCCATGGAACATTTAATATTTCATTTTCCATAGTAAGAAAAATTTGGAGGGCCAATACAATTTTTATGGATGTATCCATTTAAGAGATGTATGAAAAAATTAAAGAAGAAAGTATATAACAAAATATGAGTTCAAGGGTCAATTGTAAAAGTATACTTGTAGAAGGAAATTTCAAATTTATGATCTTATTATTTTTAGTCAGAATATCCTTTAAAATATAATAGGATGGGTCAAAAGAAGAATTTTTTTGATGATGTCACAGACCATCCTTTTTCAGTTTTTAATCATCTCGAGCTTTGTTTTGGTGGTTATTATGAGCGATGAATTACAGATGAATAACTGCACAAAGATCATACTTATGTTGTACTGAATTTTGAAGAAATGACATGATTTATGCAGTAAGTACTAATTTTTTGTTATTATGTTAAATATTTATAAAATAACACTTTATTTACATTAACTTCTTTTTATTGACTATTTGATGACCATAGAAAAAATAAAGTTCATAAAATTACATCTGCTTCTAATGAGGCAAGTTGGAAACAAAATTTTTCATATTTGTTCCAAAGACTGGCAGGTATAGTTTTTTTCAAAGAAATAATAAATTAAATGTTAAATTATATTTATTATTATTATTTTTTACTTTGAACGGGTAACCCAACTTGAATATAAAATTGACAATCGATTATGTGTTATCAAAAACCCTCCATCGAAATTAGAAAAATCTTATAATGGTTATGTAGTTAATGGATTCCGATTGCATACACCCATATATGGGGACTAAAAGAAATAAATGAATTGCGGTGTTTGTTTAAAAGGGTAACGTCATTAGTAATGTCATGTTGACGTTTATGGTATTCCATATGAAATAATTGAGTTATGTTATCTAGGACAAAATGATGTTACTATGTTCAAATGTCATTGGTTTGATACTGATCATGGGGTGAGAGTTCATCCACAACATTGAGTCGTTGACATTAAATTTAAAAGTATTCTTTCATAAAATGAACCATTTATGTTGTAACATCAAGAATATCATGTTTACTACCCCAATTATTGTGATTTTTCTTGATATTTGAAGGACTGGTGGAGTGTTGTAAAAATGAAATCCTATGACAATCAGTTTATTAAAAATGAAAATGGTTATGTGGAAGTGAAACATGGGGAATATTTTTAAGAAAAAACCAAAAATATATATCTTACCCAAAAGGATATAAATATTGATGATGAAACCCATAAATTAAGCACTGATGATATAGATAATGTTGATGAATTAATAAAGGATGATGAAATAGAAATTCATATATAAGTTGATAATGACAATTATAAGGATGCTAACATTGATTTCAATGAAAATATTGAGGAAGATGATTATAGGTGTATTATATTTAGGTATTTAGTTTTTGGTAATTATCATATTCTGATATTTTTTAGTTTTTAAAAATTTATATTTATATTAACAAACTATTATAGGTAACATTATTTTATTCTAAAATTCATTAGATTTTTATATTTCATATCTGTTTTAATAATCTCTTAGTTGTGAGAATATTTTTTTCAAATGGATGGAGATGATCCTAATGATGATTTATTACATTCTCTCACTGATTCCAAACATCCTATTTATATGCATAATTTAGTTACTCTTCCGAAGGTTGGTGCACCAGCTAGGAGGGTGTGCAGTATCTCTCAATTACTGATTTTGGATCCTATTCCAAAGAGATGACCATATATTGATTTTTTATCCATGTTGACATAGGTATTTTTAATTATGTAATAAGAAATTTATTTTATATTAACTATATCTATTAATTTTTAAAATAATATTATGATTAAATATTTGTTTCATTTTTCATTTTTTTTGCATTTAAGAATTGGTCAAGATGGTGTGATTGTAAAAGATTATTTTTTTGAGCCAAGGGTATCATGGGTCCTGGTACCCATCACCATGTGTGACCAGATGTTCAACTTCTAGATTGTATGTTATTAAATTATATATAGATTTTTAAAAAATATTTAGTTACTAACCTATTTTTTAATTGTATTTCCGAATCTATCTTCTCTGATTTCTGATAGTTGGAGAGGTCCTATCTGAATGGTATGCGATACTTTTATACACGATCACTTTCTTCTAATTATAAACATCATAAAGTGTTCTATGGATAAATCTTGTGTTATCGTCATCAATATGTATTGAATCTATGATAGTCCTAAATATATATCAACTTAGGTATAGGATGGGTTGTGCTCATTCTATTTGTCAGTGACTTTTAGGAGGAGATAATCAGTTGGATGTCAGAGCTAGGGGAGGAAATAGGTCACCCTTATGGCTGGGAGTCATATATTTTGCATACATTGAAGACATATGGTAAGTGATATTATTTAATAATGTATATTTATTTTTTCCATAACATTTTTATTAGATTATATAGGCCGCTACTGACCCATCTATTAAAGATTTGGAATTTTATATGATGATGTATTTTGATCCCCGTATAAAAGAAGTTTTAGGTGAACGACAATTCCATATTTTGGTTAGTGATATTGTTGAACAATTTAATCAATATTAATTTTATTATTAATATAATTTTACATTATATTTAAAGATATAATTTGAGGCTGTAAATTCCAATTCACGGGAGAGTCAAGCTGAGGCCTAATAAGAAGTGACTGCTTATTACAGTTTTGATGAGGGGGATTGGATAAAGGTGAATTCTCAGGGTGTCGATAATGGTATAGTGATTGTTATTGGGTCTCAACTAACACCTACGAGTTATTATTATACTTTTGTGATGATATTAGTGAGATTGAAGGGAGCTCATGGAGAGTCTTCATTGACACTATTGTAGATGAACATTGTGAGGAGTGGTTGATAGATTAGGATGAGATGATACAAGAGGTGCAGAAGTAGAGTGAGGAGGAGTGTGGGAAACAATTCCTAAGAGATAAGGAGATGATAGAGTATATGCAGCGACTTCTGGATAGCATTGGTATGTTGTTTCCTCCCCCAATTCCATCGAGTGATCCTCCTCCACCTAATGTCTGTTGATGATTTCTAAATATTTTCATGATTGTTTGGTAATTTTTTATGATAGACATATCATATTTGAAATGATTTATTAAATTTATGTCTCTTTTAGTTTTCTTAAATATTTTTTAATGATTTTTAAATATTCATAATTTTATATATTTATAAATAATTTATTTATTTGTTTTTTAATGTTTATCATTGACGATCCAATGCAAAAGGGTTATAAAAAATATTCTGGGATTTTTTTCAATGGACTATATATCCATAGAAAAATTTGTTTTCTATGATGGACTATCGTAAATAATTTTATTTGTGGTTCCTTCTTCTAAGATGTTATATTTACAACAAACTATCATCACAAAAAGTCATTTGTGATGAAAATCCATTCCAAATGCACTGTCAGAATTATAATAAATTCATGCAATATATAAATAAAATTTTGGAATTACTGTATATTTTTTTCATCAAATTTTATAAGAATTTTTTTTATCCATTCTAATATTCCTATGGGGTATGTGTTTGATTTTTATTATGTTTTTATAAAAAAGAAGTTAACAAAAAAAAATCAACCGCTAAACTCTTGGAGTGAGAAAAAGAGTTATCTATGGAAAAATATTTTTTATAATGATTTATGGATATCTATTTCATTTGATTTAGAATTTAAATGATGAGGGTCCTTAAGAAAAATTTAAGATAGAATCTATTAATGTGAAATAATGGGTCAATGATAAAATCATCCAAAAAATTTTATAATCCCATTATGAAATTTGTTCTTAATATTTTTTTTGGATTTTACTAAACAAATGAAAGACATATTCTTTTATACTATGGACAAAATATTTAATAATATAGTGTTCCTTGAATTTATATTATATTTCTACATACAAGTGAGGGTATTTTTAATTATTTCATGGGTTCGAAATCTAATACAATTCTATTGGTTAATTTCTAAATAAATTATAAAACTGGAAACACTTATTTATCCTCTTATAATTGTAATTAATAATAAAATTCAAGGGAAGATAAGTTTGGATCAGAGCTAACCAGTTCACCAATTAAAAATCTCAAAATTTATGGATCTTTATTCCATTTTTTTAATCTTGTTATTTTTTTATTAGATATTTCATTGAAAATTTAATTTCTATAAATATTATATTAATTCATCGTTTTAATGGAATGAACTATCATGGATGGATTAAAAGGATGGTTCTATATCTCTTTTCTCTTATCACTGATGTTATTGATGATGCTATTATTGGATTTTCACCTACAAAGAAATGAGCTCCCATGGTTCATGTAAACATAAAAATATTTAGAATGATGTTATGGAATTGAATTCAATTATGATGTACATATTAATTTTCTGACTGGTGTTATGGTATTAACCATTTTAAATAAAATAGGGGAAATATTGAAAATATTTACAAAAGATATTTCAAATTAAAAAAATATAATTTCAAATTTTGGAGTGTAAGGTTTGAGTATGTAAAAAAGACTAATAATGAATCCATCGATGGGGTTTTCAATGAAAATATGATTAATATTATAATAATTGAAAATATATTAGAGGATTATAATAACTTGAATAATATTATGATAAATTTTTTTTGATGAATTGAATGCTAATTTAACCTTATTGTAAGATTACCATTTGGAAAAAAAATTAAAAATAATTTATATTAAACACTTATATCACATATGATAAGAAAATATATTATTTTAAAATTTAATATAAATGTGTGGGAGGGCTAGAATTACCGATAGTGTGAAATAAAAAAATCAAGGATATGAAGATTAATTATCCTATTATCCTAAAAATGATGATTAATAATATCAGAAATTTTATAAAATAATTAATTTTATTTTAATAAAATTTTTAAATTGAAAAGGAAAATAAAACGGAAATAATCTCTAGAAATTATTTAATTATGCTTTAAATTCTATAGTTTATTATCTAAGAGAAAAATAAATGATACAAAATATAATTATCAAGAAGAAACCAATAAAATAAAAAATAATAATTTTAGTTTTAATTTCAAAAGGGGAATAAAATTATTAAATAAAAACAATAAATATTAAATAAGAAATAGAATAAGTATGTTATATAAAGATGATGAATATTTTTGTACCTAGGGTAGTGAATCTATGAATGAAAGTTTTTTTGGTAATGAATAAAATTTCGGATCATGTTGTGCATAATGAAATATCTAAAAGTATTGACGATGAAGTGAATTAATGTTATAATTATCATATATTGATATTTTCAGTTGAAATATTTCTTAATCAATATGGTTATCCCAAAAATAATTTCATGGAGCTAAAGAACTATATTGAGAATCTACATGATATTAAAACAAGATTACTCTTGAATATTGTAGAATGTAGTAAAAACAACAAATTTTCAAAGTTTACATTAAAAAAACTGAAAATAATCCAATAATATATTTATATATTATTGAAAAATAAAATGATTAAAATAAATATCAATATGGGTATCTTAATACTGATTAAATGATGAATAGGGGAAGAATATATTTTGATAAAATAGTTGAAGTGTAAGATAAATCATCAAATTATTCAAATCTTATAATCCTAACAAATTTAAAGGTAAAGTCTATTCTAGAAAATATAAAAATTTAAAAACTTGTTTCATATCAATATCTTAGGTTTAAAAATAAATTTTTGGTATATATGTTTTGTGTAAAATCTTGTGAATCACATAAATATTTTATTGAATATTGCATTAAAACATAATAAAAATTTCTACCAAATGAAAATGAACCTTCTTATTTTTCTGATTTTTAACAAAATATATTAATTCCTAGATATTGTTGATCTTATATTTTATAATAAAATGTGTCATACTATTATAGGAATAGTAACTAATAATTTTGGGGAGCTATTCTAGGAAGATGAAAACAAATTATAATAAATCTATGAAGGAAGGGATTTCAAAAAATCAATACTTACGATTTATTTAATTATTCGGAAAATGTTTTTTTTAATATGTGATGAAGTATAGTTTAATGTTTTTGAATATTTGAATATCATTCCATAACATATTTAAATTTTTTTGTGGATTAATGAGTAATAAATAAAAAAGAAATTCTAAGAATTCATTTGTAACACAAATTTCAATATAATAATAAATTAAATATAAGCCTTAGATTATTGACGATGGTTTTTCATCTCAAATTAATGGATATAGTGAAAAATAAAAGAAAAAAAAAATTGGTGATAAATATTGAATGAATTTTGGAAATTAACATTTATTAACAATCAATGAAGATTTCACAATTGAGATAAATACGTAAAAATTTAATGATAAATATATACTTTTTTATTAAACAAAAAATATATATCATGTGTTATGTAATTATTTGATGTGGTAAATAGTGAATTTTTTAATAAAGTTCTTTCATCATTAAGAACATAAAGGATAAAAAATAATGGTCCTAAAAAAATATTATTACCTGATGGGGGGAATCTATTGGGTCAAGACGAAGATTTTGAATATAAAGACACAAGAGGGGGTGAATTGTTAATTTTAAAAAAACATAAATAATTTAGAACACCTCTTTTGATTAGTAGTAAACCTTTCCTTTTCTCTCATAGATTAGAGAGCATCAAAAAATAAATAAAGGAAATGAACACATTTATATATAGTAGTTTAGGGAATGATGAAATCTTAGTACACTCTACCAATGCTCAACTATAAGAGCTTTGTGATTTTTACTCATCCTCTTATCCTAATACATTTAATCCACAACTGAGTGCAAGAAGATGACACCTTTACAAAATGACTTTATAAATTATTGTTGTTATTTTATAGGAAACCATAAAACCCTAGCTTAGTGAAAAAGGATTACACTTATCCATGAAAGAGACCGAGAAGAAAAAAATCCATATAATAAATACAGATTGATTTTTTTGAGAATACACGTTGGGCTTCACAATTTTCGTAACAAATGAGGGAAGTATTCAGATCATCAATAAGGCACAAAAAACAAACATGTCATTAATGTCACGTAGGATTTTTTAAATAGTGATAGAGAAAATAGCATATAGATTTTAAAACATGTATGTATCCAAAGTATATATCTGGAAAATTCTTTGCAATTTTATTGGAAGAAGGTAAAATGACAATGTGCAGTAGTAGTGAAAACAATAACATTAGCTGCATCATGATGATAAATCAAAACATGTATGTCTCCAAAGTGTATCTCTGATGTCAACTACACATGGTATTGTATGTATATCACCTTTTTTATATTTTCATCGCCTTCTTTAGTTTAATAGATTCCTGATAATTATATTATAGGTAGAACATAAAGTAACAAAATCTAGAAATATCATATAAAAAATCATGAATATTGTTATTCAAAAACATTCATGTGATGTTGTAACATACTTTAAGAATAGTAAATATTTACATTGATGAATAAGAGACTTTAAACTGATCATTATGAACCTTTTAATCAGTCATAAAATATATTTGAATAGATATTTACTTCTATCAGGACCATTTCCTAACCAATGGATAATATTGTGGATTAAAAACTGTGACGTTGAATATTAAAATATAGGTTTACTACATGTAATAAAAGTACTCCAAACATAGGGATGGAAATGTAGGGTTGATCATAAATATGGGGTTCATGTACTATACATCTATTTCCTCAAATTTAAGGTTCCTTGAAAACATAGGGTTCCAGAAGATACTTTCCCTTTTCAAAGATTTATGGTTTTATCCGAACATAGGGTATATGACCCATATGTGTTGTTATAATAATAAGGCTCATTCCTTACACAATTTTTACCAACATTGGGTTGAGAACGTTGTTTCTATAATATCCCAAAACACATTCCAACACATTAAAAAAATATTCATCTTGAGTCAATGAATTCAATATAAATCTAGAATTAAAATTTCCTTGAATATTAATTTCACAAAATATAATTAAAAGAAAATTCATTAGTAACATAAATGTGGGTGTTAGTTATCATAAGAACAAAAGGAAATTAACGAAATTGTTGAATAAATACATGATCATCAATCTACCATTTTTGATGGTCATAAAACCCAATTTAAAAACTATGTTGAAAATAATATTTATAAAAGTTCATTCTCTTATGTAGGATAATACGATATTTATAAAGAAAACTTATACTATATAATCCTATTATATAATTTCTATTTTTCCAAAAACACATTTTAGTAAGATTAAAAACATCTCCCCCATAATAGTCTAAACACTTTATATTTTAGATCAAAATTAGTGTTGGCCCTAATATACACATTTTATAAAAAATTCTCCACATATGTAAGAACCTGGTTCTTATTCTTGAGGTAAGAGTTTATTCTTTTCTCCATTCCTTAACTGTTTTTAAGAAGATAAGGAAAATGGGGAAAATTCCTAAATTTGTGAACTACATGCCATGTACTTTTCCACACGCCGTGTAATTTTGGCCGTGTGGAATGGGTACACTGAGCGTGTAGCCATGTCGGCGACGATGGGTGAAGGAACCGACTACACGCTGTGTAGGGGTCCTTTGCACGCCGTGTAGTCAGTTGGAAGGCCAAAACAGTAAGGCTGTGGGGCAGCTTCCAACTGGGCGATGGTACACGCCGTGTAGTCGGGAGTATATGCCGTGTACTCATGTCGACAGATGAACAGTGAGGCAGTGCTGCCAGAGGAATAGTTAAATGAAGGAAGTACACGTCGTGTACTTTTTTCACTTAAATGGGAAGTAGCCTCCCTTGTTCACAAGGAAGGCTTAGAACCGGATGGGAGGAGCAGAAGGGGGAGGCCAAACCTTGGGAGATCCGCCGATCGAGCACCGGGAATCTGATCCCGCTTCTGTCGATCACGTTGGAATCACGCGGGTAATCCCTTTCTTCTCCAAGCGCATTTCTTACAAATTCTTCTCCTAACGGGAGTTATTTGAGGTCATTTGAGTTTTATTTTACCTCAGATCTATGTCATATTTTGGCATTTCTGGGATCGACGATCGTGTATAACGCTTGTTGGAGTTTGAAGGTAGGTGGCTTGGTGTTTGTTTTTCCAACTATCGTGTGTTTTGTGCGTTTTCGTTCCACGAACCCATGTTGGGGTATCGTGTGGACGAGTCCATAGCTATTTTAAATACATATACTTGAATTGGTGAATTAAATGTGATATTAAAATGTTGGTTCAGATTGTTTCTTGGATCCGGAACCACCCCGGGGGTGTGTTCCACTGTTTAGCCGTTTGGCCAGGATACCCGAGGGTATGCCTTTAAAGTAGTAATTTATGAATTGCCTTGATAGGAATTTATTTTTTACTGCTTGTTTACATGTTGGGCACGGACCGATTACCTGTTTACCCTAAGGGTGTTGTTTTGATTGGCCTGTGAGAAATGCACTATTTAGCCTGAGGGCAGTAGTTATTTCGCCTGAGGGAAACCTTTCGTGCCTGATGGTATTGACTTCTATGCCTGAGGGTGACAGTTCGTATGCCTGAGGGAAAGTTTTTTTATGCCTTAGGGATATACCTGCGGGTTGGATTCTAATTACCTGAGGGTGAGATTTTACTTATCTGAGGACGCTGACTGATTATTTAGAAATTCACCATGGTGGTTTCTAAATATTAAATGGATTGAATGAATAATTAAATGGAAATATAACTAGTAAGTTAGTTACTTTTTCGTACTTCTTAGTTTATTGCATTTTACTACTACTCACTTGTTGCATGTTTTACACACAGTTGAGCACGAGCCTTTGGTGGGTGCCTACTGAGATATATTTCTCACACCCTATTTGGGTCATGCTTTTCAGCCCAAACAGATCATGTTTCTACAGGTGTGGATAGGGGATAGAGTTCCTATACAGGTACTTGACTCTTGCTGAGGAGTAAGAGGGCATGGGACCGAGCCTAGGCTCGCGATGCTGCTAGCTGTTTTGTTTTGTTTTGTTTTACTCTATATTGTATTGTATTTCACTGCTATGTAACATGTTCTGACTACTCTCTTAGAACTTGTGGCATGTTTAATCGACATTTATATACTGGTTGGTGATATCCATTGAATTTGTTTATTCCAGTTATGTGCATGGTTTATTCCTTCTGCTATTGTTGTATGTTTTTATTATATTCTGCTACACTACACTTTGAAAAATGAGGGCATGGCTTCCCCACTATCAGACCTGGGACCTCGCTACTAGTCGGAAGCCTCTGACGTTTGGGGAAATGCGGTTGAGGTCATGTGGCGAACTGGGATCGGGGCACCCGTTGAGTGGCACACAGAACAGGGATGTTACAAAGTGGTATCAGAGGGGTTCTTTTCTTTGACTTACTATTTGGAGTCGTAGTCAGGTATAGGAAAAACAGTAGTTGGTAAAAAGCTGTTCTCGGGCATAGCTAACCCGTGTACAGGGAAAATCCAATTTACCTCATGTTGCAATTTTACTGATTTTGCAATTTACAGTTGACTTGATTTCACCGTTGGGTGATACACTTGTGATTGTGCTGTTAGATTTTATCTATGGGTTCTATTTAGTTGCAACCCAATGAGATGAGGGTATTCCATCTCATGCATCATTTAGGAACATGCTAGAAATCACATGTCATTCATAGTTCCATGCCATATAGGTGCATTATAAATTGCAGGTTGTTGTGATAGTTGTTGTGCCAGTAAAGCATGATGTTGTGATTTCTGCTTGATAAATACCTGATTTGTGATAAGGTATTTTCTTGTGTGAGCCAGTTTAGAAAATGAATGCCAAACGTTGGTTTTTGGGGAGTATGGGCCCCCATTGACCTGAATTTGGTGGATCATTGACTGTTTATTTTTTTATAACACAGATAAAATGTCAAACTTTGATTCGTGGGGAGTATGGGCCTTCATGGATCGGAATTTGACACTTAGGTGTTGTTTTTCAGTGTTTTATGGGTTCCAGAGAAGTTTCTGAGGCATACTGTCCAGAAACCCAAAATACACGCCGTGTAATGCTTTTCACATGCTATGTGTGTTCTTCTGTTTGGGAAGAAAAATGAACTTTTTGAGTACATGTCGTGTACCTTAAGTAAATGCCGTGTAGTCTCTTCCTGTGTCACAAACTGTGTGGGCGGCGATATGGGGAAGGGAAGAGCTTCGGGCGAACATGCTGTGTAGTTTCTGTACACGCCGTGTAGTGTCGACCCAAAGTCCGTCCGTGTAACTAACAACACGGGTCAGTGAACACCTTTACAGAACACGCTGTGTCGACGATGAACACGCCGTGTAGTGTGACCTGGGGACACGACTGTGTAACTAACAAACACGGGTCAGTGTCACCTCTCCTTGAACACGCTGTGTACCTGTGGGACACGCCGTGTAGTCTTTTCCGAGGACAAACCATGTGGAGTTTTCCGAGTGGCTGCGAAACAGGGTTTTTGACATGCTGTGTGCGGGTGTAACATGTCGTGTAGTGTCAAGCTGGGTAGTCATCCATGTCACAGATGACACGGGCAGTTGGAAATAACACCATACACGCCGTGTATATGATATACACTTCGTGTAGTTTGTGTTCAACAGAAGCCGTGTGGATTAGCCATGTAGAAGGACCCGAGCAGGGAAGGGAAGTCAAGTACACGTCGTGTAGTTAGTGTACACGCCGTGTAGTATTGTTTTTCAAATTTTGAATGCCTCTTTCCTTTTGTTCCCTTTTGGGTTTCTTCATTTTTGGTCGTTGATAATCTTGAATCTAAGGCGTGTTTTTTACCTTGTAGTGTCATGGCGCCGAGACGACCTTCCGTTGTTCGCTAGGAGAGCGGCAATGAGTATACTCCAAAGATGGTGGGCGATGGGCTTCCAGTGGATCCTCCAGCAGAGCCAAATGCGGTGCCAGCCACTATACCAGACATAGGCACGGAGGAGCAGTTCTGTGAAGGCTTCATGCTGTTCATACAGACCTTTCCGGGAGCACCGCAGGCTACCACATCTATGGTCGAGCTGACTCGTATATTTCAGCAGCATCATCAGCCTACATTTTCGGGGGATGACTGACCACAGGCTGTAGAGTCTTGGCTAGGATCGATGCAGACTAATTTTGAGCATCTCGAGACACCTGCAGGGCGGAGGGTCAAGCTCATGACTTAAATGCTGTGTGATTCCTCCAAGAGGTGGTGGGATGTTACCACCCAGTCAGAGCATCACAGAGACATGGCGTGGGAGGATTTTTAGGCATTCTTCTATGAGTTCTTCTTTCCCGAGACGCTGAGCATAGATAGAGCTCGAGAGTTCATGAATCTGCAGTAGGGCGCTATGTCGGTGATGGACTATTCTTGTCGTTTTACCGAGCTTCATCATTTTTCACCTGTGCTGGTGGGTGATGAGACGTTGAGAGCCAGATGTTTTGAGGATGGTCTTCATTATGACATCCGAACGCTGGTGAATGTTTTCAGGTTTCCTTCAGTACATGATATTGTGAACCAGGTGCTAATTAGAGAGAGGAACCTTCAGGAATCTAGTGGTGTGGGTCAGGGCAGTTCAGCACCAGTTACTGTTACTATTTGTACTGGCAAGAGGAAGAGACAAATGGATTTCTCTCAGGGTGGCAGTTCCAGCCAAGCAGTTTCTTCGGGTGGCCCGATCAGGTGCTAGTAGTGTGGTAGAGAGGGGCACAAGAGACCACAGTGTCCACAGGATCCAGTGGAGTGCCGAGCTTGCTGAAAGATGGGTCATCTGCAGTGCTTTTGCAGGTCTTTTCCACCAGTGGATAGTGAGAGGGGTTCTGTGCAGACTCTGTGTGCGGGAGTAGGACCAGTGTCTTCTTACCAGTCAGGGAAATGGAATATGTCAGGGCGTGGAGGAATAGATGGTGGTTGTAGCCATGGTAGCCAGACACCATGATCTCAGAAGCGGAAGTGCAGGATAGCTCAAGGTTTCCAGGCTGTGTCGTAGGGCTGCGCCAGTGGGTAGGCCTATGTAGTGCAACAGACCCAACAGGAGTAGGATCCAGGACCTTCTACAGTCAGAGGTACTATTCTAGTAGCTTCTGTCTTATCATAAGTATTTTTTGATATGGGTTCTATGCATAGTTTCATATATGTACCCATTGTGGAGACCCTTGGGCTCGGTGTTTCTACTTCTTCTGATATCATGACGCTAGATGCTCCGTTGGGGACTAGAACGACTGGTTTGCATCAGTGCAAGGAGTTCCCCCTTGAGGTTGGTGGGTGTCACTTTCATTGGGACCTCTATGTCCTAGAGATGATAGCTTATGATATCATTCTCGGGATGGACTGGTTGGTTCCATTTCGAGCCTTTGTAGATTGCTATTGTTGCAGGGTGAGTTTCACGTCACCAGAGGGCGGAGAGTTTCTATACAAGGGTGAGTGGGATGTTCAGGTGAGTCGAGCTAGACCAGAGTATTGTGGGTGAGGTGGAGTCACATCCCAGATTTCAAGTTTATATCTTGATGACTAGGGGACTTGTCAGATGGATTTCCCTCTAGTTGTTGATCGTTTCAGGGATGTCTTCCCAGACAACTTTTCAGGTCTTCCTCTGAACTGTGAGGTGGATTTCTTTGTTGAGGTTGTGCCAGGAGTAGAACCAGTGTCCATTCCTTCTTATAGGATGGCTACACCTGAGCTACATGAGCTCAAGAGGCAGTTAGAGGAGTTGCAGCAAAGGGTTTCATCCAAACCAGTACTTCTCCTTCGGGTTCGCCGGTTCTCTTTTCGAAGAAGGAAAATAGTACCCTCAGACTCTGTGTGGATTATCGGAAGCTGCACCAGTTGACGGTTAAGAACTGATATCCCTTGCCAAGGATTGATGATATTTTTGACCAACTTCATGAAGCACGAGTGTTCTCGAAGATTGACTTGAGATCAGGATATCTTTAGCTGTGTGTTAGACAATATGATATACCTATCACATCTTTGAGGAGCAGGTATGGTCTATACGAGTATACGGTTATGCCGTTCGGACTCACGAATGCGCCATAAATTTTCTTGGCTTTGATGAATCGTGTGTTCCATCCTTATCTGGACTCCTCTGTGGTAGTATTCGTGGACGATATCTTGGTGTACTCTCACACTCGACATGACCATGCCACCCATCTTGAGATCATATTGAGTACACTGAGAGAGCATCAACTATATGTTAAGCTCTCAAAGTGCCACTTTTGGATGGACCAGATTCACTTCCTGGGTCATATCATCTCAGAGGCAGGAGTTTCAGTAGACCTAGATAAGGTGACAGTAGTAGTGTCATGGGAGCAGCCTAAGAACAGGTTTGAGATACAAAGTTTCTTAGGGATGGCTGGTTACTAAAGATGCTTTATACAGGACTTCTCCTGCTTAGTAGTGTCGTTGACGGGTTTGACTAAGAAGGGTGTGAAGTTTGTTTGGTCATAAGCTTGCGAGACAACCTTTCTAGACCTGAAAGGAAGGTGGACATCAACACCGATCATGATACTCCCAGAGCAGGGGAAGTGCTATACAATTTACTGTGACGTATCAGGTATTGGGCTGGGAGAATTGTTGATGCAGGGAGATCAAGTCGTTGCATACGGGTCTCGGCAGTTGATGCCACATGGGAGGAATTACCCGATGCATGATCTCGAGTTGGCTGTAGTTGTGCACGCGTTGCGCTGTTGGAGACATTATCTATTGGGAGAGCATTTTGTGGTTCTCACCGACCACAAAATCCTCAAGTATAACTTTACTCAGCGTGACCTAAATATAAGGCATAGGAGGTGGGTTGAGTACCTACAGTCCTTCGATTTTGAGCTTGTCGATACACCTAGTAAAGGTAATGTAGTAGCTGATGCACTAAGTAGGAAGACTCGGACATAGGCTGTGCAGGAGGCTAGTGGTGAGTGGAAGCTTATAGATTTGTTCTCAGAGATGCATTTGGAGGTGTACGACAGTCAGGGGTAGACTTATCTTTCATCTTTACCTGTGACCTCTTCTCTCCTGGATAGAGTGAGGACGAGACAACTATCTGATTCAGAAGGCCTAGTTCTACGGGAGTCAGTGGAAAGTGAAGACCCTCCTCCTAGTTGGATGATAGGTGATGATGATGTTTTTCATTTCCCTGGACGAGTGTGTGTTCCAGGGGATATACACGAGGAGCTGATGCGAGAGTTTAATTCTTCAGCTTTGGCATTTCATCCCGAGGTTACCAAGATGTACCGTGACTTGAGACGTCAGTACTGGTGGCTGGGTATGAAGAGAGATGTAGTTGGTTTTGTTACGAGGTGTTCCAGCTGTCAACAAGTGAAGGCGGAACATCAGAGGCCAGCCGGACTATTACATCAATTATCCATTCCGGAGTGAAAATTGGATGATGTCGTGATGGACTTCATGACTGGTTTGCTGAGGTCACGTCGAGGCAATGATGCCGTGTGGGTTGTTGTAGACAGACTCACTACGGTAGCTCACTTTTTACCGATCAAGGAGACCTTCGGTGTGGATGAACTCAGAAGGTTTTATATCTGAGAGATCGTACGTCTTCATGGGTTCCCTCATTCTATCGTTTAATATAGGGATGCCCATTTTACGTCTCATTTCTGGCAGAGTTTTCAAAGGGCACTGGGTACATAGGTTCTTCTAAGCACAACAGACCACCCTCAGATAGATGGACAGTCAGAGCGTACTATACAGGTGCTTGAGGACATGTTGTGTTCATGTATCTTAGACTTTGGGGGATTTTTGGAGAAGAACATACCCCAAGTCAAGTTTTCTTATAACAATAGTTTCCAGGCGACTATCGAGATGACAACTTACGAGGCTTTATATGGTAGGCCATGCCAATCACCTTTGTGCTATTTAGAGGCAGGTGAGGAAGCATTACTGGGACCACGTTTCGTGTAGGAGACTTCTAAGCAGGTCCAGTTGATTCAGAAGCAGATGGCTACCACGCAGTCTCGTCATAAATCTTATGCTGATTGCCGCAGACGACCTTTGGAGTTTGTGGTCGGGGATCTGGTTTTCTTGCGTGTTTTGCCGAGGATGGGACACAAGCGGATCACGAGACATGGTAAACTTTCACCGAGGTATGTGGGGCCATTTGAGATTTTGGAGCAAGTCGGGCTGGTTGCCTATCGGTTGCAGTTACCGCAGCGGTACCGAGCCATGCACGACATCTTCCATGTGTCCCAGTTGCGCCGCTACCATTCAGACCCATCTCACATCTTTTGGCTTGAAGAGGATGAGCTTGAGTTATATGCGTCCTTCGAGGAGCATCCGATTCGTATCATTGATATGAGCATGAAGGTTCTCCGAGGCCAGTCAGTTCCTCTCGTACAGTTGCTATGGCAGCAAGGCCGAGTGCAGGACGAAACCTGGGAGCAGGAGACTGACGTACGTGCTCAGTGGCAGGAGTTGTTCACAGCTATATCTTCTCCACCCTTGGAAGGGAAATTCGGGGTAGAATTTCTATAAGGGGGGAAGTTTGTAAGAACCCGGTTCTTATTCTTGAGGTATAGGTTTTTATTTTCTTTCTTCCTTAAGTGTTTTTAAGAAAATAAGGAAAATAGGGAAAATCCTAAATTTTGGAACTACACGCCATGTACATTTCCACACGTCGTGTACTTTTGGCCATGTGGAATGGGTACACGGAGCGTGTATCCATGTCGGTGACGAAGGGTGTAGGAAAAGACTACACGCCATGTAGTGGTCCTTTAAACGCCATGTAGTATGTCGGAAGGCCAAAATAGTAACGCGGTGGAGTAGCCGCCAGCTGGGCGACGGTACACGCTGTGTTTTCGGTAGTACATGTCGTGTACTTATGTCGACGGATTAACAGTGAGGCGGTGCCGCTAGAGGAACAGTTAAATAATAGAAGTAAATGTCATGTACTTGGAAGTACACTCCGTGTAATTTTTTTCGCTTAAATGGGAAGTAGCCTCCCCTGTTCATAGGGAAGGCTAAGAATCAGACCGGAGGAGTGGAAGGGGGCGGCCGAACCTTGGAAGATCCGCCGATCGAGAACCGGGAATCCAATCCTGCTTCTGTCGATCATGTTGGAACTGCATGGGTAATCCCTTTCTTCTCCTAGCGCAGTGCTTACCAATTCTTCTCCTAACAAGAGTTATTTGAGGTTAAGTGAGTTTCCTTTAACCTCAGATCTATGTCATATTTGGGCATTTCTGGGATCGACGATCGTGTATAACGCTCGTTGGAGTTAAATGTAGGTGGCTTGGTGTTTGTTTTTCCAACTATCGTGTGTTTTGTGCATTTTCGAGCCACGAACCCATGTTGGGGTGTCGTGTGGCTGAGGCCATAGCTATTTTAATTACCTAGACTTGAATAGGTGATTTAAATGTGATATTAAAATACTGGTTGGGATCATTGCTTGGATCCGGAACCCCCCCGGGGGTGTGTTCCACTGTTTAGTCATTTGGCCAGGATACCCAAGGGTATGCCTTTAAAGTAGTAATTGTAGAATTTCCTTAAGAGGAATTGCTTTTTTACTACTTGTTTACATGTTGGGCATGGCCCAGTTACCTGTTTAGCCTGAGGGTGTTGTTGTGATTGGCCTGTGGGCACTGCACTATTTAGCCTGGGGGAAGTAGTTATTTCGCCAGAGGGAAACCTTTCGTGCCTCAGGGATTGAATTTTGTGCCTGAGGGAGACAGTTCGTATGCCTGAGGGAAATTTTTTGTTATGCATGAGGGCTATACCTGCGGGTTGGATTATGATTAACTGAGGGTGAGATTTTACTTGTCTGAGGACAGAATGATTATTTAGAAATTCACCATGGTGGTTTCTAAATATTAAATGGATTAAATGAATAATTAAATGGCAATATAACTGGTATGTTAGTTACTTTTCAGTACTTCATAGTTTATTTCATTTTACAACTACTCACTTGTTGCATGTTTTACACACAGTTGAGCATGGGCCTTTGGTGGGTGCCTACTTTGATATATTTCTCACACCCTGTTTGGGTCATGCTTTTCGGACCAAACAGATTACGTTTCTGTAGGTGTGGATAGGGGAAAGAGTCGCTATACGGGTACTTGACTATTGTTGAGGAGTAGGAGGGAATGGGACTGATCCTAGGCTCGCAATGCTGCCAGCTGTTTTGTTTCGTTTTGCTTTACTATGTATTGTATTGTATTGCACTGCTATGTAACACTTTCTGACTTCTTTCTAAGATCTTGTGGCATGTTGCATTGACATTTATATATCGTTTGGTTATATCTATTGTAGTTGTTTATTACAGTTATGTGCATGGTTTATTGTTTCCACTATTGTTGTATCTTGTTATTATATTCTGATGTGCTACACTTTGAAAAATGAGGGCATAGTTTTCCCACTATCAGACCTGGGCCCTCGCTTCTAGTCGACATCATCTGGCATTTGGGGAAATATGCTTGAGTTCACGTGGCGAATCGAGTTTGGGGAACCCATTGAGTGGCACCCAAAACCGGGACTTTACGACATAAATATTAGAAACTATATACTAATAATGTTGATATAAAATTATCCACGTAAACTTTTAAAAAATAATCTTCAAGAAAATTATACCCTCCATTTTTTACATTAAAAAATATAAGGGTAAAGAGTCTTTAAATTGTGAAACCCATAAGATCATTATAAAATCATAGAAAATAAATTAACAATTATAATATATTGATTATTTTCTTAACACTCTCCTTAAATATAGACATTTATAATATTTAATGAATTAAAAAACTATGACTATTTTTCACAATAATTATAACATTTTTGAATTAATAAAACTATTTATGTTTTTATAGATAATTTAAATATTAAATACTTTCTCATGTAAGAAAATTAAAAAATTAATTATGAACAAACAAGTAATTTAACAAAAAATAGAATTCTAAAATAGAACATTTGATATTAAATAAATGGGGAAAATGTTAGAAAGAAGTTTATAGTTCATCTAGACTTTCCCAAAATTTAAATTTTTTATTTTGAGTATACAAAACTCTTGATAGTACTTCTAATATGTTTTTTACATCTATTTTTCATTGATTTGAAGAATAAAAACACTTATTAATATGAAAAAACATCAATTTACCAAGATGTAACATTGAAGTGGATTATTTTCTGAGTAACTCCATTTAAAAAAACATTTCTATTTTGACTTCTTCAAAGTATGACTTTGGGGTCAAAATATTTATCAAATTCGGATACTCCTTTTGTACTGAATCAAAAAAAAATTAATACTAAATATTTCAATAGATCATCACATGAATTTTTAATTATATTTAACTAATCTTGTAGCTTTTCCCATTCTTCATTCAATGTTTTGACTTTTATGAAAATATTTTCTTAAGATAAATAAGAAGAGGATACATCCTATTATTCATGAATTTTAACATCCTTATTTATTTTTGAATACTTTTCAATGAAATATTCAACAAATGAATTAGATAAACCAAAATTATTACCTTTAATAATTTTTTAGTAATCATTTTCTCTTGAACCTAAAGATCTTTATCGCTTCATCTATCTACAATTTGTTTTCCATAAACTTTTGAACAAGATAATTCAAAGAAGAAGACTTAATAATTTAAAAGTTTTATGAATAATATGAAATTTTAGGTTCTGAAATTATAATATGATGTTTCAATTTGTTTAGTGTAAAATTATGGAACAATCATTACATATTACATAAGAAGAGTAATATGTTTTTCATAAGAAAATGATTTTTTAGAATAATAAATATATAAATTTTAAAAAGATAAAATAAATATTTTATAACAAATATGATAAGATATAAAATAGATTTTATCAAAATTTCAGTAGATAAATAGAAATATTTAATATACCGTAAGTATAAAAAATATTTTGAAATTAAAATACTTTTTGGATCAGTGACTTTAGAGTTTAGTATTGTTTGATAATAAACTAATTTAGAGTTTTCACTTATTTTTGAGGTATTATAATATATATCAGTTGACCAACCACTTGAATATTTAACAACTAATATTAGTGTTATAATCCTAAAAATATCAATTACAAGTTCTTTTTGGTACGAGTATTCTTTTGAGTCCACCAGTATTAGAAAATAATTATTTGGCAACCAAACTTGTTTTTTTGAGTTGGATTTCTGTTATTTAGTATAAGAAAATATTTTGAGTAAGAAATACTTTTAATAGAGAAAATAGTAGGATTTATAAAATAAAAATCATTATAATAATGACTATTAGTTCCACTAAAAAATTTTAATAGTAGACATTTTTTATATATTTAAGATCAGAACAAATTGTTTTCCTTATTTTTATTTCTCACTATTGCTTCCTATTCTAAATTATTATTTTGGTATTTTTTTAAGGATTTTATTTCAATATTTTTCTCCTTTTATTAGAATACTAGAATCTTGTTTTAAATCATCAACTTCAACCAATAGTTCTTTTAATTTTAGTTTCATTTATTTCAAATGATTTAGAGGAATCGGATATTAAATCTATAACCCATTTTAAATAAATTTATTTATTTAACTGAAAAGTATCACAAGATTTATTATAAATTATATGATATTTATTTTTCATTTCCTACATGTCTTAAAACATTTAGCAATATTTTTTCAATTCAATATAAGATAATTTTACAAAACTAGAGTTTTGAGTGTAAGAAGATTATACTTCATGATCTGTGTGTTCCATTAGACATACCATCTTTTTTTATGATCAAAATAAGTATATATATAAGATACATTATATGAACTAGAAGTATTAATCCTAGTAGTATTAAAAATTATCAATCCTTATTTTTGGTATTTAGCTTTCCTTTTTGATTTTCGTAATGGGTAGTTTCCCATTTTATGACATTTTTCCTTACATTCACGTCATCTATTTTCATCAGTACATTTATTATTGTATTTATATATATTATTAAAGTTTTTTATCAAATATATGATAGATCATTATCAATGTCTGGATAATTTTAATCAGATGATTCACTCAAAGTCATTTTGAGGGCAGATTCTTCATTATTAAAATGATTTTCAGCTTCAGCCTCTGTATCTCAGATTCATACATCATTAGAGCTCCAATCAAATACTTCATATATAAATTTTTAATAGTTATATATTTTTTTATATTAGAAGATATTATATTCCACTAATAGGGTATTAATCTGAGTTCTTTTAAATTTTGTTCTTAATGGTAAATTAGATTTCTCAAAGCAGTAGTATAATTGATTATTTCTGTCAATCGTCCATTCATTTGGGTTATTTTTTTATCTTCACAAGTTTTGAAAGTATAAAAATTTAATTTCATAGTAGTTAACATCATGTTTCTGATGTCTTTAGTTCCATAATAGACAAAAACAATAGTGTTCCACATCTCATATTAAGTAGGGCATTGAGATAATTGATTGAATTCATTAGTTCGTAAACCACACAGAATAACATTCATATATTTTAGATTTAAATCATATTTTATTTTATGATCACTACTCCAAAATTCCAATTATTCCATATGAATTTTATGAGGTTTTAGTATGTTCAAATAATCCCTTAATTTAATATTTTTTTAAATATGACAATTTCTGCTATCTAGCATCCATATTTATCACAATTAAAATACGGAGCAGGGATAAAAGAGATACCTTCTATAGAATCAATAATTTCCTCATATATTCAAATAAATCATTAAATCGTGTTTTTTAGAACCACGAAATAAAATAATTTTAAAATACCACCTTTTTCAATTGAATATAACAAAAAATATATTCCCAAAATATAATGGTACCAAATGATCACATCCTTTGAAGTCAATAGTTTATATTAGAAGAAAAAAATTTCAAGAAATAAATATTCTAGTACAGCCCGACCTCTAACACCAATTGTTGGTTCAGGTTGGTGATGATGAAAATAAATATATAATATGAGGGTAAACTTTCTATTTTATAAAATTTAAACAATTCATAACACCTCTTTTGATTAGCAAAAAAATTCATTTTCTATCAAAGATGAGCATGTAGTGGAAAGTGATTTTCACTAGGTCCTATAATCCTAATAACATTAATTCACAACTAAGTGAATGGTGTTAACACCTTTAAAGTAATACTTTCTTTTTGGTTCTTGTATCGGGTACCATTAAATCGTAGCTTTGGGTATGAAGTTGAAACTTATCCATGAAAGAGTCTAAGTATATAAAACTTTACAAAATCAATATAGTTTTTTTAATATTGATTAAACTTTATAGTCTCTATAATATCCCTAAAATGAATTCATATCTTCAATAATTCATAACAACAAAAAGATCATCAATATCGTATATTATTTAATTAAAAATAATAGAGAAAATAATAGGGAGATGTAAAAACATGTATATATTAAATATATATATCTATAAATTTTTTAACCATTATTTAAAAATAAGATGAATCTATAAAGTTCCATAATAGTGTCCACAATAATAGTAAGATCAAGATGACAATATATCAAAATATGTATGCCTCCAAAGTGTTTCTCTGAAACCAATGACAAGAAATATTTTATGTATATTATATTTTCTATATTTTCACCACCTTATTTTGATTAATATCATCATGATATATATACTATAGGCCGAACATGAAGTCAAACCCACGCAAAAAATATCTCATAATAAATTATGAATAGTTGAATACAAATAACATTCAAGATATGTCATAACTTCAAACAATAATATAAATGATTTACTATGTTGAAATTGAGCTATAAAATAAATCATTAAGAGCCTTTGAATCAGTTATAAAATAAAATTGAATAGATACTTACTTCTATTAATCCTATTGGAAAAATCAAGGATAACAACGGAAATTAAAAGGTATATAATTCTATATTCAAATGTAGGGTTCCTTAATGTAATTAAAAAACTCCAAATGTAGGGATGATTATGTTGGGTTGATCATAAAAGTTTAGTTGATGTACTATACATTTGTTTCCTCAAACATAGATTTCCCTTCGAATTTATGGTTGATGAACAACACTTTCCCTTTACACAAATGTAAGGTTTCATAAAAAAAATATGGTATATGATTCATACATGCTCTTTTAAATGTAGGGTTCATTCCTTATGCTTTGAATACCAATGTAGGGTTGAGAATAGTGTTTCTATAATATGATGAAACACATTCTAACAAGTTAGAAAATAATCCTCATGGTTCAATGATTTAAGTACAATTTCTGAATAAATATTTCTATAAATAGTAATTTCTTGAAATACACATAAAATAAAATTCATTACTAACACAAATATGGGTGTTTGCGAGCATAAAAACAAAAACCAAATTAATGAAATTTTAAAATCAAAACATTATCAATACAATCAGGCTATTTTTATGAAAAATTATCCATTTAATGAACTTGTTTCGTGATTATTTAACACACAATTCTCTAAATCGAAATGAAATATAGAAAAGAATACAATTAAAATAAAGAGGGAAGTAATTTTTACTTGGTTGTTCAATACTTGTTGAGGCAACCCAAGCTTGAAATGCATAAATATTACAATTTTTCAGATGAATATTCATTACATATTTGAATAACAAATTTTTTGAAACTGTAATGGCATAGTGTCTTTGGATAAAAGATACAAAATCCACTTATTTCTTAAATTATCTCCAACATATACCCCAAAAATCATCATATTAGTAAACTTATATACATATCATTCTTATAACCATTCAACAATAACTATGGACGGAAAAAATAAGAAAGGGTGAAGTTAGATTATCATTAAGGGTAAACATAAGAGATATCAATCATAAGAGAGAATAAGATGATCATAATGATATAATTAAAAAACCATTTACATATTCTAAATATAAATATTTATACCCATAAAATCATATATTATAAACTCCAAAATCATGAAATATCCTAACAAATTTAATAAGGGTGTGAAAGTAGTAACAATTTTTTCAATTTGTTTAAATAGACATGTGGAATCACAAGTATAAGAAATAACAATATTGTGAGACTAAAAATTCCAAATTCTGACCACAAATAATTTTTTGGGCATATCTCATAGAAATCAAACTCAGACATGAAAATGGAAACATAACTATTAATAATTATCTCCCCGCATAATCTTTTCACAAATCTTGATGAAATCATTATCATCAATAAAAATGTGAAAAAATCTATTCAAAATCGCATACACTCTTATCATCATATAATCATGAGATATAAATATGAAATTACTCAATGTATTGGATTTATATAATAGTCCTAATCCACACATTATCATAATCCATTCTTATTTATGGATCAATATCATGAAAATAATTATCATTTCATAACAGATGAACTTGTGGAGAAGAAAACGAGTTTAATCAAGATTACATTATCATAATTGATAACCAACTAAAGAAATAATAAAGTTGGTATCATTCCATAAAATCCACATTGAAGTATAAGTAACATCAAATGAAGTTTTCTTATATGAAAATACCATTAAAAGGATACTAAAACATTTTATTAAAGAAAATACCACTTTCAATTTGAACTCACATATTTTGAATCTAAAATTTTCTAGTATATTAAGAGAAAACATTTATTTTAAAATAACAATGAAAACTTTTAAATTAATTTTCAATGAAAAGGGTAGTCAACATGGAGGGAAAATAAGTTTTTATGGTATATATTAAAATAATAGTTTCATTCACACCTTTGGTAAAAACGACAACATTTGGAAATTGAAATTATAATTGTTATTGAAAATATTTATAGAAAGAAAAATATGGTTAAAATGACTTTCATAATAATTATATAATAGTAAAATCATTCTTCAAAACATTTTTAATAAAATATCTACATGGAAGAAAAAGTTATTTGACCAAAGATGAAATAAATGAAATTTTTCATAAAAACATTTTCTATTTGTTATACACCAATTATGGGAAAATGAATGGAAAAAATAAAACTAAAAGAAATAACTATATTATAAGAAAAGATATTCATATTAAAATATAATGATCAAATAATTTCCCACTATTCATATTTAACATTATCCATCTTGAAATGAAATGAGATTATAATATAAATATTTTACCACTTTCTGTAATATCTGAATTGAAACATCATAGAAGAGATAATTTATATATATATTTTTAAATCTCTAATATTTTAATGGATATCATTATAAAATATAATCAAGGGTATTATATACGCTGTATAATAAAAACAGGTTCTAAATATAACATTTTTTTCACCAAAATAAAAGTGATAAAAGAAAACCATACCTTATGTCCCAATTGAGGTGGTATGAATTCCAATATCCTATATAATAAATATATATTTATTATACATACATTTATATATATATATATATATATATATATATTAAATAATCAAATTCCTAGAATAATTATTTTTTATCATTCTTTTATAATTTCAAAATATCTTCCTATCAGTAATTTCTACATTAAAATGAATGTTTGGGGGAAATTGATCCATTTATCATGCATGTTTTGGTTCAATAGTTCAGGTACATAAACCAATGACATTGTTCAACCACATAAAAATATTAATCATGAAATATGTATAATATTTATTTATTATATAAATGTCCCGACCCGTCCTCGGGGCCCGTGCCGTGACTACCCCAAGCCCACCTTCCATAGGCCAGGGGCTGGCGACTAGCACCAAGGCGTAGATCCCAGTAAAAAGGGAAGGAATTGCCTTTGTAAAATAAAAAAGCACCACAGATTAAGCAAGAGGAAAAAGTAAACACTAAGTAAAAGCTGGTACAAGAGTAAGTGCGGAAAAGTAAAGGGGGCCGGAAATACAAGTCCAACTGTAAACTACAACTGAAAGGGGAAAAAAGCAACTGAAAGGTAAAGCCGCAGCGTCGAGCCGTCCTCTAGAAGTCCCACCTGAAGGGTGAGTACAGATAGCCTCCACAGCTCCTCGGTCCTGCCGTCCGCTCCGAGTACACTCCGCCCAGTGGTCCACCTCCAGGTATCGTCCTGCTCCGCAATCCTCCACTGCGATCAGCGCTGTCCGTCGTCTGCAACCAACACAACGTAGTTTGGGCATAGCCCGTGCAGGGGTGAGTATAAGCTACTCAGTAGGGACCATGAGACCCCCGAAGGTCTCCCAGAATCCACAAAGAATAAACCAAAAATGAAAGATACAAATCACGAAGTAATATCCGACGCATCTTAGGTATATTCCCATACATATACCTAAGTCATCAATTCTCGCTCGGCTCCATCATCCGAGCTTAAGTACAACCCAGTCCACACAAGAAAGCAAAACGTAAATCCACACAGGATAGCACAACACAATCCACAAAGGAAAGAAAAACGTAAATCCACACAGGATAGCACAACACAGTCCACAAAGGAAAGCAAACAGGGTTTCAGCTCACACAGGTATACTTCTTCGAATGACGATAGCGATGATTACTGATCCATCTAAGTCATCGAACCCACAAAGGATCGATAGGTACTAACCCCCACAAATGACCCACAAAGGATCCGACCCACAAAGGATCGATAGGTAACTAACCCCTGCAAAGACCCACACAGGATTGGGCGCACACAGGACCTGTAGGCGCTGGCCCACACAGGACCGCTGAGCGCTGACCCACACAGGATCGGACCCACACAGGATCGGTAGCACTGACCCACAAAGGATCACTGAGTGTTGTAGTCGTCGCCATCGAATCCACTGAGGATCTCTGCACAGTCGTCATCGTCACAGTAGCAGTCACACCCAGCTCTAGGGTTCCCGCACACAGCAAGCTCATTCGGGAGGGTCCGCTCCACAAGCCGAGAGGCTGATACATCAAATGACACATAGTCCAAAGTTGATGTATCCAAAAGTTCTGTATCGACAACAGGAACTCAACGTCGCAGACGACGCGTCAATCGGACGCCCGGTCTGAGAGTTATTGGCTTTTTTTGTCCCAGGGGCCCGGTTGGTTTTTAAGGAAAAACCAACCCGACCGTACTCCACCTACATCCAAACCTCGGGCAGAGTATGCCAAAAGATCCATCTCACATAGAGGAAAACAACAAAGTCTACGGCACGTCAAACGGATGTCCGTAGCTCAAGATATGAGTGTTTTTGCTCCAAAGGCCCGGTTGGTTTCGTGTACGAACCAACCCAGCCGAACCCAAAGTATTCCAGAACCTTGAGTGAAAGATACCAAAATGACTTTCTCGATCCAAGGATTGCATCTCCGCTGACGGCGCGTTGTTCGGAGGCCCGTAGCTCAAGTTATGAGCAAAAGACCGAAAATGTCCGGAAACGAAGTGTCTGGGCCCGGACCGACACGGCCCAACCCCCTGGGTCGGCCCGAACCGGGTCGACCCGACCCGAGTCCAGGTCCGACCCGGTTCGGCACGGCCCGGCCCGGTCAGGGCGGCCCGGCCCGGCCTGGGTGCGACCCGGCCGGCGGTTCGGCTCGGCTCGGCCGAGCGGCCGAGCAAGGGAGCCGCAGGGCGTGAAGTCCCCGCGGGATGAGAAGCCGCGGCCCACGTGGGGCCGCGCTGGATCAGCGGACGTGGAAAAGCCGCGTCCCATGTGTGTCGGACCCATGCGGCCACGGGTCCGCTGGTTTCCGCCGCCGCGGGGGCCGTGTCTGGCGGCGTGCCGGGGCGCCGCCGCCTCCGGCCGCCGGTGGGTTCCGCGGGCCACCAGAGTTGCTCCGGTTGTCCGATTTTGCTTCCTTCTACGCCGTAGCTCCTCCCGGGTCCCGTACATCACTTCGGAAACAAAGAATCACCTCTGCGACATGTTTTGTCACCGCCCACCAATCTGCACATCAACAAAGAACTGCAGAGGGTTGTCCGGTCGTGTTTGTTTGGCCCGCACCCTCCGCGTTAGGTGATAACAATCGAAAGAATAAATTATAAAATGGAAATGTAACAAGATACAATTTAATAAATTAAAATTTCACTTGATCCAGGTTCTTTGTTTTAGGAGGAACATCCACGGAAATATAAATTATTTCACAAACAAACCCCTACCTCGCCGTAGTCGTCGAGCGTGTGTTCTTCGCGGAATTGATCGTCGCGGAAGGAGGCGATTGTCGCGGCGCGGAAGGGCGTCGCGTCATCGCGGAAGGGCATCGCGTCTTCGCGGAAGGGCGTCGCATCGTCGTGGAATACGGTGTCGCGTCGACGAACTCCGAGGTTCAAGAACTTGTAGATTTAATTATATTAATTAAATCCATGATGTTGTTATAACCCACAAAGTGATTTAAAAGAAGAAACCCGAAATCTCCTACCTCAAGAAGTTGGTGATCAGAGATCGTTGCGGGGAAGAACGTCTCGAAAAAAGCATCGTAGATCTCTGAGGGTGACAGTGTTCTTCGCGTTCTTCACATTCTTCGCGAAGGAGGATGAAGGCACAAAATTTCAGTCAAAAGCCTCTCAACGAGCAATCCTCAAGAAGTCATGCATTGGTCTTATTTTATTATTACGCCAACGGATTGTAAACAGGTTAAGAAAAAATTAAATTAATTCATAGAATTAATTTAACGAAGTTAACCACCCAATTAATTGGTGCGTTAAGAATTTAAGAAAACGCGCCAGTTGACTTTCATAATGATGGGTTTTCGCGGGGGCGTTACTCAGCGGAAAAGAAACGGTGGGGCTCGTGCGGGCCCCACCTCACAATTATCCTACCAAGGGGGTAGGATATTTTTGGATAGCACCCTATCTGCATCAACTCAGCTTAAGCAGCTTTAAGTGGCTTTCAAGTGGCTTTAAGTGAAATAAAAATAAAGTTGTCGCACACTTTATTTTATTTCTTAACTAAACCCCAAAAATTTAAAAACCACACACGAGCAAACACAACTCTGGAAGAGGCGTTTCTAAGAAAATACCGGCACTGCGATTTCATTGGTGCCCTCGGAATTTGATTCCGAGCACCGGTTCAAAAGTTAGAAAAACCCACTCGTTCGTTCACTGAACGTACCCGAGCCAAAATTTGGAAAATGATTCCGGGCACACCGGGCCTCGGAATCAGGTGCCGTCAGAAACTGCGTTCTTGTAAAAATCCAAAAAAAAATAAGAAAAAAATTTCCTTGAATTTTTCGGGTCTTTATAATAAACATTTATAATCATATATATATATTGGTTAATGTGAGCACAATTTTTCTATTTTTTTATATTTTACTTTGTAAAGTACTCTCTGCTTAAATTAAATTCCGAGGTAAATTTATGATTTCGGTGAATCCTTAAAAAACAGTACCATTATTTTTAATTGGATTAAATAATTTTATTATTATTTATTTATTTTGGGAATGAAATTTATAATCTATTCATTGATTTTAAAAATATTTGAAGTAGATTTTAATATTGATTTAAAACTATGAATTTATAATTGTTCGATTTCAACATAGAATTAAAATTCATAAATGTATTTAGTTTCAAATTAATACATTTATTATTATTATTTTATTTAATAATAATCCATACATTTATATTATTTATAAAAATGATATTTGAAATTCAGTTTTCCTGTTCTATTTAAATGTGATTTTTAAATGATGAAAATAATTTTTGCGAACAATCATATTATAGTTTTTTTAATTTAAATAAATTTTTAATTATTTTTAAAATTATTTTTTCAAGGAAAAAAATTATGATTTTTTTTCAAGTGAAATATATTTGAAAAAATACACTGAAAAAATATAGTTTTTGAAATGTAGGCTGAAATGAGGGAAAGTCCTGAAGTGACCAAGATTAAAGAATTCAGACTGATAGTAATTGAAATTAAAAAGTAAGAGTTCCTATCAACTAACCACAGGAATCACATGACTGTTCATCTGTACATGATCAAAATAAATAAAATTATTAAAGTGTCCCTTATGAAATAATCATGTAATGATGAGACGACTCATCAACCTCCCACCCTTCATCTCAAAGTCAGTTTTCTATTCACATGAATGAAAACTCAATCGAATGCACCAAAATTCTCAACAAACAATCAATATATCATTCAATTTAATAAACATACCAATTCATGTCATAATAAGGTACAATAAATGGGAACATTCATGACAATAAGCCTCTACTAATTTGATTCTACCATATAAATATGTTCTACTAACCGTGACCGCAACTGCCTTATACCTAACAAAAGAAAACAAAACCATCCATGCCCCATTAAAGATCTGATATACTCAAAATGATTATATAGATTTATCTACACCACATATTCATGTTTATTAATAAGGAAAAAATCCAACATGAATCACACTAGTGTCGATTAGAGAACCCACTAGTTGTCAACGAACCATAGTGAATAATAGATTATTATAAACTGAAGGTGGCAGGATCTAAATCCCTATGTGTCACCATAAATCAATACCAATGATCCCTTGGCACTTAGTATTTAAGATACTAATCCTACACATAATACAAACTTGTTTAGAGTATTTGACCTATTGTGGAAGCCATACAGAATCATTGATCACTCTATATTGAAAAATATTGTGTCGTGCCACCTTGTTGTGTAATGTGAGCTATTCACCCAAATGGATCCCAACCGACCTCACCTGTTGAATTCATGTCATGAATTTTTAATTTTTTTACTATTTTTTCCCTTGTGCCGATGAATCCCAATGATATCACAAAACCACCCCCATTATAAGGTTTAGATTCTATATAAAGACACAATAGATATATTTAACCAAATGTCCACATATCCACTAGCAGCTACCTTGTAGCCTTGGATCTTTGTGTACATGAGTACAAAATTATCTTCACATACAAGGATGAAGATCTTCAAATATGAATCTTTGGATTCCTAAAAAATATCTTCAATTTTATCCCCCACATTTTTTAAATAAAAAAATCTATTAAGTCACGTCCAAAGCCTAAATCTAGACTAGGCCCATTAACCAAAATGGGCCCACATTCTACTATGCACACCTTATTCAAGATATCATATAGTTGAACACTCATTGTTTAATACACCTTCTTATAAGAGAACCACATATCTTGATAAATTTTTCAATGAAGTATGGGTGTGATAATGGGAATAATATTCTCAAATAAATCCTCCTCAACCCTCGATTTTGGACATGAAAGACTCATCTAATCAGAGAATGAAATCACTATGTATTGAAACAAAATGAATGAAGAAAGAATGTGAACTTTTATATATATTATTTCCCCTCCCCAATGGAATTATTTGTATCCTTCTGATTGAATCTTTAAATTTCTATAATTCTTGCATTTAAATTAAACATTTCAATCTATTTTGATCAGTGTGTTGTGTAAATATATTTCTCCACCAATTATTTTGGCTTTCTCAATTACCATATGGTATAATTATCTACTAAAATATATAATTATGGAGAACTAACCAAAGTTCTAGGTTCTTAAGGGAGATCACATAAGTGGCCCGAATCCTAGTACTATAGTTTCTAATTTTCATCCTTGATGGGGTTGTACATTGTAGAGAAGAAAATTAATGATATTTATATATTCTTTATAATGAAATTATTCACCCTAAAATCTATCAAATATCAATATCACTCTATTATCTTATTTTATAGTGAATATTGTTAGTTCACTATATACCGAGGGTTGAAAAATATATGACATAACTAGGTGTGGAGATAGTAAATGTCTCTGTTAGTTTTGTTAATTTCTCCATCAATGTATTGGAGGTGGAATTGGATTTATATATATATAGTATTCTTATGTGTGTGTTCTGAAATATAAAATAGATATTATATTACAATTTATGAATGATTTTGAGTTGATTATCATATGAGAACACATAAGAAAAATGGATAAGATATGTGATCAACCCTATATCTATCCCTATTTACCGTGACTTTCTCTATTTATATTATTTTGCTTCACATTCATTAAATTTTAATATGTAATTATCAATGTTCATAATTTTTGAATACTTTAAGAATGATGGAAAAAGATATTTTTATAGTAATTAAAGGTCCCACACATACTCATAATTAATCGACCTTTTCCAACCCAATGTTTCATAACTAGTTTCAATAAAACAGAAAATCTGCTTGACTGTGTTCTTTGATAACGACACAATTTTGTTCTCACCCATATCCCCAAGTAAGGATAGAGATCCACATAACATTCACACTTTTTTAAAAAAATAATCTGTTAAAATTTAATACCACACAAATAGATCATAATTTTCTAAACAAGGTCCGAAGGATGTATTTTTATACTCAAAAGAATAAATAATTTTCTTACAATTGAACATTTTTATGATCAATGGAAATGTATTTTAAAATGTTGTGTAATTTTTATAGATATATTATAGATGGAGGAGTATTGTTATATCGTTAATATAATTCAAATCATGATAAACATGAATAAGATGTCCTTGAAATATAATTAATTATTGATTATAATCTCCAACAAAATTCATAGATGATGCTCGAGGCACTCCAGGAGAAACACGAGATACCAGTCGAACAATTTGAGGGTGATAACCAAACTATTGAATCATTTTAATTTAAATGCTCTTAGATTTAGTTATAACCAAACACCCACATTTTAATTAAATATATTCATCACTATTGTATTATTCTTCAGTGGGAAAGAAATTTTACTATAACAATTTTTATTGTAATTTTATGTAAACTGAACTCTCTTATAGACTATTGTTTCTTAATACTAATGATTTATCTATATTTTTTGATACCCTCATTGAATAATATTAATGCCTACAATGAAATTACCATAAATAAAAATTTATAGAGGTAAAATAGGGGATGAGTTCTTATTGGGGTTTACCAAAAGAAACAAATGAACAAGGTGCTACCATTGAGGGTGAAAATTTTTATCTAAACCAAACCATTATTATTTCTAAACACATAGATTTATTTATTGACTCTCACTTATTTTAAGTTATAAATTTTTGAGAATTGGGGAATCCAATGGATGAATAATCCACTGATATGATTGTGGATAAACATGACACCTTATTCAACATCCTTTCATCTGAACACTTTATATTGTAGTATACTACTAAGGGGATGAAAATGTAGTACTATATCAAATGCTTCCTCTAATAATTAACATTTTTATGTTTCAGTAGGAATCAAATGAGGTGGTTGACAACACATAAACCCCATCTTATTACTTATGGAGGAAAATATCAAGAATTCCTAGCTTTGAAAATTATAAATACAACCCATCTTGGGAGGTAACACCCTCTAATTTTCTTGCCTTATTAATCCTTTTCTTTTAATTTATTGACTCTATAATTAATTAATTATGATTTTATTCTATTCTCTATATGTTATCCTTAAAAAATATACCCTATGAGATTAATTCAAAATATTTAATAAGAAAACATGAAATTTCTTACCACAATCCTACAAGATAATAAATAACTAGTTTGGTATTTCCTTATCATTTATTTTGTTGATATTATTTTTAAATATTCCTTTATTTGATAAATTTCATCCAAAAAAACAATGTATATAGTTTAATCGATATGTTTGGAGGAAGAAATGTAATGGCTCGGACCTCTCCGGTCCATTCCTTTCTGAAAATGTGGTACTGGAGGTGTTCCGGGAGGTCAGGGTGACTTGGGGGGTGCGTTTGGGTGGACTTGTAAGGAAAGATAAAGGGAAATAGCTTTCGCACGGTTGGTGCACGGTTTGCCTAAACTGTGCGGCCAAACAGTACGAGGTTGGTGTTATAGGCAGTGGCTAACGCATGATTAGCACACGGTTTGTCTAACTGTGCGGCCTAACCATGTGAGGAGTGTTTAACGATGTATAATCTAATGCACGGTTAGCGCATGATTTGTTAAACCGTGTGGACTAACCATGCGGGCACTTAATCATAGATCCTAAAATTGTGGATCTAAAACTTTTTGCCTCTAAATGGTATGTTTAAGCCCCTAAGGGGCCATAACTCAGGATTACCCTCCCTTGAAGGTAGGATAACCTCTCCCAAGCATTTTGGAGGCAATCCAAAGGCTTCTCTTGGCGAATCAAATCCAGTTTCTTGAGGTATGCGATCATTCTTGTTTGTTTTCTTATATATACTCCTCATCTTCTCTCAGTTTCTTAGATCTACACCCGTTATGGGTAGATCTAAGTGTGTGGATGTTGAATATGATGAGCTTTGGTCTTGATCTTTCTAGGAGGAGATATCTAAGGTGGGGTCTTGGTGAATCGGCCCGGTTTTTTTGGGCGTTCTTCGACCATTTTGGTTTTCATCAAAAACCTTTGAGGTCGGGGATTCGTTGCTTCAATTTCTTTTACGTACAACTATATTGTTATCATTTTGAATCACATTGGATGACCATGGAATTGACCTAATAAAATAATTTGAACTGGATAATTAAATTGTATCGATTGTATTTTATTTCCTCGTGTTTTTCTAGATAGTGTGATATCTATACTTGCCTTAATTAGCGATTCTTCTTGGTGGAAATTGGTAAAGAACGTAAACCGGGACAAATTAATATTTGTTTGGCTAACGATAAAGAGGCATGTGAATGATTCTGGTTCCTGTTGTAATTTTATGTTAATCAAATTGGCATAGTAAGCATGTATAATCTTTTGTGATTGCTTACTTGTTAGGTTCCCGATTTTGGAACCAACATATTAAATCTGTTAATTCAAGATTGTTTAAAGAATGTGATTGTTTTATAATTCCTTGAAGGGTTCTTAGTTACGCTCTGGTTTGTTGAAAGTTCCATAGCCCAATTGATGTGATGTTTTATTTCCTGCTGCTTGTGTTGTGATGTGACCCTGGAGGGGTGTTGTGATATGTGGAGGCATAGAGTCCTTTTTGGTTGTGGGAGCAGATGACACCCAGAGTGGCGAGATGCATTGTTTTATGCATGTGGGTGTCGAGGAGGACACCAGGGATGATTGAATGGGATGGATGTGATTTTTGGATTCTTGTTGATTCTTTGGTTGTTAATCTCCTTTAATTTTCCCCACTACTCAAGCCAGCTGGTCTTGGACACCCTTCTTCCGAAAGGGGTGAAGACACGTGAGGTATGGCATGTGATTTCCATGTTTAGCCTCTCAAGGGAGAACATGTATATGCTCTTTCTATAGGCGGCAAAGACTCGACAGGTAGTACATCTACTCACCGTGTTGAGCCCCATTTTGTTTAGTAGCATATGATGATTTTCTAGAATGCATGGGAATATGGGAAAGTAATTCTGTAATGAATGTTTGAATAAATGACGTTAACTCTTGGGGTTGTAGTTTATTGAAACTTAATGAGGAGGATGAGAACTTTTGAAGGGACAGTGGAATTTTTTGATGTGGTGTTAATGGAATTTAATGGAGATTTTTTCATGGTTAATTAATGCGTGAGGAATTAATTAACGTACAGTCGAATTGATAAATAGGGAATGAAGTACTCTAATAAATCCCTTAAATGATTGTGTACTTATAGGATACCTAGCCTTAGAAGTGGAAGCCCGGAGTCCGAGAGACGTTAGCTGTAGTTTTTTTAAGACTAGGTTATGCCCATAGTGTGGTTGTGAGTTATAGTATATTCTGTACTTTTTGTGTTTCAATATGAAACTCCATAATTTAAGTATGGGGAACTAGCACCCCAGAGATTCTAAGCCCTAGGGGGTGTTTTCCCCAACATTCCAGTAGGAGAATGAATAGATGACTACCCTTTGACCCCACTCACTTCTCTTGATAGATACTAGTTCCATTAGGCACAACAGTTAGTTTTCCACATATATGTGTGTAGATGGCTATAATGTCTAGTGGTTATTCACACACATATATTATGGATATATTATCCTATGGACTACTATAGGTGTAACGTGTATAGGTTGTGATGGATTTAGGATCCTTACTCAGTGTATGGGTTGTAATGGCTTGAGGTATAATACATGACGTATGATACACGTTATGTGAGCTGTGGTGGATCTCGGAAACTACCTGGTCACTTTTGGTTGTGAGGATGGTGTGGTGATTCGCCAAGGTGTTTGTGGGAAATCCTTTGTGGTGCACGTGGTGCAGATTGTGGAGCATAGCCCAGGTGTATGGGGGAAAGCCTTTGGAGAGAGATGCACATGATGTATGTCGTTGGGGAAAAGTGGAAAATCAGTGGGGAAGTAGTAGTAGGGCACCCTTGATAATCTTTACTATATGTTATATTCTTGTATACGTTACTTGGTGAGAGTAGCCATGGTGAGTTTGGGAACTTAGAATACCTATTTAGGTGATGTGTTGGTTTCAATTGTTGTTCACTGAGATTTTTCATGCTATCTTTACTTTTGCAAGAGAGGCTTCTGGGAGGATCCTAATGAGTATAATGTTATACTCACCCTACATATATATAAACTGTTTTCAGGTCACTTGGAGTAGGTTGGAGATCATGCTAGTTTCTACTAGCTTGTGGTTGCAGGAGCTGTTAGGGCTTGTGGTTGCTGATGTATTTAATTTCTGGTGGGTACTTGTAGTTTTCCCTTACAGTTATATAACTTTTGCATGACATTACATATGTGCACTTGGGTTTTCTTTTATACTTCAGTTCAGAGTTGGAGTTGGTTGGTGTCTATATTATCTCTCTCTTCTGCATGTGTTCTCGTAGAGGGTAATGCCTTCCATTTGTGTGTTACTATACCCTCAGTACTAGTCGCCAACCCGGGGCCTACTTGAGGCGGGACTCAGGGGTCATTATCTCCCTTATCACATTTCTGGCCCAGGAGGGGGACACTTTGTGGGGAGGGGGTCATCAAAGAGTGGTATCAGAGGTCTGGTTGAGGGATAGAATGGAGTTTGGAGTTAGGCACATGTGAGGTTTTATGGGTTGGTAGGGAAACAATGTCATTCATGTTTAGTAAGTGAGGTAAACACTAGAGAAAGACTGAGACATATGTGTTTATGGACCCCTATGATCTGATGCACAGACCTTTATGTTTACAATGGCTACTAAACAAGGTGATACTCGTTGCAGGGTAGAGACCTAGGAAAGGATCATGCATCATTCTTCTTTGTTCGTGTGTTTGAATGGGTAGACCTTGGGATAGGTTAACCTAACACGAATAAAAGAAAACAATTAATTAATTAATGTTGAGTTATCCATATTCCAGGATTAGGAGCTCTAAGTGTTTGTTATTTTATAGGTATGGCTCCAGGTCTATATCCTCGTCAGGATTACATAGAAAATGTTCATAATGCTGTTCTAGAAGATCTCTACACGGTAGAGGTTGATGACGACGAAACGTGGAGGAAGACACTCTGAGAGTTTCAATTCCAGAGTCTGTAGAAGTACGAAGGCTCCGTTTCAGATGCAGTCACGGAAGACTGGTTGGAGGAGGTCGACATAGGCTTCGGTTTGATCCGCACTCAGAAGGAGTACTAGTGTCCTTAGTTGTGATGATGCTGCGTGGAGCAGTGAAGGAGTGGTGGTTCTTGTTCCTTAGGGATCGTGAGGAATCAACGATCTCATGGGAGGAGTTCTGAGAAAAGTTTAGAGTCAAGTTCCTTTCTTCCACTGCGAAGGCGTCCGGTTTCCAGGAGCTTCTTACCCTTCAACAGGGGAGCTCTATTGTTCAAGAGTTTTGAATCCATTTCTGGAACCTTTTACTATATGCTTTGGACCTGTTACCAGATGAGGAGGTTAGAGTGAGGCATTTTGAGGAGGCCTTGCATCCAGTGATCCAGTGCCAGGTCACCCCATTTATGCTAAATACATAACTTGAGGTACTGGCGAGGGCAGAGGTTGTTGAGAGGACTTTGTCCAGGACCAGATCATCTTGAGAGGGGAATCATCATGATTCCTCACGAAGTAGGGATGTGGTCCGGGGTTACTGGTTTTTAGGGCAGAAGAGTTTCTGTTTAGCCCGGGGTAGGTCCCTGCCCTTCACATCTTGTTTCATCGGAAGCAGAAACTCTCAGGCCTATGCCAAGGGATCAGGTGCTTGTTTTTCTTATGGTGGTTATGGACATCAGCAGCGAGAGTGCCTGACCTTTCAGAGTAGTCATCGTGCAGCAGGTGTTATGCTTCAAGTTCCTCTATTAAGGCAGTTCCAGCCGAGGAAGCAGCATCCAGTTACACCTGCTTTAGATCAGTAGAGGCAAGATGGGGAAGGTAGAGGACAGCCCCATGATTCTCCTCATCCTTAGATATAAGAGTGTGACCTTGGTGGTGGTCGTCATCAGGGTCAGAGAGGCCGTGGAGGAGGTCGTGGTCAGATTCATTCTCTAGCTTTGCCAGCACCAGACGATCCAGATGTCATTCGAGGTACCCTTTTCTTGTTTTCTACCTTAGTGTATGCCGTTTTTGACTCAGGGGTGACACACTCCTTCATATCACCTACCCTTTTCCATGCTTTGGGACTTGAGGTAGAGAGGATTACAGTTCCCTTGGCATTGACTACGCCAGTTGGAGGTCGAGCTGACTTGTTTGGAGTATGTAGAGACTGTGAGCTAGTGTTGGGGCAACACCACTCTTTGGGAGATTTCCAATGTTTATGAATACAACCATATGATTTCATCCTCAGAATGGATTGGTTGTATTCGGTGCAGGATATCATGGACTGCTTCAGGAAGAAGGTCATTTTCTTTGGTGCGGATGGAGAACAAGTGGTGTTTGTTGGTGAGCGAGATCCTCAGATGGGTCATGAGCGTGTTCCATCCTTATCATCTGTGATAGACGATATGATATTGAGTTATTCAGAGGTTTGGCAGTTGTCATTTCCAAGGGCTGTAGAGGAGTACCATGATGTCTTTCCAGAAAAGGTTGTATCATTACCCCTCGACGAGAGATCGAGTTTGGGATCAAGCTACAACCAAGAGCATCTCTTATCTCTATGTCTCCATATAGGATGGACCCTTCTGAGTTAAGAAAGCTATGTATATAGGTTGATGGTCTGTTGCAGTGCAGTTTTGTTTGGCCATGTGTGTCCCCATGGGGTGCACTGGTTTTGTTCGTAAAGAAGGCCGATGACAGTTTGTGGTTGTGTGTCGATTATCATCGCTTAAAAAAGTGACAATAAAGAATTTATATCCTCTTCTACAGATTGATGATTTATTTGATCAACTGAAGGGTGAAAGTTGGTTCTCAAATATTGATTTGTGGTCTGGATATCATCAGATGCGTGTGAGAGATGAGGATATCCCGAAGATTGCTTTCCGTTGTCGTCATGGGCATTATGAGTTCGTTGTAATGCCTTTTGGCGTGACTAATACTTCGGTTGTGTTCATGGGATTGATGAATGCTTTGTTCCATGAGTTCCTGGACAAGTTCGTAGTAGATTTCATCGACAAAATCCTTATGTACTCCACATAAAAAGATGAGCATGCAGAGCATCTATAAGACATTCGAGGAGTTCTTCGCCAACATCAGTTGTTCGAGAAGTTTTATAAGTGTGATTTTTGGTCTTGAGAAGTCTGTTTCTTGGGGCATGTTGTCTCCCAATAGGGAGTAGATGTGGATCCATTGAAGATAGAAGCCTTTGTATCATGGGTAGCTCCCAAGATAGTGTCAGAGGTGCGAAGTTTCCTTTGTCTCGCAGGCTACTACAGGAGGTTCATAGCCAATTTCTCATGGGTTGCGACTCCTCTGATAGATTTGACTAGGAAGGATCAGGCTTTTATATGGACTTATCAGTTTCATGCATCTTTCGAGTATCTAAAAGAGAAGTTAGTAAGTTCTCCAGTTCTTTGTCTTACAACTGAGGGAGTTCAATTTGATGTTTTTTGCATTGTGTCACATATAGGGTTAGGCTATGTTCTCATGCAGCAGAGGTCAGTTGTTTTGTATGCGTCTCGGCAGTTGCGTCTCCATGACCACAACTATGCCACCCATGATCTTGAGTTGGCATCCGTGGTGTTTGCTCTGAAGTTGTGGAGACATTACCTCATTGGTGTGCGCTTTGTGGTTTTCACTGATCATAAGAGTTTGAGGTATGTTTTCTCCCATCGTGACTTGAAATTATGAAAACATCAGTGGATGGATTTCTTACATGAATACGACTTCGAAATATTGTATACACCTGGAAAAGGGAATTTTGTAGCTGATGCACTAAGAATAAAGTCACGTAGTGATGCTGTGTGTGAATCCGGTGATTCATGGTAAGTAATGGAAGAGATTTCAACATTGCATCTTGATATGGGTGAATTTGGGGGTAGAGGTTGTCTTCTTCAAATGACGGTACAGTCATCCCTAATGAAAAAGGTGGAAGAGTCCCAATTGGGGGATCTTGAGCTGGATGTCTGGAGAGATCGAGTTGTTTGTGGTGAGGCCCATGATGGTTGGTCTGAGGATGATCAACACCGAGTGTTGTATCGTGGAAGGATTTTTGTTCCTTTGATGATGCGTGATACGGTCCTCAGAGAGTTCCATAGTTCACCTTCAGCGGTATATCCTTGCGTGACAAAGATGTACTGATTATTGAGGGGTCAGTTTTGGTGGTCTGGGATGAAGCGCTTAGTTGCCAAGTTTGTGTCTCAATGTTTAGTCTGCCAAAAGGTGAAGGTCGAACACCATGTTTCAGGTGGTATTCTTCAGCCATTAGATATTCCTCAGTGGAAGCGGGAGGACATCTCAATGGACTTCATTACTGGTTTACCTCGAGCTTCCGGAGGACATGATGCTATTTGGGTGGTATTGGAACACTTAACAAAATCATCCCACTTCATAGAGATCATGTAGTTGAGTTCAGTGGATGTTTTGTCGAGGCAGTATCTAGAGGAGGTGGTGAGACTTCATGGAGTCCCAAGGACAATAATTTCTGATCGAGAGCCTCGTTTTACCTCTAGGGTGGGGAAATGTCTCCAACATGCTTTTTGTTCTCAACTATGCTTTAGCACTTCTTTTCATCCTCAAACGTATGGTCAGACAGAGAAAACTATCCAAACTCTTGAAGACATGTTATGCTCTTTTTTATTGATTTCAGAGGTTCAGGGAAGAGGCACTTACCCTTGATGGAGTTTTCTTACAATAATAGTTTTCACACCACCATCGGTATGGAGCCGTTTAAAGCCTTGTATGGTCATCCTTTCCGCTCTCTGTTGTGCTGGACTAGGGTCGGAGAGTCATCAATTCTCAGACTAGAACTAGTGGAGAATACAACAGAGATGGTTCAGGTGATTCATCAGAGGATGAAGACAGAGCAAGATCGTCATAATTCATATGCCGATCAAATAAGGATACCCTTAGAGTTTAATGTTGGGGATAATGTGTTTCTGAAGGTGACTCCCAGTGGTGGGTAGTGAAGGTTTGGACGTGGAAGTAAGCTTTCTACCTAGTTTTTTAGGACTTTCGAGGTGTTATCTCATGTTGGAGCTGTGGCGTATCGAGTAGCACTTCCACCTCGGATGAATCAGATACATGATGTTTTCCATGTATCAAAGCTCCATCGTTATCTTCATGATGACTCTCGCATCATCTATTGGGGAGAGATCGATGTCGATGATGATGCAACCTTTGAGGAGTGACTTGTGGAGATCCAAGACCACAAGGATAAGGTGTTGTGTGGGCGTTCTATCCCTTTAGATTGTGTCTTGTGGCGACACGGTGGCTTGGAGGAGAGTACTTGGGAATGTGAGTCATAGATACATGCTCAATACCTAGATTTGTTTGATGTGTAACTATTTTTCATGTATCATTGTAGCTGATGTGGTTATGAAACATTCATATTTATGAGATGGCTCCCTTTGTTGCTTGCTCTCTTTTGAGAGGTATCTCGAGTGGTAGTTGTTCAGACCCTGTTACGTTTTATCTTTATGTGGGTTTTGAATTCTCAAGGACGAGAATGTTTTGAGAGGTATCTGATGTAATGGTTCGGACCTCTCCGGTCCATTCCTTTGTTAAAATGTGGTGTTGTAGGTGTTTCGGGAGGTCAAGGTGACTTGGGGGTGTGTTTGGGTGGACTTTTAGGGAAAGATAAAGGGAAATATCTTTCGCACGGTTGGCGCATGGTTTGACTAAAATGTGCTGCCAAACCGTGCGAGGAAGGTGTTGGAGGCAGTGGCTAACACATGTTTAGTATACAGTTTGTTTAACCGTGCGACCTAACCGTGCGAGGAGTATTTGACGAAGCAGAAGCTAACGCACGGTTAGCACACTGTTTGTTAAACTGTGCGGACTGACCGTTCGGGTACTTAATCTTAGATCCTAAAATTATGGATCTAACTCGTTTTGCCTCTAAAGGATTCTATTAATCCCCTAAGCGGCCATAACTCAAGATTAAACACCCTTGAATGAAGGAGAACCTCTCCCAAACGTTTTGGAGGCGATCTGAAGGCTTCTCTTAGAGGTTCGAAGCCAGCTTCTTGAAGTATGTGACTATTCTTGTTTGTTTTCTTAGATCTACTTATACCTACTCCTCCTATTCTCTTGGTTTCATAGATCTACGCCCGTTATGGGTAAATCTAAGTGTGTGGATGTCTAATTTTATAAGCTTTGTTCTTGATCTTTCTAGGAGGAGAGATCTAAGGCGGGGTCTCGGTGAATTGACCCGGTTTTCTTGGGCATTCTTCGACCATTGTTGTTTTCGTCTAAAAACTTTGAGGTGGGGGATTTGTTGCTTCTCATTATTTTACGTGCAACCGTATTGTTAGCATGCTGAATCCCATTGGATGACCATGGAATTGAACTAATAAAATAATTTGAATCGGATAATGAAATTGTATCGATTCAATGTTATTGCCTCATGTTTTTCTAGATAATGTGATATCTATGGTTTCCTTGCTTAGCGGTTGTTCTTGGTGGAAATTGGTAAAAAACGTAAATCAGGAATAATTGATATTTGTTTGTCTCAAGATAAAATGGCATGTTAACGAATATGGTTCATATTGTAGTTTGATGTTAATAAAATTGGCATAGTAAGCATGTATAATCTTTTGTGATATCTTACTGGTTAGGTTCTTGCTTTTGGAACCGACAGATTAAATCTGTTAATTCAAGATGGTTTAAAGAATGTGATTGTTTGATAATTACTTGAAGGGTTCTGAGTTACCCTCTTTTTTGTTGAAAGGGTCATAGCCCAATTGATGTGATGTTTGATTTCTTTCTTCTTGTGCTGTGATGTGACCCTAGAGGGGTTTTGTGATATGTGGAGGCATAGAGGCCTTTTTGGTTGTGGCAGCGGATGATGCCTAGAGTGGAGAGATGAATTGTTTTATGCATGTGGATCTCAAGGAGGACACCAGGGATGATGGAATGGGATGGATGTGATTGTTGGATGCTTGTTGATTCTTTGGTTGTTTATCTTCTTTACTTTTCCCCACTGCTCAAGGAAGCTGGTCTTGCTCACCCTTCTTTTGGAAGGGGTGAAGACACGTGAGGCATGCCACATTCTTTCCATGTTTACCCTCTCAAGGGAGAATGGGACTACTCTCTTACTATAGGCGACAAAGACTCGGCGGGTAGTACATATACTCACCGTGTTGAGCCCCCTTGTGTTTAGTAGCATATGATGCTTTTCGAGAATGCATGGGAATATGGGAAAGAAATTCTGTAATGAATGTTTGAATAAATGATGTTAACCCCTAGGGTTGGAGTTTTTTGAAACTTAATGATGAGGTTGATAACTTTTGAAGGGATAGTGGAATTTTTGGATGTGGTGTTAATGGAATTTAATGTGGAATTTTTCATGGTTAATTAATGCGTGATGAATTAATTAACGTACATTGGAATTGGTAAATAGGGAATGAAGTAATCTAATAAATACCACAAATGGTTTTGTGCTTTTAGGATACCTAATCTTAGATGTGGTAGCCCATAGTCTGAGAGACGTTAGCTGCATTTGTGTCTAAGACTAGGTTATGCCCATTGTGTGGTTGTGAGTTATAGTATATTCTATACTTTTTTTGTTTCTATATGCTACTGCACCCTTTCAGTAAGGGAAACTGCCACCCCAGGGATTATGAGCCCTGGGGGGGTGTTTTCCACAACATTCTGGTGGGAGGATGAATGACACACTACCCCCTTTGACCCCACTCTCTTCTCTTGGTAGATACTAGTGCCATTAGGCACATCGGTTAGTTTCCCCCATATATGTATGTAGAGGTATATAATGGCTTGTGGTTATTCACATACATATATTCTGGATATAGTATCCTATGGACTACTATAGGTGTAATGTGTATAGGCTGTTATGGCTTGAGGATCCTTACTTGGTGTATGGGATATAATGGCTTGAGGTATAATACCCGACGTATGAAACACATTATGCGAGATGTGGTGGATCCCGGAAAATTCTTGGTTACATTTGGCTGTGAGGATGGTGTGGTGCTACACCCAGGTGTCTGCAGGAAAGCCTTTGTGGTGCATGTGGTGCAGATTGTGGAGCTTAGCCCAGGTGTCTGCGGGCAAGCCTTTGAAGAGATATGCACAGAACATATGTCATTGGGGAAAAGTGGAAAACTAGTGGGGAAGTAGTAGGGGGTTTGACTTGATATTCTTTACTATATGATATATTCTTGTATGCATTACTTGGGGAGAGTAGCCATGGTGAGGTTGGGAACATAGTATACCTATTTAGGTGATGATTTGGTTTCACTTGTTGTTCACTGGGCTTTAGCATGCTTTCTTTACTTTTGCACAAGTGGATTCGGGGAGGATCCTTCTGAGTATACTGTTATACTCACCCTACGTATATATAAACTATTTTTCAGGTCACTTGGAGAAGGTTGGAGATCATGCTAGTTTCTACTAGATTGTGGTTGTAGGAGTTGTTCAGGCTTGTGGTCGCTGCTTTTTTTACTTTCTCATGGGTACTTGCAGTTTTCCCTTTCGGTTGTAGTACTTTGTCATGACATTACATTTGTGCACTTTGGTTTTCTTTTATACTTCAGTTAGGAGTTGGAGTTGGTTGGTGTCTATCTTATCTCTCTCTTCCGCATGTGTTCTCTTAGAGGGTAATGCCTCTCATTTGTGTGTTAATATACCCTCAGTGCTAGTCGCCAACCCAGGGCCTACTGGAGGCGGGACTCGGGGGTCATTATCTCCCTTCTCACATTGCCAGCCTAGGAGGGTTACACCTTGTGGGGAGGGGGTCATGACAAGAAACACATCCTATTTAGTACCATAATTATTTTTAGGAACTCTAATAAAATTATCAAATATATAAAATAAAATATTCTCAGTGTATTTAGAAATCTTTTATTAAATCAATTTTGGAAAAAGAAAATATTTCTTCACAATTTAAAAATACTGTATATAGTCATTTTTATTATTTTTTATAATTTTTTTCCTCCATTGATGGACTAAAACTCTTCACTATAATTTTTATATTTCATGGTATACGTAAGAATTTCTTTGCATCTAGAATTATATGGGTTAGATGATTTTTTAGATATTAATTCAGTATATGCATAGAAATTTGGTATGAGAACTAAGAATTGGAGTGTGTATGGAATGATTTTATAAAATCATATTTAAAAATTTAATTCACTATACTATTAAAAATAATTCAATATGACTCAACTTCTATGAAAAATAACACCCTTGGGAGATAACTTACAGAAATTGATATAAGTCCTTTGAGTGTGGCGTGAAACAAGATATTTAGATCTACCAAAAAATCTCTAGGAAATTACTCACAAGGTTTCTGTATTAATTAATTGTAAAATAAAACAACATTTCAATAACTTTTAAGTGAAGAAAAATTTTAATTTCTTCTTGTTAAAAATCAGATTCAACATAAATCCATTTTGATCTAATCCGGGACTTGGAACATTGAAAGAATTGAAGTAAGAAGTGTTCCGAAATCACAAATTTGGAATGATAATTCAAATAATGGATGAATCTATGTTTATTTATTTTCTAGATAATTATTTAAATCTCAGAAGGATGGATACTTTTTTTATTTTTTAATAATGAAATTGAAGGATAAAATTTCTTCGGAGGGAAATATTTTAAGTTTGGGAGACTAATGTGAGCCCAAATTTCAAGAAAAATCATTTTAATTTTAAAATACCCAATTATTTAATTAAACCCCATGATAAAATCATGTTTTTTATAAATTTTATAAAATTGATAAATTATTTTTTAATTGGATAAAATCATTGTGTTTTCATGATAAAGTCATTCAATGAATTAAATTGAGAATCCATACATTGATTTTTATTAAAATATAAATAAAATTTGTTTTTTATTTTTTAACTATGAATTTTTTTTAATTCCAATCATAAAATAAATTTTTAAAATGGATCAATCTTTGTGTTTAATTGATTAATTCAATTTTTTAAAATTTAATGAAAAAATACATTGATTTTAAAAAATAATAATTTGACATTTTAATTTTCAATATTGTTTTCGATGTGGTTCTTATATGATAAAAATATGTTCAATTAAAAAAAATCCTATTTTAGTTTTGGTTATTTAATTAAATTTAAAATTATTTTGTATTTTTTAAGGATTTAAAATAACCTTTTATTTTTTTTGTCATAATTTCTTTATTTTCAAAAATAACATTGGAAAGATTGTTTTTTCGAAATGTATATTGAAATGGAGCAATATTTTAAAGTGATTGTACTTGAAAACTTTGAAATAACCAAAAGTGAAATTCTAAATTTAATGTTCCCACCAACTGAACAAATGACACACACAGTATTTCTACTAACATTGCTCAAGATCATAGAAATTATGGATTTAAATGAATTTGAAAATCAAGTTATCATGGAACCACTCATCAATCATACATTCCATATCTCATGGTTTATTAACTGCCCACATAAAGGCCAACTCAACAGACCACACATTCAATACTAACCCAGCGTGGATCTCTCCTTTAAGTTACAATAAAAACTCTTCATGGAAGATTAATATACCAAAAATGGTAACCCATGTGACCATGAGACTCTTCTCATCCAAAGATACCACATGATGATATTAACTAACCATTATTTACAATGCCTTCATCCTACAACATGCATACAGAACTAGTAACACCCTATTGAATATATGATTCACTAAATCCCAATATAGAGAATGATCATCATTGCCTTTTGTTACCAATGAATAATGTATTATGCTTCCATAAACATCACCAACATTTATTGGAGAAGATTCTTATTGTTGTTGAACTACAGTGATGAAATTATGACACTAAATTGAAGGCGTCGTGATCTGAATGCTCATTCCTCATCATTAATCAATTCCATTGATCTTAAGGAATGTACTATTTAAGAAACCACAACTCCAATAAATCTATACCAGAATAGAGAACCAAAAACATTGTAGAAGTTGACTAAAAATCTGAGAGCTCCTCTTTTAATAATATAGATCCATGCCACCTTGTTGTGAAGATTCAAGATACACACTATAATGAGTCCTATCCAAGCTCATTTATGGAATTCTAGTCACATTTGTCTTCATTTTGAAAATTTTCATTCATATATTTTTTGTACAACTATTTTGAATTACCTGTGAGGATGATGGATAGTGAAAATATGATACCTCTTCCATTTTGCAATTAATAGTTCAACGGTAGAACCTCATAATATTTTTAACCAAATTTACCCATGTCAGGCAAAAAATTCCATGAAACCATGACACCATACACGCATGAGCTTGAAATCCCCAAAACATATTTAATCAAAAGTCATGAAATCATATGTAATGTAATGTCTATTAAGAGATTCAAGAGATGCCACCCAATTTTTTAAATTAAAAGCTTTAATTAGTGATGTACAAAACCCAAATCTAGAAAAGTCTCATAAATGAAAATGGGCCCCCTTCCACCATGTGTATCTTCTTCAAGATAACAAACTTGGAAAAACTCATTTTCCACTACACCTACTGATATTCACAGTGAATATGTTGGAAAATTTCTCAATAGTGTATGAGTATAATAATGGAAAGAATACTCTCAATTTAATCCTCAACAACACTTGATATTGTATACACATCACTCATCTAGCTGGAGAATGAAATGATTGAGTATGGAAACTAAATTTAAGTAGGATGATTGTAGAAACATTAAAATATTTTTTTCAACTCACCTAATAGAATTATGTAGATCCTTCCCATCATAGATTAAGTTTTCAATTATTCATGTAATTAAATTCAATGTTTTACTCTGTTTTGTTCATTATGTTATGTGAGTCTTTTATCCGACCAATTATTTATTTTTTATTAATATATGTGTGGTATAATGATATCTTGTAATACATAATTATAAAGAATTAACCTAAGGTAATTTTTACCATTGAAGATCACAAAGGCATAAAAAATACGAGTTTTTTTATTTCAATATGTTATTGAATGATTCATTGAAGAGAAGAATATTGATGAAATTATTTTACACTTTCTGATCAATTCCTCCACAAAATAATCTATTAAATAATTTATCACTCTCTTATTTTTCTGTATAGTTCATATGATTTGATAACTATAGTTCAAGGGATGAAAACATATGATAGATCTCGGTTTGGATACAGTGAATACATCAAATAACTTTTATTGTTACCTATTGATTGTGGTGGCGGTGGAACTGGATATACTGGGAGAGATTTCTTATATGTTTATTTAGAACAAAAAAATAGAGAGAGAAGTCTAGTTTATGAATTATATATTTTAAATTCTCAGATGAAAAATAATATGGAAAATAGAGAACTAGGTTGATAGAACAGGGATCTGAACCCATTCACCCCAAATTACTTTTTTTATTTGGTTTGAAATTCGTAAAATAAGGTATTTTTATCCTTACTGTTGACTTCAAAATAAAAAAAAATTGAATAAATATTATTAATTGATTGAGATAGATAAGAACTGAAATGCAGATAATCTTTGGTAAATTAACTTAGTCAACTATATACTTTATACATCATGTTAATAAAATAAAAAATTATATTACACCATGGACCCTGACAATTGTACTATCATAGCTTATTAAAAAAATTACATCACTTATTTGAGATGATAGTTCTTACATAAGCAGGAGTGATGTTTCCACATTTCGATGGATGGAATAAAAGCACTGTAAAAAAGTTCACTTTTATAAAATAATTATTATAACATAAATAAAATATATATTTGTAATATATATCCTTAATTATATAAATGAAAATTGTAAAAGGAAAATGTGTCACATCTATTTTTGGAGGTTTTAGTCAATATCTATTCATGAGAGACATTATCATTTTCCAACAGATTTGATGGTAATATAGTAGATAATATTATTTAATTACATGTGCATAATTATTTTATATAAATAGTATACAAAACGTAAATATATATTATTAGTAACCTAGGGATTATAGTAATGGAAAATGAATCATATCAAAATGAATATGTGGTAGTCCAAAAGTATGGACAAGTGGTACTTTCATTCCCCATTAAATGGAAAGGTGATTAAAAATTGTTTTTCCATTATCCAAATAAAGACTCAGTATATTGATGATATTTGAATCATCATGTTAGGATGAACACAATATTTTTAGAAGAAGTGGGATAATAAATAGACATGGAAAGTGTCAGTAAGACAATTACATATTGTTTGAGAGACCTCATTTGTCTTAAACCATAATCATGCAATGGATGATCTTTGGTGAATAACAAAAGCTATAGGAAAAAGTGAAAGAATATTATATTTTACTTAGGAAGGTATTAGATTTTATAAATGGATCAAATGTGTTGAATAAGGTAGTATAGTAGGATACATTATATTATCAAGGGAAATAAAACACAAAGAATTATATAATATATTAAATAATATATATAACATAAACCAGTCATATCTGAAAAACACTCCTAAAATCTGGAGAGAAGATGTTATAGGGTCAAAATAAATTCAACCAGTCTTCTTTAGATAGGTAATGGAAATATTTTAAGAATTTTCTCCCAACTAAACTATATTTACCCATTTTAACCTTAATTGTGATATCATAACCTTTTTTTACAACGATAACATAATAATATGACCAAAAAATGGGATCCGTATATTGTTTTTTTTGTAAAAAAAGAATCAAAATTTTAATCCAATTTATTATATTTAATTTATCTAGGTGGAATAAACTATTTTTAAAAAAAGAACACAAATTTCATGAAAAACCCTTTTTATTAAAAATCCTGATTTAAGCGTAAAAATAATTCACATTAGAGTCATGTAAAAATTGATATTTTGTGAATTCATATGGTTATTTAATAAAAAAATAATTTTTTTTTCTAGACTTCTGTATCAATCAAAAAATTAATGGAACCTTCAAACCATACCATTAAATCCAATAACTCAAAAATAGTTTTTAATTCCAATAAAATATAACTTATCTTCACTACAGTTAAATTTGGGTTACTGAATTAATGATAATTTTTTAAAATTAATTATTTAAATTATTAAACAGATATTGTTTCAAGAAACTCTCATCCAATATTATAAATTAATGATCTATTTTCATTTTAAATCTTAACCACATAGTCTTAACCTAGTATTACACATACATAAGTGAAAAATCGTTGCCATGGATATTAATTACACTGAAAAAAATAAGTTATCCTTATTTTATTAAATTTATTTTTTTAATTTAAATATGAAATATTATTTATAAGTTTAATTTTCTATTTTTCAAATAAAATAATTTTAATATTACCGCAAAAATATAAATGAATATTGTTTTTAAAAAAATGAATTTTTATCCGTAAAAATGAAATTACACCCAAAAATAAGTATAATAATGATTATTATGTTATTTTCTAATTTTTTTTAAATTAATTGTGGATTATTTAACATTAATATAGAATTCAGAACATAATGGTGCTTTTAAATTATTTTCTTTCTAGAAAATATCTGATAATTATATTTTAAAAATTGGAATTTTTCTAACATTCACATAAAAAAAGTATTTTTGGAAGAAATATCAAAACCTCACCCTAAGATAATATTGAATTTAATATATCCAAAAAAATAATTACTTACTCAAAATAAATTTCAAAGGATTTTATTTTATAATTCTTATGAAAAAAAAGAAATAAACCCATTTGTGAAGAAACCATGTTTTTTAATGTTTCAAATGACTTTATTTAGTATTTTGGGCTTTTTTATTATAAAATAATCAATAAAAATTGAGTAAAACATTTCAATATATATTTCCCAATTATTTTAATATTTATCTATATCGGTCTAATTACTGGCCTTGTTCTTAATATAGTGTTGTTCATTTTAGGATTAGTGTTGTGTGTTAAAAAATATATCTAACCTGAAAAAAATTTATTAGGAGAAATACAATCTTAAATATAATGGTGTTACATTCTACCCCTTACATAAATTACACTTCCTCAATTTTAATTTTTAGTTAAAGTATTTAGTGTCTTTAACATAGTAATAAAATGGGATGTAGATTATATTGTGAAAACTAATATCTATGTCACTACATAGAAACCTACTATTTCCTATTAAAATACTACTAAAATCATGTTTCCTCTATTTTTTACAATCATGAATTACCAAAAACATATCATGATATCTGGGTGATTTTTTATAAATAACACTAAAAAAGGTTATCATCCACTTACTTGAGTTGAGGAAATAATTCACCATCAATTTAGACAATATGGTAAATTTTCTTAAAATATTTATTTCCAAACCATAAAAATTATTTCATCCTTTGATTGTGTGTCATGCAAATTACCATTCAAGATTTACCCCAAATTTTAAATGATAAATAACCGTGATGAATATTTTTTATGCTTCAAGTACTAATTTCTTTTAGGAGATCACAAGATCTATAAGATAATGAAAATTTCACTCCTCTTGTATATCTAAATTTACCAAAAAATGGTTAGCCCAATTTATTCAATATAAAAAAATATTAATACAGAAATATCTAGTATTTCTATAATAACACCCAAATATAAAATTAAATAATTCCATAAATAACCATACTTAATTATCTAAAATATGACAGACCAAATTTAAAACACGAAGAATAGAATGATTTGATCACTTATTATTCCAAAATCAACAGAACTCTTATATCCAATAATATTAAAATCCCATTATGTTATAAATTAAAATTTTATATTCCTTAATTAAATATTCCCCAAATATTCAAATCAATTCTATATATATCCTGAATCATTATATATCCATAATAAAATCATTTATGCTACCAAAAAAACTCCACCCAAACTATCCAGTTTACTTTTTCAATATCAATCATCCATTTATACCAGCTATAAATTATTATATCAATATTAGATGCATATTATGGGTTATCTATCCATTATCAATATCTATCAGCCATTTATTCCACTTTAATGTTTGGTAGATAATTTTCCCTTCCTTGGTTAAGGAGTTATCCATTGGATTTAGGAATAGATATAGATAACCCAATGTTTAACATAATCAATACATCAAAATATAAATGGTTATTTAGAATCAACTTCATTTTACTCTATAAAAATCTTCATTTTTTCTCATAAATTACATGTAATATACCCTTCTATTCCATACATAAACCATCTTCACATTACTTTGAGACACTTTCCCTGGTTATTCTTCCCACATATATGAAATTTAAGAAGTCAGATCTTATTTCTTACTTTATCTTCATTAACTAAACTCTCATGAATCATAATTTTTCACTTATATGGTGTGTTAAGAAACTCACCCAAGTTGAGTTTATTAATTAAAAAAATTAAATAGCTAGTTTCGAACAACCAAAAGGTTTCACATTCCTGCTCTCATTTCATTTGGTTTATTTTGAGGACAACATTTATATTATCCATCATATTTAGAATTGACAAAAATTCACCTAATTTCATCCATTAATTAAAATAAAAAAAACCTAGTGTGCTAAAAAATAATCATTGTCATATGTTATATAATTTGGAAAAATAATTTATAGTATATCTATGTCATGAAATATTTTTGTACTTTATGAAACCATATGTTTATCTCTGGTTATCCATGGTTATTATATATTCAAATCCTTCCAAATAGTTCATCAATAAAATGCGATTTAACCCAAGTATATCACTCTAGAATATCTATCCAAGAGTGAAATCATAGGCCCACTCATCATGTAACAATAATGTTCAAATTACTACCAAATATTCCAATTTATTGAATTTGTTACCCCTATGTGTACCTATGTGACAACAATATCCTCTTGTAGGTATCCAGGTAAGAATATATTTTCTTGAAAATGGAACTCCTTTATTTGACATAACACAATATTCTATATTATAAATAGGATTATAATAAGGGTTCACACTATAGTTTTCTCATCACAGTTTGCAAAAATAATGAAACCCTACTTTGATACCAATTTAGATGACCTGAGAATAATAATAAAAGAAATTACATTATTTTTTTATAGATACTCAATACATATCCTAATTATACATACCCAATAACCATAAAAGTTTTATTTTATTGGTGAAGTATTGAACCATTCTATTCTTTATAAGAGTGAAAAATATATTAATAAATAGTTTTGGAGTTAGATTTTTAGATGGTGTGAGATTCCAAATAATGATGATCCCTTAATTGATATAATAAAAACACTAAATATACTAGTATCACATGCACAGTTTTTTGGAAATAATATAATATATTTAGAGATAAGCATCATCTTGGAAATTGGACACCACAATTGATTCTAGAATATGGGGTTTACCCGAGGCGTGACCTCTGGAAGGTATGTTCCAAAAGTTATGTTGAGGTAGCAGTTAATAAATTATTATGTGAGTTAATTAATTTATTTAGCAATACTAACTATTTCGACCTCTATAAATTCCTTATTATGATGGTTTTATATGGTTATAAACATACCCCTTGCTATATTTCAGTGTAGGAGGATGGAATTATTCAACGGAGGAGAATCATTAGACTATGAATGAAAATAAAATCAAGGTGGATCTAGAGGAAACACATGTAGTAAGTTCCATGAATCTAATTTCTGGCCATTGGAGACTTGTAAATAGATGATTGGAATTGTAACATTCTATTTCGATGGATTTGTAGTGTTCAATAGAAGAAGAAAAATGACGGAGGGGCCATATTTTCATAAAAGAAATTGAGAACATGTTTTTCTATAAGAAACTCTACTACATTGCATGTATTCCAAGAAAATATTCCACATAGCCCCTACTAGTTGTGGAGCTATGATTTTAGTGTAGATAAGGATCACACACCATGTGGTAGGGCCCAAACATCATGTGAAACTGCCCAGGTGGCCAATCTATAGGCCAACTGGAATATGTTCAAGACCCCATGTGGTAGGATGTACCATGTACTCTGAGAGTACATGAGCATGGGATGATACTTGGATATTTCCATATATATGAATAGGTACACGAGCATATCCCGAAGTAGACAGGCACATCTAGGATCACACGGGAAACCCTGATAGATGAGACACATCGTACATACCCTGTATATGCCATGTACAATGAAATTGTTTTCCAATCCATGATCATTGGTGCACATGAATGAAAAAAGGTGTACCACATGTTGTGTGGGCCCCATAATCTCATGTAGTTCCCTCTAAAATATGTTCATTACATATCTCCATAGTTTGGGAACTGATTTGGTCATGTGAGTTGTCTATCTTGAGTATTTTTTTCCCATAGACCGCTATGATATCCTTTATAGTTGCTTTATAGAAATGACCTTGAATGTTCCAAGTGTGATAATTCTTTATGGAATACTTTATGATGGCAATGATCAGGAAGAATCAATAGTGAGAGAGGATGTGGATTGAAACTCCCTAACATACCAGGGTTATGGTCACCCATACTCTTTACACTGGTTGAGTGGTACCTTCTATTGTACAAGGGTGTGGGTCCTCTACCCACAAAGTTGAACATCCTATGGTATTAGATACATATTCCTAAATCTATTTAGTGTCACACCTTGACACACTTGGGTGTCGGTCCTCTATCAATACCTATAGATTGGAACCCCCTTTGACAGACTAGGGTGTGGGTCCTCTATCAATACCTACTGAGTGGATCCTCATTTTATTTGGGGCATGATTCTTTCATTCATTTACTATAACCCACCTAAGACACTTGGGGGATCCTCTACTGAGCTATTGAGTTGAATCCACATGAAACACTAGGGTTTGGGTCCTCTATTATGCTACTAAGTGGAATCCCCTCTCTCCACTTGGGTGTGGACCCTTTATCTACTAAGTGGGATCACCCTAACATAGTAGGGCATGAAAAAACATTATATTATATATTTCACCCATATTTTTTTAGATTAGTGGAGAGGTGAAAGTGTTCCTCAATACATTCATAGGTAGACACTTGAAATGCTTGACATCATTGATAGACCTCTATAGATCCAAGAATACTTTTCATTATGTGCTGATATGTAGTGTAATGATTCCCTTTATCTGTCATTTGTGTTTCTCTATGAGCATGTATATATTTTTTGGGTTTCATTTCATTCATTATTTTAGTATAGATAACTATTTGTATCATATTTATCTATATACCCCTTTTTGGTTTTTAGGGCCTCCAATTGTGTATGTATATATTGACCCCTGCATGGTATTTTCCTGAATGTGTTGTGTCTTATAACGATGAAAGAGAGTTCATCGGTGAAATTTGTGGAGTGTAATAATACTTGGGTGAATAAGACTCATACGATGATCAAGCCTATATATCATGAGTTGGGAAATCTCATCATTCATTTCATCCTGTTGTTGTTTGTTTTTGACTTAATTTCAAGTTGGACATGTATTTTTACCCTCTTTATTTCAATTGTATTCTGTCATATGCAGATGTATTCCCAAGAAGTTGTTTCTTGTATATATTAGTATAGATATTACTATATTTTATTATTCCCTACACTATTCTATGGAGATATGTGGGTGAGTTTATATAGATACATTAGGTAAAGTCCTCCCATTTTATATTTTTAATTCTTGGATATTTTCACTAGCCCCTATCCTATTGGTGGTGGTATTGGGGTTATGATGGCTTAGCCTTCCACTAGCTTGGTGGGTCATAGTGTTTCAGGTCATTATAGATTGGAATCAAAGGTTATTTATCCTTTGACCAGTTTAGAGTTGGGAAACTGGTGAGGACTGGTTAGGAGCATAGGTAAAATATGTCGTACTGCTTCAGGTGTAACATTTAGGCTAGGAAACCCAGTGTTGGAAGATAGACTGACATTTTCATTCACTAGTACTCTGAATTCCAATTTTGAGACTATAATATCGGGATATTTGATATAAAGAATAGTGGTACATGAATCATATAGGATTGATTTTTTTCCTTTCATTTAGAACCACATATATGCATATATATACTAAAATTATAGTGGAATGTATTGATCACTTTTAGGATTCTTGTATGAAGATAGCCAAACAGGTTGACTAATTTATAATGGTGATGATGATTCAATTAGTGATGACGCCTCAATTCAGGGACTATCCCATGAGGTGTAACCTTTGGGTGGTTAGGGAGAAGCACCCCACCGATAAAGAAATAATTATTATAAGAAAGCATGGGGATGCCTATGGAATTAACACATTACTCGAGTTCTAGTTTTGGAGTCCATTATGGTTCCACAGTGAGATAGATCCCCTGGAAGTACATGATTGGCTTGATTTAGTGATATATCTCTTCAGGATCAAGCGGCCTGTGACTACACTGATGGTTTTCAGGGTAGGCTGTCTTTTACATAGAGCTTCAAGGCACTATTTGTGTCTAGTAATGTGGATTCAGTATGAAGAGATTATCTAGTTGTCCAACTTCTAATATGTATTTCCTAAGGAGTATTTCCCCTCTTACTTGTGCATGGTTATGATTCAGAAGATTCTAGGTATGTGGTAGGGTATTATGATGTTTTTTAGTATGCTACTAAGTTCACTAGCCTTACATGATACTCCCTATATTTGGTTCTCGATGGTTAGTTTCTAGAATAGATGTTCATGTGTGGTATCCACAAAGATATTTATTCTAGTGTGGCTACCATTTTTATTCCCACCGGTACTGGGGGGATCAAGAATACATTAGTGATGGAGAGATTGATTTAAATGGGATTCATTGAAATTGTAGCTAGAATTGTGTTTCAACAAGATGAGTCATCCCCAATAGGTAGCAGGAACCTATTTTCAGGATCTTGAAATAGGAGACAGTCCCATTGATAGTCTCAGACACATGGACATGCTGCATAATGTTCTCATAGAAGACCAGGTTAGCTTAAAGAGGGGATATGTTATGCATGTGACAGGAGAGGTCACATGAAATGTTATTTACCAAAAAAATATTCTAATTAAGTAAGGGATATAGTAGATGGACCATCATGGAAGAGATATCATTTTTATCAGGTTTCTCCCCATCATGACTAGTGAGGCCCACATGGAGGTGGTGTAATCAGAGGAGTAGCTAAAACTCTAGTTGGAGGAGTTTCTAGTGAATGGATGAAATATTTTATTAATATACCACTACCTCCAAGAGGACCGTGCTAGGATCCGAGAGCTAGTAGTAGGGGTTATAGGTAGATGCATGCTGTGGAGGCTTGTGACTTGGTAACTCACTAGATGATACAAGGTAAAATTTTATTCTATTATGCAATTACTATAGTGCTTGTAAAAATAGATTTTTGTCAATACTTATTTATTATATCCATTGTGTGAGATATATAGACCTGTATAGAGAGATTATGATATGATCTTTTTCTAGATGTTCCAAATGGGTTAGATTATTTGATGTTTTTCATCTTATGGAATTGAAAGTTGGTGCTCAGTGGAGAGAGTTTTTCATGGGGCTTCTTGTTTTTCATAATGAATCATTATGATAAAATATTTATTATGGTATTTTTCCCATAGTCTGGACCCATATTTACTATCATATGAGAATTTTTAGGTTCCATTAGAAATATGTGACAAGATTATCCTTTTTGGATGATGTAGATCTCATGAACATGTGAGTGGGCCTTGCACAGAGGAGGCTGTAGATGATCACCAATCGGTTGGAGAGTTTAACCCTTACTGTAGAGGTCTCTTTTGAAATCTAGATTACTTATACAATAATATAATGTATTTAAATCAACCATAAGGATGTTTTTTGACTAACTTTTAAGTGGGAGATGGGATTATGCCTTTAATATCACCATGGATCATAAATATATCTTATGTGATATATCAGATGTCTCCTTCCTAGATCCGGGAGCATAGGGTGTAGTTTTTGGACCTTAAAGAGAAGGGATTTATCTGACCGATTTTGTCTCTCTGGGAAACTCTAGTTGTGTTTTCAAAAAAAATGGCAGATTCCATCTTTGTTTTCATTATTTTCACCTAAAATATTTGACGATAAATAAAAATTACCCTTTGTAAGGATTTAAATCATATTTGATCAATTTCAATGAACAAGTAGATTATAAAAGATCACTATCAAGTCTGGCTACCACTAGTTGAGGTTTTGTTAAGTAAATATTTTGAAGATGATATTCAAATGTCGTAGTGGGAATTTTGATATCCTTGTGATTCCTTTTGGTGTGATCAATTTCCTCACTGTCATTATGGATTTGATGAGCTGAATCATCTATCCATACATGGTAGAGTATTTCTTTATTTATGACATAATTGTTTAATTTTTTTCGTAGGTAGATCATCTAGAGAATCTGGTGATGGTCATAGGATTACTCTAGGAGAACTTGATTAATGGTAAGAACTTGAAGTTCTATTTATAGACAAGTAAGATTCACTTTTTGGGGAATGGAATTTTTTCACATTAAATAGATACAGGTCTGGTGAATATTGATTTAGTTCTTGGTTGGGATCCACACAAGGTATTGTTAGAGGTGCTGAGTTTTCTTAGCATAGTGAGGGCACTACAAGTCATTCATTGAGGACTTCTTCTGGATTGTAGCCCCGTTGATCAACTATACATGTAAATAAAAAAAATAATTTGAACGAGAAATGTCAATGGGACTTTGAGGTGTTGATGTTGAAGATTGAATGCACTCTTCTTTTGAGACTAATTGATGAGGTTCCTTAGTACATGGTGTATTGAGATTCCTCTAAAGCTGTGATCAGATGTGTGTTAATGTAGTGAAAGGTAGTGATCACATATGGACCAAGGCATTTGTGACCCCAATAGAAGAACTATGAAAATAATAACCTATATTTGGCAGTTTTAGTATTCATTATGAAGATATAGGGACAATATCTTCTTGGAGTGTGATTTATGGTTTACTCAACCATCAGAGTCTCGGGTTTATCTTAATATAGGGATATATTAACCTAAGGGAGAGGTACTGGTTAGTGTTTCTATAATAAAATGACCTTGATATAGTTTATAATAATAGGATGAAAAAATGGTGGTTTATTCCCCTAGAAGGAAGCCTCGTTCTCATTTTGTGGAGGAGGATTCTGATTAGTTGGCTTCTTTAAAGATGACCCTGATTGAGTATTAGGTTGCATCTTATCTTTGATTGATCATGTTGACTCCTCTAATTCTCCAACATGTGAAAGAGGATTAATTTATAGACATAAAATATGAGGTTCTTCCTGAAAAAATTCATTTAGGGGATTTATTTGATGGATTTTTGGATGGAGGGGAATGTGTAATCCTTTTCCCAGGATAAATTGTTGTTCTAGTCACAATGGATGATGAGGTGATATGGGAGTTTCACAATTCCCACATGGATGTATATTCTGGTGTGGGAAAGATGTGCAGGGATATTCAACAGTAATTTGGGTGGGTTGGCATGATGGATAACATCATAATATTTTTATCCTTATGTCTCATATGTCAGAAGGTGAAGGTTGTGAACCAAGTTCTAGTAGGTTTTTCATATCCTCTTGAGAGCCTGGATTGGAGATGGGTTATAATATCCTTAGTCTTTGTGATGGGGATACAATAAAAATTTACAGGCCATAATGCCTTCTAGGTTGTCGTTGAATGAATTACCCAATCATCAAACATTCATTATATCATGGAGAAGTGTTATATAGAGGGTTTTGAGAAGTGTCACATGTAGAAGTTTGTCCAACTCCGTGGAGTACTCTAGATAATTTTCTCCAACCGTGATATGTTGTTTACATTGTGGTTATGGAGAGGCCTATAATAGGCATTTGGGACATAGTTTAGGTTGATTACAATATTTCACTCCAAGATGGATGGTATGAGAGAACAAAAATATAGGTATTGGTGGATATGTATAGGGATTGTGTTTTAGACTTTTTCCATAGATATTAGGATTAATTTCTATTGGTAAAGTTCACTTATAATAACATCTATTACTCTATGATCAATATATAAATTTTCTAGGACCTATATGGGAGACCCTATAGGTTACCACTGCACTCGAAGGAGTTTGGAGCGGCATCTATAGTTGTGCTGAAGATTAGAAGGGGATGATGGAAAAGGTTCAGGAGTTTTAGGTGGGTATAAGGATAACCTATAGATGATATAAATATTATGCCGGTCAAAATTTTAGGGACTTAAAGTTATATTAGGGAGTCTATGATTTCTAAAGAGTCTCCCCATAATGAGGATTCCAGAGTTTTGGCTGGGGAGGAATGATATTTCTGAGGATCTTCGATCCTTTCAAGATATAATGGAGGGTAATCATGGATTCGTACTACCTAGAAAATCATACATAATTAGACTGAGTGCATGACACCATCCTTGTGTCACAATCGAATAGATATGTGTATGATCATATATAAGTCATTGACTGGGGTGTCATGGATATCGATGATGAAGAAAACTTCCTAGAGTACTCAATGGTAATCAAGGATCAGTAGGACATGATCCTACAAATATGTACCATTCCATGGGTTCGTGTACCGTGGAAGCATGAGAGAATGCAAGAAAGTTGTTGCGTGAGTGAGACAGATCCAAGCTTAGTATATCCAATTTTTTTGCTTAGTTTCACCTTTTCATGGTTGAAAATACATTAATGGGGAATCATATTGTGGAAATGTTTTTCTTCTAAGAATTTGAAATATATAAATAATTATTTTTTTGGATTCAGGCATCACGTCGGTGCGAGATTTTGAGGCCCGGTGAGCCAGAAATTGTTATTATGAAAATATTAAATATATTAATATCACACTCTGGATTTATTTTATAAATAATAGAATATTTCCTAAAAGGATACTTGTATTTTATATGTAGTACATGTAGGACCCCAGGACACCCTGAGAGGGGAGGGGTGAATTAGGGTGTCAAATTTTTCTTTTAAAAACAAGGATCTTGTTCCCACGTTTGTAGGAACTAGTTAAACCTGTATGATGTTTATGATCAGTAATGAAGCATTCACATGCAAAGAGATGACACAACAATTTTTACTTGGTTCACCACTAAGGGATACGTCCGAGGAGCATACTCCGACAAGTTGCTGGTCATACCAAATTCCACTAATCTTCACTAGCTGTGGATTACAAAGGTTCGGGAACAGTCACTATGTCCTAGGCTCACTGCCTTTACAAAAGTCCAGGGATAGCTCACTCCGTCCCTCAGGTCACTCCCATTGACTCCCCCTAGCTCACTGCCTCTAGTGAAGTATCACGTAGTTTATAGACGTGAATGTCTCTTTAACAGATATTCATGAATTTCTTTTTCTCCTGTTCAGCATGAGACTTTTCTTGCATCAGGGTTCTGAGTTGATGCTCTTTTCAGCTCAATCCTTATTCTTTAGAGCAATGACTGAATGCACTAGATCCTCTTGTCTTTGTTTGCCTGAATCACAACCACTTATGTGAATTTTCAATAAATGAAGCCCATATTACATGGGGTCGTCAGAATCAGTTCTCCATGTATGCATGAGATCATGCATGTAGCATTTATATTTCTTCTTTAATATCACTTTTCACCGAAGGTATCGAGAAATCTTCCTGCTTTTGTGTAGCTCCAAAAAGACCGGCGAGCTTCAGAAATACCTGGTGCACTTCCCCAATACCGACGTGAAAGTCTCAAGACGGCACGCAAGTCTCGGTGTGCAAGTCCAAACTAGCACGCAAGTGTCACCGAACCACCTGCGCGAATCTACCTTCCCCAACTTCAAACTTGCGCGACCCACTTCCTTTCTCTCCCTAACCACCTTGGGCACGCAACCATCACCGGGCGTGCAAATACTACTTGTGCGACCACACACCACTTGCGCAACCAGCACACCTTCATGATGGGAGCTCTATTTTTCTCTAAGTGTTGAGCTCATGTACAATGATGAGGGGTCGACCTGTATTTATAGGCATTTTGACAGTATGCGTGACGACGCGCTAGTCTCTCCTCGGCACGCAGGTCCAACCGCCCAAGACTCTTTCACGCTACTCACTTGCGTGACCACACCAATACTTGTGCGACCCTCTTTACTTTTCCATATTTTAAGGTTTTGTGTTTGAAAAACAACAGGTGCACAAGTTTTCAATCCTCCAAGGCACTGGCGCGCAAGTCATTTCTTGGTGCACAAGTCACTTGGGCGACCAACCCAAAACTTGCACGACCCTTATCCCTTCGCCATTTTTCTATGTTCTGAACTTCAAAAACACTAGGCGTGCAAGTTTCCTCTCCTTCAAGTCAACTCCACCTTGTATCTATTCTTTTGTTCCACCTTCAGATGGTATCTTGTTTTGTCATTTCTTTCTTCACTGCTTCCCATAACTATTTTTCATCTTTCATCACAAACTACACTATCGTGATATATATCCTTTGATATATCAGCATTAGCATAATCATACCTTTATACAATGTGAAGTGCATGGTCATCTCATAATTCCAATCCCTTGCACATTGTCTTCTTCTTCAACCGTCATTATCTACTTCATGCAAATCATACGATTCAATTCTTCAAGAAGTCTCTTGCATGGTTCTCATGCAATCATGAAGAGTTTCATGGTCTTCATCAACCGTCATGTCTTTTTTTCATCCAAAGATGGATTGTACCTAACCATTATTCACTGTTGTAAACAATGTGTCACCTTTGACACGTGTTCTCTGAATTTATGATCATCACACCAATCATCTGAATTTCTATTCCTCCATTTCATTGGATTACTTCTTGATCTCCTTCATTTTTATCTTCATTGACAACTATTGACCGCAAATAAAACCTTATACACAAAGTGGTTCCAACAGTACAATGGTTGAATCTATAACATAGGGTTTACCCTAGTAGTGAAAAAATTATGGTCAACACCAGATGTTCGGTTGAGGAAACCATTGGAATGTTCGTTAAGCGGGTTAATTAATTTAATTATTTTATTTATTTAATAAACCTAACACAACTATCCCTATATGAATGAGTTGTAATTATAATTTTACCTATTTATCTGTATGTCCCTTTGAATGAGTGTCCAATTGTCACCTATCTAATGTTCAATGTTCTGATGCTCTGCTAATGTGTATAGCAGCACTTGGGTCGAATCCTCGGTGATGATACTTTTTAACAGTCTAATGTTTTTAGTTGATTGTATTTTGATTGGGGGTTACTTTTCAGAGATTAATTGAAATTATTGATTGATTAAGATTGATTTAACAATTTGATAAATATTGGGATGAGTTCATCATTAGGTATTTGATATTGTGATATCCTCGAGCATTTATTTATATTTCATTAAATTAACAACCATGCCACAAGTTGATGTTGATTGGAATTCCCATGTGTTATGGATTTAATCCAAGACTTAACATAACATAGGTTTATAATATTAATCATATCTTATTTATGGGGGTGTATTTATGTTTCTAATAATCAATGTAAATAACTAATTAAACAAAACAGGTCATTAATCCATGACATGTTAAGTCCTACATACACAATGTTAATTCAAAGAATAATCATCGAGAAAAATCTCTCAATCACTTAGCATCCCTAAATTACAAATCCCCAAATGATAGATTTAATAATCCATTGAAACGATTAGTAATCTGGTTATAAAGATTATTATTATAAATTAAAAAGATATGAAAAATAATGGGATAAGAAAAGAGTGGTGTGTTGAACACATACACAAACGTTGAAGGAAATTAAATATTGACTTTATATTGAATGAGAAAGAAAACGAAGGGAAGGGGATTCAAATAAATTTAAAATATTTTAATACCATTAATATTATTTAAGATAAGGTGTATGAGAATAATGTATTAAGAATAAGAAACCTTCATTAAAATAGAATTACAAAAAATAAAGACTAACAAGATTACAACAAATAAGAACACAAATGTAAATTAAATCAATGAGAGGAGGATTGTTATCCCAAGTGAAAATGTGAGTGTGGAAGGTCCTCCCAAGACCTTTACAAGGAATTGGTGTTGAAAATTTGTGTTTCTCTATTTTTAAATTATAACCACATTCAAGGAGAGGATCAGGTTGTATTTATAGCCCAAGGAGGTGGACTCTTTTCATTCCAAATATTACCTTCCACTTAAATCACCATTTTAGCCATCCAGAAAGATGAATATCGAGATATAATCTTCTTGAAAGTTGAATAAATTGATTTTTACTATCATCCCTTGAAATTGGGAAGCCATTGGACTATTGGAGCCAATTATATGTCTAGTTTACTAAACAGTTTTCACATGTCCATTTTTATCAACAATTTTTCGAAGGTAGAAATGTGATTGGGTTTGTGAATTGGAAGATTCCTTCAAATAAAAAAATTTATTCTAAAAGGTTCTCCACCCATATTTTAGATTTCACACTAAAAAATCCTAGACAGATCTGATTATTAAATCAGGGTAAAATTCTAGAAGAGTGTTCAAATTTTAATTCCCATCAAGAATGGTGGGCTGGACTTCAATGCTTCATTTGGGACCCTCGGTTTCGGATTTGGTCCTTGAAAATTTTAATCCCGACTCCTTGAATTTTAACTTCTGTATTGAGCCCATTAATTAAATCTTCATGGATGGTCCAGTTTCTTCACATATTCTATGGGCCTTCTTTTGTCGTCCATATGACCCCTCAAATGGAAGAATTGGCCAATGATTCCTTCTAATGATATGTGGGAAATTGAATAATGAATAATAAAAGAGAAAAACCATTCAATTTGGATCGTTAGAGTGATAGTTAGTATTAAACTAGTAAATTGAATTGAATCTGGATGAATTCAAATAGTGCTCAAAAATTATAATTAATATTTAAATATTAATATTTTACAAAAATTATGCACATTTCATATAAAATAAGTAATGGAGGTATATATTAAATTATTAATAACTTAATAACATCAATATTTCTAGATCTTGGAGGGGAATGAGATATTTCTTCATTGATAGATCTTCATTGGATGAAGAATGAAGATTAGATGGAGGTCGATCGAGAGGTATTGAATAAAACTGATCATCTTCATCATTGGAAAAAACATTTTCACCAATTATCGATATATAATCAAGGTTGGTCTCATCAATCGTGGATTTTACACTTTTTATTAGAATACTGACCAGGGATAATTATTTATATTCTTTTGATATGCATTATCTATTCATCACAAGATCTAGTTTCAATAATTTCATTGTTTAAATTAAATTATGCTTTGAAAGGCTTTATATTACCCTTGATATCACTGTTATGTGATTTTTGGTCAAAATAGAATCACCAATTAATGATTGAATTCATTACTATGCAATTATCCCCACCGATATTCATGTTTTTTCTATTGTAACATAATATAATTGTTAATCATTTACATGGTGGGTTTTAGTGTGATCGAATCCCACAATTCATAGAGGACTAGAGAACAATGACTTGTGTGATGATTTACATACAAATAAATACATGTTACGAGATGTATGTGTCGAATTTTTTGATCTGGGATCCAAATAAGTTATGTAATGTGATTCAAGACATGTTAGGTGAGGATACCAGTAATATACGGGTGGCATGATTATAATTTCTAGCCACTTGACTCCAGGAAATTGACAACTGATGTCATCACCTTCAATTTTATAATATTTTGAGTGGTTAATGGGTGGAAATCATGTTATAGAGGATGTTTCTGAAGAACCCCGTTGACACATATAGTTTCTATGGAAATCCAACTACAAGGTGTTAAGTCAAAGAACACATTCTGTTCATCACACATAGATGTAGAGAAAGGGTTTTGGGGGAGGAAATGGATGACATTCCCTGTAGCCGGGATGACATGTTCTTCCACCATATCAGAGTGGAAAAGCCTTATACCAGCTGTCACTCCTAAACAATCCCATATATGATAACATATCCTATACTTTGATATTACATGGGAATGGATCAGTACTTGAGAATAAATGGGTACATGTCCAATAACACTATTGCAACAAGAACACATGCACAATCGGGAGAACACTAGAAGGCCTTGGGTGGATGACACATGTAGTTTAGACCTTATACATTAGATATATGGTGAAATTGTTTCTAATATATGTTCAGAGGAACACATGGCTATGAATAGAGGTGGGACCACACACCATGTGTTCCCCATATGTTCCATATAGTTCCCTCCATAACTAATTCATATCATATTTCCATTTTTTGGAGTAGGATTTTGGCTGATGAGTAGCATCTCATGAGAAATTTTCAATATAGAACATGATGGTTTCCTTATAATTTTATTTTGAGATATGAAGTGTAATATTTTTGGCATGAAAATTCTCTAGGTGGCACTTGATTATGTAAGTGATCTGGTAGGATCATTATTGAGGAACATTGGGATTAGAAGCCACCCTATCATACCAGGTTGTAGGTCCCCCAAACTACTTTTGTTTGGTGGAACCCCTATTCCACTAGGTTTTGGTTCCACTACCCATAGAGTGTAACCCCCTATGGAACTGAGTTGAAATTCCTCCACCCACTGAGTGGAACCCTCCTGACGTACTAGGGTGTGGGTTATCTATCAATATCTACTATATGGGAGAACCCAGATACACTGAGGAATTGGTCCTTTATCGAAAACTAATGATTGGGACCCCCTATTGTAATAGGAAATGTGTCCTTTATTCATTGTGTAAAATCCTCATTAAAAACAAAATAGAGTGTCCCCAATGGAGTAACATGTGGGATTATCGTAACACACTAGGGAGACTGTCCTCTGTCGAGTTATTGAGTGTAATAACACCATTAAACTAGGGTGAAGGTCCTATATCTACTAAGTCTAATCCACGTGTTTTTCTACGAAATATATCAATTTTCTCTTGTATATTTCAACCCCTCGGGCTGTAGAGTAGGGGTGAGGTGCTGGTCCTCCTTACAAATTTCTCAGGAAGATATGAAGCATAATGGGAATCATTGAAGGGCCATTGGATTTTTTGGGTGATTCATCCTTTTGAGATGGGTTGTGAGATAGTGATCCCATTTTTTATCATCTAGATTTCATTATATATATATATATATATATTTGTGTGTGTGTGTGTGTTTTTTGGGTTTCATTCCTCACTAGCTTTGGGTTGATATTACAACATCTATCATGTATCTTTATTTCTCCCTTTTTGATTTTTGGGTATCCAAAGAAGTCTGTGTATAATCACCCATTCATCAGAGTTTCCTCGATATGTTATGTCTTATGAGATTAAAGGCCATACAATGGAGAAATCACTAGAGCATAGTAATACCCAGGTGTAAAGGCTGCGTATGATGGTCTGTCTGGTATACTAGGAGTCAGGCTCTCTCATCTTTAATTTCTTCTAGTTTTTTCTTGGTTGGGACTTCATTTTTGGTTGGGCATGTATTTTGACCCTATTCACATTATTTTTATTCTGTTTTAAACATATATATTCCCTATATTTTATTTCATTCATGGATCACTCTAGTTGTTATAATCTTTTATAATTCCAATTCACTCTTGTGTAGATATAGTTGGTTATGTGCATAAAAATATGTTTGGAAAAGGCCTGCCATTTTATATTATTCCTTGTTAGAAATTTTCCTCCAACCCTAAACTATTAGATGTGGTTTGGGTATTGTGGCATCTTTTTCTTCCATCGGATAGGCAGGCCCCATTGGGTTAGGACATTACTGGAGACTATATACAAAATCAACTTCTTTCATAAATGATATTAAACATATATTAAAACAACATAATTTTGTTACCCTTATTGACATATCATATACAGAACCTTCCATAAAAACCAGGGGAAGGGAAGAATAAAAAATTATGAGATCAGATGCCTTGTATGGGTAAACATGGGGGATATCAATCATAAAATTTAATTATATTATCATAAGTGAATGATAATATAATTATGCCCATGTTCTCCACATAAAAATTCTTTTCCAGAAAATCATAGTTCACAGACTCAAAAATCAAGTCATATCCTGATCATAGTTAATACAAGTGTAAAAGTAGTAGTCATCATTCAAGATTCAAAATAATGACCAGTGGAATGAAAAGTATATTAAATCAATTTTTGGTGAACAAAATTACTCAAAATCATTTCCACGAATAATATTTTGAACCTAACTATTATCAATCATAATAAAAAATAAAAATCTGATTATAATAATTTTAAACCATTTCCATGTTGATCGTCATCATAGCATGAGATATCCATATCACATTACCCAATTCATTAAGAGGCTATAACGGACCCAACCATTGCATAATCAAAATCAATTTATATTTATTGCAAAATTTTATTAAAATTTTTATCATTTTATCATAACAGAACTGATAATAAATCGATTTATCAAGATTTTATCATCATAAAAAACAAAAATTCATAAAAATAATTTCTATGGTATCATTTGATAATATCCTTAGTGAATTAAATGTATCATCAAAGGATGTTTTCATAGATGAACATTCCTTTAAAATACCACTCGAATATTTCTTGAAGAAAATAAACTTTTTATTATTAAATAACGTATTTAATATATAAAATTTCTTAGAATTTTATGATTTTTTCCATGAAATGAACCATTAAAAAATGATAAGTAACTTTGAAAGAAAATTGTAGTTATTCCAGCAGGAAAATTTGTTCAGATGTTATATATTAACACAATTATTTTATTAAAACCTTTGAAAAAAAGTACCATGTTTAGAGAATGAAGAAAGATTATTTTTATACCATTGTATATAAATTCATAAATGGGAAAAATTACTCTAATTAATAATTGTAAAAAAATAAAAATAATCTTTAATTTTTTTTAATGAAAATATGAACATTGGAGAAAATTTTCATCAATTAAAGAGAAAATAAAGTCATTTTTTTATTAAAATTATTTTTCAAATTATTTTATATTACATAGATAAGAGAATAAGAGTAAAACATGAAAAAACTATAAATAAATGGAGGATAGGAAACTATATAGGGTTTAATTGATACATATCATATAAATTCCCTCAATGATATTTTTTAAAAAATATTGGTGAAGTAAAATGAATAAGTAACATAAATTTATTACCACTTTAGTAATATTTTCATAAAAACCCATGAAAGTGATAAAAATTGATGGATTTTAAATCCCTATAATTTTCATTATAATAGAAAAATACATTAATATTCAATATATGCACTATTGAAAAGAAACATGTGGTGAATGTGGAATATGTCTCACAAAAATATAAGTGAGATTCCAAACCCTTACCTCAAGTCCATATCAGTTTATACACTATAAAATATCCTATATAATAAATATAGACTTATTATACATATATTCCAAAACCATATTCACAAATAGAATACTATATATAATTTAATTAAGATTTATAATTTTATTTTCAATGACAATTTCTTCATTATAATGGATATTCATGTTGTAAGTAGTCTATTTTCCATTCATGTTTGAATTTGATTATTTTGGTGCTTGTACCTTTTTCATGGAGTAAAAACTTTTAGAATAATAATCATTAAATAATTATTATATTTTTCAACTTATACAGTTTTATAATCATTAATATGAAGAAATGAGGAAAAATGAATTACATCACATCAAGGAGATGGGGGTCCGTAAATATGCATGGGTGATGTTTCCACATTTTGATCGATGGATAAAAAAAATTATATTATAAATATCATTTATTGAATCCATTGTATTTATTTAAAATCTTATATATTTGAAAAATATATCCTTATTAACATCCTTGTAATGATGAAATGAAAAATGATTCACGTCACTTTATGAAGGTGTTAGTATACACATAAACACGAATGATGATTTAATTTTAAAATGGATGAGAATGTAATATGGTAGATATGATCTATTAATTAAATAACAAAAATAATGTTATTAATATCTTATATGAACATTCAATCCATCATATTAACCAACCATGAAATATGGCGATGGACAGTGAATCATATCCCAATTTGGAGTAAATAATGCACATGTACACATGAGAAAAAAATTCATTCCCTATTTTAATCATCTTGTTACAATTGATAAAATATATTTTTAGAAATTTAAATACGAAATAAACATTGATATATTCTGGTAAGATAATTACATTCTCTTTGAAATACCTCTATTTTCTTAAAAATCAATTTTTTATCAGATAGCATTCCATGAATACATGGTTATCTTGGATAAAGGGAAAGAAGATATTATTTAATTATGTTAGGTCATGGAATAGATATAAGGTGTAAATTTTTTTAGTGAGGGTGGATATGTTGTTCCCTTTTATATATGAGGGACATGACACAATAGAAATTAATTAAAATATTAAATAATGTATAGACCATAATCAATTCATGTAGAACCAAGTCACTCAAAATATGAAGAGGTCCACGTTTACTCAGCCAATAAAATATATATATATATATATATATATATATATGTTTTGGATAAATGTTTATCCTCATATTCTTGTTAAACTACTTTAAACCCATTTTAATATAGAGATAAATTAAATTTTTACCACAATAACTTAATTATATAGCCAAAACTAAATGGTGCATCTAGAAATTTTGGACATTATAAATCCACCTTTATAATCCATTTTATCATATTCAATTTCTTTTGGTGTAAGAAAATTAATTCAAAATACCAATAAAAAATACCTCAAAAGGGGGTTTTAGGATAATACCTCATCTAAGGGTAAAAATAACTTTAATATAAAATCAATACAAAATATGGTTTCATTACAGTTTTTTGGTAATTTAATATACTTATAAACTTTTTTAAACTTTTTTATCAATATTAAACTGAATATAACCCTAAAAAATATCATCAAATTAAAATATTCAAAAACTATTTATAATTTGATGAACATATATCTTATCTTCAAGAAACTCAAGTATAGGTTCCGACATTAAAAATAAAGCTATATTTAAACTATTAAACTTTTTGAAATATTATTTTTTCAAAATACTCTCATATAATAGTATAAAGGTATGTTTTAGAGATATTTTAAATCATTACCCTATAGTTTTCACAGACTATTATGTGTTTTAACCTTATCTTTGTGACAAATCACCAATGTGGTTACGATTTATAATTACCAAAAATTATAATGAATCTATTAGATTATAATAATCATGATTTTTTGAAATAATAAATACTTTTTATTTGGTTTAATTTATATATTTGTTACCAATATATTTTAAGCTAAGCATGAATAATTCTTTGAAAAGAGTTTCTAGAAAAAACAATTTCTAAACATAAAAATGAAATTATACAAAAAAAATTCTAAAATGATATTTAATATGTAATTAGTTAGATTATTTATAAATAAATTAATCATACATTACTTTATGATCAAATTAAAAACACAATGAGAATTTTGAATTACTTTTTTTTATGAAATAAAATGTCATTTTTATAAAAATCATTATTTTTACTATTCACATAAAATTAATTATTTATATAAAAATAAAGAAAACTAATAGTAAGATTATATAAAAAAGTTTATTTATAAAATTATATTAAATTATAAAAATATAATCTTTAATTTTGGTATAAAATAATAATTATGTTCATATACAAAATTCATAACAAATCATTTTTAGAAAAAAAAATTGAAGTATAAAATACAATTACTAAATATTGAGTAATTTTTTATTATAAATTAAAGAATAAATTTTATATTAGTTGAAATATTATATATATAATTTATAATATGAATAATCTTATACATAACCATTAATTTAATGGCTTGGTTACAATATATCATAGTTCATTTTAACCTTAGGGTGCATGTTATAAAAGATATCAGTCACAAAGAATTTATTTAAAGTGAAATATATTTAAAAATATCAAGGTGTTAAAATAGGATAATTATAAAGAGTATACCATGTTTCTGTTTTAATATACCATATTTCTAAAATTCTACCTTTTTCTCAATTTCAGAGAGACTACATCAAAAATATATGATTATTAACCTCATAAATATTGATAAATCATGACATTTTCCACTTATGAAGATTGAAAAAACCTCTTTAAGTGGTTACTTGATCTTTTATTAAACATGAATCTAAAATACTCCCATGATATTGTAGCAATATTTTCTTATTTCATCAACGTAATAAATCTCTAATAACTTATAATATAATTCATTTGAAATTATTTATCTTAGTTTTTTTCCTTTCAAGAAATATATATAATTACATCTCACTATCATTGAAACACTTTAACAAAAGAATTATTCCCCCTTGTGTAATGGAATATATAATTAGCCTAGGGGAGGCTTAATCCCAACCCCGTCAGGAGTTCGGGTTTGGGCCGACAGGCGGGTGGTTAAGTGTTTTCTATTTAAACACTTAAATCACCCCTCCCTCTTCTTCTTCCTTGCCTGGATAGCAGCAGGCGACATCCCTCCCTCTCCTCTTCCACTCCGGCGAGTTAGTTCTGGCGAGGCGCGACAACTCCAGAGGTCCGTCCGTGAAGGGTCAGGTGAAGCCCAACGAGGTAGGAGGCTTTGTTTTCGTTTTTTTAATTTCCGCACCAACTTTGTCCCAAATATTTAGCGTTCAATTCTTGCTATTTCTTCGAGAAAATCCCATGTAGGGTTAGTACGTTTCCTAAGCGTCACGACGCAACTTTCGGATTGAAAATCCGAGATAAGAGGTGATCGCGGTGGTTCACCGAAATCCGCGGGTTTTTGGAGCGTCCTGGTCGGATTTGAGGGTTTCGGTGGCGGCGACTCGGCGTTCAGCGGAGGAGGCGGCCGCGGGGCGCCGCGGTGGAGAGGAGGCCGGCAGAGGTGGGTCTTCAGTGCGGTGGTCGGGCGGAGCGACTCCGGCAGGCAGCCGGCGCGGACGGCGGCAAGGTGGCGTCCCAGGAGGCGGTGCTGGTGTAGGGAACAAGGGGGAGGGGGCCGCGAGGCGCTACCGCAACCCGCATAATGTGGGTCTCTGTGAAAAAAAAGACTGGTTGTGTCGGCCGATTGAGGGTGGAAGGTCGCGGCCAGCTAGCCGCGTTGGAGTGAACCGGACCCGCGGCTGGGCCACGGGCTGGCTGTGCGGACTGGGCCGGTCGGCGCGGGCCTGCCCCACCAGGGCGGACCGGCCGGGCCGGGCCGGTCCGGTCCAAGGGGTTTCCCCTTTGAATTTCCGACCCCCATACCTTTCGCTATGGGCGTCTGTTTTGGGCGCCGTCTGCAGAAGTGCAGAGCTCATGTCAAGGTAGTTTCGGGGATTTTTTAATTCTCGAAACGAGGGGCCTCGGTGGCGCTACATGTACGTCGAGGGGATTGACGTTATCCCGAGGATTCTTGTTTTGGGCGGCGCGGATGCATCCGACGTCCGTTTTGAGCGCTGTCAGCGGCATTGGGACCCTGGTGTCGGGGCGAAGTTTTCTGGGGTGGTTCCGGGCATTGAAGCTAGAGTTGAGGTGTGGGCCCCACGACCCGTCTTTCAGCTCTGAGCAGCGTTTAGCGACTTTCTCACCTGGCGTCTATTCGGGGCGTGTGAGCAGTCGATGTTGGGTTTTTTTCCAAGGGCATCGCATTGGTGCAGTATGCCTGCTCTAATTCCGCACAATGGTGTGGGCCGCACGAGGGTCGTTTGGGCGTTGACGATGATTTTTCCATATCTATCACTAGGAGACTATTTTGGAGAAGTGAGTAGTCCACCTTGTGTACTTTTTCGAGAGGATCACAATGGTGTGATCCGTTCTTTGGGTTTCGAGACTGGGATGCGGGTCCCACGTAGCATCGCTCATGTACGGTGCACCAGAATGCATCTTTTTCTCTGGATGTCCATTGCACTCAAGTGAGTAGTGCTTTTGATGTGTTTTCCTAAGGGTATCACAATGGTGTGATGCACCCGACTTTTTTCGGGGCCGAGGATCGGGACCACGGGACACCGTTCGGGCGTAAGGCGGTATTGGCGACTTTAACGTCGGATACCCATTTGGGTCGAGTGAGTAGTCGATATCGCGTGTTTTTCTATGAGGATTACAACAGTGTAATATTTTCAGGCCAGCAGATCCCCATACTTGATCTTATTAAATGTGCAAATATGAAGGGTGCCATGGCGGCGGGTCCTCTACCGTGTTTGTAGCGGACCCTTGGCGTGTGATCGCGCACTCTTGGGAGAGTGATATAAATGATTCACAATATGTGGTTGGGCGTGCCTGGGCCTTTGAGGTGGAGTTGTTACATTCATGCCTTCGCATTGACGTTGGGTGAGGTGCGCATGATAGCCTTTGGGCTGTAACGTGGTATACTCTAGGAGTATACGGGAACGCTTAGAGGTACATGTGATTGTGTGTACCTGAGAACATTTGTGCGTTCGGAGGGGGTTGAATTGGGGCCACGCGTCGGGTGGCCCCCATGTGTGTGCCGTGCTCTGCTTTGTGTACTTTTGACCTCTCGCGACGTAGAGGGTCCCTCTGTGCTCGTTTGTTTGGCAAGTAGGGTGGAGTTTTTCTCCTGGCTCTATGCTCGTTTGTTTGACCAGCAAGGTTGAGTGGTCTCCCCCTGTTTCCTTCTTGATGGATCGGCTGGGAGCGGTGCTAGTGGCACCCAGTGATGGAACAGGAGCTGAACCTCTTTTGGGGTAGTTGTTCTGGAGTTGGGTGGTTGCGCAATACCCACTCCGTGTTCGGTTGTCCAGCGTTGTACCATCCAATAGAGATTGCCAGAGCAGTTCTGAGTTTTAACCTCCAGCGGGGCTGGGCAGTGGGTTACTCATTGACTTCTTCGAGTTTAACCTCTAGCAGGGATGGGCAGTGGGTTTCTCCTTAACTTCTAGGGTCTACCCTCCAGCAGAGACTGGGCAGTGGGTCACCCGACGCACTTAGGGTCTACCCTCCAGTGTAGACAGGGTAGTGGGTCACCTGACGATCCCTTAGGGTCTACCCTCCAGCAGAGACTGGGCAGTGGGTCGCCCGTCGTATAGTTCCAGGTCTACCCTCCAGCAAGGCTGGGCAGTGGGTCTCCTGTCGATTTATTCCATGTCTACCCTCTACCAAGGCTAGGCAGTGGGTCACCTGTCAACTTATTCCAGTCTACCCTCCAGCGGGGCTGGGCAGTGGGTCGCCTGATAATGTATTAGGGTTTACCCTCCAGCATGCTGGGCAGAGGGTCACCCGATATCTTGTTAGGGTTTACCCTCCAGCAGGGCTGGGCAGTGGGTCACCCGATATCTTATAATTAATTACCCTACATCAGGGCTGGGCAGTGGGACACCCGTTTACATTCCAGACTCAGTCCTTTCTACTAGGCTAGTTTGTGGATTTCCTCCGTGATTATAGGAGCAGGACCCTTGGTTGTACGGGTCAGTGATGGAACGCCCTTTTCTTTGAGGAGACCCCTCGACTGCAGGGCAGTGACATGGTGTGGTTTGATGTTCCCCCAGAACTCTCAAGTGCGAGGGGCCCATTCCCCACCAAGACGTGTCCTTGTGACGCGTCCTAAAACCATGTGTGTGAGTCAGTGCCGCCCAAAGCGGATAGTGTCAAGGTGCGGTGATTTTATCCCCTTGACTTGTAGTTGGGGAAGACGTGCAGGATGCTGAGCATCGATGGTGTTTACTTATGGGACGGTTGGCAGCTCACTTTCTTGGGTAGAGCTACGGGATGGAGATCCCCTTACGTGATTTTTCGGTCTTCTTGTTGAGCATATATATATGTATATACCTTGTTCGAGTACCCACTTAATGGGCTTGGTTACTCTCCCTCCAGGAGAGGCGAAGATGCGTAGGGTATGCCACGTGCTTTCTGTGTCTAGCTTCTCGTGGTTGGACGAGTCTACTCTCCTACTATAGGTAGCGAAGACTCGGTGAGAAGTTCATCTTCTCACCGTTTCTAGCTCCTTGCGTTTAGACGAGTCTACTTCCTACCTCTTGTTGGGTTGACCTGTACTCTTTATTGCACTCCTTGTTGTACTCCTTTACTCTCCCCTGTTCGATCTACAGCTCACCCTTCGGTACCTCCTTTGTTTCTCCCTCGAGGATTTGGGGTATCCTACTGAGTATTTTTATACTCACCCCTGCATGGGCTTTGCCCGTACTTGGTGTGCCCTTGTAGACGACGGGCAGGTTGGTCGTGACTTCCGTGGAGCATAGGAGTTCAGAAGCTTGGACCGCGTGCGGTGGTCGTGGTCAGGTCCCAGGTGGGGGACCCTTCCAGCTATTTGTTTTTGTTTACCTGTTGTCAGGTTGTGGCACCTCTCTGGTTGGGCGCGTGTTTTTCCCCTTTTCTTTTCAGTTTACCTTCAGCACTTTCGTTGTTCTGTATAGAGGTCGATGCACTCTTGTGTTTATTTATAGCAGTTTCCATTTTCTTTTCTTTTTACTCTGCACTTTTTCATTGAGTGTGTTGTGTGTGTGTGTGTGTACAGGTACATAGGCAAAGGCCTCCCCGAGTTATTGTGCCTTCAGCGCTGGTCTCCAGCCCTTGGCCTATGGAGGCGGGCTTGGGGTAGTTGCGGCTTGAGCCCGGGTAGGGTCGAGTCCTAACAAAGTGGTATCAGAGGTGGTTTGTTCCTTGGGAAATTGTGCGGACATCCCTAAAAGGGGAATTGGTTGGGATTTAGGGAAACAGTGTCAATGTGTCTCAAGAGCATCTCTCAGGCCAGGGAGTCCAGTGATGGTGCGGCGGTCGACGTATCCATTCACCACGACCTTGATAACCCGCTTGTCGAATCGACATGCTGAGACACTTTTTGCAGGGAAAAAATTGGATTATGCATCACATAGGATTGAGTCATTGATTTTCCTTCTTGAGTCAGCTCCCCAGCATGGTTGTGGTATATACATTATGCTCATCTGACCACGGCCCTCCTTGATAATATTCAGGATGTTTCCGTGAAGATATCCAGCCAGGATGCCAGCTTTGGTTCGTGACGATGACCCTGTGAGCTATGAGGCCTCAGTCCAGGACCCATCATGTGAGACCCTTTCTCGGGGTGGGACGGTAGCAGCACCCCCACCTGTTGAGTAGCAGACAGCTTCAACATTATAGGTTGGGCTTGAGCACAGGTTAAGCGCGCTCCGTGAGTTCCAGTGGTACAGACCGCTGAGGTTCAGTGGTGAGCCATACCCTCAGGAAGCAGAGGGCTGGATGGAGATAGTGGTTCGCCTTGTCAGGCATGTGTAGACGCCGAAAGATCGGAGAGAGTGTCTTTGGAAGCCATCCTTTTTCGTGGAGCAGCTCGGCGTTGGTGGAGTCTAGTGACTCAGTTTCTTGACGAGTCTTCTCTTTCGTGGGGAAACTTCCAGTTGTTGTTTCGTGAGGAGTTTTGCACCTCCTTCTTATAATCTATTCGGATTCATGAGATCCTACAGTTTCAACAGGGAGGGATGACGGTGGCCGAGTACACGACTAGTATTGCAGAACGTGGACGCTTTTACCCGGACTTGGTCCTTGACGACAACATCTGAGCGTGGAATTTTGAGCAGGGTCTCCGCCGAGATATTAGTGATGTCATAGTACCCTTGGGAATTTTCACATATGACGGGGTTCTAGAGCAGACAGTGTTGATAGAGGGATTCTTGTCACATTTTAGAGTTGCTGGTGGTAGCAGGAACGTCGGAGCTGAGACGTCTGCCGCAGCTAGCGGGCGTCGACAAGCAGAACCTAGACGCAGGTGGCTTTCTGAGAACCGGACTCAGTGGCGTGGTCGTACACCACAGTTGCGCCGGAGGGCACCAGTGCCGCCCAGAGGGAGTCGGTGCTATTCTTGCGATGGGTGAGGTCACCTGGCACGGGACTGCTTGACTAGGCATGCATAGAGCATCGGGCAGGCAGCAGGTGCACCACCACGATGGAGGCAGCGCCGTGATCGGAGTATTACCTAGAGGGGTGGTGCTAGCAGAGGAGTAGGAGGAACTGGTATTGGAGGATGGCTTTATGAGGTCTTCTTATCACCACTAGACGGTCCACAATAGGCTCCAGGAGATGATAGTTGGGACCGCTGACAACCGCGAGATTTGGATGTCTATGATCCTGCAGAGCATGAGGTGATAAGAGATACGCTCTACAGCTCTTCTACTTCTTGCAGTAGAATTGATAGACTCTGTGTGTGGAATGAATTCTTCCCTAATCCTTGTATGAGGTTTTACTAGGGTGACACGGGGCGTCCGTGTAACCCTGTGTTGGTAAGGTGAAAAGGAATAGGACCTTTTCTTTAGTCGATGGTGTTGACTCCTTCGCTCTTCGAGCATGTAAAGAGAGTCTTGGTTGCGAGACATCGACTGTGAAACCTTGTGAAACTAGATATCCTTGGGTGTTCCACCATATGGATATTCTGAAGGAGGGAATCACCAGGCCTTGTTCCAGGTGCGGGTGGTGATTCCAGTTGCATCATATGACATAAAGGATTGGTCGGGGATGTGAGCTACCCCCGAGGTCCTTCGGACCTTTTGAGACCATGCAGAGGGATGAAGAGGTTCTATACCGCCTTGCCCTAACCCCACAGGCTGGTTTAAGTGCATGATGTCTCCCACGTGACTCTCCTGAGAAGAGGTGTGTGTGCTCCTATGCATGACATCGGAGAGGGTAGACCTCACGTGGACGTATCAATCCTTTGGTCTATGAGCGGTGACAGAGAGCTTTGTGTGGGTTCTTCTGGGTACGGGAGAGCCAGGTGTGGGCTTGGTACCCTGAGTTTCTCCCTGGTTTTTCTTTTCAGGGATGAAAATCTTGAAGGAGGGACTGATAGAAGAACCCATTTTTTTCTACAAAACACTATGGAATATTCTTGATATTATTCCAGAGAAGTGCCTTCAGACGACATGCGATTCTGAGCCCCGGAGTGGCCAGAGTTAAATTTTTACTGCGTTCACACTAGAAACACCAAATAAATGGGATAAATTCTAAATGGTTATCCAGATAGGTAATCCGAGTGTACTTATGAGTCTGGAATGGGGTTTTTACCCTAGGAATGACATAAGGTATGTCGGTGCGGGACGCTTGGACCCCTCGCTCGCTTCCGGAATGAGAAACTGATAAATTAAATAATTAATCTATTCTTTTAAGAGTGAAGCTTAAGTATCTCTTAAACAGTGGCTTGGATTAAAAATTCTGAGACAACCGTTGCATTCAGAGTGTTGTTTTTATCCTAGGGGAGGCTTAATCCCAACCCCGTTGGGAGTTCGGGTTCGGGCCGACAGGCTAGTGGTTAAGTGTTTTCTATTTAAACACTTAACTCATCCCCTCCCTCTTCTTCTTCCTCGCCTGGACAGCAGCAGGCGGCAGCCCTCCCTCTCCTCCTCCACTCTGGCGAGGCAGCTCCGGGGAGGCGCGGAAACTCCGGCGGTCTGTCCGTGAAGCATCGGGCGAAACCCAACGAGGTAGGAGGCTTTGTTTTCGTTTTTTTAATTTTCGCACCAACTTTGTCCCCAATTTATATGTCGAATTGTTGCTATTCCTTCAAGAAAATCCCATGTATGTGTAGTACGTTTCCTAAGCTTCACGATTCAACTTTTGGATTTAAAATCCGAGATCGGAAGTGATCACGGTGGTTCGCTAAAATTCGCCGGTTTTTGGAGCTTCCCGGCTGGATTTGAGGGTTCAGGTGGTGGCGACTCGGCGTTCAACGGAGGAGGCGGCCGCGAGGCGTCGCGGTGGAGCGGAGGCTGGTGGAGGTGGGACTTTAGCATGGTGGCAAGGCGGAGCGGCTCCGGAAGGCAGCCGGTGCGGACGACGGCGAGGCGGGGTCCCAGGCGGCGGCACCGGTGTAGGGCACAAGGGGAAGGGGGCCGCAAGGCGCGCGACCCTGTGCGGTGCGACCGCGACCCGCGTAATGCGGGTCGCTGCGGGAAAAAAAACACCGACCATGTCGGCCAGTCGGCGGTGGTGGGCCGCGCCCCTCTAGCCGCGCCATAGTGAAGCAGACCCAGGGCTAGGCCGCGGGCCGGCTGTGCGGACCAGGCAGGCCAGCGTGGTTCAGCCCCACCTAGGCGGACCGGGCCGGTCCGGCCCAAGGGGTTTCCCCTTTGAATTTCTAACGCCCGTAACTTTCGCTACGGGTGTCCGTTTTGCGTGCTGTTTACGGTAGAGCGGAGATCGTGTCAAGGTGGACTTTTTGAGATGGCTTTGGGAATTTTTTTAATTCCTAAATGTGGGGCCTCGGTGGCGCAACACATACATCGAGTGGATTGACGTTATCCCGTGGATTTTTGTTTTGGGCGGTGCAGACGTATCCAACATCCATTTTGAGCGCCGTCAGCGGCGTTGGGACCCTGGCACCGGGGGGAAGTTTTCTGAGGTGGTTTCGGGTTTTGAAGCCGGAGTTGAGGCGTGGTCCCCATGGCCCATCTTTAAGCTGCGAGTAGCACATAGCGACTTTCTCACCGGGCGTCCGTTTGGGGCGTGCGGGCAGTCGATGTTGGGTGTTTTTCCGAGGGCATCACATTAGCGCAGTCTGCCCGCTCTAATTCCGCATGATGTTACGGGCCCCGCGAGGGCCGTTTGGGCATTGGCGGAGATTTTTTCATCTCTATCACCGGGTGACCATTTTGGAGAAGTGAGTAGTCCACCTTGTGTACTTTTTTGAGAGGATCGCAACGGTGCGATCCATTCTTTGTGTTTCGAGACCGGGATGCGGGTCCCACTAAGCACTGCTCGTGTGCGGTGCGCCAGAATGCATCTTTGTCTCTGGATGTCAATTTCACTCAAGTGAGTAGTGCTTTTGACGGGTTTTCTCAAGGTCATCGCAATGGTGTGATGCACCCGACTGTTTTCGGGGCCGAGGCTTGGGACCACGGGACGACTTTCGGGCGTAAGGCATTATTGGAGACTTTTATGTCGGATACCCATTTTGGGCGAGTGAGTAGTCAATATCTCTTGTTTTTTCACAAGTATTACAACGGTTTAATCAGTTCATGCGAGCGGAACCTCATACGCTATCTTATTAAATGTGGAAATATGAAAGGTGCCCCAGCGGTGGGTCCTCTACCATGTTTGTAGCGGAACCTTGGCGTGTGATTGTGCACTCTTGGGAGAGTGATATAAAAGATTCGCAAGATGTGGTTGGACGTGCCTGGGCCTTTGAGGTGGAGTTATTACATTTACGCCTTCGTGTGGACGTTGGGTGCCATGTGTACGATAGACTTTGGTCTAGAATGTGGTATACTTTGGGAGTGTACAGAAACACTTGGAGGTACATGTGGTTGTTTGTACCTGAGAATGTTTGTGCGTTCAGTGGGGGTTGACTTGGAGCCACGTGTCATGTGGGCCCTGTCTGCGTGTCGTGCTTTGCTTTCTGTACTTTTGAACACTCGCGACATAGAGGGTACCTCTGTGCTCATTTGTTTGACCAGCAGGGTGGAGTTTTCCCCCTAGCTATGTGCTCGTTTGTTTGACTAGCAGGGTTGAGTGGTCTCCCCTTGGTTTCATTCTCGATGGATCGTCCAGTAGCGATGCTAGTGACACCCAGTGATGGAATAGGCGCTGGTCCTCTTTGGGGTGAGTTGTTCTAGAGTAGGGTGGTTGCGTGATACCCACTCCGTGTTCGGTTGGCCAGCATTGTACCCTCCTGTAGAGATGGCCAAAGCAGTTCTGAGTTTTACCCTCCAGCGGGGCTGGGCAGTGGGTTACTCATCGACTTCTTCAGGTTTACCCTCCAGTAGGGATGGGCAGTGGGTTACTCACTGACTTCTAGGATATACCCTCCAACAGAAACTGGGCAGTGGGTCACCCGACGCACTTAGGGTCTACCCTCTAGTGGTGACTGGGTAGTGGGCCACCCGATGACCTCTTAGGGTCTACCCTCCAGCAGAGACTGAGCTGTGGGTCGCCCGTCATCTAGTTCTAGGTCTACCCTCCAACAATGCTGGGCAGTAGGTCGCATGTCGATTTATTCCAGGTCTACCCTCCAGCAAGGCTAGGTAGTGGGTCGCCTGTCGACTTATTCCAGGTCTACCCTCCATCGGGGCTGGTCAATGGGTCTCCTGATGATGTATTAGGGTTTACCCTCCAGTAGGCTGGGCAGTGGGTCACCCGATATCTTGTTAGGGTTTACCCACCGGCAAGGTTGGGCAGTGGGTCACCCGATATCTTATTATGAATTACCCTCCAGCAGGTCTGGGCAGTGGGACACCCGTTTACATTCCAGACTCAGTCCTTTCTACTATGCTAGTATGTGGATTTCCTCCATGATTACCAGAGCGGGACCCTTGGTTGTACGGGTCAGTGATGGAATGACCTTGTCTTTGAGGAGACCCCTCGACTGGGAGGCAGTGACATGGTGTGGTTTGATGTTCCCCCAGAACTCTTAAGTGTGAGGGGAACTTTCCCCATCGAGACATGTCCTTGCGACGCGACCTAAAACCGTGCGGGTGAGTCTGTGCCGCCCAAAGCGGATAGTGTCAAGGTGCGGTGATTTGAGCCCCTTGAACTGTAGTTGGGGCAGACGTGCGGGGTGTTGGGCATCGATGGTGTTTACTTCTGGGACTCTTGGCAGCTCACTTCCTTGGGCTTAGCTACGGGACGGATATCCCCTTACGAGCTTGTTCGGGCTTCTTGTTGAGCATATATATATGTATATACCTTGTTAGAGTACCCACTTCTTGGGCTTGGGTACTCTCCCTCCAGGAGAGGCGAAGGCGCGTAGGGTATGCCACGTGATTTTCGTGTCTAGCTTCTCGTGGTTGGAAAAGTCTACTTTCCTTCTATAGGTATCGAAGACTCGAAGAGAAGTTCATCTTCTCATCATTTCCAGCTCCTTGCATTTGGACGAGTCTACTTTCTACCTCTTGTTGGGTTGAGTTGTACTCTTTACTGCACTCATTGTTGTACGCCTTTACTCTCCCCTGTTCGATCTACTGCTCACCCTTCGGTACCTCCTTTATTTCTCCCTCGAGCCTTCGAGGTATCCTACTGAGTATTTTTATATTCACCCCTGCTTAGGCTTTTCCCGCACTTGGTGTGCCCTTGTAGACGACAGACAGGTTGGTCGTGACTTCAGTGGAGCATAGGAGTTCAGGAGCTTGGACCACGTGCGGTGGTTGTGGTCAGGTCCCAGGTGGGGGACCCTTCCAGTTATTTGTTTTTGTTTACCTATTTCTGGGTTGTGGCACCTTTCTGGTTTGACGTGTGTTTTTTTCCTTTTCTTTTTAGTTTACCTTCATCACTTTCTTTGTAATGTATAGAGGTCGATGCACTCTTGTGGTTATTTATAGCAGTTTACCTTTCCTTTTCTTTTTTACTCTGCACTTTTGCATTGAGTGTTCTGTGTATGTGTGTGCGTACACGTACTTAGGCAAAGGCCTCCCCGAGTTATTGAGCATTCGGCGCTGGTCGCCAGCCCCTGGCCTATGGAGGCGGGCTTGGGGTAGTTGCGGCTCGAGCTCGAGTCGGGTTGGGTCTTGACAAAACCCATTCTTGGTATAACATTTATAAACTAATCCTGGGTCTTAAAATCTTTAATATCTTATAAATATATCCAACTCCATATTAAATATCCTAATGTCAAATATTCCCCAAAACATATGACACCACTTAATTTTAAATATATGATATTTTAAAAAGATAATTTTAAATACAATCTAAAATGGGTTTTAATAATTTTATTATAACTCTTTAAAATATTATGTGTGGAATTCTCTGTAATATGCCATAACTCAAGTTACCCATTACAATTAAATATACATGAGACCAAAATAGTAAGATATTTTTAACTTTTGAGATTCCTCATTTATTATATGAAATTTTACATGAAAAATATATACATAAAAATTCTTTTAGAACATGGATATTTTTTTTTATTTTTTCTTGAAAAAATTTGATTTTCACCTACATAATCTAAAATTACACGACCCGCTATTTCTAGTTATGTAACAACATCGTCAATGGAATATTCCTCCTAAATTTATTATTTTAAATAATAATCTATATGAGATGAAAGACTATGTACAATGACATAGTCCATATGGATTCCCTATTTTCTAATTCCCAAAATGTCATTTGAGAACTCTAGAAAATACTTCGAAAATTTCATTAATATTTAGACCTCACCACACCATTTCCTACCTGACACCATAGACTAGAAGAGTATTCCAAGATATCCTATTAGTAACTTTTCTTTATAGTTTCCTCTATTTAATCAAAAACTAAATAAGATTTATATCAAACAATATTATAATAATTTTTTGGTAAAATATAATTCTTGGTAAGTAAAAAAAACTGAAAAAAATTTCTAGTATATTTTTTCTAATAATCCAACACATTAGGTTTGTCTAAAATACTTCATCATAGTTTAAACTAAAATACCTACCTTCAATCACAAATCTAATTGTAGAAACTTTTATCTTATGATATTTTAATATGTTTTTCAATAACCATTCACAACAAGATCATTTAAATTGTGTTCTACATGAAAATCATATTAAATAAAAGGTTAATCATGACACGCATTTTATGATCTCTCTAAACATTGACACCAATTATTTTCTAGATACACATCTAACATATTGAAACCATTTTACTAATATGTGTACCAATTCAATGTAAATTCAATTAAATACTTTTGAATAAAAATAATGTAATCTCCCCCAAAAAAAATTCTTTGAACTCGCACTCTCTTTTTAATAGAAGACCCTTCCCCAACGTCAAAAAGAGAAGATAACACTTTTTGATTGCTTCAATGATCTATATGAACCCCCATGTAAATTTTTGATTTATATATCCACCCTATTTAACAAAGATATATATAATTCTATAAATTTTTATAGAGAGAATTACAATCTTAATCAGTTAATCAATACGTGATATCAAGCCTTTCCTTAAACAACATATTAATGATACCACTTATAGAATTAGTTTGAAGAATTAAAAAAAACTTAGGGGATTATGGATGCATTCAATAAAAATATCTTTTTGAATATACATGGTTGAACTCCAATAAAAAATTTATTCTTCTTAAACACATCTTTAGATTGGGCCTTATTAATTATATTGATAACATAACTATATATATAATGATACTCTAACTTCATTTTATTATTCTCAACCTTCTCCTAAATGAAGTGACATTTAACATCGATATGATTCATTCTTTAATAATGTATAGTATTTTTTAAAAACTTTAAATGAAATTGAGAAATTTGTCTTGATTTAAATAGTCTATTTCTATAAAACTCTTATATCTTCAATATATTGCTTCATCCATATAAATTGGTTATTTTCATCAGTATTATATACATATTCAGCTTCCAAAACTATCCTTGTGAAACGGTCTTACTTATAACCTTTACTAGTGATATAAAAACTTCAAAGATAAAATTCATTTCATTATGTTGACTTTGGATAATCCACTAAATTAGCTCAATGTATTCCATAAATCCTAATAAATCATTCAATAATTTTTCTTTGTAGAATAATTCTAAATATTACCGGGCTTTAACATAAAATTGTAACATGTTATTGAATTTATAGTGACTTTATTTGTGTAATATTTGGTATCATCATGTATTAAAGGTGAATAAAATAATTTTAGTGATTATCACTATTATTTATTATTTTCTTCAAATTATTTTCCTATAATGTATCACATTAATATATTTTTCATCATCATCTCTCGAAAACATCATCTATGTAGTAATTTTATTAACATTTCCAAGGAATCAACCATTCAAAATCACCCAAATATATCCTTGTAATATTTTTATTTCATAACTAATGGTTCCATTATTTCCTTGAATCATATTAAAATAAAATAAAATGTTGACTAACCAAAAAAAGTAATTGTAAACGTCCACCACATTAATTAAATTTTCACCAATCATGTGTCTATTTTTTCAAATTTTATTCATTTTATTAATGAAACACATTAACCCAAATGTAAACCATGGAAGTCCATTCAAAAAATGATTGGCATTACTATAGAAAATCATAATGTTTTTATAGTGAAAATATTATCCCTACATGAAATTGAGATATCTGGTGACAAAATATATTCTATTCCTTGATTTAACCCCCACTTCTCAACTTCCTCATAAATATTAATATTTTCATATCACCCTTTTTATAAATTTCTGTTTTACTATCACCGTAGATCTATATTATATACCTATGCTATGAAACTCGTCATCACTTCCCTGTTCAATTTTATCCCTGTTTTTATTGAAATTATAGACATTTTCCATTTCATATAAATCATGGTGATTAATGTTCCTTTCTTGAAATTTATTGATTTATTATTAAAATATTATATTGGATGGTTATCCCTTAAACATCTATTAATCTCCAAAATATTGCAACTTATGGTGGTTGTTATATATGTAGAGAAAAAAAAATTCTTCCAAAGATATGAATGTATTATAATGTTGTATTATTTCAGGATCATATCATTTATGGAACCTTTTCTTCACCAAAAAATAAAAAATATATTTTAGTAATGTAGAATCATTTCATTAGAACTTCCTTTTAAAAAATATATAATATATCCTTATCAATGTGTATTTTTCTATCCATATTGTTAAAAATATTATTATTCCACTTAATTGGAATATTTTTACAGAGTCATTATCATAGATAATTTTTACCTTATCTCATAATTATCTAGGTAATAATTTCTTATGATATTTGTAAACTATGTTTAATAATAATCTTAATATTTTAGAATCTTATTTCTGATTATATTTTTATCCTTCCTCCAAAAAATAGTAATGAAATTAAACACCTAAAATACCTAGGATATCACTATGAAACATGAAATACTATTATAATCATCAATTAAATCCGTATAATACAATATTCATCAAAACTTTATTATGAAATTATATATAAATTAACAACTTGAACCAACTCTAGAAACATTTTAAAATTTTATCATTATTATTATAAATATTATACTGGAAAAATACCTTCCATGTTTTTTACTAATTATATTTATTTACTTTTTGAACAAGGGTTTTGAGTTGAGGGAAATGTTAGAGGATATTTGTGGATGAAATATTTATGTAAAAAATTCACCACAACACAAAAAATCAGTTTCATCCTCGAATATGGTTGGATATAGAAGTATCACTACCAAATTCAATGTGTTCATGCCACATTACAACATTCTACATCAATAGTGTGTTTCGTTTTAGGGTAATTTCAGAAGTTTTCACCATAATGAAAGATATAATGTGGGAGAATATAGTAGGGGGAGTATGTGTTATTTTTATATGACACTTCACCATAATGAAAAAGACCACACCATAGGGTGTTAGCAGCTGGACATCAAATCTCATACAATTTTAAAGGATTTCTATAATTTATATATTATTCTATGCCATATACTTATTGAAAATAATATATCCATGAAAAAGTTACACCTTGTGGGGAGGAGAGTGTGGATGAGGTGGTATAATTGAATTAATGTTTCTAATCATATAGGAGATCGCGTTTTGTGGAAATGGACACCTTGTACCAAGATATATGGGCCATCATGTCAGAGGAGTTTTTTCCATGGTCATGGGTTGATCATGTTTAGGATTAATGTGTGGGATATATATATATATATTCAGTTAGAAGTCACACTACATAAATGTTTTCCACAGCTACAAAATTTGATTATATCATTTTTCTATTCCATAAGGATGGAGACTATGAAAGTACCACAAACCTAGTATCTCATAGTTGGAATTTAAATTATTAAAATATAACTAGATACAAGGAATAACATACTTAAGAACCTAAATAAATTATATGTCTTTAAAAAATAGATACACACTTTAATCTCAAAATATATTTGAAAATATAAAATACAACATAGAATTTTATTTGAGAACACAATTATTCTCTCAAGAATATCCATGGTTATTAATTATGTAAAAATTTATAGAATCCGAGGGAATTAAAATATATGGAAAAGGTCAGATGAGGTTTTCAATAAGGGTATATGTACAAAAGATTCTAACATTGAAATAAATAAGACACAAAAAATATGTAAATATTAATTTATGATTAATTAATTCCACAAACACATTTACATGATCTTATACATGGCTATCCAAACTATTAAAATAATTATAAGAATATCAATAAATAATCCACTAAGGATAGAATTGATACTTTAAGACTTATAAAAAATACAGTAGATCCCATGTTGCATGACATATAAAAGTACCTCCATGTTCGTATTCTTTGACTTCAATATAAATATGTAATGACTTTTCCAAATACCCAATATTGTTTGTCTCGTGATACCTATGAATAAATTGAGGTCCAATTTAACACGACGACCCATAAATCACTTAATATGTCCAATTCATTCATTATATGAATACTAAATACAACTAAATAAACATGTATTAAAATCAATAACTATTTATATTGAAAGAACTATTATGCATGCTGTCAATAGTTTCAACAACTAAATAAACCATAATCTATCTCATGAAAGAATAAGGATTCTATCATTAAAATATAACCCTAATGGAACATATATGAAATACAATGTTGTTTTCATTTATCAATAAAAACACCACAAAAAAATTAAAAACATCCTGGGCCAAAATATACATTTCACTATATCAATCACTTTGAAAAACAACAAATATAGAAAATAATAAGAAAAATAACTTCCTTGAAAACAAAAATTAAATAATTTAAGTATTAGTAAAGAAATTTAGTGGTCATCATGTTTGGAAAATCCATTTATTCTGTATAAAATACTTTCGTTTCATACATTTCTAACAAAATTCAAAAAAAAAATCCTCATTTAGAAAAAAAACAAGAAAATTCCCTTTAATGTATTTTTAAAAATAAAAATACGGAAAAAAATTTCATTTATATATTTCTTTATAATATTAAAAAAAATTGATAAGGAATTTTAAGGAAGATATGGGCATGGAAATTAATATTCCTAACAGAGCAGAGAAAAGTCGGTTTTCCTTAAACGTGTCAGTTTAGTAACATGAGTAATTAAATAGAGGAAAATGTAATTATAACATTTAAATTTATATATATATATCCATAATATAATAATATATATTTTTAAAACATATAAAAATCAAATAATTTCCTTAGTAGATACTTGACCATTAATAATACCAAAAAAATTATGAGATTGGGAATTAAAGACATACCTAAGTTATAGGTTCTTCTATATGTGTTTGAACATCCTTTATAAAAAAAATATTTATTATAAATTTATTCTATAAACATATTAATATACATATCATACAATATATTATTTATATATAACCTTTTATAAGTACTGTCTTTATAATGCTTTATTAAAAACAAAGTTCCAGGTGATAACTATTTCATTTGTCTTGAATGTTTTCGTTCGATACATTTAGACCTTGTAAAAATATCATAGTTACCTAATCTCTATAATTTTAATCATGATATCTATATATATATTATTTATATTTATCCATAAAAGGTATAGATTAAAATTAATTACACCGTTCATGGAGACGGTATGCCATACATATAGATGAACATTGTTTTAATTTTTTTAAAAATTTAGTGAAATAAAGGTAAAAATAATTGAAATTTATAAGACTATTTTTATATCATAATTTTTTTGTCAGATCCATACTTATTACCATTCATGTAAATTGGAAATTAAAAATTAATAACATAACTTCATGGATGTGGTAGTCCCCACGTACGCATGAGTGATGTTGTCACTTTCAATGTATTGCAATGTAAGAATCTAGATTTGATATTATAATTCTAAAACAATATCTATTTCATAAATATCAGATATAAACATTAAAACCATCATTATACTCATACATACATTTTTTTTATAAATAATTAATTTTATCTCTATATGGAAACCATAAGTTGTTCGTACCAAAGAGTGATAATTTTACTTATCAATTGATAGAAAAGAGGGTGTGTAATGGTTGTTTCATAACTATAATAACATTAAATTATATTTAGGTTATTAAAGTTATTATTTTATGATAAATAAAATATATTTAGTGAAGTTATAATGAAAAATAAATTTAAAGGGTTCGTGTATGATAACTACCTCTTCTTTAGTAGAACACCTTTAGATCCCTTCTTATGGAAACTAGGTTTTATATTACAGTAAGAACAGGTCTATAAAACATGGATAATAATTTTTATAAGATAAATGGTCACGTATTGTTTGATATAAGATCCAAAATACGGTGTAATGAAGAGTGGACAGTGGTTTCCTTTTATTAGTGAAGGGAAGAGTACAATGGGAATTTCTTAAAATATTAAGACAAAAAAGATTTGTTACAAAAAAATGCTTTCAAATGGATTGATATTAAAATATAATTTTTAGTAGGGTTGATATCCCATAAAAATAAATTTCTTATAAGATTATGTAGTATTTTATACTATATCTTTTGGTATAACGCCTTAGTTAAACTATTTTAACCATAACCATGATAACACCTTTTTCACTATTAGAGGTATTAATTATAATAATAGGTTTAAAATTATCCCAAAAATAAATAAGATATTAAATTTGATACCATATATTATACCAAATTTAATATTTTTATTATTTTAATATAATTTAGGGAAATATTATTTTCCTACAATGTCGTTAATATAATTTTTAAACCATTTAATTTATTTGAGTTTAAAGACATTAAAATGTAAATAGAATATAATAATTTAATACATAATTATTTTTTTATGTTAATCAACAAAATTCATGGAACACTATAACTCATTAAAATTATATTTCTTTTAATATTTTTAAAAGTCATTTAGTTTATTTTTCTATTAATTGAAGAAATACTATAACCGTTTTGGAAAATAATTTAAGAAAATTATAGACCCACTAAAAAATATAAATAAATATCCATCAATAAAATAAATCCATTATTCTCAAAATAAAAAATTTATGTTCATCAAAAAAATGATTTAATCCATATGTGATCATATAATATAAATTTAAAATTAAGTGGTAGATTTTTTTATATTTTCCTTTTCTTTAAATATTATATAGATAATTTTCAAGGAAATGTGTCTCTTATAAAATTATTTTTCTAAGATGAGTTGATAAGTGTCTAAAATCCATAATCAAATAATAATTATGCTGAAAAATTGCGACCTTGGCATTTATTTTTAACCTAGGTTAAACCGATTTACTGTAGAATGATGTTATAAATTGTACCACAATTATTATTCATAATTCATAAAAATAAAACCAAAGAACTTAACAATTTTGAAAATCTAAATTCAAAATATGGAACATTTTTTATAAAAATTAATTCATATATTTTAAAAAAAATTAATATAAAAAATAAAAATGCAAAGAAAATCAATTTTTTTAAAATTCCTTCTAATGTATATAAATGTTTTTTTATACCAAATTCAAACATAAAATTCATTTAAATTAACATAATATGATTAATCATAAAATTTTAGAAATAATTTAACTTTTCAATAATTTAAAATATATGGAACTATGTTAATTTTTTAAACCATTTTCAATAATAGTAATTATTTTCCTATATTAATCGAAAAACCAATCCTTTAAATTGGTATTCTAGAATTCACTATTAGATAAATTTAAATGATTATTTAAAAAATAAAAAGCACTTTTTTTTAAAAAAAAATCTAAATTTAGAAAAATAAAAATATAATATTGGTTCAAAAAAATTAATAAAAAAATATTTCCAAAGGAAACATATTTTTAAGCATAATATGAATCTACTAAAATTGAATATTTATTTCCAAATCATTATTCAAAACATTTGCATCGAGTAAGAAAATTATATATATATATATATCATAATGTATTTAATCCTATCGATACCCACCAATTAAAATTCAAGGTAATAACAGTCCTATTTTAATAAAACTATTTCTTGGTTTATTTATTCATGATGTTTTGTGTTGTATATGATATCAAATATAGTATTCTTTAAAAATATCAGAGTGTCACATTTTCTATCCCTATAATAAATGTTTTCTTTTAAATTTAAGCTTGTTCTTGGTTTTAATGTTTTTGAAATTTCAATATATATTTTTTAACCCACATTGTAAAAATGGTCAATTAAATTTCTGCATAATAAGTGGGAAAGAGAAATATTATGGTCATATATAATTTAAAAAACTAGGTTTCCAAATAAAAAATATTTAGTGGGAAGTGAAAATTTAGACAAGGTGGAGAAATTTAATATCTTAATAGTGATGAAATGTGGAATAGAACAATGATTACAATAAATAAAATGATCAATTGAAATTAAACAACCACCAAACCATAAATCATCGAGGGTCATATTTTTTTATGAAATCCTTTTGTTATGTTATTTCCGAAATTATATACTAATTTTAAAATCCAAAAAACATAATAAAACCTAAAAAATCTATGATTATATCACATCCAAACATTGGTATAATAACCATGTTTATACCTTTGGAATAATTTTTAAAATTAATAGTAAATTTAAAATAACTAGTCAGCTACTATGTGACATTATTGGAATTTATTTACTCAGAGTGTCAGTGTATTGTTCGATACCCATGATAAAAATGAAAATAAATTGAAACTTTTTCATATATATATAATAAAATAAGACATGATTTTATGATATAAGAACCTTTTATCACAAATTATTGGATTTTAAATTCAGATGTATTAATTTCATATCCCTGAACCTGATGCCTTAGATTATTTTGAGAAATAATCACTTGATATGTGGGGATTAAGTTTTCATTGGTACCTATCTCGTTAAATTTAAACACTGAACATTATAGGTTTCTTTCTTAACCTTTCTTTCATTTACCATATGGCCTTTCTCTCTACACATGGTGAAAATTACCATTCCTTTCATGAAATTACCATGTTATTTTATTCCTTAATTATCACCTGTTGGAAGTTCCTTCCTTCTAATTTTTTTGATAACATCATTTCATTTTCCTTGAGGATCAGTCGTACTATTATTCTCCTGACTGCATTTGATAATATATAACCTGGAGAATTACTTCTCATGGATAATGTCACATGATTCCATATCATCATATGATGAAAACATCTGAGAAATTAGTTCTCCATAGATGACTGTATTTATACCATCAAATAAATTACCAACCCTACTTTCCAGATTACGTTCAAAGTCCATAGGCTTTATTTCTTATAAATACCATGTCCTAAGTATCCAAGAATTTATGATTACTTTATTATATTGTCGCAAGAAACTAAGAATCATATTCTAAGTTACATATTAGTGTTGTTGTATTTAAAAACAAGATACATACATGAATAAAACATTGCAATAAAAAACATAAATGACATCATAGAATTTTTGTTGAGAAAAACATCATTCTCTCTTACGTATCTCCACTTATCAATCACAGTACACTTCCTATAATCCTGATGGAATGAATCATAACAATGGGGTGAACATAGATTTTTAGTAAGGTTATGTATACAAAGGATGATTTCATGTAATTAAAGAAGGAATGAATAATATAATGATAAAATAATAAAATATAAATGACTACATTAACTTGAAACTTATCCAAGGATGTTATAATAACTGAAATAATCAAATGAATAATAATAGATGATTTTATAAGGATGCAATGAATATTTTTTGTATATTGGAAATATACCATCTAGTAATTGTTCCAAGATGTATAAAAATACAGTCAAGGCCTTGATTCAAGACATCTACATAAATGGGAAAATCCTCAGCCAAATACATAATCTCTTTGGTATTAAGAGACCTATCGATTCATCAAGCATCTTTATAATTAGAGGTCCCATCCATATCTAAAAATAAATGAGTATTGTATATGAAGTTTAGGTGGAACATGATTGGTAAACCTTGTGATCCTACATCTAAAATTATGTGGGCTAAAATCCTAACTAGCCTATGGGGGGATTTATGATGCCGGAAGTGACATAGCGTTGATGTGGGAAGGCGGTGACACAAGCCTGATGTCATATACATAATGATGATGACATGAATTAGTACTAGAGATTCATGCAATATTCAAGGTAAAATTAGAAATGGGATAATTGTATATGTAATGGGTATCTCTTTACCTATATTGAAAGTATTTTATTTCATAATAAAAACACACTTTGACCCCAGCTTAAAGAATTTCTATTTAAATAACTTATATTCATAATGTCAAAACTCTCCCAAGTCAAAATAATTATAAACCATATCATGAAATATAGTGGATGGTATCATTGGAATATATCCTTAGTAAATCACAATATTCAATAAATTATGTTTATGTAGCTAAAATACATTCAAAATATCAATGAAAATTTTCAAGAGGAAAACACATTTCACCTTGAAATAGCTTTTATAAAATCTCAAAAAAAAATCCAAAATATTAAGGAAAAAAATTCATCGATTGAATATTTTAAAATATTTAAATATGGTTTCAATATTTTTGGTGATCAAGATGGTGGTAAATTCATTTCAGGTTGTATATGTTAAAATAATGTTTCTATTAACATTTTATCAAATGTTCAAAACTACATCATTTAGAAAAAACGACATGAATATACCTATTAAAATATTTTTAAAAATGCCAAAAAACTGGTGAAATTTTCATTAATAAATCATTTTATTATTTTAAATATATTTTTTAAAATATTGTAAGTAAAATAAGACATAAAAGAAAATGATTCATGACTAAGTAGAAAAAACAATTCAGTTTTCCATTTAATAATATTTCAATATCGTGAGTACATAAAGAAAGTAAAATTAAAGGAAATTGTGTAATTTCAACAAATAAATATTGGATATGAAAATATGTTGGGTTTAATATATAATTATGACATAATTCCCCCAGTATAGACTTCAACATAAATAATCTTGAATAATGATGTGATTCTGAAATAAATTCTTACCTCCGGCCCGACTTCCTTCATATGTGCTCAAACCTTATGTATAAAAAAAATAGATTTATTATACATTTTCTAAAGAATAATTATAATATATTTCAAACCATATATTATTTGATTATAATTTTTTATCATTTTTTATTGATAATTATTTATTAAAATAACTATTTTTGGTGATAACTCCTTTTTTCATGTATGTTTTTATTTGGTAGATATGGTCCTTAAACCATGATGATCATTAAATCATCCCAAAAAAAAATTTCATGACATTAACTTTATACATATCTAATATATATTTATTTATATTAATCAATAAAATTATATATTTAAAAATAATTGTTCATGGATACAGTTGGTCATATATATATATGAACATTTTATTCACATTTCAAAAGATGGAATGAAAGAAATGTATGTAATAATTAACCTCTCTATAATAATTATTATATTATAAATATCATACTTATTCATCAAATACACCTTTATCACAATCAATATAAATAAAAAAATGAATCACAATACATCATGTAGGCGGTAGTTTACACGTACGCATGAGTGACATTATCATTTTCCAATAGATTAGATGGTTATACTATAGATATGATATTATAATAACAAAATAATTATTATCTCACATATATCATATAAAACATTAAACCCATCATATAAAAAATATGTAAATGTTGTGATGAAAAATTAATTGAAAATCTATATGGAGATGATAAGTTGTATATACGCATGAGTAATATTTCACTACCCATTTGAGGTAAAAGAGGTTCAATAAGGGTGTTTTTGTAATCATAATATCATTTTAATATATTTAATATTCTAAATTTATTATTTTATTTTAATTACCATAGTTATATTGGGCTTCTATGGAGAAATAATTTGATGTAGGTCTGGAAAGATGATTATCTCGTCTTCGAAAGACATCCTTTCATAAGGAAACATAGGTTGGTATCCATGGAATTGAAAAAAATATTAATGTTGGATAATTATTTTAAGTATAAAAATAGGTTGGTCTTGGTTGATCTATTTTTTTCAATGTGGTGTAAATAAAATAGGTAAGGTGTCTCCTTTTATATGGGAGGAAAATGTCACACATTGAATTATTAAAAAGATTAAAATATAACTATGTAATTATAAAGAAAAGTAATTGTAAATTGTAAGAGTTTGGAATAAAAATATTACAATAACTAAATATAAAAAAAGTAATTTATGTAGATTTTGCTGTTATTTTAAGTATTATATTTTTAATTTTAACTCTGTGGTCAACAAATTTTAATCTTATCTATAGTAATAACTTTTTTAATAATAACGGGTTATCATTAATCAAATAACATAAAAATTGGATCATAAATGGACAAGGTATATACTTTTTTTACCATTAATTATCCCCCATGTCCTATTTCAATATTTCTTAGTCTTTTATATTATTTAAAAATATAATGTTCACAAAATATCATTAATGTAATTATCAACACTATTCCTTCATTTTGAATTCAAATACATCAAGAAAATTATGGAATTTGAATATATTACATTAAAACATACCTAATATGATTTAATTATCTAAATAATTAATCTAACATAATAATTCATCAAAATTATATAATTTTAATATTTTAATATTTTTTATTTTATTTTTTGTTAACAGAATATATAATATATCATCATTGCATAAGAATTTATTTTAATTATGTAATCACTAAATATTATAAATAAACCACTACAATTAATATCATTTTATCCTGATAAAAATAACCATTAATATCTATTAAAATTTATCTATTATCTCTATGCGAACCCATAAGATACATTTAAAAGTACAAGTGTGACATTTTTTGTTCTTATTTACATTAAATATTATGTATGAAATATTAATGGAAATCTGTTAATTAAATAACTACATATTGAGACTAAGGATATAAGGGTATAATTTCATTCATCCAATAAGAATTCAGTTGAAAAATGTTGACCATAATAAGTAGTTTTAACAAATTTTAACACAATTTACCCTCTATTAGGGTGATAAATTTTACCATAATTACAAGTCATTATAATAATAAAGGGTCACTATTTACCAAATTTGACCCTCATCTTTCCAAATATAATTTATACTTTTCACAATTCTATTATATTGATGTGGTAGAAATAAATTTTAAAATAAGTGCACAAAATGAGACAAAAGTTGCCTTTTAGAAAAATATTGTTTCAAGAAAAAAACTAGATTTATTGTTATCCCATTTGTATTAAAAAATATAGATCAATTTTATTTTATTATTAAATATATATTATATATATTTCTGTGAAATCTTTCATCAGTAGTAATTAATTTATTTATTTAAAATAAAAACACATTGCGCACATAAAAACAATTTTTTTAAACATCATTTTTTAAATAAAAAGTTTTTTTTATTTTCCATTTTGATAAATTAATATTTTATGAATTTATTTTATATATTTTTACACCCTAAATGTTCCATAATTTTTTTTAGTTCATAACTTGCAATTTTAATGTCTTGGTTATAATAGTCACTTTTAAATAATATTTTAATAGTAAATCAGGGGTTCTTTAAACTCGGTGTTGCGTGTAATACAAGAAATCATAGAAATTTAATTTATTAAAAATAAATATATTATAAAATCTTAATGATTCAAATTTTATCCCCTTATAATAATTTTTCACTCAAAAGTTTCTCAATCCAGTTCAATCAACTAAGGATACTTATGCCTCCCCAAATCGTCATATTTATATTTTTGTTCCTTAATTTTATGGTTTCAACCCAAAATATTTCTAGGTGAGTGGTCTTGTTCCATAGGAATTTTTCCAATGATACAGATTCTCTATTGATTTCTCCCAAGAGGATAGATCATTATAGTGTGATTTGAAATTTGAGTTCAGCACATGTTATGGATTATGTATGTAGTTCCTCTGGAATGGTACATGGAACACATCAGGAACTTGAGTTAGATTTGGTGGAAGCACCATGTGATAAGCTACCGTCCTGATATGATCAAGACAGTAAAAGAGACCGATAAATCTAGGTATATCATTCCCTGATTTCCAGATTTCATTACATTTCATCTTGGATAAATTCATATAAATATCATTTCACTGGATCCATACTCTAGATCTCATCAATGCTCATAAACATAACATTTTTGTTAAGTCTGATCATACCTTATGTGATGTTCAATGGATATAATTCTCTCTTCTATTTCCTTAAATTAATCAAGTTGTAATAAATTTAATATCTCAAAATTCATCCCAACAAGTTGGATTTCTACACTTATTTCTATATAGGGATTCAGAAATAGCTATCTGAATTCTCGTGTGAAATCTACTATTATAAAACATTAAAAAAATTTAATCTCAACCACCATATAAATCGAAAAGGAAAGATATAAATACATGTTATAGGTTTTTAATGGCTCAATCAAGATGACCATTTATCTGAGGATGATATATAGTACTAAAAGTCATGTTTTTATCCTGATTTTGATGAAAAATTTTCCCAGAAATCGAGGTATTTTTTAGATCCTGATCAGATAAAATAGAATCTAGTACACTATTTTACCATAACACTTCCTTAGTCTATATTATATTAAGATTATTAAGACTAAAATATTCTATAATATAAATTAATTATTTTGAATTCTTAAGTATATATTATATAACCCCAATAATATTATACCCTTTTGACATTTGGGTAATCCAATGACATAATCCATGGTGATTTTTCCCATTTCCATTTGGGAAGGGGTAATGGATGTAACTTCCCAATAGACATATCTCACTCAACCATATCTTTATAAAATACCAAGAACTAATATACATTCTCTATAATACCATAATTAAAGTTTTTCTCACCAAAAATACTCCTTTAAAACTCAATAAATTATCTAACATCCAAGATGAAGAGACAATGACGTACTATGAGATCCATACAAAAATTCCTTATTCAATTTTGGTATTTAGGGGTCACATAAGTGGTTCATAAAACTTATCATTCTAGCATGATCATTGTTGAAATCAATAACAGTAATCAACTTCTTTGGTAATTCCACATCATCCTTCTGCACCATCTCAATCCTCTCATAGATGGATGGTTGAATATTCATCTAAGGAAGATAAGATATTTTCCCATTTATCAATATTTAGAGGTCTATATTATATAAATAAATTTACAATATATCACATTTGATCAAAATTATGGATAAAGTAGCATGGTTTTTCTAACTCATAGCATCAACCAACTTGTTATCCTTTGAAGGGGAGTAATGTGTTGAGCAATCATAATATTTTATAACCTCCAAGATTTTTTTATGAGAATTAATCATTTTCTATGTTAATATATACATTAATATTTTATGATCAATATATATATATTGCACATCTCAATATAAAAATAATTCATCCATATTTTCAATGAAAAAATTACTACTGAATACAGGAAATATTGATTCCTGCAATTTTTCTCATGAAAAATCAATTTTCATGAGGCAAAGCTGTCAATATATCATTTCACATGAGGATTAATCCCATTCCCTTCATTGATTCTCACTATATATCATATTGATTCTCCAGTGTTGAGTAGTGGTATAATATATGTGTTGACCAACCTTTTCATCAATTATTTGAAACTATATTTGTATTCATCTATCTATAAGAACATAATCCCATTCCTAGTAATTTTGGTTAATGAAATATATAGTCAGGAAAAATATCTCAGAAATCATTTTTAGTATCCAACCACCTTTTTTTTGTTACCATGGTTGGTCTAGGACATTTCTAAATAACTTCTGTCCTTTTAGGATCCACTAATATATCCTCAGTTGAGATTACATGACCCAATAATGAAACATTCTGAATAAAAAATTCAAACTTGTTAAATTTAGTATACAAATTTTCCTTCTTCAGGCTCTGCAACATTATTCTCTAATGTTCTTCATGAATTTTAATTAACTTTGAATATATAAAAACCTCTTCTATAAATTCTTCCAAAAAGTGATATAGGAAATATATAAAACTTATATTCATTGTATACATTAATATGGATGGAGAATTTTGAAATTGAAACATCATTAATATGAACTAATAAGTACTATAACTCATATAGAAAGATTTATTGTGTGTATCCTCCTTCTGAATCCCTATATGATGAAATCTATATCAAGGATCAATCCTACAAAATATATATATCTTTTTAATTGATCAAAAAGAACATATTAATAAGGTAAAAGATAATAATTCTTGAGAGAGATCTTGTTTTTCTCTAAAAAATAAATGCAAAGCGGTATTGACTAAAATTCTATCATAAAAAATAAACAAGTGTTCCCCATGAAGAAGCAGTAGGATGAATGAATCCCTTATCAAAATTTCCCTGGAAATTTTTATTCTATTATTATAACACAATTTTATTTATTCTGTAATAATTCAACTAAAAAAGAATATAAAAAGTTATGATTTTTATTAAAAACTAAACATTACAATTACTATGAATACTATACAATTTCTTAAGAAATAAATTATAATATTTATGAACAGTGGGAACATTTTCAATGATTAATTTATCCTTAACCATTTGAAATAAATATCTCTCATGAATAAGAAGATAAACCCATAGGATGGATGTAACTTCCACTGGGTTATTCGGTTCAACCTTTCATAGATAGTCCATTGACGGTTGATTCATAATATTAAAAATGACATGACATCCCAAAAAATTGATATGGGAACAATGATGAGAGGGATAATCCATACCCAAAATTATAACAATCTCAATAATAGGAAGTGTAAAAATATTCACATAAATAACACTCATACAAACTTATATTAGAGAGGAGATATATTCATGATATGTTTTTATCCTACCATTATAATGTTTCATCACTAACTAAACATATAATCATTGAGGCGGTGTTATGATACCCATTGAAAAAATTTTAGGGACAAAAGAGTGGGTAGATCCTGAATCAAATAAAACATTTTCAATCATATAGTAGATGATAAGAATACTTATCATCACATCACTAGAAATCCCACTTAAGCTGTAGTAATTCTTTGAACATGGAATAATCCCCTAGGCTTCTTTTGTGTTAAGTTCCCTTGATATTATGGGAATTTTTTGGAATAGTATGCCATTTACATATAGTTAATAAACTATAATTTAGTGGTTTATCTTTTACTATTTAATTCATGAGGATGATATTTTTTCTCTACACATGAAGAAAAATCCTTTTCCTTATAATCATATACAATGCTGTTTCAGTCCACAAGCACCACTTGTTGGAAAATTCAGCTTTTATTTTCTCCCCTTACCCATTTTTTCTCTACCATCCTCTTCTTTTATTTCATTCCATCAAATCAACAACTATTAAAGAATCATTTTTTATCTTTAATTAATGGAAACCATTAACACACATCCCCCATGAGATGATATACTTTCATGAAAACCATCTCCATTTCATTACTTCCCATAGAAAGATGTATGTTCTATTATGATGTTATCCATTACTCATCTAAAAATTTATTTTTGTTCCCACTTAATAATAGAGTTTGTTGATGCATTAAGTGGTATAGCATTAATAAACTACATTATGGATCAGTAGGCTACTAAATACATGGAATTATAATTTTTATAACCTGATTCAACATCCCCAATATAGTTAAAATTTGTTCATCTCCAACTTCATCTATAACTCCGTCTTTTTTCTCTTCACCATGAGTTCAATCCCTATATGGATTACACGTATTGATATGACTCTCATTCCATTCTGTAAGAATCATTTATACACATTAGAATATATTATATGGTATCTTAACATTAATAAACATAATATATAAATATTAAATTACCTAATAACATAACATAAATTAAAAATTTATGAATAACTAATCTCATAAATATAAGCGTGGTTTTTTGGGAATACTATCCATTAATATAGATAATTTCAACTATGTCAAAAAAAATTAGAAGAAAATTAGAATTAATCCTTCATATACCACATGACTGTAAAAATAAGTACACAATAAGGGCACACTAACCATACTTGATATTGATGTCCAATATATACTGGATCAATATTCTGCAAGGTTATTGCACCTAGATACATTTATACAGAAACCAAATACCCTTTTATTAACCATTAATGAATGTATTTTTAGGAAAATAACATAATCTCTAGCTTATGAGAATGTTAAGATGTTATCTAAAACTTATTGTTATCATTAATATCTATAATGGGGTTTTGTTCCATAACCTTTTTTTCCAAAATCTAGTTCTCACGGTTTGTACTAAAATTTCCTTAATACCAATAGTAAAGACCCCAACCATGGTGGAAAAGAGTCTGTGGTTAATTTATTACATTAGCACTAGAAACATGGAATATTTTTCCTAAAGGATTGAATATTTTGGTAGTATTGGTTAATAAGATATATACTTAAATATCACATTACATTTGTAAACATAAAGTACAACATCATATATTCTATAAGAACACAATTATAATCTATAGAAAATCATAAATTTTAAATCATAGTTCTTGTTGGTTGGAGTAGGACACTTAATAGGGGGTGAATTTTTTTCCTATAATAATTTCTGTTAAAAATTTAATTAACAATCCTCCAATTTATAAAAAATATAGGCCAATTAATCAAAGTATAAAATTTGTAAAATCCTTTCATGTTTGAAAGTTTTCTCAGATATTGATTAATTATAAAGTTAAAGAAATTTATGATATTTATGTAACTCTTGAAAAAAGTCAACTAAAAATATTATAATGAAAACACTATAGAAGATTAACTATCAAAGAGAGGAAAAGACTTATAATTTGAATAAAAATATATTATCAAGAAAATATAACTTTAAACACAGAAGTTATAAAAAAAGGTTTAGTATCAAGTAGAGAATTAGTCTTCTCTACTTGGTGATCGCATAAAACCAAGAAAAATATATATAACCAAGATTAATCTACACCCTAGATTTAGGTTCACAGTGAGTTCTTCGTTATCTCGCATCATGAGAAATGTATTATCATGACTCTTCTTCATGGTCAAGTGTGTGTCTCTTTCTCATATTCTTTATCCCATGAAACATTACATATTAATTCTTAGGTTCTTGTGTTTTTGTTGACTAGGAGTAGGATTTCCACACCTCATACCTTGTTTTGTCTGCTTGCATGTCTGCAATAATCATTAATAATATCAGTATCATTAAATACTTCAAATATGACTATAAGAAATAATTTTTAATTTTATAGAAATAAGGATGAAATGGATAATTATGGAACGATGTCATAGGAATGGTGTCATAGGAACGGTGGGTCAGGAGTGGTGCCACAGACTGTGGTGAATCACCTTTCACATAAAAGTGGTTCCTCCATAGCAGTGTCTCATACTTAACAGAAATTTTGAATCCATTAAGAGATTCAATGGTTTTATAGAAACTGTGTAAGGTCCTTTCTGAGAAATAGTGTCATTGAAATGGTGCCTGGTAATTTTCATGTTTTGGAACCAGTTTCATGATACAATTGTGTCTTTATAATGGTGAATAATAATTTACTGATTTTTAGACTAAATGGTGAGACTGTTTGGTTACAACAATAATGACTTTGAGTTCACCTTAACGGTGACTAAAAATTTACCAAATATCTTCAATATATATTAAGAAGTAATACTCCCTGAATTGATTAATATTAAACATGAGTATAATGAAATATTATAGAACAAGATTAAACATGATTTACAAGGGTTAAACATGATTTGTGAGAAATAAAAAAGGAGGATTCCAGAAATATCCCCCGTTTTGTTGATAAAAAATCATATCATTTAAAAGGCATACACCATAGAAAGGAATAAATAGTTTACATAACATATCAAATATATTATATGATATTAGGACATAAAATCAAGGTAGTTTATTTATTTTTGGAGATTATATGTAAAAATATCATAAATTTCTGTTATCCTACCCCATTTGGGATTAACAAAAGTAAACAACGAAAATAAAAAGTACTAATGGAAATATACAATTGAATAAAATAGATAGCACGTTAAATTGAATATACTGTCATAGTATAGTACAATATCTAAAATAAAATACATCATATCCCTATAAAAAATCATCCTTCAATTATCTTCAGATTCTGTAGCCTTCCCATTATCATTTTCAGATACAGAAGGAGGAGGAGCATCATATGCAGAAGTAGTAGAGGTGGTTAACAAAGAGATATAATATAGAGTCAATCCTTCAACAATAGAATGGGTAAGGAATGATCTAGAAAAATAATGAGGTAATGATAGGTCCTATTTGGCTTAGATCTTGAGTAGGGGTCATGGTAAGTGGAGGAAAAGAGTTATAGGAAGGAGTGGTTGAAGAAAGCATGTCATGTCTGAGTGGAGTAGCTATGGGAGAAACTATGGATATTACCTAATTATTTATATAAGGCCTCAATAGGTTTACGAAATCCTTGATGATATCACCTCTATATTCTATATCCTTCTCAAAATCCCTATAGTTTCCATAAAATTATCGAGATTAGGAGTAAAATACTTAAACTTCTTAACTTTATCCTTGAATGAATAAGTCAGTAGAGGTAGATTAAACTTCTCCACCAGATATTTGAAATGACTTCTCAATTGTTTCTAGTTATAAATATTATTAAAATAGAAATTTACCTTCATTAAAATACCTAATTGAACATCAGTGGAAGTATTAGAGTGAAATATAACCATATAATTCACATCATCATTGTTCTTTCCAATATTACTCATGATTTCCTTACTTGAACCACCAACCAAAGTCTAATGATCTTCTCCAATCATTTTCTCTAGGTTGAGAGTATTAGGTAGAAGTATATGGATGTTATTTAACTAAGGTTAAGGTATTCATATTTCATATAAATGTCTCTAAGAGACTTTATATTCATCTGTCAATCGATTTATTTCAACCACAAGTCCACAAATTTTATTTTCTAATTTGGTGTTGTTCTTGACTACATCTTCAACCACTAAAATCAAATTAGGTAGAATATGAGATGGAACCTTCCTTGAGAGAATGAAAGTATCACCGTCACTAAGACTGGTAACTAGATTGGGAGCATGAGTAGCTTTAAATTCCTTCCTCATCTCTTCAACAAAATATTTTAAGGACTTTAAATCAGCATTCATCTGTTTGTTTTCAATCTGTCCCCCTTGTATCTCATGAATAATTAGGGGTTGAGATTTCCACATTAACTTTTTGAGAAGAATTAGAGAATCTCTTTCACTGATGTTAGTCATAGGAGGAGGGTGTGACTTCATAATCTCTCTAAATCCAAACAAGATATTTTCCCAAAAAACATTCATATCATCATGGATTCCATAGTTGGGGGGTTTCTTGAGCTTGTTCAGGAATACAGATAGGTTCTACCCCATTAGCATATATCACATATTTAGTTGTGATTGGTTTGAGTTTAAAAATAGGTGAGAGGTCCATTTCTTTCTCCAAGGACTTCTGAGAATCATCAACATCCAATTAGTTGTGAAACCTATACTAGGAATCCAATAAACTTGAATCCACAAGATTCTATATTTAATATCATCAAAGATGATGTTAAACTCCCCCTTAACCAATTTTACCCCTTTAGTGCTAAGAGGCTCTATTTTGTGGACTCTTTCCATAAATTTTGTTCTAAAAGACTTTTACATACTTATTTATAACTAAAAATCTTGTTCCATCCTTAATTAAGTAGGTAAAACAAATTCTAGATCTGAAAATTCATCTTCTATATATTTTTTATTAGATACATGTGCTTCCATAGTTACTTCACCTTTATCAAAAACTTTATCCTTATTTGTATTTTCTTTAATTCCACATTAAACACATTTAGAGATAAAAAATATCTAGAAGGAATAGGATGAGTTCATTTAAGAGATGCACGATGAGGATATTTAGTCCTTTGTGAAATATCCAGATTGTTGCTTTCAAAAAAAATTCCAACATCAGATCTAGAATCATCAACTAACATTCCTTCATCTAAGTATTCTGCAATCACATTTGGTTCCCAACAAGGATCTATGATATCCTTAGGTCATGAAGTATCCTCCACATGATTTAAATCATCATACAACATTTCATTATCTACAACCCATTAGTTCTTCCATGGATTCCAACCAATTTTCATTCATTTTCATACATCCTTCAATAGACAAATCTAATAACTCTCAAAAACATTTACATCCCTCCCTACAAAACACTTGTATTGAAGAATAGAATAAATGAATCTTGAATAGAATAAGGATCTTTAATTTGATGTTTTATTGATCATATCACACGTGTGAAGGACAAGGTAATTTCAAATATTTATCTTTTGACCATTATTCAAGATATTCAACAAGAATATATCTTGATATTACATTGTAGAAAAGCCAAAATTCTTTGGAAATATCATATTTTGAATAAATTTGAACAATAATGTAGTCTCTCCATCTAACTTAGCATTTATTGGCCTCCCCCTTTTCCACCTCCAGTAAAGTTACCCAAAGCCTCTTCTTGGATAAAAATGTCACTTTCAGGTGGATGGACTATTTGATAGTACTCAAATATACCATTATTAGTCACTCTTAATGATGAATCCTATAAACTAGAAGCAAAATGACACCATCTTCCATTTAGCTAACTAATAACAACAAATTCATCCATAGAATTGAACACAAACTGGACATCCTTATAGATTTCAAAAAACTAGTTCGGTTTATATTGGTCTCTTATCTTTTTTAAACCATTCTAAACATCCCTGTTCTTTCAAAAATTTGAAAACAAGTGACTTACATGAAGGAATCCATTTTGCACACACATCCTTTTCTAGAAATACTACCTGATCTGTAAGACAATGGGTACAATGGTTCCTCAGGATTTGTTGTCGTAGATCATTTTACCTTAAATAATGACATGTTATTATATGGATATGAGGTTGATATACACTTCATCCTTTGAATTTTTGACATGTATAGAGGGTTTGAAGGAGATTAAGTAGTTCGGGAGATAAGGGTTTTAGTTTCAGGGGTAGAGATAACAAGTGAGGAGAGAAGTAAAGGGATGAGTTTTTATCATTTAGGGATTTCAAAGGTCACAAATTGAAAATATTAATATAATAGTAAAATAAAATAACTGAAACCACGATGAAATAAAAGATTACCAAATATAGAATGATAAGTCATTACAGTGAGACCAAAATGTGCAGTTACAGTGGCATCACAATTGTGTGACTCTGATCGGGGAGATTTAAAATATTGAGATAGCAAGAACTGAGAAAATAAATTATGAGAATGTAAACTATGACATAATAAACTATGAGACATTAAATAGTCACTAATGGTTGATCATTCCCAATTCATGTATGATGTAGATCATTCTTCTAGAATTTAATGGATTAGTAATAATATCCACAGGCTGATGTTCTGTGCCAATGAATTCTAAAGTAATATCACGTTTTTATAATGATCTCTAAAGAAGTGATGTCTTACATCAATATGTTTTGTTCTTGAATGCAAAACTGGATTCCTAGAGTTATTAATATCACTTGTGTTATCACAATTTAAAGTTACATGTATAAATTGATATCCATTATCTACCAAAGTGTGTTTCATCCATAAAATCTGATCACATAAACTACATGCAGCTATGTATTCAGCTTCAGCAGTAGATAAATCAAAAAAATATGTTTTTTACTTCACCAAGATAATACTGACTTTTCTAAAAAGTGACATTTTCTAGAGTTTATTTTTCTATCAATATTACAACTACCAAAATTTTCATCCAAATAACTAAATAAGTCAAACGATTTTAATCTAGGATAGAATAGTCCTAAGATGCTAGTATGTTCAAGGTATTTGAAAATTATTTTACCAGCAACAAGATGCGACTCTTTAAGATTTTCTTGAAAAAGAGCACACATACATGCACTAAACAAAATATATGGTCAGATAGTAGTTAAGTAAAAAAGACATCCAATCATACCTCTGTAATTAGTTTGATCTACGGATTTCCCATCTTCATCAAGGTGTAATTTATAGGTGTTACTCATAGGAGTATCACTACTTTTACTGCTATCTAAAAAAAATTAGAAGATATTTATTATATTTACTCTGACATAAAATAGTACCATCTTTATTTTTAATGATTTGAAATTCAAGAAAGAATTTTAGTTCACCCATTAAACTCATTTCAAACACTTTTTGCATAATTTTTTAAAAACAAACACAAAAATAATTTTCTTAAGATCCAAAAATAATAACATCAACATAGATTTTTACTACCAAAACATAATTATAAATTATTTTTATAAAAATGTAGGATCAGTTGTACCTTATGTAAAACCTTTAAAAATAAAAAAGTATTTCCTCTCTCATACCAAACTCTTGGAGCCTGTTTTAAGCCATATAAATCATTTGTTAACTTAAGAACATGATTTGGAAACAAGGGTTTGTAAAATGAGTGGTTTTCCAAAAAAGAAACAACCTCAACTATATACCCATTTATTAATTCTCTCTTGATATCAATTTTATATATATTTAAATTTATATGTGTAACATATTCTAGAAGAATTCTAATGACTAAAAGTCTAGAAACGGGTGCAAAGGATTCTTCCTAGTCAATTCATTATTCTTGACTATATCTTTTTATAGCCAATCAATATTTATTTTTAAAAATAATACCATGTTCATATACTTTATTTCCAAACACCCACTTAGTGCATATAGTCAAAGTGTCTTTAGGAATATCGACTAGTTTCCAAACTTTATTTATTTCAAATTGAATCTGTTGTTCTTGTATATCCAATTCAAAAAAATTATCATTGATTGTATCATTGATGTTCGTAGGTTCAATTTGTGACAAAAAGGCATGATGTTCAACCTTTTTTCTTAGATAATATGACGTTTTAGTTCCTTTTTCTAAGTCTCCAAGTACAACATAAAAAGGATTGTTCTTAAAATTTCATGTAGGTCTAGAAAAATAAGGGCAGGTAATTTTAGGATCTTAAACTTGTTTGGGATGCGCATGACTATAGTTTGGAAAATTTGTAAAACTGAATGATTTAATAGGTTGGATAATAGAAATATCAAAAGACTTTTTAGTCATGTTTAGATTGGACCGATCATCCTCAATATTTTCTAGGGAGTTCTTGGGTTCATGTGAATTTGTTTCATGAAATTTGACATTTAAAGATTCTTCCACTAACTTGGTTCTTTTATTTAGGACACTATAGGATTTCCTAGAGGTATAATAACCATGAAAGTTTCCTTCATCAATTTTGGATGAAAATTTATCAAGATTATCCTTAGTATTAATAATATAATCTTTGAAACCATAAACATTAACTTAGATTAATTGGGGTTTACAATTGTTCCATAGATAAAAAGGGAATTTTGTAAAGATAGTTCCAATCAAGAATCTATTAATTATATAATAAGATGTATTGAAATACTCATTCAAAGAGTAAAAATGGTAAATCATATTCATTATTAATAGTCTGAGCTATTTCTTTTAAGGTTCAATTTCTCCACTATACACCTCTATTTTGTTGGGGTGTTGTAGGAGGTGAGAAGTTATGGCTATAGAAATTTTTTGAGAAAAAAAATTCAAAATGATTATTTTCAAACTCACGAACAAAGTCATTTGTTAAGGATTTAATTATAGGACCACTTAGGTTCTCTATTATTAAAGCATGCATGATGAAATGATAACAATATTCACTTTTGAGATCAAGAAATACAGTCTAAGTATATCTAGAAAAGTAATCTATGATAACTTAAATATAGTTCTTCACATTAAGACTTGAAACTCATTAAGGTCCCAGAAAATACATTTGAAACATCTAAAGAGATAAGAAGTTGGTTCTTCTTTCTTTTATCTGAATGATATTTTGTGATGTTTACCTTTTTGACAAGGATTATTGACTTTTTCATTTAGAAATTCTAGCTCAGCTAGATCCTTGACTAACCCTTTCCTAGTAATATTTCTATGTGAATAAATATTACAATGTACTAATCTCATATGCCAAATCCATGACTCCTTATGAAATTCACTTAAGTAGGATACATTTTGAGAAACTAAGGAATCTGAATAAACAACATAGACATTATCATTCTAAAAAGTACTAAATGCTAACTCATTCTTAGACTTAATAATATTACAAGAATAATTTTCAAATTTAACATGAATCCCTCATCACATAAATGTGAGATGATAAGTAGATTATACATTAATCCAACAACAAAAATTACATTGTAATCTAAATCTGAATTAGATTTACTAATGTGGCCAAGGCAATTATTTTGCCTTCTGTAGTGTCACCAAAAGGGACATGCCCACCATAAATATTGAATGTTTTTTTGAAACATGAGTAGTCTTTTATCATGTGTCTTGAACATACACTGTCTATGTACCATAGTCTCTTAGAGGAGCTCTTCAAGCATCTTAAATACAAAATTTATTTTACCAAGAAAAGACTTTGTTATCCAAACTTGATTGGGTACAATAATATTAGAAATAAAATCTTTAGTAACCCACATTTTTTTTCATGGGTTTCCTATAAACCATTTCTAAGTAATTTTAAAAATAAACTCTATTTTCTCTAGAAAAACTAGAGAAAGTAAATGACTGTCAAATGCTGGAAATTATAGCAGTTTTTTCAATCCTATGAATGAAAACATATTTTACATATTTTGACACAAAATTGTTTTAGACTAGATTCATTTCCTATGGTTGGTATCTTATACCATTAGTTTATTTTGGTTAAACTTTATTACATAGAATTTTTGTGAGTGTATTCTATCCACTAGTAAACTTTTATAATTCCTTTTTCAATTTCTCATTATATAGTTTTAATTAATTTTTCTCTTTAATCTATTGTGAATTATTTTCAATTTCCACAGCAAGTTTAGATTTAATATTAGAGTTTAGAGAATGTTGTTTCCTTAAAACCATATTTTTTTTATCTCATTGCATGTATCTTCAATCATGTTGTGGTATTCAAAAAATTATTCATTATAAATATTTTTAGAATCAGATTTATCTCTAGAAAATTAAGAATTATGTGTAGTAGATTCAATTGTTACCTCAAATATTTTTTGTCATAAAACACATATTGGATTTAATAGTCTTTTCATCATGTGAGGACTCTATATCCCTTGATCAATATTTTTAATTACTCTCGATGGCCTTCATTATAACGACCCACACTTTACATACATTGTTAATACTTCAAAATTGAAGCACACTTATTACAACATATGACAAAACCACAAAGGACCGTATAGGTATAGTGTCTTTAGAAACTGGGAAACATAAACAACTGGTTCATAAATCTTCTACAGTGTCTCCCATTTATTTCATCATATCTAGGGTCCCTTTTAGCATATTCTACTTAATATCCATCTTCCTGACCTGGGGAAAAGAAAACATAAAAGGGTGAGCTCAAATGCTCAGCAAGGGCAAATAAAGGAAATAAAAATCATATCATATCTTTATCAAAACCTGCAAAAGAGATCATAATATATTAACATGGAATAAATCATAGAAGTGAAAATGAGATCCCCATAATCATAACATAAAACTTGAAACTTTGTGGCATGCACACATAATCATGGAAAATCATTTCTTGTTAGTCATGACTCATCGCCGAGACTATCTTAGTGGACAAAGTCCCTTTCTGAACCGAGTTCACTCCTCGTTTCAGTCCTGTATCACTGAACCGAAATAACCTTCCGTTCCAGCCATGTCTATCTCATGAGATATAAAATCATTACCCAATGCATTGGAGGGAGATATAGGTCCCACCCATCTTATAATGAATCCTTTCTTATGTGTGCCACATAATCATAAAACATACATCATCGCATAACACATGAAACAAAAATGGGATTCTTGAAACATCATGACATCATAAATCAATTCATATAAGATAAAGGAATTCATAAAAATAATTCCATCACAACATGATCAAATCAATGTAATAATAGGGATAAAAACAGAACCCTTTATTATCTTAGATGGAAAATAATTTTGAAAATCACTTGAACTCCATTCTTGAGGAAAATATCCTTTCTTCTTCAAAAACATTTTTCCTTTCATAACATGTCATACAACATTAAAATAAAAGAAGTTGATTAAAAATAAACTTGAAAACTTGTAAAGGAAGCTTCTTTGAAGTAATGTTTTAAAAATCCATTCATGCCGTATAAGTTAAAAAAAACATTCTTCGTACTTTTGTCGGAAAAGTCAAAAAGTACCTCGTACGGAAAAACGACAAAAGATTCCTTTCATATTCTTTACTAAAAACTCACCTAAGGGTAAAATTGGATTTAAACTATTTCAAGTGGATGGAAACAATATTACATATTGAGGGAACATGGATGTGGATGATAAAATACACCCCAGTAAATACTTACGAATAAACAATCTCGGATAAAAATGAGATTGTGATATTTCCCTTACCTTAGGTCCAATTTGCTTTGTTCATGTCCGAAGCTCCTGTATAATGGTTTAAATAATGTTATTGACTTATTCCAGAATCATACATATTGATATGAGATCATATATGGTCATATTATTAACTTCTTGTTAGTAATATTTCATTGTTACTTGTTACTCGGGTCTTTATAACTTTTTGTTCTTATGCGTGTTTTGTCGAATCAATTCTTATTATTATCTTTAGGTTATAGATAATTCATTTCCAGAATGGTATTAGTGTAGTATATACCATATTCATTCATTCAATTCATTTATATAATCATTATGAAATGAAGATCATGTAGAACGAATCGCATCACATCGTGGAGACGGTATTCCGTACGTACGCACGAGTGATGATATCGTTCCTATGATCGTGGAATTGTATTGGAGTATATATATATATATTATTTCAGTATCAATATTACTTAATAATAATCATATATAGTTACTCATTACACCATTATACCCATCCTTGTAAGGTGATGGTGGAAAATAGATTACACCACGGCGTGGAGACGGTATTCCGTACGTACGCACGCGTGGTGATTTCATTTTTCCGTAGGATGGATAGAAGGTGAAATAGGGTTGTTTCATATTTATAATAACATATCAGTATGTAAGTAATACTGATGTTATTACTTTATCATGAAACAACTAAAGAAGAAGAATTTGAAGAAGAAAGAAATTGAAAAGATCGGTAATGGATATTACCTCTTCTTTGGAACGCTTATTTGAATCCTCCACTTAAGGAACTAATATTGGTCTTTGGAGAAGACCAGGACCTCTAGGATTATTATAGGGAAGTGGAGAGGAGAAAATGGCAGGGGTTGGCCGAGCTTGAGTGCTCAAATTGGTGTGAGGAGGAGGGGGAGGAGGTGCCCTTTTATAAGGGAGGAGAGGGGCACCTTAGGAATATCTCAAAATATTATTTTATATTAAAGTCAAAATCGGTTTATAATGGTTCCAAAGGGTCTTATTTCGAAGCTAAAGTGGGGATGGGTCAAACTCCTATCAACCAATAGGATTTAGACAAGTTTAGGGTATTATATTAACCTTATCAATTAGATTTAACTCTAAGTTAAATAATTTAACTTTTACCATGTCTTTTTGTTTTCTTTCACTATATGGTTAATACACTTACTATAACATGCCAAACGAACCCCAAATTGTTTATTATTAATATATATATCCTTATCTAAGTCATTTGGCCGAACCTTAGATTTTTAGGAATAAAATAACAATTAATAATATAATATTTGATTTAAAAAAACTATTTTGTGTCAATTTTGACACTATTTGATATATGATTTTTGTGAAGTCATAACAGAGTTATATGTTCGAACCAAGTTGATTAAATAAAAAATAATATATCATAGTAACCTAGAAAATTAGTTTAATTCATAAAAAGCCTTAAATTACATTTATTTTGGTATTTATATTATTAATTATGTCAATATTTCATTAATAAGATAATTACTGCATCATCTTTGTGTCATATATAAATTAAATTATTTGATGTCTAAAAATTACAAATAAAATACCATCATGTAGGAAATCTTTTTATCTTTCTAATGAATATTTACAATCGAATTTATCTTATGTATAACCCCATATTACAAATTATTTACTTATTAAACATTGATTTTAACTATTTTAACCCTTCTTTAAATAAATTAATAATAAATGTCCTAATCTAATCCAAGTGGGCCTAAATGGTCATATTTTATTCCTAAGTTTGTTTTTGGTCGAATTACACTTGTCCAATAGAATTAGGACATGTGTTAGGGTAATATTAATATCATATTTACCCTTAGTTACCCTATTTACTATTAACCGCAGTAAAAAAGTAAAAAGTTACTATTCACCAAAAAATTAGTTTCATCTCATTGAACCACATTTTAGTCCTTGATATTAACCGTGTCTCTCGTATTTTCGAAATTCCAATCACAGAAGCGGTAAAATTAAGTTTTATGCAAAATTCAGTTTTTTAACCTACCACTTAGTGGTTTCACTATTAATCAAAAATTGAAAGTTTTCAGAAAAATACCAAAATTTCACCCTAGGCTAATTTCGATATTCTGAGTCCAAAAATGAAGTCCATTTTGAAAAATAAAATTTATAAAATTTCAAAAAGTGGTTATTACTATTCATAACGGCTAGTTTTAATAGTATATTGTTGTTTAGTGAAACTCGGTATTGCGTACGACGCAAGCTATCGAGGAAGGTCGCGATTGCGTGTAAAGCAAGCCAAGCAAGTGTTGTGTAGAAAAAGATTCCTTTGATGATTTATATAACATAAAAGTCTCGGGTGTTACATTCTACCCCCCTTAAAAGAATTTCGCCCTCGAAATTCGTCACTTTGTAACAAAAAAATGAGGATACTTCTCCCTCATCATATCCTCAAGCTCCCATGTAGCTTCTTCAAGTTGGTGGTTCCTCCATAAAACTTTCACCAAGCGAGTGGTCTTGTTTCGTAGGACTTTTTCGCTACGATCCAGAATCTCTATCGGCTGTTCTTCATAAGAAAGATCTTGCTCCAGCGGTACAACTTCTGAGCTGAGTACATGTGAAGGATCTGGTATGTACTTTCTCAGGAGAGATACATGGAACACATCGTGAACTTGAGAGAGATTCGGTGGAAGCGCCAATCGGTAAGCTACCTTCCCAACACGATCCAGTATTTCAAAAGGACCGATAAATCTAGGGCTCAACTTCCCCTTCTTTCCAAATCTCATAACCCTCTTCCAGGGAGATATTCGTAAGAACACTTTATCGCCTACTTCAAACTCTAGGTCTTTTCTTCGGTTGTCGGCATAACTTTTCTGTCGACTCTGAGCTGCTCTTATGTGTTGTTGAATAGATCTGACCTTTTCTGCCATTTCATCAACGAGATCAGGTCCTAATAGCTTTCTTTCCCCAACTTCATCCCAGCAAGTTGGAGTCCTGCATTTCTTTCCATATAGAGCTTCATAAGGAGCCATCTGAATACTGGAGTGAAAGCTATTATTATAAGAAAATTCCACCAAAGGTAGGTGTTGATCCCAACCTCCTTTGAAATCCATAGAGCAATCTCTCAACATATCTTCTAGGGTTTGAATTGTTCTCTCAGACTGACCATCTGTCTGGGGATGATAAGCAGTGCTGAAACTCAACTCTGTATCCAGAGTATGCTGAAGACTTCGCCAGAACTTCGAGGTAAATCTCGGATCCCGATCAGATATAATAGAAAGTGGTACTCCATGTAATCTTACCACTTCCTTTACATATATCCTGGCAAGCTGATCTAGAGAGAAATCCTCTCTAATAGGAATGAAGTGTGCAGACTTTGTGAGACGATCAACTATGACCCAGATAGCATTATTGCCTTTGGATGTTTTAGGAAGTCATGTGACAAAGTCCATAGTGATGTTTTCCCATTTCCATTCGGGTATGGGTAATGGTTGTAACATCCCCTTAGACTTCTGTCTCTCAGCTTTAACTTGTTGACAAACCAAGCATCGAGAGACATATTCAGCAACATCTCTTTTCATGCCATCCCACCAGAATTACTCTTTCAGGTCCCTATACATCTTCGTGCTTCCAGGATGAATAGAGAATGAAGAACTATGAGCCTCATCCAGCAGCTCTTTCTTTAATTCGGGGATGGAAGGAACGCAAACCCGATTCCTGAACTTTATTATCCCATCACAATCAAGGTTGAATTCAGGAACATTTCTTACCTTCTTTTGTAACTCGACATCTTCTTTCTGTGCCTCTTTAATCTTCACATGTATAGATGGTTGAACATTCATTTGAGAAAGATAAGATTTTTCCCCTTCCATTATAATTCCAAGATCCATCCTTTGTAAATCCATAAATATTGGATCTTTTGTGATCCTCATCATGGATAAACTAGCATGGTCTTGTCGACTTAATGCATCTGCCACCTTGTTTGCTTTCCCAGGGTGGTAATGGATTGAGCAGTCATAATCCTTAATCAGCTCCAACCATCTTCTTTGACGCATATTCAACTCCTTTTGTGTGAAAATATACTTTAAACTTTTATGATCAGTATAAATATCACACCTTTCACCATAAAGGTAATGCCTCCAAATCTTTAATGCAAAGATTACCGCAGCCAACTCCAAATCATGTGTTGGGTAATTTTGCTCATGGATTTTCAACTGTCGTGAGGCATAATCTATCACCATATCATTTTGCATAAGAACACACCCCAATCCCTTCTTGGATGCATCACTGTAGATCACAAACCTTTCTCCACTACAAGGCAGTGTGAGCACAGGTGCACTGGATAACCTTCTTTTCAACTCCTTGAAATTCTCTTCACATTCCTCTTTCCAGACAAACTTAACTCCTTTCCGAGTCAACTTGGTGAGTGGATTAGATAATCGTGAAAAATCTTTTACAAAACGTCGATAATATCCAGCCAAACCAAGAAAACTTCGGATCTCAGTTACTGTTGTTGGTCTTGACCATCTTTCGATAACCTCTGTTTTTGCTGGATCCACAGATATCCCCTCTTTTGAGATTATGTGACCCAAAAATGCAACTTTTTGAAGCCAAAATTCACACTTGGTAAATTTGGCATAAAGCTTCTCCTTTCTCAGGGTCTTCAATATAATTCTCAAGTGATCTTCATGCTCTTCCTTGCTCTTTGAATAGACAAGAATATCGTCTATAAAGACTACCACAAATTGATCAAGATAGTCTCTAAAGACTCTATTCATTAGATCCATGAAGATAGCAGGGGCATTAGTAAGACCAAATGGCATCACTATAAATTCATAGTGTCCATACCTTGTACGGAAAGCCGTCTTTGGTATATCCTCCCTTTTGACCCTTAATTGATGATACCCTGAACGAAGATCAATCTTGGAAAAGTATTGTGCTCCGCGTAGTTGGTCAAATAAGTCATAAATGCGTGGGAGATGATATTTGTTCTTGATAGTGATCTTGTTAAGTTCTCGATAATCAATGCAGAGTCTCATTGATCCATCTTTCTTCTTAACAAATAGAACAGGTGCTCCCCAAGGTGACGCACTAGGGCGTATGAATCCCTTATCAAGATTCTCTTGGAGTTGCTTCTTCAATTCCTGCAACTCAATTGGGGCCATTCTATAAGGTGTCTTTGAAATAGGCAAAGCACCCGGTACGAGTTCTATTGAAAACTCAACTTCACGATTTGGTGGAAGACCTGGTAATTCCTCCGGAAAGACATCATCAAACTCCCTTACAATGGGCATATTCTTAATCGTGAGTTTCTCACCAACCATTTGAGATAAATAACCTTCATTTAGTGGGATCATGACCCATAAGATGGAAGGAATTTCCACTGGAAGGTTATGTTCATCCTTGCATTGGTATACGATCGTAGATTGATCTGGAGTATGAAATGTGACTTCCCTTCTTTGGCAATTGATATGAGCTCCATGTAGAGAAATCCAATCCATGCCAAGAATCACATAAAATTCCACTAAAGGAAGGATCACAATATTTGCAGGAAGCACTTTCCCACAAACTTCGATCGGAGAAGAATTATAAACTTTTGATGCGATTGATGTGCCATTAGGTGTTGTCACGGCTAACTCAACATCTAATTGTTGAGGTAATACGGTGATACCCTTAGAAAAGTCTTCAGAAATAAAAGAGTGGGTGGATCCAGAATCAAATAAAACATTTGCTACTTTAGAGTGGATGGTAAGTGTACCTTTCACCACATCGTTATCGTACTCCACATCGCTGATAGAAATTGCATGTGACTTTCCTTTGTCTTTAGCCTTAAGAGTTTGTTGACGTCGACCATCATCATCAACCCTTGGATTTGGGCATTGATTGGCATAATGCCCCATCTCCTTGCACTTGAAACATTGAAGTTTTGTAGGTTCATTCTGTGTATCCCTTCCTTTGTTTGCGTCATTAGTCATCTTCTTCCCATTATCACGGCATTCAAATGCCCGATGACCTTCCTTTCCACATTTAAAACATTTACCTGTCCCTTTAAGACAACTCCCTCCATGTTTCATTCCACACTTTGAGCATAAGGGGAAGTTCATCTTCTTTTCCATGTGCTCTTTAGATTTTTCTTTGAATTCCATCTTCCTCTTCTTATCAAACCCATGTGACTGATGGGTTACTCCAATCTCCATCTCGACTTTGAGAGCACATCGAACGATTTCTTCGTAGCTATTGAAGTCCCTTATGGCTAACGCCCTTCGAAGACTTGGTTTTAAGCCACTAAAGAATCGATCGATCTTACTCTCAGGTTGGATAATAATACCAGAAGCGTACCTTGCAAGTCTTGTAAAATTTGCTTCATAGGTACTAACAGATTCATCATCCCTTTGCTTCAGTTCAAGGAACTCTTTCTCCATCTTTGTTCGGAGAATACGAGGGAAGTACTTATTGAAAAATAAGTTCTTGAACTCATCCCATTCCATAGACTCAATTTCATCCCTTTGCCTTGTATTCTTAACAAGATTCCACCATTGATCAGCATCTCCTTCCAAACGATACACTGCTAGGATGACTTTATCATGTTCAGAACATTGAAGAACTGAAAATATCTTTTCAGTAGTACTAATCCATTGTTCAGCAACTAATGGATCAGTAGACCCGCTGAAATAAGGTGGAAGCTGCCTCATGAAGGATTCAACAGAATGTTGCTCCCTCCTTTGCTCGTTTGGAAATCCTGCATGATTCATAGCTTGAGAAAGTTGTGTGAGCATGGCTACAAGATTTTGCATTCCAGCTCCCATATTGTTTGGTTTCTCAGGGGGACAATCATTGCATTGCCCATCACATTCCGCATTAACACGGTTCCTTCGGGTTCCAGCCATTGACTAAAACCAAGAAGAATAGTGTGAGCAACACTAATTATAATAGGAAACCACATAATTCAAGAATAAAATTTTCATGCTTATGGTCTTATCCTAGGTTATTCATGGCCATTTCTAAGATTGTGTTCTATGCTTAGACTTATCCTTAGGGTTCTTACTAAGGCTTTCACATCCTAGTTTCCAAAGGTTGACTATACCTTTCCTCTGATACCAACTATAACGACCCACACTTTACATACATTGTTAATACTTCAAAATTGAAGCACACTTATTACAACATATGACAAAACCACAAAGGACCGTATAGGTATAGTGTCTTTAGAAACTGGGAAACATAAACAACTGGTTCATAAATCTTCTACAGTGTCTCCCATTTATTTCATCATATCTAGGGTCCCTTTTAGCATATTCTACTTAATATCCATCTTCCTGACCTGGGGAAAAGAAAACATAAAAGGGTGAGCTCAAATGCTCAGCAAGGGCAAATAAAGGAAATAAAAATCATATCATATCTTTATCAAAACCTGCAAAAGAGATCATAATATCTTAACATGGAATAAATCATAGAAGTGAAAATGAGATCCCCATAATCATAACATAAAACTTGAAACTTTGTGGCATGCACACATAATCATGGAAAATCATTTCTTGTTAGTCATGACTCATCGCCAAGACTATCTTAGTGGACAAAGTCCCTTTCTGAACCGAGTTCACTCCTCGTTTCAGTCCTGTATCACTGAACCGAAATAACCTTCCGTTCCAGCCATGTCTATCTCATGAGATATAAAATCATTACCCAATTCATTGGAGGGAGATATAGGTCCCACCCATCTTATAATGAATCCTTTCTTATGTGTGCCACATAATCATAAAACATACATCATCGCATAACACATGAAACAAAAATGGGATTCTTGAAACATCATGACATCATAAATCAATTCATATAAGATAAAGGAATTCATAAAAATAATTCCATCACAACATGATCAAATCAATGTAATAATAGGGATAAAAACAGAACCCTTTATTATCTTAGATGGAAAATAATTTTGAAAATCACTTGAACTCCATTCTTGAGGAAAATATCCTTTCTTCTTCAAAAACATTTTTCCTTTCATAACATGTCATACAACTTTAAAATAAAAGAAGTTGATTAAAAATAAACTTGAAAACTTGTAAAGGAAGCTTCTTTGAAGTAATGTTTTAAAAATCCATTCATGCCGTATAAGTTAAAAAAAACATTCTTCGTACTTTTGTCGGAAAAGTCAAAAAGTACCTCGTACGGAAAAACGACAAAAGATTCCTTTCATATTCTTTACTAAAAACTCACCTAAGGGTAAAATTGGATTTAAACTATTTCAAGTGGATGGAAACAATATTACATATTGAGGGAACATGGATGTGGATGATAAAATACACCCCAGTAAATACTTACGAATAAACAATCTCGGATAAAAATGAGATTGTGATATTTCCCTTACCTTAGGTCCAATTTTCTTTGTTCGTGTCCGAAGCTCCTGTATAATAGTTTAAATAATGTTATTGACTTATTCCAGAATCATACATATTGATATGAGATCATATATGGTCATATTATTAACTTCTTGTTAGTAATATTTCATTGTTACTTGTTACTCGGGTCTTTATAACTTTTTGTTCTTATGCGTGTTTTGTCGAATCAATTCTTATTCTTATCTTTAGGTTATAGATAATTCATTTCCAGAATGGTATTAGTGTAGTACATACCATATTCATTCATTCAATTCATTTATATAATCATTATGAAATGAAGATCATGTAGAACGAATCGCATCACATCGTGGAGACGGTATTCCGTACGTACGCACGAGTGATGATATCGTTCCTATGATCGTGGAATTGTATTGGAGTATATATATATATATTATTTCTGTATCAATATTACTTAATAATAATCATATATAGTTACTCATTACACCATTATACCCATCCTTGTAAGGTGATGGTGGAAAATAGATTACACCACGGCGTGGAGACGGTATTCCGTACGTACGCACGCGTGGTGATTTCATTTTTCCGTAGGATGGATAGAAGGTGAAATAGGGTTGTTTCATATTTATAATAACATATCAGTATGTAAGTAATACTGATGTTATTACTTTATCATGAAACAACTAAAGAAGAAGAATTTGAAGAAGAAAGAAATTGAAAAGATCGGTAATGGATATTACCTCTTCTTTGGAACGCTTCTTTGAATCCTCCACTTAAGGAACTAAGATTGGTATTTGGAGAAGACCAGGACCTCTAGGATTATTCTAGGGAAGTGGAGAGGAGAAAATGGCAGGGGTTGGCCGAGCTTGAGTGCTCAAATTGGTGTGAGGAGGAGGGGGAGGAGGTTCCCTTTTATAAGGGAGGAGAGGGGCACCTTAGGAATATCTCAAAATATTATTTTATATTAAAGTCAAAATCGGTTTATAATGGTTCTAAAGGGTCTTATTTCGAATCTAAAGTGGGTATGGGTCGAAATACTATCAACAAATAGGATTTAGACAAGTTTAGGGTATTATATTAACCTTATCAATTAGATTTAACTCTAAGTTAAATAATTTAACTTTTACCATGTCTTTTTGTTTTCTTTCACTATATGGTTAATACACTTACTATAACATGCCAAACGAACCCCAAATTGTTTATTATTAATATATATATCCTTATCTAAGTCATTTGGCCGAACCTTAGATTTTTAGGAATAAAATAACAATTAATAATATAATATTTGATTTAAAAAAACTATTTTGTGTCAATTTTGACACTATTTGATATATGATTTTTGTGAAAGTCATAACAGAGTTATATGTTCGAACCAAGTTGATTAAATCAACAATAATATATCATAGTAACCTAGAAAATTAGTGTAATTCATAAAAAGCCTTAAATTACATTTATTTTGGTATTTATATTATTAATTATGTCAATATTTCATTAATAAGATAATTACTGCATCATCTTTGTGTCATATATAAATTAAATTATATGATGTCTAAAAATTACAAATAAAATACCATCATGTAGGAAATCTTTTTAGCTTTCTAATGAATATTTAAAATCGAATTTATCTTATGTATAACCCCATATTAAAGATTATTTACTTATTAAACTTTGATTTTAACTATTTTAACCCTTCTTTAAATAAATTAATAATAAATGTCCTAATCTAATCCAAGTGGGCCTAAATGGTCATATTTTATTCCTAAGTTTGTTTTTGGTCGAATTACACTTGTCCAATAGAATTAGGACATGTGTTAGGGTAATATTAATATCATATTTACCCTTAGTTACCCTATTTACTATTAACCGCGGTAAAAAAGTAAAAAGTTACTATTCACCAAAAAATTATTTTCATCTCATTGAACCACATTTTAGTCCTTGATATTAACCGTGTCTCTCGTATTTTCAAAATTCCAATCACAGAAGCGGTAAAATTAAGTTTTATGCAAAATTCGGTTTTTTAACCTACCACTTAGTGGTTTCACTATTCATCAAAAATTGAAAGTTTTCAGAAAAATACCAAAATTTCACCCTAGGCTAATTTCGATATTCTGAGTCCAAAAATGAAGTCCATTTTGAAAAATAAAATTTATAAAATTTCAAAAAGTGGTTATTACTATTCATAACGGCTAGTTTTAATAGTATATTGTTGTTTAGTGAAACTCGGTATTGCGTACGACGCAAGCTATCGAGGAAGGTCGCGATTGCGTGTAAAGCAAGCCAAGCAAGTGTTGTGTAGAAAAAGATTCCTTTGATGATTTATATAACATAAAAGTCTCGGGTGTTACATTCATTTCTTTCTTATACCTTTTATTTTTATCCTCATATTTATTTGTATAAATTAACATTGTATAGTCAACCATTACATGTCTTATAATCATATATTCATAGTAGACTATCTCATTTGAATTTTCATTTTTCTTCTAATACTATTTCATGTTTCCCTTATAGTCAAATTTTTCTTTTGTACCTCGGATTCTTGAAAAATTCATATTTATATATAATATTTTAAACCTTATAGATATCTAAGTAATTTCATCATTACTATCAGATGGAGAATCTTCATTACTTTTAGTACTTGAATGAGTTTTTACACCTTTTATTTATTTTAGGAAGTAGTGGGTTTGAAAAGAACTAATTTTCTATTTCTTTCATCCAATTATTTTTTGTAGAATTTTAATTCTTCCTCATACATCATCATATTTCACATTAGATCCTTGACTGAAAAGTTACTGATATCATAGGATTCTCTAATTGATATTGAGGTTCCTCTCCACCTTTCGAGTGGAAATCTGAGTAACTGGATGATTTGTTCTTTAGCATCTACTAGATTCTCAAGGTTGCTCATTGTATTGATTATCTTATTAATCTTGAGGTACATATCAGAAATGAGTTCATCCGGCTTAATTTTAATGTTATCATATTTATTAATATAGGTATTAAGTCTCATTTCTTTAACATTAGTAGTTCCTTCATGTGAAACAACTAAGGGATCCTAAATTTCATAGACATATTTACATGCAGATATTTTATTACATTATTCATCCCCTAAAGAAAGAAACAAGGAATTCATATATTTACAAATATTATTGCAAGATGTTTTTATAGATTACATCCATGTAGTTCTTGGAGTTTCTGGTATTTCATATTTATATTCTATTACATTACAAATACCAAACCCCAATATTTTTAAGTGTATTTTCATCTTTATTTTAAAATGGGAATAATTTTTACCATTAAAGTAAGGAGGTATATTGGTAAAGGCACCTTGTTATATATTATAAATGATAAAGAATATATATTATACTTTAAATAGATAAAAATTTATAACTAATAGAAATTTATAGATCATTAAAATAGAACTAAAATCATTGTTTAAAAAAATTGAAAATAATATTTTAAAAACATCCTCTAATAACAAATGTTGGTCGGATTAGGAAAATCATGAGGGATGAATTGAGATCCTATAAAATTTCTATTAAAAACTTTATTTAAAAATCCCCCAATTTAAATACAAAATAATTCAGTTAATCAAAGTAGCAGATTTTTTAAAATCATTGATTGTTTGAAATATTTTTAAAATCTTTCCTTGTTTAAAAGACTTATCAATGATTTATTAATTATCAGTTAAATAAATTTATGATGTTACTTTAAATTTTTATATTAGTCTACTAAAATAAATTCTAATGAAACACTATCAAATATTACCTATCACAACAAAGTAATGTTTTCTAGTTTGAATAAACTAATATATGCATGAAAAAAAATTATCACAATGATTAAAATAAGAGTTTTAGTCTCAAGAAGAGACTTATTCCTCTCCTCTTGGTGATCCACTACCACCAAGAAAAATATATATAACCAAGATTTATCAACACCCTGGTTCAGGGTTTACAATATAATACAATATTTCTAGGTGAACAAGACTTCTACCATAGTTTTACAAAGGGAAAAAATATAACAAGGTCCCATAGAGACCTCTTCCAATGATATATGTGGACATAAAATGGTGTGAGAGAGTTGTAGTAAGAGGATATTTTGAGTCCTCCATTTTAGTAGAGGAGATAGTGTGTGTTTTTAATATTGATTCAAACACTGCAGAAAGGAATAATAAAAATGTACACAATATAGAAGAATATAATTAGAAGGGATTAGAAATGATCTGATTGTTGTTCTATGAAATTCTGGACACATTGAATGTATACGATTTTAATTTTGGGTCCTCTTCTAGAAATAGTCTCAGAAATAGAGTTTCATGAGTTCAATATTCTTATTTGTAGTTTAATGATTTGTACTATGCAGCTCTTTATCTTTTTTGAGTTGTTGCTGCTACCCGGATGTTCACAAGATTTTTCATAGTGAGTTCATCTTTCTCTCACAGCAATAAAGATGGATTATCTTGGATCTTATGTGTGGTTTTCTGTGTGTTTCTCTCTCATATTCTTCATCTTTTTCACCATAATATATTAATCCTCTAGTATTTGTGTATTGTTTGATAAGAAGAATGATTTCCACACCTCTTACGTCGTACTATCTGCTAACATGTTTGGAAGAATAATTTCAATATTAGAATCATTGAATAGCTCAAATATGACCATTAGAAATAATTTTGAATTTAAATGAAATAAGAAAAAAAGGCAATGTGTGGAGTGATGCCACAGTTAGCAGTGACATAAGAATGGTGTCATGGGAATGGTGAGTCGGCAGTTTTTCCACATTCAACAGTGACTCATCCTTTTCTTTTAAATGATCCATCCAAACCAGTGTCTCATACTTTGAAAAAAAAATTGAATCGATTAGGTGATGAAACATTGTTGTAGAAATGGTTTCAGGTAATTTTTGAGAATCATTTTCACTAGAAACAATATCAATGAAATGATTCCTGGTACATTTTGAGTTCTGGAACCGGTAGCATGATACCAAGGTGTCACTATAATAGTGAGTCATTCTTTAATGATTTTCAGACTAAACAGTGACCTTGTTTGGTCACAGAAATAGTGATTATGAGTTCTCCATAATAGTGACTCATACATTACCCAATATATGAAATCATTCTTAAGAAGTAATACTCACGTAATTGATTAAGATTAAACATGAGTATAATGAAACATTACTGAACAATATTAAACATGATTTACAAGAGTAAAAAATTATTTGTATGTATTAAAACTAGAGGAGTACAAAAACTCACTTTATGGAATATTGGATTAAGGAAATATAAGAAAGGGGTGACCTTAGATACTCTGTAAGGTAATTCAATCAATGGAAGCTAAAATGGAAATAAATATAGACTAAATGATATGATGATCAAATTATTCTATATAAATAATGTCATAAACTTGATAATTATACATGGATATAAAAAAGATTTCAATAATCATATGAAAATTGATAACTAATTTTATAATGGTTGAGTGCATAATGTTATACATCTCAAAATTACCATTGATGCCTCATTCCAATACATCTATTAATATTTTCAACGCCTAATGCCAAGACAGTGACATAAATGGGTAAAGACACTACCAGATGTATGATTGGAACAATTAATGTTAGTATATGTATTTCTTAAATAATGGTTCTTATCATTAAAGACATCTGTTTCTTAAAGTTAGATTTTAACTTTAAGAAATCTTAGTTTAACAAAGTTAAACAAAATTTAAAAACACTCTTAACGAAACCATTTCTTAAACTTTATAACCTTAAGATAAAAACTTAAGAAATTTTTTCTTAACAGAAAGATTATACCTTAATGCATATAGAATATTTAATATAATCCAAGTTACAGAATAAAAAATCATATGAAAGTTATACATACTAACTTTAACTAAGGTAAAATGGTTGTGGAATAAAAACAACTTGAAATATAAAAAAAGTAACAAAAAGATTCTCTTAACCAAAAGAGAATGGTATCCAACATTTTTGGATAATGGTTCCTTAATTTATACTATCTAGAAAGTATGTCTTACACAAACCCAAGTAAGCCCTCAATTCAAAGATCAGTATCTGTCTTGCTATCCCCAAAATCCATCGATTTTGAAGGAAAATAGAACCTTTGTCTTCCAAACCTAAAAGCCCATGATCAGCATGATTTGAGTCTGCACAATGAAAATCTAAACAATTTCTTCATGCTTGGAAAAGTTGTTCATGACATCCACACAAAGTACTGAGAGTTGTAAGAGCCTCTCCCTTTAGAAATTACTTCACAAGCTTTGATCGATTTTTCTATCCAATGTTCATCATCAAAGATCACTCTTTTTTCATCACACCTAGATCATTAAAATGAACTCATATTTATAGGAAAAACTTCTAAATGGTTAGTTCTACTCCAATGGTCATATTTTCCTTAAATTTTGGAGGCACCCGGACACGTGTCAAACAGACAACGGTTAGTTTGTAACTGATTGTATGACATCGTTTCATGTTTAAGAAACAATGTTATGTTTAAGGTAAATGTTAAGTATATGAAAACTTAGAATCCAATAATATTGGAATGATACATTAAGAAATTATAACAATATCAAGAAAATAGATCCTTACAAAAATGAAAATCAGATTGAGAAATGGTATCACTATCTTTGGGTACTGGTACCATAAAATAGATATAACATTAGTACCAGAATCGGTATCATAAAAACGGTATGAAATTTATATCAGTATTATTATCATAAAAATGGTATGAAATTTGTATTGGTATTGGTATCATAAAAAAAGCTTGACATTTGTACCAATATCTGTATCATAAAAAATGGTATTACATTTTTGACATAATGAAAAATATGTAAGTAAACATAATGACTGATATATAAGTAAATGTAATGATGGATATATAAGTAAATGTAATGAAAACTATATAAGTAAACGTAATGAAAAATCTCTAAGTATAATGGAATGACAATTCTCTAAGTATAACAGAATGAGATTTCTGTAGGTAAATGTAATATGAATTCTTTTTGTAAACGTAATGGGAATTCGGTAAGTAAACGTAGTGAGAATTCTGTATGTATAACGGAATGAGAATTCTATAAGTATAATGGAATGTGAATTCTGTAAGTATAAAGATATGATAATTCTATAAGTATAACAGATTAAAAAATTTAGAACATAAGAAAAAGTGTGTGTGCTTTTAAAAACATTAAACCATAAGGAATGGTGAAGTCATAAGATAACCATATTGACTCAATAATCTCTCCCTTTTTAGAAAGAAGAAAAAACTTTGTTAAGAAAGAATAAATTGAAATTGATAAATAAATATGGAAAACTTATCTCCCACTTTGAAAGATATTTAATATGAATATGACTAACTCCCCCTTAGGTTATGTTTCCCATGGATTGGATTCTTGAACATTAACATCCAGTTTTCTTTTTTGAGGAAATATCTCCCCCTTAGATAATCATTTCTTCTTTAAAAACACTCATCCTTACTTAGGCATTATTCTTTCTTACCATACCCCCTTAATAGATTCTCCCTCTTTAGATCATTCATTAAATTCTTCATTCAAAATAAATTATCCCCCTTTGTGATTATCAAAAAGGAATAGAGAAGTATAAGATGTACCAGTCATGTTCCAGGAACATCCATTATCCATGTACCATTTTTCGATAGTACTTCCTTCATTTTTATGAAAATGAAAGTGTTGGGTTTTCGAAATGCAAACATTATTGGATCCAAAATTGTTAGATAATAATATTTTGGGTATCCACATTTATTTAGAAATTTAAGCTTTATGAAACCCAGAGGATTTAACATTATTTAAAGAAAAGTTCTTCTTCTAATGCCCACCACTTTGATATTTAGTGAAAAAGGTATCTATTGAAGGAACATAATAATTGTTTCTAAATATTGGGTTTTTATAAGAATAACCTAATCCTTGATTATTATCATGCAGTCGGATTAGAGAATAAATCTTATCAAAATTTTCTTTACTAGAAGTAAAATTTTCAAGAAGTTTATTTAAGGAAAAAATTTCATATTTTAGACTAGGATTAAATTATTATCACTAGAATAATAGATTTAGAGTTAATTTTATCCTCCAAAAGCATCTTTTTCTAAAAACAAGTTTTTAAGATCCTTAGAATCTTTATCCTTCTTAGAATTAACTTCCTAAAGTTTCTTATAATTATTTCCAAAAACATCATTTTTTTATAAAGATATTTGGTAAGATCTGAAATTTTTTTTGTTAAAATAAATTCTCTAGAATTTTATTTTTCAAGTTTATTAGAGACATTTTAGTTTTTCATTTCAAGAAACATAGAAAATCTAGAAGCTTCCTCATAAGAAGGAAAATAATTATTGCTGTCTGGTGAAGTGGATACTTCATCTGAAGAAAAACCATTATGAAGAAAATTTTCACTTAAAGAAAAATAGGTTAAGGATTCATCTTTTTGAATCTTATCCATAAGTAAACTATTTTGAAATGGAGCTTGGGCTATTAAACTAATAGTATTTTTCTCAAAAGATTCATATTTAGAAGAATCATGAGAAGAATCTCCACCACTAGTATTCCAAGTGTCATTGGATTTCAAGAAATTCATATTCTTCGATCTGTAGAACTTCTTGTGGTTCCATTCATAATTCTTATCCTTCATCTCTCTCTTCATAAGAAAGGGGAAACTAGGTCTAATATAACTAGTTAATCTACATTCATAGAATGTCACTCCCCCATTTTTCTTTTCTTTTCCATCTTTATTATTGTATTTATATTGAAAGTTATTTTGTTCAATAATCTTCTTAATTCACTGAGAAAGATTTTCTAACTCATTCTCTAAAGCTTCAATTTCACTAGATTCAGATTGAATAACAACCTTCTTAGATTTAGATAGTGTAACTCTCTCAGGAGTCTTGGATTTAATATGATTTGAAGTAGTTGTAAAAGAAATACCTCCATTTCCATTGTTATTCTTAATATTATCAATACTTCTCTTAATTTTGGTTTCATGTTGAAGAATATTTCCAAACAGCGTATCAAGAGAAATCTTTGTAACTTTTCTATTCCTATCTATAGTTGTTCTATTGAATTCACATTCATTAGGCATGATGTCTATAATATTTTCTACAAGAATCTCATCATCTAAACCTTTCCTAACCATTGATTGTATGTTTTTGACAATAGTCATTAATCTTTGTTGAACCTTACATATTGGTTCTCTATAAGGAAAATAAAAATCATGATATTCAGCTCTAAGCAAGGATCTTCTAGTTTCAATGACTTTAGAAATACCAAAGTGGGTTAATTCAAGAATCTTCCAAATACTATTTTCAAATTAAAAAATGAAATTTTGATATATATATATTTCTTGTCATAGAAAAAAGAAATGTATTAAATACCTTAAAGTTTAGCTGGTATTCTACCTTTTCTGGATTAGCCAAGGTTCTATGTTCCTTATCCGGAATATTATAATCTCTAGTTAACATAATATAGTAGTCTACAACTGTGTTTATCGTGAAGGTTTTCATTCTGTCTCTCCAGTACTCATAGTCATTTCCATCGAAAATCGGTGGTCTAGTTGGATTGAGATTGTCCAGAGATCCAACATGAATTCCTACGATACATAAAAGAATATTTCATTCCACAAGACTTGATAGAAGTAAAAGTTTATAAAAAAGGATTAAAATTTTTTAAAGAGTTAAGAACAATGAAATATGGAGCAAGAAAACTTATATGTGAATATAATTATTTCAGAGAACTCCTATGATACCAATTGTACGATTGAATATGTACAATGAAACACTCAAATACAAGATGGGGATGAATTTTATACTTTAAAAATTCCTTTAGAACCTTTAATGGTTGTATAAAACTTTATTAAAGGATTTTTATTAACCTTAAATAAATATGTTTTTTAAATTTATCTTTTATCTTTGAGAAAACATAGTTTAAAAAAGTTAAACAAAATTCACAAACCCTCATAAAGAAACCTTTTCTTAAACATTATAAACTTAAGATATAAACATAAGAAATATTTTCTTATAGGAAAGATTCTACCTTAAAGCAGATATTATCATTAATATAATCAGAGTAACGGAATTAGAAAGTATAAGAAAGTTTTACTTTATTACTTTAGCAAAGTTAAAATATCATTGGAATAAAAACAAATTGAAATAGAAAACAAGTAATAATGTGATTATTTTAACCTAAATATAAGGGTATCCAACAACTTTGAATAAAGTTTCTGTGATTTATACTTTTATGAATGTTTGTCTTACTCAAACCCAAATAATCCCTCAATCCAAAGAACAATAACTGTCTTGCTATCCCCGGAAGCCCTAGATTTAGAAGCAAATCAGAACCACTATCTTCCAAACCCAGAATCCCACAATGTTCAAAATCAGAGTCTACACAAAGAAAGTCAGAACAAGTTTATCATGACATTCTCATGAAGCATTAAGAGTAGTAAGATCCCCTCTCTCTAGAAATAACACCACAATATTTGATCGCTTTTCTATTCACTATTCAGCATCGAAGTTCACTCTTTTTTCATCGCACCTGGCTTATTCAAATGAACTTGTATTTATAGGAAAAACTTCTCAATGGTCAACTCCACTCCAATGGTTATATTTTCCTTAAATTTATAAGGGACCTGGACACATGTCCAATAGTCAACACTTAGGTTGAAACAGATTTTACAACATCATTTTATTTAATAGAAATGATGTTAAGTTTATGTTAAATATTAAGTATTAGAAAACATAGAATTCGATAATATTAGAATGATAAAGTAAGAAATTATAACAATATCAAGAAAACATATTCTTAAGAAAATTCAAATCAGATTGAGAAAATGGTATCACTATCTTTGGGTACAGGTTTCATAAAATCAGTCTGACATTTGTACCAGAATCAGTATCATGAAATTTATATGACATTTATATCAGTATTAGCATAAAAAAATGGTATAACATTTGTACTGTTATCTGTATCCTTAAAATATTATGACATTTTTATGAATATCAGTGTCATAAAAAATTGTATGACATTTGTAATGTATTGAACAATCTGTAAGTAAAATTAATGATAGATATATAAGTATACATAATAGAAGAAATATAAGAAAAAGTAATTACAAATATATATGTAAAAGTAATGAAAAATGTGTAGTTATAATGGAATAAAAAGTCAGTTAGTATAATAGAATGATATATCTGTAGTAAACGTAATAATAATTCTATAAGTAAACGTAATCATAATTCTGTATGTATACATAATGATAACTCTGTAAGTATAACAAAATGATAATTTTGTAAGTATAATGGAATGATAATTATGTATGTATAACAGAATGACAAATTCAGAACTTAATAAAAAGTGTTTGTGATTTTCAAAACACAAAACCATATGAAATTGTGAGTTCATAAGATAACCTTTTTGACTCAACACCAAATATATAATAAAGATTCCCTTATAAGACCTACCCTTTCATCAATTATATATATAATCTATGACCCAACCGTTTATTTAATAATACTAATTATTTCATCATATGAATTAATAATACAACATAATAATCATTCCTTAAATATTAATAACTATCAGTATTGGAAGATCACACTTAGGGAATGACAATACTATACCCAGTAAAAACAATCTTAACAAATATAGAGAAATATAGAGGATTTTTTATTATATTATATCCTCTATAAATAAAAACATTTAACAATGTACTTTTATATAAATGTAAATAATTTCAATAGATCACTAATAATCTTTTTGAGGAAAATACTCTTTTCAAATTGAAATCACTTTTCTGAAATATATTTTTTTAAAAATATTATTGAGAATAAATTATAGGAATGAAACCTCTAAAAGTCACCATGAAATATTTAATCTATTTGATCATCATATTTACAGGAAATTTCATTTATGTCATAGATTTTAAAATAATGTTTCCTCCCACATTTTTGTAAAATGGTTTAAAATTACCTTGTTCAAAAAATGAAAATGAGATTCCTTTAATTTTTTTCTAAAAATTTAGAAAGTGGGTGAAAATTAATTTAATATATTATTATACAATAATTAAAATAATATTTGAAATATTTTAAGGAAAATATATATGTAGAAGAAATATATTTCCGACCTAGTTGAAAAACAAAGTCAGTTTTCCCTAAAATCTTTATTTTGGAATCCTCTATACTAAAATAGAGGAAAATGAAAAGAAACCTAGAATATTAGAAAATAAGGATATAAAATATAATATATATTTTTAAGTGAAATTGATCAAATAATTAAGCCAACGTAGTCTTAAGCATAGACAATCTAGAATAATGGCGAGATTTTGAAATAAAACCTTTCTTCTAGGCCTAATTCCTTCATATGTGTTTATAATTTTGAATATTTAATACATTTTAATTAGAAATATATTCTAGAAATATAATAATATATATAAAATAATCTATGATTTACTTATAATCTTTTATATCTACATTATTAAGAATTATTTATTAATATCTCCATTTTTTGGGATAAAATGCTTCATTTTTCATGTATGTTTTGGTTCGGTAGTTGTGTTGCTTGTACTTTGACCATTGATCCATCATCTAAAAAATATTAGTAATTATAAAATTATAATTTATATTAATTATATATATATTATGATTCATTCATAAAAATGATTTTTTTTTTATTTTAAACCTTGGGTTTTGGTTTAACCCCTTGGTTAACTAATTTAAATTCTAGCCATTAAAAGGAATTTTAATATTAATGGGTTATAATTTAATATATAAGGTAAAAGAGGGCTCATAAATTGAAAATATATTAAATTTTAGACCACGTATTATCCCACTTGTCAAATTTTAATTTTTTTTATAATAATTAAATGATTTAACATAAAATGGTATTCATATAATTTAATTAATTTTATTTTTAACACTATTCCATGCATTTGACTTCCAATACAACAAGAAAAAAATAAAATTAAAATATAGACCCTTAACACATCTATAATGTGTTATATTTGACTTACATGTTTTTCTAACACAATAATTCATCAATGTTCTATAACTATTAACATTTTAAAAATTATTTTTTTTATTTTTTTTAATTGGATGAATACCATAATGGTGTTGTGTAAGTATTTTAGATAATTATAAAATCTATAATAATTAGATATAAATTACTATAAAAAAATAATTTCATTAAATTCCAAATTTTTAAGTAATATCCTTCAAAATTTTATTTTATCCTTATGCCAACAAATAAGTGATATTCAAAGTCAAGAGAGTACAATTTTTTATATTTCTTTTATTTAAATGTTATATTGGTCATATTCATTGATATGTATCCCTTAAATAACTACATTTAATGACTTAGGTGATAAGGGCCTTATTTTATTCATCATAAAACAATTACTAAGAAAAATTATGATCATAACACTTTTTTATCCTATGTTAACCTGATTTATCCTTTACCGAGGTGATGAATTTTACCATAGTTATTATTCATAATGAACAAAAAAATATAGGACAATTATTGAAATTTTGACCTCCTAATAAAAAAATGTCTCAATTTTTAGTTATTAATGTCTTTTTAATTAGTAAAAAATTATTTTAAAATAATGCAAAATATGTGATGAAAACTGCTGTAAGAACCCGGTTCTTATTTCTGAGGTATGGGTTTATTCTTTTCGTTTTTACATAAATATTTTTGAGAGAATAAGGAAAATGGGGAAAATCCCAAATATTGGATGTACATGCCCTCTACTTTTCCACACGCCGTGTACTTTTTGCCGTGTGGGATGAGTACATGAGGCGTGTGGCCATGTCAGTGATAAAGGGTGTAGAAACTGACTACACACTGTGTAGTGGTCATTAACATGCCGTGTAGTCAGTCGGTGGGAAAATAGTTAGGCGGTGGCTAGTTGTGCGACAGAAGACGCTATGTACTCCAGAAGACACACCGTGTAGTCATGTCGGCTGATGAATAGTGCCACGCTGGAGGGAAACCGCGAGATGAACAATTAACTGATGTAAGTACACGCCATGTACTTGGAAGTACATGTCGTGTACTTTTTGTTTTGCTTAAAATGGGCAGTAGCCTCCCCTGTTCATAGGGAAGGCTTAGAATGGGAAGGAGTAGCAGAAGAGGGAGGCCGAAGCTTTGGAGATCCGCCGAGCACACGTCAGGAATCTATTTTCTGCACCGTCAATATCCCTAGAATCGCATGGGTGAGTTATCCCTTCTCCTGGTGTAGTTCTTACCAATTCTTTCCCATATAGAATATATTTATGTTTGAACGAGGTTTTCTTTCACCTCAGATCTACGTCATTCTAGGATGAATCCAGGATCGTCATTTGTGTATATCATTCGTGGGTGTTAAAGGTAGGGGGATTGATGTTTATTTTCCAACTGTTGTGCGTTTTGTGTATTAGTTGTGATAAGAACCCATGTTGCGGTGTCGTGTGGCTGAGGCCGTAGCTGTTTAAATACCTAGAATCATATAGGTGATTAAATGTGATAATAAAATGCTGTTTGGGATCGCTTCTTGGATCCAGGACCATCTCGAGGGGAGCGTTCCTCTATTTAGCCGTTTGGCTAGGATACCCGAGGTATTCCATGTTTAATTATGCATTAATGTTTCCCTGAGAGGAATTGTATGTAAATTTCATGTTTATATGTTGGGCATGGACCGGTTACTTATGCCCGACGGCGGTGTTTTACTTATGCCCAAGGGAGGTGTTTTACTATAGCCTGAGGGCATGACTGTAATAGCCTGAGGGAGACGTTATATTTCGCCTGAGGGAATCCTATCATTCCTGAGGGCTTGACTTCTATGCCTGAGGAAGACACTTCCTTTGCCTGAGGGAAATTTCTGTTATGCTTGAGGGAAATGCCTGAGGGTGAGATTCTGATTACCTGAGGGTGAGGTTTTTCTTGTCTGAGGATGCAGACTGCTAAATTTGGAATTCACTATGGTGTTTTCTTAATATTAAATGGTTAAATGAATAATTAAAATGGAAATATAAATGGTATATTTAGTTACTTTGAGTACTTCTTAGTTTATTGCATTAACTTTTGCACACTATTGTTTCATTTTTAAACACAGTTGGGCACGGGGCTTTAGTGGGTTCCTACTGGGATTTATTTCTCACACACTATTTCGGTCATGCTTTTCAGTTCAAACAGATTATATTGCTGCAGGTGTGGATAGGGGAAAGAGTTCCTATACTGGGACTTGATTACTACTGAGGAGTAGGGGAGCATGGGACCGGGCTGAGGCTCGCGATGCTACTGGCTGTTTTGTTCTGTTTTTCTTTCCTGTACTTGTACTGTACTGTAATTTTGTGTAACATGTTCTGGCTGCTTTCTTAGAATTTAAGGCATGTTGCACACTTATTTATATACTGGTTGGTTATTTCTACTATAGTTGTTTAATTAAGTGGTGTATGGTTTACGGATTCCACTGTTGTTGTATGTTTTATTTCATTATGTTGTTCTACACATTGAAAAATGGGGTCATAGTTTCCCAACTATCAGACCTAGGCCCTCACTGCTAGTCGGCAGCCTCTGGCGTTTGGGGAAATGCGCTTGAAATCACATGGACAACCGTGTTCGGGGCACTCATTGAGTGGCCCCCAAAACCAAGATGTTACAAAGTGGTAGCAGAGGGGTTCTTTTGTTTGACTTACTATTTAGAGCCTTAGTTAGGAATAGGATGAGAAAGTTAGTTGGTAATAAGCTGTGCTCAGGCATAGCTAACCTGTGTATAGGGAAAATCCAATTTACCTCGTTTTTCAATTTTATTGATTTCTCAATTTTACAATTGATTTGATTTCACCGTTGGGTGACACACGTGTGATTGTGATGTTTATATTTTATCTATGGGTTTTATTTAGTTGTTACACGATGAGATAAGGGTATTCCATCTCATTCATCATTTAGGCACATTCTAGGAATCACATTCCATGTAGGTGCATTAGAAATTTCATGATGTTGTGATAGTGGATGTGCTAGAAAAGCATGATGTTGTGATAGTTGCTTGATAGATACCTGCTGTTTGACAGGGTATTTTGCAATGAGAGTCTTTATATAATGAATGGAAAACTTTGGTTTTTGGTGAGTATGGGCTCTCATTGACCTGAATTTGGTGGATCATTAGCTGTTTATCTGGTTATAACACATATAAGATGACAAACTTTGATCGGCGGGGAGTATGGTCCCTCACAGATCGTAATTTGGAAACTTAAGTGTTGTTTTTCGGTATTTTATGGGTTCTAGGGAAGTTTCTGAGGCATATTGTCTGGAAAAGCTAGTATACACGCCATGTAGTACTTTAGACACGCCGTGTATGTTCTTATGTTCGGGAAGAAAAATAGACTTTTTGACTATACGCCGTGTACCCAGAGTACACACCATGTAGTCTCTTCAAGTGTCACAAACCGTGTGGGCGGTGACACGGGGAAGTGAAAGGTTTGGGGAACAGACACCGTGTACCAGATGTACACACCGTGTAGTGTTGACTCGGAGTCCGCCCATGTAACTAACAACACAGACGGAAGAGACCTTAAGACATACACGCCATGTACACTATGAAACACGCCGTGTAGTCTGACCTGGGGACCCGGCTATGTAAATAACAACATCGGTCGGTGTAATCCTTTCATGTATACGCCGTGTATGTGTGTAAAACGATGTGTAGTGTCAAGCCGAGTAGTCGGCCGTGTCACAAACGACACATGCAGTTGTAAAATTACAACATACATGCTGTGTTGATATTATACACGCCGTGTAGTTTTGTTCAATGGGAGCTGTGTGGCTTAGCCATGTAGAAGGACCCGAGCAGGGAAAGGAAGTCATGTACACGCTGTGTAGTTAGTATACACGCTGTATAGTCTTGTTTTTCAAATCTTGAAATTCCTTCTTCCTCTTTTTCCCTTTAAGGTTCCTTAGTTTTCAGTCTTTTTAATCTTGAACCTAAGGCGTGTTTCTGACCATGTAGTGTCATGCCGCCTATACGACCACGTGTTGTTCTCTAGGAGAGCGGAAACGATTATACTCCAGAGATGGTTGGCTATGGGCTACCCGTGGACCCTCCAGCAGATCCAGATGCGGCGCCAGCAATTATACTGGACACAGGTGCAGAGGCACAGTTCCGTGAAGGCTTTATGCGGTTTATGCAGACCTTTTAGGGAGCACCGTAGGATGCCACATCTATGGCCAAGCTGACACGTATCTTCCAGCAACAGCATCCGCCTATGTTTTCAGGGGATGGTGGACCACAGGCTGCGGAGTTGTGGCTAGGATCGATACAGACTATTTTCGAGCATCTTGATACGCCACCAGGGAAGAGGGTCAAGCTCACGACTTATATGCTGCGTGATTCCGCCAAGAGGTGGTGTGACGTTACCACCCAGTCATAGCATCACATGGACATGGTGTGGTATTATTTTTAGGCAGTCTTCTATGACTTATTTTTTCTAGAGACACTGAGGGAAGATAGAGCTCAAGAGTTCATGAATTTGCAGCAGGGTGCTATGTCGGTAATGGATTACTCTTCTCGATTTACTGAGCTTCAGGGTTTTGCACCCATTCTGGTGGGTGATGAGATGTTGAGGGCCATACACTTCGTGGATGGTCTTCGGTGTGACATCCAAGCACTGGTGAATGTTTTCAGGTTTCCTTCAGTACATGCTATTATGAATCAGGCACCGATTACAGAGAGGAAACTGTGGGAAGCTAGTGGTCTTGGCCAGGGAGGTTCAGCACCAGTTTCTAGTACTATTTCTACTGGTAAGAGGAAGAGACAAATAGAATTCTCTCAGGGTGGCAGTACCAGCCAGGAAGTTTCTTTAGGTGGCCCGATCAGGTGCTACCAGTGTGGTAAGGAGTGGAACAAGAGACCACATTGTCCACGTGATCTACTATAGTGCTGAGCATATGGAAAGATGGGTCATCTGCAATGCTTTTGGAGTTCGTTTCCACCGATGGCTAGTGAGAGTGGTTCTGTTCAGACTATGCATGTGGGAGTAGGACCAGTGGCTTCTTACCAGCCGAGGAACTGGAATACGTCAGGTCGTGCAGGCAGGGATGGTGGTGGTGGGCATGGTAGCCAGACACCAGGATCTCAGATGCAGCAGAGTGGGACAGCTCAGGGTAGCCAGGCTGTGTCGCAAGGCCGTGGCACTGGGCAGGCATATGCAGTGTAACAGACCCAGCAGGAGCAGGATCTCGGACCTTCTACTATCATAGGTACTATTCTAATAGCCTCTGTTTTATCTTCAATACTTTTTGATATGGGTGATACACATAGTTTCATATCTGTGCCCATTGTGGAGAGTCTTGGGCTCTGTGTTTCTACTTCTTTTGATATCATGACTCTAGACACTCCGTTGGGGACTAGAACGGCTGGTGTGCGTCAGTGCACGGAGTGCCCCCTTGAGGTTGGTGGGTGTCACTTTCTTTGGGACCTCTATGTCTTAGAGATGACAGCTTATGACATCATTATCGAGATGTACTGGTTAGTTCCGTTTTGAGATTTTGTAGACTGCTATCATCATAGGGTGAGTTTCACGTCACCAGAGGGCAGAGAGATTCTATACAAGGGTGAATGGGATGTTCAGGAGAGTCGAGCTGGACTAGAGCATCATGGGGGAGGTGGAGTCACATCACAGATTGGGAGCTTATATCTAGATGATCAGGGGACTTGTCAGATGGATTTCCCTCCAGTTGTTGATCGTTTCAATGATGTCTTCCCGGATGACTTTTCAGGTCTACCTCCGGAGCGTGAGGTGGATTTCTCTATAGAGCTTGTGCCAGGAGCAGCACCGATGTACATTCCTCCTTATAGGATGGCCACGCCTGAGTTGGTGGAGATCAAGAAGTAGTTAGAGGAGTTACAGTCAAAGGGTTTTATCCAACCCAGTACATCTCCTTGGGGTTCTCTAGACCTCATTGCAAAGAAGGTGGATGCTACCCTCAGACTCTGTGTGGATTATCGGAAGCTGAACCAGTTGACAGTTAAGAATCAATATCCCTTGTCAAGGATTGATGATCTTTTTTATCAACTTTTTGGGGAACGAGTGTTCTTGAAGATTGACTTGAGATCAGGATATCATCAGCTGTGTGTGAGACCATCGGATTTACCGCTTATGGATTTTCGGAGCAGATATGGTCTGTACGAGTACATGGTTATGCCGTTCGGACTCACAAACGCGTCAGCAGTTTTCATGGCTCTGATTAAATGTGTGTTTCATCCTTATCTAGATTCTTTTGTCGTAGTATTCGTGGATGACATCTTGGTGTACTCTCACACACTACAAAACCATTCCACCCATCTTGAGATCGTATTAATTACACTGAGATAGCATCGACTATATGCTAAGATCTCAAAGTGTCACTTTTGGATAGACCAGATACACTTCTTGGGTCATATCATCTCAGGGGAAGGAGTCGTAGTAGACCCAGAAAAGGTAAGAGAAGTAGTTTCCTGGGAGCAGCCTAAAAACATGTTTGAGATACGGAGTTTCTTGGGGCAGGATGGTTACTACAGACGCTTCATACATGACTTCTCCCACTTAGAAGTGCCGTTGACGGGTTTGACTACGAAGGGTGTGAGGTTTTTATAGTCAGAATCTTGTGAGATAGCCTTTTAGGACCTGAAAGGGAAGTCGACATTAGCACCAGTCATGATACTCCCAGAGCAAGGGAAGAGCTATACAATTTACTGTGATGCATCAGATATTGGGCTGGGAGTAGTCTTGATGTAGGGCGATCAAGTTTGTTGCATACAGGTCTTGGCAGTTGAGGCCACATGAGAGGAATTACCTAACGCATGACCTCGAGTTGGCTGTATTTGTGCATGCGTTGCACTGTTGGAGGCATTATCTATTGGGAGAACATTTTGTGGTCTTGACCGCCCACAAAAGTCTCAAGTATATCTTTACTCAGCATGACTTGAATTTTAGGCAGCGAAGGTGGATTGAATACCTTCAGTCCTTCGATTTTTAGATTTCCTATACACATGGTAGAGGTAATGCAGTAGCTGATGCACTGAGCTGGAAGACTTAGATACAGGTAGTGCAAGAAGCCAGTGGTGAGTGGAAGCTTATGGCTTTGTTCTTTGAGATGAATTTGGAGGTGCACGATAGTTAGGAGAAAACATATCTTTCATCTTTAGCTGTGACTTCTACCCTCCTGGATAGAGTGAGGATGAGACAGATATATGATCCAGAAGGCCTAGTTCTACGGGAGATGGTGGAAAGTGAGGACCCTCATCCTGGTTGGACAATATGCGAAGATGAGGTTCTGCGTTTCCTTGGACGAGTGTGGGTTCCAGGGGATATACGTGATGAGTTGATGCGGGATTTTCATGCTTCAGCGTGGGCAGTTCGTCCCGAGGTTACCAAGATGTACTGAGACTTGAGAAGTCAGTACTGGTGTCCGGGTATGAAGAGGGGTGTAGCTGGTTTTGTTACAAGGTGTTCCACCTGTCAGTAGGTGAAGGTGGAGCATCAAAGACCAGCTGGACTGTTACAGCTGTTACCCATCCCGAAGTGGAAATGGGATTATTTCGCGATGGAATACGTGATGGGGTTGCTGAGTTCACCCAGAGGCAATGATGTCATGTGGGTTGTTGTGGATAGGCTCACAAAGGTAGCTCACTTTTTTCTGATCAAGGAGACCTACGGAGTTGACGATCTTGGAATGTTTTATGTCAAAGAGATCGTACGTCTTCATGGGGTTCCTCGTTCTATCATTTCAGATAGGCATTCCCATTTTATGTCTCATTTCTGGCAGAGTTTTCAGAGGGAACGGGGTACACAGGTGCTTCTCAGCGTGGCTTACCACCCTTAGATCGATGGCCAGTTAGAGCGTACGATACAGGTGCTTGAAGACATGTTGTGTGCATGCATCCTAGACTTTGGGGGATCTTGGGAGATGCACATACCCCTAGTAGAGTTTGTCTATAACAATATTTTTTCAGGCAACTATTGAGATGTCACCTTACGTGTCTTTATATGGTAGGCCATGCCGATCTCATTTGTGCTGGTTAGAGGTAGGTGAGGCAGCTTTACTAGGACCACATCTTGTTCAGGAGACTTCTGAGCAGGTCCAGTTGATTCAGAAGTGGATGGATACCGTGCAGTCTCGTCAGAAGTCTTATGATGATCGTTGCGGATGACCTTTGGAGTTCATGGTCGGGGATCGGGTTTTCTTACGTGTTTTGCAGAGTTTGGGACATAGGCGGATTAGGAGATAGGGTAAACATTCACTGAGGTATGTGGGGCCATTTAAGATTCTGGAGAGAGTCGGGCCGGTTTCCTATCGGTTGTAGTTACCACAGAGGTACTGGGCCATGCACGATGTCTTCCATGTATCTTAGTTGCACCGCTGTCATTCAGACCTATCTCACATCTTTCAGCTCGAGCAGGTTGAGCTTCAGGGAGATGTGTCCTTTCAGGAGTATCTGATTCATATCGTTGATAGAAGCACAAAGATTCTCCAAGGCCGGTCATTTCCTCTCGTATGGGTACTGTGGAAGCATGGCCGAGTGCAGGACAAAACCTGAGAGCGGGAGACCGACGTACGTGCTCAATGGCCAGAGTTATTCTCACCTTTGTCTTTTCCACCCTTGGAAGGGAAATTTGGGGACGAATTGATTTAAGGGGGGATGTTTGTAAGAACTTGGTTCTTATTTCTGAGGTACGAGTTTATTATTTTTGTTTTTCCTGAAATGTTTTTGAGAGAATAAGGAAAATGGGAAAAATACCATATTTTGGAAGTACACACCGTGTACATTTCCACATTCTGTGTACTTGTGGTCTTGTGGGATGAGTACACGGGGCGTGTGGCCATGTCGGTGATGAAGGGTGTAGAAACTGACAACACACTGTGTAGTGGTCCTTTACATGCCATGTAGTCAGTCGGTAGGAAAATGGTAAGGTGGTGTCCAGCTGTGCGACATAACACATTGTGTACTCAAGAAGACACACCGTGTAGTCATGTCGGCTGATGAACAGTGACACGTTGGCGGGAAACCGCCAGATGGACAGTTAAATGAAGGAATTACACACCGTGTAATCGGAAGTACACACCGTGTACTTCGTTTTTTTCACTTAAAATGGGAAGTATCCTCCCCTATTTAAAGTTAAGGCTTATAACGGGAAGGAGGAGCGGAAGAGGGAGGCTGGATCTTTGGAGATCCGTCGAGCGCACGTCGGGAATCTGTATTCTGCACCGTCGATCTCCCTGGAACCGCATAGGTGAGTTCTCCCTTTTCCTGGGGTAGTTCTTACCAATTCTTTCCCATAGGGAAGATATTTAATTTTGAATGAGGTTTTCTTTTAACTCATATCTACGTCGTTCTAGGACGAATCAAGGATCATCGTTCACGTATATCGTTCATGGGTGTTAAATGTAGGTGGATTGATGTTTATTTTCCAACTGTTGTGCGTTTTGTGTATTTGTTTTGCTACGAACCCATGTTGGGGTGTCGTGTGGCTGAGGCTGTAACTGTTTAAATACCTAGAATCGTATAGGTGATTAAATGTGATATTAAAATTCTGTTTGGGATCGCTTCTTGGATCGAGGACCATCCCGAGGGTTGCGTTCCTCTGTTTAGCCGTTTGTTCAAGATACCTGAGGGTATTCCATGTTTAATTATGCATTAATTTTTCCCTGAGAGTAATTGTATGAAAATTTCATGTTTATATGTTGGGCATGGCACAGTTACTTATGCCTGAGGGCGGTGTTTTACTTATGCCTGAGGGCGGTGTTTTACTATATCTTGAGGGGACGTTCTATTTCGCCTAAGGGAAACCTTTAGTGCCTGAGGGATTGAACTATGTGCATGAGGGAGACACTTCTTACGCCTGACGGAAATTTCTATTATGCCTGAGGGCAATGCCTGAGGACGAGATTCTAATTACCAGAGGGTGAGGTTTTTCTTGTTGGAGGATGCTGACTGCTTAATTACGAATTCACTGTGGTGTTTTCTTAATATTAAATGGTTAAATGAATAATTAAAATGGAAATATAACTAGTAAAGTTAGTTACTTTGACTACTTCTTAGTTTATTGCATTAAATTTTGCACACTGTTATTGCATGTTTACACACATTTGGGAACGTGCCTTTGGTGGGTGCCTACTTGGATTTATTTCTCACACCCTGTTTGAGACATGCTTTTTGGAAAAAACATATTATATTGTTGCAGTTGTGGATAGGGATCGGAGTCCCTATAATGGTACTTGATTTCTACTGAGGAGTAGGGGAGCAGGGGACCGAGCTGAGGCTCGCGAAGCTACTGGTTGTTTTGTTCTGTTTTGCTTTCATGTACTTGTACTGTACTGTATTGTTGTGTAACATGTTCTGGCTGCATTCTTAGAATTTGAGGCATGTTGCACCATTATTTATATACTGGTTGGTTATTTCTACTGTAGTTGTTTAATTAAGTTGTGTATGGTTTACAAATTCCGTTGTTGTTGTATGTTTTATTTCATTCCACTACACTACACTTTGACAAATGGGGGCATAGTTTTCCCACTATCAGTCCTGGGCCCTCACTGCTAGTCGGAGGCCTCTGGCATTTGGGGAAATGCACTTGAGTTCACGTGGTGAACCGGGTTTGGGGCACCCATTGAGTGGCACCTAGAACCGGGACGTTAAAACCGTGTTTTAGAGAAATACAAATTTAAGCACAAAAAATGATTTATTTGTATCACATTCCTGGTAAAAAAATCTTGATTAATGTAAAATCATTAGATCAAATATATAATATATAAATTTTCTTTAAAATCAATCATCAATTGTGATCAATAATATATATTTAGGTAAAACACATTGTGTTCTTAAAAATCATTTTCATAATTAAAAAACTCTTTTCCATATAAAGGATTATATTTTAATTTTTATTTATAATAATTTGATTACTAATGATGTAATATTGTTAAATTTATAAAAAATAAATATTTTATAATTTATTTAATTGTATTTAAATCCTCTAATTCTATTGTCTTTGTTATAACAATCACATTCAACTAATACTTTTATAGTACATTTCTGTTCACTTAAACGTGATTTTTTTGTGCAACACAAGCTATTGGAGAAAATAAACTTATTAAAAATAAATGTACTACAAAATCCCAGGGTTTTAAATTCAAATAGTTTAAAATTTTCAATAAAATCTACAAAAATTTACTCTTCCACTTACGTTGGATTGTGGAATTTCTTTTCCTTATCAACTCGTTTCTCGTAAGGATTTTTTATATGAATATATATTTAAAATTCCTCCATTATATTCCCACTATACCCTCCTAATATATGGTATTTTTAATCAATTATCTCAATTGATCATCATATGCAATTGAATTATAAACTTCTAGAATAACCTACTCTCTTTAATTGATTCTACTTTCAAAATTTTTATTTTTTTGGGACTTGATCCACTATAATGCTATCAATGGATTTGTACTTCAGTTAAAGGATGGAGGATTCCCCCTACATAAACTGGTCCAACATCAAAGAATTATGATTTTATGAAATATGTTTTTATATATAGGTAATGTTATTTGTTATAACTAGAGTCAACTATCGTAATAGTGTCGTAATTTATTCAGTTCCAACTGAGGCCATGTTATCTTGTTCACAAGGTAAATCACTATATTGATTACACGTGTTGGAAAACATTCCATTCCTTCCAGGTATTCAACATTTATGAAAAAGGGAATAAAATAGATTAGATCCAAACATTATGATACATAATGTACAATTTCTACACTTTTTAAATACTAAGAATAAATAAAACAATTTATGCATAAATAATATCAGAATGACATTAATGGTTTTATTAGGAATATTCTCAAATAAAAAAATTATTTTAAAATCAATTGTAATGGTTTGTAAATAAAATTTTAATTAACCCTTAAATGTAACCTTATGAACTAGTTATTCTACAAGATTAGATCATAACATTATGAAACAAAATGTACAGTTTTGAAACTAGTGAAATACTAACACAAATAAAATATTTTTGCACAACTAATATCAGAATATTTTTCATGATATCATTGAGAAACTTATCAAATAAAAAATGTAATTTCTAATAACTCATAATTTTTTTGTAAATAAAATTTTAATTAATCCTTAAATATGACATTGGAGTGTCAAAAGAATTTCTCAGTAAAGAAATATTCTCTGTGCAATAGAATAAGAGCTAAGGTATTCTCAACCAAATATTTTGGGGTTATTTCTGGAAGATACATATGTTCCAACCCCACATCCACTTATAATATCTATAAAGATATTTATTAATAGTAAAACATCATAATATATAAGTTATAAAATTTAGGATGTAATCTTATATGTAGACTAATATTCAAGGTCAGTCATATGGTTATGTTCTGTTATATTTGTTTTACAAAATCTAGTTTGGATGGTTTATACTAAACATCCCTGAATACCCATTTTAAGGACCCTAAAACCAGTATCCCAATGTTAGTGGTTTATTTATTATATTTTCACATGATAGGAGGATTTATATCATGAATGGATTAATGATATAGTACTCTTATTAATATAAATATATACCAAAATATCACACTAAATTTGAAAATTTAAAATATAATTTAACATTTTCGTTGACAAAATCATTATTTTCTCTTGAATAGCCCATATTATCAATAATTGTACACATCATTGATCATTATGAAAGGAAATATAAGGAGTTTGTGAGATTATTTCCTCAGTTTGGGTATGTTTAAAACCAAATCTAACCAGAAAATAGTAAGACAAAAATCATATGGTTGGTATAAATAATGACCAAATAATACCATAACCACAAGAACTTGAAACTTTAACTTTTATATCATAACTATTGAAATAATAATATAGAAACAAATAAAAAAATGAATAATAATTATATTGATAATTCCACGCAATAGAAAGGATTGTCGAGGTCTTCTGTGAAGATATCTAAAAATACTATTAATACCTCATATCAAGGCGTGTACATAAATGGGTAAAGGAATGAAAAAAATATATAATCGAGTTTTTATCATGCTACCTACAGATACATATATGGGTAATGTTATTTTGAGCCCCACTAGACACTTAATAAGTCTAATGCATTCGTCAAATGAATAAAAAACAATATAATCAATATTCAATAAAAGTAATAATTATTTATATAGGAAGAACTGGTATATAGAATTTAAATAATATCCCTAGTAAAATTGATAATAACCCATATAGAAAAAGATTAAAGATGTTATAATTATGACATATGCCTAGTGTACAATAATTAAATTAATTTTTTTATTATTGATGAATAGAAATACCATAAAAAGATCATTCAAAACATTACTAAGGAAAATATGATTTTCAATTATAATATCACTTTTAAAAACTAATTCTCATCCAAAAATTTTGAAAATAATTTTATTTGAATATAAACATGGAAATTTTATTGTAATATTTAATGATTTCATTGGTCATGACTATGGGAAATTTCATTCAAGCCGTATAAAAACAATCTATTCAAAATTTTGTAAGAAAAGTAGAAAAATACATCATTTAGAAAATGAAATAAAGATTCATTTTAAACAATTTTTAAAAGTAAGTAATGATTTAAAATATCTTTAATAAATTATTAGAGTATAGTAAACCAATCCTTTTAAATCATTTTACTGAAAATATGGCCATTAAAGAAAACTATTCCTGACCTATTAGAAAAACAATATCAACATTCCTTAATATATTTATTTCACTATATTTAATACATTAAGAGTGTAAAATTAAAGTAAAAATATTAATTTTTATAAATATAAAGAGGATAATATTATATATTTTTATAAGATATTAATATCAAATAATTCACCCATAAGATACTTAAACAAAAATAATCCATAATGATGGTGACACTGTGAAGTAAACTCCTACTTCTGGTCTAAATTACATTATATGAATTAGATATTAAAATATAATAAATATTTATTTATTAATAATATATTATAGAACCATATTATATATAATACCATATATGATTTTTATATGACCTAATATCAATAGTTTCTTGATAATTCATTACTAAATTATTGTTTCAGGTGATAATTGTTTTATATTTCATGCATGTTTTGGTTCGGTAATTTTTGTCCTTGTATATTTATCATGGATCCATAATATAAAATTAATTATTAATGATATAAATATCATATATATTCATTATATATATATAATTATCCCTAAAAGGTTGAGTGATCAAAATGAATTACATAGTTCATAGAGAAAGTATGTTGTACGTATGCATAAATGATGTTATCACTTTTTAATGGAAGGATTAAAATAAAGATAAATATTAATTAACCTTTATTGGAATATTATTATATTATATATATTCCATTAAAATCATCCTAAGTACCATCTATGTAAAACAGTAATGAAAAATTATTCAAATCACTCCATGGAGGTGGTAACCCACTTGTAAACACAAGCAATGTTATCATTTTTTAACATATTGTAAGGTAAGAAGGTAGATATGATATTTAAATTAATTAAGAATAATTATTTCCTAAATATAATATATAATAATATAACACATTACCATACCCATCCTTAAAATAGGGTGGAAAATGGATTGTATCTTTACATGGATATAGTAATCCTTACAGATGCACTAGTGAAAATTTTACTTCCCAATTGGAGGAAAAATGGTTGATAATGGAGTATTTGTAATAAAAAATAATTTCATTATATTTTGTTCAATGAATTGAATATTTTTATAAGAATACCACAAATTTAAATGAGGTTAAAAAAGAGATAAATTAAAAGAGGTTGGGTAACACAATTACCTCATCTTCGGAAGGCCTCCATTTTATCCTTCCTTATGAAACATATGGAAGGTATTTTGGTAGCACTAACAAAAATATAACTTATATAATGATCTTTTTAATAGTAATTTATGGCATTGATTGATTTAGTTTTCTCAATGTGGATTAAAGAAGAAAAGGAAGGGGTGTCTTTTTATAAGTGAAGGGAGAAGAACTCTGGAAATTTTTTAAAAGATTAAAATATTATAAATTAATTATCAAAAAAGTTTACAAATGATTAGATATTCCAACATAATATATAATTTTGTTTAGCTGTATTTTAAAAAAAATAGATTTCTTTATGGTATTTTAAAATGTTTATTTTGGTTTGCGCCCCTAGTTAACTTGTTTTAACATTAACAACGATGACAACTTTTTTCACTCTTACAGGGGTATAATTTTAAATATTGGGTAAAAATAGCCCTTAAATGTAAAAATAATTATAATATAGAACATATATTATCCCCTAAATCCTATATAAATATTATATGATTTTTAAATAATTAAATAAATTATAATATTCTTAAAATATCATTAATGTTATTTTTCACACTATTTATTTACTTTGAATTTAAGTACATAAATAAAAATATTTAACTTGAATTTAATATTATAATAATTAAATAATATTTTATATTAATATATTAAAATTTTGGTACATTATAAATCCCAAAAATTTTAATTCCATTATTATTTTTTATATCAATTATTTTATTTTTATATTACGTAAAGAAATACCATGTCAGCATTATGTAAGAATATAAGGTAGTTATATAAAAAATAAAAATTATAATTAAATTTACATCATTAAAATAATTCAATTATGATAAAAATAATCATTTTTATATATTAAAAACATTCATTTATACCAACTTGAACATAGAATAGAATTTTTAAAGCAAGAGAGTGAAAATTTACACTTTTCATAGCATTATATAGTATGCAGGTCATTTTCATGGAAACGTTTCACATAAATAAATAAATTTATAATATTAGTTGAAAAGTGTAAAATATAAATAATCTTATATAAATTCAAATGAAAAATGGTGACCATAACACTTAGTTTAAACTTATGTTAACCCGACCTACCCATTAGTGTGGTGATATTTTTTATCAGGATTACTATTGAGAGTTTCCAAAAAAATTGTCCTATTTAAAAAATTCTAAACTCATAATTTAAAATAATGAATCCATTTTAGCACATTAAATTTCTATAAGTTCTACAAATTAATTTTAAATAAAAATGAAAAATGTAATGAAAAACTGTTTTTCTAAAAAATATATTTTTAGTACAAAAATGTTTTTATACCAAATTTGATTATAAAACTGATTAAAATAAACTTAATTTCACCACATATAAAATAATTTAACTAATTGTATTTAAAATTATTTAAAAAAAATAAAATTGAAATTCCATGAAACAGTTTTCTATGAAAATCTGTATTTTTAACTATTGATTAAAAAATCAACCCTTTCAAAAAATTCAAAAAAATTCCCTCTAAGATAATTTTGATAAGAAAATTTTAAAAAATGAAACTTATATTTTAAAACAATAAAATCAATGTGAATGAAATTAAATAAAATAATTTATCAAAAACATGTTATAGAATATTTTTATGGAAACATGTTTAAAAAAAATATGACTTCACTAAAAAATTAAATTTTCATGTACAATGATTTAATAAATAAATTTTTATATAGTAGGTTATATATATATATGGATTATAATTTTTTTGATCATATTACTAACCACCAGTTCAATAGATATGTTATAATTATCATATTTAAATGATAATATTTTTTGTATCATTAATGATCAATTTTGTGTGTTGAATACGCTATAGAACGTAGTTTTTTTATAAAATTCTAAAGTATTACTATCATAAATCCTGATGAATATTTTGAAGAGGGTTTCTACAAAATATTATGTGTGTACAGTTTATGAATAGAACATTTCTTGAAATCTGTGTTATAGATTTTAGGTATAACATAAAGTGGTATTATGTATCTCTAGGTTTCATTAATAATAAAATTATATTGTGGGTGATATGTAGAATGATCCTAAGAAGTGATAGAATTAATTTCACAATACTAACCCTTATATAAAATTAAGGTGGTTTAATTATCTATAACTACACACAAAATTTTGATATTTGGATGTGAGGCTTTTTGATAAAAAGAACCGAAAGAGTATCTAAGAGAAGTATGAATTGAGGATTTTCATAATTTCTTGAAAATTGATATAGAAAAAAAGAATGAATTTATCTGAGATTCAAATCATTATAAAACTTTCAATTCATATCCAAGTGATAGAGCATTTTAGTTTTGATTTGACATTAATTGAAAATTAATAATAATACTACCACATAATGGTTCGTGAATTTATTTTATGAATAGATATCATGATATTTTCTCATGTTCTGTGGATAGTGAGTTATATGGTTAGTGTGTGCACTGTATAGTTTAAAAATATTAGACATAATGCACTCTAGTTTTATAGTTTTATTGGAAAAATACAATTTTTCCTCCTTGGACAAAACCATTTAGGGTGAACCGGGTAATATATCTTATTCTTTTTTACTAATGGAACAATTGAAATTGAAAAGTAAGAGAGAGATATAAGTTTTCATCATGTTGAGAGAATACTATCAAAATTTGAGTATAAATTTTCCAAACTCTATTACCCTTATTCACCCCCTCTCAATGTATTCTCATTGATAATGGACCAAAAATATATATCAAAGAATAGGTCTAGGGGTGAAATTTTTCGCTCTATGGCTTGAATAGTAGAGGTATTAATTGTTAATTATAATGGTGTACATATTTTTTTATAGAAGATTTTAATATGATTGGATAACAAAAAGAAAAGGTACTTCATGTCCTTTTGATGAATTTTTATGAAATATATATTGATGGTATTTTATATAACATTGAATAAGGAGTTATCAGAATGAGACCATAATAAATTGGACATATATACCAAGACAATCATTTATATATGGGGATATCTGGAAAATATTATCTACCCCATGGTAATGTATGGAAATTAATCTCATGATTTGTGAGAAATTTTTCATAAATATATGAAGGTGATTTTAAATTTTGACCGTCCAATCTTAATGTTCTCTATAATTTGTTTTAAAATCTAATCATGTGCCAAACTAAATTAATTTATACATTTTTTCAGTTAAACTTAATTTGTGAAGGATATGCATGGACTTGGTGAAGATATTGAAGATATAAAAATAATTAAATGAATCACGAGGATACTACCTCTTTATTCCAATGGGATGGTATCCATTAATGAAGACAATGATCTTAAGGATGTTTCTTTTGATGACTTACATAATACTCTTATCGCAAATGAAACGAGAGAATAAAAAAGTGAAACTAGATCTAAGGGGAACTCAAATGATATTTATTTTAATTAAATGAAGATTATATCTAAAAATGTTGATCCAAATAAATATTTTCTTGATGATGTGAATTATATTCAATCCTATACTATTTAAAAAGGAAAAAAATTCAAAGGAAAGCTTCCACTTGATTATTTATGATGTATTATAGTTGGAAATATCAGAAAAAATGGATTTATTAGTATTCAAGATAATTAGAATCAATAATCTATGAAGATTATTTTCAATTGTAAATGTAGATGAAAACTAAAATGGAAATTATTAAATAAGAAAAACCATCTTTCTCGTAAAGGTAAAATCTCATATGTTTCGAATTGTAGGAGGTATAGGAATATTATGACCCAATTAAGGATTCTTTTGTACATGTTTTTGATAGTTTTTTGGATGATTAAAATGTTTCTAAAAATTAAAAATAAAATTGTAGACTTGAAATTTTGGTTTATCTCAATACATCTATTGAAAAAAGTTATAGATATAAGGAAAAAAGTAAGAATGAAAATGAAAATGTTTACAATTCGGAAACAAACACAGATCAATAAGTGGAATAAAATTTTAAATCTAAAGAATATATTTACAAACTAACATATGTAATTTTTAACAACCCAAAAAAATAAAGTGTGGGATTTTATTCTATATGGATTAAAATTCTTGAATCATTAATTTATTGACTGATATAGTTAAATAATGGGTGAAATGTGATGAAACAATCAATGAATAATTCATGATTTTGTGGTTCAAGTGGGACGATCTTGAAAGGCTCATTACACTCATCATGGTGTCAGGTTACTCCAAGAATGGAGAACTAATTGAGTCTACAGAAATCTATATAGTTTCATTTAAAGAGGTTATTATCTTCCACTAGTTGTATAATTTTGAAAACAAAGCAATTTATAAAATATAGTATCATCATATTAATAAAACTACCAAAACACATAAAAGACCAAAAACATAAAATCTTAATTGGAAAGTAGATTTGGGAAAATATATAATGGTTATTGGTAAAGTAGTAATGGATGGAAGTATTATAATTAAAATTAGGTGTTATTTCTTTGAAAAATGAAACCAAATCCCAGATGTACTATCTATTGTGAAAACAAAAACAATAGAGGTAAAAAACACCAAATTTAAGAAATAAGTATTTTAGAATTTTCTTATGCTTATTATAGGTTTTTTGTGTAAATATTTTGAGAATAAGTTATTTAGTAGTAATTCAAGTTGAAAAATAATTTTCCTCAAAGACAAAGAGAATTGATAAAAAATAATATGAATATAGCTCAAATTGGATTGAAAATTATGTTATAATTTCATTTTTTTAGAGAATGAGGAAGACAATATAGAGCTATAAGAGGGAAAATCGTTTGCATAATCAATAGATGAATAAAATAGGTCATTGGTAAATAAAATAAGAAATTATATTTACTATATTACATCATGGGAAACATATAGTTCTCGATTATAGTCATTGGAAAATATATGTACCTCACACATGACCATAAATAAAAATTTTAAAACATATATCAAATAAAATAGAGGTAGAATAGTCTAATTTAATAATTATGATGGACTCAAAATCATAATCATTAGGAAGGATAAGGATGGTTGAAAGAGTCTCATAAAAACATATATGATTCTAGTTGATGGTATATCCTTAATCAGTAAAATGTGATTCACTAATGTGATTTAGTGCTTGTAGGGGAATTTTTAAAATAGGGTTATGGTATTAAAATGTGTTATTCATCAATTCTTCTTCAATTAAGATAGACCTTGGGGGTTATTATCTCATTTATAAAAAATTGGCATATTTTTATAATTAATATGGTAATATTCAATGAAAGAAGTGACTAAGGCATTCAAACCCAAAATAATTAGAAAATATAGGTAAAATAATAGATATATTAATTTCCCCACATATACATATAACAAAACTCATACATGTGATTCTTGTAAAAATGGTAAGATTGTTTGGAGCACTTATAAGCTAAATAACATGAAATCATCAAATGTTTTAGAGATTGTATATGTGTAGGTTTGTAAATAAATGAATCCTAATGCTTTTGATGATAAAAGTTATTATATGATTTTTATAATGATTTTAAAAGGATGGCTTGTTTTGTGGTGATTATAAAAACAATTAAGTGTTAATGTGTATCACACAAAACTTAATAGAAGTTTAAAATATTATTTTTATGAAAAATCCAAATTTTTCTGAAAATGGAACAAAATTGACAAATAACAAAGTGAGATAATTTCTAAAAAAACATAAAATTCTATATATATTGTCTGGTGTGAGGATTCCTCAATATAAAAAACTTATTTATAGTTTAAATAACCTTAGAAAAATACTGAAAATGATTGTTATTATTATTATTGAAAATTCCATCTTAGAGAAGTATTGGAAATAAATTATTCGAAAAATGGATTATATGTACAATTAAGCTCTATTATATATAAATTAAGACAAGAATCTATATGATATCTGGTATAAAAAGAATCCAATAGTTAAATATTCTTAGTTTCTTGGAGAAAATTGTTTTATTACATTAAAATAATAAAAATTGAAATGGAACACCATGGAATTCTAAAATAAAAACATTTGTTCAATAGCATGTATAACACACAACACCAAGCATATATTGTACTATAATGTCTCGATATATTACAATATATTTAATAATTAAATAAATTCAATGCATTATATTGTTTTAAATTCATATAATAATGATCATGTCTTGGTTTATTTTTAATATAATGCTTATCTTAGTCTACACAGACCTTCGAAGTAAGATTCTGCTACATGCAATAATGACTTTCTTAAATGGTTTTTGTTATACAAAAGAATAAGTTTTACAAACTAAAATAAATATTATTATAGTTATCACCTAGCTGTTAGAATAAAGAGATTTAATAGGAAATAATTCTCTTGGGAAATATTTTTTACATATGTTTTAATAATTCTATTATGACAATTAATTATAAATCCATATGGAATCCAATTAAATATAAATGAAATATTTTTATATGTAAAAAACCTTATTCACCGAAAGGAGTTTATCCTAATAAAGTAAATTAATAACTATAATTTCATTATATTAATGAAAATTGTATATTATCCAATATTTTTACATTCAATTAATATATTTGATAGTTATAGTTAAGAACAAATCCAATTTTACCCATAAAAAGATGTATTTAACAAAAGGCGATTCTTCCATCTTTTAATGAAAATATTATTTAAGATAAATTTTGAAACTTTTATAAATTATATTTTATAGAATAAAAATAATTTTTTAAATCTTAATGTAAATATTATCATAGGGTGAATTTTTTTCTATAAAGATTAATTTTTTTATGTATAGTAAAAAATACAGAATCTAAATTAAAAGATGACTTTTCATCTAAATAATTTAAAAGGTTAAATTATATGTAAATTTGATTATAATTAGATAAATTATACATCTATTAATCCATTTTAACTCATTATAGTCAATTTAGTATTGATATAGTATATTAAAACATTATTAATCTTTTGATTGTTTTTACTTTAAAACTCAGTTGTCTGGTCATGTCTACAGGATTAATTTTAAATTAATTTCTTCTAGTTATTATATTTAAATTTGTTACAAATGATATAATATTTTTAATAATAATAATAATAATTTATAATGTCTAATAGGTTAAACAATGTTTTTTGCCATAACTATTAGTTAAATAATTAAAATTTTAACTACGATTAAGGTGAAAATGGGATTACTTAGTTGTTAAACTATAATATTAATGGTCTAAATGACCAAAAAACATGTCCAAATCCCATTTTTAGGACCTATTTCAACTATACCACAAATTTACATAAATATATTTTTTTCAGTTATATGGTGTAAGGAAGCCTACAAATATTTTTTACATTTTATATTTACTTAAATGCCACTCCTACTCCACTATGAAAGGTTTCTCAGTCCCTTGAATTATTCACACCTCTATTACATTTCTTATCATAAAAAACAAGTCAAAATGAACCCCAAAAACAAGTTCCCTCATCCTAAAATATTCAATTTATACATAAATCAATCCAAGAAATTATTTTGGAATTAATGAAAATCAGTTACATGAAAAAGACGTAACATTCTTCAACAAGAACTCTTATTTTATCTCCTTCTCCACACATTAAATTCCTCATATATCATGATTATATAATAGACATAGTATATTATATATAAAAATATATTTTTATTATATGTTTATTTCCAAAAAAATAATACATGTACATATAATGGTATACCCAATCCTTTTTTGTGTGTATGGCGGACTACCGTCTCACAAACTGATGACATTCATTCACCCATTACCACATTTAATGGTAAAAAACTAATGTATTTATTGTTTATATATGATATAAATGATATTTATAATGTTTTCATACATAAAAAATTTATTTTATAAAACATAATTTCATGATTTCTGTTTTGCGTAATACGATAAAATTGTTTGTGGACATATGGACTTCCTCCTCCTTAGAGTGATGTCATTTGTTCAAAATTTTCATGGAATTTATTAAGGTAAATTTAATTAAAAATACAAGATATATTTGACACAAATATGGTATTGTAATAATATTATAAATATACATATATATCACATACTTATATTTCATAGTCGTTGTTGTATACTATATTTAAAAAATGATGAAGAGCCTACCAATGAAATACATGAATATATTATGTGACAAAAAACATATATCATTTGGAGGATAATTTTCCACACCACCTTTTCTTGAATTCTTGAAATTTATCCTCTAAATCTCAATGGGTCAATGATACCTCATTGCCTTTCTAGTAACCCCTTAATTATATATCTTTAGTTTAATAGTGTTTATATTTTTTTAGCACATATAATTTATCTATAATGTTTTATTTTAGGTCATTGTTATGAGTTAGACCACAAAAAAAGGTACATTTCTTGAATATTTCATACGTGCTGAAAAAAATACATATGTTCTATAAGAACTACAAAATGAAAAACATGTTATTACACTAAAAAACTGGAATACCTTTAGGTTAGGGAAACAACTTGAAAGTATGGGTTAGGAATAAAAAAGTAAATGAAGAGTTTTTTAAGGTCAATTAAGAATAATTTATATAATTATTCAATCATTTAGGAGAATATAAAATAAATATCATAATAATAAACACTTAATAATCATATAGGTTTATCATCAATATAAACTAGGTATATAATCAAATTATTTATGAATAATCCTTAACATTCTAAAAAAATATTCTTCTCACATTTTACCCATTTATACTTCTCCTACTGAATATCCTTGTTCATAACCTGGGTAAACGAAAACATAAGTAGGGGTCAGATTAGTTTCTCCATAATAGTAAATTTGGGTGGTAAAATTTAAAAATCATAAGTGGGCATAAGATGGGCATAATTGTATGATAATGTAAGGATCACATAATAATTAACATTATTTATGTATGGAATATGAATATAAAAACATTCAGCATTCCTTTATTACTTAATTAACCCATGTAGAAGGAAAGTGTTTCATGGATATTTCCAAAAAAACATCATAATACATTTATAGAAATACATTGGATGGTTTCGATAGATCATATACCCAACGAATCAAAATGAGAATTAATGGTTGTGGATAGTGATAAAAAATAATTTTATAAGAAAACATAAAAATATTCTTGAAAAACAATAAAAAATACCTTTTTCTTTTGTTTCCATTTAAAAAAAATCACCAAACAGTGAGAAAAATATTTTCTTTGAAAATTAATGTAAATATTTTCTAAAACATTGACAACAAATAATTCCATGGTGGTGGGAAAATGTGGTCAACTGATAAACATAAAATGAAATCCTTCTTTCACCTATATAAATACATAATAAATAACCCATATTTGAAACAAGTAAATGATTAATTTTGAAAAAACAATCATAGAAAATAAAATATTGTTGAAATTTTTTGTAAATGATTATTGGTTCAAATTAGAGAAAATTATAAAAACATTTTGATTATAGAAATGGGAAAAAATATTTTTGACTAACTGGAAGAAATAAAGTCGACATTACTTAAAAATAGATATTCAATATTTTTGAGTGTAAAATATGGTAAAAATGGAATTAATAATTGAAAAACATAGATATAAAAAAATAATCTGAATATTTATGGTGTGTAAGAGATAATAAATATACAATTGTCCTATAATGGTAATTGAATCATTAAAAATCCCGATAAAAAGTGATATTATAACATAAACTACTACATTTGAATTCTGCTTAGTAAAACATAATATAATATAATATAAAATAAATATAAATTCATAAGGAATCCATATTAGAATCGTATTTATATATATATTACTGTATATAATTCACTTATAATTTCCTATCACCAATTTATTAATAATTCCCTTTAAAATTAATATTGGTGTGTTAAGAGTTATACTTTCTAAGCATGTTTTAGATCAACATTTTGGTTCTTTTTCCTTGGTCATGGTTCTAAAATATTACTAATAAAAAAATATAAAATTTAGTTATTACATACACATTTAGATCCATCCATGGAAGGAAGTAATGAAAAATAAAGTACATTACTTCATGGAGGTGGTAGCCTGCACATACACATAAACTACTCTTCCTTTTTATAATAGATAGAAGGGATGAAAAATAGATCATTTTTAATCAGATAATAATAATTATGGAATATATTTCATATATATTTACTATATCTATCTATAATACCTCCCATGAGGGGAATAATGAATATAAAAATAAATTACTTCTGGGGTAGTGTGCATGTTCAGATGAGCAATGTTGTTTTGTTTTATTTGATTTATAGGTGTATATAATTACTATTAGGTTAAAATAATAAAATTTTAGTAATATAATGACATTGATTCAATTATTTTAATGTTTTTATAAATTATTTCTTGGAGGTGTGAGGATAAATAATTTTCAAATAATTTGGTTAATACAATTACCTATCCCTTAAGATTCAATTTTGTTTTCCTCAATAAGCCTTATGTGGTTGGTCTTCTAGGGAGAACATGACCCATATTAGTAGGGGAGAATATTCGGGGACATATTTGGGTGGATATTGGTCAAGATAATGTTGTAAATGTGTGTGGATAAGTGAGTAAAAGAGGTTTCCTTTTATAATAGAGGGGAGTGGAACCCTTTTACATAAAATTAAATTTAAAATAATAAATGTCATATTATGGGAAAAATCTCCCCAAATAATCCCAATTTAGAATATAAGATGAGGTGAGTTATAAATACACTTAACCAATAAAATAAATATATTTTTTTGTGATATTTAAAGCCTTATTTCTTAGTTGTCCACTTTTAATGGTTTTTAAATTTACCATGATGACTTAACTTATACAATGATAACTATTGTTTATTAATAACAATAAAAATGTACATATAAATAAATTTAAATATGATGATTCAAAAAAATGAAATCAATATCATAATACTCAGTTTATAATGATGGTATAAATAAATTCTAATATCTTCACACAAGTACCATAAAAAAATTTATAGAACCAAAAGACATTTCAATATAAAAATGATTTTATTTTCACTAATTTAAATATGAAAATTGGTAAATGAATTATACATTATTTTATTAAAAATATTATCTAAAAATTTATTTATATTCATTCATAATTAGATATTAGTTAAATTTTATTATATAAAATATATATTTCACACAACAATAGTTTTTTTCTGAAAAATATATTATTTCACCAAAAAATTACTTTATATTGTTTTTTAAATAATTGATAATTAATGTATTATTGATTTATTTTCAAACATGTATAAAATTTATATTACATAGGTTTTATACTCAAAACAAGAGAAAATTTATTTTTAATAAAATATTACATAAATAAAATTCTTTTTGTAAAAAAATAATTTTTATTCATCCAATACTTATTAAACATGTAATTACTTTAATTTAATAACCATTATTTGAATATACCTTAGTTATGTTTTATTTATTAATTTAATTACATCAATAAATATTTTTTACATAATTTCTTAAATGTATTTAATTTAACAAAAAATGGGTAATTCAATAAGACAGTTAAAAAATTGAATCAATGGAATTTTATTATGTTATTTGGAATAATTTTACAAAATAATATTTTTTATTCAATTATTTTACATGATTAATAATTTATTTAATTATTTACTATTTTGTTTTGTTTTTTCACCACAATATATCAAATGCATCAAATTTTATGAAGAGAAAAATATATTCTGAAATCATGGTGCATTAAAATCTACCCATTAAAAAACTACACACTTTGAATTAAATTTCTATGTTTTAAAAAATTAGGATACCTATAACTTATTTCAACATCAAGTTACAAGATTCTTTACTAAAATTATCATTATTCTATATAACATTGATTATGTGAATGTTCTGTTCCTTAGCATCTTATCTCTTTGATCCAAAATCTCCCCTAGTTGTTCTATATAAGAAATATCTTGTTCTATCTATATAACCTTTTTGTTCACAACATATGAAGGTTTGTGTACATGCATCCTAAAAATAGATATAAGGAACATATAATTCACATGGTTATGGTTTTATTGATGTTTTTAGTAATAAATTACTATCATGATTTGACAAAGACTCTCTAAGTGGCTAATATGTATAGGGACTTACATCCACTTCTTTATAAATATCATATCCTTCTTCCAAGGATATATTTAAGTAATACCATATAAAAAACATAAAACACATCATATCACTCATAATTTTCCAAATAAATTTTCTATTTTCTTTGAGATAACCTGATTTGTTACTAAATAGATCAGACCACCTCTTTTATTTTCTCACATAGAACATATTCCAAAATAATATATTCCTCTACATTATCCTAATATTTTGATGCTCTGTACTTATTTCCATAGAGGGAATAAGATGAATTCAACTTAATGCCTGATTGGAATCTATTTTTTGTATGAAAAGTTTACTTGAGGGAGTTGATGATTCTAACAACATTTGGAATTCATAATGAAATATTATATTTTTACTTTTATTGTTTGAATGGTCCTCTTAGAAAAACTATATATATATATATGTATGTATCTATATATGTAGGATATATAGTTATAATTTTCAAATCAATATTCAATCCATGGTGATGAGTTCTCCATAACATTATGTGAAACATTAAATCTCAATCAGATACATTTGCTACTGATACTCCATAAAACATCACAACTTCAATAATGTAAATGTTTGAAAGTTTATCTTGTGAGAAATAATCTCTTATTTTTAAAAAATTAACTGACTTCATAATGTGATCAAGGAGGAACCAAATGGATATGGACTTCAAAATTCTTGGGGAATCTGATGAATAAATCCATAGTGATTTTTTCCAATTTTAATAATTGTATGGGTAGAAGTCTCATTATCTCCTTGTAATTATGATTTCTCCCTTAAATTTATGATGTTACAAGTATTGAGATACCTAATATATAATATCCAATTTCATTTGGTCCCAATATAAATTATTCTTTGGTATTTTATAAGTTATTTTCCTTCCCATATGTATAGAGAATGATGTTTTTTATACTTTATCAAATAGTTCTTTCCCAAATTCTAGTATCAATGGATCACATATTCTGTTCTAGAATCTTATCATTCCATCATAGTCACTATTCAACTCTAGGACCTTACCTTATTTTGTATATCCAAATCATTATTCATCTTATACGTAAACATCTCATTAATAGATGGTTATACAACCAAATATTTAAATTTACAGTTCCATCTTCTTAGAATCCACATGTTTTGGTTCTCTTTTAATATTATCGTGGATAAGATAAAAATATCCCTCCAATTCAAGGAATTATACACATTTTCTACCTTAATTGTTTGGGAATGTATTGAGAAATCACAAATATTATCAACTCCAACCATATCCTATGGAACATATGAAAATTTTTCTATGTGAATATATATATATTATTATTTTATATTGATTATTTATATTATACATTTCACTAAAAATATAATTTCTTTATATTTTTAATAGAAATGTTAGCATTTATATATTCAAATCATTTTTGGTTACTTTTTCTCATGAATATCTTATTTTCATTAGGTATACAATACCACCATTCCATTTTTAAATAGAACACATCCCACACCTATCTTTAATGAATCACTATATATTAAAACCCCTTCTCTACTATGGGGTATTGTAAGCATAGATTAATTAACCAAACACCTTTTTCGATCCATAACATTTAACCCACATTCGTCTTTCCAAAGAATATTGTATCCATTATATGTCATGTTGGTTAGTTTATTTAATATCCATGAGAAATTTACAACAACACATTACTTGTATCAAGTCAATCAAAAAAACTACAGATATCGGTTAGAGTGGTTACTAAATGTCATTTATCAGTCAGCTTAATATTTTTTTCCATATATATACCCTAACAAGTAATAATATGTCCCATGAATTATACTTTCTATATACATAATCTACATTTTCTTAATTTCTAAAACAAAATAAAATTTCTCAATGTCTTCAAAAAATTCATTAAATGATATTATTGTTATTTTCTGGAACATTGAATACATGAGAATATTAACTATAAATAATACAAAAAATTGAGCTAAGTAGTAACTCCATGCTCTATTCCTTATACCCAATAACAATAAAGGGTTATTTTCTAGTTTAAATTGAAATTCTATATTTTCATAGTGTTTATACCTCATATTGAAGTTTTTCTTGGGTTTGTCCTATGATTTTATAATTAATTGATGTTATCTAGATTAAAGATCATTCTTTGAGATGTTTTGAGACCTTCATAGTTGGTCAACCAATTCATCTATATAGATAAGATAATACTTTCTCCTGATAGTGTTCTTGTAAAGATCCATATAATTATTGAAAATATTTTTTTAACTTATATTTCCACTATTGGAAATATAGGTTTTCCCAACGGATATATACCAATGGTTTTCTTAAACTGTTGGTGTATATTGGTATACCATGCATATACCAATGGTTTATCAAAAACCGTTGGTAAAGGTATGTGGTGGTGAAGATATACCAATAGTTTCTACAAAACCGTTGGTAAAGATTGTTTTTGATGAAGATATACCAACGGTTTTGTAAAACCGTTGGTAAAAGTGAGTTTTTGAAGGGCTTTACCAATGGTTTTTTAAAACTGTTGGTAAAAGTTTTCATTCCCAACAGTTTTTACACACCATTGGGAAAGATTTCCCAGAAATAGACAGAACCTCTGGCTCCCCCATTCAGCGCGACTGGAGCCCTAAACCGAAGCTGAGAAGTGGGATTCTCTTTAACCTACTGTCCAAATCATTCCATCTTCAAAATTTCTTAGATTCTCATTTGTAATCTGTAAGTTATACTTTCATTTTAATGTTATGTATCTTCTATTTTGATTTTATGTCTTCTATTTTGATTTTCTGTTTTCAATTAGGTGAAGAGGTGAATTGGGATTCTGTTTACCCTACTACAAAAATCCTTCATTCCGACCCATCTTCAAAATTTCTTAGTTCTACATTTCCTGTAAGTGATACTTTTATTTTAATTATCTACATCTACTTTTTTGGTTTTTTATTTATATTTGGGTGTTTATGAATTTTGTTTTCTGTTTTATTTGGGTGCGTGTGTTGAGCTTTGATAGTGGCACACATATAGTGATTATAGTATGAGTTTGGTCTATTGGGATAAGTAGTATAGTGAATCAAATTTGATTCAAAATTAATTGTGTGTTAATATCATCCATAAATTTTCAGTTTTTAGAAGGCTTGGTATTTCTGGGAATTTTGTGTTAATATCATTCATATTACACATGATTCACATCAGGGTAAGAATGTGTTATGATGTTGTTGAGATTAGAGAGAAAACTCATACACTCTAGGTTGTTTATAGTGGCATGGTTAGTCATGAGTGATAATTTTCTTAGTTTTTAATTTCGATTTTGATGTGGGATGAGACCAATTTCTATTCTCATATTCCAGCCGAATTTCTGTTCCAGCCCAATTTATGTTTCTGTTATTTATTTACATTCCATGCATATTCCAGCCCATATAGATTGCATTAGACGGTTGCCTAATTTTTTGATGTGCCTTTCATGTTTCATTACCAAGAAATTTTTATTATATGTTATAAAATTCAATCACATGTTTAGTTTTAACATTCATTGTTACTTTATTATCTTGTTTTAATAATTTATATTAATATTCTTTTCATATATTCCATCATTGAGTGTTTTTACTTGTGCAATAGAATTCCAAGATCATTTTACTTCATAGTGATTATTTAGATTTCAAAGTGTTTTATTTTTCATGTTAAATTTATTAAAAAGTTTTGGGGACTAATTAAAGTTATTAGATTCTAATTTCCATGATTTTATGCTTATTAAGAATTAAATGAAATATGATGGTTGTAATTAAATGAAATTAAATGTTCAATTTTTATCATGTATGGGTGATTAATAAATTTGAATGTGATGAACCATATAATTGAACCATTGTTGATTCACATTATATACCAAAAGGTTATTGAATAAAAGTTATTCTTGTGAATTTTGTTACATCATAGATAAAAATGGTTGTGGTTATATGAGAGATACCTCCGATGGTTCATTGATCATTGTTTTATGGAGAATGAATGGTTTAGGTCCGGTATTAATAGTAGCTTCCAGTGAGACCATTTTAGTATAAGGGGAAACAGGATTATGATCTACAAGGGGGTGATTGAGTTGGTAGAGACCAAACATTGTTTGTTCCTTGTGTTCAAGAACCATAAATAGAGTGTTCTAATTAGGTGGTCATTAGTAAATATGTAGGTAAGATTTCCATGTCCAGTTTCATGAAGTTGAATATGTGGTTCTATAGTGGTTTTGGATTGTTTGAGGTACTCTTAGTGTATTATAAACCCTCATTTGTTCCATATTCATTTAAATTGATTTAATATCATTTTTTCAAACACACCATTATATCCTCTCAAACTATATTTAGAGTGTATTTTCATTCGTATGGTGTTAAATATTTTAGTAAATGTCCATACTAGGTTCTTTTATGTGTTCTAGGGGTTTAGACTAATGACAGGGTTGCATGATTATTGTGGGGGTATTCTTTTCATATAAATATACCTATACACCCCGAGCCCCTTGGACTACCTGACCACCCCCACAGACAGCCCGCCCACCTGGACACCCCGACCCCCTAGACATCCCCCACTCCCTGGACACCTCCGACCCCCCGGATGTCCCCACCACCCCCCTAGACACCCCGCACCCCCTGGACATGCCACACCCCCCTTGGACAGTCCCTCCACTCCCATGATCCTCATCCTACTCCTCATCTTGATCTACTTGAAGAAGATAAAGTATAAAACTCATATACTCCCAACAAGACCCTTAAGGATTATGTATTCCTTTATCCACTTACAATATCTTACTGGTCAATCCTTGAATATAGGCATTAGAAATTTTGTATCTTATTTTCTTATATACACTGTATTTTTTTGTATTTCTTAATATGATTCTCATATAGAGTAATGTTTCAGTTATGCTTCTATATAGAGTAAACACTTGTCATTTACTTAAATATTTTTTTGATTAAACATTAATATTATTGAATTGCTTTGAAATGACTTATTGTGATTTTATTAAAGAATGGATAGAAGTTGGATGTATGAAACTGATCAGATTTCAACTGATTTTCAAAATAATTTGAAAAGATTTCTAGATTTTTCATTTGACAAGGTTTCAGATAGTGGTCGCATACACTGCCCATGTTTTAATTATGTTGGAAGACCTTGGTTGGGTCGTGAAGCAGTTAGCTATCATATAACCAAATATGGTTGCCAAACAAACTATTGTGTGTGGTATCACAATGGAGAGAAAATGGTATCTCAAAATGTTGATGATCCAAATGATAGGAATGAATTGGAGAGTTTAATATATGATCGGTTTCCATTTATTCGACATCATGAGAAGGAAAGGATGTCCAACCAACAAGATTTCGATACAAGCACACATGATGCATCCAATGAAAATGATGATGTTGATAGGGTGAAAAAATTGAATGATGTTGCGACGACTCCAGTATATCGGCAATGTGATAAAATGAAAAAGTTGGAATTTTTTATCCGATTGTTTCATGGGAAAAATATGAATGGGATTTCAAATACTGCAATTGATTACATTCTTACATTTTTGAAGGACTTACTTCAAGATGATGCAGATATTCCCTCAAACCACTAAATGGCATAGAAGTTGGTTGATGAACTTGGATTCTCAAAAAAAATCATGCTTGCCCAAATGATTACAACTTATTTTGGAAGGAAACTGCTGAATGAAATGATTGTATAAAATGCGGAACCTCCCGATGGAAGCCAAAATATGATGGAACACCATCTCGTGTGCCATAAAAAGTAATGTGGAACTTTCCATTGATCCAAAGAATACCAAACCTTTTCATGTCTGATGAAATATCTGTAAAAATGATATGGAATGACACCAAGAGAAAAAAGAATAATGAAAAGTTGGTTCACCATGCATATGGATTTTCATGGCATAGATTTGATGCTCGATATCCTGAATTTGCAGCCGACGTGCGTAATGTGAGACTGGGTCTTTCATGTGACGGTTTTAATCCATTTGGGCAGATGATTACTTCGCACAGCACATGGCAGGTTTTCATACACATTTATAACCTTCCCCCTTGGTTGTGTATGAAAAAGCCTTACACTTTCTTGAGTATACTGATATCTGGCACTTCTGATCCTGGAAATGATATAGATGTATACATGAAACCTTTAATAAAAGAGTTGAATATTCTTTGGGATGTGGGTGTGCCCACATACGATGCATGTTCGAAAGACATATTTCAGATGCGTGCTGCACTTATGTGGACTATCAATGATTTTTCTGCTTATGCAATGATGTCTGGATGGAGCACAAAAGAAAAATTGTCATGTCCTGTTTGTATGAATAATAATCGACCGAGAAGACTGATATATCGTCGTAGTTTTAGTTTTATGGGACATCGACGATTCTTGCCAATGAACCATCCAAATAGAAACAATCGTCGAAGATTTGACAATACCATGGATAATAACGATCCACCTCAGCGTATGTCTGGAACTGGCGTGCTTAATGAATTGAAAAATTTCAGTTATTCATTTGGGAAGAGTGTAATGAAATCTAGAAAGAGGAAAAATGTTTCCAATGATACCTGTTACAATTGGAAGAAGAAGAGTATATTCATTGAGTTGTCATATTGGTCAACCAACTTGTTACGTCATTGCTTAGACATAATGCACATTGAAAAGAATATATGTGAAATGTTTCTTTCGATTCTTCTAAATGTCAAGGGGAAGACAAAAGATGATTTACGATCTCGGCGTGACTTGGTAGATTGGGGGATCAGACCAGAATTGCATCCTGTCTGTATCAGTGAAAATAAATGGCAAGTTCCATGTGCTTCTTATGTGATGACTCTTGCTGAAAAAATCAATTTCTGGAAGTGCTAGAGACTATTAATGTTCCTGATGGCTATTCAAGCAATATATCAAAACGGGTCAATAGAAAAGAGTTGAAGTTGAAATCTTTGAAGACTCATGATTATCACGTCCTTTTGCATGAGTTTATTCCAATAGAAATTTGTCATCTCTTTTCCTATAATGTTAGAGTCTCAGTTATTCGGTTGTGCTATTTTTTTATAGATCTTTGTGCTAAGAGGTTGTCCAAATCCCTCGTGCAAAAACTATTGGCAGAGACACCATTAATTTTGTGTGAGTTAGAGAAAATATTCCCTCCATCATTTTTTACATGCATGTTGCATCTGACTGTCCATCTTCCGACCGAAATACTTCTTGGAGGACCCATTGCTTTCTGTTGGATGTATCCAACTGAAAGAAACATGTGCACATTGAAATCATATGTTTGGAACAGGAATTATCCAGAAGGTTCTATTGTGAACGGTTACTTGGCTCAAGAATGTATGGATTTCTGCTCAATGTATTTGTCTGATCATACTACGAGAATAAACAGACCAATGAGAAATGAAGAAGAACAGTATGGGAAAATTGAACCCATTTTTTCATCACTTCCTCAGACAGGAGGAATTCCGGGATCATATACATTGACAATATTAAGCATTGAAGAGCAAGAGATGGCACATCACACAGTGTTGTTCAATTGTGATTTGTTTGATGAGTATATCAAGTAGGTTAATTGTACATGTATTTGTTATCTTATCTCTTGTAATTTTAAATATTTGTTAAACTATTATTATTTTAACTACAGGGAGCATAAAGAATTGATATATAGAAAGCATCGTTCTTTATCTTTGATAAAGAAGGAGACTTTGCATAGCAAAGGGTTTTCTGCTTGGTTGAAATTGAAGGTAAAAATATTTCTGTAATAACTAAATAATAATAATATTTAATTAAGTTTACTATTTTTTTTTATTTCAGGTATCGATTTTTCCTATAGACTCTGTTTCTGAGGAAATAAGAGCTTTGGCTTTTGGTCCTAATACCATGGTTCGTGCTTGTAAATCACTTGTGATCAATGGATACAAATTTATTATCACTGAACGAGCAAGAAACATGATAACACATCATAATGGTGTTATTCTAACTACCAAAACAGACTGTTATGATCCATGGGTCATTTGTGACGTGTACGAGTCAACCCCGCCTCAATCCAAGGGGTGGTGTGGCCGGCACCACTCAAAGTGTGTCACTTTTCTTTGAAATGGACAACATTTTAAGTTAAAACAACAAATGACATACGAAAAATAGGCCAAAGGCATTTGGATACTGTTGATACTTTAGGACATGTATCCATGGGTCATTTGTGACATGTACAAGTCAACTCTGCCTCAATCCGAGGCACGGTGTGGCCGGTACCACTCAAAGTGTCTAACTTTTCTTTGAAATGGACAATAGTTTAAGTTAAAACAAAAACTGACATACGGAAGACCAACCAAACGCATTCGGATTCTGTTGAAACTATAGGAAAACGATCCATGGGTCATATGTGATGTGTATGAGTGAACCCCGCCTCAATCTGAGGGCCAGTGTGGCCGGTACCACTCAAAGTGTCTTTCTTTTGTTTAAAATGGATGCGCTTTAAGTAAAAAAACAACATATGGAAAATCGACCAAACACATTCGGATTCTGTTGAAACTTTAGGAAAATGATTTATGGGTCATTTGTGACATGTACGAGTCAACCCCACCTCAATCCGAGGCGCGGTGTGGCCGACACCACTCAAAGTGTCTAACTTTTATTTGAAATGGACAGGATTTTAAGTGAAAACAACAACTGGCATACGGAAAACTGACCAAATGCATTCGGATTCTGTTGAAACTTTAGGAAAATTATCCATGGGTCATATGTGATGTGTACGAGTCAACCCCGCCTCAATCCGAGGGCCGGTGTGGCCGGGACCACTCAAAGTTTGTCACTTTTCTTTAAAATGGACAACAGTTTAAGTTAAAACAACTGGCATACGGAAAATGGACCAAAGGTATTCAGATACTATTGATACTTTAGTAAATGTATCCATGGGTCATATGTGACATGTACGAGTCAACCCACCTCAATATGAGGGCCGGTGTGGCCGGGACCACTCAAAGTGTCTTTCTTTTGTTTAAAATTGATGCGCTTTTAAGTAAAAAAACCACATACGGAAAACTGACCAAACGCAACCGGATACTGTTGATACTTTAAGACATGTATACATTGGTCATTTGTGACGTGTAAGAGTCTACCCCGCCTCAATCTGAGGTACAGTGTGGCTGACACCACTCAAAGTGTCTAACTTTTATTTGAAATGAACATGATTTTAAGTGAAAACAACAATTCCCATACGGAAAACCGACCCAATGCATTCGGATTCTGTTGAAACTTTAGGACAACGATCCATGGGTCATATGTGACGTGTACGAGTCACCCTTGCCTCAATCCAAGGGCCGGTGTTGCTGGGACCACTCAAAGTGTCTTTCTTTTGTTTAAAATGGATGCGCTTTTAAGTAAAAAAAACGACATACGGAAAACTGACCAAACACTTTAGGATTCTATTGAAACTTTAGGACAATGATCCATGGGTCATTTGTGATGTGTACGAGTCAACCCCGCCTCAATCTGAGGCATGGTGTGGCCAGCACCACTCAAAGTGTGTCACTTTTCTTTGAAATGGACAATAGTTTAAGTTAAAACAACAACTGACATACAGAAAATAGACCAAAGGCATTCGGATACTGTTGATACTTTAGGACATGTATCCATGGGTCATTTGTGACGTGTAAGAGTCAACTCCGCCTCAATCCGAGGCGCGGTGTGGACGACACCACTCAAAGTCTCTCTTTTATTTCAAAAGGAAATCATTTTATGTGAATACAACTGAAATTTACACTCATCAACGATAGTCGCAAACTCTTTTTCATGAGTAGGGTAGTTTCACTCATGGGGTCATAAGTGACGAGACTCCTAATAAAATATCTTTTCACCATATATTATAAAAAATACAAGTTCAATGCAAAATTCATCACAAATCATTACATACCCAAACCTAGTATCACAAAAAAAAATGGGATTTGAGTCAATTTGAATGTATTATTCAACTCTAATAGATATTTATCAAACTATTCTGCCTATTAGAATTTTATGGGTGAGGTGAATTACCACCAGATGATTGTTGTCATATGTGTTTTTTTGAGCTATTTTAGGTGTTTTTTATACTGTTTGAAGTCTGTATGTGGCTTTTGTGATATTTTTTATGCAGGTGTATAGTTGAGGGTATACTGGAGGGCTTTTGTGCACTGTTTTTTTATGCAGGTGTATGGTAGGGCTTCTGGAGGGATTCTGGAGGGCTTCTGGGGGCTACAGTGCATCACCTCTAGGAAACTCTTTACGAACGGTTCAGAACCGTTGGTAAAGCCTTTTCCAGAATTCTGGAAAAACTTATACCAACGGTTTTGAACCGTTGGTAAATCTTTTTCCAGAATTCTCAAACACCTATACCAACGGTTTAAATGAAACCGTTGGTATAGGGCTATCCTCATGGCTAACTGGCCAACGGTTTGGAAAACCGTTGGTATACCCTATACCAACGGTTTTCCAGCCTATACCAACGGTTATAAACTGTTGGTATAGCCTACTTTTCCAGTAGTGTTCATTCTAAAAAAGGAAGAAGTACACCTCATTGTGGGGAAAAAGGTTATATGAATCCCTTTTCCAGATTATACTAGAGTTTTTTCACATATTATTATAACTCAATAGTCTTCATTCTGTAAGGATTCAATGAAATATGTGTATCACCTGGTATTAGTTTTATTGAAAACTCATGTTCACAATGCAAGGGAATATAGAGAAACATATCAACATTAACATCAAAAATTCAATCAAAATAGCCATATATTTAATGTTGTTTTTCTCCCCAACCATTTTTGTGACATAGAACTCATGAGTAGGTACTGAAACCCAAAAAATATTGTAATATCTGTCGGTTTTTCATAATCATCATTACACTGATAGAGGATAACATGTTGATTCGAGATATAAATTATTACTTCACTTCCTCTACAATTTAAATAGGATATATATAGAGAGAACCAATCAATGATTAAAATCATATCAAATCTCATTAGAGGGATAAAAATAATACTCAAATGGATAACATTCCCATACATTTCTATTAGTAAGGAGTTATACACATGAGATGAAATCATTGTACCATTAAAAGTTTTCAATGGTAGTTTAATATCTAATTGTTGATTTGGTTATGTGATACCAATATATATTTTATTAAATTGAATGTGTGGGTATAACATGCATCAAACAAGAAATATATTGTTCTAGAGTTTATAATAAGTGCACCTTTCCCAAAATTATTCTTTTAAACCACTTCAATAGTTGTTATTACATATTCCCTCCCATTATCCTTTGGTGTATGATGTTACTAGCAATGATTATCATCATTAACCCTTGTATTTTTGTAGTTTTTTGAATAATTAAATTAATACTTAAAATTAAATCATTGTAGTATGGTTGGAACCAATATTTTATCTTCATTTTCACCTATATATCCTTAAAATTCATGTTCTCAATGACATTCTCTTCCACACTTATAGAATTTATCTATCCCTTGATTATAACTTCCCCATAAATCCTTCTACATTTTTTTGGTATAAAAAATATTAATTTACTTTCAATAGTAGCTTTAATTATTTTTATTCACTAAAAAAATAAATATTAATCTTATTATCCCCAAAACCATGAAAGCTATAATGACCGACATTAAATTTTAGTAAGAATTTAATTATAAATAAAAAAATATCATAATCCACATAGAATTAATCAAGAATGTGATTAAAACATATATTAAAAAATAATAAATTTAATTTTATCAAATTAAAATCATTTTTTATTTCAACAAGTCAAGACTAATATTAGGATGAATTTTTAATATTTTTTAGAAATATTTTACTTTTAGTTGAATAATGAAAAAACCATATTTTCAAAACTATCTTATTATAACATTATTATGATATAAGAATAACTTGAAATCTTAAGAAACCATTTTTATAGAATAAATATATATTAAAATAATTACTATAATTAATATATAAATAATTTTCAATATAGAAATGTATAATTAAAATTTTGGAAATCAAATTAATATCTTTATTCAAATAAAGATACCATTTTTAGTTCTTTACTCTTAATCCGGTACTTTCAAGGTATAATTAGTTTCAGATTTTGTTTGAAACCAAAATAATACTCCATTTATATCACATAATCTAATTAATCCAATTATAACCAACATTATACTTCTTTTTTATAAAATAATTTTTAATATTAAAAAATACATTTTTCTGAAAATGGGTTTCATTGATTTTTCTGAACTTATATGAAAACTAATTTTCCTTTTATAAAAGTTGACTCATGTAAAATAGATTTCATATTTTTAATCACAAAAATTTATACAATGTAATAATTCTAACATAATTTTTTAGTAATGAATAATAATCATGGTATATATTTTTCATATCGGTTAAGGGTAAAAAGGGTAAAAAGGGTTAAAAATAAATTGATCAAGAAAAAATTATAAAACTCTTTTGTTTCTTTTATTTAGAACTTAATAATATCATATTTAAATCAATGAATATTTCTATCCATTTTTAAAATAAAATTACATTATATTATTAAAATATTTTAATTAATTTCATGTGTGTACATCAACTCACTTATAAAAGATAATCTTTTTTCCTATATTATTAAAAAGGATTGATTTATATTTCTCAGTCAATCCCATCCCAAAAAATATTTCTATATTACATCCCATGATTTTTGAGAACTTTTTCATACAGTAATATCATCATATGATGGATTAATATGGAAGACAAATGAGGTCTCTTAAAGAATATGTAATCATTTTACCAAAAACATTCAATGTTTATTTCTCACTCTATATCCTATAAATATTTTTTATCTATCATAAAATAATGAATCCATTATCACCAATATATTTATTTGTTACTAGGAATAGGGGAAATCTATTTTCCACCTCTATTACATCTTATAAAAAATAAAAATGGCGCTCGTGCATATGTACGACATACCGTCTCCAAATAGCTGTATAATTCATTTTTGAACACTATTTACATGGATTATTATAAATTGGTAATTAATAAAATATATAAAATAATAATAACATAGTTATGATTCATGAAATATTATTTATTATCTACCGTAATCCCTTTCATCCATAGTGAAATTATAATATCGCTCGTGCATACATGTTGATTATCACCTCTACGTAGAGATGCAATTAATTATTCAATTATCACTATTCATGAATGAATCTAAAATAATATATATTGAATAATAATGAGATTCATGAAATAATTAACATTTTTATGATTAAAGAACCATTTCATAACTCCTTTAACCATATACAATATACCAATGTTATTTTGGAGGAACCAATTAAACAACCATATAGTGGTCAACATAAGAAAGAACTACTGAATGAATTGATTTTAAATGATTATAAAATAGAAAATATAAGTATACTCATATCACCTTGCGAGGTATATGTCTGTTCGGCGGCAATTCCCTAGCGGAGCTGGATATGATTCAGCCCCCTCCTCCCCGTCGAGGTTAGGGGAGAATGATTTCCATTCCTTCTTCATGATTCGACCCTCCACCCCTTTCAATAACCTGACATTCCTCCATCTTTTCCTATTGATCCCCATTTTCCCTATGGTTCTTGACCATCATGAAGGATCACCCGAGCTCTTGATTTCTTCAAAGGAGTTCAACGCAGCTACGAACCTTCACATATCGACATTGGTGGATCTATTTAGGGGTCTTCGTCCCTCGGAGGACATGTTTGACAGAATTGTCTTCGAGTCATGGGATCTTCATGATCAAGATGTGGTGGGTCTTCGCGTTCTGTTCTAATTGATGATCTACTTCTCCTAGGAGGATAACATGATCGCCACCTAGTCCAGCGCTCCTTGTGTCTTCAATGGATGTGACTTTCATCTCTTTTGATGCTATTCAGAGTCTATCATGAATCATGACCCAACTTCATCAGCATTATGGGTGAACATTCCCAATCCTCCAATTCCTTTTCAGACCCCTTCAATTATATGTATGATGGGGAATATGGTTGGATGATTTTTATGCTCTAATGATCACATGACAGTGGTTTTCTATTCTATTTTACCTCGTTCATGTGTTGAGGTTGATGTTTCAATACCTCCAGTGGAGTGGCAATTGATTTCATTAAGATAAGAGTTCAAATGGAAATAGTGGGTGGGGTTTGAATCATGGTCACCGTTCTGCTTGGGATGCCACAGGATGGGCCATTTGGCTCTTGGGTGCCATTTTGGGATCTAGGTTAGACAAACTGTAGTGTGTACATTTGAGGAATTATAGGTTAAGGTTGATGTCATTGTCCAGGTGTGGGATAGTTATGGTCTAGGGGAGTACTAAGAGGTTCAAGTGGCTTCTTCAAAGGTGATAAATTATGCATAATTTCTAGCCACTGAGTCCAGCTTCCTGGAGTCTCAGCTCCAGCAGTGGTATCTCAGGGGTTCAACAGTGGTTGAAAAGAGTGAGATGATAAAAGAGGATGATGCACAGTTTGTGGATATTTTATCCCACTTAAAAAATATTTGGGTCTTAATGGAGTTGAATAGGAGGGTCCCTCACCAGAGGCTATGGTGGATCCCCCGATTTCATCCAGAAAAATAGGTGTGGTGAGCTTTATAGGGAGTGATTCTAACCCAAATGTGGGAACTCTAATGGGAACTAAGAAAAGTCCTAGTCCCTAGATGAAACTTTTTATTGGGAGGTTTTTCTTGTAGTAATTGAGAACAAGGGATTTGCAGGTCCCCTGGCTGGGCCTTGTCTAGTGATCAGGTCATGCCTGAGGATTATGTTTCCAGCTATTAGGCTTTGTAATTGCATTGGGATCTTAGAGGATGAAGGGAAGAACAAGGAGGATGAACAGAAAGTACCACGCAATGAGGTGCATGGTATCCCATGGGAGGAGTCTAGGGATTACTATTCTATCCATCTCTAAGGAGTTAGTTTTCATGATTTCTATGTCTGTGACACTTGCAGTCCGAGGAGGAGGAAGTGTCAGCATAGCCGGAATAAAGGATTAAAGGATTATTCATAACTTCCTTCACTAATGGAGACCCACTCTGCCTAGAATGTAAGGCCGAAGTGAGGGAAGGGGTTCCTATATTACATGGAAATGTATTTCAAGCGGGTGTTGCGGCCGCTATAGTCGAGGGGGTTGTTCCCACAAGGGATGTTCTGCAGAATACATCCATGGATGTTGAGCATCCTGTGGAGATACTACTGTATTCCAGAGAAGAAATGTTGGAGTAATCTCATGTGACTAATTCCTCAACATATTATGGTAATAAATTGATGGAAAGGAACATTTGGGTGGACACCAATAGAGAATAGAGGGATTGGATGGACAAGAATAATCGCATCCTGGTAAGAGGTCTCAATGCCGGGAAAATCAACCAAGAGAAATATACACAAGCGTGGAACAGACGGGTGCATTGATTTGATGACCATATAAATGATGATCCATAATCTTTGGTTACTTTTTTTCCTGGGAACTTATTAAGGATAAAAATTTCAATAGGCTTAAGATTTCCTTTAACAACATTGTTTTTTCTTAGGGTTTCTCACTTTTTCCTTAAAAGCATTTTTGGTTTATAATAAAAAATGATTTGGAAAGATAAAATGGAAAAAAAATATAGAATATTATAGCACACCTGATTTCTAGTAGGTGCGCCTTTATTTTTTTATTTTTAGTTATATAATGTTTTTGGGTGATGTTTGGGAGTGTTTAGAAGAAATTTGTAATTTTTTGGGTCATTTAATGGATGTGAATGTTTAAATAATGGTTAGTAAAAAATATGAAATTCCTACAAAGACCCATGAAAAGTGAGGCATTGGGATCAGGATAGGTTCATGGTTAGGCACATGGTTTGTCCAAATCATGTGGCCACTTAGGAGTAAATGTGATTTATGGTATATAGTGATTATTCATGGTTGGTGAATAGTTTTTCTAACCATGTGAGCCTATCATGAGAGGTTCTTCTTAAGGTATAGGCATGTGCATGGTTAGCACAAAGTTTATTTCACCATTCAAACAAACCCTTCATAGTGAAAATCTTGATCTGAAAATTGTGGATCAAAATCATTTTAGCCCATTAACCAATAATTTTCCACTAGTACAACCCTAACATGGTTTTATCTCCCCCAAAAGGCTTTGAAGACTCTTCCATTTGATCTGGGATTGATCTGTTGAATAATATTGGTGTTTTGAAGGTTGGATCATAGGGAAAGTCTTTATTCTTGGTGGCTTTCCATAGATATCTTATTATTACCAATATTGGTTTCATATATATGATTCATTAAGGATGTATCTTTGTGGTTTGATTCTAATAATGTTGAGATTTGGTGGTGTTAGTGTTAAGGAACAAGATATAATGTGGTATTTTTTGAGATTCAGCCTTTTTTGATGAATATTTCGGGGTATTCTTCATTTTCACAATAGTTTCTGAGGTAGGTGGCTTCACTCTCGAGTCCTCTTATTAGAACATGAAGACTTTGTTTCAAAGTTTATGAATTTGATGATTCATATTAGGAAAGTGATTTGAAAATCATTGTAGGAACCCTCTTTAGTGATGGTTTATGAATTTGTAAAAATGTCTGTTATACAAAGTGATTTGTTGATGGATTTTAAAATTATAATTTTAAAATGTGATTTATTACTCATGGAAATGGTTTGAGGGTTATGTTTTCAATAAAAAAAATATTTTTCTATAAATGGATATAAATGGTTTATTTTTCATTGGTTTTGGTATAATGGTTGGTTTGTGATCAGGTGTATTCCGGACCAAGAAGTGTATGAAGCTTCCCCCATATAAAGTGGAATGAATAAGTATATGAACATTCCCCCATAAGATTGGTTTTCTAAGTGATGGATCGGTGAAAGGATAACTCACCACTCAGAAGTATTGGAAGGTCATAGATTTTGTTCATGGTTGGAAGTGTGGGTATGTGTAAGGGAGTGGAATATACCATAATGGGATTTGAGAAATGGTTTTCAAGAGTTGTTTAGTTTCTTTACTTAGAAAATGTTTAAGTAAGGAAAACTATTTTGGTGTGAAACTTCTTGTCTTTGATATAAAGTGTGAAAATGTTTCAAATAGTTTTATATAAATTGTTTTATATATGTCCTAACTTTTTACATCCTAGTTTCATGAGTAGGGAAGTCATTTGGGGGGAAACTACAATGTTTTATACTCACCCCCTATTTGGGCACCATGGTTCATTAACAAATATCATTTATCAAGAAATAAGTAAAGGCAGAGTGTCACAATTTTTAGTGATACATCATGATACTTGGGAATGGGTTTTAGAGTTAGATCTTGGTGATTTTTTGGATCTATGGTGTTGTTTCCTTAGAGTCTTCAGGCTTTGTGTTTTTTTTTCTTTTTTTTATATTGATGTTGTAAGTATCCCACTTTGGCACACTCATATTATTTGGTTTTGATATCAGTGGGTATTACATTGAGTTGTATCACACTGTTCTCATTCATCTTATAGTAGTTGCTTGGATTTGGAAATCTTGGTTTGATTGTTTTATTTTAAAGACATAAAATCATACCACAACTATTTATGAATCCCTTTGAATTTATTTCATACCGTTTTTGTTTTGGGAATGTAACCAAAGGCCAAGTAGAAATTACTAAAGACCTGGACCCAAAAAAACTAGGAGTCTGTTCCTTATGAACATGATGTGCCATTTTAAAATAGAAACATTCACAGATAAACACACATCACGTCCCATACAGAGGATCGAGTTCAGTTCGGGCTTTGGGAAACTGGTAACTTTAGACATGTTTCATCTGATAAAATCCATTACCTGAAAATTTAAAATTCAAAACGTAGGGTGGGCATAAGAATACCCAGTAGGGGATTAAAATAAACTAATGAAACTTTTTAAAAAAGATTATCCAAATAATATTTTCTTATAGAAAACTGTAACACATGCAACATAACATAAAAGTGATCAACTAATATTTTCAAGGAATACATGAATCAGTTAGGACATTTTCAAAAGTGGTAGTAAAGGATATCTCAGACATGTATGGCATATGTATGTTTAAGAAAAAATTAAACTGTTAAGAGTAATACTTAATCAGAGTTTCACATGAAGAAAATAAATTCAATTTCATATTTTGGTTACTATTTTACAAGAATCATGCCCCAAACATTTTCTTGTGGCATCAATATGAACTTGATAAAAACATAAGGACAAGAGTAGTGAAATAATAGGCATATAATCTTGAAAAGAACTTTTAAAATGACTTTCATATGTGTCTTTAACATTTTATTTAGACATTCATGAACATATGACTGAGGTCCATCCCCAAGGTGTCAATAAAGAAAAATTACCGAGGTTATTCACCAGGGTATCGTGAAGCTTTTCATCTCTAGAGATTAATTATTTACCCAATGCATTGGAGCACTATCAGGGCGTATCCTTAACATGTATTTACTTTCATGTGAGCCACATAAATCAATACTTTACTTAAACGGGGTTGTGTATTCAAGATGTCCCATACCACCTTGAATAATTCATTCATATTTGGTAATAGTAGTGGGATTTACATATCTTATAAGTGAGACAAGCTTCTAGATGATTAAAAACAAAGCTAAAAATCATATGACCATTATTAAAAAAAATGAAGAAAGGTAGATTATGGAACATAAATTGACATCTAAGGTACTGAATGAACAGAAAAATAGAATTTATTCATGCAAGTTTTTTCTTGAAATTCTAAAATTTTAACATCCAATTAATTACAAAGGTTGACAAAAAATCTCAAGTAGGGTTTCGAGACTTAATGTGTAAAGACCTCTGAACTTGGTATAATAAAGTTTCATGCATCATAAAAGGTATATGTATATAACTTCATTCATACTAGAGGAGTTCCACATCAATGTGCATTAACCCCTAAAGGTATAAGTGAACAAGGTATTATATAGGGTAGGTAATGTCTTTAGTCATGAAATTTTATTTATAAAAATATGACCATATAATTCTATTAAAACTGAACACATATAACATTTCCCATATATATATAATTTTTTTTCAACTTAATGGATTGGGTGTTCATGGGCTAACACACAAAACTAGAGAGGGTAAGTCTACTCCTATATGTATATATATATAACTGAAGTACGCATGACTGAACATGTACATATATAAATATATAGCATGTCTTAAGGTTTTATAAACATTTAATAAATTATAAATATACCAGAATTACCAAATTTAAGGATTTAGGTTCGGTTATAAGAAGAGTCTCAACTAACCCATAGAGATATTTAAAATACAAGGTTTTGTGAATATATATATATATATATATATGTATAGATATATATAACTCAACAACACACACTAATGCATAATAATCCTTACGTCCATTACACCTTTTGATCACCCAAAACCCGAACAAATATATAACATTTTCCAAACATATTTGTTTTTAATTTTTTTTTGAAAAAATGCATATGTGAACATGTGTGATGTAGGAAACATTATACAAAAACTTCTTACATATAACCAAAGTATAAAGGCCATGACCATTCATACTTATAACCGACTTACATACATATAACCAAAAGTTTATATGTATTTTCAAAACAACAAAACGAGGTAAGGTATAATCCATACTTTCTTTATGCCATTTTAGCACAAGAGAACCCGAAGGCCTAGGTTCAACACTGAAGAACGTTTGTACTGAACCGTAAGTTTATAAGTATATACTTTATTAAAATATAAGTGTGTATACTCTCAAATAAGAAAAACAAGGCAAAACTAAACCCTTTCCTTTAAAACTTGGAGAAAGAGGAAATGAGGAAGATTGGTCGGGGTTCACTGGATACTTGAATGGGGAAGAAGAACTGAGAGGTCTTGGTTATTTATTTAAAAAAATATCAAACACCACCCTCCATGCAAAAAAAAACATACCCACATGCATTGAATTCAATGGGGGGTGTCGTTCTTGAAGAAAAAGAGGAGACATGGGGGTCCCCGGTGGTCAGAGGTGAAAAAAACGAGGTGTGTGCCATAGGGTAGGGTTACTGGGGTAACCCATGTGTGGAGGAAGAAGATGACGTAGCTAGGATAAGTGTCAGGAAAAAACAGATGGTCTAGATCGATCCCAAAGTCTATCCAAGGTTTGAGATGCATCCGCTATTTTAAAATAATCAAGCAGCTTAGATTAGATCTACGTTTCATCGGACGGTCTAAGTTTGACGAGGCAATTTAAATTGCATCAAAATCTAAGATTAAATCCTTGTTAGACCAAACGGTGTATAAAAACGTGATGGGATGTCGTGGTTGCTGAAGGTTAAAATGAGATCATGATCGGCGGTCTAGATCATGCGCGACGCGATCCAACGGTCCAGATCGCATTTCACCTAAAAAATGCTTCCCACATCGAAACGAAGAGTGGTTTTCACCTCCCTTATAAACCCAGGCCTCCTAATGAGTGCTCAGAAAAAACATCACCCACGAAGGGGGCCCTATACATGGTCTCCCACCCACAGGCCTCGGCCTACCCAAACCCCGCCGTGAAGTCATGCCCGCACTGGTGCGCCTATGCGCTCATGGTCGCTCCTGAGCGCCCTTTGGGGAACCTCTTCCTAAGCTTGGGTGGGCCTTGGCTTGGGGCTGAGGGTCAGGCTCAGCCAATTCGTGTGAGCTACCTCCCTCAGCCCTAGCCAAAAAGGGAAGTCCCATGTGGGCCAATTTTTTGAAAAATCTACACTAAAAAAAGTTTTAAAGAAGAGAAAACATACCATTCATTAAAAAAATATAGAATTAATATTATTAAAAATTAATTAATAAAAACTAAACTATGTATTATTTAAAAGTATTTAAAAAATTAAAAACACTAAACCTTTTTATAGGAAATAGTTATAATTTTTTTTAATAAAGCTATATGATAACTTTTGTGCTAGTATAATAGAAAAATTAATTTAATAAAAACAAAATTTAATTTGAAGAAATTTAAACATAGTTTATAACATTATTTAAGAAAATAAAAATATTTACATTGTATTTGAAATATTCCCAACATTTTCAATTCCTAAATTTTTTTCAAAATCACTTAAGGGTGAAATGAAGTTTTAATCCATATCCTTGTAGAGTTCAAAAAATATGGTTTAATTATAACCTTAATCATAACTCAATTATTTGGAAACTAATTAATATTCAAATAAGTTCAATGATCCTAACAAGGTCCAATGGCTATAATTATAATCGTTAGCTTCCAATGGTCACTATAGAAACAGTCGAAAATGTGTCCTATAAAACCAAACCTTACAGTGTCCTAAAACTAATAAGGAAGAAGATGGTGCTTCCCATTCCGTTGATGATCGTCATTCTTTTTATGATCACTATGGTGATGTTTTTTTCTTTAGTTTACTCGAAAGATCTTCTTTACTTACCGGGACTCGTTGTGGTGATTGGGGGTCTTCCAGTAGTCTTGATAGGGTTTTAATAGGTATTTTTGGTTAGTATGTTTACTCTTTTCATCTTAATGTATTATAATCACTACGATGTTCTTAATTAAATAATGAGCCTTATGTTTGTCCTTTAAATTTCTGTTTGGTTAAAATGACATTAACAAAAGTTAATGAATATTATCATCATTATATGATACCCAAAATTCTGGGTGTTACATTATTCCCTCCTTTAGAGAATTATGTCCTCGCAATTTATTTCATAAAACCATAAAGGATCTATGATGTTCTCAACATAACCCCCATCATAGAGGATCCTCAAGTGTGTTCAGCGGAATGCCCAAATTGATGCTCAAATCCTCTAGTTCTCTGATCCAGATACACTTCGGGCCGAAGGGGTTGAACTCATGCACCGAACACTCGGGCTTCCAGAGGGAGGCTCGAATAGTACAAAGTTGGAAATGTCCATATGAACCAATGTATGAAGAAATCACTGAATTATGTCTCACTGAAGAACATCTAAGTTATAGACAATGCTGTATAGGCTAACGCTGAGGAGTTGGTACATGTAGGCCACAAAAATGTTTCCCTCTAAATCACCCTCTTGGAATTTTACTCTAGATGTGCAGTTTCGGCCTAGGGTGAAACACAGGAAGAGACTTTCATGGTATTTTCCTCTCCACTTACGCTCAGCCAATTGTGCTGAGCCTATGTGGTAGTAGATGAAAGCATTACCTTGAAAGGTGCGAAGAATATTCAGACCATTTGTCACCTCAAATAATTACTTGAACGTTCCTCGTAGGTTTGTGAATGGACGATACTCGTATTCACAGGTTTTGATTGTTATAATCTTCAGTATCTCAGTAGGAAGAAATAACATGTGGGTTTTTCTTTCCATCGGAAATTTTAAGATGAGATTCCAATCACTTTAAATTCATCCAAAAGTATAAACAATGAAAAGACAGGATTGGGAAAGAAAATATTTCAATAAAACATAAGTTTATTACTAAACATCAGTTCCTGAGTTCCCCTAATGACCTACTACACGAACTCCACACAGAGAAGAAAAACTCCCTATCTCCTCAAACCAAACACAGGCTGAGCATTCAAGGTTAAACTCATAGGGGAATATATGACATCTCATGAATATAGCATGATAGGTATGATGTCAGGAGACGTCAAAATATACTTCTTTCCAATAAGGCAGTCGGTTGGACACATCTTCTAACATTATGAAGTCCAAAAACTGGCCCCAGAAGCTGTAGTTCAAGATTTGACAATGATAGGCCGCTCGGAGGTCACCGGCAGCAGCAGCTTCTTAAAAAGTGTCGAGGGACATATAGCCAAATTCCTCACCTGCCGTGAACACCTGGAAACGTCCATCATGGTACCTTCCCCGACGTACATAGGATGGGAATTGGTTCATCATCATAAGGAGGTAATCCAATCCTAACCCCCGGTGTAGCCAAAGCACCCGGGGTGAGTTTGACACATCATACATGTGTTTGCATGTCATGCGGATATGGGAATAGTTAGGAAACTTCTCTTGGATAGATAAAGACACAATGGACTCTAGGGCCTCAATGAGAATTTATAGTAGATTGGTAGGCACATTTTCATCTTCCATCTGAAAGTTATAATAATATCACTTAGTAAGGTCCAGTCATAGCTATATATTTCTATTACCTGGTTTCCAGAATTTCCTGAACCTATCCTCTAATACCAATAGTGAAGACACGACCCCCGAAAACCAGGATTCGGTGCCTTCTAAACATGATGTATCATTTTAAAATAGAAACGTGTACTGATAATCACACATCACATCCCATATATAGGATCGAGTTCGGTTCGGGCTCTGGGAAACTGGTAACTTCGGAAATGTTTCATTTGATAAAAGCTGTTACCTGAAAATTTAAAATTCAAAACGTAGGGTGAGCATAAGAATGACTAGTAAGGGGTTTAAAATAAACTAATGAAACTTTTTAAAAAAAATTATCCAAAGAACATTCTCTTATAGAAAACTGAAACACATGTAACAAAATGTAAAAGTGCTCAACTAAGATTTTTAAGGAATACATAAATCAGTTAGGACATTTTCAAAAGGGGTAGTAAAGGATATCCCGAAAAAGTATGACGTATGAATTTTTATGTAAAAATTAAACCGTTAAGAGTGATAATTAATTAAAGTTTCACATGAAGGAAATAACTTCAATTTGATATGTTGGTTACTATTTTACAGGAATCATGCCCCAATCTTTTACTTGTGACATCAATATAAACTTGATAAAAACATAAGGACAAGAGTAGTAAAAGAATATGCATATCATCTTTAGAAGAAATCATAACATGACTTGAATTTGTGGCTTCAAAATTTCATTTTGAAATTTATGAACATATCTTTGAGGTCCATCTCCAAGGTGTCAATACAGAAAAATTACCGAGGTTATTCACCAGGGTATCCTGAAGCTTGTCATATCTAGAGATTAATTTTTTACCCAATGCATTGGAGCACTATCCAGGTGCACCCTTAATATGTCTTTAATTTCATTTGAGCCACATAAATCAATACTTTACTTAAATGGGGTTTTATATTCAAGACGTCCCATACCACCTTGAATAATTCATTCATAGTTGGTCATAGTAGTTGAATTTACATATCTTATAAGTGAGACAGGAATCTAGATGATTAAAAACCAAGCTAACAATCATATGACCGTTATTAAAAGGAAATAAGAAAGGTTGATTATGGCACATACATTGATATCTAAGGTACTAAAAGAATATAAAACTAGAATTTATTCATGCAAGTTTGTTCTTGAAATCTTAAAATTTTATCATCCAATTAATTACAAAGTTGAACCAAAAATCTCAAGTAGGGTTTTGAGCTTGCACTTGATAAAACATTCAATATTGTTAAGACTTTACATAATAATAAGAATGAATATTCACTATAAGAAAGGTCATTTAAAACATAGGAAAAATAAATAAGTTACTCATAAATGTGGATGTATGTTTTGTTTCACATCCTATTTCTTATGTTTGAACACTCTACCCAAACTAAAGACTTAATGTGTAAAGACCTGTGAACTGGGTATAATAAAGGTTCATGCATCATAAAATGTATATGTATATAACTGCATTCATACTAAAGGATTGGAACATCCATGTGCATTAACCGCCTAATGGTAAAAGGTAACAAGGTAATATATAGGGTATGTAATGTCTTTAGTCATGATTTTTTTTATAAAAAACTGCCCATATAATTCTATTAAAACCGAACACATATAACATTTCCCATATATATATAATTTTTTTTCCAACTTAATGGATGGGGTGTTCGTGGGACTATACACAAAACTAGAGAGGTTATGTCTTCAGTTATATATATATAACTGAAGTTCACATTACCAAACATGTACATATATAAATATATAGCATGTCTGAAGGTTTGATAAATATTTAATAAATTATAAATATACTGAAATTACCAAATTTAAGGATTTAGGTTCGGTTATAAAAAGAGTCTCAACTGACCCGTAGAGATATTTAAAATACAAGGTTTTATTAACATATACATATGTACAGATATATATGACTCAACACCATGCACCAATGAATAATACTCCTTATGTCCATTACACCATTTGAACACCCAAACCCCCAAAAAATATATAACATTTTCCAAATATATTTGTATTTACTTTTTTTTAAAACATGCATATGTGAACAAGTGCAACGCAAGAACAATTATACACAAACATCAGACATATAACCAAATTATAAAGGTTATTCCCATTCATACTTATAACCGACGTTTATACATATAACCAAAAGTATATATGTATTTTCAAAACAACAAAACTAGGCAAGGTATAATCCTTACATTCATTATTCCATTTGAGCGCAAGAGAACCCGAAGGCCTAGGTTCAACATTGAAGAACGTTTCAACTGAACCAGAAGGTTATAAGTATATACTTTATGAAAATATAACTGTATATACTCTCAAAGGAGCAATAAAAGGAAAAACTAAACCCTTACCTTTGAAAATCGGAGAAAGAGGACTTGAGGGAGATTGGTCAGGGATCCCTGAAGACTTGAACGGGGAATAATAACCAAGGGGACTTGATTATTTATATACACAAGATCAAAAACCACCATGCATGCAAAAAAACATACCCACTTGCATTTCAATCAATGGGGGTGTCGTTCTTGAAGAAAAAGAGGAGACATGGGGGTCCCCGATGGTCAGAGGTGAAGAAAATGAGGGGTGTTCCATAGGGTAGGGTTACTGGTGTTACCCATGCGCGGAAGAAGTAGACGACGCACCTAGTGGAATTGTCAGGAAAAACGGATGGTCCAGATCGATCCCAATGTCGATCCAAGGGATGTGATGTTTCTGCTGTTATAAAATAATTGAGCGGCTTAGATTTGATCTATGTTTTATCGGACAGTCTAAGTTTTACATGGAAATTTAAATCACATCAACAGAATCAATTAAGTCCTTGGTAGATAGAATGATGTAGAAAAATGAAATGGGATTTCGCGATTGCTGAAGGTTGAAATGAGATCGTGATCGGTGATCCAGATCGTGCGCAACACGATCCAAAGGTCCAGATCATGTTTCGCCAAAAAAAATGCTTCCCAAAGAAAAACAGAGAGCAGTTTTCGCCTCCCTTATAACCCTGGGCCTCCCAACGAGTGCTCAAAAACACAGCACCCACGAAGGGGGCTCTATACACAGGCTCCCTCCTGTAGGCCTCAGCCTACCCAAACCCTGCCGTGACCTCACACCCACACTGGTGCGCCTATGTTCTCCTGCTCGCTCTTGAGCGCCCTTAGGGGAACCTTTACCCAAGGTCAGGCCGGCCTTGGCTTGAGGATGAGGTTTAGGATTAGCCACTTCATGTGATCTCCCTCCCTTGGCCCTAGCCAAAAAGGGCTGGCCTTAGTGGGCCAATTTTTTTGTAAAAGCTACACTAAAATAAGTTTTAAAGAAAAGGAAACAAACCATTCATTATAGCAATATAGAATTAATATTCTTAAACATTAATGAATACAAACTAAACTATGTCTTAGTTAAAAGTATTTCTAAAATTACAAACACTAAACCTTTTTATAGGAAAAAGATATAAAATGATTTTAATAAATCTATATGATAACTTTTGTGCTAGTATAATAGAAAACTTAATTCCATCAAAACATAATATAATTTGATGAAATTTAAACATAGTTTATAACATTATTTAAGAAAATGAAAATCATTACATAGTATTTGAAATATTCGCAACATTTTTAATTCCTTACCTCATTTCAAAATCACTTAAGGGTGAAACAAAGTTTTAAACCATATCCTTTTAGAGTTCTAAAAATATGGTTTAATTATAACATTAATCATAACACAATTATTTGGAAACTAGTAAATATTTAAATAAGTTCAATTATCCTAACAAGGTCCAACAGCTATAATTATAACTGTTAGCTTCCAATGGTCACTAGAGAAACGGTCGAAAAAGTAACCTAAAAAACCAAACCTTACGGTGTCCTAAAAATCAAAAGGAAGAAGATGGTGCTTCCCATTCCGTTGATGCTCAGCATGGTTTTTATGATCACAGTGGTGATGTTTTTTACTTTAGTTGACTCGAAGGATCTCCTTTACTTACCGGGCCTCATTGTGGGGATTGGGGGTCTTCCAGTAGTTCTAATAGGGTTTGTAATAGGTATTAATGGTTATTATGTTTACTCTTTTCATCGCAGTGTATTGTAAGCACTACGATGTTCATAATTAAATAAAGAGCCTTATGTTTTTCCTTTAAATTTTTTTTTGTTAAAAGGACTTTAACAAAAGTAAATGCATAGTATCGTCATTATATGATACCCAAAATTTTGGGTGTTAAAAAATTCCACCTCATCATAAGATAATGAAGAGGGTCGGAATGTTACTAGTGGAATCAGTCTTGGTAGGTCTAACTTTTTTTGGAAAATAGGTATCCGTTTGGTTGATCCTTATGTATCAGGTTTGTTTTCATTGAGTTAAAATCATTCTTGATTAGTCCTTGAGTTGGGATTATAGAACAAAGTAGGATCTTCAAAACATTAAATGAATAGAAAAATAAGGTGTATCTAACCTATTTATTCTAAGCCTCATGTTACATGGGAGTTGATTACATATTTGTTTTAATACACTTATAGGAGTTTTTTCTCAATTCCTTGGGTTTATGCAATGAGAAGAGTCTGAATTTCACTCTTAGAAATGATTTACCACTAGGTGTTCATATTTATTTTTGAGTAATGATTTATCATTTTGTGGAAAAATGTTTATTTTTGAAAAGTATTGGAAAAAAATTCATATGTGTGATTCTGAAAATGACATGATAGTGGTATTTTGAAAATAGTTTGATTTACAAAAGCATGGTGGAACTTTCAAAAATAGGTAGAAAATAGAATGTTTGTAATTTTTGTAAATCCATGTTGTGATAATTATGATATTAAAAATTTGATATTGTTAAGAATTTAGTTTTGAAAGAGTGATACATTTGGTGGTTTTTTTATTTATAGAAAATGGTACCTGATATGCCTCGTAAAACCAACCAGAAGAGGCTGTTGAGAATGTGCATTAACTTTATCCACATGTATACCAATTGTTCATTTAGAGTATATTCTAAACCTTTTAGGCTGTAGATAGATGAAATAAAAGGGATGAACCAAGGCATGTAGATAATTATGTTTAGTTCTAGATGTTGAATCTACCCATATTTCAAGGTGATACAGAACTATAAAAGTCAGAGGTATGGAAAAATTGGATCAATATAATATTTGATTTTCTTATCACACCAATAGAGTTTAATGTCAATTTGGAAACACCTATAATGGAGAATCTTTCATAAAAATGGTGGGATTCAGCTGTTAAGGCTAAATTAGAACAATTCATTTTATGGGAGGATTTTGAAGAATTATTTAGCAAAAAATTCTATCCCTATACATTCAGAATAGAAATATGGATAGATTTTTTCATCTTGAAGTAAGAGAACATCTTGTTTATAGAGTACGTGGATTAATTTATGAGTTTATTCCGCTTTTAAATAGAATTTTCTGATTGTACTTCCATGAAGTCCTGCAATTTTGAATTAGGATTGAGGAAATAGATTCCCACAATGATATTAATTATTTTTATAACAGATTATACAGTGGGGGTCAATAGATATATGGTGGAAGAAAGGGACATATGTAAAGATATGGGTTGAGAGATAATGTCATACCTATGTGAAGTGGTGGGAACTCTAATGTTGGGAATAAGAGGAAAACAGAAACCCATTTCCAAGGTAGCATGATGACTTAGAACTAGAAAACATGATCAGTGAATCATCCTCCAAAACCAAGGGTAAACCATGATGTTTTCAATGTTGTTATTTTAAACACATTATGTTATATTATAAGACACCACCTATAGAATGATACAACTACATTCATATGGGTAATCTTTAATGAAATTATCACAGTGCTCCAAGGTCTGTTATCCAGAACAGATATCATGTTATGCATACATAGTATGATTCAACGAGATGAGGGTAGAATAATACCAATCATCAAAAAAATGAGAAATCCATGGTGATTATAGGAATACCAAGACTCCATAGAAAGGTAAATATCATCATGGTAATAAGGAACAGTGTGCAGTGAGTATGTAATTATATGGGGACGAGCATCTTATTGTGGTTGATCAATCTCGACCGTGAAAATTGAGAGGTATGATTCTTTTTAATTATACATTTTTCATGATTTGATTGATACTGGGGAATACCATTATCTTATTTCTTCTCGTTCAATTGGTTTGAGGGTTTTCCATGATGAGATTATTCCTTTTGTTTTAAAACTTTAATCATCTCTTGGTCAATGAAAATGTTGAGAATTTATGTGTATAGAATTTTTTATAATATTTTATGGAGGTGGGTTGATATGGGATTTATTTTATGCTTGAGATGGATGATTTTTACATAATCATGGGGAAGGATTGGTTCACAATTTTCAAAACTCACATAAAATATTACACCTGATGGGTTAGTTTTACGAGTGGTGATGGAATCAATCATACCTTTAGAGGGGAAAAGAATGTAATGGTAGGGGACATAGGATTATGGGAATGAGATATTTCATCTATCCAATAAAAGTTAGAGAATTTTAATTTTAAATTGGTGAATGTTATTTGGGATAGTGGGTTTCCATAAATCATTGTTCAGTTCATGGATGTGTTTCCTTAATATTTATTCCGGTTTCCACACACAAGAGAAGTAGAGTTTATAATTGATCTCTTACAAAGGACCAATCCAATATCAATATAATATTATCGAATGACACCAAAATAATTATGGTAATTGAATGTGAAGTTATAAGAACAAAATAGTAATGGTTTCATTTGTCCAATCATGTCTCCTTGGGCAGCAATGGTGTTGTTTATGAAAAAAGTGGATTCAACTCTTTAATTGTATGTGGATTTTTATAAGCTAAAGAAATATATGATAAAGATCCAATATACACTTCGATGCATTTATAATAATTTCAATAAAATTAGGGGAGACCTGTCGTTCTCTAAAATTTAATTTCACTTAGGATATCACCAATCGCGAGATCAGAAGGTGGATATTCTGAAAAAAAAACATTCATAATATATATTCTCATTACAAGTATGTGGTTATGCCTTTTGGTATTAAAAATGAACTAGTAGTCTTTATGGAATTGATGAAGAATATATTTAAAATGTATTTTGAATATTTTTAGTGGTGTTTGTGCAAAACATATTAGTTTATTCAAGGACAAGGGTTGATCATAAACAACACTTGACAAAAATATTGGGAATTTTGTGGGATTATCAGTTGTATGTCAAACATTAAACGTGTAATTTATTGATACAATGGGAACATTTACATGCACATATAATCTATGAAATATTTTTTTATATGCATTGTGGAAATATAGAGGTTGTTATCTCTTGGAAACCTCTATATAATATCTTTGAGATATATAGTTTTCTTGGTATAGATGGTCATTACTAACATTTTTCTCATGATTTATCATGAAAATATTCAACTATAATAGGATTAACAATGAATTGTTTTCCTTTCCAACGGAACGATTAATTTCAGAATCCTTTTAAAGATCTTAAACCATTCTTTACATCAGCACCAATCTTGTTTTTTCTTGAATTAGGATAAGGTTATGTGGTGTATTGTGATGCTTCAGAGTCAGGATGGGATGTGTTATCATATAGTGATATAATATTGTTTCTTAGAGCTCATGGTTGTGTTTCCATAAGAAGAACTACCCAACACATGATTTGGAGTAAGACACTATAGTCCATTCATTGATGACTAGGAATCATTACCTCATCTGTGAGAAATTTAATGTTTTTTCCAATCATAAGATCATGAAACACATTTTCCAATAGAGAGACTAGAATCTAAGATAAAGAACATGGATGGAGTACACTAAAAAGTTTTAATTTCACATTATGTATACAACGGGTGAAGGAAATTCAGTGGTGGATGTATAACGAATAAATTCATATGCTTATTTTTCAAAAGAAGCAATAGATCAGTAGCAGTTGATATTAGAAATAACTAACATTCACTTGGATTGTGAAGACTGAGGTAGTGAAATAGTTTTGTTTACAGTTTATTTGGATCCTGATTTGTTTTAGATGGTTAAAAATGTACATACATCTAATTTAAAAGGTGTTTCTTTGAGGAAAAGTCCAAATGGTGGGGAGAACATTATAGGATGGAAGTTGGATAGGAGTTCAGTGTTGTGGTTAAAATATTGGATGATCATATGATTACCTTGTTGGGACCAACTTCTTCATTATTATAACCATTATAGATGAGATATTCATCTAAGAATATAGAATATGTACAAGTAATTGGAATTAAAGTTTCATTGGGTCATAATGGATTGAAAGGTGGAAGAGTTTATCATCTTATTCATAACCTTTCAAATAGTTATGGAAGATCACTAGTGAATCCTAAGTATGTAATAGTATTTACCTATTCATATTGACATGAACCAAGCCATAGTTTCATCAAACCTGACACCTGAACTAGTCCCGTGTCATGGCCCAAAGGTTGTTCTCGATCCCCAGGGGCTGGAAACATGTTCCTACGCAACAACTATGAAACTAGGGAATGATTTCTCCGAAGTAAGAAATCCTAAACGACCAACCATAATAAATAAACCAAACCACCATCTCCTTGAATCCACCACCACAACATTTGCATGGGAAGACCATTAGTATCTCAAACCACCATCTCCAAACACCTTTCCTTTTCTTTTGAAAAACATATCCAAGTCTAATTACACCCAAATGTGTAGTAGTGTGTGAGCCAAATCTTATTAGGATGACACCAAACAAAGAGATTCCATGTTATAAACATTATAAGATAAATTAACATGAAAGTTTTATAAAAGAATACTAGTTATGTTTTTATGGAAAACATTCTAGAAGAAAACATGATTTATTTTTAAATAACCAAAAAAGTATACCATATGCCAAAGGTGAGTGAAATATCACAAAACAACATTATGTCATGGGAAACCCTATGGGAACTGGCTAGAAATGGGACACTATTTATATTGTATCTCAGTGAAAAGTGTAATAGAAACCACGACCAACAATTTCTCTTTCCATATCCCCTAGGAGGTTACACCCAATGGGCCTAGTGGTCTCCATTAATCATCATAGTTTTGTTAGTGCTTTCATTTCCAATCATGCATAATGAATCCGGGACAAGCCACTTCTGATTCAACTTGCACAGAAGTCCTATTCTTCCCACCTAGATAGCCAGGTTTCACATCATGATCAATTTTTATTCCATATAACACAATAATCACAAAATTCATATACACATGTACCAATCAATATAAACACACTTGTTTAGTCACATTTTTCAAAATAAGAACCACATTCTTACCCATACACAAAAGAAAATAATTTTAAAATAGGTTCCACACCACATTCACAATTTATTAAATATTATGAATAACTTTTAAATAACATTAAAAATAAAAATCAAGGCTTCACACTTGAGATAAACCCAATTTAATTTAGAAAACATGCATTCATTCCCAAAACATACCAAAACCCTTCAAAAACACCTTTCATGCTTTAAATATAAATCATAGAATGCATTTAAGCACTCAATCAAGCATATAAAATTATTAAAATAATGTTTAATAATGGAACCACCCACTTCATGTGAATAAACATCCATAAAATGGTGGAAACCAATAATCACATAACCCGATAACCCTATAGAGGAATGATAAAACCATAAAAACCAATATTAAACCCCAAAAATCAATATATTACCCTAAATCGGACACCCAGCCGGTTGGAAAAAGGAAACCCCAAGAAACAAGAAGAGGATCCCAAGAAAAAAAGGAAGAAACTAAGAAAAGAGGGTCTTACTTGGATAATCAAGGAGAACCCCCAACAAATACTCCACAAAAATAGAGTCCCAAGGGAGAAATGGGATAGGGGGATCCTAAGGCATAAGAACCTGAGTGGGTGATGTCATGAACCAACCTAGGTCAACCTTGAACCAGACACTTGAGTCGGCTCATGACAAGGCTTGAATGATGATCCTGATCCCACAGGTTGGCAAATTGTGTCGGGAATCAAAATAAACTAGTAGGGAGTGATTTGGACCATGAAAAAATACATAAAATTAAACATAAAATGAAAAAAATAGATAAATAAAAGAAAAAAAATTCAACAAACTGATAGTGGAAAAAGAAATAAACTAACCAATGAGACATACCTCAAGTGACCTTGTGGGTCATCACAGAATATAAACTACACTCTCTCCAAGAGTGATCCAAAACTAGAGGAACCTGAAACTGAAAAATATATTAGGAGTGAGCACCGAGATTCTCAGTAGGGATTCCATTGAATAACAATTATCTATACCCCATCTTTAAGAATAAAACCAATCATTCAAGTTTTAAAATAAGACGTAATAAAATAATGTTTTCATTCTATTCATATTAAACTAACATGTTTAAATTTTTAAGTAAATCATTTCTATTCCACTACATTTTCAAAATAGTTTCTAAGCATGCATTAAAATTCCAAAATGAAAGGAAAACAATTTAAATTAAAAACATGGATTTTGTAATGAGGAAACAAGATTCAAGTAACTAGAATGGAAGTCATTTCACAAAAACCATTTCAAAAGTGAGAACCATGATCAATCCTTATAGGTAACTAGAACAAATGGAACCCTATGAACCTCGTACCTCGGATACTTTTGGTATTGAAACTACAACCAACTGCATTCTTGTGCATGAGCCATGGGTATATGACATACCTATAACCCTACTGGTATCTAATCATCATCAATATTTAGTTTTAGTTATAGCATCAGTCCTGCTAGAAAAAAATGGGATGAACCATTTCTGAATCATCTTGCGTACTAGTCTTAGTCTACCCACCTAGATACCCCAGGCTTCCCATGTTCCCTATATTATGTGGTGGTGAGTTTTCATCAAACTAACATACATAAATACATCATTATATTTATTGAAAACCACACTCACCCTCTCACCACTGATCTCCCCCATAGAGTACATCCCCCCTTTTTGGTACAAAAAATGGCACAAGTATCTTTACTAGGAACATATCACAATTCATACATTCAATGACATCTTTTTATAAAATAAGGTGCATGCCTCAAGAGTGTTTTTTATATTTACACAAATCATTATAAAATTTACTAATGGCTTTAATTATTTACAAGGAATACATTTCATTTTAGAACACATAATCATCTAGCAATTCTAACTTCCAAAATCATTTAATAGATCAATTGAAAACCCAATTAACAAAAAAATTAGAAACATTCATGAACCAATTATTACGATGACATAATTATTCCAAGAATTTCAAACAACCATTAAACATCAATTTCACACTAATACCCATTTTTCTAAATCGCATTGGAGATTATTGGAAAAACAAAAACATGTCATCGGTGTTTTATAACTAAACTGTCCAAATAGAAAAATTCCTTTGGAAATATTCATTACAAATTCAAACCCTCATAGGAAATCAATTTTCAAGAAAAGTCATTTAAGATTAAATGGGAGTTTGAAATACATTACATTTACCAAAACAAAGGTATAATCATTTACAGAAACTAAAAAATGATTTCATAGAATGTATATATTTCATAAATATAAAACATTATTAAAAATAAGAAAGCAACAATGGGATTCCAATTAAAGGCATATGATTAGGGGACCTACCTCATAGATGCCACTATTTGCTGACGACCACTCAAATCGAACCTTGGTGCGTACACACACATGCATTTATATATATATACCCCTAGATACATTGAACATATTCCTTGAACCATGAGTGAATAAGTACAAATAGGGCATTTATATATCGTCCTTTCCCTATTAATGTACATATAGGCTTTCTTGACACATGCAGCCCAAAACAACCACAACAAGGTCCAACGCACAATAGAAAAAAATTCCAAAAACTCAAAGCACCATGGAAAATACCCAAAAACCCAAAAACAATTTATGAAAACTGAAATATCTCAAAATTACTAAATTGAAATTGAGCCAAAATGAAGAAATTTAAAAGTACATAATCAAAAACCATCGAGAGAAAACTGCCCCTGACGGTAGTGTCTAGAACCGTCCTCAATGGGACCTGGAGAACCCTTAATAACAAGAATAGATCAAAACAATAATCCCAAACATATTAGGGTTCGTCCAAGGTATGTTAACCCCATGAAATTTAATAATATGAAAAAATAGAGGAATGGAAGGAAGAAGAGGCTCAACGAATAGATCGATACACAAAATCTGGAGGAAAAGTGGTAGATAGAATGAGGGAGCAATGCTCTAGAGTTCTATTGACTGGATAGATTGCATGAGGAAGAGAGGGGGGGAGGCCAAGTCATGCGATAAGGGTAGGGGGAAGGCCCCGTTCAAGGAGGGAGGGTGGTCGACCAAAGGGTTGGTGCACAGGAAGAGAGATGGCCAATGGCACTGCGCACCAGGTGGGTTGAGCAGGCTGAGCGTAGTAGGGAAGGGGAAGGGAAGGGGTTGATGTGTGATGGGGAGAAGGGGAAGAAGAAACAAAACCCTAAAAACAAATAATGAAAATAAAAAGAAAATTAAACTTATAATAATAATAATAATTTAAAAATTATAATAACCATAATAATAATAATAATAATCATCATCATCATCATAATCATAACATCATCATCATTATAATAATAATAATAATAATAATCAAAATAATAATATTATCATGATTATTAATATTAGAACATTAATTTAATTTTATTATTACTTTTAAAACATTATTTTTATTTTATTCCCTTTTTTCTTATTATTTTATTTTTCAATAACCTGGAAACCACACACGATTTGGATGCACGGTTGGTCAAACAATGTGCCAGCTGTACGCCTCAACTAGAGACCCCCAAAATTTAAAATTTAAAACCAGTTCAACTCGAAACTAAAAATAAAAAACAAGTTGTAATTAAATAAATCATAAATCACGGCCATGGTGTCACAATTTTGTCCACTACAAACACTTGTTGCTTCTATAAAGTCACTCATCCAAAAGAGGAATCAATCTCAAGTTCAAAAATGAATGAGGACAATGAAATCATGAAATCAGTATGAATTTTCACTCTATTAGTCATAACCAACCATCTATATGGTAACTACAAATATAAGATACATCAGGATATAAGGAGGGTTCTCCCTGCCACAAGAACATGACTATCACATCAAACATTGAGACTCTCAGTACGACTTAACTCTAGAACTGCTAACATAAACAAATGTGGAAAGCACCAACACAGACTGAAACTCCCACACAGAAAAACTCTCGAAGTAGGAATAACAAGATCAATGGTGGGTCTCCTCAACATTTATGAATGGACCATCTTAGGTCAACCGGCATAGACTGATATGGTATCTTCCAACCCATACCAGAAATGTCTGACACATGGGGAAAACCATGGAAAGAGTTCAAATCAAATAGAAAAATGAACCATGATTCATAATTTATATAAGACATGAGTATATCCAAGATGAACATGATGTAAAATTGGAAATATCCACAAAAGGCTAACCGAATAATATAGATAACTATTCAAAGGCTCACATTTTAGGAGGCACAACCACTGTAATTACAAGAAAATGAGATGACTATGCCTTCTTACAACCAAAGTGGGGTATTCAATGAAAAAAGACCACAACAAGAAAATGATACCTCTATGAATCATTCAACAAAACAGAACCTTCAAATATGGGGAACCTACAACAGTGATATTTAAACCACCCCCATTCCAGCATTGGAGACAAAAGCTAGACCAAGGTCCTCCACACACAAGGATTTCCTTATAGTTTAAAAATAATCACTCTAGGATCTATGCATATAGTTATTATGTATTGAATAAAATATTTCTCCATAGTCAAGAGCTGAGGATATTCGACTAAAACTTCTCTTTTAGTGGTTGTAATCAAGGAATCCCTACCAAAAAACAAAGAGACCACGCTGATTAGAACATAATTTCTCTTAGGAAAGAAAAATTCAAATGATTTTTATCAAGAAAATGTGTGAATAGAACCATGAAGATTTTGGTGTGGTCCACAATAAGAAAGGATCTGGTTCCACCACCCAATTCAGAGTCTAGTTAGAGTATTTGATGAAAAGAATAAGAGAAACACTAATTCAAAATTTCCTCAAAAACCTTAACCACATCAATTTTAACAATTTCAATCCATATAACGGCAACCAACACAGATGATAAGCCTTATAAGGATGACGACAAGGAAAATTAATTTACTAAAACTGATCAAACTAGTAGAAAACAAGAGAGTGTCTCAACAATATCAAGATGTAACTGATAAGAAGACTTGTCAAAAATAGGTTCCTCTAGTTCACTCTCCTTATTAAATGGAGACACTTCCCAAGTTCGAAAAAGGAATTAGTCCATGATCCTTGGACTGATACCCCAGGAAATAGTAACTTTATCTGATTTTGAGGTGTTATCTTCAGATAAAAAGGAACCAACTACTTCAGATGCCCAACGTAGGCCTTTAATATTTTTTGGTCTTGATGGACACTCACAATCTCGAACAATTTACTCCCCTTATCATCCTCAGGAATAAACCATCAGAAAAAATTGGTCTCAGACACCTTTCAAGACACCCCATCATGCAACAATGCTGGGATTATCTCTTACACCATTCCAAAGTTGAACCTTCAAATGAAATTGAACCATCACGATCTCTCATAGCTTTGGGAGTTCCAAATAACCAAAAATCAAAAATCATTTCACCAAGATAGTATACTACCTTCACTAGATCATGATCACCACAGAAGATGGAAAACAATTGAAAAGAACTCAATTCCACCACTCTGCTAAGAGTCTAGGTAGAACCAACAACTAGAAGAGACTCACTATAACACCCTGACCCCTCTAGGATGGAGCCGATGCATTACTTGTGATATTGGCATGGTTAGAAGGAATGAAAATTCCAAAATAATGATCTGTTTATTAGTCTTAAATAAACTAGATACATAGATTCCTCTCAAATTACATTGGAAAGGTTTACAAAATACAATACGTAACGAAAACTAAAACGGCAACCACTTTAACTCAAAAAACGATCTCTTCTTTGTCACCTATTGAAAGTAAACATTTAAAGGGGTGAGATCAAACTCTCAGTAAGGGTTACAAAGAGCAGAATAATGAGTACAATAATAATGTAATCACAATCAATCTGACATAATCAATATGGCATAGTGAATAAATGAATAACTACTGCCATTAATAAACTGATAATGAAACTGAATCCATAGATTTTGTCATAGTGAAAACCTCATGGATAATAATAATAACTGGTAATGAATAAAGAGAATTCTTAATAATTGGACTTTATGTATATGTCACATGAAACCATAATACCATTAAAATGGTTTAGTTTTGTGGGTAGATTCCCGTTTGATTTTTGGAAACAAACTCGAAGGGTTTGTCGCCAACTGATTTGTCTCATGAGAGATACTGATGCATAGAGGGGATATAGCGAGGCCCACCTGCCACTGCATGTCCAAAGAATTCTTTATACATTTATTCAATAAAAGAGAAATATTCCTTTTCAATATCCGTATAGATTAGAGTATACAGATTCATAAATATTTCCTTAACTAAAATAACTTTCCAAATAAACACTGTATATAAAATGGTATATGGTTTAGACAACAAACATAGCCATGATATGAGATTATGGATATTTAATATAAATATAATTTCAAATGAAAATTGATCTCAAATGGGTAGTAGGTACACCACATATGTATTATTAGGTGCACCGTACAAAGTTAGTCACAACCAAATTGTAGTTGAGACAAAGGCCCTTACAATAATGTAATCGGTCGAATCATATAACCAGAAGTTAATAAACCTCAAATGAATCATTTATTAACATGAATATAAAGATAATCATGTTATTATATATCAAATGTAAGAACACATATATCACATACAAGAATTAAGTGGTGAACAATGAAAATCTCACAGAAATGAAAGTGAGATGAGAAACCCCTTACCTTTTGATTGAGTGTGTTCTTAGTTTGTTTTAATGACCTGAATAATCAAATTTATACTCATTAATTAATAATTACAGAACCTCCTATACATGTAATTGATTTAGTATAACCTTATTAGGTTCATTCATGGCCCTTTTAATGGGTTTTAGAGGTTCAATATTATTGTTTTCGAAGCATTTTGTTCCTTGGTTTTCATGTTTTGTTTACTTGCTCTCATGAATGTAAATTCATTTTGAAATGTGGATAAATATCCAGAGTTTTTTATTTATATTATTACAGAAATTAAATATATATAAATGTTATTATTATGATTATATTTCATATACATGAGGATGAATCATTAGTTAAATGTTTTTGATAAACCCTTGGATTTAGCTTGGCATTTTTATATACAATGAAATCGTTTTGTATTATTATTCCGTATTATGAGTGTGTAAAGATTCCAGAGAATTAATGAGATGAAATAATTCTACTATTATCCAGTTCAACCATTAAAATGGTCTCATGACTAGTAATTATGATGAAAGTGAATAACTGAACTCCGTCGTCCAGAAAGGTTATAAATTGGAACCTCATGGACGTTGATTTTGTTTATAAAAATTAAAGGGAGGGAGAAAGGATATTCATGAAATTTCTTACATTCACATGATATATTTACAGTATATAGATGATACTGGATTTTATCATGGTCATTTGGATATAGATGGTGAGGAGAGAATAATAAAAGAGATGAACATGAAAATAAAATAAAAGTGGAGAGATCCCTTATGAAAATTCGGCAGCCTAACAGCGTCACTTAAAATTTCATAAAATCAAACGATGAGAAGAAAATGGAATCTTATAATATTTAAATAAAAAGGACAGTAATAAGAATAAATAAAATAAAACCCCAACATAAAAGAAGAGAATGCAGGATTCTCTTACCCTGTAGAATAACTCCTAGATCCTGAAAGATGGGACCTTGGGGGATTAGGTACACCTTGAAAGGACTCTTAGAGAGGTAAAACCATCATAGATTCGAGGATGAGGAATTTGGAATGAAATAAAACGAATGTATGGGTGGGTATTTATAGAAAATGATAGGTAATTTTTTAATAATTTCAAAATGACACCTCATTAGTGGTTTTTGCCAAACCATGGGCTTGCCCGTGGTATTTGCCCATGGTTTTGGCCAATTGGGACACCACATGTCATATGATACTATAAAAAAGTCGAAAATACTTTTATATTTAATTATTACATCATTATGTTGTCATTAAACTACCGAAAACTCAAAACTGTATTTTTACTATTCATGAAAAATTCAAGTATTTTAGAAAAATCCCAAAAATTTACCCTAATCATTTTTCGACGTGTAGAATCTAAAAATGAACTCCATTTTTTGAAAATAATTTTCTGAGTATTATTAATTTAATTTTTAAATAAATTTATAGTTTATTTGGAAAATAACAATCTTAAAGGTGCAATTAGTTTTATTTCTCATTGAAAAACTAATTGAGATCTCATTATCTTATTACCTTAAGAAAATAAAATAATATTATTATTTACTATTCACAAGGGTCAAATTAATATTCATATTACTATTCATAAGGGTATATTACTATTCACCAAAAATCAAGTTTGTTCTATCAGACTCCAAATGACTTTCTGATAAAAACTCTAGATTACCATTTTTCGAAATTCAAATCAAAGAAGTGGAAAATTTATATTTAATGGCTAGGTTTGGACTATCTCCTAAATAACCTAGTGTTGTTTCAAAAGAACGTAGTGATGAATAGAATTTATTTAATAGAAGCCTTCCTTAAAATGTTTGGGGTGTTATATTATTCCCTCCTTCAGAAATTTCGTCCTCGAAATTTTAGGTATATAGCCCACCAAAAAGATGTGGTTCGTTCTTCTTCATGAAATCCTCTGGTTCCCGTGTTGCTTCCTCCATATTCTGGTTTCTCCAATGAACTTTTACTAGAAAAGTTGTTCTATTTCTCAATACCTACTCCCTTGTGTCAAGAATCCTGATAGGATTTTCACAGTATGACAAATCATGTTCCAGTTCTATTTCTTCATATGTGAGTACATGCGTTGGGTCTAACATGTACTTCTTTAACAATGATACGTGGAACACATCATGAACTATGGATAAATTTGGTGGCATCGCTAAACGGTAAGCTATAGCTTTGATTCTTCACAAAATTTCAAATGGTCCGATGTAAATGGGGCTTAGTTTCCCTTTCTTATCGAACCTTAAGGCGACCTTCCATGGAGATACTTTCAGAAATACATGATCTCCCACTTGAAATTCCAAGTCCTTTCTCTAGTTGTCAGCATAACTTTTCTGCCTACTTTGGACTGCTTTAATATGGGCATGTATTTTCTTCACCTTTGTCATGATCTCTTCAATAAGTTATGGGACTATAAGTTTCCTTTCACCAATTTCTTCCCAACAAGTTGGAGTTCGACATCTCTTTCCATATAATTCTTCATATGTATCCATTTAAATACTAGAATGGAACTATTATTGTATGAAAATTCCACCAAAGGCATGTATTGATCCCACATACCTTGGAAGTCAAGAGAGAATGATCTCATAATGTCTTCCAGAGTTTGAATAGTCCTTTCATACTGTCCGTCAGTTTGAGGGTGATATGCAGTACTCATATGAAGCTCGGTATTCAAAGCCTTCTGGAGACTTTTCCAAAATTTTGATGTAAACCAGGGATCTCGATCAGAGACAATCGATAGAGGTGAACCATGAAGTATAAAAACTTCATTAATATAAAGTCTTTCCAGACGCTCAAGTGTTAAATTCTCTCTTATTGGAAGAAAATGTGCTGATTTAGTGAGAATATCAACAATTACCCATATTGCATCATTCCTTCTAGGTTTCCTCAGTAGTCTGGTGACAAAATTCATCGTAATGTTATCCGACTTCCACATAGGAATAGTTAGAGGTAGCATCACTCCTTTGGGATGTTGTCTCTCAACCTTCACTTGTTGAAAAACTAAAAACCTTGACACGTAGTCAGCAATTTCTCGCTTCATATTACCCCACTAAAAATATTCCTTCAAATATCTATACATCTCAGTGCTACCCGAGTGTATAGAGAAATTTGAGCTATGAGAATCCTATAATAGTTACCTTTTTAGCTCAGGTACTGATGGAACGCATAACCTCTTCCCAAACTTCAGAACTCATTTTTCATACACGAATTCAGCCAGTCACCCATCCTTAACTGCATCAATTTTATTGTGCATATTATCATCATCAGATTGAGAAATTTTTTTCTTCCCTAGTAATGATGGTTTAGAAATAATTTGAAAGAGAAGTGATGTTTCCCCTTCCATAACAATTCCCATATCCATCTTCAGTAGACCCATGAACATAGGATCTCTTTCAATCCTCATTTGAGTTAGAAGGCCATGATCTTTCCTGCTTAATGCATATTCCACCTTATTCACCTTTCCTAGGTGGTAGTTTATTGAACAATCGTAATCCTTGAGTTACTCGAGCCATTTTCTCTGCCTCATGTTGAGTAATTTTTGTGTGAAAATATATTTCAAACTCTTGTGGTCCGTATAAATCTCACATCTCTCTCCGTAGAGATAATGCCTCTATATTTCCAGAGTGAAGATTACAGCTGCTAACTCAAGATCATGAGTTGGATAATTTTTCACATGAGTCTTCAAATCTCTTGATTCATAAGAAATAACATTATCATTTTTCATAAGGACGCAACCCAGTCCATTCTTGGATTCATCACTATATATTAAAAATCCACCACTTCTAGATGGAAGAGTCAAAATTGGAGCATTAACCAGTCTTCTTTTCAATTATTCAAAGCATTTTGTGCATTATTTTGTCCACACAAACTTTACTCCTTTACGTGTGAGCTTGGTTAGTGGGTTAGCCAGTCAGGAAAAATTCTGAACGAAATGGCGATAGTAACCTACTAAGCCAACAAAACTACGTACCTCAGTTATGTTTGTTGGCATGGGCTAATATAGGATTTCCTTGGTCTTCGCAAGATCTACTAGGATTTCATCTTTAGAGACAATATGTCCAAAAAAAATGATTGAATCCAGAATTCGCACTTGCAAAACATCCCATATAATTCAGTTCTTCTAAGAGTTTTTAGAATAATACGCAAGTGATTCTCATGGTCTTCACATCTTTTTGAATATATGAGGATATCATCTATTAATAACACAACAAAGTTATCAAGATATTCTTTGAAAAATCTGTTCATTAAATCCATGAAAATAGATGGTGCATTCATCAGTCCAAAAGGCATCACTGTAAACTCATAATGCCCATACCTAGTTCGAAATGTTGTCTTCGGAATATCTTCCTTCCTCACATGCAGTTGATGATATCCGGATCGAAGATAAATATTTGAAAAGTATTGAGCTTCAAAAACCTAATCAAATAAATCATCAATATGGGGTAGAGGATACTTATTATTTATTGTAATAGCATTTATTTCCCTGTAATCAATGAAAAGCCTCATGGATCCATCTTTCTTCTTGACAAAGAGGACAGGGGCTCCCCATGGAGAAACACTAGGTCGAATAAATCCTTTTTCACCCAAATGTTCTAGTTGTTTTTTAGCTATACTAATTCCACAGTGGCTATTCTATAGGGTGTCTTTGATATAGGTCTTGCATAAGGAATTAAATCAATAGAGAACTCAACTTCCCGCTTTATAGGATTTCCAGGTAAATCCTCTGGAAATACATCAATGTTCTCTTGCACTATGTGTACATTATTAATTTGAAAATTTCTTTCCTCCCCCATAGATATTAGTTTATCTTCCTCTCTAAGTATTTCATTCAGTAGATCTACTGGGGGTGGTTCTAGATAAGAATCAAGTGGAAAGTTTTTGGTATAAAGACAAGGCATTCAACACCATTTTCAAAAATTGTAACTTCCTTCTTATTAAAATAAATCTTCACATCATGATTTGAAAACAAATTCATACCAAGAATTATATCAAAGTCATTCATTGGTATGATGAAAAGGTTAGCAATTAAATCATGGGTTGGTGTCTGGAGGGGGACTAGTCGACATGCCTTTATTACAATGATACATCCCCTTAGAGTTTTGACTGATAACACCTTTATTAAATCAAATTAGACATATCTAATTTTCTTGGAAAACTGAGAAGATATAAATGCATACGAAGATCCAGAATAAAATAAAGTGTTGGATAAGTTTGAGGAAACAATTAAAGTACCTTCCACCACATCAGTAGGAACTTCAACCTCTTCGGTTGTAAACATATAAGCTCTATTGTGCTCTCTTGGACTTTTTTGAGGCATATTGCCTTAGAGATTAGGACACTCATTTGCATAGTGTTCCATCTCTCTACAATTGTAGCATTGAATATCATTGAATTGTTTCTTCCCCTTTCATTCACCAGATCGATGACCCTTTTCTCTGCAGTTATAGCAAACTCTCATGCCTTTCAAGAATTTTCTGAGATGATTCTTTCCACAGTTCTCACATAATGGAAAACTATTCATTCACTTGATCTTCTTTGGTGCTTTTCCTTTTCCTTTGTTATCAGAGTATCACTTATTAACTTGGTTTCCTTTGAAAAAATTTGATCTAGAAAATTTTTTCTCTGTTTTGATGGCACTTGATACAATTTCATCGTATGATGAAAATGACTGAGAATCCAGTTCCCTTCGAAGGCTTGGCTTAATACCTCCAAATAAATGATCAATATTCTCTACTTCGTCACATATGTAATCCACATCATACCTGGTTAGCCTTGTGAAGGTAGCCTCATACTCTGCAACACTGTCCTCTTCCCTTTGTTTCAAGCCAACGAATTTCCTCTTCATTTTAGTTCGTTTCTCACGAGGGAAATAATTTTCTAAGAATATTTCCTTAATAGTTCTCCATTCCATATCATTTATCTCTTCTTCCTATGTGGTATTTTGAATCATGGACCTTCATTGATCAGCGTCTCCCTTGAGACAATATATGGCCAGTACTACCTTTTCATTTTCATTGCATCCTAATGCCATGAATATATTTTCAAGGGACTTGATCCATTGCTCAACAACCACTAGATTAGTATTACCTATGAATGATGGGGGCTTCTACCTCATGAAATGATCCAACACAGGTTTTGAATGCTTATTCATTATAACTTGAGTAAGTTGTCCCAATATTGTCATGATCTGATCTGCTCTAACGTTGACCGTGTTGACTTGCTCAGTAGGGAGATCACTAACATGACCATGAGTATTGATTCCCCTTCTTCCATTAGACTCCATTTCTAAATAATGGGATACTCTAGATTAGTTTATGAATCTCAAATAGAAAAGAACTCAACATTGATTGAAATTCTATGCATAGCTAATCTTATAATCAAGGTTCATCTAAGGGAAACTTTGAATCAACTCCTTCATAATGGCTTGTAATGAAAATATGAATTAACCTAAGAATATCCCCCAGGAGTGTCATAACCAAGAGGGAAACAAGACCCATTTTCATGTACCAGGATTCCCCGGGTCAAGCCCGAAACTCCTTGTCGGAGCTTTCAGTCCTAGGTACCTCTGTGCCAGAGCCACCTCTAACTTCTCGTATCCATAAAAGATGTATTTTCTAGAAGGCTTCCCATAATCTATTCCTTACCAAAATACCAGGATGTTCTTGTATGTTTATCCTCAAATACTCCCTTAGGGATTTGTTCCGTAGTAAAAATTTCCTACTCTAGTTTCCAAGTTTTCTACTAAACATCCTTTGAAACCAACTATAACACCCCGAACCCTGTAAGCTAGAGAGTGTGCATTACATGTGATATTGGCATGGTTAAAAGGAAAAAAATTCCAAAGGAATGATCAGTTTAGTAGTATTGAAGAAACTACATACATAGATGTCTCTCAAATTACATTAGAAAGGTTTACAAAATACAATACATAATTAAAACTAAAACTACAACCACTTGAACTCAAAAAACGATATCTTTTTTGTAACCTGTTGAAAGTAAAAAAATAAATGGGTGAGATAAAACGCCCAGTAAGGGTTACAAATAGTGGAATCATGAGTACAATAATAAGTGAATCACAATCAATCTGATATAATCAATATGGCATAGTGAATAAATGAATAACTAATGCCATTAATAAACAGAGAATGAAACTGCATCCATAGATTTTGTCATAGTGAAAACCTCATGGATAATAATAATAACTAGTAATGAATAAAGATAATGCTTATTAATTGGACATCATGTTTCTGGCATACGAAACCATAATACCGTTAAAATGGTTTAGTTCTTGTGGGTAGAAACTCGTCTGATTTTTGCAAACAAACTCGAAGGGTATTTCGCCAACTGATTTGTCTCATGAGACCTACCGATGCTTTTAGGGGATATAGTGGGCCCCACCAGCCACTTAATGTCTAAATAATTCTTTATACATTTATTCAATAAAATATAAATATTCCTTTTCAATATCTGTATAGAGTAGAGTATACAAATTCATAAATATTTCCTTAACTAAAATAACATTCCAAATAAACATTGTATGTAAAATGGTATACAGTATAGAAAACAAACATATCCATGATATGAGATTATCTATAATGAATATAAATATAATTTCAAATGAAAATTGATCTCAAATGGGTAGTAGGTACACCACATAAGGATAATTAGGTGCGCCGTAAAAAGTTATTCACAACCAAATTTTAGTTGAGACAAAGGCCCTTACAACAATGTAATCAGTCGAATCATATGACCAGAACATAATAAAACACAAATTAATAATTTATTAACATGAATATAAATAGAATAATGTTATTATATATCAAATTTCCGAACACATATACCACATACAATAATTAAGTGGTGAACAATGAAAATCTCACAGAAATGAAGGTGAGATGAGAAACCCCATACCTTTCTCTTGAGTGGGTTCTTAGTTTGTTTTAATGACCTAAATAATCAAATATAGACTAATTAATTAATAATTCCATAATCTCCTATACATGTAATTGATTTATTATAACCTTATTAGGTTTATTCATGTACCTTTTAATGGGTTTAAGAGGTTAAAGTTTATTGTTTTCGAAGCATTTTCTTCTTTGGTTTTCATGTTTCGTTTACTTGCTTTCATGAATGGAAATTCATTTTTGAAATGTGGATAAATATCCATATTTTATAATATATATTATTAGTGAAATAAAATATATATAAATTATCTTATAATGATTATAGGTTATATACATGTGGATGAATCATTAGTTAAATGTTTTTGATAAACACTTGGATTTAGCTTGGCAGTGTTGTATACAATGAACTCGTTTTGTATTATTATTCCATATTGTGAGTGTGTAAATATTAAAGAACATTAATGAGATGAAATAATTATATTCTCATCTGTTTAAACCATTAAAATGGTCTCATGACCAGTAATGATGAAGAAAGTGAAGAACGAAACTCCGTCGTCCACAATGGTTATAAATTGGAACCTCATGGACGTTGACTTCGTTTATAAAAATAAAAGGGAGGGAGAAAGGATATTGATGATAGTTATTACATTAAAATTATATAATTCTAGTATATATATGATACTGGATTTTATCATGGCCATTTGGATAGAGGAGGTGAGGAGAGAAAAATAAAAGAGATGTACTTGAAAATAAAATAAAAGTTGAGAGATCCCTTATGAAAATTCAGCAGCCTAACGGCGTCACTTAAAATTTCATAAACTAAAATGATGAGAAAAAAAGGGTATCTCATCATATTTATATAAAAAGGACATTAATAAGAATAAATAAAATCAAACCCCAACATATGAGAAAGGAATTTCAAATAGATAGCATAAAATAAGTGTCGACTTAAAGAAGATAATGAAGGATTCCCTTACCTTGTAGAATAACTCCTAGATCCTGAAGGATGGTACCTTGGGGCCCTAGGGACACCTTTGGAGGACTATTAGAGAGGTAAAAACATCAGATCTTTGAGGATGAGGGATTTGGAATGAAAGAAAATTAATGGATGGGTGGGTATTTATAGAAAAAGAGAGGTAATTATTTAATAATTTCAACAGGACACCTCATTAGTGGTTTTTTCCAAACCATGGGCTTTACCATTGTATTTGCCCATGGTTTTAGCCACTTGGGGAACCTTATATAATAAGTTACTATAAAAATTTAGACCATACTTTTATATTTTATTATTACATCATTATGATATCATTAAACTACCGAAAACTCAAAACTATATTTTTACTATTCATGAAAAAATCATGTATTTTAGAAAAATCCCAAAAATTTACCCTGACCATTTTTCGGTGTGTAGAATTCAAAAATGAACTCTATTTTTTGAAAATAATTATATATGTATTTTTAATTTAATTTTTAAATAAATTCATACTTAATTCAGAAAATAATAATCTTAAAGGTGCAATTAGTTTTATTTCTAGTTGAAAAACTAATTAAGATCTCATTATCTTATTACCTTAAGAAAATAAAATGTTATTATTATTTACTATTCATAAGGATCATATTACTATTCATAAGGGTATGTTACTATTCACAAAAAATCAAGTTTGTTCTATCAGACTCCAAATGAATTTCTTATCACAACTCCAGATGACCATTTTTCAAAATTCAAAACATTGAAGTGGAAAATTTATATATAATGGCTAGGTTTTGACTATCTCTTAAATAACCTAGTGTGGTTTCAAAAGAAAACATTGATAAATAAAAATTAATTAATATAAGCATACCATAAAATGTTTTGGATGTTATACTCACTAGAACCCTCTGTGACTTTTCTAGGTGGAATACTCAAAAAATGAAGCATGAAGATGAATAAAAACATATCATAAATCAAAATTCCACAATTCAATCACAAGCCAAAACACAAACTCAAATCACCCTTCCGACCTCATTCTTAGCATTCCAAAACCAAAATCCCATGAATAGGATATCAAACAAGAGAATAAAATTTTAAACAATTTCCCACTCACTTTTAAAATCATTAAATCTAACATTTGTGAAAACCGTTTTTTTTTCTAGCAAACAAAATAACTTAAATATCCATCACGGGTATTCCATGAAGTCACACACACACACACACAAATATATATATATATATCATTGTGCTAGATCAATCACCCATCTACACATACCACAAATTATCTCTTATTCACTTTTGTACCTCCATATATGTGATCCCTCATATGAATACCAAGGGTCAATTCAAAACACTTATCATTTTTAAAATAGATCATTAAAACCTAGGAAAAATTCCCAACCAATGTGATAATGTCACTTATCATTAAAAAATCACATTTACAAATTCCAAAACGTTTTACATTTCAAATTCCAATGATTCTTTTCCATGGTCCCAAAACAATTTCCAAAATACCTCTCATTTTTTCTTTGAAACCACACCATCCATTAAATGAAAGTAGTTTCCATTCCAAAAACAAATTTTCCAATCCAAAAACCAAAATCCATTTTGAAAAGAAATTTTAATAAAATCCATTTTCATTTTATGAGATCCACTCATGACAATAAAAATTAAGGTCATACACAAATCACATCAAAATTTCCAAAAATGGGAATCTAGTGGTTATGCCAACCTAAAAACATGTCTTAAAAGATCATGCTCTAAGCGAGCATCAACCATAAAAAGTTTCATGAACTGTGCACTTGGGATATACATGTGTTGCTACTTTATGAAAGCATTCCATGTAAGATTGGCTCACTACCATTTTCATCCTTTATACACATAGGCTAAGAAAAAGAAAAATTCAAATCCTAAACTTCCAATGGAAACTTGAGGCATGAGATAGGAAAGGGTTCATGAAATCCTTCATGCACCTACATCTTAAGAGTCAACTCACCTAATATCCAAAAAACCTATCACCTTAAATTAAAAGGGCTTCCTATGATACCATTTTACCGTAAAATAACTCAGGTCTACCCTGAAACAGTCACCTGAATTGGCCCGTGGTAAGGCCTGAATGGCGTTCCAGATCCCCATGGGATGTAAACTATTGTCAGAAATAAATATAAACTAGTGGGGAGTGATTTGGACCATAGAAAAGAAAAATAAATAAACATAAATAAAAAAATAGAAAAATAAATGAAAATAAACTGAACAAACTGTCAGTGTAAAGAGGAATAAACTTAGATTTGATACAAACCTCAAGTGACCTCATGGGTCACTATGGAATATAAACTACACTCACTCCAAGAGCAATCTAAAACTAGAGGAACCTAAAAATTAAAACTATATTAGGTGTGAGCACTGAGTTTCTCAGCAATCCCACCAAATAACAAAAATGCCATATGCCCTTACCTTTAAGAATAAATCCAATCATGCTAGTTTGAAAATAAGATGTAATAAAATAATGTTTTCCATTCTATTCAAATTAAATTCACAAGTTTACATTTTCATATAAATCATTTCTATTCCACCAAATTTTCAAAATAGTTTTCAAACATGCATTAACATTCCAAAATAAAATAGAAAATGTTTAAATTTAAAACATGGATTTTATAATGATGAAAAAATATTGATGTAATTAGAATTGAAATAATTTCAAAAACACCATGTCATGAGTGAGCACCAAGGTTAATCAGTATAGGTTACTAGCATAAATGGGATCAGAGGAAGCTCATACCTCAGTGAAATGTGTTATATAAACCATGATCATGTGTGTTCTAATGCACAAGACACTAGTAGGGGACATACCTGTAACCCCAGGGGTCTCCAATCATTACCCATGTTTAGTTAGAGTTGTAGTGGCATTCCTGGTAGACAAAATCAGAATGAACAACTTTGAAATCATCTAGTGTATTGGTCCTAGTCGACCCACCTAGATACCCATGGCTTCACATGTTCTCTATTTCAATTGGTGTTGAGTTTTCATCAAGATATCATATATAAATATATTATTCTTTTTATTCAAAACCACCCTAACCCTCTCAACACCAACCTCCATCCTTGAGTACATCCCCCTTTTTTGGGAAATTTAAAAAACACCATCCTCTTTACAAGGAACATATCATCATTCATACATTAAAAAATAACTTTCTAAAATAAGTGGAATGCCCCAATAGGGGTTTTATTTTTATGCAAATCATTCTTCAAGTCCCAAAAAGCATTAATTGCTTATAAGGAATATTATTCATTTTCGAACGCATAATCACCCAACACTTTTAAGTTCCCAAATCATTTAAAATCTCAATTGAAAACCTAATGCACTACACATTTAAAAACAATATTTAACCCATGGCTATAATGTCAAAGTTCTTCCACAAAAGTAAAGCCACCATTTAACTCCAAGTTCACACCAAAAACCATTTTTGGAAATCACATTGGAGCTTTTAGAAAAAACCAAAGCATATCATTACACTTATTTTTATAAAACTAGAAAAAAGGAAAAAATCCTTTGGAAATATTTATTACTAATTCAAAATCACCTAGGAAATCACTTTTTATGAAAAGTAACTTAAGACCAAATTTATGTTAGAAATACATTTCATTTTCCAAAAAAAGTCAAAATCATTTCAAGAAATCACAACCAAATTTCATAGCATGTATATATTTCATAAATATTAAACCTGTATTTAAAACCATCAAGAAATATTGGGATTTAAATTAAAGACATAGGAATAGGGGACCTACCATAGAAATGCCTCTATTTTCCAAAGACCACTCAAATTGACCCTTGGCGCATACACACACAACAATTTATACTTAGTTATATTTATAACCCTAAATGAATTAAACATATTCCTTAGTCCATGGGGGATATTTATAAATAAGGAATATATATATATTCCTTACCATATTCATGTACATATATTCATTATCATCACTTACAGCCCAAAACAACTATAGTGAGATCCAACATACACTAGAAAAAAATTACGAACATCTCAAAACACCACGGTAAATACCATCACACCCAAAATAATTTTTGAAAACCTCAAATATCACAAAATACCTAAATTAAAATTGATCCACAATGAAGAAATTGAAAAATCCTTATCCAAAAACAATATAAAACACACTGACCTTGATGGAAGTGGCTAGAACTTTTCTTGATGGATGCAGATGAACCATAAATAATAAGAATCAATGAAAAGAAGAACCCCCAAACACATTAGGGTTCGTCCATGTTATGTTCACCCCATAAAATCAAATAAAACATCAAAATATGGGAAGGGGAAGGGAGAAGAGGCTCATCGGAGAGATTCACACTCAAAATTGGGAGGAAAATAGTGGTCGAGTGGAGGGAACGACATGCCTGATCTCTCCCAACTGGCTGGATCGTTCGAGAAAGAGAGGGGAAAGGCTGGTTCCTTTGATTAGGGGAGGGGAAGGTTGGTGTGTGAGGAGGGGTGTGGATGGCCATAGGGTCATTGCGCTAGAGGAGATATGGCCAAGGGCACTGCACAATAGGCGGTTCGAATAGGTGGAGTGCGATTGGGAAGGGGAAGGGAAGGGATGAGTAATAATGGGGATATAGGGGAGGATAATCCAAACCCTAACAAACAAAAAAAGAAAATATATATAAAAATAAACTAATAATAATTTTAATTTTAATAATTTTAATAATTAAAATAAGTATAATCTTAATAATAATAATAATATTATTATTATAATAATAATAATCATCATCATCATCATCATTATAATAGTAATAATAATAATAATCATCATCATCATTATAATAATAATAATAATAAAGATAATTATAATAACAATAATAATAAATATTATAATATTATCATTATTTTTATTACTATTAAAATATTATTTTAACTTTATTATTACTATTAAAAAATTATTTTTATTTTATTTCATTTTATATACTATTTTATTATTTAAAATCCTAGAAACGACGCATGATTTGGCCACATTGTTGATGAAACTATGCACCATCTGTGTGACTCTTCTAGAGACCCCCAACATTTAAAATTTGAAACCAGTTCAACCCGGAAATAAAAAAAACCAAATATAATTATATAATTGATAAATCGTGTTTAGGGGGTTACAGGTGATGAAATGGGTGCTTAGGGTAAAAAATCAGGGAGAGACAAAACCTAAAATCCAATTTTTAATGACCTGGATAGGTCACACGGTTTTCCTGCATGATTTTTCAAAACCTGTGTAAGAACCCAGATCATTTTTTCCGGAATTGATCTTTATTTTGGGTTGTTTTTTATGAAAAATGAAGATTTGTAAATTTTCTAAGTACATTTTATGTACTCTTGAGAACACGTTGTGTACCCAGTTTCCACACATTTTTTTGTACTAGCCTGGTAACATCCAAGAACATAGCCATGTAGGTGACCTGGCAGACCGCCTAAAGCATGAGATGGTTGACACCAGTACATGACATTTACATTAAATGAACAGATCATGTACTTTTCATTTTATTGGATTAATCGGAGTAGGGTTTCATCTCCTATTAAGAAACATCTTCTTATTTCTATGTCTCATAAAGAAGAGCATAGTATGTCTGAAGATCTTCAAGATCCTCCCATTCCTTCTTCTAATCTCTGATTTTGATGGTTCCAGGTGTGTTGGATTCCCACCGGTGAGTTCTCCCTTTCCCTAGAGCTTATGTTCCTGATTTATTCTCACTCTTGATTTATCAAGGGTTAATCGTTTTTTCCCTTTTCATAGATCAACAACATTCTAGTCCATTCTAAGGGTTGAAGTTCAAGAGTTTCCTTTGTATGACATCACGACGGGTGGTTTGTGCCTTCCTTTTATTATCTATATATTATATATGCATAAAGTGCCAAATACCCAAGTTGGGGTATTGCATATTTTGGATTTCGACCATGTTAAATACCTACCATGGTTTGGTCGTTTGATTAAGAGTGGTTTCTTATGGAAAATATTGCATACCCTTGTTTAGGGGACACCTCATAGGTGTGTTCCCTCATTTTACTAGATTTGGCAGTTTGGCCTAGGTTACCTATGAGGAATATGGTGCTTCCATGCCTTAAGTTTTTTAGGATAGAGTTTATTGGTTACATGTGATGCCTATTTTTATGATTTGATTAAATTTGATCCATGTGATAGTTTGGATTTCATGTAGATCCTTTAATAAGTGTTTTATGCAAACAAATATTACAATGGATTGTGAGAGCCTTGGTCTAGGAAAAATGGGGGGTTTCCAAGTTTTTTTTACGTTGGACTGTGAGAGTCTTGGTGTCGATTTTCACCCAGGGGGTAATGACCGAGGGAGATACCTGAAGGTCATTTTTGATTATTTATACTATGTAGACTAAGGGTGTTGACTGTGAGAGATACCTCAGAGGTTGTTATCTTTACTCTAATATATGTGAGACCATAGGTGTTATACTGTAAGAGAATTCCCATAGGGTTGTTTGTGAACAATTTAATAATTATGACGATTTTTTCAAGCCAAAGCACAAGCTTGGATTCAAGGTTACTTGGTTGTTTAGACGGTCTTTGAGACATCTATTGTTATATTACATAGGGGGTACATATCTTAGGCTAGTTCCTAGGATTACATTATTCAACTATTTGAATAATTAATACATGTAAATGAATGTAATTGAAACTATTGGTTTGTTTACTTTTGAGTACTTCCTAGTTTATTGCTTCATTTTAACATATTACCTGATATATATATTCACCGACCATTAGGCACAGATATTTTGGTGGTTTCCAACTAGAATTCATTTCACACCTTATTTGGGTCATGATTATGGGCACAAACAGACTATATGGTTGTAGTAAAATAAAAGAGAATGTTACCTTCTTCATTAGGTACTTAACTACTATTGGATATAGAGACCATGGGACAAATATGAGACTTTTGATGCTATAGAAGTTTATGATTTTTGATACTTTGGTTTCAATATTGTATTTCTATCATTGGAATTTGTTTGGATGCTTTCTTATATACTTTTGACATGCATAATTATTTATATATATAAGATTCAATGGTTTATACTATCAGTCTTATATAGTTTACTTATTTTTTGGTATTACTGCTTAAGTTATTGTTTATTATTGATATTACACTATGTATACTCTGCTAATGAGGGCATAGTTTCTCCAATATCAGACCTTGGCACTCACTTCTAGTCGGAAGCCTTTGGCGTTTGGGGAAATGTGCTTGAGTTCATTTGATGAACTGGGTTCGGGGCACCTTTGGGCGGCACCTGGAATCGGGACGTTACTAAGTATTATAAAAGGTTTTATATTTTATACATTTTATTACTATTTGGATCCTATATACAGGGATAGTAATTAATTGGTAGTTGGTAATAAGTTTCTCCAAGATGTAGTTAACCCATGTATTGGGAAAATCCAATTTACCTCAAATATTGAAATTTATCTGGTCTTTCAATTGTTAGAGTTGATTTGATTTCACTGTTGGGTGATACATATGTTTTGTGCTATTATGAATTATATAATTGTGGTTCTATTTCTATTGAAACCCGATGATATGGTTGTATTACATCTCATGAATTATATATAAACTTTCTAGATATCACATGTCATGCATTCTTGTCTTTCCATTTAGGATGAATTACTGATTGCACATTGATGTGATAGATTATGTGATAGAATATACATGGTGTTGTGATAGATGCCATGATAAAATACCAGTTTTTTTTGTAGGGTATTGGGATATGTAAATTTTGATTTGTATGGATTCAAAATTTTGGTTCTTGAGGTGTTATGCAACCACCTGGATCAGAATTTGGTGGATCAAGTTTTAACATTAATTGATTTTTTTCATTTATGATAGGAATAATGATTCCAAATATTGATTCATGGGAGTATGAGCTCTCCCGGGTTGAAAATCATCATGCCTTGTATATAATTATAAGTTTTCAAGGGTTCTGGGGGATTTCCATAGGCTTATAGTTCAGAAACCCAGAAAACACAATGTGTGGTGTTATGAACATATGCCATGTCCTCTTCTGTTCTGGAAGAAACAACATTTCATAAGTACAATCTGTGTACTATATGTACACATTGTGTTGTATTTAACGGTGTGGCTGATTGGGTGAGCAGAGACACAGGGTTGGGAAACATTAGTATCACACACCATGTACTAGGAGTGCACAATGTGTCGTAAGGACCGTGTGTCCGGCCATGTGACTAACAGCATGGGTGGATAAAACATAGGTTTTACATGTTGTGTCCTGTTCCGACATGCTGTTTAGAGTCGACTGTGTTTCTGACCATGTGACCAATGACATAGGTCGACATTACATAACCAGTACATTCAATGTATAGGGTGAACATGCTATATAGTGTAGCGCAGATAGACCCCATATAGTTTTTTCATGTAGAAGTATTTGGGAAGGAGAGAAAATTCAATCACGGGCTATGTCATAATTGTAACACGCAATGTTTTTGGGGGGGGTTACATGGCCTGGTTTGGAAGAGGTACACACCATGCTAAAATATTAAGGGAATATTCCATGTAGATCTTATGCATGTTGTGTAACTATATTTTGTAAAGCTTGAATGTTTTCCTTCTCTTGTTCCTTTAATGCACTACTAAGTTTCTGTCCTTGATAATCATGAACTGAGTTGTGCACTTGAACATGTAGAGTCATTCCATTAATACATCCTCTAGTTGTATTCTAAGTACAGGGTGACGACCAGACTGCGGAAATGATAGATTAGGAACTACTAGTAGATCCTCCTGTATTTCCCGTTTGGGAACCAGCTATTATACAGGTTGCAGGTGCTGATGCACAGTTCCGTGAAGGATTCTTTAGGATGTTATATACTTTTCAAGAAGAAACACATCCTTCTCCGTCTATGGTAGAACTAATTTAGGTGTTCCAGCAATAGCATCCTCCCACTTTTTCTAGGTATGGAGGACCAAACGCTACAAATTCATGGTTGTAGTCCATGATTTCAATCTTTGACAATCTAGATATGCCTATGGAGAGGAGGGTGAAGATCATGATGTACGTGCTATGTGATTCCAACAAGAGGTGGTGGGATTTTATCTCACAGGAAGAACATCATTGGGATATGGATTGGGAATATTTTTAGAGAAAATTGTATGACTACTTCTATCCTATGTTGTTGAGGGCCGATCGATCCTGAGAGTTTTGGAAATTGGGGATGGGTGCTCTTTCAGTGATGGAGTTCTCTTCTCTTTTTATAGAGCTTCAATTCTTCGAACATGTTCTGGGAGGTGACAGGTTATCATTGGCTAGGTGATTTGTGGATGGTATCCGGCATGACATTTGATCACAGGTGGTTGTCTTCAGATAGACTTCAGCGACTACTATAGTGAACGAGGTGTTGATTACTGAGTGTAATCAGAGGGAGTTGGGAGCTACGAACCAGGTTGGTTCAGCGTCTAGGGATGGTACATCATCGTTTTATAGAAGGAAGCACCAAAGAGATCCTTCACATGGTGATTATAGTAGAAGAGATGTATCAATAGGTATCCATTTGAGGATCTACCAATGTGGGAAGAGTGGGAAAATGAGACCTCAGTTCCCCAAAGACCCTGTTGAGTGCCAAGCATGCAGATATATGGGTCATCTTCATCATTTTTTATAGTTTTTCTCATTAGGAACTAGTGAGAGGGTTTCTGTTAGGACTACATTTTCCGGAGTTGGACCACAAGATTCTCATCAATTAGGGAACTGGAGTTCATCATACTGTTCAAGATAAAGAGGTGGTCATGGTTTTGGAAGTCAGGATATAGGATTTCAGTGAAAATAGGGTGGATCAACATAGGGTTTTTAGGTAGGGTCGTATGGACATGGTACAAGTCATAATTTTGTAGTGGAGTAGACCGGGTAGGAGTATGATTTGGGACCCTCTACGGTTAGTGGTATGATTCTATTTTCCTCTGTTTTAGCTTATTTTCTTTTTGATATAGGTACTTCTTATAGTTTTATATTTATTGTTGTTTTGGAGATCCTTGGAATCTGTATCTTTACTTCAAAGGAAGTTCTCACACTAGACACTCTGTTGGGGATTAGGATGGCTAGTGTACGTCGGTCTAAGGACTTCCATCTTGAGGTTTTTCGGTGTAACTTATTATGGGACCTCTATGTCTTAGTTATGAAATGATTCAATTTCATTGTATAAATGGACTATTTGGTCTCTTTCCAATACTTTGTTGACTGCTATCACCATAGGGTGAGTTTCTCATCACCATAGGGTGGTTCTTTTCTACACAAGGGAAAATGGGATGTCCCAACTAGCCGAGTTGGACCAGAACATCATGGGTAGGGAGGAATTATAGACGAGATTTCTAGTTTATATCTGGATGACTAGGGGACTTCACAGATGAACTTTAATCAATTATTGAATTGTTTCAGAGATGTATTTCTAGATGAATTCTCAGTATCACCTCTAGAGAGAGAGATATATTTATCTATTGATCTTGTGCTAGGAGTGGCATCGGTGTCCATTCCTCCTTATAGAATGGCTACAACAGAGTTACAGGAGATCAATAAGAAGTTAGAGGAGTTGCATGAAAAAGGTTTCATCAGGCCTATTACTTCTCATTGGGATTCTCATGTCCTATTTGTGAAGAAGGCGGAGGATACAATCATACTTTCTGTGGATGATTAGAAGCTGAACCAGTTGATGTTCAAGAACCAATAGCCATTTCTACAGATTGATGAGCTCTTTGATTAGCTTCTAAGATCTCGAGTGTTCTCAAAGATCTACATGTGATTTAGTTAGCATTAGTTGAACGTTTCACCTTTAGATATACCTCTTAAAACCTTTCAAAGTATGTATGGTCAATATGAGTTTTTGGTTATGCCATTCAGTCTCATGAACGTGCCAATAAATTTTATGGAACTGATAAACTGAGTGTTCCATCCTTACATGGATTCACCTGTGGTAGTATTCATGGAAAATATCTTGGTGTACTCTCACACTAGGCATGACCATACCACCCATCTTGATATCGTATTGAGTACATTGAGAGAGAATCATTTATATGCTAATCTCTCAAAGGACCACTTTAGGATGGATCAGATTCACTTCCAAGGCCATGTTATCTCATAGATAGTAGTGTTAGTAGACCTAGAAAAAGTTATAGTAGTAATTTCTTGGGATCATCTGAAGAATGTCTTTGAGTTACGGAATTTTTGAGGGATATCTGATTTCTAAAGGTGCTTTATACAAGACTTTTCACCCTTAGCAGTGCCACTGACAGGCCTAAAAAAGGGAGAAAAGTACTTGGGATAGATTCCTAAAATTCTTTCTTTTAGAAGCTAAATGGGAGATTAACTTCAACATTGATCCTGATTTTTCCAAGTCCATGCAAGAGTGACACTATGTACTGCGATTCATCGGGTATCGGGTTGGGAGAAGTTCTTATATAGGGTGAAGGAATCATTGTGTATGGGTATCGACAGTTAAGGCCACATTAGAGGAATTACCTGACACGTGATCTTGAGTTAGTTGTAGTTGTGCATGTTTTGTGATGTTGGAGACATTATCTTTTGGGATATAATTTTGTGATATACACTGATCAAAAAATCCTCAATTATATCTTTACTCAGCATGATCTAAATATGAGACAGTGAAGGTGGGTTGAGTACCAGCAGTATTTTGACTTTGAGATTTCCTACAAGCCTGGGAAAGGCAATGCAGTGGCTGATGCATTGAGTACGAGGACTCAGATACATGCATTTTAGGTGGCCAGTAGTGAGTGATAACATATGTATCTGTTCTCATATATGAATTTGGAGGTGTACAATAGACCGGGGCATACATTTATTTCTTTTGTATCTATTATATATACTCTTGTGGATCGAGTGCGAATGAGGCAACTAGCTTAATCTGAAGGCCTAGGCCTACATAAGAGTGTGTCATGAGTGGAACCTACTCTTGGGTGGACCATAGGCAAGGATGAGGTCATTCATTTTCATGGATGCTTATGGGAGTCAGCAAACTTGCGTGAGGAGTTGATGAAAGATTTTCATTACTCAGTTTGGGAAGATAATCCTAGTGCCACCAAGATGTATTGATATCTACATCATTAGTATTGGTGGCCAAGTATGAAGGATAATGTTTCTAGTTTTTTTAGATATTCCTCCAATCGGTAGGTGAAGGTAGAGCATCAGTGACCAGAAGGGCTTTTGTAGTAGTTACCCATTCCCAAGTGGAAGTGGAATGATGTTGTGATGGATTTCATAGTGTGTTTACCAAAGTCATGATAAGGGAATGCTATGTTTTGGGTAGTTTTTTGACAAACTCACAATGGTTTCACATTTATTTTCGATCAAGGAAACCTTTTGTGTTAATAATATTGTAAGGTTGTACATCTCATACATTGTACATTTTCATGGGGTTCCACACTCTATCATTTCATATAGGGATGCCCAGTTTACTTATCGTTTCTGACAGGGACTACAAATGGATTTGGTTATACAGGTAATTTTGAATAAATCTTACCATCCCTAAAAAGATTTCCAATTAGAGCACCCGATTCATGTTTTGGAGGACATTCTATGAGCATGTGTCCTAGATTTCAGGGGTTCTTGGGAGAGACATATACCCCTAGTAGAGTTTCCCTACAATAACAGTATCCAAGTGATAAATATGATGGTACATTATGAGGCTCTGTACGGTAGGCCATTTCATTCACCCCTATGTTGGATGGAGGGAGGAGAGGCAACAAAGGTGGGACCTTGTCTTGTCCAAGAGACTATTGAGCAAGTGGAGTTGATTTGGAAGCTGATGGCTACTGCACAGTATCATAATAAATCTTATGCTGATAGAAGGAGATTACATCTAGATTTCTTTGTTTAGGATCATGTTTTCTTACATGTCACATCAAGCTTGGGACACAAAAGGATTAAGATATAGGGGAAACTTTCACTGAGATATGTTGAGCCGTTTGAGGTTTTGAAGTGAGTTAGGTTGTTTGCCCATCTATTGTAGTAACTTCATAGGTACCAGGAAATTCATGATTTCATTCACGTTTCTCAGATGGATCATTACTTTTCATACATATATCATGTCTTCTATCCCAATGAGGTTGATTTGGAGGTGGATTCACCCTTTGAGGAGCACCCTATAAAGATTTTGGATCACAGCATGACGTTTCACTATGGTGGTATGTTCCTATGGACTGGTGAAACAGAAGCACAAGAGAGTATAGAGCATGACATGAGAGAGGGAGGCCAATGTACGATCATAGTGGCTAGAGCTGTTGGAAGTTTCTTCTCCTCCACCCTTGGAAGGAAAATTCATGGATGAATTTCTTCAATGGGGGAATTTTATAAGAATCTGAATCTTCTTTTCACATATGGATCATTATTTTCGGTTGTTTTGATGAAAAAGAAAGATTTTGAATTTTTCTAAGTATACATTGTGTTCTCTTGAATACACGTTGTGTAATCTTGAGTACACACTTTGTACTCAGTTTCCACACATAACCTTGTATTGGCCATGTAACGGCCAAGTACATGGCTGGGAAGGTGACCTGGAAGACCTCCCAAACTGGGAGCTAGTTTGGGCTAGTACATGGTGTGTACATTAAATGAACACGCTGTGCACTTTTATTTTTATTTTATTAATCGAAGTTTGGTTGCATCTCATTATTAGAAACATCTTTTTCTTTTCATGTCTCGTATAGGAGAGCGACGCATGGCCAAATATTTTTAAGATCTTCCCATTCCTCCATCTGATCTTCAATTGAGACGCTGCCATGTACGTTGGATTCCCACTGATGATTTCTCTCTTTCCCTAGATCCTCTCTTCTTGATTTTTTCTGTCTCTTCAGTTTTCAAGGATTGATCTTTTTTACCCTTTTCATAGATCTACATCATTCTAGGCTGATTCAAAGGCCAACGTTCAAGAGTTTCATTCTCCAACATTAAGGTAGGTGGTTTGTGCCTTTCATTGATTGTCTTTGGATTGTATATGCATGAATTTCCGAATACCCATGTTAGGGTATTGCGTATTTTGGATTTAAACCCTCTTAAATACATTCTATGGTTTGGTTCATTGGTTAAGGGTTGTTGCCTTTGCATAAGATTTTATACCCTTATTTATGGGACACCCCCGGGGATTTATCCCTTGTTTTACTATTTTTTGTTATTTGGCCTAGGTTTCCTATGTGTAATATTGTATTTCTATGCCTTGATTTGTTTTTTATGGACGTTATTGGTTACATGTGATGCATGTTTTTATTCTTTGATTAAAGTTGATTCTTGTGATAGATTGGATTTTATTTAAATCCTTTAGTAAGTTGTGTATGCACGTTGAAATTCCAATAGACCATGAGAGCCTTGGACTAGGAAAATTGTGGGTGTCTACATGTTTATTTAAACCAAAACGTGGGGGCCTTGGTGTAGACTCTTACCAAGGGGTATTGACTGTAAGAGCTACCCAAAGGCCATTTATGATTATTTATACTATGTAGACCAGTGGTATTGAAAGTGAGAGATACCCAATAGGTTGTTATCTTTACTCTATGCTATGTGGGAGCATAGGGGTTAGACCTTGAGATATTCCCCAAAGGTTCACTTTTGAATAAATAAATTATTGTGACGAGTATGTCAATCCAAAGTACAATCTTGAAATATGACATATTTGGTTGTTTAGATAGTCTTTATGATGTTTGTTTTTAGATTACATAGGTGGTACAGAGCATAGGTGAGATCCCAATATTACATTATTCAATGGTTGGAATAATTAATAAATGTAAATAAATGTAATTGAAACTGTAGGATTGTTAACTTTTGAGTACGTCATAGTTTATTACTTAATTAATTAATATTACAAGCTATATATATTCATTGACTATTAGGAAGAGATATTTTGGGGGTTACCTACTGGGATTCATCACACTCCCTGTTTTCGTGATTATATTGGGCTCAAACAGACTGTATGGTTGCATGTGTAGAAAATGGAAAGTTCCCTTAGTCATCAGGAACTTGAGTGCTGTTGGAGCTGGAGAGCATGGGACTAACATGAGGATTGTGATGCTGTTAGCATTTACTATTTTCTATACATTGATTTTAGTATTGTATTCCCCGCATTGTGAGTTGTTAGGATGCTTTCTTAGATACTTGTGACAAGCATCATTATTTATATTTATATGTTGTAGTTTTTTATACTATCATCCATCGGATGTTTACTTATTTTATGGTATTAATGCTTCCACTATTGTTTATTATTGGTATTATGATATGTATACTCTGCAAATGAGGGAATAGTTTCCCTAATATCAGACATTTTCTGTTTTTTCTATTCCGGATCCTCTGGGGTTTGGGGAAATTCTCTTGAGGTCATGTGACCAATTATGTTCGGGGCACCATTGGGTGGCACTCGGAACCAGGACACTACACCCTACGGAAACCGTGAACCCCCTACTATCTAAGAAGTACATGTCACATGGTTATCCCATATTTTTTAAAAACCTTATGCTAACTGGTTGATAAGCTTGTTTCAAAAAACACCCCTTGGTCACATGGCTCCCTATGCAAGGGTATACATTTTGGAAAACCATGTACCAATCATGTGAATCATGTTCCAAATCCCAAAAAAATATTATTTTTACAAAAACACACAATAAAATTGATGGATAAATGAGGGATCAAAATAAAATGAATAAAAACTTTAAAATAATGAATTCGGTATGACACCTAATTGGAAATGGGAGCATATTTATTTGGATTTTGTGAAAGGTCTCATAAGAATGGTTTGAAAACCTAATTCCATATGGATGATAGTGGATATTCTCACAAAGTTGGACCATTTAATCCCTATTCATGAATATCCTAAAGTGGATGAACTACCTAAAATATATATCTAAAAAGTTATAAAGATTCATGAAATACCGGTTTTCATAGTATCAGACTAAGATCTCAGGTTTATGTCTAATTTTTGGAAATCCTTATATAATGACCCTTGGACTTAGTCAACTATGATTATGGCATATCATCCAAAGACAAATGAGAAATCCAATAGGATGATAAAAAAACTGGAAGAAAGTAGTGGTATTTTGTAAGGATTTGTTTTGTCTCATGGGAGGAGAACATACCATTAGTGGAGTTCCTGAATAAGAATAGTTATCAAGGCTCGATATATATAGCTCATTTTGAAGCATTGTATGGAATTTCTTTCCATTATCCTCTTTTTTAGGTGCAAATGGGTGATAATTTACTATTTGGGTCGATCCTTGTCAATAAAATAAAGAATATTCTACTAATTAGTAAAATGATGGAGATCCCTAAAAGAAGTTCGAAATCATCTGTGGATCATCTGTGATAGATGTTGTCATTCAAGGTGGGTGATCATGTATTCTTGAGAATCTCTCCATGGATTAGGCATCGTCATTTTTGAGAAAGACGTCATGATATATATCTGATACATAGGCCCATTTAGGATAATTGAATGATTTAGTGAGGTGTAATATCTATAACACCCTTATATTTTTTGAATCCTTTTCGAACTAATTTTACCTTGTTCATATTTTTCAATTTCCCGCAACACAGAAGATAGCTTATTTTTATTTAAATCACTAGGTTTGGATTTAGTTATATGCAACACCATGTTAATCGTTCATGAAATTAAACATAAAATTTATAATTCCTTATACGGAACACTGAGTTTATCGTGAATTACATGCAATAATGGCTTTCCTTGATGGATTAGGTAACACGCTAGACCGAGGTTTATCGAACAATAATATATTATTAAAATATGATTATTTTATATAATAATATATAATATAGAAGTTAAAGTATAGTTTATGAATAATAATAATCACTTTACAAAATTTTTTATAATTATTTTATATAAATAAAACATATTGATAATTAAAGATAATATTTTCTGTGAAGCCCTTATATGTTTAAAAAGACTGTTTTCTTGAATCAACTACTTTTAATGTTCTTTTTTGAAAAATAATTAAATTAATTTTAGACACATTTATATATTTAATTCTTTTAAATAAAATTCATTTTTTAATTTTTAATTCGGAAATTTTCTTCAGGTGAACTTTGGGGATATTGTTTCAGAAACATCATTTTTTGAGGAATAGTGAAAAATATTTCATTTTTGTTAAATATTCCTTTTCATTTAAATAATTATTAATATTAAATTGTATTTTAAATTTGTTTTTAGTTAAAATTAGATAAATTATACATATATTACTACAATTTATGTCCTTATAATTAATTTATCATTTAAATTGAATATAAAAATGAAATAAAATTTTGAAATTCTTTCTACATTAAAATCACATAATTTCATACTATATGTTGGATTAGCATTAATCTTTAATTTTTTGCTTATGTGAATTGAAATTAAAAAAAACTTACCTAAACCAATGAAAATATTATAATATTTATATTCGAATCTGATCATTTTTATTTTTTACCAAAATGATTTGTAAAAGTTATTAAAATTAATAACACCAATTAAGTTCTAATTAAGATTAATTAGGGACTAAACCATAATCTCATGGGGGAAGGACCTAGAATTTTTTCAAAAACCCATATTTTTAATATATTTCGGCCATAAACCTTAAATTATTTTTAGGTTGGTTTTGTATGACATTGTTTAGTTAAGATCAAGTGTACACCTAACTTGTTTTCAAAACATTCAAGTGGGTCCTTTTTCTTCCCTATAAAAGGCCACCACATCTCCCACATCTTAAAACATCTAAAACCACATAGGTTTGGAAACTATCTACCCAATAAACATCCCAAAATCCATCCCTTCTTCGTATAATTCTTCTACAAGGATGAAGGAAATCCAATGGATCCTTTTGGCACAAACCAAAAAGAGTTTCCCGACTAATAGGTAACCACTTCTCTCAAGTCCTTTCTTTTATTTTCCTTATATACCACTCCACTATCTTTATTCCATGATTGTATATAAATAATATTATCATAAATATACTATGATCTTTTTATGTCAAATTGTTTACATATACTTACACACACCTATATCTAATGGGTAACGAACATACTGTTTACGTGTATGTCGAACTACCGCCTCACTAAATGATGTTTGATCAAATTTCCTCACCGCCTCTCATGGTGGAAATTATGATAGACACAATATTTATATATCTTATATATTAGATTCATTATTTATTTATTCTTATTTATTCCTTTTACAAAACATATCTTTTTTTACTTTACATTTGGTGTTAATACGATAACTTCGTTTGAGGAAGTTTGGAAAACCACCCTCTCAATGAAATGTGATTCATTTACACATTACATGGAATTTATTAAAGATGGGTTTAGTGAAATTATATGATATATATTTCATAATAATTAGACTTTAATAATGATATATATCCACGTATATCCACATATATTTCATGTACTCTTTTTCCTTCAATACGAAAATAAAAATGGAAACAACATTCATGAGTACATATGGATTATTGTCTACATGAACTTTGTATTCTATTTCAATAAAATATATTATATATATTATTATAATACACATATACTCTATATAAATTAAACATATATCGTGGTTTAAATTCAGGAATCACATTATTAGTATAATTACCAACAATATAACAAATTAGGACACAAATGAAGATCAAAGATAATATTACCCAAAGTGATAACTTAAAATGGGATAGTTAACAATTTGGTAATGTAAGGTCTTAATTATTTTAATCCATTTATTTAATGCTTAAAAACCATTAAAATCATTAAAATCCTAAAAATCATCTAAATCACACAAATAATGTAAATCATGTTTAAATCTAATAAATCATGATTACTCTTGTTCTACTATGTTTTATTATGATTATTGTTAACCTTAATTCATTATGTGAGTATTAATTATTAAGACATATGGAAAAATATTTTTCTATGTATAAGACATTATTCTGTGATCAAACAGTCTCACCGTTTAGTCTAGAAATTGGCAACGTCTGTAACATTGTTTCACAGACACTGTAACTATGCTACAAATTTTAAAATTCACAAATAAATAGACAGAATTTCCTTGACACCAGTTCTTTGACACCATCACAAGACACCATTAATATGTTTTAAAAAGGAAATGACACTATTTCTATGACACTATAACAAGACACAATTCCAATTCACCACTTCAGATTCATCGTGGCTATAGAACCGATTCTGTCTCACCACCAACCGTGACACCATTACATAATAATTTTTCTGTATTTATCATTTAAATTTGAAATTTGATTCTAATGGTCATATTTGAGTCATTTAATGACACTAACTTAATTAATTACTTTTTGATGACATGAAACCTGCTAGTATGAGGTATGAGGTGTGTAGAGATCGTGATCCTTGTCACCCATAACACAAACACCCAAAGATTAAATACAAGGAGGTGCATGAGCAAGAAAATTAGATGAGATGAATGAAAAAGATGTTAGAGAAAACACACATGCATGAAAGAACACACATAAGAACAAAGATAATCCATATTGCTTGCTATGTAGCATCTTGTGAACATCCTTGCAATTCAAATATTTTCTTGGATAGTGTTTATAACAACTTTAATTTAGTAAATTATTTTCCAAAGTTATATCAATATTTCATATTGTTATAATTGAGAAATAATAAATCTTCTAATAAAATATTTGAATGGTAAAACTATTATAAATTCACTAAATTGATTAACTGGCCTGTTTAGTTTTATATTAGGGGATCTTTGAATAATTTTTTTAACATACATTTTTATAGGAAACAATTCACCCCCCCTATAGAGTGTCCTACTCTGACCAACATTTGTTATTAGAGGTTGTTTTGAAATTGTTATCATTAGAGTTTTTTAAAAAAATTAAATATTTTCAACTGTGATTTAGTTGTTTGTTTAAATATCTCTAAATTTCTATTAGTTCCAAATTTCTAGCGCTTTAAATCTTGTATTTATTCTCTATTATATATAATACATAGTAAGGTGTTGATACCAGAAGACCTGCCTACATTAATGGAACAAATTATACTCATTAGAAAAGAAAAATTAAAATTCACTTAGAAAGTATAGGCTTTGTAATTTGTACAGTAATAAAAGATAAATATGAAATAATAGAAACACCAAGAACTACATGGAGTAAAGAAACAAAAGTTTCATAGAATAATAATTATAAACCTATGAATGGCTTGATTTGTTCTTTAGGGAATGAATAATTTAATATAATATCTTCTTGTCAGTATTCATATGAAATTTGGGACACCTTATCTGTTTCACATGAAGGAACTAATAATGTTAAAGAAATGACACTTAATATCTATTATATTAAGTATGATAACATTAACATGTTTCATGATGAGCCTATTTTGGATATGTATCTTAGGCTAATGGAAATATTCAATACAATGACCACTATTGGAAATCTAGTGGGTGCCAAGGAAAAAATCATGCGGCTACTCATATTTCTATAAGAAAGATGGTGGGGAACCTCTGTATCAATTAGAGAATCATGTGAAATAGATAAGTATACATTCAAGAAGATAATAGGTAAATTGATGATGTATGAGGAATATTAAAAGGTAAGAAATAGGAAAATGATGAACCAAATAGAAATTTAGTGGCTATAAAAACCACTGCATCAAAAAAAATAAAGAAAATAGAAACAGACTCATTCTGATTGTAAAAGTAATGATGAATCACTATTAGACAGTGATGAGGAAATGGATCAATTATCCAGAAGGTTTAAGAATGATTATAGGAGGAATAAATTCTTTAGGAATCCTAGATATTAAAAAATCTATAACAATAATGGTAACTGGATAACGGAATGGAAATGAATGATAACTCAAATCAAATAGTTGTTTATGAATGTAAGAGAAACGGATGCGTAAAAGACGGATATCCCAAGATAAAGTATAAAAATAAGTGTTAAGTCAAATATATAAAGTAAAAAAGGGAAATGAATGCAACATGGAGTGATTCTCAAGACAACACAAGTGACTCAAAATCTTTACATGATTAAAAGGACGACAAATCCAATATGTGTTTCATGAAAAACACATCATATGTAACACTCGAGTCATCTATAAAAAATTTCTATTATTCTGGATATGAAAGTGATTTTGAAAATTTGACTAGTGAAGAAATGATTGAATATTTAAAAATTCATAAAGAAACATGCAATGAATTAAAGGATAAATAAAAATATTTAAAGAAACTACATGCTCTTACTTTAACTGTAAAATATGATCTTACTATAGAATAGGAATATAATGATCAATTGCATATGGGGAAAAATAAACATAAATTATCTAATGTGAAATTGAAAACAGGCATTGAAAAAATTACTAATGGAAAGAATACTCTAACACAAATTTTTGTTAAAAAATTATCTCCTATGTATACTACTGGTATAGGATACCAACTTGAACAGAGGAACATAGCTAAAACTAATTTTTTTTTAAAAACTAGTAAACCTGTTTTCATACCCAGAACTGAAAATATACTAGTTCTAGCTTTCGGAACTCAGTCACTACATCTAGTTTTTCTGGACCAACCAAATTTTACTTTTCATGTACTTTACAAACTGTGTATAGGAATCCTGTTAATAATGTTTGGGTTCCAAAATCTCTTATTACTAATTTCCTTGTACCCAAACAAATCTGGGTACCAAAATCGTCTTTTTCTTAATTCTTATGTAGGAAATATATTTGAAGAGATAATATATAATTCTTTGATACTAGGATAGGGTATGTTCAAGAAATTTTACAAAATATTAATCATGTAACAATAATCTGATGAAGACTGATGGTGGATATGTGAGTTTTTGTGAAAATGCTAAAGGAAAAATAATTGTCCTTGGCCAGATTAGTAACTCTAACTCAGTTTTAATTTATAATGTACTTCTTATTGAAGGATTAAAATATAATCTACATAGTATTTCACAATTATGTAATGATGGGTTTTATGTTAAATGTTAAAACGATGTTTTAAATGTTTTTAATTCTTAAAATTAATTAGTATTTTCTACATTTCCAAATTTAAATGTTTATGTTGTTAACTTTGAATCGTTAGTTTATCAAATTGTTTCCTTCATGAATTCCATTCCCAAAGAGTCTTGGATTTGACATAGAATACTTGGAGATTGTAACATACACTCTCTTATAGAGAATACTAAAAAATTCTTAGTCAAGGATCTACCCAAACATGAGTTTCCAAATGACAATGTCTGTAATCCTTATCAAAAGGGTAAACAACACAAAATCTATTTCAACCCAAATAAATAAGTTTCAACTTCTCAACCTTTATATTTTGTTCACGTGGACTTTTTTGGACAATTTATAGTTTCAATCCTTAATGTGAATCACTATGTCTATGTTCTTGTATATAACTATTCTTGATATACTTGGACATTTCTCTTAGATCACAAAAGTGAAACTTGTTCTCATTTCACCAAGTACTCTAGAATAGTAGAAAACCTAAGTTTTATTAAAATAAAATCCTTAAGAAGTGACCATGAACATGATTCTGAAAACCAAGAGTTTGAATCTTTTCACTCCCAAAATGGATATAGTGATAACTTCTCTACACCTAGGACACCTCAACAAAATGGTGTTATAGAAAGAAGAAATAGAACATTACAAGAAATAACTAGAGAATTTCTTAATTTATATGACATACCTATCTAATTTTGTGATGAATCTATCCATACAACTTTTTATATTATTAATATAGTCATAATAAGAACTATTCTCAATAAAACATGTAATGAGTTGTGGAATAATTCGAATCCCAAGGTTAATTACCTCAATGTTTTTGGTTCCAAAGTTTATATTATCAATAATAAGGGATTTCTTGAAAAAAACATCATCCAAAAGTTCTAAACGAATTTTACTAGGTTACCCAACCTCTATAAAATCCTATAGAGTCTTTAAAAAAAGAGCCTAGTGTGTGGAAGAATATGTACATGTCAAATTTGATGAATTAGATCCACATGAACCTAAGACTACCATAGAAAACATTTGGGATGATGTGTCAAATCGGGACATAAATGCTAAACCTTTTGGCCCTACTGTTAAGTAATATGTAAAATCATATAGTTTTGGAAATTCTCAAGATTTTATTCAGGATTAACTTGAACCTGTTGAATAACATGAAATCTCTATCCCTTAACTTTATAGATTTTTTAAAACCCTTAAGAACAATCTTTTAGATGATATAGTTGAATATTTAGATAAAGTAACTCATACTATAGCTTCTCCAAGAAATCAGTTTGAACATCAAGATTTCTTGTCGCTGCATAAACCTAAAAACATCAATGAGGTCATCAATACTAAATTTTGGGTGATGTCTATGTAAGAAGAGTTAAATCAGTTTGAATGAAATATAGTCTGTAAATAGTGGATAGGCTTAAAGACACCTTGACTAAATTAGATGAAGTTGGTAATATTGTAGGAAATATAGCCAGATTAGTTGCACAAGGTTACTGTTAAGAAGTAGGGATTAATTATGAGGAAACATTTTCACCATTTTCTAGACTTGAAGCCATTATAATCTTGCATGCATATACAACACATCTAAATTTAAAACTTTATCAAATGGATATTAAGAGTGCATTCGTAAAAAGGTATATAGTTGAGGATGTTTATTTCAAACAACCCTATGGTTTTACAAACCCCCATCTTCCAAATCATTTTTTAATTAACAAAATATTTATATGTTTTAAAACAAACTCCAAGATATTTGTTAATAAACTATTTAGTTATGTTATTTATAAAGATTTTAAGAAGGTATAACTAATCCTAATCCCTTTATAAAAATAATTTCTAAATATGATTTAGTTACTCAAATATATGTTGATGATATTATTATTGGATCTTCAAAATATCTTTATGCGATTGTTTTTCAAAGATTATGAAAAATGAATTTGGAATGATCTTGATTTGTGAACTAAAATTCTTTCTTGGATTTCAAATCTTACAAAATAAGGAAGGTATTATTTTGAATAAAATAAAATATACTAACGATATTCTAAACTATTTTGGTTTAGATAGTACTAAAAGTTGTGACACCCCACTGAGCACCACTTGTAAGTTGGATCTTGATGAAAATGGTAAATATGTTGATCGGGCCACATATAGAAGAACAATTGGGATTTTACTCTACTTAACTACTAGCAGGAATGATATTATGTTTAGTGTGTGTGTATGTTCTCATTTTCAAGAAAATTATTAAAGTGTCACATCTTCTTGATGATAAGAAAATTTTCAAATACCTTAAACTTACTTTCAACTTAGGACTATTATATCTTAGAGAACAATCATTTGAACTAGTTAGCTATTTAGATGATGGTTTTGGAGGTTGTAAGTTAGATAGAAAAATAACTCCTGGAACATGACACTTTTTGGGAAAGTCACTTGTATTATGGTATAGAAAAACGAAAATTTTGGTTGTATTATATAATGCTCAAGCTTAATAAAAAACTAATGGTAGTTTTTGTTCTTATATTTTATGGACGAAACACAATTTGCATGATTATGGATATCAATTTAGACATGTACCTATAAATTATGATAACACAAGTGCTATTAAAATCACTAAGAATCCTATTTTTCAATCAAGAACAAATCATATTGATGTAATAAATAACTTTTTGATATATCATTTTCAAAAGGGTGATATTACTTTAGAATTCATTGGAAATGAACATAAAATTTCTAACATTTTCATTAAGCCTTCAAATTCTAAAAGATTGAGTTACATTGTACATGAATTAGGAATAATCATCCTTGAGTGGCCAGTGTACTATCTAATAGTTATTGTTTTATTGTTACTATCTCATAGTTTCTATTTCATAGCTACTATCTCTCATCTTGTTGTCTCATTTTTTCTCTCTCACAATTTATTGACACACCGTTTAGAGTCACACCGCAATGTTGAAACTATGACTTCTTATTTCAATATCACCATTATGAATCATATTTTATTTAAAATCATTTTCCCGTATTGGTATATTGATTATATAGTGTTTTTGTGTTTTGCAACGTTTGATCTCCCTAAACGATAAAAACCTATCCTTTTTTCATTCACTCTTCACTTATACACGCTACTCCCAAAGACAATCCATTTTCTCTCGAAATCATCTTCTTTCTTGAGCCTATGTTGAATGAACAGGATAAAGAATACATCTTCATCATCTCTTATAAAGAACTGGCCTTCAATGAAACAGAAAAAGGCTCAGATTACCATTCTGGAGAAATTGCTAAACCCATGTCTTGAGGATTGAATAGTCATGCCATAGAAAGAAATATGTGTGAAGTGGTTATAGTCAAGTAAGTCACTTGTTATGAAAGTCTTGGAATAACATGCATGGTCAGAGTCGTTTAAAAAATAGAAAATACCTATGTATTCAAATGTAATTTTTTAATTTTATCCTTCTTTCAGTTCTATTTCAATTATTTTGATTATTTTGTGGTTAGTAGTTAGGTAAATGGATAATGATGTTCCTTTTCATCATGTTTGTGGGATGAATTCTTAGGAATACCACATGAAATAATTTTTGAGTACCATCCAAGAGGTCCTCCTACACCAAGTGATCAATTTATCCTTGAAGAGGATTTGGGTAGTTTTATTGGAAATAAAAAGTAAAATAATTCATTTTTCTAATGAAGTAGATGGATAGAATAATTTGTTCTTTATGATTATTCATCACCTAATATGTCCAATGAAATGATACTTTTCTACTCTCAAGTATCAAGATGTGTTTTTTATACATCTTTTGAATAATGGTCATAATATTAACTTGTGTAAGTGCATTATCCTTCACATACATGACATGATGAAGACAACATCAAAGTTAAATTCTCTTTTCTATTCAAGTTTTATCTCTGCTATTCTACAATCCAAATATGTGGTTGGTAAGAATGAAGAAGTAGTTGAAGATTATGATTTTTTTATATCTAAGGATACGTGTATAAGAATGAAGACTAGTTGAAATACATGGAAGGGATAATGGGTTAAAGTTAATGATAGATTGTATGATAATTTTAGTCATATTGAGAACCCTTCAAGACTAAAAAATTTCACTATCCCTGGTTTAGAGTCCGATGGGCTTATAGATTACTCAAATAAAGGAATATATGTTGACACTCATAGAAGAGAAAAAGATTCTAATGAAGGTGAAGCAATTATGGAATAATACCATGAGCCTTTGGATGTTACCCATAGAGAATATCCTATATTTAATGGTAATGAAGATGATAGAAAAAAGGTGAATCTTTTGATAATAGTAAATATGTAGAATAATAAAATGATCCTCTGGAAGAGCATACTGCTACTGATGATTATAGATTGGAAGAACATGAAGAAACAAAAGTGATTTATCCACTAAAGAAATAATAGAGCATGATTTTAAATTAACTATAGATGTCGCCAAACATGATGGAGAAGAGGGTGTGGAAGCTGATCAAGATATTGAGTCTCTTATTCCAATAAGATATTCATTCGTTGAGGTGTATAGAAAACCCATCTTGGAATGTATTGAAGTACCAAATCTTGTCGAATCAAGTTTTGTGGATAATTGGTATTAGATTCCAAGGTATTTTGATGTTGACGAGTATTAAGGAATCTTAGTTCAAGGATTAGATCTTTCATCTCTGTTTCAACTGAAACTAGTCTCTCATGTTATGTCTGGTAAATAACCCGAACCTGTTTTAGTTCCTTCTCCTGAACTTTCTCAACAAACTCCTTGTAATGTAAGTCAAGAAAAATTGAAAGAGTTTGGAGACAATAGTTTTTCTTTTTTACATAATCTCATGAAATATAAACCTTCTCCTATAACAAATCTTAGTAAAAGAGATGATTTTTTCTTCTAAATAAAATCATATGGCAGATCCAACCAAATATACTTTATGAAATTCAGGAAGACTGGATTGAGAATAGATAGTTTAGTGATGAGGTGAAATATTTAAAATCTATGGTTATGGAAATGAGGAAAGAATTTCATGTTTCTTAAGACCATATTTCTCATTTGATTGAGGATGATGCTGATAAGCTCACATAGAATGTTTTTTCTCTAATTCAATGTAACCTTATTACTATCTATGAAAAGGAGTTTGAGAAAAACACCAAAATAGAAAATGAGATGTGTGGGGTTGTATACGGAATCAATAATCATACCACTGAATATATATAGGATGTTTACAAAATGTTATAAATTAGATTAAGACTCTCGCATCAACTGTTTATGGTCTATTTTCTTCTACTTAGCCATCTCATCCTTTGAACTGTGAAATGATCAGATCAGTTTTCAATGAATAACTTCAGTCGATGTTGAGTGTTACTGATCAGGAGACTCTCTCTACAATCATTAAGAATAATGACCATGTGCTTGATCTATTAATAATTCATTCAAAAATTACCCCTGGTGTTTAAGAATAAATCTCTAAGAATGTGGATTAATACATCAAGATGATCTATTCCAAACATGAGTTGAAAAATCATTTCAACTATCTTGTGGAAAATTTAAAACAACCTCCTATAACTCGTGATTGAAAAGATCAAGTTCAAAAGCTAAAGGACATCACACCTACTCTAGAGAAGTTAATGGATAATAAATATGACTTTGAAAATTCCATTTAGTATGGTGGATAAATATTCACATATTTTCTTAATCAATTGAAGTCATATCTGAATGTTCAGTGCACAACCCTCATGGCCCATGTAGTGGCTCCCTTGAGGATTGGTCCAACTCTTACACCGTTCCTTCTACCTCCACTTCGTTTCCCCCTGTTACAATGTCTATTGCCCAGGATGTGGTTCATATTAGAGTTGTTATTATTGAGTAACCTTTTCCTCAGTCTTCCACTAGACCAAACCTTTCCCCGTATATCATTGGAGTAGTTCCACTACATTCCCTTACTACTACTTCGGCCACCGCAACTTCTACACCTCTTTCTTCAACTCCTGTTGTTTCTAAAAAATTTATAGTGATGGCTACAGAATCTAAAGAGAATTGAAGTATAATTTTTTATAGGGATTTGATGTATTCTATTTTTGTAATTGTAACTCTCCTCAATCATTTTTTTAATAAAGAGTGATCTCTCTATTTTATTCACTTGTTATTTTAATGTAGTGTTTTCTTTCTTACTCTCTTTTTCATAAACCCAAGAGGTGGAAAAATAAGAACTATGGTTTATAAATTTATGGGAAAATAATATTTATGGGAGAAGAACTAATTTTATGATATTTGTAACATATATTCTCTATTACCTTAGAATGATAAGAAAACTATTTATTACATTCTAAAATGTATGGATTGTAAATGCTATGATTGGCGATCAATAAAAATGGGGATATTGTAGGAATCCCTTTATTTTAATTCTCACAAATTATGAAAATCATGTAAATCATGAAAATCATGCAATTCATGTATATCATGTAAATCATGCAATTCATGTTTAAATCTTATAAATCATGATTAATCTTGTTCTACTATGTTTTAATATTATTATGATTAACCTTAATTCGTTATGTGAGTATTACTTATTAAGAGAAATGGAAGATATTTTCACAAGTATGAGACACCATTTGTATGACGAAAATTCCTCACCGTTTAGTTTGGAAATCAACAGTCTGTGACACCTTTTCCTAGAAATTGTAACAGTGCTACTGGTTTTAGAATTCACAACGGTCTAGAAATTATTTCCTTAACCCCAGTTATGTGACACTATAACAAGATACTGTTTAAAAGTTTGAAAAAGGAGATGACATGATTTCTATGCAACAGTAACAAGACACAATTCCTTTTCAAGTCTTTAGAACCATTGTTACTGTGGAATTTCTTCTGTCTGCCCACCAATTGTGACACTGTTACTTAACATTTTTTTCTATCTTTATCAATTAAATTTAAATATTGATTCTAAGAGTCATATTTGAGTCATTTAATGACACTGATATAATTATTATTATTTTTTGGACATGACACCTAAAATTATGAGGTGTGAGGTTTGTGGAGATCATTCTCTTTGTTGGACATAACACAAACACCCAAAGATTAAATACTAGGTGGACCACAAGATGGAAAAAAGAGAAGAGACAAATAAAAGAGATGTCAGAGTAAGAATACATGCATGCAAGAACACATCAAATAAGAATTATAATTCATACAGCTTGTTGTGTACCATCATGTGAACATCCTTACAGCAGCAACACAAAGAACATAAGAAGAGACACGTGCTGAACTGGAAACTAGAACACAAAAATCACAACACTCTATTTCTGAGTCTTCATTCAGAAGAGGACTCGAACATCAAATCGGATACATCCTAGAAGTATATATCTATATAGAACAAAAATCAGAGCATTTTTAATCCCTTCTAGTTATATTATACTCAATTTTGTATTATTTTATTAATCTTTTGAGCAGTGTGTGTCTATCTGTACTAAAAATACACATTTTCTTCTGCACTGAACTGAAGGATAAAAGATATCCTCCCACAAAAATAATTATACACCTTGTTTCAGAAATGTATAACTATGGAAGAGGTCCTGCGTAACTTGGTTGTTATATTTCCCACATAGAACTGTGGTAGAGGTCCTCTGACCTTGATAATATTGTGTATAGTTGTGTAAACCCTGATTTAGGGTGTGGTTAAAATATTTATATATATTTTTCTTAGTAGTAGGTGATCACCATGTAGACTAGATTAGGTATTGACTTGATACTAAACCACTTGTTTTTATCCTTTGTGTTTTTGAATTTAGTTCTTCTCTTTTTTAACTCATATTTCATAAAACTATGATCCACTTTGATATCCATTCATAGATAGTGTGTATAACTGCTTTGATTTAGTAAATTAGTTTCGAAATTTATATCAATTTTTTATATTGTTATAATTAATAAATAATCAATCTTATGAAAAACTATTTAATAGTAAAACTATTATAAATTCACTACTTTGATTTACTAGCATATTTTTTTAAATTGGGGGATCAACATAAAGAAATTTAAAAGCATGTTTTATAGGAACTCAATTCACCCCCCTCTTGAGTGTCCAACTCCGACCGAAATTAATCAAAACATATATAGTATTAGATATAATAATATTTTTATGTAAAACATGTATAATAAATTTATATTTATTATATAGGTTGTTTGAATGAGTACGTTGGGATACAACACAAAAGTTAAAGGTATTTCCTCTCAATTTGTATTTTTGTGAGATACATGATATGTTCACCATTATTTCCTTCGATGTGGTATATTTACTACCCATGATTACATGAAATGTATCATATAATGAAATTTATGGTTATTAACATATCTATTTAATTATATTTCTTTCAATGGGTTAAGTTTCAAAAGTTACCAAATTGGGGAAATAGTTTTGACTTAATTTTCCTTCTTTGAGAATCAAGTTTTTTATGCACCTAAATTCTCTTTCGAGGGGTATATACTTCCATTTTTCATGTTTTAGAATTAATATACTTATTCTAATTATATTTTAAGATTCATGTAATTTATTTTTCTTACATGGAGAGTATGATCCAAAGTTACCAATTTATAAGAGTTTATTGAGACAATCTCATCTCTTTTCACGATTTTTTATGTTTATACTAGTTTTGATAAAATCTTATGAACAATATCTCAATATCATTAATGAATTTTCTTATTTTTAAGGTTATTAATGATTTATTCAAATATTTTAATAATTTATTCATCTCTTTGGTATATAATATTTTTATGAAATGGTTTTTATGGAATCCAAACTTTACCCTCTCTTCCATCGAAAATCTATATTCCCTCAAAACCATGTTTTCTAAAAATGGTGCCAAAGAATATTTTACCCTTTGATGTTAATATTTAAAATAAATTTCTATCGTTTTTTCATTTACCAATCTATTAAAAGGAATATTATTATCTCTTTATGAAGAGTAAATTCTTTTAAACTTCTTATTGTGAAAAAAATGTTCTTTTTCCCTTATACAAAATATAAAAATTTACCTGCCATCATATATTTGAAGCATGGTTTGCATTTCTAAAAGGGTGATTTTGAATCAAATGTATTTAAATTTAGTTTCCAAGGAATTTTTTTTCAAAAGTAATTCTTTATTATTTTATAAGTTTTCAAGAAAAATTGTTTTCCAAATTTTTTCAAGATTATTTTATATGTTTTCATGAAAAGTTTATTTTAAATGGTTTTCAAGATTCTTTTATATGTTTTTAAGGAAAATTGTTTTCAAAATGTTTTCAATATTATTTTATATGTTTTCAATGATAATTATCTTCAAAAAGTTTTCAACCCTTATTTCTAGTTTTCAATGTATACTCAAATGAATTGGTTTTCAGAAGTTTTTATGTTTTAAGAACCATTTTTTAAAGAATAATGTATATTACCCTTGAGAAAAGTTTTCAAAATATCGTTCCATGTTACTTTTCATTCTAGAATACATTCATTGATGTTAGTCATTAACTTATCAAAAATTATTTAAAGGTTCCCTTCATATATATTCTATGAATGGGTTATGCTTAATTTCACATTCTTTATGAAATCCAATTCTCTTTCATGGGTTATATGTTTATAAGATCTGTTACTCTTTCACAGATTATGATTTTTGACGAAATGATTATGAAATCAATATATTTTTTCTATAGGTTAGGATATTCTTACATTTTTAAGACACCCATATAATTTCATGGGTTATTATATGATTATTTGAGATCTTTTGAAACATGTATGTACGATTTCATTATGTTATCGGTGGGACCTATATTTCCCTCCAATGAATTGGGTATGAATTTATATCTCATGAGATATACATGGTTGGAACGATAAATTAATTTGACTAAATATTACATGGATAGAATGATAAATGAACATGGTTTTGTATTACAGGGCGAGAATGAGAAATAAATTTTCTTTAGTATTACTGGGCGGGAATGGGCAATCAACTCATTTTCGTAATATAGGGATCAAACAGGTTATGAACCCAGTTCAGTAAAGGACTTTGTCCACTAGGATGGTCTCGTAATAAATTCCTTCACTACTATGGAAATCATTATATATTATTATGAATCTTCCACAATCCCATGTTTTATTCATATGTTAAGATTTCATTGATTATATTCATTATTTCTTTGTTATTCATATCTTATGAATTGTTATCCTTTGTGCCATGATTCATGTATATTATCCTTGATATGTAGGGTATGATATTCTATTTTCATGATCATGTCTTTATACTCTTATTATCACAATTATTCTTACATATCTCTCTTATTTACCCTTACATAACATTTGATCTTAACCCTTCTTATGTTTCATTTACCCATGTTAAGAAGAAAGGTTGTATGTTGAAGTACTAAAGATGGAGATATTTATAGGATATGTTTAAGATATTTCACCAGAATAGAATATTTTGTTTCCACGTTTCTTGATAAACTAAACTATTATGATTATTAGGCTTTTAGTTTTGTAATTTATAGAATTTTCATCTAAAATGATGGAATATATTGGTTTGTTAAGCCTTGGATTCTATAGTTGGTATCAAAGGAAAGGTTTAGTCATCATTTGGAAACTTGGATGATTTAACATTAGTGAGATACCTAGTTAAATTTATAATAATATGTCTAGGGAGGTCTCTGAGGAAAAGTACAAGGATGAGTTAACATTTATGAAAATTTCCTGTAATTTTGGTTGAGGATAGTGGAAGTGGTTTCCAAGAAATACATCCTTTTCTGGATACTAAAAGTGAATGTGGATTTGTTACAGATGTACCTTAGGGTAAAACACTGACAAGATGTTTTGGTTCTTACATGTGGTAATCTGGTACATGACAATAGACCTTGATGCACACCTGGTTTAACACTCCTAGGGTATATGATTTTGGAGTTCACAAAACTCTTCACAAACCCTCATATAGTATTCAAATATAATTTTTCTATGAAAAACCTATGATGAACCTAGTGAATCATATATTAAGAAATGTGTCATGATTTTGACATCCTATATGTAATTCTTTTCATTACAATACATTTTCCTACTTTGATAAGTAATTCTCACACTATGCTTATAGTGTTAGTAAATAATGGAATCCTAGAGAAACTAGATTAGCATAGAATGCGACAAAATATTTTTTGATGAGTATTCAAGTGGTATGATCATGGGAGTGAATGATGCAGTGATAATGCCTAATATGTTTTCATAGATCATGGTTAATAATGTGTACCTTAACCAACTCTTGGATTCACCAAGGAAGAGAAAGGAGTTCACTAAGAGTTTTGGTTATAGAGACCATGGAAGAAAGAGGCTTTGGTTTCATTTGTGTTAAGAATGTGGAAAAAATCACAAAAGTGAATTTCATAGAGGAACAAGAAGATGCTTTTATTGTGGTAAATAAGGACACAAATCAAGTGACTCCAAGGGAAAATGATGAGTTTGGTTAATGAAGTGGTTTAGAATATTGTTCTCCCTAAGGAATCCTTTAAGATTAAGTGTTTTAAATCTAGATTAAATGATCATTATTTAACTAAATGTACCAAGAGGAATGCTCTTGGATAGAATCATCAAGGTGGTATGAGTAATGGTTATATTGATGATGATTATGAGACTATAGATGATGTGTGAAAGTAAAGAGGTATTGTGTAATAGGATGAGGTGTCCTTTTTAATTGTATAAGGATTAAGTGTAATAATAAAATATTTTATGTATTTGGTTCTAAGAAATATTTTATATGAAATGTGAAATATATAATGATTGTTTCTTTAGTGTTTTTCACTACAGATTAAAAAAAATACATTGAATGGATCTGATGGAGTAGAAAAGTGATTTAGTGGCAAGGTGATGTCCATAGAAAACACATGATTATGGTAAATATAATACTTAATAAGTTACTTAAGATGAGATATTTTTGTTTGGATAAATATATGTGTGATATGGATAATTAAATTGTATGTTACTGATAACCTTGTAACTAATTAATTATTTGTTGACATGTAGTTCATGATATCGTGGATGAAGTTTAAAACTTATTTGATTTATGGAATATATCCAGTAATCTGGGTAATAAATAATCATGAATGTTTTTGAAAATGATTTATGGTAATTCATAGTGTTACCATGTTCCAAAATAATTTAACATGATGGCATTCACATGCTTAAAATATGAAAAGCAAGAGCTATATTGTGATATATAGGGGATAAATGTTAAGCTGATTTCGTGACATTCTTTATAAGGTTTTTGATTTTCAAGATTCATAAGGTTTATAGGGTAATCCGTTCATAAAATTTTTATGTTAAACATCCAAGGATGTATTTATTTATTAAGACTGTATTGAAAACAATTTTTAAAAAGGTTATTTATTGAATAACATTATTTATAGTATGCCTATCATATTATGGAAATTATATTAGTGTTTTTTAGAAAAGGACATCATTTATGTCAGGTGACAACCAATCATGTTTGGAAAAGTCATGGGTCTTGAACCCATGACCTAATTATAATAATTTTTTCACACCTACCACTGGCCTATGCGATGTCCTGGTTAATGTATAATTATTTTTAATGAATAATCATTTTTTGTTGAAACAGTAGTTTTACTTTTTATGATTACAAATTAACGTATTACCCATGTTGATTTTTTAAGAATAGTGATAGATAAATAGTTGTTCTTCTCATTATTTTGTGGTTGTTAAGATATATTAAAATTGTATTTTAGTACTACAGGAATCAAATTTATTTTTTTGATGTCCATTATATGAAGTAATGGATGAATTATAAATTCATAAAAGCATAACTAAATAATAATTTTTTTTATAAAAATATATCTAGTAAGTATATTTCCTAATATTCTGGTTCAATAAATAATTACTCAATGTTATGATAATGATACATGTGTTTTACTAATACATTAATCTTTATTGAATCGATGGCCTTAAAAATCATCCCAGATTTCAGACTTTGAGGCCCTCAACATTTCTTTGATCATTCACTTTTCTATAATTGATGACCTCAATCACTCCATATAAATATTTACGATTTTACTCCATGTCCTATATTCATTCCCAAACTATGTTCTCATATGTGTAAACCCTGTTATATTTTACTTTGGGTAATTGTTATAGTCCCAACATTCCCTTTTTAAAATAAATATTTTTACGATGTGGGTTTCTATGAATGAAACATTCATGTATTATAACATTGATATCCCAGATGAATTTCATGGGAGAAATTAATTTTAAGGGAGGTATAATGTCACACCCCATGATTTTGGGAAATTTTTATGAATTAATTTAACCTTTTTTATATTTTTCATTTTACACAACACTGAAGATAGCTTATTTTATGTTAATGCACTATGTTTGGCTTGCATTATATGTAACACCAAGTTAATCATAACTAACATGAAACCTAAACATTATTATTCCCTACATGGAACAAGGAGTTTAGATTCTATTACCTACAATAATTAAATTTTTTGATGGCTTGTGTAACATGTAATACCATGGTTTACCGAATAAAAATATATTATTAAAATATGATTATTTAATATAATAATATATAATATAGAATTTAAATTAGAGTTTATTAATAGTAAGAACTAATTTTATAATATTTGTTAAATTTTTTTATGAAAATAATATATGTATAATGAAAGATATGATTTTTGGTAAATCCCTTATATGTTTGAAAATAATATTTTCTCGAATAAACTGCTTTTAATTCTCTGTGAAAAATAGAAAAATTACTTGTAGACACATTTAAAAATTTAATTTTAAATTTTTTTTTTGAATTTATAATTCCATAATTAGATTAGCGAGAATTTCTTGGATTTTTCTAAGAAGCAACTTTCTTTTATGAATAGTGAAAAATCTAGCTTTTTTAGTTTTAAACCACCTTTTCATTTTAATAATAAATATTGTAAATTTTTTAAAAAAAAATTAATGTCAAATAAGATCAATTACACATCTATTAATAAAATTTAGTTCATTATAATTAATTTCACTTTCAAATTTAATATAAAAACATAATAAACTTCGGAACTTCTTTGTACTTTAAAACCTGTAATTTCAACCCGTCTGTGGGGTTAGTACTAATCTTAATTTTTATTATTTTGTGAATTTAATTAAAAAACCAAAAAACCAAATTATATTTATATTTATATTATAATTATATCATTTTTAATTTTCTACCAATATGATTAGTGAAATTGATTATAATTAATCACCACAATTAAGGTCAAATTAAGCATAATTGGGGACTAAACCTTAATCCTAAGGGACCAAATTCCCTATAATATTGTCCAAAAACATTTTTATAACCATTTTTCTGACCTAAACATTATATTATTTATTTATTTCGGTCTTTTATGAACCTTTTTGGTAATATCATGCGTACACCTTACCTGTTTTAAAAAATTTCAAATGAGTCATTTTCCTTCCCTATAAAATGTCACCAACTCTCCAACATACTCACACCTATAAAACCTCTTAGATTCTAAATTTATCATCCCAATAAACTTACAAAAATTCCTCACTTAATCCTATAATCCTTTCTTTGGGAATAAGGAAAGCAAATGAAGTCTTTTGGAACAGACAAACATGAGTTTCCCAATTAAGAGGTAACGTCTTCTCTCGAGTACTAACATTTATTTTCCTTCTACACACCTCCAATCACTTTAATGAATTATGGTATAAAAAAATTATTATAAATATAATATGATTTTTTTATGTTAATTATTTTACCTACACTTATACACATATACATCTAATGGATAATGAACATGTTGTTTATGTGTACAACGAACTGTCGCCTCATTAAAAGATGATTGTTCTATTTTCCTTACTTCCTTTTATGATGGAAATTATGATGGAAAGTATGTTTATATATTTTATATATTATATTTATTATTTAATTAATCTTCTGTATTACATTTACAACACATATCATTTTACTTTCCAGTTGATATTAATACGATAAATTCGTTTGAGGAAGTGTGGACTACCAACCCCACAAAGCAATGTGATTCATTCACACCCTACATAGAATGTATTAAGGATGGGTATAATGAAATTATATGATATATTTAATATAATAATTCTACTAGAATAATTATATGTATACATACATATATATACAAATCTATCATGTGCTTTTTTTTCTTTCGATATGATAATAAAAATTGAAAAAATATTCATCTGTACGTACGACTTACCATCCCCATAAATATTGTATTGCATTTCAAACTAATATATTATATGGATTATTATAATAAAATTATTCTATATGTAACTTATATTTATATAAATTTTTACATTATGGAATCATTATATAATTATAAGTGCCAAAAATAAAAAAATTAAGGCATATACGAACAAAGAGAATATTCCCTGAAGTTAAACCATAACATAGGATGGATAAAAAAGGTTAATATAATGTTATAATAAAACCATATATGATATTATATATAAGAATATGGTTCTATAAAATATAAATAATAAATTTATATTCAGTTTACAGGTGGTTTCAATGAGTACAATGAGACTTAAGACATAAGGTAAGGGGATTCCATCTCACTTTTTATTTCTATGAGATACATGCTACATTTTCCAATTTTTTCTTTTGTGTGGTATATGTACAAACCATGATTATATTCAATGTATATTATACTTAAATTTATGGGTATTCAGATATCAATTTTATGAAATTTCTTACACTGGGTTTAATTTTCAAATGTTACCTAATCTGTGAAATAGTATTGTCTCAATTTTCCTTCTTTGGGACTCTTGTTTTTTGTGCTCCTAAGATCTATTTCGAGGGGTATATACTTCCATTTTACATGTTATAACATGAATATAAATATTTAAATCATATTTTATGCCTCATGTAATTTATTTTTCTTACTTTGAGAGTATTATCCCAACTTAAAAATTAAAAAGTGTTTATTGAGGCAATCTCATCACTTTTCAAGATTGTTTACATTTATGATTCCTTTGATGAAATTTTACAATCCATATCTCCAGAAAATTCATGTATTTTTTTCTTCTATGGTTATTAATTATTTATTCATAAATTGGTACCATTTATTCCACTATTTTGAACATAATATTGTTAATAAATTGTTTTCATAAAATTTCAACTTTTCCCTTTCTTCATTCAAAAATTTATGTTCCTTAAAAAATATGTTCTATAAAAATATTTCTAAGAATGTTTTATAATTAAAATTTATTCATTAAAATAATGTTTAACCCTTTTTATATTTTAACAATCTCTTTAAAGGAATCTTTTTTTAACTTTTTGAACAATGCATTTTTCTAACATTTTTACCATAAAAATGAATGTTCTTTTTACCTCATATGGCAGGTAAAACCATACTCACCATAATTAATTTGTAGTTTAATTTCCATTTAAAAGGTTTTATTTTGAAGAAAATATTTTTAAAATTAAATTTTCATGAAAATTGTTTTATTTAATTTTCAATCTTTTTTTATATTTTTTTATGGAAATTTGTTTTAAAAATGTTTTCAAGCTTATTTGATAAGTTATCAAGGATAATTGTTTTCAAAAAATATTCAAGCCTTATTTCTAAGTTTTTAATGAATTTTAAAAGTAAAATTTTTTCAAAAGTGTGTATATTTTAAAGATTTTTTTCGAAGAAGATAATATATTTTCCTCAAAAAGGTTTACGAAATATCCTCCAATGTTATTTTCCTTCTATGATGAAATTAATTATTATTACTAATTCCATTCTAAAAAATTATCAAAGGGTTCCATTAATATTATTTCTATTAATGGGTTATTCTTAATTACAAGGTATTTGTAAAATCTATTTCTCTTTCACAATTTATATTTTTATGAAATTCGTTTCTCTTTAACAGGTTTGGATTTTGATGAAATGATTATAAATCCTGTATATTTTTTCATAGGTTATGATGTGTTTAAATTTTTATGACACCCATTTCATTTCATGGGTTATGATATGATTTTTTATGATCTGGTGGTACATATATGTATGAATTAATTATGAGATGGGTGGGACTGATATCTCCCTGCAATGCATTGGGTAAGATTTATATCTCATGAGATAGACATGAATGGAATGAGAAATGAACATGGTTCAATATTATAGGGCTGGAATGAGAAATAAAATGGTTTTAGTATTACAGGGTTAGAACAAGAAATTATCTTAGTTCAATATTATAGGGCTAGAATATGAAATGAACTGAGTTTATAATTAAAGGGCTAGAACAGGGTGTGAACCCAATTCAGTAATCGATTATTCCCTCTAACATGGTCTCGGTAGCAATGCCTTGAAAAATATGGAAGTCCTTATATATACTTATGTGTTATCCAAATTTCCGTGTTTAATTCATATGTTATTATTTCATGGATTTGTTCTTTTTTTCATATGATTCACATCATATGAACTACCATGCTTTATGCCATGAATCATTATGTGATTTTAATATAAAGGGAATGATCATTTATTTTCATGATCATGTCCTTATACCGTTATGCTCACAATTATACTTACACATATCCCTTATTTACCCTTACTGAGAATTTGATATTTTCCCTTATTATGTTTCCTTTCCCTTGGATATGAAGAATGGTTTTAGGTAGAAGTAATAAAGGTGGAGATCATCATGAGAGATGATGAAGACCATTCACCAGGATAGAATATTTTGATTCCATGTATCCAATGACATTAAACTATTATAGTCCTCAAACATGTATTTTTCTAATGTACATTTTATTAATCAAAAATGATAAAATATCCATTTATATTAATCTCGGTTCACTATAATATTGGTTGGAATTTTCACCATGGTTTAGTTCAGTGAAATATGTGTTTCTTGAAAATATGTTAAAAACGTTTCAGCTTAATCAAGACCATATGATTCAATGTGATCATATTGACCTAGGTATTGTTACATCATTGGTGCATATGCCATTATGGATTATTGATATGCAATAGAATGTATAGTGTTGTAAAGGAATATGAATAGTGTGGGTTTTGTGGAAACATATTCATATTTCATAGGAAACTTTGGAACGTGAAAAGGAAAAGGCCGAGCAGTGAAAAAAAATATTTTAGGCCAATAGGGGTTATCTATTTTTTAGGGGATAGAAAGGCCAATGGTGGTGATAATGTATGTCACAACCCATTCCTTGGGGCCCGTTTAATTACTACCCCAATCTCAATTCCCAAAGTCCTGGGTCTGGTTACTAGAACTGAAGGAATTATCCCATGAGTGGGAGGCATTTTCTTGAGTACTTGTATGCACGCACACACCCACAACAACATCCCAAATAGCTAGAAAGAAAGACATGCATTCCACTAAAAACCCACTGAGTAAAGGTACAATTTCTATGTCAAATATGCCAGAATAAAAACCTAAAAAAATACATACTAAAAACAAGAAAATACAGAAGATATATTAAAACATCCTTAGAAGACCCCACCTAAAGTGTAGCTATATGTAGCTGAAGAAGTATGCCCATCCTTCTTGTGTCACTGAGAACCACTTGGTCCTAAACCCCCAAGGTTTTCGTCGAAGTTTCTATCCATTCCATCTCACTAAGCACCACCCGTTCCATGACTACCAAGGTATTTGTCGAAGTGTTGATCACCTTCACAGTACATGACACGTGCGGGTGAATCCTAGGCAGGGGTGAGTAACACCATACTCAGTACGGAACCCAAACCAAAATGGAAATACCATAAATCAATCAATAATATAAACGAAGAAGAATAATCACGAAGCATGATCTTGAAGTAAGAAATCTCACACATGTATAATCTAAAGTACAAAAAAGCAATATTATCACACATAACACTGAACACCTTAGACTATTGAGATATTCGTCCCACCTGAGAACTGTGGGTCTTTAGGGTCACATAGAGCCACTATGATCTGATCCACCCAGGGTCTTACGGAGAAGATCCATGCTATGTTGTCAGAAGTTGATCCAAATAGGATGAATAGGAGCTGATCCACATAGGGTCTCTATGATATGATCCACATAGGGTCGCTAAGAGGTTATTCAAATAGGGTATCTCGAATTTGATCCGCACAGGGTCTCAACCTGCCACAAGATAACTGCACAAAGCTCGCTTGATTCTAGAGGAATCTAATCCTCAGGCCAATATTCATAATTCAACATTCATGAAATTCTTTGTAGATCCATACAAAAGAACCTCCTCATCACAAGGGTTCCAAAACCACAAACGGCTCAACAATCATATTCCTAATTTGTAAGTTATTGGCATTTTAGTAAATAAGGGTATGTTGTGCCCAGGACTAGTCAGACCTAAGTTGAACATTATGACCAACCCAGATTTGGGGCTCCACATGCCCCAGCCTAATTCAATTGTCCCAACCCTACCATGTTCGGGTCTGGGTCGGCCTGGTCCATTAGGCCTTTCTAGACCCAGCATGCACTGGCGGACCTATTTTCTTTCCCCACCCGAACATCCCAGCAGCTAGGCTTTATTACACTGGACCAGAACAAAATAGTGGGATGGTTTTACAAAATCTTGGGCCAATCCGTGGCCCAGTTCACCCCCATCACCCTTGGTTGGCCGGTTTTCTTCCAGCCTGGATTTCCCTATGGCTCGACTTGTGCCCCATCCCAGCAGCTTGAGAGGCCAGCTTCCTCCAGTTGTGCGGACGTGATCAGTGACTGTCATGCCCTTCTTCTAGTTAACATGGAATAAGATGCATTGACCCTCTCCTCATGGACATTTTCTGAAGGGTTTCACCTTCCAGATGAACATAGTCAGCCCACATGGCCAGAACCAACCCACGGTGCTGCTTCGTGTCTGCTCCCTCTATCATGGAATCAAGATGTGGCATGTCGCCACTGCCTGTGTCCTAGGTTCCACAGGTTCATCCTCTACTACGGCCCAGGTGTTTCAGCCCTGTTGTCTCCAGACACCGTATTGGGTGACAAGGGCCCTTACTATAGACTCATCATGATTCCCGAATGTCGCCTCACTCCTACCGTCGTGGCTGGGGTGCCATGACCTAGTTCTGATGCCGCAGTTGGTCACCACTACATTGTGATGCTAGTTTCAGATCCCACCTAGCTACAGTCCTTTTTCCTAGCGCTTCTTAGGCTTCTGTATCGTCTTTATTGGGCCGTGAAGAACGGGGAGAGAATTAGAGGTCACAAAAAACAGCCATAAATGATCCAGGTCTTTTTTCTTGTTGACCTAGAAGCATTCTTATTAGTGAGTCGTAGAGAAAAATGGAGTGTACAAATTAAGAAGATAATTTATCCCCTTTAGCTTGCATCCCTAACCACCCCACAGGAATGAGTGATCCATGAGTTAACTTGTTTGTGAGTTAACTCACATTCATACTTTAATAGAAAGACAGGGAGAAGAAGTCATTCACATAAAATAAACCCCCTAACCGGAGAAGGTTTGTCGTTGGTGTCGATCCTTTTGAAGATATTGGCATTCGTTGATCTTCAGTCCCGAACCCTTCCTTTAATGTGTTGTCGTTTCATTCCAATCCACCGACATTATTCATTATAGAGATATCCTACAAAGGGTGAAATTTTTATATGTTTTTCATTCATCGTTGGAGAGGAATCCTCATTGTATATTAATCTGAGGGGTTCTACACGTTGACATTGTTCCCCCAACCTCGTTAATCCATTAAAAGATAAATGTGTTGCAATGTTTATATAATGCTAAGACATCATGTCATTATGCTGTTTCATTTTTGAAATGGCATATCTGTTAGAATTTATTTAGTGGGTTTTTATGCTATACATTTATGATCCATTAGAGGAATTAATTTAATGAGACTTTTCTTCACCTCATCGTCTCTCTTCAGTGTGGATGTGTCATTGCTAAAAAATGATGGAACCAAAAAAATATATTTTTAAGTTATTTTTATTTTTCTCCAAAAAATTATGAAAACTATCTTTTTCAGTCGACCCTCAATGATCGTTGTTTGGACCATATTTAGGTATTTTCAATGTTCTAGATGCAATAATTCCCTTCGATTTTCAATCAGGCAACCCATTTAGAAGTTTACAAAACTGCGCATGCATGCCATTTTAATTCGCTAAAAAAATTTCCAAATCTATTTTTCACCCTTGACCCACACCAGTCACAGTTAAGCTCCACTGAAGGGTATTAGGCCATAAATAATTCAACAGTACCCTCAGATTTCTTATCTGAGTGACCTTTCCAGAGTTACAAGGATTTTCAAATAAAATAATTGTTACTTAATTATTTTATTTACGACAAAAAACTAACTGCCACTGTCAATCGGAGATGACCAACATTAGGATCAACCAAATGAAATAATACTATGATGAGATCTATATTGGTCTTATATTTCCAATCTGAGTCACTTTTCGTGATTTATAATCATTTGAAAATTAAAATTATTTTATTTACGATTATGCCATTTTCAGGTTTTCTCACTGGAGGCCTGCACCAATTAAACTAAAGTCGCACCTAGGGTAAGCCGACCATCTTGAACACAACGATGTCCATAGATTTATGATCTGGTCAAACGTTTAAGAGTTACATCCCTTTTTCTATAAAACATCTCACGTGTGCTATTTAAAACATAAAATTTTTCAATGGATCATTCTAGGAACTTTGGGCATAGGAATTTCACGTCGTCTCTGTTCTAGGTCTCGAAATAATTAAATATAATTAAAAAAATACATGGAATTTCTAGGATATTACCTTACTTACCCATTTAGGGATTTACGTCATTGTAATCCAAAACTAGGGCTAGTAAAACAAAAATGGGTTACTAGGCACAAATCTGAGCCACCCACTCCCATGTTCTCTCCTAGAGATTCTTGTGCTACCAACAAAAATGAACCAGATGAATCTATCATCCCCAAAGGATCATCACCTATCAATCCTTGATATCTATAATAAACACTACAGAGGTCACACCATCATCAAAACTCTAGCATGCAGATACATCCTAATCCCTCTACCAAACACTACTCCGAGGTAGTTGGGAAGTGGTCTAACTCGGTGAGTTGGTCAATGATAACCCATATGGAATTTTGTCTCTTGGATGTATGTGGTAAACCTGTCATGAGTTCCATCAATATTCCATTAGGGGCACGCCTTGTGGGTATATGGGAACTTGTGGTATCATAGATGGCATCTATGATTTGCGCCTCCCTGAATCATCATAACAGTGTAGGGGAAACTACCATTGACTAAAGATAAATCGCCACATCTCTATCCATAATGGATAACTAAAGCGAGGATAACTACTCTGAGGTCTCACTCAGGAATAGTGAATAGGGATTCCTACTAAGAGAATCCTCTACCATGTTTCCCTTGCCAAGAGTATAGACTACTTTGAAGTCATAGTCCTGGAAGAACATTATCCATCATCTCTTTCTCAAATGTTGAAAAGCCTAGAGGCACCTTTCCATACACGAAAAAGGAAACCCCTTTAAACTGATCGATGTTCCCCTCGACCCTTTGGTAGTGTGTACTCATTATCCATGTAAACTTGGTTAAAGTGTTGATAATCCACACATAACCTCAAACACTAGGTCCTACAAAGACCTTCCTCTGCAAGTACCCACCTACGCCTGCAGATCACGAAGCTCTACGAAATCCATTTGATATACTGATGATGATATCGGTTAAATATTAGGGTGGAGAATGATGCAGAATTCTATCTCCCTGTGGGGACATAATCATGGAAACATATTTTTAAAGGACGTTCCCTTACTCCTCCACTATTCTTGGGAAAGAAAAACTCAAAACATAAACTTCCAAGAGCGTAAGGCTGGCTGACACAAGAGTGATCACATGTACCCTCTTTTTCATGAGTTTATACCATGCTTCTGGGGTTTCCTTTTTCACCGAACATAGAAAACATCATTCCCACACTTTGGATATACCATATCCTTTTTTCCTAAAAAATTCTATCTAAGAATGAATTGTGGATGACCAGTCCATACCCAAACAAATTTCATAATGTTTTGACGCTACCTCCAAGAGGATCCAACTAAAACTATAACCACAAGGATCAGTTCACACCATCAGTATAAGTGTTATTATCTAGTCTCCTCCCATTCTTATCTCCTGATATAATGATCAAGTCAATGGTTTAATCAGAAAAACTATGTCTTCAACAAGATTTGTGACAAGAAGGAATGAATATCACTTGATTCTATTAATACGGAAGCTAGAAGGTGGCACAGACTGTACCTCAAATTATTCCTAGATCCCTTCAGTCATATTCATCGGCCACCTTTAGCTACTCTCTTCCTCTATCTTCCGGCTCACTAATCCTAGTGTAGACTACATTGTGGTGGTGGTTATAACAAGTCGAAATGTATACCAACTTCTACTGCTCTCTTAACTCCTTTGTCATATCTATTGTACTGTATATTCATCTGTCTTTGTCATCTTTTGAAAAGAATTACCTCTTCCCAGGCCAAGTGGGCTCACCCCATTAGCCTTGATCTATATATCCCTTGTCTTGGTACCTCTTCTCGAAACGTCTCACACTTCCAAGTCTCTAAGACTAAAGTAGGCTTCCTGATATCCCATTGCTAACATCCACTGGCTATATCGTCTCATCCAATGGACTTCCAACCACAACGGTTATCTCCATAACCCTAGAATAAATAGGAATGCATAGATAAATATTTATGTATTGGATGTAACACCCTGAGATTTTATGAAAAACATTCTTTTTAATTTAATTAATGTCTTGTGTTGTACGCTACACCAAAAGGATCTTGCACAACACGCATCCTTGAATTTCCTTGCATTCCACGCAATCACGACCTTTCTCGATAGCATGTGTAGTACGAAATAACGAGTTTCACTAAACAACAATATGCTATTAAAATATTATTAAAACTAGTCGTTATGAGTAGTACTAACCGCTTTTTGATATTTTGTAAATTTTATTTTTAAAAATGGACTTCATTTTTGGATTCTAAATATCGAAATTATCTAAGGGTGAAATTTTGGTACTTTTCGGATAACTTTCATTTTCTGATGAATAGTGAAAATTACTAAATTTTAAATAAAAACAACCTTTTTAATCGAAATAATTAATAGTGATAAATTATTAATTTTAGTTGTTTTAAAGTATATTTAGAATATATTTTTACAATTTAATACAATGTTGGTCATTGGATGTAATTTCACATTTAAACCAGACATAAACAAGTGTCAATCTTTTGATAGTCATTATCTCTTAAGAACACGCTATTTGTTTTGACGACATGAATTAATTTTTAATTTAAGAAATGAAACTGATATGTTTTGAATTTGGTAAAATAGACATCATTTTTCATTTCATAATATCAAATATAGCTTAGGCCTGATTTTTGGTATTTTTCTGGAAACTTTCATTTTTTTGATGAATAGTGAAACCACTAAGTGGTAGTTAAGAAAAATGAATTTTTCATAAAACTTAATTTTACCGCTTCTGTGAGTGGAATTTCAAAAATCTGAGAGACACGGTTGATGTCAATAAGTAAAATCCGGTTCAATGAGATGAAAATAATTTTTGGTGAATAGTAACTTTTTACTTTTTTTACCACGTTTAAAAGTAAATAGAGTAATTACTGGTAAAAATGATATTATTATTACCCTAACACATGTCCTAATTCTATTGGATAAGTGTAATTAGACAAAAAACAACCTTAGAAATAAAATATGACCATTTATGCCCACTTGGATTAGATTAGAACATTTATGATTAATTTATTTAAAGAAGGGTTAAAATAGATAAAATCAAAGTTTAAAAAGTATATCATTTTTAATATAGGGTTATACATAAGGTAAATTCAACTATAAATATTAATTAGAAAGATAGAACGATTTCCTACATAATTATATTTTATTTTTAATTTTTAGACTTTAAATAGGTTAATTTATTTATGAAACAAAGATGATGCAGTAATTATCTTATTAATGAAATATTGACATAATTGATGTCATAAATACCAAAATAAATGTAATTTGAGACTTTTTTTGAATTTCAATAATTTTCTAGGTTAATATGATATGTTATTATTGATTTAATTATCTTTTTTGAACTAATCATTCTGTTATGATTTTTACAAAAATCAATTACTAAATAGTGTCAAAATTGACATAAAATAGATTTTAAAACAAATATTATATTATTAATTGTTATTTTATTCCTAAAAATCTACGGTTCGGCCAAACGACTTAGATAAGGTTATATATATTAATAATAAACAACTTGGGGTTCGTTTGTCTTGTTATAATAAGTTTATTAACCTTATAGTGTAAGAACACAAAAAGACACGGTAAAAGTAAAATTATCTAACTTAAAGTTAAATATAAATGATAAGGTTAAAATAGGAACCTAAACTTGTCTAAATTATATTGGATGAGAGGATTTCGATCCATCCCCACCTTAGGTTCTAAATAAATCAATTTGGATCTATTTAAAACCGAATTTGGCTTTATAATAATATTTTTAGTTATTCCAAAGGTGCCCCTCTCCTCCCTTATAAAAGGGCACCTCCTCCCTCTCTTCCTCACACCACTTTAAGCCTTCAAGCTCGTCCAAACCCTGCCAAATTATCTTCTAAACTTCCCTAGAAACATCCTAGAGGTTTTTGTCTTCCTCAAAGACCAATTTTAGTGCCCTAAAAGGAGATCTCAAAGAGGTGCTTCAAAGAAGAGGTAATGTCTGTTACCGATTCTTTCAACTTTATTTCTTCTTCCACTTCTTCTTCTCAGGTTGTTTCATTATGAAGTAATAACATCAGTATCAATCATATACTTATATGTTATTATAAGTATGAAACAACCCTATTTCACCATCTATCCATCCTACAGAAAACGAAATCACCGCGCGTGCGTACGTACGGAATACCGTCTCCACGCCGTGGTGTAATCTATTTTCCACCACCACCTTACTTGGATGGGTATAATGGTGTACATAATAACTATATATGATTATTGTAAAATGATATTGATTCTGAAATAGTATACATACACTCCAATACAATTCCACGATCATGAGAATGATATCATCGCTCATGCGTACGTACGGACTACCGTCTCCATGACGTGATGAGATTCATTCTCCACGTTAACCACTCATGAATGATTATAAAGTATATATAATAAGTAATCATGAAATATATGACATAATAATGATACTGTATTTATGTGTATATATATGTATGTCATCTACTTAATTCCATTCAACTCAATAAGGAAATGAAAACAATGTTCATGCGTACGTACAGCCTACCGTCTCCATGAACGGTGTATTTCTTTCCATTTACTGATCTATTATATAAATGTATATTCTGAATTTATATTATATATAAATCATGTTTTATATTCTGGAATTAAGTAATCATATGAATAATTACAAGTCAAAACACGGACGACAAATGAAACGATTTTACCCAAAACGCTCTTTAACATGGAATTTACAAAAGAACGGGTAAAATAAATTCATAAGTGAACCATATATGATATCATAACAATGATTATGATTCTGGAATAAGTAAATGACATTATTGAAATCATTATACAGGAGGTTTGGACACTTAAGAAGCAAATCAGACCTAAGGTAAGGGAAAATCTCGCAATCTCATTTTTATCCGAGATTGTTTATACTTCAGAATTTACTGGGGAATATTTATCATCCACATACATGTTTCCTCAATATTTAATATTATTTATATCCTCTTACAATTTTTTAAATCCAATTTTACCCTTCGGTGAGTTTTTGGTAAAAGATATGAAAGGAATCTTTTTTCGTTTTTCGTACGAGGTACTTTTTGACTTTTCTTACAAAAGTACAAGAAGAATGTTTTTTTAACTTATACGACATGAATGGATTTTTAAATCATTATTTCCAAGAAGCTTACTTTACAAGTTTTCAAGATTATTTTTAATCAACTTCTTTTAGTTTAAAAATTGTATGACATGTTAAGAAAGGAAAAATGTTTTTGAAGTAGAAAGGATATTTTCCTCAAGAATGGAGTCCAAGTGTTTTATCAAAACTATTTTCCATATAAGATAATATAGGGTTCTATTTCTATCCCTATTATTACATGGATTTTATTATGTTGTGATGGAAATATTTTTATGAATTCCTTTATCTTATATGAATTGTTTTATGATTTCATGATGTTTAAGATTCCCATTTTTTATTACATGGGTTATGCTATGATGTATGGTTTTTGATTTTGTGGCACACATAAGAATGGTATCATTATGAGATGGGTGGGACCTATATCTCCCTCCAATGTATTGGTTAAAGATTTTATATCTCATGAGATAGACATGGCTAGAATGGCAGGTTAAACAGGTTTAGTCAAACAGGACTGAAACGAGGAGTGAACTCGGTTTAAAAATGGACTTTGTCCACTAAGATAGTCTTGGCAATGAGTTTTGACTAATAAGAAATGATTCTCTATGATTATGTGTTTATGCCACAAAGTTCCATGTTTTATGTTATGATTATTGGGATTACATTTCACTACTATGATTTATCCCATGTTATGATATTATGATCTCTTTTGCAGGTTAAGATTTCCAAAATGTTATGTTCTTATGAATATGATGTTATTGATATTTCTTTTGTTTACCCTTACTGAGCGTTTGAGCTCACTCTTTTATGTTTTCTTTTCCCCAGGATATAAAGAAATATTTGAGGTAAAAAAAAGGAAGATCTTTATGGGAGATGTTGAAGATCTTTCACCATGATTAGAAGATTATATTCCGAGTTTCAAAAGACACTAAACTATTACGGTCCTTGTGTGTGTGTTTCTGTTATGTACTAAGTATTCTGAAAAAGTAATGTAATGTCCATGTACATTAAGCTTAGGGTCTCTACAGTTGGTATCAGAGGAAAGGTTTATTCAACCTTTGGAAACCAGGATGCGAGAACTTTAGTGAGATCCCTATAGATATTTCTAAGGTATGTATAGGGATGTCCCTAAGGTTAAGTATAAGTATAGGTTATAGTACTAGAATTACAGTAACCTAAGATGTTAGATATTAAAGGTACTCCCCCTTTATTATATTGTTTTCCCTAGCATGATTTTTGCCTCTCACACTATTCTTTTTGGGTTTTAGACGATGGCTGGAACCCGAAGGAACTGTGTTGATCAATGTAATGGACAATGCGATGATTGCCCTCCTCAACAAACAAATGTTATGGGAGATGGAGTGCAAAATCTTATTGCTATACTTACACAAGCTATGAATCATTCTGGACTTCCAAATGAGCAGAGGAGGGAACAATATTCTATTGAGTCCTTCATGAGGCAATGTCCACCTTATTTCAGTGGGTCTTCTGATCCACTTGTTGCGGAACAATGGATCAGTACCACTGAAAAGATATTTTTAGTTTTTCAATGTTATGAATATTATAAAGTCATCTTAGCAGTATATCGTTTGGAAGGTGAAGCTGATCAATGGTGGAATCTTATCAAGAATATGAGGCCAAGAGATGAAATTGAGTCTGTGGAATGGGACGAGTTCACGAACTTATTTTTCAATAAGTACTTCCCTCGTATTCTTCGAACAAAGATGGAGAAGGAGTTTTTTGAACTAAAGCAAAAGGATGATGAATCTGTTGGTGTATACGAAGCGAATTTTACAAGGCTTACAAGGTATGCATCTGCCTTTATCATCCAACCTGAAAGTAAAGTTGATCGATTCTTCGATGGCTTAAAACCAAATCTTCGAAGGGAATTAGCTATAAGAGACTTTAGTAGCTATGAAGAAATTGTTCATTGTGCTATCAAGCTAGAAATGGAAGTTGGTGTTACTTATCCATCTCATAGTTTTGACAAGAAACGAAAGATGGAGTTCAAGGAGAAATCTCAGAATAATGGTGAAAAGAAGATGAATGTTTCCTTATGATCAAAGTGTGGAAAGAAGCATGTCGGATATTGTCTTAAAGGGAATAGAAAATTTTCTAACTGTGGAAAATAAGGTCATCGAGCAGCTGAGTGTCGAAGTAATGGATAAAGTGTTTCTAATGATGTGAATAAAGAAAAGACTTCAGAGAACGCACCACCAACACTTCAATGCTTCAAGTGCAAGGAAATGGGGCATTATGCTAATAAATGCCCTAATCCAAGTGTTAGTGATGATCGACATGAGCGACCACTTAAGGCAAAGGACAAAGAGAAGTCACATCATCATCATCATCATCATCATGTAATTTTATAAAGGGATAGGGAGGAAAAATACAAAAATTAGAAGCACAGAAACCACTCTCCCACCCCCGCCCCTGCCGAAAAAAGAAACTATGGGGGCCTACAATGATGCAGCCCTAATGAATCCCCTTTAATAAAGTCAATCCCATTAGGAGCAATACTTGCAGCAGAGTGAAGAAACACCTTCTCCGTGCCATTAAGGACCACCGAGGCCAAGTAGTTAGCAACCTTGTTCCCCTCTCTCCATGTGTGAAGAATTCGGATGTTGTTCTTAATAATGCTTTTACATTGCCTTATGACATAGCATATCGACCAGGGGACTTCACCAATCTCCGCCAAGGAGTTTTAGACAATTAAGGAGTCTGTTTCAATTTCGAATACCTCCAACCCCTATTGCCTTCAAAGTTTGAGTCCCATAAGCATTTCCAGTGCCTCTGCTTGAAGGGAAGATCCATGGCCCAGGCTGGCTGAAAAAGCTAAGAAAATTGAGCCTTTACTACCCCTCACCACACCTCCTCCACGAATGCTTCCCTGGACACAAGAGCCATCCGTATTGAGCTTCAAGACACCTGAGGGAGGTCGCCAGCAGACCCAAATGCCTTTCCTGTTACTAGAGGTACAATCCTCACTGGAACTGGAATGAAACTGGTGAAGGGAAGGAGCTTCCCTCCAATGACGCACCGCCTTGTACAGGTCCAGTAACCGATTTTTTGCCCAGACAATAATAACTGCAGCGGAGACAGCCACACCCTCATACTTTGATCTGTTCCACGCCTGCCAAAGATACCAACACCCCACATGCAGCAAAACCGAATGAGAAACTCTCTCAGGTCCCCAACCCTTTGAGCCATGATACCACTTAACAAGAAAGGAGGATAAGGTCTCGTTCGAAGAAAGGGTTTTAGAAAACTCGCCAAGCGACTTCCAGACCTCACCCGCCCAAACACTGCCAAAGAACAGGTGTGAAGTGCTCTCTTCTCTATGCACGTGACAGTAAACACATTTAGACGCAAGCTGGATGCTGCACCTCCTGACATTCTCATCGGTCGGCAGTGCTCTGTTTCGAATCCTCCAGGTTAGAAAATTGAGCTTAGTCAGAATTTCCTTCACCCAGACGACCTCATCCTAGATCCCTGCCTGACCTGGCTCAAAAGCAATGCGGCGGAAGTCCTTCAAGGAGAACCGGTCCGCGGGGGAAGTAGTGAAGACACATTTATCGATCTCTGTATTAAGCTCAATGAGATTGAAACACTCAAGATGATTATCATCCAGAACTGAGTTGATGAACTCCGGGAAAACACTAGCATCCCTGTACGAAATATCAGTGATTGGACATCCAGAAAACCCCAGCACTGTACCGCTCTAATCTTGGTTCCAAAAGGAGAGATCGCCATTACCAACAATCCACCGAGCGAAGGGCCGAAGCTTCTCAACAATGAGTCCAACCAAAGACCAGAGGGATGCTTTGTTCTGCTACGCCAAACCCCTGGAGTCTGAGGCATACGCTTGCATGGTGGTCCCCCAGAGCGTACGACACTCTAGAACACTCCAAGCGAGCCTCGCATGCATGCAGTATAGTTTGGACTCTAAGTTGTGAACATTAATCCCTCCCTCCCTCACAGGCCTTTCCAAATTACCCCACGCCACCCAGTGTTTCTTTCCCTCCGAAGCCGGATCCCAAAGGAAATTGGCAAGGATCCTGTCAATGGCTTTGATCACCCCCTTAGGTACTTTGATGGATGATAAACCATGGATTGGAGAGGCCAGTAGAACACTATTCACCAGGGCGATTCTTCCACCGAATAAGAGGAATTTATTTTTCCAGTTCAGAACCCTATCTGAGATCCTGATACGTAAGTCGTCAAAGTCGCGGAATCTAATCCTTCCCAGCGATATGGGAGCACCAAGGTAAATCATAGGAAAAATCCCCCTCTGAATGCCAGTCAAGCTGCTGAAAACCTCCACTCTCTCTACGGAGCACTTATTGGAGGTGTAGAAGACACTCTTACCCTTGTTGATCAACTGACCACTCCATCGACAATAAACATCAAGCACTATGTTAATGCTACGAATGGACTTAGTCTTAGCGTTCATAAATAAGATGGTATCATCCGCGAACATAAGAGGAGAGATTATCGGAGCCTTCAGACGACGACGATATGGAAGGATACCTCCATTGATGATGCTTCTCTGGATGAGGCGACTCAGGACGTCCTGAATGAGAATGAACAGAGATGGAGAGATGGGGTCCCCTTGCCTGAGGCCTCGAGTAGACTTGAAGAACCCATACGATTTGCCCATAAAGGACATAGATAACCACGAAGAGCTGAAGCAACGGAAGAAGAGATCAATATTCCAAGAGTTGAGACCCATACCTGAGAGAACTCTATTAATGAAGTTCCATTCCACCCGATCATAGGCCTTTCTCATGTCAAGTTTAATGATCATGTCAGACCCTCTGGTCTTGAAGTTGATATCACTAAGAATCTCTGGAGCCAGAGCGATGGCCTCCTGGATCGAGCGACCTTTAATGAACCCATGTTGTTCCAAGGAAATGCAGTGAGGGATATGGATAGCCATCCTCAAGTTAATAATTCTAGACAAGATCTTGTATGGCACATTACACATACTCACCAGACGATAGTGTGAGATCGATCAGGGGTTTTGGACTTGGGAAGCAGAACGAGAGTGGTGGCACAAGCAATTCTAGGTAAGCTCCCTCCCCTAAAGAAATCATGTATAGCATCAGTCAACTCCTCTTTCACTGAGACCCAGGAGGCCCTGTAAAATGAAGCAGGAAAACCATCAGGACCCGCCGCGCTCTCTGAGTTCAAATGCATGAGAGCTTCTTTGATCTTCGACTCGCCAGGCACAGCCCCCAGACTTTCATTGGTTTGGCCGGACAGATAGGTAGGAATCACATCAAAAATGTCAGAAGGTTTAAAAGGATAACCAGTAGCTAATCGTTCATTAGGACCAGCCAGAAGCTCCTGGAAGAAGGAATTGGCCATGCCTCCAATCATGTCTCTGTCCTCCGTGAAGGAACCGTCCTCCAGTTGGATGTTCGGTTTGACAAGATTCCCCCACTCCTTGATGCATGCTTGAAAAAATGTTGTGTTCTTGTCTCCTTCTTTAAGCCATTTGATTCGATCCCTCTCCCTAGCCAGCAACTCCTGTTTCAAAAGTAGATCAGCCAAAATGCTCTTCTTCTCTGAAAGATCCGCATAGGACCGCTCATCCCACTCCACCTCGAGACCAAGTTCAAGACTCTCCACTTCCTGTATAACAGAAGTAACAACCTCTTCGGAGGAAGCCAGGTCCGTCACCCATGATTGGAGCTTCAGCTTAAGCCTCCTCAATTTACTGTGCAAAATGATCCATTTGTTACCTTGCAAAGGAGTGGCCCAAACTGCACCAACAAGGTCTTGGTATCCTGGTTTGTCCTCCCAGTACTGACTGAATCTGAACCGCTCTGGAGGCCGGGGTGAGGAGTCAAGCGACACAAGGAGAGGTGAGTGGTCTGTGATTCCCCAAACCAGATGAGTCACCTTAGTGGTCGAGAAGACCGAGATAGCATGGATGTTAGCCAGGAAGCGATCCAGACGCCCCCCTGATCGACATGATCCCCGCTGATTATTACTACACGTGAACTTGTCCCCCACAAAGCCTAGGTCCGAGAGGCCCTTGCCAGCCATGAAACGAACGAAATCAAGACTAGCTTTCCTTGGGAAGGGGCCTCTACCCTGCCGTTCGTCAGGAGAAACCACTACATTAAAGTCTCCCCCCCACAATCCAAGGCGCGGGGCCAGGATCAAACAAGCTTAGCTCTCTCCAAAAGGCTTCTCGAGAATACATGGTATTAACAAGACATATCTCATGATATATGGGGATCAACAATGGTATTAACATGCTAGTTGTATGAACTCTTGGGTAATCGTTTTCAATATAATATGAGATTAGACAGCATTATTTTGGATAAGCCTAAAGATTGGAATGGATTATGTTGGACATAAGTTAGTATTGTTTACGGATAGAAGTTTTTTTCGATATTATTTATGGGATGTTATAGTAATGTAGTTTTAGAAAAAGGACAACCTACAGGATGGGCGACAGCCCATCACGTCAGACAAGGTTGTGGGAATCGAACCCACAACCGAAGTGCGACTGGCCTTTATCGCCTACCACTGGCCTACATGAAGTCCCTGTTTAGTAGAAACTAGTTTTATTATATTAAGAAGTATGATATATGAAGTATAAGTCCATTTTAAGAACCATATATGATTAATCTCAATATAGATGGACTTATGTAAGTTTTGATAACTTTTCTAACCTTTTTTTGAGACAGATGGAATGACCCATCATTCTATCACATGATCTGCTAACACATCATGAATGAAAAATTCAACTTCATTTCTTTAAGAGATGAACTGGAAATTGTCCAAAGAACGACCAACAGTGATACTGTACCAAAATCACGAAAGTATTTCTTCTAATTCCAATTTCATCAACTTTAGGGAAATGATCTCGAAAACCAAAAATGTTGTCCTAGTTCTCTTATATCTGATGAATCAAGTGGTACCTTAGATAGTCACAAATTTATGGCCTTGTGATTGCTGGCTTTTCCATAGCCATGTTCTCTACCACTCTCCAGCAGAACATGATGGTTAGATTTCTCTTCCATATCTATATTTTCACCTATGTGGAAACCCAGTGATTAGTTTATTTGGGTAACCGTTACGTTTCATACTTTTGTTTTTAAAGATTGGTTTTGGTATTCCTTTTTACGATGTGGGTTTCTATTAAAGAAACTTTCGAGTAGTAAACCATTTATAACCCTGACGAATTTCGAGGGCGAAATTCATTTTAAGGGGGGTAGAATGTAACACCCTGAGATTTTATGAAAAATATTATTTTTAATTTCATTAATATCTTGTGTTGTACGCTACACCAGAAAGAGCTTACACAACACGCATCCTTGACTTTCCTTGCATTACATGCAATCACGACCTTCCTCGATAGCGTGTGTAGTACGCAATAACGAGTTTCACTAAACAACAATATGCTATTAAAATATTATTAAAACTAGCCGTTATGAATAGTAATAACCACTTTTTGAAATTTTGTAAATTTTATTTTTAAAAATGTACTTAATTTTTGGATTCGGAATATCGAAATTATCTTAGGGTGAAATTTTGGTACTTTTCCGACAACTTTCATTTTCTGATAAATAGTGAAAATTACTAAATTTTAATTAAAAACAACCTTTTTAATCGAAATAATTAATAGTGATAAATTATTACTTTTAGTGGTTTTAAAGTATATTTAGAATATATTTTTACAATTTAATACAATGTTGGTCATTGGATGTAATTTCACATTTAAACCAGACATAAACAAGTGTCAATCTTTTGATAGTTATTATCTATTAAGAACACGCTATTTGTTTTGACGACGGGAATTAATTTTTAAATTATGAAATGCAACTGATATGTTTTGAATTTGGTAAAATATACATCATTTTTCAATTCATAATATCAAATATAGCTTAGGCCTAATTTTTGGTATTTTTCTGGAAACATTCATTTTTTTGATGAATAGTGAAACCACTAAGTGGTAGTTAAGAAAAATGAATTTTTCATAAAACTTAATTTTACCGCTTCTGTGAGTGGAATTTAAAAAATCCGAGAGACAGGGTTGATGTCAATAAGTAAAATGTGGTTCAATGGGATGAAAATAATTTTTTATGAATAGTAACTTTTTACTTTTTTTTACCACGGTTAAAAGTAAATAGGGTAATTACGGGTAAAAATGTTATTATTATTACCCTAACACATGTCCTAATTCTATTGGATAAGTTTAATTCTACCAAAAACAACCTTAGGAATATAATATGACCATTTAGGCCCACTTGTATTAGATTAGGACATTTATTATTAATTTATTTAAAGAAGGGTTAAAATAGTTAAAATCAAAGTTTAATAAGTATATCATTTTTAATATAGGGTTATACAAAAGATAAATTAAACTATAAATATTCATTAGAAATCTAAACCGATTTCCTACATAATGATATTTTATTTTTAATTTTTAGACTTTAAATAAGTTAATTTATTTATGACACAAATATGATGCAGTAATTATCTTATTAATGAAATATCGACATAATTGAAGTTATAAATACACAAATAAATGTAATTTGATACTTTTTATGAATTTCACTAATTTTCTAGGTTAATATAACATGTTATTATTGATTTAATTAACCTTTTTAGAACTCATAATTCTGTATGAGTTTTACAAAAATCAATTACTAAATAGTGTGAAAATTGACATAAAATAGTTTTTAAAACAAATATTATATTATTAATTGTAATTTTATTCCTAAAAATCTAAGGTTCGGCCAAATGACTTATACAAGGTTATATATATTAATAATAAAAAACTTGGGGTTATTTTGGCTTGTTATAGTAAGTTTATTGACCTTATAGTGTAAGAACAAAAAAAGACACGGTGAAAGTAAAATTATCTAACTTAAAGTTAAATATAAATGATAAGGTTAAAATAGGAACCTAAACTTGTCTAAATTCTATTGGATGAGAGGATTTCGACCCATTCCCACCTTAGCTTCTAAATAAATCAATTTGGAGCTATTTAAAACTGAATTTTGCTTTATAATAATATTTTTAGTTATTTCAAAGGTGCCCCTCTCCTCCCTTAGAAAAGGGCACCTCCTCCCTCTCTTCCTCACACAACTTTGAGCCTTCAATCTCGGCCAACCCCTACCAAATTATCTTCTCCACTTCCCTAGAAATATCCTAGAGGTTCTTGTCTTCCTCAAAGACTAATTTTAGTGCCCTAAAAGGAGATCTCAAAGAGGTGCTTCAAAGAAGAGGTAATGTCTGTTACCGATTCTTTCAACTTTATTTCTTCTTCCACTTCTTCTTCTTAGGTTGTTTCATTATGAAGTAATAAAATCAGTATCACTCATATACTTATATGTTATTATATGTATGAAACAACCCCATTTCACCATCTATCCATCCTACGGAAAACGAAATCACCGCGCGTGCGTACATACAGAATACCGTCTCCACGCCGTGGTGTAATCTATTTTCCACCACCACCGTACTTGGATGGGTATAATGGTGTACATAATAACTATAGATGATTATTTTAAAATGATATTGATTCTGAAATAGTATAAATACACTCCAATACAATTCCACGATCATGAGAACGATGTCATCGCTCGTGTGTACGTACGGACTACCGTCTCCACGACGTGATGAGATTCATTTTCCACGTTAACCATTCATGAATGATTATAAAGTATATATAATAACTAATCATGAAATATATGACATAATAATGATACTGGATTTATGTTTATATATATGTATGTCATCTACTTAATTCCATTCAACTCAATAAGGAAACGAAAACAACGTTCATGCGTACGTACGGCCTACCGTCTCCATGAACGGTGTATTTCTTCCGATTTACTGATCTATTATATATATGTATATTCTGAATATATATTATATATAAATCATGTTTTATATTCTGTAATTATGTAATCATGATCTATGTAATCATATGAATAATTACAAGTCAAAACACGGACGACAAATGAAACGATTTTACCCAAAACCCTCTTTAACATGGAATTTACAAAAGAACAGATAAAATAAAGTCATAAGTGAACCATATATGATATCATAACAATGAGTATGATTCTGGAATAATTCAATGACATTATTTAAATCATTATACAGGAGGTTCGGACACTTACGAAGCAAATCGGACCTAAGGTAAGGCAAAATCTCGCAATCTCATTTTTATCCGAGATTTTTTATACTTCAGAATTTACTGGGGAATATTTATCATCCACATCCATGTTTACTCAATATGTAATATTATTTATATCCTCTTACAATTGTTTAAATCCTATTTTACCCTTCGGTGAGTTTTTGGTAAAAGATATGAAAGGAATCTTTTGTCGTTTTTCGTACGAGGTACTTTTTGACTTTTCCGACAAAAGTACGAGAAGAATGTTTTTTTAACTTATATGACATGAATGGATTTTTAAAACATTATTTCCAAGAAGCTTCCTTTACAAGTTTTCAAGTTTATTTTTAATTAACTTCTTTTAGTTTAAAAATTGTATGACATGTTAAGAAAGGAAAAATGTTTTTGAAGTAGAAAGGATATTTTCCTCAAGAATGGAGTTCAAGTGTTTTATCAAAACTATTTTCCATCTAAGATAATATAGGGTTCTATTTATATCCCTATTATTACATGGAATTGATTATGTTGTGATGGAAATATTTTTATGAATTCATTTATCTTATATGAATTGTTTTATGATGTCATGATGTTTAAGATTCCCATTTTTATTACATGGGTTATGCTATGATGTATGGTTTATGATTTTGTGGTACACATAAGAATGGTATAATTATGAGATGGGTGGGACCTATATCTCCCTCCAATGCATTGGGTAAAGATTTTATATCTCATGAGATAGACATGGATAGAACGGCAGGTTACGGTCGTTGTGTGTGTGTTTCTGTTATGTACTAAGTATTCCGCAAAAGTAATGTAATTTCCATGTACGTTAAGCTTATGGTCTTTACATTGGATGTCCCTAAAAAATCCTTTCACGGAGGTCTGAGACTTGAAGCACTGATCTTATCATATTAATCGAGTACCTAGAAAGATCGGTACACCTCGATGAGTACTCATCTACTATCATGTCATACTGTTGAAGATGTAGAAGCACTTGGGGACATATATACATTATCTTTTATGGAAATAGCCCCTTCTTGGAGAGAGGTTCTCAAGCTCTGTCTGTGGAAACGTCAACTCATCGTATGATTGGGTAATCTAAACCACATCATCGTTGTACTAAACCTCATAGAAGGCTTACTAACTGTACTGCCATTTGCTCTATTGGTTCCCTGACTGGACAGAAAACTCTGTCATCAACTCAAGCTAGTCCTTAGCCTCTTCTGAGTTGGGATTTCCTCAGAACCTAAGGGGTCTCTATCCAAAAAATGACGTAAGAAATTGATCCTACATGTGTCCACTACCTGTAGCATCAGTAGTAAAATATGAACAACAGACAGTAGTATCCCTGTGACACTGCCCGATGGTACCATCTTGGGAAACAATCCTTGTACTAAAGCCTCATCACTCTGTGGAACATCCTCTTAGTCACACATTGGAATCCTAAATAGTTTTCTGATTAGCGGCATATTGAAAGAGAATCAATATGAACTCGAGTCAATTTATTATTCCTATTGAGATGACCATGATTCAAAAAGATCATAAAAAACAATAAAAGGCACATGCAACTAGTGTTTTCATTTACCAGGTCAGAAAATAGAATTCAGGTCCCTCATGTATGGATATATCAGCCACCGTACCAACACTAGAATCCCTGACCTGAAATACAAACTTGAGACACTTAACATAGTTTCCCCATCCAAATTTACAGATTCTTAGTTCTACCAGTAGAACCAACCACCTTTGATACCACTTCTTCACGACCCATCCCCCAGGTCCTATTCCATGACTACCCCAAGCCCACCTCCCAAAGGCTAGGAGATTTTGACTAGAACAGAAGGCATTATCCCATGAGTGGGATTCATTTTCCAGAGTACTTTTATGCACTCACAAACACCCAACCACGTCCAAAATAGCCAAAATGGAAAACATGCATGCCACTACACAACCACGGAGTAAAGGAACAATCAGTAAGTCAAATGGGCCAGAATACAAACCCAACAAAAAACAAACTAAAAACAATAAAGTACAAAATATATCTGTAAACATCCACAGAAGACCCAACCTAAAGGGAAACTTCCTGTAGAAATATAAGTCTGCCCGTCTGCCTTGTCTCACTAAGCACCACCTGCCCCCAGACAACAAAGGTCTCAGTCGAAGAATTTTCAATTCCATATCATTTAGAACCACCCGGTCCGGGAACAACAAGGTCTTCATTGAAGCATCGATCACCTACATGGGACACGACACGTTTGCGTGAAACCCATGCATGGGTGAGTAACACAATACTCAGTAGAGACCTCAAACCACAAAATAAAATAGCCAAATGAAATCCACAAAGAAACCATGAATCTTGATCACAAAGCATGATCATGAAGCAAGATAGATCACATAGGTATAATCTAATGTATGGAAAGAAAGACTATATGTCGTAACATTGAACACCTTAGACTGTTGAGGTACTCATCCAAGAAGAGAATTGTGGATTTGTTGGGTCACGCAGAGGCAATACGATCTGATCTACATAGTGTCACTAGGATCTGATCTGCATAGGGTTGTTAGGAGCTGATCCACACATGGTCTCTATGAGTTGATCCACACAGGGTTGCTAGGAGTTGATCCACACAGGGTTTCTAGAATATGATCCACACATGGTCGCTAGGAGATGATCTATATATGGATTCTAATAGATGATCCACACGGGGTTTCTATGATTTGATTCATGTAGGTTATTAATTATCTGATCCACACTAGGTCTCTAGGAGTCAATCCCCATAAGGTCATTAGGAGTTGATCCAAAAAGGGTCTCATCTAGATGTAGGATTCTTATATGAAGCGTGCTTGATTCCAGGAAAATACACACCTCAACCCAATCGTCTTATTTCCACTTCTATGCAAGTCTAATTAGAGATTCCCAAAAGAACCATCTTGTCGTGAGGGTTCCCAAACCAAAAATGGGTCATTCATCAGAAGCCCGATTTTTATGTTATTGGCATTTTAGTAATCAGGGGGTCAGTTGTGTTCGAGCCTAGTCCAACCCGGTTGGACCATCTTGACCAACCCGGTTTGGGGGATCAGTATGCCATGACCCAATTCGACTAAGCCGTCCTGACCTAGTTTGGTTCAGGGCCGGCTTGGTACGGTCTGGCCAGTGGACCATGTGCATTGGGCCTTGATCGACCCGGCCTGGTTCAGCCATGATTCCAGCCCACTGGGTCACCCAACGACTCTAATTTATCCAGCTAGGATGGCACTGGTAGACCTATTTTCTTTCCCTGCCCAGGCCACCTAGTGGCCCTTCTTTACTTCACTAGGCCGGGCCACAACATTGGACTTATTTTACTCCAACTCAGGCCGCTCCACGATGCGGTACATGGCCCCCCCCAGCATGGACCATATCGTGGGCTAGTTTCCTTCTAGACTGGGCTGCTCTGCAGCCCATCTCATGTCCCAGTTCAGCCTATTGAGTGGCCATCTTACTCATGCTGGGTAGAATTGGTCGGTGACTGCACCACCCTTCTCCTGGTCAACGCGACATAAGATGTGTTGACCATCTCCCTGTTGTTGGTTGTCATGGGGGTTTTCTCACTAGATGAATGTGGCCGACCCACATTCCACACAGCCGACCCATGTGACTGGCACCGATTTTCATAACTGTCGTGTGTCTTCTCCCTCTATAGTGGCTTTGTGATGCGGCTTTTTTCAGCCAGCTGAAGCATGGGTTCCTTGATCTCAAACTCCACCGCGGCCCGGGAGTCGCAACCCTTATGCCGCCTACCACTGGCCTATGTACCGACAGACCTTGCTGCCATAGTGGCACTTAGCCAGTGCATCACCTCCCTCCTGCCTCTATGTTGGGGGTGCCATGACTTAGTTCTACCACTTCTGTTGGTCGTTGCAGCTTCATTCTGCCAGCGTCACGGCCTGCCTGGTCGTAGTACATTCACCTAGAGCTTCTTCAGTTGGTGTACCATCGTCGTTGCACTGTGAATAATGGGTCGAGAGGGAGAGGTCACAAAGAACACCCAATGAATTATCCAGGTATTTTTTTTTGATCCTATTGAGTTTTTTAGTGGGTTAGGATGAAAAAAGGGTTGGACTAATTAATAAGATAAGATACCCCTTTAGCCCACATCACTAAAATCCCTCCATGAATGGCTGATCTGCAGGTTAACTTATTTGTGAGTTAACATGTGCATAATTTAAAAGAAATATATGGAAACACATCCATTCACTTAAAATAAACCCCATACCTGGAGAAGGTTTTTTGTTGGTGTTGATCTGTTCAAAGCCGTTGGCGTTCATTGATCTTAGATCCCAAACCCTTCCTCCAAGGCGTTGTTTCCACTTTCTAATCTGTCGGAAATCGCCATTGGAGAGAGATCCTTCAATGTGAGTAAGGTGGATGCATTCATCGTTCGTTTTTTAGAGGATTTCTCACCATAGATTCATCATAGGGGTTACACATATTGATCTCATTCCTCTATCCCCATTAATCCATTAAAATAATATTGTGGCGTAGTGTTTCTATTACGCTGCATCGTCACATTATTAAGTTCTTTCATTTATGAAAAACTGTATTAGTTATGCTTCATTTAATGGTTTTTTATAATGTAAGTTCATGAGAAATTAGAGGGATTCATTTATTGTGACTTTTCTTCAACTCATCGATGTGATGCAGTGGATGTGTCACCATTCAACGGTGAAGGAAACAAAAAATAACTTATAAGTTATTTTTATTTTTCTCCAAAAATGTCAGAAAAATAAATTTTATGGTTGACCCCAAACTGTCTATGTTATCTCCATTATTAGTTAATGTTGTTGTTCTAGATGCAATAGTTCCCTCATCTTTTTAATCCAGGTAACGGTTCAGAAGTTTTAAAAACCGCGCATGCGCACCATTTTAATTCGCTAAAAAAGTGTTCTATAACTATATTTCACCCTCGACCTTGTCCGGTCGAGGTCAAGCTCTGCCTAAGGGTAACACACCCTCAAAAGCTCAACCATACTCTCAGATTTCCAATCCGAGTAACCATTCAATAGTTACAAGAATTTAAAAATAAAATAATTGTTACTTGATTATTTTATTTACGACAAAAAACTAACTTCCACTGTTGGAATGTACCCGCTAATGTTAGGTTAGGAATAAGGAAATAATACCTTAAGAAGATCAATAGTTGTCTCAAATTATCAATCCAAGTCACCATTCATGAGTAATTATCATTTTAAAAATAAAACTATTTTATTTATTTATTTTATTAATGGTGATGCCATTTTCATGTTTTCTCACTAGGGGCTCATGCAGAATAAATATAAGTCACACCTAGGGTAAACCTGCTATCCAGAATGAAATAGTGCCCTAATATTCTTTATCTGATCACTCATTTAATAATTATTCAACTTTTTTTAGGAAAAACACCCACGTGCGGTATTTAAAACATAACATTTTTCAATGGATCATTATGTGCACTTCAGGCCTCAGAATTGCATGTCGTCTCAGTTCCTGGTATCGAAATAATTCCATATAATTAAACAAATTACATATAATTTTTGGTAAATTGAAATTTATAACCCATGGTTTTAATTAAGTACCCATTTATATATGTATTTTTATCTATTTGAAGTGTTTTAGTGAAGTTTGGGAGAGTTTGGAAGAATTTAGTATAGTTTTTAGTGAATTTATGGAGGAGCATTGTCTGAGCATAGTTAGTAAAAAACATTTAACTCAAATAGAGGGCCATGAAATGTTAGGTAGTGGGAGAAATATAGGTTTTTAGTTAGGTGAATGGCTTGGCCATATCATGTAACCAATTAGGACTAAACGTTATTTATTGGGTAAATGGATTATGTCTGTTTGGCCCACATTTGGTCAAATCATGCAAGCCAAATGTATAAGGTGATTCTGGAGGAAGAGTTTTATGAATGACTAGCATAATGTTTTACTAACCGTGCGATCTATCCAAGAATGGACAAAAAACTATATCCAAAAATTGTGGATCTAACTCGGTTTAGCTCCTTAACCCATTGTTTTCGATCTATTATGACCCTAACTTGTTTTTCACTCCTACCAAAGGATTTGGAGTCTATTCCCTTCAACATGGGAGTGATAATTTTTAAAATCATGGTTCTTTAAAGGAAAAATGGCTTGGTATGTCTCATTTCATAGTGGGTTTCCATTGATATATTCTTCGCTACTCTCTTGTATTTATAGATCTGATCCATTGAGGATAGATCAATATTTTATAATTCTAGTAAGGTTAATATTTGTATGTTTTTTATTAGTGAACAAGATATAAGGTTTGTTTCTGTAGATTCAACTTCGTTTTGTTGAAGGTTTCATGTCATTCCTCATTTTCTCTATAGTTTCTAATATAGGTTTCTTCACTCTAGATGCCTATTATTAAAACATAAAGGATGAATTTCAAATTGTATGAATTGATTTAAATTGATTATTAAATTGATGTTAAAATAATGGGATAAACACTATTTAGGGATGGTTTTTGGATTTTTGGAAATTGGTTATTATGAAAAGTCCTTTGATTATGGATTTTAAAATAAATATTTCAAAAGGTAAATTTGTTTTGATTAATGGAAATATTTTGATGTAGATGTTTTTTATAAATAAATGTTTTATTTAAATGGATTGAAATAGATGATTTTGAATTGGGTTTTCAATAGTTTTTCTATTTGTTAGTGTGAATTTAGGATAGATAAGGGTATGATGATTCCCCCATGAAAAGTTGGATGGATAAGGGTATGATCATTCCCCCATAAAAATGGTTCACCAAGAGATGTCTTGGTAAAAGGATGAATCACCAATCCCGAGTATATGGAGGTCCATATTATCTTTCATGGATAGATGTGAGGACATGTGGAATGGAATGGATTATTCCAAAATGGGATTTGTGATATAGTTTTAAAGAGTTCATAGGTTTCTTTCCTTGGAAACTATTTTTGTATGGAAAACTATTTTGGTGTGAAACTTATTGGATTTGATATAAACTATTAAAATGTTTTTTATGTTTTTACATAAAAAAATTTATATAAATTTTCTAACTTATTCTATTATAGTGATGTGAGTAGGGAATTTATTTGGGGAAATCCTACTGAGTTTTATACTCTCCCCCTTCTTGGGAACTTTGGTTTGTTTGTAGATATTGTTTATTGCTACAAAAATAAAATAAATATAACACATGTAATTTTTGATTCTTTTTGTTAATTAGGTATGGGTTGTGGAGTTGTAGCTTAGATCATGTTAGGATCTTTTGAGTCATTTCTTTGGAGTCTATGATTTCTGGTTTTTTCATTCCTTTTTTTATTTAGTGCTGCTATTCTTCCTCTTTGGTACTGTATTATAATTTAGTTTTGATATAAGTTGGTATTCATTTGAGTTTCATCACATTTTTCTCAGGAATAATATCGTTTTTTAGGATTTCAGATTATTGGTTTGGTTTTATTTTAATGATTTAAAATCATCCTCCAACTATTTGTGAAGCCTGTGGCATTTATTATTAGCCTTTGGTGTCTTGGGGATGTCCCCTAAGGACAAGTATAAATTCTACTTCATTTTATGATAATGATGAGGGGAAATATTTTACAAATATAAATGAAACAAATCATAAACAAGTATTTACTAAATTTAAATTCATCTTATATAAGGAAAAAATAGACACGACTATGAAAATACTTGTAGTAAATGGTTTCTTTTACAATATCATTTTATTTTGGGTTTACTTATGTTTATATGTATATTATAAAAATTATATGACCAGAATCACGTAAAACCCATCTATTTTATTTTCCTCTTGTTAGGTTTGGGGTTTGTATATTTATTTTTAATTTCTCCTTTTATTTGATTTTGATTCAACAAGTATCTTATATGTAAGGTAATTTTATTTAGAAATATATTTTTGAATATTTTTTCCAAATATATTTCTTCCATTTCTATATATTCTTTAAAAAAATTCAATAATATATTTAGAATTCTCTAAAATTTTATTAAATTCATTTTTACCCATATTTTCAATTTCTAAATAAATGGAAAAAAATGAAGCATGTTAGATTTTCTACACATCTGTGCATAAGAGATCTTGGTCTTCCCTATTGACTATACATGTATACTCATCCTATGTATTTTTAAACTATTTTGGAGGTCACTTGGAGAAGGTTGGAGATTAGGCTGATTACTACAAGATTAGGGTTGCAGGACCTTCTCATGCTTCATATTTGTTATTGATTTTTCCGTTCTCTTGGTAATTTACTATGAATTTTTCTTGTTTTTTTGTACCACTTTAATTTGAACATGCACGTGGGAATAGATTTTTGGCATTACTCTTACTTTCAATTTTGGATTTTTTTGGGTTTTACCATCATATCTCCTGATATTTTTCTATAAAAAAGTTAATGAATTTTATATTATGTGTTATTATATACCATTGTTTATAGTCTCCCCTCTAGGGCCTATTGGAGCTGGGAATCAAGGGTCATTATCTCTCCTTCAACTAGAAGAAGGAAGGGTCTGCCAGTTTGTTGTCCCTTCCCTCATGTTGGTGAAGGTGGGTCATGAAATAATGGTATCAAAGGTGGTGGTTGAGAGATAAGATGGAGTGTGGGGTTATAAACAGTGAGGATTTCATGGGATGGTAGGGAAATAGTGTTTTGAAATCATGGATCATGAAATAGGCCAGGGAAGACCAACTATAACACGAGATTTTTTCCCACCCTGTGATCTGATGCAATGACTCTAGACCTACGAGATGACCATGTGAGGCTACAATGAATGTATGTTAGAGACCCTAAGAAAGTTACATGCATCATAATGACTTTTTTTCTTGTGTGTCTTGTGTGTTTTGGGAATTTAAAATAAATAAAAATTATAAGAAAAATTTAAGTGAATTTTCCACACTACTCGGGCTTAGGAATTCCTTGTTTACCCTGCAGCTATGGAACTCGGACAATATCCATGAGTTGTTTGGGAAATCAAGGCCCAACAGGTTGATTTGGATGATCATTAGAGAATTAATCGATAGGAGGATGATGACCAGTGGTAGGAGATTCTTTGTGCCTTTCAGCAGCAGACCCTTAGGATGTACGAAGGTAGATTATCTGACTTGAAGATAGAGGGCTGGATTGAATAGCTAACAATAACCTTTACCTTCATCCATGCTCTGAGGGAGTACTATGTTTTATTGGTGTTTATTTAGATTAGGGGATTAGAAATTTAGTGGTTTATGATCTACCTTGGAGAGAGTATGGAGGATTAGGTTTCATGGGCTGACTTCGAGAAGGAGTTCGGAGCAGAATTCCATTATTATACAATGAAGGTTGAGAAGAGGCAAGTGTTTCTATCTCTTAAACAAGGGAGAATGTCGGTAAGAGATTTGGGGATGAAGTTCAGTAATAGACTACACTTTTCACCTGACCTTTTTCCAAATGAGGAGTCTTAGGAAAGACATTTAGAGGAGGAACTCTGACCTTCCCTGTAGTACGTTGTTACTCCCTTCACTCTACTGACATACTTGGAGGTCTAGAATAAGGATAAGGTAGGTGAGAGGATGAAATCATTGAGAGGAGATCTGTGAGAGGGGAACTAGTTGGGCTCGTCAAAGGGGAAGGCCATTAGCAGCAGGCTTCCAGCATCATGACCATCTAAGTTTCAGCTGACAGGGAGCATGCCTCTGTAGATTCATTTTCAATCTCCCGGTCCTCGCCACATATCTACGAGCCTAGTACCTAGGTGAATTATCTGTTGAATCTTTTGGAACCTTTATAATCAGTTCCCACACTTATTGTAGTATGGTGGGGCTGAGCTTGTTCAACTCCCACCTCACCAGTAGCAGTTTCCAACCAGATCCTTCAGCAGCAGCAGCAGTAGAAGCATGTGTAGAGAGCTCCCGCTCCACCAAGGGTAGAAGTTGTAGGAGGAGGCTAACCTCAAGGCACTCCACTGGGACCTCGACCATGGCATGGTCATGGAGGAGGTTGAAAACCGAGGGGAAGAAGAGTTGGGAGTGGGCAGTTCCACACCATAGAGGTAGCAGTCTCAGCAGGGCCAAAGGTTGTTTCAGGTAAAATCAGTTTTTTTAGTACTCTTTCATGTTCCTTGTTTGATTCTATAGCCTCATACTCTTTCATTGCACCCAGTATATCCCATTCATTGGGTATGGAAATATAAATACTTTTCATGCACCTATTATTTAGTATTCCAATTGGAGGTTAGACCATCATGTTTGATGTTTTTCGAGGATGCAGACTGATGTTGCGGCCGCATCAGTCAAGTGGGGATCTCTTTCTATTGCAAATGCATCCATATGATGTCATCCTAAGAATAAACTAATTGTCTTCCATATACAATGTTGTCAAATTATTCCAGAGAAGGGTTCTATTATCAAAAATGGGTGGTCAGAATAATGATTTTATGGGAGAGCGAGGTTTTTAAAAGGGAAGCCAGAATGTGGAGCCCCTTCTTTTCTTGTTAGCCAAGTTGTTAGTGGAATTGGAAGACTCCGAGATGATGGATGTTTTGGGAGTTGTTAGAGAGTTCCTTGAAATTTTTGTAAGGATATTGTGACTCTACCCCCATGACACAAAGTTTAGTTCGGGATAGACTTAAAACATGGTGCCCGTCCAATTTCAATGGCTCCTTATCGGATAGAGCATTCTATTTTGCGATAGTTGTGGATTCAGATTGACGATCTAATGAAGAAATATTTTGTTCGTCCACATTTTTCATTTTGGGGTTCTCCTATATTGTTCTCAAAGAAGGAATATGGTGGTCATATGTTGTGTATAGACTTCCAAAGACTGAATCAGGGAACAATCACGAATTGTAACACTCTCCCAAGGATAGACAATCTCTTTGACCAGCTGAGGGGAGAATGTTGGTTATCTAATATTAATATGCGGTCTAGGTATCACCATCTAAGGTGAAATATAGGGATATCGTGAAGACTACTTTTGAGGTTCATGTATGTGATATACGAGTTCATAGTCATGACGTTCGTTGTTACGAACACACCTTTTGTGTTCATGGGGTTCTTGAACTCTGTTTTCCTCGAGTTCCTGGATAGGTTCGCCATTTTGTTCATCGATGACATCCTGATCTACTCAAGATGAAGGGAGGAGCACACTGAGCACCTGAAGATATTCTTGGAGATCCTTCGACACCACCATCTCTCTGGGACGTTGTCCATGTGAAAGTTATTGACTTTAGAAGTGCTCTTTCATGGACACGCGGTGTCATAATAAGGGGTAGCGGTGGATCAATCAATGGTTGAAGCGGTTGTTTGTTGGGAAGCACCCAAGAATAGTATAAAGGTTCATAGTTTCTCGAGTCTTGTAGGTTATTATCATAGGTTCGTACCTTACTTCTCTCAAGTTTTATCTCCTATGAAATCTTTGACTAAAAAGGACCAGGAATTCATGTTGAGTGAGTAGTGTCAAGAAGCATTCAGCAATCTAAAGGAATGGTTGGTCAGTTATGCAGGAACTACTAAAAAATCGGACAATAGAGACCCCCATTGTCCGTCGCTATAGGCCTCTAGAGACCGCCCAGCGACCGCCATTGGCAGTCTCTTTAGCTTCGTCGCAGTAGGCCAATAGCGACCGCCAGTGGCGGTCGCTATAGGTGGTCGAAATTCTGGCCTTTAGAGACCGCTTGGAGGTTTCTAAAGGCGGCCTACCAAGTCACCATCAGCGACCGCCAATGGGGGTCATTGTAGGTAACCGAAATTCCGGCCTATGGCGACCGCCTTTGGCAGTCGCTAATGTCGCCCGACAGGCAGCCTATAGGGACCGCCAAAGGCGGTCGCTAGCCTGGGAAATTTTTTTTTATAAAAAAATTCCAATTGAAAGAAAGAAAGACATATATATATTTATTAAATAATATATATATATATATATATATTAACAAAAATATTTATATATATAATATTAAATAAAATATTTTAAATATATATATATAATATGATTTAAATATTTTAATATATATAATATTAAATATATATATATATATATATTAAAGAAATATATATATATTAAAGAAATATATATATATATAGAATATTAAATAAAATATTTTTCTTATTAATCCAATAGGTTTGTTAAGCATATGGTAATAATAAATCAAATTTTATGCTTAAAATTTGTATTTCTCTAAAAAAATTATTTTACTACCTCTTAATGGAGAGCCTATTTTAAATATAAATTCTAGCACATTTATAAATTTTTTATTTCAATATAGACTTATCTTTTTTAAAACATTACATAAAAATGTATTAGGGTTAATTTGTGGTATTTTTTGTGGATTTTCATTTTTTTAATGAAATGTACGAATTGTGTTTTTTTTCTCCACGGTGCAAAATCAAAGAAAAAACAAGGTAAAAATCATAAAAATGGAAAACAATTTCAAACAACATAAAATTCAAGATCATCATAAACAATAAATGATAAACGTGCTTCAAAGATCTGAGCAGGTCCATCTATTTCAATCTTCTGCTTCAATAAACCTACAATAAGACAAAAAAAACAACAAAACAAAACAAACGTAAATTAGAAATAATTATTCTGTTATTATATACATATAATAAAATTAAATATAACATCAAATCATGGTGCTATAATAATTAAAAACCCCCAATTTATGAAATGCTATCATTTCAGGTCATTCGGAGCACGTTTGCTCCGAATTCGACCGTCTCACGCCGTTCTGGTGTTTTATGACACCAAAAATGTGTTTCCGGTCACCGCGGTCAAACGACACCTCCAATTGACGTGCTGTCTGCACAACCATTTCAAAATTCACAAAACGGCTATTGCCATACGGTTTAATGGCATTTTGAGGTCGTTCGGGTGGTTTTGACCCCCCCCCCCCCCAACGCGCCATTTTAGCCCGCGCCGAGCTGCTGAAAACGACACAATCGGCCGTACCACGCGCACTGCACGTCTGATGGGCGTTTTGTCTCCTCATACACATCAAGAATAATATTTATAATATTTTCATGTGGTTTCAGGCCATTCGGAGCACGTTTTCTCCGAATTCGACCGTCTCACGCCGTTATGGTGTTTTTTTACACCGGAAATGCGTTTCCAGTCACCGTGGTCAAACAACACCTCTGATTGACGTTCCGTTTGCACGACCATTTCACAATTCAAACAACGGCTGTTGTTGTACGGTTTCAGGGAATTCCGAGGTCGTTTGGGTGGTTTTGACCCCCCAACGCGCCATTTTAGCGTGCGCAAAGCTGCCGAAAATGACACAATCGGTCGTACCGCGTGCATCGAAAGTCCAATGGGTGTTTCGTCTCCTCCTTCACGTCACGAATAATATTACTAATGTTTTTTTGTGGTTTCAGGTCATTCGGAGAATGTTTTCTCCGAATTCGACCGTCTCACGCCGTTTGTGGTGTTTTATGACACCAGAAATGCCTTTCCAGTCACCGGGGTAAAACAACATCTCTGATTGATGTTCCGTCTACCCGACTATTTGACAATTCACACAACGGATGTTGTTGTACGGTTTCATGGCATTCTGAGGTCGTTCGGGTGGTTTTGACCCCCCAACGCGCCATTTTAGCGCGCGCCGAGCTGCTGAAAACGACACAATCGGCCGTACTGCGCGCACAACACATCTGATGGGTGTGTTGTCTCCTCCTACACATCACGAATAATATTTCTAATGTTTTTGTGTGGTTTTATCTCATTATGATCACGTTTTCTCTGAATTCGACCGTCTCACACCGTTCTAGTGTTTTATGACACTGGAAACGTGTTTCCAGTCACCACGGTCAAACGACACCTCCGATTGATGTGCTGTCTACCCAAACATTTCAAAATTCACAAAACAGCTGTTGTCATATGGTTTCATGGCATTCTGAGGTCGTTCGGGTGGTTTTGACCACCCAACGCGCCATTTTAGCGCGCGCCGAGCTGCAGAAAAAGACACAATCGGTCGTACCGCACGCACCACATGTCCAATGGGCATGTTGTCTCCTCCTACATGTCACAAATAATATTTCTAATGTTTTCGTGTGGTTTCATGTCGTTCGGAGCACGTATGCTCCGAATTCGACCGTCTCACGCCGTTCTGGTGTTCTATGACACCTAAAACGTGTTTCCGGTCACTGCGGTAAACCGACACCTCCGATTGATGTGTTGTCTACATGAACAGTTCACAATTCACAAAACGGATGTTTTCGTGCTTTTTCATGGCATTCTGAGGTCATTCAGGTGGTTTTGACCCCCCAACGCGCCATTTTAACGCCTGACGAGCTGCTGAAAATGACACAATCGGCCATACCACGCGCACCGCACATCCGATAGTGTTCCGTCTCCTCCTACATGCCAAAAATAATATTACTAATGTTTTCGTGTGGTTTCAGGTCATTCGGATAACGTTTTCTCTGAATTCGACCGTCTCACGCCGTTTGTGGTGTTTTATGACACCGAAAACGCATTTCCGGTCACTGCGGTCAAATGACACCTCTGATTAATGTTCTGTCTGCATGAATATTTCATAATTCACACAACGACTATTTTTGTACGGTTTCATGGCATTCTGAGGTCTTTCGGGTGGTTTTGACCCCCCAACACGCCATTTTAGCGCGTGCAGAGCTGCTGAAAACGACACAATCGACCGTACCGCGCGAACCGCACATCTGATGGGCGTGTCTTCTCCTAATACATGTAACGAATAATATTCCTAATGTTTTAGTGTGGTTTCAGGTCATTCAGAGCACGTTTTCTCCGAATTTGACCGTCTCACGCCGTTTATGGTGTTTTATTAGACCGGAAACGCGTTTCCGGTCACCGCGGTCAAACGACACATCCGATTGACGTGCCGCCTGCCCGAACATTTCACAATTCACACAACGGCTGTTGTTGTACGGTTTCATGGAATTCCGTGGTCGTTCAGGTGGTTTTGACCCCCCAACGCGCCATTTTAGCGCGCGCCGAGCTGCTGAAAATGACACAATCGGCCGTACCGCGCGCACCACACATCCGATGGGAGTTCCGTCTTTTCCTACACATCAAGAATAATATTCCTAATGTTTTCGTGTGGTTCTAGGTCATTCAGAGCATGTTTCCTCTGAATTCGACCATCTCACGCCGTTTGTGGTGTTTTTTGACAACGGAAATGCGTTTCCGGTCACCACGGTAAAATGACTCCTTCGATTGACATGTCATCTACACGACCATTTCACAATTCACACAACGGCTGTTTTCGTATGGTTTCATGGCATTCTTAGGTCGTTCGGGTGGTTTTGACCCCCCAACGCGCCATTTTAGCATGCGCCGTGTTACTGAAAACAACATAATCGGTCGTACCGCATGCACTGCATGTCTGATGGGCATTTCATCTCCTCTTACATGTCACAAATTATATTACTAATGTTTTCGTGTGGTTTTAGGTCATTCGGAGCACGTTTACATTGAATTCGACCATCTCACGCCGTTTGTGGTGTTTTGTGACACCGGAAACGTGTTTCCGGTCACCGCGGTCAAACGACACCTCCAATTGACGTGCGGTCTGGACGACCATTTTACAATTCACACAACGGCTGTTGTCGTACGGTTTCATGGCATTCTGAGGTCGTTCGGGTGGTTTTGGCCCCCCAACGCGCCATTTTAGCATGCACCGAGCTGCTTAAAATGACACAATCGGCCGTACCGCGCACACCGCACGTCCGATGGGTGTGTTTTCTCCTCTTACATTTCATGAATAATATTCCTAATGTTTTCGTGTGGTTTTAGGTCATTCGGAACATGTTTTCTCTGAATTCGACCGTGTCACGTCGTTTATGGTGTTTCATGACACCAGCAACGTGTTTCTTGCCACCGCGATCAAACGAAACCTCCAATTGATGTTCCGTCTACCCGACCATTTCAGAATTCACACAATAGCTGTTTTCGTACGGTTTAATGGCATTCCGGGGTGGTTCGGGTGGATTTGACCCTCCAACGCGTCATTTTAGCGCACGTCGAGCTGCTGAAAACGACACAATCAGTCGTACTGCACGCACCGCACGTCCGATGGGGGTTCTATGTCCTCTTACACATCAAGAATAATATTCCAAATATTTTCGTGTGGTTCTAGGTCATTCGGAGCACGTTTTCTCTGAATTCGACCATCTCACGCCGTTCTGGTGTTTTATGACACCGGAAACGCGTTTCCGGTCACCGCGGTCAAACGACAACTCCTATTGACGCTCTATATGCATGACCATTTCACAATTCACCCAACGCCTGTTGTCGTACGGTTTTATGGCATTAAAAGGTCGTGCGGGTGGTTTTGGCCCCCCAATGTGCCATTTTAGCGCGCGCTGAGCTGATGAAAACGACACAATTGGTCGTACCGCACACACCGCACGTCCGATGGGCGTTTCGTCTCCTCCTACACGTCACAAATAATATTCCTAATTTTTTCGTGTGGTTTCAGGTCATTCAGAGCACGTTTTCTGTGAATTCGACCGTCTCACACCATTTATGGTGTTTTATGACAACTGAAACGCGTTTCCGGTCACCGTGGTCAAATGACACCTCCGATTGACGTGCCCTCTGCACGAACATTTCAAAATCACACAATGGCTGTTGTTGTACAGTTTCATGGAATTCCAAGGTCGTTCGGGTGGTTTTGACCCCCCAACGCGCCATTTTAGCGTGCGCCGAGCTTCTGAAAACGACACAATCGGCCGTACCGCACACAACGCATGTATGATGGGAGTTTTGTCTCCTCATACATGTCACAGAATAATATTCATAATGTTTTCGTGTGGTTTCAGGTCATTTGGAGCACATTTTCCCCAAATTCGACAATCTCACGCCGTTTGTGGTGTTTTATGACACCTGAAACGCATTTCCAGTCACCGCGGTCAAACAAAACCTCTAATTGAAATATCGTCTGCCTGACCATTTTATAATTCACACAACGGGTGTTGTTGTATGGTTTCAAGGAATTCTGAGGTCATTGGGGTGGTTTTGACCCCCCAACGCGCCATTTTAGCGCGCACCGAGCTGCTAAAAACGCCACAATCAGCCATACCGTGGGCACCGCATGTCCGATGGGCGTGTCGTCTCCTCCTAAATGTCAAGAATAATATTCCTAATGTTTTCATGTGGTTTCAGGTCTTTCGAAGTACGTTTTCTCTGAATTCGACCATCTCACACCGTTTGTGGTGTTTTATAACACCAGAAATGCGTTTCCAGTCACTACGGTCAAACGACACCTCCGATTGATATTTCGTCTACCCGAACATTTCACAATTCACACAAAGGCTGTTTTATTATGGTTTTATGGCATTCCGAGCTCATTCGGGTGGTTTTGACCCCCCAACACGCCATTTTATTGCGCGTCGAGCTACTGAAAACGACACATTCGGTTGTACCGCGTGCAACGCACATCTGATGGGTGTGTCGTCTCCTCCTACACGTCACGAATAATATTCCTAATGTTTTAATCTGGTTTCAGGTCATTCAGAGAATGTTTCCTCCGAATTTGACTGTCTCACGCCGTTTATAGTGTTTTATGACACCAGAAACGCGTTTCCGGTCACCGCGGTCAAACAACACCTCCGATTGACGTACCGTCTGCACAACCATTTTACGATTAACACAACAGCTGTTTTCTTATGGTTTCATGGAATTACGAGGTCGTTCTGGTGGTTTTGACCCCCCAACGCGCCATTTTAGTGCGCGCCGAGCTGCTGAAAATGACACAATCGGTCATACTGCGCGCACCGCACGTCTGATGGGCGTTTCATCTCCTCCTACACGTCACGAAAAATATTCCTAATGTTTTCGTGTGGTTCCAGGTCATTCGGAGCATGGTTTATCCAAATTATACCATCTCACGCCGTTTATGGTGTTTTATGACACCAGAAACGCATTTCCGGTCACCGCGGTCAAACGACACCTCTGATTGTCCGGGGTGCGGGGAGGGTTGTCTAGAGTGCGGGGAGGGATGTCCGGGGTGTGGGGAAGGGCTGTCTGGGGTGCGGGGGGGGGGGGGGGGGGGGGGGGGCTGTCCGGGGTGCGGGGAGGGATGTCCGGGGTGCGGGGAGGGCTATCTGGGGTGCGGGCGGGCTATCCGGGTGCAGGGGGGCTATCTGGGGTGTGGGGGGGGGGGGATATTTGGAGTGCGGGGAGGGTTGTCCGGAGTGCGGGGAGGGCTGTCTGTTGTGCAGGGAGGGTTGTCCGGGGTGCGGGGAGGGGCTTTTCGGGGTGCGGGGGGGCTGTCCGGGGTGCGGGGGGCCTGTCCGGGGTGCATGGAGGGCTTTTCGGGGTGCAGGGGGGTTTTCCGGGGTGCGGGGGGATGTCCGGGGTGTAGGGAGGGCTGTCTGCAGTGCGGGGAGGGCTTTCGGGGGTGTGGGGGTTGTTCGGGGTGCAGGGAGGGTTGTCCCGAGTGCGGGGAGGGCTGTCTGGGGTGGGCTGGGGACTACAAATAGTGGACTCAGATCATTCATCAAAAAACAATTTTAATGTTTTATATTAGGAATCACATGTTTTTTTTCAAAAATATTATAGAACATGCAATTCTAAACATTGAAGAATTAAATGAACAAACAATATCCAAATCTTTAATCAGTTTCATGGTTACTTCTCAATTCGTGCACACAAACATTACATCAGGCCAAAACACACATGATACCCCCAAATCAGAAAACATCTCACTAGAAACCCAACATAAATATCAATAACAACCCCACCATTAAAAGCAGAAACACACCTCATGAATATGATGCGTCATGTGTGGTCATGACTACTATCTCCATCAGGTGAGTCAGGGTCCTACAACAAAAAACATTATGAATATTTTCATAACAAAAATAATATAAATTAAATAAATAAATATAGTATAAACCTGTGTCGTCTGATCCCCTGCACCATCACTTGGACGCACATATTGTCGCAGTGATCTAACATCAGTGATCAATTGCGCATTTACCTCCTCAGAAGCGCGCAGCCGTGCCTCAAAATCAGACAACCCCTGTGTCATCTGAGCAACAACAAGACCAACAATCGCAGTGCGTGATACTACAGAATGAGGAATCCCTATTCCATATGTAAAACTATATCCATGGCCGTCTCGACCAATAATGCGATGAAAGATCTCATCCCTTCGCATGGGAAGCTGTCGCTGGTCCTCTGGAAGTTGTTCTAATTCAGCTTCAAATTGAGCCTGTGAAATATTGAAATATATATATATATATATATATATATATTAATATACATAATTTATGTATGTATTGGTAATGAGTACAAGCACTTACTGCCAATGCTGTAGCCTCAAGATCATTGCGATCACGAGTCCTCATCCACACCGACATTTTATCAGTCGGTGCACCTTTCTCTCGCAACTGTATATGAATAGAATATAAACACAAAACTGAATTAATTAAAAAATTAAAAAATTAATAATAAATACGTCATGTTGGATCTGAGACATGTGACGAGTCCCGAGCCTGTGAGGTGGTCTCTACAACGCTCGATTCTCAGAATGGAATGTTGACACCTCCTACATTCAATTCATTCAAATTTCAAACAAATCACACATTCATGAAAATAAATATACAAAAATAAATATACAAACTGAAACACCCTCAGTAGACCAATATGCAACTTAATCACACCACTAAGCTAGGAGGACACCTCTTGAGACTTTTTCCATAATTTCTGGGGCACCCACATTTGGTACCCAATGGTCCCTCTTGACTTTGCCATTATAGTCTTTCCACATCTTACGACATTTTCTCATACACACTAGCCGAAACTCATCGGGACATACTTTCAAATTTTGCTATTAAAGAAAAAAAATCACATATGATATTATTGTTTATACATAGGGAATAAATTAAAATGGTCTTCTTACCTGAACCTCCCTCCAAAGATGATATAATGTGTCCTGAGGGATAGAAGCCCAGTCAAGCGTGGTCAATGGAAATCAATGTGGATCATGTATGATATGACCCAGCTGAAGAATAAATGCATGGGCATTCCATCCTACATGATGAAATACCTCATCAAATGAAACATCAATAGTCGTGTCGGAATTCCATGATAATATGCCATGACCAGGGCCTCTCCTACAAGAGGAAGAAGCAGTCGAGTCTGATCCTGTTGAAAAAAAATTTATATATAAATTGATAGTTGTTATAAATAAATAAATAAATATATATATGTTTATCAATTACATAAAAAATAAGGACAATGACATTCCAACATACCTCGACCCTGAGACGTAGATGCCTCTGATGGATGATATTGATCTTCTGCCTCTTCCCCTAACATGCCTACAGTCATGGAAAACATTAATAAGGGGACTATCCAAAGTGTCCAAATGATAAATTGGATTGTTTTTAAAAAAAATCAAACGTGTATAGTTTTTAATCAAACAAAAAGGGATTGAATAATTAGTTGTGAATAAATTTTAAAAAATTATAAAGTTAACAAAATAGATATACAAATTATGTACAAAACCAATCAATGTATAGCCAAATTTCAAATTGAATTAATAAAAATTCAAACAACACATGAACCAAATGAAGAATACCTCAACGGGAAGATACACCGACAATAACATCAATATAACATGAGTTAAATCACCCTAAATATTTATAACTGAATAAACTTCTAAAAGTGAGGATTAAAACTTACAAGGATTTATAAAATTGTTAGATAATTTATGATATCCTAGGCTGAATAGTGGGAAAAAAATTATACCTTTCATTAAGCATGAAAATCAACCGTTTCTCCTTCAACAACCTCTTTGTCCCAATAAATATCTTCTTCATGTTGAACTATGGTATGTTTATCAAGCTATTGGGAAAAAAATGAACAGTCTCAGGTTCATATTGTTCAAATACAAACACTCCTCGCTAAGCCATTTTGACAACAACTTGGCAAATTGGATTCGGAGGCAAAGTAACAAAGAATACTTGTTCCACTTGTGATGTCAAAATGAAAGGTTCATTATTAACTCATTCATTTCTGTATAACATATAGTTAAAATACACCAATGAAAACTGATATTGATCGACTTTACATCCATGCACTCGATCAACCCAATTACACTTTAACAATATGTACTTCAACCCATGTGTGTATACAACTTCAATGATGTCCATCAATTGACCATAGTAATAACGAGAATCGACAAATGGACAAACGATGCCACTTTTTTGTGTGGCTCGTTTGTCTTCAACATCTTTAATGCGAAATGTAAAACCATTAGAATATATAGATTTATAATGACGAGCCGTTATAGATGGACCCTCGGCCAATTGGATAAATTCTTCAGTTAGCATGGGGTCCCCTAACTCCCTCAGCTTATGATCCTACATAATTCATAGAATTCAACAATTATATATGCAGAAAGAAATTAGTATAATACTTCACTCATAATGAAAATCAATTAATACATACATAATCCTTGAACCAATCATGAAATGACTCATAATGAGACTGTTGAATATGGAACTCAGTCACACGATACATATCGTCTTTTATCTCATTAATCTGTTTCCTAAAAATGATAATGCGATGTTTAAATGATCAACTTATGCAAACAAAACATGTAAAAGTTAAACAATAAAATTGATAAGATACTTACTGCATTAATGGTGCAATTGATGGAGTATTGAAAAAGATATATCGATGCGCTTGTATCCACTCGATGTTGTCCATATCATATGTGGTTCCTTCTCCAACTGGACCATCATGAATCCAAGAGGGCTTATCTAATTTTGTTTCAACATCTGTAAGATATTTTGCACAAAAATTAGTACACTCATCCATCAAATAACCATTGGATATTGATGCCTCTAGACGAGCTCTGTTACGTACAAATAATTTCAATGTACTCAAATACCGCTCAATAGGATACATCCCCCAGAATTGAACTGGACCAGCAGCCATTACTTCATCAGTTAGGTGCACTGTCAAGAGGACCATAACATCAAAAAATGAGGGGGGATATAGTTTCTCAAAGTGAAAAGGCGTAAGTACAATTCGTTCCTGTAAAACTTTTAAATCACTCATTCGTTGATTTCTTAAACAAAGCTGTCTTAAAAAATTACTCATCTCAATCAACGACTGAAAAACTATGGGGGATAAACAATCACAAATTGCGATTGGAATCAACTGCTGAAGTAGTATGTGATTGTCATGAATTTTCAACCCTTGCAATGTCTTTCTCGTCAGATTCACACACTTTGAAATATTAGAAGAGTAACCATCAGGCACCTTGAGTATCTTCAAAATCTAAAGAAATGTCTCTTTCTCCTTTGTAGTCATCGTATACTGTGCAACAGGAATATATGACTTGTTTCCCTTATCTAAATGTAAATGCAATTGTTTATATAAACCCATTTCTCCCAGATCATGGCGTGCATTAACATGGTCCTTTGATTTTCCACCGACACCTAAAATGGTCCATAATATGTTATCACAGAAATTTTTTTCAATGTGCATGACATCCAAATTATGCCTCAGCATGTTAGTTTTCCAAAACGAAAGACTATAAAAAAAATACTTTTCTTCTTCCAATTGTGACTGCGCTGCCAACCTGCAGCTCGAATATTACATACCATAGGATCCACCTAATCCTAAATTTCATATACTATGCGGTTGTTTTCTTCCTCAATCTACGATAACATTTCGACTCTTGTCATGATCTTTGGTGCTGGTATGAACTCTCTAGAACCATCAAATGCCACTCTGTCCTTTCTGAACCTGTGCTGAGGGGGGAGAAAACGTCTGTGACCCCTATATGGCCATTTTTTGGAATGCTTAAGCCGTACAGAATTTTACTTTTGTTGCAACAAGGGAATGAAAATTCCCATTTCGTACTCCAGCCTGATAAATTTGCATAAGCTAGGAATTCATTGATTGTCCGCAATAAAGTATCCTGCAGTTTGAACATTTCATTCATTTCACAGCCATAATTCATCACAACATCGCCCCAAAATTCATTCAACTCATCAATCAATGGCTGAAGGTAAACATCAATCTTATCCCCCAGACTTTTAGGTCCATCAATAAGAGTGGAAAGTAATATAAATTGTTGCTTCATACAATGCCACAGAGGAATATTATACGGAACCAAACCCATTGGCCATGTGTTATGAGTTGCACCAACCATAGACTTGAATGGATTGAAACCATCTACATCCAATCCCAATCGGACATTACGAAAATATTTGGCAAAGTCGGGATGTCTCTTATCAAAATCCTTCCATGCATGAGAGTCTTCCGGGTGGGTTAACATATCACTTTCATGAACTCTTTCTGCATGCCATCTCATTAAATTAGAAACTTTAGATGACATAAAAAATATTTTCAACCTTAGATTAAGGGGAAAGTAACGCATTTGATTTACGACAATCAGTTTCCCCTGTATCACAATCTGACTTTGATGAGTCTGATTTCCCCTGTTCTCTTTCCACCTAGAAGCACCACAAACCATACAAATATCCAAATGGGACAGTTTCCTTTCTAAACAACATACATTTGTTTCCACATGCATCTATGGTCTCATATGTAAAACCTAAGTTCTCTGTCAGCTTACGAGCATGGTAATAAGACTCAAGAATCTTAGCGTCGATGGGAAGAACCATTTTCAATAACACCAACAACATGTCGAATGATGTGTCTGAATAATGATTCAAAGTCTTCAAATGCAAAAACTCCACGATAAATGATAATTTATTATAAGAAGTACATCCAGGATATAATTCTGTTTTTGCATCATCAATTGCTTCATAAAACCTCCTCGAATCATGATCTGCACCAGAGAAAAGATTTATCTCACCGATCTCAAGATTTTGGATGTCAATACCTTCAGGCTCCAACCCATGTACCATTTCAGTAATCATTTCATGCATTGGATCATTCATCCTTGCATCAAAATCCATCTTAACTGCATCCGTATTTTGACAAAAAACATATTCTTCTCCATGAAGAGTCCAACTCTTATAATTTTTCAGAAATACATTAAAGAATAGGTTCCCCTCATAGTGTCTCGTGTGAATTGATATCTGTTAGCACATTTTCTACATGGACAACTAATATAGTCACTTTCAAATCCTCTGGTGAAGTCAATAAACTGCATAATTCCATTGAAATATTCTCTAGACGTTCTATTTGGAAGATCAATCCAACTCTTATCCATAATAAGATCCATATAACAAACATTAACACAAGACTTATTACATTTTCATTTTTCATATCAAATATATTTAAAATAAATACTAATTAATTGTTTGCGAACCATTTATAAAATAATAATGTAAGTGAAATCCCATGTCATACCTAATTGCGCTACAAACCTGGAAGGGAGGGGAGCTGAAGGCGGTGTTGCGAGGGAGAGGAGAGGCAGTGGAGGGGAGCTATAGCCGGAGCCGGTGCAACGAGTGAGGGGACCAGAGGCGGCGGCGATGGGTAGATGGAGGAGAGGAGGTGATGAGGTGGCGACGATCCAGCGAGGGTGGGACAATGAAGGAGGGGATCGAGGACAGGGTGAGTCGGAGTGGACGGGCAGCAGTGGCGAGGGTACAATTAGCGGTCATGCGGGGAGGGAGGGGACCGGGCGGCGGCGGTGCGACAAGGGAGAGGACGGTGAAGGAGGGGACATGTGGCAGTGGTGCGGTGAGGGAGGGGACGAAGACAGAGGGGATGGGGGTTGGCGGGGTGCGGGGGGGGGGGGGGGGGGTCTTCGGGGTGTTGGGGGGAGGACTGAGGGGGCGGAGGGCCGAAGGCAGAGGTCGGAGGCCGGAGGGGCTGGAGGCCGAAGGGCAGAGGGAAGCCGGAGGGCTGCCAGAGGTGGGAGGCCCGAGTGAAGAGGGAGGCCAGAGGGCGGGCGCAAGGCGGAGGGCGGCCGGAGCCGGAGGGCAGAGGGGGAGGAAGCCCGGAGGAGATAGAGGGAAGGGCGGAGGGCGGCCGAAGGGCGGGACGGTGGAGGGCGGCCTGTGGAGGGTGGAGGGCGGCAGGTAGAGGGTGTAAGGGCGACGGGGGACGATAGCGAGGGAGGGTGTGCGACGGTGGGGCAGGGCGCGCGGTGACTGGGGAGGGCGGCGAGGAAGGGAGTGCGGCAACGGGGAGGGCGCGCGGTGAGGCTTGGTGGAGGAGGATTCGTGGGGGGGGGGGCGCTTTGTGAGAGGAGGGAGGAGGGTTCAGGGGGGCACCGAAGCCCATTTTTTTTAGGGAAACCTAGAGACCGGCATTGGCGGTCGCTATAGGTAATGGGGCTCAAAATCCCATATTTCAAGTAGTGAGGGCTTAGGTTGGCAGAGGAGGGGGTGTTGTTTGATGTGTTTTTGGATGCTTCTAGTCTTGGAATGGTTTGTGTGTTGATGCAGCAGTGGGGAGGGATCTATTATGGTTATAGGAAGTTATGTCCTCAGGAGAATAAATATGCCACCCATGACCTGGATCTTACAGCAGTTGTTTTCATGTTGAAGTTGTCTTGGTGTTACCTCATCAGGGATCACATTGTGGTTTTCATAGATCACAATATTTTGAGGAATATCGTTACTTAATGGGACATGAACTTGTGATAGTGAAGGTGGGTGGAGTTTTATCAGCAATATGACTTTGAGATCTCTTAAACTGAAGTTAAAGGGAATTTTTTGGTCGATGCCTTGAGCAGGAAGTCGTAGAGGGAAGATATTTGGGAATATGTTGATTCGTGGAAGGAGATGGAGGATTTTTATACCTTACACATGGATGCAAGGGTGGATTGTGGTTGAGGATGTCTGTTTTAGATGACTGTGAAGTCCTCTCTGTTTCAGCAGGTGGAGGAGTCTCAGGGGGGAGACTCAGAGAGTGAAGTGATGTACATTTGGGTTGACCTGGGAAATAGTCTAGAAGGGTGTTCAGAGGATGGTCAAAATCAGATGATTTTCCATAAGAAGTTTTTTTCCTAGAGATGATGCATGAGGGAGGTCTCTGTGGGTCCCCTAACTCACCCATAGCGGTACACCCAGGAGTTTCCAAGATGTATTGAGGCCTGAGGGAATAGTTTTGGTGTCCTGTGGTAAAAGGGACAGAGGTAGAGTTTGTGGAAAGGTTCCTAGTCTGTCAGCTGGTGAAGGATAAACACCATATCCTAGGAGGTTTTTTGTATACTTTAGATGTCCTCGAGTGGAATTCGGACAACATATCTATGGAATTAATCACTAGACTACCCAGGGATCGAAGAGGTCGTGATTCTATCTTGGTATTGGAGGACCTAATGACAAAATCAACTCACATCCTGGTGATTAAGGAGTTTAGTATGGTGGATTCCTTAGAACATAGATACAAGGATGAGGTGGTGCGGGTTCATGGAGTTCTGAGTTCCATAGTATCATATTGGGATCCATGGTTTACCTCATGAGTATGGAGTGGATTACAGCATGATTTTGGCACCCAACTATGACTTACAACCAATTTCCACCCCCAAATAGATGGGAAGATAGATATAACTATCCAGATGTTGATGGATATGCTAGGGTCATGTGTTTTGGACTTCGGGGGATCATGGGAATGATATTTTCCCATCACAAAGTTTTCTTAAAATAACATATATCACTCTACTATTGTCATGGAACTGTTTGAAGCTTCGTACATGAGGTCGTTTCATTCACCTTTGTGTTGGACCGAGGTTAGGGAGACAGGTGTTCTTCAGCCAGAGGTAGTGTAGAGCACAACATATAATGTTCAACATGTACATCCAAGAATGAAGGCATCCTAGGACTAGCAGAAGTAGAATTTCAATCTTAGGAGGAGGTCCTTGTAGTCCGAGGTTGGAGACCACATGTTTTTTAAGTTTTCTGTTCGACGTGGGTAGTGATGGTTTGACAAGGGGAGAAAGCTCTCTCTTAGGTTCATCAAGGCTTTCGAAGTGTTTGGGAGAGTCGGTGAGGTGAAATATCAACTGGTGTTGCCACCCCAGTTAGAAAGGATCCATGGCATTTTCCATGTCTCCATGCTTCTTCGATATCTACACGATGACTCCCATGTCATTAAATGGGGGGAGTTAGATATAGGGGACAATTCTATATTTGTGGAGTGACCAGTATGGATTGAGGATAAAAAGGAAAAGGTGCTTCCTGGATGGAACATCCCTTTGGTTCATGTGTTGTGGAGGCATGGTGTCCTCGAGGAGAGTACTTGGTAGTGAGAAGATCAAACGCACACCCAGTACCCAGAGCTTTTTTGAGTTTATATTTTAAGACTTCCTTGATGTTCTTGTTTTTTTTTGTGACTTGTTGTGATGTAATTATGACCTTTTTTCATTATGATATGAGTTTTTTCCTTTCAATTTGTGAATGTATTTGAAAAGTTTTGATGCCTGAGGAAGGGAAACCTGATTCCTTTGTCGGGATAATGTGATCCTTGGGGTTCGTGTGGCTATTTAGGGTGGTTTGTCCCCAAGAGGTATCTTCTGAGGTTGGTGTTTGAAACCCGTCTCTTTTATTCAGGTTAATCGTGAATTCTCAAGGATGAGAATAGTATGAGAGGTATCTGATGTAATGGAATGGACCCTCCTCGTCCATTAATTTTCCAATTTCTCTGTGTTGGGTTGTCCTGAACACCATCGGTACAGTGTCGATGTCAACATGTCCCCGTTGTGACACCTATGGATGCCACTGATCTGTCTCACCAATCAGTTCCACTCATCAGTCTCACTGATCAGTTCCACTCATCGGTCTCACTGATTGATGTATCATAGATCAGTTTCACAGTTCAACTTCATTGATCATCTTCACTAATAAGCTTAATTGATCTACTTCGTTGATCCAATTCACGGACTAGCTTCACAAATATGCCTCCCCGATCAACATCACGGATCAACATCATGGATCAGCTTCATAGATTAGCTTCATGGATTAGCTTCATCGATGAGCTTCACAGATCAGCTTCACAGATCAACTTCACGGATCTGCTTCATGGATCCGCATCACCATGCAGCTTCATGGATCAGCTCCAAGGATTAGCATCATGGATCAGCTTCACAGATCATCTTCACAAATCAGCTTCACTGATCCTATCCACCAATCAACTTCACTGATCAGTTTCACTGATCAAATTTACCTATCATCTTTACCAATCGGCTTCACAAATCTCACTGATCGGTTCCACCCAACAATCTCACAAATTGGGATCATCGTTCCTCTTCAACGATCATCTTCAATGATCAACTTCACCAATCAGCTTCACTGATTCGCTTCACTTATCAACTTCATTGATCCACATCACTGATCTTCTTTGCAATCCTTCTTCAGTGATCTACTTCACTGATACGCTTCACAGATCGACTTCACTGATTCGCTTCACTAATCAACTTCACAAATGAGCTTCACTGATCATCTTCACCAATAAGCTTCTCTAATATTCATCACAAATTAGCTTCACATATCTTCTTCACTAATCGAATTCATTGATCAGCTTCACTGATCTACTTCAGCGATCAGTTCACTAATCGACTTCACCTATCAGCTTCACTTATCAACTCCACCGATCAGCTTCACAGATCAGCTTCAACGATTAGCTTCATTGATCATCTCAACTAATTATCTTCCCTTATTTACTATAGAGGTTTGTTGGGTTTTGATTCCACAATTTTCTAGTAATGCCTATTTTAAGTCATCTTACCCTTCAAAAGTCTTTCAGGGTTGTTTTTAATACCATAGATTATGTTTTAAATCCCAAAAGAGTAGGGAGACCATTGATTTAACAAAATGTGTGTCTTTTTAATTATTTTCACACCCTTTTTTTGTTTTCCAACCTCTTGTGATTTCCAATCTCACCCCTATTACCTATTTTCCCAGTTTGAAAGAAATCTATTAAATCACATATTTTATCTGCACCATCTCCGAGGATAATTATTAAATTTCAATTAATTAAAATGTGTGAAACCACCCAGTTGTGTGGTTAATCCGCTATCCATTTTTTTAACATTGATATTTCATTTCCCATAACTCAAGGATAGGGCCTTTTAACACACCAAGATCTTCTTCTTACTTAGTCCCTTTATTTTCCCTGGTGCGCTTAGAGTCCCTCTTTCGAAGAAAAATCGTGTTCTTTTGTTGTAACCCTTCCCGCTTAGCTCCCGATTCCTTAGAGTTCTTCCCCTACAAGTCGCATATCCCCAGTTCTTGGTACCAAGAGAAATCATTGATCCTTGATCATCTAATTAGGGATTCATCCTTCATCTCTCTTTTCTGTGCATTATGCATGGTGGCTATGATGATTTTCCCTCAAGACATAGATGAACCATCTTTAATGAAGATAATAAATATAATTTTAATGAAAGAATTGGTGGGAATGGTGATGATGATGTTTTGTTCTTTTTTCCTTCATTTTTATGTTGTAAATTTTATGGACTCATATCCACAGAAAATTGTGGCCATTGGTGGTTCTTTCTTGCGCACTCATGAGGCCCTATTTTTCCGAACAATCTTGTGATTTAATGGCAGTAACATGGAAACTGGTCAATCAAGTAAACTCATTTGATTAAATGGATACCCAATGAATAATAATCCTTGTGTGATCACCCTAGTTAAAAAAATAGAAAGAATTAATTTAATGAATGGTGTGATTAATTTTGAAAACTTCCTTGCTCTGTTCTGGTGAAATGTGTGGTGGCTCTGTTTGATGTTGTGTAGGGTGACATGGATGGTAATGGAAACTATGAATGAAGGTTTATTGGTTTTTGAGTATCATTCCATGTGGAGAGGGTATGTTAGGGATTGTTTTGGTTCTAGTACTTCGAGGGATCTCATAGATCCCTTTTGTTGTTGTGACATTACAATAGAACATGATGTGAATTCTTAAAATCATGCTTGGATATTTTGTTTCATTTGTTGTTTCTTCCTTTTTATTATTACTAATTAGTTTCCTATTAGTTTAGAATTATTTTAAATGAAAATATCTTGAGAATTTTTAATGAGAAATGGTACAATTGGGGAATTTTTTTTCCCATAATGGGTTGTGCTATGGTTATGGTTGTTGTGTATTTGTGCATGTAAGGATAACTACAAGTGTGGTTGGGTATGGGATAGTTGTATGCTTTGGAACCCTTATGTTGGGATGAGTGATTTATTTTCCTATATTTATATATATTAGTTATTATGTTTCTCATACACACTCCACCCATGTTGAGAACTATGTGTTGAACACCCCAATTTCACGGGGAAGGTTGTTTTTTCCGCCATTTCTATGAGTGGATGGTTATCAGCTCCTTTTATTCTCCCACTCCTAGGTAAAACAAGATTATTCAGGAAGGATGTGATAGAATAAGGATTAATATGGACATAGATTCTTTGGGAAAGGTGGTGTTGTGATGGTTGTCCTAGGTGTGTGTAGGTAGGTTGTTTCCCCATTTGTCTTAAGGATGAGTCCCAGATGTCTACGGGTGTGATAGTAGACATTCTATCTGGGGTTTTCTCAGTCAAGGTGGTGTATATAGTGACCTATATGTCTGCAAAAATGGTTATGTGTGGTTTTGGTAGCTTGGGTGTTTGTGGGTGAGAATAATATGTGGTTGGGATGGCCCATATTGTTGTAGTTGGGGGCGACAGTGGGACATTAGTGGGATCTATATGAGAGGTTCAATACATTGTATTTCTTAAATAACTAGTGGTAAAGTGGTGTGGGGTACCCAAATATCGATATGCTATTACTATTACTTTACTTCACTTGCGTTATTTGGGAAGTGTTCCTTGGTGAGGCGGGGTGGATGGTTTCCTTATTAGGTGTTTTGGTTATCTCTATTTTCTCACTAGACATTGGATTGTCTCCCCACTTGTGCATGAGAGATCATGGACTTCCATGCTGAGTATAACTATATACTCAACCCACGTATTTATAATTTTATTTCTGGTCACATGGATCTAGTTGGAGATTCGGCTGGTTACTACAAGCCTGGGGTTGCAGGAGTTGTTTGGGCTTCGCGGTTGCTATTGTTTTTCCTTTATTTTGGTACATCCAAATGCAGTTTTCTTGTTTTTCTGTATCACATTACTTTGAACATGCATGTGTTAATGGATTTTTGGCTTTACTCATACTTTTAGTTTTGGAGTTTTATGGGTTTTACTATATTATCAAATAATCTTTTTCTATAAAATGGGTAATGCCTTTCATATTGTGTGTGATTCTATACCCTTGGTGCTAGTCACCACTATGAGTCCTATTAAAGGTGCGAATCGGGGGGGGGGGTCATTATCTCTCCTTAAACTTGAAGAAGGAATGGTATGGTAGTTTTTTTCCCTTACATCATCTTTGTCAAGGCGGTTAGTGACAATTATATTTCCAATTAAATATATTAATCATGTATGTTTAATTTTTTCAATGATAAGTAAATTGATCAGTATTTTGTGGTGTGATCCCTTTTATCATGTACCATATAAAAAAGTAATCACAGACTCTTAATTATTATATTCAGGGTGTTAGAATGGGTCTAAAATAAATATTCGTTGGATCCTTAGGAAATAGAATTTAAATAAAAATATCTAATATGAGAAATATGATATTATGTTATGTTATTTGAGAACTTTTAACATTATTGGATTTATTATTATGGGGATCATACTTATGGGGACTTTGAGATAACTTAATTTGTTTTTTAGAGAAAAAATCTAGCGAAAGAAAGGGAATCAACACCCATTGGAAATTTTGGTTTTCCCCTTTGAAGGATGCCAATACAACTAGTATTGTAACTAATAAGTTTAGGTTTATAATAGGAGGAACTATTATTCCATAAGGTGATCATGTTATGTTAGATCTCATTATTTCAAACAAAACTCTATAATTTAATATAACTACTTATATATTCTTAGAAAAATAATGGATTAAGTCCCTTGAAATGTTATACCCGACTTTGGGATCTCATTAAAGGGGAAAGGATATTCTAGTAGTGTATTTTCTAATAAAAGATTCTAATAAATGGCTATCTTTGATCCATAAAACTAAATAGGTAGATAACATAAAATGTATGGTATGAAGAATTTGTAGAGATATGTCCTTCATGATATAATTTACATGAGAAAAAGAGATGGAAAGGAGAATAATTTCTTCACATTGAATATGAATGAAGAAAAAAGTCTTTTAGAGTATGAGGCTATCTTTTATTGATTATGTAGGATGGTTTAAGACAACCTATATAATCCAAAAAAAATATAATTCATTTTTAGTGTGTTTAAGATGATTCTTAGAATGGGAATATTTTCCCAAATATTTCCATTATGTGATAATATAGTATCATGTTCTATCTAGACCGATATAATGTTATCTAGGTCTTATATATTCAAGGGAAATAATGAAATGAAGGGGTAAAATGAGAACCATGAAAGAATAAATGTTTTATAAGAGGATACTGGGAGGATGATATTTTACATATGTGATAAATTTGGAAAGAAACACAATAGATATTTCTTAATTGGAATGTTAGTTTATTTTAATTATAGAGAAAGGGGTTACATGGCTCTTGAATTCAAAGTGAAGAAAAAACCCACTATTTTCTAGTTTCCTAGCTATAAAGTGGTTTGAGAATCATTAAAATAAATTAAATGATAATCAAGGTAACATAATAAAGATTAGTTCAAGTGGAGAAGTCCAATGTTATGCGATTTTTATTGTTTAGGATGAAGTTACAAAAGATGTGGTGTCCACTGCATTAATCATAACATAAAATTTATCTAATTCTTTATTTGATTCTGGATCTTTTCACTATTTTATATCTTCAATGTTTTCTATGAAAATTATATATTTCCCTAGAACCAAAATAAGGGAGTTGTAAGTCAAGAATATTATTCGAAATATTATTGAAATTTAGATGTTTTAGTTATTTCTCATTATGATACATGGATGTACCTTATTTTCAAACTCGATTATTATACCTATGTTTCAATTCAATATAATTAGTGGTATGGATTATATTAGAAATTATAATGGATAATATTATTTCCATAGGAAAGAGATTAATATTCACAATTGAGAGGTGAAATCACTTTTCTTTTGAGGGGATAATACATCATATGAATCATGTCTAGATCCTCCTCTTCTATTGCTCCTTAATGATATTGTTGGACAAGTAAAAAAAAATACCTATGAATGGTAAAAGTATCCTTATAATAGAATATGTACCTATTGTGAAGGAATACATAGATATGTTTATTAGGAAACTACCAGGATATACACATGATTTTAAAGTTTAGTTTTCCATTGTTCTCATCCATAATGAAAAAACAATATTTAAGTCACCCAACAGGATGTATATATTAGAATTAGTGGAGCAGAATAAGATACTAGAGAATTTTTCGTTAAAAGGATTTATATTCCCTGATTTTTCATATGGGGAGCCCCTATTATTTTTATTAATAGAAAAATGGTCCTATGTGGTTGTGCACCAATTTCAAGGAAATCAATTCCATTATAATAAATAAAATTTATCCTCTTTCAAACATTGATTAATTGTTCAATCAACTACAAGGAGCTCAATATTTTTAAAATAATGATCTGTATTATGGGTATAGTCAAATTTTACTAAAGAAGAATGGTGTTTCAATGTTAACATATCATAAAATTTATTTACATTAAGTGTTTATAGTAATGCCTTTTAGAAAGACTAATGTACAAATTTTTCTGGTTAGGATGAATAGAATATTCAAGGATTTTCTTGGTATGTTTTTTATAGTATTCATTAATGATATCAATATGTACTCAAATATATAAAATGAGAGGAAGATTCATTTAAGAATCATTATTAAAAAATTTAGGGACAATAATTTATATGAACATTTTATTAAATTGTATTTTTGAATTCATGACATTTTTTCCTTTCCATATTGTATATGAGGATGAAATATTAGTTGATACTTTAAAAATGAAGAAATATTTGTAATGTCAAATTCCAATTAATATCACTAAGATGTGTAGTTTCATTGGATATCTAGGATACTATCGATGGTATATAAAAAATTTTCATGATTTTATTACCTATTTACCAAGTTGGATTGTAATTGGGATAAGTTTATATAGTCATAAGAATAAAATTAATGTTTATAAGGATTAATTATGATATTAGTTTATTCACCAATATTTTATTCACTATTAGGAAATGATGGATTAGTTATATATAATAATTCATTAAGGAAGGTACATGGATGTGAATTTATACAAAATGATAGAGTATTTTTCTATTCACCAAGGAAATTAAATATCAATGAACAAAATTATCATTCCTACAACCATCAGTTGATAGTCATAATATTTTCATTATGTATATGGATATGTAGACATTATTCTAAAATTTGGATATATATGTGGATAAAAAATCTTGAAATACATATTCTAATCAAATTGTCTTAATATTTGAAAAAAAATATATGTAATTACTCAATGAATATGATTGGTTATTACACAACCTCCATGGGATAAAAAATTAGTAGGATGATAAGTTTTTTTGGAATGATCTTTTGTACTGGACTAAAATGAGGATTATAAAAGATCATATATTCATGGATTTATTAATAAAGAAAGTGAAAAATCACATCTATTCTAATTGATTTCCTAATAATCCTTATACTAGTAAATAAAATGTTTATAATTTAGTGATAAGAATTTTTTATGGAAAATTTAATCCTTGAATGATGGGAACATGGTAGTGTTTACCTTTGAAGATTTGATATTTAAATTTTTAAAGAGGTAATGTGTTTTATTCATTATTGATTTAGAAAGAGAATTATTATATGAATCTCATATAAATATTTTCTCTAAATACAGTAATGTCAAAAAAATATTGGGATTATAAATGTAAGGACCCGACCCCAGTTGCCCAGAGCTGGTGCCTTATTTGAATACATTGGCATACATACAAGGAATACGAATCCCAAAGTACCGAGTAGTTTAGTATTATTGGAAACAAGATACATACATAAGTTTATCATTACAACATGAAGGGAAACAGAAACATTATTTTAAAACCACTAGAAACATCTCGTCTCCTAGATTATACTTGGAAGTCATTCACAAATTACTTCTTCATAACCTGAGAAAATAAAACATAAGAAAGGGGTGAGATCAAACGCTCAGTAAGAGTAAGCAATACAGAGGAAGATAATACAAACATTAGACATGGTGAATAATTGAAAACACGTGCCTTTAATAATAAACTTGAAACATATTATGGCAGAAATATGAGCTAAACAAATAATGCCAAAATTAAACATAATTATGGGTATTCTACTAGTCGAATAACCACATGACACATTAGACCATAAATATAATCATAGAGGTATCTTGGGGCATTACTTACATAATCTTGTAACCATCTTGGCTACCTTAAAATTTGTAACCCTCACGGCTACCTTACTTTGTGTAACCATCACAGTTACACTTGGAGTAACCATACGGCCGACCTCCAACCTACTCATACCCAATGTATTGGAGGGAAATATAGGTCCCACCCTTCATCATAAAAAATTCCCAATAACCAAAACATAATCATACAATATAAATAATATCATAAAAACATTTCCTTTGAATCTTATAAAACAGAATTTTAAAAGAGGATTTTAGAAGAAAAGTCCCTTATAAACATCATATACTTGAAGTGAGGCTGAATAGAGTGGATGTAATATGTATAAACTCTGTAAATACACATAGTGAAACATAATATAAACAAAACCCATAACACAAACAATTTAAATAACACATAAATTATAAAGTAGAATGTTAACCCAAAGAATGGAAATCGGGTTAAGAATTCCCTTACAACAATGTGATCGGTCGAATCATATGACCAGAACATAATAAATATCAATTGGATCATTGAATAAAATGAAAATAAATAGAATCATGTTATTATATATATCAAATGACAGTACACACATTCCATATACAAGAAATAAGCGGCGAACGACTAAAATCTCACAAAAATGAAAGTGAGACGAGGAACCCCTTACAACTTTGTAATCAATTTATTTGTATGACCCAAAATTAATGATTGTCAAATGATAAATTGAATATCATAAAAATAAAGATATTCATGATATGAGACAATAATGGTAAGTATACATACACCATACAAAGTAATAATAGTGATTACGGAATATCTCACAAAAATTGAAGTGAGATGAAGAAACCCTTACCTTAATCTTGTCTTACTTCAAACTTGTTAAAACCTCCTGTATAATGGTTAAAAGACTATTATTAGTATTTTACTGAAACATTTTCATGTTTATAACATCTTATATTGTCATTTCATAACCTCAATTCACCCCTTATTTGTTAGTATTTTGTTCCTTGCATTATTTTGGGTGAGTTCTTTTGTGATTTTCACGATCGGTTCATGATGAATCATTCTTGTTGATTGGAGGTGAAACTCCAGAATTGGAAAGGAGTAGTATTTACATATTTCTAGTACCATAAATTTTACCATTTATCACTTTGATGCTTTATATGATGATGATTTATAAGTTAAAACATTAATTATGTTCGTTTAGATCATTTAAGTGGTTCTTTGATAATTACAACTTCATTTAGTCTTATAAATTTGAATCATGAGTACAAAAGAATTCCAGAACCTTATATGAGTCATAAAACATATATTATAACCTGGTTCAACCACATAAATGGTTTCATGACCAGACTTGAAATAATTAATGGAAATTGAAAATACATCGTCCACGATATCGGCAATTCGACACAAATGGACAATGTTTTTTGATTCTTTAAATAAGTGAGAGAGGAGAATAATAATGATTTGTAATTTTCCATAAACATGAAAACATCCAAAATATACATGATTCTGGAGATTTTATGCCTCTTGTATAAGAGGGGGTGAATAAAGAAGAGGAAGGAATCATGAAATGAAGAAAACATGAGAAATTTCTTACAAAAATTCGGCAGCCTAATGGCGTCTCTTAAAATTTCATAAAAACAAATTGATGAGAGGAATGGAATATCTCATCATCATACAAACTTTGGAAAGTAAGGGGAAATATTTAATGAAATATCCCAACAAAAGACAAAGGTAAAGGAAGAGAATAACATAAAATGGAAGAAAATAATGAAAATGAAAGAGGATGTTTACCTCTTGATCTCTTCTCCTTGAGATCCTACTTAAGGGCTTTGGTCTTGGTCTTTTGGTGAGACCAGTAGCTCTAGGACGTGGGGAAGAAGATTGGGGAGGGAATTTGGAAGAATTTAGACAATGATCAATGATTGAGAGGTGTGGGAGGAAGAGGGGAGCGAGGGTGGTATTTATAGTGGAGGAGGGGAGGTTTTTTAGATTATTTTAATCATTATTATAATACTTTTATCAAGACTATGAATAATCTCAAAAAAAGTTGCCCTAAATAGTGATAATATCATTTTATTTCTATGAAAGTGGCCTTCCATCACTTATGATTTCATAAATAGTGCATATTTACTAATAATTTGATTATACGGTATTTTATCGTATTTCACTATTCACTGAAAATTCAAGAGTTTCAGAAAAATACCAAAAATTTACCCCTACCATTTTTCGACGTGTAGAATTCAAAAGTGAAATCCATTTTTCAAAAATAATTTTCTAAATATTATTAATTTAATTTCTAAATAAGGTCACAGTTAATTCGAAAAATAACAATATTTAAGTGCAACTAGTTTTATGTGACATTGGAAAATTAATTAAGATCCCATTATCCTATTGCCTTGGGAAAATAAAATAATAATAATATTTACTATTCATGAGGTAATATTACTATTCATAAGGGTATGTTACTATTCACCAAAAAAACAAGTTTGTTCTATCAGACTCCAAATGACTTACAGAGCACAACTCTAGATGAACATTTCTTGAAATTCAAAACATAGAAAAGGATAGATTATAAAATTTAATTCTATATTTATTTCCAAAACCTTGGGGTGTTACATTATTCCCTCCTTCAAAGAATTGAGTTGTAACACCCCAAGATTTCATAGCGTGTTATTTCTTCAAAATAATTCAATAACTTGCACTACACGCAACACCGAGTTCAAGCGCACCATGACTTACCAATCAAGCCGTTCAAAAAAGGTTATGAATAGTATTAACTAAATTTTAAACTTTATATAATCCTTATAATTTTAGAGTCCATATTATGAGTTTCTTAGACATAATGTAAGAACAAATTCATCATCAGTATTGTAGTTTTACCAACTTTAATAGTGAACCCCTTTTAAATAAAATATTTTAAACTTTTTGACTAAATGGGGACATAAAAAAATTTAAAATAAAACATCCCAAGCTTCCACGGTACGCTTTCCTTTGAATAAAACAGTAGCGTGTGTTGTACGCAACTTCGAGTTTTAACACACACCACAACCGATCAAACTAGCCGTTATGAATAGTAATACTTATTTTTTTGAAATTATATATATTTTATATTTCAAAATGGACTTCATTTTTGTATTTGGAATATCAAATTTAGCCTAAGGTGAAATTTTGGTACTTTTCGGTTAACTTTCATATTTTGATGAATAGTAAAAATTACTAAATATTAATTAAAAACAACTTTTTTAATCAAAATAATTAATAGTGATAAATTATGAATTTGAGTGGTTTTAAAGTATATTTAGAATATATTTTTACCATTTAATATAATTTTGGTCATTGGACATAATTTTACAATTAAACCGAACATAAACAAGTGTCAATCTTTTGATAGTTATTATCTCTTAAAAACACGCTTTTTGTTTTGACAGCGGGAATTAATTTTAAATTAATTTCTGCCACTTCTGTGTTTTGAATTTAGAAAAATGGATTCCATATTTGTAATCAGGATGTTCAAATTTTGTAAATAGGTAACTTTTATTTTTAGACATTTTGAATAATTACTGCGGTAAATATTTTATTTACCACGGTTAAGGGTAAATCCGGTAAATAAGGGTTAAAAATAATATTATAATAATACTAAATTACCCTAAAACGTGTCTTAACCCTATTGGTTGATACATGGTCGACCATGGGCATCTTTGGGTCAATTTTGGGACCCCATTGATCCACTTGTAAGTGATAATGACACTTTATTTTAATTAAGTTAAAATGAATACAAAAATGGCATAAGCTTACATCTTTTAAAAGAACAATTTTTACATAGGGTTATACATGTTGGATTTTCGATTATAAATATTCATTAGAAAGATAAAAAGATTTCCTACATAATGATATTTTATTTATAATTTTTAGACATCAAATAATTTAAATTATTAATGACACAATAATGATGCAATGTTTACCTCATTAATAAACCATTTAAATAAATAAGATTATAATGATTAAAATATTATCTAAAACCTGTCCAATTCTTATTGGTTGATGTTATTTAGAATATGAGTCATCTTATCTTCGACCTCAATGATTTTTGGACCATTATAAACCGAATATAATTATATTATAAAGTAATACTTTCACTCTTTCCTAAAGAGCCCCTCCTCTCCCTTATAAAAGGAGACCACTTCTACTCATTCCTCACACCTATCAAGCCACTTGGCTCGTCCAAACTCTGCCCAACTAAGTTCCCCACATACCTCTCCTCCTCCTTGATGCTTACCCTTAGGCATAAAGCATTTCAAGAAGTCCTTTGGTTCCAACCAAAGTGAGTTACCTAAATTAAAGGTAACATTTTCTCTTAAATTATTTTCAATTATTTTGCTTCTCCAACCCCCAAACTCTTTTTATTTCCTTTCTTTTGTAACAACACCAGTATCCACAATATACTAGGATGTTGTTATAAGAAGGATTCAAACTACACATTCACACAACTCCATCTAATGGATGATGAACATAATGTTTCTGTGGATGGAAAACTAACGCCTCACGAAACGATGATTGTTCAAATACATCTTACCGCCTCTCATGGTGGCCATTAGGATGGCACTGTAATTAAATATGATATTAATGATATATATTTTATATATAAGCTTCTGCAATTCCATTTTATTTCATACAATTATTCGTTTCATCTTGTATATACATACGATAATTTCATTTGAGGAAGTGCGGACTACCGCCCCCTTAAAATGATATGACTCGTTCATACCACACATGGAACGTATAAAGGATGGTGTTAATGAACTTAAGTAACATATATAAAATATTATATTTTACTGGAATAGTAATATACCTATGTATCATTTGGATTCGATTCTTTTAAAATAAAAATTAAATGGAAGTAGCGTTCGTACGTACGTACGGACTACCGTCTCCACGAACGCGATGAGATTCATTCTCCATCGTATCCATTCAAGTATAATTATCATTTGATCATTTAAAAATGATTTTTAAGGACTTGATACCATTCTGGATATGAATAATATACATCCCATTAATAACGAATATGGCTCACATAACAAAGAATATAAAGTAAAATGAACCCGTTAACACCTGAAATGACGATAATTCTAAGATATTATTAACAAATCAATGTTAAAAGATCATATATGATATCATATTAAAGTAACTGATTCTTGTATTATTCAATAACAATTATTTCACCATTATACAGGAGGTAAACCTACCATCGACCAAGGAAAAAGTACAAAGTAAGGGATTCTCTTATCTCACTTTCAATTCTGTGAGATTTACATTGTTCGCTACTAAATTATTGAAAGTGGTGTATTGTGTACTTCCATTTGATATATATTATCATGATTCACTTTATATTCATGTTATTCTGTAAATCATTTGGTGGTTATTAACTTTTGGCCATGCGACTCAGTTGATTAACGTGGTAAGGGGTTTCTTGTCTCACTTTTAATTCCGTGAGAATTCCATTGATCACCACTTAATTATTGCATGTGGTGTATGTGTACTACCCATGATTGTATTCATTGTGTAATATACTTTATTTTATGGGTATTTACATCATCATGGTATGATCTTTCTTTCATGGGTGTTTGTTTCTTAAGTTATCTAATCAATAAGGGAATTTGAGATTTCAATTTCCACTCATTTGGCTTTACGCATATTTCATTGATTATATTACCCCAATATTATGTGTGGAATCACTATTCATTTGATTATGTCATAATTTCAACTCCCCTTCCTGTGGATATAAGTTTGATACACATAATCACTCCATTGATAATTCTCAATTCATTGATATGAATTTGATAAGAGTAATTTTAACTCATTCTCCATTTGTTGAGTTAAACATCCAATTCGCTGGTATTGTTTTTACAAGAATATGTGTGAATATCCTTTGATTGATTTACACTGAATATCCAATCATATTTAGTGTATTTATATTTGTCACACATAATTATGTCGTTGATTTATCCTTAACCTAAGGATACAACCTTTATGAGAGATTTCATCTCAATTTACATTCCATTGAGACTTCTTTGATGATATACACCGAATCACTTTTATGTGGTGTATATAATGTACTTTGACATAGTATATCATGAATTCCTTTATTCTCATGATATTACAATGTTTTGATTACCTCAATTATTTGTATTCAAGTGTCTCTCTTTTGGTTAGAAACTCTAACCAAAATACCATTTTAAAATGTTTTAAAGAATTATTCTTCTAAATCATGCTCATTAATGTCCATATTTTAAAAATGGTTTTAAGGATTTATTTTTATGGAAATTAAAGTTTTAAATTTAAAAATCCTTTTAAAAGTTTCAAAGTGGTATGGGACACTTTGATTCAAAAATCTATTTTTGAATGTCTTCTTGACAAATAGTGTGACTTTTAAAAGTTTTCAAGAAAAGGGGGATATTTCTCTCAAATAGTTATGATGATTATTTTCATCTATGTCAACATCCTTCATTATTCATGATTGAGGTTAATGTGATACAATACAATCTTTCATATTGTATCAAATATGTTATGTTTGACTGTGGATGTTCTATTTTTATACCATTCATGGTTTGTGGTTAAAGTATTGACATTTCGTATGCTAGTTTTAATACGAATGTTTATTTTATGCTTAAACCTGTTCATATGAGGAATGCATTGGACTTAATAAGTGACGGGTGGAGCCCGCTATAGCTCCTCGATGCATCGGTAGGTCTCATGAGACAAACTAGTGTCTTGGCACAAGGCCTTGGCAAAATCTTATTTGTAGTCTTGGCACGAGGCCTTGGCTATGTGGTTATGATAGTCTGGCATTATGCATTCCATCATTATGAAAGTGGTTATTGATATTGCATGTGATCATTCGACTAGTAGAATATCCATGTGAGTAAGTAGATGGCATTATTTCATTTTACCTTTGCCATTTTATGCTGAAGTTCAAGTTTCAAAGGCTTTTGTTTTAGTTATAAATTGCCTTAAGTGTTTATGCTTATTTATGAAAGCTTCTGCTATAATGTTATCCTTACTGAGCATCCGAGCTCACCCCTTTCAATGTTTTTTTTTTCAGGATTATGAAGAAGTAATTTATGAATGACCTGTAGGGATAGTATGAGGGGATATGAAGACAAGATGTTTTTTTATGATGTAATGTAAAAATTTATGGATGTATCTAGTTATTCCATGGCTACTAAACTAATCGGTCTTTCAAGACTTGATCTTTCTCATGATCATGCCAATGTTATGTAATAATGCACCGACTCTAGGTAACTAGGGTCGGGGCGTTACAGTTGGTATCAGAGGAAGTTTAGTACAAACCTTGGTAGCTAGATTAAGATAAACTCTGATTAGAGCACGTAGACCTAAGATGAACTTTGAGGATTAGTATAAAAGAACTTCCTAGAATTTTGGTATTGTAGAGATTTTGTGAGTTTTCCGAGCAATACATCCCTGTCTGGATACGAGCAGGTAGAGGTGGCTCTGGCACAGATGTACCTAGGGGTAAAACCCGAAAACACCGCTTTGAGCTAGACTCGAACGAGAACTGGTGCATGACAACGGGCCTTGCTGCACTCTTGGTTACGACACTCCCGGGGGATATGCTTAGGATAATTTACATTTTCTTTACAAACCGATTTAAGTAATATATACATAAGATGAGAGTAAATGACCTTGGTTAATCCTAATATGTTTCAAATTGAGAATATGGTGACATTTTAATCTCTAAATGATTTTACGACTACTATTACTCACACAATGCTTTCTGGTTTTAGTCAATGGCTGGATTCCAAGGAAGTCATAGTGACTTTGAGAATGATGTACAAGGTGGGAACGGTGGTGGCAATGAGCAACAAAATGGAATGTTGATAGGCGTAAAAGATATCGTCTTTATGCCAAATCAGTTTTCCAAAAATATGATCAACAACATATATATTAATCAACTCCCAGACTCAACAAGGAAGAGAAAGGTGATAAATGATAAGATCTCCAGCAATGGAGACCATGGAGAAAAGAAACCTCAATTTTCATTATGCAGGAATTGTGGAAAGAGACACCCAGGAAAGTGTCTCAATGGGACAACGAAATGTTTTACGTGCGGGAAGGAAGGACATAAAGTGAAGAATTGCCGAAGAAAAATGAAGAGTACTATGGAAGAAGATAAAAATGGTCCCAAGAGTCCATTTACAGTCATTTGCCGTAAATGTAGGGGACCTGGCCATTACCCGAGTGAATGTCCTATTTTATAGGATATTTTCTTGCTCAAAGAAGAAGCTATGTGGAAATAAATGGTTGGAGAAAAATTTAAAAAGTATTAGCACTCCTTGTTGATGGGTTTACTTTGGAATAATTTTCTCTTGTATTTGTAACCCCTCAGTTTTCCATGTGAGAATGATATTTGAGGAATAATTGTCTCTTCTCTTGTGGATATAGGTATAAATAACCATTTGGTTTTATATGATCATTGGGGTTTGAGAAAATGATAAGTTATTATAATTTGGGATGAAAATGCAAAGTATCATATAACATTTGTGGTTAAATTATGTTATTCTGAAAAATTTATCTCATTTTGGTAATATTATAGAATATAGTTTTTGAAAAAGGACAACACGTAGACCGTGTGACAACCCGTCGCGTCGGACAAAGCTGTGGGAATCGAACCCACAACCAAAGTGCGATTGGGATTTATCGCCTACCACTGGACTACGTGAAGTCCCTGGTCAGTATGACTATTTTTTTTGTTAAATGATTTTATTGATCAATAATAAGATGATTTGGGTTCTTATGTCTTATCAAATGAATACTCTTGGTATAGGAAAATTATTTGGTGATTAAGTGATAAATGTTATTTTGGAAGATGATCGTTTTGTTAGGAACACTATATGCCCAAGGAAAATAGAATACAATGAGGTTTCATTTGTAGAGTAATGGTTGATTTTTATCTACATTTTTATTGTTGATTTATAGTGATTTGGGTTATTTATGGAAATGATTAACCTATAACAGAGAATATGTGATGATGTTAATTACTTTTAAGTATGTGACTTTAAGAGTATTTGATGTCATTTGGAGATACAATGTAACATGGGAGACTACATAATAAAATTCTTCTATGTTTTGGGTTTCAATATTAGTTTGGATTATATTAAAGGATTTTAAGGACAATTAGTTATTGAATGGTATCTATTTAACTTTGGGGTATTGTTGGTTTAATTTTAGAAATTAAGATTAGTGCATATTTATCTCAATGAATATCCTTTTGGGGGATCATTAGATCATTCACTAACCATTTTGGTTTTGATTAATTTTCAAAGACAATGTAAATATATGGTTTATCCTGCATGGATCATGTGATTCTATAGAAGTTTATTCTAGCTCTTCCAGTGTGACCAAGTCTTCTTGAATACTCATCGTTTAATAAAAATTGAGTTAGTGGTGGAAATTTATTAAAGAATGAAAATCTACTTAAAATTTAAGTATATCTCATAATGTTCTTAGTCAATATCATAAATGAATTCCTCTTCCTTATGTAATGTAACTTAAAAAAAATTGTTGTCCTAGATGGTACCTTAAATCATCACTAATTTATGGCTTTGGGATTGTTGGCCTTTTCATAGCCATGTTCTCTACCACTCTCCATCAGATAATTGATGGTTAGATTTCTCCTCCATATCCATATTTTCCTACATGGAACCCTAGTATGTGTTATTTTCGGTAATCTTCATACGTTCCACTCTTTATTTTAAATAGAGGCCTCATTAATTCATTTTTCAATGTGGGATTTCAACTAAGATATTTTGAAATGTCAAAAATGTGTGATCCCAATACCCTATATTTTGTTGAACCGATGGTACTTCAAATCATCATAGATTGATGAGTTTAAGGACCTCAATTTTATACTTGTTTGTGATTGATGACCTCAACCACTACCTATAAATATTTACGTTTTTCCTCCAATTATATGTCTCTAATTGCCACCAATGTTCTCCTAATCGAGATCATAATTTGGTGGTGACCCTTTCATTTCTCTTTTCCTCGTATTAAGACTAAATTTTAGTAAACCAATTTCCGATGTGGGTTTTCCCACAAATATATTTTCTATTTTAAACCTTTTATTTTCGAAGAACAATTTCAAATTGCGAGGACGCAATTTATTGAAGGAGGGGAGAATGTAACACCCCAAGATTTCATAGTGCGTTATTTCTTCAAAATAATTCAATAACTTGCACTACACGCAACACCGAGTTCAAGCGCACCATGACTTACCAAACAAGCCGTTCAAAAAAGGTTATGAATAGTATTAACTAAATTTTAAACTTTATATAATCCTTATAATTTTAGAATCCATATTATGAGTTTCTTAGACATAATGTAAGAACAAATTCATCTTCAGTATTGTAGTTTTACCAAATTTAATAGTGAACCCTTTTTAAATAAAATATTTTAAACTTTTTGACTAAATGGGGACATCAAAAAATTTAAAATAAAACATCCCAAGCTTCCACGGTACCCTTTCCTTTGAATAAAATAGTAGCGTGTGTTGTACGCAACTTCGAGTTTTAACACACACCACAACCGATCAAACTAGCCGTTATGAATAGTAATACTTAATTTTTTGAAATTATATATATTTTATATTTCAAAATGGACTTCATTTTTGGATTCGGAATATCAAATTTAGCCTAAGGTGAAATTTTGGTACTTTTCGGATAACTTTCATATTTTGATGAATAGTAAAAATTACTAAATTTTAATTAAAAACAACTTTTTTAATCAAAATAATTAATAGTGATAAATTATGAATTTGAGTGGTTTTAAAGTATATTTAGAATATATTTTTACCATTTAATATAATTTTGGTCATTGGACATAATTTTACAATTAAACTGAACATAAACAAGTGTCAATCTTTTGATAGTTATTATCTCTTAAAAACACGCTTTTTGTTTTGACAGCGGGAATTAATTTTAAATTAATTTCTGCCACTTCTGTGTTTTGAATTTAGAAAAATGGATTCCATATTTGGAATCAGGATGTTCAAATTGTGTAAATAGGTAACTTTTATTTTTAGACATTTTGAATAATTACTGCGGTAAATATTTTATTTACCATGGTTAAGGGTAAATCCGGTAAATAAGGGTTAACAAATAATATTATAATAATACTAAATTACCCTAAAACGTGTCTTAACCCTATTGGTTGATACATGGTCGACCATGGGCATCTTTGGGTCAATTTTGGGACCCCATTGATCCACTTGTAAGTGATAATGACACTTTATTTTAATTAAGTTAAAATGAATACAAAAATGGCATAAGCTTACATCTTTTAAAAGAACAATTTTTACATAGGGTTATACATGTTGGATTTTCGATTATAAATATTCATTAGAAAGCTAAAAAGATTTCCTACATAATTATATTTTATTTATAATTTTAGACATCAAATAATTTAAATTATTAATGACACAATAATGATGCAATGTTTACCTCATTAATTAATTATTTAAATAAATAAGATTATAATGATTAAAATATTATCTAAAACCTGTCCAATTCTTATTGGTTGATGTTATTTAGAATATGAGTCATCTTATCTTCTACCTCAATGATTTTTGGACCATTATAAACCGAATATAATTATATTATAAAGTAATACTTTCACTCTTTCCTAAAGAGCCCCTCCTCTCCCTTATAAAAGGAGACCACTTCTACTCATTCCTCACACCTCTCAAGCCACTTGGCTCGTCCAAACTCTGCCCAACTAAGTTCCCCACATCCCTCTCCTCCTCCTTTAGGCTTCCCCTTAGGCAGAAAGCATTTCAAGAAGTCCTTTGGTTCCAACCAAAGTGAGTTACCTAAATTAAAGGTAACATTTTCTCTTAAATTATTTTCAATTATTTTGCTTCTCCAACCCCCAAACTCTTTTTATTTCCTTTCTTTTGTAACAACACCAGTATCCACAATATACTAGGATGTTGTTATAAGAAGGATTCAAACTACACATTCACACAACTCCGTCTAATGGATGATGAACATAATGTTTCTGTGGATGGAAAACTAACGCCTCACGAAACGATGATTGTTCAAATACATCTTACCGCCTCTCATGGTGGCCATTAGGATGGAACTGTAATTAAATATGATATTAATGATATATATTTTATATATAAGCTTCTGTAATTCCATTTTATTTCATACAATTATTCGTTTCATGTTGTATATACATACGATAATTTCATTTGAGGAAGTGCGGACTACCGCCCCCTTAAAATGATATGACTCGTTCATACCACACATGGAATGTATAAAGGATGGTGTTAATGAACTTAAGTAACATATATAAAATATTATATTTTACTGGAATAGTAATATACCTATGTATCATTTGGATTCGATTCTTTTAAAATAAAAATTAAATGGAAGTAGCGTTCGTGCGTACGTACGGACTACCGTCTCCACGAACGCGATGAGATTCATTCTCCATCGTATCCATTCAAGTATAATTATCATTTGATGATTTAAAAATGATGTTTAAGGACCCGATACCATTCTGGATATGAATAATATACATCCCATTAATAACGAATATGGCTCACATAACAAAGAATATAAAGTAAAATGAACCCGTTAACACCTGAAATGACGATAATTCTAAGATATTATTAACAAATCAATGTTAAAAGATCATATATGATATCATATTAAAGTAACTGATTCTTGTATTATTCAATAACAATTATTTCACCATTATACAGGAGGTAAACCTACCATCGACCAAGGAAAAAGTACAAAGTAAGGGATTCTCTTATCTCACTTTCAATTCCGTGAGATTTCCATTATTCGCTACTAAATTATTGAAAGTGGTGTATTGTGTACTTCCATTTGATATATATTATCATGATTCACTTTATATTCATGTTATTATGTAAATCATTTGGTGGTTATTAACTTTTGGCCATGCGACTCAGTTGATTAACGTGGTAAGGGGTTTCTTGTCTCACTTTTAATTCTGTGAGAATTCCATTGATCACCACTTAATTATTGCATGTGGTGTATGTGTACTACCCATGATTGTATTCATTGTGTAATATAATTTATTTTATGGGTATTTACATCATCATGGTATGATCTTTCTTTCATGGGTGTTTGTTTCTTAAGTTACCTAATCAATAAGGGAATTTGAGATTTCAATTTCCACTCATTTGGCTTTACGCATATTTCATTGATTATATTACCCCAAGATTATGTGTGGAATCACTATTCATTTGATTATGTCATAATTACCACTCCCCTTCCTGTGGATATAAGTTTTATACACATAATCACTCCATTGATAATTCTCAATTCATTGATATGAATTTGATAAGAGTAATTTTAACTCATTCTCCATTTGTTGAGTTAAACATCCAATTCGTTGGTATTGTTTTTACAAGAATATGTGTGAATATCCTTTGATTGATTTACACTGAATATCCAATCATATTTAGTGTATTTATATTTGTCACACATAATTATGTCGTTGATTTATCCTTAACCTAAGGATACAACCTTTATGAGAGATTTCATCTCAATTTACATTCCATTGAGACTTCTTTGATGATATACACCGAATCACTTTTATGTGGTGTATATAATGTACTTTGACATAGTATATCATGAATTCCTTTATTCTCATGATATTACAATGTTTTGATTACCTCAATTATTTGTATTCAATTGTCTCTCTTTTGGTTAGAAACTCTAACCAAAATACCATTTTAAAATGTTTTAAAGAATTATTCTTCTAAATCATGCTCATTAATGTCCATATTTTAAAAATGGTTTTAAGGATTTATTTTTATGGACATTAAAGTTTTAAATTTAAAAATCCTTTTAAAAGTTTCAAAGTGGTATGGGACACTTTGATTCAAAAATCTATTTTTGAATGTCTTCTTGACAAATAGTGTGACTTTTAAAAGTTTTCAAGAAAAGGGGGATATTTCTCTCAAATAGTTATGATGATTATTTTCATCTATGTCAACATCCTTCATTATTCATGATTGAGGTTAATGTGATACAATAAAATCTTTCATATTGTATCAAATAAGTTATGTTTGACTATGGATGTTCTATTTTTATACCATTCATGGGTTGTGGTTAAAGTATTGACATTTCGTATGCTAGTTTTAATACGAATGTTTATTTTATGCTTAAACCTGTTCATATGAGGAATGCATTGGACTTAATAAGTGATGGGTGGAGCCCGCTATAGCTCCTCGATGCATCGGTAGGTCTCATGAGACAAACTAGTGTCTTGGCACAAGGCCTTGGCAAAATCTTATTTGTAGTCTTGGCACGAGGCCTTGGCTATGTGGTTATGATAGTCTGGCATTATGCATTCCATCATTATGAAAGTGGTTATTGATATTGCATGTGATCATTCGACTAGTAGAATATCCATATGAGTAAGTAGATGGCATTATTTCATTTTACCTTTGCCATTTTATGCTGAAGTTCAAGTTTCAAAGGCTTTTGTTTTAGTTATAAATTGCCTTAAGTGTTTATGCTTATTTATGAAAGCTTCTGCTATAATGTTATCCTTACTGAGCATCCGAGCTCACCCCTTTCAATGTTTTTTTTTCAGGATTATGAAGAAGTAATTTATGAATGACCTGCAGGGATAGTATGAGGGGATATGAAGAAAAGATGTTTTTTTATGATGTAATGTAAAAATTTATGGATGTATCTAGTTATTCCAAGGCTACTAAACTAATAGGTCTTTCGAGACTTGATCATTCTCGTGATCATGCCAATGTTATGTAATAATGCACCGACTCTGGGTAACTAGGGTCGGGGCGTTACATGAGTCCTCGCAATTCATTTCATAACAACAAAAGAAAGCTCTCGGGCGTTCTTACCACATCTCCCGTCGTAGAGGATCCTCAGTTGCGTTCAGCGGAAAACCCAAATTCTTGCTCAACTCCTCTAGTTCTCTGACCAGGACACACCTCGAACAGAAGGGGTTGAACTCTTGCATCGAACACTCGGGCTTCCAAAGGGAGGCTCGAACAGTGCAATGTTTAGAAATGTCTGAATGGACCAACATACGAAGAACTCGCCGAACTATGTCTCGACTGAGAACATCTAAGTCGTAGATAGTGTTGTACAAGCTAAAACTAAGGAGTTGGTACATGTAAGTTTCACAAAGGTTACCCCCTAAAGCAACCACTTGAAAACATAACCTGGCCTAATAGTTTCTTCCTAGGGTGAAACATTGGAAAATCCCTTCGTGGTATTTCCCTCTTCGCATTTACTCAACCAATTGTTCCATAGATAAGCGATAGTAAATGGAAGCATTCCCTTGGCAAGTGCGAAGAATGTCCAGACTATTTGTCACTTCATATAGTTTCTTACACGTTTTTAGAAAGTTTTTGAGAGGTAGGTACACTTCTTCACAGGTTTTGATTGCAATCATTTCCAGGATCTCCACAGGAAGAGATAACATATGGGTTTGTCCTTCCATCTGAAAATTTATTATAAAAGTTTACTTAGTGATACTCATTTAAAAGTATAACCGATGAAAGGATAAAAAAAGAAAAGACAACATGCTATATTTGTATATAACCACTGGTTCAAAAAGTAAAGCTGTGCATGGTTTCCCAAGACCCCCAAAACCAAATGCAACACCAAACACACGTTACTCTAGAAGTCCTTTTACCAGAGACACCACCGGTGCTAGGGTTATGAAGACCTCAGGTGAATTCCTAAGGTAGTATTCAGCTACTCGATTTCCTTAACCCAGACACACTCCAGACTGATAGGGTCGAAACTGTGCTTAAAGCACTCAGGCTTCCATAGAGAGGCACGGGAAGTGTGGAGGTCAGAAATTTCAGTGTGGACTAAATCCCTATAAAACCCACACACCACATCATTCTTGAAGATATTGATGTCATAAATTTCTCCATACACACTAAAACTCAGGATCTGAAATAGTTAGGTCGCTTGATGGTCACCATCCAAAGTAGCTTCAAGAAATTTACCCACAGCTCGGTAGTTATCAGCCAGAGTGAAACATAGAAAAAGAGATTCATGATACTTCCCTCTTTTCCTATATGCAGCAAATTGTGCATATGAAATACGGTAATAGACCAGATTGCTTCCTTGGTAAAGATGGAGAATGTTTGGATGATTTGATACCCTATGGAGTAGTTTCCAAGTCAGACGTATGTTGGCATAGGGCTGGTCCTCTTCAGAGCATGCCTTGACAATTATAGTCTCTAACAACTCAGTAGGTAGTGTTAAAATATGGGTTGGTTGAATCATCTTCTATCTGAAAAGTTTCAGTAAATCAACATTCAGTATGGAAAATCCATTTTAAACCAAGTTATTTCTTTATATAAAAACATAACAAACAAGAGAATACAACACCATTCATTTAGACAAGATTTATAAAACTCAATAAATTACACAATCTCTTGATCCCTTTCAAAACAAACATTGGCATGGACTTCCTAACATCATTGGTGATGTCCCTCTACCTCCACCGCCTAAGGAGGAAGGTTTTATTCAACTCTACTCCCAGGGCAGAACAAAGCTCGCGGGTCTCCTCTTCCCAAATACACTCTCGGAAAATTAGATCATGTTTAAACCCAAGCTCTCGTTTGATACAGGTTGTTTTCCAGAGATAGGAACGAGTAACATCAAGTTCTGCGACATCCGCTAGGATTTGGTTCCTAAATATCTTTCGAACCACATCATATTTGAAGGATTCGATGAAAGATTCAAAATTGCAGAGGTCCCCAAGCATGCTGAAACTCAGGATTTGGTACATAAAGACTGCGCGGAAGTCCAGCTCCTTTGCAGCTTCTCCAAAAGCCGTGATGGCCAACCATTTCTTATCCAAGGTAAAACACAGGAAGAGTCCCTCATAGTACTTCCCTTTCTTTTTATAATTCGCAAATAGTGCATTTGCCATTTGGTTATACGCAACTTCCGATCCCCGATAGATTCGAAGGACATTTGAGTTGTTCGAAACATTGTAAAGAAACTTACAGGATAGTCGGAGTTTTCCAAAGGGTTCAAAGTCTTCCGTACATGACTTCACAATTATAGTTTTGAGGATTTCCATGGGGAGGGAAAAAAGACTTGTACCTTCATTTTCCATCTGAAAATAAAAAAAAACACCGCTCTTAGTATTGTTTAAGCAAGTTAATAATTGTTCAGTTCTGGTTTCCAGAGTTATTCAAACTCAATACTATGGGGAAAATTTTACATTAACTCCCTTATAATGGCTAAAAAAATATGAATTATCCTAAGCATATCCCCCGGGAGTGTCGTAACCAAGAGTGCAGCAAGGACCGTTGTCGTGTACCAGTTCCCGTTCGAGTCTAGCTCAAAGCGATGTTTTCGGGTTTTACCCCTAGATACATCTGTGCCAGAGCCGCCTCTACCTGCTCTTATCCAGACAGGGATGTATTTGCTATAAGGATTAACATATTCTATTCCTTACCAAAATACTAGGATGCTTTTTTTAAGTTTATCTTCAAATACTATCTTAGGGCTTTGTTCCCTAATCTATGTTTTCTAAATCTAGTTCTCAAGTTTTCTACTAAACTTTCCTCTAATACCAACTGTAAGGACCCGACCCCAGTTTCCCGGAGACGGTGCCTTATTTGATTACGTTGGCATACATACAAGGAATATGAATCCCAAAGGACCGAGTAGTTTAGTATTATTGGAAACAAGATACATACATAAGTTTATCATTACAACATGAAGGGAAACAAAAACATTATTTTAAAACCACTAGAAACATCTCGTCTCCTAGATTATACTTGTAAGTCATTAACAAATTACTTCTTCATTAACTGAGAAAATAAAACATAAGAAAGGGGTGAGCTCAAACGCTCAGTAAGATTAAGCAATACAGCGGAAGATAATATAAACATTAGACATGGTGAATAATTTAAAACACATGCCTTTAATAATAAACTTGAAACATATTATGGAAGAAATATTTGCTAAACAAATAATGCCAAAATTAAACATAATTATGGGTATTCTACTAGTCGAATAACCACATGAAACATGAGACCATAAATATAACCATAGAGGTATCTTGGGGCATTACTTACATAATCTTGTAACCATCTTGGCTACCTTAAAATTTGTAACCCTCACGGCTACCTTACTTTGTGTAACCATCACAGTTACACTTGGAGTAACCATACGACCGACCTCTAACTTACTCATACCCAATGCATTGGAGGGAAATATAGGTCCCACCCTTCATCATAAACAATTCCCAATAACCAAAACCTAATCATACAACATAAATAATAGCATAAAAACATTGCCTTTGAATCTTATAAAACAGAATTTTAAAAGAGGATTTTAGAAGAAAAGTCCCTTATAAACATCATATACTTGAAGTGAGGCTGAATAGAGTGGATGTAATATGTATATACTCTGTAAATAAACATATTGAAAAATAATATAAACAAAACCCATCACACAAAAAATTTAAATAGCACATCAATTATAAAGTAGAATGTTAACCCCAAGAATGGAAATCGGGTTAAGAATTCCCTTACAACAATGTGATCGGTCGAATCATATGACCAGAACATAATTAGTATCAATTGGATCATTGAATAACATTAAAATAAATAGAATCATGTTATTATATATATCAAATGACAGTACACACATTCCACATACAAGAAATAAGCGGCGAACGACTAAAATCTCACAAAAATGAAAGTGAGACGGGGAACCCCTTACAACTTTGTAATCAATTGATTTGTATGACCCAAAATTAATGATTGTCAAATGATAAACTGAATATTATAAAAATAAAGATATTCATGATATGAGACAATAATGGGCAGTATACATACACCATACAAAGTAATAATAGTGATTATGAAATATCTCACAAAAATGGAAGTGAGATGAAGAAACCCTTACCTTAATCTTTTCTTACTTCAAACTTGTTAAAACCTCCTGTATAATGGTTAAAAGACTGTTATTAGTATTTTACAGAAACATGTTCAAGTTTATAACATCTTATATGGTCATTTCAGAACCTCATTTCACCCCTTATTTGTTAGTATTTTGTTCCCTGCATTATTTTGGGTGAGTTCTTTTCTGATTTTCACGATCGGTTCATGATGAATCATTCTTGTTGATTGGAAGTGAAACTCCAGAATTGGAAAGGAGTTGTATTTACATATTTCCAGTACCATAAATTTTACCATTTATCACTTTTATGCTTTATATGATGATGATTTATAAGTTAAAACATTAATTATGTTCGTTTAGATCATTTAAGTGGTTCTTTGATAATTACAACTTCATTTAGTCTTATAAATTTGAATCATGAGTACAAAAGAATTCCAGAACCTTATATGAGTCATAAAACATATATTATAACCTGGTTCAACCACATAAATGGTTTCATGACCAGACTTGAAATAATTAATGGAAATTGAAAATACATCGTCCACGATATCGGCAATTCGACACAAATGGACAATGTTTTTTGATTCTTTAAATAAGTGAGAGAGGAGAGGAATAATGATATGTAATTTTCCATAAACATGAAGAAATCCAAAATATACATGATTCTGGAGATTTCATGCCTCTTGGATAAGAGGGGGTGAAGAACGAAGAGGATGGAATCATGAAATGAAGAAAACATGAGAAATTTCTTACAAAAATGTGGCAGCCTAACGGCGTCTCTTAAAATTTCATAAAAACAAGATTGATGAGAGGAATGGAATATCTCATCATCATACAAACTTTGGACAGTAAGGGGAAATATTTAATGAAATATCCCAACAAAAGACAAAGGGAAAGGAAGAGAATAACATAAAATGGAAGAAAAGAATGAAAATGAAAGAGGATGTTTACCTCTTGATCTCTTCTCCTTGAGATCCTCCTTAAGGGCTTTGGTCTTGGTCTTTTGGTGAGACCAGAAGCTCTAGGACTTGGGGAAGAAGATTGGAGAGGGAATTTGGTGAAATTTAGACAATTCTCAAGGCTTGAGAGGTGTGGGAGGAAGAGGGGAGTGAGGGTGGTATTTATAGTGGAGGATGGGAGGTTTTTTAGATTATTTTAATCATTATTATAATACTTTTATCAAGACTATGAATAATCTCAAAACAAGTGGCCCTAAATAGTGATAATATCATGTGATTTCGAAGCAAGTGGCCTTGCATCACTTATGATGTCATAAATAGTGCATATTTACTAATAAATTGATTATACAGTATTTTATCGTATTTCACTATTCACTGAAAATTCAAGAGTTTCAGAAAAATACCAAAAATTTACCCCTACCATTTTTCGACGTGTAGAATTTAAAAGTGAAATCAATTTTTCAAAAATAATTTTCTAAATATTATTAATTTAATTTCTAAATAAGGTCACAGTTAATTCGAAAAATAACAATATTTAAGTGCAACTAGTTTTATGTGACATTGGAAAATTAATTAAGATCCCATTATCCTATTACCTTGGGAAAATAAAATAATAATAATATTTACTATTCATGAGGTCATATTACTATTCATAAGGGTATGTTACTATTCACAAAAAAAACAAGTTTGTTCTATCAGACTCCAAATGACTTACTGAGCACAACTCTAGATGAACATTTCTTGAAATTCAAAACATAGAAAAGGATAGGTTATAAAATTGAATTCTATATTTATTTCCAAAACCTTGGGTTGTTACAATAAAGAATATTTTTTATGGGATAATTTGAAAAGTGGCATTATAGGAAATATATTAATACTTTTGTTTTATCAATAGTAAAATCCTAAGAAGAAATACCCTAAATTACTTATTCATCCTATAACTATTCATGTGTGTAAATGGGTTGATACTATTATTAAATTGTTATTGGATTTCAAAATACTCTAAGAAACAATGATTCCAAGTGAGTTATTTTAGATTTTCTTTATAATTATGCACAATTACTCAACATAAGGGAATATCAAACTCTTCAACATGTAATGTTAGTATATATTAATGAATTTTTGGTGCTTCATGGTTATATTTTTTAGATTATATCTTATCATGTCTCTTGTTTTAAATCCAAATTTGTGAAATGATTCAGAAGGATCTTAACATCGAGCTTTATTTGGGCACTACATATCATCCTTCAACTGATGAATAGTATCAAAGGATTATTCAGACATTATGACACATGTTGATGTCTTTCTTACTTAACTTTAAATGAATTTTGAATAATTATTTATATTTGGTTTATATTTTCATATAATATTAGTTTTTATTCAAGCATTCAGATGAAACCATATGATGCATTGTATGGGAAAATATGGCATACACAAACTTTTTGGTACAATGTTTGTGAAAGGATGAATTTAGTCCCATTAAATTTTTAGGAGATAACTTCGAAAGTGATAAATATTCAGAGTCATATCAACGAAGAACAAATAATAAAAAATATCTATGTGGATAACAGAAAAAGGGATTTGGAATATCATTTGGAAAGTCATATTTTATTGAAGTTATATTCAGGGAAGGGTATTATAAATTTTGGAAAGATGTGAAAACTAATTACTAAGAACATTGAGACATTAGAAATTTTAGAAATATTTAGATATGTGAATTAACATTTAATAATTACACCTATCCTCTCTAAATTTTTATATTTTCTTCATATCTCACTATTGAGGAAGTATATGATAAAACCAATTAATGTGTCACCTCTTAAGGAATAGAATTGGTACATGATTTATCTTACTATAATGTGACTATAAATATTTATATCACTGGAGAATATGTGATACATAATTGGATTACAAAATTATTGATGGAGATTTAGGGAAATCAAAAAAATTATGTTTCAACATGGGAACCTGAAGAATTTATGATGAAGAACATCTCGAATTTTCACATCAGGTGAAATTATATAAATTTTGATAAATTTTTTAAAGTATTGAAATTTGTTTCATCCGAGCTTTAATTATAGTAAGTAAGATTCTATTACAAAAGAAATAATAACAAAAGGAAGATTGATTGTTTCAAGTATGTTATTAAAAAATAATTACCTAAATTTTAGAAATTTAATTTTACAAATGGAATTTTATTTTTTATTAATCATGTCAAAGAAAATATTAAGATGAATTTTTTATTATTTTAATAAATAGTGTATTTTTTGGAGTAAAGCAATAATGGATTTATAATAATATCACATTGAGGACATCATAGTCATATGAGAATAACATGAATGCCTATTAAAACTTCTAGTTGGAACAAATATATATTAAAGATTTAATATAATTCATATAAAAATATAATGATTAAATTGGAAATATATGATTCTTAGATTGGAAATCTAAATAATTTCCTTTTTTAAATAAATATATTTTTTAGTTATTTATCTTAATAAAATATTTATAAGATTCCTTTAAAACTAGGTTTTTATTAAAATGAAGTTAATTATCCTTTGATTAAACATACTCAAATAAATCCTATTAGAATAAAAATTATATTTTATTTTCTATTAAATAATTTTTATTCTTGAAACAAACACTTTCTAAAAATGATTATATTTGTGTTTTTTGAAAATATATCAAAATTAATTCCATCCAATTAATGGTGTTCAATAATATTGAATTTATTCCACATTTATAATAATCATAACTTATACAATGAAATAATTTTAACTTACATTTTTGTTATAATGAATAGAAATCGTGGTAAATATGTATCACCTCAGTTAAATGTAAAATGGGTAAAAGGGTTTAAAATAAAGAGATAAAGCATAAAAATAACACAAAAACATTCTTAATATATCATTGGATGGTTTTATTTTGACAATACCTTATCATATTCTAATATATAGAAATTGGTATCTATTTTAACAAGAAAATGACTTTATTTTATAAAAATATGTTACAAAATTCTATATGTGTTCCCACACACTAATTAAAGGGAACTTCTTCTCCTTAATTATTGATAATTTTTTAACCCTATATATTGGCCAATACCTTCCAAAAAAACATCCTAGATTTATTTATTTCATTTTTTACCACATGTTATTACAACAATACCATCATATTAGGGATTAACATGTAAGATAAATGAGATCTCTCAAGGAAGTGGTGGTCATCATGTATGACTATATCAAAATTTATTAATATTATACTTCATATAAATATATTTTATACATTAGAAAATAATTAATCAACTTTAACCATTATAATAATATTTTATTATTACTAGGATATGACTACTTTCCACATCCTTTATATCCTAGGAAAAATGAAAACATCGCTCGTCCATACATATGACCTTCCATCTCCACATAGTGGTATAATTATTTTTTCATTACTTATAAATTTAGATGGATATAAAATTTTAATTAATTAAATATAAGGTATTTATGATATAATTAAGATTCTATAAATATAATATATCATTTACCTATTATCCTTCCATATGTTGAAAAATTATAATTTCACTTGTGCATACATATGGTGAACCAAATACCTGAAACAATGTGATTCGTTCATCTATTACCATCATTAATGGATGATTTTAAAATTTTATATAATAAATAAAAAAAACATATGAATATAATCAATATATTTTTGGTTATTATGGAAACATTCATAAACCGTTCACAAACATCCAATATTCTAAATAAATTTGGGAGAAACTCAATAAATAACATTAATGTGGCAAGTGTAGTAAATAATAATTCAATGAATGAAATTAATATGAAAATAAAAATGACCTTAAAAATTAATTAAGATAAAATATTGTTCTAAATAATGTATTTAATATGTTATATATGAGGAAAAAACACATACAAAAATATCTAGACCCAAGGTAATGGATTTATTTTATAATCTCATTTTTTTCTAGATTGTTTATGTTCAAATATTCATAGGTAAAATTATTCAAAATTAATATGTTACACCCATTTTCTTTTTTTATCATTTTTTTTAAGATTTCATATTTATTTCAATTTCATCTATTTTTGGATCCAGAATCAATAATTATGTTACTTATATGGGAATTTCTATTATTAATATTGTCTAGAATTTCTCCTTGTAACCCTTATTCTTATATTTCTATAGTTTCTTTAAATTTTTTAAAAAATATTTTAAAGATTATATATAGATTGATTAAAATATTTTTTACCCATGTTTTATTTTAAATACATATATTTAAAAATATTTTTTTTATTCTATGTAATGACCTTTATACCAAAGTCTTTAATCCAATCATTATTTTAACATACACAGAACAAACGAATTGTCCCATCTTCATGACTACTCTCTACTTTAAAGGTAAAATTACAGTGTTCCATGAATATTTTCAAGGAAAATATTTTCCCAATATTTTTGGATTTTTTATAAAAATGATATCAAACTAAATCATAATATTTTATTATTGGAATGAAAATAATTTGAAATTTTGATTTATAACTACTATCTTATATGAAGTTACAAGGTACTTGTTTTCTTTTCTAAAGGATTTTTTCAATATCAAAATTATATTTATGATAAATCTATGGTTTTCCTTTATAAATAATGAATTATTCATTATTTTTATATCATGATCATTCTTGTGATCAGGTTATCTATAATTCTATAATATTCAATGGATATTATTTTTCTCCATCATGAACATATTTCAAATAGAATGAATGAATGAAAAATAATTTATATCACATTGATTATTTGTCAGTTTTATAAAATTTATATATTTTTTCAATTGAAGTAATTTTAATAACTATGTTATTTCATTTAGGGGGGAAATATTAATGTTTCCTCTTCTATAAAAAATTTGAAAAATTGGTGATTTTGCAAAATTTAGTGATTGAATTGTATTGATCACTAAATACAAAAACAATATTGCATATAATATAAAAGTGATGATTGGGACACAATTAAAAATATCCCATTGATATATCAATAGGTTTAATAAAACAATACAATAGGAATCCCAATTTATATAGGTGTTTAGTTTTAACCAAAAAATTTATTAAGGATGATTTCTTAGTTAAGAGGCATTTTCAGTAAGATTCATGACGTCTCGGTTGAGTAGATTTATCCACGAAAGGAAAAAATTATGCATTTCATATCTATGTACTCAATTTTCATTATCCATCTTTTTTTTATGTTGATATTTTCCACGGATGTTCATTGAACTATAGTTATTGACTGAATGGAATGTGTTTTGATAATACAATCTATCATATTTATTATTATTTATTTGAAAAAAATAGGTTCCATTATACATAACCATTAAAAATCATAATAGATCCACATTTATTTTATTTTGTTTCCCCAATATTTAAATAATGATATTAAGAATGATTTTGAGGGATGTAAAAATGTTTCTTTATTAGGTTTTTTATTTCCAATGTAATATTGGAATCATTTATATATATACTTTTACTAGGATACTAATAGATTGATCATGTTTGGTGTGATTATTTGTACCTTGAATAAGTGTAATGATGTGAAGGCTTTCTCTTAGGTTTTCTAGTCTAGATCATTCAAGAAAAATGATAGTCTACATTTTCCATTTCTATCATATATTTGGATAAAATGATTTCTATAGAGCTATAAATGTATCTTTTAACCAATTATTTTTAAATACATAGTTTAATGAAACTAAAGGATCTTTTAATATTTCATTTTAGGTTCTATTATAATACAAAAATTTCAACTTTAATATCTTGTGGAATTTTAATCACTAGTACTAATTGATAAATCATACTTTTTATTTAGTTCTAGTAATTTCCTCTCAATTTTATGTGTGAAGATTTTGAGTAAAATACTTATTGAAAAATAACATCTTAAACTCATCTCATTTCATGGAGTTAATTTTATACTATTTACATATACTATTAATAAGGGTCCAATATTTATCTAATTCACCATAAAAATCATACAAAACTAGAAAAATTCTCATGGTATGGGCATTTGAAAATAGAAAATATATTTTTCGTAGCATTGATCCATATCATCAACTATAAGTCAATTTTATGGCACACTAAATGAGGTCATATGTTTACATATAATGTATCAATGATGAATTTTTCCTTTATTCATTTGAATTTTTAGCATGATTCCTATTACAATTAATATCTTAAGAGAGTTTTGTGATAATTGAAATTATGTTTTTCATCCCAAAACCTATTACATTTGGTTTCCCAGGAGGATGTTAGTTACATAGGTCATCACATTCATTGTTCACATAATCTCTTATTTTTATAGTGATTAACTAAAACTATAATGGCCAATGTGTATCAAGCAATGTAAATCAGATTTACAAATCATATGATAATGAAAATCGTTCTTAATATATATAAAATTATAACAATTTCCTTCAACCTATAAAATTATTAGATTATCCAATATCACATTTAAATTTGTTTTAGGTTATGCTCACTTATTATTCATATCATATTCCCCAAAAATAACTAACAATTTCTTTAATAAAAACTAAGGTGACCTAAGGACTGCTTATATAAATATTACATAATTTTTTGATGAATATTAAATATATTACACAATAATAAATGCCAAAGTATAACAACCTAGGTACTTATAATATAATGTTTCATTACTATAGAATTAAATTTATAAATTCCTTATAAATTTATATTCAAATAATTGATATTTATAGAAATTAAGGAATTTATACTGATGGAATAGTTACATGACCATAGGAATAGTAACATGACAATGAGAAATAGAAATTTGGACAATAGAATAGTAACATATTCTATGAGAAAATAAATTAAATTTCAGTATCTCATAAGTGTAATAATTGTATATTTATATCATGTAATAAGTAAATAAATTTTTTGGTATGATAAATTAAGTGTTGCTATTTTTTAATTAATAAATATTTAATTACAATTTTATAATTAATTTAATTATTCATAGGAAAATTAATTTTCATTAAATATGTTAATAAATTATTTTTTTATTATCATATAGTTCTAAGATACTTTTATGAGACCTTCATTAATTTTTCAAGGTGTTAGAAAATGAGGGATAATTTTTAAGTATATATTTTGTTGAATAAATTATTATTTTATTTAAAAATTAAAATTCTCATATTTAGAAAATTATTTTCAAAAAATGGGGTTATTTTTTGATTTCTATATGTCCATAAATGGTTAGCGTAAATTTTTGGAATTTTTCTGAAATAGTTGAATTTTTAGGGAATAGTGAAATACAATAATTTATGGTATATATACATTATAAGTTAAATTCACTATATCTAACATCATGAATTATGTGAGAACCATAACATATAACTTTAATTGATTATTTTAATATATTTTATGATAATTCTCAAACTATTCGTAGTCTTTATCCAAATTAATAAACTAATGAATATAATAACAAGAAAACACCCCACCACTCCACTATAAATACCACCACTCACCACCTATACTCCTCACAACTAAATTTTTTTTATCTTGATTAATTTATTCCCAAATACCTTACTAAGCCTCATCCCCATGTCCACGACCTTATGGTATCACCAAAAGGCAAAAACCAATGTCCTTAATGAGGATCTTAAGGAGAATAAATTAAGAGGTAAAAACTACGCATTCATTTTTCTTTTATTTTTTTCAAATTATTTTATTTTTTTATTATATTTTCACACACCCATATCCAAGTGGAATGAAAGAAATATTATCATATATATATTAGAATTTAATCTTTTTTATTGAAAAAAATTTCATCAACCCCCTTCTCCTCTCCCTTTTATTCAAAAAATAAAAACATCGTCCGTGATTTGTCGATTTACCGAGATTATAGACTATATTTTCTAAATTTCAATTAATTTAATGAATTATGGGAATAAAACCAATATATATAATGAAAATATATTTTAAATTTTATTATATAAACTCTTCTATGTTTTTTAATTAACATATATGCATAATAATGAATTTTTAAAAAACAATTATGGTGATCAAAGAACTAACAAAATGATCTAAACGAATATGATTAATTATTTTTCTAATGAATCATCCTCATATATGAAAAAAAAAATTATATATGATATAATTTAATGTTATTTAATCATTTTAATACCATTTAGTTCCACTTCTGTAGTATCTATTCCATTCAATATGAAAATCCATAATGAATCGACCATGAAAACCATGTAAATAACACACCCAAAAAAATGAAAGTTAAAAAATATTTTTAATAAATGGATGAAAATATTTTATTAAAATATCATATAATGTATTATAAATATTAATATGGTTACATAAAATATTAATAACACTCTTTGAACCTTTATACCAGAGGTTTTAACACATTTGAAGTGAGTGGAACCTGAGGAAAGGGAATTCTTAAAGCAATTTTCATTCATTATGTTAACCTTCTACTTCATTAATAATGTGTTACTAGATTATTTGTGTAATTAATGTTTTTTATACTATGTTTTATTATGTTTATTTATATTATATACATATATTCATTTCGTTTTGTAAATTCTCACTTAAATTATATGATATTTGTAAGGAACTTCAATATCAAAATCCTTTTAAATTTGTCATTGATGAAATTCAAAAAGATTATTAATTTATACGACTTGAGTGGTTTCTCTGATTTCAAAACATTTTATTACTATAATGTATCCTTTATAAGTTTTCATAGTTTTTTAATACTATAATTTCATTATTATGTGTGAGGTTTTTATATTTTAAAAATCATTTTTATGAAAAGGGTATTATGATATGTGAATGTGTTTTTTTGTCTTTAATTGAGTTTTCAAAGGTTTTATTCTTGGTAAGATCCTTGTACATTGTTTATGTTGGGTTTCTCCAATTATATCTCAATATATTATGGGTTGAGACCCAATATAGCTAAATATATATTGGTTTTAGCCCATTATAGATCAAGATGTACCCGGTGATCCCCAATATCGCTCTCCAATATAGTGGGTACTCCTGAGATGGATGTGGAATGAATAGATATTCCATGCATAGGGTTGAATATAATAGTGATATGGTAAATAAGTTCCACAGAAACTTCATGATGTTTCTATGCTGGGTAATTAGATTTTATGAAAAGGGTTTTATTGGTTTTTTAAGTTATAACTTGACTAATGATATCATTCTTCATATCCCTTACTGTTATTTTTTTTCTCATCCTATGTTTTTAAATTTTTTTCATAGGTTTTAAAGATATGTAAGAGAAATAAGGAGTCCCTGATAAATATAATGAAGAATTTTCAAATAAATCATGTATTATTTTAAAGATTTTATATTTAAGAAGGAATGATACTGTTTTAGAAGTATCCACTCTATATAAATATGGGATGTTATATATGTATTATGTCCTAATTATATACATATCTAAGCCTTAAAATATTCTAAATTTTAATGAAATTATTTTTTTGATGAAAAATCAATATTATATAATGTTTTAAGGATGTGTCATTGTAGTTGGTATCAGAGGATGGTTTAGATAACCTTAGGGGTTAGGATGATGTTAATAGAATTATAAAAATGATTTTTTTACTTAATGTTTAATAGGAATTGATGAAAAATTTAAAGATAATTTTGTTTCTTTGACTATGATATGTCTGTTCAGAATGGTTTTCAATAGAAGAAATAGGGAAGCATAATTAAGTAGGCACCAGCATAATTATATCCTTATAAATCTGCATCCTAAAATGGTCGGAATATATACCGATCAATTTTTGATCTTGTTGGCTTATTTGACATAGGATAAAAATGTATGAGGTATCCATGCTAGAGAATAACCTGATATTTAATGAAAAATAATGTCTTTTTGTAGCATTTTATAAGGCTATATCCTCCAACTTTTAATGGAACCACAGATCCAGTGATAGCTAAAGGGTCTATCAAGGCTTAAGAAATTATATTTGATAGCCTCAGATGTTTGGAATTCTAAAAGATAACCATATCAATTTTTCATTTTAAAGGTGAAGATGATAAATGGCGGTGTGTGGTCAAGAATACTAGAGAAAAATATGATCTTTATTCTTTGGAATGGGTTCGTTTAAAGTGTATTTTTCTAGGAAATTATTATTTTTTAAACCGTACGACTCAGAATAGAGAAATAATTCATGGAACTGAAGAAGAAAGATAGTGATTTCGGGGTAGGGTATGAATCCAATTTTACGAGACTGGACAGGTATGTATTGGACTTTACTAGGGACATTTATAGTTAGAATAATAGATTTTAATCTGGCTTGAAACCATTTTTACAAATATCTTTGGCATTACGAGTGTTCAAAATCTATGAGAAACTAATTCATTGGAATTTAATAACACATATGTTCATTGTGATGACAAGAATAAGAAGTGTTCAGGTTGGTTTCATTTGGGGTATAATTCTTAAAATAAATCTATATTTAATAAAATAAATTTCCCTTCTTGTGATTTTTTTGGTAAAATCATATTTTATAATGTCTCGTAAATTATGGGAAATGCTACTGATGTGGATAGTTTGGGAACATGTATCGTAACTATTGGGAAAATGATCTGAAATATAATGATAAGATGATGGTGAGATGCTTTAACTATAAGTAATTGGGTCATTTTATTAATTTTTTTCCAAATAAAGTAATTCTCCGGGAAATAAGAATTGTTGGAAGAAGAAGGGTGTGGAAAAATACTTTTCAACTACATTGGTTGATGTTGAGCCATCAAAAGAAGCTGTATCAGCTCTAGGTAACATAATATTTTTTAAAGGATAACCCAAGGTCAGATTACCATCAATTTAAATTAAAAGAAGAATACATTATAAAGATTGTGTTCCATACTAGATATGGGAATTATGAATTTATAGTTATATCATATGGGTTAACTAATTCTCTAGTTGTATTCATAGATCTTATGAATATAATATTTCATGATTTTTTTATATGTTTGTGGTAGTATTTATTGATGAAATTCTATTATATTTTAAAATTAAATATGAGCATGAAATCTATGTTCTATTTTGAAACCCATAAAACAAAAAAAATTGGATGGAAAATTCATCAGGTGTGAATTTTGGTTACAAACAATTTCATTCCTTAGTCACATTGTTTCTAAAATTGGAATAACTTTTGATCCTGATAAAAAGGTTGTTGAATAATGGCCAAGACCCACAAATATAACCAATATTGGTAGCTTCCTTGCTTTTTTAGGATATTACTAGAGGTTTGTTGAAAATAGTGTACAGTTACCCAGTCCAAGGACGAAGTTAGCTCAAAATGGTGTTAAGTTCATCTGGAAAAAAGTATGTGTTGATTTTTTTCACAAATAGAAAAGATGATTGTTGAATGATCCAGCTATAAACATACATTCTCGATGTGGTTAATTTTTTATCTACACCGATTGTTCTTTTAAGGGACTTGGTTAATTCTGATGAATAATGATCATGTAATTACTTATGATTCATTACATTTGAAACCTAGTGAGTTAAATTACCCTGCACATGATTTATAATTTTAGGATATTACTTTCATTAAACAATTGGAGGTATTGCTTTTATGAAGTAATATGTGAAATATATTCTTACCATATAATTTTAATGTATATATTTACTCAGAATGAATTGAACCTGATAAATTGAATATGGGTAGAACTGATTAAAGATTATGATTCCATAATTCATTACCAGTATAGAAAATCAAAAAAAGTTGTTAATTCATGGAGTCAGAAAAGTAATGGTACATTAACCATAATGCATTTAGAATGTGTCCCTTTGGTTAATGATTTAATGAATTTTGGATTTGAATTTGTTGGTGTAGGAACTTACTCTCTTTTATTTCAGGTTTCGGTGTAGTCGTCTCTGTTTGAAAAAATAGTACATGATTATAAGGAAGACTATGAGTTACTGAAAAAGGTAGAATTGTTTCAAAAGGATAGGTTTTCTAATATTATCATTAATAATTATTGTGTTATGGTTTTTTTTAAATAGAACATCTGTTCCTTTTGATTCTTAGTTGAAGAAATAATTTTTATGTGAAGATCATAGTTCTCTATTTTTTGTTTATCCTAGTAGCACAAATATGTATAGATACCTTTGAGGGTATTACTGGAGGTACAGAATGAAAATATATATATTTTTTTATTGTAAAAATTTTGACCTGTCAAATAGTTAAATCAGAGCGGTAGTTATCGAAGGGGATTCTTCAGTCTTTTCTAGTGATGGGATATAAATGGAAAAATATATCAATGGACTATGTGGGGAGACTACTAACTACTTATCAAGGAAACAATATAATCTTGGTTATTGTTGAACAGATGACAAAATATAAACCTTTCCTTCTTATTTAATACACTCCTTCTCTATATCATCTTTCTCATTTGTACCTCAAAGATATTTTCTAGTTGCGTGGATTTCCTATCTCCATTATATCAGATTGTTATCCCAATAATCCATTTTTTATTTTATTATCAAGATTAAGTAAGCACAGAAACAACAAAAAGGGATCATCTGCATAAAAGGAATCATAACTAATTGGGAATAGAATTAAAATTCAGCATAGCTTTCAATCCTCTATTAGATGAGTAGTAAAAAAAAAATTCATGCATTGGATAACATGTTATGATCTTGGTAAATTGATTACAAAGGTAGTTGGGATAAGAATATTTCTTTAGTTGAGTTTTCTTATAATAATAGTATTTAATTTAGTATATATATGGAACATCATGAAGCATTATATAGAAAATGGTGTCAAACTCCTTCATTTTTGAATGAAGTCAGGTAAAGGATGTTTATGGGACCATAATAGGTATATGAAATTGTAGAAAAGATTTAGTTGATTCAGGAACACATGAATACAACTTAGAGTATGAAGAAAAATTTTGTAGATAATAGGAGAAAATACCTTTCATTCGAGGTAGGTGATTGTGTTTTCCATAAAATAACTCCTTGGAAAAGTGTTATGTGTTTTTTTTAAAAATAGAATGTTAATTCCACTGTTTATTGGACATTATGAAATCCTATAAAAAGTTGGACCAGTCAACCACCGAGTAGCTTTTCCTCTGAGTTTATCTCAGGCACACAATGTTTTTTATGTTTCAATCTTGAGAATGTATGTGTGGGATTCATCTTATTTTTTGAGCCCAGAAATTGTTCAGCTGGAAGAGAATCATTATTATGAAGAAAAGTATTTTATGCTTTTTGATCATAGAGAGCATGTATTTTGGAATAAGGTAATCAAACAGGACAATGATTTTTAAAGAAACCACATTGTTGAATAATAAACATGATAATATCAAAATTCTATGAGGAAAAAAGTATCTTCACTTATTTAATAAGTGAATAAAAATTCAAAGAATGTAATTTCAAGAAGGTTTGGAGATGTAACAACCCAGGTACTTATAAAATATTTTTTTTCATTGTTTAATTAAATATTTAAATTCATTATAAATTTATAATTAAATAATTGATATTTATCTAAAATAAGATATTTATACTAATAAAATAGTAACTTGACCTTAGGAATAGTAAGAAGACCATTGAGAATAGTAATTTGACCAAAAGAATATTAACCTCTCCTATGAGAAGATAAAAAAAATTTATGTATTTGATAACTGTAATCCTATTATATTTATATCATTTAATAAGTAAATAACTATTTTTTAAATGATAAATTAAGTGTTGGTATTTTTAAAAGTAATAAATAAATAATTACAATTTTATAATTAATTTAATTACATCAAAGAAAATTTATTTTCATAAAACAAATTCATAAATTATTATTTTGTTGTCTTATTATTATAATATTTATTTTATGAGACCTTGATTAAATTTTCAAGGTGTTATAAAATTAGTTGCAGTTTTTAAATAGTTATTTTTTGAATAAATTGTGATTTTAATTTAAGAGTAAATTTTTCATATTTAAAAAATGAATTTCAAAAAATGTATTTCATTTTTTAATTCTACATGTCAATAAAAATTGGATGAATTTTTTGTATTTGGAAAAAATACAAGATTTTTTTGGTGAATAGTGAAATATGGTAATTTACAGTACATATACATTATATGTTAAATAATTTATTTCAATTTCCATTAACAATGTAAGAACAATAATCACTAACTTCCCTTAATTATTTTAATATATTTGATGATAATTCTCAAACTATTAATAATCTATATCCAAATTACTAAACTAATGAATAAAATAATGAGAAAACACCCCTCTCCTCGACTATAAATTACACCCTCACCACCAATTCTCATCAAACCTCAAAGCCTTGTATCTTTCTTAGTTTATACCAAAATCCCTTCCCAATCCTCTTAACCACGTCCAAGACCTATTTTTCTAAACAAAATTCCAAAACCAAGGTCCTTAGAAGGGATCCCGAGGATAAGATATAAAGAAGTAAAAACCCTCTTTCATTTTTCTTTTAATTTCTTTTCATTTTATTTTCTTTTATTATTCTATCTTCACCTACTCTTATAAAAGTATAATTAAAGATATAGTATCATATATACACTATACTTTTATCATTTTTATGGAAAATTCTTCATCTACCCCCTTTCTTCTATCCCTTTTATTCTAAATATAAAAACATCATCTGTGATGTGTTGATTTACCGACATCGTAGATGTTGTGTTTTCAATTTCCATTATGTACTTCCTGGATGGGAATAAAACCATTATAATGCATGGAAATATATTTTAAATATTATTATAGAGACAATTTTATGTTTTGGATTTATCATATATTCATAATATTTAATTATATAAAGAAACTTGTTCCTGATTATCAGAGAACCACCAAAATGATCTAAACGAATTTCATTAATGTTTTATCTAATGAATCACCCTGATATATGAAAAAAAAATGATATATGGTCTAACTTAAAGTTACCTAAAAATGTAAATACCATTTTATTCCACTAATTGAGTTTCTCTTCCATTCTAAAATAAAATCAATAACGAACCGTCATGGAAACCATTTAAAGAACGCACCTGAAATAAAGAAAAATTATAAATATTATTAATAAATATTTATAAATATGTTATAAAAAGATCATATATTGTGTTATAAATATTAATATGTTTATTTAACTGTATGGTACTATGATTATTTGAGTAACAAATTTTGTTTATATTATATTTTATTATGTTTATATAAATTATATACACATATTAGATTCGTTCTATTAGTTCTGACATCAATTATATGAAATTTTTATGGGACATTCCTTTAAAAATCCTTCTAAATGTGTCTTTTATGAAATTCAACAGATTATTCTTTTATATGGAATGAGTGGTTTGTCTGATATCATGACATTTTATTACTATAATGTTTCCTTTATAAATTTTCATGGTTTTTTTGAAGAATATAATTTCATTTTTATTTGTGTGGTTTTTATATTTAAATAATGTTTTGAGTAAAAAGGGTATTCTGATATCTGAATTTGTTTTTATATGGGTTTAAATGAGTTATAAAGAGTTTTATTCATGATAAGTTCCTTGGTCATTGTTTTTCTTGGTCCCATAATAGCTCAATATATGGTGGGTAGAGCCCCATTATAGCTCAATATATTTTGGGTTGAGCCCATTATAACTCAAGATATGACATTTGATTTCCATTATAGCTCTGAAATGCTTTGGGTACTCTAATAGTTTTATATTTGGTAAGAAATTGAAAATATTTTTGTAGTATCCAATCTATATAAATATGAGATATTATGTATGTATTATGTCTTAATTATCTATTTCTCAAAACCTTAAAATATCCTCTTTGTGAATGAAAGCAAATTTTGGACAAAAACTCAAGATTATGTAATGTTTAAATGATGGATCATTATAAAAATAACCATGATGGTGTATCTATTTTATAGAATATATTCTTAATAAACTTGTTTGGAAACAATATTATGTGTTTCACACAGTTATTATATTGACCTTGTACCATTATAAAATTACCATACATAATATATTTCTTCATAAACTATGGAAATAGAAATATAAATAAGGGTGAGATCATATAGTCAGTAAGGGTAAAAATGGGAGGTAACATTCGAAGATCAAATGTGTGGATACGTTGAGTATAACTATGATAGAATATAAGGATCACTCAAAAAATACATAAATCCAGAATCAATTGTAATTGTATAAATAATCTTCATAAAATAATACATGATACACAATAGTTAGAAACACAAAATAATAATGATACATGATAGACTAGAAAAGGTATAATAATATTTAAAAAGAGTGTGGAAGAAAATTATAGTGTAAACATAATCATATTAATAATATCTCATGGTTATGAACTAATATATTCATTATATTGTATGCACGGGATAACCACATGAGAACATTTTTTGGATTGGGAAAACTATCTGTGTTCCCTATTGAGATTGGGATAACCACTCATGTACCATTTGAGATAATTATATTTAAAACATTATAAAATTTATCAGAGGTCTATAATGTAATGAACCATATAAAAATAATTACTTGTATATATGTATTTCTTATGAACATAAGATCATTCATCAGTCCTCTATAAAATAGTTAATTAATGGAAAAGAATTAGTCTTCTTGATAATTTCTTCAAAAAATAATAATAATCCATCTAGAAAAATAACTTGGAGTCTATCATTTGATAATAACCCAAGTGAAGCAAATTTACTATTAAAGGATTTTTACATAGATAAAAAATAATTCCATAAATTAATTAAAAATATACATTAACAAAAAATAATAACCAATTTCTTCTGATTACTTTTAGAAACAAAAAATTTTAAATAAAAATATGAATGAAATTTTATTTGGAAAGGAATGGATTTATTTAAAGTAATCATAGAATTTATGGTTGGTCACAATTCAATAAAAATTCATCCCATTGGAAAATATTAAAAATATTTCTCCTTAAAACATTGAAATGAAAGTAAAAATATCCCTACTAAAAATATTGAAATGATTTCCTCTAAAACAATTGTATACAAAATAACAAGGGGATAATAGTAACCTTAAATACTATTGGATAAAAGATAATATCATTCTTAAAATAAAATAAAAATATTGAAATTAAAGAAAATTATTCTCGACCCAAGGGAAGAAATATTATTGAATTTACTTAAAAATATTCATTCGGTATTTTTTATTTCCAAATAGGGTTATATAAAAAAAATTTAAAAACCAAAAAAATTAGCAAAGACTACAAAATAAATATTGGATTTAAAATAGAAGAGAGATACAATTTATCACAATGGAAACAAAAACATAAGAAATCTCAATAAAAAGGTATATTATTACATCAAATCTTACCTCAGTCATTTACTTTTTCAAACATAATCAAACCTATTTTATAATAAATTTAATTTTATTATGATATAATATTTGAATCATATTTATATCTATATTATTTATTATAATATTCTTATAATTAATTATCACTAGTTTACAAAAAATTAATTATTATTCTCAAATTTGGGTGTTATGTTGAACATTTTACAAGCATGAATCGGCTTGACGGATTCACTCTTAGATACATTTTATAGGTTATAGAAATTATTTCAAGTCATGAATATCATATTTATTTATTTTATACCACTATTTATCTATCCACATATAGAGTTGAAAAACATGAAATTAATTTCTTTATGGAGGCAGTAGTTCCTACAAAGACACGAGCATTGTGTCCATTTTCCAATAGATGGAAGGGAATGTGGTTGAATAATATTTTTTCATTAGATAATGATAATTATTTCATAAGTAACATATATATTCTTTAAAAATAATTATAAAACAATATATTAGTGTTGGTAATGATAAATTAAATACATTGCTTCCTAGAGGTGGAAGTCCTCATGTACGCAAGAGTGACATTTTTAATTTCAAATAGATGTGAAATAGAAATATTATGATTACATAATCAGAAAATTAAAATTTATTAATACTAATTATACTAATTCCATTTTTTATGTATTTATAGAAAATATTGAGGTGGTGAAAGAATAAAGAAACTTGAAAAAATTCTGTTTAGATGATTACCTCTTCCTTGGGTATCCTCATTGGGATCTCTTTTTAAAACGTATTTAGTTTTTTTTAGTGATACAAGGACCTAAAATATGTAGATATAATATTTTTGAAGAATTTTTGTAAGATATTGGTAGATCAATTATGCTAAATATGTTTGGGGAAGTGATTAGTGGAGGTACCATTTTTTATGTGCAGGGAGTGGAATACTTGTAAATACCATAAACATCATAATAATATAAAGACATTTTTATGAGAAAGTGGTGAAAAATAATACCAATTTTAAATATCATATAAGTTTAGGTCTATGTAAACTCAAAAAATTAAATAATTGTATATATTTTTACTTTTAAAGAATTATCATTTAGTTTAACCCCATTTAACCATTTTAATATTTACTAATTTGGCATAAATTTTGGCATGGTAATTATTTTTATGACTAAAAAATGAACCTTATAATATGATTTGGACATGATAATTGAACCTATGTAATTCTTTGAAATCAAATTTAATTTATAATTTTTTATAAATTTTTTCTAATATCATAAAAAACATGTAAGAATCTATTTTTAGAAGAAAAAAATGAATGTGTACTTATACAAAGAAATTATTGTCATTCCTTACCCAGAAAAAAATAATAGATGATTGATAATTTTTTTTATTAAATATAGTATCAAAATATTCCATTAAAATTATTCATTAGTATTTATTTTTTTCATTAACTATGATAAAAAATCAATTCTCAAAATAAAAATAGCCTTTTGAAAAATATCAGTTTTTACCTTCCAAGGATTTTATCATCATTTCTATTAAATTAATAATAAATGTAATATTTATTTTTAATTTTTATAAATTTATAAAAATAATATTACATATTTTTTATTTAAAATAATATAATTTAACTTTTAAAGAAAAACATATATAAACTAAATAGTTTTTTAAAAGAAAACATTTCCATTCATCAATGAATTATTAGGATAATATTTCATATCACTACGTAACCATTCCATGGATGTCATTAAGTGATTTTTTTATTTATTAGTCAAATTTAATTAATAAATTTTATTCTTTTTCATTCATATATAGTATTATATATATATCATAATTTAACAAAACATTTCTAGAGAGAATGAATGGTATTATATTTAGTGAATTTCAACCCTTAATTGTTTTTTTAAATTTCATTTAACTATTTAATAATGTGTCTCATTAATCACTCATGTTAAATTTTTTGTACATCACATGATATAAAATGCACAATATTTCTATAGGAGTAAAATATTATTTGGAAATCTAGGGTGTTGCAGTTTTTTTATGAACCCATAAAAGAGAAGGTTTTATGATTTGTGCATACATGTTGAAAAAGGAAGGTAATAAATAATTTTCACCCTCCATCAAAACTGATGTGTTTATAGCGTATAAAAAATATCTAGATGGGTATTTTCTTTTTAATAGTGTCTCTAATATCCTTTATATGTGAACTACTATAAAATATACATGTTATATTTTTATTTATTATTTATTATTTATTATTTTTCTTACAAACATCACACATAATTGATTTACGATTTATTTCCAAATTGTTTATCACATTATTCCACCATATTCTAAATTATCATTCTAATAATTATGGTTATTTTTAGATAGATAATTAACTGCCATATTTTTTATTTATATCTCTGTTTTGGATAAAGAAAAGCATAATTGCACAATAATAACATCAATTTTTGTGGTATTTTTTTTGTTTCCATGTTTATTCTCCATTTTCCATTTGGAACTTTTGAGTGTCACCTAAATAAAATTCCTCCATTGTGAGGATAATTATGGCCTAACATAATTTATAATCATATTTTTATATCAAATACGTACATCAGAATTGTATTTTTGATGAGTACTTTTTTTTGAAGATAATTCTCTAACTTTGTTATTAGATCCCCATTATTATCTTACACCTTATTAGTATCATGTATAATCTTATTTTCAATATTATACTAAGAGTTAATATTTTCCCTTTTTATTCAATATTTTACCCTAAATTGATTATCTATCTCTATATACTTGGTTTGTTTGACTATATCTTTCATCAAGCTCTTTAAACTATCAATAATTTGAGTATGTTATCTAATGATGAGTTTTTACACAACTACATTCTCTAGATTTTTCAGATTTACATACTTTTGATTTTTAATTTCCCCATTAAACATAGATTTTAATAATTATTGATACTATATATTGAGTTTGGAATCATTAACCACTCAATTGGACTGCTTCAATTTGTCCCTATAAACATATATATCACCATCCACTTTAGTATCTTTTTAATGTCATTATTATTTCATTTTTGGTTTATCTATAATAACTATAAGGAATTCATTTCTGAGTTTATTATTATCCCCATTTTTTCCTCTTATATTTTTTATAAGTTATAATATTATTCAGATATAATGTTATTTTATTTTAATAATTTCTACTATTTACTAATCTTACCCATCCTTGGATTATTTCTTCATGGTAATTATATCCTCTCCATTATAATGATAGATCATTGGAAATTATTTAGTAAGGTTCCTAACCAATCTTTACAAAAATCACATAATATTAATTTTGCAGTGGTTTTTAAATTTTTCATTTTTTTATTTGATTAATGTAATAACATGACATCATAAATTCATTTTCATCTATATCATCCACCAACATTCATTTTTTCAACTCTTTGAATGACACTTCAAATGATTTCGATTTTTTACTTAAAGACATTTTAATTGATCCTCATTTCTTTTGTAATGAGAGTTTTATGAAAAATATCATATATAACCTCCTTTGGATCCCTATGATTAGGTATCAAAACATTTCGATTGAATGGAGGGGAAATAATTCTTATAATTCTACTCAAAATATTGATATCAATGAGGGTTTCATTGATTCTAAACATGTCCTCTATAATTTTAGTCACGTTAGTGAACAATACATCAATAGATGCATTCATTTCAAACCTAATGTCCATAAAATATTTCTATAGTACTTTAAAAATATTTTTCCATACCTTCGAGTCACCTTTTTATATTCTAATAAACTTTTCCCACATGGAATACAAGAATTTACATGATATTACATTCATATATATTATTTTGAAATATATCATACTAACATGTTGATTCATTTTTCATCAATATCTTACTCTATATAGAATGTTTTTGGTAAGGATTCACATTCCCAATTGACTTGAATTCTATATATATAATCTATATAAATATCAATTCTCTATGATTATAGGTAATTTGGAATCCAACCCTTCCAGAATTCAAAATTACAAGCATAAAATATTATATTCCATTTAAGGTTAATAACTACATCTATATATTAAATCATAAAATAATCTTGTAATTTATACCTTATGCTCTGATACCACTTGTTAGTACCACACAATGTGTATTCTCATATATGGGGAGTGGTGAATCATGGTATGTTGATTTTAATTAACCCCTCAAACACACTTATTTAATCAATAGTCTAGAAATTATTGTATACATAAATAATAAATATACAATGGATAAATAATGTGAAATAGATATAATAAATTTTTTCTTTGTCCATCCACACTGAGAATCATCTAAGGAGTGAATAAAGATAGTGTTCAAATGATCCAATATCACTAAAAACACTATTTTTTTATACATTTTTACAATGACTATACAGATTCCCTAGGTTTATAACTATCATATTGATAGTAAACACACTATAACCCTCACCTATAATAACTGTATTCTCCCCCAAGTGTTTCCTCAGTCATCCTTTAACATTGACTTTGAATTGAAAAACAATGTTGTATCAATCATATTATCTTTTATCAATATGAGGAATATCTATGAACATCCAATATAGAACACATGGAATCCCTACACATTAATCTTTTCCCTTCTAGAATAATATATAATTCTATCTATATCTCTTTATATCTATATATCTATTCACTTATTCTACCATTTTATCCCTCCTCCTTTTTTGAATAAGGATTTCACAAATTATCAAGGAGAATCACTATACATCTAGGATTATGATATTTATTTTTTCCTTGGTTATGTTGAGAAACGTTTTCTAGGAATATCCACAAAATATGAGTTAAAATTCATATATTTGAATACAATAATATCTCCATGTAGTTAATAACTTTAAAAATAGAGATATTAATTACATAAAATTACACCATGGAATACATGGATATCACTATATCCATTTCCAACATTCCACCATGGAATGTATGGGACTCCATATTGGCCTCTAACATTGATTTACTCTTAGTTTTAACTACATGTTCCAAAAATACATAGGATGTTTCTTCATCAATATTAGGAGTCATTTAGGGTCGAAATAACACACATTATCAACAAACATAATCAAAATATACTTAACATAGTTTTTAATAATTTTTTTGAAGGGTTCCATGGACAAAGTGGGAAAAAGATTATTCATCAATAAAAGGGCTTATGAAATTTCAAAAAATGGGATTTTAAAACTATTTTTTTCAAACATAAAGATAAATTCAGAAGGAAAATAACCCAACAAATTAAGATTCACACCAATTCCTTTGTTAGTGAGTCCATTCGCCACATAATTTTCCTCTTGATAAACGTGTGTAATGATGTAATTGATTCCATAGAGAGAGTCAAATAATTCCACCCAACAATATATATACCTTAATAAAATGTGAAATGTTTCATTTTTAGTGGGTTGTATAATTTTAATGGAGTCGCTTTCCATAAAAAAATTATTATAGCCCTTGTATTTTGAAAAAGACATCATATTAATTATTTTAGGCATTTAATCCCCCATAAATGATTCTAATCAACATAAAACATATAATAATCGATGAATTTTTAAATTATAATCCTGATAAATGGTTCCAAAAAATCTAAATGAGAATCATTTAGAGATATTGCAAAATTAAAATGTAGAAGTGAAATCATTTGATATACTTTTCATAAAAGAAATATTGTGTAGGGAATTTACATGAAAGTGGAGATACATTCTACAATGACATTTGAATCAATATATTGTGATTTATTTTGTCTAGTGATGCATTAATCAAACAAAGGTAATCATTACTAAACTTTATTTATTTTTAATATCACCAAGTTGTGTAATGTAATGTTTATGATGGGAAATCATTATAGAGGCTCTGACCAAGATACCTGAACAATATTGAGTTGGGATTTTTCTACATTCAGACTCTTCCCCAATCCGTAGTATCTAGTGACTGGCACTGATGGTCTAAGAAAAATTTTACAGACTAGTTTAATTTAGTATATAATTATATAAGGCATTGATTTTAATTCCCAGAAGATCAAAAATGACTCATCTTTAATTTCAATATTCCTGGAAAAAAAATTAAATACACCATTTTCAGTAAATATATAATAATAAATGATAAAAAACTATATGAATTCAACATAAATCATATTATTGTAATTAAAATTTTAAAAAATAGGTAAAAACATTAATTTCATGTTTAACCAGGGCATATTATGATCAACAAAGAAAAATGTTGGTGATATGTTAAGTGGTTCTCCATCCAACCAAAGAATACGCTTTAACACTCAGTCATTGACTATCCCACTCCTATAACCAACTCGACTCCACCTTCCATGAATTTCCATCCATCACAATGAAACAAAAATACAATAAATGATGTTTATGTGGGAATGGTTGAGTATATTCCCCGTAGTGGATCATAACACGTTTTGTGGATTTTTACTGGACATTCCTTTTCATCTCATTCCACTACGGAAAAATGTGGATTTAGCGGCGGTTTTTTCCGTTTCGCAGTGGTTTAAACCGCCGCTAAATCGATTGGCAGCAGTTTTGAAAAACCACCGCGAAATTGTGCGTTAGGAAACAATTTGCGGCGATTTTCAAAACTGACGTAGAACGTTTTACGGTGTTTTTTGAATGATTAATTTTTTTTAAAAAAAGTATATTTTTTAATTTGTTTATTATTTTAATTTATTTTATTTTGTTTATTTTGTTTAATTATTTTAATTATTTTATTTATTTTATTTCTTTTAATTATTTTTTTTATTTTTTTATTTTAATTATTTTTTATTTAACTTATTTAATTTATTTTATTTATTTTATTTAATTTATTAATTTAATTTATTAATTTTTTATTTTATTTTATATATTTTATTTATATTTTTTATTTATATATTTTATTTATTTTATTTATTTCGTATTTATTTCGTATTTATTTCGTATTTATTTTTTTATTTATTTTTATTTTTTTAAATTTTTTTACATTTTTTAATTTTTTTATCTAATTTTTTTAATTTTTTTTAATTTTTTTTAATTTTTTTTATTTTTATTTATTTATTTTATTTATTTTTGTCACAACCCGCCTTCACCAAAAGGAGAGAAGGGACAACAGATTGTCAAACCCATCCATCATCAAGTTGAAGGAGAGATGATGACCCCCGAGACCCGCCTTCGATAGGTTCCAGAGTGGCGACCAACACCAAGGGTATGGAATCACACACAAGATGGAAGCCATTACCCTTTTTATTTTTATAGGATCGGTAGATAAGATAGAAACCCAACAACACCAAAGATGAAAGTAAAGGTAAAGCCGAAAGTAAACCATTCTCATATGCATGTTGAAAAGTAAAAGATACAAGTCACAAGAACTCCAATGGTAAAGCAGCAAGAAAAAGGAAAATGACAACAGCAACTGCCCCAAGGTCCGAGCTTGTATTGTCCCACACGATCCCTGAAGTCCTCCTAGAGACCTGAAAGCAGTTTTATATACTTATGGTGAGTATATAATTATACTCAGTAGAGAAAACCAAAGTCTCTCGTGCATAAGTGGGGAGGCATTCTAATGCCTTGTGAGAAAAGAGACAACTAAAGCACCTAGCAAGGAAAACTATCCACCCAAGCCTCAACAAGGAACACTCTCCAAATAACGCAAGTCAAGTAATGTATAGTAATAACACATCGATGTTTGGGTACCCCGCGCCACCTTCCGACAGGTTATTGGAGACATCCTACGCATCAAACCAATCACGCCATTCTCACTGCAGTCCCACTGCCACACCCCGCCCGCACACACCTGGGCCATAACCACAAATCCCACCCACAAACACCTGGGCCATAACCACTACATGAAACCACGCCCACAAACACATGGGCTAGAACAACTACTGCCTCACCCAAAGACATATGGGCCTCATCCCGAAGATTCTTGGGAACAACCTGCCCGCACACACCTGGGCCAACCACCACAACTATCATGCCCAATGAATCTTGGGCTATAATGGACCTCAGGCCGTCACAGCCTGCCCGAAGAGTCTTGGGCTATTTGGGAAAGGGAGCAGAAAAGGATCTAATAACCAGCCACTTAGAAGAGTGTTGGGAAAAACACCCTCCCCCATGAAATGGGGGAGTTCGACACCAAGTTCTCAACTTGGGTGGGGTGCGAAGAATAAAAATAAAAACTAAAGATATATGTATAGGTAACAAGTACTCATCCCAACCTAGGGTTCCAAAACCTAAGCACAAACACGCTCATTACTATTCATTCATAAAAGAACAGCACAGCACTCACGGCCATGTCACATCTCATTTCCAAAACCAATTCCCCATTTAACTCATTCTTGTTTCCATGTTCAAGTGATCCTATTTAGGTGAATTCTACACTATTGGGAAACTAGCTAGAAAAACCACAATCTAGAGAAAAGAAACAATCAAACAGAATTTTAAGCATTCACACCCAGTTATCATGTGAAGTCACAACAACAAAGGGATAAGTGAGATCCCTCAAAGTAGTGGAATCAATCCAAGTCTCAAGATATAGCTCACACAGCTTCAAATTCACAACCAACAACCGTGCAACAACAGAGGATCCCATCGCCATCCAAATCTTACCATAAGAACAAAGCAGAAAAACACACCTACTACTAAAACAGAGTGGGAGAATCTAGGTTCAAGCACATCATTCATTAGGTTCTTCTTTCTGTTTGTTGACCGGGGTGGTCACACATGGATTCTTGTTTTACTGAACATCCATTTGAACCAATAAAGTTTAGGTGACTAACCAATTTCCATGTTACAATTATTTATTCATCAGCAAAGACAAGGGTTCATTAGGATGCAAGGAAAGACCACCAACAGCCATGATTTTCAATGAGCACAAGTCCATATAGTTCACAACACATATCAACATAAAAGAGTACAACAGAACATCGATCACACCTCCTTCATTCTTTAAAGGTATGCTCATTATCTTCATTAAATTTTGTTTCATAAATCCCCATAGAAAAAATAGCATACCCACACCGCATGATACACCGTAAGGAGAGACGAAGGAAAAAACCCTAATTGGTTGATCAAGGATCGATGTTTTCCACGCCCCAAGAACGTCAGGGAATCCAAGGGTGAATAGAAAAGTTCCGGCACAGGCGCACCTCTTGTCCTAGGAAGGGATATTCCAAACGCACTGGGAAGAAAAGGAGGTCGTCCAAAAGGAAGAAGAATAAGGATAAATTCTCGTGTGATATATGGATAAGATCCTGTTGTTATGGGATATGGGGATTTGAACGGATTTAAAGTCGGATCGTGGTTCCCCACACAATTGGGTGGTTACACACGATGAGATTAATTGTTATTTAATGATTCCTATCTGAAAAAGGTGTTAATAGCTGCGACATTTAAGGGTTTTATATAAATAGAGGTAAAACATTACGCGGACACACAGCTGGGTTTTTTGAGGGTCGCCCCACCCTTAGGAATTTAAACATTGATTAAGGGCATAAAAACGGCCTTGAAGAACTTATAAAAGGTCAAAAATCCTAAAAGTGGTGATACAGGAGAAACTGAAAAAGAAAATCCCGACAAGGCCGGGTGGCACCGATCGTGCCACACACTGATCGGTCATACTGATCGGTCACACCGATCAGTCATACCGATCGGTCGCACCGATCGGTGAGGAACCAATCGGTGACACACCAATCGTGCCACACACTGATCGGTCACACCGATCGGTGAGGCACCGATCGGTGACACACTGATTGCATCACACCAGTCGGTGGGGCACCGATCGGTCGGATGTCGATCGGTCGCATGCCGATCGGTCGCACACCAATCAGTCGCCCACTGATCGGTCGCAGGCCGATCGGTGGCACGCCGATCGGTTGCACTCCGATCGGTTGCCCACCGATCGGTCGCATGCCGATCGGTCGCACACCGATCGGTCACCCGTCGATCGGTCGCCCACCGATTGGTCACACACAGATCGGTCACAACCACTGAGACTCCACCCTTAGGATCCAGATTTTGGAAAAGGGGTGGACCATGAGGTTATTTTCCATTACATCACATACCTCTCATACCATTCTCACCCTCGAGAATTAAAACCAAACTTGGAAGAAAAGAGGGGGTCCCAACAACCACCCTAAAAGACACTTCTCAGGAGTGAACCTCTCCGACATATAGGAACATACCCCCCCTTAAGCAACAAGGAAACATTAAAGGGTCAAGTTGACCAATCATATGGGTTAGGGAGTTTCTTCCTCCATGTCAAGATACTATCTTCTTTGGGCGGTTCTGACTCGCCTACACGGGTTTAATCGCATCCACCTTATTTCGTCTTGATTAGGGATCGGGTCCTCCCCTCCCCATAGTCTGGACATTTATCATACATCTAAAGAATATAGGAAACAATAAATTTTATAGTTAACAAGGTAAGGTGTTCCATCACAAACAAGTACAAAAAAAACAGAACAAAACTCAAAACACCTCCGAGTACTGGGTGCGCATCTGCGTCTCCAGTTCCCAGGTACTTTCCTTGAGCCCGCCATGTCTCCACAACACAAGAAATAGAGGAATGGTTCATCCATGGAGCACCTTTTCCCCATGATCCTTGATCCTCACTGGTCTTTCCACAAAGGTCATGTTGTCCTTGATATCCAGCTTTCCGTAGTCGAGGAAGTGTGAATCGTCGTGTAGATATCATCTGAGTTGGGACACATGGAAGACGTCATGTATTCTCAGTAGCGGTGGTGGTAACGCTAGCTGATAATCCACTTATCTGACCCGCTGTAACACTTTGAAGGGTCCGATGAATCTGGGATAAAGCTTACTCCCCATACCGAACCTCTGTTGTCCACGTCGTGGGGAGAACTTCAAGAACACGTGGTCGGTGACCCCGAAATACAAGGGTCTCCTCCTATTATCGGCATATGACTTCTGTCAGTCTGGTCCCGCCTTAATCCTCTCCCGTATAACTTGAACCTTCTCTGTCATGCTCTGAACCACTCCCGGGCCAAGAACACCGGTTTCCCCAACCTCAATCCAGCACACGGGTGAGCGACATGGAATTTCGTACAAGGCTTCGAATAGAGCCTTGCTAATGGTAGAGTGATAGCTATTGTTGTAGGCAAACTCTACCAGAGGCAAGTGTCACACCCACGATCCCCCAGAGTCTAGAATACATGCTCTTAGCATGTCCTCCATTGTCTGGATGGTGCACTCTATTAGACCATCTGTCTGGGAGTGGAAAGCAATGCTAAGACCTAGCTGGGTGCCAAAAGCTTGCTGCAATCCCCTCCAGACTCATGAGGTAAATCGTGCATCCCTATCTGAGACTATTGACCTTGGAACTCCCTGCAATCGCACTACCTCATCCATGTACCTCCATGCTAAGGCATCCACTACCCTTGACCCCTTGACCGCCAGAAAGTGAGCCGATTTCATCAACTGGTCCACCACTACCCAGATATTGTCACATCCTCCTTGAACCATGGGTAGCCCTATGACAAAATACATCGAGATATCATCCCACTTCCACTCAGGGACATCTAAAGGTTGTAACAGACCACCTGGAACACGATGTTCAGCCTTCACCTACTAACACACTAGGCACCTGGTCACGAACTCTTCCACTGCCCGCTTTACCTCAGGCCACCAGAACTGATCTCTCAAACTCTAATACATTTTGGGAATTCTTGGGGGCACTGCTAGGGGTGAGTTGTAGAGCTCACCAAGAACTATTCCCCACATCGCCTCTAGGAAAAACATCTTTCATTGGAAAAGAATCTGATTCTGACCATCCTCTGTTCATCCTTCCGGAGCATCACCTTGGTTAACCCGGTCATGCATTACTTCACTCTCTATGTCTCCCCACGGAGACTCCTCCACCTGCCGTAGTATAGAAGACTGAACTTTCATCTGATACAGGCAACCTCTACCACCATCCATCCTTGTATCCATGTGCAGGACAGCTAACTCCTCCATCGCCTTCCAAGCATCTGCTGACTCTCGAACCGCATCCTTCTGTGACTTCTTGCTCAAGGCATCGGCTACCACATTCCCTTTTCCTAAGGTGTAGGAAATCTCGAAGTCGTAGTCCTGAAGGAACTCCATACACGTTCGCTACCGAAAGTTCATGTCCCGTTGGGAGAAGATATACTTCAAGCTTTTGTGTACCATGGAGACCATGAAGCGCTCCCCGATGACGTAATTCCGCCACAACTTTAGTGCAAAAACGACCACCGCAAGCAACAGGTTGTGGGTGGCATAATTACGCTCATGCTGACATAACTGTCTAGACCCATAGGAGATAAACCCTTGCTGTTACTTCAGCACACACCCGATTTCATGTCCTGAATCATCACAGAACACCTAATATGTTGCCCCTTCTCCTAGAAACTTTAGCACTGGGGCACTTACCAACATCTCCTTCAGATAGCTAAAGGCATCCTGGCACTACCCATTCCACACGAAAGCCTAGTCTTTCTTGGTCAAAGCTACCAAAGGTGTTGCAACTCGAGAGAAGTTGGGAATGAACCTTCGATAGTAACCTGCCAGTCCAAGGAAACTACAAACCTATACTGCGTTCTTGGGTGCTACCCAAGAAATAACAGCCTCGACCTTCTATAGTTCTACACTATTCCCTACTCGGACACCTCGTGGACAAGGAAGTGCACTTCTCGCGTCCAAAACTTTCACTTGAACAACTTCCCATAGAGTTAGTGTTGTCAAAGGACTTCTAAAACTATTCTTAGGTGATAAGCATGATCCTCCTCTAACCTTGAGTAGATCATGATGTCATCAACAAACACGACTACAAACCAAGCCATATATTCCCTGAAGATGGAGTTCATGAGTCCCATGAACACATCTGTAGCTTTTCTAATGCCGAATGGCATGACCACAAACTCAAATTGCCCATATCTGCATCTGAAGGCAGTATTCGAGATGTAACCCTCCTTCACCCTCACTTGGTGATATCCCAACCGCATGTCAATTTTGGAGAACCACCCTGCCCCTTTTAACTGGTTGAAAAGGTTTTCTATCCTCGGGAGAGGGTAACGATTCTTGACTGCTACATAATTCAGTCTTTGGTAGTCAATGCACAGCCTGAGACCACCATATGCCTTCTTTGCGAATAAGACTGGACCACACCAGGGTGACGTACTTGGTTGAACAAAACCCTTCTTCATCAGGTCATCAATCTAGATCCGCAACTCCCACAACTTAGAAGGTTCCATCTGGTAGGGAGCCATCTAAGTTGGACGGGAACCAGGTTTCAAGTCTATCCTGAACTCAACATCATGTCGAGGGGGTAGAGTCACCACCTCTTCAGGGAAGAAGTCCATAAATTACTGAGGATCCCGAGGACTTCCACTATCTCTGCATCCACCGACTCCACTAATAGTTCAACCAATAAGGAAAGGAGGGGATCCTCTCTTCTGCTGCTTTTCTGAAAACCTCACTCGCCGATGAAAGTTACAGGTTGACCACCCAAATCTGAAAACACGACCCTTCCTCAGAAGTAGTCAATGATGTCACATACAGAGAATAGCCACTCAATGCCTATGATGAAATTGTATGGTTGTATCTGCAATAGTAGAAGATCGCTGATTGACTAATGTGGCCCTATCATCAGTCTACTCCCTCGTCAAACATAAAACAAGTCGGTCTGACCTCCAAATGGTGTGCTCAACACCAGGGGTGCTGAAAGTCTCTCGACAACTAAACCCATGGCATGGGCCATAATGCGTGTAACAAAGGAGTGATAAGCTCCTGTATCGAAAAAGGTATAGGAAAGAGTACTGAACAAGATGATCGTACCTCAAACGACCTCTGGCCCAGCTCGAACTACTGCCTCCACGGCGTGCAACCTCCCGCGCCCAGCTCCAATGTGTCTCGGTTGTCAGCCGCCTCCAAGACCATGCCCTGGTAGAGGTCCCTAAGGAGCGCCCGGAGGTCAGCCTCCTCTCGCCATGTCTAGTCTCAGAGGGGCGAGAGCCTGCTGTCCCTGTTACTACTGCTGAAGGGGCCTAGCTAGAAACTGTTGCGGATAAGGTGGGTGCTGAACATACCCACCCCGTTGTACTGTACTCTATCCAGGTACTGATTCTGAAGGTACCCATAACTTCCATAGACGGAGCATCTCGACCCTGGGCCTGAAATGAATGGGTGAGGTCCAGGAGATCAAAACTGGAATTGCAGAGGCCTGCTTCCTGCTGGTCGAAACCTAGAGGGTCCTGATGATGGATGCTTGCTGCTGACGACCTTACCCATCGATGAGCCCAACTGGATCCCCTCTCATGATAGACCTCCCAGCGTGCGCATCCTTTCCACCACTTCAGCTTTCTTCTGGACCTCTAAGTTGGTCGGTAAGGTGAAGGGAGTAACAACATACTAAAGAGAAGGTCGAAGTGCCTCCTCCAAACATCTCGCCCGAGACTCCTCATCCGGAAAGAGGTCCAGAGAAAAGAGAAGAAGATACTTGAACTTGATCCCCAAATCTCTTACTAACATGCTCCCCTAATGGAGGGAGATAATTTGCTGCCTCTTTTCAACCTTCATCGTGGAAGAGAAGAATTCCGCCCAGAACTCCTTCTCAATATCAGCCCACGTAACATTGGTCTCCCTCTTCTCCCCATGATAAAGCATCCAACACTGATGCGCTGCTCTGCACATCTGGCTCACAGTTAGAGGAACCCAATACTCCGTCGGAGCCCGAATCAAGCTGAATGCTATCACCAACACCTCTATCCATTTCTCCGTCTCCATGTCTGAGATGCTTCCCTCGTACTTCCCGAGGGTCTGCCGCTGAAAGGAACGAATCATCCTCTACCACTGATCATCTTCCTGTTCTCGGTCATCCCTCTGTCAATCATCCAAGTCAACCTCTAGGGCCTTGATCGCCCGCACTACTCGTGGTTATCTCCTAGGTGCCATAGCTGTAAGGTAAACAAGGAATGCCTAAGCCCGAGAAGTGTAGAATATTGTTCTTAAATTTTCTTAGACTTCTCATTCATTTTAAATCCCCAAAATACCCATAAATCACCAGAGCACAAGTCATTATAATGCATGTACCATTCCTAGGGTCTCTACCCTGCAATCAGTGTAGCGTCACTTGGTCGTTTGGTAGGCCCAGAGTCCTTGCATCAGATCATGGGGGGCCCTAAAATCCCATGTCCTATCCAGTCTTACCTGACCTAATTCACACACCAAGATCACCCAACACTATTTCCCTACCATCCCATGCAATCCTCACTATGCCTAACTTTATACCCCATCCTATCTCTCAAACCTCTGCCTCTGATACCATTTTGTCACGACCTGCCTTTACCAAAAGGAGAGAAGGGACATCATATTGTCAGACCCTTCCTTCTTTAAGTTGAAGGAGAGATAATGACCCCTGAGACCCGCCTTCGATAAGCCACAGAGTGGAGACCAACACCAAGGGTATGGAATCACACGCAAGATGGAAGGCATTACCCTTTTTATTTTTATAGGATAGGGAGATAAGATAGCAACCCAACACCAAAACTGAAAGTAAAGGTAAAGCCGAAAGTAAACCATTCCCATATTCATGTTCAAAAGTAAAATATACAAGACACAAGAACTCCAGAGGTAACGTACCAAGAAAAAGGAAAACAACAACACCAACAGCCCTAAGGTTCGAGCTAGTACGGTCCTGCATGATCCCTGAAGTCCTCCTGGAAACCTAGAAGCAGTTTTATATACGTAGGGTGAGCATATAAGTATACTCAGCAGGGAAAACCAAAGACTCTCATGCACAAGTGGGGAGGCATTATAATTCCATGTGTGGAAAGAGACAACTAAAGCACCTAGCATGGAAAATTATCCTCCCAAGCCTCACCAAGGCACACTCCCCAAATAATGCAAGTCATGTAATGTATAGTATTAACACATCGATGTTTGGGTACCCCGCGCCACCTTCCCACTAGTTATTGGAGACATCCTACGCATCGAACCAATCCCGCCATTCTCACCGCAGTCCCACTACCACTACCTGCCCGGAAACACCTGGGATACAACCACACATCCTTCTCGAAAACACCTGGCCACAACAAATACATGAAACCACTCCTACAAAAACCTGGTCCAGAACAACTACTGCCACGCCCGAAGACACCTGGGCCTCATCTCGAAGATTCTTGGGAACAACCTACCCGCACACACCTGGGCCAACAACCACAACTACCATGCCCGAAGAATCTTGGGATATAATGGACCTTAGGCCATCACAACCTGCCTAAAAAGTCTTGGGCTATTCAAGTAAGGGAGCATAAATGGAGCTAATAACCAACCACTCATAAGAGTGTTGGAAAAAACACCCTCTCCCATGAAATGGGGGCGTTCAACACTAAGTGCTCAACTTGGGTGGGGAGCGAATAATAAACACAAAAACTACAGATATATGTATAGGTAACAAGCACTCATCCCAACATAGGGTTCCAAAACCTACGAACAGACACCCTCATTACTATTAATTCATAAAAGAACAGCACAACACTCACGACCAAGTCACAACTCATTCCCAAAACCAATTTTCCAATTAACTCATTCTTGTTTCCATGTTCAAGTGATCGCATTTAGGTGAATTCTGCACTACTGGGAAAAAAACTGGCATAACCAAAAGCTAGAATAAAGAAACAACCAAACATCAATTTAAGCATTCACACCCGGTTCTCTTGTGAAGTCGCAACAATAGAGGGATAAGTGATATCTCTCGAAGTACTGGAACCAAACCAAGCCTCGAGATAGAGCTCACACAGCTTCAAATTCACAACTAACAATCGTGCAACAATAGAGGATCCCATCCCCGTCCACATCTTCCCAGAAGCACCAAGAAGAACAACACACCTACTACCAAAACAGAGTGAGAGCTTCCAGGTTCAAGCACATCATTCATTAGGTTCTTCCTTCTGTTTGTTAACCGGGGTGGTCACACAGGGATTCTTGTTTTACTGAACATCCATTTGAACGAACTGAGTTTAGGTGACTAACCAATTTCCATGTTACAGTTATTTAGTCATCACCAGAGACAAGGTTTCATTAAGACGCAAGGAAAAACCACCAACAGCCAAGATTTTTAGTGAGCCCAAGCCCATACAGTTCACAACACATATCAACATAAAAGAGTAGATAAGAACATTGATCACACCCCCTTCATTCTTTAAAGGTCTATTCATTATCTTCATTAAGTTTGGTTTCATCAATCCTCGTAGAAACAATAGCATTCCCACCCCGCATGATACAAAGTAAGGAGAGATGAAGGAAAAACCCTACTTGGTTGATCAATGATCAAAGTTTTCCATGCACCAAGAACATTGGGGATGCCAAGGGTGAGCAGAAAGGTTCCGGCACAGGTGCACCTCTTGTCTTGGGAAGGGAGACTCTAAATGCACTAGGAAGAAAATGAGGTTGGCCAAAAGGAAGAAGAAGAAGAAAAAATTCTCATGCGATATATAGATAAGATCCCGTTGATACAGAATATGGGGATTTGAATGGCTTTAAAGTCAGATCATGGTTCCCCACATGGTTGGGGGGTTACACATGACGAGATTAATTGTTATTTAATAATTCACATCGGAAAAGGTGGTAACAGCTGCTGCATTTAGGGGTTTTATATAAACAGAGGGAAAATGTTATGCGAACACATAACTAGGTCTGTTGAGGGTCACCCCACCCTTAGGAATTTAAACATTGATTAAGGGCTTAAAACAGCCTAAAACCACTTACAAAAGGTTAAAAGCCTAAAAGTGGTGATATAGGTGAAACTGCAGAAGAAAAACCCGACAAGGCCGGGTGGCACCGATCGCTCGCACCGATCGGTGAGGCACTAATCGCGGACACACCGATCGTGCCGCACACAGATCGGGCGCACCGATCAATGGGGCACCGATCGGTCAGACGTTGATTGGTCGCCCGCCGATCGGTCGCACGCCGATCGGTCTCTCGCTGATCGGTCGCACGCCGATCGGTCGCACGCCGATCGGTTGCACCCATCGAGATGCCACCCTTAGGATCAATATTTTGGAAAAGGGGTGGATCATGAGGTTTTGGGCCATTAAAGTTTAATTTATTTAATTTAATTTATTTTAATTTTTTTTTATTTTTTTTTATTTTAATTTATTTTAATTTATTTTAATTTATTTTAATTATTTCAATTATTTCAATTAATTTAAATTATTTTAATTTAATTTATTTATTTATTTTATTTATTTCGTATTTATATTATTTATATTATTTATTTTATATTATTTATTTATTTTATTTATTTTATTTATTTTGTATTTTATTTATTTATTTCATATTTTATTTATTTATTTCGTATTTTATTTATTTATTTCTTATTTATTTTATTTATTTATTTCATATTTTATTTATTTGATTTATTTCATATTTTATTTATTTATTTCATATTTTATTTATTTATTTCGTATTTATTTTATTAATTTCGTATTTATTTTATTAATTTCGTATTTATTTTATTTTATTCGTATTACTTTATTTACTTTATCCATGCATGCATGCTCATGCCCATGCACATGCCCATGTACATGCCCATGCAATATAAAGAAATGTTGTGTTTGTTGAGATTTGAACCCCTAACCTCTTGCATATTTCCCAAAGACATTACCACTCCAGCAAGATTATCATGTGGTTAATAAACAGAATTTAATATATTTGTATATACTGATTGAAAAAACAAATAATACATAACTAATAGATATAAACTCAATAATAATTAAACAATAATCAATAATCAATAATTAATAACCAATAATTATTGATTATTGATTTATTATTTATTTATTGATTTGTTTATTATTATTTACTGTTTATTATATAAAATAACAAATAAATTTTAATAATATTTACATAAATTATAAAATTATGAAAATAAAATAATAAAATAATAAAATTAGGAAATTAAAAGAATATAGAATTAATAATAAATAATAAATAATAAATAATAAATAATAAATAATAAACAATAAATAATAAACAATAAACGATAAACAATAAATAATAAATAATAATAAATAATAATATACAAATAATAAAAAACAAAAAACAAAAAATAAATAATAAATAACACATAATAAATGATAAATGATAAATAATAAATAATAATAATAATAAATAACACATAATAAATAATAATAATAAATAAATAATAAATAATAATAAATAATAAATAATAAACAATAAATAAAAATTAATAATAAATAATAAATAATACACAATAAATAATATTAAATAACAAATAATAAATAACAAATAATAAATAACAATAAATAATAAATAATAATAAATAAATATTAAATATAAAATAATAAATAATAAATAATAAATAATAATAAATAATAATAAACAACAAATAATTAACAATAAATAAAAATCAATAATAAATAATAAATAATGAACAATAAATAATAACAAATAACAAATAACAAATAACAACTAACAAATAACAAATAATAAATAACAATAAATAATAATTAATAATAAATAAATATTAAATATTAAATATTAAATATTAAATAAATAATAATAAATAATAAATCATAAGCAATAAATAATAAATAATAATAATTAATAAATAATAAATAATTAATAATTAATAATTAATAATTAATAATTAATAGTTAATAATTAATAATTAATAATAATTAATAACAAATAATTAATAATTATAATTAAATAAATAATAAATAATAAATAATAAAGATCAATTAATAATAGATAATAATAAATAAATAATAAATAATAATAAATAATAGATAATAGATAATAAATAATAAACAATAAATAATAAATAATAAATAATAATAATAATAAATAACACATAATTATCAATTATAAATAAATAAATAATATATAGTATATAATAATAATTAATATATAATATATAATATATAATATATAATATATAATATATATTATATATTATATATTATATATTATATATAATAAGTAAAATATTATTATTATTATTATTAATAAATAATAAATAATAAATAATAAATAATAAATAATAAATAATAAATAATAAATAATAAATAACGAGTAACAAATATTAACAATAATAATAATAAATATTAAAGATTAAATAATAAATATTAAATAATAAATAAATATAAATAATAAATCAATATAAATAATAAATAATAAATAACCAGTAAAAAATAATATATAATAAATAAATTAAAGTATATTATAAATAATAAATAATAAATAATAAATGAAACGCATGAAAAAGTATGAAAAGGCATGATAAGGGATGAAAAATCACAAAAACACATGAAAATGGATGGAGAAGCATGAAGAAGGAAGCATTATAAAGCATGATAACGCATGAAAACTTATGAAAACTCTAGAAAACACCTTTAGAACTCAACATAATCATCATAATAACCCACAAAAAAACCATTGATAATGATAAAAAGTCATTGAAACCCAAATAAACAGTTATAAATGGAGTAAACGTTAAAACCCGTCAAAACGGTCATAAAGTGACAAAAACATTGGACTCACGTTAATGGAGATAACTTATGATCCAAGAGTTCGTTCCAGACACGCGACCAGTCAAATCAAATATCCTAAAATGATCTTCGAGCCAATAGGTGAAAGAGACTGAATGGACCGGTGGATCGGAAGTTACGACCATTTAAAAAAAAGCTGACGGGGAACGAGTGCTTGAAACGAGGCATCAAAAAACCTAACAAACCCAATACCCACTAAAAGGCCATAACTTATGATCCAGGAGTCCATGTGGGCGCCGTGACTAGTCAAACTAATGCTCATTTAATGAACTACGATATGGCAGGTGGAGGAGTCCAAACTGACACGCAAATCGAAAGTTAGGTCTCTTTGAAGACAAGTTCGATGGGACACCCGTGACAGAAATGGGGTTTTAGAGGCCTTTGAAGGGGTTTTGGGGTCAGAAAACATGACAGAAGCTTTCTATTGTCGAACCAGTGCGTATCTCTCTTCACTGGCTTCTATTTGATATGTGGTAGTGCCCAAAGAGACACCCGGAGCGAAAGTTATGGTCGTTTGAAGTTGGAGAACTTTTTTCAACATTCTTATAACTGTCATATCTTTTGCACCGTAGACCATCTCATGGTTATTATTATACTTTCCTCTAGATCCCTTCATGAAAATCTATTTGACTGGTTGTGGCGCTCCAACGTATGCCCGGATCAAAAGTTATCGTCGTTTTAGTGATTTCAGGGTTTTTCATGTTTTTTTGTTTTTTTCCTTTCATTTCGCGGTAGTTTTTTCCCAAAATGCCACTATTTCATGGCGTTTTTTTTCAAAAACCTCTGCTAATCCTTGAAAAAATTTAAAAAAAATAAAAAAAATAACTCATTTCATGGCTGTTTTTAAACCACTGCGAAAAAACACCGTGAAATGCCCATTTTTTCTGTAGTGTTCTATGATTTTTCATTATTTTTTTAGATAAAGAATTCAAGAATTATCCTCTATTATTTCTAAATAAATTTTTTATAAAAAATGACTCTTGATTCCTTCAGTGAATGGTATATATTTACAGATGTTATGGGAAATTAAAAAGAAAGAGGTGATTCAAATTTTTTTTATGTAATTCGATGATATCTCATTGATGTTAGGGGTTATATTAATGTTTATACTATATGTTTTTTGTTTTGTATTTTGATAAAAAAATTAGTTATCTTCATGTTATAATCAAATTTTATAAGGTTTTAGCCACTCAATATTTCTAACAAACTATTTTTTTGGGAAACATGGAATAAAAAAGTTAATGTGTAAACGTGAAATATTTCTTAATAAAAAAGAATGAATAATGGGGAAATTATTCAAAGTGTATTTTTGTTTTTCATTACACTCATTTGAAATTATATTTTTGTCTTTTTTATTTTAATTAGAGGGGTTTTGGTTAGTTTTTTTTGTTATTCATAAGAATGGGGTGAGTTTGTTGATGTGGTAGTGATTGAAGGGTTATTTCAAGATAATGATAACAATTCTGTGAATTGTTATATTAAAAAGAATTAGTTCATAGTTTATATGGGGTGAGTTTGTTATTGAGATATATATGTGGTGTATAGTTTAGTTATCATGAGGATGTGTTGCAGATCCTTACTAGCACAGATGGTGGTTGAGAATTGGTAATGTGATAATTGGTAACTTGATTAAATAAGAATATAATGTTTTGTTAAATGAAAAATAATTCTTGAATATGGTTTTAATGATTTTAACAAATTACATTTTAGGGATAGAAAAAATGTGAATAAATAGAAGATAAATTTTATTATATACAATGTTTTGAAATGAATGGTTGGAAATTTAATATGATCACTGGATAGAATCATGAATTAAATGATGAAGGTAAAATATAAATCTATAATATAATTAATAATGTGTGGAAATGGGAAATTAAGAATTTTGATTTGTTAATTTTGTGTGGTTAAATGGGATAATTGTTTTATATTTATGGAAGTGGTTGTGGGTTAGACATTATAATAATGAGTTGTTTCATGTGAGATATTCTAATATTAATTTTAATATTTACCCATTGATTATGAATTAGTGAGATTACTATATTCTGGCATTTTCAAGTTATTTTATATTCCCAATCACCCAATTAAAGTAACATTATTAATTCTAATTTTACGAAAATGGGTTTTGGTTATTTTTTCCCATATACAGTTTTTACAGGGAAGGGATCATTGATGTTAGTTGGAGTGGAATCTCAAGAGGGGGTGAATTGAGTTTCTACATACAAATCCTGTTAAAAACATTATTATAAAGATCCCACAAATTTTGAAATGGTCCCTTTAATTAATGAGGTATAGATAGAGATTTCTAATTGGTCAACAGGTTTCTCAATGGGTGATTTTTCCTTAGTTGAATTTGTGAAAAATAGTTCTTCAACTTTTGAAATAGGTTTTCTTGAATTAAACACATACACACACTAACCAAAACTAAGTATCAATGTGAATGAAAGATAGTTTTATGTTTTATAAATTATAAGAAGTGTAAAATAGATAAAACAGATTACAAAAAAAATATAGAACACAGAAAATTTAAACAAGAGGTTCAGTCTCAAGCTGAGACTTAATCCTGTCCACTTGGTGATCTCCTGCCACCATGCAGTTTATATTAAAAATAAACTTGATACATATCTTGTGTTGGGATTTACAACAGTTTTCAAAAACTGTCCAGGGTTCACACCCTCTACCATAGTTCTTCGTGGGAATGAAAAACATCACAGACCACACACGGTCTCTTCCACATTTATATGTGGGAAAACAAGGAGTAAGAGAAGTTTGATGTGAGAATTTTTATATCATCCAGTTCAAGCAGAAGAGATAGTCTGTATGACACAAACACACACTCCTCAAAAATGTAAGATAAAATAACAAAGTAGATAAAATTTGTGTAGATTGAGTTTAGATAGCTCTATGTGTTTGCAGTTTAACTCTTGACTCTTTGAAGTGAATAATTTTATATTCGAGCCTTTCTTTAGGAGATGTCTCTAAAATAGAGTGTCGCAACTCTAGGTTTTGGCTTTCAATAATTGAGTGTTCTGCTTCGTGTGTTTATCATCAGTTGATGAAGCATAGAAGGAAGAAGTGATTTTGTCCCCAAGATGATCTTCATGATGCTTGTGGGTTCACAATATATGTGTTGGATGGATTTTCATTGATCTAGGGAGCATGTTTCTTTATATGCTTAGATTCACTTCTCAACCTCAAGTCCTCACTCTATGCTTTTTTTCATTCCTCTTTCTTCTCCTTTATAATTTAGGTTCGGAAATAGGTAAAATTACATCATGTTCGGTCTTTCTCGTTCCTCATATTGTCCCTATATACGGTCTCTGGATATGTCTACAATCAAAATTAATTAATTTCAGAAGCATTAAAGTTAGAAAATACGATCGTTGGAATAATCTTTCAAATTTGATAAATTATGGAGTAGAAATGTATGGTAGACTGGTAACAATATCCTTCACAATGATAGGATTCAATAGTATGTGCACATTGGCAGCATTCATTGGTAACCTTTCCAACGGTAACCTTCCATCAGTAACTCTCCATCGGTAGCCTTTCATTTTTGACCTTTGATTTATAACTCTATATTGGTAATATTCAATTGATAACTCTCTATCGGTAGCCTTCAAATGATAACTCTCTATCGGTAACCTTCCATTAAAACCTCTCTATCGGTAACCTTCCATTGATAACACTCTATTGGTAACCTTCCGTACATTAGCCTTGTATTGGAAACCTTTCATTGATGACCTTACAATGGTAACCATGCATCGGTGACCTTGCACTGGTGACCTTGCATCAGTGAACTTGCATCGGTGACCTTGCATTGGTGACCCATAAATCGGTGACCTTTGCATTGGTGACCTTGTATCGGTAACCTTTTCATTGGTGGCCTTTTTATCAGTGACCTTCGTATCGGGGACCTTGCATCGGTAACCTTGCATCGGTGACCTTGCATCGATGTCATTTGAATCAGTGAACATTTTTCTTGGATAAATGTTTCACTATGAGCTTTAAACAATAGGGCAGTGATATTAAATGCACATAGTTATCATATTGATATAAACATGATTTTCACATAAATGATTATCTTGTTTGAGAAACATAATTATCACATAAATAAAACATGATTTGGGATTATTGAAGAATGATTTGGGATTATCAAAAATGGAGAGTACAATATTTGACTACCCCATCTTCCCTACACTCCCATAAAATGTATTTTAGCTGATGATGAAAATAGGTTATAATTAAAAAAATATAATTTCTTCCATTTAGAGTTCCTATGATGTTCAGTGGTGATGATGATGTAATTGAGGCTATGCTAATTAGTGTGGTAGTACACCATGGGATGAGGAAATATGGTTGATGTATTTCATGTTAAAAATAATATCCTATGATTAATATGTGATATGTTTCTATAATACAGTATATAACAACCCATAACCCAAAAGCCTAGTGGCATCATCCACTTTATTACATTGAAATAATATACAAGGGATTTCATCCTGATGGACGGATAAGTTTAGTAGTCTTGAACAACCATATACATATATGATTCCAATTATACTTTGGAAATAAAATATACAACATTAATAAAATATTTATAATAATCCAAGTAAAATGGTGATGGAGAACGAAAACATCGTTTTGTGGAGATGGTAAGATGTCGCACATTATGTTTTTTACTTTAAATTGGATAGAACCAGGGGAAAATAGTTATCCCAAATTTTTAATAATATATTACTTTATTTATTATTATAGATTTTTAATTATAGAATTGGTACAACATATTTAGAATATGTATAACAAGAAATGTTTTTGAAAGGGTCGGTTATGTTGATTACATATTGTTTGGTAGAATAATATTCTGTATCAATTTAAGGGTATGAGGGTTAGAATTCATGAAATACCAACACCAAAATAACATGGATATGAAATTTAAAAAGATAGATATAAAGGTTTTGGTTGATATTTTTTTCTCAATGCGGTGTAAATAAGAGCGGAGAGTCCTTTTATAAGTGATGGGCAAGGCACTTTGGTAATTAATTAAAGTTTTTCATTATTATAAATTAATTTACATTTAAAATTGATCCAAATGTGAAGATATGATGAGGATGAATCTAAAAACTCTCATAAAATAATATATAATCATATTTTAGTTACGTTTTCCCCCTTATATATTGGTTTTAACCCCCATTAACCCTTTTGAAAATTACAGCAATATAGATATTTTATACAATTTCAGGGTTAATAATGTTACCAATAAGGAAAATATTCCCATAAATAGTACGTGATTGATATTTTAAACCATATTCAACTAACTTATCAAAATATAATATTTTTATGAATTTTAAAACACTTAATAAAATCTTATGTATTATAAAATATCATTAATGTCATTTTTGGAACAATTAATTTTATTTTAATTTAAAAACAAGAAGAAAGAAAAATAATGTGATTATAAACCATGAAGACATTACTACTATGTTATATTTATCTATTAAATTAATGGGACAATATAAATCACTAAATGAAAAATAATTTATAGTTTTTTAAAAATACATTATTTTTCTACTATTTTCACAACCAATGTTTCAACATTGCATAATCATTTAAGATAATTATTAAATCACTAAAAATAAAAAACGAATTAACATGATAAAATATAATATAATTTATCCTTATTTAAAAATATTAGGGATATTAAATTCCAGATTTTGATATTCTGTATTTATTCCTTTCTTAAAATAATATAAAGGTCAAAAAGAAAGAAAAATTGCACTATGTGGGCTTATTTTCAAGAAATGGATTATAATGGTCAAAATACACTCTTGTAATATGATAAATTAATGTTTATGAGAAATTTTAAAGCCTTTAACCAATGTTTTTTTCATTTTCTACATATTTTACCCTTAAAAAGTTGAGATATTTTACAAATGTTGGTATTTATAATGCCAAAAAGGAAAGTGGAACTATTAACCAAATTTGAAAGTCTTGATTCAAAATATAGTATAAATTTTTCATGATTAATTTAAATAAGTGGAATAAAATAAATTTAATATAAATGTGTTAAACAAAATGAAAAATAATTTTTTAGATGAATATGTTCCTACCCATAAAAACTAACTTATATCAAAATCCTGAAAATTATTGGTCAGATTATACGAAATAAAATGGAACACATATAAATTTAAGACTAAATAAAAAATATAATGTGAATTATTAATGATATGTTTTATTGAAAGGAAATTGAATAATTTTTAAAATATTTAGTTTTTATTATTCATTAAAAATAATAAATTCAAAAGAAAGCAAAATTTTATCCCTATATTAATTTTGATAAACTATTTTTAATAATTAAATTAATTTAAAAAATTTAATTTATAAAATTTTATGTTTTAATAAAATTATTTAATAAAACATTATGAATTGCGAAATAATTTCTTCAATAATAAGTTCTTAATATAGTTGAATCTTGGGTGTTTTTTTCTTCTCTCATTTAAAAAAATTTCAACTCCGAACATCTAGAATGTTTCATCGTGATAGTATTTGGGTACGTATTAATCATAATTTCTTCAAGTTCCAAATTTTCACCTTCAGTATTATTGTTTTTCCAAATTACCTTTATCATTTAAGTTATCTGATTCCTCAAAAAAATTTCTACCATGTAGAGAGTATGGATATGATCTTCAGAGTAAGAAAAATTAGTCCCTAACTATTTATATTCATAGGTGAGAACATTTACGTGATATGGAATGTACATTCATAATAATGAGGCATGGAACACCTTGTGTACCTTATAGTGGCTTAGTGGAATTATAAAATGATAATACAAAACTCTAATTCAGTTTAAAATTTGGAAAAGTATGATGTACATTAGATAAATCTTACATTTCTTACCAAACCATATAATAACCTTCCATGGAGATAATTTTAAGAAAAAATGATATCCCACTTGAAATTTTAAATCTATAATTCAGTTATAAAAATATAAATTTTCATGATTTGTTTTATATTATTATAAATTTGAAAGGTTTTTACCTTCACAATTATATCCTCAACATGTTCTAGGCCCACATTCATAAAATTCTAATATCATCCTAATATATTAGAGTATGAAATCTCTTACCATACAATGTTTCATATGATTCAAATTGGATAATTTAATAAAAGATATTGTTATAGGAAAACTATAACAAAGGAAATTATTTATCACATATACCATGAAATTACTATGATCATGACATAAAAATGTCTTCTAAAGTTTAAATAGTCATTTGGTACTCTCTGTGGTGATGGAAAATTCCATAATGAAGCTCAGTATCGATAATATTCGAAAAAAATTCAATCATTTTTATGTAAATAATGGATCATTATTATATATAATTGAAATTGATGTACTGTGATGTCTTAAAACTTCATTAATATAGAGGCTTGTAAAGAGCTAAAGTGGTAAATATTCTCCTAGAATGAATAAATGAATATATTTATATTTCCAATTAACAATAAACGATATGGAATCATTCTATATACTAGTACAGTAACCTATGGAAAAATTACATAATATTTTTATCCCATTTCTATATTGGAATAGATAAAGGTTTCATGACTCCTCTAGGTTGTTTTATGTGAGTAATCACCTACTGAAAAACCAAACATCTTGAGGCATAATCATAAATTTCATGATTCAAATTATCTGAAATAATGTTCCTTCAAATATTTATACCTATTTTTTATATTGCTTTTTGTAAATAAATTCAATCTATAAGAATCATCTAATAATTTTCATTTTGGATCAGTTATAGATGGATTGGGTAGAATTTTTCTAAACATAATAACACCATCTTCATATATTAAGTTTTTCGATTTACCATCATTTATGAATTTAATTTTCTTCTCAAAATTACTATCATCATGCAGATATTTTTTTACATTTTCTAACAAATATGGTTTGTAATTTTTTTTAAAAAGTGTAATATTTATCTTTCATTAATATTTTCCACATCCATATTTATTAAATCCATGAACCAAGGATCCATGTAAATCCTCATTTTGGTTATCACTCCATGACGTTTCCTACTCAATGCATATACTACATTCTTTTCCTTCCCAATATGGAAGTATATTGGGGAATAATAATCCTTGAGTATGTTGATCCATCACCCATAAATCATAATATTCTATTTATGTGAAAATATGAATTTTAAGGTCTTATGGTTTTTGTATATCTCATATATTTAAGTATATAGATAATGTATCTATATATTCAATGAAAAGATTATGGATTCCAATTAAAGATCATGAGTTGGATTTTTATTTTTACAATTCATTAAATTTATTGATTCAAAGGAAATAACATTATTCTTCATCATAAGGAAAAAAACAGGTCCCTTATTCTAGGAATAATCCTATATAAAGATTGATAATTTTTGAAAGGTAGAGTCAAAATCTGAGTATTCAAAAATCTCATATTTAGTTATTCCAAAAATATCTTCAAATTACATTATCCAGGTGAACATAATGGTTTTCCAAAAAATATTTTTGAACAGGTTATCCAATTATACAATATTTTGACAAAAATCATGGATGATAACCAACCTATATAATTAATGTATATTCCTCTGTTCTATTCATTAGTGTAGGAAATTATTTTACTACCTTTGGTATTGCAAGACCAACTAATATTCCATCCTTATAAAAAATATATCCAATGAAATAATATCTCTGAATCAAAAATTAATTTTTATAAAATTTCCCATATAACACATTTTCTATATGATTATCCATAATTATCTAAAAGTGGTTTACATGATCCTCATATATTTTAGTTTACACTAACATTTCATCAAAAAATACAAAAAAACGTTTCAAGATATTCCTTGAATACCCTATTCATTTGAATTTTAAAAATAAAGGGTTTATTAGTCAATCATATAATATCTCATGTTTTTATTATGTTGGAAATTATAATGGATTTGAGTTTTTTATTTGGTGGATGGGAAAACTAAAAAACGGATCATTGGAATGAATTTCTCAGAGTTTTTATGCCTTACATTAGTGTTTTTGGGAATGGTTTGAGGCCTTATAGGTTCCCTTGGTGCTCAATTTTTTATAGGATCGTGAAGGTTCAAAATCAATGTTTCTAGAGAAAGGAACATGGGGTGCACTTTTATAACTGACCATGCACCCAAAATCACATAGCCTATTTTTTAATAAACATGGTTTGTTTAAACAATACAATGAGCTATAGTAAATTTTTTTGTTATCATAAGAGGTGTAGATGGATCAGTATGGCTGGTTCATTGTTTGTCTAATTGTATTCTATAAACTTGGAATGTGGGTTAGGCTTATATAGTGAGCTTTCACGGTTGGCCCACAGTTTTACTGGTTGTGTTCTATAATATTATGATGTTGGGGTGATTTAGATAATGATTTTATAGAGTTTGTTCATATTTTTTTGAAACGTGAACTTATTTAAAATGAGTAAAATCACAATTTAACCCCCTATAGACTTCAATGGTTTTTACCCCCTTTTCTCCCTCATTCCACATAGGACCTCCCACGTGCATGACCTACTCAATATCCCATACATCATGAGAGATATCCCTTTTACTTATTCTAATTTTATTACTATTAGATATGTTGTAATTCAATACGTGACTACACTCCCCATATTCCCACCATTATGGGTTTCTATTCCTATTTATTATCTTCTATTTTTTTACGTGGGTTTAACCATATATCATGTGAATATTTTTGGTTTCAAATTTCCTATGATTTTTATTGAATCAAAGGTTGATTTAGGATGAGTTAAGATTATATATAATTAGTTAAGTGTTCCATATTTTTTCCCTAAAACTCTTTCCAATTATAAAATGTGTCATTGTTCTCTGTTACATTAATTCCACTTGTTCCTCTTGAAATTTATAACTCTTTTAATTATCACCTAATGTTTGAGGTAGATGTAGTATAATCATTCTTTACCCCATTGATGTTTTATATCATAAACTCGGACCACCACTTAGGGAGAGTTTTGATTAACACCCATGATTACCCTTCTTTATATTGAATGAAAATACCTCATATGGTGATTTTAGATTCATTCATATTTAATCCCCAATATAATATTTCTGTATTAATGATACCAAAACATGTGGTGTGTTTTTCCTTGTATTCCTTAAGAACCTAGACCTAGGAGTAACTAAAACAACCCTTATGGTGTGTTTGGTTTGATAACTAAGAAGATTCCCAATTTTTAACTTTGGTCCAACCACCCATTAAGGTGTGTTAGAAAGGACACATAAATTGTGTAACTATTATGATGACCGTATGTGTAACATCTCACCTCATCCCACTCAATAACTAGTAGCCAGAACTTTTCACCATAAGTCCTCAGGCATGCCTCCTCATACGTTAGAGGATTTCGACTAGCAGCATGAGTATATATTGGAACCATGGGGAGACTATACAACCTATATGATAGTGAAAAATATCAATTAAATAAACTCATTACAATCACATTTTTAAATAATATTATTACAAAAAAATTCATAAAAATTAGTTAATAATATATGAAATTCAATAAAGTCTTAAACTAATATCCTATACATTAAGAGGTTACCCACTGAGCTAGTTATATAAACATGACATAATAAAAGATAAGTTCAATAAATGGGTTCTATTCCATCTTTGAGCTAAACCTCATCCAATATATGTATTCTAATCATGTTATCATAATAAACTATGATTTCATGAGCTTCAGTTAAGATTGTTCCTACAACCATGTGAAAGTATGCTTCATTACCCAATTGTAGTGGTGGCTTGTGTAGAGTGTGAGTACCTAAATCAGTAAGGATCCTTCAACATGATATCATACTAACTAGAATATGTAGTGATATGTTCATGTGACATTTTTAACTAAATATTAAAGGCCAAATCTAAATAATAAATTACATTCTATTCTTAAGTCTGTGAAACTGATTGATCATTCCTAGTTTTCCTTGACGATGAAGTGTCTACGAGCACATAATGATGTCCACACATCCAAAGTAATAATGAAGATTCCAAATACTGGTCAAACATCTGTGGGCTTCCCAACTACAAATTTGCATCCCATGGAATAATGATCAGATTCCTCAAATATGTGGATACACACTCCTCTCTAATGTTCTTTAAAGTTATGGGATCGTCACATATTTAGGGATACACCCCCGGTAGAGGTGGAATAATATTCCTTTACACTAAGGATACAAACATCATCTCTACAGTCTTGTCATACCATGGGGTCTTTACAAATCTGGGTAAGCACCCCATATAAGTATGATCATATTCCTTGACTATGGAGATACACACTCCCTACTTCAGTCCAATAGCATCATGATGTAGTCACGACTCTATGTGTTCACCCCATGGAAGTCTGATAAGATTACTCAACTCTAGTAATATACACTTCCCCAATATTCATGTTATATCATAGGTCATCAAGACTCCTGTTATGCACCCTATATGATTTCGATCATATTCCAAACTCCTCAGATACATACTCCCTCTGGTAGTCCTATCATATAATGAAGTTTTCATGACTCAGAGTATGAACCCCACATAAGTCTGGTCGTATTCCTTTAATAAGAGGATACACACTCCCCCTACTATAATTCATATCATATCATGAGTTCTTCATGACTCTAGTTATTATCAACATTGATGTATGATCATATTTATCAACCCTGAGGATACACACTCACCATAACAATACTATCATACCATGAGGCCACCACGACCCCTATAATTCCCTCCATAAAAGTTTAATCATATTCCTTGACTCTAGAAATACACTCTTCCCTCAAACATTACATCCATATCATCAGTTCAATACCATGAACAATATTCACTCCTTCAAATACTGATGAAATTACTAGACTTCAGGACACACACTCCCCCTGGAAGGCCTATAAATCTGAACCCAAAATCCATGGTGGCTCAAATATTGAGCTCTAACTCCGTGGAATCTCCAACCATATGCAGATCTAAAACATTTCATCCCATCCAAGTACCCTATCTCTAATATTTAGATCCAAACATTTTTACACTGGTCCAAATGGTAAATCCCAATAAAACACAGTCAACTGTCTGAATTCACATGCTTTTCATCTATGTATATCGCCACTTAGGCTCCAAGTTATTGAATGAATTCCACAATGACACTTGTTATGGTATAACATTATCCACTAAGGGTTAGTCTATTATTAGGGAATATGTAAGGTCCTTCTCGACTCAACATAGCTAAGAAATTTTCACCTGGTCTATAGTCTTATTCAGGGTCTTAGGTCGACACCCAATGCACTGGTACAATGCGTCCCATAGAATCATGAATAGGGTTTCATGGCCTAATCATATACATGGGTCCTTACTCATATGAGGCACTAAATATATTTCCCAAACCCCATCAAATTTATTTAGATCACTCTAGGTCTTTACATTGGCCATCAATTTCCTTTATTCCATGTGATCACACATGGGTTTTCTATGACCCATAGCATTTAGTCATTCTCATTGATCCACTTGAATTAGGTAATTTTTTTGTTTAAATAATTCATTATATGAATCATCAAAAATAATACATCTGATTACTCATAATATATTTCTATAATATTCCATCCTCATCTCTCATGAGGTTTGGAATCTATTCTGGTAAAATATTCCTAGAATCAACAATTGATGACCAATGTGTCAAGAAAGAACACTTTGGTTTTTCATAACCCAAACCATTCCCACCTATCAATTAGTAAAACAATTTTAATTTAAAAAAATATTTAGTTAAATTAATCATGGTCTCTCCATTAGTGTCCTGCATGAACACCGACCTGAAACATAGATGAAAATAAAAATCCATAGGGAATGCATGCAAGATCCACTACATAAAACAAATCTTTTACATTTTGTGGCTAAGGTCTGGTAGCATATTCTAAGGAACATAAATCTCATAAAACATTGTCTTCTTTTTACCAGACACATCTATGATCCTCGATATCATAAATCGTGACAGGTAAAAATAATTATTTAATTATAACAATTTTAATTAATTAATTAATTTAATAAAATCCTATAATATCTAAAGATTATATCACTAAGTAATTAATCTTCAAAAAATCATTTGGAAACAAGGTTCATTACAATCCCATTGAATTATCATATTGAGGCTACACAAACCCCACAATTGATTCTCTTGAATCAAAAGCCTGATTAAATTAATTTAGGGGAAAACCTTTAAAAAATTGAACCTGAGTCACAACCTAAATGGATTAGCATGTAAATGAAGGAGGAATTCATCTCTATATTAACTCTTTCCAGATTGAGTTAAATCCTAGATGAAAACATGGGATTTCACATTACCTAGGGAAATTGGAATTTTTACTTTAACCAAAAATCTCCAAATTTAGTGATAATAAGGTAAAAGTATCATTTAAGTAAGAAGGATGAAGATTCATAACACTGACATCATTGATCATACCAATGATCATGAATATATTTGAAGAACAAAGGAAGGGTGGAGTCAGCCAAGACCCTCCCACGCACATCTATGCTTTCCCAAAGTAAGAGGGGACCACACCCTTATTTAGAATTTTAAATTTTCATCCCCACAGGATTCAGGATGCGAACCAGATTCACGTCATGAATTCTTCAAAGTCTCTGGCTCCCATTTCACATCATAAAACCCCTAGGATGCACCAAGGGAATTTGATCCACATCTTGAATGATATTCACAATGTGAATTACTCAAGGTAAACCTCCACCCCTTTCATTTCCTCTAACTTCCCCATGATAAACCCCATAAAACCCCTTCAAATCCTGAATGGTATTCATGATGTTAATGTCTTTCTAAAAAATTCTTCATACCCTAACACACATATTCCTCCTCTAGTGTTTTCCCAAAGCCTTGGGAATTTTATCAGATAAAATAATGTACAAAAAACACTTTTTAACATTAAAACACTTGAACCTTGTTTCAATTACTGAATTTTAAAATAGCCCATCCATAAATGGAGAAAAATTCAAATTCTTGTGGAAAATATGTCCAGTTAAAAAAGAGGGTTCTTATGGTCCCTCTACTATAAAACTTTTAATCCCCATGAATTCTTTGATGAGTATTTACCAGATGAACATGAAATTACAAAACCACAGTCCACTAATCACTTTCTACTCTATAACACTGATAGATATTCCATTGAATAACTCAAAACATGAGACTGATTATCCTAAAACACATGATCTATACTCATAGCCATTAATGAAGCCCTAAATGGTGTTTTCTTCAAGAATCATCTATTCCGAAACACCATTTTTTCATCATATGTGTCATCAATATGTTCATGTGGACCACTATTATAGAAAACAACCCTTTTTTACTACTTCTATCCCATGGATCAACCCACTAAATCGATATCTTATCCAAAAAAGTTCCCAATGGTCTAATGACCCACTCAACATAGTTTTAATCTCACTATACCCAATGAAGAACAGAACACTGGTGAAATATAGTATCAACTATAAATTTTTTATTCCAAACCAAAATGGATGACTATCCCATACCCACACTTAGGGCCCACGTATGTCAACGTTTCCTTTGAATGTATCAACAAAACCACAAAATACTCCCGTAAAACCCGAAATGATATTCTAGAGCCACGGTTAAAACTTCCCACTCATTTACATGCATTTTTTTTCTAAACAACACCATCAGAAATTTTCATCACATGATTCACCCCCATAAAAAATGTCACAAAATTCATTAACCTATGTTCCACCCCCTAAAAGAATTTACAAAATAAGGATTATCCCCCTAAATCAAGTGATAGAGCCCTTTAAACTACTAAACAGAATAAAAAATAGTGGATCGCCGCACCAAACATTTCATGAAATGGGTATAATACCAAGAAATATCTACCATCCACATTGAAACATTTAGAGCCTAATACCAATAGATAATCCCTAAGCAGTATCTTGTATAAATTTTAATGCGTTGTTTTTGTGGAACTACATGAATAATACATACAAATCACCCATGATTTGTTTCCGAATCAATGGTTGAACTACTAATATGACCAAGACAATAACCCTTCTCACATGAGGGTCACCATTTAGTGGCATGTACTAGTATCCCCACCATATGAAATTCTTTACACTAATCTATGAGAAGAACCCTAAGGATGTATTTTCATCTTACAAGAAAAATATTTACATTGTTTATTATATTACCAATGAACTCTCAATATACTATGGATGATATCATAATATTATGCATGATTATCTTTATATTTTGAGTACACTAAGCTGTTGGTGGTGGTTACTAATTTAAAACCTTTCATAGAACTCAAGCCTCCAAACCAATAAGAATATCATTAGCATCAAGATACACTTTCATAGGTTCCAAATGGAACCACACTTCTCCAACATATTCCAAAAAAGTATTAGTTTTTCTTGAGTCATATCAAACCACATGATGACCTATCACCCTGGGTGTCATTCTTGGGTTAGAAGAATATACCCATGCTCTATTCCCCCTTGAATCACCCATATAAGGCCAACATCAATTCATTCACTGAACAACATTAGAACCACATGGCCAGATATCCAAATGATTTTCCCCTAAAAAATAAACGTAAAATAAACCATAATCACTCAAGATGATTATCTTAGAACGAAACCAAATCACATCCTTGAATTTTTCAGAAACAGGGTGACACCTTCTGTACATATGATTATTATGAGAAAATATCTGCAAGAGAGGTGTAACCCCTAAGATGGATCACTTTAGGACAATAAAATCATATACCCACTTGGGTCTGAGTCAAAACTAAGGGCTGCTAGGTATCCCACCTATCTCTACCATTAATGTATCATAAGATCCAATATGTCTGACTAGCTAGTCCATACGTCAACATCTTATAAGGTCACAACTCATCGGGCAAGAAGCATGATCTTGTCTCAACGTCACATGAAGTCACATGTCACTACATCTATCTCTAGGTATAAAAAATTAAAGGCCCAAAAAGCTAAACCCCCTACCCAAAGCTATAGAATAATTTCTCTCTAAGAACCTTCATAATAGAGTTCTCCCAAGAAGAATAGGCCACACAATCAAACGTAAATGAAGACCACTATAAAGGGGTCCAAATGTTATATAACAATTTGGAAGTTAACACTTTAGGTTGTTGAACCTCATTTGTGAGAGGACTATGTCAGTATACTAACTTTCAAGAACCTGACCATAGATCTGTTTGACTTTCCATTAGAAGAAATGCCTGTAATATAACACACTAAAAATATTATATGTATTTTGAACCCTATGTTCCTGATATGTTTATTGAGTCACCTTGTCACTTTACACGCTTGGAGTCAAAATCTAATCACAATCCTCTATCCAATGGTCCAAGATCCAAATATCCATCATAAATAGAAACATACAAACCAAATGTGAATCTCCTAAAGAGAAAATAAAATACAACTGTAACTACCAAGATTAAAAGAACATTCTCATACCCTCATTACCTAGACCTTATACTAGAATAGGTATTTGTGATGCACTATCCCACCGTCAATCATAGTCTCTAAAACATTTTTAATTATACAGTATAATAGATATGAAACTAATAATATAATGAAATATAATCATATTATACCAATTTTTAGCATACCACCCTGGCTCACTCATTTTCCAGTTGCAAGAGTAATTCAACACAAGAACATAGGCGAAACTCCACATATTCGAAAGTCTCCCAACTAACAAAGAGGGAAAAATATGGTACTGTGGAGAGACTATACCACATGTATCAAAGTGTGAAATAGAAAATAATTAACCAAATTTTATCGAAAATAAAAAATAATCAATGTACAAGGAAATAAATAAATATCTAATAAAAATACAAGAAATAATGTAAATCCCTAAATAGCTAGTATTTATATAAAAGGACCAACCACTATTCTGGTTATAAATACATTCAAGAATGAAATAATAGTACAAAAAAGGGATAAACTGCACCTCTGAGCCAAACATTAACTGGTTTATTAATAAAAAACAAGTTTCCTACTCAACTATGTTATCATAATTTTCATCCCAACGTTTTTCAAAAACAAAGTGGATGTGTGCTTGGGTACCCAAGTGCAATGGATGCCTGATCATGGTGTGATTACATCACTCACTAGTGAATTGAAATTTGATCTTGTACTGACCAAAATATTTAGATATATATTCATGTGATGTGATCTGCTTAAAAATAATGGCGAACACTAAATTATAGATTACAATAGATTCTCATAACTGTAACCTCGCCCTACCACTTTTACTTTGGCCTGATTTTTGAGTGTCTATGAGCATTTCGTGATTACCATGCCACCCAAGATACAATGTAGGTTCCAAATACATGGAAACATTATGAGGTTTTCATGACTGATGGGTTATATCCCATGGAATTTTGATCAGATTCCTCAAATTTGGGGATAAAACCTTCATGAAAGTCAGACCTTATCATGAGGTCATCCCGAATCTAGGTATAAAACCCCCAAATGTATGATTATATTCCTTGACTTTGGGGATACAAATCCCCATAACAGTCCTATCATATCATGATGTCATCATGACTTCAGGTATACACCCCCTAGAAGTTCGATTATATTAATTCAATCTGAGGATACACACTCCCCCCAACAGTCATGTCATATAATTAGGTCATCATGAATCTTGGTATGCACCTCACAGATTTTGAATCAGATTCATTAACTATAAATATACACACTCCCACCTACCAGTCCTATCATATATGAGTTCATCAAGACTCGTGGTATGCACCTCATAAAATTTTAATCAAATTACTCAACTTCTAGGGTACAAACTCCACCATAGTATTCCTATCATATCCTAAGGTTATCATGAATCTAGGTATTCAATCTACAAAATACCAATCACATTCCTATACTATGAGGATAAAACTAAACCCAAGAGTCCTTATTTAGCATATATTGATTAAATTTTTTTGTTAATTTATTTTTGATTTTGATATTCATAGAAACCTACATTTATATTACTAATAAATATTTTTAAGTAAATTTCAGGATAATTAATTCTGTTAGAAAATTTATTTTTTTATAATGGAAGTGTACACATGTCATTTATCAAGGGAATTATATTTTTTAATTATATATTTTTTTTGAAAATACTTAGGAAACAATATTCATACCTTGCATTTGTTAGCGTAATGTATGGTTTAAAAACCCTAGGTTTGAAAAAAATATGGATCATGTGCCCTATGTTCTCAAAAAGATATGGATAAAAAACTCTATGTTTGTAAAACCCCCTGCTTTTTATGAATAAAAATATGATTCATAAACCCTAATTTTTTAATCATCCATACATTTTCCTCCCAAATATTGGAATTTTTTTCTCTGTTAAGGTACCCTACATTTGACTTGGCCAATGATAAAATTTTAAATTAAATATATTATACATGTTTTCAAAATTGGTCTCTCTAGAAGTAAATATATTTTCAAATCTATCTTATGACCAATTAAATGGATCGTATTCAATATATTAAATCTTTTATATTTATAAAGGGAGTTAAAAAACTTTCTAAATGAATTTGTCTTAAAATATACATGATTTATTATGTTGTATTTCTAGAATCACTAGACCAAGAGCTATTCAACCTACATTAAAAATACTGAGATGTTCATCATGTGAATATAGATTCACGCATTGAGAATAAAGAGTTGGGTGTTTTAAAATAATAGTGTGACATCATCTTAATTGATAAAATTTGGGTACATACAAGTTTTAATAGAGTTTATATACTTTCTAATGATGTTGTCACTATTATTATATCTTATTGTTAAACCTTTTTCTACAAGATCAACAAATCATTTGTAAGAACTAAACATTATAAATGCACAATTTTCTTCATATATCTAGTTTTTTCTATATTTTGGTATAAATAAATAATGTACAAAATTTAATATTATTTTGATGTTTCATTACATTATTGAAGATCTAATACATATTTTAGTTACAATGAAACTATAAGTGAAATATGTTTTCTCAATCAAATAAATCTCTATTGATTTATTAGAGTATCTCTTACTCAGTCTCAGTCATGGTAGAGTATCAACTTCTTGGTCTATTATATGGTTTTTTTACTTCCATATAAAAAAAATTAGAAGTACTAGTAAAAGCATTATTGTAAAGGTTCCAATTTCCTTTACACAGTTGTTAAGGTCTTGTAATAAGAGGATATGTTTACTGAAAATCACCAAGCACATAGAGAGAGTGTTAGTGGAGTGGACCAGGGGATCATTGTGGCCTAAAACACTATAAATCATTGTGTTCTTTTATCTATTTATTTCATGTACTCCCATATCATTAAGAAAGAATGAAATGGTTGTTACATATTAATTGGTTTTTTTCAAATCTTTTAATGGTTTTAAATAATAAAAATTCACCACCACATTATTCTTCATTGTCGTCATTTCGACCTAACATCCTTGTTAGATCTTGAGGTTATCATGACTCTGGTTATTCATCCCATGAATGTCCAATCATATTCCTTGAATCTGAGTATAAATAAACCCCCTAATGTATTTTTACATTATATGGTTATCACGACTCTAGTTATGCACCCCATAGAATTCCAATCTAATTCCTCAAATATAGGGATACACACTACCCATGTATGTCCTATAATTTCATGCGGTCCTCAAAAATCTAGGTATTCAGCCTAAAAATGTCTAATCAAACTCCTTGAATCTAAGGATACAGACTTTCCCTATAATTCCTTTCATATATAATTTTCAAATCAATGGTGCATTCAATACTGAGATCCATATCCATGGAATCTACAACCATATAGAGCTCTAAAAGAAGGAATCACAAATAATAATCATTTATCCAATCATGAAGGAAAAAACCTTTCACACTCAACAAGAGGGATCATCCCAAAATATAAAAAAACATGTGAGAACACCCACACTCATCATCTTCTTCCACAACTCCTCAGTCTCCTAGGTCTGACATTGGAAGCATAGGGACACTCACTACCATATTACATCACCTTATTAGTGTCATTTTGTTAGCAGGGAACCCATGGGGTCCCACTGGTCTTAACAAACCTAAGTCACCATCACATGGTCCTCATTGTTAGTCATGTTCTTCGATAAACACACAAAACACTGGGAAAATTCATCCCATTGAATACTCAATATGGTATCATGGCCTCACCATATGAATAGAACTCACCACAATGTAAGAATTCAGGAGATGGTTTGTATCCCATCATTGTCATCTAGGTAACTCTAGGTCATCACATAAAACTTAAAAAATTATTATTCCATGCATGCACACATGGGTTGTTTGTAGCCCCTGGTGTTTAGTAATTCTCATTAAACCGCATGATTTAATTAAATAATTTTTTTAACTTAATTCATTATGGGAATCTCCATAGATGTAATTATTGAATGCTCACAAGAACATTCTATAATAGTATAGAATCCCCTTTCACTTGGTTAAGAGTCCATCCTCAATAAATATTCCAGTCCTCACCCTTCAAGGTCTGATTTTTCAAGAAAGTACACTGAGGTTTTTCATGGCCCCATACATTCTTCCCTATCAATATGGAAACAAATTTTATTTAAGATATTTTTAATAAAATTAACTTAGGACACACACTCAATGGAATGATAAAACACCCACATGCAATATGGATAACAAAAAATCCATAAGGAAAGTTTATAGGACCACTTACAAAAAATACAAATTTTCTAATTTGATGTTAAGGACCAACATAAACTTCCAAGGCCCTTAAAATCATCCATACTCATCTTTGGACAACCAAACCTTTCTATGATCCTCAAGCTCCTAACTCATTCTAATAATTGATCATTAATTAATTATAGAAATTATAATTAATTAATAAATTAATTTAATCCAAACCAAGAGTATTAAGATATTAACTCATCAAGTTATCTTATCACTCCAAAACTGCCATCCAAAAGGTTCATTCCACACCCAATTCATTACTCGATTTAGGTTACAAAAAATATATAATTGATTCTTATGATTCAACATCCCAATAAAATTTATATAGGTAAAACCCCTTTGAAAAAATAAAATAGAGTCGTACCTCAACAAATCATCCCACAAAATCTTGTATAATTCCTATCAAGATCCACTCTTTCTAAGATTAGAAAAATCCCATATTATAGCATAAATTTCAATATCCCTTGAGAAATATTAATTTTTTTCTAAAAGAACATCAATCGATTTGGTGACAATGCGATAAAAAAGTAATAGAATGAGGAAGGAGGAAGAATCTTACCACCAACACCACTAAACTAAACTTAGGATCACCATGATCAATTAATAAACGTATTTAGGGGTTTCAGTTAAGACCCTACAACATTATTTCATACATTCCTGAAGAAATAAGGGGGAAATCCCATATTTAACAAGTTAAATTACTAGTCCCACATAATTTAATACATGAATGGGATTCATGTCTTGAATTTATCAGGGTCCCCATATTGCCTTTAACATCCTGAAACCCTGAGGCTATACCCACTAAACCCTATTCTGGTCATGAATGAGATTCCAGAAGTCAATTTTTCAGGTAATACTTTTTCCCCTTTAATATCCTAAAATTTATTCAAGACATACCACATAAAACCCATTCACATATTGAATGAAATTCATGACCTGAATCTCTTGTTACATTTATATTCATAGACCATCATGCATGTTCATCCTCAAATTTTTTCTTGAATCCATGGGACTTTTAACAGAAAAAATATTTCCAATAAAAACATGTTTTAATGTTAAAAAAACTGTAAATCTTATTTTGATTCATATATTCCAAAATTTCGTGTTTGAAAATAGATAAAAATTCAAATTATTATTTAAAATGTAACCAATTTATAAAATAGTGTTTTCTCTAAGTTATGTTTTGGTTTTATTTGTTTTGAATATATCAATATTTTTAATATGTTTTCAAGAAAATAAATCACCTTAATTTTTACTTTTTTAGTATTTATGTTCATATGAACAGGATAAAAGGTTACATCATAATCAAAATATCAGATAAACAATTATTGAGAGATTTAATTGGGTTGTAATGATGTTTTGTTGGAGATAAAAGGTTAATCATACTCACCATAGGTCTAGAATGAATGTTTGAATCATAATGATGAAATGTATCATATTTTGAATAGCTCTACTGAATATCTGATGATAATATACTATTTGGTAAGTTCTATAGAATTATAAGTTGTCTGAGAAACTTGTGATGTAAGACTTGCGATAAAAAGTGGGAGAACAACTGATTCCAATAAGATAGAGTTTTGGTTTCAAAGAAATGTGGTACTAGAAGGATGGGAAATTATAATACCCTATAAAAAATTCAGATGATTCTATGACAATCCTAAATGTTCTCATGGTCATGAGGGAAGTCATTATTAAAAGTAATAGTTTGTGGAATAGAAGATTTTAAATAATTCTAAAATTTCAGTCTATGTTTTTTTAGTGTGAGATCACTGGATGAAGATTTGTTTAAAGGGTATGAATTAATATTCAAAATGTGGGAAGATGATGATTCTAGTTTTAATTATAACTAATAATACAGTAGATACAAATCTTCACATAAATATGTTTTTGTGTATCATACTCAGAGAAAGAAAGAAGTAATAGAATATGTTGATGTTCATACTAGTCCATCGAACATGGTGTTCTACTGATCAATCAAAGGTAGGATTGTTTTACTTTGGGAAGTGTTGGGACCATTTAATAAACCAATTAAGTAGAGATTTTGGAGAATGATGCATGTAAGGTTGTTTGAGACCAAACTACAGGATGAAGATAAATAATGTAGTCAACCATTTTCATCAGGTTGAACTATTTTGTTTTGATCTGGTCAAGAGATAAAGAAGAACTGTTTTTTGATTTTATCCAATGGGTCAAAAGTCATTAGATAATATGTGATTCCATATATATGATAGTAGGTGACACTGATCCATCAGAGTATGATAGGGATTGATCCATTAGAAGAAGTCTTACACTAATTATTGTCATTGGATGCTAGACTTCATTGGTTACATGATCATCAGTCTGAAGAATAAATTAAAAGGAAAAAATGTTTTGAAGTAATTGAAAAAAAATTCTATGAATTATTGTCAATGGATTTTGAAGTTGTTACTAATGTGTTTTCAATGATTTTGGGGAATCATTATAATTTGAGACTATGTTTATGAAAAAAAAGGAAACCAAATTCTAAAAAATTAGAAATAATGTTTTTGACATAATGGTTTCAAATTATATATCTTCCAATTAGTATAAATAATCTTAATGAGTAGTATTAAATTATGATGTATTTTAAAGTGGTTAAATAAAGTCAAAGTTACCAAATGTCTTCATTGTAAAGATGAAATAGAATGTCAATTGAAATTAGAATGAAGAATGGTTAACAAGTTTGATGATAACTGATGTTGGGAGAATACAGGAGAAGGTTCGAGAAGATTTGATTAGAGTATATAAGTTCAGGGTAAGTCAAATATGTAGATGAAATGTATGAAAAGCGATGTTTTTGGAAATTTTTTTATTTAGGAAAACTTTTTAGCTTCCCACCTAAACCATTTTTTGTGCACCTATAAACAGAGTTGAGTAATTTATATTTTCTTATAAATCATAATATTTTTTACATGTGGAGAAAGTGAGAGAATTTATAATGTTTTAGAGAGAATATGTATCCAGATTGATCTTTCTTGAGTAAGTTTATCGTATGTAACGTGTGTAAGGAATAATAGTCACTAGAGTGACCAGATCTAACCAAGTCATTAGAATGAACTTTCTTGGGAAAGGAAGAGAAGGAAAAATGAAAAGAATAAAATCATATTTAGGGTTATTCGATCAATTGTGCAATCAGATGTAGATTTCTTAGAAAATTTGAAGAAAATTAAAAAAATAGTAACATTCTAATAGTTTTATATTTTCAAACAGAGAAAATCAGACTGAAGAATTGGACTAGTACATTGGATTGATTATCATTACCAATTCTAGATAAGTTCTTACAATATTCTAATAATTATAGTGATTTTTTTTAATTTTATACTTTTATAATTTTACAAGGTAACACATTATCATTTTTTGATTAAACTGGTGTAATTTTATTAACTTGTTACATAAACATATATCACATATTTTTTTCTATATGAATCACATTCACTATTGTATTGAACATCATGTCAGACATGTGTATGTTTATACATACTTGTTTATCTATGCCAATGGATTTTTTATAGTGTATTATGTGGTATTAGATTGTTTCCAAAAAATTCCAAGGAAATATCTATTATTTTTGAGTAGTGAACCTTATAAATACTCATGTTCCTATAGATGTTTGATTGTTTTTTTTCTTCAGAAAAGTGATAAATATTTAATAATAGGAAAATGTTGTTTCAAAATAAATGAAACTTAAAAGAAAATGATATAACTGATTCACCCCATCCACATGTTAATGATAGTATGATCCTGAATGGGAATTTACAATATGTTATTATGATGGATATATCATGATTTTTTTAAACCCCTCCCAAGAATATATTTTGTATTGAGAGAATTATAGTTCCCTTTTCCTTCACTTTTTTTGTAACTCTAGAAAGAAATGTACTATTTAAATTTTAAACTCATGTGATAACTTATATATTCCCTTGGTAAACCTCTCCCATGTTTGGGAATCTTTTTGATGAATTATAGTTATGATTTCTTTACTCATTAAAATTATTTATACAATTGTCCCTAGGCTTCTACTTGGGGAATGACTTGGAACTTATAAAAATTTTCTATGAACACTAAACATAACCAATTAGAGCAAGGGTATTGGTGATATTAGGATATCCCTTTTTATAAGGTAAATTGTTATGTTTGTATATGGTACATAACGTATTATGTGTAATGGAATTTTTTTAAACTTTTATGAAAGAAGATGATCTAATGGACAATTTAGTTAAATGGTACTTTATATTATTACTTAATATCCATTATGTTGTTAAAATAATGAGGCTTGTTATTATTATATGGATTCCATCCATAGGTATGACTTGGATTCCATTTTTAGTTCCATGTAAAAACCTAATGGATTCCCCATGATTTATTGATGTGAATTTTAAGGAAAACAATATCATTGTACAAAGTCAATTGGTAACTATAACAAATTCCTCTATATAGCACTAAGGATTCACTTACTTCTTTGGGAAACATTAATGTGTCTTGGATGAGCACCCAGGATTTGAATAGATTAAAATGGACATGTGACACCTTAGTTTACTTCCTTTGGTCCAAATAAATTCATCCCAATACTACCTTTAACTTGTTCCTTGGGCTTGGTTAGAGACCCCTTTATGTTGTGGAAGACCTTGGATTTACTCATTGGATTCACTTGGTTCCCGAATGTAGAAATACCTAAATGTATTTATGTAAATTCTTTTAGATACTTGTTCCTTGATGAATATTCTTATATCATTGGGTCATGTAATTATGCTACTACTCATATGATCATATAAAGTTCTACCTATTCCAATGATTGTGGTATTCGCTAGTTTACTTCCACTTTAATGCTTTATTTATAGTGCTACACACTATTATATTTTTATATCTTACACTGAAATTGATTATAAAACATTTGAGGTGACATACTATGTTTTATGCACATCATGTTTGGGTCAGTGTTTAGTACCTCATTAGATCTCATGACTATTTGTTAAGACTTAAATGGTGGTTCTTTACAGGTATTGAATTGGGGATATGACCTTTCAAGGGATATGGGACCGATCAGGTACTTGAACTACCTTCCAATGTTTTTTATTTTTTTATCATATTTATTTTATTATTTTATCAATATTTTTTTATATGTAGTACCAACTATATCCATCAATTTCTCTTATTTGTATCATCATTTCTCATTCATGGTTAGTATATTTGGCACATTATGAGTTATTAGTTTAAAAAAACATTTCACAATTCTATATTTTTATCCTTAGCTAAATTTATGACCGATTTAGAGGGAATAGTCTCCCTACACACAATTAGTAAACCCTCGCTGGTAGTCGATAAATTATGGTATTCTGAGAGGTTTTCTTGAGGTTATTTGGCTCTTCAGCTTTATTACTTATGAGGGAACAATGTAAAGGATGGAATAATGTGGTATGAGAGGGTTATTTTGATATATATTAATATTTTTGTATTGTTTAAATGATAGATGAATTGTTTTGAAACATTGAAAGTAATCCATGTAAAGGAATAGTCAATGCACACCTGGGGGATAGATCAAGTTTTTAGGGATGGGGTTATTGTTTATGATGTTTGTTATTACCATGGATTATTATTTCAAATTGGGTGATTTTTTCATCATTCCCGACTGAAAATGCATTTATTTTATTTATAAAAGATCACTTTATGATATGTGAGAACCAAACCAAGCCAAATATGAACCAAAAAAACCAATAAACATGAAAAAATGGGTCAGTCAAGGATCCCATCCCAGGACTCGACCCACCTAAAAACCAATGGGCCTGTTACATCCTGTGATGCCATGTACTATACCCACGACACCAGTCAATCACCATAACTTGGGACACGGCTTCTTAATCATCGATTCTTTTCTAGAAGAGATCACGCCAGAGTTTCCCACTATGAACTATAACTGTTGAGGCCCGTCGTACCCCACAAATAGACCACCTTGCTACCGTCTTTGAACTGCACATCAGACCCACACCATAGAAGGTAGTAGCTGAAATCCACCGTCAAACCACCAACAAACCACAACAAAAAAAAACCAAGAATAAGAAAACAGGCTAGGGACTGCTGTATTCCCTGAGCATTCCTAAGGATACCCTCTTCGAACTCATAGTGACTTGGGAGGAAGTTGATAAACCTGGGGGCCAAAGAAAAAAAATGACTAACGGAAACATATAACTTTTAGGAAGGATCGAGAGAGGAATGGGAAAAGGGACGCCTTCAGCACAGAATGTTCCTGATATCGCCATCAGCGACCGTGTAATGATCTGAAAATAGGCGGTCATCCTACCTAGTTTCCACTCCAGTGAATCCAACCACCTAAGATCCTGACAAAAACCATCGAACACGCCCATACAGATCTGTAGAATGCTCATCATGAAGGCCCCAGATCTTCATTGTAGCCTGGAGGATGAGACGTTGAGGGATAAAGAGGTGAACATCGAATGTTAGTGCCTCTAAGAGGGAAGGTGGAGGGGGGAAGAAGTGGCAAGGGAAACCCTAATCCGCTTAGGGGCCTCTCACTATGCAGCACCCTTTTTTTCCTCATTCCACTATTAATGATGTATGGGATAACTACTCATGGGATGTTTTTTAATGGGGATATGTATACATGAATTTTTTCAAGGACATAGAATTTTCATTTCATTGGCATGTTTAGTTTTGTACCATGCTTGTGTGATTACTTAACATATATACTTGAATTATACACTTACATGATAATTATTTTGTTATAGTTTTGGTATATGGTTAGATAAAAAAAGTTTCCACATATCATAGATGGTGTTTTCTCATTTTTATTTATGGTTTCATTCTATTTAACCACCAAGAGAAAAAATAAAAAACAATTATATTATTTTAATGTAGTCAACAAATTAACATGAACGGGGTCATAAAAAGTCAAGCAAATTTTATTTGTTATTAAAAAAACTAAGTGATTTATTATAGATGTAAGTTAAATGGTATACCAATTATAACTTATGAAGAAGTTTACTCCATAACATGGGAATGGGTTCCCATATAAATAAATCCATATATTCTTGATTTAATCATTCTTTGTCAATCTTTGTATTATATATCTATAAAACAAACATTGTATATTTTAATGTAATTGTAAGTTACATAATTAAAAAATTAATGTATCTAGTGATGGATAAATGTTAAATGGTGCTTCAATTAAAACGTATAAATTATTCTACATCTATATTTTCAGAATTGACAACCCACATAACTGAATCTGCTTATTATCATCTAAACCCATGTAGGTCAATTTTATTCGTAATCTGTCTTTTAGATAAACCATCTAAGGGTATGTTAAAATATTGAATAATTTAACTTTTAATTTTATTTCTTACATTGGATTTTAATTATAATTTTTAGAGTGTTGAATCTATAAATTTGGAATGGATTCCCTTATATCTAAAACCAGGTTGGTTGGACTTGACCATTATAGGTTCACTCTACCCTTACATGTTCTATTAACTAAGAACTTGGGGTATAATTGTGTTAAATGTTATGGTTATTTAATTGTTTTTCATCCACCCATATGATGTTTCATATAAATTTTTGGTGGTATCATACTTAACAAACTGCCTAAATTTGATAAAATACCCTTTGCATGATTTTCGGACCTTATTGGTATGAGGTGTTAGTTAATTAAAATTACATTTACAAACAATGGAGTGTTTTAATATATATATTATAATTTAAATTTTCTTTAACTAATCCTAGTTGTAGAAGATTATATTTAAGTTGTTTTTAGAAGTAAATTATGTCACAATTTTCCTATAATTTTATACAACATCATGTAAATAATGTGAAAAGTCTGGTGTGAAAAATGGTTTCCCCAATAATTTATAATTGAAATTTAATTTCTATGATCAATCATAATGTTTTGGGAAAAGTTAAATTTGTGTAATGAACTATGTAAAAAACCATTATTTTTACTAGTAATGATGACCCTTGTGTGAGGGATCATTTTGTATTTTCCTTTTATGTAACCATGAACACAGATTTAAACATTTCAAATGGGTCTATGTTGTCTTTTTATATTGTGTGGGGCAAAGAGGTTAGGTATATGAGCATAATTACCATTTAATTGTTATCTTTATTTTATACTGAGTGAATTTTGTTTATTTATGTGATAGTTGAGTTGTGTTATCTCCCTTACAGGTAAAAATAATTATTAAAATCTTATTATTAGTTTTCAGGCATGTAAGATCTCATTAATAGATCATATTGGATTGGGTTGGACTCCTATTGAAAAATTACACCCTTATGTAGACTTGTGATTGAAAATTTAGTTGATACTCTTTAAGGATTTGAGAATCATGGGTGAATGAATTTAATGGGATTGACCTGGATACGACATGGACTATCTCTTAGATGGTCATGTGATATTTATTATTTTCTATTATTGTATGAATTTGAGAATAATCTACCAGTTTAATGGTTTTGTGGGATAAGACAAAATTAGGGTTTATATTTATTGTAAGCAATTACATGTTAGATATATGTAGTTATATAATGCAATTTAATTAAAACAAAATTGGTGAGCCTGTTGAACTTTTGTAATATAGAGGTAGTACATGTTATCACTTGTAGTGATGATGAGGTATTGAATTGTATATTGAGATAGATGTATTTTTGTGGTGATCATTCAAGTCTCAAATATGTTTGAGTCCTGTGATCACATTACACCATAAAATATTTTATTTAACGATTTATTGTAAAAAAGTTAATGATTATGTGAAGTATACATTCATTAGTCATTTATGGAGTAGAGTAACCTAGGTGTTAAGATGTTTTTATAAGGATTATTATATTATTTTTTTAAAAAAACTATGACTTATCATAGTGATGGTTATTATTTTATAAATATAATTTGTTGTTGTAACATTGTTGTTAATAGTTGGTTTGCAAATTTTATTTATTCTCTAGTGTGCATGTGTGGGTATTGGGAGAAGCATTAGACATCATTCTATAAATCATTATGTTCTAGTGAATCATATAAATAGTTTTATCTCTTATTAGATCATATTATAAGCTTTGGTCCTCATCTAAAACCCACATTTGGTGGTTCATGGATGATTTTTATATAAATTAGGATTCTAGTTTTAGTGACATGACAACTGGAAAAATTCTATGATGGGGAGGATCATGCTCGTCAAGGGAAGAATGTCCTTTAATATAGATGGAATGATGCTATATAAGACTAGTCATGAATGGTTATAATGGATTATAAAATCATTTGTGATATTAATTTCAATATATTTACACTCATATATGGTTTTGATTTTCATATTTAGTTATGAATTTTGATTGAGTCTGAAGGCAAGGTTTAGGATTGGGGTGAGAAAACTATTCAGGAGTGTTATGGGAAGGTACTGTGTATGTGTTTGAAAGGAATCAAAACGAAACAATGGATTTTTTATAACCCAAATTTCAATGATCATTTATTTTTATGGTTATAATTTAGAGGGTATGTTAAAACGATCACGGGTAACTTTGGGAATCAAGGTAACATGATCTAGGCCTTAAATAAGGAACTAAAATTTTACATAAAAATTCATATGGTGAGTTATGTTTGATTATAGTATATAATGTTTTGTATGATGATTTAATTTTCGGCTAGGTAAAATCCTTGAGCATTATTATTAAATGACTATGGTATTACTCTGGGGGTAAGATCACTGTGATCAATTGGTGTTAATGCATCGATAGGTGATGCTATGTATTTTCATGAGAAAATCATCAAGAGGTGGTTACATTTTCTTAACACATGTGATTACATACATTTTTTTAAACAATGAATTGAATGCCTTCCAGGATGCAATATAAGACATCAATCTTGGCTAGTACCTTACAAAGACGGGTTGACATTATTGTGGTGTCAACGGATAATGAAACATGTTCGTTCTAGCATGGGTTTTGGAAATGAGAGTGGGTATCGGGTTGATGATTCTATATTGTATTTTGAATTTGTATATTATAATAACTATGCCAACTAGGTTTTTGAACTATAGAGAAAATATATTTATATACAATTCTGATGGTGAAGGGTTCCAAGGTTTGAAAATTTCTTTATGAAGTAAAACATAGGGTGGGGGCACTATGGCCAGTTTGGTATAATGGGATGATGATGTATGTTTATTAGGTTAGGTAATATTTTTTTATTATTCTTATTATTATTCAAGTTTTAGCATGAGTTTTGTCTCAATTTTGATTGATATTTTTCCTTGTTCTAAATGTTACACTGGGAAGCATGTTGGGAGATCAGTTTTGGTATGGTTCTATTTAAACAATCCTTGATGAAATACATAGTTAGGGAGGTGTTTTTGGATGTCCACTGGGCATTATAGCTACTAGGAGTACTAAGGTAGAGTGGTTGTAAGATCTGAGGTTTTGATCGAATTATAAATTACAAAGTAATTAGAGTTTTTTCCTTTGGTCTATGGGACTGCTAAAAAATATATTTAGAATGGATTTTGAAGAATTTATATTCTTTAAGGTCTTGTTTTTGAATAATGTTTTGTTCTTGATAAGTGAATTATGTTGAAAGAAATGTCTCATGGGAATTGAGATTCAAAATTTATATTTTGGGGAAAAACATCCTAGGGTGCATGATAAATGCACGATTAGTGTTAACCAAGAACCGAAAACCATACTACCTATATGTTAAGGCACATTTTTTTTTCAAAATGTGTTTGGGTATATAAAAAATGTGTATATTTTAGAATATGAGAACTTTTATCCACACATTTGGCTCATAGTTTGTCTAATATTGCACTGCAACCCTATGAATGGGGTTACACTTGGATAGTAAGTCTACAAAGTTGGTGTATAGTTGTTCTAACCATGGCTTATAACCCTTATAGGAAAGGGTGATTTGGAAAGTGAGTATTAATGGTTGTCACATGGTTTTCATAGAAATGTACTCTAAATTTTCACCTCATTAAAACTAGAAAAATTAATGTTTTCCCCTCTAGACCTTAATAGAGTTTTCCCTCTTTTCACCCTTATTTCATACAGGAGCTCCCCAACATGATTCATATTTCTTCTCACTTATTTCCTGGGATATATCCTTTTTTATTGGTCTAATTCAATAATTTTCTGATACATTGGATGCCTAGGGGTGAGTCTACTCTACAATTCCCCCATTTTGAAATCATTTCACTATTTAATTTCATCTCTTAGTAAACGTGGGTTGTGTCAAATTTATATGGTGTTTTTAGGGTTTCATGCTTCATCTAATTTATAAACAAATAATTGTTCAATATCAAATGAGTTAATAATCCTTAGATTGATTTCGGTAGTCCATAAATTTTTTCATAATGTATTTCCTTTTATAAAAAAATATTATTGCGTCTCATTCCAAAAATTCCCAGCATTACTCATAAAATTTATAATTACTCAATATTTTAACTTACAGTTTAACCCTGATATATTATAATCATAATTTATAATATTGAAGGTTGATAACAAAACTCAGACCACCCCTTAGGGTGAGTTTGACTTGACTCCTGAGAGGACTATTCTTTCTATGGAAGAAAAATACACCATGAGGTCTGTTTATCTTGACACATATTTATCCCCAAAATAATTTTACCATAATAATGAAATTATCCCTAAGGTTTTGTTTGGCCTTTTCTACCTTAATCACCTTGAATAATGTCTGACAAAAACACCTCGTAAGTTTTTTTGGTTTTTCAATAATGAATAGTCAAAATATTCTACTTAGAAACATCCTCCCCAAAATGTGCATTACGCATGAAACATGAATGGTAAAAATAATAGAGCAGACATAAATATGTATTAAATTGTTCAAAACCATATTTATAACATATGGTTTCTTGATTAAATTATAGTTCCCAAGTCCTTCACTTATTTTGAAACTCTAAAAAATAGACCATTTGTTTTTTTTAATTGATGATCTACATTACCAACAACCTTGAGAAACCTCTCATTAGATGTGGTTTATTTTAAATAAAGTCATTATTATGATTAATTTAATGTGACCTTAAATTATTATGGTTTAGACTTAGATTACTCTAGTGGAATTCCTTGGAACTTATGGCATTTTCTTATGATCACATGGATTAATCAATTAGAGTAATACTGATTCATAAATTATGATATACTTTTTTATAATGTATATTATGAAATGTGTATATGGATCTTAATTACTTATAAGTAATGGGTGTTGTTTTTTTATGAAAATCCTTGCTACAATATAGGAATTTATTAACTGGTTCTCTTTATTATTACTTAATAATTGTGATATTTTGAAAACAATTAGACTAGTTATGGTTATAGTGTTTCATGTAATGGGTTAGACATGGAATGTAGTTTCAAATTTCAAGTGTGGGCGTGATAAATTCCCCATGATTCATTATTGTGAATGAATAGGGATACACATTAATTTGACATAGTCAATATTTTTATTTTCTGAATGCATTGGAAAGGCATTCACAATTAAACTACTACTTCCAAAACATTAGAATTCATTGGATGAGCTCCCAAGATTCATCATGATATCCTATGATAAATGATGCTTAAAATTACCTCCTTTGGTACTAATCAAACTTATCCTGATATTACCATAAACTTATTACTAATGCTTTATGGAATCCCACTTTATATTATGGGATTCCATGTATTTAATCATTTTTATTATCTTTTTTCAGATATGAGTAAATGAATAGAAACCTTCCCTAGTATTCATTTGGACAATTTTCCATCGATGCATGGGCTTGTTTCCATGGGTTTTTAGATTATAGTATTATTCCTCAAATTTGAGATTTCCTAGACTATTCCAAAAGGTGGTATTACCTGGTTAACATACACATTAATACTTTCCTTATTTATGGAACTACACATATTTAATTTTTATACTCATGGACTGTAATTCATTAGACATCATTGGTGGTGGCCTAATAAATTTTACTCACATCTTTTTTAGGTTTACATTTTGTACACTGGGAGATCTCAAGGATATTGTTTAAGAAATTGTTTAGGATTCTTTACTAATTTATAATAGGGAAAATACTTTTCATTGGATATGAAATAGATCAAATACATATACTCCCTTAAGGAGTTAGGTATTTTATTTAATTTTATTATTATTTTATCTTCCTATTCGTATTGTATATATTAAATTTTGTATGAATGCTTATATCATATTTTCATCATTATTTCTCATTCTAGGTATGATTATTTGGAACTTTCCAAGTTATTAATTCATTTATTCTCCCACTATTTATTTATTTTGTTATTTCCCTCCATAATTTAGTATTGGACCAATGTGTAAAGTATCCCCACCATACCACCGTTATACCCTCACTGCAAGTTGATAGTCTCTGGTATATGTGGATCCAGGATTGATTACATATGTCTCTATAACATGGTTACTTATGAGTGAATGAGGAGATGGATATCCCTTATCCAAATGGAATTACTATAAATTCGTAATGTTTACACCTCTAGCGAAATGGTGTCTTCAGAATGTCTCCCTTTATTACTCATAATTGATGACACCCAGAATGAAGGTGATTCTTTAAAAAATATTTAGCTCTATAAATTTTATTGAACATTCATTATTTTAATTCAATAATTACTTTTTATTTATAAAAAATAGCATTTATTTCCCTATAATCAACTCATGACCTCATAGATCCATCTTTACTCTTAAGGAAAATAATCGTGGCTCCCCATGGTGAAGCACTAGGGAATATAAATCAATTATCAACCAACTCTTGTAGCAGTTTATTTAAATCCACTAATTCCACAGTTCTTATTATATAGGGGGACTTTGATATAGGTCATGCATTAGGGATTAAATCAATGAATTCTTATTGTCATGCTCTAGTGGATGTCCAGGTATTCCTTAAAAAATAAATCAATTTACTCATGTATGAAATGAAATAAATATTTTTTATGATCTAGAATAAAATAAATAATTATTTAACTTGAATTTTACTATTAAAATAAATACCCCAATATATTTTGTATCTTCAATCTCAGGTATAGTGACTGCATAGGCTTAGTATTCTTTGATCAACTTCTTCTGTGGTAGGTTCCCTTGATGTCTGATACAATTGTGTCAAAAATGAACTATTAATATTCAATTGATTAAGTATATGAAATTGGTTTCATTATTCACCTATTTTTCATTATACATGTTACCCCTTTCTCCAATATTATAAAAAACTCATATTCTCATAAATAATTTCCCTCGATGTTTCTTTTAAAAAGATTCGCATGATGGAAATTTATTCATTACATTATTTTTCTTTATCCCTTTTCCTTTTTCTTAATTATCAGTTGTCCTCATATTCTATTTATTTATATTTAATATATAAAATGTATAAAATTACTTCTTTTTTATGATATCACATAATACTATTTCAACATATAATGAAAAAAACATGGAAACCACTTCCCTATAGTGGTTTTTCTTAAAACCTTAATAGAAATTTTAATTATTTCTCTTTGAATTATATATATATATACACCATATAATACCTAACATTACATTTATTAGAAGCCTCATAATGTGAAAAAAAATAATATTCATCCTTTTTATTTAAGTTGAGGAGCATTCTCTTCATTTATGTTATTTTCGAAAAAAGGAAATATTTCATAAATAGTGTTATATTAAAATATCTTCATTCCGTATTTTCTCTCTTTTCTTCCTCCATAGTATTATAGATCAATTTCCACTATTGATAAACACCTAATTATAAAAAACACATTTCTAGCATAACCAATTCCATTTAATTACATCCCATGTCCGAAAATATATTTTTAGGAGTCGTAATCCATTGGTCAACAACTAATATATTAGTAGTTCCAATAAAAGATGAAGGATTATTCCATATGAAATAAACAAATTTAAATTTATCTTTTCTTGAAATGTAAATTATCTACCTATGTTAATGGTAATGAGTTATAAGTTGGTTCAACTTCCCTAATATGTCCATGATCATCTCTTCTCGAACACTAATTTTCTTAGCTTTACCAACAAGGTAATCTCTATATTGACAACGAGTTTTGATTATCATTCATCTATTAGGAACCATCACAAAATAATGACCCAAAATGTGTCTTCTCATCATAATAGAGAATAATAATTCACAAAAATACTTTTAATTGTAATAGTTATCAAATACAATCATGGATTACCATAATTCTCATTCTATATTTGTTCATCTAAATTATAGTACCCATAGTTTCTACTAAAATTTAAATGATACCAATTATAATAATACTAACTCCAGTAACCCATAGATAGTTTTAAGTTGATTGTATTTTTATATGAGACAAGGGATATCATAGTTTGTGATATTTCAGTTTAGTAGTCTTTAATATCCAAAGAGATACATGATTCTTTTTTTACATTGAAAATAAAATATATATTTAATAACAAAAGAAATTGTACGACCTCTTTAAAACTCATTTAAATATTTTTACTTTATATCCAACGTAAAGGAATAAAAAAAGGGTGAGATAAAATTCTTATTAAGGGTTATGTTTAGTGGAATCTATTATAAGTAAATAAGGTATAATCTATATGGAATGTTTAATAACTAAAAACAGATTCCATCAAATAAACACATGAGTTAAATGAGTATCCATGGATAATATAGTCATAGTAAAACACAAGGATTAAAATAACTAAATTCTCAATGAATAAAATTCATAATGTTGGAAGACTTGATCTCGTACATTATGATAACCTTGCCACCGAATATTTACTCCAAGATAGTTTAATATATAGGTAGAAATATACTAAAAACCCATTTAATAATGATATCCAACTTGATTGAATTATGAGAAATATTGATGCGTCAAGGATTTATATAATTTTAAGACCTACCCATCACTACATTCCTAATGAATTCCGTATATATTGAATGACCAATTTAATTCGTATAAAATATTCCTTTTCAAAAAATGTTTATATTGAGTAAAGAATACATAATATTGATATTTCTACAATCAATAAAATAACATTCAAAATAAAACACCATTTGTAAAAATTGAAAAAAATTATGTAATAATATTATCCATGATTCTAATAATATGGATATCAAATAGAAATTTAAGTTTAATGGTCAAAAGAAAGTTAGTATTTCATGATAAAGTTAATGGACACAAAATTACTATGAAATAAAAGCATCCCATAATTTCAACCAAAAAGGAGATTTTGTATTAAAATATAATATTTTAAAGAATATAATAAATTTTATGAAAAAATTAAAAAATAGATATAAATAGATTTCATTTTAAAATTACTTAAATCATATAGAGGAAGATAAAGAGTGTAAAATGGTTATGGTGGCATGAAATTCCATTAGTGACGTATAAGTTAAAAGAAAAACATTGATTTTGACATTTATAAAGAAAGTAAGAAATAAATTTTTTAGAAATGTTTAGAAATATTCCACTTATAAATTTTAAACAAACAAGGATAATATAAAATGTTTGTTGAGTAAATAAAAATTAATTTTCAAAAAAATTTATAAAATTTGGACATTGAAGAACAAATATATTTGATCAAAGGATAAATAATATTATCTTATCTTTTAAATATTAATTTTATTTATTCAAGTTCCATAAAGATGAAAAGTTGGAATAAAATATGTCCAATACATAAATATAATGACTACAAGAAGAATATTTATATTTTATGGAGGATTGATTTTAATATTTCATTAATGGAAATATAAGAAATCCCCAAAATGTGATTTAAATAAAATTTTAATATTATTGTAACTTTTAAAATGTAACTCCTTGAAATAGTAAACATAAATTAAAAAATTAATCATCATGAATAAATATATAATCATGATTAAAATATAAAAAGTTTATTATATACACCATATTAAATTAAATATATTCATAATAAAAAATTATCTCAATGGTGTGGAAATTGAGATGAAATCTCTTACCTCATGTTTCCCCTAAGTTGAAAGTGATTTAACATCCTATATAATGGTTTTAATAATGTTATTAATTTATAATAGAACCATATTAATATTTATATTATCATATATCATCCTATTATAACATCTTATCACATGTTCATTAAAAACCATTCATTACTATCATTCGTCCAGGTATTAATAAATTTTTTTTTCACATGAATGTTTTATCCTTAATGTTCCAGTACATATAATTTGATTATGGTTCCCTAATACCCATAATTATACTAAATATATAAATATCATATGTATTCATTAATACAATCCTTATTACCATCCATATAAATTAGAAATTAAAAACAATTCACATCACTTCGTGGAGGTGGTAGTCCATAAGTATGATTAAAAAATGTTATTGTTTTCCCACATATTAGTAGGTAAGGATATACATATGAAATTATAATTATAGAAGAATAATAATTTAATAAAGGTAAAATATATTAATTAGTTCCATATCTATAACCATCCATGTAAAATAGTGATGAAAAAACAATTACACCACTATGTGGAGGTGTTAAAATGTACATATGAAAGAGCGATGTTTTTTATTTTTATAGAATTTAAATGAGGTAAAAATGATTATTCCATGATAATAATAAAATTTTAGTACATTTATGATACTGTAGTAATTATATTAAATTGGGTATGAAATATTTAGAGTCAATATAAGAATAATTTAATTTGAAAGAGTCGGTCGAGAAGATTACCTCTTCTTTGGTGAACATCCATTATATATCATATTAAGGGACCCAGAGTTAATGTTTTGGAAATAAAAAAACTTCTAAAACTTGTATAAGTATGTTCTAAAGTTAAATAGAAAGGGTATGATTTATCTATCTTTCTCATTGTGTTGTAAATAAAAGAGTGAAGGGGGTTCTTTTTATAAGTGAAGGGAGGGGTACATTAGGAATTATGTAAAGTCTTAAATTAATATAATTTAATTTTCATTAAAAATTGATCAAAATTTATAAATTAGAATATAGTTTGAGGATGGGTATAAATCCTTTAATTCAATAAAAGTTGTACATGTTTCTGTTTTGTTTTCACCCATGTATCTTTGTTTTAACCCCTCTTAATCCTTTTCACAGTTACCGAAATATAAAAGTCTTTTACCCATTAGGTGTCAAGAATTTTAATATAAATGGGAAAGATAACCATAAATGGACAATTTTAAATATTTTAGACCATATACCACTCACTTATATGAATATAATATTTCATGAATTTTAAAACCATTAATAAAATAATATTTGTTATAAAATATTATTTTACTAAGTTTAGAAACTATTAATTTAATTTGAATTTGAATACAGCATGAATAAAAATATGTTAAATATAAAACTCTAAAACATTCCTAATCTAAAATTTTTATCTATAAAATTTGAGAGATATTATAACTCACAAAATATTTATTCAACCTCTAAAAATTAAAAATAAATTTACAGGATAAAAAAATAATTTCACCTGTAAATTAAACATATAAAATTGAACATGTACACTTTTAATCTAAATTTAAAAATATTAGAGATATTAAATTTAATAGGTTGAAAATTTTAATTTATTATTATCTTAAAATAATATATAGGTCAATATTATAGAAAAAGGGCACCAAGTGGCCATATTTTTGAGTAGTTGATGAAAATGATACAAATAAGCTAATATAATAGTACAAAGAAATGTTTTATAGAATATTTGTTGTCTTATAATAATGTTTTATCCTTGTTTACATGCTTCACCCTTATATACATAACAAATTTTACCACATTTACTTTTCATATTTTCAAAAAATAAAAGGGAACTATTACAGACAATTAACACCCTAATTAAAAATATGTCATTCATTACTCAATACTCATTTTCTACAATTGGAATAAATTAATTTTAATATAAATGATTAAAACATAAGAAATAATAGTTTTTTATAAAAATATGTTTCTAAAAGTTAAAAATGAATTATATAAAAATCATGAAAATTACTGTTTAAATTATTATAAATCAAATATATCACCATTCACATTCATAATAAATCCAAAATATTATAGAAATTTTAAATAACTTATTTTAATTAAAATAAATTAGAGTATATGTAATTATTTATTATAAAATATTCTTTGAAAAACATTCATTTTAGAAAAATATAAAAAGTTAAACGTAAGTTATTTTTAATATTTATATTTCAAAAAATAAATTAATTCAATAAAATTATGATTATAATATTTAGTTTATAATCATATTATTTAATAAAACATTGTGAATTGTAATATTTTTTTCTTAAAATGAAAATACTACTATAATTTAAGATTAGGTGTTACATAATATCTGGCATTGAATATGTTTATATGTTTATGATGTGGTGTCTGGTTATGTAGTTTTGTTGATATGAATAATATTATAGCACTAAAAACATGTCATTGTGGGCCTGGGAGTGAATGGTTTAATGGGAAGTGGTTTTGTGGAACCTTAATGAAATATATTCTTTAATAATATGACTCATATACATGGATTTGATATTGTTTTAGAAATCCTTGATGAGGTTTGGTGAGATTGCACCAAGAATAAGATTACGTTATTTATAATATTTATTCACCGAGGAATTATTATGAATTTTGGAAATTTGAATGGAAGGATTTGGAGAGGATCACAATACCTATAATTTTTTGTTCATAGAAAATATTTAAATCTCAATATTGGGTTACCTGGAGGTAGATGGTGACTATGTTTTTCATTACTAGCTTGAGGCTTGAAGTCTCTATCTAATTTTTTCACAACCAAATTTTCTTTTTTAATATAAATTATTTTTTAGGGTAATTTTGTTTTGAATTAGTTTTTTATTAATTTTAAATACCTTATTGGTGTTTAAAAAAATTGGTGAATGATCCTTGTGACCACTCAGGGTGACCATTCATTTTTAAAACACAACCCAATATGTTAAATTGCATGAAAAAAATTTCTTATTTTTGTTATAATGAACAATGGGATAGTTGTGTAATCATTTTTATGTATTTTAAGTGAGAAAGTAATTAATTTAGGAGGCATTAATTTTTTAACATATGTTTTCCTATATTATATATTTGTTATCAAGAACCAATTATATTTTCTATCATTAATATTATTATATGAATATTTAGATTATATATTCCTTATCATGGTTTTAGAATTTTTAGGTAAATAATTTAAGATATATAATGTCTAGTGTACATGTATTATGGATTATTTGAAACCTTATTATAATAATATAATAATTATAATATTATTTATATTTATTAATTTTTAAATGTTAAAATGGAACCCCCCACCTTCCTCTCCTCCACACATATAACACATCCACAAAGGGAGGTATATCTCCCTACTCCTTTATCTAACATAGGGATTCAGCCACAAAATATTTTATATGTAAGGGATCATAAGTATTTTTTCTTTTTCCATGTAAATTTAAATCACCCAAAAACTATAGGTATTTTTATATTAGGAGTAATATTTTCCCTTAGATTTCATCCACAATAAATTTGGTGGTTCAATTTAAAAAGTTGGACTCCCAATTTCTAAGATTATTAATCCATGGATGATGTGCTATTCAATTTATCAATAATTGTATAAAGATTGGTGGATAATTTCATTTTCCACTAATTTAATAAACCAATCATGTTTGATTACTTTAAATATGTTTTAATTATAATAATATGATTTTTATGTTCATTAGCTTTTTTATTAATCATACCTTCACAATATTTTTATTTCGTAAAATTCATAATTCAAGGTTCCCTTGAAATAATAAAAAATATTTTTTTATATTTTTATTAAAATGTTTTTGTTTTAATTCTTAATATGGATTACAATTAAGGTAAGTAGTATGGTTTCTATGCAATGTTTACCCTTGATTTATATTGATTTATAAAAATGTTTTGGAAGATAAATTTCTTTTTTAAGGGGCATTTCACTTAACTAGGAAATATTGTTAAAAGTAATGATTATTTTTTATATAATGGGTTTGAAACTTTATTTGATACATGCAAACCATGTTTTTATTATTCTTAGAGTTTTATGATTATACGTAGTACCTTTTACCATTGTTGGACTACATGGATCACTTCTTCCTAAATACACCATCATAGAATGTTTTTAACTACTTGATCTCTTATACAATCATATTTATCATGAACATAGGGTACATGTGTATACAAATATATTTTCATCACAAATATGATATGTGTGAGGATCCTATGACTAAAAACTATTCTTAGATAGGGTAGATGATCAATTTTCTCATTTTGATTTTTGATATACATGTCATTGATTATGAATATTATTTACTCATGCCTATTTAATTATATTAAATATTTTATATAAAATTATTATTTACTCGATGTGGAAATGTTTTTCCTCAATCATAAATGAAACCATTTTTTGTATTAAATAGGAAAATGTTCTTCCATTCCTTTTTTGATTAAAATTGAAAGTATGATTTGGTTTATTTTTTTGGAATATTATTATAGATCACTTGGTGAGACCCTAATATGATTTATATATCGCGCACTACCTATTCCTTAGGGTGTTTTTATATTTTCTACTTCTATTTCTGAGTAAATGGAAATTTCCTCTTGAAGGAGGTGGATGTTTGTGATCCATTGGGGCATCAAGTGGAATTCCCTTTGGTATGTTTGGTTATATTTGTTATTTTTTTGGTACATTAATATGTATTGTTTGGTTTTTTCATATACATATTTTGTTTCTAGTGCTTCCCCATATTGATTTTTTGGATCATATAGATATATATCATTAGCTTTCACTATATTTGTGGAAATTTTCATCCCATGCTTATATTATATGATTCTAGTTTCTAATGAAAATCATGTAGGGATTGGTAACACCATTCAGCTATGTTAGAGGTAGCTTGGGTATTAGGGTACTATGGTATTTGGGCCAGTTCATGAAAATTAAGATGTTTAATTAAAAAAAGGAATAAAATAATTTATAAATAATAATAAAAAGTTACTTATTCCCTTAAATGTTGAAAATTAGTTTCCTAATTTCAAAATCACATTTCAAAATATATAAATTTTCACATTAAATAAATATTTAATCCATTAAATTGTTCTATAAAAATTTAATCCATTTTTAAATATTGATAAATTCATAAAATTTATAAGTTTAGTAAAAATTGTAATTTTCATTATTCACATAAATATTATTTATTGAAGAAAATTAAAAAAAACTCATCTTAGGAAAATTTTGAAATGTTTAATTAAGAAAATTGAATTCATTTAATAAAATTAAAAATATTTTTTTTTAAATTATATTTTATATTAAAATAAAATTTATAAAGGAAAACTTATTTTATTTAAATATTTAATTTTATAAATTTTGGTTTTCTTAATCCTATTTTGATTAAATTTATTGTTAATTAAAATATTTTTTTTACTAGAGGTATTATTATTAATAAAATTTCTCAAACATATTCAACTACTAGGTCATGAATCATTTTAGTTTAGTGTTGTGTGTAAAACAATCTATTAAATATAATATTTAGTTATGAAAAATACATAGTGCAATCCTATTTTGTAACACTAATCCCCTTAAATAAATTGCATTATCACAAATTTAATTATTACTTGATTAAATATCTAAGAGAATAAATGACTCAGCATTTAAATTCTAATTAGGTTTTATCCTTATTATCTTAGGTTTTAGTAATGAAATAACAATTACCTTATAATTGGAATATAACTAATGATGGTATTTTCTCAAACCATTTTTACTAAATATAACAATATGGTGGTGGTAATTTTTTTATAGGGAGTTTAATGCTACTATGATATTAATTATTAATCGTGGGAAGAATCTTAGATGTTATTTCTATATCTTGTAAATTAATATTTTCAAAATATCTAATTCATGCTTAATTTCAAATAATATTTTACAAAAGGAAAGATAAAAATATTTATAAGAATAATATTTCTATATATATCGATTGTAGATTTTTTATAAACATAAGCTAAAATAGTCATACTACAATATGTTTTTATTAATAATTCAGTATTTAATCATTAGGATGGATATTTGATGTTATTAGAATACATAGATGGTATTATAGAGTAGGTTGAATAAACATTAATTACAATACACAAATTTCTTAAGTGAATGATTGATATCCATCACTCTAGGCCAAATTTGGAACATAATTTATTAGTTTTGGTCATATAGGTTTTCACTTATTCTCTTATCCTTGGATGTTGTGGTTTCATATCATTCTTCATGGCCCTTGGAATATGGAATTATCCTAAATAATTACCATTTTTTCCACATTTAAGACAGTAAACTATTAATGGTGCCTCATGGAAATATCCTTCTTTCCTTTCACTATGTCCACTACTATCGTCACTTATCCCCAAAATCTAATTTCTCTATGCCCTTCTTTTTTAAACACAAAATTTATACCCATTTTTTGAAAAAAAATTAATTTGTGTTACTACTAATAATTTTAACTTGTATAAAATTAAAAAATCATCCCTTCATCATTATCACCACCCAAATTTTTATGATACCTCATCTTTCTCTTCTTTGGTCTGTTTGAGATTTCAACTATTTTCACATTCTTTATCATAACCCATAATTGTTGGTTTGTTATAATCTGATTATTTATTTATCAATTATTAGTCCCATTAGTATTCTCATTGGAAAAATCTTTGCATTGTCCATGGAATCTATTGTTAACATAGTTCTTTTTGGAATAAAAATTTTATAAAACCAACAGTTGGTGATATGAGTGATGAATAATTAGCATCATAATGGAATTATAAAAAAATATATCTTGAAAATTCAATCTACAATTGTCTTTTTATATAAATCCATGATATTATCATTTTTTATTCCTAAATGATTATTGGTTCAATAAATTTCACTTTTGGTTGTGTTATCACATACACCTTATTCTAATTCCATAACATGATAAATCCCTCATAATGAAACATAAAGGGAAAGTGATTAAATGGAGTGTATCCATTGATGTTGTAAAAGGATGAAAATATTTATCCCTCTTTGTCGCATGCTAGGTGAAAATTGAGTTATTAAATTACACATCCTCTTTAGTGTTATTACACCTAGGTACACTTGTTCCATATGTTTCATATATTTTAGTATCTAGATTAGAATGATATTTCCATAAAAACCAAACAATACACACTTTAATGAAATTTCATGATGTTTTCTTACACTTAGACTTATCACAAGGGGTTTCACTAATATTATATCATCATAATCCACAATATATTCAATAATACCTCAAAAAAATAAATGAGTTATTTGTACCATTGAAATTAAAATCGACCATCAACCCTTAAATTAACCATAGATAAAAAATTAATCTAGGAATTTATACATACCATACTAAGATACCAAATATAGAAACACAAATATTGGACGATGTAATTTAAAATACCCAAATAAATATATAATTAAAATACATTCTTATGACCTTTTAGTTTTATCGTTTTAGTGAATTATGGTAAAAAAATTTACAAACTCATGTATTTTTCAACTAATGTATATTTTTTATTCTATAAAATATACTCTGTAATCTATAAAATGACTTTAGCATCTCCAACTAATTATACACAGAATATACTCTTCCAAATATATCATATTTTTATTATCATCATAATTCCATGAAATAGAAACATATAAAAGGTGTGAGCTATGATTCTTCATAAGGGTAAACATTAGTGATAAAAATATATGTGTTCATAAGTGAGGATAGGATGAGAATAAGGGGTATAAAATAGATACAAAAGAATTTTTTACCCAAAAAATAATATACAAGGAATCATATAATAACATACAAATACAATGTGAAAATGTTGTATATCAATGAAATGAGGAATACGTGAGAATTATGGGACATCCATAAGTATAGAAATAAAAATATATTATATCAGGTATAAGAATATGTTTCCCTTAGTGGATCAGTATTCACACACCTATTTACCAAGGTGGATTATGATTCTCTCAATAGGTTCCCTTGGTCGTTTAATTCATAATAAATCAATTCATATTATCTCAGGAGATATAAAACCATTAAAATGTCATTTTATAGTGATAAAGGACCCCATAAATCATCATCTATACATATGTATTCCATATAAAATAATGAATCACCATTTAATAAAGAAACCATAGTAATTACATGGTCTTTATATCAATTTAAAATGAAATCACATAAAGAAAATATTTATAAATCCACAAATTTTTGTTACATGATATACCTATGGAAAATAAATTGGTATCGAATGATATTCAATAAATTAATTGGTAAATTGTATTTGATCCATATAATAGATCTTATGGTATTCACATAGTAAAGATAATGTGTTTAAAGTCTAGTTAAAACTTTCCCCAATCAATAAACATTATGGAATCTTTGATAACCCAATACAATAAAATAAATTAAAAAGGGTATTAATAAATTAAGGTACTGGAATAAAATTTCGGCCTATTAATAATGGTTCATTCGGAACGAAAAAGGTACTGATGGATAATATATTAGATAGAAAAGAATATTTCATAAGCCATATTAGAAATAAAGCTAATGAAATTATTTTTTCAATATATTTTATAAAGAATGATTTATATTAAAGGAAAATTACTTAGATTAAAAACACTTTTTGGTAGTTTTAGAACAATCACTTTGAAAATTATAAATATCTTTGATATTTTGAAATAATTTTAAAATAAATATTAGATAAAACAAGGAAAATATTATTTATTTTAAAAACCATGATAATGTAATGTAAAAGTATTATATAAATTGAAAATGGTAGAACAAGTATTGTTTCATAAGAAATAATAAATTTAAAAGGTATATAAAAATATTAAACATTATCATAAAAAGGTACAGTTACATTTCAATTCTAAATTTTATTTCCAAAACGGATAATTGAAAACACTAAAATAAATTACATCTAAAAATAATGCTATGTAATATATCTTTGAAAATACAAAATGGTTAAAATATTAAATTTATTGTGTAAGATAAAACATTTGATTTTTAAAGTATGGAAAAACATTCTTAATATTTTGAAATACGTTTATTTAAAAACCCAAATCATAAAATGAATATTAAAATTTTCATTTAAAATGGGTAAATATAATTATGATATTCCTAGAAAACATCACTTATTAACTTCATCCCCTGGTCTCATTCTAGGGTTTCATCCCCTCACATCACTTTTCTTTTTATAGTACTTCCCTGGTTCTTTTAAGGGTCCAATCTCGTTTCTTTGTTATCGTTCTCGGTGGTTTTGGGTAATCACAAGTTGAGGGTTTTTATCTGTTTTTTTGGTTCGAATTTGGTGTTGTATGGTGAAGATACGATTTTGGGAGTAGATTGTGTTGTGAAGAGGATGGAATAGTAAAGGTGAGCATCGACTAGATGGTGTTAGGATATATGGTGGTCAGTGTGTGGTGATTTCTCCGGTGACGGCAAGGCTGAGTTCTATTCCGGTGTTGATGATGATGACAGTAGGCAGGGACGTGATTGATGGTTCTTATGAGTCTACGGGCAGGCTCGTAGTCTAATAATCCCTTTTGAATTTTGAATTTTGGAATGTTATAATCTTTTGTGGTGTTTTGAATTTTGGATTTTATGGGCAGGATTCTTGCTATAGGTGGTAATGGGGTTTTCTTGGTTTGTATTGGTTGACTTTGTATTTGGTTCACACTAACCCGTTTAAAAGTTTTATTACAAAATAAAAAATATAAATTGGAAGTAAGTACTATAACCTCAAAAATTATAAATTGAATATGTTGTAATTTTACAAAATTTCTAATAAAATATTCAATGGAGGATAAGAGGGAGATCATGAAATGGATATCAAAATGAGACAAAGAAACCCTTACCTTTTTACCATATAGTCTAATATACTCTAAAATTTTATATAAAAACATAAATGTAATAATAACCTATTTTAGAAAGAATTTCATATATATAAAACTTTATAAACATCATTTATAATTATTTTATTAATTTATATTGGTTAGTTATTATTTTGTTTCAATGCCGTCTTTGAGTAATCTAAATCATTTCTAAATTGTTTCATAATTACGATTTTGATTTTCATTATTATCCCAATATTAATCATTATATGGTCACTATCATTAATTTTTCAGATGTTTTTTTAATAATTTATGATGTTTTAAATTCCTTTTATGAGTTTTTTTATTCATTATCCTTACAGATTAAATCAGTAAGATGCAAGTCTTTGTGATTTTTTATGAATGAAACGAAATTTCATAATTAATGAGTTTAATAATTATTTTACTACTCTAGAAACAATAATAAATAATTATTTACCTATTAATATTTTATTTTACCAGTAATTAAGTCCCCATAGTCATCCTTGATATTAAATTATTTCATTGTTCTGGAACATGGTTAAAATAACCCAAACATGAACAAACCACAATCTATGTGTGAGTACGATTATGGAAAAGATTATTTAGTTATAAAATAATTATCAAAAAATTATAATGAAATTATTTCTATTTTATTAAGTATTATAAAAAATAATGGGGAACATTTAAAAAAAAAAAATTGAAAATTATGTTTTCACTTATAAAAAAGTCACGTGTCCTCTTGGAATGTTGGTTTTAGGCATTTACATTTATAATGATTATTTATTTAAAATATCCCTTATAGAATTACTAATTAATATTTATAGAATATAAATAATTACATAAATAATATATCTATTCACTAATACCATTTATATATCAATCCTCTATAGGAGGTGATGAAAAACAAAACATGTTGTTCTTGCCGATGGAAGTCCGCAAACATTAATGAACAACATTTTAATTTTTTATTGAATGAGTGGGGAATAGATAACGGTTATACAATTAATATAATAAATATTCTGCATAAATTATATATATATATATATATATATGTAAACATATAAATATGTTTATAATGTTTTGGAGTATTGTGGATGATAATGATAAAGGAAATAAGTAAAAGGGTATGTAATACTTATATTGGGAATTCAGATTTTCACTTGACGTATAATTTCTAAATTGAAGATTGTACGAGATATTTTTGAGGATATGGAATACAGAAAAACCCAAAATTTATTAAATAGGATCATTTTATTCTATATAATTAGAAACATGAAACTCCAAGATTAAACAACTTGAGAAACTTATTGCTTTAAATTTAATCCCTTTTAAAACTTGATTAATATGAAACCATGAGTCTAAATGAACTATAATATATTATTCCATTTAAAACTCACCATTAAATAGGATTCAACGATTATTAATAACTAATTTGTTAATATTAGGGTGATACGTTGATGTGAAATAAAATAAAAATCGTTTAAAAGAAAAAGAAATATTTTTTCCAAAACTGTATTTTTTCTAAGAGATGGTTTAGTGACGCTTTTTGCTCATAATTTAAATTTTTTTTAACCAACTTCAGAAAATTTATTTGATAAAATGAAATAAATTTTTAAAATAATGATATCAAAATTATATTCGTGTGTGTTTTTTGGTTTCTTATTGAAATGTTTTGTTTTTTAATGAATAGTGAAATATAATGATTATTATTAAAAATTACCATTTTGTTTAACTAATATACAAGGTTAATTATATTTTAAATGGTTTATAAATTAAATTTAGTTAAATTGTATTGTAATTTAACTAATTTATGTTATGTAATTAATTTTATATATAAGTTATTTACTAAAACCACATATACTTATAATAAATTCCTCTTTGAAAAATAACTTTTCATCATGTCTGTGGGAAAAAATTTTAATTACATTCTAACACTTATGTGAATTTAATTTTATAAAATGGTTTTTTAATAATAATAATTTATATTATCTAATAGGATTCATTTTTTTACCAATATTATTACTGAAATTTGTAAAACATTAATTACTCAGGTGAAAGTAAAAATAGGTTTTCCATTGGTTAATCTTATAAGATAATGGTTAACATAATATTCAATCCTGTCAAAATCCCATTTTATTTTCATATATACACATTATAATATCCTAAATTCTATCCTAAGGTTAATTTTAAGCCTTTTTTATGTGAATTAATTTAACATTTTGGATTCATTTGGGGAATTTTAATATAATTTCCAAGAGGGTTCCCTTTCCCCACTTATAAAAGAAAACCCCATACCATCACATATACATAAATAAAAGGTCTATAAGCTCAAATATACTATAAAGACAACTCTTCCAAATTCATAGACAAATTTTTTAGCTTCTAGTATTCCCATAAGGCCAACCCTATAGTCATTAATATGTAATCTAATGGGGATTTCTCTTAATAAAGGTTATTATCTTAAAAATTCTCAACTGTTTTCATTATAATTTTCCCCCATTAAATAAATTCTTAACACATCCAATATAATAAAAATATATCTCATATATAATCATATGTTATTATGTTAAGTCATAATATGTAACTTTTTCCTCCTCCGTCGAATGAGAAATGAAATCATTGATCGTGTGTATGAGGGACTATTTCCTCGAGAACCGATATAACTTGTCTTCCATCACCACCTTTCAGGGAAGTATATAATATTATATTTAAAAAATTTATAATATATTTATGGTATTTTTATAATTTTTAAATTTTAATATCACATATACATCTTACCTAGCCTTGTTTTTTAAATTATATTAACGTCGCTCATGTGTAATTCAGACTACTTCTCCATGGAGCGATGTGATTCATTTTCATTTACCCTTTACATGGAATGTAATATATATAGATATAGTAAATATGTGATATATATGAGATTATAATTATTCTATAATATTAATATATCACCCACTTTCTTACCCTTTGACTTCTTAATGGAATTATACTGTCACTCGTGTGTACATACGACCAACCATCTCCACGAAGTGATGTGATCTCTTACCCATGTTCAAACTTAAATATTTATTTTAAAAATTTATATAATGAAAAAATTATATTGAAAACATTATATAATTTTTTAGATGAATTAAATATAAAATATTCACAAGAATTGGGTCTTTCATGAAGAAACACGTATGACAAAACAAGGAAATTATCACCCGATACAATGAAAATAAAGAATGATTAAAAATTAATGGGTGTCAAGATTTCCTAAGTAGATCATATATGATAGAAAAATTAATAATATGATTATGTTATATATTTATAACATTATTAAAACTATTCTATGTGAGTTCAAACCACATACAACTAGAAGGAAGCAAGAAGTAATGGATTTCGTCTTAATATCCATTCACTAATGAAACTTTTAATGTTATAAACCTAAAATATTTAATATGGTGTGTATACATACACTATATAACATAATATCGTGATTAATTAATAATTCATGGTATTTTAAATTTCAATTTTAATTATTTCATCTATTGGGATTTTACTTTAAATTCACGAAGTAAAAAACTCATTTCATAACATAATTTCATTTAATTGGTTTGTATTGCTGCATCATTTTCTTTTATATTCTATGATTATTCGTGTGATAAATTTTGATTATCTTATATTTTATTTCAACTTTTTTTATATTCGATATACATAATCAATTTTCTGACTAATTTTCCCTTCAATGTTATGATCTTTATGATGGTTCATTTTCACGGTGTCATTTGAATCAGGATTATTTATGCTTAAATCCCCTTTGAAAGAGATTATTTGAAAATTTTATAACTATCCCTTATAATTTTTTTCTACTCTATTCATTAATTATATTTTCAAGTAATATTACAATTTTCATTGCAATTAATTATTAAAATTACTGAAAATCATTAAATAAAATTCTACTTCATTTTCCCTTTGTTTAAAAATCATTTTTCATAAAAAATTATTTAATTTTTTTCACCCATTAAAAAATTATTTAATAAAGTAAAATTTACACACTTTAAAAATTCAATAAAAGTTATGAATGGAATATTTATTATTTTTCCAAAATAAGAAGTGTTTTTATTTTACCAAAAAGTGAAAGGAGTCTTTGTTTTAGCATGTATTTTATGAAAGAAATTTCAAGACTTTATGACCACTAAATGTTTTAAAAATTATTTTATCATTTTCAAATTCTATTTCTAAATAAAATTATTTTAAAATTATTTTTTGATCTTTTAGTCTTAAAAAAAATATTTTACCAGTGAAAAGTATATTTTTCTAATTAATGTTTTTAAAGTTATTTTTGCGATATTTCTATTCATAAATGTTAAAAACACTTTTTTTCACATATACTCTATTGGGGATAATCTGTATTCATATCATCCATATTATTTTTATGGATTTTTTATGGCCATTTTAACCAGATAAAATATTAACATTCACTTTCTTGATTCAATTTTATAGTCATTAAATATCCTCTGAAATAATAAATTTTTAGTGACCATTGGGAATAAAATTTATCATAAATATCCACAATATTTATCATGGATATATTTATTTCTTAAACCGTATATCATTTATATAGATGTTTTTTTACATTAATTTTATTTATCTTGGTAAATATTGATAAATCGGTATTCTTTACTCAATATAGATATTTTACAATGAGGCACATTGTCTATGAATTGTATAAATTATTTGATGCATTTGGATTTCTTTGGAATAATAGTGCTGGATAGGGCCTATAATTATATTACCCCTTGATTCATGGGTAGTATGTTGAGGTGAATAAGTAAGATATAATTAATTTGGGTTTTAGAAATCATTTTAAAGTTTCTTGGGAAAGTTATTTACTATATAGGTATCATGAAACCTAAAACCATAGAGTATAATAATTAAGAATTTACATTATTTAGAATTCATTTAATGATTATTAACCACATTATTTTATTAATGACGTCATTTATAGATGAATCTCAATATTAGTTATTTGATTAGATGGAATTTGTGCTCATATATTAACCTTAACATGATGATTATTCCTTATATTATTTTTTATTATAATTTTGCAACAATATTATCTATGGATGAATTTAAATCTCAAATTTTTGATTAAATTGAATATGTTCTTAGATATTTAACTTCTCATATTGATTGTGCCTTACTTTTCATGACAACAAATTTATTTAAATGGAATTTTTCTTCCTTAAATTAGGTTTCCATATTGATTATTCTCATTGATTCTTTATATCCTTCTTTGTACATAACCCTTATTTGGAATTTTATCCATACCTTATTTTTTTATTTTACAAAAAACAATGAAATGTACTACAATTAATACGAAATATATTCTATTGGTAATAATGTAATACTTAAAAAAATTATGTTGAAATTTCTATTTTCAAACGTAATATAGGTATCTTGTCTTTATATAGCTTACCAAGATTATAAACTATTTAGTTCATTGGGATGTAATTCATTATACCTTATGAGAATGTTAAAATTTAAGACATTATCTCTAGGTTAATGGGTTTAGGGTCATTGAAGTTGGTATAATAGGATATTTTGTAGAAACCATGGAAACTAGGTTAGGAAAAACATATATTAGAGAACAGAACCATATGATAGTATTTTAGTATAATTATAGAAGAACATAATTTGGTTTTGGTAAAGAATATATTCTATGGTTATTTTATAAATACATAACTATCTTGATACTAAAAGTTAATGTAGTTTTGGCCTAATTTTCCTGGGAATAATATCCCTGAAAAGGGTGCATTGGTCTTAACCCAATCACCACATGGTGCATAATAATAGGCCATACTACACACATGATTTGACAATTCTACAGGATATTATTTGGATAATTCACTTTTTCAATAATAACAATTATGAATGATTTGAATAGATTATGATAACAAATAACCAAGGTTAAACAATGGGAGTCTTATAGGGAAATTATTGTCTCTTGATTTAGAAATATTATAAATGATTATATATTTTTCCCTCAATGATTATTGTTTCTCAAACTATGGCTTTTGGTTTTAGCCAATGCCTGGAACTCAAAATAATATTTATAACATTTAATATGAAAGATAATGTGTTGACTATGGGAAACCAAATGGGATAATGATAGGAGTGAAAGATGTCATGATTATACCTAATCATTTATCCTGGAATATGGATAAAAAATTATACCGTAAATAACTCTATTACTCACCATATAATATAACGATGTAGTTCATTAAGAGCCCTAGTGATTCAGACAATGTACGAAAAATGATCTAATTAAATCATGTGAGAAATGTGGAAAGAGACACCCAGGAAAGTGTCTCAAAGGTATGGTAAAATGATTTATTTGTGGAAAATATGGGAATAATGCAATTAATTCATGAGGAAAAATGAATATTCTAATGGAATAAAATAAATCTCGTCCTAGGGATAAATTTATATTTCATTGCCTTATATTTAGTGAACTTAGAAATTATCTGATTTAATTCCATATTCTAAATTTAAACCCCTATGCCAAGGAAAGACATATGTTGAAATAAAATAGATGATGCATTTATGTATTGAGATTCTTGATTTAAATTTTAGATGTTTTTTTACCAAAGTTATTTTGATTATATTAATCATTAAACATATAAATATTGTGTTAAATTTTGTGAGAATATATGGTTTTCAAAAAATTATGATTTATAGATACCATCCTAGGTTATGGGTTTAATTTTTTTCATAATATAATAAGTCATTCAAAAACGTTTCTATGTTTTTTTTGGAGTTCACAAAGATTAATTATATTTTTGGAAAAAATTTATTATAATAAAACCTATTTGTGTAGTATTTGAAAGAGTTATTTATGGAAGAATGCCTTTACATTTTTCGGACATAATATTAAAGTGATCAATAACATTTTAGTTTTATATTATATTTTATGTTATAGTTTTTATGGGTTATCCAAATTTAGAAAAATTAGTGTAATTATATTTCTATAGTTTTAGAAAAAGGAAATCATGTATAATGGGTGACATCATGTCAGATCCAGTAGATTCACGGGGCATAAAACCAAAACTGAAGGATGATCCTAGTTTAAATCCTACCAGTAGACAATGTGATGTCATAAATAATATTTACTTATTTTTTGTTAAATTATTTAATAAATAAATTTTATTATAAAATAGTGGTTTTACTGTTAAGGTTTAGAGATTAATGAATTGAATAACTTCTTCTAACAATAATAGTTTTGGAAAATATTTAGAGATAGAGGGAAATCTATTTCCCTATTTTCTGGATATTATGATCCATTAAAAGTTAATTTTAGATCTTTAAGAATAAAAATAAATAAGTTTTGGATGTTCATTTATTATTTTATGAGAAGAACATGAAATTTTTCAGAAAACAACTAAAGGATGAAATTTTTCTTCTGAAACATTAATGTGTCAAGTATGTACAATTCCATATATACATAGATAATGAAATATTTATCCATCCTTAGGAAAAGGATATTGAAAAAATAATATCCTATTACCATATCATTTTATTAATAAAAGTGTTTTATAAATCATCACATATTTGTGGTTTTTATGTCCTTATCATTCCATTGATTATTCACATTCTTAAGATCAATGACCTATATCACTCTCTATAATTATTTAGGTTTTTCTAAATTTTCCATATCATCAAATTACACTAATGATATATTACATAGAAAAATATTTACGGGTTATTTCATATGACCTTTTTTACTTCCCTTTCTCCCATATTAATAGGATGTTTTATTAATCCTTTTTACGATGTTGGTTTTTAACAAAAGAAATTTCTAATATCAAACCCTTGATTTCTGAGTGCAAGATCAAATTGAGAGGACACAGTTTATTTAATTTGGGTAGAATATAAAACCAAAAAATTAGTATTGATGAATATGTTATTAAATATCATTTGAAACATGCAACACTTATCTTAAACAAACCATGAAATATATTTCATTAAATATATTCCCTTTGATAGCATATGAAACACACAACCCTAGGTTTAAATTTATAGTAATATAGTATTCCAATATAAAATGGGATTTAAATTAGAGGGTATGAATATTACTATGTAAATTATGAAAATTATAGTCATATATGTATTATAAATAAAATAAGAACCATTTAAAAAAGGAACCTTTTTCTGAAAACCTGTATTTTTTCGAAAAGATGTTTTTTTCACACTTTTTGAACGTGACATTAAATTAATTTCTTCCACTATTATTATTAATTTTAATTAAATTGGAATATTTTTTTCAGTCACCATATAAAATTTATCTTAGGGTGAATTTCTATGATATTTCTAAATAGTTACATTTGTTATTGAATAGTAAAAATACCAATTTTTATTGAAAACCACCTTTTAGATTAAATAATTTATAAGGATAAATTATATTTTAAAATAGTTTTAAAGTAAATTTAATTATATTGTAATAAAATATAAATAATTTTGTTAATGGGAAAAAATTTCATAATTAATTTTAAAATTAGTATCTTATATACCTATGGTAAATTTCCATTTTATACCTTCTTTTAATCGTATATGTGGGGTATAATTTGGAGTTAAATTAGGCCACTTCTGTGAATATAATTTTGAAAAATTGATTCCATATGTGGAATAAAATATTTTACATTATCTAATATATTCAACTTAATTTTTTTTAAAAAAATTATAGCGAAAACAAAAGAAAAAAATTAATTATCATTGTTATGGTAAAAATGGGTTGACTAGAGGGGTAAACTAAGATGATAAGGGATAAAAAAATCATACGAAATTGTAAAAATATTATTTAGTGTCCATATTTCCATATTATATGATCATATATTTCAATATAAGTTAATTTGGATGCTTTTAATAAGTGAATGAATTACATATTGGATTCTTGTAGAAAATTTCCAAATAATCTCCCAAAGGGTTCCCTTTCCCCACATATAAAGGGACACTACCTACATTAACTTATCCTCATGACCAAGTCCTTTTTCAACAACCTAACCCTACAAAAGTCAATCCCAAAAACCCTTATACACATTTTTGAGCTACCGGTATTCCAAAATGACCAACCCTAGGGCTCTTAAGAGGTGATCCAAAGGAGGTTCTTCTTAGAGAAGGTAATTTCCGTAACAAAGATCTTTCATTATCTATCCTCTTTTTTGGACTTAAATTGTTTTATAACATTTAAAATATGATAGATACTTTATATACCATACACTAATGTGATATTATGTTCATGGAAAAATATTTTTTCATCTCCTCCTCCGTCAAATGAGAAAAAAAACATCGATCTTCGGTTTGGTGGACAAATGCCTCATGTACCGAAGTAATTCATTATCCATCATGAAAATTAATGGATGGATATACTGGTATATTTGGAAAATAATTATGATATTATTATACTTCTATAATTATAATTTCACATATACTTTTTTCCTACTTCCAATTTAATTATGATAATGTTTCTCATGTATACGGAATCCTTCCGCCTTGTTAGGTGATGTAATTTTTTTCACTAATGATTTATGTGGAAATTAATAAAAAATATTTAATAAATATATGTGATATATATAATGATATTTTTATTCTTTATTGTTATTATAATATAAATTTCATTACCCAGTTATTTGTTATGTGAATGATATAATTTTTTTCGTACGTATGACCTACCGTCTCCACAAAATGAAGCAATTCATTATCCATATTTAAATTTAAGTAATTATTATAAAAATAATTCTAATGAAAAAATTTATACATATAACTTTAATATAATTATGGATATGATGGAACTACATAATATGGGGAAGCACTTGAACTTTCATGAAACAACGCATGAGAAAACAATGTAATTAACATATGAAACAATGAAAATAATTAATGATTAACAAAGAATGGGTGTAAGTATGTTATAATAGGATCATATATGACATTAAATATATAAATTTGTTTCTTTTATAAATTAATAACATGATTAAAGCCATTATATTGTTGGTTAAATTGTGTTCATATAAAAGTTAGTGTGTGGTGAGGGACTTCGTCTCAATTTCCCTTCATTCCGAAATATTTTAATATTATCCACCTATATTATGTATTATGGTCTATGTACTGACACTTTAAAATGAAATATCTTGATTCCAAAATAATTCATGGTAATTTAAGTTCAAATTTTAATTATTTCATCTAGGCGTATTTGATATGTTAATTACCAAGTGGTAAAGAATTTAATAACTCAATTTCCTTTCACTGGGTTATATTACTTCTTCATTATATTTTATATTTTTAGATTATGTGTGTAATGACATTATATTATATTATTTATTATTTCCACTTAATTTATTTTTATTTTCACTTGTACAAATGAAGGATTCATAGATTAATTCTTGCTTTAACCTTGTGATCGTTCTGATGGTCTATTTCACAATGGCATTTTAATTGGGATTTTTTATGCATGAATTTAATTTAAAGGAAATAATTTGATAATTTGATAATTAATGACTTTAATTTTATTATACATTTTCCATTAATAAAATATTCACATAATAGTACTATTTGACCCCTGTTTAGTATATTAAATGACTGATAAAATGATTTAAAAAATTTTAAATTCAATTCTCTCATTGTTTGAAAATTATTTTTCGTCTGAACGATGTTTTATTAAAAGGTTTTCAAAAAAATTAATCCCTTTTGAAAATTATTTCATAAATAAAATTTCACCATTTTTATATATTTTTTAAAAACTAAATAGAATATTCATATAATTTTTAAAATAAGAATCATTTAACTTTTAATAAAAAAGTGAAAGGCATCTATATTTTAATATATACGACATCAATACAGTTTAGTTTTACCATGGAGAGTATTGTTATTCACTTTATTCATTCATTTTTTAAGTCATTTTCTTTCCCTTGAAATATTCACTTTCTTGTGATCATTGGAAATTAAATTTCCCCTAAATATCCATATTATTTACTGTATATATGTTTATTGATTAAAATCTACATCATTTATACATAATGTATTGTAAATTGAATTTTTGTATTTTTTATCTGGGTAAATACTTATAAATTAATATTCTTTACTCAATAAATATATTTGATGATAAGGAATATTATTCTTGAATTGAATTGATTATTAGATATATGAGGAGTTCTCTAAAAATGAAGTGACAATTGGGGATCAGAATTATATATCCCCTATATGAACTCGTATTTTCATGTATTGAATCATTAAGATTACATCAAATGGGTTTTGGTACATATTTTTAATCTCTCTTATTAAAGGTCGTGACATTAGAAGTATCATGAAACTTCATATCAGGATGTTAAATAATTATGTTTTTTCACAATAAATAATTTATTTATTAATTATTATTGATGATATTTTCACAATGATATTATATTTGGATGCATTTAATTCTCATTTTATTAATTAAATTACATGTCTTCTCAGATATTGACCTTTTCATATTGATTATGCCTTATCTTATTATCTATGATATTTTCACTATGGTATTATCTCTAGATATATTTCTTTCTCATCTTATTGATTACATTACATGTGAGGTTAGATATTTAACATTAAATATTGATTAAACATTATATTATCATGATATCCCTTTTATATAAATTTCATGTGTGTTCAGTTATTTCCATTTCTATGTTTATTATTCTTATTCATTCATGATATAATTCACTATAAATAAACCGTACTTATCATTTGATCTTACCTTTACTTTTCTTTCATTCTCAAAAATCCATGAAGTGTACTATAATTGATATGATGGGATATTCTAAAGGAATTAATGTTATCCTAAAGAAAAATCATGTTTTAATTTGTTTGTTTAATAATATATCGATAATATATATATCTCTATTTTACCAAAACTAATAAACTGTTCATTTTTTTAGGATGTGATTCCTTATAACTTATGACAATGTAATAGAGTATGGCTCTGGATTATTGGGTCTGGGGTTATTAAATAAACTAGTTGTGTAAACGGGATACATAAGAAGTAAATTACAGTTATATTTATGGTAATTTTGAAATAGTGGTGTGTCGCGACCCCCTCCCCACAAAGTGTACCCCTCCTGGGTCAGAAATGTGAAAAGGGAGATAATGACCCTTGAGTCCCGCCTCTAGTAGGCCCCGGGTTGGCAACTAGCACCGAGGGTATAATAAACACACAGATGGGAGGCATTACCCTCTATGAGAACACATGCGGAAGAGAGAGAAAAGATAGACACCAACCAACTCCAACTCAGAACTGAAATATAAAATAAACCCAAGTGCACATATGTAATGCCATGAAAAAGTACTACAACTGGAAGGGGAAAACTGTAAGTACCCAAAATAAAGTAAAAACAGCACCAACCACAAGCCCGAACAGCTCCTACAACCCCAAGCTAGTAGAAACCAGCTTGATCTCCAACCTGCTCCAAGTGACCAGAAAAATAGTTTATATATACATAGGGTGAGTATAACAGTATACTTAGTAGGATCCTCCCTGAAGCCTCTCGTCCAAAAGTAAAGAAAGCATGTTAAATCATAGTAAACAACAAGTAAAACTAACTCATCATCTGAACGGGTATACTAAGTTCCCAACCTCACCACAGCTACTCTCACCAAGTAACGCATACAAGAATATATCATATAATAAAGAATATCAAGGGTACCCTGCTACTACTTCCCCACTAGTTTGCCTCTTTTCCCCAATGTCGCACGTTTTGAGCATCTCTCTCTAAAAAGGCTTGCCCATAGACACCTGGTTGAAGCACCACAATATGCACCTTATGCCACAAAACCACCACGTCCACACACCAAAGTAACCAGGTATTTTTTTGAGAGCCACCATAGCTCACATAACGTGTATTATACGTCAGGTATTATACCTCAAGCCATTATAGTCCATACACCAAGTAAGGATCCTCAATCCCTCACAACCTATACACGTTACACCTATAGTAGTCCATAGAAAACTATATCTAGAATATATGTGTGTGAATAACCACAAGCCATTACAGCCCTCTACACACATATATGGGGAAAACTAACCAATGTGCCTACCAGCACCAGTAACTACCAAGAGAAGAGAGTGGGGATGAAGGGGGTAGTCATCCATCCTTCCTCTCATTGGAATGTTGGAGAAACCCCCCCCCCCAGGTCATAGAATCCCTGAGGTGTCAGTTTCCCTTACTAAGATGGTGGAGTGGCATATAGGAACACAAAAAGTACATAATATACTATAACTCACAACCACACTATGGGAATAACCTAGTCTTAGACACACTACAGCTAACGAATCTCAGACTCCGGGATGCTACTTATAAGACTAGGCATCCTATATACACACAACCTTTTAAAGAGATTTATTAGAATACCTCATTCCCTTTTTATCAGTTCCACTATATGTTAATTAATTCTTTAAACACTAACTAACCATGAAAAATTCCACATTATGTTTTATTAGCATCACACCCAAAGTCAACTGTTCCTTCAAAATTTACAACCTCATATTTATCTTCCAGCATATCCATCCCCATTGGATAACACCATTTATTCAATTATTCATTAAATAATTACTTTCCCACATTCCCAAGTATTCTAGAAAAAAATTCTATGCTACTAAACACAAGGGGGATCAACACGGTGAGTAGATGTACTACCCGTCGAGTAATTTCCTCTTATATAAATAGCATATACTCGTCCTTCCTTGATATTCTGAACAAGAAAAGCACGTGGCATACCCCACGTGTCTTCACCTCTTTAGGAAGAAGGGTAAGTAAGACCAGCTGCCTTGAGAAGTGTGGAAATGTAAAGCAGATAAACAACCAATCAAAATCATCAAGCATACAAAAATCACATCCACTCCATTCCATCATCCCTAGTGTCATCCCCGATACCCACATGCATAAACTGAGGCATATCTCCACTCTATGTGTCATCTACAACAACAATCAAAAGCCTCCATTCCCCTACATGTCACCACAACCATCTAGGATCACATCACAACACATGCAGCAGGAATACAACATCACATCAATAGGGCTCTTGGCCCTTTAACAATCAAGAGGGTAACTTAGAACCCTTTAAAGAATTAACAAACAATCAGTTCTTTAATCCATATTTAATTAACAGATTTGTTACTTGTAGGTTCCAAATTTAGGAAACCTAATCAGCAAGATATCAAAATAAATAAACATGCTTACTACACCAATTTGATTGACATCAAAAATTACAACAAGAACCATATTAGTTTACATGCCTCTTTATCTTTAGTCAATAATTATCAATTAATCCCAATTTATGTTCTTTACATATTTCCATCAAGAAAGAACAGCTAATCAAATCAATCATAGATATCACACTATCTAGAAAAACATGAGGCAATAACATACGATTGATATATACTTATTTATCTGGTTAAAATATTAATTATGTCAATTACTTTGTCATCAAGTGTCATTAAACATTCTAACAATACAATTTCATGTAAAAGATAAAAGAAGCAGCAAATCCACTACTTCAAACAGTCCTCACGTTCTTTATCCACACAACGGGGCACAATCCTCCTCTCGTGACAAATGCATCCACCTGAGGATGCCAAGGTACAACATTACCAACCAAAACCTAAGAAAAACCCCATTTGAAGAATGGAGATTACATGCTATAACATGGGAAGGAGAAACATGATAAGATGATTCCCAAAGGAACGACGATAAAACACACCTTATATTGAATAATGGCTGATAAATCTTGGTTGCATCAAAGCAGATCGGGACCAATCTAAGGAGTAAAGTTTGATTGTGAAACTCTTATGGGAAGGATTGAATGGTTCTAGACTCTCATAGCGAGGACAAAGAGAAATAACAAGGGAGGATGATATATTGTCCCTTTTGGAGATTTAATGGGGTAACGGTTTAAGATACACTTAATTCCCCATTAAAATAGGATTTCATTAAACCACACGGTTTGACCAAGAAAAAACATAATGATCCATATGAATAATTAATATAATATTTATGGCCTTTGAATCGGCCTTCAGAGTCCGTTAAATAAGGCTTTAAATGTATTTTACGTCAAAGGAAATGTCAAAGAGGAAAACTGTAGGAAGCTGGAAACACTGTTCACCTACAGTTACTCTACACCTACCGATCTGTGAATCCAATCTATGAAACCAATCCGTGAAACCGATCTGTGAAACAGTGTTTAATTAACGTCACTATACACCTACTGTTACTGCAGACCTACTGATCTGTGAAACCGATCTGTGAAACAATATACACCTACTGTTACTGTACACATATTATTACTATACAACTACCGTTACTGTATACCCACCGATAGAACAATACATAAAACTGGAAACACTATTCACAGAACTTTAAATTTGGAAAAAGTGTTGGGGATAGTCACCTTGACCTCCCAGAACACCTCCAACAACTAATTTTCACAAAATAATGGATGGGAGATGTCCGATCCATTACCTAAGATACCACTAAAAACATTCTCGTCCTCAAGAATTCAAAACCCTCCAAAAGAAATGGGGTCTGAACAACCACCCATAGAGATACCTCTCAAAAGAGAGCAACCCATAAAAGAAATAAAAGAAATTAATAAATAAAACATGAAAGGTCTAACCACAATGGGAACATTGTTACATGAATAGAGTTAAACATAAAAAAAACTCTGGGTACTGAGCACGTATCTGTGACTAACATTCCCAGGTACTCTCCTCCATGCCACCATGTCACCACAAGACACGAACTAAGGGGATAGAACTCCCATGAAACACCTTATCCTTATGGTATTGGATCTCCACATGTCGCTCCTCGAAGGTGGAATTATCATCAACATCGATATCTCCCTAATCAATGATGTGAGAGACATCATGAAGATAACGACGAATCTGTGATACATGGAAAACATCATGTATCCGACTCATCTGTGGGGGAAGTTCTACTCGATACTCCATAGCTCCAACATGAGCTAACACCTCAAAAGACCCAAAAACCCCGGGAGAAAGCTTACTTCCATGACCAAACCTTCATTGCCCATGACAGGGATTCACCTTCAGAAACACATGATCCCAAACATTAAACTCTAAGGGTCTCCTCCTTTGATTAGCATATAATTTCTGATGATCTTGCGTGGTCATAATCCTCTCACGAATCACCTGGACCATCTCTGTTGTATTTTTCACTAGTTCCAGTCTGAGAATTACTGACTCTCCGACCCTAGTCCAGGACAACGGAGAATGGCAAGGCCGACCATACAAGGCTTCAAACGGCGCCATACTGATGGTGGAGTGAAAACTATTATTGTAATCAAACTCCACCAAGGGTAATTCCCTCATCCATGAACCTCCAAAATCAAGAACACAAGAGTGTAACATGTCTTCAAGAGTCTGGATGGTTTGCTCTGTCTGACCATCTGTTTGGGGATGAAAAGAAGTTCTAAGGCATAGTTGATAACCAAAAGAATGTTGGAGACCTCTCCACACCCTAGATGTAAAACGTGTATCTCGATCAGAAATGATCAGCCTAGGGACTCTATGAAGTCTGACCACCTCCTCTGGATACTACCTCGACAATACTTCCACTGAGCTCGACTCCTTGATCACTATGAAGTGGGACGATTTTGTTAAGCAATCCACTGCCACCCAAATAGCATCATGTTCTCCCGGAGCTTGAGTTAAACCAGTAACAAAGTCCATTAGGATGTCCTCCCACTTCCACTGAGGAATCTCTAATGGCTGGAGAAGACTACCGGGAACATTGTGTTCGGAATTTACCTTCCGGCAGGCTAAACATCAAGACACAAACTCCACAACTGCACGCTTCAGCCCAGGCCACCAAAACTGACTCCTCAAGGATCGGTACATCTTTATCACGCCCGGATGTACTGCTAAAGGCATACTATGGAACTCTCTGAGAACCATCTCACACAACGTCAAGGGGACAAAAATACTTCCATGATACAACACTCGGTATTGTTCATCCTCCGTCCAACCATCAGGGGCCTCACCGTAAACATCTCGGTCTCTCCAGACCTCCACCTCAAGATCCCCCAACTGTGAGTCTTCCACCTTTCGCACTAGGGATGACTGTACCGTCATCTGAAAAAGACAACCTCCACCCCCAAATTCTCCCATATCAAGATGTAATGATGAAAGTTCTTCCATTAATCTCTAGGAATCAACGGATTCATGCACAGCATCACTATGTGACTTTCGACTCAGCGCATCAGCTACAACATTCCCCTTTACTGGGGTGTATTATATTTTGAAGTCTTATTCCTTCATGAACTCCATCCCCCAACTGTATCATAAGTTCAATTCACACTGGGAGAAAACATACCTCAAACTCTTTTGATCGGTGAAAACCAAAAAACACTCACCAATGAGGAAATGTCTCCACAACTTCAGAGAAAACACCATGGTTGTTAACTCAAGATCATGTCTAGCATAGTTGCGTTCATGGGGACGAAACTACCGAGACCCATAAGAAACAACAGACCTCGGCTGCAAGAGAACACAACCTAACCCCAGATGTGAATTATTGTAGAAAACATCAAACTGAACTCCCTCAGCTGGAAGACAAAGGATTGGAGCACATACTTACTTCTACTTTAGATACTCGAAAGCTACCTAAAACTAATCAGTCCATATGAATTCCTAATTCTTCCTGGTCAAAACTGTCCGAGGATTCAAAACTTGTGAGAAATTGGCTACGAACCTCATGTAGTAGCCTGTAAGACCAAGGAAACTTCATACATCTGACACTATATTGGGGGCTGCCCAAAACACAAATGCTTCTATCTTCGATGGATCCATAGCTACTCCCTGTTTGGACATAACATGCCCCAATAAATGGACTTCTCGAGCCCAAAACTCACACTTCGACAACTTCCCGAATAGCTAATGTTGGAAAAGAACTCCCAAAACGGTTCATATATGTTGTACATGATCCTCTTCAGATGTAGAGTACACAAAGATGTCATCGATGAAAACTACCACAAACTTGTCCAAGAACTCACAGAACACGACATTCATCAATCCCATTAATACAGATGGAGCATTTTTATACCAAAATTGCATTACAACGAACTCATAATTCCCATGAAGACAATGGAAAGCAATCTTCATGATATCCTCATCCTTCACATGCATCTGATGATATCCTGGCCACAATTTGATCTTTGAGAACCAACTTTCACCCTTCAGTTGATCGAATAAATCATCAATCCGCGGAAGATGATGGAGATTCTTTATTGTCACTTTGATTAAGCGATGATAATCAACACACAACCGCAAACTTCCGTCTGCCTTGTTCACGAACAAAACTGGTTCACCCCATGGTGACACACTTGGCCGAACAAAACCGCACTGTAAAAGACCATCAAGATATATACATAGCTCTCGTAACTCTGAAGCGGCCATTCTATATGGAGACATAGAGATAAGATACACTCCTAGATGTAGATCGATCCCAAACTCGATCTCTCGTCGTGGGGGTAATGCTATAACCTCTTCTAGAAAGACATCAGGGTACTCCTCTATGAACTTAAGAAACACCAACTGCTGAACCTCTAAAGAACTCACCATCATCTCATCCATCATGGAAGATAATGATGGAAAATTCCTAGGACCCATACAAGGGTCTCGCTCACCAACAAACACCACTTTCTCTCCATCCACACCAATGAAAATGACCTTCTACCTGAAGAAATCCATGATATCCTCCACCGAACACAACCAATCCATGATGAGGATAACATCATATTATTGTATTCGTAATCATAGGAAATCTACCCAAGAGTGGTGTTTCCCGAACAATAGCTCACAATCTTTATATACTTCAAACAAGTCAGCTCTACCTCCAACTGGCTTAGTCAACGCCTAGGGCACTGGAAGACTCTCTACCTCAAGTACCAAAGAATGGACAAGGTTAGGTGATATGAAGGAGTGTGTCGCTCCCGAATCAAACAAGGCATAAACCAAGGTAGAAAACAAGAAAATAGTACCTCCAACGACGTCTGGCTTTCCTAGAGCTGGAAACGCTAGAGCCTGAAGCTGACCACGACCACCTCCATGGCCTCTCTGACCCTGATGAAGACCACCACCATGGTCGCGCTCTGCTCTCTGAGGACGGGGAGCGTCATTTGGCTATCCTCTTCCCGCCCCATATATCCAATGCTGATCTAAAGCTAGTGCAACTGGCTGCTGCTACCTCTGATGGAATTGCCTCAACGGAGAAACCAGGAGCGTAGAACCTGGTGCACGATGGCCGCTCTGAAAGGTCGAGCACTCCCGCTACTGATGGCCACGACCACCACAAGAAAAACAAGCACATGATCCCTTGGAATAGGCCTAAGAGTTTCTGCCTCTGGAGAAATGAGATGTGAAGTGTTAGGACCTTCCACTGGCTAAACGTAAGATCTTCAGCCCTAAAAACCGGGAACCCCAGACCATAGCTTTGCTTCGTGAGGAATCCTGACGATTCCCCCTTCATGATGATCTGGTCCTAGGAAAAGTCCTCTTAACAACCTCTTCCCTCACCAGCACCTCAGGATATTTATTTAGCATAAATGGGGTGACCTGACTCTAGATCTCTGGATGCAAAGACTCCTCTAAATGCCTCACCCTGGCCTCCTCATTTGGTAAGAGGTCCGAAGCATATCGTAAAAAGGTTCCTGAAATGGATTCCAAACTCTTGAACACTAGAGCTCCCCTGTCGAAGGGTAAGAAGCTCCTAGAGACTGGACACCTTCGCAGTCGAAGAAAGAAACTTGACTCTAAACCTGTCCCATAACTCCTCCCATGAGATCGTTGACTCCTCACGATATCCGAGGAACAAGAACCACCACTACCTCGCTGCTCCACGTAGCATCGTCACAACCAAGGACAACCAGTGATCCTTATGAGCACGAATTGAACGAAAGCCGATATCGGCCTCCTCTAACCAATATTCTGTGACTGCATCTGAAATAGATCCATTGTACTTCTGCAGACTCTGGAGCTGAAGCTCTCGGAGTGTCTTCCTCCAAGTGTCGTTGCCGTCAACCTCTACCCTACGGAAATCTGCTGGAATAGCCTAGTAGACATTTTCTGCGCAAACCTGACGAGGATGTCGACCTGGAGCCATACATATAAAATAACAACTGTTATAGTTCCTAAACCTGTAATATGAAGACTCAACATTAATTAGTTAATTTTTTTCTTTTATTCATTTTAGGTTAACCTATCCCAAGGTCTACCCATTCAAACACAGGCATAAAGAATAATGATGCACGATCCTTTCCTAGGTCTCTACCCTACAACTAGTATCACCTTGTTTAGTAGCCATTGTAGACTTATAGGTCTGTACATCAGATCATAGGGGTCCCTAAACACCTATGTATCAGCCGTTATCTAGTGTTTACCTCACTTGATAAACATGAATGACATTGTTTCCCTACCAACCCATGCAACCTCACCTGTGCCTAACTCCAAACTTCATCATATCCCTCATCCAGGCCTCTGATACCACTCTGTCATGACCCCCTCCCCACAAAGTGTACCCCTCCTAGGTCGGCAATGTGAAAAGGGAGATAATGAGCCCCAAGTCCAACCTCTAGTTGGCCTCGGGTTGGCAACTAGCACCGAGGGTATAATAAACACACATATAGGAGGCATTACCCTCTAAGAGAACACATGCAGAAGAAAGAGATAAGATAGACACCAACCAACTCCAACTCAGAACTGAAATATAAAAGAAACCCAAATGCACGTATGTAATTCCATTCAAAAGTAAAACATCTGGAAGGGGAAAACTTCAAGAACCCAAAAGAATGTAAAAACAGCAGCAACCACAAGCCCCAATCTAGTAGAAACTAGCTTGATCTCCAACCAGATCCATGTGACCTAAAAACAGTTTATATATACATTGGGTGAGTATAACAGTATACTCAGTAGGATCCTCCCTGAAACCGCTCATGAAAAAGTAATGAAATCATGCTAAAGCATAGTAAACAACAAGTGAAAGTAACTCATAATCTAAATAGGTATACTAAGTTCCCAACCTCACCATGGCTACTCTCACCAAGTAATGCATAAAAGAATATATCATATAATAAAGAATATAAAGGTTACCCCGCTACTACTTCCCCACTGGGTTGCCGCTTTTCCCCAACGTCGCACGTCCTGAGCATCTCTCTCCAAAAAGGCTTTTCCGCAGACACCTGGGCGAAGCACCACAATATGAACCTCGTGCTACAAAACCACAACGTCCACACACCAATGTAACCAGGAAATTTCTTGGATCCACCAAAGATCGCATAACGTGTATCATACGTCGGGTATGATACCTCAAGCTATTAAAGCCCATACATCGAGTAAGGATCCTCAAGCCATAATAGCCTATACAAGTTACACCTATAGTGGTCCATAGAAAACTATATCCAGAATATAAGTGTGTGAATAACCAGAAGCCATTATAGCCCTCTACACACATATAGGAGGAAAACTAACCAATGTGCCTACCAGCACCAGTAACTTCCAAGAGAAGAGAGCAGGGTCAAATGGGGTAGTCAGCCATCCATCCTCCCATCAGAATGTTAGGGAAAACACCCCCCCAGGGCTCAGAATCCCCAAGGTGTTAGTTTCCCTTACAGATAGGGTGGAGTAGCATATAGAAACACAAAAAGTACAGAATATACTATAAATCACAACCACAATATGGGCATAACCAAGTCTTAGAGACACTGCAACTAACGTCTCTTAGACTCTGGGCTGCTACTTCTAAGACTAGGTATCATATATGCACACAACCATTTAAAGAGCTTTATTAGATTACTTTATTCCCTTTTTATTAGTTCCACTACATGTTAATTAATTATTTAAACATTAATTAACCACGGACAACTCCGCATTAAGTTTCATTAGCATCACACCCAAAGTCAATTGTTCCTTCCAAATTTACAACCTCATCATTATGTTCCAGCATCTCCATCCCCATTGGTTAACACCATTTATTCGATTATTCATTAAATAATTACTTTCCCACATTCTAAAGAATTCTAGAGAAACATTCTATGCTACTAAACACAAGGGGGCTCAACACGGTGAGTAGATGTACTACCCGTTGAGTCTTTTATGCTTATAGAAATATCATATACCCATCCTTACTTGAGAAGATAAACACAAAAAGCACATGGCATACCTCGCATGTCTTCGCCACTTTTGGAAGAAGGGTAAGTAAAACCAGCTACCTTGATCAGTGGGGAAAAGTAAAGTAGATAAAAAACCAATCCAAATCACCAAGAATCCAACAATCACATATACTCCATTCTATAATCCCTAGTGTCCTACCCGACACCCACATGCATAAACCGATGCATCTTGCCACTTTAGGCATCATTTACTACCACAAACGAAAGCCCCCATGCCCCCACGTATCACTATAACCATCCAGGATCACATCAGAGCACAAGAAGCAGGAATATAACATCACATCAATAGGGATCTTGGAAATTTAACAATCAAGAGGGTAACTCAGAACCCTTTAAGGAATTAACAAACAATCAGTTCTTTAATCCATATTGAATTAACATATTTGTTACTCGTATGTTCCAAATTCAGGAAACCTAATCAGTAAGCTATCACAATAAATAAACATGCTTATTGCACCAATTTGATTGACATTAAAAATTATAGCAAGAACCAGATTCATATACATGACTCTTTATCTTTAGTCAATAATTATCAATTAACCCCAATTTACGTTCTTTACCGATTTCCATCAAGAACGAACAAATAATCAAATCAAGCATAGATATCATACTATCTAGAAAAATATGAGGCAATAACATATGATCGATATCAATTTATTTATCCAGTTAAAATATTTATTATGTAAATTCCATTGTCATCCAGTGGGATTAAACATGCTAATAATACAGTTGCACGTAAAATAAAAGAGAAGCAACGAATCCCCTACTTCAAATAGTTCCTCATGTTCTTTATCCACAGAACGGGTCACAATCCTCATCTCGTGATAACTACATCCACCCGAGGATGCCACAGTATAACATCACCAACCAAAACCCAATTAAACCCCCATTAGAAGCATGAAGATTACATGCTATTACATGGGAAGGGGAAATAGGAGAAGATTATCTCCAAAGGAATGACGATAAAACACACCTTATATCAAAGATTTACCGATATAGCTCGGTTGCAACAAAGTAGAGCGGAACCAATCCAAAGAGTAAAGTTTGATTGTGTAACTCCTATGGGAAGGATTGAAAGGTTCTAGCATCTCATAGCCGAGAACAAAGAGGAAGAACAAGGGAGGATGATATCTTGTCTGTTTTAATGATTTAATGGGGTGACATTTTAAGATACGCTTAATTCCCCATTAAAATCAGATCGCATTAACCCACACGATTTGACTAAGTAAAAACATCCTGACCCATAGGAATAATTAATATAGGATTTATGGCCTTTGAATCGGCTTTAAGGGTCCTCAAAATAAGGCTTTTAATGTATTTTATGTCAAAGGAAACGTTAAATTGGTAAAACTGTAGGAATATGGAAACACTGTTCACCTACAGTTACTGTACACCTATCGTTACTGTACACCTACCGATCTACGAAACAATGTACACCTACAATTACTGTACACCTGTCATTACTGTGCACCTACCGATCTGTGAAATCGATATGTGAAACTGATCTTTGAAACACTGTACACATACCGTTACTATACACCTACCGTTACTGTACACCAATCGATAGAACAATTCATAAAACTCGAAACACTGTTCACAGAACTAGAAATTTGGAAAATTATTGGGGATAGTCACCTTGACCTCCCAGAACACCTCCAACGCCTCATTTTCACAAATTAATTTACTGGAGATGTCCGGGCCATTACATGGTGTGTCCAAAAAAAGGCGTAAGTAAGATACTTCTTTTGATGAAAAAGAGTGAAAAATATTTGGAAAACAATGTTAAGTAAAGGGTACTGATATGTTTTCATGAGAGATAAATGAGTTAGGTTGGTAAATGATAATTATACATATAACTATGACAATATGACCTAAAAACATAGTATTAAAGGAAATTGTGTCTAATTAATTTAGTAAAATTTGATACATATTTGATTATCCATTTACCACTTATTAATCCTGATTAAAATTTAACCACTGTAATTATTTCATCACTAAAAGTATAATATGGTTTTTTGTACCAAATTTAAATGATATGAATTTTAATTTTAAATACATTTAAACTAATAATATTTCAAATTAATATAAAATTATCATTTATTTAAAACATATAATGTCTTTATTTTTAACTCAAATATGAGTTTTAATCACTAGGTTTTCATTATCATATATAAAATTAATTACGAATTCATTGTGTGTTAATTAGATTTTATTTATACTTAAAAATAATACTATATTCCAATTTCAATATACATCCATTTAATTTTGAAAAAAGACAACATTTTGAAAAGTATCATTCCTCAAAACTAACGGTTTTATCATGTAAGTTAATATTTTTCTTGGTAACAACATTTTATACCTAAAAATTAATTTTATCTTACTAAATTATATTTATATATTTATTTGAAATATAAAAATAAATTTATCAAATAAAAATTCCTAAAATATATATATTATAATTCTAATTTTTGTGCATACAACCGATAAAAATCCATTTTTTTAAAAAAGATCCTTTTAAAGCATAAAAATTATGTTTGGTATAAATTTACCAATATCAATGACTTTTTGGATATTAATTTTTTATTATTATACAAATATTATTTTTTTTGGATTCCAAGAAAATCTACAACTGAATATAAAAATAAATAATTTTAATTAAATTAATTAATTTAAAAAGTTTCTAAATTGGAATAAAATGTTACATATGTCCTAAAATATGGAATGTAGGTTTTCTATGTTCAAAATTATATTTTAACATAAATAGTTATATACCTTAATCAATTCATTAATAAATTATGATTATTTATAGTTAGAAATTATATTTTAAAATACATTATTTTATAGATTAAATAAATCAATAATCAATAAATATATTATATCGACATCATTCCCATATATTTATAAATTCATAAAATTTAAAATTTTGTTAAAAATAAAAATTCTTACTATTCAATTGAAATACGATTATTTCATAGATCTATAAAAAAATAATCTCAGGATATCATTCGTTTATTTAATCCCCAAAAAATACCTTCCTTTTTTAAAATTCATATTTTAAACTATATAAATTAAATTATTATTTGAAAATAAAACATAGGAATAAAATTTATATTTATTAAAAATTTCAAATTTAGATGTTTTGGTGCTCCTAGTCCTTATTTTTTTATGAATTTATAATTAATTTCAGTACTTTTATTCATTAGAGGTTGTACTTTATTAAATTTTCTTAGTAACATATATCTAATATTTCATTACCCATTTTAGTTCTTTATTTCATTTGAAGATAACTATTAAAAAAATATTTACTAAAAAAGTATATAGTGAAATATTGTGTTATTAGAATCAGAGTGAATCAACTACTTTTAGTTAATTTTCTTCCTTTTTAGGGAATTCTATTATAAATAATGAAATTTAAGGTCATTCACAAGAATTATTTATTGATTTCATTAATCATGACTTATTTTGATTGATTTTGTGTCCTTGATAAAAAATTTCTGTTTTTTAAAATGTGTATTGGAAAACAATTGATTTATTGATTCGTTGTTGATAGATTTTAAGGTTTTCAGAATAAGTTTCTATAGTTGTCTAATTATATTTATATGGATATTTTTTATTATTATATTTTTTTGGAAATTGTTAACATTTTTTTAACATTTCAAGAAAGTTGTTTCCTAATTATATTTGATGAATGTGAAATTATAAAGAATTTCTCTAAAGTTCTTTTAAATTATAAACCATTTTTATCATAATTTTATATGAATATATTATAATAAGTTTTGGTTTTATAAAGAATATTCATAGAAATAAAAATAAACAATTTTATTATTTTTATTAATTGTATTTAATAGATACAATTTGTGTTAGTATTAGTAAAATAATTTTAGAAATATATATTTGTGAATAAAATAAATTAAACATTGTATAAAAATGATTTTCCACTTATTTGTCGGATGGTTTCTATGTTTTATGGTCGTATTGAATGGATTAAATTTATGACCTATATTTCTCTAATGATGTCACATTTTTATATTTTCGGCCTTCCTTATGTTTGTTATATAGTAGATTAAGTTTAAAATGTTTGTAGAATCTGTTTGGATTCCATAAAATAATTTGGGTTCTACATCAATTTAAAAGTGACAACATAATTTAAATGGATAATTTTTAATAGTTTTTTTTATGGAATCCTAATTAAAATTAAGTCATTAATTCTTTTATATGTTTAGTGTGTTTTATTTTATTTTTTGGGTATAGATATTGAAGAATCTTATATATATTATTATATGTTTCTTTAAAATAAATATCATGTAAACACAACCCAATGATCAAGAGGCCTAGTGTATTTGGGTGACTAGGTATAAAATGATATTGAAATTAAAATAACATAATATATCTATATTTTAAAATTTATAATGATCTTATAAATCCTATTGAGATTTTAAAACTACACATGATAACTAATAGAATACAAATTGAAATGTGGTGATTTATAAATCACAGTAGGAGAATAATCATGATTACGAAGAATAATATATGACTCAATTGGAATAACATGATATAATAAAATAAAGGATCTAGAATAATCACATGGATTAATGACATGAATAATATGTCATCATAATATCATGGAATCATATGAGTTTGTACATAATATGAACTTATACACTTCATCTGGAATAACTGTAATGTTTCCAAACATGAAAACATAGCTTTAAAAAATCACATTTATCATATAAAAGTAATCATACCAGTTAGAAACACAATATAATCATATATAAAAAACTCATTTCATGATTTGGTGGTTCTGAGATGTTCCGGTGTTACATCACTATTTCCATGCCCGAATTGAATGCTCCAACTTTTTTTGATCTCCCCATTCATAGACTATATTAAATTTAATACAGACATGGATTCCAAGGGTAATCTAGGACCTGTAGGTTTTTTAGAGTCCTTCAAGGATTTCAATGCTAATATTTTGGGATGTCCTATTAGTTCTAGTGGCATCGACACATCCATAGAAGCATAGATAATGGATCTTCAAAATTCATTATAGATGGCCAAGCAATAAGGTATGAAAAAGGATTGGTTTGAATGTGCCTCTAATATCCTGATTAAAAATGTAATAAATGTATTGATTCATCTATAATGTAATCTTTCATTGATTTATATTAATTTCATAGAGAACCTTTCAAAAATGATGTTCTTTATCATGCAAGTGTTCTGAGAGGATAATTATCTAGCAAATGGTCTATAAAATAAAGGAGTTGGTATAAATGGTTGTGTTTTTTATTATCATATTTTGAAGAGTTCATTTCCCTTTTACAAAGGGATTATTATAATATTTTTTTATTTATTGTTTTTTAATCCTTTTAATTTTCGAGTCAAAGAGGATTTCCATTTGTGTAAGTAATCACCTTTTAGTCAATACAACATGAAATGGTCGACAGAGTCCCAATATAGATTAGGATTACTCCAAAATCACATAAAAATAATCTCATGAGATATAATAATTACACAATGAATCCTAGTGTTATTTTGGTGAAACCATCATAACAGGTACATGCATATATGTGCCACACAAATAAATCAATTATAAGTCATGAAAATTAGAAAAACTAATGGAAAAAATGGGTTTCTCAATTAGGACATAGAGCATAGCTAAATGAAATATAATATTGAATTCCATGATGTATGGATTAAATTTATCTTGTATATTAGTAGATAAATAAAAAATCATAGTACTTGATAATTTTGTCCATTAGAATTGAATAAATAAAAATGACTACATAAGTAATTTTGGAGATACTCTTTTTAAGTAGGGTTTTAGTAAAAAGGGTAAATAATCACAAATGAGGGATATGGAATAACAATTTCCATAAAACTATAAATATAATAAAATTTATTTATATACTAAAATGAGTTATTTTTTAATCCATGGAATTTTAATATTTTTTGGAGTAGTACATGAAATGATATAAGTGATAAAATACTTCCCTTTATTCAGGTTCTCTTAAATAGTCTAAATGATATGATAAAAATAATAAATTTTATATCCCTAAAATAATATTAGCATGTTTTAATAGTAATATTTGTTTGAAACATATATAAAAAATATTAGTGAAATACTACCTAAAAATATAGATATATGGTTGGGTTTATATAAATAAAACATAACCCAGTGAAAGGAGAGGTTGGCTCTAAAGTTCCTTTAACTCGTGTTTAGACTCATTCTACAATTTCACTTAACATCCAGAATAATAAATTATATTTAGTAAATAAATTATTTAGAACCTAATTAAAATATTTTTAATTAATTATTTTGTTTTTATTTTATGTCAGATTCATTTAATTGAGTCATGCTCTCTGTTACGAATGTCTTGAGGACATTCATTTTGTGGTACCAAGCCCGCTTTAGTTTTTAGTTGATTATATAATTTCCTTATGAAATGGTTCCACAAATATAGATGAATAATGGTATGAATTTAATTGGTTTCCATAATTTTAAAAGGTTATTATTATCAAATATTATACAAAAACATGTTTGATTAATAGATCATAGGTTTTTGGGTTATACACTTAGTCCATTTTGGAAGATTTTCTAAACATGATGAACTTTTTGCAATTTCCTTTAATATTATGGGTATATAAAGATTACATAACATTAAATAACATATAAAATAATTATTTATATAAGTTTTTACTATAATAAATGAATTAAAATCATCACTGAAGGTGTTGGTGAAAATGAAGAATATATTTTATAGAGATGGTGAATAGACCATGTTGTGAATAGAGTTTTCCTTTTAGAATGAAATGAGAAGATATTAGATGATGTATATTCAATTAATAGAATGAAATAAAAATATATTTATTAAAAAATAATCATTATGTCTTGGTTTTTGAGGGAGTTAAGAAGGAGGTATAATAAGAATGGAATTTAAGAGCGATAGTTTAAGAATATTAACATTTTTAAAATTCATCTCTTGAAATACACCTTAAAGAAAATTGGTTGTGACTCTTGTAGATATAGTAACTATATGTATGTGTGGGTGAGGGTTGGTATGATAATTGAGAAATTTTTTGGAAAGCTTCAAGGCTTAAAATGTGTGAGGTGAAGGAGTGGTGATGGATGAAATTTATAAGGGTTAAAGAGGAGTGTTTTTAAAATAATTTGATTTCATTGTTGTTTTCGATTAATAATAAAAATAATTTTTATCATTGTGATTATATAAAATAATTAGTATATGTTTGTTTTAACTAATAGTTTCATATATCATCCATGAAATATAAATTCATGTATTTAATCAATATTGTTAAATACTATATTATACCATATTACACTATGCCCCAAAAATTAAACTATTTTTTAAAAATACAAAAAATGAACACTAAACATGTTTTAACATGTAGATTTAAAAAATAAAACCCATTATATGGAAAGAAATTCCAAAAATGTAAAAATTAAGTTAAAAAATCAATATTAATTTAGAAAATTCCAATTTCAATATTATAATCTATTTTTGACCCTTATTATAGACTCAAAAAATTATAATATAATTATAATGAAAAATAATATTAATTTATAAACCATTTTTTATAAATATACATTCTTTTAATTTTTTGTATCTATAATAAAATTTAAATAAAATAGATGTGTTTTACAAAAATCCAAACACATATTTTATAATTCTTTAAACATTTATTTCATTGTATCATGATATAAATTTTATAAATTTAAATTTTAGAAGATAAATAATTATTTTTTTGACATTAAATATAATAATTTACTATTCTAACAATCTGTTTATTATTCCTAATAGTCATATTCCAATTCTAACAGTCTAATTTTTAATAGTCATATAAGCTATTTAACTTCTATAGATATCAAATATTTCATTAATTATTCATTGAAATATATTTTCTCTCATGGTCATATATGTTATCATTTTCAAAATTAATTTTTCATAAGTAATATTTGGTTTTATTTCTATAGTATTTCTCGTGAGTCTGGTCATTCTATGGGATCGATTAGGGCCAAATCTTGATATTTTAATTATATTATATTCTATTATTTTATAATGTAACACTTTCAATTTTTATGGATTAATATATTTTATATATGTAATTTTTACGTAAATAAGTGTTTTATTCTTTCATGAAACAGATGTGGTTTATATTTTTTTTCTTACAAAGGGAATTCCTGAGAGTTTCCTTTTCGAACCATCCACACTCAAGAATCTCCCTCCCCATGAAGAGGTCATCTGAGGATGCCCCAGCTGGGGAGGAGCCATTGTCAGCCGAGATGACATTGCGTCCCATGTGGTAACACCTCAATCAGCGATGGTTCGTCACAGGAAGCCGTCATCCAGGTGAAGTGCGCCCATTCTTCCCACCTGGTGAGACACCGAGTGACCCGGCAAGACGAGTGGTACATGGGAGGCGGAAATTCCTCTGAAAGCATGGATTGAACCCCAGACTTCACCGAACACCATTTCTTTGGCCCTCGACCCTGAACCACTACGCCATCGCCGAAGCGGAAAACATAGGTGCTTTATATAATTCTAAATCTATATATACAATGCATTAAGATGGTCATAAGGGAAATTCAATTCATGGTAGCCTAGTTCATTACATTATTCCCCCATAATAAATTTACCCCTTGAAATTTAATTCCAGATTCTATGATGAAATATTTTAAGGTTACTTTTATTTCATTGGTTCCTAGATTTCCCTTTTCAACTCTTTGTACATATGATTTCTCGATAGTAAACTTACTAAGTTATTTTTTTTATTCGGTATAACCTTGTCATTATGGTTCGGTATCATCATCGAATTCTCTTTATAATGGAGATAATGCAGTAGCTATACCACCTCCAAATTGATAACATGTGAGGGATGTTATATATAGTTTCTTAATAAGGATTCATGGAACACATTACGTACTTGATATAGGGTTGGTGGGACTTTTGGTGAATATGTCAAACCTATGATGTGATAAATAATTTCAAAGTGGTTAATGTATATTGGAATTAGATTTACCTTATTGTAAAATGTAAACACACTCTTCCATGTTGGTATGTAGAGGAACAATTTACCTCCAACCTCAATCTATATCTCCCTTTAATGGTTATCAACATATATCTATTTTTAACTTTGATCTATCATGATGTTCTTCTGAATGGTGTTGACATTTTATTCCATCTCTTTGACCATTTCTGGAATAATTATTTTAACACTATCAAAATACATAGGTGAAAGACATATCTTCCTATAACGAGCTTAATAAATTTTATTTTGGATATTTGGGAGGAATCATTTATTATATAAGAAATAATATAGAAAAAAATGTTAATCCCATCCTTTTCTGAAGTCCATAGAGCTTTATCTCGACATATCATCTTGTGTCTAGATAGTCAACATGGATTGGTTATTATCTTGGTGTGATAAGTTACACTAATGTCTAAATTATTATTCAGATAATGAGGGAGGCTTTTCCAAAACATGGATGCATGAATTATATTTTTTCACTTAAAATCACTTTCGGTGTCCTATAAACCTCACCACTTCCCTGATGTATATCCCTGTATGATGATCATGTGAGAAGTATTATAAAATTTTAAGGAAATTTATATCCTTTTAAGGATTATCCACTAAATCCCACGTAGAATATTTCATCTATATATCTTTATATGAAATGTTACAATGTTTGTGATGATGATTTCCTATTTACGTGAAGGTACAAGTAATAGTTAACTCATTCAGTTGGAATATTTACTTCCTTCCTTTAATTTTTGAAATACTAGTCACATTGAGTTATATTACATGATGAACTTATTCATTTCATATAATTTATAGTTTCCTCATATATCTCTATATATTTTCTGATCTATGTGTGTATGAATAATGTAGAGCTATGTGAATCATTTAATGGATCATAGATGATATCTGGCTTTAATGATACACATAGCCATAAACCTGATATTTTATCTCATTCTACTTAAATTTAATACTCTAAGTATTTCACTTTTCAATAGATTCCACTATATTTAATTTTTTTAAATCATTGCTTTGATCATCCTTTACATTCTCTAGAATGGATGGTTGGGAAATTCATTAAGGAGGGTTGGATTTTTTAATATTCATTATGAATTTCATTTATATGCTTTTAATTTTTAAGATGATTGGATCCCTCTAAATTTACATAATTGATGGTGTTGTATGATCCTATCTAGTTATATCATCTTCCACATTATTTTCCTTCTAAGGATGGAAATGATTTTACCAACAATATTCCATGATCTACTCGATCAATCTTCACTAGTGCGTATTAATATCTTCCAACATGGGTACACACTCAAGGATCTTATGTCCCATTTATATTTCACACATATCCCCTTAGATATAATTACTCTGAATCATCAAGGTAAAAATTAATAAATCCAACTCTAGATCATTAATTAGATAGTTATTCTCATTAAATTACAACATCCTTTAAGCATTTCCAAACACTTTATCGTTTTTCATCAGTATATAACCTAATCCTTTTTATTTGGTACCACTGTATACCAAAAAAGTTCCCAAATAGTAGATAATTTGAGTATCAATATAGTGATGAGATTATTTTTTCATTCCTTGAATCTCTCTTCATATATGTTGGCCCATAAAATATTCACTCAATCCCCTGTTATCATTCATAGAATGTTTTTTAAATCCTAATATGTATCTAAAAAATCATCGATAGTACTAATATTTTCTAAGGAAACTATAATTATTTTTCATATATGTTGGTATGATCTACTCCTCAATAACCTTTTTCTAATAAAGTTACTCAAATATACATTTTTTATAAAATTTCACAATAATAAAACATTCTCTATCCAAAAAACTCTTTTACTATGCATTTAATATATCTTCTCCTTTAACAATATCATTATCCTAATTCTCAAATGATCCTCATACAGCTCATATATTTTAGATTACATCATAATATCATTTATAAAATCTTCAAAAAAATTGTGAATTAATATTTTAAGACTATACTAATTAATTCCCTGAATATTGTTGATTATTAGTGATTCAGAAGGGAACACTAGTGCAGAAAACGTTTTTTACGTCGATTTTTTTTAATTTTTTACGTCGGTTTCTAGCCGACGTTAATACGTGGGACGTTATAAATAAGGTTTTTGACGTCGGTTATTTAAAAACCGACGTCAAAAAACATAAAATCGCGATGTTTATCACGTCGGTTATCGAAGAACCGACGTGATAAACCGGGCTGAGCGTGGTTTATCACATCGGTTCATATAAAACCGACGTGAAAAACTGGGGGAGGGGGGGGGGGGTTTATCACGTCGGTTATTGACTAAACGACGTGATAAACCGGTGGGAGGGGGTTTATCACGTCGGTTAGTCAATAACCGACGTGATAAACCCTTCTGCAAGCCGTTTAGCACGTCCGTTATTCAATAACTGACGTGCTAAACCATTCTCTAGGCCCTTTATCATGTCGGTTATTAAATAACCGACGTGATAAACCATTCTCCAGGCCTTTTATCACGTCGATTATTAAATAACCGACGTGATAAACTAGTTTACAGGCCTTTTATAACGTCGGTTATGAAATAACCGACGTGATAAACTATTTTCCAGGCATTTTATCACGTCGGTTATTAAATAACCGACGTGATAAACCCAATTTTTTTTAAACAGAATGCAGTGATCTTCTCTCCACCAGAATCAACCAGAAAATAAATCAACAAATCATACCACAAAAACAGAAGTACATCAAAAATAAGCATGTAAATAGATAACATATAAAACTTACCCACTAGACAGAATCCACCCTCATTTATACCCCATGGACAGCCCTCCCCCACCCCGTTGGAGCCCTCACCCTCATGTATACCCCCTGGACAGCCCTCCCCCACCCCGTTGGAGCCCTCACCCTCATGTATACCCCCTGGATAGCCCTCCCCCACCCCGTTGGAGCCCTCACCCTCATGTATACCCCCAGGACAGCCCTCCCCCACCCCATTGGAGCTCCCACCCTCATGTATACCCCTTGGACAACCCTCCCCCACCCCATTGGAGCCCCCACCACACTCCTGGACTGCCCCCGACCCCCGGACACCCCCAAACACCCCTCGACAACCCCCACCCGCCTGAACAGCACCTCCTCACCCCCTCACCCCACTTGACAGCCCCCACCACACCCCTGGACAACCCCCCACCCCTGGACAGCACTCCCACACCCTTGGACCGGCTTCCCACACCCCTGGACATCCCTTCCACCCCTCCCCCACAGACCCAAATCCATACCAGAAGAACCATCAAAAGTAGACCAAAACAAGAAGTAGAGAAAAATTAAACATTCAATTATATAACATTCAAAACTTACACTGTCAACTTCAAAAAAAAAACTAAATCAAACCTAAACAACTACCAAATAGACAATTAAAACGAAAATAATCAAAATTACATTTTACATTACAAACAACTAAAATTCAATCAAACCTGTAAAATAATTTGACTACTCCACTTGTACGTGTTTGATGTCTTCAGCAGTATAGGGTTGAGGGTCATCAAAAAGATACAAATGAAAAATAAGATAGTTTACGTGTATAATGAATAAATCAAATTAAAATATGATGGAAAAGTTTAAGAGGAAATTGTACCAGGTCAAAATTCACAACTGTCCCAGTTGTTATTATTTCATACATAAATCTTAACATATAATATCCGCATTCGATGAGGCCTTGTTGTTCATGACAATTCTGTTTTGAATGAGTGTAAATTCAATATATTATTTTTATGTAATAAATCAAAAAGTAGAAATTATAAATGTAAATTTACCTTCGCCTTTACATATTTGATCTTTGCATTTCTTTTCTTTGTGTTTTTTCGAAAGTAGGCCCATGCACTATTAGAAAAATAATACGAATGGGGTAAATATAAAATTTATTATAATATATAAAACTATTGCGAAATTGAAACTTACTTTTCCAATATATTCTTAAAACTTTCCCGCACATCACCATGAACAGAGCATATCCAATAAAGAGCTTTCTCCCTTGAGCAAAAAATCCCTAACATCCAATGATTACTGATAAAAGGAAATTTAATATTAGTGGTTTTTTATGTTAAAGGATAATTAACTATTCGAGAGAAATGTGTTTCATACCTCTCACAAAAAGGCATCATCCAAAATTGTTGGATTATATTCTTTTCAAATCTTTCAGCAATATAAACCATTATTTGTTCCTCAGTCAATGCACATGCTTCAGGGGAAATCAATTGCGGGTCCATGAATCCATATACTTCTGTCAGTTCATTCCTCTCACAAATTTTATAAAGATACCTAATACAAAACATATATAAGTATACATTTTTAATAAATATAACGCAGGGAAAAGGTGTTAAGACTTACATGGAAAAAATTTGCACCACGTTGATGCCCAACTTATCTCCAGTAACAAGCTCCATGATATCAGATTTTGTAATCCCCACAGTTATTTCACGTCCACAAACATGAGATTCCATTGGAAACTCATAAAAACCCAACAACAAATGTGAATATCTTGACAATATGTCAAGACCACTGGAATTTGTATCTGATGTCATAGCCTGTTGTCTTTGTTGTTGTCTATACAGTATTTCTTTACCTTTGAAGTATTCCTGTGAAAAAAAATTTGATAATTATAGTAGTTTTCAAATGATAAAACAACTTTTATAAAAAAATCAAATAAAAAATATAACATTCATACCTCTATGGTAATGAGTCGAAGAATTCTGGATGGCCAAACTAAAAAATGGCCGATACTCTATCCAACTGTTGCCACCTCATCTGTAGGTATTGGTACCCTAGCTGATCTATCTATAATATCCTGTACAGTGACCCTCTGATTCTCTACCTCTAATTGTTGATGATGAACTGTATCTCCTATACAATATACCAACCCGTATGCTACTATATGATGTTGAGAATCATCAACATACAACTCGCAATATGTAGGAAGCTGCGGCGGAGGCGTAGGATAAAAAATGGGGTCTGCAAGCTGAGGTGGGGGAGTGGGAGCTACTGGCGGAGGTGGAGGATAAATAATGGGGTCTGTAGGGGGAGGTGGAGGAGTGGGAGCTGCAGTCTGAAATTGTCTTTTCATTTCTGCAAACATAGATTGCACCGAATCTCTAATCTTGTCTTCCATCGTCGCATTAATATTTTGAACTTCAGCCTCCAAGGATTCTATTTTTTTTATAAACCCCCTCAATGTTAGAAGTTGAAGAACGTGGAAACACTTTCCTTACCGATACACCCATCGGATATCCTCTTACACGACCAGGATGTTTGGGCCTTCCCAATGCTGCAAATAAAATATCTTCCCTCCCAGTAGCTGTAAATGTCCCCTCTGAACTTTGCTCCTCAAGAGAGTCCTGTATTAATTAATTGAACATTTCTGTAATGATTGAAACTTATATGAAGAAAAAAGTTAACTTAAATAAATTAAATAGATATCTTACAATCCTCTCAGCTACGATTCTCGATTCTTCCGAAAGATATTGCCCTTTTTTCCCTTCCGAGCTCTCTTCCATTTTTCATGTCTAGATGGAGGGGATGGAGGGGCCACCTCTCCAGAGCTTGAAGACTCAGCTCTTAGTTGTTTCCGCTATCATTTTTTCTTCCAATAATGTATACCCTCCCTGAGATAAACTATGAGGGTATACATTTTTAGATTGGATCTCCTGATGAGATTTCCTTGTTTGCTATAATTTAAGAATAAGAAATCATTAACAAAACATTAATAAAATCATTTATATAAGAAATTATATAAAAGTTTACATTGCCCTTACCAGAAATGAATCTTTTTTTCTACTTTCAAAAAACTGTCTCCATGTGTCTTCATCTATAAAAGGATATATACGACATGGATTGTCATGACTCCTATGACCATAAATGAAATCAGATGTGAGGGTTGATTTGAAATCCCTCCATCTCCTGGCAGCCAACGATAAGCATTTCTTCCTGACTCATCCAGTGTCAGGAATATCAAATTTCATCTGATAAATAAGAGGTTAAACATATTATATATACCAGAAACATTAAAAGAATGGTCAAAAAATGACAAAAGATCTTACCAAAATCATCTCCCACAACTGAGAGATAACCGCTTTATCCACACCTCTCCAATCATCATACAGAATGCTTACTTTGGTCTTAGCCTGAGTTGCAACAAAACTCTTAAAATCTTTGGCATTCGGACCTCTAGGAATATCATCATCATCAAACTCAACTACTATCCTCTGATCCAGCGTACGGGCAAGTGATAATTTTGGTAAACGTGTGCAACCACGTTTACCAACCTTTGAACTCTTTGTCGTAATAGGAGCATGTGAATGTTCATCCCCAGAGGTATGACCAGCAATATGCTCCTCCCCAGAATCATGTGGTTGATCATATGAATGATCTGTCATTATCCTTCAAATCAAAAAAACAAACGTCAGTTCACAAATATACAAATTCAAATATTTTAATACTACTGTAATCAGAAAATAGAAAAGTGTACTGGGTTACATAATAGTAAACATTGGTAATATGGTAAGCATGTTAAACAATGGTAAAGATGGCAAAGATGGTCAAGATGGGCAAAATGGTCAAGATGGAAAAAATGGAAAAAATGGTAAACCTGGTAAACATTGTAAACATGGTAAAGTAATTGTCATTGAACAAAAATAAGAATTTTAAAAATCCTGTAATGGTTATAAACTGTTGGGTCGTAGAGCATTTCCTTCTGTTTGGGTTCCACCGGCTGACCGGTGGTCATCCACCGGTTGGCCGGTGTCACCAGGCAGTGGGCAAGCCTACGGCCTGGGTCCTCCGGCTGGCTGGTGGGCAAGAACCAGTTGGCCGGTGCCCATACCGGCTGGCCGGTGCTCTAACACCGGCTGACCGGTGGCTCCGGCAGAAAGCAATGCTTCTGCCAGAGACCACCGGCTGGCCGGTGGTCATCCACCGGTTTTCCGGTGTCACCAGGCAGTGGGAAAGCCTACTGCCTTGCCCTCCGGCTGGCCGGTGGGCATGAACCGGTTGGCCGGTTCCCATACCGGCTGGCCGGTGGGAGTCCACCGGTTGGCCGGTAGACTCAGAGAGTCAATAGCATCCTTCTTGGGCCAACTCCTGGGCAACCTTTTTCCTAGCATCAAAACACTTGAAAACAAGTTAGAACACGATGAGAGTGATTGTGATCATTAAAATCCAAGAGAGAGGGGTACAACAATAAACATGATAAAGTAAACTAAACAAACTTAAAACAAACAATAACAATAACATATACTTATTTTATTTAAAACATGTTTTAATAAATAAAAAACTTACAATATCTAACATTTATGGAAAAAATAAATGTAAACAAGAAATAAACATATGTTACCTGTAATTTTAGGAATGTACAGATGGATTGTTTTCCCAAATTCCTTCGTCGTGATCGTTCCTTATGGCACAAACTATGTCTTAAACATGATCGTCATTATGTTCTGTTAATATTTCCATTGAAGTAGGGATCTCACATAAATCAGCATATTCATCAAGTTCATCCTCACCAACATATTTTTTTTCCCTTGTAAAACAACAGCCCACTGCATATCTGATTGATCTACTACATAAAAAATCTGTTTTTCATGTGTTGCCATTATAAAAGAATCAGTTGTGTCTTCCAATCTATTTAGATTAACAAGTGTCATTCCAAATTCATCGTGTCTGACACTATTGTTATCGTTAAACCATTTACAGTTAAAAACAGGAACTTTAATTTTAATGTAATCAACCTCCCATATGTCTTCAATCACTCCATAATATGCATTTGATGCAGAAATTGGTTTTTTGTCCTTAGCACTCGAAAAATGCATTGCTTCTGCAAACACCAATACACCACTATTCTGAACCGCACTTCTGTTGTCCTGATCTTTTGTATGAAATGTATAACCATTAATGTCATAACCATACCACGTTATCACATTTAAACATGGACCACCCACTATCCATTTTAATGTCTCTGATACATCTGATCTACCAAGAAAAGTCTTTTTAATCCATGACAAGAAAGTTTTGTTGTGCTCATTCAAAATCCACATTTCTTTCTTCTTTGGATGACATTGTTTCAACTCATTAATGTGCAATGTGATATATGGTTGAGCATCAGCTATGTTCTTCAAGATGTATGATTCTAACTTCTTCATCTTTTCAGCTGACAATGATTTGACTTTCATGCCACGAATCCCCTTTCCCTCATTATTAACTCGTTCATGGCGAGATGGAGGCAAACCTATGTGTTGCACCGCAGCCAAGTAGCTCTTACAAAACTCTGCTACCTCCTCAGAAATATACTTTTCAATAATGGAGGCTTCAGGTCGATATAGATTTTTAACATACCCCTTTAATATTTTCATATACCTTTCAAAAGGATACATCCAACAAAGATATACAGGTCCACAAAGCTTTGTTTCTCGAACCAGTTGAATCATTAAATGCACCATTATATCAAAAAAAGTTGGAGGAAAATACATTTCCAATTGACAAAGTATTAAAATTGCATCCTTTTCCAAAATGTTCAAAGCATTCACATCAATCACCTTGTTACAAATTGAATTGAAAAAATAACACAACTTCATTATAGTCTTTCTGACACGAATGGGCAATATTCCAAGCAATGCAACTGGTAGAATTTGTTTCATCATGACGTGACAATCATGTGATTTCATACCTATCAACTTCAAGTCCTTCATTGAGACAAAAAATTTTACATTAGAAGAATAACCTTGAGGAACTTTGGTATCATGAAGACACTGACAGAAGATAATTTTCTCCCTCTTCGATAATGTATGACAAGCTGGGGGAAGAAATGTTCGTCTTCCTTTAGGAGTGGGAGCTAACTCCAAACGTATTCCCATTGATAGTAAGTCTAATCTTGCATTCAACCCATCTTTAGTATTTCCTTTAATATCTAACAATGTTCCAATCAAAGAATCATAGATATTCTTCTCCACGTGCATGACATCAATATTATGTTTAACTTCATGATACCTCCAATATGGTAGCTCAAAAAATATTGACATTTTCTTCCAAATATGCCTATCATTACCAGATTTCTATGTCTTTCCCAATGTCACGTCAAGGTTTTTCACCCTCTCAAAATACTGATCATGGGATAAAGGTTTTGGAGCAGTATCAAATTCTTGTGAGCCATTAAATACCTTTTTTAGTCTTCTATAAGGGTGTTCCATAGGCAAAAACTTTCGATGACCCATGTAAACTGTTTTCCTCCCATGATGCAATTGATAATAGGACGTCTGTTGTTCGCAAATTGGACATGCTTTATGCCCTTTAACACTGTATCCAGACAAATTTCCATACGCTGGGAAGTCATTTATAGTGAACAGAAGCACTGTATGCAGTTGAAAATATTCCATTTTATAAGAATCATACACCTTAACACCATCAGCCCATAACAGTTTCAAATCATCAATCAACGGTGACAAGTAAACATCAATATCATTACCGGGTTGCTTTGGACCAGAGATCATTGTACTCAAAATGACATATTTGCGCTTCATACAAACTTCAGGAGAGAGGTTGTAAATTACCAATAAAACAGGCCATGAACTATGTGTGCTACTGAGTGTTCGGTATGGATTCATTCCATCTGTGCACAGCCCTAGTCTGAGATTTCTTATTTCATTTCCAAATGTAGAATACTGCGCATCAATTTTCTTCCATTGTGGACAATCAGCTGGATGACGTATTTTTCCATCACATACCCTCTCTTCAGCATGCCATCTTAACCTTTTTGCATCATGGTAATTAGCAAATAAACGTTTGAAAGGATTAATTATAGGAAGATACCAAAATACCTTTGAAGGGAGCTTTGTAATATCTACATCACCCTGTGATTTTTATTTCACCTTATGCCGTGATGTCCCACATTTTGGACACTCTGACATAAATTCATATTCCTTCCTATATATAATGCAGTCATTCGGACAGGAATGTATTTTCTTGTATCCCAATCCCATCGGGCATAATATTTTCTTGGCTTTGTAATGTGAATCTGGAAGATCGTTATCTTTTGGAAGAATGTCTTTCATCAATTGTAGCAGCTCTGTAAAACTTCTGTCACTACATCCATGCTTCGCCTTTAGGTTAATCAATCTTAACACCGCCGACAGAACCGTAAAATCTGTACAACCGGGATATAATGGTTTTTCAGTATCACCATATAGACGTGCAACTGTCGGTTATATCTCAATTTGTTCTGCTACAATATCGCGAATCATTTCTTCAATTCCATCGGAGTTACCATCTTGCGAATCATCATCATCAGTGACATTCCGTCCAGTTTCACCATGACAAATCCAAGGGCTGTAACTCGGATTAAAACCATGACATATCAGATGATCTTTTATCTCCCTACTTTTCAACTTCTTCATATTCAAACATTTCAGGCATGGATAGAAAAAAATGTCACTACATGGAACATTTCGTTTTGAAAATTCCAAAAAGGCATCAACACCTTCCTCAAATTCATTACTCATTCGATGTGCCGTAATCCAACTTCGACTCATTATTACCTATAACAAATATCAACAAAAAAATATATATTTTTAAGATAAGAAAAAACATGTTTATATGAAAAAAATTATAATTTGAATGTAAAACAATTTTAAATATAAAACAAATCTTGAAAGTAGTAGTAGTTTTCATAAGTACCCAACACCAAATAGCTATACATCGTAAGTGTCATGTTAAAAATATGAATATAGACCATTTGTTTTATGTTTAATAATATTGTCATATTATCTGATCATTCTGATTATATATTAGAATTATTATATCCTTTTGATCCAATATATAATCTAAGGACATTAATATTTCTTTAGAAAAAGTAATGTTAATATCATAGTAATGTAAAAAAAAGTATATGTCGAACTATATATATGTAATACCAATAAAAAAATACATATGTGTTTGGCCTGGGTTTCACACATAAATCAACTCATCTCACAGATTAAATTTTTGAATCATCCTACATAATACTTATTTTTATAACTTAGGGAATGAAAATAATAATGTTGCTGGAAGAATGGAACGTTACAGTACCACCCATTATTTTTCAGATTTTTCTGAAGCTAATCCACAATGTTTTAATAATCATTTTCGATTTGAATGTTGCGAGTTGAATGAACATAATAACCATTTGCAATAAAAAAAATTCCACGAGATTCAAAAACGAACGAAAAGCACATCAAGAATCAAAACAAAAACGAACGAAATAAATTCGTGGAAGGCTTACTTGAATGTCGCGAGTTGAGATGATAGATCCGAGAGCAGTGAAGAAGATAAACAATGAAGCCAAAATGAGTGTAATGTAGGTGATCGACGAGCCGATTAGAGTTTACCGCGTGAGAGAGAGACGAGCCGACGACTGTCAATCGAAAAAATCGTAAATGACAGAACGCAGGTTTTAATTTTTTTAAATGCTTTATAACGTCGGTTATATAATAACCGACGTTATAAACTATTTTTAAGCTTTTTTACGTCGGTTATTTTATAACCGACCTAAAAAACACCGCGCTTTGGTTTTTTACATCGGTTATTTGATAACCGATGTAAAAACCGCAGTTGCTTTACGTCGGTTACAAAATAACTGACGTCAAAAACCCCCGCGCATTGATTTGTTACGTCAGTTATCAAATAACCGACGTAAAAACCCAACAGGCGCGATTTGTAACGTCGGTTATTAAAATAACCGACGTGAAAAATCTACTCGCCGCATTGTTACGTCGGTTATATATAACCGATGTAAAAAATGGTGACGTAAAAAACGATTTCTGCACTAGTGGAATCACTAAAAACTCATAGTGTTCATACCATATCTGACTAATAGTTTTGGAAATATAATCCTTCGTCAATATCAATATAGATATCCTGACTGAAGTTCCATCTTAGAGAATTAGTGGGCCCCTCATAGCAAATGAAACAATTCATCGATCCATGGTAGGGGATACTTTTTATTTGTAGTGATTTTCTTGAGTTCTTGACAATCAATGCATTAGAGGATTGACCCATAACTATTCATTATGATAGGGACTATTTCACCACTTGGTGAAGCAATCAAACATATAAAACCACATCCCAAATTATCTTTTAAGGAATTATTGATTTATTATATCTCAATGGTTGTCATTTTATAAATATTCTTGGATTATATAATATATCTAGGTATATAATCATTTGATAACTCAACCTCTCAGTAAGGTGGAAGACCAAAAATCTCTTCATGAAATAGATATTTATATTCCCTGAAAATGGTAATATATTCAAGCATGATTTTAACCATTCTGTCAATAATTTTTTCTTTATATACTTGATTATATAAAAAAAATACCCATTATAGAGGAAATGATTCAAAATAAGGTTAATCCTTCTCCCCACACATATACTCAATCAATAGATGTCTTGGGATATATATATTGATTCACCTCTACCACCATTTTATTTCATATTTATAAATGTAAAGCTAATCCATTCACAATATAAAATCAAATTATATTAAAGTAATTATGAAAATAATTTTTGGGAGGTTTATCCTATATACATTTACTGGGGTAGAGTTAAATACTTTGGATGAAATAATTTCCAATTTTTGTTTCCAAAGATTACTCAACTTCCATGTTTTAACGTGGTGTTTGAATATTTATACTAAACATTCAGGATATAAAATAATTTATATACCTATAGTCGTATAGGAAATTTGGGGTTCATGAAAAAATAATGACCACACCTTTCACAATTTTATTATGGTTCAATTTATTTACTATATCTAAAATAAACATACTAATGAGAATTCTCAAACTAAAAATAATATGAAAGGGAAAATATAAACTTATGAGTAATAATATATAAATGACATGTATATCCTAACATATGAGTCTCTAGTTCTTAATATATGTGTCCATGGTAATTTTCCAATTAGGTTTTATAATAGTAAAATATACTCAAGTTTATCAGAATGGGTGGTAAATATATTGTTAATTTACCAAAGCATATCCCCAGGGTGTGACAAATAATGTTCTAAACATAGACATATTATTATAAACTCTGTATATTTGTATTTACTAACCAAAAATAATTTCTTTGGTTGTTACCCCTTCGTAATTCATTATCATCTCTATATACACCTGTAGTATCTACATATGCATTTCATTGCTCAAAAATTACAAGATCTATGCTTCACCAAAATTTTAGAATGTTTTTCTCTACATAAGCTTATCCAATGGAATTTTACTAATCAATTTTTGTCCAAATCACTAAAAAAACTAAACCTTTCATTCCCACTAATTATAGCAACCAAAGCCTCTTATACATATTTTGACATGATTTTTAAAATTAATATCAAATAAACAAAACCAAATGATACAGATGCCAGGTTTCTCTGGTAGAATATGGACCAAAAAAATTAAATGAAACTAAAAAACCTTTATTTTAATATCTATTATGATATAATAAATCAATTTTAGACTCTAAAACAACATGGGATAACCTTGTGAATAGTTAATAAAAAGGGGTGATCAATAAAGTCAGTAAGGGTATAAGCATGATAATAGAACATATCATATGATTAAGTTGGGATAATATGATATAATAAAAGGAAAGGCTCAGGAATAATCATATAGAATCATAAAATAAAAATATGGTATCATAATATAATTTAATAAATTTAATTTTCAAATAATATAAAACATGACATAATCATAGGTCAAGGATTATTACTGAATAAATATAACACGGTTCAAAGACTTCAATCATGGATTAGGATTACTCCCATACATATCCTTTCATGAGAAATAAACATTTCAAAATAAATTTTATTGTTATCTGGGGGAACCCATCAGATCATAAACATGTATATGTTTTCGATATAAGGAAATCAAACCAAAGGTAAAGGCATTAGAAGAACCCCTCGAATGGAAATAGGTTACATAATCATGTCTTATATCATGGTAAAATTGTATATAATAATGGATACAATAAAATATGGGGTTAAGTAATAATTGGATAATCATATATATTGAAATAATAATAGGACATGAAAATGAAGTTAACTTGTATTGAAGACATAAAATGTGTTGTGGATGTAATTTTGAAAATATTCCATTTAAGTGTTGTTATAGGAAAAAAGGTTAATAATCCATAAAAAGGGTAAGGACATAATATTTTTTATAAAAATAAAATTGAACTAAAATTGTGTTCCTTAATAAAATTTGGTTTTTTAGAATCCATATAAGGTTAACAAAATTTTATGGAGTGGTAAATTAAATGAGATAAAGAAATAGAAAAGTTTAATTTAATTGTGTTCTATTAGAGAGTGAAAATAATAAGTGAACATTAATAACTTTTATATATGAAACACATATTATAATATGAACCTTGTTATATTTGGGTGGAAAATATAAAAAAATATAAGAATTTATTGCGACAAATATAGAGATATGGTTTGGTTCAGAGTGAGAAAACATAACCCAATGAAAGATGAGTGTTGTTCAAAAGTTCCCTGAACTAAGGTTCATATTTATTCTTTAATCCCACATGACATGAAAAATAATAAAATTAGATTTATTAAATACATTATTGAGATAGTAACAGAAATATATATTATTTAATATTATGTATTTATATCAGTTTAGATTTTATTAATGAAGATATTAGATCTATAATTATTGTCTTGAGGTAGTCTGTTTTGGATTTCCAATGATACTTTTTTTCATGGATGATTATGTAAGTTCATTAAAAATTCTTCCATAAATATAAGAGTATAATGGTATGGATTTTATGGGTTTCCAAAATTTGAAAAGGTTCTTAGTACAAAAAAATTGTTCAAAAATAATACTGATTGATTGTGTATAAGTGTTATCTCTGTACACTTAGTTTATTTATGTAGGTTCTGGGACCACGATGAACTTATTAGGATACCTTCAATATTATGTATATATATACATTAAATAATTTGAAAAAATACATAAAATACTAATTTATATAACTTTTCATCATAATATATGTATTAAAATCATCCATGAAGGCCATGGTTAAAAATGATTTATGTTTTTTGTGGAGGTGGTGAACTGAAAATATACTGTAAAATTTATTAATTTTAGACTAATGCGAGAAGAGGTTGCAAAATTGATATTTACTTAAAAAAATAAAATTATTATATATTTTTTTTACTGGAGTTAGAAGGTAAAAGATGACAGGAATTTAAATGATATAAGTTGAGAATATTACCTATTCGAAATCCATATCTTGAAATACACCTTCAAGAACCATGGTTTTTCTTTTTGGTGTGTATATCAATATGGGGATATGGGTAGAGGGTTAGTAAGAGAATTTGGATGAATATTTTTCTTCTCCATGTATAATAAGGTTTTAGGATGAGGGGTGGTATTTTTAATTGGGGGAGATGGGTGTTTTGGAATATAATATTCATTAGTTTACTATTTTGGTTAAAGTCTACCAATATTATTGATTCCTATAAATATATATAGTAATTAGTTCATGTTTTATAAATATTATAGTTTATTACATCATACAGGACTCATCAATTCATATATTTTACCTATAATTTTAAATACCAAATTTTAATATTATAATGCAATTGATTTTTTATAGAGTGGGTCAAACCATGAAGGGGTTATGGCCTATCCTTTTAGGCCTTGGGATGAGTTTTTTACACTACTTATGACCTCAATTACCATCTATAATTATTAAATATTGTATTTTATCATATTTTACAATTCACTAAAAAATTAACACTTTTAAAAAAATAATTAAATTTCCCCCTCTTCATTTTTATAAGTATAGAATCCAAAAATGAAATCAATTTTAAAAAAATTATTTTATAAATATGTAAAAATTATATTTTTACGAAAAATTATTATTTATTTTAGAAATACTAATTGTAATATTATCTTCAATATTCTGACCCATTGAAAAATTATACAAGGTAACATAAAATTATATTATCATTATAATACATCCTAATATAAATATATAATCCAATTTCATGGAAATAAAATATCTTTTAAAATTTTTTATTTATAAAATAAATGAAAATAAAATTAATTGTTTTCAAAAATTTAAAACACTTATTTTATCATTTTTAATACATTTATTTTGTTATATGATAATATAATTTTTTTAAGTTTTCATTTTTTAAGATAACTGAATATTATCATACAATTCCATAAGTCAAGTCAATATTCCACTAGTCATGTTACAATTCTTAATAGTCATATTATTAATAAAATGGTATAAATAATATTCTAACTATCCAATTTAGAATTTCCATATAGGTTTCATAGCTTCTCTGAATACCTCAAATGTAACATCCCAGTTTCGAAAGCCACCCAGAGGTGCCCTGTACTCGGTTGGTCACATGGACAGAAGCGCATTTCTCCTAACGCCAGAGGCTGCTCACTTGTTGTGAGGGCCTTGGGTGTGATGGTGGGGAAACTATGACCTCATTGGAAATGTAACACAGTGGAAGAGAAAAATTGATAACAATAACAGAAGCAGTAATAATCCATACAAAAGTAAACAGTGGAAGTCTGAAGAAATAAATAGCTAGAGTGTAATGATATAAAAATGATACATGGTACATATGTCTAGGAATATAGCCAAACACATCACAATGATGGAATACAGAACAATACTAAGACAAAGTACAAAAGAAAATAGGTAAAAAAACTCCTCAGCATCACAAGCCTCAGCTTGGTCCCATGCTCTCCAACTCCACAACATATCAAGTACATTAAGTAGAAGGGATATTTCCCTTATCTATAACTACAACAATATAATACGTTTGGGCCCAAATTAATATCCGAAACTGGGTGTGAGACTAAATCCTAGTAGGCATTCACCATAATATTTGTGCATAACAATCAGTGAATATATGGCAGGTAATAAACAAAAGAAAGCAGCAAACAAGGAAGTACTTAGCAGTAACTAGTCCTATAGTTTCAATACAGTCAGTTCCATATATCAACAACATAAAAGCAAGCAGGTAACCCTTTGTGTAGTTCTCTCAGCTTAACCCCTCTGGTTCAATCAAATAAGGATATTACAAAGACTCTCTGAGGAAGCTCACACAGTCAATTCCCCTTATAGTCTCAACGTTAAAAAGACTCTCTGAGGAATCTTATATAGCCAATTCCCCTTATAGTCTAAGGTAGTTAAGGAATCTCTAAGGAAGCTCACACAATCAATTCCCCTTATAGCCCCAAGGTCAAAACACTCTCTAAGGAAGCTCACACGTCAATTCCCCTTATAGTCTCCTACACTAGGTTCTCACAGCCCTGTGTAAGTCAAAGAGCATAGAAATGCAATATGGCCAAAGTAAATCACAATAACTACATGGCTAAACAGTCTATAGCATCTCAAGCATGTTAGAAAAAATAATAAATCCATCCTACAGTACTAGGCATGGGAAACATCAAGAAAGCCTGATGGCTAAACTGGGCCAAACTACCATAAACCGAACATGCATGGTAAAACACATCTAAATCATAGCAAACAACTCTATTCAAATCCAATTAGCCTCTATTTACACATACCATCATAGCAGGAAATTAATAGGGTTATAACAGTAAACACACAATACCCCGTTCAAGGGTATTGGAAAAAATTGCACATAATACTCAAAGACATTCAACGGAAAGGAACAAACCTCCTACCTCAGTGTAGGGAGATCAATATACTCCGGCATCAGCCATTGGATCGACCCAGAATGCAGTAGATCTTTAAAAACGTATAAAATTTTCAACCCACAATATCTAACGAGAAAGAAGAACTCAGAAGATGGTGGTCTAGGAGAAGAGAGAACTCACAGATGAAATTCCAACACAATGGAAAATGTTATATTCGGAGGATAGATGCTTTCACGGGGGATTGTCGAAGATTTGTGGTCGTATGACACTCTCGGACAAAGAAGTCGAAGAAGAACATGTTTCTATCGATAAGACGTTACCCAATGCGTTTAATGAAAAAAATACATGACATGTACTTTTTATGTAAACGGAATGTACTCACCTTTTCTTTACTCCGCTTTAGGTAGCCTTAACCCCCCTCCCCCCCCCCCCACATGGCCATGTGCATGGCCACTAAAGGGCGTGTACTCCTAATGTACAGGGCGTGTGCTTCTAAAATTTCCAGAAATTCTACTTTTTCTCTAAAATGACCAGGAAAGGAAAACATGCCTGAAAAAGAAGATTTGGGTTCTTACAAACTTCCCCCTTAAATAAATTTGTCCCTAAATTTCTCTAGTATGGTGGTGTAGAAGAAGAAACCCTAAGAAGCTCTGGCCACTGTGCTCATACATCATCCTCCCCCTCCCATGTCTCATCTTATAATCACTCATGCTGACATAGCACTCGTACCCGAGGAACAGACCGGCCATAAAGAACCTTCGTACTTCGATCGACAATCCAGATAGGATGCTCCTCAAAAGATGCATCCACTTCTAACCCAACCTCCTCCAGTTAAAAGACACGATACGGTTCTGAGAAGTAACGTCGAAGATGTGAAACATGGAAGACATCATGAATAGGCCGATACCTCTGAGGTAACTACAACTGATAGGAAATCGTCCCAACTCTCTCCAACACCTAAAATGGTCCGATGTACCTCGGAAAAATCTTACCATATCTCCTAATCCTCCTGTTCCCGAACCTTGATGTGACACGTAGGAAAACATGATCTCAGACCTCAAACTACAGAGTTCGTCTCTGCTGATCAGCATAAGACTTCTATCGAGACTATGTAGTATCTATCCTCTTCTGAATCAACTCTATCTGCTATGTGGCCTCCTGAACTAGACAAGGTCCCATCATAGATACCTCTCTTTCCTCCAACCAATATAAAGGTGATCGGCATGGCCTACCATACAAAGCCCCAAAAGGTGTCATTTTAATAGTCGATTGAAAAATATTATTATAGGAAAACTCCACAATAGGTATATGATTCTCCCAAGAACCTCCAAAATCCACGATGCATACACGAAACATGTCCTCAAGCACCTGAATCGTATGCTCGGACTGGGCATCTGTCTGGGGATGGTAAGTTGTACTCAAAAGTACCAGTGTACTCAAGGCCTTCTAAATCCCCTTCTAGACCTAAGAAGTAAAACATGCATATATGTATAAAACAATGGATTGTGGAACTCCATGTAAGTTCACAATCTCACAGATGTACAACCTTCCCAACTCATCAACATTGAATGCCTCCTTGATCGAAAAGAAGTGATAAACCTTTGAGAGTCTGTTAATAACAACATAAACTACATCATTCCCATGAGGCGACCTTGGTAAACCTGTCACAAAATCCATCACGACAACATTCCACTTTCACTAGGGAATGGGAAACTACTGTAAAATCCCTACAGGTCGCTGATGGTCCGCCTTCACCTGCTAACAGGTGGAACACTTCATGAAAAAACCAACAACATCTCTCTTCATACCTAGCCACCAATACTGACTGTGTAGATCATGATACATCTTGGTGACACTAGGATGAACTGCCCAAACTGGGGAATGAAAGTCCTGCATCAGCTCCTTGTGTATATCTGTTGGCTCCCAAATGTGCCCCTTGAAATGAAAGATCTCATCCTCACCTATGGTCTATCTAGGAATAGGGTCCTCTCCTGACACGCTTTCCCATAGGACTAGGCCTTCATAATATGATAGTTTCCTCATTTTCACTCAGTCAAGAAGAGTAGAGGTAACATCCACATAAGAAAGAAAATTCTACCCCTGTCTGTCGTGCACCTCCAAATTCATCTCAGAGAACAGAACTATAAGTTCCACTCATTGTTGGCCTCCTGAATTGCATATTCCTGAGTCCTCCTGCTCAACGTGTCATCCACTGCGTTGCCTTTCCCAGGCGTATAGGAAAGCTCAAATTCAAAGGACTGAAGGTACTGAACCCACTTTCGATATCTCAAATTTATATCTCGTTGAGTGACAAAGTAATTGAGACTCTTGTGGTCTGTGAAAACCAAAAAATTCTATCCCAGAAGATAATGTCTCCAACAACACAATGCCTGAACAACTACAACCAACTCAAGATTGTGCATCAGGTAATTCCTTTCATGTGGAATCGACATCTGAGACCCATACGCAATGAATCCTTCTCCCTTTATAAGCATAACTCCCACACCAATACATGAAGCATCATAGTATAAAGTATAGGTCTTTCCCGGATCGTGAAAAACTAGTATCGGTGCTGAAGTCAACATCCCTTTTATCTCTTGAAAGGCTAACTCACCAAAATCTGACAATAAAAACATCACACACTTCTTCTTCAGGGTCGTCATTGGTGCTACTAAGCATGAAAAGTCATGTATTAAACACATGTAGTATCCAACCAGCCCTATAAAACTTCATACCTCAAAGATGTTCTTTAGATTCTCTCAAGAAACTACTGCTCTCACTTTCTCTGGGTCTACTGATACTCTTGTCTATGAGAGAACATGACCCAAATAGTGAATCTGGTCCATCCAAAAGTGGCATTTTGAGATATTAGCATATAAATGATGCTCTCTTAGTGTACTCAAGTCAATCTCAAGATGTGTGGCATAGTCGTGCGAAGTGTGAGAGTACACCAAGATATCGTCCATAAAGACCACCATGAAAGAATCCATGTATGGATGGAACACTCAGTTCATCAGCGCCATGAAAACTACAGGAACATTCGTGAGACCAAACGGCATAACCACATACTTTTATAGACCATACTAGCTAAAAAAGAGTGTGAGAGGTATATCAGATGGTCTAACAAGAAACTGATGATAACCGAATCTCAAGTAAATCTTTGAGAACACCCGGGACCCTCGAAGATGGTCAAAGAGATCATCAATCCTCAGTAAGGGATATCGGTTCTTGACCAAAAACTGGTTCATCTTCTAATAATCCACACAAAGTCTAAGGTTACCATCTTCCTTCTTCACAAAAAGGACAGGCGAACCCCTAGGGGAAGTACTGGGTTGGATGAAACCCTTTGCTTGCAACTCTTCTGACTGCTTCTTGATCTTCTGTATCTCTGGTGCAGCCATCCTGTAAGGAGGAATGGGCATCAAATCCACTCCTAGTATGAGGTCAATAGAAAATTCTACCTCACACTCCAGAGGAAAACCTGAAATGTCTTTTATAAAGACATATCTGAAACGGTCCACTATTAGAGGAAAGTTCAACTCTGAAGTCCCATGGTCATCCAGATATAGACTATAAATCTGGTCTATAACTCATCCTAACCCATGATGCTCAGGGCCCACTCTTCTCACTTGGACATCCCACTCGCCCTTATGAAGAAAAGATCCACCCTCTGGTGATGTGAAACTCACCCTACAGTCATAGAAATCGACGAATGCCTGTAAGGGAACTTACCAGTCCATTCCGAGAATGACATCATAGTTCGTCATCTCGATGACATAGAGATACCATAAAAAGTGACACCCACCAACCTCTAGAGGGAACTCCTTGCACTGATGTACACTCGTCGTTCTATTCCAAAACAGAGTGTCTAGTTTCAAGATATTAGAAGATGAAAATATGCAGAGCCCAAGGCTCTCCACAACCACAAAAGATATAAAGTTATGGGAAGACCCTGTATTGAAAAGAGCATGAACTAAAACTGAGGTTACTAAGATTGTACCTCAAACTCTAGTAGGTCTAGGATCCTGCTCCTGTTGGGACTGCTCCACCGCAAAAGTATGGCCTATTCCATGGCCCTGTGACCCTGCATGATCACTCTAAGATGATCCACGCTAAGGTCACTGAAAACCTGGCAACTGGCTACCACAGCCATGATCTCCACTATAGCCGGAACGGAAAAAAACTCCAGTTACCAGACATGTGAGAAACTAGTGGTTCTGCTCCTAAATGAGGAGTCATAGAAGAACTCCTTTCACCATCTTCTGGTGAAAAGAACTGGAAGAAACATTGAAGATAACCCATCTTGCCGCAAGATCGGTACTCCACTAGGACCCTTGAGAAATGTGGACTCATATTCCCACTTCTCCCGCACTGGTAGCATACCACCTGGCTACCAAAATATGCATCCTAAAAACTCCAATATCCTTGTGCAATCACCCTACGGTGCTTCCTGCTATCAGCTGGGGGAGCACTAACTCTGGATGCAGAACCGCCTTGGCTCACAGCTCCAGAATCCCTCAGATTGCGCTATGTGATCATCACCTAGTTGACTATAGAAGAGATAGAATTCAACCTAAATATATTCACCTGAGATGGGATGTTGTGCCACACACCATCCTTGAAATTCCTTTTTAGGAACAAATCATCACCTCCTAGAATAGGCATGAAACACTACAGCTCTATGAAGCGGGAGGAATACTCCATAATAGAAAACTTACCCTACTCCAGACTCATGAAATCTCAGGCTCGATCAACCCTCAATCTCTCTAGGTAGAAGTAATCATAGAATATGTGCATAAATGCATCCCAAGTCATATTCTACAAGAATCTCACCTGTAAGATCGCATCACACTACCTCATGGTGGAGTCTCAAATCATGTAGGCAGAGAGATTGACCCTCCTCTCTAAAGGTATTTCCAGATGCTCAAATATCGCCTACATGGATTCTAGCAATGAATCTACACCCTGAGGTCCTCCTTCCCCCGTGAAAATGGGAGGATTCTTCTGCTAAAAACCCTGCGTAAAATCTTCCATCGACGGGGCAAGAGGTGGCGCTCCCTGGAAGGTCTGCATCATCCTCAGAAATCCCTCCAACAACTATGCATCGACACTTATGTCATGTATAACTATTGGTACCAAGACTGACACAACTGGAGGATCTGCATGTAGTCCCTAATTAGCCATATCCAGTGTCTGGTCATCAGCTTGCAACTGGCATACAATCGGAGGACATATCGGTGGCGTGACTCTACAAGGTCAAGTGCACACCAGAGATTAAGATCATCATGGACAAAAACATGGAAGTGTAAGAAGGGAACAGGAGAATGAAAAATTCAAATTTTACAAAATAAGGCTACATAGAATTTTTAATTACTACACGACGTGTTCCCTTATGCCTTTCACATGGGTGTTTACCTTTTCTAGAACAGGCCGGGTAACACCCCAAACACACAACGTGTTTTCCTTATATATGATATGTACTTGAATTTTTATTCCCCATCCCAATTCCTTCTACACGAATAAGCCACACGGATCCCCTTAAAACAATATTACATGGCATGTTTGTTACAGACAAGATGTGTACTAGACAAAATTCACTGAACCGTGTTGATTGTGACCCGGACGGATACCCAACTCACACTACACGGTGTGTTCCAAGTTGATACAATGTGTACTGCTTAGGTTTCAAATTCTAGTGTTGTCAGTGACACGGTTGGATACTTGGCCGACACTACATGGCATGTTCCACACGGACACGGTGTGTACTAGAAAAGATAACACTGACCTTTGTTGTTAGTTACACGACCTAATTCCAAAATTACACTACACATCGTGTATAGAACTGACACATTGTGTATATGCTAATATTTCATTGTCTATGTTTTTAGTCACATGGGTGAACACTGGGTCACGACGACACGGCGTGTACAACCAGTACACGACGTGTTCCTACAAGAACTTTCCAATCCAGTTTCTCTACCCACAAGACCTATCACATGGTTAGAGTCTACACAGCGTGTACATAAGGGCACATCATGTACTTAAGAAAAATAGTTTCGTCCCGAACAGAAGAATATACGGCGTGTATTTTGGGTTTTTCCAGACAATAAGCCTCAGAAACTACTTCGGATCCAAGAAAAACACTAAAACAAACACCAAGGTGCCAAATTCTAATTCGTGAGGGCCCATACTCACCGTGAATCAAATTATGACATCTTACACATGTTATAATCAAGGTAAACAAGTAAATGATCCACTAAATTTCATTCAATGAGGGCCCATAACACCTCAAGAACCAAAGTCCATTCATTATAACAAAACCTTACACAACAATACCCTATCAAACAACATGTATTTTTGTCATGAGGACTATCAAAACAACATGCATATCTAGCACAACACCTATCACAAAAACATGCAATCGCAAATGCACCCTATATGGAATGGCAAGTATACATGACATGTGATTTCTAGAAAGTGACTATATGATGAATGAGATGACATACCCTCATCTCATCAGGTTGCAACAGAAATAGAACATCAATAACATCAACAATAGAAACACAAATCAAGTGAACAACTCAAGGTGAAATCAAATCAACTGTAATAATTGAAAAACCAGAAAACTTGAAATAAGGAGGTAGATGGGATTTTCCTTGTACACGGGTTAGCTACTCCTGGGAACAACTTATTACCAAGTACCCATTCTATCTTATCCCCGTCTATAGGCTCCAAACATTAATTCAAGAAAAAAAAGGATTCCTCTAATACCACTTTGTAACGTCCTGGTTCTGGAATCCACCTAGAGGCACCCCATACCCGGTTGGTCACATGGCCTCAAACACATTTCCCATAATGCTAGAAGATACTGACATTCAGTGTGGACCTTGGGTGTGATAGTGGGGAAACTATTCCCTAATTGGCAGAGTAGCACAGTGGAAGAGAAAAATAGATAACAATAACGGAAGTAGTAATAATCCATACAAAAGTAAACAGCCAAAGACTGAAGAAATAAATAGCTGGAGTATACAGATATAAAAATGATGCATGGTACATATATCTAAAAAAACATCCAAACACATCACAGTGCTCGAATACAGAATAGTAATAATCCAAAGAAAAAAAGAAAACAGATAAATAGCTCCTTAGCATCACAAGCCTCATCTTGGTCCCATGATCTCCATCTCCACATCATATCAAGTTCCTAAAGTAGAAGGGTGTTTTACCTTATCTATACATGCAGAAATATAATCTGTTTGGGCCTAAATACATAGCTCAAACAGGGTATGAGACTAAATCCTAGCATGCAATCACCACAAGATCTCTGCCTAACTGTCAGTGAATATAGAGTAGGTAATAAACAAAAGAAATTAGTAAACAAGGAATTACGCAGCGGTAACCAGTCCTACAGTTTCAATGCAATAAGTTCCATATATCAACAATAGAAAAAAAAGAAGGTAACCCTCTGAGTAGTTCTCTCAGCCTAACCCCTGTGATTCAATCAAACAAGGATATTACAAAGACTCTCTGAGGAAGCTCTCTCAGTCAATTTCCCATATAGTCCCAGCGTTAAAAAGACTCTCTAAGGAAGCTCACACATTCAATTCCCCTTATAGTCTATGGTAGTCAAGGACTCCATGAGGAATCTAAAACAATCAATTCCCCTTATATCCCCATGGTCAAAAGACTCTCTGAGGAAGCTCACGCATCAATTCCCCTTATAGTCTCCTACACCAGGTTCTAACGGCCCTGTGTAAGTCAACAAGCATAGCAATGTAATACGGACAAAGTAAACCCCAAGAACTACTTATCTAAACAATATAAAATATCTCAAGAATGTTAGATAAAATAATCACTCCATCCTATAGTACAAGGCATGTGAAACATCAAGGAAGCCTAATAGCTAAACAGGGCCAAATGGCCATAAATAGAACATGCATGGGAAAACACATCCAAAGCCTAGAAAACAACACTATTCACATCCAATTAGCCTTTATTTAGACATACCAGCATAGAAATCAATTAAAAAGGTTATAACGGTAAACGAGCAATAACCCGTTCAAGGGTATTTGGAAAAATTGCACATAATACTCAAAGACGCTGAACGGAAAGGCACAAACCACCTACCTCGGCGTTGGGAGATTGATACACTCCGGTGTCGGCCATTGGATTGATCTATAATGTGGTAGATCTACAAAAACATCTAAACTATTCAACCCATGATATCTCATGAGAAAAGAGAAATAAGAAGATGGTGCTCTAGGAGAGGAGATAACTCACCGATGTGATTCCAACGTAACCGACAATGTTCGATTCCGAGAACAGATGCTCGCTTGGGGGCTCCTCCAAGATCCATGGATGTATGGATCTCTCGGATGAAGAAGTCATAGAAGAACATGTTTTTGTTGATAAAAAGAGTTCCTAGTGTGTTTAATTAAAAAACAAAATACACGACATGAACTTTTTAAGTACACGGCGTGTACTCTCATTTTCTGTACTCTATATTAGGTGGCCTCCAGGTCACCCACACATGGTTGTCTGCCTGGCCACTATACAGCTAGCAAACGGTTACCTATGGTAACTGAGTACACAGAGTGTTCTCATAATGTACACGACATGTACTTCAAAAATTTCAAGAAATTCTTATTTTTCTCAAAAATTACCATAAAAGGAAAACATACATGAGAAAGACGATGGAGGTTCTTACATCATATTTCATTCAATCATCATGAATTTATATTTTCCCTTATTCTTATTTTTATCTTTATTTGTAAAATAAATATTCCATTACTAATATTTTATTTTATTTATATTATGCTTTTCATGAGATTCATCATTATAAGGGATCATGATTATAGAAATTTATATATTTTAGTTATATTATTTTCTATTTCTTGTACCATTTAATGATTTTAAATTCTTATGGATTTTATTATTCTCTAAATGTAATTTTATATTTATTAAATCTTTCGTTCATTATTTCATTTAGTTTTCTAATGTCTATTTTTTATTAATGAAATTTTGTTTGTGCTTATATAATGAAATGTCCCATTTTAAAGGTGTTTATTTTATATTTTTTTCACTAACTATATTTCCTATGGAACACATTGATTATTGAATTACTTTCAAATTAAAAAGATACATTATTGTTTTCCTTTAAGATTTACAAGGTCCTTTGAAATTTGTTTTTTGGGAAATTCTGTTTTAATTATAATTTTAAAAAAATTGATGGTATTGGATTCATATATGGATTATTTTAAAATAATAAACTATTTTATATTCTTGTGAATTTAAAACATTATTTTAATGTATCTTGGGTGTATGTACATGTTTATAGATTTATGTTTAATTTGAAAACATAAATTTATAAAGAGAATATGTTTTTGAAAAAGATTTTTTGAGTGATAGTTAAACCTAATTTTTTATTCTAAAAACGTTAATAGATTATTTTCAATGACTATATGAATTATAATATTTTTCATTCATTTGGAAATGAGTATTAATTATGTTGTGATTTTAGGTTTATTGTGTGGTTTTAGCCACGTGATTTTTACATTTTTCATGGTATAAACTGCAAATTGTTTTTTGGAAATTGAGCCATATATTTATTATATAATTTCTATATAATTCACTATTTAATATTTTTATCTTGGGGTATCAGTTTTTTATTAATTATTTCATTTTATGAAAATTATTTCTTATACCAAATTTGAATATTTTAAAATATAGTCATGTTTAGATTTTCTAAATTTGAAAATTGTAATTTATTTTGGGATTTTCTCAATATTTTTTTCATAAAATGGTCCATGAAATGATGTATATATGATTTAATGATTAAAAATTGTTAATTTTTTATCTAATGGTAAAATTTATAATTGCAATGTTTAAATAGGGTTTTTTAAACTAAAATATAGGGTTCTATATGAAATTATTAAAAGTAAGGGAATAATTTAAATTTTATTTTATTAAAAAAATGTAGTAAAAACCTTTTGATATATAATTCCTTCTTTGTTAATGGATAATTTTTCATAAGGGGAAATTTTTATGAAAGTACAGTTTCAATTTTTATAATTTTGAAATATTTGAATGGTGTAGGAATGTTTGGGTAATATAAATAAGGGGTTTGAATTGTTTTAGAAAGTATTTACTCGTATTAAAATGTTTTTGGGTCAAATATATTTCATATTAGTGTGATTTAAACTATATTTATATTAAATCCACATGTTTTTTGTTGAAATTTTATGGAAGATAATCTTTTCAGTTGTGTTTTGCTTCAAATATTAATTTAAAATGAGTTAATTGGGGATATAATAGTTTTTTAATTAATAATCTGTTGATTTTTAGGTGTATTGAATTTTAAATTTATTAATATGTGTCAAATTGATTGATTTAAGCTCATTTGTTTTGAACACTTTTTCTCATTTTGTAAGTTTTAGGATAATGATTCATTTGTTGGATTGGTTTTTCATGGAAATTTTTATTTTAAAACATTTTTTTATTGTTTTAAGGTAAACTATTTGTATTCATTTTAATTGGAGTAAAAATAGATAATTCATTTTTAACGATGTGAAATATATAAAATTAGGTGTGTCAAATTTATATTTAATATTGCTTGGTCATAAATGGGATAAATGAAATAACATGTAAATGATGTGAAAGAAAACATATAATATGTTACTTATAAAGAAGTTATTGGAGGGGTAAATTTATACCTTCTTGTTTTTATACACTGATGTACACGTAAAATGGATGCTTTTTATTGAATAATATGTATTTGGGATATTTAGGCATGGAATCTTGAAAAATATCAAAACACTAGGAAATTTGGGGAGATTAACTTTTGATGCATGAGTAGGGTTAATGATTACTATTAAACTACAAGAGTAGTTGAAAACAAAATTAGTATGTTAGTCAATTTCATGGGTAACATGCACAAAAAATCTTGTTACTCAAGCATATTCAAAACATGGCCCCTTTTGAGGTATGTTTTGTAGGATTTTTATTCTAGAATTGTGGAACATTCATAGAACATGTACTATATGTCAAAAACCTAAAAAAATAATTTTAAACTTATTTGACCCTAAAAATTCATCTATGATATAGTTATAATCTTTAGATATCCAAAAAATTATAAAAGAAGTTATAAATAAAATTCAAACTTCAAAAAGACATAATATTAATCAGAGTGTCTTTCTGAATTCTATAAGGTATAAAATTAGATATTGTTCCACAATTTATGTTTTTGTTCTAATATATACCTTTTAACCTATATTTTATTGGTGAAAACTAGCAACGATGGCCTCTAAGACTAAATTTTATGTTGGAGTATCTAATTTTCAATGTTCAGTTGATACTTGAAGAGCCCATGGGATGATGACGCTAATGGTGTTTTATTTTTTATCAGTAAATTAATAAAAAACTAATTAATATGTTAAAATATATTATTGAATATGGAGTTTTATATAATTATTTTAGATGTACAATCATCATATGTCCACGCACCAGAAGAAGAAAATCATAATAATTAATCATTATAAGAAGATACATCGGTAGATGAAAGAATGTGGAATAGATAAAAATAATGGATGGAAGAAATTTTATTCAAAATAATTATATATATAAGTAATCAAAAAAATAAATATGATTTACTAAAAAAATATTCATTTAAAAATGTTAATTATATAAATGTTTAATTCATCAACTAAAACACACAATAAAATATCAAAAGCTTCATGGGGACTTATCATATGTTTAAAAATGTGTATAATATATATATATTAAAATGATGAACCTCTATATAAAACATTTTTAGGAATAAATAAGGTTATACATGTAATATAGATGAAACTAAGATTGTATGAAAATGAACATTATATGGTTGAGGGAGCTAGTCAAGTTATTAGGAAAATAATCAGAAAAATATGAGTAAGGAATCTTGAAAAAACTAACAGAAGAATATCTATATTAGAAATAATTATGGGAATAAGAATATGATCATACCAATATATTATTAATGGAATATGGTGTATCATAGACAGAAAATTGATGTTATGAGTAATTTGGATTCAGTGACCAAAAGCAAACTGGTAGTCACATGTATAGAGGAATAATTATTTTTGTTAATATTTTTGAGAATCATCATTTATACATACTAGATACTATAACCTCCACAAAAAAACAAGATTTCATGCAAGAATTGGAAGATACTATTAGATATGAAGATAATTATAGGTACATTATGAGAAGAAGAAAATTGTAATGCAGATATTATCAGTTGATTTGATGTCTTTGACAATGAAAAAATATTAAGTTGATTCTTTACATGAAGAAGAGTCACAATACAATGATATAAATATTTAAGTTAGATTTTTGAGTTAACTAAAAGAATAAAATGAGAGGATATAATATTATATTCAATATGCTTTCAATATTTCTGAAATGGGGCTAAAATCACTTAAAGGAGAGGAGCATATAGATTCCATGCTATGTTACCAGATGTAGAGGAAAACTGTCAGTATACTAAAAGAAAAGCTAATGATATTTAAAATATACGAAAATAGAGAACATTTAATGGAAGCTACAATTTATAGAGACTCCAAAATATTGATAAAGTGGGTGCTCACATACATTATGTTGTGTCAATTCCACAAACATCACCATTCAAGGCACCATGTGACCCTATGATCAGATTATGAATACCTTGTGTAAAAATTATATAGAATTTATGCAAAGAAATGTGGTTAAAATAGTTTTCTAAAATATATATAATGAAAAAGTATAAATCTGTTAGATTGAGTCATCATAAGAAGAAGTAACAATAGATAGTAAAATAACATTTATAATGATATGTTTTTTAGATCTTAGTTTCTGTATGTGTGAAGATAGTGTCATCCATGATTGAGAAACTACCAGATGTAGTTGGGTAAGATAAATATAAAAAATATTGGTGATACAACATTGAGAAAATAACTATCAGGCGAACAAATAATTATGTAGAAAATTTTCTATATAGTGATAAAATTAGAAATATAGAAGAAAAGATTGATATATAGATAAAATTAATAACATATTTATCATTTTAAAATCATGAATTATTTATTCCATTGAATCTCACAATGATAATTGAAATGGTGCCTTGTATACTATAGGTAATTTTCATCTGGTTTTGAAGAAGATTAAATGACTAAAAAATGTCACAGTAGCTGCACATTTTAGAATAGAGACTGTAAAAATGATGCTTTCACAATAAGAAAAATAAGTATAAGTAAGTTTAAAATATGAATTAATCAATAATAGGATACATTATTTGAAATAAAATAATAAATACAAGACACTCATGTAAAAATAAATTATGATTGATGAAATTTGTAACTAAATGATGAATCTATAGAAGAAGGAAGATTCATGTAATTAGAAATGATGTAAAAGTGAGTATTTTTAAAGGTATAAATACTGAAATTAAGTTCCCTGAGTGAATATAATATATCTATGTTGTTGAATAAGAATCACTATAATATATCAGTTTATAGGTGATTAATGATATTGGAATAATATTTAATGATAATTTGAGGTTTCATGTGTGAGCTAATCTGAAGAAGTAAAAAAATATCTTCAGACATTTGGGAGTATCTAAGATAAAATATAATGAAGATATTATAGAAATATTATTCTTCCCAAAAATTAAGAACATTAGAAATCCCCTCACATAAGAGGTACATTTACAAAGGAATATAAATAATATAGATGGGAAAACTTAATTGAAGTTTATATGATGAAAATTAGTGGGAAATATTAAAGGACTTTGCATCAATATGATGTAAAATTAACATTACTTATACTGAGTTTTATGGTAAATATTATAATATTTATTAAAAATAGTTCATGATTATAGATAATCTTTCATGAAGATTTTAATGACATGGTTTTTCTAATATATATTGATAATTGGTGAATCCTAAATTTAAGGATATTATTATTGATATTCAATGAAAAAACTGAATGTAAGAAAACTTCATATTTTAAAGATGTTGAATTTATTAATTTATCAGGTAGCACTGATTCTATAAAACGAACCAGATAAATAAATGAATGTTTATTAATTTTAGAGAAGAAATTTTTTGGGTGAGAAAGTATTCATTTAGAGATTTCAAGAAATATTTATTTGGGTCAAAAGAAGTTATGAATATTAAAATATCAGGTCCCAATGAATGTTGAGAATACTATAATATAAGTTTTTGAATAACAGTCAAAAGACTAAATGATTGGGTCCTAATGATGAAAGTGAGAGTTACATATTTACATTTATAGGGATAAGAACAAGGTTATTATACATTTATTGTTCACGAAAGAAGAATTTATAGTCAAAGTCTATTTTAAGATTATAGAGAGATTATAAATTGATGGGAGTTAGTATAGTATTATGTGTATAGACTTACTTTATGGTATTCATAGTCTAGGTTAAGAAAAAATACATCCCAAACCAATTGTAATTGATAATAAAATCATTAGTGGAAAATCCTTAACTCAATAGAAGTTAGCACATCAAATATTTTCTTCTCACATCAACGTAGATCCTTGTAAAAAATTATGTAAGTTATTAACTTTACATTACCTGTATAAAATTAGTCAAAAAAATTTGAGGATGATTTATAAATATTTGTTTATCCTAACCAATGGAATAGTTTTGATAAACATAATAATGTTAATAAATGTACATATAACATAATCAATAAAAGATAGTTACTTCTTACCCCCCCTAGGGGTGATTATATGATCCTTGGGGACCCATAATTGCTATCAAATGAAGTCTCCAATTTTTTTGGAACTAGAAGTTTATTCTCAATTATGTTTTTACCATTTATATTATGTGTATATTTCTAGAAGTTGAATAAATAATTATTCTGAAGAAGATAAATTGAATCCTGAGATAATGGAAATGAATGTTATCCCTAGTTATAGAAACCTGGTAGGTTCAACCAAGATATTGTAAAATGGGAAAACCAATAAAGATGAAATTTAGTGGAAGTTAACCTCCCAAAATTAGTCAAAAGAAAATCAACCACTACAAGAAGTTCACGTGAGCAGTCAAATTACTAAAAAATATATTGGAGTTAAATATCCCTATAAATAACATTTCTCAAGCTGTGATTAGATGAATTCTTTAAATTAATAAGTCTTTGTAATCTAAAATTCTGTATAATATACAGGAAAATATAATTACATTTTTTAGGTTTATATTTGTATTTATCAATTAACTTTGAAATGAGAAATCATATCTCATGAATGAATCCAATAAAATTATGGAATCACTAGTTAATAAAGTAAGTGAATAGAAAATTCTCACTAAACTCTTTGAATTCTACTAGAAGTCATGTTACATTCTCATAAAATTTTCAACTTTATCGAAGAAGAATTTTAAATAAGTTTTTATGAGATTTTTATTATAAAGGATGTTGTTATAGAATAATTTCATGCATTTAATGATATATTAGATGTCAATAATTCCAAATTTGAATTCAATTCAAGATGGATATGAAAGAATGAAAAATTACCTATGCTAGAGAGAATGATGTATATAGAATATTTTAGGATGAAAAAAAATTGAAATGGTTGAAGAGTTAAAATATGTTAAAAAACAAAAGAACTTTTAAATATAATGTTTCTTGAGTTGGAAATAAGTTTTAAAAACAAAAATATAACTCAATATTAATCATCACATGAATATTAGAATAGAATTATCTCTACCATTATTTACAAGAAACGTTTTCCTCGATCTTGTAATAAAAAAATATAAGATCATCTAAAATTAATTCATGTGAATAGTCTTAGGAAATGTAAACCCCACATTCATATGAACTTGTATACAATAATTCTACTAATTTTAATAGTGAACGTTGTAGTTCTAATCAAATATGGGTGATGAATGTTGTAGAGAAACCAACCACATATATAATGGTAAGAGAAATAAGTAGATTGAGAGGTTACCTTATATATTTTCTGAATAAGGAAGTTATCCATCAAGAATATGAATATATATCTACAAACTATATTAAATCACAATTAGAGAAAATATTTTTTGTTACCTACTACTATTGCTGGGAAACATTCATGCATTGGGATATTGATTGTTGGAATAACATTTAATCTACTAGTAAATATAAAATCCCACCATTTTACAGTAGAAAGATGAATAAATACAATAATATAGATAAGATCAATCATGGTATAGTGAATAAGATAATTCTATTAACATTTAATATATTAAAATATTTGAATATTTTAAAAGATAATTTTATATTTTAAAAAATGTGACTGTCATAACGGTGAGTGAAGGTTTACAAATATCATAAATAAATATATTATATCCAAAGGATTAATGATATATCAATTAATGAAATGTTAATTGAATATATATGAAATGTATTCCCCTAGAGATTAAGAAAAGGAAGTTATAAATATGATTATCCCGAAGATGAAATAAATTGAAGAAGTAATAATAATGAAGATATTATTCTACTATAGAATAAAGGATCGCCTAATATAAAAACTAAGAATTCCATGAAAATTAATGTTAAGGGAAGAAATATTGAAAAAGGAAAAATTAACTCATATTTATTAGAAGGGTTTTTAAATGATTAATGGATCATCTGATGAAAAATATTATGTTTATAAAAAGTTACTATAGATGGGTAACTTATTGAAAGAAGATAATCTATGAGGAAGGTGTTACTTGGTTAGCCACACCTCTAATAAATTCATGGATATATTACCAAGGTAGTGAGTTTGCAAGAAAAATGAGGAAACCATCATAAGGAAAAATCTCTATAAATTTTTTTGTAAATAAGTACCAAATCAAGATTAAATATGAATATATTCCAAAGGGTTGCATGATTATATGGAAAGAATAATTGCAGTAAGCATGGAAGTTAGAATCAGGATAAAATAGTAATTCCTATGACATGCTAGTATAAGTAAAGAATAAATTACCACATTGTATAAAGTAAATATAAGAAGAAAATATATAAAATTGATGTTTATATATAAAGGGGAAAATTGATTCATTGATGATAATAATATTTTACAAAGGGGATGAATGGGATATTTTATGTTCTCATATTGTTGAGTTGTTTATTAATATTCATATATCAAAGTGGCTTAAAAAAATTAATAACTCAATGCTAAAAGAATATTTCATAAAAGGGGGAATGACTTATTAAATTTTTTGGATAGATTTAATATTCATGATAATAAATTTTTTCCTATATAGATAATAAATCATGTAGAAATAATATTTATTTTATTTATGGATTATTTCTATGATAAATTTAATTTCATCCAACTCTTTAAATTTATTATTCATATTCAATTAAATTAACAAAAATGAGAGAAGAATAAAAATATTGAAGAATTTACCTCAATCATTCTATTATGTAAATAAGGGGGATTTCAATTCAAATCATTAAGGGTAAAAGAAAATTGTTCCCCCATAAGACAATCATTGGATTTATTATAAATTAGGGTGAGGGAAATTCATTTTATTTAAATAAGAAAAAAAATTCAATAAATCCAAAGAGAGATATTTGAGCACTCATAGAATAATTATGATGAATTTGTTGTATTTATTATCTATTAATTAATGAAAACTCAGTATATGTTTCAAAGGAGAATAAATAAATTGAATTTTCCTCTAGGTGTCTCATAAGTACAATCTCTATAAGTACATATTCCAAAAGGTTAAATTCATTGAAAGTAATCATTGGTAGAAGAAACACCAGTAGATGAATTAGTATGAAATAAATGAAACTGTCGGATAAAGGGGAAATTATTGGAAGAAACGTATATACAAATTAATTCCTAAAAAAAGAAAATTTATTGAATTAATATTCAATTGCAAATTTCAATTGTAAGTTTGTTAAATGCACCAAATATAACACCCATGAGAATATTATAATCATTGTAATATTTATCTCGATATTATAATGGAATGAAAAAAATATTTTCAGATGATGAAATTAAATAGAATACACTATCATGATAAATCAACAAGATGAATATAATCCAGATGAAACCAAAATTTAACTATAATGAACTTATGATGCCTTATGAAATTAGTCAAGTTATTATGAAAATAAATATAATAACATGAGCTATAAACCCTGAGAAACTATTAGATTGTTTTTTATGTCTTAATCGTTGAAGGGAAGTAAAATATAGGCATGTAAAAATGATTTAAAGGGAAGATGAAGTTGCCTAAAACACAAAAATACTTTAAGAGAAATTTGGATTCTGTGACCAAAATAACATTGGTGGTAGTGTGCATGAATTAAGGAAAATTTGTATCTATATTATTAAAATTCATCATGTTTATATCCTGGATACTAGAACCAAACTATATGAACATGATTCCATGAAATTACAGGATGAAACTATTTTAATATGAGATAATTATAATTCCATAAACAAAAGAAGAAAATTAAAAGGTTGATAATATTAGTTCACATTTTCTCTTAAACAATCAAAATAATATTAATTTGATTCATTATTAAAATCAGTGGAATGATACTATAAAAATAATAAGAAAGAGTACTGAGTATATCAAATGAATAATATGATAAGCTTAATTATTATATCTAGTGTACTTTATATATTTCTAGAAATATGATGAAATATCATAAATAAGAGGAGGAAATAAAGAACATGAAAAGTTACTAGGAGTTGATGAAACCTATGATTATACAAGTAGAAAAAACTAAGAGTTCTAAAGTTAATAAAATAGATAAATTTCATTAGATATGTAATCATTGATGAATCAACGAAATTGAGAAAGATGAATCTCAAACTATTATAGTTGTTAGAACTCCTCAAACTACACCATGCCTGACAAAAAGAGGTAATATAATTAAAATTTGAATACCATGTTTAAGATTAAATTATTCCAATTATTTATAAATACATGATGTTAAAATAGTTACCAATAATATCTAGAAATAAAAATTAGAAACTATGTATTTGGATCCATTATAATAATCTATAAATATATCATGTTGAGTGAAAGGTACTGTAGAAATTGGTATCCAAATGTCAGATGTTGATGAGGTCAAAGGTAAAAATACCACTAGAGTTAGGTTTTCAAGCATGATTTGAAACAATTGTGGTGATAATATACTAAGAGAATAAATGATATTGCAATAAGGAAGAAATCTATATAGAACAAAAATAGGAAACAGAGGTGAAAATTTTAATCCTTGCATGCAAGACATAATATAAGTATCATATGGGAACTCATGACATATTGTTTCCTTTGTATCTCATACTTATAAATAACATGATTCCATGAATTCTAGTAGTTTTTGTGATTATACTACGTAAAAATTATATTCTATAATGAAATTCACATTAGCTACACTTGTAAGCATATAGTTCATAAACATGATGGTTTCACTATAGATAAATGAGTATATGGATATTTAGAAGACATTGAAGAATATATATGAAGTGCACGGAATAAATATGCCCAAAATACTTGTGTAAAACTAAATTAATCTTGTTTGAAGTGGTAAAAAACAATTTTATCTCTTGTAGAAGTAAAATATCTGTGTTTATAATTACATTAAGTAAAAGCATGTATTTTTTAATTTATAAATACTAGAAGATGGTGAGTTCTGTGAAAAAAAGTAGTATGTGAGGAATTAGATGAATCAATAAAATACACTAGTATTTGAGCACATAAGGATAGAATAATGATAATGGTTGATAAATTAATGTTATAAGAGTTAGATGACTAGAAATTGTAAAAAAATACTTTTATGAATATTGGAGTAGTTAAGATAAAATTTAATAAATATGTTACAGAAATATTATAGACCCCTAAATTAAGAACATAAGGAATCTCCACACTCAATAAATTCATATCTAGAAGAAAATTCATAATATACATGAAATAAATTAATTTAATAATGTTCAAGTATTCAAAAAAATAAACTTCAGGATTCTAGCTCCGTATTAAGGTAGATTTTCATTCCCATTTTTATGAGAACTAATTATTATTTTTTGACACCAAAATTTAAGGAGATTATTGATGATTTTAAGAACGTATTTTAATCTGATAATGTCATAGAGTTCAAATACTTTATGACACTGAGCTTATTAGGGAACAATGTGTCTATAAAAAATCATAGATTATTCGGTGTAAATTTTTCAAATGAAGAGATGAATTTTTTTAAAGAGTTTGAATCCAATCAAAGACGTTAATACATATTTAGTCGACTAAAAAGAGATGATAAGACCAGAGAATCTAATTTGAAAGAATTTGGAGAATTTTGTAATATCATTTTCTAAAGAATGATGAGATGAACTGAGAATAATGTTTTTAGGATGAATGTGAGAGATGCAGAATTTGGTTTGTTGGAAGTAGAAAATGGATAATGTATGATTACCACAATGGAAGAAGTTATGGTAGAAGTCATCTTCATGATTTTTGAGACATTTTAAATATATATGAGTCCATATAATCTCCATTCAAGATACATAGTTAATGGGATAAAAACAATGGTTTAATCATAAAAACATCAGGAAACATGTGTAATTGATAATTACATTGTTAGTGTAAAATCAATGACTAGTGAGAATAAAAATGATAAAAAGTTGGTTATCAAAATTAGGTCTATCCTTATAAAAATCCATGTTTTTTTACATTACATTATATATATAAATTTATGGAAATATGGTGTTGGTGATTTATAAATATCCATACATCATAAAAGACTATACTGGTTTAATGAATAGATTAAAATAAAATAATTCAAGTTGAAATTAATTATAAAAATTTATTTACCCCTAATTTACCCCGCACTCACGGTGACTTTATAAAACCTTGGGACTCTCAATATTTTGATATACTAATATGGGATCATAAACATGGGTTTTTATTAAAATTTATCGTCTTTGTTTTGTATTTTTATAAATTATGATTCATTTAAAAATGAAATAAATTTTTCTAAATGATGTTTCATTCTAAATTATATGTTTTTTATAGAATACATACATATACTTTTGTAGAAAATTATTCATAATTTTATAATTCAGAAACTATTCAGAGAAATGGAAACTATATAATTGGTGTATGGTAAAGGTTTATGGATTATTTTATGATTTATAACAATGAGGTGTGTTTTTTATGTTATTATTCATTTGCATAGGTCCATTATATGGAAATAACATGTAATATGATCATTTGTGAGGTTGAGAGTTCCCACACATCTTTTGGATTTTTTATGTTCAATTGTTGTAATCATTTATATTAAATTTATTAGAGCATTTCTCTAAACAATATTTTCTTTAAAAAAATCGTAGTTTTGAAAATAAAATATTTTTAATATTAATATTTACTAATAAATAAAATTGAACTTGGTTATCAAATATGAAACTTAAAGTTGAATTTCAATGGGAGGAAATATTGATAGTGGGGAGAATTTTCAATCATTAATTTTCTTTATATATAAGTATTTTATAAAATTTTGGTTGTTAAATAGTGTGGTTTTAAAATTTTAAATAAATTTTATGGGATTAATGAATGATTATTAGATTCCTAATGACCATACATGGCATGAACATCATCCATAACATCAAATTTCATGAATTTAATTTCTAGGTAATTTTATAATAAACCATGGGATAGTTATGGTATTATTGTTATGTTCTTAAAGGGTTATGGTGGTTAATTGAGGACACATAAAAAAATTAATTTATATTTTATGAAATGATATTTATGTTATTAGGATACAAGAATATTTTCTATTATTACTATTATGATATAAATATATAAATTATATTTTCACTATCATGGCGTTATAAATTTTATTTTATTATCTAAATATTCAAAATGTGTACTAATCATGTATTAGGGACTTTTAGAAACCGAATTTTAATGTTATAATAACACTAAGATTATTTATATCTATCAAATTGTTAAATGTAAAGAGTTAATGCCCCATCCTCTCCTCCACATTCAAAAAACCTCCATTAAGTGAATTAGGTCTCATTTATCCATTATCTATGTAACACCCTGATATTTTCAGAATCTTTTTCAAATATATGTAATATTTTCGATATTTTAAATTAAAAGAAACAATGAGTTTATCTCTTGTTACATACAAAAATGAGTTTATCATGTTTTAAATTAAAAAAATAAATTAATTTTAATTACATTCAACTTTATTTTTACCATACATTACATGAAACATTGAGTTTAAATGAAACATAACATAATATTAAATTGCTGTTATTTAATATGATAGTTATCACCATACTATTAGAATTAAGGCTATTAAAAATCATAAATAAATTATGAAAATATATGGTTTACAAGTTGATCTAAAATTCATTTTTTAGTGAACAATTAATTAAAAAGGAAGATAAAAAAATATCTAAAAAATAAACGAATCTTTTTTCTGATAAAATATTTTTATGCATACAAAAACATTTTATCCGAAAAAATTAAACAAATAAAATTTAGAGACAATTTTTTTAAATTTATATCTCATATATTAAATCAAATATATAACTTCCATATTTTGTTTTTTCTTAAAAATATATAAGAATAAATCAAATTTTAGGCTAAAAATGTATATTTTTAAAGACGTTTTGTTTCCATTTGTGGAATATTTTTCTAAATTAATTTTTTCCACCTTAAGAAAATTTATTTCAAAAAGTAAACTTCACTTTATAAATCATCATAGAAATGTTAACATGGTGTGAATTTTTGAGAAATTTATTAAAGGAAATATATTTCATTGAATAGTGAAAAATACTGGTTTTATTAAGAAATTTCATTTATTTTAAAGCATATAATAACATCAAATTAGTTTAATATGGTTTTAAAAATAAAATTAGTTCAGATATATATATATATATATTAATCCAATTTATTTCATTGGTGTCACACCTTGAATCAACATGTATCTATTATCTTATTTTTTCATGCCTTTATTCTATGGATTTCCGAGGTGTTTTTCAGGAAAAATACGGGTTTTTTAGAAAGTAGACGAAGGCGCACGGTTGATGGAAAGTTAGAAAAAACTTTTTTCTATACTAGTGTTTATTGTTTGGTCTACAAAATTGAACTTTTTAGATAACAAAAATAAGATCGTGGGAATGAAGCCTCATTTAGTAGATCTTGTAACCTCCTCCCCTCTAGGAACGTACCGCCCACACGGTTACCATAGAGTCCGGAATACTTTTCAGTCTACATTTCATTCAAAAATATAAAACAAAAATAATAAATGGATTTATTATTAAAATTATTAATATTAATATTTTTTAATTATTTTTTTACCCCAAAATTGTTTTCCTTCCCTTACCCACATGATACCCCCTTCCCCTCCAACTCACATGAACCGATCCCCTCCTCTATTCCTTCTTTCATGTGCACCAACCCCTCTTAGATCTATTTATTCCGACAATGTTTTGTTGAATTCATTTGGGTTTTATTGATTTAAGACATCCTGTTTTTTTCGGTTTTTCTCCTCCCTAACGTCTTTCCTAGCTTGACCAAACCCTTGGTCAAGGGTTAACTTGATTATTGGATCTGTATTTTATTATTAGGGTGTGTGATGGGCCTCTTTGATCTTATTCTATTTTTATTTTGGATCTATCGTCGAATGAAAAACATATCATATTGTTTCGATTATCCCACCACCAACTAACGTAGCTTTCTCCTACCCACATTGTTTCTTCAAATGTTAATTTGGTTCAATTGGTGATTACAGTTCCCTCTTAATTAATTAGAGTGTTTAATGGATCCATGAGTTATTACAGACATATAAAAAGGAAATTTTATAAATACATATTTATATGTATATATATCCTCCTTCCACATATTCCCTCATAGAGAGGATAATATATAAATTGGATTAAGGGGTATATATATTTCAATGTGTACATGTGTGTATATATAGAGGTGGAGTTGGGAGGCTTACTCATATATGATGTTTAGGAATATATCTAATGATCCCCTTATACATATTCATCTATGGAAATTCCAATATCTTTATATGGTATTGGATTCTTTGGGGATATTAAATGGTGAATATGTACGAATGATGGGAAGAACAGATTCTGGTGGTCATTGATGAATGAATTATGTGCCGAGGTGTTTTAGTTTGGCCCTCTTCTCACAGTAGGATCCCTATGTCTAACCATTTAATTTAAATTCCGTAACTTTTTTATTGTTTTAAAAACATGTTTCCATTTTTATATAGATATTATAAGCTATGAAAAATAGTTTTGGTACTTAGAAATGGTAATTTCATAACTTTTACATAATTTAATTAAACATGAAATATATGTTTTTCATTTTAATATATGATTTCGGACTTTTATTAGGAAATGTATCATAGTTTAATTATCAATTGATTATCTAAATTATGTTTCATTTAGAAGTGTAAGGCCCGTTTGGATCCTTTAATTATTTATTAGAAAATGGTTTTGATATCTCTTGATGTGTAGGCCCGGTCAGCACCTTTGAATGTTTTATTGAATGTAGGTTTCCTTCATGGATAGAATCCATTATTGTGTAATATTTATGGATGGTTTTGGGATTTGTTCCATAGGATTCATGGTGAGTTTTCTTGTGTCCATGATTTCTTTCTCACCTCACACTTTTTCTATAGCCATGGGGTACTAGGATTCATTGTAAGAGTTCACATACAATTTTTTTAGTCCAAATTAGACAAAATGGATCCTCGTGGTAGGTAAATTTCATGTGGTATGTTCCATAGGTTAGTCTAGTTGAGAGTATCTAATTTAGTTATTGACTACGGATCGCATCGATAGGTACAAAAATTATCATTGAACTAATTACATTTATGGTATCTTCACATGGTTTCTAGGTATATCCCATGACATATAATTCACATGTATTCTATTTTACCTCATTTAGTTATTCTTTTAATAAAATCAACTCAACTATTATCTTTCCAAATTTAGTTCTTATAAAAAAACTTATTTAATTGTAATTCATCTTCCACTTCTTTTTTTCACTAAGGTATTTCCTTCACTAAATTTTATTCTTTGAGAATTTATTTATTATAAAACCATTAATTCTTTGGAAATCATTTTGTAAATGGATAGGAAAATGTTTCTTTTGAAATTATTATCTTCTCACTAATTTTCAAAAGGAAAATAAAACATTATTTTAAATATGATTATTTCAAATTATCATGTTATGGTATTATATTAAAGGTAAGTCTTTGGCCCTGGTTCTTAATTTAGAATATCTTTTGATTATCTCAGTGATCAATCCTATATGATGTTCTATTTTTGGATCACCCTTGGAGTGATCAACGTTCAGTGATTGGTGGTGACCCAAAAGATCACTTGGAGGTACGTTCACCAATTTAGTTTTAATTATTCTTCTACTACCCGCTTTTTATTTCATCATTTTCATATTTATTTATTTATATTTCATAAGATAAATTATTCCCAATTGAGTGTATTTGATTCCTGAAATTAGTTCCCAATCAGGAATGATTTTGAATGCCTTTCAGTCCATGTTATGGGCCAACTTGGGTGATAGGTTCAGGATCGACCTAGGATGGTTTGTGAAAAAATGCTATCAAAGTAGTAAACATTTTTATTTGTGGTTTTTTGGAAGTTCAAAGAGATTTTTTTCAAATTTAAATTGGTTAATAAAAGTTATTTTCTTCATCACCGCCTATTCAGAAGGATACAAAAAATTATTGGGTGGTCTGAGATGGTTCCATCTCAAAATAAAATATTAGTTATTGACTATTTTTTAGGTTTCTTATTTTTTGGGGGAATTTAGTATTGGTTTTGATATTTAATGTATTATTTTTAGAAACTATAAATCTTCGAGTGGTTGTATTGGAGTAATTTACAGGGGTACATGGTTGTTGTGCAAAGTTTGAAAAACCATGCACACACGATGAAATTTCTTGAAATGACATCCAAGGTGATCACCCATTTGGTGCACTTCCAAACCATACAGCCAAGCTATGTGTAGTATTGGTTCTTTTTAGTTAATAATATTTCCATTCATTTAGAAATTAGGTTACTCTTATTTATTCTTGGTAATTATTTTTTGTTTAATTTTTGGTGTATCCTTGGTTTTTTAAATGGTATTTGGTTTATTAAAATTGGGTTTCAAAAATTAAATGTTTATAGTGGTTTGAGAATGAAACAAAAAAAGATTTGTAATTTTGGAAGGTTTAGGTGAATGTGTATGAAAATAAATTGTAAATTTAGTAAATTCTTAGTTTTTATGGAAAAATGTAAGTGTGACCCTTGGTACTTATTATGAATGATCACACATGTGTGTATCTGTGTGTGAGTGGAAAGTGGATTCTTGTATGTTTGAGTGGATATATTTAATAATAATCTGGTATGAACACATATACGATTGTTTATATGATACCCTGGGTAAAGTTAAAATCAAATATTTCACATAGTTTTTTCTAGTGATTTTTGAAAAATAAAAATAGTTTCCATTAAAAATGGGTTTCTTTTCTAATGAGATTTAAATTTTCAAAGGTAATGGTAGGATATTGTTTTGAATTTTAAAGTTATTGTGTTGAAATGGTTTTTATTCTAGGAGGACCTGAAGTTAAAATTGAATTTGGGGGAAATGGTTTGATTTCTGAAATGGATTTGGATGTGGGAAATTTGTTTTTAATTTAAAATGGAAAAAATACATTCTTTTTAATATATTTCTTATTCTTTGTTGTGATGTTTTCTAGTTTATGAGGTTTTAATTTTTAGTTAATGTTTGATTTAGATTTGGAGTGGTTTTGTGCCTTCATGTTATTTAGAGTATGCATCCCAAAAAGTTCTAGAGGATTTCTGAGGAGTCTTTTATGGTTTTAAGTTTTTTCTAGACTCACATTGGATGAGTTGAGCTGAATTATTTTCATCTATGGTTTATTTTCCGGATTTTTTATTTTTTTTTGTGGTTATGGTGTATTTTCAGGAAGTTTAGAGAGTCTTCGGGATTTTTGGAACTCTAGATGTCATGAGGGTGGGAGCTATTTTGGGTCTATTTGGAGGGTTGGGTTTAGACCAGTGAAAGGTGGTTTCTCCATTATTCTTACAAGTTGGTATGACTTGATAGATATTGAAGACTATATGTATCCAAGTTTTTAATAGTGAGGTAGTGTATGTAAATGAATTGTTAGAGATTATGGATATTTAGCAAGGTCAATAGGCGTTGAAAGAGTGTATTGACCATTTTATAAAGCCAATCCCTACTTATCAGAAGTAGAATTTATCAGCCAATTGATAGGTACTCTCTTCATTTCATGTATCCATCCATGGTTTTTTGATCATGTTCTTTCATCTAGGAAAGTATTAGAGAGAATTTTGATGAAGTTTATTGTATGGTTTCCTTTGTTGCTCGTGGAGGCTCCTCGTCAGTTGGGGAATGTGAACCAGAGGGACCTATTTTGTAAAAACATCATTGTCAGTTCCTAACATTTAATTTTCAGATCACCCAGTTTTCTGATTTCATTTTAGTTAGTTGGGAACCTTAAGACATATTTCATAATCCTATGAATTCATGTTTTCATTGTCAATTCTTTTAATACCTGAAGGGGTTATTCAATTTTCATTATAGAAAGAAGGTGTATAGATTAGGGATTACCATCTCCTGACTATGGTGCAACAGATGATTCAATACATCAGGGAACCAGTGATAGGTTTTAGAGTGAATCCTATCATAAAGTTAGAAATTTCCATGTGTGGTTTATTTTCATCCATCAGGTTGTTTCTGATGTTATTGTGTGGACCATTAATTTCCCCCCTACAATGGTTTTCTATCATTAGGAGCTTTTTATTATGATTATCTTGGTGGCCTCTTTACTAAAAGTTTTTTTTCATGCATTATAGATGTAAAATATTAAATGGATAGTCATTATCTGTATTAGATTTAGTTTTCAAGAGGCTCTCATTTATAGATGCATGTTTCTAGAGTAATTATTAATTATTCCTTATCCTAATTCAATGTTCGAGTCTCTTTGATTGAACCATTCTCATATTAGTGGGTGGACTTGTTATGAATGCCTCTCAGTAAAACAGATTTTCTAGTCAGTTAATTCTTGGCGGGGAGACCCCCCATGGGCCTCATTATTTTAGTCTCCGGATTTGGATAGGTGTGACTTTTGGAGTTGAAATTTCACACTATGATTCACTACTTTTTCTGGTCATGATCATTTTTGGGTCTTGAGTTTTTTTCTCATTTGGAAGGGTAACTTTCTGGGGGGAAAAGTCTTAACGGATGGGAGATTTTTCACACACCAACCTGAACATTATTTATTATTTTGTTTATTTTTGTTCTTACCTTTATTTAATTTATTATTCTAGTGTTATTCAAGAAAAATGTTGGTTTTTTAATGAATGAAGAAGGCACATGGTAGATGCATGGTTAGAAGAACCCATGAACTAGGATAGTACTAATCATATGGCCTAGAAAAAGTCACTTTACAGGGAGCATGGATAGTCTCATGGGTGTGAAGCCTCCCCTAGTTGACCAAGCATCCTCCTGCCCTCTTAGAAAGAATCACCCGCACGGTTAGAGCGTCGTCTGGTAGACTATTCGGCCAAACCGTGTGTCCTTCCAGGTCTTTAAAAAAACAATGAAATGGGTTATATTATTATTATTATTTTAATAGTCAATATTAATAATATTAATAATAATATTGTTAATATTAATATATCTTTTTACCCTAAATGCGTTTCATTCCCTTACCCACATGACACCCCCATTTCCCCTCTTACTCATGTGACTCAACCCCCCTCCCCTATTCCTTCTTGCACGCGTACCACCACGTCTCAGATCCCTCTTTTATCATTTATTTTCATTGGATTTATTGGTTTTTTATGGTTAACATCTTTATGTAACAACTCTTGTTCCCTCACCATCCTCTTTTGTGGTGTTTTTTGTCCTCCATGTTGCGATACGTTTCTTGTAAGAACCCTAAGTAAATGGTTAACCACATTTTGGGTTATCTCTTCCATTGATAAGGATTAAGATGGGTCTCTCAGGACCAATTCAATTATGTTTCTTCATATGATGCTGATAAAATATAATATCATAACATTTAGTTTCTCCCATCACCGATTGAGGTATCTCTCTTCCGCCCTCTTTTTTTATGTTCCAATTTTAATTGGGTTCTTTTAGTGATTATGGTTCTCTATTTGTTAATTAGAGCATCTTATGGATCCTTGATGGCATAAACACAAACACATATATATAGTTATATATATATATATGTATATAAATTCCCCTTTCACATGTTCCCTCATGGATAAGGGAATCCATGAATCATATTAGCGGTTATATATATATATATATATTAAATTGTACATATTTGTAAGTGTAGAAGTGTATTATGGTAGATTTACCATATATACAAGTTTTGAAATATATGATAGTATCCCCATATACATATTCACCTATGGTAATTCAAATATATATATAGGGGTGAGGTTCCCTTGTGATTATGTGAAGGTGCATATGCATGGAACTAGGGAGGATTGTCTTTAGCTGGTTATCGATCAAATCATTGAGTACCAAGGTCATTCCATTTGGTCCTATTCTTAATGTAGGTTCCCTAATACTAACCCATTAATTTGAATTCCAAAATTTCTTTATTTTTTTTAATAATATTTTTTCATTATAATATAGAAATAATATTCTAGGAAAATTAATTGTGGTACATAGAAATTGTAATTTCATTTCTTCTCCATAGTTTCCCTAAACCTTCAACACTAGTTTCTAATTTTAATATATGATTTTATACTTATTTTGGAAAATGTAAAGAAGTTTCAATGATCGATTGTTTTTTAAATGATGTTCTATTAAGAGTGGTAAGGCCTATTTGGATTCTTTAATTATTTCTTGGAAATTCATTTTGAACTCTCTTCATGTGTGGGCCTAATTGAAACCTTTTAATGTTTTCTTGAAAGGATGGTACCTCTATTGATACTCTCTATTCTAACTAGAATTCACATGAATGGTGTTCATATCTTGGCCTTATCATTCACGGTGGTTTTCCTTGGGTTTATACATGTTTCCTCACCGCCCATGTTTTCTATAGCCATGGGATCCTAGGCATCATAGTGAGAGTCATGTGAGTGTTGTTATTTAGTCTTCATTAGATGTACTATATCCCTAGGGTTGAAAAATTCCATGTGGGATATACCAATGCTGAGGAAAGTTAAGATTATCCATATCGATTATTGACTATGGATTGCATTGATAGGATAAAATGTGGATTTAGATCCAAGTATGATTGGGGTATCTTCAACTAGTTCCTAGGTACATCTCATTATATATAATTCACATGTATTCTACATTCCCTTGTTTTGTGAGGTTTTGAATAAAATCAACTGAATTATTATATTTCCACTGGTAGATCTTTTGATAACACTTATTTACTTGTACTCCACTTTCCACTACTTGTTTTTCATAGGGTTATTTTCTTCAAATCATGTTCTACTTTGTAAATTGATTTATTGAAAAACCATTCATTATTTAGAAACCATTTTCAAAAAGGATAAAAAGTGGTTCTATTGAAATTATTACCTTTCTACTTTTTTAAAAGGAAATTAAAACCTTGTTTTGAATTTGAGTATTTCAAACAAGCATGAAATAGTTTTATTATAAATGTAAATCTTTAGGAATGGTTTTACCTTTGGTATAATACTAAGAATATCAGTGCTCACACCTAAATTATCTTCTTTGGTGTTAGGTTATTTCAATTTTGGATCTCTTTCAGAGAGAGTAGTGATCTGTAATTTGTGGTGACCCACGATGTCACTAGAATGTATATCAAACTATTTATTTTTATTTTTATTTTTTACACTAATAGCTTGTTGTTTTTTTTATTCTTGTTTATTTATATTTTTATGCAGTAAATAATTCCCAATTGTGTATATTTATTCCTGGCACTGATTTCCATCATAGGAGAATCGAGAATGCCTCTCGAGACTTGTTATGGACTGTCTTGAGTGATTGGTTTAGGGACGACCCAATTTTTTCAGGAAAACTAGAAACAATTATATATTTAATTATTACATAAAAAATTCACACTTTTGAGACTTTTCACTTTTTGAAAAATTGTTTTCTTTTCAAGCCTACAAGTATAATTTTAAATTCAATATTACTTATTCTATGAATATAATTTGGAAAAATGTATCTATATTTGGATTCATTAAACTTTTTATTATCATGCATGTTTAATTAAATTTGTGATCATAATTAATGATAAAAATAGTTCAAATTAATTATGGTAGTAAAGGTCAAAACAGGTAGAATACCTTAAATTATTTCCATAACATATGCACATAAAATATACCACAATACCTTTCCTTTAAATTATTTCCATATAATAAGTCTTCGATGTATTTTTTATATTTTGAAGTGCAGTAGATGAAAAATTACCATTAGCACTGGGTATGTAAACTAATAGATCATTAGAAGAAGATATAACAATATCCTTGGTCGTAGATCTTTGATATCTATCAAGCACTGCAAGAAGACAATTCAAACACTAAAGAAGAAACTGAGGATTTAAGAAAATAAATTTCATCAAAAGTGTCCAATAGATGGATGGCCAGTATCAAGGAAAAGAATCATCATCATGTCATTATTTTCGTTAAAAATATAAGTAATGACATGGAATCACACAAGACACCGATCAAAATCAAGATATATGAACACAATCTTGAGATGGAGTCTATAAATAAATCTCTCACAGATTTCTATTTATTAAATAAATGTAAAAAAATTGTCATCTTCTAGGATTTCCTAGTTCTCAAAGTTACCCATTTCCTATTTATCAATGAATCTAACTATAAAATCAAAATTATAAGCATATGCACAAAAAAAGTACAAGAAAAATGATGTTTAGTGAATGAAGAAACTATGGGATAAAATTAGAAATTCAAAGGGAAAAATCAATATTAAAGTTATCGCAAAGAAATATTCATTATTGGAAGAGTCTGCATAAGCATTCCATAAATTAAGGACATTAAAAAGAAAACAGAGACTCATGGGCATCAAAGTAGTCAAATGTGATACTTGGTTAGTAAGTCAGATTATATTTTCTAGCAGGTAAAAAATTATTAAATTTAACACAAGGTGTAGTTGACACAATATTATAGCCACAAAATAAAAAAATAGTCAAAAAAGAATAAAAACAACATGTAGGATATCAGAAAGATAACCTGAGAAAACCTTTGATGAAGATCAATAATATTTCTACCTTGACTACTATTGAAAACCAATTTTTATTATCAATTCAGACAAACAACCCATATTTTTCCAAACATTTTATTATAAGTAGTTTCTATAAGTGACATCAAAGGGACCCTTCATCATAAATTACAATGTCAACGTATATCATGGAAAATAAAAAATAACATTTTAACTATATAATATCATAACATACCTTCTTCCAATAATAATTCTAACATCATTATCCATTATAGGGTGAGAATACTCAACCAAAAAATCATGTAAAGTTTCATTGAATGGTGATCATACTAATGAAGGATTTGAGCATTATTTCACAACAAATTCCATTTATATAAAATATAAAATTTCAAATATCATTTCAGATCATCCAACACAAGGTATTAGACCCTTAAAATACATTAAAGATTCAAACCACTACCTTTGGAAGCTAAATATATAAGTTGATCATTATATCATATCAATCACAAGGCATAAAATTTTACAAAACAAATATTTTTTGTATAGGTCAGTCTATAATATGTGATGAATCCACTATGACTTACAATTTAAATTAACAAACATACCCTACACAATGTTTAAATCATTCATGTTTCTAAAAATCTATTAAAAATAAAATCTATTGAATTATATACACAATGGACATGTTTTGTCAGATGAATCTCATTCAGGAAATATGGAAACAAATGAACATAATAAACATGGTTAAATAGAAATAAACTCACTTCACTTTTATGGTTAATTATCAAAACATGTTCTGGAAATGTAGGAGGGAGGAAATTTTCATTTTTATGGGGAAGACCTGGTTTGAGACAGGCAGCGGTGGCTACGGGTGTGGAAATAGTGGCTCTGATTCATGATAGGGAGGACTAGTTCACGATGGGAGAGATGGTGAGGAATGGTTTACAATAGGGAGTAATTGTTCATGATGGGGAGGGTTTGGTGTGGAGGTGGCTTGGATTCAAGGTGGGGAGGGCTAGTTCGCAATGGGGAGGGGGTGGTAGCATATCTGATTGATGATGGGAGTGATGGTTCACGACAGGGAGGGTGTTTGGAGGGAATGGTGGAGGCTGGTTGAGAAGTGAGGGAGATGTGGAGACAGTGGCTCTGGGTGCAGTAGCTATGACTAAGGAGGTGAGGGGGAGGGGTGGAAGTGGCGTCGGGTGAGGAAAGAGGGAGGGGTAGTGATGACATCGGGTGTGGCGAGAGTGAGGGGCAGCGATGGGAGCATCGGGTGAGGTGAGAGGTGAGAGGTGAAGGGGTCGGGGAGGTTAGGGTGAGAAAGGGATTGGGGGGATATTTCACCCTATTTTTTTAATTATGTTTAGGGACATCTAATGGAGGTCGCTAATTTCTACCAATAGCACCCGCCATAAGCGGTTGCCTGTTCTTTGAGGTGCAAAAAACCCAGATTTCTAGTAGTATATTGAGGGTTTAAACTAAAATGACAAGGTGAAATGATGGATAAACCCTTACAAAACCCATTATATTAAAATATTTAGACCTTATAACCTCTAAAACTTTTTAATTTCCCTTTCGTTAGCCTTATGGAATGTGGAAAATTTAGGAACATCTTCTTCTTTTCAAAAATTACTACAGTGTCACCTACCTCACATAAACAATTCCACCACTTATTATCTCGTACTCATGCTTATAGAACCCATTGGTTCCAGAAAGACAATCCAAAATATTTTAATTAAATCCCCTAACCTACATCTGAGAATTCTTTTTTATATCGAAATCCAATCTGGATATCCTTACTTTAAACCAAAAGTGGTTGTCTTAAAACAGGTAAATATTTTGTCTACGATTTTTATTTTACTTTTTATCTAAATGAATTACTTCTAAAATATGACTGTATAATATAAATATTTTTCCCATATATTAATATATTATTATTTTAACTTAATAACTGCTATCCATCTTAACCTCCATCAAATTGGAAACAAAATGGTTGTTCGTTGGTATGTTAGACTACCACCTCACGAACTGATGTTATTCATTTTACCTCACCACCTCTCACCACTGGATATAATGATGGATTTAATATTTATTTATGATATTTAGGATATAATTATACCTTATGAATTATAAAATCACATCTACATTCTTACATCCTGGCCTTTAGGAAAACAAAAACATCGCTCGTGTATACAACATACTAAATCCTCAAGAACCAGTGTGATGTGTTTTTCATTTTATTTTAAATTTTATAATAAGGAGAGATTAAATAAATAAATATTATATTTTTAATTTGAATATAATTAGGGAGTTTTTATATGAAATATAACTTCTTAATTTCAATTGATTTATGGATATGATAATGTCATTCGTTTGTATAGCGGACTACCGCCCTATGAAGTGACGTGATTTGTTTTTCAAGTATTATTTACATGGAAAGTAGTAAATATAGGCTTAAGTTAGAATATGATATATATATATATGAATTTAAAATGATTCCATAATGGGAATATATTTTTTACCCTTTTCATTCTTTCTATCAAGAAAATGGAAGCATAGTTCATGCGTAGAGACGATCTATCATCTCCAGGAATGGTGTATTTCATTTTCTATCTCAAAAATTTATGGATTACAATAAATAAATATATGATAATTATATATGATATTTTCATCTTGTTTATAATTATAGATATGTTGAATTAATGAATAAAGTAATAGTAACAAAAAAAACAATACATACATCTAAAACAAAGTAGTTATTGCCAGAAACGTGAATTTAACAAGGAATTGTTTATAAATGGGTAATAAAATGTCATATATAAATCATATATGGTATGATATATATAATTATGGTTATTCAATTTGTTTTTAATAATATCATATTTGTTATATATTATGTTTTAATGTGTAAGAATGAATTATGGACTTAAGGAAAGGTATTTTTGTCCCAACGTTTCCTTCTTTGAGACATATGTTAGGTTATGCACCAATCTTATTTTATTCAGTATATATAAATCCCATTTTACATATAATATCTTGAATTTATTTATTCTCATGATATTTTATGTTCCATTTAATGTTACTTTTTCATGGAGAAAATGATTCAATGTTAACAAAGTGGTATGTGTTTAATCATATGATTTCATCGTTTATCCAGATTTTTTATTTTTATTATTCTAATGATGAAAACATATGATCAATATATCATGAATCATATTAATTTTATTATAATGTTGTTATTTCATGATAATATATGTTTCTATTCATTTTCCATTGTTTATGAACTCAATATTTCAAAATATTTTTTTCTATAATAATCATCTTTACTTCTCTCTTCAGTCGAAAGCACTATGTATAACATATACACTATAAGATCATGACCATGAGATGAGGAAAATACCATTTTAATTTTTGGTTGAACTTCCTTTTGAATGTTTAATGGAATATTTCTTGGGATTTGGGTAGGTATCAGAGATATACTAGGGTTTTGTGATGAGGAATTTGGGAAAACAGGTGAAATTGTGCAAGTTGTATAACTGGGGATTGGTTAATTTAACTATTCACCACAACTGTATAGGGTGTGTTGTCTTAGGTAGAACTGTGAATATGGAACATTCATGGTTTTACCATCATGTAGGCATTCCTAGGTAATTGTGTTCCCATGCCACCTTGGATAGTGGCAGGTGCACAGGCGCTGCATTGTTTTCTCCAAAATGTGTTGGTTTCCCAACCTGACCATGTGACATGGTTGCCTATTTAATAGAGGTATCCACATAGTTAGCACATAGTTTGGAAAACTGTGGTCAAAATATGTGACCTTTAAAGAAGTGGTAGAATTCCCATTTTCCATCTCAGGATCTAGGATACCTCCATCGATTTAATCACCCATTCGACCCCCAATAGCAATGGTGATAAACCAGTAGATCCTATCTCCTCCATGGGTGTTTTGCGATCAATTATTTGGTGTCTAGAGTTCTTTTAGTTGTGAAAAAAACATTCAAGAAAGTCTTTAACTCAGTTTCCTCCCAATTTGAGTAACATTCTAGGCGTATTGTTTCCTCTATTTCTGAATCTCTCTACCCTTGTTTTCCCGGGTGTTTCTTATTGTGTTGACTGAGTTTTATTTATCTTGAATCAAGGGATTATTTTGAAAAATTGGTTGTCTATAAGGATGCGTTAGGTGGTATATATACTTTTCCCCATATTATTATTATTTTATAAGTGTATGTGGTAGTGATTATTTACTTCCTCACTTTGTTTTTATGTTATTTACTAAGTAAAGTAATGTTTGTCATTAATTTGAGGTGTGATACCCTTTATAGATTCCACTAATTCCGTTGACAATTTTAGACTGAACTGAGGGCTTCCCAGGGGTATGCCAAACCCTTTAAAATGGTAAAATGAATTGGTGAAAGTTAAGATAGTGTAATTATTGCAGTGAATGGGTTGTAACTGTTACTTTTTTATATGGGCATGTATAAAGGTACAATTAAAATTATAATATGTGTGATTTTTTAAATGGACAAGTGTATTTTAAAATGTTTTAAATGACGTGTTTTTAATTTTCATCCATTCATTATTTTAAATGAAGAAAATAATGTTTTAAAAATCATTTTATGATATAAATTGATGTTCTGACATCAGGATGATTTTATGGGGTTTTTAAATGGGTTTCAATTATAAATTTAAAATTAGGGTGTGGTTCTTTTTTGGTGAAAATTCCAAGGGTTTTTTAAATGGTTTTGTTGAAAAGGGAGGTTTTGGTCCTTTTATTATTTAAAAGGGGGTCTCATGTATTAAAGGGTGTCTATGTGATGTTTTATAGGAATATTAGTTATATTTGATTCATGAAGTGATTAATTAATTGGAAATGAGGAATAAAATATGTGGGTGTCTGGATTAATGTGAAGAGTTAAATGGGTTGCGGAACAAAATGTGTAAATGTTATAAATGGTTAAAGAATCATTTCCATGTGGTAATTTATATGAGTTGGGTATTGGACTGAGGCTATACTTCTATTGGTTAGGATTGACTTATGGTTTATTCCCCACTAATTTATGGTATGAATAGAGTATGGAATATGGCTCCTCTACTCTTTGGGACAGGCTAGACTGATGTTCTAGGCCCCACTATTGTATTTCATGGGATATGATGTGAGATTGAGGCTCTATTCTCATAACGTATGGACATGATGTGATTACATGAACTGAAACACCAAGGTACATTGTTGAATTGAAAAGATTTGTGAATTTCCCTTTATTAATAGAAGTATATAACCCCTAATTTCTATTGATTAGGATCCTAACAAGCCTAGAGATTGTAAGGTTAGTGGGATTACATGATAGAAATTAAAGTATAAAATTTTTAATTAATAATTGTTTGAATGTTAAACCCACATATTTTATTACCCAGTTTATTTATTGAACATTTATTATTTTCATACATTGTCATTCAAATTGGTTATTTCTTTAGAAAATGTTGGTTGTATCCTACCAAGTTGTAGTTACACCCTTCTCAGTCCACCAGGCCACTTGGGTACCTAAGAATTTGCTAACGGTTTTCTGGTATGGGTTTAGGGTAGGGATCTAATTTTTTTTTCATTGGATGTTGGGTTGGAGCATGAGATTCCATGATCTAGTTGGACTCGGTTCCATATTTAGGGTTTTTTATAGTTTTGGTATTTTGGGTATTTACTTATGACTTCTTGACATGTTGTGTACAACATACATGTTTTTATTATGTTTCACTTAATTTATTGTTTTCCCTTCCCTATGTTTATTCCATTTTACTATTTCATTTGGTTGTTAAATATATTGATATTATTTCTATTATGTACTTACTCTAATAAGAGGGAATGGTCTACCCATTGTACCTTTATAGACCCTCACTTCAATTTGGGATCCTCTTGCATATGAGGAGGCATGCCTGAGGTCATGTGGTAACCTGGATTTGGGCACTAGTTATAGTGGCTTCTGGGTTATGGTGTTAAAGTGTGGTATCATAGATGATTTCATTTATCCTACAATTTTGGCATGGTATACAGGAGACAAAGATCTTGTTGGGGCATGGTAGTGAACTCATTCTTGGGTGTCACAACCCCACACATGGGGGAATCCCAAGTTAACAGAGGTGTGAATTAATGTTCATTTATTTTCTTTTACTATTGATTGAAATTTCTACCTCGAGTGGTTTATATATATGTGATGATATATGTTTATGAGGTTTTACCAGTTGGACTAGTATGGAAATAGAGGGTGTGTGGTTGAATGAATCATACTAGGCACATATGATTGATAGTTCATATGTATTTTTCCTATGATTGATAGTTCTCTAGGATTTATATTTTAGTAGTGTACCTTTTTTATGTGGTTTATTCATGTTGATATTTCTTTGAAGTGTTTATTCATGAAAATGTTTTGAAATAATAATTCGATTAAATTTATTATTTTTGAAATGTTTGTTAAAAAAAGAATTTTTAAATATAATTCTTGATTTATAAAATGGTATGGGTTAACATAAAAAGGGATATTTAAAGTGATGAAACAATTAGGGAAAATAGAAATTTGTATCCCTAGTGTTGTAATCCGACCTTGTGTGTGACTGGTTTGGGAAGTAAGAGTTACCTAGTTTGAGACCACGAGTATAGTTCATGAGGATTTTTTGGGATGTGATTGTTGTACCTTCAGTAGGGATGTGATTGTTGTACCTTCAGTAGGGATGTGAACTTGGGGTGGTGTTATTCTCTTTGATAATGTGGATGTTGTGAAACTTTTGGAATGAGACCTTGCGATTTTTGTTTTGGGCCATAGAGTGGGTGTATGTCTTTTAATTCTGGGGTATGTGTGCATGTATAATCATTGTGTAACCTAGAGTAAATGGTTACATGGTTTTTTAGACACAATGTGTTTTAAAATGGGTGCAGTATTGCCACCCATGAGAAATTAATTGTTTACATTTTATGTGTATGGCATAAAAGTAGTGATAGTGATCTTCTCTAGACCTAACTTTAGTTTAAGAAGTTGGTGTCATTTGATCTTTAAAGATGACTTGTAGGAGATGTATATCAGTTTATCAGTTATTGGGTTTCTAATTTGTTTGTAAGTGATTTTGTAAATTTTGTACTTTGACAGTACCACACAAAGAGTCTATTATAATGAGGGTTTTTCCAAGTGGTGTAAGTGAAAAAGTTAGTGGTTGTGGGAAATCAAGGGTGACCTTTGGAGAGTTTATCTCATCTTGTTGGTTTCCTTAGAGTGATATTCTTGGTGGGTGCTTCATGGGTGGAATTGATGCATGGTAGGTTCCATCTAAGTATGGTAAAATTTCTAGTTTTTTCTTGGTTTCTTTCTCAGGGAAGTACATGAGTTATTGCGGTTGGTTATAAGGTTGGTGTTGAATGGAAGGATCATTAAGGAGCCTGGTTATTTGGTTTTGATTGTGTTTGATGCATTAATAAATGTTGATCTTGTATGGATGATATGTGGAAGACTAGAGAGTGGATAGATGCTTATGGGATTATAATGATTTCCGGAACGATTAGTGGTTATATGGTTTCAACTATTTTGTGTAAAGGCCGACTTGTCAGAGGGTAATGTCAAAGATGTGTCATGTTTTATGGGGTTTACGTTCGAGAGTAATGGATAGTTGTAAAGTGATAATTAGATCCTAGTTTTGGTGATGTATGTCTTGTAGAACCAGAGTTGGGCTCAGTAAATGGTTATTGGAAGGAAATATTCCATAGATATTTGGGTGAGGTTAGACTTATGAGAACATGTTTGAGATGCATGATATCATTTGGGGCATGTGAATTGACAGTTCTAGAGTAAGAACATACAATTTTCAATGAAACCAATGTGGGATACACCGGTTGTGTGCATGACTACTTGGTTTTGGATATGTGTGATGTAGTTTTTTATTCTTGGTAAATCACTTGAGTGGTGATGACGGGCCTTTAGTAGTGCGGTGTTAGTAGTTCCTAGGAAAATGATAAGTTTGTGACTACATAGTATAGATTCATGAAGAAATAGTGTTTTTTGGGTTAAAAAATTCCTATTTTGCGGTGATATCTAGGTTTTTATAAAATTTTCATATGTGAGGAAGCTTGTGACATTAGAAGTTGTTTAATTTGTCCCTACAATGGGAGGTGATATTAGTTATGGATTAGATTCAATGTTATTGATTAATGATATCTTAGTGTACTCTTAGTTTAAGTATGATCATGCCCAATATTTTGAAATCATCTTGATTAAACCGGGAGATCATTTAATATATTCCAAGATACTTAATTTTTATTCATTTTTCTTAGTTGGGTAAGCTCTTAGAGGTTGCATTCGTAGAGATGTGAGAGAAAAACTACATAGCGGGTGGTAAATCATCACTCTTTTGTTAGTAGAGTCCTTGTTATGTAATGGGTATTTTGGAAAGAATCTTTTTATTTACTTGGATGCAAGGAATATGTGACGGTTAAAGCTTCATTTTTTCACTCAAGTGAACACAATATGACCCCACCCACTTCCTTGTATCTGTAGTGATGGGTGCCTGAGATGTGGTGGTTGTAATTACTTGTGTGAAGCAGTGATAAAAACACTTCTATAGTGGGGAATGATATGTCAATCATAGGTTTGTTGAGTTGGTTGTGGATAGTATGTGGTAGCATTGAGATAGAAATAAAAAACATGTGAGTTTCATGTTTGGGTTCCTAATGGAAGTTTAGATGGTCCTTGGATATTGGGTTTCTCGATTCAAGAATTATCTTTGGGCTTAGGATAATTCTTTAATGTAGTTTAAGTTTTTTTGTTATATATGTGTTAGTAGGTGCAATAGAGAATAACTATAGTTTGGGAGCAATGTAATATTTGTTGGTGGAATTTCACTATAAGTCGGAGAGACTCCGGTAGGTTCATTTAGATGGTGTTTTCAGGGTTTAAATGAACTTTCATTGTGGATAGTTATAGTGGTAACATACCAATATTGATAGTTGAGTGTTTTTTATGTGATTTAGCTAAGGATGGTCTGACATGACATGGTAAAGGGAACAGATGTGGTGTGTTGTAATTCACATTTGGATGATCCTTGAAATGATAAGTGATTTTCAACAATATATGTTATATTTGATAAAATCCAATATTTCCTTAGTCTATGCAAGGTTAGTGTATTAATTACCATTCCCAGTTGTATTTATGAAAAAAAAATATTGATGTTGGTTGATGTTCTCATGGATTCCTTGGTGCGATCTGTTGGGAAACATTTCAGGAAACCTGTAGAATCTTGATTTGACTTTTTAGTGTTTCTTTTCCTAATGGTGGAAGTAAAAACCACTATATTTTGGTTGTTATGTTCCCATGTTTGTGGTGTGGATCACTATATCGCGAAAGTTCTCAGATGATGAGGTAATATGTGTTACAGGTTTGATGTGCATGGGTAAGTTCCATCTTACTGTTTCATTTTTTGGAAATTGGAATTGTATTTTGTTTTGACTGGATGAGTGCCTTGGGATGAGGTTTGTGCTTTATTAGTGTATTGGGTGTTTGATTTAGGAACAAGTTTGTTGGGACTTATGTAGTTTATCATTTAATGTTGGGGAATGTGGTTGGGAAGTTGTATGTTACTTTGAGTGACACCCAGGTGTCATTGGATTTTCAGGTTTATAGGGAGAATTTTACCTAAGGTGTACCAATTATCTCTCCCAAGGTAGTGTAGTTATATGGTTGATTCCCTCCTTGTTCTATAGTCTCAATGGTATTTCCCATAATCACCTCTTGGGTTTGATGCTGGTAATGTTGATATAGATGCTGACACATCCTTTAAGGAGAATCCATATGGTTTTGTAAATCATAGTAAGAAGGTTTATAGGTAAGATTGTTCTCTTGATCCTAATGTTGTTATGGTATATCCATTTTCATGTGTAAATCTTGGGAGAGATAAGTTAATGGGTGGGTATCATGGCCCGACCCTATATTGTGAAGGCTCGGGGATACATGATAAGATAGATCAAGGAAAAGTTCATAATGTGGGGATATTGTATGATCATGATCCTAATATGAGGTTACACACCTTTTTTAATTCTTAGTAAAGTGTTTTTAGGGAGTACATAAGGAATTGGGGATGTCTCAGGAGTTCGAGATGTGGAATTTTGGAAATGAGTACAAACTTTGAAAGTTACAAGGTTGGTGCACATTTAGTTTAACCATGTGCTATAAACATGTTGGGGTGTAGTGTCTCCTACAGAAATAAGATAATATCCCTCGCATGGTTTGAAACCCACGGTTTCTTTCCTAGGTACGTGTGTGGTCATTACACATTTATTGAGGTAGACACATGGGGCCCACATAGTTTTTCCAAAACATTTCAGTTTCCCAAATAGATTCTGTGTTTTGGCATCTCTTGGATAGAGGGATCCACATGGTTGGAGGATGGTTTGGAAAACCATCAGGCCAAACCCTGTTCTCTTTAAAAATTGAGATAATTCAAGTTTTACCCTCTTATTATTTAAGTTACATCACCGAGTTTTCTCCTCATTAAACTCCTACTGTAGGGTTGACAAAATAGGATCTCCTCCTTCCTCTGGGGGTATTTCTATCTCGATTTATAGGAATTTGGATTGCCTTCACTTGTGAATTGAAGCTCTAGGTAAGTATTCAAATTTGTTTTCTTCCATTTTCAGGAAAAGGCTAGCTGTGATTTTTCCACTCATTATGAATCTCAAAATCATTATTCAATAGGGTGTTTCTCATTATGGTGTTTGATGAAGTTTTAGATCTAATCAAGGGTTTAGGTTGGACAAGTGGTTGTTTATGAGAATTAGGTAAGTGTATTATAATATTTTTTTGTAGTCTTATTATTTTATTAGTGTTTATGGCTCTACCAATTTACTTCCATGATATTTTTTATTTTTTCATGGAAAAGAAAAGTGAAATTTGGCATTAATTTGATGTATAAGGCCCTTTGCTGACCTAATTGGGTTCATTGAAGATATGAGACCAAATTGAGGTATACCCATGGGGTGTTCCAAACCCTTAAAATTTTTAAATTAAATTGGTTAAAGGTGAGATATGATAAATATGGAAGTGAATGGGTTGTAAATGTTAATTTGGTAAGTGGGAATGGTTGATGGGATAATAGAAATGATTATATATTGGTGTTTTTTACATAGATAAGATCCTTTTTAAATTTTTCAAATAACTTTTTTCTATTTTGATCCAGTTATGGTTTTTAATGAAGGAAATGATGTTATAAAAAAGGTTTATGATAAATGGGGCATTGATTTCCAGATTTTTTAAAAGGTGATTTAAATGGGTTATAATTGTGTATTTTAAATGAGGGTGTGGTTTCTTTTTAGTGAAAATTCATTAGGGGTATTTTGAATGGTTTTTTTAGAAATAATGTCCTTGGGAGTTGATTATATTTCAAAGGAAGACCCATTTTTTGTAAGTGTATCTCCAAGATGTTTTAAAATACTAGTTGTTATATGTGTTTAATGACATAATTAATTAAAGGGAAATGAAGAATGACATAAATGGGTGTTTTCATTAACTTGAATAGATATTTGTTTTGTGGAACATAATGGAAAAATGAGATAAATGGTTAAAGAATCATGTCCATGTTTTATGTTTTAAGAGCGGGGTATGTGACTAAGGATGTACTTCCACAAGTCAATATAGATTGATGATATGGGTCCCATCATTGTGTGGTATGAATATAGTGATAGAATGAGGTTCCTCTACTCTTTAGGTCGAGATAGATTGATTATCTAGGCCCCACCAATGTATTTATTAGGTAAGGATATTGATCTAAGGTTCTATGATCCAAATGTATGGACATGAAGTGATTATATAGAATAAGGTTCTAAGGTATATGGTTTAATTAAATGGATTATTGAATGGAAATTTCTAACTAAAACAATGTAACCCATTATTTCTATGGATTAGGCACCCATAATGGTTGTAGAGGGTTAGGTTGTTTGGATTTCATGATTTAACTTAATGGATACAATGGTTAATTAATAATTGTTTGAATGTGAATCATTATTATTTTATTGTCATGTTTATTTACTGAACATTGATTATTAGTATACACTATCGTTTAGAGTGGTTATTTCATTAGATACCCTTGGTGGTTGCCTACTGAGTTATACTCACACCCTATATAGGATAGATGGATCTTGGGTACCTGAGTTGATGGTATGTTTTTCTAGTATAGGTTCGGGATTGATACATGGTGTTTTTTTTGTGCATGGGATGATGGGTTTGGGAATGGTATATCAGGTCTTGGTTGATGTTGGGATCATGTTCATGGGTTTTATTTTGGGTTTTTACTATATGACTACCTAACATGTGGCGTATATATTCCATTTTTGTGCTATATTTTAGTTGGTTTATTTTTTTCTCATTCCACTGGTCATTCTATTTTACTATTTTATTTAGTTGTTATATATATATTGATTTTATTTTGATGTGTTTTCACTTTGATAATTTGGTATAGTCTCATCATTGTTCCTTTATAGACCCATGCTACTAGTCAAAATACTCTGGTATAATAGTAATCATTCTTGATGATATGTGGCGACCCGTCCTGGGGAATTGGTTATAGTGGCTTCCAGGATGGGGTGTTATATCCATGTTTTGTAAAAATGATTTCAATGTATTTTCAACATTCCCAAAAATATTTAATGAATACTTTTTACCTTTTTTAAATTTTTAGGGAATCTTTTAAAAGAAATATTCATGTTGTGTTGAAAATAAGGCCTATTTTGGATTTTATAAAAAATTTGAATGAATTTTTTATTTTAACATGTATGAAATGAATGTAATTTTTTACCATCATTACCAAAAAATGAATTAATGGTTTATTTAAAATTTTCAAAAATTTATTATAAAATATAACAATTTTAAAAATGTTTTATTCTAGAAAAATATTTTTATAAGTGGAAATGACATTTTCCTCAAAAAAAATTAAATTATTTCTTAAATATCCTTTTATAGGATTCAAAAGCTATTTTCAATGAATTTTTTTTAAAAAAATTATTTTTAAGAAACCTTTTTTCAAAGTGGGAAGGTTATTTTTCTCAAAAAATGTTCCATGTAATCTTTCAAAATCATTTTTCATCTTTGATGTCGCCATTTGATTTTACATAAGCCTTATTTTTGATATAATACAATGATATCAACTTTATTCTTTTTTAGGATGGTTTATATTTATGATGAAAAGATGTTTATGCATCTCATTTATCTTCAATAGGAAAAACCATGATATAATGTTTATATATAACTTTTTTCTTCCATGGGTTATACAATGGTAAAATGTTTATGGTACTTATTTCTCTTCCATATGTTATACCTTGATAATATTCATATGAAGACCACTTCTTTTTCTATAGGTTATGCTATGAGGAATTGATGAAATGATTATGAAACCTGTTTCTTTTCCACATGTAATGATATGATGAAATATTTATGAAACTAATTTAATTTAATGGGTTTTAATATAATAAATGTTTTATAATATGTTGGAACACGTATGTATGATTTTCATTATATGATATGTGAGACATATACCTCCCTCTAGTGAATTGGTTAAAGATTGATATCTCATGAGATAACCAGAACAACAATGGGGTGTGAACCCAATTATTGAAGGGACTCATCCCACTATGATAATCTTGGTTGTGAGCCTCAACTACTATAAGGGTATAAGGAGTGAATCCAGTCCATATTGATAGTCTTGGTAAGGATCCTTGAACTACTATGGAAATGATTTTTTATACTTGTGTGTATTCTACAACTCCATGTATTATGAATGTGTTATGCCATCATGGTTTATTTTCTTTATTCCTTTATGATTCATGTCTTTTTAACTGCCAATATTTTTCCATAAATATATATTATAACATTATATATTAATGGTATGGTTTTAATAATATATTCTCATGTTCTTATACACTTATTCTTAAGTTATTTTTATGTTTCTCCCTTTTTACCCTTAATGAGATTTGGATATGACCCTTTATTATGTTTCCTTCCCATATCTTATGAAGAAATTTATTACATATGATATGTATAAGAAGGTTGATAGTTATGAAGAACTTATTGGGATTTTTTTTAGTTCACTTTTGAAGTAATTATTTGTGTATTCAAGCTTCAAAATTCACTATACCTTTACAATTCTCAAGAATGTGTTTGGTGTAATGTAATGAATATTTTTATATTAAGAATAAATATCTATTTAAAAAGATCATGGGACACTGTAGAATGTATCAAATATTAGGTTTAGTTAACCTTTGAAAACTAGGATGAGAAAACATTAATGGGATCTATAAGGATAATTTTCAAGATAAGTCTGGGAATGATTAAAATTAAAGGAAAATATCCTATATTTTTGGTAAACGATAAACTGAGTGGTTTCAATGAAATTATATTCTTGTATAGATATGAAAGGTTGATGTGAAATTCAAACAAAGGTACCTAGGGGTAATAATTCTGAAAAGGAAACATTTATCTAGACTCTATCATCACCTTGTGCATGAAAACAGGCTTTACTATAGACCTAGTTTGACACTCCCATGGGATATTCTATTATTTCATAGATTAAAAAGAAGGTTTCATGATTTAGAAATCCTATATGTTTTTTTTAAATATTATGTTGCTTTACCACTATTTTTATAGTTTCTCACCCAAGGATTTTTTTGGTTTTTTTCGATAGCTAGAGCCATAAGGAATCATGTTAGAAATTATTTTGATAGAAAATTCTGTGATTATAAGCTACCAAATTGGATTACTACTAGAGATATATATATTTTTATTATACCTGATCATATATCATGACATATTATAAACATCATGAACACCGGTCATAGTCCTACAGAATAAAATAAGAGGTTGAAAAACTTTTACAAAAATATATTTGGTAAAGTATACATTGGAAGGAAATTTTACATTATTATATGTCATTAATGTTGGAATAATACAATGACCATACCCCTTTACACCTATTATTACATGATTTTACTCATAATTAACTATCACATATAACCCAAGGATCAAAATGTCTAGTGTATTTAGATGATTAGGTACATAATTAGAAATCATGAAAACAAAATAAAAAACATCTTTTATTTAATTTTCATGATGAGATCCAAAATCCATTTGAGCTCTTATATATTCATATGATTACATGGGGAATACATAGACCAAAGGGATGAGGTAAAAATCACTATAAGGGAACAAACATAAGAATTAAGAGTAGCACATGGGTTAGAGGGCATACCATAATGTCAAAAAAGTAATGTAATATGAATATAATTAATTAATATTAACATTTAGAACATGGGATAATATATTCATTGAATAATAGGAATGTGTCAGCAATATACAACATGACATAAACATGAGTCAAATCTAACTACCAATACTATATCAAATTGTAGAAAAGTCACGTAAAGGAATCAAGTTTACTTCTTGTCCCGACATGAAGTCTCAAGAAACTAAACATTACCCAATGCATTGGAGTTCTATTTGGCTACACCCATCAAAACATGTTCATTCACATGTGTTTGACATGAAGAATCAAAAATATGGAATAAACACAAGGTTTACTCATGGAAATAAATGGGTATCATAATCATGAAATAAGGAATGTTCAAAGGGAATATCATAATGGTTTCCATGAATAAATGGATATAAATCATACTTGGACATTTATAAGGGAAAATAGTATATGTCCAACTATAGTGAATACATGTATAATAGTGGTTAAGAAACATTAGATATGAGCCACTTCTATGTGGTTTAGAGGAAAATATAAGAGTATTTAAAGAGTACAATGTTATAATTTTTTCATTAAACCATAAATTAACTAATATAGTTTTTTCATTATAAAAATAGTGATTTAGAATAATATTTGTGTCTTAAAATAGATTATGGAGTTTACATGAAAATGGGTAATAAATTGGGTTGTTCCCTTTTATTGGGATTTCTTATCGGGATGAATCTAAAATGACACCTTAAAAACATTTATTTACCACAAAATAAAGAATAATTTAGATAGGTTTATATGTTTGAGACATAAAAATATAATTTTTCATGAGTATAAAAGAATAATTAATAATTTGTTTTGGTAAATAGAGATAAAGCGTAACCCAAAGGATAAAATGGGTGTTCAGAAAGAATCCATTATCTTATGTATTAATGTGTTATTCACTTCAAATTAATGTACTGAATAATAAAATTATATCCATTAATTAATTAATTAATAACCTCTTCAACATTTATTTTATTTACTTTAATTTTATGGATTTCATTTAGGTCAATTTTAATGAGTTATAATGTTTAATTTCATTGTTTCGGGTGTGTTTGTTTCCTAATTTTTTGATCGGTTCCCCTGAGATTAATTATGGAAAACTGCAGAAGTGGAATTATTTGACATTTATGCATATATAGAATTTTTAATGGCCACACATATCATTTTTTCAGATATGATAATGATACATTATAAGAAATTTTAATGATGATTGTTAGTTTATTTTATTGATGTTTTCATCATCGTGGACTAGTTTTGATTTATTATTTCATATTATATACATTTATTACATCCATAACATAAAAAAGTTTTAATATGAATTTTTTAATATTTTTTAACCATTATAATGGTTTCATGACTAGCCTTGAATTTCTTAATAGAAAATGTAAAATCTTTATCCGTGAAGGAGGTTAATCAACACATCACGGATGATGTTTTCATTTTAAAGATAAAAGTAGTAGAAAAATGACTTGATGTTGATATTCCATTAAAAAATGAAATAATATATATATAAATATATATGATAGTAAGGTTTTCATGCTATTTTTTATATTGTAGAAAAGGATGAGGTAGAAGAAAGAATGAATTTAAATGGGAATGGTGGAGGATTCTACCTCTTGAATAACATCTCCTTGAGAACATTCTTAATGAATGTGGAAATGGTATTTTGTTGAGACCAGTAAGACCAGAATTTGGGGAATGTGATTTATAGAGTAATTGGGATGAATATTAGAAATATGAAAAACCTTATAATGTGTGAGGAGAATTGGTGGTGAGGGGTGATATTTATCGGGGAGGAGATGGGTTTTTTTGATTATTTTATTCATTTTCCTCTTATTTTGGCTTAAAAATATCAATAGTTTTGATTCATGTGGATAATTATAGTAACTAGAGAATTTGAGTTAAATATAATTTCCACATACAAAATCCATGTGTGAAATATGACTCAAAAATTTATTTATTTACCTATAATGTAAAATACAGTAAATTAATGTATTTGACAATTCACCAAAAATTCAACTATTTTAGAAAATTTCCAAAATTTCACACTAACCATTTTTCAACATGTAGATTTAAAAAATATATTCCATTTTAGGAAAATAATTTTTTTAATTATGATATCTTTAATTTTTAAATAAAATCACCAACTATTAAAAAAATACTGATTTTAAAATTATAATTGATTTTATGAAACATTGAAAAATTAATTACAGTCTCATAAAATTATATTATATTAATAAGAAAAAATATTAATTTATGATTCCATTTTATGAAAATAAATTTTATTTTAAATTATTGTATTTATTATAAAAATGTAATTAACCATTTATGTTTTACAAAAATACCAACACTTTATTTATCATTTTTTAACATTTATTTACTTATATCAAGATATAAATATATCATATTTTGACTTATAATATTCCTGAATTTTATTTATAATTTAATAGGTGATATTACTATTCTATTGGATAGATTACTATTCTTAATGGTCATATTACTATTTTAATGGTTATGTTAATATTTTATCGGTATAGGTTTCTTAATTTATAGAAACACTAATTATTTCATTCATTATTCATTTAAAATTTTGTGTGTGTTATCTATGAGATTATATATTATTTATACTATTTGAAATAATTATAAAAAGGTAAATTTAATTGATAAAATTCTACTTTTTTACATTATTCCCCCCTTATAAAATTTTACGCTTGAAATTTTGTTTCACATTATAAGTAGAAAATAGTTTGGGGTTGTTCTCCTTCATTTCTTCCTCTGTTTCCCATGTTTATTCTTCATATTTATGGTTCCCCCACAGTACTTTGAATAGATGAGTAGTATTTTTCATAGAAAATTATCTCTATATTATATGATCTTCATTGGATGCTCTTAATATGATGGGTCATTATCTAGTTGCACCACCTCCGGAGCCAATACATATGAGCAATCTGGTATGTAATTCCTCAAGAGGTATACGTGGAATAAATCATGTATTTGAGACATTTTATGTGGAAGTGCTAGTCGATAGGCCACATCTCTCATAAGATAATGAATCTTAAAGGGGACAATTTACCTAGGACTTATCTTTCCATTCTTCCCAAATTTCATGGTACTCCTCCATAGAGATATGTAGAGGAATACCACGTCTCTAACAAAAAAATTCAAGTCCCATCAATGATTTTCTACATAGCTCTTATGAAATCTTTGGGAAGACCAGATATGATGTGGAATGGTTTTCACATTTTCTTCTGTTTCTTAAACTATTTCAAGTCCCATCAGCCTATGTTCACTTATTTTATCCCATCATTCAAATGTTCTACATCATTTCCAACAAAAATCTTCATATGCATCCATGTGTATTATTGAGTTGAAAATATAGTTGTAAGAGAAACTGAATATAGGTATATATTGGTCCCATCCTCCATTTAATTCCATGGAACATTATTTAGACATGTCTTCCAATGTATATATATTCCACTCAGATTGGATATCATTTTGAGGATAATAAGTCATACATAAGTTTAGCTCAGTGTTTAGAGATTTATGGAGACCATTGTTAAACGTAGAAGTAAATATCAGATCTTGATGGGATATAATCGATAGTGGTAATCCATGCATACTTAAAATTATCTAATGTATATAAATGAAATTTTATCTAGTGATAAGTACTCTAAAATTATGATAATGTGATTTATCATTGTAAAACTATCCACAACAAACCATATATTATTGTTTCCTTAAGATGTCATCGAATGTTCGGTGACAAAGTACATGGTGTTATTTTACCATTTCCATGTTGGTATGGGAAATGGATTCATCATCCCCTTATACTTTTTTATTTTATCCATCACTTACTGACATACCAAGAACATTGATGTATATTCAGTGATATCTTTCTTCATATTGTCCCAACAATAGTTCTCTAAGAGATCTCAAAACAATTGTATACTCCTTGGGTGAATATAGAAAGTTGAGCTTTGTACATTAATCATAGTCTCTTTATTTATCTCTAGATTTGATTGTAGAAATAATTTTTACCTAAATTTTATTACTCATTCCTCGTCAATTTCAAACTTACAGGATTTCCCATTTCCTATAGCATCCACCTTTTTCTTAATTTCAACATAATTTATTTTGATCACCGTTTATTTTCTCTGTAAGAAATGGTTGAGAAATCATTTGATAAAGGATTTATGATGTAACATCCTTAATGTCACCCATATACATCCTTTTCAAATCTAGCATGATTAGATCCTTCTCAATTCCTATCATTGATAATGTTGCAGGATCATTTCTACTTAGAGCATCCTCCAATGTATTTTCATTACTAGGATGGTGGTGGATTGAGTAGTCAAATTACTTGATGATCTATAACCATATTCCTTGGTCCATATAAATATCCTTCTATGTTAATATAAGTTTTAGTATATTATAATCAGTATATATCTCACACTTCTCCCTATAGAGATAATTCCACATAATTTTCAACACGAAGATCACAACCACCAAATCCATATCATGTGTGGCATAATTTGTATCATTAATTCTCATCTAACATGAAACATTGGCTATAAATTTATCATTTTTAATCAATACACCACCTAATCCCTTCTTTAATTCATCGTTGTGTACAATAAATAGTTCTCGACTTTTCAGAAGTATGAGTATTGGTGTAATGATAATCCTCTTTTTCAACTCTTTGAAACACAATTCACATTCCTTGGCCCATACAAACTTCACTACCATCCAATTCATCATGTTTAATGGGTTTAAAAACCATGATAAGTTCATAAAAAATCATCTGTAAAAACCATCTAGACTAAGGAAACTAAATATCTCTATTATAGATGTTTTGATGGGCCACTCTGCAATTTCATTTGTCTTGAAAGTGTCTACAGATATTCCTTTTATTGGTGATAAAAGTCCCCAGTGTTGATTCTTTCTCCAACTAGAAATCACATTTTCTATTATTTGCGTAAATTTTCACCTTTTTAAAAATCCTTTGAACAATATTAAAAAACTCTATATGATACTCCTTACTTTTTGAGTATATTATAATATAATCGATAAAGACTACCAAAAAATTTTCAAGGTAATATATAAAGACTTTATTCATTATGTCCATGAACATTTTTGGAGCATTAGTGAGTCCAAAGGGAATCACTATGAACTCATAATGTTTATACCGCATTCAAAATGAATTCCTTGGAATATCTTCTTTCTGTAACTTTAATAGGTGATATCCCAATCGATGTTTCACCTTATAGAAATACTTGGCCCCATGTAGTTGATAGAACAGTCCATCCATCTGTGGAAGAGGTACTTGTTCTTTATCCTCATTATTTTGAAATCATGATAATAAATGTAGGTTCACGTCAATACATCCTTATTTTTGATGAATATGACCATTTTTTCACATGTTGAAGAACCCACACAGATTAAATGTTTGTCCAGATTATCTTGTAACTGCTACTTTTATTCTTTCAACTCCATGGTGGTTATTTTGTAAGGATTCTTTGATATAGCCAGAGATCAAAAAATTAGTTCAATTGAGAACTCAAACTCTTGTTCATGAGAATGACTGGGAAATTATTTTTCGAACACATCAATGAAGTCCCTCATGATGGGAATTTCTTCAAGTATGATTCTTTCTTTTGTATCAATCATTTGAGCACGATATACTTTCTCATAAAGAAATAATATCCACACTTGTGAAGATTATTCTGAAGAAGATTCATCATTATCCTTACACTTCTAAATGATTGGATGATGCCTAAAGATCTGAATTGTGATCTCCCTGTCCCAACAGTTGATGTTGGATTTGTATAAATATAGTTATTTCATGCCCAAAATAGCCTAAAACACCACCAAATGAAGTACGAAATGATTTTTTGGGAGGTTCAGTCCACAAACGTTAACCAGGGAGGAGTTATATATTTGGAGGTAATAATTATATCATTATCTATTCTCATATATAACACAACCTCTATATTTTTATGTGGTGATTGAATAGTCTTACTAAAATTTCAAGATACGAAAGAATGCGTATAACCAGAATCTTAAATAAATTTTCTACTATTAATTGAATAACTAATGTACATATCACCACATAATTGATTGGATCCACCTCAGAAGTAGTTATATCATATTCCATTCAATACATTCTTTAAGTTTGTTTTTATTTATTGACTCTGGAAACCCTGGGATTAGGGCATTGGCTCGCATAATTCATATGTTTCTTATAGTTGAAACAATGCTCTACTTGATAAGTGTTGATATGATCCTTCTTTTATTCCTCAAAATTTGTGATATTCTTCATATCCCTTTTCAAATTATTCAATATATTTACATATCATCCAAATTTTAATCATATCTAGTTCCCCATAGGTAGTTTTCAATATTCATCTTACCACACTTTTGACACTTGAGAATTTGGGTTTTATTTCTATCATGTGATTTATTAGTTTATACTACCGTATTAAATTCTATTTTTTCTTTTAATAACTGGATCCATGAAAAAACTTAGAGTCACTAATCAACATTTAAACCTTAAGGTCACAATGGAAAATTGTCTCATAAATTTCAAAGTCTCAAATCACAAATTCTTACTATAGACATGGATTTAGTCTAATAATGAAGTGATCCATTTTTATTTCAGTTTCATGACAAAGCCAGAGGCTTATCATGAAAGAATCGTATATTTTTCATCTTACACATTGATATACTCATATTCCTTTTTCTATAGCCTAAATAACTTGTATTCCATCTTAATATGGATAGTTTAGGGAAAATATTTATTGAAAAATATATTCTTGAATTCATCCCAATCCATGGAATCAATTTTCACCATAGAAATTTTATTTTTAATCAGTTTCCACCAATGATCAGCTTCCCCATAAAAATGATAGACTATCAGTATGAATTTCTCTTCTTTTAAGAATTGAAGGACGTAGAATATCATTTCAATGGAGTTAATATGTTATTCTGTGATGATGTGATTAGATGATCCACTAAATATGGGAGTCCTTTTTCACATAAAGGATTTGAACACAACTTTAATTTTATTCGGATAAGGAGTTAACTAAAAATGATTCAAGTTATTATTCATCACTTGAGTAAGTGGAGCTAGCACTTTTTTGAAGTTTTGAGCTTTTGTTCCCATCGAATTTTGAATTTCATTAGGAAAATCATCAAATTTGTTATCACATTGATTGTTGGGTTGGTTCTCATAATTACTCCATTAACTATGAAAACAGAGTAAAATTAGGAGGCATTGAATTATTAATTAATAAGAATATAAGAAGGAATATTTTAACATAGAAGGATAAACAAGAAAATTAAAATTATTTTTTAACATGTAATTCCATAAGTTTCAATCCTAGTAATCCATGGTGATAGAAATATCCCTACAGTTATTAAAAATGTTTTATAATCCAAATCCCCAAAAATAAATATACTTTATTATGATACCAACTATAATGAATCTATCCCTTTACACATATAATTACATTTAAAAAAAATTAATCATAAAGTACAAACCAAGGTATTTAAATTCTAGTGTATTTTAAATATCAGCTACATAATTAGAAATCATGAAACCAAAACAAAAACATATTTCATTTAATCTACATAATGATCTCATAAATTTATTTGAGCTCTTACACCTACATGGGATAACCTATGGAATACATAGACAAAAGGGATGAGGTAAAAAGACCAGTAAGGGAATAAACATAAGGATATAGCATAACATGTGGGTTAAAAGGCATAATATCATGACATAAAAAGTCACGTAAAATAAATATATATAATTAATCATAAAATGAAGAAAATGATATGATGTAATCATTGAATCATAGGAAATTGGAAGCAACATTCAACCTGACTAAACATGAATAAAGGCTAACTATCAAGACTATATCACATGGTGGAAAATTTCCCATTAATGAATTAGGTTTAATACCTATCTAAACATGATGACTCATGACACTAAACCTTATCTAATTCATTCGATTTCTTCTATATGCAATTATCCTAATTAGTCCATGCGTATTCGTGCACTTGAATAATCAAACAAATACAATAAACATAATGGTTACTTGTGGAAAAAATTGGTATTGTAATCATGTCATAAGGAGTTATCAATCAGAATATCATAATGGTTTCTTGGAAATACTATATTTAAATCATACTTGGACATTAATAAAAGAAAATATGCATATATCATTTTTGGGAAACATCCCTTAGGTTTATCTTGTTGTATTTTTGGGTTGATTGTGTTTGTTAAAAAAATGTTTATATAGTCAATTGTGAGGTTACATGGAATTTTGAAATAGTTCCAAGAAAAAGTACTGGATTCCGTGGAAGTGGTATAGAAAATTACGTACACAATGTGATGTCATTTCCCAGTGTTTTCCAAATTTTTAGGGTCCAAAATTTGGAGGATGACATGCATTACCACAGATGGATTTTTTTTATGTCCTTGTAAATACATTGAAAAGACATGAGTTTCATGAATAATGGGTTCCATGAAGGTTTTTTTTGTAAATTTATATGTCATCGTTAATGGTAATCATGAATGTGTCAAGGTTTTATGGTAATCTTCACGACTACGAGAAGCTTCATGAATGGTAAATAACCATGGTGCTTCATGAAGATAGGGAGAATCATGAAAGAGTTGTTGAGAATAAAAAAAATGCTAATGAAGTGTATGGAAGCTTATAGAATTTGTGGAAATTCCAATAAATAGTCCACTACCCCCTTCAGAAAAGTAGTCAGTCTTAACGAAGATTCTAAGGCTCTGGAATCCTGAAGGTGGTCCGCAAAGGGTGTTTGTGTGAAAATGTTCACAAATAAAGGAGGTTCACGAAGGATATAAAAGTATAATGAATATTGTATTAATAATGACTGTAATGAAATTATTAAAGGATATAAAAATCATACTGAAAGTGTTGATCTTTGAAAAGGTGAAGTGAGCTTCCTAGAAGTTGTGTACTTTGTAAAAGCTAAGTGAGATTTGTGAAAAGAGATTGACTCACGCAGGCTATTTGAGCTTCACCAAATATGTGAGCTTAGAAAAGGTAGTGTTAATTATGAGATAATTGAAAATTTATTTCTCATTAAATCTAGTTTTATTCATTAATTGGATGAAATTAGGACTTCAACGGAGCATATATCTACAACTAAGTATGTATACATTATTATTAATTTAGGGAACTACATGTACATAAACTGATCATAAATCGTTTCCCTAGTATTATGAAATAGAAGTGGAATAAATTGATACTTTCTATTCATATGGATCCAATAAAATAGAGTTGGGGAGTGATATTTGGGAAAGCATTGAGCTAACCCTAAACATTGTAAAGGCAGTAAGTCTATGCATAGTAGTGATCTAGCTTGAACCTTGTCATTTTGATGTGAGACTTAGTGGATTTGGTAAAATAGAAAATTTACATTGTATTATCCTTGGAAGTAACCAAGTGAGGTTTAATAAAGTAAAATTATTTTGTCTCATACATGATTTCATTTCAATTCATACATTTCTATAGGATAGGAAAAGAAGTGTGTTTAGTTTAACAACAAAACAACATCTGAAGGGGTATTTGTTTTAATATTTCAGAACCTGATCAACCCCCATATAATATTATTTAACCTATATGGGATAAAAATATTGATAAATTATTTCCAACTATATTGAAAACAACTAAATAGAGTGTTTAATAAACTTTATAAATGAGCCACTTCGGTGCGGTTCATGGGAAAATATAAAAGGGTCTTTCAAGTGGAATATGGAATTATTGTTTTCCTAAAACCATAAATTATCTAAGATCTTTATTTTATGATAAAAATAGAGATTTTAGAAAAAAAATTTCTTAAAACATATGAAAGAGTGTACTTGAAAATGGGTAAGAAATTTGGAAGTTCCCTTTACTCGGGCTTTCTTATCATGAGGTATTGAAAAGGAAACCTTATAAGACATGTATTTTAAATCAAAGAAATAATAATTGAGATATGTACATATTTTTGGGATATAAATACATATTTTTTTGGGATTAAGTAATAATAATTAAGAATTAAATTGGGTTAAAGAGAGAGAAAGGTTAACCTGAAAAAAAATTGGGGTTCAGAGAAAATTGTTTACAAAATGTTTGAAAGTGTTCTGTACACGCACATAATGTTTGGAATAATAAAATTATATTAATTAATTAATTAATTAATAACCTCCTCAACATTTATTTTATTTATTATTATTTTATTATGTTCATTTATGGTCATTTATATGAGATATAATGTTTAATTTCAATATTCCGGGTGCATTTTTAAATGATTTTATAATCGGTTCCCCTGATCTAAATTATGTAAAACATAAAAAAGTATAATTATATGGTTTTTATGCACCTAATAAATTGTCACTATTGGAATTTAGAGTTTTTCCAATGGTATTATACCAACGGTTTAGAAAAATCGTTCGTATAGTGTATAGAAGGTAACCTTTTCCAACAGTTTGTTCAAACCGTTGGCAATGTGTAAACTAATTTCAAATTTACCAATAGTTTTCCAAAACCGTTGGGAGATCATGATTTTATATAACATATACCAATGGTTAAACAAAATCATTGGTAAAGATAGTCTTTCCCAATGGTTTTTAGTAACCGCTGGGAAAGATTTCCCCCAAATACAGACCACATGTGCCCCCACTTTGCCCGATTGCAGACAGACCCTAATCGAGCTCCTCCTAAATTCTTCCCAGCCGTGAGACTCCTTCCAGCCAAGATCCATCTTCAATCAAACCAAATTTTATTTCACACTTCAAATTAGTAATGTTTACCTTAGTTTTAGCATTATTCTTATTTTTTTTGTGTTTGATGTTTTGATTTAGGCTAAATTAGGGTTTCTGTCAACAGAACCCTTGGATTTGTTTTCTATTTTTGGTTCTACACTTCAAACATGGTAAATGGTTTATTTAGTGGGGTGATATGGTACTTTTTGTGGACCTTAGTTTAGTTTAAAATTGGATTTGGATTTTGATGTAGGGGTATCCATAGGGGTGGGGATGTCCATAGGGGTGGGGGAGTCCATGGGGATAAGTGTGTCCAAGAGGGGTGTCTAGGGGGTGGTCGGGGCTGTATAGGGGTTCATGGGGGTGGGGGATGTCCACAGGGGGAGGGGTGTTGAGGGGGGGTGGGTGGGTTTCCCACGGGGGTGGTCGTGCTGTCCAGGGGGTTAGGGGTGTCCATGGAGGGTGGGTGTGTTGTCCACGGGGGTGGGCAGGGCCATCCACGGGGGTGGGCGGGTCTGTCCGGGGGGTGGGCGGGGCTGTCCAGGGGGTGGACAGGCTATCCATAGGGGTGGCTGGGCTGTCCAAGGGGTGTGGGATGTCTAGGGGGTGAGGGTGGGGTGTCCTGCTGGGGGAGGGGTGTGTGGTGTGTCTAGGAAGGGGGTGATCTGTCCAAGTGAGGGGGTGTCCAGGTGGTGGGTGGTGGGGGATGTCCAGGTGGGGGTGGAAGGGGTTGGGCTGTCCAGGTGGGGGGTCACATGGGAGGGGGTGTGGGCTGTCCGAGAGGGGGGGTTGTCCGGGGGGGAGGTCTATCCAGGTGGGGGAGCGGGTATGGGCTATCCAAGGATGGGGGGTTGTCCAGTGGGGGTGGGGGAATCACCATTTTACAGATTCATGACTACTCACATGACATAGGATGAAGCATGTAGCATATGATTGGGTTGTATCTCAATAATCTAGGTCAAATTTTAGAATTTATTGAGCCTCTTGTATAGTACTACTTATTACTAGTTGTAACTATATTTTTCTTCTTGATACATGACAAACATTGCCATCATTCGGTTTATGATTCTATTATTAGTTGGTATTACTGATTTGGTTATTTTCATCCATTTCCAATATTTTACCTTTGATATTTTTTCCACTTTTTAACTAAAAATATTAATATTGTGCATCTTAGGTAATGAGAGAATTTTCTCCCCCTGGATACACCAAAGGCTCTCACTATTAGTCAATAACATTTGGAATTTTGGTATATGTGCTTGAGGTCATGTGGCCATCTGGGATCGGGTGACTAATGAGTGGAATCCTGGCTTGTGAGGTCACAATTCCTGGATATCCTTTTTATAGGTGTTTCTAATCAAATATATACCTATAACTATTGATGTTCCCCCTCCAAAATCAATTGGGACATGACTCAATGAATACACCCTACCAACCAATGATTCTTATTTAGAGTAATGTGTCGGTTATGCTTTTATTTATAATAAACAATTTTCATTTACCTATATATTTTTTTGATTGAACTTAAATATTATTGAATTGCTTTGAAATGACTTATATCAATTTTTTTATAGAATTGCTAGAAGTAGGATTTACAAAACTGATTGGATTTCAACTGATTTTCAAAATAATTTGAACAGCTTTCTAGATTTTTCATTTGACAAGGCTTCAGATAGTGGTCGCATACACTTCCCATGTTTTAATTGTGTTGGAAGACCTTGGTTGTGTAATGAAGCAGTTAGCTATCATATAACCAAATATGGTTTCCAAACAAACTATTATGTGTGGTATCACAATGGAGAGAAACTAGAATCTCAAAATGTTGATGATCCAAATGATATGACTAAATTAGAGAGTTTGATATATGATCGGTTTCCATTTTTCGGCATCATGATAAGGAAAGGATGTCTAGACAACAAGATATCAACACAAGCACACATGATGTGTCCAATGAAAATGATTATGTTGATAGAGTGAAAAAATTGAATGATGTTGTGATGACTCCAGTATATCAGAAATGTGGTAAAATGAAAAAGATGGAATTTTTTATCTGATTGTTTCATGGAAAAACTATGTATGGGATTTAAAATACTGCAATTGATTATACTGTTACCTTCATGAAGGACTTACTTCCAGATGATGCAGAGATTCCCTCAAACCACTATATGGCATGGATGTTAGTTGATGAACTTGGATTCTCACAAAAAATTCATGCTTGCCCGAATGATTGCATCTTATTTTGGAAGGAAACTACTGAAAGAAATGACTGTATCAAATGTGGAACCTCCCAATGGAATCCAAAAGATGAGGGAACACCATCTTGTGTACCACAAAAAGTAATGTGTCACTTGACATTGATCCCCATATTACAGAACCTTTTCATGTCTGATGAAATATCAGTAAAAATGTGATGGCATGACACTGAGAGAAAAAAGAATAATGAAGATTTGGTTCACCCTGCAGATGAATTTTCATGGCAGAGATTTGATGATCGATATCCTGAATTTGTAGTCGACTTGTGTAATGTGATACTGGGTCTTTCATGTGACAGTTTTAGTCCATTTGGGCTGATTCTTACTTCGTACAGCACATGGCCGGTTTTCATACACATTTATAACCTTCCCCCATGGTTGTGTATGAAAAAGCCTTACACTTTCTTCAGTATACTGGTTTCTGGCCCTTCTGATCCCGGCAATGATAAAGATGTATACATGAAACCTTTAATAAAATATTTGAAACTTCTTTGGGATGTGGGTGTGCCCATATAGGATTCATGTTTGAAAGACATATTTTAGATGTGTGATGCACTTATGTGGACGATAAATGAATTTTGTGATTATGCAATGATGTTTGGATGGAGAACAAAAGGAAAATTTTTAGGTTCTGTTTGTATGAAGAATACTCGATTGAGAAGGAAAAAATATCATCATAGTTTTAGTTTTATGGGACATAGATGATTTTTTTCCGATGAACCATCCATATAGAAACAATCATCGAATATTTAGCAATACCATGGAGACTGACGATCCACCTCAGCATATGTCTGGAACTGACATTCTTAAAAAATTGAAAGATTTTAGTTATTCATTCGGGAAGGGTGTAATGAAATCTAAAAAGAGGAAAAATGTTTCCAATGATACCTATTAGAATTGTAAGAAGAATAGTATATTCTTTGAGTTGTCTTATTGGTCAACCAACTTGTTACACCATTGCTTAGACGTAATTCACATTGAAAAGAATATATGTGAAATGTTTCTTTCGATTATTCTAACTGTCATGGGGCAAAAAAAGATAATTTAAGAGCTCGGTCTGACTTGGTAGATTGGGGGATTATACCAGAATTGCATCCTGTCTGTATTAGTGAAAATAAATGGCATGTTCCATGTGCTTCTTATGTGATGACACCTGCTGAAAAAAATCAATTTCTGGAAGTTCTAGAGACTATTAATGTTCTTGATGGCTATTCAAGCAATATATAAAAACGGGTCAATAGAAAAGAGATGATGCTGAAATATTTGAAGACTCATGATTATCACATCCTTTTGCATGAGTTGATTCCAAAAGCAATCTGTCATCTCTTGTCCAATAATGTAAGAGTCTCTGTTTTTTTAATGTGCTATTTGTTTAGAGGTCTATGTGCTAAGAGGTTGTCCAAATCCTTCTTGCATAAATTGTTGGCAGAGACACCATTAATTTTGTGCGAGTTAGAGAAAATATTCCCTCCATCATTTTTTACATGCATGTTGCATCTGACTATCAATATTCTGATCAAAATACTTCTTGGAGGACCCGTTGCTTTCCTTTGGATGTATCCAACTGAAAGAAACATGTTCACATTGAAATCAAATGTTCAGAATATGAATTATCACGAAGGTTCTATTGTGAACGGTTACTTAGCTCAAGAATGTATGGATTTATGCTGAATTTATTTTTCTTATCTTACTACGAGAATAAACAGACTAATAAGAAATGAATAAGAATAGTATGAGAAAATTGAACCCAATTTTCCCTCACTTCCTTATATAGGAGGAATTCCAGGATCATATACATTGATGACATTAAGACTTGAAGAGTGAGATATAGCACATCGCACAGTTTTGTTCAATTTTGATTTGTTCGATGAGTATATCAAGTAAGTAAATTATATATGTATCTCTTATCTTATCTCTTGTAATTTTAAATATTTGTTAAACTATTATTATTTTTATCTACAGGGAACATAAAGAATTGATATATAGAAATCATCTTTCTTTATCTTTGAGAAGAAAAAAGACTTTGCATAGCAAAGGGTTTTCTGCTTGGTTGAAATAGAAGGTAAAAATATTTCTGTAATAACTAAATAAAAATAATATTTTATTATGTTTACTATTTTTTTTATATTTCAGGTATCAATTTTTCCTACAGACTCTGTTTCTAAGGAAATAATAGTTTTGGATTTTGGTCCTAATACCATGGTTTTTTCTTGTAAATCACTTGTGATCAATGGATACAAATTTATTATCACTGAATGAGAAAGAAACATGAGAACCCAACATGATGGGGTTATACTAATTGCCACAACAGACTGTTATTCCAGTTTATCGGATAATAGACCTCGTTCTGATAATGTAGCTTATTATAGAGTCGTGGAGAAAATAAAATTTTTGGATTATTACTCACATAGTCGAGTCATGATGATGAAATGTCAATGGTTTGATTCAATGATGAGGCCAGGCACATTTATTAATGAATGTGGACTTAGAGTTATTGACATGACTCACACTCTTTCCACTGATGAACCATATGTGTTGGAATCAAAGGTGAAACAAAGTTTTTTATGTCAAAGATCATCGTCATCATAAATTCGGTGTAATTATTGAGTAAATCCCAGACTTGTTTTTTATGATGTTGATGATGAAGTTGAAACTATCCCTACTTCAATTGGAAGCAATCCGTTCATTACTTATGATAACTTCAATAGCTCAATTGTCAAAGTTGATTGTGAACCCAAAGCTGTGGTGGGAAATATATAGAATCATACTGTCATGTTCTCACCTACATGTTTTACCTACATCATTCAGAGTGTGTATCCTAGTACTTACCTTTAAACAACTATAAATCTTCTGTTTCTTTATGTTTTTTTTATCAGAATGGTTTTTCTATATTTTGTTTTTTGGGTTACACATTAGTTATCTGTTTCTAATTACTTCCATATTTGTTTTCATTGCAGGAAATGACACCCATTGAAGAGAGGCGGTGGAAAAAGATGGTAGAAAATAATCGTCGCATGACACAGATGGGAATAACTCCACTCATCCCTGTTGTGAGTATTTTATTTCAAATATATATATTTCAATAACTTATAATATCATGTGTTTACATTTGTGTTAAACTTTTTTTCATGATCCACCCCCTAGATGAGAGATATCCTATGAGGATCCTGATATTGCTCTCAGTACAGAGGCTGGTGGTAGGAGGGGGTTGGTGTCAGAGTTAGAAGACCATCTGGTGGTCCCGGTACTGAGGCCGGTGGTATGAGGGCTCATGGTGAGAGAGTTAGATGATCCACTAGTCATACCCGATTAGATCATGCCCATACCACAGACGTAACTTCTATGCCCCATTTTATCCTAGTGTGTCTTTAGGGACACACGGGATATTTAGGCCTTTGATGTTTACCCTACCAGTTGGCCAAACATCTATGCCATCATCTTTTTCTTCTGGTTTATTATCTCTGGGCTATTATATTCCACCTTTTTCAACTCCAGCTCCGACACAGTATGTGGATGAGGAGCGTACATTGAGAGACACTCCACCGGTACAGGATATTCCTTCATCTTCTACACATCCAGTGATTCCCATTGATCCGACTACCATAGGTATATTTATATAACTCTAAAAAAAATTATACAAACAATTATTTTTAATATAAATTGTAACGGTATTTTTTTCTTTAATAATAGATTCATCTACTGGTCGGAGGTGGGGGAGGGGGTGTACTCGCTTTCATGCAGTATGCAACCACCAGACACAGTTGATGGTTGAATACAATGATGATGGACAGATGATTGAGAAATATGGGCAGGAATGTCGGGGTTTTTTGGCGACGCTGTCCAAATACTCTGACATCATTCCCGTTAGCCCTCTCTCTTGGAGACATCTGCCACACGAAGTCAAGGATAACGTGTGGGCACAAATATGGGTAAAAAATCTATTGGATTTAATGTATTATTTTTCTGTATTTATATGAATTAATCTATTGGGTGTCAGTATCGGTTTAACTTCCCTGATGCCGAAGGTGCTTGAACAGCGTGTTTAAAGGAGCTAGGAGAGCTTTGGAGAGATTATAAGCATGAGTTGTATGTTGGCTGGTGTGATAGAGTGGGAACAGATTTGGAGACATCACCTATCATGGATGAATTCTCAATAGAGTAATATCTCCAAATGAATGCCCATTGGGCGATAGCCAAATTGAAGGTATTAATCCCATTTGAGGTATTCAAATGAAATTTTTCATATTTTTCATTAATGTTATATTATTTATTATTAAAAATTATTTTGGAATCTTCTAAAAAACATTGATTCAAATAAATACCTCCACACTTTGGGGAACACAAATATGTCAGATCATGAGTGGCAGCTGGTACGATATAGTTGTTTATAATTTTACTTTAGGACTTGCCCTTTTTATTATTTCCTAATTAAATTATGGGATTTATTGAATATTGAATATATGATTATACATGCACATTATATTGTTTCAATTTCATTACAGAAGCAAAAAATTTAATATTGAAGGACGTATCCCTCGAGAAAAATTGTTTTTCTCGAGTTGAAGGAAAAAATATGGAACTGCGTTTAATGAACCAGAAAAAGAAAATATTGTAAGTTTTAATTTGTTTATTTTGAATTTTAATAACTATTTTTAAATTTAATAATATATTAATATTTTTAATATGATGATTTAGAGGATCTTATTGCCCAGGAGCCTGACAATTTTTGGCCGCACAATCATTTATTTCAGGTTTTGGGAGATGAGCACTCTGGTCGAGTACGCTGCAGACATGGTAAGATTATAGTCCCAGTGAGGTATTGGTCCTCTCCAGGTATCCATTCTAGTACCACTTATTTGGAACAGGACAAGGATCCTGCAAGATAGTCTGATAGAAGGGTCACAGAGTTGGGAGAACAGGTTCAAACAAGGGAGAATGAATTTATGAAACTGATCAAAGCTTTATCTTCATAACTTCCACTAGAGGCCAGCGCGGCTTGTCAGACATATATGTCATCTACGGGTGTATTATCCAATAGAGCAGGTGGCGGTTCTAGTGGCGGTCGAGATGATTATGTTCTTCTTGATGATGATGATGTTGAAGAGTAGGAGGGTGAGGATGAGGATGAGGACGAGGACGAGGATGGGGCCTAGGGCGAGGATGGGGCCGAGGGCGAGGATAGGGCCGAGGGAGAGGATGGGGCCGATGATGAGTATGGGGATGATGACGAGGATGAAGATGAGGAGAGAGATAGTGGCGAGGATGAGGCCGATGATGACAGTGGTGATGGTGGTGGTGATCAGGGGAAAATTGATCCATTACATTTTTGAATTATGTATAATTCTTTATTTTTGAACCTGGTTTTTCACTCTTCTATGGAAATTTTTGAATTCATTATAACTCTTTATTTTCAACCTAATATGGAAGCCTAATGATGTTATAATGGTTTGTAGGTGGGTGATGATATATGAGATTTTATGGATTATTGTGAGGAGTTTCTTTCCCTTTAATTGATTGGTTCATAAAACATAAGTTGGTGTTGGACCCCCACCCACCTCCCTGGACACTAGACAGCCCCTAGAGAGCCCCCCGGACTGCCCCCCCTCCTCCCTGGACCCCGGAAAGCCCCCCGAACAGCCCACGGACAGCCCCCCCCCCCCCACCTTCCTCCCTGGACCCCGAACAGCCCCCCCCCCCACCCTCTTCCCTGGACCCCAGACAACCCCCCAGACACTCCCCTGGACCCCCGAACATCCCCTCGTGTGAAAACCTTGTGCACCTCTATGCCCCTAGATCAAAGGCCTCATGGTTTATCCCAAACCATGGACAAGCGATGTTCCCCTGTCTACAAGTCCATTTCACAAACTCCCGGGCTCCGAACAAACCCCGGACACTCCCCAGACCTTCCTTAGGAGATTAAACACATTAAACAAGATTAAATGAAAGATTCAAAATAAAAACTAACGATCCGTACCTTTTCCAAAGAGTCGGGTCGTTAATTTTTTCATCTAATTTAATAGAGTAACTCCATATCAATCTTTTTTATTCCGATAAAACTACAGAGAAACACCAACATTGATCTAATCAAGTATATGAGCCTCTAGAAAAAGATGAAGATGATATATTGAACATGATAAAATAAAAGGATGAAAATAAAGAACCAATCTTGTTTGGGCCTTTTACCACTCCTCAATATATTATTCTAGAGATGTTGATGGCAGATTTTATACATAAAACCACCTAAACATGGAGAAAACACTTCATCATCTAAAGGAAAATACATTACCTTATGGAAAATTCCCAAGTCATGTCAAGGTAATAAAAGGGTTATAGTTCCATATTGAACTAGTATATCTCTTCTATTATCAAAAAAAATATATTGAGAAGAAATTGGAATCCCTTTAACATGCATGACTCAATACCTTAATGAGGATTTGGAAATTGATCATAGATACCCCTCTGTGTGTTCACATTAGAAGACGGGGTGAACATGGAGAGGATTAGACTCACCTAGATCTTAAATCCATACTTGAAGGCACTCAAAATTTCCTTGTGACATGTACAAGTCAACCTCGTATCAATCAGAGGTGCGGTGTGGCCGACACCACTCAATGTGTCTCACTTTTCTTTGAAATGGACAACATTTTAAGTGAAAACAACAACTAGAATTCAGAAAACTGAACAAACGCATTACAATTCTATTGATACTTTAGGAAAAGGATCCATGGGTCATATGTTATGTGTACAAGTCAACCTTGCCTCAATCCGAGGAACGGTGTGTCCGGTATCACTCTAAGTGTCTCACTTTTATTTGAAATGGACTGGATTTTAAGTGAAAACAACAACTGACATATGGAAAACTGACCAAACGCATTCAGATTCTGTTGAAACATTAGGAAAATGATCCAAGGGTCATATGTAACGTTTAATACTCAACCCCACTTCAATTTGAGGGTCGTTGTGGCCGACACCACTCGAAATGTCTCACTTTTATTTGAAATGGACAAGATTTTAAGTGAAAACAACAACTAACATACAAAAAATCTGACCAAACGCATTCTTATTGTGTTGATACAGAAAAAAAACATTAAATGGGACATTTTTGATGTGTAAGAGTCAACCTCGCCTCAATCTGAGGGGTGGTGTGGCCGACACCACTCAAAGTGTCTCACTTTTCTTTGAAATGGACAACATTTTAAGTGAAAACAACAACTGTCATACAAAAAACCAACCAAACTCATTTTTATTCTATTAATACTTTAGTAAAAGTATCCATGGGTCATTTTTATGTGTAAGATTCAACACAACCTCAATCTGAGTCACAGTGTAGCTGGTACCACTCAAAGTGTCTTTCTTTTATTTAAAATGGATATGCTTTTAAGTGAAAACAACCAAGAAAAAGGAAAACCAACCAAACACATTTGGATTGGGTTGATAATTTAGTAAAAATATCCATGGGACATTTTCGACATGTACGAGTCAACCCTGCCTCAATCGGAGGTGCGGTGTGGTCGGCACCACTCAAAGTGTCTCTCTTTTGTTTCAAAACGACATCATTTTAAGTGAATACAAAAAATGACATATGGAAAACCGACCAAAGCCATTTGAATTCTATTGAAACTTTAGGAAAAAGATACATGGGTAATATGTGATGTGTAATAATCAACCCCACCTCAATATGAGGTCCGGTGTGGTCAGAACCACTCAAAGTGTTTCTATTTTGTTTGAAATGGATAAGATTTTAAGTGAAAACAACAGCTGTCATACTTAAAACTGACCAAACACATTCGTATTGTGTTTATATTTTAGGAAAAGGATCCATGGGTCATTTTCGACATGTATGAGTCAACCTCGACTAAATCCGAGGCATGGTGTGGCCGACACCACTCAAAGTGTCTCTCTTTTTTTCAAAAGGACTTCATTTTAAGTGAATACAACAACTGAAAATATGGAAAACTGACCAAATGCATTAAAATTCTGTTTAAACTTTATGAAAACTATACATGGCTCATATGTGATGTGTAAGAGTCAGACACACCCAATCCGAGGCATGGTGTGGCCGGTATCACTCAAAGTGTCTTGCTTTTATTTGAAATGGATAGGATTTTAAGTGAAGACAACAATTGGCATATGGAAAACCAACCAAACGCATTCTTATTCTGTTAAAAATTTAGGAAAACGATCCATGGGTCATATGTGACATGTATGAGTCAACCCTACCTCAATCTGAGGGCCGGTGTGGCCGGTACCACTCAAAGTGTCTTTCTTTTGTTTAAAATGGATACTCTTTTAAGTAAAAACAATCGGCATACGGAAAACCGACCAAATGAATTCGGATTGTGTTGATACTTTAGGAAATGATCCATGGGTCATTTGTGACGTGTACGAGTCAACCCCACCTCAATCCAAGGCACGGTGTGGCTGGCACCACTCAAAGTGTCTCTCTTTTATTTCAAAAGGACATCATTTTAAGTAAATACAACAACTGACATACAGAAAACTGCCCAAAGGCATTTGGATTCTGTTGAAACTTTAGTAAAACGATTCATGGGTCATATGTGACTTGTATGAGTCAACCCTACCTCAATCTGAGGGCTGGTGTGTCCTACACCACTCAATGTGTTTCTCTTTTTTCTGAAATGGATAAGATTTTTAGTGAAAACAACAACTGGCATACTTAAAGCCGACCAAACGAATTCATATTGTGTTGGTATTTTAGGAAAACCATCCATGGGTCATTTGTGAGCTGTAAGAGTTAACCCCACCTCAATCTGAGGCGTGGTGTGGCCGGAACCACTCAAAGTGTCTCTCTTTTGTTTCAAAAGGACATCGTTTTAAGTGAATACGAAAACTGATGTAGGGAAAACCAAACAAAGCCATTTGGATTCTATTGATACTTTTGGAAAACAATCCATTGGTCATATGTGATGTGTACGAGTCAACCCCACCTCAATCCGAGGTCCATTGTGTCTGGCACCACTCAAAGTGTTTCTATTTTGTTTGAGATGGACAAGATTTTAAGTGAAAACAACAACTGGCATACTTAAAACTGACCAAACGCATTCGGATTGTGTTGATATTTTAGGACAATGATCCATGGGTCATTTGGGACATGTAAGAGTCAAACCCGCATCAATATGATGCATGGTGTGGCTGGCACCACACAAAGTGTCTCTCTTTTGTTTCAAAAGGACATCATTTTAAGTGAATACAACAACTGACAATACGGAAAACTGACCAAAGGCATTCTAAAACTGTTCAAACTTTAGAAAAAATGTCCATCGTTCATATGTGACATGGATGAGTCAACCCCGTCTCAATCTGAGGCACGGTGTGGCCGGTATCACTCAAAGTGTCTCACTTTTTTTGAAATGGATAGGATTTTAAGTGGAAACAACAACTGGCATAAGAAAACCGACCAAACATATTCAGATTCTGTTGAAACTTTAGGAAAACGATCCATGGATCATATGTGACGTGTAAAAGTCAATCCTGCCTCAATCTGAGGGCACGTGTGTCCGGTACCACACAATGTGTCTTTCTTTTGTTTAAAATTGATACGTTTTTATGTAAAAACAACTGACATACAGAAAACCAAACAAAAACAATAGGATTCTGTTGATACTTTAGTAAAATGATCGATGGGTAATTTTTGACGTGTAAAAGTCAACCCCGCCTCAATCCGTGGTACGGTGTGGCTGAAACCACTCAAAGTGTCTCTATTTTATTTCAAAAGGACATCATTTTAAGTTAATACAACGACTGACATACGAAAAACTAACCAAAGGAATTTGGATTCTGTTGAAACTTTAGGAAAACGATTCATGGTTCATATTTAATGTGTACGAGTCAACCCCGCCTCAATCCAAGGGCCGGTGTGACCGGAACCACTCATAGTGTTTCTCTTTTGTTTGAAATGGACAAGATTTTTAGTGAAAACAACAACTGACATACTTAAAACTGACCAAATGAATTCGAATTATGTTGATATTTTAGTAAAATGATCCATGGATCATTTGTGATGTGTAAGAGTCAACCCCACCTTAATCTGTGTTACGGTGTGTCCAAAACCACTCAGAGTGTCTCTCTTTTGTTTCAAAAGGACATCATTTTAAGTGAATACAACAACAGACATACAGAAAACTGAACAAATCCCTTTATATTCAGTTGAAACATTGAGAAAACAATCCATGAGTCATATTTTATTTGTACGAGTCAACCCCATCTCAATCTGAGGGCCAGTGTAGCCAGCACCACACAAAGTGTCTCACTTTTCTATGAAATCGACAACATTTTAAGTGAAAACAACAACTGACATACTTAAAATGGAACAAAAGCATTCAGATTCTATTGATATTTTTGGAAAATGATCCATAGGTCATTTTTGATGTGTATGAGTAAACCCCACCTCAATCCGAGTCATGGCGTGGTCGGCACCCCTCAAAGTGGCTCTCTTTTGTTTCAAAAGGACATCATTTTAGGTGAATACAACAACTAACAATACGGAAAACTAACCAAAAGAATTCAGATTCTGTTGAAACATTAGGAAAAATATACATGGGTCATAATTTATGTGTATGAGTCTACCCCGCCTCAATCTGAGGCATGGTGTGGCCTATATCACTTGAAGTGTCTCACTTTTATTTGAAATGGACTGGATTTTATGTGAAAACAATAACTGGCATATGGAAAACTGACCAAACGCATTCGGATTCTGTTGAAGCTTTAGGAAAAATATCCATGGGTCACATTTGACTTATATGAGTCAACCCCACCTCAATACGATGGTCGGTGTGGCCGGTACCACTCAAAGTGTATTTCTTTTGTTTAAACTGAAAAATCTTTTAAATAAAAACAACCGACATAAGGAAAACTAACCAAAAACATTCAGATTGTATTGATACTTTAGTAAAATGATACATGGGTCATTTGTGACGTGTAAGAGTCAACCCATCCTCAATATGAGGTGTGGTGTATCCAACACCACTCAAAGTGTCTCTCTTTTGTTTCAAAAGGACATCATTTTAAGTGAATACAACAACTAACGTACGGAAAACTTACCAAAGCCATTCGGATTCTGTTGAAACTTTAGTACAATGATCCATGGGTCACATGTGATGTGTAAGAGTCAAACCCACCTCAATCTGAGGGCCGTTGTGGTCGGCACCACTCAAAGTGTTTCTCTTTTGTTTGAAATGGACAAGATTTTAACTGAAAACGAAAACTGGCATACTTAAAACTGACCAAACACATTCAGATTATGATGATATTTTAGAAAAAATATCCATGGGTAATTTTTGACATGTACGAGTCAACATCGCCTCAATCAGAGGTGCGGTGTGGCTGACACCACTCAAAATGTCTCTCTTTTGATTAAAATGAACATCATTTTAAGTGAAAACAACAAATGACATACAGAAAACTGATCAAATGCATTCAGATTCTATTGAAACATTAGGAAAACGATCCATGTGTCATTTTTGACATGTATGAGTCAACCACACCTCAATCCGAGGTGCGGTGTGGCCACCACCAATCAAAGTGTCTCAGTTTTCTTTGAAATGGACAACATTTTAAGTGAAAACAACAACTGACATATGGAAAATGGACCAAAAACAATCATATTCTTTTGATACTTTAGGAAATGGATCCATGGGTCATTTGTGACATTTACGAGTCAACCCCACCTCAATCTGAGGCATAGTGTGGCCGGTATAACTCAAAGTGTCCTTTTGTTTTAAATGGATACACTTTTAAGTAAAAACTACCGGCATACGGAAAACCAACCAAACGCATTTGGATTATATTGATACTTTAGTAAAATGATCCATGTTTCATTTTTAATGTGTATGAGTCAACCCCGCCTCAATCCGAGGCATGGTGTGGACGGCACCACTCAAAGTCTCTCTTTTGTTTCAAAAGGACATCATTTTAAGTGAATAAAACTGAAATTTACACTCATCAACGATAGTCGCAAACTTTTTTTCGTGAGTTGGGTATTTTCACTCATGGGGTCATAAGTGATGAGACTCCTAAGAAAATACCTTTTCACCATATATTATAAAAAATATGTATTCAATGCAAAATTCATCATAAATCATTACATACCAAAATCTAGGATCAGAAAAAAAAATGTGATTTGAGCCAATTTCAAACTCTTATTCATCTCTAATAGGTATTTCTCAGACTATTCTGCCTATTAGAATTTGATGGGGAGGTGGTGGGTTGTGCTGGTTGGGAGGTTGTGCTGGGGTGTGGTGAATTACTACTGGATGATTGTTTTCATATGAAGATTGAAAAAGGGAATTGTAGTATATGACATGGTTGGAAGATTTTGACGGTTTTATGTGTTTTGATTGTGATATTTTAGGTGTTTTTTATACTTTTTTAATTCTGTATATGGTTTTTGTGACATTTTTTATACAGTTGTATAGTGAAGGGGCTACTGGAGGGCTGCTGTGTAGCAGTTCTAGAAAAACACAATACAAACGGTTTTAAACCATTAGTATAAGAGTTCTAGAAAAACACAATACCAATGGTTTTAAACGGATGGTATAAGAGTTCTGAAAAAACAAAATACCAATGGTTTTAAACCATTGGTATAATAGTTATGAAAAAACATAATACTAATGCTTTTAAACCATTGGTATATATTGAGAGAAATTTAAAAATACAATATATTCCAACAGTTTCTGGAAACCGTTGGTAAAAATGTTATACAAGAATATACCAATGGTTATCCTACAACCATTGGACTATCAATAAATACAGTGGGATATACCAACGGTTTAGATCAAACTATTGGTATAGGGCTTTCCTCGCGGCTTACTACCCTACAGTTTGGAAAACCGTTGCTATATGCTATACCAACGGTTTTCCAGCCTATACCAATGGTTTTAAACCATTGGTATAACCTTATTTTCCAATAGTGTGTATATGGTCCCATATATTATTTTTCAATTATATTAATTATTAATTAGATAAAATGTTAATGATGAATTTTAGTTTATTTTGGTGATTTTTCGATCATCACAAACAAGTTTTATTTTATTTTTTAATATTATGTTCATATATTAGTTCCAAAACATAAAACAAGTTTTAATATACATATTGAAATATTATATAAACATTTTAATTATTTAATGACCAATTTTTAATGAGGTAATATAAAATGAAAAATTTTTGTCCATGAAGGTGGTAAATCAACACATCATGGACGATGTTTTCATTTTAAATATGAATAGAGAAGAAAAGAGGCATGCTGATGGATATTAAATTCACATAAGAGTATTATATTATATTTAAGATATTGGGGTTATAATTTCACTTTGGATATTGGAGTAAATGAATAGGTAGAATAAATTAATAATTTAAATGGGAAAGGATGAGGATTTTACCTCTTGAATAACTTCTCATTTAGAACCTCTTTAAAGAAATTAGAAGTGGTCTTCTAGTGGGACCAGTAAGACCAGAACATGGATAAGAGACTTTGGAGTGGAATTCCATTTAATATTATCAAATATCAAAAAACTTATAAATTGAGATGAGATTATTTGGTGATGGGTGGTATTTCTTGGGAGGAGAGGGGTGTTTTTTATTATTTTATTCATTTGATTATTATTTTTTCTTAAAACTATAAATAGTGTTGATTATTATGAATAAGTAAAATAAATAGAGAATTTGAGTAAGATATAATGTCCACATACACCATAAATGACTTAATCATGACACACAAATTAATTTAATTTCTAATAATGTTAAATACTCTAAATTGCCACATTTTATTATTCACCAAATATTCAAATATTTTATAAAAATACCAAAATTCAAAATAACCACTTTGAAATTTTAGATTTCAAAAATAGAATAAATTTTATAAAAAATATTATAAATATGAGAAATTTAATTTTTATTTTAAATCATCATTAATTCCAAAAATAGAGATTTTAAAATTATTACTAATTTATTTATGCTTTGAAAAATTTATTAAAGTTTAATAAAATTATCTTATAATTATAAGACATCATAATTTTAATTTCTAAATCTATTCTAGGAAAATAAATTATATTTTTTATCAATATATTAATTATAAAATTTAAAAAAACATTTATGTTTTAAAAATATCGAAACATTTTGTTTATCATTTTAAAAACATTTATAGTTATTCCATGATATAAAAGAATCATATTTTCACTTATAACATGCCAAAATATTATTTAAACTTAAGTAAGTGAGGTTACTATTATATTAGATGAATTAAAATTCTTAATGGTCATATTACTATTCCAACGGAAAAGTTACTATTTTATCGGTATAGGTTGCTTAATTTATAAAAATTCATCTTATTTCATTAATTATTCATTTATAATGTTTTTATTTTGTTATATATATTATTTTATGTTATTTATACTATATGAAATAATATAAAAAATGAAAACTCAATTGATAAAATTCTGAGTCGTTACAAAGAATCACCCCGAAGAATATATCAAATGGAGGGGAAGATGTCATCTATGTAGAAGAGAAGGTTAAATAGTGATAAATTATGATGGTATTTAATATCTTATGAGTGGTAAATATTGTAATTATCCCATTAAATTCCATAACCTTTTAATTAACTTCAAGACAAATGAATGACAAATTCCATGTAAATCATTAAAGTGGAAGGATTGATGTATTTATGTATTGGGATTAAAGTATTATATTATAGAAGTATTTTTTCTAATGGTAAATAGGTTGTAATAAGATTGAAACATTTAAGGATTCTATTAATTTCATAATCATATATTTATGTATGTATGATTAACATAAATGTTATGGATACCATCATGGGTTTATGAGTTTAAGGTTAATCATTGGTTCAATGTCTTAAAAACACTTTTGAGGTTTAATTTGATTGGTGTTGATCAAGAATAAGAATATTTTGGGATACATTTAAAAAAATACACTCATTTGTTTGTATATGTTATAGTGGGAACAAATAATCATTCATGGGGGAATTCCTTTAAATGTTGTGGGAATATGATTAAAGGTATCGAAAACCGTTAGAGTTTATCATAACTTTTATGTTAAAGTAATTATGAGATCTTTTAATTTTGGGATGTTTTAAGAACTATATTATAATTTTTTTGGAAAATGATATCTTGTCATGCATGAAAAAAACTATTGCATCTACTAAGGATGTGAGGCTTTGAACCCACAAATGTAGGATGATTGGGTTATAACACCTATCACTGTCCTATGTGTAATCATATTTTTATTAGAACAAAATTAATTGAGATATTTTTTAGTATGTACCTCGGTACTTGGTATGTCATCATGTTAAGGATGAGAGAAAAAATTCTAAGGGGATGCTTAAAAAACTATTCACAAAATATAGAAATGGGAAAATGCCACTCGGGATTTTGTTGTTGAACTCCCCAAAACATCTAAATGATCAATTCTATTTGGGTTGTAGTCAATTTTTTTATAAATTCAAAAAACAAAATCACTCTTAGATAAAATTTCTCTATATATCAACCATCTAGAATATATATTAAGATAGTGGAAATATTTCATGGGGTAACACATTAAATTGTATTTAATTGAGATCTAAAGATCATCACAATGTTTTTTTGAAGTCATCTGTAATATATTTATAGAGAGTTGTGTTTTATCATTAGGTATCATCCTAAGATAGATGAATCCTAAGGATTCCATTATTGTAAAAAAATTCTGAACTCAGACTCACTTGAATGATTTTTTGGAAGTAATGCTTTTGGGACATGATCTTGTTGATTAAACGGTAGAGAAGGATAGATCCATTTAAAAAAAATTAAAGCGAAAGAAATAGTTGATAGAAATTTTATGCCAATAACCATCATTGTGATCTAAAATTTGAATTCAGTGAGAAGTTATTTCTAGTAATTTCTCCAGGGAAGATAAAAGAGAAAACAAAACCATATGTATATTTGTCCCTTAAATTTTCTGATCACATCTAGACTATAGATTATCTCTTGGTGCTTACATTGATCATCTCTAGGGTTAATGATGAATTCCATGTATCTCTATCAATGAAGTACATACCTGATCCATCGCATGTAAAAAACTCATAGGTTATACCATTGGATCATGACCTCTCTTAGGGGGAACAACTATTAGAGGCTCTAGATCATATAGAGAAATTTCTAGAAAATTGGACCACTCATCCAGTCAATGTTTTATGGTGAGACCACTGGTGTTTAGAAGTTACGTGGTAACACGAGTATGTAATGATGTAGAGTATCCTCTATTATTAGAACCAAATTGATGCATTTTGGGGGATAAGTTCATTTTAATGGGGTAAAATATAACACCTTGAATTTTTTTGAAATGTTTTTTTTAAATAATGTTTTTAATAATTTATATTACACACCACTTTCTGGAAAACTATCTTTTTCAACACGCACACGATTTACCACACTAAATTAAACAATTAAATTTTAGTGAATTATTATATTTATATTTATATATTATATATTTAATAAAAAATTTAACATTTATATTATTTGTTTTCTAAGAAAGATATATGAATATATATAATTTTATGTTAGAAAACTATATTTTCATAAAAATCAATTTTTTTTCCTTTTGCGCATTTTTTATAAAATTAATTTTTAACTCTTTTAGAAAAAAAATATTTTAAAATATAAATTAAATTTTCTAAATAATAATTTCATTTTTATCATGGATTGAATTTTTGAATTTTTTTCTAAAATGATCCTTTTTCAATGAGTAATAAAAAATACTGGTTTTTATTAAGAATTATACATTATTTTAAATAATATAAAAACATAAAATTGTTTTAATATGGTTTTAAAGTGACATAATTTCAATTATATATATATATATATATATATCCAATTTAGTAAATTTGAATCAATTAATTATTAAATTTTGTTATAAAATATTTTTAAACATTATAAATTTTTATCTTGGGAAAACTGCTTTTTCACCACATATGTGGGATTAATTTTATGATACATTTTACCCATTATGTGAATAAAATTTGTTAAAATGGATTCCATATTATAAGTGAGTATAGTTTATATTATCTAATAAGTTAATATTAATTTTTTACCATAATCAATAGTACAAATAGTAAATTTTAATTATAACAATTATGGTTAAAACATGTTTATAGGGGGTTTAAAATAAAAATATAATGAGTAAAGTTACTTAGAAACTTTTACAAGAAACATTGTTTCTAAATTTTTAAAATGTATCACCTATTAGTTCTGATAATGTCCCAGTTGATAATTTTTGTCATGTGAAAAATTTGTTTACACATTTCTCTTTTCAAAATTTACAAGTGTGCCACTCACATCACTTATAAAAGGCCACCACTTATCCTCTCAACTTCACACATAAAAAATCCTTTGGAATTTCCAAGAAATACCCAAATATATTACTTAAAAACTTTTTCATATACTATAGTAATTTCTTATATCATAATGAATTTATTAGAAGTATTTACATTTAACTTAAAGACGTTGTCTGAAGAGTATGTAACGTTTTTAATAATGCATTTTTGTTTAACTTCTTCATCAAACTCATTAAAATAGTCATAAAACATAATGATATAACAGAAATTGTAACAACAATATACTTCTTTTTTATAATTTTAATGGAATTACCTATATCTATATCATCCTCCATCAAGTGGGAAACCAAACCGTCGATCATGTGAAAGATAGACTACCGCCTCATGAATCGATATTTTTCATTTTCCATCACCACCTCTTGGGTATAGGTTTAATGATGTATTTAATTTATATTTATTATATTTATTATACTTTTATACCACTATAATATAATAACACATCTATATTATTACCACCTAACCCCTTATAAAATAATGTCGGTCGTGTGTATGGTGGACTATAGCCTTGCGAACCGATATGATATATTTTTAATTTTTTTACTTATATTTTAAAAAGGATGTATTAAATGAATAAATATGATGTTTTTAATATAATTATACTTATATAATTATTTTATAATTCTATTTTTATGGGATACAATAACATCATTCGTGTGAAAAATATACTACCACCTCACGAAGCGATGTGATTCATTTTTCACTTACACTGTACATGGAATGTAATAAGGATAAATTTAAATAAAAATGTTTTACATATATGAAATAAAAATGATTATGTAATTTTAATAGATAATTAACGTTTATTTATTTCATTTCATTGATAAAATGAAAACAATTTTTATTCATATGTACGACATCCCTTCTCCATGAATGGTATATTTCATTTTCTATCTCTGACTTTTATGGATTACACTAAATTCAAATATATATATATATATAATAAATTTTAAATTTATATCATGTTTAACATTTAGTAGTTTATCTAACTATGATCTAAGTAATTGTACCAAAACTAAAGTATCAAAACATACACAAAAACAAAGAAGTTATTATATGAAACATGACTTTAACACCGAATTGTTAATAAACGGGAAAAAAAATGATCAGTAAATAATATATGGTATATATCAGTATGGTTATAAAAAATATTTATAATAAAACTATATTTATTATACGTAATGTTTTAGATATTCTTAGGGAAGGTAAGACTTTAGGTAAGATAATTTTGCCTCAATTTTTCGTATTTGTAACATATGTTATGTTATGAACCTATATAATTTTATGATGTTGTATATACAGACCATTTGAAATGTAATATCTTGAGTTTATTTATAATAATGATATTTTAATTTTTATTTCATTTTATTCTTTCTTGGGAATTATTATTCAATTCTACCAATGAGGTAGGAGTTTCATAACATAATCTTCTCATTTATCAGAATTGTTTATGTTTATGCTTCCGATGGTAAAATATTATGATTAATTTATGAAGAAGATAATTATTTTTCTTTTAATCTAGTTATATCATGAGAATTTATGTTTTACCTTAATTTTTCTATCAGTATGGTCTCAATAGTTCAAAGGATTTTTTTTAGGAAAAATCGTGTTTATTTCACTCTTAAGTTGAAAACCATTTTTCTTCCATATTAATGTTTTCTAAATATATTTTCATAATTGTTTTCAAATTCCCCAAAATAATTTTAAATTTTTTTTTAATTATTTAAAATTTTAAAAAATCAAAGTAATATTCTTGTTTTTCCAAAACAAGGCTCATTTGGATTTTAATGAAAATGTGAAAGGAGTATTAGTTTTATGTGTATTAGATAAAAGAAATTCCCTCGATTCATGAACACACGATGTTTTAAATATTCCTTTATAAATATCAAATTTCATTGATAATTAAAATGATTTTAAAAAAATATGACTAAAAAAGTAAAGTGGAATAGATATTTCAATCATGAAATGTCTTAATCTATTTTTTAAAGATTCCATTATAGTTTTCCATGTTTATTTTCAATGAAAAGTATATTAAAAGATTTATTTTAATAAAATATTTTGTTAAAGCATATCTTTTTAAGAAATTTTACAAGCGATAATTAAAAATCAGGTTATATCTAATATGACATTAATTTTTGTTACTTAATCATTTATTCAAATGTGATCCAATGATATTATCTATATTTTTTTTCAAAATAGATTATGTTTATAATGATTTTTTTTTATAAAACTTGTATCTCTTCCGTGAATCATACCATGATAAAATGTTTATGAATCCAATTTCTCTTCCATGGGTTATACAATGATAAAAAAATTTAAGAACCCTAATTCCCTTCCACGGATAATACCATGAAAAAATTATTATGAAACCTACTTTTTCCCACACTTTACACTATGCTAAAAGGATTAAATGATTCTAAAATATGTTTCGTTACGATATGTTATACTAGTATAAAATTTTTATGAAACCCATTTCTTTTCATTAGTTCTGATATAATGAATGTTTTAATATCTTGTGGCACATGTATGTATAATTTTTAATATGTGACAGGTGGGACCAATATATCCCTATAATTTATTTAGTAATGATTGATATCTTATTAAATAAACAGGAATGGAATGGGTAGTGAACCCATCTCAATAAAGTAATTTTTCCACTATGATAGTCATTGGAGTGAACCTTGAATACTGTGATGGTTTGGGGAGAAAACCCATTTCATAATGATGTTCATGGAAATGAGCATCAAACTACTACGTAAATTATTTTGTATGCTTATATGTATGCCATAACTCCATTATTTATTCTTATGTTATCCAATCATGGATTATATATTTTTTATTACATTATGATTCATATATTATAAACTACCGTTATTTATTCCATGGCTCATGATTTTGACCTTTGATATGTCAAGTATGGATATCATATGTTTCTCCCATGTTCTCATACCCTTATATTCATTTTCTTATTTACATCACTTGTGTACACTTACTGAGCCTCTAAGATCACCCTTCTTTATGTTTCCTTTCTATAGGTTATATAGAAATGTACTATGTATGACATCTTTAATAAGGGTTTATGTAATGAAGAGATTAGTGAGAGATGATTTAGTTCACTTATGAACCATTTTTTCACATGCGTGTGTTTTTAAAGGAACTATTCCTTTACGATACACAATCATGTGTTTGTGTAACTAATGTAATATTCATTTATTAAGATGTAATTTATTTTAATGAAAATAAATGGACACTATAATCTACCCTATTGATTTTAACACAAAACTCAATGGAATTAAAGTTATTGTAGGGGTTTTGAGTATATCTATGTATTAAAATGTGTATATAAAAAACCCATAATTACATGAATTTTTATAAAGTGTTTCACCTTCTTACATTTCAAAGATCATTTTGGTATATTGTTTTATAGAACTAGGTTAAAATATTTCAAAAGACCGTGGAAAATTTTACATAGTATAAAATTTTTCCAAAAAAATAGAGAAATAAGTTTACATTTTTGTTTCATCCAAAAAAAATAATTCTTTACTTATGTTTAGTAATCATAGTTGAAATATTGACCTTGATAAAATTTATACTTATCAATAGATCCTGAGAAAATCATTTGTAAATGTGTAATGAGAAGAAAATCTCATTCAAGGGTATAAAAATAAAATAATCTCATTATTCCAGTGAAAATTTGAAAAATCATGAGGATTATTACCTTTTTCAAAATAATACATTATGTACATAAATAAAACATTTATTTAAGTTAAAATCAACATTTAATAGAATAAAACCCTTGAAACCCATTATAAATCATATGAATAAAATGAAAACGCATCCTAAGTCATGTGGGAGCTCATAAAAAATTTCTCTAAAAATTAAACATTTCACTATTAATCATTACATATCTCAAGAAATCATTGTATTTCTATAAAAACACATTAAAATAATAAATAAAATGTAAATTGGATAATGATATTCATAACCTGCATTCACTCATGTCTAACTCTAATTTAAAAAACTAAATCCTAGTTAATTACATAGGATTAATTATCCAATTTATCTACCTCATTTTCACCTTTGAAGACATCATCTTTACCCAATGCATTAGAGAGTTATATCTACATCACTCATCATCATGATTAGTATAAAACACATCCATCATTATCTATAATTATTAAGTACCATATTTTTACTCAAATTTTTTTAATATTTCACTTTTTCATCATAAAACCCTTGTAAAATCCATTTGAACCCATAACAAAAAAATCCCATTTTGAAAAAACCATAAGTAGAAATTTCAATTTTATTTGGAAAATCATAAAAAATGATAAAAAAATATAATATTGGAGAGAAGATGATATTCTATAAAAACCCATTTTAACAAGTAGAGTAATCATGATACTGACTAATAGCTATGATAATGGGAAAATTAATTCATGTCATATATAATAAAATCATATCTTTACTCATATCTAAAAAGTAAAAAAAATTCCCACACATAAAATGATCAAATTATTCCATTTTAAAAACTAGTAATGAAATTAAAATATAGTTTAAATTTAACTTTATCAAAATTATATTTATAAAGAAGAAACATTCATGGGGAATTTATAAAAACATGGATATTGATTAAAAACATTTAAAACAATGTTTGAAAGGGAAGTATCATATTTATTAAATTATCATTATTACCATTATTTAATTTTTTCTAGGTTTAATTTAATTAGTAAATGGTTAAGTTCACGTTGTATGTTTTGAGGATATTTGGTTTGAAATATCAAAATAATATCAAAGCATTGACCGTGCACAATGGGGTTTTGGTTCAATTGACTAAAAATTATATAAAATATTACAAGTATCAAATATATAAATTATATACACATTAAAAACAAATAATTTTATTTTATCATGAAAAATTAACCACATAGTTTCCTAGAGATGACACTCTATAATTATTCATAAATGGAATTTTTTTTATAATGGAGGAAAAAATAAGCAAATCAAAATGATTTTATTTTTCATGCATCTTAAATATTTTATGAAAGTAATACTTAATTATTATATTAATCCTCATGTCTATCATTGTAAGGTGAAGATAAATACCCAATCACGTCACATCATGGACATTATAGTCCGTACATACTCTTAAGTGGAATTATCAATTTATAATGAATGGTGGGGTAAGAAAGTAAAAAATATTTTATATTCATATAATTATAATTGATTGATAAATGTCACATATATTCATTTTTTCATCCATTTTTCTAGCCAAGATGTATAGTGGTGAATAATAAGACACATTTCTTTGTAGAGGTGGTAGTCCACACATACTCATGAGTGAAGTTTTAATTTCCCGTAGGATGAATATGGTGATTAAATAGTTTTTTAACATAATAATAGAAACATTTTAGTATATAAAAAATAATTATGTAAATATTTAATTATGTTTAAGTAGGATTTTAAGGATTGATAAAAGGAAATAAACATGTTAAAAATTGTATAAGAGTTATACCAAAACTTTGGGAAACCTCTATTAGCTTACACCTTAAGACTTCTATGATTGTAATTTTGTAGAGACGACGATAACCAAAACCTTGGGAGAGAATTTAGGGAGATATTTTGGATGGTCTTGGTTGACCTATAGTACTCTAAAAGTGTTTTATAGGGAGGATATAAGGGGTCCTTTAATATGTGAGCGGAGTTCTACACTTGTATTTTTTTTAAAATATTAAATACAAAAATTGTGTCACTCAAAGTGAAGTTGAATTTATCCAACTTAAATTTGAGTCGGTGGTGATACGTTTTCAAATCTCAACATCTAATAATAATTAATATTATATTTTGTGGTCATATCACTTATGTTTTACCTAAATTAACTTGATTTATTCTTTTTCAATGGTTATATATTTTTTCCATGGTTATTATTCTAAATTATCGAAAATAAAATAGTAATCATTAATAAAAATGAACCAGTTTATTTTGAATATAGAATCCATATTTTATTATTCAATTTTATAAGTGGAAGAAATTATTTTTAATATAAGTGTGAAGAATCTATAAAAAAATAGTTTTTTGAAATTTGTGTATTTGTGTATAAAAATAAAATAACCAAAATAAAATACATTGTTGATATTATTGAACTATTTAGAATATTTTATTAAAATGGATGTCATAATAGTTTAATACCAAATCAAAAATATAATTTTTATTCTAAATTACTTAATTAAAAGAAATGAAATGATAGTTTTTCATAATTGGGGTTAGGCTTAGTGGTAAGCACCCCTTAATCCTACATGAAAAATGGGGGTTCAAAACGCATTGGGCACAGGTACTATAGTAGTATGGTAGCATACTATAGCAGAGACGACAATGTAGTAGCGGAGACACTATAGTGGCACCATGGCACTGTAGTGGCGTCAGGGTCCTATAGTAGTGGCGGGTACAGTGCGGTACTATAGCAGCGCGGGTATTATAACAGTACTATTCACAAAATGGGCCTTGGGCCAATAAATTTAGCTTATAGGCCATGTAATGGGATAAAATCCCACAAGGCCTTTAGGCTATGTAATGGGTCTCCATTTACCCAGTTAAAGAGGTATTTTCTTTGATTTAATAATAAATAAGGATCTGGCCCCAGCCTTTCATAAAATGATATTTTTTTTTAAAATAAATATTTTTCACAACTCACTCAAAATAAATATTTTTCATAAAAATCTCAAACATTCAACAAAAGATATATTATAAATGTTCATTAAAAAAAATTATTTCATTTTTATAAAATTATAATTATAAAATCGGTAAATTTCCTTTTCAATAAATTTATGTAAAACATGAAATAAGTAGTATTTTAAATAAATAATTTCCTTTTTCAATTGAAATATTATTTAAAGTCATTTAAAAACTAGGGTAGACATGAATACATAAAAATAATATATATAAATCATAAAATGGAATTATTTATTAGTTAAGCAAGTTTGTCACATTATTTTCCTCATAAAGAAAATATTTCCTCAACTTTTTATTCATTACTTAAACAAGTGAGTGTATTATTCTCTCATAGCGTTTTTCAATTCCCATATGACTTCCCAAATCAAGTTATTCTTACATTAAACCATAATGATTGGAATGAATTTTCATTAATTAATATACTATTTATGATCCCAAAAATGGACATAAGTTTCTCTATAAGGGAGAATCTCCTCTTTATTAACCATTGCAGATCTCAAAACGTGAGATATATCATATACATATTTCCTTGGAAATGAAACCTGAAACAGATCATGTACCTGAGAAAAACCAGGAATTAAGGCTAATAAATAAGAAAATAGTCCCAATTTTTATATATTTTAAAAGGGGGTAATGAATAATTGTCATAAATTTCCCTTTCTCCAAAAATACTTAATTCTTTTACAAAGAGAAACATTAAAAAACATGATCTATAAACTCAAAATAGAGATGTATCCTATGGTTATCATCGTTATTAATAATCAAATATTCCTTCATATGGGTGCCTTGACTCCTTAATTTACAGTAATCTTGGAAATTAGGCAAGACAGCCTAATTCCAACATGAAATAGACTTAGAGCATCAAACACTAAGTGTAGCCAGTATCTTAGTTAAAAAATTTATTTATTTAGAAATTTGAATAAATATTATTATTAGTTGTGGTTTAATAATTTCCCAATTATGTCTCATCACATATATTTCATCTCATGTTATTTTAGAGAATATATTGCGGACAATATATTTATTTATCAGTGAATAATGCAGTAATACTTATTTAATAAATAAATAGTCATTATTCAAGGCCTGGTAAATATTGTGGACGATTGGTGGAAAATGTTCTGGGTTTGGTGAGAAATAAAATTAAATATTATTTGGTCAAATAAAATTTAAATATAACATCAATATTTCACGTGGAATAATAAGTTATGTAACGGCACCTGTGCTAATTATTTATTATTACCGGGAAAATTAAATTCATTAAGCACATATCATGGAAAGAATATCATTTCTATTATTATTTGACATGGAGTTTTCACAATGAATAATAAATTAAATAACAGAATCTATACTAATTATTTATTATAACATATTGAATTAAATCCCCCATTATGTTTTGATTCTCTATAAAATCCAAGGGGTCATTATACTAGCTAATAAATCGTTGTGTGCACAAAATCATTGGAGAAAATCTCTGAAGCCAATAGAACTATTCCCTCTCAAAAAATGATATCATGAACATGATAGATCCTCCTCCACCAGATCAAGGAGAGCACTTTGGAAGCGATTCTCAATGTGATCAAAGGCAAACATCGCAAGTGTAAGGATCTGGTGTGCTATCACCTGAAGACTCCTTCTGTGATGCCAATAAATACGTGGTGCATGTGTGGATCATCATTAGCAGATTATTATATTTGGATTCTACATCGCAATGAAGACATGCATTAGATCTATGTTTATATTCATCAATGGAGAAATTATCAACTTGGAGGTAATTCTATAATTTAATTGTATTAATTATAAACAAAATTTATTGATCCTCCCTTCTTAGTTCCAGGTTCTCTTATTTATCTTTTATATTTGAATAAATTTTGTGGATTCTGTAGTTCATCATCGTAGTAATCCCGAATTAATCATCTATTATGTAAATTTCGAAAGTTGGGTATAGGCCCATCATGTGCTTCCACTATGCCCGGAACCAATATTTTTCACATGTCGAAGTTCCTAAAGAAACTATACCTTTATAATAATCATTCATGTGTTTATGTAATTTAATGAATATTTGTTAATTAAGATGTAATAAATTTGTATGAAAATACAGAGCCTCTATAATCTATTATAAGGATTATAACACAAAACTCAATGGAATTAAAGTGTTTATAGGGATTTGGATTTAATCTATATATAATAATGTGTATATAAACAGCCCATAATTACATGATAATTATAATGTGTTACAACTTCTTAAATTTCCAAGATCATTTCAGTTTAGAGTTTTATATAACTATGTAAAAACATTTAATAAGACCTTAGAAAATTTTACATAGTAAAAAAAATTTCCAAAAAATTAAAGAAATATGTTTACACATTTGTTTCATCCAAAAAAACTATTTCTTCACTTATGTTGATTAATAATAGTGGAAAAATTGACTTTGATAAAATTTATACTTATCAATAGATCCGTATATAATCATTTGTTAATGTGTAATGAGAAAAAGATCTCATTCACGGGTATAAAAATAAAAGAATCTCGTTATTCCAGTGAAAATATTAAAAATCCTTAGGATTTTTACCTATTTCAAAACCAAACATCATGTACATAAATAAAATATTTACATATGTTAAAATAAATATTTGATAAAACATAACCCTTGAAACCCATTATAAATCATATGAAGAAAATGAAAAGGTATCCCGAGTCATGTGGGAACTCATGAAAACATTCCATTGAAAAATAAAAAAATTCACTATTAAACATTAATTTCCTCAAGAAATTAATAGATTTTTATAAAAACACTTTCTAAAAGAATAAATAAAAGGAAACGTGGATAATGATATTCTTAACCCACATTCACTCATGTCCAACTCAGATTAGAATAACTAAATCCTAGTTTATTCCACATGATTAATTATCCGGATTATCTACTATATCTTCACCTTTGAATATTTCATCATTACGTAATGCATTAGAGAGCTATATGTAGATCACCCATCATCATGATCAGTATATGACTCTCCCATCATCATCTATAATTATTAAGTACCATGTTTTAACTCAAAATTTGTAATACTTATCCTTTTATTCATAAAACCCTTGTAAAACCGATTTGAACACATAAGTAAAAAACATTCCATTTTAAAAAAAACCATGAGTAGAAATATCAATTTTATTAATAAAATCATAAAAAATGAAAAAAAAAATACTATATTAGAGGGAAGAAGATATTATTTAAATAACCACATTAACTTGTAGTGTTATCATGATAATGACTCATATCTATGATAATGGGAAAATTAATTCAGTTCATATAAGATAGAATCATTATTTTTATATATTTTTAAAAGGTAAAAAATATGACACCTAAAATTATTAAATGATTCCATTTTAAAAAAATTAAATTAAATTAAAATATAGTTTAAATTTAACTTTATCAACTTTATATGTATAAATAAGAAACCTTCTTGGAGAAATTAAAATTTGTTGGATATAGTATAGAAAACAATTAAAACAACAGTTTTAAAGAAAATCACATACCTTGAGTCCCAAATCATTTCTATCATTTTATACCCTCGAAATTAATAAATAATAATTATTTTTATAATTTTCTAGAAATATTTTTAATATTCATTAAATTATTAGTATTCCCTTTATTTAATTATTTACATGTTTCATTTATTTAGAAAATGGTTAAGTTCACAATGGATGTTTTGAGGAAGTTTGGTTTATAAACTAAAATTATCATCATTACAATTACCGTGCTCAAAGGGGTTTTGGATAAATTAACTAAATTTTATTTAAAAGATTATATAGATTATATACACATTAAATAAAAATAATTTTTTTTCTCATAAAAAAATTAACCACATCGTTTCATGGGGATAGTTATCCATAATTATTCATGAATGGCATTTTAATTTTTATAATAGAGGGGAAAATAAGTTAAATAAAAATGATTTTATTTTCTATAAATCATAAATATTTTCTGAATGTCATAATTACTCATTGTATTCTTCCTCATGTCCATCCTTGTATGGTGAACATAAAAAATGAATCGCATCACATCATGGAGGTCATAGTCCACACATACGCTCAAGTGACATTATCAATTTATAATGGATAGTAGGGTAAGAAAGTAAATAATATTTTATCTTTGTATAATCACAATTATTTGATAAATGTCACATATATTAATTTTTTCCATCATTTTATCCCACCATTATATATAGTGATGAATAATAAGACACATTTTTTTTAGAGGTGGTAGTCCACACATACGCATGAGTGACGTTTTCATTTCCCATAGGATGCAAAAGGTGATGAAATAGTTTTATAACAAAGTCATTATAACATTTTTGTATATGGAAAATAATTATGAGAATATTTAATCATTGTTAATGATGATTTGAAGTATTTATAATATGAAATATATATGTAAACAATTGTTTAAGAGTTATACCACTACTTTGGGAAACCTCAGTTAGCTTAAACCTTAAGACTTATATGTTTGGAATTTAGGTGAGATTGAGATATCCAAATCCTAGGGAGATAATTCGGGGAGATATTTTGGAAGGTCTTGGTAGACCTATAGTACTCTAAATTTGTTATAGAGGGTGGATATTATGGTGCCTTTAATATGTGAGTGGAGTGCTACACTTGTAATTTTTTTAAAACTTTAAATAAATAAATTGTGTCACTCAAATTGAATTTGAAATTATTAAACTCAAATTCAAATTTTTTGTGATACATTTTTAAATATCATCATCAAATAAAAATTAATATTATATTTTGTGGTCATATCACTTAATTGTTACTAGAATTAACCAAATATACCCTTTTCAATGGTGATATATTTTTTCCATTGTTAGTATTCTTAAATATTGAAAATGAAATTGGTATCATTAATAAATATAAACCTATTTAATTTAAATATGGAATCCATATTTTATGATTCAATTTTTTAAGTGGAGGAAATTATTTTTAATATAAGTGTGAAAATGCATAAAAATAGTTTTTAGAAATTTTTGTATTTGTGCATAAAAATAAAATTACCAAAATAAAATACAATGTTGATATTATGCAATTATTTAGAATATTTTTATTAAAATGGATATTATGATAGTTTAATACCAAATCAAAAATATAATGTATCATTTAAATTACTTAATTAAAATAAACGAAATGATAGTTTTACAAAAATTGGTATTATTTACTGCTCACTAAAAATCCAATTTTTCCATAAAAATACAAAATATTAAACAAAAGATATATTATAAATGTTAATTATAAAAATGAATTATTTTTATCAAACTAAAATTATAAAATTAGTAAATTTACCTTTTCAATAAATTTATGTAATACATGAAATAACTTATTTTTTATATAAAAAAATATCATTTTTTGATTGAAATTTTAATTAAAGACATTTAAAAACTAGGGTAGACATGAATACATAAAAATAATACAGATATATATATCACAATATTTAATTAGTTATTATATTACCTAGGTTGTAACATTCTTTCCCCCGTAAAAAAAATTTTCCACAAAATTTAATTCACTACTTAAACAAGTGAGTGTATATATCTCTTATTGATTTTTTCGATTCCCATGTTTTTTGCCCAATAAAGTTATTTTTATATTAAACAACAACAATTAGAATGAAATTTCTTCAATTTATCTATAATTTATTACCTAAAAAATGGATATAAGTTTCTCTATAAGGGGAAATCGATTCATACTTTTCCACTTCAGGTATCAAAATGTGAAATATATTAGGTACATATATTTTTGGTAATAAAACACAAAAAATGTCATATACATGAGACAAACATGGAGGTAAGGCCCCTAAATATGAAAATGGTCACAATTTTTATGTATTTTAAATGTTAATAACGAATCATAGTCTTACCATTCCCTTTTTACTAAAATACATATCACTTTTACAAGGAGATACATTAGAAAACATGATCTCAAACCACAAAATAGAGATGTTTCTTATGGTTTTGATAATTAATATTACTCAATGATTCCCTTATATGGAGTCTAATCTTATTTTTCTTCTTTATAATATTGTCTACAAATTATATTCCCAATAAATTTATTTCAATTTTTTTTGTACCAACATGATGTAGTTTGATATGACATTCCATATAAAGCCTCAAAAGATGAAATCAGTATACTTGAATGAATAATGTTACAACAGTAAATTTATAAAAATGAAATATGATGTTCCTAACATTCATGGTAATATGAAGATAATGTTTGAATCATATTCTATAATGTATGAAGTGTTTTCTCTGATTTTTCATTAGATTTAAGATGAATGGATGTATGTAATTTCATTTACTCACCCAATTAATTTTCATTTGCTTTTATAAAAAATTGAGGTAAATATTGTATAAATATAAAATATAGCAAATAGAGGGACCACATGTATTCTGACAATCTCTTCAATATAATGTCTAGAATTTTGATCCAAATATATAGTATCTCAAATAAAAAAAAATTGACTTAGTTAAACGATTGAGAATAAACCAAATAAATTTTTTTCCTCAATATATCTTTCTAATCACTTAAAAAAAGAAACATATATATTCTCCAATTTCCATTCATAAACATATAAATATTAAAGATTCATCTTTGGCAGTTTTGAATTATCATTTAAATTTTGAAAAGTAAATCATTTAATGCTAAATTGAATAATATGTTTCACCATTCCTTCCCACTAATAATTTTTTTCCGGTTTTTATGCATAATAATGATACCAGGATAAATAAAAAATAAAGATCTATGATCATATAAAAAAATGTTCTTCAACAAAGAAAAAAATCAGAACATACAACCTCTTTTCAATTCCTATAACACCTTATTTTTTTAATATTAGACATAGGGAGAATATGCTTTTTAAGAAATTATACATTTTCTTTCAATACATTCTCTTTCATATGAGACTCTATAATAATTTCAAGAAATGATGACTATAATGATTCTGGAAACAAAATATAAGGTTTTCCTACATGTATAAATTTTATGCCAATATTCATTAAATCCTTATACAAAATTTTATTTTCCAAATGTAACATAGTTAATGATATATTATCTTTTCAACTCAAGGTGTAAAAACCATATTTTTTTATGTGTTGATAGTGAATCATTTAATCATAATCTTATATAAGCTTCAATTATCTTCTCTACCTAATGTTCAACTTTTTTCATAGGTTTCTACAGTAAAGTTAAATGGATAGTATATATTTATCATTTTAAACCATAAAAAATATGCCTTTAAATCTTTAAATATAAAAACACTGCCACAAGATCAAATCATTCATATATTAATTAATCTCATGGTGTATTAATTGTTATAAAGAATATATAACTACATGATCATATTTTATTGTCATATAACCAATTCCTTCCAAAGAATCATCACTTAAAATAAAAAAAGAACCAATTAATTTAATAATGGATAAATCAAAATAATTAGAAAATATTCCTCTCAATCCCTAAAATAATTCATCAGATTCCATTTTCTAGATGAATTTAACTTCTTTTTGAGTTAACATAGTTTTTTCCCTATATAACCAAGAAAATTTCTGAATAAAAAAGTATAGTAACTCAAAAATACACGAAAACATAAAATAGCATTTAATTTTTTTAGTCCATTCCTTTATTTCACCACATTTGTTTTATTAGGAACCATAGTTATGTGATCTTTAGAAATAATATTCCTAAGAAAAAAATTATTAAAGAAAAATTTCACATTAACAAAAAATTTCAAATAACATATTTTATTTTACAAATTAAAGAACAATATTAATATTTTTCTGATGTTCATTATATCTCTTAAAAAAATATAAAATAAATCAATTAAAACCACCATAAAATTTTATAAATACCCATGGAAAACATTATTCCTGATATTTATATATATAGTGGGTGCACTTGTTAACCAAAATGGAATAGAAGAAATATTATAAGGACCATACATAGTTTGGAATGTCATCCTTCTAATTTCTTCATCATTCACCTTTATTTGGTGATACAAAAACCTAAGATCAATCAATGAAATATAATGAGTAGCCTGCAGCTAATCAGATAATTAATTAACATGAGGAAAAGGAAACATGATTTTAATAGTGATGTCAATGTGTTTGATATAATCAATTTAAATATCATGAAACAATCCTAATTTTTATCAAATAGAATAAGGGAACACAAATATAATGTTCTGGTGAATTTGAATGCCTTATTAATATACTCATTTAAATTCATTTTCAATTTCAAAAACTCCACAAAATCCATTTGTAAAGGAGGTTTCAAAGTTATCTTAACATCAGAAAACATCTAATAAGTAAACTTAACCTCTTAGTAAATAATAAAAATTATAAATTATTATAAAATACATCAATATATTCATTAACTACTAGATAATCACTAATTTTAAAAAATTTGATCCTTTTAAAATTATTTGAAAGATGACATTCAATACCACATTTAATTAAGTTCTCGGATTCTTGATATTTTATCAAAGGAATAAAATATTACATATTTATTGAAACTCACTCTAAATATTTAATACGAATTATTTAGCACTGAAATTTATCAAATCAAGATAAAATTAAGTCCAATACAAAAAACAAAATAAACTTTTACTGAAAAATGGGAATGATAACATGTATTATATGAATAACCCTTCCACATTGAATAATAGGATGGTTCCTATAAAATATTAATTAATTAATACTACCCCGATAAACATTATAAAAAGTTAAAACTTCATTTCCTGAGATATTATTTCTATTTTAGATGGAAAAATTCATAGATAAAAGAATGTGTGAATCCCAAATAAAATATGATATTGGTATAATATGAATAAACAATTGATGTTCCTAACACCACTTTATTTGATTTTCTATCATGCTCTATATTAGTATATAATTGTGTTGCCATACCTTTCTTCTATTGATAATGATGATTCCCATCATGAGTAAGTAACACAGGACATGATTTAGCAAAATCACCGAACTCATTGCAACTAAAACATCTCACTTCTTGATGACTATATATTTTCCTTTTACTTTTCTGATTAGAACTCTTTTCCTTATAGTGATGATTCAAATGACTGAGCTTACTACATATTTGACACTTTCATGATCCTATGAAAAACTCATTAAAAAATATTTTACCATATTTTCAAAAAATTTGGGGCTCACCAATATATATTTTGGTTTATAAATTATCCCTTACATTCCACCTTGAGAACTTCGTACACTTCATTTCATAAATAAAATAAATTTTGATAAAATACATCACAATATTCTCTATATAATTAACATAATTTTCATAACTTTTAAATTTATGAGAGTTAAACACTCTTAATAAATATGTATATATATATATAATCTATCAATTTTAGTCTCATAGTTAAGAATGAAATTTAGTGCATACATATACAGTCTTATAAATTTTTAATCATAAGTAGACACAAAGTGTTCATCCATTTTCTTCAAATACAAATATTATCATTCCATTCAATGTTGAGGAACTATAAGAAAATATATATCATTAAAAATATACATATATATTATCCACTCCACATCTTCTGTCTCATCCATTAATTTAGTATTTATAATCCTGGATCTCCATCGATCGACTTCACATTCAAAATTTTAAATATCAACAGTTTCCTAATGATTTCATGAACCTTCCACCACTATAAATATATTTTATATATAATGTACCCCCCATAAACATTCACTAGGTAATAAGATCAACTAAATGTCAGAGAGTGCTCTTTTTTATATTACTCCACTACAAACATTTTACTCTATGAAAAATTTGATCACTCTCTTTCATGGTTTACACCATTATTATCCAACATCAACTAAGTCAATACTACAAAAAATTCTATATTCCAACCATTCTAGTTTGCAAATTCTGAATCTTATTATCACTTTTATGTCATTATATCTTAGCTAAATTGTTTTTCTCTATTGAAAACTGTAATGCCCTGACCCTAGAAGCAGGGAGCTGGTGTATTATTTTAATACATTGGAATGATTACAAGGAATCAAGTATGGAAGGACCGATCAGTTTAGTAGTCTTGGAAAATAGATTACATACATGAACATTACATTAAATATTCAAACATAAAACACAGAATAAATAATCCTTTGAGAACACCATTATTCACCTATCATAACCCTGCATATCAAACATAATACACTTCATGGAATCCTGGGAAAACAAAACATAATAAATGGTTGAGATCAGATGCTTAGTAAGGGAAAATAATTTAGAAAAAGCTATAAACTTTTAAGGAAATATGTGTAATAAAAACAATATCCTTTTAAACATAAACATGAATATAATATGGATAAAATAAATCAAATATTTCAATATAAATATTCACATGGATATTCTACTAGTTGAATAATCACATGTAATAATTACTTTCATAATGAGGGAATGCCTAATGCCAGAAATCATTACCACATGGTCAATGCCTCGTGCCAAGACTACAAGTAAATTTTTTTTCAAGGCCTTTTTCCAAGACACTAGTTTGTCTCATGAAACCTAGCGATTCATCGAGGGGATATAGAAGGCCCACATGTAACATACTATGTCCACTGCATTCCTCATATGAAAATGTTAAACATAACATAAACATTCATATTAAAACTAGAATACAAAATGTAAATACTTCCACCATAAACTATGAATGGTATAAAAATAGGACATACAAAGTAAAACATACCATAAATCATTCAATAAAATATATAAGATTGTATTATAATAAATCTACCTTAATCCAGAATAATATCCAATAAAGGATTTTGACATAGTTGAAAATGATCTGTAAAACGTTTTGAGAGAAATATATTATTTTGTGAAATCATTTAAAAGTAACACATTTATAAAGGAAGTAATTTAAAATATATTTTTAAATCAAAGTGTCCCATACCAATTTGAAACTTTTTAAAGGAATTATAATTTTGAAACAATAATGTCCATAAATATAAATCCTTAAAAGCATTTTAAAAACCGGGATATTAATGAGAATAATTTATAAGAACAAATGTTTAAAAAATATAAAATGATGTTTTAGATAAATAGTACCTTAAAATAATCATTTTTAAATGTATTTTATTAAACATGGACATGGATAACAAATATTTCCTAGAAACTACTTACACATAAACAATCTTGGAAAATAATGAGATTGAGGAATTAACCCTTAATTTGCACTTTCCTTTGGTTGAGGGTATGTTTAACCCCATGTATAACGACCATACAATGTTATTAAATTATACTAGAACCATATTATTATTTATCATATCATAAATGACTCATTTATGAATTTATACTACCCGTTTAATAATGATATTCATGTAAAATTAACATTTTAGGTAATAATCGATTTCATTATGATTCGTGTTTTAACCTATTATTCTTGATCGTATCATTTAGATCATGAATTTTATACTTCTAGAATATAAAACATGATTTATATATAATATATATTAAGAATATAAATATGTATAATAGATAGATATATTAAATGGAAAACCCCTTTGTGGAGATGGTAGGCCATATGTACTTGCAAACTTTGTTTCTGTTTTCATATCGTATTGAACTGAAGAAAGTGAATAAGATATATGTAAGTACATACATAAGTATATATATATATATCCAGAATCATTATTATGTCATATATTACATACTTATTAATAATATATATTTTTATAATCATCCTTGAATGATGAACCTGGAAATGAATCTCATCGTGTCGTGGAGACGATAAGTCGTACGTACACACGAGCGACGATGTCATCTAATTAATGATTCAAAGGCATGAAATTGGATGGTATATTAATTGTACCTAGAAATTATCATTTTATTTTCATTATTTATATAAATATTACTCATCATTATATCCATCCAAATAACATATTTTTGAATAACAAATTAAACCATGGTGTGGAGATGGTAAGTCGTACATACACACACATGGTGACATTATCATTCATAGGATGGATAGAATAATGAATATGATTGTACCATATTTATAATAAAATAATAGTATATAGAAGGTACTGGTGTAGTTATTTTCGTATAGAAATAAAAAAGAAAGAGAAATTGGAAGATGGAAAAGAACTTTGAAAGAGGTGATAAAATAATTACCTCCTCTTTGGGTGTTTCCTTTTGATATGAAAAAAGGGCTTCATAGGATGGCTTTCTACTCAAGGTAATTACTATAGGTTTAAGTGAGGGAAGGTTAGAGTAGATTTGGGTAGTGTTTTTTCCTATCCAAATGGCTTTGGAGATGTGATTTTGATAGAAGAGGAAGTACCCTTTTATAAGAGAGGTGAGGGTCACTTTAGGAAAAGTTTAAAATATTATTTTATTATAAAATACTGTTCAGTTTATAATGGCCAAGAATTGATTTATTTTGAAGCTAATGTGGGGATGTGATGAAATACTCTCAACCAATAGGTTTTAGTAAAGTTAAGGTGACCATATTAACCTTTATATGTTAGATTTAACTCTTCGTTAAATAGTTTAACTTTTCGCAAGTCCTCATGTATTTTTAAAATAAATGGTTAATCAACTTACAATAAAAAACCTAAATAACCCCAGGAGGTTATTTATTGACCTATTTATCATTATATAAGTCCTTTTTACCAAACCTTAAATTTTTATTAAAATTTTAAAAATTAATAATATTTTATTTTTTTAAAATCACTTATGTCAATTTTGACACTATTTGGTATTTTGTTTTTGTTTAAATCATAACAACATAATCACTTAAAAAATAAATTATTTAATCAACCCTAACATGTCATATTAACCTAGAAAATTCGTGTATGGAATCAAAATCTACAATTTACATTTATTTGTATATTTATAATCTCAATTATTTTAATCTTTTATTGATAAAGTAATTATTGTATCATCATTATGTCATAAATAATGATTATTATTTAATCTATAAAAATTATAAATAAAATACCATTATGTATTAAATATTTTTATCTTTATAATTAATATTTACAGTCTTATTTATATTTTCTATAACCCTATATTAAAAATGGTTTAGTTAATTAACTTTGAATTTAACACTCTTAACTCTTCTTTAAATAAAATAATAATAAATATCCTAATCCAATAGAAGTGGGCCAAAAGGATCATATTTTTTTCCTAAGTTTGTTTTTGTCAGAAGTACACTAATCTAATAGAATTAGGATATGTGTTAGCGTAATTATAATATCATTTTTACCTTTAATTACCCTATTTACTTTTAACAGTGGTAAATAAAAGTCAAAAGTCACTATTCAAAAAATAATAATTTCATCTTATTGAACTAAATTTTACTTAATGTTGTCTGATTTTTCTCTAAAATTTTTAAAATTCAATTCACATAAGTGGTAAAATTATGTTTTATGCAAATTTGCAAATGTGCCTAGAAGGTGAGTAAAAGACGTTAAAATGTTTAATAAAATTTTATGCATCTAATTTTATTATAAAATGAATGCAATGAATTTAATTGAACATATATAGGTATTATATACCTATTTTTTCTTAAAATAAATTTAAATAATAAGTCGGTTTTAAACAATAATGCAGTTTTTTTCACTATTTATCAAAAATTGAAACATTACAAAAAAATTTCCAAAAATTCACCCTAAGATAATTTTAATATTATAAATTCAATAATGAATTTTATTTTACCAAATTCAAAACATATAATATTCATTAATAAATTTAAAATTAATTCATGTTGTCAAACCCAAAATGAGGGTTTTTTAAAAAGTAAAAATTTCAAAAAGATTGACATGTATTTATGTCAAATTTAAATGTAAAATTACTTATAATGACCTACATGGTATTAAATGATAAAAATGTAATCTAATTATACTTATAAACCATTCAAATTTATAATTTAAAATTATAAGTAATTTTGATTAAAAAATATTTTTTCGTTTAAAATTTAGTATTTTGAACTATTCACCAAAATATGAAAATTATTATAAAGACACCAAAATTTTTTCAAAACTAAATTTTTATGTCCTTATTCTAAAGAGGAAGTTTATTTTGTAAAATTAAATATATAAAAGTGTCAAATGTTGGATTTAAGAAGGGTTAACCATTAAAAGGCGGTAAAATTTCATTTTCTAAAAAATACTTTCATTATCTAAAAAATTGAATTTGTTATTATAGTATATCTAAGAAACAAATAATGTGGATTTTAAAATTATATGGAGTATATAAAATTAAAAATTGAAGTTAATATTATTCATAACTTCTTTTTGAATGGCTATTTTGGTAATTCGTGGTGCGCTCAAACTCGGTGTTACTTATTGCGCAAGTTATATAATTAATTTGAATAGATAACGTAATTTGAAATCTTGGGGTGTTACATTCTCCCCTCATTCAATAATTTTTTTCCTGTAATTTGAAATAGTTCTTCGAAAATAAAATATTAAAAATAGAAAAATACCATTTTGGAAAACCCAAATCATAAATTGTGTTAATAAAATTTAGTCTTAATAAGAAGGAAGGGGAAATGAAAAAAGTCACCAATAAATTATTATCCATATTAGGAGAACATTGGTGGAAATTAGAGGCACATAGTTGGATGGAAAATGTAAATATTTATAGGGAGTGATTTAGGTCATAAATGACAAACAAGTTAATGGTAAATTGAGAGCCTCAAAGCCATAAATCTATGATGATTTAAAATATCATTTGTTCAACAAAACATGGGGTATTAGGATAACACATTTTTTGTTTCAATATCCTTTCCCTAAAGGTTAATAATTAATCTCATCATTGAATAAGTAAAAAAGAATACATGACTAGTAGGGTCAAATCTATTAACAAATTTCTACCACAAACTCATCTTTCACTAGAAAAGATAATTGAACTCCAAAATATTCTATTTATATTAATCATATAGGGATACAAAAAATTAATTTATAATTCATTTGCTTTCCCATTTATAAAAAACCACATTATACAAACCAGGACATCACATAGGCCAGTGGTAGGTGATGCACCCTTGTCGCCCTTCAGTTGTGGGTTCAAGTCTTTCAGCCTTGTCAGACGTAACAGGTTGTCGCATGACCTCCAGGTTGTCCTTTTTATAATAATCCAAAAATAATCTTAAGAATTGTTTTAACCTTAAACAATAGAATCCAATGTTTAACATAATTTATTCCAACCTCTAGACTTATCCAAAATACTTTTTTACAAACACATAGTCCAAAATTTATAAGGAAGGTAAACATAATTAAGATCTGTTTTTCCATTTAATAACATGTGAATACCTTCATCGTGTATTATTTTAAACCATGGTAACACCCTGAATTATCATAAAACCTTATTGATTACATTCATTCTCCCTTATTCCTTATAGAATACTATATATACACCTTATGTTAAAAAATGTTGTAAACTCCAACAATAATGGAATAAACAATCAATTAATTAGTTCCACGGTAGTCAATAATATACAAAATACTTTATCCAACTCAATTATATCTTATTCTGAAATAATTATCTCAGTTTTAGAAACATATTAAGGGTTATGTTTTCCCCAACCATATATTTTCCAAAATGTTTAGCTTGAAACCGTTTCGCTTTACTAGGTACCATAAAATCTCAAATCCTTAAAGAAAACGTATTGCAGTAAAATCCTTATATACAATATAATACTTATAACTTGTACATTATTAATACAATACTAAAATGACACAACTATTTAATAACAACATAAGAACACTAATCATTCATCTTTATTTTCAGTAGTATCCTAACATAATTATTATCTAATAGTTTCATTTGGGGTATACTCTGATGATTGGGACATTGATTTGCGTAGTGTCCCAACTCCATGTAGATTAAGCATTTCACATTTGAAACCTTTTTCTTACCCTTGCAATCATGTACATGGTGTCATTTTTCTCCACACATATAACAAACTCCCATTCCATTCAACCATTTACCAAGGTGATTCTTTCCTTAGTTATTACATATAGTAAAATCCTTCTTTCTCCTCTTCCCTTTATCAATCTTTCTCTCTACCATCCATTTCTTGTCTTGCTTCCCATCAAAGTCGTATGACTCAGATAATTATTTACATATTTTATTAACACATGATACTATGTCTTCATATGATGAGAATACATGGGAGAATATTTCCCTTCTAAATGTTGGTTGAATACAATGCAATATATGATCCTTCTTTCTCATTGGATCATGTGTATTTCTGGAGTTCTCATTCCTTCTACTAGGTGCCATTTTTATAAAAGTTCATACAATAAGTTAGTTTATGAATCGCAATTCATATTTCCAAACTTTTAAAATACCTAACATAAATTGAAAAGATTATACATATAATCTATAATCATAAAAAAACATTGAGGAAGCATTTACTCATAAATCCTTCATAATGGCTTGTAAATAAAATATGAATTTTCTTAAGCATATCTCTTGAGAGTGTCATATCCAAGAGTGCAGCAAGGCCCACTGTTGTGCACCAGGATACCCCGAGTCATGCCCAAAACCCCTTTTTGGAGTTTTCACTCCTTGGTACATCTGTTCTAGAGTCGCCTCTACCTGCTCGTATCTAGACATGGATGTATTTCTTGGATAATCAAAAAATCACTACATTACCAATATTCTAGGAAGTTATTCTATACTAATATTTAATATTTATCTTAGGGTAATGTTCTCTCATTACAGTTTATCTAAATCTTTTACCAAGGTTGTTGCTAAACATCCTCTGATACCAACTATAATTCCCCAACCCTAGAAGCCTAGTGCCGGTGCATTATTTTAATACATTGGCATGATTACATGGAATCAAGTCTCGAAGGACTGGTCAGTTTAGTAGTATTGGAAAATAGATTACATAAATGAAAATTTCATTACACATTGAAACATAAATCAAAATATAAATAATCCATTTATAATGCCATTATTTCCCTAGATTAACCCTGAATATCAAAAATAATACACTTCTTGAAATCCTATGAAAACAAAACATAAGAAAGAGGTGATCTTAGCTGCTCGGTAAGGGTAAAAAATTTAGTGGAATCTATAAACATTTAAGGAAAGATGTGTAATAAAAAAACCTTTTATACATAAACATTAATATAATATAGAGAAAATAAATCAAACATTACCATATAAAATTCACATGGATATTCTACTAATCTAATAATCACATGTAATAATTAATTTCATAATGAGGGAATGTATAACACCAGACTTCATTACCACATATTCAAGGCCACATTCCAAGACTACAATAAAAAAATTATCAAGACCTTATGCCAAGAAACTAGTTTGTCTCATGAGACCTAATGATGCTTTGATGGGCTATAGCAGGCCCCACCCGTCACTTACTATGTCCACTGCATTCCTCATCTGAAAATATTGAAACATAACATAAACATTCGTATTAAAACTAACATACGAAATGTCAATACTTCAACCATAAACCATGAAGAGTATAAAAATTGCACATCCACTATAAAACATATCATAACTCATTCAATACCATATAAAATATTGTATTATAATAAATCAACGTTAATCGATAATAATATTCAGTAAAGGATGGTGACATAGTGGAAAATGTTCAGTAAAACGTTTTGAGAGAAATATCCCTTTTTTGTGAAATCTTTTAAAAATCACACATTTATAAAGGAAGTCATTTAAAAGAGGTTTTTGAATCCAAGTATCCCATACCACTTTGAAAATATTGAAAGGAATTAACATTTTAAAACAATCATGTCCATATAAATAAATCCTTAAAACCATTTTGAAAACATGGACATTAATGATAAAGATTTAGAAGAATAAATATTTAAAACATTTAAATTGATGTTTTAGTTAAAGTGTAACTTAAAATAATAATTTTGAAATTTCTTTTATGAAACATGGACCTGGATAATAAATTTTTCCCAGAAAATACTTACACATAAACAATCTTGTATAATAATGAGATCGAGTAATTAACACTTACCTTGAAATTTCCTTTGGTAGAGGGTAAGTTTAACCTTCTGTATAATGACCATAGTATGTTATTAAATTATAACCGAACCATATTAATATTTATTATATCATAAATTATTCATTTATGACATTATATTACCCATTTAATAATGATTTTCATGTTAAATTAACTTCTCGGGTAACAATTGATTTCTTTACTGTACGTGTTTTAACTCTTTATTCATGATCACATTATTTAGATCATGATTTAAATAATAACAGAATATAAAAAATGATTTATATATAATATATATTTAGAATATAAATATGTATAATAGATAGATATATGAAATGGAAAACACCTTTAATGGAGACGGTAGGCCGTACGTATTCATAAACGTTGTTTCCGTTTTCATATCGTATTGAGCAGAAGTAAGTGAATAGGATATATGTAAGTACATACATATATCTCCTGTAGAATTATTATATCATATATTACATACTTATTAATAATATATATTTTTATAATCATCTTTGAATGGTGAACATGCAAATGAATATCATCGTGTCGTGTAGACGGTAAGTCATACATACACATGAGTGATGATTTATTTTCCTTAATTATTAAAAAGTGTTGAATTTGATGGTATATTAATTTTATAGAGAAATTATCATGTTATTTTAATTATTTATATACATATTACTCATTATTATATCTATCTAAATAACAAAGTTTTGAATAAAAAATTACACCACAGCATGGAGATGGTAAGTCGTACGTACGCAAGCATGGTGACATTATCATTCATATTATGGATAGAATAATGAGTATGGTTGTACCATATTTATAATAAATAATAAAAGTATGGTGAATGTACTGGATTTGTTATTTTGGTATGGAAATAACAAAGAAAAAGAAATTGGAAAAAGAAAATAACTTTGAAAGAGGTGATAAAATACTTACCTCTTCTTTGGGTGTTACCATTTGATTTGAACAAAAGGCCTCCTTAGTTTAGCTTTCAGCTCAAGGGAAGGCCTCTAGGATGAAGTGAGGGAAGTTGAGAGGAGATTTGGGTAGGGTTTGGATGAGCCAAATGGCTTTGGAGGTGTGATTTTGAGAGAAGGGGATGTACCCTTTTATAAAAGAGGTGAGTGTCACTTTAGGAAAAGTTTGAAATATTATTTTATTATAAAATCATTTCCAGTTTCTAATGGATCCAAATTGATTTATTTCTAAGATAATGTGGTTATGGGTCGAAATATTCTCAACTAATAGGCTTTAGACATGTTTAGGCCACCATATTAACCCTATATTTAATATTTAACTCTTAGTTGAATAGTTTAACTTTTACCATGTCCTCTTGTATTATTATGATAAATGGTAAATAAACATACTATAGAAAGACCATATCACCCCAAGTGGTTCATTAATGACATATTTATCATTATATTAGTACTTTTACATACTATTGATTTTTATAAATATGTTAACAATTAATAATATAGTATTTTTTAAGAAACCCATTTTTGTCGATTTTGAAACTATTGGGTATTTTGGTTTTGTTAAATTCATAACAACTTTATCACTTCAAAAAAAATTATTCAACCATAACATGTAATATTAACCTAGAATATTCATGGATGGAATCAAAATCCTCAATTTACATTTATTTGTATATTTATAATATATATTATTTTAATCTTTCATTGATAAAGTAATTACTGCATCATCATTATGTCATAAATAAATATAATTATTTAATATCTAAAAAATTATAAATAAAATACCATTATGTATGAAATATTTTTATATTTATAATGAATATTTATAGTCAAATGTATCTAATCTATAACCCTATATTAAAAATGGTTAAGTTATTAAACATTGAATTTAAAACTCTTAACTCTTCTTTTAATAAAATAATAATAACTATCCTAATCTAATCCAAGTGGAACAAAAGGATCATATTTTATTTCTATGTTTGTTTTTGGTCAAAATAATCTTATCCAATAAAATTAGGACATGTGTTAGGGTAATTATAATATCATTTGTACCTTTAATTGCCCTATTTACTTTTAACCGTGGTAAATAAAATTCAATATATATTATTCATCAAAAATTATTTTCATCTTAATGAACTAAATTTTACTTACTTATTTCAACTATGTCTCTCAAAATTTAGAAATTCAATTCATAGAAGTGGTAAAATAATGTTTTATGCAAATTTGCAAATATGGCTAGAAGGTGGGTAAAAGACATTAAAAAGTTTAATAAAATTTTATACATATAATTTTTTTATGAAATTACTCCAATTAATTATATTTATCTTATGTAGGTATTATATATATATTTTGACTTAAAATAAATTTTTAAAAAAAAGTCTATTTTAAACAATAACGCAATGTTTTTCACTATTTATCCAAAATTAAATGTTTTCATAAAAATACCCAAAAAATAACCTTATGAAAATTTTAATATTCTAAATTTAAAAATGAATTATATTTTGAAAAATTAAAAACAAAGAAATTCCATTAATTAATTTAAAATTAATTCTTGTTGTCAGAACCAAAAGTGGGTTTTTTAAAAAGTAAAAACTATAAAAAATTGACATGTGTTTATGTCAAATGTCAATTTTAAATTACTTATAATGACCTAAATTGTATTAAATGATAAAAATATAATCTAATTATACTTCCAAACCATTTAAATTTAAAATTTAACACTATAAATTATTTTGACTAAAAAGTTTATTTTCAATTAAAATTTAATATTTTTCACTATTCACCAAAAAATGAAATTTATCAGAAAAACCCCAAAAAAATTAGACACTATATTTTTATGTCTCAATTATAATTAAGATGTTTATTTTTTCAAATTTAATATATAAAAGTTTCAAATATCGTACATAAAAAGGGTTCTCCATTAAAAGGTGCTAAAATTTCATTTTCTAAAAAATAATTTCTTTATCTGAAATTTTGAATTTGTTCTTATATTATGTCTAAGAAACACATAATATTTATGTTAAAATTTTATGGAGTATATAAAATTAAAAAATTCAGTTAATACAGTTCATAAATACTCTTTGAACGGCTAGTTTGATAAGTCGTGGTGCGCTCGAACTTGGTATTGAGTGTAGCGCAAGTTATTGAATTACTTTGAAGAGATAACGTACTATGAAATCTTAGGGTTTTACAAAAACCATTTTCAAAGTACATGGATTATATCAATCAACATGGAAATATTAAAAAATTGTCTCATAATTATATAACTATAAATAATAGTCTATTTAAAGTGTCTTTTAATTTTCTCCTAACCTCTAAATGTATGTAAACCTTTGGTTTGATAAAAACTATAATGACCTGTTACATAAACAACCTTTAATTACATGATTAATAAAATTGGATTCAACTTATTATGTTTTCCAATTCTTTTCATTTCATAGTTTTATAGAAAAGAGTAAAAAAGTTACACAAAAAAGAAGAAACTTCCATAAACTATACATTTTATCTGATACTAATATAGAATTAATTTTATACCATTATTTTCCAAAAAACAAACAGTTTATTTTTAGATGAGTCACCATTTTAGAATTTTCGACCTTGATAAAATTTATATACATCCTTAAATCCTCTCATAATCATTTGAAAATGGGTGATGGTCAAAATAGTTCTCAAAAAAGGATATAAAACTAATATAATGTCATTATTCCATTGAAACTTTTGAAATCATAGGATGATGATTATATTTTTCACAATATATCTTTGAACACATAAATAAAAAAATTTCACATGTGAAATAAATATTTTATTATTGAAAGCCCTTAAAATATATTTTTAATCCTAGGAAACCCCTCTTAAGGCATACCAATTGATGTGGGAACTCATGTAAAATTCTTTGGAAAAACAAACCGTTAAATTTTAAACTTTTTTAAAGTTAAAATATTTCCTTAAAATACCATTTTTAAAGCATAAAATATAGGCACCATAGAAAATAATATTCATAACCCATGTTCACCCATGTTTAACTAGTTTTAGACAAACATAAGCATAGTTAAATCCATAAGAGTATTCATCGGAATTATCTTCTTCACTATCACATTCAATGAATACATCATTAACTATAACATTAGAGAGCTATAATAGCAACACTCCTTGTTAAAAGATATATCAGGATCACCTGTCATCATCCATGGTTCTCAAGAACCATATTATTAACACATTGTTTTTAATATTACACTTTTTTAGTATAAAATCCTTGTAAAACACATTTTAACTCATAATAAATATACTTTCCATTTTCCCAAAATGATAAGGAGAAATATACATTTTCCTTAAAAACTCTTAAGAAATGAAAAAATCATAGACGATAATGACCAGGATATTCTTTTAGAAGACATTATAATAGGTAGAGAAATATTTATAAGGAATAATATCTATGATAATATGAAAATATGGTAGAGCTGTATATGTTAGAAAACATTTCTTTTCACTTTTCTAAAAAATTAAAAATAACACATATAGAAAAAGAAGAAATTATTCATTTTTAAACCTTTTAAAATAAATTAAAATTTTAATAAAAATTAAAAATATAAATATTTTTCAAAATATAATGATCATTCTTGAAACATTTTAGAGAACCTGGATAAGGAGGAGAAAACTTTTAAAACAACATTTTAATGTAAAATCCCTTACCCTAAGTCACGACTATTTCGGTTTATATGTATACCTTCATTAGTAATAAAATTAAATTAGTTTTATATATGATTATGAACTATTTTAATATTTATTACATTATCATTATTCTCTTTATTCAATTTTACCATGTTTTAATTAGTTTCTTAAGTACTTATGTTCGCATTGGATATTATGAGGGTGTTTGATTTATATGTTCAAAATAACATTAGTGAATTGATTGTGCTCAAAGGGATCATGGTAACATTAACTCAAAAATCATAAAAATTTTATAATTATCATATTTATATATTTTACACACTTTCAAAACCAACCATATTAGGCGGTCATGAAAATTATTCCATATCATTTCATGGAGATGATAGTCCATAGATAGACATAAATGACATCTTCATTTTTATATTTGGTGGAAAAAAAATTAAAGTAAATAATATTTTACTTTTACATAATTTTAAATATTCTATATATTCCATATTCATTCATTATTTTGATCATTATTTTCATCATTTTATAAAAATGATTAAAAATGAATCACATCGCTTCTTGAAGGTAGTTGTCAATACGTACCACGAGTAATGTTACTGATTTCTAACAGATGGTAATATAAGAAGGTATGAAATATATTATCTTTATAGTGTAATTAATTGGTCATAAATGTTAAGTATATATATTTATTTTATCATTTTAACCATCTATATGACCTGGTGATGAAAAATTAAACACATCACCTTGTGGTGGGGGTGGTCCACACATACTCAGAAGCAATGTTTTTGTTTCCCAAGAAATTAAAGGAATATGACATATGGTTTTACCATAATAATAATAAAATTTTGTTATATTTAAAAAAAATATTATTTAACCATGTTGAATAATTATTTGAAGGATTTAGAAGAATAAATAAAAATAAAAACACTTTCTTAAGTGTTATAAATATTCTTTGGGATGCTATTCTTTTTATTACACCTAAATCCATCAAGTATTGGACTTTTGGGGATACATATACTTATAGGACATGTGTATATATTTTTATTATTTATTTGGATAATAATTTAATGAACTATAGTGCTCCAATGTTGTGATTAAGTAAGAATTAAAGGATACCTTTTATAAGTGAGGGTAGTGGCACAAGTGTTATTTCTTTAATCATTTAAATCTTATAAATGTATTAATCCTCATCAATTAACACTTAAAAAATCATAATACATTATATGGTTATAAGGGTAAAAATACAATCATCTGATAAGTACAGTAATATTCTTTTGTGGCATTATCGCTTAGTTTTTACCTTAATTAGAACTATATAGCCTTTTACTGTGGTGAAATATTTCTACAATGGTTACTATTAAAAATGACCAAAAATTTAGTTTAATATATTAATAAATTTAAAAAAATATTTTAAATAAATAATACATTTTTAATGATAATATTTCTATAGGTTTCAAAAAATAGTTTTAATATAAGTACGTAATATGCAATAAAAACCTATTTTCAAGAAATCATGTTTTTGAGCATAAAAAGAACATATAAAAATATAATCTTGATTATTATTGATTATTTATATAGTTATTAATAATATTGAACTTATTTTACTTTAAAACTAAATCCAATAGACAATAAACATTTAAATAACTTTATATAGGTAATTTAAATGACAATTTGATGAAATTTTACATTTTTCACTCTTCACTCAAATATCAATATTTTCAGAAAAAGAAAAAAATAAATTCATGATATATTTAGAATTTTGATTCTAGAAATTAACTAATTTTAAGACATATAAATTATGAAATCCAAAAATTTTACTTTTAAATAAAATAATCTTATACAAGAAAAAATATAGTTAAATAAAACTATTACTTTTTATATTGAAAACCTATATAAAGTCATTCATAAAACTGTAATGAATTTGAATCCATAAAATTATAAAATATATTTATTTATGTATATTTATTTATAATATTTATTAGTTTTTCACACCATTTCATGGAGAAACACAAGAAACCCATTTGTATTTCTTTCTTTGGGAAAGAATTGGCTCTCTACATGTAATATACACCTGAGTGGGTGGTTCTCCTTTAACCCAAAACTCTTAAGTCTCTATGAAAATTATTTCATGGATGATGCCCTATAAAATTTATCAATATTTTTATAAATTTAGGTGGATATTTTTTATATCCCATCAATTAATTAATTAGACATCCTTGATTCATTTAAATTTGATTATAATTTAAAATCTATGGCTTATAATGTTCACAAGGATTGTTATTAATCATTCGTTCACTCTAAATTGATTTATTAAATTACTTGGAAAAGTGTATAGAAAAGTATAAAAAACATATTTCTTTAATATAGATTCCACCATTTAATTCATCTCTTTCTTTATATAACATTCCATTAGATAATTAGAGTTGTTTTAGTTGGATGATTACCCTTGATTTATAATGATTTATAAAAACAAATTTGGTGATAAATTCCATTGGAATATAAGAATTTTGATAAATTGTATATAACTAAAAAAATTATTGATGCATGTTATTATTATTGGTTGGGGACTCTATTTTATTCATGAAACAATGGTTTCAATAAAACATAGTGTTTCATTTTTATCAATTCCCCTTTTACCATGATTTAACTACATGGATTGCCTGTACCAAAATAATGTCTAATGGTAGGCCTTGGGTGGTTAGTAAATAACCTAGAAACATTATTTAGTAGGATTACTGGTCCTCCTGATCTAACATATATCATTTTTACTATCAATGAAGAAGCCACTAGAGTATTATTTGTCATGGCTAGTGGATTTTAGTTTTACTACTCATTGGGTACATTCTAATGAGTGATACCTCGTGAATAAAAGATGCTAGTTGTACTTTTTTGGGACCCTACTAGTGTATGATTTTCCATAGCTAATAGATTTTATTTTAACTTCCCATGATGGTTTACAATGTAGAAATTTTAGACTCTTCCTTTGGAATGTCCACACATAATAGATGAATCATATTGTTATTTTCAAATACGAGTATCCCAGTTTTATCAATATCTACACCTTTTTATCCTCTAGTGTCATGTGTTTAGATTTTAATGTTATATATTTTATCATTATAAATATTATGTTAATTTATTTTATTTTATTTTTATACATAATTTGGAGTTTTAAATATTTCTTCTTTTCTTAATATTTCATTCCCATGTAATTTTTTACTAAAAATTAAAATTATTAACATTATATTTATATTTCAAAAAAATGGATTGATTATTTTATGTTAATTTTTCGTGGATCATTTTGGAAAACCTAAGGGTATCATTACATCACACCCTATTTAAACCCTATGGGTGTATAAAGATATCATTTTTCATTCATATTCTATTTTACAAGTGTAGAGAATAGCCATTCCTTTTAAAGGGATCACACCATCTGCTCTAGTATAGAGAAATTTAGGAGGTGGTATATAAAAGGGTTTGTGTGTTTCATTGATTAAGTCACGTCCAAATTTTTCATATTTGGATTTTAATACCATTTAATAAATTTATAGTATTTAGTTTCAATTTTTGAAATTTTATTTTATAAATTACTTTTCCTTATACTAGATTGATTATAGATTTAGTGTATTGGTCTTCATTTAACTGATACTATTTCTAGTAAAAAAATCAAAAAAGGTGTATCTTTAATTCTAGGGCATGATTTTCCCTCCACCTAGGATCAGGAATACCCTTTTTACCTTATTTTGGAATAATAGAGACATTGTTAATGGGTGTCTTGGGGTTTGTTCATAATATAATCACAATCATCTGAGATTTATCTTAGCATTTTATTTTAGAGCCCTAAATATTTTATGAAATTTACATGCATTATGAATTTGGTTTTACGTTTTTAATTTAGAGTTAATTATTGGTTTATCATACGTTCCTTAAGTTATTTGGGTAATTCTTCTTATTTATATTTATCATACTCTCAATGGTACCCTCTAATAGGTGGACTATTAGAGTCAGGATTCGGGGGTCACATAATTTCTCACTAGTAGTTCATGAGGATATTTTATTGGGGAGGGTTATGAAAGGGTCATATCAATGTTTTGTATGAGTTTTAATGTAGATATTGGACTTCCAAATGGGATAGGATTTTAAGGTTTTATTAGGAAAATCAAATCATTCAAACTTAGTATGCAATGTGGAATGAGAGACCATAAGGACACAAGTGTTTAAGTATCCCCAATTGATTTTGATCCAAGTAGATTGTGATTATTGTGCATACTAGAAAATATAATATTTATTTAAATATAGGGACATATAGGTGGTATATTCATCATTATTTATTATTCATTTGGTATAATTTATTTGATTCTAGGGACACCAAAATTAATATAAATAAATTATAATAAATCAGTTCTATGTTCTTTAGCTTGAGAGTTTTATTTTTATACTATAGAGAAGGTTTTTATTATCCTCTATGTGTGGTTATAACTAGAGAGCAAACCTAGGATGATTAATTTCATCATATGAGGACTAAAACTATAAAATATTATGAGTTTTAAAGGATGTTATTTCATGATATTTAGTTTCATATCAGAGATAATCATGTGGGGAGTGTCTTTGAAGAGGAGACAAAGTTTGGATAAGTGGTTCTTGATATTTGATTTAGTCTGGTGTGACCAAAAAAATTTAACTGGGTCTTATTGGTTTTTATTTAGATGATGGTAGCTACAATTCAGTGTTGGTTTCTTTTCATTTGGGAGTGTGATGATTTTGATGTCTATTGTGATGATTTCTAGAAGTAATTATTTATATAGTTTCTTCATTCAATGTTAAATCCAACTATGAATATAAATTTATTTATCATCAAGATTCAAGTATATGAATGTGGGATATTTTTATTTTTTCCTAGATCGTATAGATTCCTTACTTTACTTTTACAGGATGATAAGGCTATATCACTATGTTTTGGGGAGGCAATGAATAAAACTATCTGACATAAGTGTACCATATATAAGTTACCAACATATATGGAGGTTCTCAATAAGGAAGATGTGATTTTGAGGATACACGGATAGTCAATATCATCTCAAGAGTTGATACATTTGAACTTCCCAGGGATTATAGTTGTAGATATAAGATCTTAGATATTAGTGGATTTAAGGTTGTTTCTAGTATAGAGTCACTCAATGTATTCTTCTCCACATTTTTCTTGATCTAGTAGTTCTTGAGCATATTCACAGAGCTTCATCCTAATTTTCATTTCTTATTTCTTTTGTATCCATTATAAATTTTGATTATGAATAATTCTTAGTGGCTAATGTGGGATATGTGTTTAGGTTTCGATTTATCAACAACCACTATTGACTTTAAGGCCTTATTAGTAGTAGGGTCAACATGTTTTCAATACACCAAGATGAGATATAGAAGACCATGAATATCCCAATATTATTTCTCATCCTAAAGGATATATTGTTGATAACATTCCAGAAGGTGATATTTAGTGGGTTCATTGAGTTAGAATGGTGGATATAGTCATTTTCATTGCATTCAGATATTAGCTCAAGGCGCACTGTTGATCTAACGAGTAATAATTTTTTATTGCCTTCCATAGATTTTATATTTATTTTATTCCATAGATTTTCAATTGTTTCTATTTCCAACCATTTATGTTTTCATTGGGTCTCATTAAAGAGAGGCTTCTAGTTCCCAAGTTGTTAACTATACAACATTGAGTTAAGTCTAAACTAATTGATGTAGGATTGGGTTGTGAGAAGATGATGGGGTGACTTCCATCATTAGGGGATATTTTATTAATAAAAAGTTTACCATATGATGTCATTTATTTCATGGGTTATCTATATTATATGGACATGGTCATAAATTTCATCTCAATTAGAGATGTGTTCTTTGACAAATAAGGCTATAAAGATTATTTTTATATTGAGAGGGTCTATTGGATTGGTCGTAGTTGTTTGGATCCCTTGCTTTCCTATCTGGATGAGTTGATTTTTTTCCTATATATTTTTTAATAGAAAATTCTTCTTATGATTTTTAATGAGTCTCTAGATGAATTTCATAAAGGGTTTGTGATGATACACTCTTTATGTGATATCAAGTATGTGATAGAGTTACAACATCAACATTATAGTGACCCAAACTTTTATCAATGAAAATTACACTTGACCTAATTAAAGGTCTAATTAAGTATAATGGTTATATAGATTATGAACCTACATGGGTTTATATTTTTGGATTTCAAAATACTGTTTAGAATTGTTATCATTGCTAATATAGTCGTTGAACAGTGATCACGTGATTAATATAAATATAGGGCTTTAACAAATCCAACTTACACAGATAATGGAATCGATGTCCTCATCTAGTAAACTTTCCCCATATGAAACCCATTTTTTAGAACTCAGAAAAGCGGTTTCCTCATTGGACTTCGCTCTTTAAGAATCCCAATCCTTGCTTCAACACATTAAGCTCGAAAAGAACCGCCTTCGGGAGAAGTGTAAGTCGATAGAGATTACCACCCAAGCGATGTTATACAATCCACCCCAAGAGTCTATCACCATCGCACACATTACACTACGGTCTTATGTGGGTTTTATAAGGGATTATGTTACAATATTCTACCTCTATTATTATGTAAATTATTTTTTAATAGAGCATATACACTCATTTTATTAGGGTTACTTTGTAAATAGTTTTAAAAGAAGAAGTAGAATTTTTTAGTTAATATTCATTTTAGAAATAAATTTTGATAAATTAATGGTTTTTTAATTAAACAATATTTTAATGAAATATTATTAAAAAATTATTTTTTATTAAATATAAATGATCGTATAGTTATTATGAATACAATTGAAATTTTTATTAAGGTTCGAAGGATGTTTTTTTTTTCAAAAGCCCACGACTTTTTTATAAATGTCATTTTTTATTTTAAAAGTAAAAATTCACATATTTAGAAAATTATTTAGAAAAAATTAATATTATTTTTTGAATCAGGATGTGGGAATTATCCAAGGGAAAATTTTTCATAATTTTCTGAGATAGTCGAATTTTTGGGTAAAAATTAAATATCATTTAAATATATAATGTGGTTTATAACATCATAATGACCCAATAGTGATTTCATAAAATACTATAAAAAGTATTTTCAGATAATATATGTTTTAACATTAAAATAATGTGATTTTAGGTTTATTTTATTTATTTTACAAAGCCTTAGTGGACCCTCCAAGACTTATAAACCATGTTATCTTTTTAAAATGAGTTCCTTGAGAGTGTGACTCACCACCACATAAGCAAGCCTAACATTTTAAGAAGTTCAGATATTGTCCTTCTCAAATATTTTATTCCAATCCATTTTGAAAAACCTCATTCTCAAGAAATATGGGTTGGTTTGTGGTTTTTATTTGTTTAATGTGTGGTGGCCAAAACCTAAATAATAAAGAATTTCCCTCCCTTTTCCTATATGAACCCACCCAAATTCCCACTTACTATTCACCCAAAACCTTTTGAGATCCGCCAAACTATTAACTCCTATCTCTATAACCCTCCCAAGGTGCCCCAATCTCCAAATAATCCTCTCTCAAGCCCCTCTCAAGCTTTTAGGATCACACTTCCATGTAAGGGATTCTTTCCTCTCTCATTTTATCTAAGTTTCTTAATGTTGTTATGACCTTTTATTTTCAATTTTAAATATTGGGGTATGGTTTTTAACCTCCCCCATACTACCCTATTTATTTTTTTAATTATGAGAGACCCATTTCTCTACAATTAATTCCTCCCTTGTACACATGTTACCATGCCGAAATTCTGTAAGGAATTTCTCACTTCTCATTTACATTCAAGAAATTATATTGTATTATGAATATAAATTCAATTAAATTTGTTGGTAAATGTATCTATATGCCCCCTTAAATTTCATTTTATGTACATATGATGATACATCCCTTTCTCTCTCATAAGACAATTTTATGAATTCTTATATCACGCCATTATGCTGCTGAAATTACACTATGAATTTCCGAGCCAAAGTCATTATGTAGTAAATACCATTCTCATTTCTCTATCAAGGGTATTCACCTTTATGAACATTTAATTAATTATTATATAGTTTCATGTATTTATTATACATTATTTTTTCATATAATAAATGATTATGTGGAATGATTACATGTTATATGATCCATGTGGGACAATTGTGCATGAAATGAAATGATTAAGAATGGTGTGCCCTGATAGTGCTCCAATGCATTTGGTAAAGATTAGTATCATTATAAGTCAAGTGCAATGAGGTTTTACTCATTATAATTCAAATGAAATTAGATTTTACTCATATTCCATGTGGAATGATCCTTATCTCCTGCTAATACCAGGTTAAGTGTTGTTTCTATATTTCCATTTTATGATAGTCATGTTATATCATGCCTTTACATTAACATTTCTATTATGATCCTTTGATATTAAAATTTCTTAACAAGTACTATATTCTTCATTTTATACATTTTTTACTCCCTTATTGGGTTTTATAGCTCTCCCTTTTCTTATTAATGTCCTCATATTATCCCATGTAATGCTAAGTATGAGGGAATGTAGTGGTCATGTAAAGGAAGTTTTAAATAATGATGTTGTGTTTCATGTTTTAAGTAATTATGTAATGTTACTAAGCCCCAAATAAACTATACCTATAGATATTCTATATTGTATCAAGTGAATATTTTATGTAATAAATGATGTTTGATTGTGTAATAATAAGCAGGGTTTTTATAGTCGGTATCAGAGGATAGGTTTAGTTATGTTTGGGATTAGGATTATAAAACCATAGTGAAGACTTAGAGATAAGAATAAGTATAATAAAAACATCCCTAAATTTTGGTGAGTATTGAGTAAGTGTTTTATCAAGAAAATGCATCCCTATCTGGATATGAGTAGGTAGTGGTGGCTCTAGAACAGATCTACCAAGAATTGAAAACTATGAAAAATATTTTTAGTATTGACTTGGGCTATCATGGAACACGAAAATAGGTCTTACTGCACGCATTTTTATGACACTTCTATGGTATATGCTTTGGAAAATTCACAAGCTTAGTATGAACCATTTTTTAGGGAATAAAAAAATCTCCTAAGAATAAATTTTGGGAAGTAGATCATGGAGAACATAGATTGAAGCCTGTAGATTCATAAGTTAAGGAATTAAAAGTTATTTATAAGTAATCTATTTTGTCCTTGGATTACTCTTTATGTGTTACCCCTAAAATTCCATTTATACCATCCAATGGCCGGTAATAGGAGGACTCAGGCTAGCAACTGATGTGAAGATCAATGTAATGATTGTTCTAGTGATATGACCAATCCAATGGGAGTGGGAATCACGAACTTTTTCATGATACTCTCCCAGTTAACTCAAGATTTGAATAGAAACATTGGTCAAGAGGAACGTTCAACACCCCATAAGAAAGAACGATTCTTAATCAAGAGCTTCATGATTCAAATTCCTCTTACCTTTAATGGATCATCTGATCCCTTAATCGTCGAACAATGGATCAACTCCATTGATAAGATCTTATATATCCTTCAATGTTTTGAACAAGATAATATAATTCTGGATGCTTATCGTATGGAGGGTGAATCTGATCGATGGTGGACTTTTATCATAAATATAAAGCCTAAGGAGGAGATTAAGGTGTTTGAATGGAAGGATTTCTAGAAAATGTTTTCCGATAAATATTTTCCTTGCACCCTCAGACTTAAGATGGAAAGGGGATTCCTTTCCCTCAAGAAAAAAGAAGATGAATCTGTCTAAGAATTTGAGGGAAACATCCTAAGGATTGAACGGTATGCCTCCAGCTTTGTTGTCTCCCCTAAATGCAAGGTTTATTTTATCTTTTTTGGTCTTAAACCTAGCCTACGGGAAAGTCCTAGTGATCCATGACTTCAATATCTATTAGAAAATTTTCTGATGTGCCCTCAATGTCAAAATGGAGATCGAAGAATCTGATGGGAATCATGGGGATAAGAAGATTAAGGTGGACTTCAATTCCGGTAGTCCAATGGATAAATCCAATGGTGCTAAGAAAATACAGCACACCACTTTCCAAAGTTGCATAAAGAATCACCCTAGATATTTCTTGAAGGGGTCGATAAAATTATATAGGTGTAGAATAGAATGGCACCTAGCCATTAACTACCTTCAAGAAAACCCCACATCTATGAAAAGGCGATGAATTCTTAGTTCGACCCTCAATGCATTGTTCATTTCACAAACTGAAAAGAACCAAAGCACCTTGAAAATCAATGCCCTAAGCCATGGGTTTTTGGAGTCAACCAACAACCTCCGAGGTAGCAAGGGTGATCTTTTTCCATTACTACCACTTAAATGAACCCTGACAATGAAGTGGTGATAGGTTCACTAGATAATCATTCAAGAATAGTGTACATTATTTTTTATTCTAGTTATACACATACTTTTATATACAAAAATTTTAGTTTAACAATTCTAACACCCCGAAAAATCATGGATGTAAAGTTGTCGGTGAGTATGGAAAATGGGGAAATCGTTGCAACCCATGAATATAACTCTTCCCCTATCACAATATTTAGTATGAACTTCCTAGAAAACCTTTTCATACTCCCTATGGAAGAATTTGATTCAATTATTGGCATGGATTTACTTTTCTTTTATAGATCTTACATAAATTGTAATGAGAAGGAAGTCACTCTTCGTATGAGGAATTGACCCCCAGATTCTATAAGAGTTCTATGAGGAAGATGAATCTTATTTAGCACCATCATCTCAAGCATGGATATTACTGCCATATGGGAATGCATATCTAGCTCAGATGATTGAGTCTAAGGAATTAACCATATTTGAATATATGCATATTGTTAGGGAATTCACTAAAGTGTTTCCCACGGAATGGTATGGTCTTCCTCCTAGAAGAGATGTTGAATTCTTGATTGAAATTATACTTAGGGAATTTCTAATATCCAAGACTCCATATAGAATGGTTGTGTAGATCTTGGCGTGCTAAATAAACTACTACAGAAGAATCTAAATAACGGTTTTATACGCCCAATTGCTTCACCATGGGGTGCACCAGTCCTATTCATCAAGAAGAAGGATGGTTCAATGACCCTTTTCATTTATTATCGTGAGCTTAACAAAATCACGATAAAGAAAAAGTATCCCCTATGCTGAATTGATGACTTATTCGATTAATTACATGGAGAAAAATAATATATTAATGTGTACTTTCAGTCAGGATATTACCAAGTAAGGGCAAAGAAGGTGGATATTCCCAAGACTCCTTTTTGAACAAGGTACGAGCACTATGAATTCATAGTATTGTCTTCCGGACTCACTAATTCTCTAGAAATCATCATGGAATTGATGAATAGAGTCTTTAGATATTACCTCGACAAATTTTTGGTAGTCTTCATTGATGATATTCTAATATACATTATAACTAAGTAGGATCATGAGGAGCATATAAGAATAGTATTAGAGACCATATGAAAGGATAAGATCTATGAAGAGTAAAGCAAGTTTGAATTCTGGTTGAATAAGGACTCATTCTTGGGTTATATCATCACTAGAAATGGGATATCTATGGATACTTTTGAGATATCTACAATTGAGAGATGGTTGAGGCCAACATCGGTGACTTATATCCATAGCTTCTTGGGGATAGATGGATATTATCACCGATTTTTTAGAAATTTATCATTATTTTCCAACCCTCTTACCAATATAACAGAGAAGGGAGTAAATTTTTCATGGAGTGATGAATGCAAAGAGATCATAAACGAGTTTAAAAAAAGGCTTATCATTGTGCTTCTTCTAACACTACCCAAATTGGATTACTTTTTATGGTATTCAGTGATTCTTCGAAGTATTTTTTAGGTTGTGTGTTGATGAAAATGAAAAATTCCATTCCTATGCTTCATTTCTATTGAAAGTTAATGAGAAAAACTATCCCACGCATGACCTGGAGTTGGTTGTAGTGATCCACGCTTTAAAAATTTTGCAACATTACTTCTTTTGGGAGAAGTGTGAAATATATACGGATCACAATAGCCTCAAGTATGTATCCACACAGAAAGAGTTTAATATGATCTAATGAATATGGTTAGATCTAGTTAAAGACTATGACTTCTCAATCCATTACCACCCTAGGAATGAAAAACAAGGTGGCATATGCTCTAAGTAGAAAGGACCCAGTGATTTTATCATTAATTAGAATTTAAAAGGATCCAATATTCTTAGATTTGATGAAGATGGTCATAGGAATCATAAAGAATATGAAATCATAATTCCTTTCATAAATGATTTCCTAACCATCTCTTTTGGAAATGTTAAAGGATTCTCAAAAGGATAATGTAAGAATTCAGAAAAAGTATAAACTATTAGAAAAGGGAAATCCTCGGAGATCAATGTTAATGAAGAAGGAATTATGAGATTTGGGTCAGGACTACATGTTCCATAAAATCTGGAGTTGAAATAATAAATTTTGGATGATGCACATAGTTCAAATTTCTCTATTCACCTAGAAAACGCAAATATGTATCGATATATTTGAGAGAATTATTGGTGGGAAAACATAAAGAAAGATATTGTTGAGTATACATCAATGTTCCTGGTATATCAGAAAGTGAAGGCTGAGAGTTGGAATTCTAAGGGGATGATGTAACCATTACCCATACCAGCATTGAAATAGGTTAACCTCACCATGGACTTTCTCACCAGTCTTCCTAAGACATCTAAAGGAAACAATGCTAACTTGGTTATTATGGATCATCTTATGAAGACTTTACAATTCATTGCAATTCAATAGGATTTATTATTGGATCAACTAGAATGGATATATATCATAAAAGTGGTAAGGATGCCTGGAGTACCACTATAGATAGTATCTGATCGATATCCAAGATTCGCCTTCATGTTCTGGAAGAGTCTTCAATACACTCTGAATACTGAGATGAACTTCAACATCTCATATCATCCTCAAACTGATGGCCAATCTGAGCAGACTATCTGAACACTCGAGGACATGTTGAGAGCCTGCTTGATGGACTTTAAAGGAGGATGGGATCAATATATTCCTCTAGTGTAGTTATCTTATAACAATAGTTTTCATTCAAGCATTCAAATAGATCCTTTTGAAGACCTATATGGGAAGAGGTGTAGAAAATTGGTATGTTAGGATGATGTTGGAGAGACAAAACTCATAGGTCAATAAATGCTCAAAGAAATGGTGGATATGGTTAAGACCATCCATCAACAAATTAAATCTGCTGAGAGTTGAAAAAAGAGCTATGCTGATAATCGTCGACGAGACCTAGAGTTTGATTTTGGAGACATGATATTTCTTTATATATCACCATGGAAGACAGTTATGAGATTTTGGAAGAAGGGTTTGTCCAAGGTAAATCAGCACTTTTGAGATCCTAGATTGCATTGGAGCACTCTCATATTGACTATCACTCCCACAAAACCTATCTCAAGTACATTATGTATTCCATGTATCAATATTCAGGATGTACATACCTGAACCATCGCATGTACTCAATCCAGAGGTGGTATCATTGGAGAATGACCTCTTCTATGAAGTGAAACCATTGAGGATCTTTGATCATAGGGAAAATGTTCTATAAAATAAGACAATGCCCCTTGTGAAAGTTTTGTGGTGGAACCACATGTTTGAAGAGGAAATGTGGTAATCAAAAGAAGTAAAAAAGCATAGTTACCCACATCTGTTTTAGTGAGGGAAAAAGGAAATTTTGAGGGATAAATTTCTTAAGGGGGGAAGATTGTAATGACCCAAACCTTTATCAAGGAATATTCATTTTAATCAAATTGAATATCTTATTATGTAAAATAGATATATAAAATATGCACTTCCTTGGTTTTAGGTTTTTGGATTTCAAATTAACATTACGAATTGTTACCATTTCTAATGTAGTTGTTGAACATCGATCATGTGATTAGTATAAATATAGGGCTTTAACAAATCCAATTTACATAGACAAATGAAGTGATGGCCTCATCCAATAGACTTTCCCCATTTGAAGCCCATTTTTCAGAGCTCATAAAGGAGGTGGAATCCTTGAGCTTCACTCTTGACTAATCCCAAGCCGATATTCAACATGTCAAGATAGAACGGAACTGCCTACGGGAGAAGTGGAAGTTGATAGAGATTACCACCCGAGCGATGTTATCTGAGCCACCCTAAGAGTTTGTCCCCATCGCACACCTTACCCTTATTTCTTATGCGGGTGTTATAAGGGGTTATGTAACACAACCCTAGAACTAATATTATGTACATTATTTTTTTATATAGATCATATATTCATTTTATCAGTGTTACTTTGTAAATAGTTTTTAAATTAAAATTAACATTTTTTAGTTAATATTCAATTAAGAGATCTCTTTTGATAAATTAATGGATTATTGAATTAAATAATATTTTAATGAAATATTATTACTAAATAAACTTTTATTAAATATAAATGATCATATAATTTTTTTAAAACAATTGAAATTTGTTTTAAAGTTTGAAATCTGTTTTTGTCAAAAACCCATGAATTCTTGATAAATGTTAGTTTTTATTATAAAAGTAAAAAATCACATATTTTGAAAATTATTTAGATAAAATGAAGATTATTTTTGGAATCAAGATGTTGAAATTATCCAATGGTGAATGTTTCTTAATTTTATGAGATAGTTGAATTTTTGGGTAAAAATTAAATACCATTAAAATATATAATGTCTTTTATGACATCATAATGACCCAATAGTGATGTAATAAAATACAATAAACATTATTTTCGGAAAATAAATTTTTTACCATTAACATAATGTGATTTTAGGTTGATTTGATTTATTTTACAAAGCCATAGTGGACCCTCAAAAACTTATAAAACATTTTATCTTGTTGGAATGATTTTTTTGAGAGTGTGACTCATGTCTACATAAGCAAGCCTAAAATTTTAAGATTTTTGGCCATTATCCTTATAAAATATTATTTTTCACTCCCCTTTGGAAAAATACATGGTCAAAAACCATGTTTTGGTTTGGGGTTTTGATTAGTTTAATATGTGGTTTCAAAAACATAAATAATAAATAATTCCATCCCTTTTACTATGCAACCCCCCCTCCCAATTTCCCACTTCCTCTTAACTAGAAAACTTTCTATCTCGGCCAACCTCTTCCCTACTATATTTTGAATCCTCCCAAGGCACCCCAAGATCCCAAGATGACTCTCTCAAGCCATTTCCATGACATTGGGATCACACTTCCAAGTAAGGGATTTCTTCCTTTCTCATTTTATCCAAGTTTTTTAATATTGTTATGCCCTTTTATATTGAATTGTAAATGTTAGGGTATGGTTTCGCACCTCCCCCAAACATCCCTCATTATTTTTTAATTATTATAGACCCCTTTATCTCTCATAAATTCCTCCCATGTACACCCATTACCATGCCGAAATTTTATAAGGAATTTCTCTTTTCTCATTTACATTCATGAAATTCTATTGTATTATGAATCTCAATTACATTACATTTGTTGGGACATGTATCTATATGACCCCATTAATGTCCATTTCATGTACATATAATGAGACATCCCATGCTCTCTCATCAATTTGTTTTATGAATTCTTATATCACGTCATTATGCTGCTGAAATTGTACCACGACTTTCCAATCCAATGTAATTATGTAGTGAAAATAATGACTTAAAAGATTTTGAAACACTTTTCTAATATTGTAACTTTATAAATGCATAATATGAAAATAATTACTTAAATTATTTTGATATTTTTTCTATATAAATATATATATTTAATGAAAAATAAATCATTTAAAAATACTATGTTGACTTTATAAAATCATGTAATTTTTGTTTGAAAATATAAGTAATATTTTATTCTAAAAATTATTTCCATTATACTATGATAATTTTTATTTTTCATCAGTTATAGAAATTAAATCTAAAAAATGGATTTTATATTATATATAAACATTTTAAAATTATAAAATTAGGATAATATCATTTTGAGGTAAAAATGTGATTAATACGAGTAATGTTAATGAAAATGATAATTATGAACAAGTTATTTTCAAATGATTGTTCTACTAATTTTTTATACTTGTTATCTATTAAATTTAGATTATACTTCTTTTATAATTAATTTGATATGATTTTTACCCATATATAAAAATATATTATCACTCATTTAATCAGTGATTAATTTTATTAAATATTAAGAACTGTTAATGTTGAAAATAAAATTTTTCTACAAAACTATTTTTCAATATATTTTATGTTTAAATATTAATGTTATTTTATATATATTTTGATATTGAATTATATTAATTTTATTTAAAATGTTTCTTCATAACAAAAAATATATTTCATGATGTTTTCTCTTAAATTTTTAGTAAAATCCGATTTACTTAGTTAAAAACTAGTTACAAAGGATTGAACCGAAAATGGTAAAGTTTAAAAATATTATTATAAAATATTAAAACATGTTTAAAAATTATGAGGAAATTAATTATTAAGGATATATAAACCCACACATCTCTAAACTCAAATATGGACCACTTTGGGAGCCAATAAACCTAGAACAGTTCCCTATAATCATTTATATATAATTTTTAGTAATAAAGATGAAATTTTCTTCTACTTATAAAAGGGGCCTCCCACCACCCCTTTAAAAAAAATATAAGTTTCTATTTATTGATGAAACTATAAAAATATTTCTTTCCATATATGTAACATTTACATCCATATTTCCCTATTCTAGATAAGTTATCACTGTTGATTCATTTTATATTATCTTTCAAGAGAACGTTCAACACTTTTTCTGAGTAAGTATTACTCATCAGTCTTTTATTCATAATCATCATCTTCCCCCTAAAATATTTTCTATGAATGAAAGTATTATATAAATATAAGTTTTAATACTCTGAAATTTATTATACAAATTTAATATCACTTTTTATATTTCCCTACAAAAACATTTTGAAAATAAAAATGTCTTCATGTATCATGTGGACCCCCACCTCCATAAGTGGTGAGATCTAATTTTCATATAATATTTACATTGATGATTAAAAAGTTTTATTTAGTTATAAGATATAAAATATGTAACATGACTAAGACAATATCATTAAAAATTATTTTATTATTATACCTCCACCCACTATGGAAAATGATAGTTCCATCTATGTTTGTCCAGCCTACCCCCACCATGATATGGTGTATTTCATTTTCCCAATTGTTACTATAATGGATGACTTTAAAAATTTATATAATGTAAAAAAATGTTATTTGGGAAATATTCACAATTCTATAATGATGATATTTGATAATATATAAGTGATATTCAAAATATGTGGTTATATAAAATTCAACTACATTAAATGAACATAACAAGGAGCCTTGATTTTAGTCCATTGTGAAAAACTATGGAACTATTTAGTGTTTTAAATTATTTAGAAATTATGTAAAAAATATATATAATTTTTTAGATTATGATGCTATTTTAAAAAATATTTTACCATTTTCAATATACCATGGAAGATTCAGAAACATTTACCAAACTACTTCAAGTATCCTATATGAGAAAAAAAATATTAAGTTAAAGAGATATGGTAATATTTTTATAACAATAATATAAAATATATTTGAACAGTGATCATTAGAAATTTTTTAAGAAACATAATTTTATTTTTATGGATGTTATGAACATGCGAAAAATGAATTAGTACCAAATGTATCGGTATTTGAATCACTGTTTTGTTTCAATGAGATATAATTCGAATTCACCACTTTTTATGGTTTATTTATTGGAAAAAGATTTATTTTTATCATAATAATCATGAAATATATGGTATTTAAAAAACATTTCCATATTATATCTTTCATATATTTTTAATTTCAAATATTTCGATGTTGTATGGTTTTTGTTTACTCAGAACCCCTTTCTTTGAGTTATATATTTCATGTTGAACTTATTAATTATATAATTGGATTCATGTAACCTAACATGTCATACAAAAATGACTATTTATTTTTGGTAAAATAATTTTTTTTATTCAAATATTCATCTTTGATGAACTACTTCCCATAAAATTATGACATAGTTTAGAATAATTCTCAACATCTTTAATGAGAATTTTTCGACCATGTGCATAATTTTCCTTCCATACAATTTTCTCATTTATATTTAGACACCCAATGATATTTTATGTCATGTTATATTATAAATTTTCTTCTCTTGTTTAAAAAATAACTTATTATTACCCTATTATATAAAGTGTTATTTAATAAAATGTTATTTAAAACCCTAAAAAATGGTTCTTCCAAACAACCCTCTTTATTTCCATTTTATGTTTAATCATTATATTTATATATTTTTCTCTATATTATTCTAAATAATTTAAATTGATTTTTTAATATATGTTCCATAAATATATAATTAGTCTACTCTTCCATCCTATGCAGTGGATAATATATGTTTTGAGTTGTCTTTATAATTCTCCCTTTTATATAAAGCTAATTTTAGGGAAATTGCCAATTTTTTATTTCATGAAAATTAACACTCAAATTAAATGTCTTAACCAAGAATATGTTTTAAAAAATAATTATTTTATTGAAAATTTTTCAAGTTAAATCCTGTTCTAAATGAATATAATAGGTTATTACCTTCTAAAATGAATCCATATATCGTTTCGAAAAGCATCACCAATGTGATTCATTTTTATTCATACTTCTCCAATACATCTCGTGTATTTTTCATCATTAGAAATTAATGTTGAAGAGATATGATTATTTATTAAAATAATGAAATAAAAATTAATTAAAATTTGTATTTTTTTAGGAGTCCTTATGATATATCCTTTGGATATTATTTGAGAAAAGATTATAAAGAGTACTTATTTTTAATGGGTTTTATCAACATTTTGCAGTATGTATAGTTTCTTTTCCACTTGTGGCTCACATATTCATATATATATATTGAATATGGAGGGTGTTCCCATATAGTGATCCTATTTATTTCGAAATGAATATATCCCAAGATATACATTATATAGTGCCCATGTTATTATCCTAAGAATAATATGATATGGTTTCTAGTCAATGAGCCTTGAATTATGATTATGGTGAATTGGTATTTAGACTAAGAACACTATGTCATGTTGTCTTGACGATGATACATGACTTATGGTTATTATAAATTAGTGTGTATAATAAGAACATTGTGTTATGTTTTCATGGTTTTAAGACTTAACATATACTTATAATGGAATGATTTATATCATTTCCACATGATTATGATTCCTTGAAATTTTAGTATTCTTTATTTTTACAAAGTTTCCATGATTATCACATAATCATTGATCATTATACATGTGATGTTAGAGAAACTTCTCTGAGGCCTCCTTTAATAGTTGTGAACTCGATCTCCTGCTTAGAGTATCTGATACCACTTTCCCAGTCCTAGGAGTATATAATATCTTAAAGTCATTGTCCTGGAAGAAATCTATCCAACACCGTTCTCTCAAGTTCATACCCTTCTGAGAAAAGATATACATGAGACTCTTATGGTCAGAGTAGATGATAAACCATTCACTCATAAGGTATTGTCACCACATCGTCAGTAAAAAGACTATTGTTTCCAACTCAAGGTTGTGATTTTCATAGTTCTTCTCATACGGTCTCAACAGTCATGAGAAATAAGAAATATTTTCATTACCCTGCATTAGAACACAACCAAACCTAGTTCCTGATGTGTTATAGTACACCACATAGTCAGAGCCCTCCTCTAGAAGCCTCAATATAGAAGCACTCTTCAAGCTCTTCCTTAGCTGCTAGAATCCTTCTATCCACACTAAGGATTTTACCTTCTTCATTTATGTCATCATGGGTGCTGCTACTCAAGATAAGTCGGGTACAAACCTTTGATAGTAACCAGCCAAACCAAAAAAACTATACACCTCGATAAATCTCTTTGGTGGTTCCCAAGCAATCACTACCTCAATTTTTATTGGATTTACCAAAACTCTATCCTCTACGATTAAATTTCCCTGAAAGTTGAATTTTTTTATCTAGAACTCACACTTTGAGAGCTTCCCATATGGTTGGTGCTCTCGAAGTGTGTCCAGAACCATCCTTAGGTGTATCATATTCTCCTCCTCGGATGTTGAACACACTAAAATGACATGAATGGAGACCACTACAAATTGGTCTAAGTACGGTTAGATTTTATTGTTCATGTGTCCCATGAACACTAATAGGGCGTTCATCATGACAAATAGCATCACTATGTAATCGTAGTGGCCCTAAAAACATCTAAAATCCATCCGCAAGAAGTCCTCGTCTCGTACTCGAAGCTGGTGATAGCCTGATTTGAGGTCTTTCTTTGGGAACCATCTCACTCCCTTAAACTGGTCTAAGAGGTTGTAAATTATTGTTAGAAGATTCTTGTGATTCACGGTTTCCTAGATTAGGCATTGGAAGTCCACGGATAATCTAAATCTTCTGTATGCCTTCGTGGTAAACAACATTGGGGCTGCCCATTGTGAAACACTTGGCCTTACGAACCGCTTCCTCTATAAGTCCTCCTACTATAACCTCAGATCCTGAAGATCTGTGGGAACCATATGATATGCAAGTATAGATATCGGTGTCTGCTTATGGTATAGATCAATGAAAAAGTCTACCTCTCTATAAGGAAGTAATCTTGGAACATCTTCTGTAAACACATTCTCGATCTTGTCCACCACTGCACGAAACTGTGGAATCGTCTCATATACTGCATTGAGGGTCATCCTAGCCAACTCATGAGTTATTGGTTGCACCCTCCTATGTGAGAGTCCATCCTGCACTGTAAGGGATCCCTTCCCGCCAGTGAAGGAATACCTGGTCCAACCCTCACAGGCACACCATACTCTATGCCTAAAATATTCAATCTAGGTATCAACTATGGATATCCCTTCCCATACCTAGGATGATGATGTAAGGCCTCAACACTACTACTAGGATATCACATCATAAGTGCTCACCTACTATACTAAGGTCAAACTACCAAAACTAGTGTGTAATCGCTTAATCCCATCCCATATGAGTCTCTAATTGTAAGGATCATGCCAACGGCTCATTCAGAATCTCTGATATCTGAAGAAGATCTATGGAATGTAAAGAGTGTCTAGATCTCGTGTCTATAAGAACTACATCTAAGGTGGAGAAGACACAGATCATACCACTAATCATATATGGAAAACTATGTTCATAGGCCTCTATTGCCTGAAGCTGTCATCGCCACTATCCAAAGGCACCCAAAGCCTTTGGTGGACCTCCTGAGGGTAGTGGTGGAAGCACCTCAAATCTTTTCTCCATCACTTGACACTCTGTCGGCTCCCCTGCCACATCCCCCACCCTACAGACCACCTCACTCAAACACTTTTCTTATACCTCGGCTGCACTTCGACCTTCTACTGATCATCTGTGTTGTGGTTCTGGCAGTCAGGAGCCATCTATCCCAACCCACCACACGAGTAGTATGTCCCGCTCCTCTGCTGACTACCTTTAACCCAGTGACCACAGACCACTGAATACGAGTCCTAGGGTCATCCTCTGTATAGTCTGGCCTACTTCGACCTCGGCATCAACTGTCAGTTACCTTCAATGGATGACTCGGCCACCCGCTACTTGGTGTTAGGTCCAACCATCGATGCCTTCTCAGTGAAGAATTACTTCCCCATTAGAGCTCTCTCCAACACCCCAGCCTGTTTAGGGATGCCAAGGAAAATCATTGATACCCTCATCTCCCTTTGAAGTCCCTATTCAAATCTATGGGCCCTGAAGAAAGGTTCCCCACCATATTTCTAGAGTAACTAGAGAGTTATGTGAACCTCTAGAGTACTCATCCACTTTCAAGCTTCCCTATTTTATGTAAAGTATCTTTTATATTCACATTGAGTGAAAAGTATTGGGGAAGAACTCCTCCCTGAAAATTCTCTCGAAGTTACACTAGGTGAGGGTCACCTCCTCGTGAGTCTGGATGGTCAAACTCCACCACCTCACCGATGATCCTTATAGAAGGCTCGCTTCCAGAAAAGCTATCTGGTCAAGTTCCATCCTCACAAAACGGAAGACGCATGTCACTACCTCCAGTCAATCCTCAATGAAATGAGGATTTGTCTCTCCCCTATAACTAGGAGGTCTATGTGACTGGAACTCATGTAAGGAACTGAGACTACGTGCATCCTCTATCAATAACACCATTATTAACTGTTGACCAATGGGTGGTGGTATCACTAGGACACTTCCTGAGGGTTCCATATCAGTAAAACGTTCTTATAAAGAAGCCTCATGGATCTGTGGACCATCATCATGGTCTCACACTAGAATCTTGGTTGGTAGTCTTTATGAGGTAATCCTAAAAGAGATCTAGATGAACCACAGTCAATGGATTATACCTGGTGAGATAAATCTGACTCAAAAATAACATGATGAAATACTAAAAGATGCATGAAACTAGTGTTTTCATGTAGCGGTTAGAAAATATAATTTAGGGTCCTGATGTATAGATACGTCGACCACCATACCAACACTGGACTCCCTGACCTGAAATCTAAAATCAAAACACTTAAAATTATTTCCCCATTAAAATTTAAAAACTATGAGTTCTTCTGGTATAACTAGGCTCCATTGATACCACTTTTTCATGACCTGTATTCTAGGGCATGTGTCGTGACTACCCCAAGCCCACCTTCCATAAGAAAAGGTATGGCAACTAGAACAGAATAGGAATATCCCCAAAAGAGAAGGCATTTTCCTTTAAACATGTACACATGTACCCAACACAAACTGTGGAATGGTAAACACTGAGTAAACCACAACTGTCACCAGACAACTACAGTGAGTACAATACAAACTGAAAGTAAGTGGGCCAGAATAAAAACCCAAAAAATACTACTGCAAAATATGGGAGTAAAGGATCATTGATAATACATTTACTGAAAACCCCACCTGATGGGTATGTGTAGAGTATCTTCCAAAAGCCATAGAAGTATTCCCCACCTGCCAAATCTCACTAGGCACCATCTGGTCTAAGGCCACCAAGTTCTCCATCAAGGAATCTATCATCTACAAAAGATATGATATCTGCGGATGAAACCCATGCAGAGGTGAGTAACACAACACTCAGTAAAGACCCAAATCCACAAAGAAAATACCAAAAAGCATATCCACAAAACAAAACCACAAATCATGATCAAAAATAATAATAGCTCACACTAGGTATAACTGAAATTATATGTAGTAGAATTATCAATCGTAAATCTAAACATTCATATTTCTGATGGGTTCATCATCTAGGGTCACTCATCACTTGGTCCAATGGGATCACTAAGACCTGGTCATCTCTGTATCCAGCTGGATCACATAGACCCGCTCGTCTCTCAAACAGATAGATCACTTAGCCTGGATCGTCTTTGGTCTAACTGGATCACTAAGACCCTCTCATCTCTAGTCCATCTGGATCGCTAAGACCCACTCGTCTTTTGAAGATGGATCACTTAGACCCGCTTGTCTCTGGGCCAGTGGGATCACTAAGACCCGCTCAGCTCTTGGCCAACTGGATCACTTAGACCTGCTCGTTTCTGGGCTAACTGGACCACTAAGACATTCTCGCCTCTAAGCCAGTTGTATCACTAATACCCACTTGTCTCTAGTCCAGGTTGATCACTAAGACCCGCTCGTTATATCCTTCGTGTTACAACAAGCAATAGGGTTTATGCTCATAGCACACTTGATTTCAAGATAATCCACTCCTCAATCGATAAATGACATCTCAATTTCTATGAAATCTCACTTAGATTACTCCCAAAGGACTGTTTAATCGCAAGGGTACCAATTCTATATATGGAGGGTCAATCACACACTCGGTCTGAAAGATATTGGAGTTTTCGTAAAAAGGGGCCGGTTGTGTTCGGGACCGGTTCGACTGACTTGACCCGACCTGATGGGGTATGGGCCGGCCCGATCTAGCCTAAACGTTGGAACAAGCCCATTAGGACTTACTATATCAGGCTCAATTTGGCCATAGGTCCAGCCCGTTGGGTCGCCCAATGATCTGGTTTCATCCGGCTCAGCCTGCAAATGGTGGAACTGTTCTTTCCCAGCCCGGGCAGCCTAGTGGCCTAGTTTATTATGTTAGCCCAGTCCGCATTTGTAGGCAGTCTATTCTATAGTTCGGGATACCCAGCGACCCAGTTCATGCCACCGTGCCAGCCAATATGGTGGGCCAGTTCTCCCGCTACCCAGATGCTCGTTGGGCATCTGATTCATGTCTTACATGGATGGATAAGGCCAGCCACCACTTCTCCACATGTGGTCCCCTAGGGACCATGTACCAGCCACCTGCCATGGCCTGCCGAGTCAGGCCTCTCTTCCAACGTAGTTCCATAGCAGGGCCACCCACTTGCACTGGTCTACTCACACAGACTTGTTTCACCCATGTGGCCCGCATCTTTTTCATGGGTCCATCTCACTGCCACGGTCTATGGACCACATGGGGCCTCTAATGCATCCCTATGGACACATTCTTCTACAACTAGCTATCATCCTCTGTGTCGGCTACACCTGTCGCCACCGTGATTCACTGTTAGTGAGCTGCCTCCCACCAACCACCACGGCCTCAAACCGCAGCCTCTCACGGGTGCCACGGCCCTCTTAATTTTTTCCCTTCTTCCATGCATCTTCTCGGCTGATGCATCACCATATTTGTGTCACAAAGAAGGGGAATCTTTCACACATAGAAATAGCTGGAGAACGATCTGGGTCTTTTTCGTGTTGACCTAGATGCATTCTTATTCCTAGGATCATGGAGAACCAGAAATAAGGTTGAAATATCACTAAGATAAATATCCACTTTCTTCCCACATCATTAACCACCCTACATTAATGATCAATTAGCAGGTTAACTTGTTTTTGTGTTTACCAGCATTCGTCATTTGATTAAAAGAATGGGGAAAAGCAAGAAATAACTTGAAATAAAACCCCCTACCTAGGATAGACTTATTGGTCAATGAAGAATGGGATCTCATGCCTCTGTTCCACATTATAGATCCACACCACACAGTTGCTAGTGATTTCATAAATGGCTGAATAAGGTGCATTCATCATTCGTTGTTGCCACCCACCAAAGCCTTAGAGCAATTCCAGGATTGCGCCAACTATCCTGCATTGTTTGTTAGGCTATTAATTTATGAATGTGAATAAAAACTTCGGTTATGCTATGTTGTAGCTTTATTATGCTGACTCATTAATGAGATTCATCATCACCTTGTCATTGCACCACAGCGCGGATGTGCCACTGCTCAATGATGAAGAAAACAATTAAAATAACTTTTTAAATTTATTTAATTTTTTCTACCAAAAAGTCCAAAAAATAACTTTCACCCTCGAACCGCGTCAGTCAAGGTTAAGATCTATATATGGGAAACATTCAATCACAATCTCAACAGTAATATCAGATTTCCAATCAGAGTTGTTATTTAGAAGTTACAAGGATTTGAAAATAAAATATTTGTTACTTAATTATTTTAATTACAGCCAAAACCTGCAATCCACTGTTGGCCCATGTTGACCATTTTTAGGCATTTTCTAGGTGAATCCTAATGCCCTCAGTTCAATTGTTCCATCATATTTTTTATTCAGGTATTGTTTTAAAATTTAGAAAAACCTTCTCACACATTTATTTAATGAACCTTAAAAATAGTTTAAAAATATGTTCCATACACTCTAGGCCTCAGAATAATGTGTCTTCTTAGATCCTGGTCATAAAAAAAATCCCATTTAATTTAAAAAAAATCCAGAAATTCCGTGGTATTAATGTGACAGTGACATTTCCTCACTTATCTTTGGGTTTTATTTAAAAATCAAGGGAAGTGACAAAAGCCATGTAAAATATCATTCAAGAGTAGAAAAATAATTTTTTTAGTTTTGGTGGGGGTGGGGTGCGATTATATTGATATTGTTAAGGAGGTGGATAAATGTTTTGAATGTATCAAAATTAATTTTAAAAAATGGTTGGAATTATCTAAATAACAACACTTCATCTAGACATTCTTTTCAATATATTTCTCTTTGATAAAAAGAAAAAATTGATATATATATATATATATATGTGTGTGTCTGTGTTTGTGTATATATATATTAATACATTTAAAACAAATTTAAATTGGTTGATATTGGAACCTAATGAATTATAATGAGTTTTATTGTATTTTTTCAATATTTTTTGAGAAGTTTTAAAATAATTTGGAATTTCTATTTGACTTTGTAGTCAAAATTTTGAGATATTTGAAAATGTTATGAAGTGGTTTGGAAATTTTTTGAATAGATAATTTAGAATAAATTGAATTTTTTTTATGTTCAAGTAAGAGTGATATGAAGATAAATAATATTAAATATGAATTATGAATTTTATCAGATGTGTAATATAAAATATTTATTAGAATAATATGACTATTTTTTATGATTAAACTAATATTACTTGATTATTCATATGTGTAATCTAAATAGAGATATATATATATATATAAATTTAAATGTTATTACACATATGTAATGTTGGATCTATAATGGATGGTGTGGTATTTTTTAACAATAATTGTTGGATCTAGGTAGCTTGGTTCTTAAGTGATAAACATGTTGGATTTATTAATGAATATATTTGGAGGCTGATAGATTGTACTAGAGCTTGGAATTGAGATTTAATGAACATAGAACAAAAAATGGTTATAGAAAATTAGTATAATATCTCAAAATATGATCACTAAAATCTGAAATACATGAGAAGAAATTCTACTAGTAGTTCATATTTGATCTAAAAGAGTTATAGAAATCCATAAATTGGGTATATACCCACATATGGGATTTCCCACATATGTGATTTCAACATTGTCAAATATTTTCCCTACATATGGATTTTCATAGAGGAAATTTATAGATATGTAAGGTAAATATAGTGGTATAAGAAAATTAAGAATTCTAATTTCACTAATGTAAGTAATTTATATAATTGGTTCCCCATGTATGTGGTTTTATATAAACCTACTTTTCTATATAGGGATTCATGTAATATATTGATGAAAACTTAATATATTACTCAATATAAAGGATTTAAAAAATGTGATCCACCATTATCGGTATTCACATATGTATTTTAATATTTGGTGATACACATAATGGAATGGCCTAATGTTGGGTATTTCTTAGTGATGTAGGGGAATTTCTATTTGTGATTTTTCTTGGAACATTGGCTAATGGTGAAATAAAATTTGGTGATGTTGGAGATATTCATGTATTATTTTAATATAATGGATATTATAGAGGGTTCCAATATCCATGATGAAAATTTATAGGAAGTTATGGGTGAGATTTAGTGAATTAAATTGAATATATTCAGGTTGTAGTGGACTGTTTCTCAGTTTAAATGAAGGAGATATGTCCGTTAAATATCCCACCTACATGAAACTTCATGATAAGGATGTTGAATATGGAATTATTAAAAACAAAATTTTATGGTAGATATCATATATGGAAGATACATGAATTATTCACAAAGTACGCTAACTAAAAATATGGGATGTGGTGATGTGGGGGTTTATGTGATCAAATGACTTGTGTATATTTTCAATACTAATTTTTTCTAACATGTGGAAAGAAAAATGATATATATGAAGGGTGACTGGTAGATTGAAATTTTACATCAATTATTCTTAAGATCCATTTTTTTAAAATATAAAAACACTTCACACTGACATTTTTTTTGCCGAACCAAGAAAAAAAGAACTACCATCTCAATTTATATTGAGAGAGACATGAAAAATCAATGATATATATGAAGGAATAAAAATAAGAGTTCATTAATTATTTTCGTAAATACCTTTTCCATAAATGGTAAATAGAATTCAGTGACTCCATGAAGATTCATTTATCCTAAATTGGAAGAAGTTTCATTCTTGATCTGGTAGGAGATAACATGGGAATTCTATAAAGTGAAGTAGTATGGAGTTGATACAATGATCCAATTTGAATGCTTTAAAAGAACTAATGTAGAAAGTAAATTACCAAATATCTTCAATATAGGAGAATATTTTTTATGAGATATTCACAGTATACTATAAAGAATTAAATGATAAGAGATAAAATATAATCTACATACATTTGAGGATATAATTAATTCATGTGATATTTTTTAGGGTACCCACATATCTGTAAACTCTACATGATGTCCTGCCCCAAATTAGTGCATGAATGAGGAGTAAGGTAGTGAATCTTTATATTTCAAGATCCTTGGTGGGTAGTGTTCCATCCCTAAACATTTTAGGGGAAGTGATCTAATCATTTTAGTGAGGAAAACCATGTATACACTACAAGAATAGATCCTAGTGGTTAATTGGTGTGTCACCACAACGTTGATAACATTATTTTATGAGTATCCTTGTGTGGGTGAACTAAGTAAACATATTTGTGTACTTATATGCATCACATCACTAAATTAATATTTTAATTCATTGAGGTTGAGGGCATTTTTAATTGTTGAAAACTTTTCAAACTCACATGGGAATAATATCTTAAAAGAAATAAAAAAACAGGTTAAAATGGTTTTAAATTTTGATCTACCTAATTCACCCCCCCCCCCACTCAGGGTGCATAAAGGAGACATAAAAGGTGGTATTCAAGCCTAAAGTTATATGTTTTTTAAACCTATAAATATTCATTTCAGTTGAGATTTTCTTCCCATATAATTGTTTGATATTATTAAAAATGTACAAAATTGTTAAAAGAGTCATAGATCTAGAGGAATTCCACTATGTTGAACACTTTTTTTTAAAATTAAGATCTAATTTTATAGAAATCAGAAAAATATAGAAGCAGTGGACTTGAATATAATTATAAATCAAATGGGAACAAATATTAAGGGGTAAAGTGATATTCTTGATGATCATTCCTAATATATTATAAATAAAATATCCATTGAAATTAAATATAAGGTAATCATATTTACTCTCAAAACAAATATTGAGGAAATAATATAATCAGGTGTGGATGTCACCATAGGTCTGAGAGAGATATTTTTTATGTTGAAATATAATGATGAAATGAGTATAGAGATAGAAATTAGGTCCATTTCTATAAATGTAATGGAAATAGTGGAGTTTTCCTCCATATATTCTCTATGAAATGAAGTAATCAAGAATACAGAATTTAAATATACAAATAAAATAAATCAAGAATCTGTGAATAAATTGAAGAATCATATAGGATTTAGATTAAATTGAGTCTATAAGTAGGTGTATGTTAAGTTATACATTTATAGATGATTTGGGAATACTATAGGAATTTTTATTGAAAGACAATGTCCTAAAAGTGAGAGGAAATATACTATAATAACATCAAATTAGAGTGTTGTTCATCTAAATTATGATTACATTGGTAAATTCTCTATTTTTCTAACCCTAATAATTTGGATATAAATTTTAGTATATGGAGTTCCAAGGAAGTCCCAAGAAATTCCGCTACTTTTTAGACATAAAAGGAAACAAATTATTCAGAAGTGAATATTTTTGTGGTAAAGAAAAAAGTTTAAACCCTTATAGGAAAGATATATAGAAACAAAAAAGGTGTACTAACCACCAAAATAAGTGTTCCCATCATAGTTCTCTAAGAATGAGATAAAACAATAATATAGGAAGTAGAAATAAGCTACTCTAGACGTGATAAAGGTGAAAGAACAAGAAAGGAATAATCCACCGATAAATAATAAATTTTAAATATATCTCTAAGCCATCAAGGAATAGAGATAGTATGTATTCCTATGTGGTCTCAAAATAACCACTAAATTCTAAGAGATGAATCTTAGTGGATGTATTATCCAATATAGAATGAAAAATTATTATTAATGTAGTGGAATGAAATAAAAAGTGGGAAAGTTAAAATGTGTAATTTATATCATAATAGAGATGAACCCTAAGCCATGGAAGAATAATATCAACACTGAGAGTGATCCAAAAGATGAATAAGTAGAATAAGTGATGATATTCCTCTATAAAACTAAAAATAGTTTACTTTAAAGGGTTGTTCCAATATACGCATCCCCACTCCTCATCATGATAAAATGTAATGTACATCGCTCCAAAAGAATTACATTTTTACTAACTATTTCTATGGTGATTTAGTGATATGGAGGAGAATCAATCTTTGGGTAAGTGTGGTATAAAAGTACTTTCTAATTGGGTAAAAATTAAAAAATAGTTTCAAACTAAAAAAATACATGAAACAAGTGGAATTAAAGATTAACATGTCCAAATTTTTATCATACTTGAAAAAGGAATTTAATGTTGAACTTGAATCATCTTGAAGATTCAAGGTACATGTTTTCACTCCAAATTTTACCTCAAGTTTTCCTAAGGAATGAAAAATTTAAATCTAGAAAAAAAAATTATGCTTGCTTGAATGTAGAAGTTTAGTTGATAATAAACCTTGAAATGAAGCTGAAAGAGTTGTCGAAACCATATTTTAGACTATAGATCATATTAATCTCAATATGAGTAAATTTCAATGGTATAAAGTAATAAATGGTTATAAATAAAACACTAATATAATGTGGATAGATCTAAATACATTAGTAATAATAAAAAATTTATTTCATGAATATTTAGTTTTTTTTAATAGTTTTTATTAGCTATCCACTATGTATATGATACCCAATGATGTTGAACTATATATTTTTTTCCCAAAATGGACCTTCATCTGATGAATTGTTCAATAATATTTTCAATAATTAAATCTATATTTCAAGGGGATATTGATGACGAGGTTTCAAAAATATAAAAACTTATTTAGATGAGGATGAAGCTTGTGATTAGTTAATAAATTGATATGTATCATTATCAATGTGTTTCAACATTATACAATAACCATTTAGTGTGAATGTTCTATGGAAGTCACATGTTTTTTGTTTTCAAAATTGATATATGAATCTGCTAGATTTTATATTAGAATCATATGTGACATGGATTGATTTGGTGTTGTTTAAAAAAATGGGTTTCCTACATAAAGCTCAATTTTGGTATGATTATAGGATTTTTTATAGACCAAATGAAAAGTGTTAAATTCACTAACTGATTTTCATGATCATGTGAAGCTTTGTGAGAAATATAAATTCTATAATCAGTATATCTTACCAAAAATTCGAGAATGATGATTTGGTAACATATCATAATGAATCATTTTTTCAAAAAAAAAGGGAGATGTAAAGAGTGGTATTATCATTCCATATCACCTAAGAGATAATTAAAAGCCCTTAGGAACCCCTCTTGGAAATGGAAAAATGAGATTCATTGTAGTTTCATCCCACACATTATGTGGAAAAATATTCATTGATTACAATGTTTTGAAAATTCAGTTGATAGATATTTTTATACTTGAATTTTTCCAAAAAGAGAACCCTGCCCATGAAATAAGAGAATATCTAAGAACCCCATAGGGGGAAGAAAAATAATTGATTAAGTCTTCTTATAGTTGGAAAATCTCTATTTAATTTACAAATGGGGAGATATTTTGTTAATAATTTTAATAAAAAAATATAATGGGGAGATTATTTGAACCCTCTTGGATGTTGTTGGATTTGTTGACAATATTTGTTGTGGTTACATAATTTTGATCCTGTCAAATATAAATGGTGATTTTGTTGAAAAAGAGATGTGTAGTCTAGAGGTATCCTGTAGAGATTATAATAGAGATATAATTTTCATATGAATAAGTGAGGCCATGTGACAGCCCTTAGATAGTTCATGGGATGATCTACAATGGTGGTAAGTCATGGGAACCAAAACTAGAGGTTGTTCAGATATGAGATGCCAGAATAATAGAAATCACTAAATTGGTTAAGTAAATATATATGGGATTACACACATATGTGGCTCCTGATATGTAATATATTTTTCCTATATATATGTTTTCATGATCAAAAATATTGTTTACATAATTCAATTTGGGTAGTGTAATAAAATTCAGAATAAAAAGTTTCCTAACATATAGGATTAAAGTTTGTGGTTCCCCACTTATATGGTTCCAAATATTTATGTTTAACTATATCTGTATTCATGTAGGTAATTGATGAAAACATAAGTGATTAATTAGTGTTAACAAATTTTGTAATTGGGGACACCTTTTATATGTTTTCATGTATACATTTTTAGATATAGTGATCCACATAAATGAATGTCCAATATGAGATGATTTATCAGTTACATTAATGGATTTATCTATGTAACTGTTCGAGGAACATTATCCATCCATGAAATGATATTAGAAGATGTTGGAACTCTTCCTACGTGATTTTAGCATCATGTAACCTCAAGATAGATCCCGGATCCAAGCATAGAATGAATATAAACTTACTTGTGAGATGTAGTGAATTAAATAGAATATATTCATGCAATTGTAGGTTTATTCTTACCAAAAATAAAGGAGATTTATCTATGATGTGTCCATCCTGGATGAAGCTCAAAGATATTTATATCTATTAAATTTATCATTATCAAATTCTACATGTTATGGGAGGTCATGGATTTGGAAGATCATGTGGATTTTTCTGGTGCATGCCCAACATGAATAAGGGAAGATAAAACATAGAGGATTCATCGAAAAATTGGATTTTTTGTATTTTCCACATTAATTTTTTTCTATAATGTGGAATGTTAATAAGTTATACAAATAAGGGAAATTTTAGCATGGAATTGTACAATAAGTCTTGCCATTTTCCATTTATGTAAAATGGAAATTAATTTCACACTGACATGTTTTATAGTTGCACATAGAATGACAAAAGAGATATTTGAGGATTTATACCCGATATATGTATCAAGATAAGTGTAATATCATAACATAAGGGGGAGAGTTTAACGAAAAAATATTGATACAAGAGGAATAAGGGGAAGTCTTGATTGTTTTCTCTCGCATGCCTGAATAGTTGAAGGAAAATGGATCTCATTGCAAACCTAAAAAATCAATTTTCTTAATTAAAATATGTTCTAGTCTTGGTCTAGAAGGATATAACTATGTAATACCGCCTAACTAATGTATAAGTGAGTTGGTTAAATGCTGTAAAGTGAAGGAATTCGAGACATTGTTCCATAAAGTGACATTCAATATATATTAAAGAATGAAAAATTTATTCGATGAGAAATTAAAAATAGATTATGAAGGACCCATTAATATGATATCAAAAAACCAAATATATATTCAATGATTTAGTCAAAGAGTGTGAATATATTTTTGGTAAATATATTTTCATAAAATATTTGAGATTTATTACCCCATATATGTTCATGAAGGAGGAGTAAGAAGGCATTGTGTCTTTATAGCTAATGATCCTTAGGTGGGAGTGAGTGAACCCAATTCCATGTATGAGTAGTTATTCTAGGTTTGGATTGATAAAAACCTTACAACATCCAAAATTGGTGATCTAAGTAGTGAAATGGTGAATCAACCTAATGTCGAATGTATTCTTCTGAACATGTAAATTTATTTCTCTGCATGCATCACATTTCATGTATTCCTATAAGCATTTATTGATGTTCAGGTTCAAGAGAATGTTTGTAAAAAAGTTATTATTCATGGAGGAACAATATACTTAAAGGAGAATCAATAATGTGGTTAAAAAGTATTTAAATTGGGATTATCTTTATTGACCCCCACCCCCAATCAGGGTTTCTAATAGGAAACTAACATATAATAATTATTTATTTTCATGAGAAATTTCAATTATTTTCATGATAGATTTTATAGATAAATAAAAAAACATTAGAATACTATAATATAAAATTGAAGGATATTTATGGATAATTAAATTATAATAATTTATATTATATATGAATACCAATTGTAGGGAATTTTCAAAGGTTAATTAAAGGGAATTCAAATAAATATTTAAATAGATGAATATCATTGAGTCTCTGAAAAAAAAATTAAAAAATAAAAGGTATCAATGATGAGAATATAAATTATTTAAATGAATTATAAATCCTAATAAAATTATAGATGAGATGAAAATTAATTTGTCCTAAATATTTACATATATATTTTTTATATGAAGAGAATATTTATTTGGATATTCTGAAGTCTCATCAGTTTAATAAAATTTTTTATTTACTTTATTAAAGGGTTTTATAATTTATTTCCTACTTCTTTTTAACCCTAGAGAAGGGAATAAGATCGATCAATTGAAGCTAAAGATTTCTAATGATTGGTGAAGATATTTTTAAATCAATTTTGAGTTATAATTAGGATGAATCTTATAAAAATAATTTTATTGAAAAAATACTGATATATTTCCTTCAAACAGGGATGGTATCTTCCCAAAAAAATATATAATCAATTTACAATATTGGTGATTAATTTTTTATTAAAATTTATAAAGCACAAAAAGGATGTAGTCATTAAAATTATGTATAAACTTTATTTAATTTTTTCCCTTGTTTTTATGTCATATATCTATATATTAGTGTGAGTTTAATGATATTAATGGGTTTATACATTAACCAGTCACTAAGTTTTATTTTATATGTACTAATAAAAATAGATAAAATGACCCAAATCCCCAAAAATAGTGTTACTTATATTTATTTTATTAGGAAACATACTAAGAAAGGGGTTAAAAAATTGGATAACAGATACAATACAGTATTTGAGGAGATAAAAAATAGTTTGACCAGAGAACCCGTTTTTTTTTATTTTCTCATGGAAATCATTGTGAGGAGTGTTTTATTGCTTCCGGAAGGTGTATATGTGGTGTAATGATGTATAATTGGTGATATGTGGATTATGGATCATTAAAAATTCGTCCTCTTGATGATAATTATGTTACTCATGATCATGATTTATGTGAATTTATACATGATTTGAAATAATAGTTTTTTTTATCGATTTGGGGAGTGAATTCTGGTTAAAACTAACCAAAAGAGTTTAAATTATATATTCTCCTAGTGTTATCTTTACTATTAGTATACAAGGTGGGTGGATTATCTTTTTTATTATACTTTTAAATCATGTAAAATCATGGTTATATGAATGTTGTGGGAGATGGAATGAGTCAAAAATATATGTTTTAGGTTTTTTATTTGTCTCAAGATAAATTAAATGGCATGATCTGTTTTTGGAAGAGTTTTATTAAGAAGTGTCTGAAGATTAAGGAATTTTTGTTTCAACATTGTTGATTATTACTTTATCATTGATAGAGTGTATAGAGGGTCATATTTCTGACACAGATTTCTTGGTGATTCATGGAATGATTTTTAGCAAGGAGTGTATACTTGGGTGGTCCTTATGTTTTTTTATCTAATATATATTTATATAATACAGTTTTGTCACATATGTCTTATGATGTTATGAATTATTTTCATATTACTTAATGGGATGTTTATCCTTCTTTAGAGAAAATGTATCATATAATTTGATGAAATTTTTTTGTCTAGTTGTGAAGAGGGATATTTATTTATTTTTATAGAGTAACATTACCTATCATAAAGTATGGTGGAGAATTATGATTTTTTAGGAATACTATTTTCATTTCATTTTTTTATGTTAACAGTCTTAATAAAAAAATTAGTGGTTTATTAACATTTGAAATTTTTACATTTCAATTATCTTAGGGATACAAAGATCACTGGTGAGTTGAGAATGTATTATTTGAATGACAGTATCAAACATTTTAACATTCCTAATTTTATTTTTCCTGAAATTATGTGTGATTCATTTCACGATTCTATAAGGTTTTGTAGATAACTTTGGGTACTCATGATAAATTGACTATTACATACTATTAGAAAATTTTCCATCAATGTGAGGGAGCTATCTATATTGTAGAGTATATGTTTCTTACTTATAATATTAATTTTTAATATATATAGAAGTATCATTTTGTTAATTTAGTGTTTTTATATAGTAATAGTTATTAGGGAATGATTTAGATTTAACCATTCAAATATTTTTATGATATATCATGTAAATATTATTTATTCTGAATGGATATGGGAGAATAATTGTTTCATGGTCCTAGAAATGTAAAGTAGACTACTAAATGGTTTTATCATATTTAGAAGATGGGATCTAATTCTCACATATAGAAAAATCCTTAGAAAATTGAATTTATGTCCACTATAGTAATATTTTAGGGGCTAAATGGTCCATTATGTGGTAATAAAATTCAAATATATAATATTCGAGAAGTATATAAAATTTTAATATCATATTGTAGGTTCATGTATTATTATTTATAAGAATATATAGGTTTTTTATCAGTTATATTTTCCTACGATTTTTAGCAGAATGCTTGATGGGTTTCATGTATCACAATTTTGGATATGTAAATCAAATCCAAATCATGTGATTCAATGAAATGTAGTGGAGTCAGATGTTAGTGAATAATTAGTGAAGTACCAAGTGAATAATATTTAATGTAGTTAAAATAGTATTTATGGAAGGGATATATATATATTATGATGTATTGTGTCATCATGGTCATTATCTAGTGAAAAAATAATGTGGGAATAGAACATAATATATCAATGGATGGATTTTTTTTACTAAATACACTTATTGGTGCTTCTTTAGAATAATAAGTTATAAACGGGGTGTTTTATTGACATTGAGTTTCTTAGGATAGTTTAATATTTTTGTAGTTTTTTTTATTTTTTTAGAAATTAATAGAATAATTAAAAAAATTAGAGTTATTTCATGGAAATAAAATTTGTGGGCTCTCAAGTACTGCCATTCTGATTCTAAGGGAACTCACTAGGATATTGGTATACTATTTAGTGTAATTGTTTTCATTAAGATACTTCCGAGAGGATAGTGGTGATCCAATTGGAACCTTATGAATTAGAGTTAATATAGATGTATCCACAAGGATAACAACGGAATGTTTTGATATCATTTTAATGGGTGTGAGTTTCAAAATTTTCTAGTAATGGTTTTATGTTTAAACTATATTTTAAGGATATGAATAAATAGAAATTATAAAAATAAAACTATTTATTTTTCAATAATTTTGCCCACTTATTTTGTGTACATATGAGTCATTTCATAATATAATTATGATTCATTAAGTTTTTTATAATTGGGATAGTTAGGATATAAAAATTAACTATGATTAATTTCAATTGTGGTGAAATATCATTTTCTATTTTATTTTAATCCATTTTTATTTTCTTATATTGGAGAATATTTTAACTCATATGTTTTAATAGGAATTTTGTCACATTCATGACCCGGTTCTACCTTATGTGACTGAGTTAGTTGGTTACGTGACCTCAGGTGCACCTCCCAGTATTCCAGAGGTTCTTAATAGGTATTAAGGGACTATAGAACATAGTGGGGAGACTATACCCATATCTAAATAGTTGGAATTAAAGGGTATAATAATATCAAAGTATAAAAAATAGCATAAAAAATATGGATATATAGTCATAAAACCAAAGCTGAGAAAGAAACAATAGAATAAATCCAAATAATAAAAAAATAATGTAATAATTAAGTTAAAAGATCAATGAAACTAAATGACATGCATAAATTCATACATATTAAAGAATAAGAAGATTCAAATAATTAATCCAAATACCCTGATCTCGAACCCCATATTGGTCTTGTCTCAAAGCTCAATCTTATCCAGTAAGAAACAATCATCTATAATGGAATTTTTCCTTGTCCAAACATGTATCCATGTAATCTTATGAGTTACTAAACAATGGCACAAATAGGTTGTGAGTAAAAATTAGCAGTTTGACTCCATTGTGTCTAAAAAAATATAGTCTCTAAAACATAGTGCATGCAATATAGTCATAAACAAATTATTAATTTAAAAAAATTATACTATGCATAATATAAAACTTATTATCTGCCAATATTTTGGTTGAAACTAGGGGTTATCCAAAACTTCTATTGCACCCTATTGATATCTCTTATGTTGGTGGATCCCCCTAAATTAGTATATATCACCCATGTTGCTGGTAGATTCTCTTACTGTGGATGAATCTCTCATAACATATCTTAAAGAAATGGAATCTTCCCTCTAGATAACTATAATATTTCCATTTATAATACTCAAATCACACCCATAGGTATCTTGTGACTCTACATGTACGATCGCGTTGTCGAGTGCGTCAACTTAGTTGTTTAATTTTTACTTGAATATTTGCAGTATAGCAGTAACCCCTGGTCATCTCTCAATGGAGCCTTAAATAATTAATTTAAAATGAGGGTTTTGATGATGAAAGTAGAAGGTGAATTAGGTTTTTTAAAACTTGTGGGTTTGATGATTAAATATGAAAATAGAAAATGAAAGCGATAAAACAATGTAGATATTAATAGAATTAATTAAGCGTGATCAACCTGGGGTACTCTTATGATGTTTATCCTTTATCGCTTCATGATATGGGTTTATGATCTTTTAATCCCTAGATTTTAACACCTAGAACCAGAATGTTATTGAGTTTATACTAGGATACCTCCTAGGGTTCAGTCAGGAACACACAATGATTCACCGGACACCGCTGATGATTCAGTGGTTTGTGTTTGACTTCATAATCAAAACTCACCAAGGAAACACACGAAGAACTCGATGCGCTATCCAGGTTTGTATGCTATTTCTTTGTGATACCATGACATAAATGTACATGGCCTTGATAGTAATTATTTTAGTTCAATTGACCAATATAGACCACACAAACACCGCAATTGAAAGGGGGTAAGGAAGTGGTGAACGGTGTTTGAAACATCACATGAATGGTTACCCCCAAACATGATCATATGTGTTGATCATGACATACTAGTACATAACTCAATAAAATTAAAATATATTATGAAGAAAAACAACATACAACATGGAATTAAAAAGATCATTCAATAAAATACAAAAAATGAATCTTGGGATTACATCACGTTCCTCCCCGGGTGATCACAAGGGGTTTAGAAACCCATGGGAGAGGAGGAAGATAAATATGTTGCGATAGAACTTCCCATAGTCTCCATAACATATAGGGATGTTGAGAAGACTCCTTGGGGACTCCAAAATGGCAGCACATTTCCTCCTGACCAAACTTCCTAATGGGGAGCTCAAGGTTCCATTTTATAGGAAAATTGAAAGGTGGTTTTAGGCACACAGATTTATTCAATCCAATTGTACCATGTGTTCCGACAAATAGACACTTGAATCTCCCTTTTAAAAAAACTAGATAGTTATATCCCCATGTTCTAACTATCTCCACTGAAAGTTTGGAATCCATTGTAAAAGTGGATCTGGAGATATGGACAGATTACAGAACACCGCATTTGACCTTGTGGAGATTTGATTCCTTGGATAGATCAGTTATATTGGGCCCCGTGGTGGCTGAATTTGGCTTGGCTTCCTTTATATTAGTTTTAGACAATTATAGTTTTTACAATCACACAAAATATGATCCCATTTAGATGCACGAAATGTTCTATAAAAGCACAATAGTGGACATGTCTTCATGGTTCCATGCAATTTTGGCCCATTTTTCTTCCACTTCATCAAGGGCCCTCCAAATAATCTCCTCCTACATTGAAATAATAAATACAAGTAACATTTCTCATTATAATATGGATTAAGATTAATTAATTGATTCAAAAATAAAGTGGAATTTATTATCATATTTGGAATATTCATTACAAAACTAGTTTAAAACAGCAATGTAAGGGTGGAATAAAACAGTGAATCGTGGTATGATCAATGTATCCCATAGGAATCTTACATAATAATATACTTCTCCATCAATAATTCATTCCTAGTATGACTTTTCCTTAGGAGTTACTAAAAACATGCACCAAGCCCTCAATTATCAACCTAAATCATGATGTGTATCCAGACAAACTCAACATTCCAATAAGGATCCCACCCTTGGGTATCAATCACATCGATGTAACATAATCTAAAAATATAATAAATCAAAATCACAATTCCAAAAACAAACATGTTATATATATAGTCATAAGATAAAATGACAAATTTATCAAATTATCATTTTTCCAGCCAAGTATTTTTCATTAATTAAGGTTCCCAACTATAATCATAATTATATAAAACATGTTTCATTTATCATTTAATCCAAATTTTCTTAAGAAATTAGTTAAACCAATTTAGATTAGGGGATTCAATGACAATAAATCACATAATATAAATGTTATGCCAATTAATAAGATTAAACTAGTAATTTATCAGTTTTTTAAATTTTTTGGTAGGGATCTAATGTCAAGAAGACCATGTTATGACAAGATTCAAGGCCGGAACACCTATCAATTGGACGTAGGTCTCCATCTATAGACCTATGGACATAATGGAATCTAATGGATGGTCTAAAAAGGATTATATTTTTACAAGGATTATCCAATTTATTTGGCAGCATGTACGACATGTTGCTACTAACACATATATCACATATACTATGTATAATTAAATCATAAAAAAGGATATGATTTAGACCACCCACCCTAAAAGCAAAGAAGGAGATGAAAAAACTTCATGTCTATGGTGGTGAACAGATTCTTCCATCCTTTTATAGAGAACCAAAAATTAAATTAGAAATAGATCAAGAAGTACAAGAAGAACCATATGGTGTACCTTAATAATCCATTTCTGGAGGTCGAAGATCCAATGAGCGCACACATAAGGATACAATCAGACATCGATATGTCATCCTCATAAGTGATACAATAGATAGAGGGAAGCCTTGAGAAAAAACAAAACACTAGATAGTTTTAATAGGATGGTCGTGAAAATTTTAAAATGTGAATTTATTTCACACTGTAGTACTTTCAATTCCTTTATTTTTTTCAAATACATCATCCAGGTGTTTAAAGAAACTAAATATATATTACACATTGTATATAGTGTTTTTATGAAAGGATTTACTTTTTGTGACATTTTATTAGGGTGTATAATTTTTAAAACATATTTACAGGGTGTGTACTATTCATGACATGTTTATAGGGTGTGTAAAATTTACATGTTTTAAATTAATTCAATATGTGAATTAAATTCTAAAGGTACACCCAAAAAAATTCTTTTCTTTAGTTGGTTTCACATTGTGAATTTCTTCTGTAGCAAGAACACATGACATATTCTTACTACACCCCTAAGACACTTTCCCAAACCTAGACCTTAGGTTAAAAACCCAGGTTTAAATGTAATACAACCCAACTCAATTTAGTTAACCCAAATTTTATAAATTGATATACCTATAAAAATATGGGATCTTAAAACCTCCCCACAATAAAACAACTCATCCATGAGCTTCTCAATGAATCACTATGGGGTATTGGTGAGAAAGTCGATCTACTGTGTTTTCAAATCAAATTATGTCTTTTAGCTATCCACTTGAATATCCCCATGTTGACACTAGACTCATATTAAAGTTATATTCTCCCCCCATATATTCTTCTCACTATGGTCCAAAATACATATATGATTCTTGTCAAAGGACACAACATCATCCAACTTAACATCATCAATATTTATCAACTGAGAATGTTCTTGATGATTTCAATGGATCTATGATATATCAAACATGTAGTGCTTGTAACTATATCATTTTGGAATGGATAATAAATATTTCAATGGTTTGTCCCTTTCTACTATCTTGAATGGCCCAAAAAATATGTGTACTAGCTTCCCTGGTTTTCTAATTTATTTTTTTCCCAATCTAGGTGACACCTGAAGAAAAAAATTGCTTTTTAACTTCAAACTAAAGAGGTCAAATCTGAAGGTCAGTGTAATATTTATGAATATTCTATGTGGTAACCAACATATTCTTATCCAATTGAACCTACTCATAGGTATCACCCATGAGAATAGGTCTAACAAGCACTGACTCTCCTTCCTCCAACCAACAATGAGGCGAACTACATGACCTTGAATATAAATCCTCAACTGAATCCATTTGGATCAATTCCTATAATATGTTATTATTAGAAAACTCCATGAGTTCTGAATGATGATCTCATGAATTGAGGTAATCCAATACAAAGCCTCGCTACATATCCTATATAATTTTAGTAGTCCACTCGTATTGGTTTTCAATCGGAGAATGGAAGGTCATGCTCAAAATAACATACTATCCCAAAGCCTTTTGAAGACCTTTCCAAAACTGAAAAGTGAAAGGATTTTCTCAACAAGAAACAATTATCCTTAGAAAATCGTTCAACCTACCTATCTCAAGAAAATATTGAGTACCCAAATCATCAATGTTGAAGGTCTTCGTGATATTCAAGAAGTTGGATATCTTCGTCAGTTGATCAAAAATAACCAATAAAAAATAATTCTTGGGATGTTTCCTACGAAAACCTGTTAAAAAATCCATAGTTCCATCATCCCATTTCCACCCTGAAATGGGTAGAGGCTACAAAAGAAGAGTAGGCCTCTAATTTTTTTCCTTCACCTGTTGACAGGTGAAACATCTTTCCAAGAAGACAGATATATTCTTATTTATTCCTTTCCACCAATACATTCAATAATGATCACGATACATATTTTTCAAACTAGGTCGTACTTAGCATCTAGAATCATTAAAATATCTAATCAAATCCTTGTGATAACCTCTATGAACCCATAATCGGACATGAAAGAGAATAATTTCATTTACACTAAGAAACAATCATGTTGTTAGATCCCTATCATATATGATGAACCTTAGAGATAATCCCTCCACAATAGATAACCCCTCTTTCTTGATATGGTTAGGAAGAATTAGTATTACAGATGTCAAAGTTGGATCAAATCATCCTTGTGAGTTCTGAACATCAAGATGAATATCAAAAAATAGTTTCATCAGTCAAAACTCATCATAATATTCCCACACAACCTCCTTTTTTTTCTTCCATCTTAAGACATCGACAATAATGATTCCTTTTCCAAGCATGTAATCCAGTTTCAAGAAAGACAACATATAATCAACCCACCTCATCATTCAAAGTTTCAGGTATTAAAGAGAAAAGATACACATGAGGTTCTTATGGTTCGTGTACACCATAAACCTCTCCCTCAAAATATAGTCTCTTGCATCTCTGGGCATATACCACAACAACTAACTCCAAATCATGATTTGGATAAATATAATCATATGGTCTCAACTATCGAGAGGAATTAGCAATCAATCATTCCTCCTATATCAAAAATTCCATGACTCTAACACCATATGAATCAAAGTAAATGTTTTATTCCTTACATGGAACTAAAAAAGTGAGTATCAATTATGAGTTCTTTCTACCTTTAAACTTATTAAAATCTCTCTCAAAATCATCTGACCAAACAAACTTAACTCTTTTATTGGTTATCTTGGAAATTATTTATTCCATGTGGGATAAGTCTTGGATAAATTGTTTTTAATAAAATTATACATCACGAAATCGTAGAATCATGAAGACCTTTTTGGGTCACTCTTATGAAAACATGGATAAAACCTTCTCTGAGTCCACTAACACTACAAACTCTATGATAACATGACTCAAAAGGTGCACTTTTTCAATCTTGAAACAAAATTTGGATAGTTTGACATAACTCAATGTTCCCTCAATGTACTCAATAATATTTCAAGATGTTCATCGTGATCATCTGAATACTATAAGTGTAAAAATATTTCATTGATGAAAACTCCCCAAAACTGTTTCAGGGAAGGTTGAAATATCTGATTTATCAAGGAAATGAATAATGAAAATGTGTTCATCTGACATAAAAAATTCACAAAAAAACTCATATAAGTCATACCAACCTTAAATTAGCTTGGGTTATGTTTGATGGTATCACCCTTAACTGGTGTTACCTTGATCTTAAATGGATCGTAGAGAAAATCTAGAACCTCTCAGGTGGTCGAACAGATCGTCAGTGAATGGAAGGGGATACCCATTCATGATTTTCATGTAGTTCAGTCTCCAATAATCCACACATAAGCACAATTTCTCATCTCCATTCTTGGAAAAAATAATTTTATAAACCCAGATAGATGTGTACATGAAACCCTTGGATTCTAGATTGTCTAACTGAACTTTCATATCATGAACCTTTGCTAGTTCCATCCTATAAATTAGGAAAAAAGTGGCTCAGCTCTTGGAATCATCTTGGTCATGAAATCAATCTCATTCTCATGTAGTGACCTAAATAATTATTTAAGAAATACATCCTAAAAATAATCTACAATTGGAATACATGTATATTATTTCATTCATCTATCTTCTATAATAAGGTTTCCATATGAACTGTGAGACAATCCAATCTACAACGAATTGGCCCTGTATGACTAGTCGAAAGATCCCAATCACCCAAGTGAAAATAACTAACCATGTATAGAGATATAAAGGTAACTATCCTATAATAATATTTGATATGATCATGGTATAGAAAATTCCAATATATACCAAGAATCAATTCAAATACTCTAATGTCTAGTAAATATATTTCATAAAGGAAATGATAGCCACCAATTTTAAGAGAACACACATTGCAGCAGTTGATACCCTCTAACCAAACTCCAAAATGTGTTTTAATGGTCATGAACCAATCTATTCTCTCCAAATACAAACCCAAAAATGTTTCAAAAATAGAAGAATGAAAATAATGTGACTCTCCTATGCCAATAAAAAGGAAAACTCATATAGATGATATAAGAATCATACCTATGATGGTAGAAGGTTCTACATCCAAATCAACCAGAACAGACTATATAAAATGAAGCTAGATCACCCCTCTAACCTATGAAATTGTCTAACTCACTTATGTTATTCACTCTGAATTTCAATATCGCTCCTTCAGTGGGGTACTATTTCCCTCCCTCATCCCAAATAGATGTTGGAGCTCCAATTACCAATCTACTGAGAATTAGATGAACCCACTACAGGCTCACATTCCAATCTTGATCTCCTAGAACTAATATTATTTATAAAGTTCCCAAAAAACATCTAAATATTTTCAAAATACCATATAAATGACACTCTAGTATAGGGTGAGGACAATTCAGGTTCATGTGGCCCAACCTACCCCACTAAAAGACTTGCACCAAACCACGATCCTAAGGCATAAGTCCACTCCCTTAATTTATCCGCCCACCACTACCTTGGTGATAGATATCATAGTAGTTATTTTTTACACTAGAAGAAGAGTTCTATAATATCCCTAATTAAAGTATCTGGGATGAACTCAGGTCCTCTCTTATATTCCCTTCTATGATGAGATTCTTATTCATCGCATCCGCAATGCTGCTCAAGTTAAATACATTCACCTGTGACTTTATATCATTGTGAAGCACATCCTAAAATAATCTTTCCCTGGAAGTCTCGTCATATACTAATTATAGAGAAAATAATTATAGTTTAGTGAATCATCTAGCATAGTTAATCCTTGATAATCTCTCATGTTTTAGGTGCATGAACTCATGAGCCAAATCCTCCAATAATGTCTTCAAAAATAACTCACCCAAAAACTTTTCCTTGAATTTCTTCTAGGATAACCCTTCTTTATATCTGTCTTGATATAGAATATCCCAATAATTATTGGAAGGTACAAGAAACATTTATGTATTTAACCTCACCAACCGATTTTCTGCTGGCACAAAGTGATTGATGATCATCTATAATGACTCAATCCAGAACCTGGATGCCTCAATTCCTCTCTCCCTAGTTGATTTAGGTGGATTATCCAGCTAAAAGAATTATCCATTCATCCACCAATTTCATGGTGCAAACTATCTCCTTATCTATGGATCAGATGACCATTAGAAAGTTTTCGTGAACCTAAATATCCATCTAATCATCCTGAGCTACTGGAATCTCTGTTCATTTCTGTTAAGAGTGTTCTAATTTCCTCCCTCATGATGCTCAAATAAAATATAACAAGGATTCGTTTTCTCTACAAGACATACACACTCTTTAGAACACTAGATAACAATAAATTCAATCTTATTATGTGAAAAAAATAGAGAAACATTGGCTCATGAACTCTCTAAACCTGGATTAACAAGTTAATTGGTATAACATAACAATTCATTTATTCCATTTTTTCAACATATATAATTGGTATATCATTTCATAGTTCATCAAGGAAAATATATCACATGCAATAAATATTTCTCTATAAAGAAAGATTCATATCACTATATATCCCAATATGCCTATCATGATGCATTCATAGTCATCTCGCTCCATACATGGACATAAGTATGAATCTCAAGAAACAATATCATAACACACCATATGAATCACATGATGAGAAATATAATAAAACGGTAACAAGTGCACATCGTGAAAAATAATCCCACCCCTAGGAATTCAAGTTTTACCCCATACTTAGTTCATCTACTCTCATGAACAAGATCATTACCATGTCCTGACACATCCATGTATCCAAAATACCCTTCAAAATAGAAAATCAATAGAAAATAATCAAACCTACCTCTGATACAACTTTTTAATTTCCCCAACCTATTTCTCCCTCAAGTGACCAATTCGGTTGGGTACATGACTTCAGGTTTTCCGCCCAGTACGCTATGGGCTGACGACTAGTAGCATGGTTCTAAATAATAAATTCGAGACAATAACTTTATGTCAATAGTATCAAAGAATGTGGAAAATAATATAATGGTATAATAAATAGAAAAAACGGTATGGATAAATAATCATACAACCAAATATGAGAAAGTTGTAATTGAATAAATCCAATAATAAAAGAATAATAAAATAATTAAATGAAAAGTTGAATGAAACTAAATTATAATTTGGAAGTTATATATATAAAATAAAAAGAAGACTCATATAAGGACTCCAAATACCTCAGTCCCAAACACAATATTTGTCCCATCTCCATGCTTTAACCCATCAAGCAAGAAATAATCAACTACATGGTCCTTTTCCTTTTTCCAAAAGAGAATCTAGGTTATCTTATTGGGTACCAAATAGTGGTATGAATAGGGTGTGAGTAAAACATAGTAGGTCAACACCACAATGTCTAAAAAACTCCCTATGAAAAACATAGTTCAGGAAATATAGGAATGACAAATTATTAATTTAATAAATTAATGCTATGTAAAATGTAAACATATTGATCCCTCAAGATTTGGTTCAACACCTAGGGTTATCCAAACCTATTTCAACACCCTACCGGTTTATCTGTCTAATTTTGGATCCTTATACATCAAGATAGATCACATGAGTTGGGGAAATATTTTCATCTCATCGATAAATCGCTCATTACATATCCTAAACAAATGGCCTATGTCGTCAGGTTAACCATAATATCTCCCTAAATAATACCATAATTTTATCCTCAGGTATCCTGTGACTATGCATCAATCAATAAAATATCTAACATAATCATATAATCATCCCTCAAGAATCTAGTATCAGTTCTCCATGCCCTCGGGTGACATGAGAAACATGCACCAAGACCTCATGTATCAATATAAATCAGAATTTGTATATAAAAAAACTCAACACGTCTATAAGAATCCAACACTCAAGTATCAATCACATTGATTTAACATAAGCTCAAAATATAATCATTAAATATCCCAAGTCCAAAAACAGACATTATAGATATATAATCACAAGACACAATGATCAATTTATCAAATTATAATTTGTCCAACCATGTATTTTTTATTAATTAAGGATCCCAATTATCATCATAATAATATGAAACCTATTTCATTTATCATTTATCCGTAATTTCATCAACATCTCAGTTAACCAAATTTAGTTGAGGTGATTCTACTATAATTAATCACACAATATACATATTATTCCAATTCATAATATTTAACTAACAATTAATAAATATTTTTCCAATTTATCATGGGGATATAATTCCAATTAGACTAAGTAATAATAATATCCGTGGATAAAAAACCTATCGGGTGGTCGTAGGTCTCATACTCCATACCTATGGACCTAACGGAATCCAATTGATGGTCTAAAAATAAGTATTAAATTTTAATAGGGATTATACAATTTATTTGGTCATGTGGTAGGCAAGCCAACATGATCAGATATATTTCATATAATATGGATAATAAAATCATACATTTATGGATATGATTTAGACCACCCACCTTTAAAGTTGAGAAGGTGATGATAAAAACTCACGTCTATAGTAAAGATCGGTTTCTTCATTCTTTTCAAAGAGAACTAAAAATTCCTTCAACAATGGACCGAGAAAAGAAGAACAAAATAGAATACCTTAAAATCTATATTTGGAGGTCCAAGATCCAATATTCGCTCACTTCCAAATCAAATCGGACTCCCAAATGTCATCTTTGAAAAGGATATAGTGTAGAGATATGTTGGTGTAAGAAATACAGCTAAAGCTAGAGAGTTTTAATAGGTTGGGCATCAAAATTTTACGATGTGAATTTCTTTCACATCATGTTGGAGTGGATTCTATTATTTTTTCACAAATACATCATCCATATGTTTAAATAATATATATATATATATACTACACAATGTTTAAAATTTTATCATAACATGATTTAATTTTCATGATATCCTTATACGGTGTATACATTTCAAGAAATGTTTAAGGTTGTTTTCTTTTCATGACATGTCTATTGGGTGTGTAAAATATATAGGGTGTGAATTAATTTTGGATGTGAAGAAAATTCATAGGGTCTTCCAAAATAAATTCATTTCGTGTACTGGGTTCACTTTATAAATTTTTTCTTCATCCAAAACTTTCCTCTTATTCTTATTTCACCCCTACAACACTTTCCCAAAACCAAACCTCAACTATAAAAACTACATTTAAATGAAAGACAACCCAACTAAATTGAGTTAACCGAAAATTTAGAAATATTCATGAATGTTAAAAAGATTATATCCTAAAATTTATGAATTTATTTTTATGATAATTCTAGATTTATCTCTTAGTATGTGATATCAATATTCTTTTGTATTTTAGTGGACTACTACTTGCGTATTTTTCTAATCTAATCCAAGTATTTTACTATGGGGTGGGTGATGAGATAAAAATATAAATTAATATAATGAGGAAGAATTAATGTGATTGAATTGTTTAAATTACACATTATTTACTACAATAAATATGTTTTAATTGATTATGTGATGAGATTTATTTTTGATATATTATTACTATTGGTGGATAAAGGTTATTAATGATCTAAGAATAATAATTATTGATTATTTGTGAAGTAAATTGTACATTTTTTGATAAAAATAATTTATAATGGTCAATAAAATGATATTTTAGTGATATTATAAAATTATTGGTGCTAAATGATTTATTGTGAATTTAAAAGTGATAATGGAATTTAAATAGGTCTTAATTGATGTATTTTTTAGTGGTTGAGTGTATACTGGAAACTAATGATGAAATTTTTTTCAAGGGGTTAGGTCGATTATGTATTTCATTTTAGTGATGATAGGATAATTTAAATTAATTTTTAAAGGATGTAAATGTTATTTTGCATGGGGAAAATTAGTTTTTAAATGGAAATGATTTACTGGAGTTGTAATTAAAAGTTTAATAATTTCATGGTTATGAAATAAAATGTGATTGAAGAAAAATGATATGATTAAACAATATAATTTGACAATAAAACTTATTCCCATTATTCATTTCATCATGTGGGTTATATTATATAGAGTATAGGATATTATGTAAAAAGGGTGTTGACCTTTCAGAAACTACAATGATTGTGATGGGTCTCGAATAAGAGAGTGATTCATCTATAAGAAGTTATTCTTTAAAACATACCAATAATGAGAGACTACCATGATTATTATGGAAGATATATTAAACTATAAACCACCCAAAAAAATCCTTTTATATGACATGAATCAATCAGTAGTGTTGTTGATATTCTCATGATTTTTTTGAGATTATTTAGGATTGTGGGACTCCTTTATCAATATTTGTAAAATTTAAATAATATATATTGAGATAAATGATCATTTATGATAATTAATTTTATCAAGATATCCACTAATAATTATAGAAATTTATCAATGACACTATCATTTGGATACCAGTGGTATCATAAGAAGGATGGATTATGTTACCATTTGTAGACATTGATGAGTATGAGTGTTCTTCAAAACCCATTTTGAGTAGATGATGTAAAATTTTAGTCCATATATATCATTATGAAATTTCAATATATTTGATTCCTAGGATGAATACAAAATTGATTTAGTATAATTAAATTAACCAAGATAGTTCTTTTAGTGGTTTTTATACTCTAATTCTAGGATACTGATTAATTTCATTATATTTGAAGCTTTTTTAAGGTGATAATTACATGTAGGTAGAGTTGGTTTTTAGGACTGAAGTTGAAACTTGGAATAGTGATTATACATGAGCTCTCTAGATGGTGATAAGCGAGATTGGGACTTTCTGGTTGAATTATTCTCTTGTTTATTATATTAATGTATCTTCTCCCAAGTATGTGATTACTTTTTGATGGTTGATGTTATAGATATTCTAGTTTTTGTGATAAAAATTATTTTATTTCGGTATATATTATTTGTGGTGAGTGATGGGAATTAAATCATAAGATGTGTGAGATTCCTTGTGGTTGATTTATTCTTAAAATTAACCTAGGTTTACTTTCAGTGTTGTGGATAATCCTTTATATTATGATTTAATAACTTTATAATGATTGATACATGATAATGAGACTAAATTTCTATAGGTACATGAGGTTTCAAATTTAGATTTATTATTTTCACCCACAAAATGTGAATGAATATTATTATTTAAAAAATTTTGGGTCAATGATGTTACTTATTACATATAAATACTGAGTATGTGCATCTAAGTCTAAGTAGATAGTGGAAATTTACTATTAGTGTACACCATGAAGTTGATGTGTAGTAGTCGTGATAGTGGGTAACTGAATTGGAATTGATATATCCTTTCATCCATATATTTTTAGAGTTAGACTATTTTTTATTTAAGAGTGTCTTATAACTTTGAATTTTTTTATTATTGTAGATTGTTATGGTATTTTAATTATACTATATACATAGCGGTTGAGATATCATAGCTTTATTAACATTTTTCATTTATGATTATTTAAATTATTATTTATTATAATGAATTATTCAACTGATGTTTTTATTGGATAAATCTACATTATTTTAATATATATAAATCCTTTCAATTCTAGTCACTCATCTCTAGTTTATTGGTAGCGGGATTTTGGTGGAAGTACTAATACTATTTTTAAATCCGGTGAGGTATTGATGATATTGGGTTGTATAAGATGGGAATTTATGGATTGATTAACACTTAATTAATATATTATAAATAATTTGAAAAATATTCCTAAGATAAAATATGAATGATAACATGAAATCATGCATAATAAATGACTAACTTTGTCATGTGTAACATACACCAATGATGACCACTCATACATATTCAATAATAATTATTGTTTAGTATCCCTAAGAGGAAGTAGATAGAATCCCATATCTATAAAATTTTAAAGGGTTTAAATAATCACCCATCAAATGGGAATTATCTCTAATTAATCTCATGGGATTCTAGTTCCTATCAATTTAAAGAGATAAATATGTACAGAGATTTTTGGTAGAGAGAATACGCTCGAATTATTAAATCATATCCATGTATACAGACTGAAAATAATATTATCAATTCATTCTTGATTTGTCCTTCAATTTAAATGAATTTAATGAAATATTCAAGTAATTCCTTTGGTCATTAAATTCATCATCATAAGAATATATCAATTTTTATGCTTTTTATCATAATAAATGTTAATAATTATGACATGGTAGCTCCCTAAACCTAGATCCAAATAATTGATGCTATAAGATGGAGGGCGCCAGGACTTAGGCATGCCTCCCAATATGTCAAAGACTGATGACTAGAAATGAGGGTCTAATAGGTGATTTTGGGGAGACTATAGTGTCTGCTATTAGTAATAATAATATTAATGGTAAATCTAATGATATATTGGATGTATTTAATCAAAATCAGAAGAAAAATTAAATGAAACATATGGAATAAAGAGCCCAATAAAAACCATACATAACATATAATTATAAATTTCAAATCATATGGACAAAAACATGCATAATTTCCTATTGAAGATCTTATAAGCATGTACAAAAAACCCAAAAATAAAGTATAACTTGGCATAGAGGAACCCCTATGCCCAAATTCTGAACATCCCATGCACCTAGAAACATATCTACTCACTAATTCCCATACCAGGATTATCATAAACTACCTGGTCTCAACGAAATATAACCTGCATGCATCCCAAGGGGCCCATGCAGGGTGTGAGTCTGAAATCGGTAGGACACGACTAACATATACCTATCTTACACCCATATTTATAACAATGTATGCATACATATTAAATTTTAAAACATATATATAATATATAACCCACTTCTCCCATTCTCATCAGCCATAGGTGAGTGTTTAAATGCTTCATCAAAAACCAAAAATTGAATAATGCATCCATAGTCTCTCACATCTAGTGAACCCTCTATCTCCACACATAACATGTCACAAGACACCTCATTCCAACCATCATAATATATATATATATATCCCATAATAATTAAACTGATGTCCCAACAACATGTCCAACAATCATTTCATGTGTCCCTCTAACTTCATTATTCACCACCACCATCATCTCAATAGCCCGCCATCCCAAGGCATGATGATGTATGTCCTTCCCTAAATAATGACCCACATTCATCTCCGCATTCACTATTTGGTTGTCTCAGATACATAACCAAATGATTCCAATAGTGAGAACCTACTCCATAACAAATGGTCATTGTCATCCCCTAAATTTATAACACTATGAAGACCTCCACCCACAACAAGTGGTCAACACAACCTCACGGTGTCCTTTACTATGTGCATAGAACTCCAATGACACTATCATCTAATCATGGAAAGAAACAACCCCCAATACTAACAAAGCCACACCATCTGGCATAACATTACCACCACATATGAACCTCATCCCCTGACCACAACATTATCTTCACCATCTCCTCTATCTGACAAACCCCATCAAATCATGTAACTCCATACAAGCCTAACATGTTCCCATGTAACTCCCATGATCATATAAAAAAATATCTAAATTAAAAATAGACACAGAATTCCCAAGAAAAACATGAAACCTTGTTAAATAAATTTTATTCCATACTTGGATCATCACATTTAAATAAATATGCTAATTACAATATACATTGTACAATTGTACTGGAAAAATGGATTTATTTAATTTAATGGTCACAGCTATACCGACTAGTATGTGTATTTAAATATGAATCCCATAGAACATGTATAAATGTAGAGAAACATAGTCCCCACCAACCTTAATCTTGTAGGTGAAGAATCGTTGAACAATGACCTCTAACTTGAGACAAAATGGAAGAAAATAAAGAATTTTAGAAAGATCCAAGAAATAGAGAAAATGATCTCGGATGTAAATAACATTCAAAATTGATATACAAAATAAGTATAGAAGAAAGGAAATTCATGGTATTATTGTTAGCTATCCAAAACAACTTATAGAGCTTGAATGAATACTAATACTAGAGAGATAATCCAAATCTTATAGGAGGGAGAGTTGCTCCACTCTAGGAGAGAGGCATATGAAATGGGGGAAGAAAGTGGTAGAATATTGGTTAACAAAGAAATCCAAAAATAGTAATTTATTCACATTAAATGATATCCATGGTTTGGATACCCAGTTTAGTTAACTGTCCATAAACCATGTGGTTCCCCTATTCAAAGGGAACCCCACATCTCAAGGCCAGTTGCATAGTTTTTCAAAACTTTCATAGCACATGAACTCCCTATAAATTTTATTGTAGGTTCCCTGTATGGTTTTATGGTCACTAAAAATAGTTTGTTCTAACCATTCCTTATTTAATATGGGCCACATGGTTTTCATCATACAATTATAATTAACCATGTGCCAACTTTTTTTCCAATGTTGTGTCTCAGGGTTTTTTGGTTTTGGATGACCGATGCTCTCGAAACAAAATTGGATCTCTGAGAAACATAGTAAATCTTTAAAAAGTCAAAAAATGTCTAACACATAGTAATTATTTTAATTTATATCTCAATCCTAATTAAAATTTTATCCCATAAACGAATAATAAAATTCAAATATAATAGAAAATGTTTCCCACTCAACAATATGAGATTTTACAATCATTCCATCATACAATAGATCATATATAAGATATTTGTTATCGCAATGAGATGGTACTGAATATACCCATCTCATAACATAACATCATACTACCCTAATTACTTAGTCACATTTCAATTATTCTTTTGGCTACCCACCTTAATAATTACCAAACTAGTCACTTCTAGACCCCATTGTGAAGGATCATGATGGGCTCATCAACCATCCTCCAAAAATACATAAGACAATTACAACATATCATTATTTCTGTATCTCATAAGATGCTCATTCCATACCTGTGTCACACATGACACCCGTATATTCTTGAATTGCAACTGATGCTTGAAATTCCTTCATCACAACTAATTCCTAACAGAGATGCTTCATCATATACATATAATACACAAATAATTTATAGATGCCTATATATCCCATATAAGCCATGCATCATATCCGATGCTCAGAAAATATCTTGATACCTACACAATCCATACAAGTCACACATCTTACCCTATGCCTACATATTAACCAGCACCTAGTTAATTCAATTAAAAAATGTTCACAAAATTCACCCTTATCAACATTTCCAAAAAAATGAAATTTCAAAAATCACTACATACCTATAACCATCATCAACTCCTCATACAAATCTAATACTACTGGCTAACTGTCATTCACCTTGGATAAATCCAGACTTCTTGAGGTCAAATCTCTCTATCGAGATTCACCAGCTACTGACCACTAAATCCACAATTATGACTCTCTCCATCATGACCGATGCATAGAGTGGTATCCCAACTACTAGAAATGGGTACCACTCTGATTCATACTTCATATCCCTATGTTTTCATAGTCCCTATCTTTATACTGCCTAGGGTTTCTTGTTATATAAACTCTCTAGGTGTACCCCATTTCTACATTCCTGAAACTCCATCAGAGGCTGCTAATATAGAGTCGAAACATGTGTCTATTTCCCAAACTGAAATCACACTATATATAACCCACTCCTAGGTTGTCTACCTGAATCTCTAGTATGACCGCCCTATTGATACTCCTCACTGTCCGACTTATAGATAAACAACACACCACTTATAGTCTAACATGGAACTATAACTTTCATCAAATAAGTATGGTCCATCATTTTTCCATCCTCTATTAAGAATTACTTCACCGCCTTCAAGAATGGGGTCATCCTGAAAATGTTCACCTACACCCTGATGGCATGCCACAATCCATCATCAAATTTCCTCTCCCTAAAATTTTCATTACCTTTCATAGAAAGAAAAAATGGGGAAAGTCTATGAACATTCCATTATAATCCATAATGGATGTATCCCCCTGATGTAGGTTTATAAACTCATGGGATCAGTCCACCCTCAATGTCTCTAGGAAGAAATTGTCGAAGAACCTGTCCTTGAAAACCTTCCATGCGAGTCCATCGTGTATTCAAACCTATACCTATATGTCAAAATAGATATTTTTTGGTATTATAAGCACATAAGTATCCAACATCACCCTTTGACTAGGGGATGTGTTGAGATGGTCAAATATCATTTGTATAGACATGATTCTATTATCTACTACCAACAGTTCATCCTCACCTTAGTAAAGTGGTGGGTTTTAAGACTAGAACTCCTACATCAGATAATCCATAGATAGATTAGCTCTCTGATCTCCCCTTTCAATACTTTTTTTTCTCGTACCAATATCTCATTAAATTAATCTTATATGAATGACCAAAATCTACTATCTGTTTCAGCTACCCCACCTGTATCAGAGCCCACACCTTTGGATCATGATCATCTCAACCCCCATAAGCCTTATCCCTACACTCAGGGGAATCATACCATGTACTCTCTATAGGCACCACATCACTGCCCGTAGGATGCTCCATTGAAGCATTTCTAGGTGGAATCATGATGAAGATCGAATGTCATGGTCAACAACAATAATAACAATAATTTATTAAAAATAGAGAAATCTATAATAGGAAGAACATCTCACCACTAATACACTTCCTTACCATACCCACATGATATATCATCGGGTCTTATCACCCCCTACCTACCCATATCAGAGTCAAGTATCACATGTCATGCATATAAGAAATCACCATTTTGGGGTAGTTAAGTTTAATTTCACAATAAATCTATCTAATAGAAAACTAGTTTTTTTACATTTTAAATAGATCGTCCAATTCTTTATATCTTCCAATCCATATTAGAGTTAGGATCACATGCACTATTGATATAGGATCACATTTCAGTCTCATAATGAATCACATACCTAGAATAGTTTAGTAGAATTCCACAATGAGACTATGCAAGAATACAGTGTATAGCCTATTTTGAAACATTAAATATCCCAACCCTTATTCATGTATTCCAGTTCATAAGAAATTTTTATAATAAAATACACATTTCACATGATCCTATTTTCCAACCATGATTCATAAACATGCATCCATTTCCATACCAGTACTTGGGTCAAATTTTCACAAATCAATAACATCACACCCAAGTGTTCCACTAGAGGTGTAATTCTATCAACAGTGATATCGAAAAACATTACATCAATTAGCCACCCCTTCAAAATGGTTTATCCCCCATTCATGGGGCTGTAGGCACAAAAACAAGAGCTTTTACCCAATTTTTACTAGATCATGATCTTTGGTCTACCACTACCCATATAGTAATACAAAAGAAAAAGAAAAACCTCTAATACCATTTATATAACCCCTAACTTGGATCCACTAAAATGTTTCTCTAGGCTGGAGGAAATTTTGGCTTTTGATGTGCCTCCTCATGTGCCAAAGGCTTCTAACTATCAGTGAGGGTCTAATATGTGGTATTAGGGAGACTTTACCCTCGAGTGTTAATAATAATAATAATAATAATAATAATGGTAAAAGTAAAGACATAGAAAAGAATTTAATCAAACTCAGCAAAATAAGTGAATGAAATAAAGATGATAATGATCCAAAATCAACATCAATACATAATAAATAAGTATACATGTCATGACATATGTACAGAAAATGAAGAATCACCCATAGTGGATCATATTAGTATGTACACAAATCATAGAAATAAATTTCACCTCTGCATGGTGGAACCCCTGGACCAACTTCCAACCATCCCATGCATCTCATTACATCCCTTCTCACTATGGTCCAGTCTAAAATTTAGTTCCCTTACTTGATCTCAAAGAAATATATTCTACACATGTCTCGAGGGGCCCATGAATGGTTTGTATCTATATCAATTGGCCACCACCAACAAGTTTTTGTTTGATATGCATATTAATAAAATTATATAAATATGTAAATATAGAGGAACTTTGTGTAAAATACATAACCCGTTATACTTGTGCTCAATATCCCTAAGTGAGCATTTACCTGCTTCATCCAATGCTAAGAATGGAATGATGTATCCATAAGTCTGTCACATCTAGAGAACCCTTGGTCACCTTCCATAATGTTTCGCATGAAATATCATGAAATCCATCATATATATATATATATATATCCTATAACAAGTAAATAGACATCCTAATGATGCACCCAATAATCATGTCACAAATCCCTCATACTTTCAATTTCCCCACCATCGTCGGCTAAACAACCCAACAAACTAATAAATGATGATGTCCATCCCTACATAAATAATGATCCACCAACTTCTAGTCATCCTCACTTACATGTAATGGTATTAACTACACTTCTATGAATATGTACCATTAACTAAGACATACACTTTGAGCCTCCTCCCCCATCTGATGGTCTTAAATACCATCACCAATGGGTTTATATGGTGATTAACTCCTCTATAACTGACATTCATCACCATACCCTAAGACACTAACTCTATGGGGGTACTCAACCCAAAATAAGTAGTCATAAACACCTCACTGAGTCCTTTCATATGTACACATGACTCCAATAACAATATTGTCCAATAAAGGTGAGCGATAATCATTAGTCAAACCTGCGCCACAACGTTTGATGGAACTTCACCACTACATGTGTACCTCAACTCCCCACATAGGTATGGTCATCGCTATCACCTCAATACATGTGATCATCATCACCACAATTACAATGGGTTAAGACAAAAAATTTCCCAAGACACTCACATGATCATATTAAAAATTAATGAAATAAAATAATCAGTGGATCATGCCCTTGAAAAACAAGAAACCTTATTCCCCACCTTTAATTCCATACCTATCTCATCGCATTTAAATAAAAATTCTAAATACCATAGACATCATCCAATTATACTATAAAAATAAAATCATTTAATTTAAATTGGAAACCTAGACTACCCTCATTTATATATTTAAATATTCATCCCATAGAAAGTGTATAAATGAATAAAAATCTAGGAACCGCCAATTTTATGCTCATTGGTCATCATTTACCAAACCCCAGGCCTTAATGTGATTCAATATGGTTTGAAATGAAGAATTTAAAAAATAACCTTGAAATAGGGTAAATAATATTGGATTGAAATGGTTTTCCAAACAGTTAGATAAAATAATAATATAAGCAATATGATTTGTAGCCTTACTAATTTATATCCAATTCCACTGACAGAATGAAAATTAATTTTTTTATTATCATAATTCCATTTTAAGGGTAAGAGGGAACCCCAAATGGCATCAAAGGAAATACTAACAATCATTTCTCCATGGAAAAAATTCAAATCCAAAAAAACCATTCAAGACATCAGAGAAAATCACCTTTGTAGCATAAAAAACATGAAGACCAGTTCCACCAACCCATCATTGCACGACTAGAATCCCGTGATAAAATGAACAGTCCCGATACCGATAAAAACTCCATACCCTCTCGAACATCCAAATCCATATAGCAATGACCCGATGAAACTTTTTCTCTAAACCTCATCTAGAGCAGTCCCAAGTAGATGAACTGGTTGCAAAGGGCCTTAAACCAAGAACTGTAGGATCAAAAAACCACCATAAAACCCCATTTCAAGAAGATATAAATTCATCACCATAAAGAATCAATCCTTAAAATAAACCATGAAACACTCCCAAACATATGAACCTCCACCAGAGATACCACCACGCTCTGCTACGTTCTCACAGCCACCACCGATTTCTGAAGCAGGCAGACCACAAACAGTCGGGAGAGGCCATCATGGAGTGATAGTAGTATGTGATGCCGCAAAACACATCCAAAAAAACACTAAATTCATCACTAATTCATAAAAACAACCTGAAAATCTATAAGATATTCATAAAAACGGGATGTAAAGAAACTCTCCCCCCTTTGAACCACTCGGAAGCTAGCGGCATTCCACCTTATAAGAAAATGATGGAGCTATCGCTGGTTCGAGATGTCACCCCACCCGATCCACACTAGAATCACACTGAGACCGTTGAACCTTGCTGAAGGAACTGAGCCACAACATATCCATGCCGTCGAGACACTCTGGAGACAACCCAATCCATATCAGAACATGGAGGACAACAATCTATGCTAAAGCTGCTGATGTTATCGAGCCACCCCGAATCCACTGTCAAGGCACGTAAGAGACCTGAATCACACCGCCTCCAAAGCAGAATCCAAGAATCTGATGATAATCCATTGAATAATTCTATAGTATTGAGGAGGAGAATGGCCCTCATGAAGAAACCCCTAGAAGTGAGTTGCTCAAAGACCCACACTGCTCAGAAGCTACCTCCAATTAGTCTCCAATTGCAACGATGAATCTCGAATTGGAGCTCAAATGAGGGAGATATGATGAATCCTATAGGTGGAAGGAGGGGATCTCTATATCCTAAGGTGGTTCATTAAATGGGAGAATAAAATGGGAGAAGAATGGTTAAATAACAAAATGGAAAAATATAATTTCATCCCATTAAATAAGCCACATGGTTTTCCCCAAAAGTTTGGATAACTTCAGACTATCCATATAGTTCCACTATCCAAAGGGATCCTTACCTCACATATATAGGTGCATAGTTTTTCAAATAATGTCTATCCTCTGCACACACTGTGAAATTTAATATAGGATCCTCATATGGTTTATTTTCCGCATCACATGATTTATTCTAATAGTGATCTTGTTCAAATGGGATAAATGGATTAGGCCACATGGTTATCCATATATGTGGTCTAGTCGTTCACTCAATGTTGTGGTTCCTAGTTTTGGGTTTTCAAATCATGTTTCTCTTGAAACCAAACAAGACATCTGAGACACTTACTGGACCTTAACCACCCATCCAAAAACAATGTACCAATATATTTTAATTATCAAAATTCATATCTGATGTCCAATATTAATTTTGGACCGACCACCACACATAAAATTCAAATTCCCTTAGAAATTTGACCCACCTAAAAACTAGGTACATTACATATATCCATTAGTGGAATAAATATGAATGATAGCACTTGACATTTACACCCCATGTTTATTCTAGGGTGTTTATGTGAATCTTATTATAATATTATCTAAGATATGATATGTCATAGTCAAACACAAGGACAAGCCAAGAAGTTCCCAAGAAATATCTTATACCATATAAAATGATATACCCACAAGGCATATGATATGCCTCTATATTGTAGGTGTCATATAATATGTCACAATATATCATCCCATATGATATATTCCAAATATAATATATATATATTTATATATTTCTTTAAGGGAATATCTCTATAAATATCCTACTTTCACTAAATCATTATAGATTTTATGCCATTTTATATCATATTATATCATATATAATAAATTGTGAAACCATATCCCAAAATACTTTTGGATATATTCAAAAATATTTTTGGAAATATTTTTTCAATTCATAATATATCACATCATATGAAATACCTTGTGAATATACATTCTAAATTTCAATTGGATAGATTATAAAAAAACGTCTTGAGTAGCTCTCTATGTCAAACTAGAACCTTATTCAGTCAACTAGAAAGTGTGATTCTATGATCCATTACAAAATTGAAATAAAATTGAATGTTTTAACCCATAAATTTATGAAAAGAGTGACCTAAAGAAAAACATCAGTGTTAATCAAGCCACAAAGGGACCTGATATGATATCCATAATACACATGTATCTCTATACCAATTTCCAATGTCAACATAAAATTAAATCATCTAGTTTCATAATATCCATTTTTTCAAGTCATCAAATAACCATATGACATTGAGTATGTCTATATTGTAGTACTACTCAAATGATCTTAGTTTTATGAAGATAGACCATCTAGGATAATGAATACATTGCATGTTATTCACCTTAATGGATGATCACATCATATTCTCATCACCTAATAAATAAGAACATCATATGTATTGTTTATAAAATATTGTTGACTTCTATATTATTTTTCAATAAAGGTATATATTTTGTAATCACTATAAAATTTTCTAAATTCCATCTTGGTTAAGATCCAATCAACCACATCATTATCAACATATTCAAAAATCATCCAATAAGATAATCCTAAAGTCCTATGAATGAATGGTATCAATATATGAATGTTTTTATATTAGTTATCTGATCAACCTTAAGAATAGGTAAATCCAAATATGAATCATTCACGCTAGGTATACCAAATACATAGTGTTTACACTTCATGTGGTGTAATTAGGGGTTCATCTAGCCCAGAAGAATCCTCTTATTCCCCATGCTCATATTTCATATCTCTATAAGAAACCCCACTCATGTTAACCATAACATTTCTTAATATATCATAATAATCCACAATTAACATCATCTGAGGATGAATCAAAGTCATACTTTTAGGTTAATTATCATTTTACTTTCAGAAATTTATGTATCTAATTTGAAATAATGGTAAACTGGTGTATTCCCATTACATAACAAAGTATATTTTACATTGTTAAACTCTTTTGTCGACATTAACAAAATCATACATAATTTCCCATATTATTATGTCCTATATGGTACACCACTATATCAACCTTATGTTTGAAACACTATTAGTATTTTTATTAACTCATTAAATCTCTTTATAATTCTATCAATATTTAAATGTGTCCATCTGATAAAAACACTCCCAATAAACTCTTTATTGTATCCTATATATTATATAATCCAGTTTGAATAATTTTGGGACTTAGGTATCATATTCCTAATGTTCAAATATGAATAAAATAATTCAAACACTTTTATATCATAAAATCAAATTTGATGGTGTTAATTGCTTCTATATTATGCAATTTTTTTATGTTCATAAACATCATAATTCTTGGAACCCTTTTAATTAAACTCTGTATATGAGATTATTTCGGATAGAAAAATTATACTTTAATTTTTTTTTACCAACACATCCTAAAATTATTTTTGATATGGATAAATATTCATTTCATTATGGAAACTAGGTGTAACTATTTTCATTTCCCATTAATAAAATTTCATCACATTTAGCATATTATGTTATATAAATTTTTATTTTGATTGGTTAAATATTTTATTTTTAAAATTTTAACTTCTTAATGTATAAAAATAACCTCAGTAATCTCTTAGAATTAGTATTAATTTTAAAATATCATGTTAAGAAACAAAAACACATTTATGGAAGTAAATTGTATTTATTTTCTTTTTTGTGTATTTATAAAATAATACATTGTACCCTGTTCATATATGGAATTTTATGTGTGTGGGTATCATTTTAAAAAAAATCATTAAAATATAGAACTAAGAGGTGGTGATACCACATATCTCATATTTTAACAAACATCTGGATATACTATTTTATCCGGGATAAAACATTTTTATTGTTAAATTATACTCAAAACATGTTATAAAATCTCAATAATCATAACACATATGTAATAAATGCATAATCTTTTATTTTAATAAAAAAAATATTTATTATAAAATAATTTATCTTATCATATAAGAGAAATGGGATGAAGATACACATTCTCTACATAGATCTTACTACGATAAAATAATTTTTTATACACAAATCTACGGTTAAACAACACTTTACATAATTATTTTAGAGAAAAATAAAATATACATCAACACATTCCTTGGTCATGGACACATTTATATTTAGAAAACATTTAATACATAGAGTAAATATCATATATCCTTCAAAATAAAATAATTTATTTTGATAGCATTGATATCTAAAATGAAATTTACATAGAGTTTCTAAAAACCAATTAGATAACTAGGAATATTCCATAAATTGGCAATGGTTCATTACATCATAACATTACATTTATGTTTTAATGGGCTTAATGGGCTAAATTTAAGAAAATTTTTTAGACTCACAAATAAACATTTTTTTGTGTTCAACATATACCCCCTTTTACTACCAATAAAATATTAAAACCTAGAAATTTGAATATTTAGTTCATATATTATAAATACTTTTAGAAAATTGGGTATAATATTGTTGAAATTATTTACATTTTCATAATATTTCCAAAAATGAAAAAGGATTTCATTCCTTAACAATAATAATCATTAGATGAAACCTTTACTCACAAAAATCCATTAGCGCACTGAAAATTATTCAATATATGACTGTGTATTAAAGTTAATTTTGAAATTTTTGAATCTAATGACTTTGAAAACTATTGTGAATATTTATGTCATTTTCATATACATCTAGGTAAACATGTTGAACAACTTCAATAGTTGGTCACTCGAGAAGGTGTTACCATAACACTTAGAAATTTTTTCATCTAGATAACTATTTTCAAATTTCAATACCATTATAATGCACTTATTAAATACTTTATGAATTTTTATATTAAATATATATATGATGATGATTCTATGAATATATAAAAAAACAATTCCGTCAAAAAAAGGTTTTTTTAAATATTTATTTAATAATGAAAATTTTAAAATATTCTCTTAATAACATGAATAACCATTTTAAATTTACCAATAATAATTATTTGGAAAACAACAATATGTTACTGATAATTAATCATATTTTTCTTTACTTTAAATAGTTATCTATTTAAGTAATTTATCATGAAAATAATATCATATATAAATCTTGGATGGTTGATAGAAAAACTATTTTCCCAATCCAATATATTGATGAACTCAACATCATTTCACTGGTATCATTCCTAAGGGATTCCAAGATAATTATTACTCAAATCACATAGCAGGATTTGGTTACTTAACATTTAGTGTTATTTATTTCAACCATGAATTACCCATGAAAAACTCTAGGCATACTAATTTAGCATAACCTACCCAGTTGAATAATTAAGATCTTGACATGAGTTTTCTTTGGAAGGAATATGAAAAATAGTATTATTTTTAATGATATTTAATCTCAAAATCATATCCCATTTATTCCCCTCACATGTATATATTCATATATTTATTTAGTTTTGAATATTTATTCCTTCCACCAAATTGATATATTCAATAAAATTATTTTTAAATCATTACAAAAATTATATATCTGTATTACCTGAATTAAAATCCAACTATATTTATACACTTCCAAATTCATCCCATTCTGAAGTTATATGAAAACAATTAATGTGATGTCTTAGAATCATTTGATTCTAACAATGTTCACAAGAATAATTTGGGAGTGATATATAGACCACCATCAATTTTTGACAAGGTATGAGCTTCCAGGATAGTTAGTAATCTGACCCAATGTCCCTCTACCCAAGGATACCTTATTTAAAAGAAACTTTAATTCCATCATAATTGTAACACAAAATAACAATACATTAGAATTAAATATATAATTTAATCTAATATCCCAATACAAGATAAATGAATGCTTGATGAAAACTAAATGTGTTATCATAACCATCAAGTAACTCGTTATTTTCATGTACAATAATTTATTTGTGTAGTTTACCACTTTAAATAAGATAATAAAAAAATTCAAAACATAAAAAATGTATTACTATGAATTATAAATAGAATATAGTAAATATAAAATGAATTCATGGATTTATACATGAGATGAACATTTAAAAACAATTCATAAACAAAAAAATTTATAAATACAATATAAAAAAACATGAAATATGGAAATTCCATAATTTTATAAATATAAACATTTCATATTTATTTTTTTTATAAATTCCTTCATAATTTATATTTATATGAATTTTTACATAAAAATATGATATTTAATTATATATAAACCTTTTATAATATAACTTTAATATGTGAACACTTTTCATAAACTATGTATAACTTAATTAATATTATTTAAATCATAACCAACTGAATTATAAAAACTACTTTTGATATGATTTAAATAATATCATTAGATAAGTCTTCTAATTTTAATAATTATAATTAACTAATTATAAATATATATATATATAGAATATAAAATATAAACACTTTTACAATTCCTCTATACTTTTTAATTTCAAAAAATTTTACAAATTATACTTATAATTTTTATAATTTATATATATATATATATATTATAAGTTAATTAAACCCAAGATAAAAATAGCACAAAAATGTTCGTATGATGACATTAATAATAAATTTCAAAATCAGTCAAAATACCCAATGACTGAAATTTTTAGTGTCTTGGGAATTAGCTACATAGACATATTATTTTATAACACTTGAAAAAATTTACCCACATTAAAACTTCTCTATGATCCTGGCTAGAAATTTCACATATTATACATATTATCATAACTCTAAGAAAGGAAAAACCTAAAAAAGGGTAGATCCCATATGCTCAGTAGGGTAATAAAATCATATCTCAATGATTTCAGATCATAACCATGAAGGGGAGCATGATTAATACAAAAATATCTTAAAAAAATTATCATAAGACTATGGATGATTATAATAAAACATGTTATAGAAATATAAGATAATAAAATGATCATTAAGAAATAATAAAACATTTTTATTGGCTCAAAATACATCTTAATAATCTTGTAACTTTTGATCATGACATAAAAGTAAATATTACATAAAAATTTGATATAATCATGAAAACATGTAATTTCATGGAAATAAAATGCATCTTAAAAATATAGCATAAAATGATGAATGACTTATAAATGTGACACAACCATAAACATATAAAATCTTTTAAACAAATATTTTTACATCACTTTCACTCAAAAACATGTAAAAAAATATTCCCATATGTGTTACATAACAAAATCAAATACTTATAACCTCATAAATAACCCATGGATAAATAATGGGTTTCCTAAAACATGAAAAAACATCAGAAAATATAAGAATAAAAAATAATAGAATATCACAAAAATCATTTTAAAAAATAAATCATATCAAATCATCATATAAAGGGTGATTTAAAAATAAAACCATAAATGATAAACCTTAAAGAATAAATATAAGTGATAATAAAAAAATATTCAAAACCCCATTTTAAAACAATGATGTATAAATATCTTTCAAAAAATTGAACAGAAAGGGAAGTATTTTAGAAACATTACAAATAAATAAAAACATCTTTAAAATACAAAAAGGGTTCAAAAATGAGTACCTAAAATACCTATATAAATTTTTATTTTAAAATATTATTTAATATTTAATAATTTAAAAATAAAAAATTATTTCAAAAATAGTAAGTGAAAATACATTGAAATAATTTACTTTTAAAAGAACCTGTAATAATGAAGATTTGAAAAGAAATATTATTTTCCAAAAAAATAATTGAATATAATTTAAAATTTTATTCTTTTATGAATAACCATTAATCATGGAACCTTGAAAAAATAATAAAATTTTATAAAAGTGTGGTGTGAAAAAAAAATTATTTTGAAAGAATGGAAAATCTTTTGAATATTTTGAAATATATTTTTTGAAAAACATATATACTTAAAATCATAGAGAAAAATTTTGATTAGGTTAAATAAATGGTGGTAAAATGAAATGTCATGATAAAAAATGAGTTTCTATAAGGTATTGGAGAATATTTATTGTAATTAAAAACATTAATATAAAATAAAAACAATTAAAATAAATGTGAATTATTCTTAACATAAAGGAAATGTCACAAAATAGTAGAATCGTAAAGGAATAATACATTGGTGAGAAACATTATTTATAAATAAAATAATGTTTAAATAAAACATAAAAATATCATTGGTTATAATAGATTAATCTAGAAAGATATTATTCAAGAAGATAGATTGTGAATGAACGAAAAGATTTGAGTCTCAAAAGCCCGTTAAAGTCTTTTTATCTTTTGAGTCAAAACCCACATTAAATGTATTACATATAATTAATGTTTTAATATCATGAAATATAATAGTATCATGATATAAAATTTAAATAGGGAATTATTTAAACAACTAAGAAGGAAACATTGTGTATGGATTAAACATGTCTTAACAGATTCACATTTGAGGCAAAGAACCCCTTATGACCTTGGAAAAAATCAATCAAAACCCCCATAAAGGGTATATGATGGAAATAAACATAAAATAAAATTACTTAAAGATAATTAATTAAATTTGATATCAAATAGATATTATAAACACCATTTAAATAAGAATTTGTGTATAAATACAAACTATTTCTAAATAAAGAGAAATTGATAAAAAAATACATTACATTGTTCCAAATTTGTTTTTCACACATGACTAACATCCTGAATAATCATATTATTATAATTATATAAATTATTAGTAAACTTATTCTAATTTGTCTACCTTTATATGGACCATTTATTATAATTTTCTATTTAATATATATATGTATATAATCCCCACCAATGTTAGTTCCTTGAATTTATTTGGTCAATTGTTTCATAACTCCTTATATATGATGACCATTGTAGAAAGCATTATAATATAATTTCATATTAAAAATAGTAGTAATATATTTATAGATATAAAATATATATATATATATTATATATTTCTAAATCCAACCATGATGTGTGGTGATGATAAATTAAACTCATTTCTTATGGAGGCGATAGTTTGAACACACAAAAGATTAATTTCCATTTCTCAATGAATGGATAAGAAATAAGGTAGTTGATAATTTTTAATTATATAATAATATTTATATTATATATATTAAATTTATTCATCCATTACATCATTTTTATCATCCATTAATAGATGTTATTAAAAATAGAAGATGTCGCTTGGTGGAGGTGTTAGTTCATGGAACTCACAAACGACACATTCATTTTTCTTAACGGATGGATCAGAATAAATAATTTTTATATAATTTATAAAATAAAATTTCAGTATATTTATTATAAAAAAATTATACTATTAAGAATATAAGATATTAGGAAGAGGAATTTTCATGAGAAAACTGAAGAATTATATTATACTTACGTTAGAGACTTGATATTTCCTCGGTAAATTTGTTAGAATTGAAGGGATTGGGATATCAAAATGTGATCAGGGGAAATATTGAATGTGAGTGAATTATAGAAGATTATATTTTTTAATATTTTCATAATTATTTATAATGGTGGGTGTGTTCTTGTAAGGGTGTAATTGAGCCCATTTTACAAGATATGTAAAGGAAAATTTTGGAAATACCCTTTATGTTTTAGTAATTCCGTGATATTATCATATATTCCAAGGCTCCAATGAATCAAACTAATGGAATTTAGTGTTTATTTGGGTCAATACAGACTAAATAAAGTATTTCTTTATAGTAACCCATATAAGGACCCGGGCTTTAAACATTACATCATCATGAATTAAATGATTAATTCACATAGAGGGTCTTTTCAAGTTTAGAGTTTTAGAGAATTATGATATAACTATTACATATCAAAATATTACAAAGTAGACACTTCTACTAAGTTTCCATACTATAAAAACTCTTAAAAAGAAACATGTCTAGTTCCATGTTTTAGATAGCATGTCTCTCCTTGATCCCATCTGTGAACCTATTCATCTTTATGTCCTATGGAAAACATTTCAAAAACTTGGGATGAGCATAAAAATCCCAGTAAAGCATACACAAAGAAGGAAAACTGTTAGTTTTCCCAAAACAACAAGTAAACCATGAATACTTTATGAAAGTAATAATTTTCACCATTATGAAGTAGTAAATACACTTCACTGAATAAAAGATAACTACATATACTTTGTAACCAAAAGATTACCATAAACCCATATAAAGTGCACATAACATATAAAGGTAACTTGGGACATAAACAAACTTAAATGTAATAACCATACGGTTGACTTCCACACATATCACTAAATGGAATAGCCATACATCTGACTTCCATACCCAATGCATTGGAGGTTATAATGTAACCACTCATCCTGGTATTCACGACACCACCCGTCATATGGTTTATCATGTAACCACCCGTCCAATGTCCAAGTACTATTATAAAATCATAAGACATAAAAAAATTATAATGGAAAGAAAACATTACCACATTTCAATCACAATATATCACTTAAATATATTGACATAAAAAATCCATTATCAAAAACATTTTTCAATACCAAAATACATAAAAGATTATATGGTATTTATTTCATTTTAAAAAACATTACGGCTTATTGAGGAATCCAAAGACTAAATAATACTCATGCTGGTGGAAAATGTAATTGTCACCGCGTACGTTAAAAGAAACATTCCTTTTTGTCATTTAGTAAAATGCTTCATTGAAAAATATTCCCTTTGAATGAAATTAAAATTCAAAGGTGTTTATACAGGGTATAAAGGAAAGTCTTGTATTAAAACAAAATATGCCTCAATGAAAGGATATTGAGACGAAGTCCCTTACAAAGACAGTATCCCTTGATTAAGGAAAAATCAATTACATAAAGATGTGTGACAAAATAATAAACCAAATATAAGTGGATATTAAGTGTAAAACAATCACAGGTAATTCACACATATTCATATAACGACATATTCAAGGAGTACATGTTTAACCCAAATAATTGAAATTGAGTTCAGAAGTTCCCTTGCAAAAATTCGATAGCCTAACGACGTCACCTTAAAATTCATAAAATGAGTTGATAAGAGATGAAATGGTATATCATCACATGGAAATAAAATTTACATCAATAATTATATATAAGAAAATATCCTAACATAACAATATTTAAATTAAAAGACCCAATAAAAAGAATCCTTTTAAAAAGAGGAGGGTGAAAGGTTCCCTTACTAATTTGGGTAAATATCGAAACGTACACCCCATGAAAGAAGGGTCATAAAATGAAGATGTAAATAACCATAAATTAAATTATATAACACAAAGAATACAATTATGGGCAGTACATACACCACACAAAAGGAAATTGTGGAAAATGTAGCATGAATCTCACGAGAACACAAAGTGAGATAAAAACTCATTACCTCGTGGTAATCAATTGAGTCGTATGACCAAAAGATAATAAGAACCAAATGAATCACAGAATACCATGAATATAATGATAATATATATATATATATATATATCAAAATTAATTACAAAATACACCACATGCAATAAATAACTGATGAAAAATAGGAATCTTACAGAATTAAAAGTGAGATAAGAAATCCCCTCACAAAACATTCGGTAGCCTAACGCGCCACTTAGAACATCCAAAAATTGATTGATGAGATCAAATAGGGTCTCTCATCATATGAAAATAAAAGTAGAGTATTATGGTTATAGATATCATACCCCAACATAAGAAAAAGTAACTTGAAAGACTTTACAAGAAAATAGAACTTTGAAAATAAGAAGGGTGAAAGAATCATTTATAAAAATTCGGCAGCCTAACGACGCCGCTTAAAAATTCTTAAAATGAATTGATGAGAGAAATATTGGGTATCTCATAATATGAACATAAAAGTACAGTATTATTAATATAAAGTAACATCCTCCAACATAAGAACATGGAGCATAAAAGAAATGACTTAAAAGAGAGTACTTGAAAGGAAAGAGAGAGGTAGGATCTCTTACCTCAAGTCCGACTTGTCTTGTTCGTTTCTTAATATTCCTGAATAATAAACTAGAGTTAATTTATACTTTCTTAAGAACCTTTTTCAAGTTCATTAATACTTTTATATCACTTATTACCATGTTATAAACATTATGTAATTATTTAAATTTATAACGGTCGTTTTGTCGATCATTGGTACTTGAGTCGAAAAATAAACTTCTTATAATTACAATTAGTTCATGTGGTAAAATATACATCATATAAAGAATTATATTCATGATGTAGATATCATATATATCATATATATCCATTATATACTTTCATTTATAATATTACATAACATTTAAAGGTAAGAAATGAAATGCACCGTTCATGGAGACGGTAAGTCGTACGTACGCATGAACGCTACTTTCATTTCTATTTCGTATTTAATGGAATTAAAACTAAATGAGATATATATATATATATATATATATATTATTTCCAGTATAATATATATGTTATATAGGTAAGATAAGTTCATTAATTTCAATCTTTATACATTCCATGTATTGAATGAACGAGTCACATCACTTGAGGGGGCAGTAGTCCACACTTCCTCAAATGAAATTATCGCATTTTCATAAACATGAAAAGAATAAAGGTGTGTTTTAAATGTAAAATACAGAGGCATATAGAGTAAATAAATATAATATATATCATAAATAAATATAGTTCCATCATAATTTCCACCATTAGAGGTGGTAGGAGAAGATAGAACAATCATCGTTTCGTGAGGTAGTAATTCGCTATCCACGGAAACAGTATGTTCTTTAACCATTAGACGGAGGTGTGTGTAAGTGTATCTAGAATCCTTCTTATAAAAACATCATAGTATATTTAATATAATTGTTTCATTACAAAATAAAATAATAAATAGATTTTAGGGGGTTTTAGAAGAAAAATAAAACAAAAGAACATAAGAGAGAACATTACCATTAAATTGGGTAACTCCTCTTGGTTTGAACCAAAAGGGTTTCTTGAAGAGATTCATGCCTAAGGTAAGGCATCTAGGATGAAGAGAGGGGTGTGGAGAAATAAAATGACCAGATTTTGGTCGATCCACAGGCTTTAGAGGTGTGGGAAAGGGGGTAGAGGTGGGGGCCTTTTATAAGAGGGAGGAGGGGCACTCTTGGAAAGTCTTGAAAAGATACTTTATTATAAAATGATTTTTGGATATTAAAGGTCCCACAATTATATATTTCTAGGATAAGGTGATATGGGTTCAAAATCCACCCATCCAATAGGTTTTTGACAAGTTTAATTCTTATATTTTACCTTATCTTCTCATTTATTTAAATCGTTCATTAATGAGGTAATCGCTACATCATCATAGTGTCATAAATAAATTATTTTATTTAATCTCTAAAAATTATAAAAAATTATACTATGATGTAGGAAATATTTTTAGAATTCCAATTAATATTTATAGTTAAAAATATGACTTGTATAACCCCATGTAAAAATTGTTTTAGTAAAACAATACATGTTTGTGACATTTTTATTTTAACTTTAAATAAAAAGTTATTAATGTCATTTTCTTACCCAAGTGACTCTATGGGGTTCCCAAGTTGACCCATGGATTTCCTTGGTCATACATGACTCATCCAATAAGGGTAAGACATGTGTCAAGGTCATTTCATATTATTATAACATTATCTTTACCTAAAATTACACTTATTACATTTAATCGCGATTAATAAAACTTAAAAGTTACTATTCACCAAAAATTATTTGGATCCCTTTGTACCAAATTTTACATCCTAATGACAACCATTTATGTAGGATTTTTGAAATTCAAATCACAAAGGTGGTAAAATTTGATTTAAACGAAAAATTAGTTTTTAAACTACCACTTAGTGCTTTCACTATTCATCAAAATTGAAGTTTTTTAGAAAAATACAAAAAAATCACCCTAATCTATATTTTATATTCTGAATTCAAAAAAGATGTCTATTTTAAAAAATTCAAAACATATAAGTTGCATTAATCAATTTAATAATTAATTCTTGTTGTCAAAACAAATAGCGTGTTTTTAAGAAACAAAATATATCAAAAGATTGACACTCGTTTAAGTCCAATTTCAGAGTGAAATTAATTCCAATGACCACCATTGGATTAAATGGTAAAAATATATTCTAAATACACTTTAATACCAATTAAAAAGATAATATATCCATAAAAATAAATCATATTAAAAGGAGTTTTTGAATTAAAATACAACATTTTCACTAAAAATGATCTTTATCGAAAAAATAACAAAAATTTACACAAAGTAAATTTTGATTTTTTGATTCCAAAGAAGGACTTTATTTGGTCCAATATAACATATAAATTTTTCAAAAATTGGATTTAAAGGGTTCTGCATCAAAAGGTGTTTAGTTTACCTTTTAAAGAATATTATAATATTTACAGTTAAAATTGGATTCATTCACATTTTAAGCCTCTAAATGCGAATGAATCCAATTTTAAGTGTAAATATTCTAATATTCTTTAAAAGGTTGATTAATTGCCTTTTGATGGAGAACACATTTAAATCCACTTTTTGACAATTTTATATGTTATATTGGACCAAATAAAATCCTTATTTAGAATTGGGACATCAAAATTTACTTTGTGTAACTTTTTGTCATTTTTCTGATAAAGATCATTTTTAGTGAAAATGTTGTATTTTAATTCAAAACCACCATTTAATATGATTTATTTATATTGATATATTATCTTTTTAATTGGTATTAAATTGTATTTATAATATATTTTTACCATTTAATCCAATGGTGTTCATTGGAATTAATTTCACTTTGATATTCGACTTAAACTAGTGTCAATCTTTTGATATATTTTGTTTCTTAAAAACACGCTATTTGTTTTGACAACAGGAATTAATTATTAAATTTATTAATGAAACTTATATGTTTTGAATTTTGTAAAAAATACTTCTTTTTTGAATTCGGAATATCAAATATAGCTTAGGGCAAATTTTTGTTATTTTTCTGAAAAACTTCAATTTTTGATGAATAGTGAAACCACTAAGTGGTAGTTAAAAAACTGTTTTTTCATTTAAAAGAAATTTTTCCACCTCTGTGATTTGAATTTCAAAAATCTGACATACATGGTTGTCATTAAGATGTAAAATGTGGTTCAATGGGATGAAAATAAGTTTTGGTGAATAGTAACTTTTATGTTTTATTAATCGCGATTAAAGGTAATTAGTGTAATTTAAGGTAAAGATAATGTTATAATAATATGAAATCACCCTGACACATGTCATGCCCTTATTGGATGAGTCATGGCCGACCACGACAATCAATGGGTGAACTTGGGGACCCTATGGAGCCACTTGGGTAAGAAAATGACATTAATAACTTTTTATTTTAAAGTTAAAATAAAAATGTCACAAACATGTATTGTTTTAATAAAAAACTTTACATAGGGAAATACAAGTCATATTTTTTACTATAAATATTCATTGGAAATATACAAAGATTTCCTACATCATAGTATTTTTTTTATAATTTTTAGAGATTAAATAAATTACTTTATTTTTGACACCATGATGATGCAGTGATTGCCTCATTAATGAAGGATTTAAATAAAATGAGAAGATAAGGTAAAATCTAAGACTTAAACTTGTCAAAGCCCTATTTTATGGGTGGATTTAAAACCCTTATCACCTCATCCTATAAATATATAATTTTGGGACCTTTAATATCCTAAAATCATTTTATAATAAAGTAACTTTTCAAGACTTTCCAAGAGTGCCCCTCCTCCCTCTTATAAAAGGCCCCCACCTCTACCCCTTACCCACACCTCTAAAGCCTTTGGCTTGACCAAAATCTCCTCATTTAATATTTCCATATCCCTCTATTCATCCTAGAATCCTTACCTTAGGTAGGAAGCTGTTCAAGAAACCCTATTGGTTCAAACCAAGAGGAGTTACCCGATTTAAAGGTAATGTTCTCTCTTATGTTCTTTTGTTTTATTTTTCATCTCCAACCCCTTAAAATCTATTTATTCCTTTATTTTGTAATGACACCAGTATATTCAATATACTAGTATTTTTTATGAGAAGGATTCGAGCTACACTTGCACACACCTCCGTCTAATGGTTAAAGAACATACTGTTTCCGTGGATGGCGAATTACTGCCTCACGAAACGATGATTGTTCTATCTTCTCCTACCACCTCTCATGGTGGCCATTATGAGAGAACTATATTTATTTATGATATATATTATATTTATTTCCTCTCTATGTGTCTGTATTTTACATTTAAAACAAACCTTTTTGCTTTTCATGTTGTGCAAATGCGATAATTTCATTTGAGGAAGTGTGGACTACGACCCCCTCAAGTGATGTGACTCGTTCATGCAATACATGGAATGTGTAAAGAATGAAATTAATGAACTTATGTGACCTATATAACATATATATTATAATGGAATTATAATATATATATATATATCTCTCTCATTTAGTTTTAATTCCATTAATTACGAAATAGAAATGAAATTAGCGTTCATGCGTACGTACGGCTTACCGTCTCCATGAACGGTGCATTTCATCTCCTACCTTTAAATGTTATGTAATATTATAAATTCAAGTATATACTGGATATATATTATATATATGATATCTACATCATGAATATAATTCTGGATATAATGGATATTTTACCACATGAAAAACTTGTAATTATAAGAAGTTTATTTTTTGACTCAAGTACCAATTATCGACAAAATGACCGTTATAAACTTAAATAATTACATAATGTTCATAACATGGAAATAAGTGATATAAAAGTAATAATGAACTTGAAAAATGTTCTTAAGTAAGTAGAAATTAACTCTATTTTATTATTCAGGTATATAAAGAAATGAACAAGACAAGTCAGACTTAAGGTAAGGGATCCGACCTCTCTCTTTCTTTTCAAGTACCCTCTTTTGTTAAATTAATTAATTAAAATTATATGTTTAGAATTTTTTAAAATATACATCATTTTTGAATTTGTAATATCAAATATATCTTAGGGACAATTTTGGGTATTTTTTTGAAAAACTTCAATTTTTGACGAATAGTGAAACCACTAAGTGGTAGTTAAAAAACTGATTTTTGGTTTAAATGAAACTTTACCACTTCTGTGAATTGAATTTCAAAACTCCGACATACATGGTTCTCATTAATAAGTAAAATGTGTTTCAATAGGATTAAAATAATTTTTCGGTGAATAGTAACTTTTAAGTTTTATTAATCGCGATTAAAGGTAATTAGTGTAATTTTAGGTAAAAATAATGTTATAATAATATGAAATTACCTTGACACATGTCCTACCCTTATTGGATGTGTCATGGCCGACCAAAAATATCCATGGGTCAACTTGGGGACCCCATGGAGCCACTTGGGTAAGAAAATTATATTAATAACTTTTTATTTAAAGTTAAAATAAAAATGTCACAAACAGGTATTGTTTTACTAAAACAATTTTTACATCGGGTTATACAAGTCATATTTTTTACTATAAAAATTCATTGGAAATCTATAACGATTTACTACATAATGATATTTTTTTCATAATTTTTAGACATTAAATAAATTAAATTATTTATGACACCATGATGATGTATCGATTACCTCATTAATTAAAGATTTAAATAAAATGAAAAGATAATGTAAAATCTAAGACTTACACTTGTCAAAAACCTATTGTATGGGTGGATTTCGAACTCTTACCACCTTATCCTTGAAATATATAATTTTGGGAACTTTAAAATCTGAAACTCATTATATAATAATGTAACATTTCTTGACTTTCCAAGAGTGCCCCTCCTCCCTCTTATAAAAGGCCCCCACCTCTACCAACTTACCCACACATTTCAAGCCATTGGCTCGGCCAATATCTCCTCATTTTATCTATCCACATCCCTCTCCTTATCCTATAATCCTTACCTTAGGGAGAAATCTCTTCAATAAACCCTTTGGTTCAAACCAAAGGGCATTACCCGATTTAAAGAAGATTAAAGAGCGATCGAGTCAAGTCGGACACGAGGTAAGGGACTTCGTCTCAATCTCCTTTCATTGAGACATATTTTGTTCTAATACAAAAATTTCTTTTATATGGTTTATAAACCCATTTTGACATTTAATTTTATACCAAATGAATCTTTTTCTATGAAGTGTTTTACTAATCGACAAAAAGGAATGTTTCTTTTAACGTACGCGGTGACAACGACCTTTTCTGCCGCCATGATTATTATTTGGTCTTTGGCATCCTCAACAAGCCGTAATGTTTTTAAAATTAAATAAATAGCATATACTCATTTATGTATTTTGGTATTGAAATTTTTTTTATAATGGATTTGTTATTTCAATATATTTAAGTGATATATTGTGATCAAAATGTGGAAATGTTTTCTTTCCATTATATTTTTTTTATATCTTATGATATTATAACGGTACTTGGACATTTGACGGGTGGTTACGTGATAAACCATATGACGGGTGGTGCCGTGAATACCAGGATGGTTGGTTACGTTATAACCTCCAATGCATTGGGTATGGAATTCGGCCATATGGCTATTCCATTTAGTGATATGTGTGGAAGTCAACCATATGGTTATTCCATTTAAGTATGTTTATTTCCCAAGATACCTGTATATGTTATGTGTTCTTTATATGGGTTTTATGGTAATCTTTTGGTTACAAAAGGGTAAGTAATGATCTTTTATTCAGTGAAGAGTTTTTACTAATTCATAAAGGTGAAAAGTATTACTTTGATAAAGTATTCATGGTTTACTTGTTGTTTTGAAAAACTAACAGTTTTCCTTCTTTTTGTATCCCTTACTGATATTTTTATGCTCATCCCAAGTTTTTTTTTGAAATGTTTTTCACAGGACATAATGTGGAATAGGTTCAAGGATGGGATCAAGGAAAAGTCATGATGTCTTAAACATGGAACTAGACATGAGTCTTTATTTTCAAGAGTTCATGTTTTGTAAAAAAAGGAAACTATATAGAAGTGTCTACTTTGTAAAGATTTGAGATGTAATAGTTATGTCCTAATTCTCTAAAACTCTAAACATGAAAATATCCTCAATGCGAATTATTAATTTAATTCAATATTAAGTAATGTTTAAGGTCGGGGCCTTATAGTTGGTATCAACTATAAGGAATCAGCCTTTAAACATTACATAATCATGAATTAAATGATTAATTCACATAGAGGTTCTTTTCAGGTTTAGATTTTTAGAGAATTAGTACATAACTATTACATCTCAAAAGATTACGAAGTAGACACTTATACTAAGTTTCCACAAAATAAAAACGCTTAAAAAGAAACATGTCTAGTTCCATGTTTTAGATAGCATGTCTTTCATTGATCCCATCTGTGACCCTATACATCTTTAAGTCCTGTGGAAAACATTTCAAAAACTTGGGATGAGCATAAAAATCCCAGTAAAGGGTACACAATGAATGATAACTGTTAGTTTTTTCCAAAACAATAAGTAAACCTTGAATACTTTATCAAAGTAATAATTTTCACCTTTATGAAGTAGTAAATACTCTTCACTGAATAAAAGATCACTACTTATCCTTTGTAACCAAAAGATTACCATAAACACACATAAATAACCCATAACCTATAAGATTAACTTTGGACATAAACATACTTAAATAGAATAACCATACGGTCGACTACCACACATATCACTACATGGAATAGTCATATGGCGGACTTCCATACCCAATGCATTGGAGGTTATAACGTAACCACCCATCCTGGTATTCATGGCACCACCCGTCATATGGTTTATCATTTAACCACCCATCAAATGTCCAAGTACCATTATAAAATCATAACACATAAAACAATTATAAAGGAAATAAAACATTTCCACATTTCAAATACAATAGATCACTTAAATATATTGACATAAAAAATCCATTATCAAAACAATTTTCAATACCAAAATACATAAAAGCGTATATGCTATTTATTTACTTTTAAAAACATCACGGCTTTTTGAGGAAGCCAAAGATCAAATAATACTCGCGGTGGCGGAAAGGTCATTGTCACCGCGTACATTGAAAAGAAACATACTTTTTGTCATTTAGTAAAATGCTTCGTATAAAAAAGATTCCTTTTGAATAAAATTAATAGTAAAAGGGGTTTATACACCATATAAAATAAATTTTTGTATAAAACAAAATATGCATCAATGAAAGGAGACTGAGACGAAGTCCCTTACAAAGTCATTATCCTTAGATTAAGGATAAATCAATTACATAATTATGTGTGAAAAATATTAATACACCCAATATAAGAGGATGTTAAGTGTAAAACAATCATAGTTCATCCACACATATTCATAGTATGAAATAATCAAGAAGTATAGGTTTAACCCAATTAATTGAAATTGGGTTAAGAAGTTCCCCTACAGAAATTTGACATCCTAACGGCGTCACTTTAAAATTCAGAAAATGCGTCAATGAGAGATAAAAAGGGTATCTCATCACATGGAAATATAATTTACAGAAATAAGGATATATAAGAACATATACCAATATAATAAGATGTAAATTAAAATACCTAACAAAAAGAAGTCTTTTAAAAATAGGAGGGTGAAAGGTCCCCTTACCGATTTGGGTAACTTTCGAAACGTACACCCCATGAAATAAGGGTCAGAAAATGAAGTTGTAAATACCCGTAAATGAGAGTATATTACACAAATAGTAGAATAATGGGCAGTACATAAAACACTCAGAGGAAATGGTGGAAAATGTAGCATAAATCTCACGGGAATAAAAGTGATAAGAAAAATCACTTACGAAAACTCGGCAGCCTAACGGCGCCACTTAAAGCTTCCAAAAATGGATTTATGAGATCAAATATGGTCTCTAATAATATTAAAATAAAAATTACAGAATGAGTAATATAAAATAACATCCCCAAACATAAGAAATATGAGCTTAAAATAAATGAAATAAAAGAGAGCACTTAAAAAGAAAGAGAGAGGTAGGATCCCTTACCAAAATTTGGCAACCTAACGGTGCCACTTAAAATTCTTAAAATAAATTGATGAGAGTAAGAGGGGGTATCTCATCATATGAAAATAAAAATTACAGTATGGTGAATATAAAAGAATAAACTCCAACATAAGAACATGGAGCATAAATGAAATGACATAAACGAGGGTACTTGAAAAGAAAGAAAGAGGTCAGATCCCTTACCTCAAGTCCAACTTGTCTTGTTCGTTTCTTTATATTCCTGAATAATAAACTAGAGTTAATTTCTACTTTCTTAAGAAAATTTTTCAATTCCATTATTCCATTTATATCACTTATTACCATGTTATGTACATTATGTAATTATTTAAGTTTATAACAGTCGTTTTGTCGATCATTGGTACTTGAATAAAAAAAAACTTCTTATAATTACAAGTTGTTTATGTGGTAAAATATCCATTATATATAGAATTATATTCATGATGTATACATAATATATATCATATATATCCAGTATATAATTTCATTTATAATATTACATAACATTTAAAGGTAAGAAATGAAATGAACCGTTCATAGAGACGGTAAGCCGTACGTACGCATGAACACTGCTTTCATTTCTTTTTCATATTTAATGGAATTAAAACTAAATGAGATATATATATATATATATATATATATATATTATAATTCCAGTATAATATATATGTTATATAGGTCACATAAATTCATTAATTTCATTCTTTATACATTCCATGTATTGCATGAACGAGTCACATCACTTGAGGGGGCGGTAGTCCACACTTCCTCAAATGAAATTATCACATTTTCACAACATGCAAAGCATAAAGTTGTGTTTAAATGTAAAATATAGATGCATAGAGAGGAAATAAATATAATATATATCATAAATAAATATAGTTCCATCATAATGGCCACCATGAGAGGTGGTAGGATAAGATAGAATAATCATCATTTCGTGAGGCAGTAATTTTCCATCCACGGAAACAGTATGTTCTTTAACCATTAGACGGAGGTGTGTGTAAGTGTAGCTCGAATAATTCTCATAACAACATTATAATATATTAAATATACTAGTTTAGTTACAAAATAAAGGAATAAAAAGAGTTTATGGGGTTGGAGAAGAAAAATAAAACAAAAGAACATAAGAGAGAACATTTCCTTTAAATCAGGTAACTCCTCTTAGTTTGAACCAAAAGGGTTTCGTAAAGAGATTCCTGCCTAAGGTAAGGCTTATAGGATTAAGAGAGGCATGTGGAGAGATAAAATGAGCAGAGTTTGGTCGAGCTAAAAGTTTGAGAGGTTTGGGTAAGGGGGTATAGGTGGGGGCCTTTTATAAGAGGGGGGAGGGACACTCTTGGAATGTCTTGAAAAGTTACTTTATTATAAAATGATTTTAGAATATTAAAGGTCCCACAATTATATATTTCGAGGACAAAGTTATAAGGGTTATAAATCCACCCATCCAATAGCTTTTTTACAAGTGTAAGTGTTATAGGATTCCTTATCTTCTCATTTTATTTATATCGGTCATTAATGAGGTAATCACTACATCATGGTGTCATAAATAAATTTATTTATTTAATGTCTAAAAATTATGAAAAATATATCATGATGTAGGAAATATTTTTATATTTCTAATGAATGTTTATAGTCAAAAATATGACTTGTATAACCGCATGTAAAAATTGTTTTAGTAAAACAATACATGTTTGTGACATTTTTATTTTAACTTTAAAAAAAAAGTTATTAATGTCATTTTCTTACCCAAGTGGCTCCATGGGGTCCACATGTTGACCCATGGATTTTCTTGTTCAGACATGACTCATACAATAAGGGTAGGACATGTGTAAAGGTCATTTCATATTATTATAACATTATCTTTACCTTAAATTACACTAATTACTTTTAATCGTGATTAATAAAACTTAAAAGTTATTATTCACTAAAAAATTATTTTAATCCCATTGAACCACATTTTACATAATAATGACAACCATGTATGTAGGATTTTTGAAATTCAAATCACAAAAGTGGTAAAGTTTCATTTAAACTAAAAATCTGTTTTTTAACTACCACTTAGTGGTTTCACTATTCATCAAAATTGAAGTTTTTTAGAAAAATACCAAAAATTCAACCTAAGATATATTTGATATTATGAATTAAAAAATGATGTCTATTTTACAATATTTAAAACATATAAGTTGAATTAATAAATTTAATAATTAATTCTTGTTTTCAAAACAAATAGCATGTTTTTAAGAAACAAAATATATCAAAAGATTAACACTAGTTTAAGTCCAATTTCAAAGTGAAATTAATTCCAATGACCAAAATTGGATTAAATGGTAAAAATATATTCTAATTGAACTTTAGAACCAATTCAAAAGATGAGCTAATCATATAAATAAATTATATTAAAAAGAGGTTTTGAATTAAAATACATCATTTTTCACTTATTCATTAAAAATGAACATTATCAAAAAAATAACAAAAACATACACAAAGTAAATTTTGATGTCCCGATTCTAAAGAAGGACTTTATTTGGTCCAATATAACATATAAAATTTTCAAAAAGTGGATTTAAAAAGGGTTCACCATCAAAAGGCAGTTAATTTTTTTAAAGTGCAATTAGAATATATTTTTACCATTTAATTCAATGGTGGTCATTAGAATTAATTTTACTTTGAAAATGGACATAAACAAGTGTCAATCTTTTGATAGATATTGTTTCTTAAAAACACGCTATTTGTTTTGACAGTGGGAATTAACTATATGGTTTATTAATGAAACTTTTATGTTTTTAATTTGGTAAAATGGACATCATTTCGGAATTTGGAATATCAAATATATCTTCGGGTTAGTTTTTGGAATTTTTCTGATAATATCTTTTTTTAATGAATAGTGAAAAATATAGTTTTTTAATTCAAAACTGCCTTTTCATCCAATTTATTTATATATTTAGATTGTAATTTTAATTGTTTTTAAAGTATAATTTAATTATGTTTTTATCACTTAATACAATGTTGTTCATTGGAATTAATTTAATATTTCAATTGGATGTAAAAACAAGTCAATCTTTTGATAAATTTTACTTCTTAAAAACCCGTCTTTTGTTTTGATAACGGGATTTACTTTTAAATTAATTAATACAATATTTGTGTTTTTAATTTGATAAAATGGATCCATATTGGGAATAAGAAGGTCCAACTTATTTAATTAAAACTCTTTTGTTTTTGGACATTATGAATAGTAACAACGGTAATTATCTTTAATTATCGTATTTAATTAGTAATCGGGTAATTAAGGGTAGAAAAATAATATCTTAAAAATATAAAATGACCCCAAAATATTTCCTAATGCTATTTTTGGTGTCATGGCCGACCATGGGATGCCTTTTTCCAACCTTGGGACCCCATGGAATCACTTTAGTGTGATAGTGACCTTTTATCATATGTTTTTTAAGAAAGGAAAATGTAACCAAATTATGTAACACCTATGTAAAACAATTTTAATTTTGTCTCCATAAACAATATATTATACTATAAATAGTCATTGGAATGATAAAAAGATTTAATACATCATAGTATTTTTCTAATAATTTTTATACATTATATAAATTAATTTATTTATGACACCATGATGATGCAGCGATTATCTCATTAATGAATGATTTAAATAAAATGAAAAGATAATGTAAAATATAAAACATAAACTTGTCTAAAACCTATTGTATGAGTATATTTAGAAACCTTACCACCCTATCCTCTAAATATATCAATGTGGGACCTTTAAAATCCGAAAATCATTTTAATATAAAGTAACATTTCTTGGATTTCCAAGAGTTCCCCTCCTCCCTCTTATAAAAGGCCCCCACCTCTACCTTCTTACCCACACCCCTCAGGCCATTGGATCGGCCAAACTCTACTCATTTTATCTCTACACATCCCTCTATTCCTTTTAGAATCCTTCCCTTAGTCAGAAAGCTCAACAAGAAATCATTTTGGTTCAAACCAAGGGGAGTTACACGATTTGAAGGTAAAGTCTTCCCTAATGTTCTTTTGTTTTATTTTGCTTCTCCAACCCCCTAAACTTTTTTTATTCCTTTATTTTGTAACAACGCCAGTATTTCCAACATACTAGGATGTTTTTTTGAGAATTATTCGAGCTACACTTACACACACCTCTGTCTAATGGTTAAAGAACATACTGTTTTCGTGGATGGCGAATTACTGCCTCACGAAACGATGATTGTTCTATCTTCTCCTACCACCTATCATGGTGTCCATTATTATGGAAATATATTTATTTATGATATATATTATATTTACATCCTCTCTATGCTTCTTTATTTTATATTTAATACATACCTTTATGCTTTGCATGTTGTGCAAATGCGATAATTCTATTTGAGGAAGTGTGGACTACCGCCCCCTCAAGTGATGTGACTCATTCATGCAATACATGGGATGTATAAAAAATGAACTTGATGAACTTATGTGACCTTTATAACATATATATTATAATGGAATTATAATATATATATATATCATCTAGTTTTAATTCCATTAATGTGCCAAAGAAACGAAAGTAGCGTTCATGTGTACGTACGGACTACCATCTCCATGAACGGTGCATTTCATTTATTTTTATCTCCAAATGTTATGTAATAGTATAAAATGAATATATACTAGATATATATTATATTTAAATCCTTAATACTATTCTGGAGATGATTTACTTATAACTATATGGAAAATTATTTTCCAACAAGTTCAATTTTTACTAATGTACCGAACATCGTCAAAAACGACTGATATGAACTCACATTATTAAACAATTATTATAACATTATAATATGTGATACGAACTGAATAATAATCTTTAAATGATGTCCTTAATCAATTATAAATTGACCAAAGTTTATTATTCAGGAATATAAATAAATGAACAAGACAAGTCAGACTTGAGGTATGGGATCCTACCTCTCTCTTTCTTTTTAAGTACTCTCTTTTATGTCATTTATTTTAAGCTAATCTTTATTATGTTTGGGGATGTTCTTTTATATTCCTCATACAATAATTTTTATGTTAATATTATGAGATACCTCTTTGGTCTTATAAATCCATTTTTGTAAGTTTTAAGTGTCGTCGTTAGGCTGCTGAGTTTTCGTAAGGGATTTTTCATCTCACTTTTATTATTGTGAGATTTATGCTACATTTTCCACCATTTCCTCTGAGTGGTGTATATACTACCAATTATTCTACTATTTGTGTAATATAATTTCATTTATGGGTATTTACAACTTAATTGTATGACCCTTATTTCATGGGGTGTACGTTTCAAAAGTTACCCAAATCGGTAAGGGGACCTTTCACCCTCCTCTATTTAAAAGAATTATTTTTGTTAGGTCTTTTAATTTACATATTCTTATATTGGGATATGTTCTTATATATCCTTATTGTTGTAAATGATATTTCCAAGTGATGAGATACCCTTTTTATCTCTCATCGACTCATTTTATGAATTTTAAAGTGACGTCGTTAGGATGTCGAATTTCTGTAAGGGAACTTCTTAACCAAATTTCAATTCTTTTGGTTAAACCTATACTTCTTGATTATGTCATACTATGAATATGTGTGGATGACCTATGATTGTTTTACACTCAATATCCTCTTATATTGTTTGTATTTATATTTTTCACACATAATTATGTAATTGATTTATCTTTATTCTAAGGATAACGACTTTGTAAGGGACTTCGTCTCAGTCTCCTTTCCTTGAGGCATATTTTGTTTTATACACAACTTTATTTTATACAGTGTATAAACCCCTTTGGCTTTCACTTTTATTCAAAATGAATCTTTTTTATACTAATCATTTTACTAAACGACAAAAATTATGTTTCTTTTTAACATACACGGTGACAACGGCCTTTCCACCGTCACGAGTATTATTTGATCTTTGACTTCCTCAACAAGCTGTAATGTTTTTGAAAGTAAATAAATATCATATACTCTTTTATGTATTTTGGTATTGAAAATGGTTTTGATAATGGATTTTTTATGTCAATATATTTAATTGATATATTTTTCTTGAAATGTGGAAATGTTTTCTTTCCTTTATAATTCTTTTATGTGTTATGGTTTTATAATGGTACTTGGACATTTGACGGGTGGTTACGTGATAAACCATATGACGGGTGGTTCCATGAATTCCAGGACGGGTGGTTACATTATAACCTTAAATGCATTGGGTATGGAAGTCGTCTGTATGGATATTCCATGTTGTGATATGTGTGGAAGTTGGTTGTATGGTTATTCCATTTAAGTATGTTTATGTCCCAAGTTACCTTTATATGTTATGTGTTCTTTATATGGGTTTATGGTGATCTTTTGGTTATGAAGGATAAGTGGTGATCTTTTATTCAGTGAATAGTATTTACTACTTTGTAAAGGTGCAAAGTATTACTTTGATAAAGTATTCATGGTTTAATTTTTGTTTTAAAAAACTAAGAATTTTCTTTCTTTGTGTATCCTTTACTGGGATTTTTATTCTCATCCCATGTTTTTGAAATGTTTTCCACAGGGTTTAAAGATGAATAGGGTCAAGGATGGGATCAAGGAAAGACATTCTATCTAAACCATGGAACTAGACATGTTTCTTCTTAAGAGTTTTTTATTTTTTGGAAACTTAGTAGAAGTGTCTACTTTGTAATCTTTTGAGATGTAATAGTTATGTCTTAATTCTATAAAACTCTAAACCTGAAAAGATCCTCTTTGTGAATTATTCATTTAATTCAATATTAAGTGAGGTTTAAGGCCAGGTCCTTATAATTGGTATCAAAGGGTCGGTTTAGATAACTTTATAGGTTAGAGTGTTGTTTAAGCATAAGTGACAAGATGTGTGTAACCACAATGGTTATTATATTAGATAGAGTTGTTGTTATTTATGAAAGTTGGAATGAGTTTGAGATAACTTGGATAATTATATCTTATTGTTTATATTCCTCTTTAGTACATGATGATTTTGTTGATATACTCACACTAACCTTTTTGGTTTTAGTAAATGGATGGATCTAGTAGGCACCAAAGTGACAATGGGTTTGAAGGAAACTGTGGTTGTTCTCTGATTAAGAGACTAGATGAAATGGGGGATTCAATGAGAAATATCATGGTTATTCTAAACCAACTATCAGGAGTCATGATCAACCACTTGAACCTTGGTGAGTTCATTAATGCATCATGTATGAGAGAACCAACTCTATGTGGATGTTTAGGTAATAATTATAAAGGTAACCATTAGGATTTTTATCATCGTTACATTTGAGGTAATTATGGGTTACTATATGTTATGATGGAATATGAAAGACATGAGATAAACTTGAGGTTAAATTATGTTATGGTTATTTTTAAAGATTTTATCACTTTTTGGGGAATTTTATAAGAATTATGTAGTTTTGGAAAAATAACAACACGTAGACCGTGTAACAACATGTCATGTCGGAAGAAGCTGAAGGAATCGAACCCACAACTAAATTGCGACTGGTATTTATCGCCTACCACTGGACTACACGAAGTCCCTGGTTATTTTGACTAATTCTTTTTAGTTAGATGATCTTATGAATCGAGAATAAGTTTATTTTGGGTTGTCTATGGAAATTATTAACCTATCATGGAGGATATGTGATTAGGTTCATTACTTTTCAGTATGAGACTTTAAGAGTAACTGATGTTATTTGGAGATAAATGTTAAGGTTTATCATGGAAGACTATGTGATTAAATCCTTCAGAGATTTGGGTTTCAATGTTAGTTTTGATTACATTGAAGAATTTTATGGATAGATGTTTATTTAATGGTTTTTGTTGAATTTTGGGTATTGTTTGACAAATTTTGGAGATTAAGAATAGATATTTTTTTATAAAGAATTATCCTTTTTGGGTATTATCTGATCTTGTAGTAACATTGTTGGTTTTGGTTTTGGTTAAGGTCTGAATACATGGGAAATATATAGTTCTATTTTTTGAATTAGGTGATTCTCAATAAGTTGATTATAGTACTCTTAATGTGAACAAGTCTTCCTAAATACTCGTCTTTTAGAGAAAATATGAGTTTGTGTAAGAAATCTACTAAAAGTTGAAAGTCAACATGACAAGTAAGTTTGCTTCCTTATTATTTAGTTAAGCTTATAAATAAATTCCTAAATGAAAAGTAACTTAAAACTAAAATTTTTTATGTTATCTTTTCCTACTGGGGAATCAAATACCATTTAACCCATCACAAGTTTGTGATTTTCTGGTGGTTAACTTTCTCCTAAACATGTTTTCTATCACTCTCCATCAGAACATGACCCTTTGTTTTTTCTTCCATATCCATGTTTTCATGGAATCCTAGTATGGGTTAACTCGTGTGACCTTTGTACTTCTCTTTCTTTATTTTAAAGTGATAGTTTTACCGACTCTTGTTCTGATGTGGGACTTTCAATAAAGTTTCCAAGCCCAATTTTAAAATTGTGAGGACGCAATTCGCAAAAGGGGGGAAGGATGTAACATCCAAGGTAAATAAATAATATTAAATTCTCTTGTTTATCAATATTTGTGAATAAAATGTTAATATTACTTTAAATGGAATGCTATTCTCTATGGCGTACCCAATACGCAACAAAGAGTTTCTTTGAAATCTTATGTTGCACACTAATAATATAATAATATTATTGTAAATAGTTAATACCTAGCTGTTGTAATGGCGGGAATGAACAGAACTAACAAAAAAATGATTACATATTTTTTTAAATATTTTTACATTTATCCAATAAATGTTAGAGGCTTAAAATTCAAATGAATCCAATTTTAAGAATAAATACTCTAATATTTTTAAAAGATTATTTTAACGCCTTTTGATGGAGAACCTTTTTAAAATCTAAATTTTGACAATTTTATAAGCTCTATTTGTCAAAATAAACTTATTCTTTAGAATTGGGACATTGAAATTTACTTTGGATAAATTTTTGGTTTTTTTCTAACAATGTTCATTTTTTAATGAATAGTGAAAAATACTGCATTTTACTTCAAAACTGCTTTTTCATCTAACTTAATTATTTGGATAGATTATCTTTTTTAATTTTTTTAAAGTGTAATTAGAATATATTTTTACCATTTAATTCAATGGTGTTCATCATAATTAATTTTACTTTGAAAATGGACATAAACAAGTGTCAATCTTTTGATATATATTGTTTCTTAAAAACACACTATTTGTTTTGACAGTGGGAATTAACTATATGATTTATTAATGAAACTTATATGTTTTCAATTTGGTAAAATATTCAAAATTTCTTAATTTGGAATATAAAATATATCTTAGGGTTCTTTTTTGTTATTTTTCTGATAATGTCCTTTTTTAATAAATAGTGAAAAATAAAGTTTTTTAATTCAAAACTACCTTTTCATCCAATTTATTTATATATTTAGATTTTAATTTTAATTGTTTTTAAAGTATAATTTAATTATTTTTTTATCACTTAATACAATTTTGTTCATTGGAATTAATTTTACTTTTCAATTGGATGTAAAAACAAATCAATCTTTTGATAAATTTTACTTCTTAAAAACCCATCTTTTGTTTTGACAACAAGAATTACTTTTAAATTAATTACTAAAATTTTTGTGTTTTGAATTTTATAAAATGGATTTAATATTTGGAATCAGAAGGTCCAAATTATTTAATTAAGACTCTTTTTTTTTGGACATTATGAATAGTAATGACGGTAATTATCTTTAATTATCGTATTTAATTATTTATCGGGAAATTAAGGGTAAGAAAAAAATATCATAAAAATATAAAATGATCCCAACATGTGTCCTAATGATATTTTTGATGTCATGTCCGACCATGGGATGCCTTGTTCCAACCTTGGGACCCCATGGAATCAATTTAGTGTGATAGTAACCTTTTATCATATTTTTTTTAAGAAAGGAAAATGTAACCAAAGTATATAACACCTAAGTAAAATAATTTTAATTTTGTCTAAATAAAAAATCTATTAGACTATAAAAAGTCATTGTAAATCTAAAAAGATTTAATACATCATGGTATTTTTATTATAATTTTCCAAAATTATATAAATTAATTTATTTATGACACCATGATGATGCAGCGATTATCTCATTAATGAACTATTTAAATAAAATGAAAAGACAATGTAAAATCTAGAAGTTAAACTTGTATAAAACCTATTATATGAGTATATTTCGAACCCTTACCACATTATCCTATAAATATATCAATTTGGGGCCTTTAAAATTTGAAACTCGTTTTAATATAAAGTAACATTTCTTGACTTTCCAAGAGTGCCCCTCCTCCCTCTTATAAAAGGCCCCAACCTCTACCTCCTTACCCACACCCCTCAAGACATTGGCTTGGCCAAAGTCTGCTCATTTTATCTCTCCACATCCCTCTAATAATCTTATAAGTCTTACCATAGGCATAAAACTCTTCAAGAAACCCTTTTGGTTCAAACCAAGGGGAGTTACCCGATTTAAAGGTAAAGTCTTCCCTAATGTTCTTTTGTTTTATTTTGCTTCTCCAACCCCATAAACTCTTTTTATTACTTTATTTTGTAACAAAACCAGTATATTAAATATAATACGATGTTTTTATGAGAAGTATTTGACCTACACTTACACACACCTCCGTCTAATGGTTAAAGAACATACTATTTCTGTGGATGGTGAATTACAACCTCATGAAACGATGATTGTTCTATCTTCTCCTACCACCTCTAATGGTGTCCATTATGATGGAAATATATTTATTTATGATATATATTATATTTATTTACTCTCTATGCTTCTGTATTTTATATTTAATTCATACCATTATGCTTTGCATGTTGTGAAAATGCGATAATTTCATTTGAGGAAGTCTGGACTACCACCCCCTCAAGTGATGTGACTCGTTCATGCAATAAATGGAATGTATAAAGAATGAAATTTATGAACTTATGTGACATATATAACATATATATTATATTGGAATTATAATATATATATCTCTCTAATCTGGTTTTAATTCCATTAATGTTTCAAATAAATTAAAGTAGCGTTCGTGCGTACGTACGGCCAACCGTCTCCATGAATGGTGCATTTCATTTCTTTTTATCTAAAATTGTTATGTAATAGTATAAAATTAATATATACTGTATATATATGATATTTAAATCATTAATACTATTCTGGAGATGATGTACTTATAAGTACATGGAAAATTCTTTTCCAACAAGTTCAATGTTGACTCATGTATCGAACATCGTCAAAAATGTCTGACATGAACTCACATTATTAACAAATTATTACAAAATTATAATATGTGATATGAACTAAATAATAATATTTAAAGGATTTCTTTATTCTTTAAACCAAGTAATTGAAATTGGGTTAAGGAGTTCCCTTACAAAAATTCGGCATCCTAACGGCGTCACTTTAAAATTCAGAAAATGAGTCGATGAAAGATAAAAATAGAATCTCATCACTTGGACATATCATTTAAATAAATAAGGATATATAAGAACATATCCCAACATAAAAATATGTAAATTAAAAGACCTAACAAAAATAAGTCTTTTAAAAAGATGAGGGTGCAAGGTCCTCTTACCGATTTGGGTAACTTTCGAAACGTACACCCCATGAAATAAGGGTCATACAATGAAGTTGTAGATACCCATAAATGAAAGTATATTACACAAATAGTAGAATAATTTGAAGTACATAAACCACTCAGAGTAAATGGAGGAAAATGTAGCATAAATATCACGGGAATAAAAGTGGGATGAAAAATCCCTTAGGAAAACTCGACAGCCTAACGACACCACTTAAAGATTCCAAAAATGGATTTATGAGATCAAATAGGGTATCTCATAATATGGAAATAAAAAATACAGAATTATTAATATAAAATAACATCTCCAAACATAATAAATATGAGCTTAAAATAAATGACATAAAAGGGAGTACTTAAAAAGAAAGAGAGAGGTAGGATCCCTTACCTCAAGTCCGACTTGTCTTGTTCATTTCTTTATATTCCTGAATAATAAACTAGAGTTAATTTCTACTTGCTTAAGAACCCTTTTCAAGTTCATTATTCCTTTTATATCACTTATTACCATGTTATGAACATTATGTAATTATTTAAGTTTATAATGGTCGTTTTTTCAATCATTGGTACTTGAGTCAAAAAATAAACTTCTTATAATTACAAGTTGTTCATGTGGTAAAATATCCATTATATCCAGCATTATATTCATGATGTAGATATAATATATATCATATATATCCAGTATATACTAGAATTTATAATATTACATAACATTTAAAGGTAAGAAATGAAATGCACTGTTCATGGAGACGGTAAGCCGTACGTACGCATGAACGCTACTTTCATTTCTATTTCATATTTAATGGGATTAAAACTAAATGAGATATATATATATATATATATATTATAATTACAGTATAATATATATGTTATATAGGTCACATAATTTCATTAATTGCATTGTTTATACATTCCATGTATTGCATGAATGAGCCACATCACTTGAGGGGGTGGTAGTCAACACTTTCTCAAATGAAATTATCGCATTTGCACAACATGAAAAGCATAAAGGTATGTTTCAAATGTAAACTAAATACTCATAGAGATGAAATAAATATAATATAATTAATAAATAAATATATTTCCATCATAATGGCCTCCATGAGAGGTTTTAGGAGAAGATAGAACAATCATCATTTCGTGAGGCAGGAATTCGCCATCCACAGAAACAGTATGTTCTTAACCATTAGATAGAGGTGTGTGTAAGTGTAGCTAGAATTATTCTCATACCAAAATTATAGTATATTGAAGATACTAGTTTAGTTACAAAATAAAGGAATAAAAAGATTTTAGGGGGTTGGAGAAGAAAAACAAAACAAAAGAACATAAGAGAGAACATTACCTTTAAATCGGGTAACTCCTCTTGGTTTGAACCAAAAGGGTTTCTTGAAGAGCTTGCTGCCTAATTTAATGATTCTAGGTTGAATAGAGGGATTCGTGGAGATAAAATGAGCAGAGTTTGGTAGATCCACAGGCCTGATAGGTGTGGGTAAGAGGGTAGAGGTGGGGGCCTTTTATAAGAGGGAGGAGGGGCACTCTTGGAATGTCTTGAAAAGTTACTTTATTATAAAATTATTTTCGGATATTAAAGGTCCCAGAATTATATATTTCCAGGATAGGGTGATAAGGGTTCTAAATAAACCCATCCAATAGGTTTTTGACAAGTGTATGTCTTATATTTTACCTTATCTTCTCATTTTATTTTAATCGTTCATTAATGAGGTAATCACTGCATCATCATAGTTTCATAAATAAATTAATTTATTTAATATCTAAAAATTATAAAAAGATACTATGATGTATGAAATCGTTTTAGATTTAAAATTAATATTTATAGTCAAAAATATGACTTGTATAACCCCATGTAAAAATTGTTTTAGTAAAACAATACATGTTTGTGACATATTTATTTTAACTTTAAATAAAAAGTTATTAATGTCATTTTCTTACCCAAGTGGCTCCATGGGGTCCCCAAGTTGACCCATGTATTTTCTTGGTCAGTAATGACTCATCCAATAAGGTTCGGACATGTGTCAAGGTCATTTCATATTATTATAACATTATCTTTACCTTAAATTACACTAATTACCTTTAATCGTGATTAATAAAACTTAAAAGGTACTATTCACCAAAAATTATTTTCATCCCATTGAACCACATTTTACATCCTAATGACAACCATGTATGTCTGATTTTTGAAATTCAAATCACAGAGGTGGTAAAATTTCATTTAAATGAAAAATCAGTTTTTGAACTACCACTTAGTGGTTTCACTATTCATCAAAAATTGATGTTTTTCAGAAAAGTACCAAAAATTCACCCTAAGCTATATTTGATATTCAGAATTTAAAAAAGATGTTTATTTTACAAAATTCAAAACATATAAGTTGCATTAATCAATTTAATAATTAATTCTTGTTGTCAAAACAAATAGCGTGTTTTTAAGAAACAAAATATATCAAAAGATTGACACTAGTTTAAGTCCAATTTCAAAGTGAAATTAATTCCAATGACAACCATTAGATTAAATGGTAAAGATATATTATAAATACACTTTAATCCCAATTACAAAGATAATCTATCCATATAAATAAATCAGAATAAAATGAGGTTTTGAATTAAAATACAACATTTTCACTAAAAAGTATATTTATCAGAAAAATAACAAAAATTTACACAAAGTAAATTTTGATGTCCCAATTCTAAAGAAGGATTTTATTTGGTCCAATATAACATATAAAATTTTCAAAAAGTTTATTTAGAAGGGTTCTCCATCAAAAAGTGGTTAATCGACCTTTTAAAGAATATTAGAATATTTACACTTAAAATTTGATTCATTCGCATTTTATGCCTCTAGCATTTATTGGATAAAAGTAAAAATATTTGACAAACATATATAATCATTTTTTAGTTAGTTATGTTCATTCCCGCTATTACAACAGCTAGGCATTAACTACCATTTAAAATAATATTATTTTATTATTAGAGTGCAACGTATGATTTCCAAGAAACTCGTTGTTGTGTATTGGGTACACCATCGAGCATAGTGTTCCCTTTAAATTAATATTAACATTTTATTCACAAATATGGATAAATATGAAAATATCATACTCTTTATTTACCTGGGGTGTTACATCCTTCCCCCCTTTTGGGAATTGCATCCTCACAATTTTAAAATTGGGCTTGGAAACTTCATTGAAAGTCCCACATCGGAAAAGGAGTAAATTAAACTATCACTTTAAAAGAAAGAAATAATAGTACCAAGGTCACCTGAGACAAAGGTACTAGGATTACATGTAAAAAACATGGATATGGAAGAAAAAAATGGGTCATGTTATGATGGAGAGTGATAGAAAACATGTTTAAGAGAACTTTAACCACCAGAAAATCACAAACTTGTGATGGGTTAAACTGTATTTGATTCCCCTGTAGGAAAACCTAACAGACAACATTTTTTTTAAGTTAATTTTCATTGAGGAATTTATTTGTGATCTTAACTAAATCACAAGGAAACATAATTTCTTGTCGTTTATACTTTCATCTCTTACTAGATTTATTACACAAACTCATTTTTCCTTCCAAAAGATGAGTATTTAGGATGACTTGTTCACATTAACAGCGATATAATCAACATCTTGAGAGTGACCTAATCCACAAAAGAGAACTATATATTTCCCATGTCTTTAGACCTTAACAAAAACCAAAAATGTTAAAACAAGATCAGATAATCCAAAAAATGATAATCCTTTATAAAAAAGAAAATCTATTCTTAATCTCCAAAATTAATCCAACAAAACCCAAAGTTCAACGATGACCATTCGATAAACAATTTTTCCATAAAATTATTCAAAGTAAACCTAACTAAGATTGAAACCCAAATATTTGAAGGATTTAATCACATAGTCTTCCAAGCTACAAATTAACATTTATCTCTAAATAACATCAGTTACTCTTAAAGTCTCGTACTGAAAAGTAACTATCCTAATCACATATCCTCCATGATAGGCAAATAATTTCCATAGATAACCCAAAATCAACGTATTCCTGATTCATAAGATCGTCTAACTAAGAGACTCGATGAAATGGGGGATTCAATGATAAATCTTGTGGTTATTATAAACCAACTATCAGGAGTCATGATCAACTACTTGAACCATGGTTAGTTCTCTAATGAATCATGTATGAGAGAACCAACTTGATGTGGAATTTCAGGTAATAATTATAAAGGTAACCATTAGGGCTTATATGACCCTTACTTCTGAGGTAATTATGGGTTACTATATGTTGTGATGGATAATTAAAGGCATGAGATAAACTTGAGGTTAAATTATGTTATGGTTATTTTTGAAGAATTTATCGCTTTTGGGGATTTTTATAAGAATTATGTAGTTTTGTAAAAAGTACAACACGTAGACCATGTGACAAACTGTTGCGTCGGATGAAGCTGCGGGAATCGAACCCACAACCAAAGTGCGACTGGTATTTATCACATACCACTAGACTACGTGAAGTCCCTGTTTAGTTGGACTAATTCTTTTTAGTTAGATGATCTTATGAATCTTGAATAAGTTGATTTTGGGTTATCTATTGAAATTATTAACCTATCATGGAGGATATGTGATTAGGTTAATGACTTTTTAGTATGACACATTAAGAGTAAGTGATGTTATTTGGAGATAAATGTTAAGATTTACTATGGAAGACTATGTGATTAAATCCGTCAGAGATTTGGGTTTCAATCATAGTTTGGTTTATCTTCGAATAATTTTATAGATTGATTTTTATTAAAGGGTATTTGTGGAACTTTGGATAATGTTTGACAAATTTTGGAGATTAAGAGTAGTATTTCTTTTTATAAAGGATTATCCTACTTGGGGATTATCTAATCTTGTACTAACATTTTTGGTTTTGGTTTTGGTTTTGGTCTAAAGAAATGGGAAGTATATAGTTCTATTTTTTGGATTAGGTGATTCTCTAGAAGTTTATTATAGTTCTCTTAATGTGAACAATTTATCCTAAATACTCGTCTTTTGGATAAAATATGAGTTTGTGTAAAACATCTAGAAAAAGTTGAAAGTCAACATGACAAGTAAGTATGTTTCCTTATGTTAAGAACATCAATAAATTCCTCAATGAAAAGTAACTTAAAACTAAAATGATGTCTGTTACCTTTTCCTACCGGGGAATCAAATACCGTTTAAACCATCACAAGTTTGTGATTTTCTGGTGGTTAACATTCTCCTAAACATGTTTCTATCACTCTCCATCAGAACTTAACCCATTTTTTTTCTTCCATATCCATGTTTTCATGGAATCCTAGTACCTTTTGTCTCGGGTGACCTTGGTACTTTTCTTTCTTTCTTTTAAATAGATAGTTTAATTTACTCCTTTTCCGATGTGAGCCTTTCAATGAATTTTCCAAGCCCAATTTTAAAATTGCGAGGACGTAATTCCCAAACGGAGGGAAGGATTTAACATCCCAGGTAAATAAAGAATATTACTTTTTCAATTTTGTTAATAATTGTGAATAAAATATAAATATTACTTTAAAGGGAACACTATGCTCGATGGTGTACCCAATACGCAAAAATGAGTTTTTTTTTTGAAATCTTAAGTTGCACTCTAATAATAAAATAATATTATTTTAAATGGTAGTTAACTCCTAGCCATTGTAATGGAGGTAATGAAAAGAACTAACTACAAAATGATTATATATGTTTGTCAAATATTCTTACCTTTATCTAATAAATAATAGAGGCTTAAAATGCGAATGAATCCAATTTTAAGCGTAAATATTCTAATATTCTTTAAAAGGTTGATTAACTGCCTTTTGATTAAGAACCCTTTTTAAATCCTCTTTTTGAAAATTTTATATGTTATACTGGGCCAAATAAAATCCTTCTTTAGAATCAGGACATCAAAATTTACTTTGTGTATGTTTTTGTTATTTTTTCGATAAAGTTCATTTTTAATGAATAAGTGAAAAATGTTGTATTTTAATTCAAAACCTGTTTTTAATCTAATTTATTTATATGATTAGTTCATCTTTTTAATTGGTTTTAATGTGAAATTAGAATATATTTTTACTATTTAATACAATTTTGATCATTGGAATTAATTTCACTTTTAAATTGGACATAAACTAGTGTCAATCTTTTCATATATTTTGTTTCTTAAAAACACAATATTTGTTTTGAAAACGGGAATTAATTATTAAATTGATTAATGAAACTTATATGTTTTAAATTTTTTAAAATAGACATCATTTTTTAATTCAAAATATCAAATATAGCTTAGGGTGAATTTTTGATATTTTTCTAAAAAAACTTCAATTTTTGATGAATAATGAAACCACTAAGTGGTAGTTAAAAAATTGATTTTTCTTTTAAATGAAACTTTACCACCTCTTTGATTTTAATTTCAAAGATCTTAAATACATGGTTTTCATTAGGATGTAAAATGTGGTTCAATGGGATGAAAATAATTTTTTGGTGAATAGTATGTTTTAAGTTTTATTAATCGTGATTAAAGGTAATTAGTTTAATTTAAGGTAAAGATAATGTTATAATAATATGAAATGACCATGAAATTTGTTCTGCCCTAATTGGATGAGTCATGGCCGACCAAAACAATCCATGGGTCAACTTTGGGACCCCATGGAGCCACTTGGGTGAGAAAATGACATTAATAAGTTTTTATTTAAAGTTAAAATAAAAATGTCACAAACGTGTATTGTTTTACTAAAACTATTTTTACATGGGGTTATACAAGTCATATTTTTTACTATAAATATTAATTAGAAATAAAAAAATATTTCCTACATCATGATATTTTTTTATAATTTTTAGACATTAAATAAATAAATTTATTTATGACACCATGATGATGTAGTGATTACCTCATTAATGAACAATTTAAATAAAATGAGAAGATAAGGTAAAATATAAGACTTACACTTTTCAAAAACCTATTGGATGGGTGGATTTATAACCCTTATCACCTTATCTTAGAAATATATAATTTTGGGACCTTTAATATCTGAAAATCATTTTATAATAAAGTAACTTTTAAAGACATTCCAAGAGTGCCCCTCCTCCCTCTTATAAAAGGCCCCCACCTCTACCCCCTTACCCACACCTCTCAATCCTTTGACTCGACCGAATTCTGATCATTTTATCTCTCCACATCCGTCTCTTAATCCAAAAATCCTTACCTTAGGCAGAAAGCTCTTCAAGAAACCCTTTTGGTTCAAACCAAAGGGAGTTACCCGATTTAAAGGTAAAGTCTTCCCTAATGTTCTTTTGTTTTATTTTGCTTCTCCAACCTTCTAAACTCTTTTTATTTATTTATTTTATAACAACACCAATATCTTCAATATACTAGTATGTTTTTATGAGAATTATTCGAGCTACACATACACACACCTCCGTCTAATGGTTAAAGAACATACTGTTTCCGTGGATGGTGAATTACTGCCTCACGAAACGATGATTGTTCTATCTTCTCCTACCACCTCTAATGGTGTCCATTATGATGGAAATATATTTATTTATGATATATATTATATTTATTTCCCTTATATTCTTTAGTAGTTTATATTTAATACATACCTTTATGCTTTTCATGTTGTGCAAATTCGATAATTCCATTTGAGGAAGTGTGGACTACCGCCCCCTCAAGTGATGTGACTCGTTCATGCAATACATGGAATTTATAAAGAATGAAATTGATGAAATTATGTTAACTATATAAAATATATATTATAATGGAATTATAATATATTTATATATACATTTATATATATATATATCTCTCTCATATAGTTTGAATTCCATTAATGTGCCAAAGAAATGAAAGTAGCGTTCATGCGTACGTACGGCCTATCGTCTCCATGAACGGTGCATTACATTTCTTTTTATCACCAAATGTTATGGAATAGTATAAAATGAATATATACTGTATATATATGATATTTAAATCATTAATACTATTCTGGAGATGATGTACTTATAACTACATGGAAAATTCTTTTCCAACAAGTTCGATTTTTACTCATGTACCGAACATCGACAAAAACGTATGATATGAACTCACATTACTAACCAATTATTATAACATTATAATATGTGATATGAAATGAATAATAAACTTTTAATGAGTTCCTTAAGAAATTATAGATTGACCAAAGTTTATTATTCAGGAATATAAAGAAACGAACAAGACAAGTCAGACTTGAGGTAAGGGATCCTACCTCTCTCATTCTTTTTAAGTACTCTCTTTTATGTAATTTCTTTTAATCTCATCTTTATTATGTTTGGGGATGTTATTTTGTATTCCTCATTCTGTAATTTTTCTGTTCATATTATGAGATACCCTATTTGATCTCAAAATTCCATTTTTGGAAGTTTTAAGTGGCGTTGTTAGGCTGCCGAGTTTTCGTAAGGGATTTTTCATCTCACTTTTATTCCCGTGAGATTTATGCTAAATTTTCTACCATTTCCTTTGAGTGGTGTATTTAATGACCATTATTATACTATTTGTGTAATATAATTTCATTTATGGGTATTTACATCAATTTGGTATATTCCTTCTTTCATGGGGTGTACATTTCGAATGTTACCCAAGACGGTAAGGGAACCTTTCACCCTATTCTTTTTAAAAGACTTATTTTTGTTAGGTATTTTAGCATGCATATTATTATGTTGGGATATGTTCTTATATATCCTTATTGTAGTAAATGTTATGTCCAAGTGATGATATACCCTCTTTATCTCTCATCATCTCATTTTCTGAATTTTAAAGTGACGTTGTTAGGCTGTCGAATTTCTGTAAGGGAACTTCTTAACAAAATTTCAATTATTTTGGTTTAACCTATACTTCTTGATTATTTTACACTATGTATATGTTTGGATGACCTCTGATTGTTTTACACTTAATATCCTCTTATATTGGGTGTATTTATATTTGTCACACATAATTATGTAATTGATTTATCCTTAATCTAAGGATAATGAATTTGTAAAGGACTTCGTCTCAATATCCTTTCATTGAGGCTTATTTTTTTTATACACAACTTTATTTTATACGGTGTATAAAACCCTTTTACTTTTACTTTTATTCAAAAGGAATCTTTTTTAAATGAATCATTTTACTAAATGAAAATAAGTATGTTTCTTTTTAACATACGCGGTGACAATAAGCTTTTCGCCACCGCGACTATTTTTTGATCTTTGGCTTCCTCAACAAGCCGTAATGTTTTTAAAATGAAATAAATACCATATACTCTTTTATGTATTTTGGTATTGAAAATGGTTTTTATAATGAATTTGTTATGTCAATATATTAAAGTGATATATTGTGATCGAAATGTGGAAATGTTTTCTTTCCATTATATTTGTTTTATGTCTTATGATTTTATAATGGTACTTGGACATTTGATGGGTGGTTATGTGATAAACCATATGCTTCTATATTTTATATTTAATTCATACCATTATTCTTTTCATGTTGTGCAAATGTGATAATTCCATTTGAGGAAATGTGGACTACCGCCCCCTCAAGTGATGTGACTCGTTCATGCAATACATGGAATGTATAAAGAATGAAATTGTTGAACTTATATGAAATATATACCATATATATTATACTATAATTATTATATATATATATATATATATCTCTCATCTAGTTTTAATTACATTAATGTGCCAAAGAAATGAAAGTAGCGTTCATGCATACGTACGGCCTACCGTCTCCATGAACGGTGCATTTCATTTCTTTTTATCTACAAATGTTACGGAATAGTATAAAATGAATATATACTGGATATATATGATATTTAAATCATTAATACTGTTCTGGAGATAATGTACTTATAACTACATGGAAAATTCTTTTCCAACAAGTTCGATTTTTACTCATGTACCGAACATCGACAAAAACGTCTGATATGAACTCACATTATTAACCAATTATTATAACATTAAAATATGTGATATGAACTGAATAATAATCTTTAAAAGTAGGTACTTATGCAATTATAAATTGACCATATTTTATTATTCAGAAATATAAAGAAATTAACAAGACAACTCGGACTTGAGGTAAGGGATCTTACCTCTCTCTTTCTTTTTAAGTAATCTCTTTTATGTCATTTCTTTTGAGCTCATATTTCTTATGATTGGGGAAGTTCTTTTATGTTCCTAATTATGTAATCTTTATGTTCATATTATGAGAGACCCTATTTGATCTCATAAATCCATTTTTGGAAGTTTTAAGTGGCGCTGTTAGGCTGCCAAGTTTTCGTAAGGGATTTTTCATCTCACTTTTATTCCCGTGAGATTTATGCTACATTTCCCACCGTTTCCTTTGAGTGGTGTATGTACTGCCTATTATTCTACTCTTTGTGTTATATAATTTCATTTATGGGTATTTATATCAATTTGGTATAGTGCTTCTTTCATGGGTGTACATTTCGAATATTACCCAAGTCTGTAAGGGAACCTTTCACCCTCTTCTTTTTAAAAGACTACTTTTTGTTAGGTATTTTAAATTACATCTTATTATGTTGGGATATGTTTCTATATATCCTTATTGTAGAAAATGTTATGTCCAAGTGATGAGATACCCTTTTTATCTCTCATCATCTCATTTTTTGAATTTTAAAGTGACGTCGCTAGGCTGTCAAATTTCTATAAGGGAACTTCTTAACCCAATTTCAATTCTTTGGGTTAAAACTATACTTATTTATTATTTCATACTATGAATATGTGTGGATGACCTATGATTGTTTTACACTTAATATCCTCTTATATTGGGTGTATTTATATTTGTCACACATAATTATGTAATTGATTTATACTTAATCTAAGGATAACGACTTTGTAAGGGACTTCGTCTCAATCTCTTTTCATTGAGGCATATTTTGTTTTATACACAACTTTATTTTATACGGTGTATAAACCCATTTGACTTTAACTTTTATTCAAAATGAATCTTTTTTATATGAATCATTTTACTAAATGACAAAAAGTATGTTTCTTTTTAACGTATGTGGTGGCAACGACCTTTCTGCCGCCGTGAGTATTATTTGATCTTTGGCTTCCTCAACAAGATGCAATGTTTTTAAAATGAAATAAATACCATATAAACTTTTATGTATTTTGGTATTGAAATTTGTTTTTATAATGGATTTTTTATGTCAATATATTTAAGTGATATATTGTGATCGAAATATGGAAATGTTTTCTTTCCATTATATTTGTTTTATGTCTTATGATTTTATAATGGTACTTGGAAATTTTATGGGTGGTTACGTAATAAAACATATGATTCTTTATTTTATATTTAATACATGAGTTTATGCTTTTCATATTGTGCAAATGCGATAATTCCATTTGAGGAAGTGTGGACTACCGCCCCCTCAAGTGATGTGACTCATTCATGCAATACATGGAATGTATAAAGAATGAAATTGATGAACTAATGTGACCTATATAACATATATATTATACTGTAATTATAATATATATATATTTCTCATCTATTTTTAATTCCATTAATGTGCCAAAGAAATGAATGTAGTGTTCATGCATACGTACGGCCTACCGTCTCCATTAACGGTGCATTTAATTTATTTTTATCTCCAAATGTTATGGAATAGTATAAAATTAATATATAATAGATATATATGATATTTAAACCATTAGTACTATTCTAGAGATTATTTACTTATAACTACATGGAAAATTATTTTCCAACAAGTTTGATTTTTACTCATGTACATAACATCGACAAAAACATCTGATATGAACTCACATTATTAACCAATTATTATAACATTATAATATGTTATATGAACTGAATAATAATCTTTAAATGTGTTCCTTAAGAAATTATAAATTGACCAAAGTTTATTATTCAGGAATATAAATAAATGAACAAGACAATTCGGACTTAAGGTAAGGGATCCAACCTCTCTCTTTCTTTTTAAGTACTCTCTTTTATTTCATTTCTTTTAAGCTCGTATTTCTTATGTTTGGGGATGTTATTTTATATTCCTCATTCTGTAATTTTTATGTTCATATTATGAGAGACCCTAATTGATCTCAAAAATCCATTTTTGGAAGTTTTAAGTGGCGACGTTAGGCTGCCGAGTTTTCGTATTGGATTTTTCATCTCACTTTTATTCCCGTGAGATTTATTCTACATTTTCCACCATTTACTTTTAGTGGTGTATGTACTACCAATTATTATACTATTTTTGTAATATACATTCATTTATGGGTATTTACATCAATTTTTTATAGTCCTTCTTTCATTGGGTGTACGTTTTGAATGTTACCCAAGTCAGTAAGGGAACCTTTCACCCTCTTCTTTTTAAAAGACATATTTTTGTTAGGTCTTTTAACTTACATCTTATTATGTTGGGATATGTTCTTATATATCCTTATTGTATTAAATGTTATTTCCAAGTGATGTGATACCCTTTTTATCTCTCAACATCTCATTTTCTGAATTTTAATGTGGCGTTGTTATGCTGTCGAATTTTCGTAAGGGAACTTCTTAACCCAATTTCAATTATTTGGGTTAAACCTATAATTCTTGATTATGTCATACTATGAATATGTGTGGATGACCTATGATTATTTTACACTTAATATCCTCTTATATTGGGTGTATTTATATTTTTCACGCATAATTATGTAATTGATTTATCCTTAATCTAAGGATAACGACTTTGTAAGGGACTTCATATCAATCTCCTTTCATTGAGGCATATTTTGTTTTATACTAAACATTATTTTATATGGTGTATAAACCCATTTGACTTTTACTTTTATTCAAAAGGAATATTTTTTATATGAAGCATTTTACTAAATGACAAAAAGTATGTTTCCTTTTAACTTACGTGGTGACAACAACCTTTCCGCCGCCGTGAGTATTATTTGATCTTTGGCTTCCTAAACAAGCCATAATGTTTTTAAAATGAAATAAATACCATATACTCTTTTATGTATTTTGTTATTGAAATTGGTTTTTATAATGGTTTTTTATGTCAATATATTTATGTGATATATTGTGATCGAAATGTGGAAATGTTTTCTTTCCATTATATTTGTTTTATGTCTTATGATTTTATAAAGGTACTTGGACATTTGAAATGTGGTTATGTGATAAACCATATGAAGGGTGGTTCCAAAAATACCAGGATGGGTGGTTACATTATAGCCTCCAATGCATTGGGTATGGAAGTCTGTCTTATGGCTATTCCATGTAGTGATATGTGTGGAAGTCGATTGTTTGGTTATTCCACTTAAGTATGTTTATGTACAAAGTTACCTTTATATGTTATGTCTGATTTATATGGGTTTATGGTAATCTTTTGGTTACAAAGGATAGGTAGTGATATTTTATTCATTGAAAAGTATTTACTACTTCTTAAAGGTGAAATGTATTACTTTGATAAAGTATTCATGGTTTACTTGTTATTTTGAAAAACTAACAGCTTTCCTTCTTTGTGTATCCTTTCCTGGGCTTTTTATGCTCATCCCATGTTTTTTAAATGTTTTCCACAGGACTTAAAGATGAATAGGGTCAAGGATGGGATCAAGGAAAGACATGCTATCTAAAACATGGAACTATACATGTTTCTTTTTAAGAGTTTTTATTTTATGGAAACTTAGTAGAAGTGTTTACTTTGTAATCTTTTGAGATGTAATAGTTATGTCCAACTATTAGGACCCGGCCTTTAAACATTACATAATCATGAATTAAATGATTAATTCACATAGAGGATCTATTCAGGTTTAGAGTTTTAGAGAATTAGGACATAACTATTACATCTCAAAATATTACAAATTAGACACTTCTACTAAGATTCCATAAAATAAAAACACTTAAAAATAAACATGTCTAGTTCCTTGTTTTAGATAGCATGTCTTTCCTTGATCCCATCCGTGACTCTATTCATCTTTAAGCCCTGTGGAAAACATTTCAAAAACGTGGTATGAGCATAAGAATCCTAGTAAAGGATACACAAAGAAGGAAAACTGTTAGTTTTTCCAAAACAACAAGTAAACCATGAATACTTTATCAAAGTAATAATTTTCACCTTTATGAAGTAGTAAATACTCTTCACTGAATAAAATATCACTACTTATCCTTTGTAACAAAAATACTTCCACAAACCCATATAAATAACACATAACATATAAAGGAAACTTGGGACATAAACATACTTAAATGGAATAACCATACGGTCGACTTCCGCACATATGACTACATGGAATATCACTCAGAACCCCAACACAAGCCCAAACCATCTTCCCAAATCGATAGGATTCCCCTTAATGAGTCATCACCTCTGCATGACGCTCGTGTATCTTGCAGAAACAATAGATACACATTCTTCGCTTGATGTATAACCGAGGAGAACGTCAGACTTGTCACTGATTTAATGAGAACCTTCACATTATCATCCATACGACCGACTTCCATACCCAATGCATTGGAGGTTATAACGTAACCACCTATCCTAGTATTCATGGAACCACCCGTCATATGGTTTATCACATAACCACCCGTCAAATGTCCAAGTACCATTATAAAATCATAACATATAAAACAATTATAAAGGAAAGAAAACATTTCCACATTTCAAGCACAATATATCACTTAAATATATTGACATAACAAATCCATTGTCAAAACCATTTTCAAAACCCAAATACGTAAAAGATTATATGGTATTTATTTACTTTTAAAAACATTACGACTTGTTGAGGAATCCAAAGATCAAATAATACTCGTGGCGGTGGAAAGGTCATTGTCACCGCGTACGTTAAAAAGAAACATACTTGTTGTCATTTAGTAAAATGATTCCTATAAAAAAGATTCATTTTGAAGAAAAGTAAAATTAAAAGGGGTTTATACACTGTATAAAATAAAGTTGTGTATAAAACAAAAAATGTCTCAATGAAAGGAGACTGAGATGAAGTCCCTTACAAAGTCATTATCCTTAGATTAAGGATAAATCAATTACATAACTATGTGTGACAAATATAAATGAACCCAATATAAAATGATATTAAGTTTAAAACAATCAGAGGGAATCCACACATATTCATAGTATGACATAATCAATAATTATAGGTTTAACCCAAAGAATTGAAATTGGGATAAGAAGTTTCCTTACAAAAATTCGACATCCTAACGGGGTCACTTTAAAATTCAAAAAATGAGTCGATGAGAGATAAAAAGGGTTTCTCATCACATGGAAATATCATTTACAGAAATAAGGATATATAAGAACATATCCCAACATAATAACATGTAAATTAAAAGAACTAACAAAAAAGATGTCTTTTAAAAAGGGGAGGGTGAAAGGTCCCCTTACCAATTTCGGTAACTTTCGAAACGTACACCCCCTGAAATAAGGGTCATACAATGAAGTTGTAAATAACCATAAATGAAAGTATATTATAAAAATAGTAGAATAATGGGCAGTACATACATCAATCATATTAAATGGTGGAAATGTAGCATAAATCTCACGGGAATAAAAGTGAGAAGAAAAATCCCTTACGAAAACTCGGCAGCCTAAGGGCACCACTTAAAGATTCCAAAAATGGATTTATGATATAAAATATAGTCTCTCATAATATGGACATAAAAATTACATAATGAATAATATAAAAGGACATCCCAAAACATAATAAATATGAGCTTAAAAGAAATTACATAAAAGAGTGTACTTAAAAAGAAAGAGAGAGGTAGGATCCCTTACAAAAATTCGGCAGCCTAACGGCGCCACTTAAAAATTCATAAAATGAATTGATAAGAGTAAGAGGGTTTATCTCATCATATGAAAATAAAAATTACAATATGTTGAATATAAAATAACATCCTACCACAAAAGAACATGGAGCATAAATGAAATGACATAAAATAGGGTACCTGAAAAGAAAGGGAGAGGTCGGATCCCTTACCTCAAGTCCAACTTGTCTTGTTCGTTTCTTTATATTCTTGAATAATAAACTAAAGTTAATTTCTAATTTATTAAGAACATTTTTCAAGTTCATTATTCCTTTTATATCACTTATTACCATGTTATGAACATTATGTAATTATTTAAGTTTATAACGGTCGTTTTGTTGATCATTGGTACTTGAGTCAAAAAATAAACTTCTTATAATTAGAACTTGTTCATGTGGTAAAATATTCATTATATCCAAAATTATATTCATGATGTAGATATCATATATGTCATATATATCCAATATATACTTTCAATTATAAAATTACATAACATTTAAAGGTAAGAAATGAAATGCACCGTTCATGGAGACGGAAAGCCGTACGTACGCATGAACGCTACTTTCATTTATATTTCATATTTAATGAAATTAAAAGTAAATGAGATATATATATTATAATTACAGTATAATATATATGTTATATAGGTCACATAAGTTCATTAATTTCATTCTTTAAACATTCCATGTATTTCATGAACGAGTCACATCACTTGAGGGGGCGGTAGTCCACACTTCCTCAAATGAAATTATCACATTTGCACAACATGCAAAGCATAAAGGTGTGTTTTAAATGTAAAATACAGATGGATATAGAGTAAATAAATATACTATATATCGTAAATAAATATAGTTCCATCATAATGGACACCATGAGAGGTGGTAGGAAAAGATAGAACAATCATCGTTTCGTGAGGCAGTAATTCGCCATCCATGGAAACAGTATGTTCTTTAACCATTAGACGGAGGTGTGTGTAAGTTTAGCTTAAATACTTCTCATAACAACATCCTAGTATATTTAAGATATAGGTTTCATTATAAAATAAAGAAATAAAAAAAGTTTATGGGGTTGGAGAATAAAAATAAAACAAAAGAACATAAGAGAGAACATTACCTTTAAATCGGGTAACTCCTCTTGGTTTGAACAAAAAGGGTTTCTTGAAGAGCTTCCTGCCTAAGTTAAGGCTTCTAGGATAAAGAGATAGATGTGGAGAGATAAAATAATTATATTTTGGTCGAGAAAAAGGCTTGAGAGGTGTGGGTATGGGTGTAGAGGTGGGGGCCTTTTATAAGAGGGAGGAGGGGCACTCTTGGAAAGTCTTGAAAATTTACTTTATTATAAAATTATTTTCAGATATTAAAGGTCCCAAAATTATATATTTCTAGGATAAGGTGATAAGGGTTCGAAATACACCCATCCAATAGGTTTTTGACAAGTGTAAGTCTTAGATATTACCTTGTCTTCTTGTTTTATTTAAATCGTTCATTAATGAGGTAATCACTGCATCATCACGGTGTCATAAATAGATTAATTTATTTAGTCTCTAAAGATTATAAAAAAAATACTATGATGTAGGAAATATTTTTATATTTCCAATGAATATTTAGAGTAAAAAATATGACTTGTATAACCCCATGTAAAAATTGTTTTAGTAAAACAATACATGTTTGTGACATTTTTATTTTAACTTTAAATAAAATGTTATTAATTTCATTTTCTTACCCAAGTGGCTCCATGGGATCCCCAAGTTGACCCATTGATTTTCTTGGTCGGTCATGACTCATCTAATAAGGGTAATACATGTGTCAAGGTCATTTCATATTATTATAAAATTATCTTTACCTAAAATTACAATAATTACCTTTAATCGCGATTAATAAAACATAAAAGTTACTATTCCCCAAAAATTATTTCCATCCCATTGAACCACATTTTACATCCTAATGACAACCATGTATTTCGGATTTTTGAAATTCAAATCACGGAGGTGGTAAAATTTCATTTAAATGAAAAATTAGTTTTTTAACTACCACTTAGTGGTTTCACTATTCATCAAAAATTGAAGTTTTTCAGAAAAATACCAAGAATTTACCCTAAGCTATATTTGATATTCCGAATTCAAAAAAGATGTATATTTTAAAAAATTCAAAACATATAAGTTGCATTAATCAATTTAATAATTAATTCCCATTGTCCAAACAAATAGCATGTTTTTATGAAACAAAATATATCAAAAAATTGACACTAGGTTAAGTCCAATTTCAAAGTGAAATTAATTACAATGACCACCATTGGATTAAATGGTAAAAATATATTCTAAATACACTTTATTCCCAATTAAAAATATAATCTATACATATAAATAAATCATATTAAAAGGTGGTTTTGAATTAAAATACGACATTTTCACTAAAAATGATCTATATCGGAAAAATAACAAAAATTTACACAAAGTAAATTTTGATGTCCCGATTCTAAAGAAGGATTTTATTCGGTCCAATATAACATATAAAATTGGTCATGCATCAACATTGCCACATCATATGTCATGAGTTTTTTCACAACCCGACCCTACCCGGGCTCGAGCCACAACTACCCCAAGCCCGCCTCCATAGGCCAGGGGATGGCGACCAGCACCGAAGGCACAACAACTCGGGGAGGCCTTTGCCTAAGCACCTGTACACACTCACACGCAACACACTCAATGAAATGTGCAGAGTAAAAGGAAAGACAAGTAATGAAAAAGTGAAACTACTATATAAATACCACAAATGTGCATCGACCTCTAAACAGTACAAGGTACAAACTGAAAAGAAAATGGAAAAACATGCACCCAACCAGAAAGTGCCACAACCAGGCAATAGGTAAACAAGAAGAAACAGCTGATGGGTCTCCCACCTGGATCCTATCCACGACCACTGTACGCGGTCCAAGCTCCCGAACTCCTATGCTTCACTGAGGTCACGACCAACATGTCCGCCGTCTGCAAGGGCACACCAAGTGCGAGAAAATCCCAAGCAGGGGTGAGTATAAAGATACTCAGAAGGATACCCCGAAGGCTCGAGGGAGAAACAAAAAAGGTACCAAAGGGTGAGCAGTAGATCGAACAGAGAAAAGTAGAGAAGTACAACCGAGAGTGCATTAAAGAGTCTAGCTCAACCCAACAAGAGGAGAGAAGGTTGACTTGTCCAGACACAAGGAGATGGAAATGGTGAGAAGATAAACTTCCCGTCGAGTCTTCGCTACCTGTAGCAGGAGAGTAGACTCGTCCAACCATGAGAAGCTAGACACGGAAAGCACGTGGCATACCCCGCGCGTCTTTGCCTCTCCTGGACGGAGAGTAACCAAACCCAAGAAGTGGGTACTCGAACAAGGTATATACATATCCTTATTCTCAATCGAGAATCTCGAACAACGTTGTAAGGGGATCTCCGTCCCGTAGCTCAACCCAAGAAAATGAGTCGCCAACAGTCCCAGAAGAAACACTATCATCGATGCCCAACATCTTGTACGTCTGCCCTGAACCGCAAGCCAAGGGGCTCAATCACCGCACCTTGACACTATCTTCTTTGGGCGGCACTGACTCACCCGCACGGTTTTATATTGTGTCACATGAATGTGTCTCGGTGGGGAAAGTTCCCCTCGTACTTGAAAGTTATAGGGAAAGTCAAACCACACCTCATCACTGCCCTGCAGTCGAGAGGTCTCCTCAAAGCCAAAGTCGTCACAGCATTGACCCATATAACCAAGGGTCTCGCTCCGGTAATCACGGAGGAAAGCCTCAGACTAGCCTAGTCGAGAGGACTGAGTCTGGAATGACAACTGGTGTCCCCACTGCCCAGCCCTGCTGGAGGGTAATTCATAACCAGATATCGGGTGACCCACTGCCCAGCCCTACTGGAGGGTAATTCATAACAAGATATCATGTGACCCACTACCCAGTCCTACTGGAGGATAATTCATAACCAGATATCGGGTGACCCACTACCCAGCCCTACTGGAGGGTAAACCCTAATACATCACCAGGCAACCCACTGCCCAGCCCTGCTGGAGGGTAAACCATAATACATCATCAGGTGACCCACTGCCCAGCCCCGTTGGAGGGTAGACCTAGAATAAGTCAACAGAAGACCCACTTTCCAGCCTTGCTGGAGGGTAGACCTGGAACTAGACGACAGCCGACCCACTGCCTAGCCCTACTGGAGGGTAGGCCCTAAGAGGTCGTTGGGTGACCCACTGCCCAGTCTCTGCTGGAGGGTAGACCCTAAGTGTGTCGGGTCACCCACTGCCCAGTCTCTACTGGAGGGTAGACCCTAAGAGTGTCGGGTGACCCACTGCCCAGTCTCTGCTGGAGGGTAGACCCTAAAAGTTAGTGAGCAACCCACTACCCAGCCCTGCTGGAGGGTAAACCCGAAGAAGTCGATGAGTAAACCACTGCCTAGCCCCGCTAGAGGGTAAAACTCAGAACTTCTCTGGCCATCTCTACTGTAGGGTACAACACTGGCCAACCGAACACGTAGTGGGTATCGCGCAACCACCCAACTCTAGCACAAATCACCCAAAGGGGTTCAGCTCCTGTTCCATCACTAGGTGCCGCTAGCACCGCTATTGGCCAATCCATCGAGAACGAAACTAGGGGAGACCACTCAACCCTTCTAGTCAACTAAACACAAAGGGGGACCCTCTAAGTCGCGAGAGGTCATAGTTCGCAAAGAAGAACATGTCACGCATAGGGGGCCCACACGACGTGTGGCCCCACGTCAACCCCAACTGAGCGCAAAAACGTTCTCAGGTACAAACTACACGTACCTCCAAGCGATCCTATATACTCCCAGAGCATACCTCATTCTAGCCCAAAGTCTATCGTGCACACGGCACCCAGCGTCAACGTGAAGGCGTGACGTAACAAATCCACCTCAAAGGCCCAGGCATGGCCAACCACATCTCGTGAATCATTTACATCACTCTCCCAAGAGTGCGCGATCACACACCAAGGGTCCGCTACAAACACAGTAGGGCGAACCACCACTAGAGAACCTCTCATGCTCCACATTCAATACGAACGCGCAAGAGGCTCCGCACAACCAAACAGATCGCACCGTTGTAATCCTCGTGGAAAAACACGTGAGATCGACTACTTACTCGACTCCAATAGATATCTGACGGAAAAGGTCACCAACACTGCCTCACGCCTGAACGGCGTCCCGTGATCCCGAGTCTTGGCCCCGAAAACAGTTAGGTGCATCGCACCATTGCGATCCCCTCGGGAAAACACGTCAAAAGCACTACTCACATGAGTGAAATGGATATCCGGAGAAAAGGATGCATTCTGGCGCACCGCACACGAGCGGTGCCACGGGGGACACGCATCCCGGTCCCGAAACTCAACAAACGGATCACACCATTGCAATCCTCTCAAAAAAGCACACAAGATGGACTATTCACTTTTCCAAAACGGTTGCCCGGTGATTAAGCTGGAAATCACCGTCAACTCCCGAAACGGCCCTCGCGGGGCCCACAACATCGTGTGGAATTATAGCGGGTAGACTGCGCCAACGCGTTGCCCTCGGAAAAACACCCAACATCGTCTTCTCGCACGCCCTGAATAGACGTCCGAGGAAAAAGTCGCTAAAAGCTGCACGCAGCTCAAAAGACGGGCAGTGGGTCCCACGCCTCAACTTCGGCCTCAATGCCTAAAACCACCCTGGAAACCTCTGCCTCGATGCCAGGGTTCCAACGCCGCTGACGGCGCTCAAAACGGACATCGGACGCGTTCGCGCCATCCAAAACAAGCTTCTCGGGGAAAACGCTCATCCACTTAAGGACACGTCGCGCCTCCATGGCCCCTCTATTTGGGAATTAAAAATTCCCAAAACTAGCTCTAAACATTTCCCACGATGCAAGGTCCACGCTTCCGCTGACGGCGCGCAAAACGGACGCCCGTAGCGAAAGCTACGGGCGTGAGAAATTCAAGGGTCACTTCCTTGGGCCGGACCGGCCCGGACCGGCCGGTCCGCCCAAAGCCGGCCCGCGGCCCGGCCGTGGGTCCGGTTCGAGCCGCCGCGGCTAGGTGGTCGCGGCCCACCACCACCGACCGTCCGTCAAGGCCGGTCTCCCTTTTTCCACAGCAACCCGCGACACACGGGTCGCGGTCGCGCCGATGGGGTCACGCACCCCGCGGCCCCTCCGCCTTCGCGCTCCATCGGCGCCGCCGTACGGAACCACGACCGCCCGCCATCTCACCTAGGGAGCCCCGCTGCGTCACTTGCTGCCCCTCGTCGTCGCCTCCTCGGACCGAAGCCCCGCCGCCCTGGGAACCCGCCAGACCGCCGGAAATTGCCAGGATAATCCCAGAATTCCCGCAACCTTCGACGATCAACCCCAAACTCCTCCAAGATCGGATTTTGGTTCCAAAAAATGCGTTGGAAAAATAAAAATGTATACTATGCATCTATGGAATTTATTTGAAGTTTTAACATCAAATCGAGACATAAAATCGAACTCAAAGTGGGGTTCGGAAATGAAAACGCAACGAAACCTCCTACCTCGCTGGGCTTCGCCCGGATCTTCGCGTCGATCCGCCGGCACCACCCCACCTCACCGGAGTCGCCTCGCCAGACTGTCTCGCCGAAGATGGAGGAGGAGAGGTAGAGGAGGGGCTGTCTGGGGGAAGGGGAAGGAGAAGAGGGAGGTGGGTGTGTTAAGCGTTTAAATAGAAAACGCTTAACCACCCGCCTGTCGGCCCGAACCCGAACTCCCGACGGGGTCACGGTTAAGCCCCCCTTAGAGTAAACACCACCTCCCGATCACAACAGTGGTCTCGGAATTCTAATCAGAGATGTTGTTCAAAAGTTATAAAAATTAACGTCTGAAGCCACTAAATTACGAAAACGCCCCTGGGGGCATTTTTCACAAACGGGCCGCGCCCGCGAAACTTACACCCCTCCTAGGGTAAACGGCACGCTCAGAACTCAACGGTGCCCTAGGTTTCCAATCCGACCCACCGTTTAAGAGATACTAGTGTTTCGCCATTAAATGAATAAATTAATTTATTAATTTATCTGTTTAACCTTCTGGAAGCGAGCGAGGGGTCAAAACATCCCGCGCCGACATGTTTTATGTCGTCCCTAGGGTAAAAACCCCATTACGGACCCATCCGTAAAATTGTATCTCTGATACAGAACTCCGTTTAGGAGTTATCGCATTTATTTGGCGTTTCCAGTGTGAACGTACTGAAAATTTAATTTCGGCCACTCCAGGGCTCGGAATCCCACGCCGTCTGAAGGCGCTGCTCTAAAATATCATCAAGAATATTCCAAATTCTTTAACAGTAAAAACCGGGTTCTTACATCATTCCCTCCTTCAATATTTTCGTCCCCGAAAAGAAAAACGAGGGAGCAACACAGGGTACTAAGCCCACACCTGGCTTTCCCATACCCAGAAGAACCCACGCACAGCTCTGCGTCACGGCACACATACCAAAGGATTGATCTGTTCACGCTAGGTCATCCCTTTCCGACGTCATGCACCCACTCTAGACTTTGGGGTTAGGGAAAGGCGGTATGGTACCTCGCCATCCCTTTGCACGGTCTCAAACGGCCCGAAGGCCCTCGGGGGTAGCTCACCTCCCCAGTCAAACCTCTAGGTCGTACGCCGCGACTGAAATCCCCGCCCGCACCTGGAACATGGCCCGGTGATTCCCTCCTTTAGAATATCCATATGGTGAAACACCCAAGGATATCTGGTCACACAAGATTCACAGTCGATCTCCCACTACCAAGACTCTCTTACACGCTCGAAAAGCGAAGGAGTCGCCACCATCGACTAAAGGAAAAGGTCCCACGCCTTTTATCATACCAACACAGGGTTACACCGACGCCCTGCGCCACCCTGGTAACACCTCAAGCAAGGAGCAGGGAGGAAAGCATTCCGCACACAGAGTCTAACAATTCTACTCCAAGAAGTAGAAGAGCTATAGAGTGTACCTCTTATCACCTCATGCTCTGCAGGATCGTAGACATCCAAAGCTCGTGGTTTTCCGCGGTCTCAACTGTCAGCTCCTGGAGCCTGTCGTGGACCACCTGATGGTGATGGGAAGACCTCGTAACATCATCCCCCACCTCCAGCTCCTCCCGCACCTCTTCTAGCACCACCTCTTTGGGCACTACTCCGATCATGGAGCTGCCTCTGCCGTGGTGGTGCGCCTGCTGCCTGCCCGAAGCTCTCAGCAACTCGGGTCAGGCAGTCTCGTGCCATGTGACCTCGCCCGTCACAAGCATAGCACCGACTCCCTCTGGGCTACACTGGTGCCCTCCTGCACCACTGTGGTGTATGACCACGGCCCGGAGCACACTCATAGAAGGTCACCCTCGGCTGAGGCCCTGCACTTTCCCGCCACAGTGCTATACGACCACGTCTCCGAAACCGGCAATGGAAAGGTCACCTGCGTCGAGGTTCTTCTTGCCGACGCCCGCTAGCTGCGGCAGACGTCTCGGCTCCAACGTGCCTTCTTCCACCACCAACTCTAGAACGTGACAGGAAGCCCTCTGTCACCAGTGCCTGCTCTAGAACCCTGGCTTATGTGGAAATTCCCAACGGTACTATGACAGCACGAATCTCTCGGCGGAGACCCTGCTCAAACTTCCGTGCTGGGAGGTTGTCGTCATGGACCAAGTCCGGGTAAAAGCGTGCACAGTCTGCAAAACTAGTCGTGTACTCGGCCACCGTCAACCCTCCCTGCTGAAACTGCAGGAGCTCCTGAATCCGAACGGAGCGCAAGCAGGAGGGGCAGAACTCCTCACAAAAAAACAACTGAAATTCGTCCCACAAATGTGACGACTCGTCAAGAAACTGAGTCACCAGGCTCCACCAACGCTGAGCTGCTCCACGAAAAAGGGTGGCTTCCAAATCCACTCTATGATCTGTCAGCGTCTACACAAGCCAGAAAAGGTGAACCACTGCCTCGAGCCAAACCTCTGCTGCCTGAGGGTCTGGCTCACCACTGAACCTCAGCGGTCTCTGCCACTGGAACTCAAGGAGCGCGCTCAACCTGCGCTCAAGCTCGGCCTGCTCTGCTAAAATAGCCTGCTGCTCAAAAGGTGGGGGTGCTGCTACCGGCCCACCCGGAGAAAGGGGATCGCATGATGGGTCCGGGACTGTGGCCTCGTTGCTCACAGGGTCGTCGTCACAAACCAAAGCTGGTATCTGGGCTAGCTATCCTCGTGGAGACATCCTGAATATTATCAAGGAGTGTCGCGGTCAGATGAGCATGTATGTATATACCACAACAACAACGATGGGGAGCTGACTCAAGAAGGACAGTCAAGACTCATTCTTATGTGATGCACAAATAAATTTTCCCTGCAACAAGTGTCTCATCATGCCGAGTCGACAAGAGGGTGATCAAGGTCCTGGTGAATGGATATGTCGGTCACCGCACCATCACTGGACTCCCTGGCCTGAGAGCCGCTCTCGAGACACGTTAACACTATTTCCCTAAATCCCAACCAATTCCTCTTTATTTTAGGGACGTCTGCACAACGTCCCAAGGAACGAACCACCTCTGATAGCACTTTGTCATGACCCGAACCTACTCGGGCTCGAGCCGCAACTACCCTAAGCCCACCTCCATAGGCCAGGGGCTGGTGACCAGCGCCGAAGGCAGAACAACTCAGGGAGGCCTTTGCCTAAGCACCTGTACACACCCACACGTAGCACACTCAATGCAAAGTGTAGAGTAAAAGGAAAGACAAGTAAAGAAAAAGGGAAACTGCTATATAAATACCACAAATGTGCATCGACCTCTAAACAGTACAAGGTAAAAACAGAAAAGAAAAGGTCAAAACACGCGCCCAACCAGAACGTGCCACAACCCGGATACAGGTAAACAAGAAGAAACAGCTGACGGGTCTCCCAACTAGATCCCGGCCATGACCACCGCACGCGGTCCAAGCTCCCGAACTCCTATGCTCCACTGAGGTCACGACCAATGTGTCTGTCATCTGCAAGGGCACACCAAGTGCAGGCAAAGCCCAAGCAGGGGTGAGTATAAAGATACTCAGTAGGATACCCCGAAGGCTCAAGGGAGAAATAAAGGAGGTACCGAAGGGTGAGCAGTAGAGTGAACAGAGAAAAGTAGAGAAGTACAACCAAGAGTGCAGTAAAGAGTCCAGATCAAACCAACAAGAGGAGATAAGGTTGACTCCTCCAGACACAAGGAGCTGGAAACAGTGAGAAGATGAACTTCCCATCGAGTCTTTGCTACCTACAGCAGGAGAGTAGACTCATCCAACTATGAGAAGCTAGACAGGGAAAGCACATGGAATACCCCGTGCATCTTCGCCTCTCCTAGACGGAGAGTAAACAAACCCAAGAAGTGGGTACTCGAACAAGGTATATACATATCCTTATGCTCAATCGAGAAGCCCGAAAAACATCGTAAGGGGATCTTCGTCCCGTAGCTCAGCCCAAGAAAATGAGTCGCCAACAGTCCCAGAAGAAACACCATCATCGATGCCCAGAATCCCATACGTCTTCCCTAAACCGCAAGCCAAGGGGCCCAATCACCGCACCTTGACACTATCCACTTTGGGCGGCACTGACTCGCCCGCACGGTTTTAGATCGCGTCACAAGAACGTGTCTCAATGGGGAAAGTGCCCCTCGTACTTGAAAGTTCTAGGGAAAGTCAAACCACACCTCGTCACTTCCCTGCAGTCGAGAGGTCTCCTCAAAGCCAAATCCGTCACAGCACCGACCCGTATAACCAAGGGTCCCTCTCCGGTAATCACGGAGGAAAGCCTCAAACAAGACTAGTCGAGAGGACTAAGTCTAGAATGCCAACCAGTGTCCCCACTTCCCAGCCCTGCTGGAGGGTAATTCATAACCAGATATCGGTTGACCCCCTGCCCATCCCTGCTGGAGGGTAATTCATAATCAGATATCAGTTGACCCACTGCCCAGCCCTGCTGAAGGGTAATTCATAACCAGATATCGGGTGACCAACTGCCCAGCCCTACTGAAGGGTAAACCCTAATACATCAATAGGCAACCCACTGCCCAGCCCTGCTGGAGGGTAAACCATAATACATCATCAGAAAACCCACTGCCCAGCCCCGCTGGAGGGTAGACCTAGAATAAGTCGACATGCGACCCACTGCCTAGCCTTGCTGGAGGGTAGACCTGGAACTAGACGACGGGCGACCCATTGCCCAGTCCTGCTGGAGGGTAGGCCCTAAGAGGTCGTCAGGTGACCCACTGCCCAGTCTCTACTGGAGGGTAGACCCTAAGTGCGTCGGGTGACCCAATGCCCAGTCTCTGCTATAGGGTAGACCCTAAGAGTGTCGGGTGACCCACTGCCCAGTCTCTGCTAGAGGGTAGACCCTAAAAGTCAGTGAGTAACCCACTGTCTAGCCCTGCTGGAGGGTAAACCCGAAGAAGTCGATGAGTAACCCACTGCCCAGCCCCGCTGGAGGGTAAAACTCAGAACTGCTCTAGCTATCTCTACTGGAGGGTAAATCACTGGCCAACCGAACACGTAGTGGGAATCGCGCAACCACCCTACTCCAGCACAACTCACCCAAAGTGGTTCAGTGCATGTTCCATCACTAGGTGCCACTAGCACCGCTATTGGCCGATCCATCGAGAATGAATCCAGGGGGAGACCACTCAACCTTGCTGGTCAACTAAACACACATAGGGAACCTCTATGTCGTGAGAGGTCATAGTACGCAAAGCAGAACACGTCACGCACAGGGGGCCCACACGACGTGTGGCCCCACGTCAACCCCAACTGAGCACAAAAACGTTCTCAAGTACAAACCACACGTACCTCCAAGCGCTCCTGTATTCTCCCAGAGCATACCTCGTTCTATCCCAAAGGCTATCGTGCACACGACACCCAGCGTCGACGCGAATGTGTGACGTAACAACTCCACCTCAAAGGCCCAGGCATAGCCAACCACATCTCGTGAATCATTTACATCACTCTCCCAAGAGTGTACGATCACACACCAAGGGTCCTCTACAAACACAGTAGGTCGAACCACCACTGGAGCACCTCTCATGCTCTACATTCAATACGATCGCGCAAGAGGCTCCGCACAACGAAACAGATCGCACCGTTGTAATCCTCGTGGAAAAACACGTGATATTGACTACTTACTCGCCTCCAACAGATATCTGATGGAAAAGGTCACCAACACCGCCTCACGGCCGAATGGCATCCCGTGATCCCAAGCCTCAGCCCTGAAAACAATCGGGTGCATTGCACCATTCCGATCCCCTCAGGAAAACACGTCAAAAGCACTACTCATATGAGTGCAATGGATATGCACAGAAGAAGATGCATTCTGGTGCACCGCACACGAGCGGTGCCATGGGGCACCCACATCCCGGTCCCGAAACTCAACGAACGGATCGCACCGTTGCGATCCTCTTGAAAAAGCCCACAAGATGGACTATTCACTTTTCCAAAACGGTTGCCCGATGATTAAGCTGGAAATCACCGTCAACTCCCAAAACGGACCTCGTGGGGCCCGCACCATCATACCGAATTACAGCGGGCAGACTGCACCAACACGTTGCCCTCGGAAAAACACCCAACATCGTCTGCTCGCACGCCCCGAACGGGCGTCCAAGAAAAAAGTCTCTAAAAGCTGCACACAGCTCAAAAGATGGGCCGTGGGGCCCAAGACTCAGCTTCGGCCTCAATGCATGAAATCACCCTGGACACCTCCGCCTCGACACCAGGGTTCCAACGCCGCTGACGGTGCTCAAAACGGACATCAGACGCGTCCGCACCGTCCAAAACAAGATTCTCGGGGAAAACGCTCGTCCACTTAAGGACATGTTGCGCCTCCGCGGCCCCTTGTTTCGGGAATTAAAAATTCCCAAAACTATCTCTAAACATTCCCCACGACGCAAGTTCCACGCTTCCGCTGACGGCGCGCAAAACAGACGCCCGTAGCGAAAGCTACGGGCCTCAGAAATTCAAGGGGGCACTTCCTTGGGCCGGACCGGCCCGGACCGGCCGGTCCGCCCACAGCCGGCCCGCGGCCCGGCTGCGGGTCCGATTCGAGCCGCCGCGGCCAGGTGACCGCGGCCCACCACCACCGACTGGCCATCAAGGCCAGTCTCCCTTTTTCCGCAGCAACCCGCGACACGCGGGTCGCGGTCGCGCCGACGGGGTCGCGCACCACGTGGCCCCTCCTCCTTCGCGCTCCATCGGCACCGCCGTGCGGAACCACGGCCGCCCGCCGTCTCACCCAGGGATCCCCGCCGCGTCGCCTACTTTCGCTCGCCGTCACCTCCTCGGACTGAAGCCCCGCTGCCCTGGGAACCCGCCGGACCGCCGGAAATCGCCGGGACAATCCCAGAATTCCCGCAACCTTTGACGATCAACCCCGAACTCCTCCGAGCTCGGATTTTGGTTCTGAAAAATGCGCTGGAAATATAAAAATGTATACTACGCATCTATGGATTTTATTTTAAGGTTTAACATCATATAGACACGTAAAATAGAACTCAAAGGGGGGTTTGGAAATGAAAACGCAACGAAACCTCCTACCTCGCTGGGCTTCGGCCGGAGATTCGCGTCGATCCGTCGGCACCACCGCACCTCGCCGGAGTCACCTCGTCGGACTGTCTCGCCGGAGATGGAGGAGGAGAGGGAGAGGAGGGGCTTCCAGGGGCGAGGGGAAGGAGAAGAGGGAGGTGGGTGTGTTAAGCATTTAAATAGAAAACGCTTAACCACCCGCCCGTCGGCCCGAACCCGAACTCCTGACGGGGTCGCTGTTAAACCCCCCATAGAGTAAACACCACCTCCCTAGCACAATGGAGGTCTCGGAATTCTAATCCGAGACCCCGTTCAAAAGTTATAAACTTTAACGTCTGAAGCTGCTAAATTACGAAAACCCCCCTGGGGCCATTTTTCACAAACGGGCCACGCCCGCGAAACTTACACCCCTCCTAGGGTAAACGGCATGCTCCGAACTCAACGGTGCCCTCAGTTTTCCAATTCGAGCCACCGTTTAATATATACTAGTGTTTCTCCATTAAACGAATAAATTAATTTATTAATTTATCTGTTTAACCTTCTGGAAGCGAGCGAGGGGTCCAAACATCCCGCGCCGACATGTTTTATGTCATCCCTAGGATAAACACCCCATTCTGGACCCATCTGTACACTCGGATCTCCGATCTGAAACTCTGTTTAGGAGTTATCACATTTATTTGGCGTTTCCAGTGTGAACGCACTGAAAATTTAATTTCGGCCACTCCGGGGCTCGGAATCGCACGCCGTCTGAAGGCACTGCTCTGGAATATCATCAAGAATATTCTAAAGTCTGTCACAGCAAAAACCGGGTTCTTACATGTTTTTTTTAATCTGATACTCATTGGTAAAGGTTCTATAACAAAGGATGTTCCTCTAGTCGGAGTAATCACTTGGTTGGTAATATACTAATAAATGTATGCTGAAGGACTAATGGTCTCTGTGTCAAGGCCTTGTGCCATGACCTAGGGGTAATAACCCAATTTGACTGTCTTGGGAACTATCGATGCATCGAGGAGCTTTCTTTTACCGGTCTTCAACCCAGAGGGCTTACGTCAACCAGTCCCCGACCTGGAGGGCTTTTTTTAACCGGACCCCATCCAGGTAGTCCAATACATTTCTCACATGTTGATAAGTTATGATATTCAAGGTGTCCCATACCACTTTGAATATTTAATTTTTATTTCATATTACCCAAGGTGTCCCATACCACTTTGGGTAATTTAATTTTTAGTTTATTAACAAGACATGTCATATGCATGCATTATGTACAATAATAAATATTATGAACAATGAAACCATTGTACAAGTGGCTTGCAATTATAAGATGTGACAAATATCATGCAATTATGGAAACAAATAACCAAATGAGTACACAAGATAAGGCATACATGATTACTTAGTTAATATTGCAATATGGCATACATGTTTAAGAATCATCCTACTTCACTAGATAATCACTAGAGTATGATAAATAATATATTTTTCTACAAGAGATGACAAATGATAACTCTTTTTTTTAAAATTTTTTTATTTCCTGGAAACGAATTACTTAAAGAAAACACTTGTCATTAGTAAAGGTGTTAACCATGATATTGAACTTCAAACTAAACCATAACCTGATTAACCACTAATAACCACTGCAGTAGGTTTAACATAAAATAATAAATGGATACTACATGATGACATAAACCCATGAATTCTTAGTCATTTAATTTAAAATAGGCCGAGGTTCATTCTTTAAAAACATAAATTACATCAAGGCTAAATGGTAGTATAACTACTTTATTTATCAGGCTCTTTAATGTATGCTCATATATGAAACACATATAGGATTAGGAAAACACTAAAACCTTACATGGGTTAAAACATCAATTAAATCCTGAGAATTGTATTTGAAAATAGGGTTTATCATATATGAACACATAAAAATATAAAAACTATGGTTTTAAAACTATAACATGGTTGCACTTGAACCAAAGACCTAGTTCGCATCAAACAAAAAAATTGTCATTCATAAATAAGTATTTATCTCTAAAAAACCAAAACTTATTTTTATTGAATTACATAACCAAATATATAAATATATATATATATATATAGTTGTATATATAAAGCTTACATAAATATCATGCATGTTAGGAATTGATTTTAAAAATACCCTTATCAAACGTAAATTTCTTAATATAAAATACTAAATTATATGAAAATCTTAGAACTAGATTTGGATTGGATATCTATATATGTGCATACTTAAACACCTGAAAATACATATATATATATATATATAAGTTATATAATGGTTTTGCTTAAGAGAAAAACTTATCTCAACTTATCTTGTGTAATCATTTGAGTACAAAAAATATCAACCTCCTTGGAAACCCTTAAGATGGAATACTGTTATGGTTTATACCTAAACATATATAATATTATATCAGTACACATATTGTATCATACCGGTTACAAAATATAGACTCAAAGGAAACAAAATCATTAAATCATTTAGGGAAACACCCTTCTGAACCCACACACACAGTTTTTGAAACAAAGAGTGAAACGATTCTTATAATATATAAAATTTATATATATATATATATATATACATAGCATGTAACTGACTACACACGGAGGGTTTATAATAGGTTTTGTATTATAAAAAACGGGAGTACCCCTCAAAGGCTAGCACCCTTGGAGTCCTCGGTTTAAAAAGAAAGGTTACCATGCAATATATATATATATACCTATAACTATAATCCGTATATATATTCATAGAATGACATGATCAAAAAGTATAGGTTTAACCCAAAGAATTGAAATTGGGTAAAGGAGTTCCCTTACAGAAATTTGACATCCTAACAACGTCACATTAAAATCAAGAAAATGAGTTGATGAGAGAAAAAAAGGGTATCTCATCACTTGGACATATCATTTACAGCAATAAGGATATCTAAGAAAATATCCCAACATAATAAGATGTAAATTAAATGACCTAACAAAAAGATGTCTTTTAAAAAGAGGAGGGTGAAAGGTCACCTTACCGATTTGGGTAACTTTTGAAACATACACCCCATGAAATAAGGGTCATAAAATGAAGTTGTAAATACCCATAAATGAAATTATATTACACAAATAGTAGAATAATGGGCATTACATACACCACTCAGAGGAAATGGTGGTAAATGTAGCAGAAATCTCACGGGAATAAAAGTGAGATGAAAAATCCCTTACGAAAACTCGACAGCCTAACGACACCACTTAAAGCTTCCAAAAATGGATTTGTGAGATAAAATAGGGTCTCTCATAATATGGACATAAAAATTACAGAATGAGTAATATAAAATAACATCCCCAAACCTAATAAATATGAGATTAAAAGAAATGACATAAAAGATAGTACTTAAAATGAAAGAGAGAGGTAAGATCTCTCACCTCAAGTCCGACTTGTCTTGTTTGTTTCTTTATATTCCTGAATAATAAAATAGGGTAAATTTTTACTTGCTTAAGAACCTTTTTCAAGTTCAGTATTCCTTTTTTATCACTTATTACCATGTTATGAACATTATTTAATTATTTAAGTTTATAACGGTCGTTTTGTCGGTCATTGGTACTTGAGTCAAAAAATAAACTTCTTATAATTACAAGTTGTTCATGTGGTAAAATATCCATTATATCCAGAATTATATTCATAATTTAGATATAATATATATCATATATATCCATTATACACTAGAATTTATAATATTACATAACATTTATAGGTAAGAAATGAAATGCACCGTTCATGGAGATGGTAAGTCGTACATACGCATGAACGCTACTTTCATTTCTATTTCATATTTAATGGGATTAAAACTAAATGAGAGAGATATATATATTATAATTCCAATATAATATATATTTTATATAGGTAAAATAATTTCATTAAATTCATTCTTTATACATTCCATGTATTGCATGAACGAGTCACATCACTTGAGGGGGCGGTAGTCCACACTTACTCAAATGATATTATCACATTTGCACAACATGAAAAGCATAAAGGTGGGTTTTAAATGTAAAATACAGACGCATAGAGAGGAAATAAATATAATATATATCATAAATAAATATAGTTCCATAATAATGGCAACCATGAGAGGTGTTAGGAGAAGATAGAACAATCAGCGTTTTGTGAGGCAGTAATTCACCATCCACGAAAACAGTATGTTCTTTAACCATTAGACGAAGGTGTGTGTAAGTGTAGCTCGAATACTTATTATAAAAACTTCCTAGTATATTTAAGATACTGGTTTCCTTACAAAATAAAGGAATAAAAAGAGTTTAGGTGGTTGGAGAAGAAAAATAAAACAAAAGAACATAAGAGAGAACATTACCTTTAAATCGGGTAACTCCTCTTGGTTTGAACCAAAAGGTTTTTTTAAAGAGATACCTGCCTAAGGTAAGTCTTCTAAAATGAATATAGGGATGTGGAGAGATAAAATGTGTAGAGTTTGGTGGAGCCAAAGGCTTGAGAGGTGTGGGTAAGGGGGTAGAGGTGGGGGCCTTTTATAAGAGGGAGGAGGGGCATACTTGGAAAGTCTTGAAAAGTTACTTTATTATAAAATGATTTTTGGATATTAAAGGTCCCACAATTATATATTTCTTGGATAAGGTGATAAGGGTTCTAATTCCACCCATAAAATAAATTTTTGACAAGTGTAAGTCTTATATTTTACCTTATCTTCTCATTTTATTTAAATCATTCGTTAATGAGGTAATCGATGCATCATCATGGTGTCATAAATAAACTAATTTATTTAATCTCTAAAAAATTATAAAAAAAATACTATGATGTAGGAAATATTTTTATATTTCCAATGAATATTTATAGTCAAAAATATGACTTGTATAACCCCATGTAAAAATTGTTTTAGTAAAACAATACATGTTTGTGACATTTTTATTTTAACTTTAAATAAAAAGTTATTAATGTCATTTTCTTACCCAAGTGGCTCCATGGGGTCCCCAAGTTGACCCATGGATTGTATTGGTCGGCCATGACTCATCCGATAAGGGTAAGACATGTGTCAAGGTCATTTCATATTATTATAACATTATCTTTACCTTAAATTACACTAATTACCTTTAGTCACGATTAATAAAACTTAAAAGTTACTATTCACTAAAAATTATTTTCATCCCATTGAACCACATTTTATATCCTAATGACAACCACGTATGTTGGATTTTTTAAATTCAAATCAAAGAGGTGGTAAAATTTCACTTAAACAAAAAATCTGTTTTTTAACTACCACTTAGTAGTTTCACTATTCATCAAAAATTGATGTTTTTCAGAAAAATACCAAAAATTAACCCTAAGCTATATTTGATATTCATAATTCAAAATAGGTGTCTATTTTACAAAATTCAAAACATATAAGTTTCATTAATAAATTTAATAATTAATTCCCGTTGTCAAAACAAATAGCGTGTTTTTAAGAAACAAAATATATCAAAAGATTAACACTAGTTTAAGTCCAATTTCATAGTGAAATTAATTCCAATGACCACCATTGGATTAACTGGTAAAAATATATTCTAAATACACTTTAATCCCAATTAAAAATATAATCTATCCATATAAGTAAATCAGATTAAATGGAGGTTTTGAATTAAAATACAACATTTTCACTAAAAATGATCTTTATCGGAAAAATAACAAAAGTTTACACAAAGTAAATTTTGATGTCCCGATTCTAAATAAGAATTTTATTTGGCCCAATATAACATATGAAATTGTCAAAAAATGGATTTAAAAGGGTTCTCCATCAAACGGCGGTTAATCGACCTTTTAAATAACATTAGAATATTTACACTTAAAATTGGATTCATTCCCATTTTAATCCTCTAACATTTATTGGATAAAAGTAAAAAATATTTGACAAACATATATAATAATTTTGTAGTTAGTTCTGTTCATTCCCAACATTACAATGGATAAGCGTAAACTACCATTTAAAATAATATTATTTTATTATTAGAGTGCAATGTATGATTTCCAACAAACTCGTTGTTGAGTATTTGGTACACCATCGAGCATAACATTCCCTTTAAATTAATATTAACATTTTATTCACAAATATGGATAAATATGAAAATTCCATACTCTTTATTTACCCGGGGTGTTACATCCTTCCCTCCTTTTGGGAATTGCATCCTCGCAATTTTGAAATTGGGCTTGGAAACTTCATTGGAAGCCCCACATCAGAAAAGGAGTAAATTATACTATCACTTTAAAATAAAGAAAGAAAAGTACCAAGGTCACCCGAGAAAAAGTTACTATGATTCCATGTAGGAAAAAATGGATATTTAAGAAAAAACAATGGGTCATGTTATGATGGAGAGTGATAGAAAACATGTTTAGGAGAAAGTTAACCACCAGAAAATCAAAAACTTGTGATGGGTTAAATGGTATTTGATTCCCCTGTAGGAAAAATTAACAGACCACATTTTTTCTTTAAGTTACTTTTCATTGAGAAATTTATTTATGAGATTAACTAAATCACAAGGAAACATACTTTCTTGTCGTTTAGATGATCATCTCTTACTAGATTTCTTACACAAGCACATTTTTTCCTCCAAAAGATGAGTATTTAGGATGAATTGTTCACATTCAGAGCGCTATAATCAACTTCTAGAGAATCATCTAATCCACACAAGAGAACTATATATTTCCCATGTCTTTAGACCTTAACTAAAACCGAAATTGTTAGAACAAGATCAGATAATCCACAAAAGGATAATCCTTTATAGAAAAGAAAATCTATTCTTAATCTCCAAAATTTGTCCAACAAAACCCAAAGTTCAACGAAGACCATTCGATAAACAATTTTTCAATAAAATTATTCAAACTAAACCAAACTAAGATTCAAAACCAAATGTTTGAAGGATTTAATCACATAGTCTTCCAAGGTACAAATTAACATTTATCTCCAAATAACATCAGTTACTCTTAATGTCTCATACTAAAAAGTAACTAACCTAATCACATATCCTCCATGATAGGCAAATAATTTTCATAGATAACCCAAAATCAATTTATTCCTGATTCATAAGATCGTATAACTAAAAATAATTTGTCATACTAACTAGGGACTTCACATAGTCCAGTGGTAGGTGATAAATACCAGTCGCACTTTGGTTGTGAGTTCGATTCCCACAGCTTTGTCCGACGCGACGAGTTGCCATACGGTCTGCATGTTTTCCTTTTTCCAAAACTATATAATTCTCAAAACATTCCCCAAAAAGAGATAAAATCATCAAAAATAATTATAACATAATTTTACCTCAAGTTTATCTCATGCATTTCATTTTCCATCATAACATATAGTAACCCATAATTACCTCAAAATTAAGGATCATATAAACCCTAAAGGATACCTTTATAATTGTTACATGAACTTCCACATCGAGTTGGGCATCTCATACATGATGCATTAGAGAACTCACCAAGGTTCAAGTGGTTAATCATTCCTTCTGGTAGTTAGTTTAGTATAACCAGGAGATTTATCATTGAATCCCCCCATTTCATCGAGTCTCTTAATCAGAGAACCACCATAGTTTCCTTCAAAACCATTGTCACTTTGGTGCCTCCTAGATCCATCCATTTACTAAAACCAAAAAATGTCACTATGAGTATATCAACATAATCATCATGTACTAATGAGGAATATAAACACTAAGATATACTAACTCATTCACTTTATCTAAAAACTATGACTCTTTCTGAAATCATAGCCATTATGGTAATGTCACTTATGCTTAAAGAATACCCTAACCTCTAAAGTTATATAAACCTCCCTTTGATACCAACTATATGGACCCGGCCTTTAAACATTACATAATCATGAATTAAATGATTAATTCACATAGAGGATCTTTTCAGGTTTAGAGTTTTATAGAATTAGGACATAACTATTATATCTCAAAATATTACAAAGTTGACTCTTCTACTATGTTTCCATAAAATAAAAACTCTTAAAAATAAACATGTCTTGTTCCATGTTTTAGATAGCATGTCTTTACTTGATCACATCCATGACCCTATTCATCTTTAAGTCCTATGGAAAACATTTAAAAACTTGGGATGAGCATAAAAATCCCAGTAAAGGATACACAAAGAAGGAAAACTGTTAGTTTTTCCAAAACAACAAGTAAACCACGAATACTTTATCAAAGTAATAATTTTCACCTTAATGAAGTAGTAAATACTCTTCACTGAATAAAAGATCACTACTTATCCTTTGTAACCAAAAGATTACCATAAAACCATATAAAGAACACATAACATATAAAGGTAAATTGGTATATAAACATACTTAAATGGAATAACCATACGGTCGACTTCCACACATATCACTACATGGAATATCCATACGGTCGACTTCCATACCCAATGTATTAGAGGTTATAACGTAACCACCCATCCTCGTATTCACAGTACCACCCGTCATATGGTTTATTACGTAACAACCCGTCAAATGTCTAAGTGCCATTATAAAATCATAACACGTAAAACAATTATAAAGGAAAGAAAACATTTCCACATTTCAAGTACAATATATCACTTAAATATATTGACATAAAAAATCCATTATCAAAACCATTTTCAATAACAAAATACATAAAAGTGTATATGGTACTTATTTACTTTTAAAAACATTACGGCTTTTTGAGGAAGCCAATCATCAAATAATACTTGCGGCGACGGAAAGGTCGTTGTCACCGCATACGTTAAAAAGAAACATACTTTTTGTCATTTAGTAAAATGCTTCGTAAAAAAAAGATTCCTTTTGAATAAAAGTAAACTTAAAAGGGGTTTATACACCATATAAAATAAAGTTGTGTATAAAACAAAATATGCCTCAATGAATGGAGACTAAGACTAAGTCCCTTACAAATTCTTTATCCTCAGATTAAGTATAAATTAGTTACATAATTATGTGTGACAAATATAAATACACCCAATATAAGAGGGTATTAAGTGTAAAACAATCAGAGGTCATCCACACATTTTCATAGTATGACCTAATCATGAATTATAGGTTTAACCCAAATAATTGAAATTGGGTTAAGAAGTTCTCTTACAGAAATTCGACATCCTAACAGCGTCACATTAAAATTCATAAAATGAGTTGATGAGAGATAAAAAGGGTATCTCATCACTTAGACATATCATTTACAGCAATAAGGATATATAATAACATATCCCAACATAAGAAGATGTAAATTAATATACCTAACAAAAATAAGTATTTTAAAAAGAGGAGGGTGAAAGGTCCCCTTACCGATTTTGGAAACTTTCAAAACGTACACCCCATGAAATAAGGGTCATAAAATGAAGTTGTAAACACCCATAAATGAAAGTATATTAAAAAAATAGTAGAAAAATGGGTTGTACATACACCACTCAGAGGAAATGGTGGAAAATATAGCATAAATATCATGGGAATAAAAGTGGGATGAAAAATCCCTTAAGAAAACTCAGCAGCCTAACGACGCTACTTAAAGCTTCCAAAAATGGATTTCTGAGATCAAATAGGGTCTCTCATAATATGGAAATAAAAATTACAAAATGAGGAATATAAAAGAATATCCCCAAACATAAGAAATATTATCTTAAAAGAAATGAAATAAAAGAGAGTACTTAAAATGAAGGAAAGAGGTAGGATCCCTTACCTCAAGTCCGACTTCTCCTGTTCGTTTCTTTATATTCCTTTAAATCAGGTAACTCCTCTTGTTTTGAACCAAAAGGGTTTCTTGAGGAGCTTCCTGCATAAGGTTAGGCTTCTAGGATTAAGAGAGGGATGTGGAGAGATAAAATTAGAAGAGTTTGGTCGATCCAAAGGCTTGAGAGGTGTGGGTATGGGGGTAGAGGTGGGGGCCTTTTATAAGAGGGAGGAGGGGCACTCTTGTAAAGTCTTGAAAATTTTCTTTATTATAAAATGATTTTAGGATATTAAAGGTCCCACAATTATATATTTCTAGGTTAAGGTGATAAGGGTTCGAAATACACCCATCCAATAGGTTTTTGACAAGTGTAAGTCTTAGATTTTACCTTATCTTCTCATTTTATTTAAATCGTTAATTAATGAGGTAATCGATGCATCATCATGGTGTCATAAGTAAATTAATTTATTTAATCTCTAAAAATGATAAAAAAAATACTATGATGTAGGAACTCTTTTTTTCTTTATAATGAATATTTATAGCCAAAAATATGACTTGTATAACTTTATGTAAAAATTGTTTAAGTAAAACAATACATGTTTGTGACATTTTTATTTTAACTCTAAATAAAAAGTTATTAATGTAATAGTCTTTTCCAAGTGGCTTCACGGGGTCCCCAAGTTGACCCATGGATTTTCATGGTGGGCCATGACTCATCCAATAAGGGTAGGACATGTTTTAAGGTCATTTCATTTTATTATAACATTATCATTACCTTAAATTACGCTAATTACCTTTAATCGCGATTAATAAAACATAAAAGTTACTATTCACCAAAAATTATTTTCATCCCATTTAACCACATTTTACATCTTAATGATCACCATGTATGTCGGATTTTTAAAATTCAAATCACAGAGTTGGTAAAATTTCATTTAAACGAAAAATCAGTTTTTTAACTACCACTTAGTGGTTTCACTATTCATCAAAAATTGAAGTTTTTCAGAAAACTACCAAAAATTCACCCCAAGATATATTTGATATTCTGAATTCAAAAAAGATATCTCCTTTACAAAATTCAAAACATATAATTTTCATTAATCAATTTAATAATTAATTCTCGTTGTCAAAACAAATAGCGTGTTTTTAAGAAACAAAATATATCAAAAATTAACACTAGTTTAAGTCCAATTTAAAAGTGAAATTAATTACAATGACCACCATTGGATTAAATGGGAAAAATATATTCTAAATAAAATTTAATCCCAATTAAAAAAATAATATATCCAAATAAATAAATCATATTAAAAGGTGGTTTTGAATTAAAATACAACATTTTCACTAAAAATTATCTTTATCGGAAAAATTACAAAAATTTACAAAATGTAAATTTTGATGTACCGATTCTAAAGAAGGATTTTATTTGGTCCAATATAACATATAAAATTGTCAAAAAGTGTATTGAAAAGGGTTCTCCATCAAAAGGCTGTTAATCAACCTTTTAAAGAATATTAGAATATTTACCCTTAAAATTGGATTCATTCGCATTTTAAGCCTCTAACATTTATTAGATAAAAGTAAAAATATTTGACAAACATATATAATAATTTTTTAGTTAGTTATTTTCATTCCCTCCATTAAAAGGGCTAGGAGTTAACTACCATTTAAAGTAATAATATTTTATTATTAGGGTGCAATGTAAGATTTCCAAGAAACTCGTTGTTGCGTATTGGGTACACCATTGATCATAGTGTTCCCTTTAAATTAATATTAACATTTTATTCACAAATATGGATAAATATGAAAATTTCATACTCTTTATTTACCTGGGGTGTTACATCTTTCCCCCCTTTTGGGAATTGCGTCCTCGCAATTTTAAAATTGGGCTTGGAAACTTCATTAAAAGCCCCACATCGGAAAAGGAGTAAATTAAATTATCACTTTAAAAGAAAGAAAGAAAAGTACCAAGGTCACCCGAGACAAAGGTACTAGGATTCCATGTAGGAAAACATGGATATGGAAGAAAAAAATGGGTCATGTTATGATGGAGAGTGATAGAAAACAAGTTTAGGAGAAAGTTAACCACCAAAAAATCACAAACTTGTGATGGGTTAAACGATATTTGATTCCCCTGTAGGAAAAAATTAACAGACAACATTTTTGTTTTAAGTTACTTTTCATTGAGGAATTTATTTATGAGCATAACTGAATTACAAGGAAACATACTTTCTTGTCGTTTAGACTTTCATCTCTTACTATATTTCTTACACAAACTCATTTTTTCCTCCAAAAGATGAGTATTTAGGATGACTTGTTCATATTAAGAGCGCTCTAATAAACTTATAGAGAATCACCTAATACAAAAAAAGAGAACTATAAATTTCTCATGTCTTTAGTGTAATGCCCCAACCCCAGTTATCCAGAGTCGTTGCATTATTAAGTAACATTGGCATGATAACAAAGATCAAGTCTCGAAAGACCGATTAGTTTAGTATCCTTGGAAACACTAGATACATTCATAAATGTTACATTACATCATAAAGTGAAAAATCACAATAACATAGTCTCCATAGTCCACACTCCTATCCCCTTAATACTATCCTTGTAGGTCAGTCAAAAAATATTTCTTCACATCCTGGGAAAATAAAACATAGAAAGGGGTGAGCTCAAATTCTCAGTAAGGATAACAATACAACGGAAACTTTCATAAATAAACATAAACATTTAAGGCAATGAATAACTAAAACAAAATCCTTTTGAACTTGAAATTCAGCATAATATGGCAAAATTAAAATGAAATAATGCCATTTAATTATTCACATAGATATTCTAATAGTCGAATAATCACATGCATTATCAATTACCACTTTCATAATGATGGAATGCATAATTCCAAACTCTCATAACCACGTAGCCAAGGCCTCGTGCCAAGAATAAAAATAAGATTTTGTCAAGGACTCATGCCAAGACACTAGTTTGTCTCATGATACCTACTGATGCATCGAGGAGCTATAGCGGGCTCTACCAGTAACTTATTAAGTCCAATGCATTCCTCATGTGAACAGGTTTAAACATATCATAAACCATAACAGAATCGTATCACATAAAACATGCATAAAAGAAATATAACATTTATACATATCAATCACAAGATATAAATACAACACATTGATATAATAAAACCATTTTCAATACCAAAATAAAAGAAATGTAAAACTTGGTATTTATTTTTCATTTTTTTAAAAAAATTATGGCTTGTAGAGGAAGCCGAAACTCAAATAATGGTCACGGCGGTGGAGAAGTCATTGTCATCGCAAACGTACGACAAAAAAAACATTCCCTTTTGTAGTTTAGTAAAACAATTTGTATAAAAATATTCCTTTTTAATAAATGTAAAAGTAAAATGGGTTTATACACTGTATAAAAGAAAGTTGTGTATAAAACAAAATATGCCTCAATGAAAGGAGATTGAGACGAAGTCCCTTACCTCGTGTCCGACTTGACTCGATCGTTCTTTAACATCCTGAATAATAAACTAGAGTTAATTTATACTTTCTTCAGAACCGTTTTCAAGTTCATTATTCCTTTTATATCACTTATTACCATGTTATGAACATTATGTAATTATTTAAGTTAATAATGGTGGTTTTGTCGATCTTTGGTACTTGAGTTAAAAACAAACTTCTTATAATTACACATTGTTCATGTGTTAAAATATCCATTATATCGAGAATTATATTCATCATGTAGATATCATATATATCTTATATATCCAGTATATACATGCATTTATAATATTAAACAACATTTAGAGGTAAGAAATGAAATGCACCGTTCATGGAGACGGTAAGCCGTACGTACGCATGAACGCTACTTTCATTTATATTTCGTATTTAATGGAATGAAATCATAATTATATAAAGGTATATTATAATTATAGTATAATATCATATATAATATCATTTACTTCATCTTTTATACGTCCCACATATGGCATTAACGATTCAAATCACTTTGAGGGGGCGGTAGTCCGTACATCCTAAAATGAAATTATCGTGTTTACCCATAATGGAAATCATAAAGGTATTACATAAATGAAAAATACAGAAGCATAAGGAAAACATAAACATAATATATATCATATATAAATATAATTACATCTTAATGGCCACCATGAGAGGGGTTAAAATAAGATTGAACTATCATCGTTTCGTGAGGTAGTAATTTCCCACCCACAGAAACAGTATGTTCTTTAACTATTAGACGAAGGTGTGTGTAAGTGTAAATCAAATAATTCTCATAAAAACATACTAGTATATTTAAGATACTTGTTTTTTTACAAAATAAAGGAATAAAAAGAGTTTAAGGTGTTAGAGAAGCAAAATAAATCAAAAGAACATAAGAGAAGACATTACCTTAAAATCGGGTAACTCTTTTTGATTTGAGCCAAAGGCTTCCTTGGGAAGACTTCTGCCCAAATTGAGGCTTCTAGGAGTAATAGAGGAACGTTTGGAGAGTATTTGGGTAGATTTTGGCAGAGTCAAATGGCTTTGAAGGTGTGAATAAGGTGGTAGAGTTGGGGGCCTTTTATAAGAGGAGAGGAGGGGCACTCTTGGAAAGTCATGAAATGTTACATTATTATGAAATTATTTTCAGATTTTAAAGGTCCCACAATTATATATTTCTAAGATAAGGTGATAAGGGTTCGAAATCCTCTCATCCAATTGGTTTTTGACAAGTGTAAGTCTTATATTTTACATTATCTTTTCATTTTATTTAAATCATTAACTAATGAGGTAATCGATGCATCATCATGGTGTGATAAATAAATTTATTTATATCATGCCTAAAAATTATAAAAAAAAATTACCATGATGTATGAAATCTTTTTATATTTCTAATGAATATTTATAGTCAAAACTATGACTTGTATAACCCCATTTAATAATTGTTTTAGTAAAACAATACATGTTTGTGACAATTTTATTTTTGCTTTAAATAAAAAGTTATTAATGTCATTTTCTTACCCAAGTGGCTCCATGGGGTCCCTAAGCTGACCCATGGATTATCTTGGTCGTCCATGACTCATCCAATAAGGGTAGGACAAGTTTAATGGTAATTTCGTATTATTATAACATTATATTTACCTTAAATTACACTAATTACCTTTAATCGCGATTAATAAAACTTAAAACTTACTATTCACCAAAAATTATTTTCACCCCATTAAACAAAATTTTACTTCCTAATTAAAACCATGTATGTCTTATTTTCGAAATTAAATTTACAGAAGCGGTAAAATTTCATTTAAATGAAAAATCAGTTTTTTAACTACCACTTAGTGGTTTCACTATTCATCAAAAATTGATGTTTTTCAGAACAATACCAAAAATTCACCATAAGCTATAATTGATATTCCGAATTCAAAAATGATGTATATTTTACAAAATTACATAAATATAAGTTGCATTAATTAATTTTATAATTAATTCCCTTTGTCAAAACAAATAGCGTGTTTTTAAGAAACGATATCAATCAAAAGATTAACAATTGTTTACGTCCAATTTCAAAGTGAAATTAATTATAATGACCACAATTGGATAAAATGGTAAAATTATATTCTGATTATACTTTAAAACCACTCAATAGTATAATTCATCAATATAAATTATTTTTATTAAAAATGTTGTTTTTAAGTATTTTTCACTATTTATTGAAAATTGGATGTTCACAGAAAAATACCAAAAATTAAACTTAGGCTAATTTCGATATTCCGAATCCAAAAATGAAGTCCATTATGAATATAAAATTTATATAATTTCAAAAAGTGGGTATTACTATTCATAAAGGCTATTTTGATTGGTCGCGGTGTGTTAGAATCTCAAACTTGCATACAATGCAAGCTATTTCATTATTAAAAGAGAAGCGTACAATGGATTCTTCGGGTGTTACATTTAGACCTTAACCAAAACCAAAATTGTTATAACAAGATCAGATAATCCACAAAAGGATAATCCTTTATAAAAAATAAAATCTATTCTTAATCTCCAAAATGTGTCCAAAAAAACCCAAAGTTCAACGAAGACCATTCGATAAACAATTTGTCCATGAAATTATTCAAAGCAAACAAAAATAAGATTTAAACCCAAATATTTGAAGGATTTGATCACATAGTCTTCCAAGGTACAAATTAACATTTACCTCCAAATAACATTAGTTACTCTTAAAGTCTTATACTGAAAAGTAACTAACCTAATCACATATCCTTTATGATAGGCAAATAATTTCCATAGATAACCCAAAATCAAATTATTCTTGATTCATAATATCTTATAACTAAAAATAATTTGTCATACTAACCAGGGACTTCACGCAGTCCAGTGGTAGGCGATAAATACCAGTCGCACTTTGTTTGTGAGTTCGATTCTGACAGCTTTGTCCGACGCGACGGGTTGCCACATGGTCTGTGTGTTGTCCTTTTTCCAAAACTATATAATTCTCAAAACATTCCCCAAAAAGAGATAAAATCATCAAAAATAACCATAACATAGTTTAACCTCAAGTTTATCTCATTTCTTTAATGTTCCATCATAACATATAGTAACCCATAATTACCTCAAAATTAAGGATCATATAAACCCTAATGGTTAACTTTATAATTATTACCTGAACTTTCACATCGAGTTGGTCATATCGTACATGATGCATTAGAGAACTCACCAAGGTTCAAGTGGTTAATCATGCCTTCTGATAGTTGGTTTAGAATAACCATGAGATTTATCATTGAATCCCCAATTTCATCCAGTCTCATAATCAGAGAACCACCACAGTTTCCTTCAAACCAATTGTCACTTTGGTTCTTGCTAGATCCATCCATTTATTAAAACCAAAAATGTCAGTGTGAGTATATCAACATAATCATCATGTACTAATGAGGAATATAAACACTAATATATACTTACTCATCCAATTTATCTAAAAAACTATGACTCTTTCTGAAATCTTAGCCATTATGGTAAAGTCACTTATGCTTAAAGAATACCCTAACCTCTAAAGTTATCTAAACCTCCCTTTAATACCAACTATAAGGACATGGCCTTTAAAAATTACATAATCATGAATTAAATGATTAATTCACATAGAGGATCTTTTCTAGTTTAGAGTTTTAGAGAATTAGGACATAACTATTACATCTTACAAGATTACAAAGTAGACACTTCTACGAAGTTTCCATAAAATAAAAACTCTTAAAAAGAAACATTTGTAGATCCATGTTTTAGATAGCATGTATTTCCTTGATCCCATCTGTGACCCTATTCATCTTTAATTCCTATGGAAAACATTTCAAAAACATGGGATGAGGATAAAAATCCCAGTAAAGGATACACAAATAAGGAAAACTGTTAGTTTTTTCAAAACAACAAGTAAACCATGAATACTTTATCAAAGTAATAATTTTCACCTTTATGAAGTAGTAAATACTATTAACTAAATAAAAGATCACTACTTATCCTTTGTAACCAAAAGATTACCATAAACTCATATAAAGAACACATAACATATAATGGTAACTTTGGATATAAACATACTTAAATGGAATAACCATACGGTTGACTTCCACACATATCACTACATGGAATAGCCATACGGCTGACTTCCATACCCAATTCATTGGAGGTTATAACGTAACCACCCGTCCTGGTATTCACGGAACCACCCGTCATATGGTATGTCACATAACCACCTGTCAAGTGTTCTAGTACCATTATAAAATCATAACACATAAAACAATTATAAAGGAAAGAAAAAATTTCCACATTTCAAGCACAATATATCACTTAAATATATTGACATAACAAATCCATTATCAAAACCATTTTCAATGCCAAAATACAAAAAAGACTATATGGTATTTATTTACTTTTAAAAACATTACGGCTTGTTGAGGAAGCCAAAGATCAAATAATACTCACGGCGACGGAAAGGTCGTTGTCCCCGCGTATGTTAAAAAAAACATACTTTTTGTCATTTAGTAAAATGCTTCGTATAAAAAATATTCCTTTTGAATAAAAGTAAAAGTCAAAGGGGTTTCTAAACCGTATAAAATAAAGTTGTGTATAAAACAAAATATTCCTCAATGAAAGGAGACTTAGAAGAAGTCCCTTACAAAGTCGTTATCCTTAGATTAAGGATAAATAAATTCCATAATTATGTGTGACAAATATAAATACACCCAATATAAGAAGATATTAAGTGTAAAACAATCAGAGTTCATCCACACATATTCATAGTATGACATAATCAAGAAGTATAGGTTTAACCCAAAGATTTGAAATTGGGTTAAGAAGTTCCCTTACAGAAATTCGACATCCTAACGACGTCACTTTAAAATTCAGAAAATGAGTAGATGAGAGATAAAAAGGGTATCTCATCACTTGGACATATAATTTATAGAAATAAGGATATATAAGAACATATCCCAACATAAGAAGATTTAAATTAAAAGACCTAACAAAAAGAAGTCTTTTAAAAAGAGGAGGGTGAAAGGTCCCTTTACCGATTTGGGTAACTTTTGAAATGTACACCCCATGAAATATGGGTCATAAAATGAAGTTGTAAATACCCATAAATGAAATTATATTACACAAATAGTATAATAATTGGCATTAAATACACCACTCAGGTGAAATGGTGGCAAATGTAGCATCAATCTCACGGGAATAAAAGTGAGATGAAAAATCCCTTACGAAAACTCGGCAGCCTAACAAAGCCACTTAAAGCTTCCAAAAATGGATTTATGAGATCAAATATGGCCTCTCATAATATGGACATAAAAATTTCAGAATTAGTAATATAAAATAACATCCCCAAACATAATAAATATGAGCTTAAAAGAAATAACATAAAAGAGAGTACATAAAAAGAAAGAGAGAGGTAGGATCCCTTACCTCAAGTCTGACTTGTCTTGTTCATTTCTTTATATTCATGAATAATAAACTAGAGTTAATTTCTACTTGATTAAGGACATTTTTAAAGTTCATTATTCCTTTTATATCACTTATTACCATGTTATGAACATTATGTAATTATTTAAGTTTATAACGGTCGTTTTGTCGATCATTGGTACTTCAGTCAAAAAATAAACTTCTTATAATTACAAGTTGTTCATGTGGTAAAATATCCATTATATCCAGAATTTTATTCATTATGTAGATATCATATAACATATATATCCATTATATACTTTCATTTATAATATTACTTAACATTTAAAGGTAATAAATGAAATGCACCGTTCATTGAGACGGTAAGCCGTACGTACGCATGAACGCTACTTTCATTTCTATTTTGTATTTAATGGAATTAAAAATAAATGAGATATATATATATTAAAATTATAGTATAATATATATGTTATATAGTTCACATAATTTCATTAATTTCATTCTTTATACATTCCATGTATTGCATGAACGAGTCACGCCACTTGAGGGGGCGGTAGTCCACACTTCCTCAAATGAAATTATCGCATTTTCACAACATGAAAAGCATAAAGGTGTGTTTTAAATGTAGAATACAGATGCATAAAGAAAAGATAAATATAATATATATCATAAATAAATATAGTGCCATCATAATGGCCACCATGAGATGTGGTAGTAGAAGATAGAACAATCATCGTTTCGTGAGGTAGTAATTCGCCATCCACGTAAACAGTATGTTCTTTAACCATTAGACGGAGTTGTGTGTAATTGTAGCTCAAATACTTCTAATAAAAACATACTAGACTATTTAAGTTACTGGTTTCATTACAAAATAAAGGATTAAAAAGATTTTAGGGGGTTGGAGAAGAAAAATAAAACAAAAGAACAAAAGAGAGAACATTACCTTTAAATCGGGTAACTCCTCTTGGTTTGAACCAAAAGGGTTTCTTGAAGAGCTTCCTGCCTAAGTTAATGCTTCTAGGTTGAATAGAGGGATTTGTAGAGATAAAATGAGTAGAGTTTGGTAGAACCAAAGGCCTGAGAGGTGTAGGTAAAGTGGTTGAGGTGGGGGCCTTTTATAAGAGGGAGGAGGGGCACTCTTGGAAAGTCTTGAAGAGTTACATTATTATAAAATGATTTTCGGATATTAAAGGTCCCAAAATTATATATTTCTAGGATAAGGTGATAGTGGTTCTAAATACACACATCCAATAAGTTTTTGACACGTTTAAGTCTTATATTTTACCTTATATTCTCATTTTATTTAAATCGTTCATTGATGAGGTAATCGATGCATCATCATGGTGTCATAAATAAATTAATTTATTTAATCTCAAAAAATTATAAACAAAATACTATTATATAGGAACTCTTTTATTATTTCCAATGAATATTTATAGTAAAAAATATGACTTGTATAACCCCATGTAAAAATTGTATTAGTAAAACAATACATGTTTGTGACATTTTTATTTTAACTTTAAATAAAAAGTTATTAATGTCATTTTCTTACCCAAGTGGCTCCATGGGGTCCCCAAGTTAACCCATGGATTTTCTTGGTCGACCAAGACTCATCCAATAAGGTTATGACATGTTTCAAGGTCATTTCATGTTATTATAACATAATCTGTACCTTAAATTACACTAATTACATTTAATCGTGATTAATAAAACTTAAAAGGAATTATTCACCAAAAATTATTTTCATCCCATTGAACCAAATTTTATATCCTAATGACAACCATGTATGTAGGATATTTTAAATTCAAATCACAGAGGTGGTAAAATTTCATTTAAACGAAAAATTAGTTTTTTAACTACCACTTAGTGGTTTCACTATTCATCAAAAATTGAAGTTTTTCAGAAAAATAATAAAAATTCACCCTAATCTATATTTGATATTACTAATTCAAAAAATAAGTCTATTTTAAAAAATTCAAAACATATAAGTTGCATTAATAAATTTAATAATTAATTCTCGTTGTCAAAACCAATAGTGTGTTTTTAAGAAACAAAATATATCAAAAGATTGACACTAGTTTAAGTCCAATTTCAAAGTGAAATTAATTCCAATGAACACCATTGGATTAAATGGTAAAAATATATTCTAAATACAATTTAATAACAATTAAAAATATAATCTATCCATATAAATAAATCAGATTAAAAGGAGGGTTTGAATTAAAATACAGCATTTTACACTATTCATTAAAAATGAACTTTATCGGAAAAATACCAAAAAATTTATACAAACTAAATTTTGATGTCCTGATTCTAAAAAGAAATTTATTTTGTCAAAAATAACATATAAATTGTCTAAAGTGGATTTAAAAGGGGTTCACCATCAAAAGGCGGTTAATCGACTTTTTAAAGAATATTAGAATATTTACGCTTAAAATTGGATTCATTCACATTTTATGCATCTAACATTTATTGAATAAATGTAAAAAAATTTGACAAACATATATAATCATTTTGTATTTAGTTCTGTTCATTCCCACCATTACAATGGCTAGGCGTTATCTACCATTTAAAATAATATTATTTTTATTATTAGAGTGTAACGTAAGATTTCAAAGAAACTCGTTGTTGCGTATTGGGTACGCCATTGAGAATAGTGTTACCTTTAAAGTAATATTATTATTTTATTCAAAAATATTAATAAATATGAAAAGGTAATACTCTTTATTTACCAGGGACAACTCACTCAGGTTATGAATAATAACCTTACTTGTATGGAGCACCCTGATCCGCAACGTGGAGGATCAATGTTAGACTGCTCCATGAGGCAACAACCGCCAACATTCAATGGGAGTACAAATCCCTCATTATCTAAGCAATGGATAAATTCCTTAGAGAAAATATTTCATGCCATGGGATGTAGTGAAAGGGAAAAGGTTATCATGGCAGGTTACCACCACACTGGAGATGCTAATCAATGGTGGTCATTGATTCAAAATACAAAGGAAGATAAAGAAGTATCAAGTATGGAATGGAGAGAGTTTAAAGAGATTTTATTAAAAAAATACTTTCCTCGTGACCATCAAGCAGATATGGAAAGAAAATTTCTGAGTTTGAGACAAAAGGAGGATGAGAATGTCGCAAAGTATGACGCCAACTTTACAAGGTTAGAAAGGTATGCTGCAAATTATATACGTAACCCAAGAAGTAAGATTGATTATTTCTTTGATGGGTTAAAACCATTTATCCGTTGAGCTTTAGTATCACAATCTTTCTCGATTTATGAAGATATTTCCTCATGTGCTATCAAGACAAAAAAGGAATTCTCTAAATCTTATGAAAATAAAGTAAAGAAAGAGAAGAAGAGAATGGTGGAACAAGAGACAGATAAAAAGAAAAATGGAAAGAAGGATTTTCCATTATGCGATAATAGTGGGAAAAATATCCCCAGTACTTGCCTAAAAGGAATGGGAGTTTGTTATAAATGTGGATAAAAGGTCACCAAGATTGTGATTGTAAGGGAAAGAAAGAGGCTATCAATGTTGAATGCTACAATTGTAGAGAAATGGGGCATTAAGAAAATGAATGTCCTAAGCGTTAGGGAAACTTACCTCAGAAAAGGCCAAGGGATCAAGGCCAATCTTATGCTATTATTACAGTTGAAGTGGAATAATTAATGTATTGGTTCTTTTGGACTCAAGGATTATATTCTGGTTATAAGAATAATGTGATATATATAAGGATTGTACTACAGTACTTTTTGATTTCATTATGGTTTTAATATGATGAAGGTAATCATATTTTTAGTATGTGACAATAAGAGAAACTTTACTTTGTTCAGGGAATCTGATGTTACAATTGATTGTGGAATTTAGAGACCTTTTAGAGAAAGTCTAGACAGAGGTATTTTGGATAACTATAAAGGTTGGAATGGATTAAGTTGAACTTTAGATAGTATTTTCTAAGGTTAAAACATTTCTGAAGATTATTTTTGGAATATTATAATACTATAGTTTTAGGAAAACGGCAACCTACAAGCTGGGGGATAACCCGTCGCATCAGACAAAGATGTAGGAATCGAACCAACAACCATAGTGTGAAATGCTTTTATTACCTACCAATAGCCTATATGAAGTCCCTGGTTATTAAAAAATAGTTTTCCTAATCTAAATGGTATGTGTTAATATTTAGAACCTTGTATGATTAGGATAAATATAATATTTTTGAGTTATATTATCTTTTTCAGTGAAAGATGAGTTTGTGGTAGAAATTAGTTGAAGGTTGAAACTCTACTTGTCAAGTATATATATATACCTCTCTCTTATTCTATGAATAAATTAATTCTTAAAAATTAGGAAATGGATATTAAAAAAATGTGTCATCCTAATACCTTATGTTTTGTTGAACTGATGATATTTTAAATCATCATAGATTGATGGCTTTGAGGCCCTAAATTTTACACTTGTTTGTGATTGAAGACCTCAATCAATCCCTACATATATTTACATTTTCCCTCCAATTATGTGTCTCTAATTTCCACCAATGTTCTCCTAATTGAGATCATAATTTGGTGGTGACTTTTTCATTTCCCTTTCCCTCATATTAAGGATAAATTTTATTAACCTAATTTCCGATGTGGGTTTTCCACAAAGGTATTTTCTATTTTCAACCTTTTATTTTCTAAGAAAAATTTTAAATTGTGAGGATGCAATTTATTTAAGGAGGGGATAATGTAACACGACAAGCTTCCATGGTACGCTTCTCTTTCAATAATGCAATGGCATGCATTGTACGTAAGTTTGAGATACTAACACATCGCGACCAATAAAAGTAGCTATTATGAATAGTAATACCCACTTCTTGAAATTTTATAACTTTTTTTATTCAAAAGGGACTTCATTTTTGGATTCATAATATCGAAATTATCCTATGTTGAAGTTTTGGTATTTTTCTGAGAACTTCCAATTTTCGATGAATAGCGAAAAATACATAAAAACAACTTTTTTAATCGAAATAATTTATAGTGATAAATTATACTATTGAGTGGTTTTTTAAAGTATAATTAGAATGTATTTTTTACCATTTTATCCAATGGTGTTCATTAGAATTAATTTCAATTTGAAATTGGACATAAACAATTGTCAATCTTTTGATTGATATTTTTTCTTAAAAACACCCAATTTGTTTTGACAACTGGAATTAATTATAAAATTAATTAATGAAACTTAAATGTTTTGAATTTCGTAAGATAGATATCATCTTTTAATCTGGAATATCCAATATAGCTTAGGGTGAATTTTTGGTATTTTTCTGAAAAACTTCAATTTTTGATGAATAGTGAAACCACTAAGTGGTAGTTAAAAAACTGATTTTTCGTTTAAATGAAATTTTACTGCTTCTGTGGATTAAATTTCAAAAATCCGATATTCATTGTTTTAATTAGTAAGTAAAGTGTGGATCAATGGGATGAAAATAATTTTTGGTGAATAGTAACTTTTGAGTTTTATTAACCGCGATTAGAGGTAATTAGTGTAATTTAAGGTAAAAATAATGTTATAATAATATGAAATTACCTTGAAACGTGTCCTAATCTTATTGGATGACTCAAGGCCTAACAATACAATCCATGGATCAATTTTTGGGACCCCATGGAGCCACTTGTGTAAGATAATTACATTAATACCATTTATTTAAAGTAAAAATAAAAATGTCACAAACATGTCTTTTTTTACTAAAACAATTTTTAAAAGGGGTTATACAAGTTATCTTTTCGAATATAAATATCCATTGGAAATATAAAAAGATTTCCTACATCATGCTAATTTTTCTATAATTTTTAGGCATTAAATAAATAACTTTATTTATCACACCATGATGATGCAACGATTACCTCATTAATGAACAATTTAAATAAAATGAAAAGATAAGGTAAAATATAAGACTTACACTTGTATAAAGCCTATTGGATGGGTTCATTTCGAACCCTTATCACCTTATACTATAAATATATAATTGTGGCACCTTTAAATTCCAAAACTCATTATGTAATAATGTAACATTTCATGACTTTCCAAGAGTGCCCCTCCTCTCCTCTTATAAAGGCCCCCACCTCTACCACCTTATTCACACCTTCAAATCCATTTGTCTCGGCCAACATCTTCCCAATTACTCTATCAAATTCTATCTCTTACTCCTAGAAGTTTCACTTTGGGAAGAAATCTTTCCAAGGAAGCCTTTGTCTCAAATCAAAAAGAGTTACCCAATTTTAAGGTAATTTCTTTTCTTATGTTCTTTTATTTTATTTTTCTCCTAAAACCCCTTAAACTCTTTGAATTCCTTTATTTTATAACAAAACCAGTATCTAAAATATACTATGATGTTTTTATGAGAATTATTTGATTTACACTTACACTTACCTTCGTCTAATGGTTAAAGAACACACTGTTTCTGTGGGTGGCGAAATACTTCCTCATGAAACGATGATTGTTCAATCTTCTTTTAACACCTCTCATGGTGGCCATTAAGATGTCAATATATTTATATATGATATATATTATTTTTATGTTTTCTTTATGCTTATTTATTTTTCATTTATGGAATACCTTTATGATTTCCCTTATGGGTAAACACGATAATTTCATTTTAGGAAGTGCAGACTACCGCCCCCTCAAAGTGATTTGAATTATTAATGTCATACTTGGGACGTATAATGGATGGAGTAAATGATATTATATATGATATTATAATGGAATTATAATATAACTTTATATCATTATGATTTCATTCTATTAAATACAAAATATAAATGAAAGTAGAGTTCATGCGTACGTACGGCTTACCGTCTCCATGAACAGTGCATTTCATTTCTTACCTCTAAATGTTCTGTAATATTATAAATTCATATATATACTGGATATATATTATATATATGATATCTTCATCATGAATATAATTCTGGATATAATGTATATTTTACCACATGAACAACTTGTAATTATAAGAAGTTTATTTTTGACTCATGTACCAAAGATCGACAAAACAACTGTTATTAACTTAAATAATTACATAATGTTAATAACATGGTAATAAGTGATATAAAAGGAATAATGAACTTTAAAAAGGTTCTTAAGCAAGTAGAAATTAACTCTAATTTATTATTCAGGAGGTTAAAGAATGATCGAGTCATGTCGGACACGAGGTAAGGGACTTCGTCTCAATCTCCTTTAAGGCATATTTTGTTTTATACACAACTTTCTTTTATACGGTATATAAAACCCTTTGAAATTTAAGTTTATTCAAATGGAATATTTTTATATGAAGCATTTTTACTAAATGACAAAAGGAATTTTTTGTCTTACATATGCGACAACAACGACTTCTCAGTTACCGTGACCATTATTTGAGTTTCAGCTTCCTCTACAAGCCATAAATTTTTTTTAAATGAAAAATAAATTCCATGTTTTATATTCCTATCATCGAGGATATGTGATTATGTTAGTTACTTTTCAGTATTAGACTTTAATAGTAACTGATGTTATTTGGAGATAAATGTTAATTTGTACCTTGGAAGACTATGTGATTAAATCCTTCAAATATTTGGGGTTCAATCTTAGTTTGGTTTACTTTGAAGAATTTTATGGAAAAATTGTTTATTGAATGGTCTTCATTGAGATTTGGGTTTTGTTGGACAAATTTTGGAGATTAAGAATAGATTTTATTTTTTATAAAGGATTATCCTTTTGTGGATTATCTGATCTTGTTATAATAATTTTAGTTTTCATTAAAGTCTAAATACATGGGAAATATATAGTTCTCTTTTGTGGATTAGGTGATTCTCTAGAAGTTGATTATAGCGCTCTTAATGTGAATAAGTCGTCCTAAATAATCATCTTTTGGAGGAAAAAATGATTTTGTGTAAGAAATCTAGTAAGAGATAATAGTCTAAACGACAAGAAAGTATGTTTCCTTGTGATTTAGTTAAGCTCAAAAATAAATTCCCCAATGAAAAGTAACTTAAAACAAAAATGTTATCTGTTAATTTTTCCTACATGGGAATCAAATATCGTTTCACCCATCACAAGTTTGTGATTTTATGGTGGTTAACTTTCTCTTAAACATGTTTTCTATCACTCTCCATCATAACATGGCCCATTTTTTTTCTTCCATATCCATGTTTTCCTACATGGAATCCTAGTACCTTTGTCTCGGGTGACCTTGGTACTTTTCTTTCTTTCTTTTAAAGTTATAGTTTAATTTACTCCTTTTCTGATGTGGGGCTTTAAATGAAGTTTCCAAGCCCAATTTTAAAATTGCGAGGATGCATTTCCCTAAAGGGGGGAAGGATGTAACACCCCAGGTAAATAAAGAGTATGAAATTTTCATATTTATCCATATTTGTGAATAAAATGTTAATATTAATTTAAAGGGAATTCTATGCTCGATGGTGTATCCAATACGCAACAACGAGTTTCTTGGAAATCATACGTTGCACTCTAATAATAATACAATATTATATTAAATGGTAGTTAACGCCTAGTCATTCTAATGGAGGGAATGAACAGAAATAACTACAAAATGATTATATATGTTTTTCAAATATTTTTACTTTTATCCAATAAATTTTAGACGCTTAAAATGCGAATGAGTCCAATTTTAAGTGTAAATATTCTAATATTCTTTAAAAGGTCGATTAACTGCCTTTTAATGGAGAACACTTTTAAATCCACTTTTTGAAAATTTACTATGTTATATTGGACCAAATAAAATCCTTCTTTAGAATTGGGAAATCAAAATTTACTTTGTGTAAATATTTGTTATTTTTCCGATAAAGATCATTTTTAGTGAAAATGTTGTATTTTAATTCAAAACAACCTTTTAATCGGATTTATTTTTATGGATAGATTATATTTTTAATTGGGATTAAAGTGTATTTAGAATATATTTTTACCTTTTAGTCCAATGGTGGTCATTGAAATTTATTTCACTTTGAAATTGGACTTAAACTAGTGTCAATCTTTTGATATATTTTGTTTCTTAAAAATACGCTATTTGTTTTGACAACAGGTATTAATTATTAAATTGATTAATGCAACTTATATGTTTTTAATTTTGTAAAATAGACATAATTTTTGAATTCGGAATATCAAATATATATTAGGGTTATTTTTTGGTATTTTTCCGAAAAACTTCCATTTTTGATGAACAGTGAAACCACTAAGTGGTAGTTAAAAACTGATTTTTCGTTTAAATGAAATTTAACCACCTCTGTGATTTGAATTTAAAAAATACGACATAAATGATTGTCATTAGGATGTAAAATGTGGTTCAATGGGATGAAAATAATTTTTGGTGAATAGTAACTTTTATGTTTTATTAATCGCGATTAAAGGTAATTAGTGTAATTTAAGTTAATGATAATGTTATAATAATATGAAATGACCTTGACACATGTCCTACCTTTATTGGATGAGTCATGGCCGACCAAGAGAATCCATGGGTCAACTTGGGGACCCCATGGAGCCACTTGGGTAAGAAAATGACATTAATATCTTTTTATTTAAAGTTAAAATAAAAATGTCACAAACATGTATTGTTTTACTAAAACAACTTTTACGTGGGGTTATACAAGTCATATTTTTTACTATAAATATTAATTGTAATGATAAAGATATTTCCTACATCATAGTATTTTTTTATAATTTTTAGAGATTAAATAAATTAATTTATTTATGACACCATGATGATGCAGTGATTACCTCATTCATGAACGATTTAAATAAAATGAGAACATAAGGTAAAATCTAAGAAATAAACTTGTCAAAAACCTATTATATGGGTGGATTTATAACCCTTATCACCTTATCCTAGAAATTTATAATTTTGGGACCTTTAATATCCGAAAATCATTTAATAATAAAGTAACGTTTCAAGACTTTCCAAGAGTGCCCCTCCTCCCTCTTATAAAAGGCCCCCACCTCTACCCCCTTACCCACACCTCTCAAGCCTTTGTCTTAACCAAACTATGCTCATTTTATCTCTCCACATCCATATATTTATCCTAGAAGCCTTACCTTAGGCAGGAAGCTCTTCAAGAAACCCTTTTGGTTCAAACCAAGAGGAGTTCCCCGATTTAAAAGTAATGTTCTCTCTTATGTTCTTTTGTTTTATTTTTCTACTCCAACCCCCTAAACTCTTTTTATTCCTTTATTTTGTAAAGACACCAGTATATTCAATATACTAGGATGTTGTTATGAGAATTATTAGAGCTACACTTACACAAACCTAAGTATAATGGTTAAATAACATACGGTTTCTTTGGATGGAGAATTACTGCCTCATGAAATGATGATTGTTCTATATTCTCCTACCACCTCTCATGGTAGCCATTATGATGGAACTATATTTATTTATGATATATATTATATTTATTTACTCTCTATGTGTCAGTATTTTACATTTAAAACAAACCTTTATGCATTTCATGTTGTGCAAATGTGATAATTTCATTTGAGGAAGTGTGGACTACCGCCCCCTCAAGTGATGTGACTCATCCATGCAATACATGAAATGTATAAATAATGAAATTAATGAAATTATGTGACCTATATAACATATATATTATACTGAAATTATAATATATATATATATATATATCTCTCTCATTTAGTTTTAATTCCATTAAATACGAAATAGAAATGAAAGTAGCGTTCATGCGTATGTACGGCTTACCATCTCCACGAACGGTGCATTTCATTTCTTACCTTTAAATGTTATGTAATATTATAAATGCAAATATATACTGGATATATATGATATATATTATTTCTAAATCTTGAATATAATTCTGGGTATAATGGATATTTTACCATATGAACAACTTGTAATTATAATAAGTTTATTTTTTGACTCAAGTACCAATGATCGACAAAACGACCGTTATAAACTTAAATAATTACATAATGTTAATAACATGGTAATAAGTGATATAAAAGGAATAATGAACTTTAAAAAGGTTCTTAATAAAGTATAAATTAACTCTAGTGTATTATTCAGGAATATAAAGAAACGAACAAGACAAGTCGGACTTTTCAGTAAGCGATACACAAAGAAGGAAAACTGTTAGTTTTTCAAAACAAAAAGTAAACCATGAATACTTTATCAAAGTAATACTTATCACCTTTATGAATTAGTAAAAACTCTTTAGGGAATAAAAGATCATTACTTACCCTTTATTAACCAACATATTACCATAAAATCCATATAAAGAACACATAACATATAAATGAAACTTGGGACATAAACAAACTTAAATGGAATACCCATATGGTCGACCTCCACACATATCACTAAATGGAATAGCTATACAGCCAACTTCCATACCCAATGCATTTAAGGTTATAACATAAACACCCATCCTGGTATTCACAGCACCACCAGTCATATGGTTTATCACGTAACCACCCGTCAAATGTCCATGTACCAATATAAAATCATAAGACATAAAAAAAATATAATGGAAAGAAAACATTTCCACATTTAGATCACAATATATCACTTAAATATATTGAAATAACAAATCCATCATAAAAACAATTTTCAATACCAAAATACATAAAATATTATATGTTTTTTATTTCATTTTGAAAACATTACGACTTGTTGAGGAAGCCAAAGACCAAATAATACTCGTGGTGGCGGAAAAGGTCGTTGTCACCGCGTACCATAAAAGAAACATTCCTTTTTGTCTTTTAGTAAAACGCTTCGTAGAAAAAGATTCCTTTTGTATAAAATTACAAGTCAAAGTGGTTTATACACCGTATAAAAGAATGTTTTGTATTAGAACAAAATATGCCTCAATGAAAGAAGATTGAGACGAAGTCCCTTACAAAGTCGTTATCCTTAGATTAAGGATAAATCAATTACATAATTATGCGTGACAAATATAAATACACTCAATATAAGAGGATATTATGTTTAAAACAATCAAAGGTCGTCCACACATATTCGTAGTATCACATAATCAAGAAGTATAGGTTTAACCCAAAGAATTTAAATTGGATTAAGAAGTTCCCTTACAGAAATTCGACATCCTAATGGCGTCATTTTAAAATTCAGAAATTGATTCGATGAGAGATAAAAAGGGTATCTCATCACATGGACATATCATTTACATAAATAAGGATGTATAAGAACATATCCCAACATAAGAATATTTAAATTAAAATACCTAAAAAAATAAGTCTTTTAAAAAGAGGAGGGTGAAAGGTCCCCTTACCGATTTGGGTAACTTTCGAAACGTACACCCCATGAAATAAGGGTAATAAAATGAAGTTTTAAATACCCTTAAATGAAGGTATATTACACAAATAGTGGAATATTTGGTAGTACATACACCACTCATAGGAAATGGTGGCAAATGTAGCATAAATATCACGGGAATAAAAGTGAGATGAAAAATCCCTTACGAAAACTCGGCAGCCAAACGGCGCCACTTAAAGCTTCCAAAAATGGATTTATGAGATAAAATGGGGTCTATCATAATATATAAATAAAAAATACAGAATGAGGAATATAAAAAAACATCCCTAAACATAAGAAAGATGAGCTTAAATGAAATGACATAAAAGAGAGTACTTAAAAAAGAGAGAGGTAGGATCCCTTACCTCAAGTCCGACTTGTCTTGTTCGTTTCATTATATTCCTGAATAATAAACTAGAGTTAATTTATACTTTATTAAGAACCTTTTTCAAGTTAATTATTCCTTTTATATCACTTATTACCATGTTTTTAACATTATGTAATTATTTAAGTTTATAACGGTCGTTTTGTCGATTATTGGTACTTGAGTCAAAAAATAAACTTCTTATAATTACAAGTTGTTCGTGTGGTAAAATATCCATTATATCAAGAATTAAATTCATGATTTAGATATCATATATATCATATATATCTCGTATATACTTTCATTTATAATATTACATAACATTTAAAGGTAAGAAATGAAATGCATCGTTCCTGGAGACGGTAAGCCGTATGTACGCATGAACGCTACTTTCATTTCTATTTCGTATTTAATGAAATTAAAACTAAATGAGATATATTTATATTATAATTCCAGTATAATATATATTTTTTATAGGTCAAATAAGTTCACTAATTTCGTTCTTTATACATTCCATGTATTGCATGAACGAGTCACATCACTTGAGGGGGCAGTAGTCCACACTTCCTCAAATGAAATTATCACATTTGCACAACATGAAAAGCATAAAGGTGTGTTTTAAATGTAAAATACAGACACATATAGTGAAAATAAATATAATATATATCATAAATAAATATATTTCCATAATAATGGCCACCACAAGAGGTAGTAGGAGAAGATAGAACAATCATCGTTTTGTGAGGCAGTAATTCGCCATCTACGGAAACAGTATGTTCTTTAACCATTATACGGAGGTGTGTGTAAGTGTAGCTCAAATACTTATCATTAAAACATACTATTATATTTAATATACTATTTTAATTACAAAATAAAGGAATAAAAAGAGTTTAGGGGGTTGGAGAAGAAAAATAAAACAAAAGAACATAAGGGAGAACATTACCTTTAAATCGGGTAACCCCTCTAGGATTTAAACAAAGGGTTTCTTGAAGAGATTCCTACCTAAGGTAAGGCTTCTAGAGTGAAGATAGGTATTTAGAGAGATAAAATGGGCAGAGTTTGGTCTATCCAAAGGCTTGAGAGGTGTGGGTAAAGGGGTAGAGGTGGGGGCCTTTTCTAAGAGGGAGGAGGGGCACTCTTGGAAAGTCTTGAAAGGTTACTTTATTATAAAATGATTTTCAGATATTAAAGGTCCCACAATTATATATTTCTAGGATAAGGTGATAAGGGTTTGAAATACACCCATTTAATAGGTTTTTGACAAGTTTAAGTCTTATATTTTACCTTAGCTTCTCATTTTTTTAAATCCTTCATTAATGAGGTAATTGCTGCATCATCATGGTGTCATAAATAAATTAATTTATTTAATCTCTAAAAATTATAAAAAAAATACTACGATTTATTAAATCATTTTATCTTTCCAATGAATATTTATAGTAAAAAATATGACTTGTATAACCCCATGTAAAAATTGTTTTAGTAAAACAATACATGTTTGTGACATTTTTATTTTAACTTTAAATAAAAAGTTATTAATGTCCTTTTCTTACTCAAGTGGCTCCATGGGGCCCCCAAGTTGACCAATGGATTGTCATGGTAAGCCACGACTCATCAAATAAGGGTAGGACATGTGTCAACATCATTTCATATTATTATAAAATTATCTTTACCTTAAATTAAACTAATTACCTTTAATCGTGATTAATAAAACATAAAATTTACTATTCACCAAAAATTATTTTCATCCCATTGAACCACATTTCAAATCCTAATGACAACCATGTATGTCAGAGTTTTGAAATTAAAATCACAGAGGTGGTAAAATTTTATTTAAACGAAAAATTAGTTTTTTAACTACCACTTAGTGGTTTCACTATTCATCAAAAATTGAAGTTTTTCAGAAAAATACCAAAACTTTACCCTAAGGTATATTTGATATTCTGAATTCAAAAAGTATTTATATTTTACAAAATTAAAAACATATAAGTTTCATTAATCAATTTAATAATTAATTCACGTTGTCAAAACAAATAGCGTGTTTTTAAGAAACAAAATATATCAAAAGATTGACACTAGTTTAAGTCCAATTTCAAAGTGAAATTAATTCTAATGACCACCATTGGATTTAATGGTAAAAATATATTCTAAATACACTTTAATTCCAATTAAAAATATAATATATCCACATAAATAAATCAGATTAAAAGGAGGTTTTGAAACAAAATACAACATTTTCACTAAAAATGATCATTATCGGAAAAATAACAAAACTTTACACAAAGTAAATTATGATGTCCCGATTCTAAAGAAGGACTTTATTTGGTCCAATATAACATATAAAATTGTCAAAAAGTGGATTTAAAATGTTTTTCCATCAAAAGTCAGTTAATCAACCTTTTGAGGAATACTAGAATATTTACACTTAAAATTGGATTCATTCGCATTTTAAGCCTCTAACATTTATTGGATAAAAGTAAAAATATTTGACAAAAATATATATTCATTTTTTAGTTAGTTCTCTTCATTCCCTCCATTACAACGGATAGGCATTAACTACCATTTAAAATAATATTATTTTATTATTAGAGTACAACATAAGATTTCCAAGAAACTCGTTGTTTCGTATTGGGTACACCATCGAGCATAGTGTTCCCTTTAAATTAATATTAACATTTTATTCACAAATATGGATAAATATAAAAATTTAATACTCTTTATCTAACTTGGGTGTTACATCCTTCACCCCTTTTGGGAATTGCGTCCTCGCAATTTTAAAATTGGGCTTGGAAACCTCACTGAAAGCCCCACATCGGAAAAGGTGTAAATTAAACTATCAATTTAAAAGAAAGAAAGAAAAGTACCAAGGTCACCCGAGACAATGGTACTAGGATTCCATGTAGGAAAACATGGATATGGAAGAAAAAACAATGGGTCATGTTATGAGGGATATTGATAGAAATCATTTTTAGGAGAAAGTTAACCACCAAAAAATCACAAACTTGTGATGGGTTAAACGGTATTTGATTCCCCTGTATGAATAAATAACAGACAAAATTTTTGTTTTATGTTACTTTTCATTGAGGAATTTATTTATGAGCTTAACTAAATCATAAAGAAACATACCTTCTTGTCATTTAGACTTTCATCCCTTACTAGATTTCTTACACAAACTCATTTTTTCCTCCAAAAGATGAGTATTTAGGATGACATGTTCAAATTAAGAGCGCTATAATAAACTTCTAGAGAATCACCTAATCCATAAAAGAGAATAATATATTTCCCAAGTCTTTAGACCTTAACCAAAACCAAAATTGTTTGAACAAGATCAGATAATCCACAAAAGAATAATCCTTATAAAAAAAGAAAATCTATTCTTAATCTTGAAAATTTGTCCAACAAAACCCAAAGTTCAACGAAGATCATTTGATAAACAATTTGTCCATAAAATTCATCAAAGTAAACCAAACTAATATTGAAACCCAAATATTTTAAGGATTTAATCACATAGTCTTCCAAGGTACAAATTAACATTTACCTCCAAATAACATGAGTTACTCTTAAAGTCTCATACTGAAAAGTAACTAACCTAATCACATATCCTCCATGATAGGAAAATAATTTCCATAGATAACCCAAAATCAACTTATTCCTGATTCATAAGATCATCTAACTAAAAATAATTTGTCATAATAACCAGGGACTTCACGCAGTCCAGTGGTAGGTGATAAATACCAGTCGCACTTTGGTTGTGAGTTCGATTCCCACAGCTTTGTCCGACGCGATGGGTTGTCACACGGTCTGTGTGTTGTTTTTTTCCAAGACTATATAATTCTCAAAACATTCCCCAAAAGAGATGAAATAATCAAAAATAACCATAACATAATTTAAGCTCAAGTTTATCTCATGCCTTTCATTTTCCATCATAACATATAGTAACCCATAATTACCTCAAAATTAAGGATCATATAAACCATAATGGTAACCTTTATAATTATTACCTGAACTTCCACATTGAGTTGGTCATCTCGTACATGATACATCAGAGAACTCACCAACGTTCAAGTGGTTAATAATGGCTTTTGATATTTGGTTTAGAATAACCACGACATTTATCATCGAATCCCCCATTTCATCCAGTCTCTTAATCAGATAACCACCACAGTTTCCTACAAACCCATTGTCACTTTGGTTCCTGCTAGATCCATCCATTTACTAAAACCAAAAATGTCAGTGTGAGTATATAAACATAATCATCATGTAATAATGAGGAATATAAACACTAAGATATACTTACTCATTCACATTATCTAAAAAGTATGACTCTTTCTGAAATCCTAGCCATTATGGTAATCTAACTTATGCTTAAAGAATACCCTAACCTCTAAAGTTAACTAAACCTCCCTTTGATACCAACTATAAGGACTCGGCCTTTAAACATTACATAATCATGAATTAAATGATTAATTCATATAGAGGATATTTTTAGGTTTAGAATTTTAGATAATTAGGATATAACAATTACATCTCAAAAGATTACAAAGTAGACACTTCTACTAAGTTTCCATAAAATAAAAACTCTTAAAATAAACATGTCTAGTTCCATGTTTTAGATAGAATGTCTTTCCTTGATCCCATATGTGACCCTATTCATCTTTAAGTCCTATGTAAAACATTTCAAAAACATGGGATGAGCATAAAAATCCAAGTAAAGGATACACAAAGAATAAAAACAGTTAGTTTTTTCAAAACAACAAGTAAACCATGAATAATTTATCAAAGTAATAACTTTCACCTTTATGAAGCCATAAATACTCTTCACTGAATAAAATATCACTACTTACCCTTTGTAACCAAAAGATTACCATAAACCCATATAAAGAACACATAACATATAAAGGTAACTTGGGACATAAACATACTTAAATGGAATAACCATACGGTCAACTTCCACACATATCACTACATGGAATAGCCATACCGCTGACTTCCATCCCCAATGCATTGGAGGTTATAACGTAAACACCCATCCTGGTATTCATGGCACCACCCTTCATACGGTTCATCACGTAACCACCCGTCAAATGTCCAATTACCATAATAAAATCATAACACATAAAACAATTATAAAGGAAAGAAAACATTTCCACATTTCAAGCACAATAAATCACTTAAATATACTGACAGAACTAATCCATTATCAAAACAATTTTCAATACCAAAATATATAAAAGAGTATATGGTATTTATTTACTTTTAAAAACATTATGGCTTGTTGAGGAAGTCAAAGATCAAATAATACTCACGGCAACGGAAAGGTCATTGTCACCGCGTACGTTAAAAAGAAACATACTTTTTTTCATTTAGTAAAATTCTTTATATAAAAAAGATTCCTTTTGAATAAAAGTAAAATTCAAAGGGGTTTATACACCGTATAAAATAAAGTTTTGTATAAAAGAAAATATTCCTCAATGGAAGGATACTGAGACGAAGTCCCTTACAAAGTCGTTATCCTTAGATTAAGGATAAATCAATTGCATAATTATGTGTAAAAAATATAAATACAACCAATATAAGAGGATATTAAGTGTTAAACAATAAGATGTCATCCAAACAAATTCATAGTATGACATAATCAATAAGTATAGGTTTAACCCAAAGAATTGAAATAGGGTTAAGAAATTCCCCTACAGAAATTCGACATCCTAACGACGTCACTTAAAAATTAAAAAAATCAGTCGATGAGAGATAAAAATGATATCTCATCACTTGAAAATATCATTTACAACAATAATGATATATAAGAACATATCCCAACATAATAAGATGTAAATTAAAAGACCTAACAAAAATAAGTCTTTTAAAAAGAGGAGGGTGAAAGTTCCCCTTACCGATTTGGGTAACTTTTGAAACGAACACCCCCTAAAATAAGGGTCATACAATGAAGTTTTAAAAACCCATAAATTAAATTATATTACACAAATAGTATAATAATGGTCAGTACATACACCACTCAGAGGAAATTGTGGCAAATGTAGCATAAATCTCCCGGGAATAAAAGTGAGATGAAAAATCCCTTATGAAAACTCGGAATCCTAACGGCGCCACTTAAAGCTTCCAAAAATGGATTTATGAGATCAAATAGGGTCTCTCATAATATGGACATAAAAATTACAGAATCAGGAATATAAAATAACATCCCCAAACATAAGAATATGATCTTCAAAGAAATGACATAAAAGAGAGTACTTAAAAAGAAAGAGAGAGGTGGGATCCCTTACCTCAAGTCCGACTTGTCTTGTTCGTTTCTTTATATTCCTGAATACTAAACTAGAGTTAATTTATACTTAAATAAGAAAAATTTTCAAGTTAATTATTATTTTTATATCACTTATTACAATGTTATTAACATTATATAATTATTTATGTTTATAACGGTCGTTTTGTCGATCATTGGTACTTGAGTCAAAAAATAAACTTCTTATAATTACAAGTTGTTCATGTGGTAAAATATCCATTATATCCAGATTTATATTCATGATTTAGATATCATATATATCATATATATCTATTATATACTTGCATTTATAATATTATATAACATTTAAAGGTAAGAAATGAAATGCACCGTTCATGGAGACGGTAAGTCGTACGTACGCATGAACGCTACTTTCATTTATATTTCGTATTTAATGGAATTAAAAATAAATGAGATATATATATATATATATATATTATAATTCCAGTATAATATATATGTTATATATGTCACATAAGTTCATTAATTTTATTCTTTATACATTCCATGTATTGCATGAATGAGTCACATCCCTTGAGGGGGCGGTAGTCCACACTACCTCAAATTAAATTATCGCATTTGAACAACATGAAAAGCATAAAGGTGTGTTTTAAATGTAAAATAAAGATGTATATAGAGGAAATAAATATAACATATTTAATAAATAAATATAGTTCCATCATAATTACCACCATGATAGGTGGTAGGAGAATATAGAACAATCATCGTTTCGTGAGGCAGTAATTCGCCATCCATGGAAACAGTATGTTCTTCAACCATTAGACGGAGGTGTGTGTAAGTGTAGCTTGAATACTTCTCATAAAAACATCCTAGTATATTGAAGATACTGGTTTTGTTTCAAAATAAAGTAAAAAATATATTTTATGGGGTTGGAGAAGAAAAATAAACGAAAATAACATAAGAGAGAACATTACCTTTAAATCGGGTAACTCCTCTTAGTTTGAATAGAAAGGGTTTCTTGAAGAGATTCCTGCCTAAGGTAAGGCTTATAGGATAAAAATAGGGATGTGGAGAGATAAAATGAGTATAGTTTGGTAGATTCAAAGGCTTGAGAGTTTTTGGTAAGGGGGTAGAGGTGGGGGACTTTTATAAGAGGGAGGAGGGGCACTCTTGGGAAGTCTTGAAAAGTTACTTTGTTATAAAATGATTGTCAGATATTAAAGGTCACATAATTATATATTTTTATTATAAGGTGATAAGGGTTAGAAATATACCCATCCAATAGGTTTTTAACAAGTGTATGTCTCATATTTTACCTTATCTTCTCATTTTATTAAAATCGTTCATTAATGAGGTAATCGTTGCATCATCATGGTGTCATAAATAAATTAATTTATTTAATATCAAAAATTTATAAAAAAAATACTATGATGTATGAAATATTTTTATCTTTCCAATTAATACTTATAGTCAAAAATATGACTTGTATAACCCCATGTAAAAATTATTTTATTAAAACAATACATGTTTGTGACATATTTATTTTATCTTTAAATAAAAAGTTATTAATGTCATTTTCTTACCCAAGTGGCTCCATGGGGTCCCCAAGTTGACCCATGGATTTTCTTGGTCGTCCATGACTCAGCCAATAAGGGTAGGACATGTGGAAAAGTCATTTCATATTATTATAACATTATCTTTACCTTAAATTACACTAATTACCTTTAATCAAGATTAATAAAACTTAAAAGTTACTATTCACCAAAAAATTATTTTCATCCCATTGAACCACATTTTACATACTAATTACAACCATGTATGTAGGATTTTTTAAATTCAAATCATAGAGGTGGTAAAATTTCATTTAAACAAAAAATCAGTTTTTAACTACCACTTAGTGGTTTCACTGTTCATCAAAAATGGAAGTTTTTCAGAAAAATACCAAAAATTCACCCTAATATATATTTGGTATTATGAATTAAAAAAAGATATCTATTTTACAAAATTAAAAACATATATGTTGCATTAATCAATTTAATAATTAATTCCTGTTTTCAAAACAAATTGCATGTTTTTAAGAAATAAAATATATCAAAAGATTGACACTAGTTTAAGTCAAATTTCAAAGTGAAATTAACTCCAATAACCACAATTGGATTAAATAGTATAAATATATTCTAAATAAACTTTAATATCAATTAAAAATATAATCTATACATATAAATAAATCATATTAAAAGGAGGTTTTGAATTAAAATACAACATTTTCACTAAAAATGATCTTTATCGGAAAAATAACAAAAAATTACACAAAGTAAATTTTGATGTCCTGATTCTAAATAAGGATTTTATTTAGTCCAATATAACATATAAAATTGTCAAAAAGTGGATTTCAAAGGCTTCTCCATCAAAACGCGGTTAATAGACCTTTTAAAGAATATTAGAATATTTACACTTAAAATTGGAGTCATTCGCATTTTAAGCCTCTAACATTTATTGGATAAAAGTAAAAATATTTGACAAAAATATATAATCATTTTGTAGTTAGTTATGTTCATTCCCTCCATTACAACGGCTAGGCATTAACTACCATTTAAAATAATATTATTTTACTATTAGAGTACAACGTAAGATTTCCAAGAAACTCATTGTTGCCTATTGCGTACACCATCAAGCATAGCGTTCCCTTTAAATTAATATTAACATTTTATTCAAAAATATGGATAAATATGAAAATGTAATACTCTTTATTTTCCTGGGGTTTTACATCCTTCCCCCCTTTTGGGAATTGAATCCTCTCAATTTTAAAATTGGGCATGGAAACTTCATTGAAAGCCCTACATCGGAAAAGGAGTAAATTAAACTATCACTTTAAAAGAAAGAAAGAAAAGTACCAAGGTCACCCGAGACAAAGGTACTAGGATTCCATGTAGGAAAACATGGATATGGAAGAAAAAAATGGGTCATGTTATGATGGAGAGTGATAGAAACATGTTTAGGATAAAGTTAACCACGAGAAAATCACAAACTTATGATGGGTTAAACAGTATTTGATTCCCCTCTAGGAAAAATTAACAGACAACAATTTTGTTATAAGTTACTTTTCATTGAGGAATTTATTTATGATCTTAACTAAATCACAAGGAAACATACTTTCTTGTCATTTAGACATTCATCTCTTACTAGATTTCTTACATAAACTCATTTTTTCCTTCAAAAGACGAGTATTTAGGATGAATTGTTCCAATTAAGAGCGCTATAATCAACTTCTAGAGAATCACCTAATCCAAAGAAGAGAATTATATATTTCCCATGTCTTTAGACCTTAACCAAAACCAAAATTGTTAGAACAAGATCAGATAACCCACAAATGGATAATCCTTTATAAAAAAGAAAATCTATTTTTAATCTCCAAAATTTGTCCAACAAAACCCAAAGTTCAACGAAGACCATTCGATAAAAAATTTGTCCATAAAAATTTTCACGGTAAACCAAACTAAGATTGAAACCCAAATATTTTAAGGATTTAATCACATAGTCTTCCAAGGTACAAATTAACATTTATCTCTAAATAACATCAGTTACGCTTAAAGTCTCATACTTAAAAGTAACTAACCGAATCAAATATCCTCCATGATAGGCAAATAATTTCCATAGATAACCCAAAATCAACATATTCTTGATTCATAAGATCTTATAACTAAAAATAATTTGTCATACTAACCAGGGACTTCATAAAGTCCAGTGGTAGGTGATAAATACCAGTCGCACTTTGGTTGTGAGTTCGATTCCCACAGCTTTGTTCAACGCGACGGGTTGTCACATGGTCTGCGTGTTGTCTATTTTCCAAAACTATATAATTCTCAATATATTCCACAAAAAGAGAAAAAATCATCAAAAATAACCATAAAATAATTTAACCTCAAGTTTATCTCATGCCTTTCATTTTCCATCATAACATATAGTAACACATAATTACCTCAAAATTAAGGATCATATAAACCCTAATGGTAACCTTTATAATTATTACCTGAACTTCCACATCGAGTTGGTCATCCCGTACATGATGAATTAGAGAACTCACCAAGGTTCAAGTGGTTAATCATTCCTTTTGATAGTTGGTTTAGAATAACCATGAGATTTATCATTTAATCCCCCATTTCATCCAGTCTCTTAATCGGAGAACCACCACAGTTTTCTTCAAACCCATTGTCACTTTGGTGCCTGCTAGATCCATCCATTTACTAAAACCAAAAATGTCAGTGTGAGTATATAAACATTATCATCATGTACTAATGAGGAATATAAACACTAATATATACCTACTCATTCACATTATCTAAAAACTATGACTCTTTTTGAAATCCTAGCCATTATGGTAATGTCACTTATGCTTGAGGAATACCCTAACCTCTAAAGTTATCTAAACTAACCTTTGATACAAACTATAAGGACACGGCCTTTAAACATTACATAATCATGAATTAAATGATTAAATCACATAGAGGATCTTTTCAAGTTTAGAGTTTTAGAGAATTAAGAGATAACTATTACATCTCAAAAGATTACAAAGTAGACACTTCTACTAAGTTTCCATAAAATAAAAACTCTTAAAAAGAAACATGTCCAGTTCCATGTTTTAGATATCATGTCTCTCATTGATCCCATCCGTGACCTTATTCATCCTTAAGTCCTTTGGAAAACATTTCAGAAACTTGGGATGACCATAAAAACCCACTAAAGGATACACAATGAAGGAAAACTATTAGTTTTTTCAAAACAACAAGTAAACCATGAAATCTTTATCAAAGTAATAATTTTTACCTTTATGAAGTAGTAAATACTCTACACTGAATAAAATATCGCTACTTGTCCTTTATAACCAAAATATTAACATAAACCCATATAAAGAACACATAACATATAAAGGTAACTTGGGACATAAACATACTTAAATAGAATAACCATACGGTCGACTTCCACACATATTACTACATGGAATAGCCATACGGCCGACTTCCATACCCAATGCATTGGAGGTTATAACATAACCACCCATCCTGGTATTCACGACACCACCCGTCATATGGTTTATCATGTAACCACCCGTCAAATGTCCAAGTAACATTATAAAATCATAACACATAAAATAATTATAAAGGAAAGAAAACATTTCCATATTTTAAGCACAATATATCACTTAAATATATTGACATAACCAATACATTATCAAAACCATTTTCAATACCAAAATACATAAAATAGTATATGGTATTTATTTTCTTTTAAAAATATTACGGATTGTTGAGGAATCCAAAGATCAAATAATACTCATGGCGGTGGAATGGTCGTTGTCACCGCGTACGTTAAAAAGAAACATACTTTTTGTAATTTAGTAAAATGCTTCATATAAAAAAGATTCCTTTTAAATAAAAGTAAAAGTCAAAGGGGTTTATACACCGTATAAAATAAAGTTGTGTATAAAACAAAATATGCCTCAATGAAATAAGACTGAGACAAATTCCCTTACAAAGTCATTATCCTTAGATTAAGGATAAATCAATTGCATAATTATGTGTGACAAATATAAATAAACCTAATATAAGAGGATATTAAGTGTAAAAAAATCAGAGGTCATCCACAGATTTTTATAGTATGACATAATAAAGAAGTATAGTTTTAACCTAAAGAATTGAAATTGGGTTAAGAATATCCCTTACAGAAATTCAACATCCTAACGGCGTCACTTTAAAATTTATAAAATGAGTTGATAACAGATAAAAAGGGTATCTCATCACTTGGAAATATCATTTACATAAATAAGGATATATAAGAACCTATCCCAACATGATAATATGTAAATTAAAATGCCTAACAAAAACATGTCTTTTAAAAAGAGGAGGGTGAAATGTCCCCTTATCGATTTCGGTAACTTTCGAAACGTACACCCCATGAAATAAGGGTCATACAATGAAGTTGTAAATATCCATATATGAAAGTATATTACCAAAATAGTAGAATAATGGGCAGTACATGCACCACTCAGAGGAAATGGTGGAAAATGTAGCATAAATCTTATGGGAATAAAAGTGAGAAAAAAAATCCCTTACGAAAACTCGGCAGCCTAACAACGCCACTTAAAGCTTCCAAAAATGGATTTATGAGATCAAATAGGGTCTCTCATAATATGGACATAAAAATTAAATAATGAGGAATATAAAATAACATCCCCAAACATAATAAAGATGATCTTAAAAGAAATTACATAAAAGAGAGTACTTAAAAAGAAAGAGAGATGTAGGATCCCTTACGAAAATTCGGTAGCCTAATGGTGCAACTTAAAAATTATTAAAATGAATTGATGAGAGTAAGAGGGGGTATCTAATCATATGAAAATAAAAATTACATTATTGTAAATATAAAATAACATCCTCCAACATAAGAACATGGAGCATAACTGAAATGACATAAAAGAGGGGTCTTGAAAAGAAAGAGAGAGGTCGGATCCCTTACCTCAAGTCCGACTTGTCTTGTTTGTTTCTTTACATTCATGAATAATAAAATAGAGTTAATTTCTACTTGATTAAGAACTTTTTTCAAGTTCATAATTCCTTTTATATCACTTATTACCATGTTATGAATATTATGTAGTTATTTAAGTTTATAACGGTCGTTTTGTCGATTATTGGTACTTGAGTCAAAAAATAAACTTCTTATAATTACAAGTTGTTCATGTTGTAAAATATCCATTTTATACAGAATTATATTCATGATGTAGATATCATATATATCAGATATTTCTAGTATATACTTTTATTTATAATATTACATAACATTTAAAGGTAAGAATTGAAATGCACCGTTCATGGAGATGGTAAGCCGTACGTACGCATGAACGCTACTTTCATTTCTATGTCGTATTTAATGGAATTAAAAATTAATGAGATATATATATATTATAATTAAATTATAATATATATGTTATATAGGTCACATATGTTCATTAATTTCATTCTTTATACATTCCATGTATTGAATGAACAAGTCACATCACTTGAGGGGGCGGTAGTCCACACTTCCTCAAATGAAATTATTGCATTTGCACAACATGCAAAGCATAAAGGTGTATTTTAAAAGTAAAATACAGACCCGTAGAGAGGACATAAATATAATATATATCATAAATAAATATATTTCCATCATAATGACCACCATGAGAGGTGGTATAAGAAGATAGAACAATCATCGTTTCGTGAGGCAGTAATTCGCCATCCACAAAAACAGTATGTTATTTAACCATTAGACGGAGGTGTGTGTAAGTGTAGCTATAATCCTTTTCATAACAATATCCTAGTATATTTAATATACTGGTTTCATTATAAAATGAAGTAATAAAAAGAGTTTAGGGGGTTGGAGAATAAAAATAAAACAAAAGAACATAAGAGAGAACATTACCTTTAAATCGGGTAACTCCTCTTGGTTTGAACCAAAAGGGTTTCTTGAAGAGCTTCCTGCCTAAGGTAAGGCTTCTAGGATGAAGATAGGAATTTTTAGAGATAAAAAGAGCAGAGTTTGGTCGATCCAAAGGCTTGAGAGGTGTGGGTAAGGGGGTAAAGGTGGGGACCTTTTATAAGAGAGTGGAGGGGCACTCTTGGAAAGTCTTGAAAAGTTACTTTATTATAAAATGATTTTTGGATATTAAAGTTCCCATAATTATATATTTCGTGGATAAGTTGATAAGGGTTCTAATTCAACCCATGAAATAAGTTTTTGACATTTGTAAGTCTTAGAATTTACCTTATCTTCTCATTTTATTTAAATCGTTCATTAATGAGGTAATCGCTGCATCATCATGGTGTCATAAATAAATTAATTTATTTAATCTCTAAAAATTATAAAAAAAACTACTATGATGTAGGAAATCTTTTTATATTTCCAATTAATAATTATAGTAAAAAATATGACTTGTATTACCCCGTGTAAAATTTTTTTTAGAAAAACAATACATGTTTGTGACATTTTTATTTTAACTTTAAATAAAAAGTTATTAATGTCATTTTCTTACCCAAGTGGCTCCATGGGGTCCTCAAGTTGACCCATGGATTGTCTTGGTCGGAAAAGAATGATAAAATAAGGGTAGGACATGTGTCAAGGTCATTTCATATTATTATAACATTATCTTTACCTGAAATTACAATAAATCACTTTAATCGCGATTAATAAAACTAAAAAGTTACTATTCACCAAAAATTATTTTCATCCCATTGAACCACATTTTACATCCTAATGACAACCATGTATGTAGGATTTTTGAAATTCAAATCGTAGCAGTTGTCAAATTTCATTTAAACGAAAAATCAGTTTTTTAACTACCACTTAATGGTTTCACTATTCATCAAAAATTGAAGTTTTTCAGAAAAATACCAAAAATTCACCCTAAGCTATATTTGATTTTCTGAATTAAAAAGAGATGTATATTTTAAAAAATTCAAAACATATAAGTTGCATTAATCAATTTAATAATTAATTCTCATTGTCAAAACAAATAGCGTGTTTTTAAGAAACAAAATATATCAAAAGATTGACACTAGTTTAAGTCCAATTTCAAAGTGAAATTCATTCAAATGACCACCATTGAATTAAATGGTAAAAATATATTCTAAATAAACTTTAATACCAATTAAAAAGATAATATATCCATATAAATAAATAAGATTAAAATGAGGTTTTGAATTAAAATACAACATTTTCACTAAAAATGATCTTTATCGGAAAAATAACAAACGTTTACACAAAGTAAATTTTGATGTCCCGATTCTAAAGAAGGAATTTATTTGGTCCAATATAACATATAAAATTGTCGAAATGTGTATTTAAAAGGGTTACCCATCAAAAGGTGGTTAATCGACCTTTTAAAGAATATAGATAAAAGTAAAAATATTTGACAAACATATATAATCATTTTGTAGTTAGTTCTATTCATTTCGGCCCTTACAACGGCTAGGTGTCAACTACCATTTAAAATAATATTATTTTTTTATTAGAGTGCAACTTAAGATTTCCATGAAACTCGTTGTTGCATATTGGGTACACCATCGAGCATACCGTTCCCTTTAAATTAATATTAACATTTTATTCAAAAATATGGATAATTTTGAAAATGTCATAATATTTATTTACCTGGGTTGTTATATCCTGCCCCCCCCCCCCCCATTTTGGGAATTTTTTCCTCGCAATTTTAAAATTGGGCTTCGAAACTTCATTGAAAGCCCCACATCAGAAAAGGAGTAAATTAAACTATCACTTTAAAATAAAGAAAGAAAAGTACCAAGGTCACCTGAGAAAAATGTACTAGGATTCCATGTTTGAAAACATGGATATGGAAGAAAAAAATGGGTCATGTTATGATGGAGAGTGATAGAAAAAAATTTAGGAGAATGTTAACCACCATAAAATCACAAACTTGTGATGGGTTAAACAGTATTTGATTCCCCTGTAGGAAAAATTAACAGACAACAGTTTTGTTTTAAGTTACTTTTCATTGAGGAATTTATTTATGAGAATAACTAAATCACAATGAAACATACTTTCTTGTCGTTTAGACTTTCATGTCTTACTAGATTTATTACGCAACCTCATTTTTTCCTCCAAAAGACGAGTATTTAGGATGACTTGTTCACATTAAGAGCGCTATAATCAAATTCAAGAGAATCACATAATCCACAAAAGAGAACTATATATTTCCCATGTCTTTAGACCTTAACCAAAACCAAAATTGTTAGAACAAGATCAGATAATCCACAAAAGGATAATCCTTTATAAAAAAGAAAATCTATTCTTAATCTCCAAAAATTTTCCAACAAAACCCAAAGTTCAATGAATACCATTCGATAAACAATTTGTCCATAAAATTATTCAATGTAAACCAAACTAAGATTGAATCCCAAATATTTGAAGGATTTAATCACATAGTCTTCCAAGGTACAAATTAACATTTATCTCCAAATAACATCAGTTACTCTTAAAGTCTCATACTGAAAAGTAACTAACCTAATCACATATCCTCCATGATAGGAAAATAATTTCAATAGATAACCCAAAATCAAATTATTCCTGATTCGTAAGATCATATAACTAAAAATAATTTGTCATACTAACCAGGGACTTCAAGCAGTCTAGTGGTAGGCGATAAATACTAGTCGTACTTTGGTTGTGAGTTCGATTCTCACAGCTTTGTCCGACGTGACGGGTTGTCACACGGTCTGTGTGTTTTCCTTTTTCCAAAACTATATAATTCTCAAAACATTCCCCAAAAAGAGATAAAATCATCAAAAATAACCATAACATAATTTAACATCAAGTTTATCTCATTACATTCATTTTCCGTTATAACATATAGTAACCAATAATTACCCGAAAATTAAGGATCATATAAACCCTAATGGTTTCCTTTATAATTATTACCTGAACATCCACATCAAGTTGGTCATCTCGTACATGATGCATTATAGAACTCACCATGGTTCAAGTAGTTAATCATGCCTTCTGATAGTTGGTTTAGAATAACCATGAGATTTATCATTGAATCCCCCATTTCATCAAGTCTCTTAATAAGAGAACCACCACAGTTTCCTTCAAACCCATAGTCACTTTGGTGCCTGCTAGATCCATCCATTTACTAAAACCAAAAATGTCAGTGTGAGTATATCAACATAATCATCATGTACAAATTAGGAATATAAACACTAAGATATACTTACTCATTCACTTCATCTAAAAACTATGACTCTTTCTGAAATCCTAGCCATTATTGTAATGTCACTTATGTTTAAAGAATACCCTAACCTCTAAAGTTATCTAAACTGACCTTTGATACCAACTATAAGGACCCAGTCTTTAGAAATTACATAATCATGAATTAAATGATTAATTCAGATAGAGTATCTTTTCAGGTTTAGAGTTTTAGATAATTAGGACATAACTATAACATCTCAAAAGATTACTAAGTAGACACTTCTACAAAGTTTCCATAAAATAAAAATTCATAAAAAGAAACATGTCTAGTTCCATGTTTTAAATATCATGTCTTTCCTTGATCCCATTAGTGACCCTATTCATCTTTAAGTCCTATGGAAAACATTTCAAAAACTTGTGATGAGCATAAAAAGTCCAGTAAAGGATACACAAAGAAGGAAAATTGTTAGTTTTTCCAAAACAACAAGTAAACCATGAATACTTTATCAAAGTAATAACTTTCACCTTTATGAAGTAGTAAATACTCTTCACTGAATAAAATATCACTAATTATCCTTTGTAACCAAAATATTACCATAAAACCATATAAGGAACACATAACATATAAACGTAACTTGGGACATAAACATACTTAAATGGAATAACCATACGGTCGACTTCCACACATATCACTACATGGAATAGCCATACGGCCGACTTCCATACCCAATGCATTGGAGGTTATAATGTAACCACCCGTCCTTGTATTCACGGCCCCACCCGTCATATGGTTTATCACGTAACCACTCATCAAATGTCCAAGTACAATTATAAAATCATAACGCGTGAAACAATTATAAAGGAAAGAAAACATTTCCACATTTCAAGCACAGTATATCACTTAAATATATTGACATAACAAATCAAATATCAAAACCATTTTCAATTACAAAATACATAAAAGATTATATGGTATTTATTTACTTTTAAGAACATTACGGCTTGTTGAGGAAGCCAAAGATCAAATAATACTCGCGGCGGCGGAAAGGTCGTTGTCACCGCGTACGTTAAAAAGTAACATACTTTTTGTCATTTAGTAAAATGCTTCATATAAAAAAGATTCCTTTTGAATAAAAGTAAAAGTCAAAGGGGTTTATACACCGTATAAAATAAATTTGTGTATAAAACAAAATATGCCTCAATGAAAGGATACTAAGACGAAGTCCCTTACAAAGTCGTTATCCTTAGATTAAGGATAAATCAATTACATAATTATATGTGAGAAATATAAATACACCCAATATAAGAGGATATTAAGTTTAAAACAATCATAGGACATCCACACATATACATAGTATGACATAATCAATAATTATAGGTTTAACCCAAATAATTGAAATTGGGTTAAGAAGTTCCCTTACAGAAATTCGACATCCTAACAGCGTAACTTTAAAATTCAAAAAATGAGTTAAGGAGAGATAAAAAGGGTATATCATCACTTGGACATATCATTTACAGAAATAATTATATATAAGAACATATCCCAACACAAGAAGATGTAAATTAAAAGACCTGACAAAAATAAGTCTTTTAAAAAGAGGAGGGTGAAAGTTCCCCTTACCGATTTGGGTAACTTTCGAAACGTACACCCCATGAAATAAGGGTCATAAAATGAAGTTGTAAATACCCATAAATTAAATTATATTACACAAATAGTAGAATAGTGGTAATTACATACACCACTTAGAGGAAATGGTGGAAAATGTAGCATAAATATCACAGGAATAAAAGTGAGATGAAAAATCTCGTATGAAAACTCAGCAGCCTAATGGCGCCACTTAAAGCTTCCAAAATGGATTTATGAGATAAAATAAGGTATCTCATAATATGGAAATAAAAATTACAGAATGATGAATATAAAATAACATCCCCAAACATAAGAATATGAGCTTAAAAGAAATGACATAAAAGAGAGTACTTAAAATGAAAGAGAGAGGTAGGATCCCTTACCTCAAGTCTGGCTTGACTTGTTCGTTTCTTTATATTCCTGAATAATAAACAAGAGTTAATTTATTCTTGCTTAAGAACCATTTTAAATTTCATTATTCCTTTTATATCACTTATTACCTTGTTATGGACATTATGTAATTATTTAAGTTTATAACGGTCATTTTGTCAATCATTGGTACTTGAGTCAAAAAATAAACATCTTATAATTACAGGTTGTTCATGTGGTAAAATATCCATTATATCCAGAATTATATTCATTATGTAGATATAATATATATCATATATATCCAGTATATACTTTCATTTATAATGTTACATAACATTTAAAGGTAAGAAATGAAATGCACCGTTCATGGAGACGGTAAGTCGTACGTATGCATGAACGCTACTTTCATTTATATTTCATATTTAATGGAATTAAAAATAAATAAGATATATATATATTATAATTCCAGTATAATATATATGTTATATAGTTAACATAAGTTCATTAATTTCATTATTTATACATTCCATGTATTGTATGAACGAGTCACATCACTTGAGGGGCGGTAGTCCACACTTCCTCAAATGAAATTATCGCATTTGCACAACATGCAAAGAATAAAGGTGTGTTTTAAATGTAAAATACAGACGCATAGAGAGGAAATAAATATAATATATATCATAAATAGAAATATTTCCATCATAATGGCCACCATGAGAGGTGCTATAAGAAGATAGAACAATCATCGTTTCGTGAGGCAGTAATTCGCCATCCACGGAAAGAGTATGTTCTTTAACCATTAGATGGAGGTGTGTGGAAGTTTAGCTAGAATAATTCTCATAAAAACATACTAGTATATTTATGATACTGGTTTCATTAAAAAATAAAGGAATAGAAGATTGTAGGGGGTTGGAGAAGAAAAATAAAACAAAAGAACATAAGAGAGAACATTACCTTTAAATCGGGTAACTCCTTTTCGTTTGAACCAAAAGGGTTTCTTAAAGAGATTTCTTCCTAAGGTATGGCTTCTAGGATTAAAAGAGGGATGTGGAGAGATAAAATGAGCAGAGTTTTGTCGAGCCAAAGGCTTGAGAGGTGTGGGTAAGGGGGTAGAGGTGGGGGGCTTTATAAGAGGGAGGAGGGGCACTCTTGGAAAGTCTTGAAAAGTTACTTTGTTATAAAATGATTTTCGAATATTAAAGGTCACAAAACTATATATTTCTAGTATAAGGTGATAAGGGTTCTAAATCCACCCATCCAATAGGTTTTTAACAAGTTTAAGTCTTATATTTTACCTTATCTTCTCATTTTATTTAAATCGTTTATTAATGAGGTAATTGTTTCATCATCATGGTGACATAAATAAATTAATTTATTTAATCTATAAAAATTATAAAAAAATATTATGATGTAGGAAATATTTTTATCTTTCCAATGAATATTTATAGTCAAAAATATGACTTGTATAACACCATGTAAAAATTGTTTTAGTAATACAATACATGTTTGTGACATTTTTATTTTAACATTAAATAAAAATTTATTAATGTCATTTTCTTACCCAAGTGGCTACATGGGGACCCCAAGTTGACCTATGGATTCTATTGGTCGTCCATGACTCATCCAATAAGGTTATGACATGTGTCAAGGTAATTTCATATTATTATCACATTATCTTTACCTTAAATTACACTAATTACCTTTAATAGCGATTAATAAAACTTAAAAGTTACTATTCACCAAAAAATATTTTCATCTCATTGAACAAAATTTTACATACTAATGACAACCATGTATGTTGGATTTTAGAAATTCAAATCACAGACGTGGTAAAATTTCATTTAAACGAAAAATCAGTTTTTTAACAACCACTTAGTGGTTTCACTATTCATCAAAAATTGACGTTTTTCAGAAAAATACAAAAAATTCACCCTAATATATATTTGATATTCTGAATTCAAAAAATATGTCTATTTTAAAAAATTAAAAACATATAAGTTTCATTAATAAATTTAATAATTAATTCCCGTTGTCAAAACAAATAGCGTGTTTTTAAGAAACAAAATATATCAAAATATTGACACTAGTTTAAGTCCAATTTCAAAGTGAAATTAATTCCAACGACCACCATTGAATTAAATGGTAAAAATATATTTTAAATAAACTTTAATCCTAATTAAAAATATAATCTATCCATATAAATAAATCATATTAAAAGGAGGTTTTGAATTAAAATACAACATTTTCACTAAAAATGATCTTTATCTGAAAAATAACAAAAAATTACACAAAGTAAATTTTGATGCCCCAATTATAAAGAAGGATTTTATTTGGTCCAATATAAAATATGAAATTGTCAAAAGTTTATTTAAAAGGTTTCTCCATCAAAAGGCGGTTAGTCAACCTTTTAAAGAATATTAGAATATTTACACTTAAAATTGGATTCATTCGCATTTTAAGCCTCTAACATTTATTGGATAAAAGTAAAAATATTTGACAAACATATATAATAATTTTGTAGTTAGTTCAGTTCATTCCCTCCATTACAACGGCTAGGCATTAACTACCATTTAAAATAATATTATTTTCTTATTAGAGAGCAACGTAATATTTCCAAGAAACTCGTTGTTGCCTATTGGGTACACCATCAAGCATAGTGTTCTCTTTAAATTAATATTAACATTTTATTCACAAATATGGATAAATATGAAAATGTAATAATCTTTATTTACCTGGGGTGTTACATCCTTCCCCTCTTTTGGGAATTGCTTCCTCGCAATTTTAAAATTGGGCTTGGAAACTTCATTGAATTCCCTACATCGGAAAAGGAGTAAATTAAACTATCACTTTAAAAGAAAGAACGAAAAGTACCTAGGTCACCCGAGACAAAGGTACTAGGATTCCATGTAGGAAAACATGGATATGGAAGAAAAGACAATGGGTCATGTTATGATGGAGAGTGATAGAAAACATGTTTAAGAGAAAGTTAACCATGATAAAATCCCAAACTTGTGATGGGTTAAACGGTATTTGATTCCACTGTAGGAAAAATTAACAGACAACATTTTTTTTAATTTACTTTTCATTGAGGAATTTATTTATGAGCTTAACTAAATCACAAGGAAACGTACTTTCTTGTCGTTTAGACTTTCATCTCTTACTAGATTTCTTACAAAAACTTATTTTTTCCTCCAAAAGACGAGTATTTAGGATGACTTGTTCACATTAAGAGCGCTATAATCAACTTCTAGAGAATCACCTAATCCACATATATTTACCATGTCTTTAGACCTTAACCAAAACCAAAATTGTTAGAACAAGATCAGTGTAACGGCCCAAAATTTTGAATAAATCTTGTTTCCTAATTTCATGTGTTATTTTCTTTTATTTTTATACTCAACAAAAATGTTTTATTTGATAAACATGATTATAATTAAAATGAGACCATTGGGTTCCGTCTGTTATATGACCATCAGTCAATATGACGGCTGTGAACAAAATGTTTTGATTATTGTCTCTAAATACAAGTAATCTTGGTTAATTGTTATAGAAAGAAGATTTGATGGCCTCACCTAGTAGTCTTGGACTGATCGAAGCCCATCTAACAGAACTTGGGAAGGAGGTAGCACCATTGGGCTTTGCTCTGGACCAAACCCAAGCCGAACTTCATCATGTGAAGCTAGAATGGAATCGCCTTTGCGAGAAGTTCAAACTGATAGAAATTACTACTCGGGCAATGTTGGTCGAGCCTCCCTCGGACTCTCTCACCTTAGCACACCTTACACTTAGGTCCTATGCTGGTGTGATAAGGGGCTATGTAAGAAGACCGTAACTTCCTTGTGTAATCCTTTGTTTTAAATAAAAATTGGGATTTCTTCTTATGATGATGTTTATGAATTTTCAAATGACCGGATAAATATAGTATGCATATTTTTGATTAATTTTAGAAAAAGGATATTTTAAAAATGTTTATGTAAACCTTAAATAATTAAAAATGTGTAATGATTTTCGAAAAATGGTCTTCTACAATTATGTTCAGTACAAAATTTGGAGTCTAATAAGATCAACTTGATTTTTGATGAATAGTAAATTATGAATAGTTATTTTATGATTAGGATTAGTAATATGACCAAATGGATTAGTAATCTCACTTAAAGAAAGTTTTAAAATAATCTAGGCACCTTGATTAAGTAATGTGATTCAATAAAATGGTTAAATAACGATTTCATAAATTATTATACAAGTATTAGTTTTTTCGGGTGAATAGTGTTTTTAAATTAAAAGTTAAATTAAAAATATTTAGAAAATTATTTTTATAAAATGGATTTCATTTTTGAACTCAGAGCACCGATATTATGTTATCGTAATTTTTGGGGTTTTTTCAGAAAAAATGAATTTTCGGTGAATAGTGTATTTATTTAAAAATAAAATTAAAAATATTTATAAAATTATTTTTATAAAATGGAGTTCATTTTTGAAATCAGATCATTGATATTTGTTTAGTGTGAAACTTTGGGATTTTTCTGAGAAAGTTGAATTTTCAGTGAATAGTAAAAATACAGTTTTAGGGTTTCTGTATGTTTAATGACATCATAACTATGTCATGGTGATTTCATGAGATATTTTAAGGGTTTTCCGGCCAAGGGTGATGAATTATTGTTTTTGGGGCCCCATGTGGCCTAACTCCATGGTAAATGCCAAGGGAGAGCACATGGGTTTGAGAAAAGCACATGTGAGGTGTCCCTTGGCCATTAATGCCTTGTCCCCTCACTTTCCCTATAAATACCAAGCCCTCCCCTCATCCATTAGACTCCCCACTCTTCCCCCAACGAAGTTCGGGTCTCATTACCTCCCAAGGAGTCCTCCCAAGCTGCCCCAAGCCCTCAAGGTCCCAACCATTGAGGTTTAAGAGTTACATTTTAAGGTAAGGGATCCGACCCCTCTCTTCCTTTTCAAGTGATCTCTTTTATGTCATTCCTTTTATTCTCCATGTTCTTATGTTGGAGGATGTTCTTTTATACTCATCTTACTTCCCTTTTTATGTTCATATAATTAGAGATCCTCTTTTACTCTCATTATTTCGTTTTATGAAGTTTTATGTGGCGCCGTTAGGCTGCCGAAATTTTTGTAACGGATTATTTCTCTCCTCTCATTTTTCAAGATCTATTTTCATGTAAAGTATTTCATGTTCCTTTTTATCATGTTGAGTTATGATCTCTAAATTTATCATACTGATATTTTATGATCATATTATTAGAGAACCCATTTGATCTCTTCAATTCAGTATTTTGAATTGTGAAGTGGCGTCGTTAGGCTGCCGAATTTTTAAGTGGTTCTTCACCATTCTCGTTTTGAAGTTCTACTTTCATGTCAATTCTTTCAATTTCCTTTTTGTTATGTTGGGGTATGATATCTATATCTATCATACTGATATTTTATGACCATATGATGAGAGACCCCATTTGATCTCTTCAATTCAGTATTTTGAAGTTTTAAGTGGCACTGTTAGGCTGCCGAATTTTTAAGTGGTTCTTCACCCTTCTCGTTTTGAAGTTCTACTTTCATTTCAATTATTTCAAGTTACTTTTTGTTATGTTGGGGTATGATCTCTATATCTATCATACTGATCTTTTATGACCATATTATGAGAGACCCCCTTTGATCTCTTCAATTCAGTATTTTGAAGTTTTAATTGGCGCTGTTAGGCTGCCGAATTTTTAAGTGGTTCTTCACCCTTCTCGTTTTGAAGTTCTACTTTCATGTCAATTCCTTAAAGTTCTTTTATATTATGTTAGGGTATTATCTCTATATCTATAATACTGGACTCTTATGTTCATATGATGATAGACCCTATTTAACCTTGTCAATTCAATTTTGTTGAAGTTTAAGTGACGTCGTTTGGCTGCCGAATGTTTAAGTGGTTCTTCACCCTTCTCGTTTTGAAGTTCTAGTTTCATGTAAATTCTTTCAAGTTTCTTTCTATTATATTAGGGTATTATCTCTATATATATCATACTGGAATCTTATGTTCATATGATGAGAGACCCTATTTGACCTTGTCAATTCAATTTTTTTGAAGTTTAAGTGACGTCGTTAGGCTGCCAAATTCTCACAAGAGAAATATTATTTTTTTCTTCCTTTCATGTTCTTCATTTCATATAGTATATTTTCAAATTTCATTACCATGTTCTTAAATCCCTTATATTTTTTACCTCTACTATTTTATGGGTCATTTATGAATGTTTTACCCATGTCCTCTCTCTTCTCAATGTTTTCTAAAACCCCAAAACATAGCCGTTATGCTGCAGAATTTTCATCTCAAAGTGCCTCTCTCTTTTTTCTCAAAATTATTTTATGTTATAAAGTGAATACTCAAAGCTCTTATTTCTAAAGTGGTATTCACATATATATCAAAATGTTCTATTTTAAATTCTGGGATTTACATACATGAAACCCGCTTTCCCTTTTCGTGGGTTTAAAGTGACATAAAGATCATGTCTTTAAAAGCAGTTTTTAAAACGTTATGATGATGAAATGAAACCCATTTCTTTTATTATATATGGTTGTTTATGAAATGATTTATGATGATATACGTGGATCACATTATAATAAAGTAAAATTTAATGGTGTGCCCTGATAGCGCTCCAATGCATTGGGTAATGATGTAACCACTAGAGATTACAATTTAAGGGTGCGCCCTGATAGAGCCCCATTGCATTGGGTAATGATGTAACCACTAGAGATTACAATTTTCACGATATCATGGTGAATAACCTTGATAATTTTTATTAATGACACCTTGGGGATGGACCTTGGTGATATTTTCATGATTGTCTATATTAAATGATGTAGCCACATCTTAAAGTTATGAAAAATGTTATTTTTATTATGATATGCCTCACGATTTCTTTCTCATGCCTTAAAGTTCTTTTCATGGCCTTATTGAAATATCTCAAGTTCACATGTAAAATGTTTCTCTTGTTTCCATTACTGGGAATTCTGCTTAACCTTTCTTTTGATGTATGTCCCCAGGTTATGAGATGCAGTAATGAACCTAGGATGAACATAAGGAGAATCCTTTCAAGTGTTTAAGAAGAATGTTTTTTTTGTTGTTTCATGTTTCAAGTTCCTGGTTTCCAAGACACTAAACCTTAAAGATCCTCGGTTTTGTAAAATTTAATGAAACTTTATGTGATAAAAAGGCGGGATGATATAGTTGGTATCAAAGGATGGTTTAGTTATTTGTGGAAATTAGGATATGAAAACTTTAGGAAGAAGCCTATAGAAAAGTTTATATATAGGAAATCTTCCTGGTATTTTGGTGAGTATTGGGTAATGGGTTGCCAAGAAAATACATCCCTGTCTGGACACGAGCAGGTAGAGGTGGATCTGGCATAGATGTACATAGGGGTAAAACCCGAAAACACCGCTTTGAGCTAGACTCGAACGGGAACTGGTACACGACAACGGGCCTTGCTGCACTCTTGGTTACGACACTCCTGGGGGATATGCTTTGGTAAATTCATAAGCTTAGTATGAACCATTATTAAAGGAACAAGGATAAACCAAAATAAAGATTCACATAAGAATATATGATCATGGATAACCTAGATGGGAACCTAGGGGATCACATGTTAGGGTATACTTTTCTTCTACAAGTTATCCTTGTATGCTTTAAGTTCCTTTTCATGATTATTGGTTAAGTATTTAAACCTCTAATTATACTTTCTATTCTTAGTTAATGCTTAGAAATGGAAGAACATGTCCCAACAACCAATGTGATAGGAAATGCGATGATTTCCGGATTAAAGGATGATTATTATTTTGGAAGACGTTCACTATTTTGGGGACCCTATATGATTTAGGTAAATAGATTACTACGGTATTTTCATTGAAGAGTAAGGATGACTTATATTTTGAAGAATCGATGAATTTAGGGTGGACTTATAGTAATTTAGGTTACTTATGGGAATTATTAAGCTATCTTGGGTAAAATATGTTTAGGTTAGCTAATTTTGTTATAAGATGTTAGGAGAGGTTGATGTTGTTTGGAGATGAACAATGAAGTTTATTTTGGAAGACTATGTTATCAAATCCTTATTGTATTTGGGTTTCAATCTTAGTTTAGTTTATTTTGAGGAATTTTAAGGACCATTATTTATGGAGTGGTCTATAATGAACTTTGGGTAGTACTATGGAACCTTGAAGATTTAAAAGTAGTTTCCATTCCTATGGGATTATTTCTTTTGAAGAGTTGTTTTACCTTACCCTTTCGGTTTTTGGGATAATGTTTAAAGATAAAATAAATAGATAGTTAATATTTTGTGGATTATGTGATTCTCTAGAAGATGATTCTTGTGTTTTGATGAGACCGAGTAGTTTTGAATGCTCATAGTTTGGAGAAAAGATTAGTTTTGGGTAGAAACTTATTAAAGGATGAAACTCTACATGAATGTAGATATATTTCCTTGTGTTTTTATTCTATGTTGTAAATGAATTCCTCAAAGTTATGAAAAGGAACATAAAACAAAAATGTTGTTGGTTTACATTTCCTACTAGGTAATCAAAGACCGCTTGCACACATCATAATTTTGGGATTTTCTGGTGGTTAACTTCTTCCTAATCATGTTTTCTATCACTCTACTTTAGGATGTGACCCTTTGTTTTCTACTCCATGTCCATATTTCCTACATGGAATCCTAGTATGAGTAAACTCGGGTGGCCTTTGTACTCCCTTTTCTTTCTTTTAAAGTAACGGTGTCACTGACTCTTTTTCCGATGTGGGACTTTCAATGAAATTTCAAAACCCAATTTTTAAAATTGCGAGGATGCAATTTCTTAAGGGGGGAAGATTGTAACGGCCCGAAATTTTGAATAAATCTTGTTTACTAATTTCATGTGTTATTTTATTTTATTTTTATACTCAACAAAAATGTTTTATTTGATAAACATGATTATAATTAAAATGAGACCATTGGGTTCTGACTGTTATATGACCATCAGTCAATATGACCACTATGAACAAAATGTTTTGATTATTGTCTCTAAATACAAGTAATCTTGGTTAATTATTATAGAAAGAAGATTCGATGGCCTCACCTAGTAGTCTTGGACTGATCGAAGCCCATCTAACAGAACTTGGGAAGGAGGTAGCACCATTGGGCTTTGCTCTGGACCAAACCCAAGCCGAACTTCATCATGTGAAGCTAGAATGGAATCGCCTTTGCGAGAAGTTCAAACTGATAGAAATTACTACTCGGGAAATGTTGGCCGAGCCTCCCTCGGACTCTCTCACCTTAGCACACCTTACACTTAGGTCCTATGCTGGTGTGATAAGGGGCTATGTAAGTAGACCGTAACTGCCTTGTGTAATCCTTTGTTTTAAAAAAAATTGGGATTTCTTCTTATGATGATGTTTATGAATTTTCAAATGACCGGATAAATATAGTATGCATATTTTTGATGAATTTTAGAAAAATGATATTTTAAAAATGTTTATGTAAACCTTAAATAATTAAAAATGTGTAATGATTTTCGAAAAATGGTCTTCTACAATTATGTTCAGTACAAAATTTGGAGTCTAATAATATCAACTTGATTTTTGATGAATAGTAAATTATGAATAGTTATTTTATGATTAGGATTAGTAATATGACCAAACGGATTAGTAATCTCACTTAAAGAAAGTTTTAAAATAATCTAGGCACCTTAATTAAGTAATGTGATTCAATAAAATGGTTAAATAACGGTTTCATAAATTATTACTCAAGTATTAGTTTTTTCGGGTGAATAGTGTGTTTAAATTAAAAGTTAAATTAAAAATATTTAGAAAATTATTTTTATAAAATGGATTTCATTTTTGAACTCAGAGCACCGATATTATGTTATGGTAATTTTTGGGGTTTTTTCTGAAAAAATGAATTTTCGGTGAATAGTGTATTTATTTAAAAATAAAATTAAAAATATTTAGAAAATTATTTTTATAAAATGGAGTTCATTTTTGAAATCAGAGCATTGATATTTGGTTAGTGTGAAACTTTGGGATTTTTCTAAGAAAGTTTAATTTTCAGTGAATAGTAAAAATACAGTTTTAGGGTTTCGGTATGTTTAATGACATCATAACTATGTCATGGTAATTTCATGAGATATTTTAAGGGTTGTCCGGCCAAGGGTGATGAATTATTGTTTTTTGGGCCCCATGTGGCCTAACTCCATGGAAAATGCCAAAAGAGAGCACATGGGTTTGAGAAAAGCACATGTGAGGTGTCCCTTGGCCATTAATGCCTTATCCCCTCACTTTCCCTATAAATACCAAGCTCTCCCCTCATCCATTCGACTCCTCACTCTTCCCCAACGAAGTTCTGGTCTCATTACCTCCCAAGGAGTCCTCCCAAGGTGCCCCAAGCCCTCAAGGCCCCAACCTTTGATGTTTAAGAGTTACATTTTAAGGTAAGGGATCTGACCCCTCTCTTTCTTTTCAAGTGATCTCTTTTATGTAATTCCTTTTATGCTCCATGTTCTTATGTTGGAGGATGTTCTTTTATACTCCTATTACTTCCCTTTTTATGTTCATATAATGAGAGATCCTCTTTTACTCTCATTATTTCGTTTTATGAAGTTTTATGTGGCGCCGTTAGGCTGCCGAATGTTTTGTAACGGATTCTTTCTCTCCTCTCATTTTTCAAGATATATTTTCATGTAAAGTATTTCATGTTACTTTTTATTATGTTGGGTTATGATCTCTAAATTTATCATACTGATATTTTATGATCATATGATGATAGACCCCATTTGATCTCTTCAATTCAGTATTTTGAATTGTTAAGTGGCGTCGTTAGGCTGCCAAATTTTTAAGTGGTTCTTCACCATTCTCGTTTTGAAGTTCTACTTTCATGTCAATTCTTTCAAGTTCATTTTTTTATGTTGGGGTATGATATCTATATCTATAATACTGATATTTTATGACCATATGATGAGAGACCCCATTTGATCTCTTCAATTCAGTATTTTGAAGTTTTAAGTGGCACTGTTAGGCTGCCGAATTTTTAAGTGGTTCTTCACCCTTCTTGTTTTGAAGTTATACTTTCATGTCAATTCTTTCAAGTTCCTTTTTGTTATGTTGGGGTATGATCTCTATATCTATAATACTGATATTTTATGACCATATGATGAGATACCCCATTTGATCTCTTCAATTCAGTATTTTGAAGTTTTAAGTGGCGCTGTTAGGCTGCCGAATTTTTAAGTGGTTCTTCACCTTTCTCGTTTTGAAGTTATACTTTCATGCCAATTCTTTCAAGTTTCTTTCTATTATGTTATGGTATGATATCTATATCTATCATACTGGACTCTTATGTTCATATTATGATAGACCCTATTTGACCTTGTCAATTCAATTTTGTTGAAGTTTAAGTGACGCCGTTAGGCTGCCGAATTTTTAAGTGGTTCTTCATCGTTCTCGTTTTGAAGTTCTACTTTCATGTCAATTATTTCAAGTTCCTTTCTATTATGTTAGGGTATGATCTCTATATATATCATACTGGAATATTATGTTCATATTATGAGAGACCCTACTTGACATTGTCAATTCAATTTTTTTGAAGTTTAAGTGACGCCGTTAGGCTGCCGAATTCTCACAAGAGAAATCTTATTTTTTCCTCATTTCATGTTCTTCATTTCATATGGTATATTTTCAAATTTCATTACCATGTTCTTAAATCCCTTATATTTTGTCCCTCTACTGTTTTATGGGTCATTTATGAATGTTTGACCCATGTCCCCTCTCTTCTCAATGTTTTCTAAAACCCCAAAACATAGCCGTTATGTTGCAGAATTTTCATCTCAAAGTGCCTCTCTCTCTTTTCTAAAAATTATTTTATGTTATAAAGTGAATACTAAAAGCTCTTATTTATACCGGGGTATTCACATATATATCAAAATGTTCTATTTTAAATTCTTGGATTTACATACATGAAACCCGCTTTCCCTTTTCGTGGGTTTAAAGTGACATAAAGATCATGTCTTTAAAAGCAGTTTTTAAAACGCTGTGATGATGAAATGAAACCCATTTATTTTATTATATATGGTTGTTTATGAAATGATTGATGATGATATACGTGGCTCACATTATAATAAAGGCAAATTTAAGGGTGCGCCCTGATAGCGCTCCAATGCATTGGGTAATGATGTAACCACTAGAGATTACAATTTAAGGGTGCGCCCTGATAGCGCCCCATTACATTGGGTAATGATGTAACCACTAGAGATTACAATTTTCATGATATCATGGTGAATAACCTTGGTAATTTTTTTTAATGACACCTTAGGGATGGACCTTGGTGATATGTTCATGATTGTCTATATTAAATGATGTAGCCACATCTTAAAGTTGTGAAAATGTTATTTTTATTATGATATGCCTCACAATTTCTTTCTCATGCCTTAAAGTTCTTTTCATGGCCTTATTGAAGTATCTCAAGTTCACATGTAAAATTTTTCTCTTGTTTCCATTACTGGGCCTTCTTCTCACCCTTTCTTTTGATGTATGTCCCCAGGTTATGAGATGCAGTAATGAACCTAGGATGAACATAAGGAGAAGCCTTTCAAGTGTTTAAGAAGAATGTTTTTTTTGTTGTTTCGTGTTTTAAGTTCCTGGTTTCCAAGACACTAAACCTTAAAGATCCTCGGTTTTGTAAAATGTAATGAAAGTTTATGTGATAAAAAGGCGGGATGCTATAATCAGATAATCCACAAAAGGACAATCCTTTATTAAAAAGAAAATCTATTCTTAATCTCCAAAATTTTTCCAACAAAACCCAAAGTTCAACGAAGACCATTCGATAAAAAATGTGTCCATAAAATTTTTCAAAGTAAACCAAACTAAGATTGAAAACCAAATATTTGAAAGATTTAATCTCATGGTCTTCCAAGGTAAAAATTAACATTTATCTCCAAATAACATCAGTTACTCTTAAAGTCTCATACTGAAAAGTAACTAACCTAATCACATATCCTCAATGATAGGGAAATAATTTTCATAGATAACCCAAAATCAGCATATTCTTGATTCATAAGATCGTATAAATAAAAATAATTTGTCATACTGACCAGGGACTTCACGCAGTCCAGTGGTAGGTGATAAATACCAGTCGCACTTTGGTTGGGAGTTTGATTCCCACAACTTTTTCTGACACGATGGGTTGTCACGCAGTCTGCGTTTTGTCCTTTTTCGCAAACTATATAATTCTCAAAACATTCCCCAAAAAGAGAAAAATTCATCAAAAATAACCATAACATAATTTTTCCTCAAGTATATCTCATTCCTTTCATTTTCCATCATAACATATAGTAACCCATAATTACCTCAAAATTAAGGATCATATAAACCCTAATGGTAACATTTATAATTATTACCTGAACTTCCACATCCAGTTGGTCATCTCGTACATGATGCATTAGAGAACTCACCAATGTTCCAGTGGTTAATCATGGATTCTGATAGTTGGTTTAGAATAACCACAAGGATTTTCATTGAATCCCCCATTTCATCCAGTCTCTTAATCAGAGAACCACCATAGTTTTCTTCAAACCAATTGTCACTTTGGTTCCTGCTAGATCCATCCATTTACTAAAACCAAACATGTCAGTGTGAGTATATAAACATAATCATCATGTAATAATGAGGAATATAAACACTAAGATATACTTACTCATTAAATTTATCTAAAAACTATGACTCTTTATGAAATCCTAACCATTATGGTAATGTCACTTATGCTTAAAGAATACCCTAACCTCTAAAGTTATCTAAACCGACCTTTGATACCAACTATAAGGACCCGGACGATAAAGATTACATAATCATGAATTAAATGATTAATTTACATAGAGGATCATTTCAGGTTTAGAGTTTTAGAGAATTGCGACATAACTATTATATCTCAAAAGATTACAAAGTAGACACTTCTACTAAGTTTCCATAAAATAAAAAATATTAAAAAGAAACATGTATAGTTCCATGTTTTAGATAGCATGTCTATCATTGATCCCATCTGTGACCCTATTCATCTTTATATCCTGTGGAAAACATTTCAAAGACATGGGATGAGCATAAAAAGCCCAGCAAAGGATACACAAAGAAGGAAAACTGCTAGTTTTTCCAAAACAACAAGTAAACCATGAATACTTTATCAATGTAATAATTTTCACCTTTATGAAGTTGTAAATACTCTTCACTGAATAAAAGATCACTACTTATCCTTTGTAACCGAAAGATTACCATAAACCCATATAAAGAACAAATAACATATAAAGGTCGCTTGGTACATAAACATACTTAAATGGAATAACCATACAGTCGACTTCCACGCATGTCACTACATGGAATAGCCATACGTCCAACTTCCATACCCAATGCATTGGAGGTTATAATGTAACCACCCATCCTGGTATTCACGGCACCACCCGTCATATGGTTTATCATGTAACCACCAGTCAAATGTCCAAGTACCATTATAAAATCATAACACATAAAACAATAATAAAGGAATGAAAACATTTCCACATTTCAAGCATAATATATCACTTAAATATATTGACATAAAAAATCCATTATCAAACCCATTTTCAATACCGAAATACATAAAAGAGTATATGGTATTTATTTACTTTTAAAAACATTACAGCTTTCTGAGGAAGCCAAAGATCAAATAATACTTGCGGCGGCGGAAAATAAAGTTGTGTATAAAACAAAATATGCCTCATTTAAAGGAGACTGAGACGAAGTCCATTACAAAGTCATTATCCTTAGATTAAGGATAAATCAATTACATAATTCTGTGTGAAAATTATAAATACACCCAATATAAGAGGATATTATGTGTTAAAAAATCAGAGTTCATCCACACATATTCATAGTATGACATAATCAAGAAGTATAGGTTTAACCCAAAGATTTGAAATTGGGTTAAGAAGTTCCCTTACAGAAATTCGACATCCTAACGGCATCACTTTAAAATTCAGAAAATGAGTTGATGAGAGATAAAAAGGGTATATTATCACTTGGACATTTAATTTATAGCAATACGGATATATAGGAACATATCCCAACATAAGAAGATGTAAATTACAATCCCTAACAAAAAGAAGTCTTTTAAAAAGAGGAGGGTGAAAGGTCCCCTTACCGATTTGGGTAACCTTCGAAATTTACACCCCATGAAATAAGGGTCATACAATGAAGTTGTAAATACACATAAATGAAAATATATCACACAAATAGTAGACTAATTTCCAGTACATACACCACTCAGAGGAAATGGTGTAAAATGTAGCATAAATCTCACATGAATAAAAGTGAGATGAAAAATCCCTTACGAAAACTCGGCAGCCTAACAGCACCACTTAATGCTTCCCAAAATGGATTTATGAGATAAAATATGGTCTCTCATAATATGGACATAAAAATTACAGAATGGGTAATATAAAAGAACATCCCCAAACATAATAAAGATGAGCTTAAAATAAATGTCATAAAAGAGAGTACTTAAAAGGAAATAGAGAGGTAGGATCCCTTACGAAAATTCGGCAGCCTAACAGCGCCACTTAAAAATTCTTAAAATGAATTAATGAGAGTAAGAGAGGGTATCTCATCATATGAAAATAAAAATTATAGTATGGTGAATATAAAATAACATCCTCCAACATAATAACATGTAGCATAAATGAAATGACAAAAAAGAGGATACTTGAATAGAAAGAGAGAGGTTGGATCCCATACCACAAGTCCGACTTGTCTTGTTCGTTTCTTTATATTCCTGAATAATAAAATAGAGTTAATTTCTACTTTCTTAAGAACCTTTTTCAATTCCATTATTCCTTTTATATAACTTATTACCATGTTATGAACATTATGTAATTATTTAAGTTTATAACGGTTGTTTTGTCGATCATTGGTACTTGAGTCAAAAAATAAACTTCTTATAATTACAAGTTGTTCATGTTGTAGAATATCCATTATATCCAAAATTATATTCATGATTTAGATATCATATATATAATTTATTTCCAGTATATACTTGAATTTATAATATTTCATAACATTTAAAGGATAGAAAGGAAATGCATTGTTCATGAAGATGGTAAGTTGTACGTACGCATGAACGCTACTTTCATTTCTATTTCATATTTAATGTAATTAAAACTAAATGATATATATATATATATATATATTATAATTCCAGTATTATATATATGTTATATAGGTAACATATGTTCATTAATTTCATTCGTTATACATTCCATTTATTGCATGAACGAGTCACATCACTTGAGGGGGCGGTAGTCCACATTTCCTCAAATGAAATTATCGCATTTTCGCAACATGCAAAGCGTAAAGGTGTGTATTAAAAGTAAAATACAGATGCATAAAGAGGAAATAAATATAATATATATAATAAATAAATATATTTCCATCATAATGGCCACCATGAGAGGTGGTAGGAGAAGATAGAACAATCATCGTTTCGTGAGGCAGTAATTCTCCATCCACGGAAACAATATGTTCTTTAACCATTAGACAGAGGTGTGTGTAAGTGTAGATCTAATACTTATCATAACAAAATCCTAGTATATAAAAGATACTTGTGTCATTAGAAAATAAAGTAATAAAAAGAGATTAGGTTGTTGGAGAAGAAAAATAAAACAAAATAACAAAAGAGAGAACATTACCTTTAAATCGGGTAACTCCTCTTGGTTTGAACCAAAAGGGTTTCTTGAAGAGCTTCCGGCCTAAGGTAAGGCTTCTTGGATGAATATAGGGATGTGGAGAGATAAAGTATCAGAGATTGGCCGATCCAAAGTCTTGAGAGGTGTGGGTAAGGGGGTAGAGGTGGGTGCCTTTTATAAGAGGGTGGAGGGGCATTCTTGGAATGTTTTGAAAAGTTACTTTATTATAAAATGAATTTCGGATATTAAAGGTCCCAAAATTATAGATTTCTAGGATACGGTGATAAGGGTTCTAAAAACACCCATGAAATAGGTTTTTGACAAGTGTAAGTCTTAGATTTTACCTTATCTTCTCATTTTATTTAAATCGTTTATTAATGAGATAATCGTTGCATCATCATTGTGTCATAAATAAATTAATTTATTTAATCCCTAAAAATTATTAAAAAACTACTATGATGTATAAAATCCTTTTATCTTTCCAATGAATATTTATAGACAAAAATATGACTTGTATAACCTCATGTAAAAATTGTTTTAGTAAAACAATACATGTTTGTGACATTTTTATTTTAACTTTAAATAAAAAGTTATTAATGTCATTTTCTTGTCCTAGTGGCTCCATGGGGTCCCCAAGTTGACCCATGGATTGTCTTGGTCGGAAATGACTCATAAAATAAGGGTATGACATGTGTGAAGATCATTTCATATTATTATAATATTATCTTTACCTTAAATTACACTAATTACCTTTAATCGTGATTAATAAAACTTAAAAATTACTATTCACCAAAAATTATTTTCATCCCATTGAACCAAATTTTACATCCTAATGACAACAATGTATGTCGTATTTTTGAAATTAAAGTCACAGAGGTGGTAAAATTTCATTTAAACGAAAAATCAGTTTTTTAACTACCACTTAGTGGTTTCACTATTCATCAAAAATTGCAGTTTTTCAGAAAAATATCAAAAATTCACCCTAAGCTATATTTGATATTACGAATTCAAAAAATATGACTATTTTAAAAAATTAAAAACATATAATTTTCATTAATCAATTTAATAATTAATTCTCGTTGTCAAAACAAATAGCGTGTTTGTAAGAAACAAAATATATCAAAATATTGACACTAGTTTAGGTCCAATTTCAAAGTGAAATTTATTCCAATGACCACCATTGGATTAAATGGAAAAAAAATATATTCTAAATATACTTTAATCCCAATTAAAAAGATAATCTATCCATATAAATAAATCAGATTAAAAAGAGGTTTTGAATTAAAATACAACATTTTCACTAAAAATGATCTTTATCGGAAAAGTAACCAAAATTTACATAAAGTAAATTTTGATGTCCTGGTTATAAAGAAGGATTTTATTTGGTCCAATATAACATATAAAATTTTCAAAAAAAAGTGGATTTAAAAGGGTTTCCCATAAAAAGTCGGTTAATCGACCTTTTAAAGAATATGGATAAAAGTAAAAATATTTGACAAACATATATAATCATTTTGTAGTTAGTTCTGTTCATTTCTGCCATTACAACGACTAGGAGTTAACTACCATTTAAAATAATGTTATTTTATTATTAGAGTGCAACGTAAGATTTCCAAGAAACTCATTGTTGTGTATTGGGTACACCATCGAGCATAGCGTTCTCTTTAAATTAATATTGACATTTTATTCACAAATATGGATAATTATGAAAATGTCATATTCTTTATTAACCTGGGGTGTTACATCATTCCCCCCCCCCCTTGGGAATTACGTCCTCGCAATTTTAAAATTGGGCTTGGAAACTTCATTGAATGCCCAACCTCAGAAAAGGAGTAAATTAAACTATCACTTTAAAAGAAAGAAAGAAAAGTACCAAGGTCACTCGAGAAAAAGGTACTAGGATTCCATGTAGGAAAACATAGATATGGAAGAAAAAGGAATGGGTCAGGTTATGATGTATAGTGATAGAAAAAATGTTTAGGAGAAAGTTAACCACCAGAAAATCACAAACTTGTGATGGGTTAAACGTTATTTGATTCCCCTTTAGGAAAAATTAACAGACAACAGTTTTGTTTTAAGTTACTTTTCATTAAGGAATTTATTTAGTAGATTAACTAAATCACAAGGAAACATACTTTCTTGTCATTTAGACTTTCATCTCTTACTATATTTATTACACAAATTCATTTATCCTCCAAAAGACGAGTATTTAGGATGACTTGTTCACATTAAGAGCGCTATAATCAAATTCTAGAGAATCACCTAATACAAAAAAGAGAACTATATATTTCCCATGTCTTTAGACCTTAACCAAAACCAAAAATTTTAGAGTAAGATCAGATAATCCTCAAAAGGATAATCCTTTATAAAAAAGAAAATCTATTCTTAGTCTCCAAAATTTGTCCACCAAAACCCAAAGTTCAACGAATACCATTCGATAAACAATTTGTCCATAAAATTCTTCAAAGTAAACCAAACTAAGATTGAAACCCAAATATTTTAAGGATTTAATCACATAGTCTTCCAAGGTACAAATTAACAATTTTTTCCAAATAACATCAGTTACTCTTAAAGTCTCATACTGAAATGTAACTAACCTAATCACATATCTTCCATGATAGGAAAATAATTTCCATAGATAACCCAAAATAAACTTATTACTGATTCATAAGATCGTCTAACTAAAAAAAATTTGTCATACTAACCAGGGATTTCACGCAGTCTAGAGGTAGGCGATAAATACCAGTTACACTTTGGTTGTGAGTTCGATTCCCACAGCTTTTTCCGACATGACGGGTTATCACACGGTCTGTGTGTTGTCATTTTTCTAAAACTATAAAATTCTAAAAACATTCCCCAAAAAGAGATAAAATCGTCGAAAATAACCATAGCATAATTTAACCTAAAGTTTATCTCATACCTTTCATTTTCCATCATAACATATAGTAACCCATAATTACCTCAAAATTTAGGATCATATAAACCCTAATGGTTACCTTTATAATTATTACCTGAACTTCCACATAGAGTTGGTCATCTCGTACATGATTCATTAGAGATCTCACCACGGTTAAAGTGGTTAATCGTTCCTTCAGATAGTTGGTTTAGAATAACCACGAGATAAATCATTGAATCCCCCATTTCATCCAGTCTCTCAATCAGAGAACCACCACAGTTTCTTTCATACCCATTGTCACTTTGGTGCCTTCTAGATCCATCTATTTAATAAAACCAAAAATGTCAGTGTGAGTATATCAACATAATCATCATGTACTAATGAGGAATATAAACACTAAGATATACTTACTCATTCGCTTTATCTAAAAACTGTGACTCTTTCTGAAATCCTAGCCATTATGGTAATGTCACTTATGCATAAAGAATACCCTAACCTCTAAAGTTATCTGAACCGACCTTTGATACCAACTATAAGGACCCAGACTTTAAACATTACATAATCATGAATTAAATTATTAATTCACATAGATGATCTTTTCAGGTTTAGAGTTTTAGAGAATTAGTACATAACTATTACATCTCAAGAGATTACAAAGTAGACACTTCTACTAAGTTTCCATAAAATAAAAACTCTTAAAAATAAACATTTCTAGTTCCATGTTTTAGATAGCATGTCTTTTCTTGATCCCATCTGGGACCCTATTCATCTTTAAGTCCTATGGAAAACATTCCAAAAACATGGTATGAGCATAAAAATCCCAGTAAATGATACAGAAAGAAGTAAAATTGTTAGTTTTTCCAAAACAACAAGTAAACCATGAATACTTTATCAAAGTAATAATTTTCACCTTTATGAAGTAGTAAATACTCATCACTAAATAAAATATAACTACTTATCCTTTGTAACCAAAAGATTACCATAAACCCATATAAAGAACACATAACATATAAAGGTAACTTGGGACATAAACATACTTAAATTAAATAACCATACGGTAGACTTCCACACATATCACTACATGGAATAGCCATACGGACGACTTCCATACCCAATGCATTGGAGGTTATAACGTAACCACCCTACCTGGTATTCATGGCACCACCCGTCATATGGTTTATCACATAACCACCTGTCAAATATCCAAGTACCATTACAAAATCATTATACATAAAACAAATATAATGGAAAGAAAACATTTCCACATTTCAATCACAACATATCACTTAAATACGTTGATATAAAAAATCCATTATCGAAACCATTTTCAATACCAAAATACATAAAAGTGTATATGGTATTTAATTTCTTTTGAAAACATTATGGCTTGTTAAGGAATCAAAAGTTCAAATAGTACTCCCGGTGACAGAAAAGGTCGTTGTCACCTCGTACGTTAAAAAAAACATTCCTTTTTATCATTTAGTAAAATGCTTTGTAGAAAAATATTCCCTTTGAATGAAATGAAAATTAAAAGGTTTTTATATAGAGTATAAAATAAATTCTTGTATTAGAACAAAAATATGCCTCAATGAAAGGAGATTGAGACAAAGTCTCTTACAAAGTCGGTATCCTTAGATTAAGGATAAATCAATTACATAATTGTGTGTGACAAATATAAATACACACAATATAGGAGGATATTAAGTGTAAAACAATCAGAGTTCATACACACATATTCATTGTATGACATAATCAAGAAGTAGAGGTTTAACCCAAAGAATTGAAATTGGGTTAAGAAGTTCCCTTACAGAAATTCGACAGTCTAACGGCGTCATTTTAAAATTCCGAAAATTAGAAGATGAGAGATAAAAAGGGTATCTCATCACTTGGATATATCATTTACATCAATAAGGATATATAATAACATATCCCAATATAATAGGATGTAAATTAAAAGACCTAACAAAAATAAGTCTTTTAAAAAGAGGAGGGTGAAAGAATCCCTTACCGATTTGGGTAACTTTCGAAACATACACCCCAAGAAAGAAGGGTCAAAAAATGAAGATGTAAATACCCATAAATGAGATTATATTAAACAAATAGTAGAATAATGGGTAGTACATACACCCCACAAAAGTAAATATTGGAAAATGTAGCATGAATCTCACGGGAATAAAAAGTGAGATAAAAACCCCTTACCTCGTTTTAATCAATCGAGTTGTATGACCAAAAGATAATAAACACCAAATGAATCACATAATACCATGAATATAAATATAATAATTATAATATATATGAAAGTGAAGTACACAATACACCACATGCAATAAATAAGTGGTGAAAAATGGAAATTTCACAGAATTAAAAGTGAGAAACGAAATCCCTTACGAAAATTCGGCAGCCTAATGGCGCCAGTTAAAGCTTCCAAAAATGGATTTGTGAGATAAAATAGGGACTCTCATAATATGGACATAAAAATTATAGAATAAGTAATATAAAATAAAATAACTAAACATAATAAAGATGATCTTAAAAAAATGACATAAAAGAGAGTAATTAAAAAGAAAGAGAGAGGTAGGATCCCTTACCTCAAGTCCAACTTATCTTTTTCGTTTCTTTATATTCCTAAATAATGAAATAGAGTTAATTTCTACTTGATTAAGAAACTTTTTCAAGTTCATTAGTCCTTTTATATCACTTATTACCATGTTATGAACATTATGTAATTATTTAAGTTTATAACGGTCGTTTTGTCGATCATTGGTACTTGAGTCAAAAAATAAACTTCTTATAATTAAAAGTTGTTCATGTGGTAAAATATCCATTATATCCAGAATTATATTCATTATTTAGATATCATATATATCATATATATCCATTATATACTTGCATTTATAATATTAGATAACATTTAAAGCTGATAAAGGAAATGCACAGTTCATGGAGACGGTAAGTCGTACGTACGCATGAATGCTACTTTCATTTCTATTTCGTATTTAATGGAATTAAAACTAAATGAGATATATATATATATATATTATAATTACATTATAATATATATTGTATATAGGTCACATAATTTCATTAATTTTATTCTTTATACATTCCATGTATTGCATGAACGAGTCACATCCCTTGAGGGGGCGGTAGTCCAAACTTCCTCAAATGAAATTATCGCATTTGCACAACATGCAAAGCATAAAGGTGTGTTTTAAATGTCAAATACAGACTCATAGAGAGGAAATAAATATAATATATATCATAAATAAATATAGTTCCATCATAGTGGACATCATGAGAGGTGGTAGGAGAAGATAGAACAATCATCGTTTCATGAGGTAGTAATTCCCCATCCACAGAAACAGTATGTTATTTAACCATTATATGGAAGTGTGTGTAATTGTAGCTAGAATACTTCTCATAAAAACATCCTAGTATATTCAAGATACTATTTTTGTTACAAAATAAAGTAATAAAAACAGTTTAGGGGGTTGGAGAAGAAAAATAAAAAAACATAAGAGAGAACATTACCTTTAAATCAGGTAACTTCTCTTGGTTTGAACCAAAAGGCTTTCTTGAATAGCTTCCTGCCTAAGGTAAGGCTTCTAGGATGAATAGAGGGATGTGTAGAGATAAAATGATCAGATTTTGGTCGAACCAAAGGCTTGAGATGTGTGGATAAGGGGGTAGAGGTGGGGGCCTTTTATAAGTGGGAGGAGGGGAACTCTTGGAAAGTCTTGAAAAGTTACATTATTATAAAATGATTTTCGTATATTAAAGGTCCCAAAATTATATATTTCTTGGATAAAGTGATAAGGGATCTAAATCCACCCATCCAATAGGTTTTTGACAAGTTTAAGGCTTATATTTTACCTTATCTTCTCATTCTATTTAAATCGTTCATTAATGAGGTAATCGCTGCATCATCATGGTGTCATAAATAAATTTATTTATTTAATCATTAAAATTTATAAAAAAATGCGATGATGTAGGAAATATTTTTATCTTTCAAATGAATATTTATAGTCAAAAATATTACTTGTATAACCCCATGTAAAAATTGTTTTAGTAAAACAATACATGTTTGTGACATTTTTATTTTAACTTTAAATAAAAAGTTATTAATGTCATTTTCTTACCCAAGTGGCTCCATGGGGTCCCCAAGTAGACCCATGGATTTTCTTGGTCGCCTATGACTCATCCAATAAGGGTAGGACATGTGTCAAGGTCATTTCATATTATTATAACATTATCTTTACCTTAAATTTCACTAATTACCTTTATTCGCAATTAATAAAACGTAAAATTTACTATTCGCCAAAAATTATTTTCATCCAATTCAACCAAATTTTACATCCTAATGACAACCATGTATTTTTTATTTTTTAAATTCAAATCACAGAGGTGGTAAAATTTCATTTAAACGAAAAATCCATTTTTTAACTACCACTTAGTGGTTTCACTATTCATCAAAAATTTAAGTTTTTCGGAAAAATACCAAATATTCACCCTAAGATATATTTGATATTCCGAATTCAAAAAATATGCCTATTTTAATAAATTCAAAACATATAAGTTGAATTAATCAATTTAATAATAAATTCTTGTTGTCAAAACAAATAGCGTGTTTTTAAAAACCAAAATATATCAAAAGATTGACATTAGTTTAAGTCCAATTTCAAAGTGAAATTAATTCCAATGACTACCATTAGATTAAATGATAAAAATATATTCTAAATATACATTAATACCAATTAAAAAGACAATCTATCCATATAAATAAATCAGATTAAAATGAGGTTTTGAATTAAAATACAACATTTTCACTAAAAATGATCTTTATCAGAAAAATAACAAAAACATACACAAAGTAAATTTTGATGTCCCAATTATAAAGAATGATTTTATTTGGTCTAATATAACATATAAAATTGTCAAAAATTATATTTAAAAGGGTCCGCCATCAAAAGGCGGTTAATCGACCATTAAAAGAATATTATAATATTTACACTTAAAATTGGATTCATTCGCATTTTAAGCCTCTAAAATTTATCGAATAAAAGTCAAAATATTTGACAAACATATATAATAATTTTTTTGTTAGTTCTGTTCATTCTCACCATTACAATGGATAGGTGTTAACTACCATTTAAAATAATATTATTTTATTATTAGAGTGCAACGTAATATTTTAAAAAAACTCGTTGTTGTGTATTGGGTACGCCATTGAGCATAGAGTTCCATTTAAAGTAATATTAATATTTCATTCACAAATATTAATAAATATTAAAAAGTAATATTATTTATTTACCTGGGATGTCACATCCTTCCCCCCTTTTGGGAATTGTGTCCTCACAATTTTAAAATTGGGCTTGGAAACTTCCTTGAAAGCAACACATCAGAAAAGGAGTAAATTAAACTATCACTTTAAAAGAAAGAAAGAAAAGTTCCAAGGTCACCCGAGACAACAGGTACTTGGATTCCCTGAAAACATGGTTATGGAAGAAAAAAACAAAGGGTTAAATTCTGATGGAGAGTGATAGAAACATGTTTAGAAGAATGTTAACCACCAGAAAATCACAAACTTGTGATGGGTTAAACGGTATTTGATTCCCCGGTAGGAAAAGTTAACAGACAACATTTTAGTTTTAAGTTACTTTTCATTGATGAATTTATTTATGTTCTTGACTAAAACATAAGGAAACATACTTACTTGTCATGTTGACTTTCAACTTTTTCAATATTTCTTACACAAACTCATATTTTCTCCAAAAGATGAGTATTTAGGATAACTTGTTCACATTAAGAGCACTACAATCAACTTATAGAGAATCACCTAATCCACAAAAGAGAGCTATATACTTCCCATGTATTTAGACCAAAACAAAAACCAAAACCAGAAAGGTTATTACAAGATCAGATAATCCTCAAAAAGGATAATCCTTTATAAAAAGAAATACTACTCTTAATCTCCAAAATTTGTCAAACATTATCCAAAGTTCAACAAAGACCCTTAAATAAACATATATCCATTAAATTATTCAAAGATAAAATAAACTATGATTGAAACCCAAATCTTCAAAGGATTTAATCACATAGTATTCCAAGGTAAATCTTAACATTTATCTCCAAATAACATTAGTTACTCTTAAAGTCTCATACTGAAAAGTAATTAACCTAATCACATATCCTCCATGATAGGTTAATAATTTCCATAGATAACCCAAAATCAACTTATTCTAGACTCATAAGATCATCTAACTAAAAAATAATTAGTAAAACTAACCAGGGACTTCACGTAGTCTAGTGGTAGGTGATAAATACCAGTCGCACTTTGGTTGTGGGTTCGATTCCCGCAGCTTCGTCTGACGCGACAGGTTGTCACATGGTATATGTGTTTTCCTTTTTCCAAAACTACATAATTCTTATAAAATTACCCAAAAAGAGAGAAAATCTTCAAAAATAACCATAACATAATTTAACTTCAATTTTTTCTCATGCCTTTCATTTTCCATCATAACATATAGTAACCCATAATTACCTCAGAAGTAAGGATCATATAAACCCTAATGGTTACCTTTATAATTATTACCTGAACTTCCACATAGATTTGGTTCTCTCGTACATGATGCATTAGAGAAATCACCATGTTTCAAGTGGTTGATCATGACTCCTGATAGTTAGTTTAGAATAACCACGATATTTCTCATTGAATCCCCCATTTCATTTAGTCTCTTAATCATAGAACCACCACAGTTTCCTTCAAACCCATTTTCAATTTGGTGCCTGCTAGATCCATCCATTTACTAAAACCAAAAAGGTCAGTGTGAGTATATCAACAAAATCATCATGTACTAAAGAGGAAGATAAACACTAAGATATACTTATCCAGGTTATCTCAAACTCATTCCAACTTTCATAAATAAAAATGACTCTATATAACATAATAACCATTGTGGTTATACACAACATGTCACTTATGCTTAAACAACAATCTAACCTATAAAGTTATCTAAACCAAACCTTGATACCAACTGTAAGGACCCAGCCTTAAAACATTACATAGTGATGAATTAAATGAATAATTCAAATAGAGGATCTTTTCAGGTTTAGAGTTTTAGAGAATTTGGACATAACTATTACATCTCAAAAGATTACAAAGTAGACACTTCTACTAAGTTTCCATAAAATTAAAACTCTTAAAAAGAAACATGTCTAGTTCTATGTTTTAGATAGCCTTTCCTTCCTTGATCCCATCCTTGACCCTATTCATCTTTAAGTCTTGTGGAAAACATTTCAAAAATTTGTGATGAGCATAAAAATCCCAGTAAAGGATACACAAAGAAGGAAAATCGTTAGCTTTTTAAAACAACAAGTAAACCATGAATACTTTATCAAAGTAATATTTTTCATCTTTAAGAAGTATTAAAAACCAAAAGATTACCATAAACCCATATAAATCACACATAACATATAAAGGTAACTTGGGACATAAACATATTTAAGTGGAATAACCTTACGGTCAACTTCCACACATATCACTACATGGAATGGCCATACGATCGACTTCCATACCCAATGAATTGGAGGTTATAACATAACCACCCATCCTAGTATTCTCAGAACCACCCGTCATATGGTTTATCACGTAACCACCCGTCAAAATTCCAAGTACCATTATAAAATCATAAGACATAAAACAAATATAATGTAAAGAAAACATTTCCACATTTCGATCACAATATATCACTTAAATATAATGAAATAACAAATCCATTAGAAAAACCATTTTCAATACCAAAATACATAAAAGAGTATATGGTATTTATTTCATTTTAAAAACATTACATCTTTTTGAGGAAGCCAAAGATCAAATAATACTCGCGGTGGCGGAAAGGTCGTTGTCATCGCGTACGTTAAAAAGAAACATATTTTTTGTAATTTTGTAAAATGATTCATATAAAAAAATACCTTTTGAATAAAAGTCATAGTCAAAGGGTTTTATACATAGTATAAAAGAAATTTGTGTATAAAACAAAATATGCCTCAATGAAAGGATATTGAGACGAAGTTCCTTACAAAGTCGCTATCCTTAGATTAAGGATAAATCAATTACATAATTATGTGAGAAAATTATAAATACACCCAATATAAGAGGATATTAAGTGTAAAACAATCAGAGTTAATCCACACATATTCATAGTATGACATAATAAAGAAGTATAGGTTTAACCCAAAGAATTGAATTTAGGTTATGAAGTTCCCTTAAAGAAATTCGACAGCCTAACGACGTCACTTTAAAATTCAGAAAATGAGATGATGAGAGATAAAAAGGGTATCTCATCACTTGGACATAACATTTACTACAATAAGGATATATAAGAACATGTCCCAACAAAATAAGATGTAAGTTAAAAGACCTAAAAAAAAGAAGTCTTTTAAAAAGAAGAGGGTGAATCGTTCCCTTATGGACTTGGGTAACATTCGAAACGTACACCCCATGAAAGAAGGACTATACCAAATTGATGTAAATACCCATAAATGAAATTATATTACACAAAGAGTAGAATAATGGCATTACATACACCACTCAAAGGAAATGGTGGAAAATGTAGCATAAATCTGACGGGAATAAAAGTGAGATGAAAAATCCCTTATGAAAACTCGGCAGCCTAACAGCGACATTTAAAACTTCCAAAAATGGATTTATGAGATCAAATAGGGTCTCTAATAATATGAATATAAAAAATTACAGAATTAGGAATATAAAATAACACCCCCAAACATAAGAAATATGATCTTAAAAGAAATGACATAAAATAGAGTACTTAAAAAAAGAGAGGTAGGATCCCTTACCTCAAGTCCGACTTGTCTTGTTCGCTTCATTATATTCCTAAATAATAAACTTTGGTCAATTTATAATTGATTAAGGAATTCCTTTAAAGATTATTATTCAGTTCCTATCACATATTATAATGTTATAATAATTGGATAATAATGTGAGTTCATATTAGACGTTTTTGTCGATGTTCGCTACATGAGTAAAAATCGAACTTGTTGGAAAAGAATTTTCCATGTAGTTATAAGTACATCATATCCAGAATAGTATTAATGATTTAAATATCATATATATCCAGTATATATATTTTTTATACTATTCCATAAGATTTTGAGATAAAAAGAAATGAAATGCACCGTTCTTGGAGACGGTAGGCCGTACATACGCATGAACGCTACTTTCATTTCTTTGGCACATTAATGGAATTAAAACAAGATGAAATATATATATATATATATATATATATATTATAGTTATATTATAATATATATTTTATATAGGTCACATAATTTCATCAATTTCATTCTTTATACATTCCATGAATTGCATGAACGAGTCACATCACTTGAGGGGACGGTAGTCCACACTTCCTCAAATGGAATTATCGCATTTTAACAACATTAAAAGCATAAAGGTATGTATTAAATATAAAATACATAAGAATAGATATGAAATAAATATAATATATATAACAAATAAATATAGTTCCATCATAATTTTCACCATGAGAGGTGGTAGGAGAAGATAGAACAATCATCGTTTCGTGAGGCAGTAATTCGCCATCCACGGAAACAGTATGTTCTTTAACCATTAGACGGAGGTGTGTGTAAGTGTAGCTCGAATCCTTCTCATAACAACATCCTAGTATATTAAAGATACTATTGTCGTTACAAAATAAAGGAATAAAAATAGTTTATGGGGTTGGAAAAGAAAAATAAAACAAAAGAACATAAGAGAGAACATTACCTTTAAATCGGGTAACTCCTCTTGGTTTGAACCAAAAGGGTTTCTTGAAGAGCTTCCTGCCTAAGGTAATGCTTCTAGGATTAAGAGAGGGGTGTGGATAGATAAAATGGGCAGAGTTTCATCGATCCAAAGTCTTGAGAGGTGTGGTTAATGGGGTAGAGGTGGGGGCCTTTTATAAGAGGGAGGATGGGCACTCTTGGAAAGTCTTGAAAAGATACTTTATTATAAAATGATTTTAGGATATTAAAGGTCCCACAGTTATATATTTAGAGGATAAAGTGATAAGGTTTTGAAATCCACCCATCCAATAGGTTTTTGACAAGTGTAATTGTTAGATTTTACCTTATCTTCTCATTTTATTTCAATCGTTCAATAATGAGGTAATCGCTGCATCATCATGGTGTCATAAATAAATAAATTTTGTTAATCTCTAAAAATTATAAAATAAATACTATGATGTAGTAAATATTTTTATCTTTCCAATGATTATTTATAGTCAAAAATATGACTTGTATAACCCCATGTAATTTTTTTTAGTAAAACAATACATGTTTGTGACATTTTTATTTTAACTTTAAATAAAAAGTTATTAATGTCATTTTCTTACCCAAGTGGCTCCATGGTGTCCCCATGTTGACCCATGGATTTTCTTGGTTGGCCATGACTCATCCAATAAAGGCAGGACATGTTTCAAGGTCATTTAATATTATTATAACATTATCTTTACCTAAAATTACACTAATTAACTTTAATCGCGATTAATAAAACTTAGAAGTTACTATTCATAAAAAATTATTTTCATCCCATTGAACCAAATTTTACATACTAATGACAAAAATGTATGTCGTATTTTTGAAATTCACGTCACAGAGGTCGTAAAATTTCATTTAAATGAAAAATCAGTTTTTTAACTACCACTTAGTGGTTTCACTATTCACCAAAAATTGATGTTTTTCAGTAAAATACAAAAAATAACCCTAAGCTATATTTGATATTCCTAATTAAAAAAATATGTCTATTTTAAAAAATTTGAAACATATAAGTTTCATTAATCAATTGAATAATTAATTCTTGTTGTCAATACAAATAGCGTGTTTTAAGAAACAAAATATATCAAAAGATTGACACTAGTTTAAGTCCAATTTCAAAGTGAAATTAATTCCAATGACCAAAAATATATTAAATGGTAAAAATATATTCTAAAAACACTTTAATCCCAATTAAAAATAAAATCTATCTATATAAATAAATCAAATTAAAAAGTGGTTTTGAATTAAAATACAACATTTTCACTAAAAATGATCTTTATCGGAAAAATAAAACAAAATTACACAAAGTAAATTTTGATGTCCTGATTCTAAAGAAGGATTTTATTTGGTCCAATATAACATATAAAATTTTTAAAAAGTGTATTTAAAAGGTTTCGCCATCAAAAGGCGGTTAATCGACCCTTTAAAGAATATTAGAATATTTACACTTAAAATTGGATTCATTCGCATTTTAAGCCTCTAAAATTTATTGGATAAAAGTAAAAATATTTTACAAACATATATAATCATTTTGTATTTAGTTATGTTCATTACCTCCATTAAAATGGCTAGGCGTTAACTACCATTTAAAATAATATTATTTTATTATTAGAGTGCAACGTAAGATTTCCAAGAAACTCGTTGTTTTGTATTGGGTACACCATCCAGCATAGCGTTCCCTTTAAATTAATATTAACATTTTATTCACAAATATGGATAAATATGAAAATGTCATACTCTTTATTTACCTGGGGTGTTACAACCTTCCCCCCTTTTAGGAATTGCGTCCTCACAATTTTAAAATTGGGCTTGGAAACTTCATTAAAATCCTCACATCGGAAAAGGAGTAAATTAAACTATCACTTTAGAAGAAAGAAAGAAAAGTACCAAGGTCACCTAAGACAAAGGTACTAGGATTACATGTAGGAAAACATGAATATGGAAGAAAAAACAATGGGTCATGTTATGATGGAGTGTGATAGAAATCATGTTCAGGATAAAGTTAACCACCATAAAATCACAAACTTGTGATGGGTTAAACGGTATTTGATTCCCCTGTAGAAAAAATTAACCGACAACCTTTTTGTTTTAAGTTACTTTTCATTGAGGAATTTATTTTTGAGCTTAACTAAATCACAAGGAAACATACTTTCTTGTCGTTTAGACTTTCATCTCTTACTAGATTTCTTACACAAACTCATTTTTTCCTCCAAAAGACGAGTATTTAGGATGACTTGTTCACACTAAGAGTGTTATAATCAACTTCTAGAGAATCACCTAATCCAAAAAATAGAACAATATGTTTCCCATGTCTTTAGACATTAACCAAAACCAAAATTCTTAGAACAAGACCAGATAATCCACAAAAGGATAATCCTTTATAAAAAATAAAATCTATTCTTAATCTACAAAATTTGTCCAACAAAACCCAAAGTTCAACGAAGACCATTTGATAAACAATTTGTCCACAAAATTCTTCAAAGTAAACCAAACTAAGATTGAACCCCAAATATTTAGAGGATTTAATCACATATTCTTCCAAGGTACAAATTAAAATTTATCTCCAAATAACATCAGTTACTCTTAAAGTATCATACTGAAAATTAACTAACCTAATCACATATCCTCTATGATAGGCAAATAATTTCTATAGATAACCCAAAATCAACTTATTTCCGATTCATAGATCGTATAACTACAAATAATTTTTCATACTAACCAGGGACTTCATGCAGTCTAGTGGTAGGCGATAAATACCATTCAGACTTTGCTTGTGAGTTTGATTCCCACAGCTTTTTCCGACGTGATGGGTTGTCACGCGGCCTGCGTGTTTTCCTTTTTCCAAAACTATATAATTCTCAAAACATTCCCCAAAAAGATATAAAATCATCAAAAATAACCATAACATAATTTAACCTCAAGTTTATCTCATGCCTTTCATTTTTTATCATAACATATAGTAACCCGTAATTACCTCAAAATTAAGGATCATATAAACCCTAATGGTTACCTTTGTAATTATTACCTGAACTTCCACATTGAGTTGGTCATCTAGTACATGATGCATTAGAGAACTCACCAAGGTTCAAGTGGTTAATCATGCCTTCTGATAGTTGGTTTAGAATAACCACGAGATTTATAATTGAATCCCACATTTCATCCCAGGTTTACTTCTAACTTTTGGAAAGTCCTTCAGAAGTCGTTGGGTACTGAATTAAATTTTAGTACAAGTTTTCATCCTCAATTAGATGGGCAGTCAGAAGGAACAATTCAGACTTTGGAGGATATGCTACGTGCTTGTTTGATGAATTCTCAGGGAAGTTGGGACCAACATCTTTCTTTGGTTGAGTTTTCTTATAATAACAGTTTTCATTCCAGTATACAGATGGCTCCATTTGAGGCATTATATGGGAAGCGGTGTTGAACTCTAGCTTTTTGGGATAAAGTAGGTGAAAGGAAGTTGATGGGACCCGAATTGGTAGAACAGTTGGCAAAAAAAAGTTCAGCTGATACAGAAACACATGAGAACAGCTCAGAGCAGCCAGAAAAGTTATGCAGACAACAGGAGGAAGGATCTCTCTTTTGAGGGAGGTGATCACGTCTTCCTCAAAGTTTCACCATGGAAAAGTGTGATGAAATTTGGTTAGAAAGGAAAGCTGAGTCCAAGGTTCATTGGACCATATAGAATTTCTGGAGAGAGTTGGATCTATTGCATACCGAGTGGATTTACCTCTGAGTTTATCTCAGGTATAAAATGTTTTTCATGTTTCGATGTTGAGAAAGTATATGCCATATCCATCTCTTGTTTTCAGCCCAGAGGTTGTTCAGTTGGAGGAGAATCTCTCTAATGAAGAACAACCAGTCTAGATTCTTGACCGAAGAGAGCAAGTGTTGTGAAATAAGGTAATTCATCCGGTGAAGGTTTTACGAAAAAACCATATGGTTGAAGAGGCAACATGGGAATCTGAAAATGCTATGAGGGATAAATACCCCCACTTATTTTGATAAGTGAATAAAATTGCGAGGACGTAATTATCAAAAGGGGGGAAGGTTGTAACATCCCAGGTAAATAAAGAATAAAACATTTTGATATTTATTAATATTTTCTAATTAAATATTAATTTTACTTTAAAGGGGTTGCTATGTTCGATAGCGTACCCAATACTCAACAACGAGTTTCTTTGAAATCTTACGTTGCACACTAGTAATATAATAATATTATTTTAAATGGTAGTTAACATGTTGTCGTTGTATTGGTGGGAATGAATCGAAATAAATAAAATATGATTATATATGTTTTTTAAATGTTTTTACATTTATCCAATAAAAGATAATGGCTTAAAATAAGAAAATAATTCAATTTTAGGCATAGATACTCTAATATCCACTAAAAGGTCAACTTATCGCCTTTTGATGGAGAACCATATTTAAATATAGTTTTGGTCACTCTTATAAATTCTATTGGATCAAATAAAATTATTCTTTAGAATTGGGACATCAAAATTTACTTTGTGTAAATTTTTGGTATTTTTCCGATAAAGTTCATTTTTTTAATAAATAGTGAAAAATGATGTATTTTAATTCAAAAACTCTTTTTAATATAATTTATTTATTTGTTTATATTATATTTTTAATTGGTTTTAAAGTGAAATTAGAATATATTTTTACAATTTAATCCAATTTTGGTCATTGGAATTAATTTCACTTTGAAATTGGACTTAAACAAGTGTCAATCTTTTGATAGATATTGCTTCTTAAAAACACACTATTTGTTTGGACAACGGGAATTAATTATTAAATTAATTAATGCAACTTATATTTTTTGAATTTTTTAAAATAGACATCATTTTTGAATTTGGAATATCAAATATATCTTAGGGTGAATTTTTGGTATTTTTCTAAAAAACATCAATTTCTTATGAATAGTGAAACCACTAAGTGGTAGTTAAAAAACTGATTTTTCGTTTAAATGAAACTTTACCACTTTTGAGAATTAAATTTAAAAAATATGACATACATGGTTGTCATTATGAAGTAAAATGTGGTTCAATGGGATTAAAATAAGTTTTTGGTGAAAAGTAACTTTTAAGTTTTATTAATCGTGATTAAAGGTAATTAGTGTAATTTAAGGTAAAAATAATATTATAATGATATGAAATTACCTTGACACATGTCCTACCCATATTTTATGTGTCATGTCCGACCAACATAATCCATGGGTCAACTTGGGGACCCCATGGAGACACTTGGGTAATAAAATGACATTAATAACTTTTTATTTAAAGTTAAAATAAAAATGTCACAAACATGTATTATTTTATTAAAACAATTTTTACATGGGGTTATACAAGTCATATTTTTTACTATAAATATTAATTATAAAGCTAAAAGTATTTCCTACATCATGATATTTTTTTATAATTTTTAGACATTATATAAATTAAATTATTTATAACACCATGATGATGCAGTGATTACCTCATTAATTAACTATTTAAATAAAATGAAAAGATAATGTAAAATCTAAGACTTAAACTTTTTAAAAACATATTTTATGGGTTTATTTCTAACTCTTATCACCTTATACTAGAAATATATAATTGTGGGACCTTTAAAATCCAAAACTCATTATATACTAAAGTACCATTTCTTGACTTTCCAAGAGTGCCCCGCCTCCCTCTTATAAAAGGTCTCCCACCTCTACCACCTTACCCACACCTCTCAAGCCATTGGATCGGCCAAGATCTGATCATTTTCTCTCTCCAAATCCCTCTCCTCATCCAAGAAGGCTTACCTTAGGCCGACATCTCTTCAAGAAACCCTTTTGGTTCAAACCAAAGGGAGTTACCTGATTTAAAGGTAATGTCTTCTCTTATGTCCTTTTGTTTTATTTTGCTTCTCCAACCCCCTAAACTATATATATTACTTTATTTTGTAACAACACATGTATCTCCAATATACTAGGATGTTTTTATGAGATTTATTCAATCTAAACTTACACACACCTCGGTCTAATGGTTAAAGAACATACTGTTTCTGTGGTTGGTGAATTTCTGCCTCACGAAACGATGATTGTTCAATCTTATTTTAACACATTTAATGGTGGCCATTAAGATGTCACTCTATTTATATATGATATATATTATGTTTATGTTTTAATTATGCTTCTTTATTTTTCATATATGTCACAACTTTATGTTTTCCATTATGGGTAAACACGATAATTTCATTTTAGGTAGTGTGGACTACCACCCCCTCAAAGTGATTTGATTCGTTAATTCCATATGTGGGAAGTATAAAGGATGAAGTTAATATATTATATATGATATTATACTAGAATTATAATATACCTTTATATCGTTATGATTTCACTCCATTAAATAGGAAATAGAAATGAAAGTAGCGTTCATGCATACGTACGGCTTACCGTCTCCATGAACGGTGCAATTCATTTCCTACCTCTAAATGTTATGTACTATTATAAATACATGTATATTCTAAATATATATGATATATATGATATCCAAATCATGAATATCATTATGGATAAAATGAACCTTTGACCACATGAACAACATGTAATTGTAAGAAGTCCATTTTTGACTTAAGTACCAAATATCGACAAAACGAACTTTATTAACATAAATGATTACATAATGTTTATAACAAGGAAATAAGTTATATAAAAGGAATAATAAACTTGAAAAAGGTTCTTAAGCAAGTAGAAATTATCTTTAGTTTATTATTCAGGAGATTAAAGAGCAATCGAGTCATGTCAGACACGAGGTAAGGGACTTCGTCTCAATCTCCTTTTGTTCAGGCATATTTTGTTCTAATACAAAACTTTATTTTATATGGTGTATAAAACCCTTTTACTTTTAATTTTATACAAAAGGAATCTTTTTCTATGAAGCGTTTTACTAAATGAAAACAAGGGATGTTTTTTAACGTACGCGGTGACAAAAACCTTTTCCGATGCCGCGAGTATTATTTGGTATTTGGATTCCCCAATAAGCCGTAATGTTTTTAAAATGAAATGAATACCATATAATCTTTTATGTATTTTGGTATTGAAAATTGTTTTCATAATGGATTTTTTATGTCAATATATTTAAGTGATATATTGTGATCGAAATGTGGAAATGTTTTCTTTCCATTATATTTGATTTATTTCTTATGATTTTATAATGGTACTTGGACATTTGACGGGTGGTTACGGGATAAACCATATGACAGGTGGGGCCGTGAATACTAGGACGGGTGGTTATGTTATAACCTCCAATGCATTGGGTATGGAAGTCGGCTGTATGGCTATTCCATTTAGTGATATGTGTGGAAGTCGACCGTATGGTTATTCCATTTAAGTATGTTAATGTCCCAAGTTACCTTTATATGTTATGTCTTCTTTATATGGGTTTTTTGGTAATATTTTGGTTACAAAAGTGTAATTAATGATCTTTTATTCAGTGAAGATTTTTTACTAATTCATAAAGGTGAAAAGTATTACTTTGATAAAGTATTCATGGTTTACTTGTTGTTTTGAAAAACTAACAGTTTTCCTTCTTTGTGTATCCCTTAATGATATTTTTATGCTCATCCCAGGTTTTTTTTTGAAATGTTTTTCATGGGACATAATGTGGAATAGGGTCAAGGATGGGATCAAGGAAAATTCATGCTGTCTTAAACATGGAACTAGACATGACTCTTTATTTTCAATAGTTCATGTTTTAAAAAAAAAGGAAACTATGTAGAAGTGTCTACTTTGTAAACTTTTGAGATGTAATAGTTATGTCCTAATTCTCTAAAACTCTATACCTGAAAATATCATCAATGTGAATTATTAATTTAATTCAATATTAAGTAATGTTTAAGGTCGGGGCCTTATAGTTGGTATCATAGGTCGGTTTAGACAAATTTAGGAGTTAGAAAATTGTTAAATTTATAAATTAATTTATGGTATGATTGAAATGATATAGCCTTTAAAGATTACCATGTTGCTTCGCCTAAGATATTTCTGTGTTCAGAATGGTTTTCCGCATAGGAAACAAGGAAGTTATGTTGGGACGACATCAGGAGGAAGGAAACCTTCCAAATCAGCAACCTGAGATGGTCGGAATTGGAACTGAACAATTTGTTGCAGTGATGGAACAGTTGACTCATGCTATAAATGGTGGTGGTATCCATGCACGAGATCATCTAGATCAACCGCAGAGGAACATGTCAGTGGTGGAACATTTCATGAGGAAACATCCCCCATCATTCAGAGGATCATCTGACCATGTGCTGGCAGAAGGGTGGATTAAAGAACCAGAGAAGATTTTTTATGTCATGGGGTGTTCAGAACATCAAAAGTTTAGTCTTGATGTTTACCGTTTTGATGGTGAAGCTTATCGGTGGTGGTCGATGATGAAAAATATCATGGATAGTGATGAGATTGATGATCTTCACTGGGACGACTTCAAAGGTATGTTTCTTGAGAAATATTTTCCTAAGGTGGTTCGTCTTAGGATGGAAAAACAATTCCTAGAATTGAGGCAAGAGGATGACTCAGTGGCTGCTTATGAAGCAAAGTTCACTTGACTGGCAAGGCATGCTCTAAATTTCATATGAGATCTTTATAGTAAAATCAACCATTTTTACTCAGGGTTAAAGCCAATGTATCTAAGGGCTTTAGCTTCTCGTGGGTTCAAAAGTTATGAAAAACTTGTTCGATGTGCGGAGAAGGTGGAAATGGAGTTTTCTGATGATCAAGTGTTATTTGACAAACAACAGAATAAGAGGTCCAGTTGGAAGTCAAATGGGAATAATTCATCAAAGAAGCAGGGAGGTAAGAAAACCAAATATCCATCCTGTGAGAAGTGTGGTAAAATGTATCCTGGAGAATGTTTATCCAAGTCTGGAAAGTGCTTTCGGTGTGGTAAGTCTGGTCATATTGCTCGTAACTGTAAGGAAGATGATCAGGAAGGCAATGAAAATCCAGTGGTAATATGTTTTAAGTGTAATTAAATGGGTCATTATACAAATGAGTGTCTAACGAAGAACTCAACTGGGGAAAATCATCCAGACTACAAGTAGAAAGGGGTGGTGAAATCTTTTGCAACTACTTCAGCAGATGTTGGGCCATCGAATGAATTAGTATCAGGTACACTGTTTGTTTGTTCAGATTATGCCAATGTGTTGTTTGATTTAGGTTCTACACATTATTTCATTTATGAGAAGTTTTCTAGTAAATTGGGAATTCCATCTCCAGATATGAATCCTAAACATATTGTAAAAACGCCCGGAGGGAACTTTGAGACAAAAAGAATTTATAAGAACTTTCATATCCTTGTGTGCGGAAATAATCTACCTGAAAACCTTATTATTTTTCCTCTAGTAGAGTTTGATTTTATTTTGGGAATGGATTGGCTTTCTGTTTATCATTGTAAGATTGAATGCAGAGCTAAAGAGGTTTCTTTTCAGAAAGATTTTCAGTTTGTGTACAAGAATGAACCCTTTAATTTGACAACATATCAGGAAGTTGAGAAACTAGTAAAAGATGGAAATGAATGTTACCTTGCACATGTTGTTGAAAATAAAGGAACTGTTCAGATTAATGATGTGCCAGTGGTAAATGAGTATCTTGATGTTTTTCCTGATGACTTTCCTGGTATTATTCATGATCAGAAAGTTGAATTTACTGTTGACTTAGTTCCTGATTCTAATCCAAGTTCAAAACCCCCTTATCTAATGGCTCAAGTTTAACTTTTAGAATTAAAGAAGCAATTGCAGGAGTTATTAGATAAAGGGTTAATTCGACCTAGCACATCACCATGGGGTGCTCCTGTCTTTTTTGTTAAAAAGAAAGATGGTTCAATGATACTTTTCATTGATTATAGAGCCTTGAATAACATCACTGTTAAAAAAAAGTATCCTTTTCCTCATATCGATTATTTGTTTGATCAGCTCTAGGAAGCTCAGTATTTTTCAAAGATTGACTTGAGTTCGGGGTACAATCAGTTGAAAGTAAAATAAGAAGACGTTCCGAAGACTATGTTTCGTACTAGATATGGCCATTATGAATTTGTAGTTATGATTTTTGAGTTAACCAATTCACCTACAGTATTCATGGACCTTATGAATAGAATTTTCCATGAGTTCTTGGATAAGTTTTTGGTTGTTTTCATTGATGATATTTTGGTGTTTTCTAAAATTAAATAGGAGCATGAAAGTCATTAAATGGTTATCTTGAAAACCTTAAAAGAAAAGAAACTGTATGGAAAAATTAGAAAGTGTGAGTTTTGGTTACAACAAATTTCTTTCCTTGGTCACATTATTTCAAAAAATGGCATAACTGTTGATCCTGCTAAAACAAAAGTTGTTGAAGAATGGCCAAGACCCACAAATGTAACCGAGATCCATAGTTTTCTTAGTTTTTCAGGTTACTACCGAAGGTTTGTTGAAAAATTTTCACGGTTATCTATTCCAATGACTAAGCTAACTCAGAAGGGTGTTAAGTTTATCTATACAACAGAATGTGATGATTGTTTTCAGAAGTTGAAAAGAAGATTGGTGAATACTCCAGTTTTGGAACTTCCTTCCAGGAATGGTGAGTTTGTTATCTATAGTGATGCTTCGTTGAAGGGACTTGGTTGTGTCCTTATGAATAATGATTATTTAATTGCTTATGCTTCACTTCAGTTGAAAATTCATGAGGTAAATTACCCTACACATGATTTGGAATTAGCTGCTGTTGTTTTTTCTCTAAAAATTTGGAGGCATCATTTGTATGGTGTAAAGTGTAAAATATATACTGATCACAAAAGTTTAAAGTATATATTCAATTAGAAATAATTGAACATGAGACAGAGGAGATGTCTGGAATTAATCAAGGATTGTAATTGTACAATTCATTACCATCTGGGAAAAGAAAATAAAGTGGATGATGCTTTGAGTCGAAAAAGTAATGCTTTATTAACCATGCTATGTTTGGAACGAGATCCTTTGGTTTTTGATTTGATGAACTTTGGCATATAATTTTTTGGTGCAGGAAGTTCTTCTGTTTTGTTTCAGGTGTCATTGAGATCATCTCTACCATATAGAATTAATAAATTGTAGAAGAAAGACAGTGGGTTGCAAAAAAGGTAGAGCTGGTTCAGAGGGGTAAGTTTCCTGAATTTAACATTGATAATGACTGTGTTTTGAGTTTTGGGAAGAGATTATGTGTGCCTTGTGATTCACAGTTGAAGAATGAGTTGTTATGTGAGGCTCATAGTTCCCCCTTTTCAGTTCATCCTGGAAGTACTATGATATACAGAGATCTGCAGGAGTATTACTCGTGGGATGGAATGAAAATAGATAATGCTGATTTTACTATGAAGTGTTTGACTTGTCAACATGTTAAAGTAGAGTGGAAGTTACTGAAAGGGATGTTTTATCCTTTACCAGTACCAGAGTGGAAATGGGAGAATATATCCATGGACTTTGTTGTGGGATTACTGAAGACATCTCGAGGTAATAATGCAATCTGGGTTATTTTTGATCGCTTGACTAAATCTGCTCATTTCCTTACTATTCAAGATAATTTGTCTCTAGATCAACTTTCTCAGTTTTATGTTAATGAGATAATCAGGTTGCACGGATTTCCCCTCTCCATTGTATCTGATCGTGATCTCAGGTTTACTTCTATCTTTTGGAAAGGCCTTCAGAAGTCGTTGGGTACTGAATTAAAATTTCGTGTAGCTTTTCATCCTCAATCAGATGGGTAGTCAGAACAAACAATTCAGATTTTAAAGGATATGCTATGTGCTTGTTCGATAGATTATTAGGGAATTTGGGACCAACATCTTTCTTTGGTTGAGTTTTCTTATAATAACAGTTTTCATTCCAGTATACAGATGTCTCTGTTTGAGGAATTATATGGGAATTGGTGTCGAACTCCGGATTTTTGGGATGAAGTAGGTGAAAGGAAGTTTATGGGACCAGAATTGGTAGAAGAGTTGGCAGAAAAAGTTCAGAAGATATAGAAACACATGCGAACAACACAGAGCAGGTTGAAACGTTATGCAGACAACAGGAGGAAGGATCTCTCTTTTGAAGTAGGTGATCATGTCTTCCTCAAAGTTTCACCATGGAAAAGTGTGATGCGATTTGGTAAGAAAGTAAATCTGTGTCAAAGGTTCATTGGACCATAGGAAATTCTAGAGAGAGTTGGATCAGTTTCATATCGAGTGGCTTTACCTCCAAGTTTATCTCAGGTACACAATGTTTTTCATGTTTTGATGTTGAGAAAGTATATGCCAGATCCATCTTATGTTTTGAGCCCAGAGGCAGTTCAGTGGGAAGAGAATATCTCTTATGAAGAAAAACCAGTCCAGATTATTGACCATAGAGAGCAAGTGTTTCAGAATAAGGTAATTCACTAGGTAATGGTTTTGTGGAAAAACCATATAGTTGAAGAGGCAACGTGGGAATCTAAAAATTCTATAATGGATAAATACCCCCACTTATTTTTATAAGTGAATAATATTTTGAGGACGCAATTACCAAAAGGGGTGAAGGATGTAACAACCCAGGTAAATAAAGAATAAAAAAATGTCATATTTATTAATATTTGTGAATTAAATATTAATTTTACTTTAAAGGGGTTGCTATGTTCGATAGCGTACCCGATACTCAACAACGAGTTGCTTTAAAATCTTACATTGCACACTAGTAATATAATAATATTATTTTAAATGGTAGTTAACATGTTGCCATTGTATTGGCTGAAATGAATATAAATAACTAAAATATGATTATATGTGTTTGTTAAATGTTTTTACATTTATCCAATAAAAGATAAAGGCTTAAAATAAGAAAATAATTCGATTTTAGGCCTAGATACTCTAATATTCACTAAAAGGTCGACTTATCGCCTTTTGATGGTGAACCCTCATTAAATATAGTTTTGGTCACTCTTATACATTCTATTGGACCAAATAAAATTCTTTTTTAGAATTGGGACATCAAAATTTACTTTGTTTAAATTTTTTGTATTTTTCCGATAAAGTTAATTTTTTTAATGAATAGTGAAAAATGTTGTATTTTAATTAAAAACCTATTTTTAATCTAAATTATTTATATGATTATATTATATTTTTTAATTGGTTTTGGTTAAGGTCTAAAGACATGGGAAATATATAGTTCTCTTTTGTGTATTAGGTGATTCTCTAGAAGTTGATTATAGCGCTCTTAATGTGAACAAGTCATCCTAAATACTCGTCTTTTGGAGGAAAAAATGAGTTTGTGTAATAAATATAGTAAGAGATGAAAGTATAAATGAAAAGAAAGTATGTTTTCTTGTGATTTAGTTAAACTCATAAATAAATTCCTCAATGAAAAGTAACTTAAAACAAAAATGTTGTCTGTTAATGTTTTCTACTTGGGAATCAAATTCCGTTTAACCTATCACAAGTTTGTGATTTTCTGGTGGTTAAATTTCTCCTAAAAATGTTTTATATCACTCTTCAACATAACATGACCCATTTTTTTTCTTCCATATCCATGATTTCCTACATGTAATCCTAGTACCTTTTTCTCGGGTGACCTTGGTACTTTTCTTTCTTTCTTTTAAAGTGATAGTTTAATTTACTCCTTTTCCAATGTGGAGCTTTCAATGAAGTTTCCAAGCCCAAGTTTAAAATTGTGAGGACATAATTCCCAAAAGGGGGGAAGGATGTAACACCCAAGGTAAATAAATAGTATGACATTTTAATATTTATCCATATTTGTGAATAAAATTTTAATATTAATTTAAAGTGAACGCTATGCTCGATGGAGTAACCAATACGCAACAATGAGTTTCTTGGAAATCTTACGTTGCACTCAAATAATAAAATATTATTATTATAAATGGTAGTTAACGCCTAGTCGTTGTAATGGTGGGAATGAACATAACTATCTACATAATTATTATATATTTTTGTCAAATATTTTTACTTTTATCCAATAAATGTTAGAGGCTTAAAATGCGAATGAATCCAATTTTAAGTGTGAATATTCTAATATTCTTTAAAAGGTTGATTAACCGCCTTTTTATGGAGAACCATTTTAAATCCACTTTTTGAAAATTTTATATGTTATATTGGACCAAATAAAATCCTTCTTTAGAATCGGGACATTAAAATTTACTTTGTGTAAATTTTTGTTATTTTTCCGACAAAGATCATTTTTAGTGAAAATGTTGTATTTTAATTCAAAACCTCCTTTTAATATGATTTATTTATATGGAAGTATTATATTTTTAATTGGTATTAAAGTTTATTTAGAATATATTTTTACCATTTAATCCAATGGTATTCATTGGAACTAATTTCACTTTGAAATTGGATTTAAACTACTGTCAATCTTTTGATATATTTTATTTCTTAAAAACACGCTATTTGTTTCAACAACAGGAATTAATTATTAAATTTATTAATGAAACTTATATGTTTTGAATTTTTTAAAATAGATATATTTTTTGAATTTGAAATATCAAATATATCTTAGGGTGAATTTTTGGTATTTTTTTGAAAAACTTCAATTTTTTGATGAATAGTGAAACCACTAAGTGGTAGTTAAAAAACTGATTTTTCGTTTAAATGAAATTTTACCACCTTTGTGATTTTAATTTCGAAAATAAGACATACATGGTTGTCATTAGGATGTAAAATCTGGTTCAATGGGATGAAATATTTTTTTGGTGAATAGTAAGTTCTATTAATCGCGATTAAAGGTAATTAGTGTAATTTAAGGTAATGATAATGTTATAATAATTTGAAATGACCTTGAAAAATGTCATAACCTTATTTTATGAGTCATGGACGAAAAATAAAATCCATGGGTCAACTTGGGGACCCCATGGAGCCACTTGGTTAAGAAAATGACATTAATAACATTTTATTTAAAGTTAAAATAAAAATGTCACAAACATGTATTGTTTTACTAAAACATTTTTTACATGGGGTTATACAAGTAATATTTTTTACTATAAATATTCATTGGAAATATAAAAATATTTCCTACAACATAGTAATTTTTTTTAATTTTTATATATTAAATTAATTTATTTATTTATGACACCATGATGATACAGCGATTACCTCATTAATGAACGATTTAAATAAAATGAGAAGATAAGGTAAAATCTAAGACTAACACTTGTAAAAAACCTATTGTGTGGGTGGATTTTGAACCCTTATCACCTTATCATCGAAATATATAATTTTGGGACCTTTAATATCCGAAAATAATTTTATAATAAAGTAACTTTTCAAGACTTTCCAAGAGTGCCCCTCCTCCCTCTTATAAAAGGCCCCCACCTCTACCCCTTACCCACAGCTCTCATGCCTTTGGCTCGACCAAACTCTACTCATTTTATCTCTCCAAATACCTCTCTTTATCCGAGGAGCCTTACCTTAGGTAAGAATCTCTTCAAGAAGCCATTTCGGTTCAAACCAAGAGGAGTTACCCGATTTAAAGGTAATGTTCCTTCTTAGGTTCTTTTGTTTTATTTTTCTTCTCCAACCCCCTAAACTCTTTTTATTCCTTTATTTTGTAATTACACCAGTATCTTAAATATACTAGGATGTTGTTATGAGAAGTATTTGATCTATAGTTACACACACCTCTGTCTAATGGTTAAAGAACATACTGTTTCCATGGATGGTGAATTACTACCTCACGAAACAATGATTATTCTATCTTCTCCTACCACCTCTCATGGTGGACATTATGATGGAACTATATTTATTTATGATATATATATTATATTTATTTCCTCTCTATGTGTCTGTATTTTACATTTGAAACATACATTTATGCTTTTAATGTTGTGCAAATGCGATAATTTCATTTGAGGAAGTGTGGACTACCTCCCCCTCAAGTGATGTGACTCGTTCTTGCAAGACATGGAATGTATAAAGAAAAAAATTAATGAACTTATGTGACCTATATAAAATATAAATTATACTAGTATTATAATATATATCTCTCATTTAGTTTTAATTCCATTAAATAGGAAATAGAAATGAAAGTAGCATTCATGCGTACGTACGGCTTACCGTCTCCATGAACGGTGCATTTCATTTCTTACCTCTAAATGTTATGTAATATTATAAATTAAAGTATATATTGGATATATATGATATATATGATATCTACATAATCAATATCATTCTGGATATAATGGATATTTTACCACATGAACAACTTGTAATTATAAGAAGTTTATTTTTTGACTCAAGTACCAATGATCGACAAAAGGACCGTTATAAACTTAAATAATTACGTAATGTTCATAACATGGTAATAAGTGATATAAAAGGAATAATTAACTTTAATAAGGTTCATAAGCAAGTATATATTAACTCTAGTTTATTATTCATTAATATATATAAACGAACAAGACAAGTCGGACATGAGGTAAGGGATCCTACCTCTCTCTTTCTTTTTAAGTACTCTCTTTTATGTCATTTCTTTTAAGCTAATATTTATTATGTTTGGGGATTTTATTTTATATTCCCCATTCTATAATTTTTTTTCATATTATTAGAGACCCTATTTGATCTCATAAATCCATTTTTGGAAGTTTTAAGTGGCGTTGTTATGCTGCCGAGTTTTCATAAGTGATTTTTCATCTCACTTTTATTCCTGTGAGATTTATGTTACATTTTCCACCGTTTCCTTTGAGTGGTGTATGTACTGCCCATTATTCTACTATTTGTGTAATAAACATTCATTTATGGGTATTTACATCAATTTGGAATATTCCTTCTTTCATGGGGTGTACGTTTCGAATGTTACCCAAGTCGGTAAGGGAACTTTTCACCCTCTTCTTTTTGAAAGACTTATTTTTGTTAGGTCTTTTAATTTAAATATTATTATGTTGGGATATGTTCTTATATATCCTTATTTCTGTAAATGTTATGTCCAAGTGATGAGATACCTTTTTTTTCTCTCATCGACTCATTTTCTGAATTTTAAAGTGACGTCGTTAGGAAGTCGAATTTCTGTAAGGGAACTTCTTAACCCAATTTCAATTATTTGGGTTAAACCTATACTTCTTGATTATGTCATACTATGAATATGTGAGGATGACCTCTGATTATTTTACACTTAATATCCTCTTATATTGGGTGTATTTATATTTTTCACACATAATTATGTAATTGATTCTTCCTTAATATTAGGATAACGACTTTCTAAGGGACTTTGTCTCAGTATCCTTTCATTGAGGCATATTTTGTTTTATACACAACTTTATTTTATAATGTGTATAAAACACTTTTAATTTTACTTTTATTCAAATGGAATATTTTTTATACGAAGCATTTTACTAAACGACAAAAATTATGTTTCTTTTTAATGTACGCGGTGACAAAGACCTTTCCGCTGTCATGAGTATTATTTGATCTTTGGCTTCCTCAACAAGCCGTAATGTTTTTAAAAGTAAATAAATACCATATACTCTTTTATGTATTTTGGTTTTGAAAATGGTTTTGATAATGGATTTGTTATGTCAATATATTTAAGTGATATATTGTGCTTGAAATGTGTAAATATTTTCCTTCCTTTATAATTGTTTTATGTGTTATGATTTTATAATGGTTCTTGGACATTTCACGGGTGGTTATGTGATAAACCATATGACGGGTTGTGCCATGAATACCAGGAAGGGTGGTTACGTTTTAACCTCCAATGCATTGGGTATACAAGTCGGGCGTATGGATATTCTATGTAGTGATATGTGTGGAAGTCGATCGTATGGTTATTCCCAGGGTGTGTGTAAGTGAGGAAAAAGCACACTGGAAAGGACATGTGTTGGCTTGTGGGGAAAATCATTAGTCAGATGACCCGTTCAGGCATGTGGGTGGACCCTAGGGTGGGCCTCACGTGTCTGTGGGGAAACTAGTGGTACCTGGTAGGCCAGGACCGGATGGCCAGGTTAAGGCGGGGTGTCTCTGCTGTCACTAGGACCTGGTTGTCACATTTGGTATCAGAGGAAGAACCCAACCTTAAGTGTGGTGCACTGCCTGGGTTGAGTTGTAGGGCCCACAACTAGGATGTTGTGCCATAAAGGGGTGGGGTGATTGTAACACCCCCAAATGATAAAGGGTTAAATGGCTAAATGATATGACTCATGTCAACAAGGTCCACCTTCCTTTTCGGAAGCCTGCCTGATTAGAACTCCATAGTTAAGCATGCTTAGCCTGGAGTAGTGATTAGGATGGGTGACCTTCTGAGAATTTTCCCAGGGTGTGTGTGAGTGAGGACAAAGAACACTGGAAAGGACATGTGTTGGCCTGTGGGGACAATCATTAGTCAGATGTCCCGTTCGGGCATGTGGGTGGACCCTGGGGTGGGCCCCACGTTTCTGTATGGCAACCGATGGTACCTGGTAGGCCAGGACCTGACGGCTATGTTAAGGCGGGGTGTCTGTGCTGTCACCAGGACCCAGTTGTCACATTTTAAACTATAAGGACACTGCCTTTAAACATTACATTCTCATGAATTAAATGATTAATTCACATAGAGGATCTTTTCAGGATGGGTGACCTTCTGGGAAGTTTCCCAAGGTGTGTGTGTGTGAGGAAAAAGCACACTAGAAAGGACATGTGTTGGCCTGTGGGGATAATCATTAGTCAGATGACCCGTTCGGGCATGTGGGTGGACCCTGGGGTGGGCCCCACGTGTCTGCGGGGCAACCGGTGGTACCTGGTAGGCCAGGCCCTGACGTCCATGTTAAGGTGGGGTGTCTGTGCTGTCACCAGGACCCGGTTGTCACATTTGAAACTATAAGGACCTGGCCTTTAAACATTACATTATCATGAATTAAATGATTAATTCACATAGAGGATCCTTCTAGGATGGGTGACCTTCTGGGAAGTTTCCCAGGGTGTGTGTGAGTGAGGACAAACCACACTGTAAATGACAAGTGTTGTCCTGTGGGGACAATAATTAGTCAGATGACCCATTCGGGCATGTGGGTGGACCCTAGGGTGGTCCCCACGTGTCTGTGGGGCAACCGGTGGTACCTGGTAGGCCAGGACCTGACATCCATGTTAAGGCGGGGTGTCTGTGCTGTCACCAGGACCCAGTTGTCACATTTGAAACTATAAGGACCCGGCCTTTAAACATTACATTATCATGAATTAAATTATTAATTGACATAGAGGATCTTTTCGGGTTTAGAGTTTTAGAGAATTAGGACATAACTATTACATCTCAAAAGATTACAAAGTAGACAATTCTACTAAGTTTCCATAAAATAAAAACTCATAAAAAGAAACATGTCTAGTTCCATGTTTTAGATAGCATGTCTTTCCTTGATCCCATCGGTGACCCTATTCATCTTTAAGTCCTATGGAAAACATTTCAAAAACTTGGGATGAGCATAAAAATCCCAGTAAAGGATACACAAAGAAGGAAAACTGTTAGTTTTTTCAAAACAACAAGTAAACCATGAATACATTATCAAAGTAATAATTTTCACCTTTATGAAGTAGTAAATACTCTTCAGTGAATAAAAGATAACTACTTATCCTTTGTAACCAAAATATTACCATAAACCCATATAAAGAACACATAACATATAAAGGTAACTTGGGACATAAACATACTTAAATGGAATAACCATATAGTCGACATCCACACATATCACTACATAGAATAGCCATACGGCCGACTTCCATACCCAATGAATTGAAGGTTATAACATAACCACCCATCCTGGTATTCATGGAAACACCTCTCATATTTTTTATCACGTAACCACCTGTCAAATGTCTAAGTACCATTATAAAAATCATAAGACATAAAACAAATATAATGGAAAGAAAACATTTCCACATTTCAAGCACAATATATCACTTAAATATATTGACATAAAAAATCCATTATCAAAACCATTTTCAATACCAAAATACATAAAGGATTATATGGTATTTATTTAATTTTAAAAACATTACGGCTTGTTGAGGAAGCCAAAGATCAAATAATACTCGCGGCGGCAGAAAGGTCGTTGTCACCGCATACATTAAAAAGAAACATACTTTTTGTCGTTTAGTAAAATGCTTCGTATAAAAAAGATTCCTTTTGAATAAAAGTAAAATTCAAAGGGGTTTATACACAATATAAAATAAAGTTGTGTATAAAACAAAATATGCCTAAATGAAAGGATACTAAGACGAAGTCCCTTACAAAGTCGTTATCCTTAGATTAAGGATAAATCAATTACATAATTGTGTGTGACAAATATAAATACACCCAATATAAGAGGATATTAAGTGTAAAGAAATCAGAGGTCATCCACACATATTCATAGTATGACATAATCAAGAATTATAGGTTTACCCCAAAGAATTGAAATTGGGTTAAGAAGTTCCCTTACAGAAATTTGATATCCTAACGGCGTCACTTTAAAATTTAGAAAATGAGTCGATGAGAGATAAAAAGTGTATCTCATCACTTGGACATATCATTTGCAGCAATAAGGATATATAAGAACATATCCCAACATAATAAGATGTAAATTAAAAGACCTAACAAGAAGAAGTCTTTTAAAAAGAGGAGGGTGAAAGGTCCCCTTATCGATTTGGGTAACTTTCGAAACGTACACCCCATGAAATAAGGGTCATACAATGAAGTTGTAAATACCCATAAATGAATGTATATTACACAAATAGTAGAATAATGGTCAGTACATACACCACTCAAATGAAATGGTAGAAAATATAGCATAAATATCATGGGAATAAAAGTGAGATGAAAAATCTCTTATGAAAACTCAGCAGCCTAATGGCGCCACTTAAAGCTTCCAAAAATTGATTTATGAGATCAAATAGGGTCTCTCATAATATGGAAATAAAAATTACAGAATGAGGAATATAAAGGAACATACCCAAACATAAGAAATATGAGCTTAAGAGAAATGACATGAAAGAGAGTACTTAAAAATAAAAAGAGAGGTAGGATCCCTTACCTCAAGTCCGACTTGTCTTGTTCATTTCTTTATATTCCTGAATAATAATAGGGAACATTAACTTTAAATCAGGTAACTCCTCTTGGTTTGACCAAAACGGTTTCTTGAAGAGCTTCCTGCCTAAGGTAAGGCTTATAGGATTAAGAGAGGGATGTGGAGAGATAAAATGATCAGATTTTGGTCAAGCCAAAGGCTTTAGAGGTTTGGGTAAGGGGGTAGAGGTGGTGGCCTTTTATAAGAGGGAGGAGGGGAACTCTTGGAAAGTCTTGAAAAGTTACTTTATTATAAAATTATTTTCAGATATTAAAGGTCCCACAATTATATATTTCAAGGATAAGGTGATAAGGGTTCGAAATCCACCCATACAATAGGTTTTTGACAAGTGTAAGTCTTATATTTTACCTTATCTTCTCATTTTATTTAAATAGTTCATTAATGAGGTAATCGTTGCATCATCATGGTGTCATAAATAAATTAATTTATTTAATCTCTAAAAAATATAAAAAAAATACTATGATGTAGGAAATAGTTTTAACGTTATAATGAATATTTATAGTCAAAAATATGACTTGTGTAACCCCATGTAAAAATTGTTTTAGTAAAACAATACATGTTTGTGACATTTTTATTTTAACTCTAAATAAAAAGTTACTAATGTCATTTTCTTACCCAAGTGGCTCCATGGGTTCCCCAAGTTGACACATGGATTTTCTTGGTCGTCCATGACACATAAAATAAGGTTAGGACATGTGTTAAGGTCATTTCATATTATTATAACATTATCTTTACCTTAAATTACACTAATTACCTTTAATCGCGATTAAAAAAACATAAAAGTTATTGTTCACCAAAATTATTTTCATCCCATTGAACCAAATTTTACATCCTAATGACAACCATGTATGTCGTATTTTTGAAATTCAAATCACATAGGTGGTAAATTTTCATTTAAATGAAAAATCAGTTTTTTAACTACCACTTAGTGGTTTCACTATTCATCAAAAATTGAAGTTTTTGAGAAAAATACCAAAAATTCACCCTAAGATATATTTGATATTATGAATTCAAAAAAGATGTATATTTTACAAAATTCAAAACATATAAGTTGAATTAATCAATTTAATAATTAATTTCTGTTGTCAAAACAAATAGCATGTTTTTAAGAAACAAAATATATCAAAAGATTGACACTAGTTTAAGTCCAATTTCAAAGTGAAATTAATTACAATGACCACCATTGGATTAAATGTTAAAAATATATTCTAAATACACTTTAATACCAATTAAAAAGATAATATATCCATATAAATAAATCATATTAAAAGTAGGTTTTGAATTAAAATACAACATTTTCACTAAAATGATCTTTATCGGAAAAATAATAAAAATTTACACAAAGTAAATTTTGATGTCCCGACTCTAAAGAAGGATTTTATTTGGTCCAATATAACATATAAAATATTCAAAAAGTGGATTTAAAAGGGTTCTCCATCAAAAGGTGGTTAATCGACCTTTTAAAGCATATTAGAATATTTGCACTTAAAATTAGATTCATTCACATTTTAAGCCTCAAAAATTTATTGGATAAAATTAAAAATATTTCACAAACATATATAATCATTTTTTAGTTAGTTCTGTTCATTCCCTCCATTACAACGGCTAGGCGTTAACTACCATTTAAAATAATATTATTTTATTATTAGAGTGCAACGTAAGATTTCCAAGAAACTCGTTGTTGAGTATTGGGTACACCATCGAGCATAGCCTTCCCTTTAAATTAATATTAACATTTTATTCACAAATATGGATGTATATGAAAATGTCACAAACATGTATTGTTTTACTAAAACATTTTTTACATGGGGTTATACAAGTCATATTTTTTACTATAAATATTTATTAGAAAGCTAAAAAGATTTCCTACATCATATTATTTTTTTATAACTTTTAGAGATTAAATAAATTAATTTATTTATGACACCATGATGATGTAGTGATTACCTCATTGATGAAGGATTTAAATAAAATGAAAAGATAAGGTAAAATCTTATACTTACACTTGTAAAAAACCTATTGTATGGGTGGATTTCTAACCCTTATCACCTTATCCTTGAAATATATAATTTTTGGACCTTTAATATCTGAAAATAAGTTTATAATAAAGTAACTTTTCAAGACTTTACAAGAGTGCCCCTCCTACCTCTTATAAAAGGCCCCCACCTCTACCCCCTTACCCACACATCTAAAGCCTTTGGCTTGACCAAACTCTACTCATTTTATCTCTCCACATCCCTCTCTTCATCCTAGAAACCTTACCTTAGGCAGTAAGCTCTTCAAGAAACCCTTTTGGTTCAAACCAAGAGGAGTTACCTGATTTAAAGGTAATGTTCTCTCTTATGTTCTCATGTTTTATTTTTCTTCTCCATCCCCCTAAACTATTTTTATTCCTGTATTTTGTAATTACAACAGTATCTTCAATATACTAGGATGTTTTTATGAGAAGGATTCACGCTAAACTTACACACACCTCCGTCTAATGGTTAAAGAACATATGGTTTCTGTGGATGGTGAATTACTGCCTCACGAAATAATGATTGTTCTATCTTATCCTACCAGCTCTCATGGTGTCCATTATGATAGAACTATATTTATTTATGATATATATTATATTTATTTCCTCTCTATGTGTCTATATTTTACATTTAAAACACACCTTTATGCTTTTCATGTTGTGAAAATGAGATAATTTCATTTGAGGAAGTGTGGACTACCGCCCCCTCAAGTGATGTGACTCGTTCATGAAATACATTGAATGTATAAAGAATGAAATTAATGAACTTATGTGACCTATATAACATATATATTATACTGTAATTATAATATATATATATCTCATTTAGTTTTAATTCCATTAAATACGAAATACAAATGAAAGTAGCGTTCATGCGTACGTACGGCTTACCGTCTCCATGAATGGTGCATTTAATTTCTTACCTTTAAATGTTATGGAATATTATAAATGCAAGTATATACTGGATATATATGATATATATGATATCTACATCATGAATATAATTCTGCATATAATGGATATTTTACCACATGAACAACTTGTAATTATAAGAAGTTTATTTTTTGACTCAAGTACCAAAGATCGAAAAAAAACAACCGTTATAAACTTAAATAATTACATAATGTTAATAACATGGTAATAAGAGATATAAAAGGAATAATGAACTTGAAAAAGGTTCTTAATCAAGTATAAATTAACTCTGGTTTTTTATTCAGGAATATAAAGAAACGAAGAAGACAAGTCTTACTTGAGGTAAGGGATCCTACCTCTCTCTTTCTTTTTAAGTACTCTATTTTATGTCATTTCTTTTAAGCTCATCTTTCTTATGTTTGGGGATGTTCTTTTATATTCCTCATTCTGTAACCCAAAGAATTGAAATTGGGTTAAGAAGTTTTCTTACAGAAATTCGACATCCTAACGACGTCACTTTAAAATTCATAAAATGAGTCGATGGGAGATAAAAAGGGTATCTCATCACATGGACATATCATTTACAGCAATAAGGATATATAAGAACATATCCCAAAATAATATTATGTAAATTAAAATACCTAAAAAACATAATTCTTTTAAAAAGAGGAGGGTGAAAGGTCCCCTTCCTAATTTGGGTAACTTTCGAAACGTACACCCCATGAAATAAGGGTCATACAATAAAGTTGTAAATACCCATAAACGAAATTATATTACACAAATAGTATAATAATGGGAAGTAAATACACCACTAAGAGGAAATTTTGGAAAATTTATCATAAATCTCACAGGAATAAAAGTGAGATGAAAAATCCCTTACGAAAACTCGACAGCCTAACGGTGCCACTTAAACCTTCCAAAAATGGATTTATGAGATCAAATTGGGTCTGTCATAATATAAACAAAAAAATTACATAATGAGGAATATAAAAGAACATCCCCAAACATAATAAAGTTGATCTTGAATGAAATGACATAAAAGAGAGTACTTAATGAGAGAGGTAGGATCCCTTACCTCAAGTCTGACTTGTCTTGTTTGTTTCTTTATATTCCAGAATAATAAACTAGAGTTAATTTATACTTTCTTAAGAACCTTTTTCAAGTTCATTATTCCTTTTATATCACTTATTACCATGTTATGAACATTATGTAATTATTTAAATTTATAACGGTTATTTTGTCGATCATTGGTACTTGAGTCAAAAAATAAACTTCTTATAATTACAAGTTGTTCATGTGGTCAAATATCCATTATATCCAGAATTATATTCATTATGTAGATATCATATATATCATATTTATTCAGCATATACTTGAATTTATAATATTACATAACATTTAAAGGTAAGAAATGAAATGCACCGTTCTTGGAGACGGTAAGCCTTACGTACGCATTAACGCTACTTTCATTTCTATTTCGTATTTAATGGAATTAAAACTAAATGAGATATATATTTTATAATTACAGAATAATATATATGTTATATAGTTCACATAAGTTCATTAATTTCATTCTTCATACATTTCATGTATTTCATGAACGAGTCACATCACTTGAGGGGGCAGTAGTCCACACTTCCTCAAATGAAATTATCGCATTTGCACAACATCAAAATCATAAAGGTGAGTTTTAAATGTAAAATAGAGAGGCATAGAGAGGAAATAAATATAATATATATCATAAATAAATATATTTCCATCATAATGGCCACCATGAGATGAGGTAGGAGAAGATAGAACAATCATCGTTTCGTGAGGCAGTAATTCGCCATCCACGGAAACAGTATGTTCTTTAACCATTAGACGGAGGTGTGTCCAAGGGTAGCCCGAATACTTCTCATAAAAACATCCTATTATATTCAAGATACTGTTTTAGTTACAAAATAAAGGAATAAAAAGAGTTTCGGGGGTTGGAGAAGAAAAATAAAACAAAAGAACATAAGAGAGAACATTACCTTTAAATCGGGTAACTCCTCTTAGTTTGAACCAAAAGGTTTTCTTGAAGAGCTTGCTGCCTAAGGTAAGGGTTCTAGGATGAATAGAGGGATGTGGAGAGATAAAATGAGTAGAGTTTGGTCGAGCCAAAGGCATGAGAGGTGTGAACCTTTTATAAGAGGGAGGAGGGGAACTCTGGGAAAGTCTTGAAAAGTTACTTTATTATAAAATGATTTTATGGTATTAAAGTTCCCACAATTATATATTTCAAGGATAAGGTGATAAGAGTTCTAAATAAACCCATCGAATAGGTTTTCACAAGTTTAAGTCTTATATTTTACCTTATATTCTCATTTTATTTAAATCGTTCATTAATGAGGTAATCGCTGCATCATCATGGTGTCATAAATAAATTAATTTATTACTCTATAAAAATTATAAAAAAAATAATATGATGTAGGAAATATTTTTATATTTACAATGAATATTTATAGTCAAATATATGACTTTTATAACCCAAAGTAAATTTTTTTTGTAAAACAATACATGTTTGTGACATTTTTATTTTAACTTTAAATAAAAAGTTATTAATGTCATTTTCTTAACCAAGTGCCTCCATGGGGTCCCCAAGTTGACCCATGAATTTTTTTGGTCAGCCATTACTCATCCAATAAGGGTAGTACATGTTTCAAGGTAATTTCATATTATTATAACATTATCTTTACATTAAATTACACTAATTGCCTTTAGTCGCGATTAATAAAACATAAAAGTTACTATTTACCAAAAAAAAATTATTTTAATCCCATTGAACCACATTTTACATCCTAATGACAACCATGTATGTCGGATTTTTTAAATTCAAATCACAAAGGTGGTAAATTTTCATTTAAACAAAAAATCAGTTTTTTAACTACCACTTAGTGGTTTCACTATTCATAAAAAATTTAAGTTTTTCAGAAAAATACCAAAAACTCACCCAAAGATATTTTTGATATTCCGAATTCAAAAAATATGTCTATTTTACAAAATTCAATACATATAAGTTTGATTAATCAATTTAATAATTAATTCCCGTTGTCAAAACAAATAGCGTGTTTTTAAGAAACAAAATATATCAAAAGATTGACACCAGTTTAAGTCCAATTTCAAAGTGAAATTAATTCCATTGACCACCATTGGATTAAATGGTAAAAATATATTATAAATACACTTTAATACCAATTAAAAAGATAATCTATACCTATAAATATATCATATTAAAAGGAGGTTTTGAATTAAAATACAACATTTTAACTAAAAATGATCTTTATCGGAAAAATAAAAAAAAAATTACACAAAGTAAATTTTGATGTCCTGATTCTAAAGATGGATTTTCTTTGGTCCAATATAACATATGAAATTGTCAAAAGTGGATTTAAAAGGGTTCTCCATCAAAAGGCGGTTAATCGACCTTTTAAAGAATATTAGAATATTTACACTTAAAATTGGATTCATTCGCATTTTAAGCCTCGAACATTTATTGGATAAAAGTAAAAATATTTGAAAAACATATATAAAAATTTTTTAGTTAGTTATATTCATTCCTTCCATGACAACTTTTAGGCATTAACTACCATTTAAAATAATATTATTTTATTATTAGAGTACAACGTAAGATTTCCAAGAAACTCGTTGTTGCATATTGGGCACACCATCGAGCATAGAATTCCCTTTAAATTAATATTAACATTTTATTCACAAATATGGATAAATATGAAAATGTCATACTCTTTATTTACCTAGTCTGTTACAACCCAGGCTTAACATACATGGATATTACATCATTTTATATGAATATTCATAACAGTACCAAAATACATGCCCAAGGACCATAATAGCTTAGTATCTTTGGGAACATGTAAAAAAAACTTCTAACTCAGTGAAAAATCTTAAATGTTTCCCAAAAATATATTTCCATTTAGTGATTATACTTAAAACCTTTCTTCTTAACCTGGGGAAATGAAACATAAGAAAGTGATGAGCTTAGATTCTTAGTAAGGGTGAAAAAATGATATATGTATGGATAAACTTGAGAATATGGGTACGAGAACGTGGTCATGAAATTAGAAGATAATACCCTACAAAAAAATCATAAAAATGAATCATGTAATAAAAATTGGAAGTTCTTAATGCATGAATCATAATTTTATAAAGATCATAATCCATGAAAGAATAACTTATTAATAAGAAAAATAATTTGTGGTGGACACATAACTATATAAAATTATTTCCATAGTAGTCAATGAATCACCTATAAGGACATATTAATAGTATTGGTTTAATAATAATATCGTATTGGTTGTCATGGTTCACTCCCATTACTATCTTAGTGGTCAAGGTTCACTCCCAAGACCATTTTAGTGGACAAATTATTTTACTCAAATGAGTTCACTCCCCATTCTAGCCATATCAACCTCATGAGATATAAATATTTACCCAATGAATTAGCGGGAGATATAATTCCCACCTATATCCTAACGAAATCATACATATGTGTGGCACAATATAATAAGATATTATATTAATAAAGTAGGTATCATAAAAATTTAACCCTTTCATAACCTGTGGAAAATAAACATGTTTCATAATCATTTCATTAAATCATAGCCTGTTAAAAGAAGAGAGTTTCATAAACATATAACCCATGAAAGGGAAAAGGTTTTCATAAAAATTATTACATCTAAAAAGAAACCATTCATATAGATAAATTTAATAAAGCCTTTGGATCATTTTCACAAAAATGCATGAGTAACACCGACATATGTCATCTTCGATGGAAAATAATTTTAAAATAACTTTTAAAACCATTTCTTCAGGAAAATAACCTTTATATTTTGAAATAATTTTTTTTTAAAACATAATACATTTTTAAGAAAATTTTACTAGAAAATACCCTTGTTAACATATAAATAATCTTTAAAGTACTTTTTCTTGAAAACATACAAAATAATCTTGAAAACATTTTTCCATGAAAACATATAAAAGATGCTTGAAAACATTTCCAAAACTTTTTTACATGAAAACTTATAAAATAAGCTTACAGATTTTAAAAAAAATTATTTTAAAATAATTTTATGTCTTATAAAATAATATTCTATATCTTCAGAATCCATTTCATGGAAAACAGCCTTTTGAAAATATATAAAGGGTGCCTTAAAATCTTTTAAAATACTTTTTAAACATATAATAATTTTTGAAACCCCTTCTTCTTTGAAACCCATTTTAATATAAAAAATTTACATAATATTAAGGAAAAAATATTAAAAAATAACCTTGTAATCATACAAATTAATCATCAATGAAATTATGTTTGTGACAATGTGTATGTCTGTACATTCCAAACATTTCTTTTGTGCAATAAAATTTTAGAAAAGTTCCTTAATCGGAAAATGAAAATAATATTACATTTAAAAATGTTTTTAAAAAAATTAATTCATGGGTAAAAATGTGATTTATAAATCATAGGATAATATTAAAATATTTTTGAAAACATTTTTAGAAAACACTATTTTGAATGAACACATATTTCTGACTGAAAGTAGAAATAATATCTGATTTTCATAAAAACGGTTTCTTAATTATTTTTAAGTAACATTGAGTATAAAATGGTAATATTACTTGGATATAATATTAATAACAATTGTTTATGAAAATTCATTATATTCTTGAATATATGGATCCTAATATTTCATCAATGGTGTAATAATTAACAGTCTCAATAAATGAAGAGATTGTAGAAATAAACAGTTACCACTTTGGTAACTTTGAATCAAAGTACAATGGAAATAATAAAATTACGTGAATCATAAAATATCATGAAAATAATAATTTCATGATATAACATGTAAAAGGAAGTTCATACACGTCATAGAAAAAAATAGGTGCAAAACATGGCATGTGTCTCAAAGAGGGAAAATTGAGACAGAATTACTTTACCGATTTGGTAACTTTTGAAACATAATCCCCATGAATGAAAGATCATAAAATTGATATTTAAATACACATAAATTTAATTATAATAATCATATAATATGTACATGGTCATTAAATGCATCACACAAAATAAATGAGTGGTGAATAAGGCATATATCTCATGGATATAAGAAGTGAGATGAGAAAACCCTTACCATAAGTTTTTACTTTCTTCATACTCATCCAGACATCCTTTATAATAAATATAAGTTTATTATAGATCTACCATAGAACCATATTATTATATATAATAACATATATTATTTTTTTATGACTTTATATTACCTATTTATTAACAACCTGATGTTAATGTTACATTTTGGGTAATATGTGCTTTGTTTTTTGTTAATGTTTTGACATATTATTCTTGATCCCCTTACTTAGGTCATGATTTACTTATTTAAATAATGTAAAAAATTATATAAATATCATATAAATTCAGTGTATACAAATTTATAATAATCTATAAATGATATAAATTTGAAATTGAATACATTTTTCATGGATACGGTAGTTCGTACGTATGCAAGAACGTTGTTTCAGTTTATTTATCATTTTAAAGAAATAAATTAAACGAAAAATATGTATATATATTTATATATTATCATTAAATTAGAATAATTATTTCATATATATCATATAAGTTTACTAAAATCGTCATTAATATGTTCTATGTAAAGTGTGAACAAATCACATCACTTTGAGTAGGTGGTAGTCCACACGTCCACAAATGATGTTATCATTTTTATAGAAAATGAAAAACATGAAGGTATGTTTTATATAATAATTATAGAAACTTATATACATAATAAATATCACATATATAATATAAAAATACATTTTCCATCATAATTATCAACCTTGATATGTGGTAAAGGGAAAAAGAGAATAACATTGTTTCGTGAGGCGGTACTTCACCGTACACAAGAACAGTAAGTTTGTTTCCCATTTGAAGGATGTGTGAGTAAGTGTAGGTATAAACCTTATAATAAAAAAATATGTACATTTTTTATACTTAGTTTATTATATAATATTTTAATAAAAATATTATTGGGGTGAATAATGAAAATAAAACAAATGATCTTGAGGAAGGATGTTACCTTTTCTTTGGGAAACTCCATTTGGATTTCACAAAAAGTCATCCCTGGTTGGATATATGACCAAAAAAAGGATTATAGGTTTAATTGAGGGATTTTGGGAGATTATTTTAGTAGATACTTTGAGATAAAATTTTCGAGGTAGGTGTGAATAAGTGGGAGGATTGAGTGCTTTTTTATAGTGGAGGAGTGGCATTCTTGTAAATTTTTTAAAAGGGAATTCCACCCATGTTTTTACCATGTAAATTGATTCCAATATTGGTACACATTCGATAAAAATTATTATAGGGTAAAAATATGAACGTCCAATTAATTTTGGTAAATTTTATAGGTCATTTTGAGCCTTAATTTTAAGTTTTAGTTTGTTATAAAGCTAATTTTCCTCTTAATCATTTTAATTAATTTTAATCATTTCACTAATATTTTTGGCCAATTAATACATTAACCCAATTATAAATTATATATTATTTTTATTTAAAATATTTAATCCATTATTTCAAATTCCAATCACAAAATTGGAAGAAATTAATTTAAAATTAATCATGTAGAATAGATGACAAAGTGGGTTTTAAGGTAAAAATGTTCAAAAGTATTCTATGTTTTTATATCCAATTTAAATTGGAAAAAGATTCCAATGAACTAAATTGGATTAATTTAGATAAAATTTATCTAATTAATCTTTAAAATAAAACTGAAACATAATTTAATGATATAAATAAATTAGAAGAAAAAACAATTTTGATTTAAAATTCAGTGTTTTTCAATATTCGTCAAAAAATTGAAACTTCTCATAAAAATACCAAAAATTCACCTAAAGTAATTTTTGATATTAAAAATCAAAAAATAAAGTATATTTTTTCAAATATAAATTCGATAAGTTCCAAAAATCATATTTAAAATGTGTCTTCCATTAAAAGGTGGTAAAATTACCATTAAGAAAAGTTCATCTTTTTATTCATAAATTTGGATTTATTCTTATCTTATACCTATAAAATATTTTGTACTAATATAAAAAATATTGATTGAATAAAAAATAAAAATTAATTATTTATATCATTAATCAAAACTGGTTTTTTTAATTTATTGATATAAAATTGTGTTTGTACAGAGAAAAATATTTTTCTTAGAAGAGTAATTTCTTTATTTTAAAATAGTTATTTCATTATCTTATAATAATTTATAACCAATGATTAATTTAATATACATTTATAAATCATATTTTTAAAATTTATTAAATCATATTCAGGACATCTATTCCAATGGATAGGTGGTAAATATAATAATATTTTAATAATAATAATACGAGTATATTATAGTTTGGTAAAACTTAGTCTTGTGTGCTATGAAAGATATCTAAGGGACTCAGTATTTTTTGTAAAACAAAAAAACATAGTGTTTCATGTACCACAAGCTAATCTAATTGTTTTTTATGGTGAATGATTAACTTAGTGTTATGTATCATTCAATCCAAACATAGATATTTTATATATAAAAAGAAATATTTAGTGTTTCGAGAAATGAAAAATATTATATGATTAAAAAAATTGAAAAAATAATAATTCATAAAATCTCAATGTATTACATTATATCCCCCTTAAAATGAATTTCACCCTCAAAATTAATCTGGGTTATCACATTATTAATACTTTAATGTTTCTTTCTTAGAAACCTAAATAAAAAAATATGAATTCTAAAACTTCTTTTTAAATAGGGAAAGTTGGAAACATAACATTTACCCAAAGTAATGCATAACTAGGTTTCCACAAAATAGAATATAGGTTAGTAGTGAAAACATGGACATGTAAGAAAATTATAACTATCAAGTTCTAATTAAGAGTTATAGAGAACATAGTTACGAGAAAGTTAACAACCAGAAATCCATAAATATATGATGATCTAAGGGGCCACATGATTCATCGAAAACAAATGTACTCGGATAACATTTTTGGTTTCAGGATCCTTTTTCCTAATGTTAAATAATTTTCCTCAAAAGATATACTTATATGATTTTAGGACAACCTTACCCTTTTTCCTTGATCAAATTCCACTGCATAGCTTATTCAAAGAAATGATGGTGAATTTTTAATTCCTAATGTATTAACATATCATGAGATCCATAAATACAATGATAGCACCTTCCAAATTTCTTTACCACAACAAAAAGATTATCAAAAGTTATCATATATGAATAATTCCATATATGGTGAGATAATACTTTAAAATAAAACATTCCATAAATGGTTAACCTTATAACCCATTAAGAATATGGAAGTCTAGAACATTTGAAATATGCTCACAAAATTTCCCACAAATAAATTAACATTGATCCCCCATATATCATAAATTATATATTGATTATCATATACCAAACATTCAATACCTTCATCATGTATTCTCTTGAAACATTGTAATAACCTGAATTACAACAAATACTAATATAAAACATTCTTGTTTACTTATTCCAAAGATTATTGGATATATTTATTAAATCTAAAAATTGAACTTCATCAATGATAACATTAACTACCAGTCAAAAATTCCTTAATTAGTTCCAAGGTAATCAATACCATCCAATTTACTTATTCATATCCCAAATATATTTATCCTAACAACATTATATTAACATAAGTAACATATTAAGGCTTATATTTATATTAATAATTTTTTTTAAAGCACATCACCTAGACATTAAATCTATTTTGTAGTCCACTTGAACTATTCAATGTATTCTTCTAAATCCTTAGTGAAGAAACATAAAATAAAAATACTTATATATTTCACCATTCATATAACATAATTCTTGAATCCAAATATATAAAAACTTAAATTATTTCACTTCATACTTAATTCATAAGATAGTTACCTCATCCTATTACTTAATACATCTTTCATTTCACATTTCATCTATAATATCGTCATCAGCAGCAATATAACCATTACATGTACCACCTTAAAGATTCTATTTATGATATTTCCACATGGGAATTTATTTTCATAATTACCATTCATTCCATAATTAAATCATTTAAACTTTGATGATGTCTTAGGGAGACCAATATTCCTATCCATTGTTTTAATCAAATTATTCAAGTTTACTTTGCAGATACTTTCTTTGTTCCCTTTTTTCCAGATTCAAAACATCTTATTGTTCCTCTAATAAATTTAATTTCTTTATTATTTCAACATTATTGACACTATGTAAATGGAATCTTCATTCCTACATGGTCTGCATTACCTAAACTCTCAATGAAATCTGTTTTTATCATTCTTGGTGGGTATGATATTCGGTTATGGTATACGTTGTTAATCATGTTCCTTGAAAACTGATTAGGCATGATCCCAACATCCTTCACTACAGTGATCACACCATTTCACTTATCATTAAAAAAAAATTCCATCACATTCAATTTTAACATAGTTTTTTTAGTTTCCTTCATTGACTAAAACAAGAAATCATAATGTGGGAAAACATTTATCATAACAAAAAACCTCATTATCATGAATGATCACTTATAGGATGTCTAAATCATAACACCTACTTCATTAATATATGACACCTTAGTTTTATCCTATATTATTCAAAGTCATATTTTACTTAAATCCTCCATGACGGTTTATAATGTGTTTTTGAATTCCCAAAGCATATACCCTATGAGTGTCAATCTAGGTGTGCAGGAAGTCCCATTATCATGCACCATTTTTCGATCGAGTTTAGATCAATATGGTTCTTTTATAAAAGCGATGACATAATTTGGTCACCCAAGTTATTACACAAATAAATTTATTAAAATAAAAATAGAGATACTAGAATAATTATTAGATAGATTATACCAGTAGGGAGTGAGTGGAAACAATAATAAAGAACAAGAAAAATATTCAGTTGTAAAAAAATGATTGAAATTTATTTACATCGACCAGCCCATGATCTCAATATACTTGGAATAAACTGGTTGTATCCACTCCTTACTTTTCTGATGATAATCAAGAATAATCTTCTAAATATATATTTTAACTAATCTCATTATACATTCTATGGACAATGAGTACTTCCAAAAAAGAGAAAAACTTCTTGGAAAAGATCCAAGAAAGCTGGTAACACTTGCATAAAACTATAGAAAAGTGAGCACAATACAGGCCTTATCTTGTTCTTCAGAGATCCGAATATTTTTAATGTCTAAAAAATCATACCATTACTTAATTTGAAGTTTTATTGACCCTTAAAATAAATAATCCCTCTTAAGGATAAAATTTCTTGGTTCATATGCTGAAAATATTCAATTGAGGAAAACATTTTACTTCTTAATAAACTTGAATAAAATGGAACAAACCATATCCTAAACAAAAAAACCCAAAAGATGAAAGAGTTCTAAATCTGAATGCATCATCCCACCACAAGATGCAATAGATAACAATCATAACCAAACAAAAACAGAAATACATGTCTGAGGACTATAATAGTTTAGTGTATTTTGAAACATGGAACAAAAACTTCTAACTCATTGAAGGATCTTCAATGTTTCCCAAAAAGAGAGTCCCTTTAGTAGTTATACTTAGAAACTTTCTTATTAACCTTATTAAAAGGAAACATTAAAAAGGGGTGATCTCATAGTCTTAGTAAGGGTAAACAATGGATATATGTAAGCATAAACATGAGCATATGGGTATGAGAACATGATCATGACATTAGAAGATAATACACTTCATAAAAAAGATCATAAACATGAAACATGTCATAAATATTGTTAGTTCAAAACACATGAATGATAATGGAATCAAGATCATAATCCATGAAATCATAACATAGGAATAAGACATAGAATTTTTGGTAGACACGTAATCATATAAAATAATTTTCATAGTAGTCATGGAATCACTTCCAAGGCCATATTAGTAGTATGGGTGCACTCCCCATACCATCTTGGTAGTCATGGTTCACTCCCATGATCATATTAGTAGTAATGGTTCACTCCCAATACCATCTTAATAGACAAAGTCCTTTAATGAAATGATTTTACTCCCAGTTCCATCCACATATATCTTCGGAGATTTAAATCTTTACCCAATGCATTAGTGGTATATATAGGTACCACCCATCTCATAATTAAATCACACATACATTTGACACAAAATCATAAGAAATTATTTCATAACCCATGAAATGAAATTGGTATCATAAACATGTAATAATATCATAAACTATGGAAAATAGATAGGTTTCATAATCATTTAATTAAATAATAACCCATAAAAATAAGTGAGATTCATAAACATATAACCCATGAAAGAGAAATGAATTTTATAAATATCATGTCATCTAATCACAAACCATTCATAGAAATAATATGAATGGAAACTTTGGATAATTTCCCCATAATGGCATGAGTAACACCAACGGATGTCATCTTAGATGAAAAATAATTTTGAAATATCTTTTAAAAGAATTTATTGATGAAAATATCCTTTAATATTTGAAAAATATTCTTTTTTAAACATAAATTATTTTTGTAATACCCCAAGATTCCATGGTACACATCTATTTTTATAATACAATAGTGTGTGTTGTACACAGCACTGAGTTCAAGCACACTACGACCTATCAAACTAGATCTTTAGAAAGTTGTTATGAATAGTAATAACAACATTTTGAATTTTATATATATATCCCATATAATTTTAACATTCATCTTTTGTGTTTCTTAAACATAATATTAGGACAAATTCAATTCTTCAGATAAAAGAAGTATTTTTCAAACAATGCAGTTTTTCCGCCTTTTAATGGAGAACCATTTCTAAATACAATATTTGACACTTTTATATTTTAAATTTGACCAAATAAAATTCTTATTTAGAACTAAGACATCAAAATTTACTTTGTTTAACTTTTTGGTATTTTTATGATAATATTCATTTTTTATGAATATTGAAAAATATTGTATTTTAATTCAAAACGGCCTTTTAATCTAATTTATTTATATGGTTAGATTATATTTTTAATTGGTTTTAAAGATTAATTAGATTATATTATTACCATTTAATCTAATTTTATTTATTGTAAGTAATTCTACTTTGAAATTGGACATAAACAATTGTCAATCTTTTGATAGTTATTATTTCTTAAAAAACACGCTTTTTGTTTTGACAACGGTAATTAATTTTAAATTAATTGATTAAAATTATATGTTTTTAATTTGGTAAAATAGATATTATTAATTAATTACGAATATCAAATATATCTTAGGCTGAATTTTTTGTATTTTTCTTAAAAAACATCAATTTTTTATGAATAGTGAAAACACTAAGCAGAAGTTAAAAACCTGAATTTGTCCATTAAATGAAATTTTACCACTTCTGTGAGTTGAATTTTCAAAATAAAACATACATGGTTGTTATTAGTAAATAAAATGTGGTCCAATGAGATGAAAATAATTTTTGGTGAATAGTAAATTTAGACATTAATTTACCTCGATTAAAGGTAAATAGGGTAATTCAAGGTAAAAATAATATTATAATAATATTAAATTACCCTAACATGTGTCCTAAATCTATTGGTTAATACATTCCCGACCATGGTAATTCTTTGTTAGATTTTGGGACCCCATGAATCCACTTAAGAGTTATAATGACACTTTATATTAATTAACTTAAAGTAATGAAAAAATTGACATAAACATATATCTTTTAGTAAATCAATTCTTACATGGGGTTATATAAGTTATATCTTAGACTATAAATATTAATTTGAAAGGTAAAAATATTTACTACATGATGGTATTTTTTATAATTTTTAAACATAAAATAAATAAAATTATATATGACACAATAAGGATGTAGTGTTTACCACATTAATGAATGATTTAAATAAATAAGATAATTAGTATTAAAACAATATCAAACCGATATCCAATTCTTATTGGATGATTTTATTTCAAACAATATTCATCTTATCTTATAATTTAATAAGTTTTGGACCTTTAGAAACCGAAAATAATTATATAATAAAATAATATTTTCAAACTTTCTTAAAGAGCCCCTCCTCCCCCTTATAAAAAGCTCTCACCTCTAACCCATTATTCACACCTCTAAAGCCCCTTGGCTCATCCAAACTCTGCCCAAATAAGCTCTAAAGATCCCAATCTTCAACCTAGAATCCTTAAGTTAGGTATAAGGCACTTCAATAAATCATTTTGGTTCAAACCAAAATGAGTTACCCAATTTAAAGGTAACGTCTTCTCTTAAGTTCTTTTCTTTTATTTTACTTCTCCAACCCCTAAACTATTTTATTCATTTATTTTGTAACAAAACCATTATGTTAAATATACTAGGTTTTTTTAAGAACCCAGATCTTCTTCTCAGGTATGTTTTTCCTTTTTCTGGTGTTTTTGAGAAAAAAGAGGAGTTTCTAGAAAAATCTTAAGTACACACCATGTACTTTATAAGTACACATCGTGTACTCGACTACCACATGTAGTCGGGTGTGGGACGTGTAACAGATAATCACATGAATGTGTGTGGTGATCTAGAGACCACCTATTTCGGGGCCTGTTGAGGGAAATTACACATCGTGTACTTCTAAAGTACACGTCGTGTACTTTTTTTTTCATTAAACGTACAGGGGTCGCGTCTGATAGACAGAACTGTATCCTTCTCGACCTAGTTCATCTGAGAGAGATTTTACGACTATGATTATTCTATGGGCCACTGAACAAGAATTCGTTCTCCGATTCAACCATCATTGATTGCATTGGGATCGCCTCGGTACGTTCTTCCTTCTTCTAGAGCTTATTTTCCTGATTCCTCCTCTTTCTCAAGTTATCTCTGGTTGAATATTTTAGACATTTTTGTAGATATAAATTGTTCTTGGGTGATTCAAGACTTTAGGTTTACTGATAATGATCCTACAACACCGAGGTAGGTGTTTTGTACCTTTACATAGTTAATCTTTGAGTTATATGTGCAAAAGCACCCAATACCCTTGAACAGGGTATTTCATGTTCACAGTTTTAGCCCTATTAATTGCCTAATATTCTTGTATGCTTGAGTAGAGGTTAATTGAATGGGAATAGGGTAAATTTCTAAGATTTTAATTGTTTTCCCATGCATGTTTTTTTCTGAAATTTTGGTCTTTGTTAGCTTGTTAAGCTTCCTTGTTTGTTTCCCATGCCTAGTATTTTTAGGATAGAGTGTTTTATCTGAATTGATTTTATGTTGTAGACTAGTTAGCAAAGTAGTTCATTAGGTTTACATTGGACGCTTTGCATTTATATGCTCATTTGAATTACATAGGGTCATGAGAACCTGGTGTAGTATACCATAGGGAGAATGAACGTAAGGGATTCTTCAGAGTCTCTATTTATTATCACGCTGTGAGACCATAGGGGGAATTGACATAAGTGCTTCTTCAGAGTGTTTGTGGTTCCTCGACGCGGGCCACAGGGGGAATGTCACATAAATTCTTCCCCATAGTGCCTTTTAGTTACTGATATGAGAGTATGCGGGGAATTGATAGTGAGTTCTTCCTCAGAGAGTCTATGTTAAAGCAGAACCAGAGGGGTTAGACTATGCGTACTTCCCAGAGGGTTGCTTGTGTTTTCTAGGTAGGAACAGAGGGGTTTAGGTTGTGAGAACACCCTAGAGGGTAACCTGTTTGTGATTATCATATTACATGGTATGTGGTGTTTTAATTCTTTGAAGCTGTAGGAATGTTTATTGTTGAGTACTTCCTTGTTTACTACTTCTTTTTCTTATTGCCTGGAATATATATTCCCTGACTTTTAGGCACAGATATCATGGTGGTTTCCTACTAGGATTTAGTCTCACACCTTATTTTTCTCATGATTTTGGTCCCAAACAGATTATATTTCTATAGGTATAGATAAGGGCAATCACCCTTCTACTTCAGGTACTTGACTGCTTTGGAGCTGGAGAGCATAGGACCAAGTTGAGGCTTGCGATGTTGAGGATTTTTTTTCTTGTTTTCTTTTTTATTTTGGTTTAGTACTGTATTTTAGCATTATGACATGTTTGATTTATTTCCTAGACATATGTATCATGAATCATTACATATGTTCTCCAACTTCTTATTACATTCAGTCCTCCACTGTTTAATGTGGTATTCCATTATTATAAATTCTTCTATTGTTATCTTCTTCTATTATATTGTGTTACTCTTCCAATGAGGGCATAGTTTCCTCACTATCACACCCAAGGCCCTCACTGTAAGTCGTAACCTATAGTGTTAGGAGAAATGTGCTTGAGGCCATGTGACCAACCTGGTATGGGTCGCCTTTGGGATGCTTCCAGAACCAAGACGTTACAAAGTGGTATTAGATGAATTATTCCCTCTTGACTTACTATTTCGAGCATATAGATAGGGATAGAAAGGAAAAGATACTTGGTAAAATGATGCACCCGAGAGTAGCTAACCTGTGTAAAGGGAAAATCCAATCTACCTCATTTATTGAAAGTTTTCTGGTGTTGCAATTTTACAGTTGATTGGGTCATGACTTTTGGGTGACCCACATGTATTGTGATGTTATTTTTGTAGTTATTGAGGTACTATTTATGTTGAAACCCAATGAGATGAGGGTATTCTATCTAATGCATCATATATCCACTTTCTAGGAATCACATGTCATGCATTATTGCCATTCCATTTAGGGTTCATTAGCGATTTCATGTTGTTGTGATAGGTTTTATGCTAGATATTCATGTTGTTGTGATAGATACCTTGATAAAAATAACTATTGTTTGATAGGGAATTGGTTGTGTAAGGTTTTGTTTGAATGAAAGCCATACTTTGGTTCTTGAGGTGGTATGAGCCCTCATGGATCGGAATTTGGTGGACCATTGATCAATTATGCTTGTTTATGACATGTATAAGATGCCAAGATTTGATTCGTGGGGAGTATGGGCCCTCATGGATCAGAATATGGAACATAAAGGTTCATTTCAGTGTTTTCTAGGTTTTGGAGTAGTTTCTGATGATTACTGTCTAGAAAATCCCAGAATACATGGTGTGTAATGTTGAATATGTGCCATGTGTTCTTATATTCAGGAAGAAACTATTTTTCTTAAGTACATGCCATGTACCATATATACACGACGTGCAGTCTCTAACCGTGTCTCAAACCATGTGGTAAGATACATGGGGTTTGGAAATCTTTGGTAGGATACGCCATGTACTTGATGTACATGCCGTTTTATAGAACCGTGTAACCGGATGTGTCACTAACAACATGGGTTGGTTGATTCTTTTCTAATACACAGCGTGTCCATCTCAAACATGTTGTGTAGTGTAAACCGAGTATCTGGTCATGTAACGAGCAACATGAGTTGGTTAAATCTTCGTGTACATATTGTGTTTGGCATAAACATATCGTGTATAGTCAGCCATGTGGTTTCCCCGCTAACTAACAACACGAGCGGTTGAAACCTAAGTAGTACACATTGTGTCCATTTGGAACACGCCATGTAGGGTGAGCCATGTAGCCGGTCGTGTGACTAACAACACAGGTCGGTGAAGTTCGTCTAGTACACGTCGTGTCTGGCACAAACACGTCATGTAGTCTTGTTTTAGGAAATCTGTGTAACTTAGTTGTGTAGAATAACTTGGGTAGGGGAAGAACATTCAAGTACATGCCATGTGTTAGGACAACACATCGTGTGTATGGGGTGTTACACAACCTGAGTTGGAAGAAGTACATGCCCATGTGAAGGTTTAAGGGAACACGTCGTGTAGGCATTATACTCACCATGTATCCGTGTTTTGAAAAACTTAAATGCTTTATTTCAATTGTTCCCTTCTTAAACTTCTAAGTTTTAGACCATGATAATCTTGATCTAAGGTGTGCGCTTGACCTTGCAGATTCATTCCACCAAGACATCCTCTGGTTGTCCGCCAGTTACAGGGTATTGATCAGACACTAGATATGGCTAATCAGGGACTACTAGAAGATCCTATAGTTGTTCCATTCTTGGCATCAGCCGTCATTCTGGACATAGGTGCTGACACACAGTTTCGAGAGGGATTTATGAGGTTTATGCAGAACTTCTGAAGAGTACTGCATCTCGCCCCTTCTATGGAAGAGTTGATGTGGAATTTCCAGTAGTAGCATCCTCCCACCTTCATAGGGTAAGTAGGACCTCAAGATGCAGAGTCATGGTTAGAATCCATGCTTTCTATCTTTGAGCATCTATATATGCCTCGAGAGAGGATGGTGAAACTCTCGATGTATATGATTCAGGATTCCACAAAGAGATGGTGGGATGTGATCTCACAGGCGGGATTCCAGTAGGTTATGTCTTGGGATGACTTCCAGCATTCTTTTTATGAATGCTTCTATCCGGAGACCATGAGGGATGATCGATCCTGAGAGTTCATGAGTCTGGAGTAGGGTACTCTCGTAGTCATGAAGTACTCTTCTTGTTCCACATAGTTGTAGCACTTCACACCTATTCCAGGAGGTGATGAGTTATTTCTAACAAGGAAGTTTGAGTATGGTCTCAAGAACGACATCTGATCTCAGAACATCTTCTGGTTGACTTCCATCACTTCTATAGTCAACCATGAGCTTATCATAGAGCAAAATCTGAGGGATTCTAGAGTTTTGAGCCAGGGAGGCTTGACATCTAGAGTTAGTATCCCTCCTACTGATAGTAGGAAGTGCCGCATGGGGTCTTCGCGCGGTGATCCAAGGAGGCGAGACACTTCTTCTGGTAGCCAGGTGGTGTTATACCAATGCTGAAAGAGCGGGCATACGAGGCCACATTTCCTGAGAGACACATTGGAGTGCTGATCTTATAGTAAGATGGGGCATCTTCAGCACTTCTGTCAGATCTTCTCACCAGCAGCTGGTGACAGGGGGTCTTCTGTGACTCCTCATTCTGGAGCAGCACCACCAGTTTCTCATCTGTATGGGAACTAGAGTTCTTCCAGCCATTCAGGAAGAAGTGGAGGTCACAGCCGTGGTAGTTAGTCACTAGGAATTCAGTGGTAGCAGGGTGGATCAGCTCAGAGTGGTCAGGTAGGGTCACTCGGCTGCAGTGTAGATCAGACTTTTGCAGTGGAGCAGATCTAGTAGGAGAAGGATCTCTAACCCTCTACAATTCGAGGTACGATATTAGTTGCCTCAGTTTTATCATCTGCTCTTTTTGATATAGGGTCTTCTCATAGCTTTATATATGTTGTTTTTGCAGAGATCCTTAGGCTCTGTATCTTCACTTCTGTTGATGTCTTGATGTTGGACACACCATTGGAGACAAGAAAAATGAGTGTGCGTTTGTACAATGAGTGCCCTCTTGAGGTTGGTGGGGCTCACTTCTTATGGGACCTTTATGTCCTAGAGATGACAGGCTATGATTTCATTCTCATAATGGACTTGTTAGTTCCCTTATATGAAGTGGTCGATTGCTATCGTTGTTGGGTGAGTTTCACATCACCAAAGGGCAGATCGTTTCTTCATAAGGGAAAATGGGATGTCTATGCAAGCAGACCAGGACCCAAGCATCATGGGTTGGGATGAGATATAGACCAGATTGCTAGTCTTTATCTGGATGACCAGGGGACTTCTAATATGGACTTTCCTCTAGTAGTGGATCATTTCAGGGATGTCTTTCCAGAGGACTTTTCAGGTTTTCCTCTAGAGCGAGAGGTGAAATTTTCTTTTGAGCTTCTGCCATGAGCGACACTGATGTCCATTCCTCCTTTTAGGATGGATACACCAGAGTTTCGGAGCTCAAGAAGTAGTTGTAGGAGTGAAAAGAAAAGGGTTTTATCCAACCCAATACTTCTCTATGGAGTTCTCTTATCCTATTTGAGAAGAATGCAGACGATACTCTCCAACTTTGTGTGGATTATCAGAAGCTAAACCAGTTGATGGTCAAGAACTGATATCCCTTGCCAAGGATTGATGATCTCTTTGACCAGCTTCGATGAGCTTAGGTGTTCTCAACGATTGAATTGAGATTCGTTTACCATCAGTTTCACATTAGACCATCGGATATACACCTTATATCCTTTCGAAGCAGGTATGGTCTATACGATTATGTGGTTATGTTGTTCGATCTTATGAACACGCATGTAGTCATCATGGATCTGATGAATTGAGTGTTCCTACCATACATGGATTCCTTCATGGTGGTCTTTATGGATGATATCTTGGTGTACTCACATACTCGACACGACCATGCTACCCATCTTGAGATCATTGTGAGTACACTGAGAAGGTATCAGTTATACGCTAAGCTCTCAAAATTCCAATTTTGTATGGATTGGATTCACTTCTTGGGTCATGTTGTCTCGGAGAAAAGAGTATCAGTAGACCCAGAGAAAGTGAGATAAGTAGAATCCTGGGAGCTTCTGAAGAACGTCTTTGAGGTACATAGTTTTCTATAGCTGGCTGGTTACTACAAACATTTCATATAGGACTTTTCATGCTTATCATCCTCACTGATGGGACTGACTAAGAAGGGTGCAAAGATCTTATGGTCAAATTCTTGTGAGTTCTCCTTTCAGGAGATGAAAGGGAGGTTGAATTTAGCACTGATACTAGTTTTTTTAGATCTGAGCAAGAGCTATACATTTTACTATGATGCATAAGGTATAGGTCTTGGAGCTATGCTTATGTAGGGGGAAGGAGTTGTTGCATATGGGTCATGGAAGTTGAGGCCACTTGAGAGAAATTACCTGATGCATGATCTTGATCTAGGTTCATTTTTATGCCTTACAATGTTGGAGACATTATCTTCTGGGGGAGCATTTTGTGGTTTTCACAGACCACAGAAGTCTTATGTATATATTTAATCAGCGTGACTTGAATTTCAGATAGCGAAGGTGGGTTGAGTACCTTCAATCTTTTGACATTGAGATTTCCTACACTCTTGGAAAAGGCAATGTGGTAGTAGATGTGTTGAGTAGGAGGACTCGGATATAGGTAGTTAAGGAGGCCAACAGTGAGTGGAAGCTTATGGATCTGTTCTCTGAGATGCATTTGGAGGTGCATGATAGATAGGGGAAAACTTTTCTTTCTTCTGTAGTTGTTACCTCTACTCTTCTTGATCGATAGTGAATGAGGAAGATATCATATTCAGAAGGCCTAGTCCTACGGGAAATAGTGTCAGGAGAGGACCCTATTCTTGGATAGACCATAGGCGAGGATAAGATCTTGCATTTTCATGGGCACATATGGGTGTCAGCTGACAAACGTGAGGAGATGATGCAGGACTTTCACTCCTCAGTTTGGGCAGCTCATCCGGGTGTCACTAAGACGTATAGTGATTTACACTATCAGTATTGGAGGCCAGATATGAAGAGATATGTTGCTAGTTTTTTCAAGATATGCTCCACCTGTTAGTAGGTGAAGGCGGAGCATCAGTGACCAGTAGAGATTTTGCAGCAGTTACCCAATCCTGAGTGGAAATGAAACAATGTCATGATGGACTTCGTGACAGGGTTTATAAGGTCGCCTCAAGGGAATGATGCAGTTTGGGTTGTCATCGACAGACTCCTAAAGGTTTCTCACTTCTTGCCGATTAAGGAGACCATCAGTGTTGATGAGTAGGGAAAGTTGTACATCTGAGAGATTGTACATCTACATGGGGTTTCACACTCCATTATATCAGACAGGGATGTATGTTTTACTTCTTGGGTCTGGAAGGGACATCAGAGGGCTTTGGGTGCACAAGTAATTTTGAGTACAGCTTACCACCCCAAAACAGATGGCCAATCTGAGCATATGATTCAGGTTCTTGAGGACATACTTCAAGCATACATGCTATATTTTGGTGGTTTGTGGGAGAAACACATACCTCTAGTGTATTTCTCTTAAAATAAGAGTTTTCAAGCAACTATTCAAATGGAACCTTATGGGGCTTTGTACGGTAGGCCATATCGATCACCCTTATGTTGGCTAGAGGTAGGCGAGGCATCTAATCTAGGACATTGTCTTGTCTAGGAGACAACAGATCAGATAGAGTTGATTCGGAAGAGGATGGATATTGCACAGTCTCGACAGAAGTCTTATGCTGATTAGCAGAGAATGCCTCTAGAGTTTAAGGTCGGGGATTAGGTTTTTCTATATGACACACCGAGGTTGGGGAACAAGAGGATTAGAAGGAAGGGTAAGCTTTCAGTGAGGTACGTCAGGCCGTTTGAGGTTTTGGAGAGATTTGGGCCAGTTGCCTATCAGTTGCAGTTACCTTAGAGGTATCGGGCTATGCACGATGTCTTCCACTTTTATCAACTTTGACGTTACTTCTCATACATGTCTCATGTTTTTCAACCTGAGGAGGTTGAGTTAGATGCGGACACCTCATTCGAGGAGCATCCTATCTAGATTGTCGATCAAAGTATGAAAGTTCTTTGTGGCCAACATGTTCCTTTGGTACAAGTGCTATGACCGCAAGGGTGAGTATAGGACAAGACCTGGGAGAGGGAGACCGATGTACTATCGTAGTGGCCAGAGCTTTTTTAGGATTCTTCTTCTACGCCACCATGATAAAGAAATTTGAGGAAGAATTTTTTTAAGGGGGGATGTTTGAAAGAACCCAAATATTCTTCTCAAGTTTGTTTTACCTTTTTCTGGTGTTTTTGAGGAAAAAATAGTTGTTATTAGAAATTTCTTAAGTACCTGTCGTGTACTTTATGAGTACATGCCATGTACTCGGTTACCACAGGTATCCAGGTGTTGGACGAGTACACGGCTATGTGTGGTGACCTGGAGACCTCCTCTTATGTGGCCAATAAGGGCTAGTACACATTGTGTACTTCTAAAGTACATGTCGTGTACTTTTTTCATTAAATGAACCAGGGTCACATCTAGCAGACAGAATTGTCTCATTCACGACCTAGTTCATCTGAGAGAGACCGTACGGCCATGGTTCATCTTCAGGCCCCGACCGAGCATCCTTTCTCTGATTCGACCACCGTCGATTGCATTTGGATTTCCTTGATAAGATCTTCCTTCTTCTAGAGCTTCATTTCTTGATTCCTCCTCTTTCTCAAGTTATCTCTGGTTGAACATTTTAGACATTTTTATAGATCTATGGTGTTCTTGGGAGATTCAAGGCTTGAGGTTCATTTATAACTATACTACAACACCGAGGTAGGTGGTTCGTGCCTTTCTGTAGTTATTCTTTGAGTTATATCTACAAAAGTGCCAAATACCCTTGAACGGGGTAATCCATGTTTACGGTTTTTGCCCTGTTAATTACCTACTATTCTTTTATGCTTGAGTATAGGTTAATTGAATGTGAATAGGGTAAATTTCTAGGTTTAGAATTTTTTTCCCATGAAAGTTTTGTTTAGTATCGTTTGGTCATGCTTAGCCTGTTAGGTTGCCTTGTTTGTTTACCATCCCAAGTATTGTTAGGATAGAGTGTTTTATCTGAATTTTTGTTATGTTGTAGAGTGGTTAGCCAGGTAGTTCATGAGGTTTAATTTGGCCGCTTTTTATTTCTTTTCTCTTTTGACTTACATAGGGCCGTGAGAACCTGGTGTAGTAGACTATAGAGAGAATAGATGTAAGGGCTTATCCAAAGTGTCTGTTTATTATCACGTTGGGAGACCATAGAGGGAATTGAAATAAGTGATTCCTCAGAGTTTATATAGTTCCTCGATGTGGGACACAGGAGGGATGTGATGTAAGTTCTTCCCAATAGCACCTATTGGTTACTGATATGAGACTATAGGAGAAATTTATGGTGAGTGCTTCCTCAGAGATTTTGTGCTAAATCTTAACTAGAGGGGTTAGACTGTGTGTACTTCCCAGAGGGTTGCTTGTGTTTTATAGGTTGGACTAGAGGGGCTTAAGCTGTGAGAACATCCCAGAGGGTTACCTATTAGTGATTATTTACTTACTTGGTATGTGGTGTTTGAATTCTTTGAAACTGTAGGAATGTTTACTGATGAGAACATCTTTGTTTACTGCTTCTTTTCCTTATTTCCTGCCATATATATTCACTGACTATTAGGCACAGATCACTTAGTGGTTTTATAATGGTATTTAGTCTCACACCTTGTTTGGGTCATGCTTTTCGGCCCAAAAAAATTATATTGATGCATGTATAGATAAGTTAAAGCACCCTTATACTTCGGGTACATGAATTCTTTGGAGCTGGAGAGAATGGTACCAAGCTGAGGCTTGTGATTTTGATGATTTTTTTCTTGTTTTATTTCGTACTTTGGTTTAGTACTGTATTTTAGCTTTGTGACGTGTTTGGGTTATTTCCTAGACATATGTATCATGTATCCTTATATATGTTCTCCAGCTTCTTATAACTTTTAGTCTTCTATTGTTTACTATTGTATGCAATTATTACTGCTTCATCTATTTTTATCTGCTTCTCTTTCACTATGTTACTCTGCCAATGGGGGAATAGTTTCCCCACTATTACACCTAAGGCCCTCGCTGCTAGTCAGCAGCCTCTGGCGTTAGGGGAAATATGCTTGAGTCCAAGTGACCAACCAGGTATAGGGCACCTCAGGGTAGCTTTCGGAACCAGGATGTTACATTGCTAATATGATAAGGATTCACACTACACTTACACACACCTCTATCTAATGGGTAAAGAACATACTGTTTTTGTGGACATTGAACTACTGCCTCAAGAAACGATGATTGTTCAATCTTCTTATACCACCTCTTATGGTGGCCATTAAGATGAAACTATATTTAAATATGATACATATTATATTTATATTGTCTCTGTACTTCTTTATTTTTCACTTATATCATACCTTTATGGTTTCCATAATGGGTAAATACAATATTTTCATTTGAGGAAGTGCGGACTACCGCCCCCTCGAAGTGATATGACTCATTCATGCCATACGTGGAACGTATAAAAGATGGAATTAATTAAATTACATAAAATAGTTATTATAATTGAATTATAATATACCTATATATTATTATCTTATCATTCATTTAAATATAAAATAGAAACGAATGTATCATTAATGCGTACGTACGACATACCGTCTCCATGAATGGTGTGTTTCGTCTCTTAAATTCAAATGATATGGAATATTATAAATACATATACACTAACTATATATGACATCTAAATCATTAATATCATTCTGTAGATAATGTAATTTTGACCACATGGACAATTTGTAATTATAAAAAATTCATCTTTTTTACTAAAGATCTAAACATCGACAAAATGTGTAATATGAACTCAAGAAATTAACCTATTTTTATATCCAAGTAATAAGTGATATGAAAGGAATAATAAACTTGAAAAATGTTTTTAAGTATGTATAAATTAGCTTATGTTTGTTATTCTTGAATAACACAAAACATACGAGTCATGTGGGACACAAGGTAAGGGGTTTCTTATCTCACTTTTAATTCCGTGATATTTCTATTTTTTGCCACTTATTTATTGCATGTGGTGTATTGTGTACTACCATTTGATATATATTATAATTATTCTATTTATATTCATGGTATTATGGGATTAATTTGGTGGTTATTAAATTTTGGTCATACGACACGAATGATTACAACGTGGTAAGGGGTTTCTTATCTCACTTTTAATTCTGTGAGATTTCCATTGTTCACCGCTTATTTATTGCATGTGGTGTGTTGTGTACTACCATTTGATATATATTACCATTATTATCTTTATATTCTTGGTATTATGTGATTCATTCAGTGGTTATAACTTTTAGTCATACGACTTGATTCATTGAAACATGGTAAGGGGTTTTCATCTCACTTTTATTCCCGTGAGATTCATGCTACATTTTCCACTATTTTCTTTTGTGTGGTGTATGTACATCCCATGGTTATACTATTGGTGTAATATAATTTAATTTATGGTTATTTAAATCTTCATTGTATGATCCTTCTTTCATGGGATGTGTTTTTCATAAGTTACAAAATTGGAATGGGAATTTCTAATTTCAATTTCCACTCATTGGCTTTTATGCAAACTTCATTGATTATTTTACTCCATGATTAGGTGTGAAATCACTATTTATTTATTTATGTTGTAATTTTCACTCCCCTTTGTGTGGATATAATTTTGATACACATAATCCCTCTAGTGATAAATTCATAAGTCATCAATGTGAACTTGATAGGAGTAATCTTAACTCAATTTCCATACATTGAGTTAAAAATCAAAGTCATTGGTGTTGTTTTTACAATAATATGTGTGAATGTACTCTGATTGGTTTACACTGAATATACAATCATATTGAGTGTATTTATATTTTTCACACATAATTATATCATTGATATATCCCTAACTTAAGTTTACGGTCTTTATAATGGATTTCATCTCAATTTACAAACCATTGAGACCTCTTTGTTGTTGTGCGCCAATTCACTTTTATATGGTGTATATATAAAATACTTTGAAATATTATATCATGAATTCCTTTATTCTCATGATATTATAAAGTATTAATTACCTCAATTATTTTTTTAAGCGCCTCTCATTTGGTTAGAACTCTAACTAAAATATCATTTTAAATGTTTTAAATATTTATTCTTCTAAATCATTCTCATTAATATCCATGTTTTAAAAATGGTTTAAAGGATTTATTTATATGGAAATGAATGTTTTAAAATTAAAATTCCTTTTAAAAGATTCAATGTGTTAGGGGAAACTTTTATTCAAAAATCTATTTTTAACAGCTTTTTGATAAATAGTGAGACTTTTAAATGTTTTCAAGAAAAAGGGGATATTTCTCTCAAATAGTTTTACTGGTTATTTTCATCTATGAAAATAACCTTCATTATTCTTGTTTGAGGTTGATTTATTATAATAAAATATTTCATATTGTATTTAATGAGATATTCTTGACTGTGGATGTGTTATTTCTATACCATTCATGGTTTGTGGCTAAAATATTAACATTTCATATGCTTGTTTTAATAAGAATTTTTATGTTATGTTTCAACCATTTCATATTAGGAATGCATTGGACGTAGTAAGTGAAGGGTGGACCTAGCTTTATCTCCTTTATGCATTGGTAGGTCTCATGAGACAAACTGGTGTCTTGGCACAAGGCATTGACAAAATCTTATTTTTTTAGTCTTGGCATAAGGCCTGGAAAATGTGGCTATGATGCCCGACATTATTCATTCCATCCTTATGAAATTAGCTATTGATATTACATGTCATTATTCAACGAGTAGAATATCCATGTGAATAATTAAATGGAATTATATGATTTATATTTTCCAAATTATACATAATTTTAAGTTTAAAAGGCTTGTGTTTTAGTATTATACATTGCCTTAAATGTTTATGATTATTTATGAAAGTTTATGCTATATTGTTATCCATTCTGAGCATCTGAAATCACCCCCTTCTATGTTTTATTTGTCCCATGATGTAAAGAAGTATATTATGTTTGACCTGCAGAGATAGGATAAGGGATATTGGTGTGTTCAAAGGGGGAACAATGTTGTTTTTTTTCAATTTCATATTGTAATGTAAAACTTATGTATGTATATAATACTTCCAAGGATACTAAACTAATCAGTCTTTCCAAACATGATCTATTGTGATCATGACAATGTTATGTAATAATGCACAAACTCTGGGTAACTAGGGTTGGGGTGTTACAGTTGGTATCAGAGGAATTTTAGTACAAACCTTGGAAACTAGATTTAGATAAACCCTGATTAGAGAACGTTACCCTAAGATAGTCTTTCAGGATTAGTATAGATGAACATCCAAAATTTTTGGTAATGTAAAAATTATGTGGGTTTTCCAAGAAATACATCCATGTCTGGATACGAGTAGGTAGAGGTGGATCGGGAATAGATGTACATAGGAGTGAAAACAATGACAAGGAGTTTTGGGCTTGACCCGGGGTATCCTGGTACACGACAATGGTCCTTACTGCACTCTTGGTTACAACACTCCCGGGGGATATGATTAGGATAATTCACATGTTCTTTACAAACCGATTTGAAGGATTTTAATATAAGATGAGAATAAATAACCTTGGTTAATCCTAAGGTGTTTTAGGTTTAAAATAAGGTGTCATGATATTCTCTAAATGATTTTATGACTATTTTTACTCACTCTACTTTCTTGTTTTAGTCAATGGATGGATTCCAAGATAGCCATAGTAACATTGAACATGATGTACAAGGTGGGAACAGTGGTGGAAAAGATCAAAAAAAATGGAATGTTGATAGGCATAAAAGATAGTGTGTTCATGCCGAATCATTTTTTCAAAAATTTGATCAATAATATATACTTTAACCAACTTTTGAACTCAAAAATGAATAGAAAGTTGGAGAATGATAAGAGATCCAGTAGTGGAAACTATGGAGAAAAGAAAGCTCAATTTCCATAATGACAGAAATGTGGAAGAAGACGCCTAGGAAAGTGCCTCAATGCAACAAAGAAATGATTTATATGTGGGAATGAAGGACATAAAGTAAATAATTACCAAGGAAAAATGAAGAGTACTATGTAAGAAAATAAAAATTATCCTAAAAATCCAATTACAGTCATTTTTCATAAATATAAGAGACCTTGGCATTACCGGAGTCAATGACCTACTCTATAGGATAACTTCTAAGTAAAGGAAGAACCTATGTGGAAATAAATGGATGGATAGTTGTTTAAAAATATTAATACTCATTATTGATGGGATTATATTGGAAGAATTTTCTCTTGTATGTGTAACCCTACAGTTTTTTATGTGAAAATGTTATTTGAGGTAGAACTATCTTTTATTTTTTTAATATAGTTTTAAAGAAATTTTTGGGTTTATATGATCCTTGAATTTGATTCAATTAAGGTTATTACTTTTGGGGAAGAAAATTCATGGTATGAGATAACATTTGTGGTTAAAATAAGTTATGGTTATTTTTGAGAAATTTAACTCATTCTTGGGAATGTTATAAAATAATATAGTTTTTAAAAAAGGACAACACGCATACCCCGTGACAACCTGTCACATCGAACAATGTTGTGAGAATCAAACCCACAACCAAAGTGCGACTCGGATTTATCACCTACCACTAGATGACGTGAAGTTCCTAGTTAGTATAACTAATTATTTTTAGTTAAATTATTTAATATATCAAGAATATGATGATTTTAGGAACTTATGATTTATCCTTAGTATAGGAAAATGATTTGGTGATTATGTGATAAATGTTATTTTGGAATACATTTTCTCTTTTGGGTTATTTATGGAAATGATTAACATATCATAGAGAATATGTGATTTAGTTAATTACACATTCTTATGAGGCTTTAAGAGTAGTTGATGTTATTTGGAGATAAATGTTAAGATTTACTATGAATGACTATGTGATTAAAGTCTTCTAAGTTTTGGGTTTCAATATTAGTTTGGGTTATATTGAAGGATTTTAAGGACAATTGTTTATTAAATGGTATTCATTGAACTTTGGGTATTGTTTGTTCAATTTTGGAAATTAAGATTAGTATTTCTTTCTATAAAGGATTATCCATTTTGGGGATCATCTGGTCTTATACAAACCATTTGGTTTTGGTTAATCTCTAAAGACATGGGAAATATATATTTCATCCATTATAGATTATGTGATTTTCTAGAAGTTGATTCTAGCACTTCAAGTGTGACCAAGACATCTTCAATACTCATCATCTGGAGAAAAAATGAGTTAGTAGTTGAAATTTATTAAAGGATGGAACTCTACTTAAAAAGTAATTATATCTATTTTTTTCTTATTCAATCTCAAAAATAAATTCTTCAACCTTATTAAATGGAACATAAAACAAAAAATATTGTCTGTTTACTTTTCCTATTGGGAAACTAATGACCGTTTAAGCCATCACAAGTTTGTGGTTTTATTGTTGTTAAATTTCTCCTGATAATGTTTTCTATAACTCTCCATCAGAACTTGAAACTTAGTTAATTTTCCATATCCATGTTTTCCTACATGGAATCCTAGTATGGGTTATCTCGGGTGACCATTGAACTTCTCTTTATTTATTTTAAAGTGATAGTTTAATTGGATATTTTTCTGATGTGGGACATTCAATGAAGCTCCCAAGTCCAATTTTAAAAATCAAGGACACAATTTCCAAAAGGGGGAATAATTTAACACCCCATTCTTCCACTGTATGCTTATCTTTGAATAATATAATAACGTGTTATGTATGCAACACCGAGTTCAAGTGCACCACGACCTATCAAACTAGCTATTTAGAAAGATGTTATTAATAGTAACAACCGCATTTTTAATTTAATATATATATCCCATATAATTTTAACATTCATCTTTTGTGTTTCTTAGACAGAATATAAGGACAAATTCATTTTTTCTGATAAAAGAAGTATTTTTCAAAAAATGTAGTTTTTCGCCTTTTAAGGGAGAACCCTTTTTTGAATCCAATACTTGACACTTTTATATATTCTATTTGACAAAATAAAATTCTTCTTTATAACTGGAACATAAAAATTTACTTTGGGTAAAAACATTTTATTTTTCTGTTAAAATTCAATTTTTTATGAATAGTAAAAATACTGTATTTTAATTCAAAACATTCTTTTAATCAAATTATTTTATATGGTAATATTAACTTTTTAATTTTTTTTTAAAGTTTAATTAGATTATATTTTTACAATTTAATCCAATTTTGGTCATTTTAAGTAATTCTACTTTGAAATTCTACATAAACAAGTATCAATCTTTGGATAGTTATTATTTCTCAAAAAACAGGCTTTTTGTTTTGACAACGGGAATTAATTTTAAATTAATTGGTGAAACTTCTATGTTTTGAATTGGGTAAAATATAAATCATAATTTAATTCATAATATCAAATATATCTTAGGCTGAATTTTTTGTATTTTTCTCAAAAACATTAATTTTTGATGAATAGTGAAAACACTAAGTAGTAGTTATAAAACAACTTTTTCATTTAAATGAAATTTTACCGCTTATCTGAATTGAATTTAGAAAATCTGACATAAATTTTTGTTATTAGTAAGTAAAATTTGGTTCAATAAAATGAAAATAATTTTTAGTGAATAGTAACTTTTGACTTTTATTTATCGTGGTTAAAGGTAAATAGGGTAATTCAAGGTAAAAATAATATTATAATAATATTAAATTACCCTAACATGTGTCCTAATCCTATTGGCTGATAAATTTCAGAACATGGTCATCCTTTGGTTGATTTTGGGACCCCATTGAGCCACTTAAAAGTGATCATGACACTTTATATTAATTAATTTAAAGTAATGACAAAAATGACATCAACATATATCTTTTAGTAAGTCAATTATTACATGGGGTTATATAAGTTATCTCTTAGACTATAAATTTTAATTATAAAACTAAAAATATTTCCTACATCATGGTATTTGTTTTATAATTTTTAGACACTAAATAAATAAAATTATATATGACACAATAATGATGTAGTGTTTACCGCATTAATGAATGATTTAAATAAATAAGATAATAAAGGATAAAAAAATATCCAAAACTTTTCAAATTTTTATTGGATGATTTTATTTCGAACAAGATTCATCTTATCTTATAATTTAATAAGTTTTGGACCTCTATAAAATGAAAAAAATTATATAATAAAATAATATTTTCAAACATTCCTAAAGAGCCCCTCCTCCCCTTATAAAAAGCTCTCACCTATAACCCATTACTCACACCTCTCAAACCCCTTGGCTCATCCAACCTCTACCCAAATAAGCTCTAAATATCCCTATCTTCCACCAAGAAGCCTTATCTTAGGCAGACGACACTTTAAGAAATCTTTTTGGTTCAAACCAAAGGGAGTTACCCAATTTAAAGGTAACGTCTTATCTTAAGTTATTTTATTTTATTTTACTTCTCCAACCCCCTAAACGCTTTTACTACATTATTTTATAAAACAAAATTATCCTTAATATAATAGGTTTATTATAAAATAAGTATTAGAACTACACTTACACAAACCTCCATCCAATGGGTAAAGAACACACTGTTTCTGTGGACGGCGAACTACTATCTCACGAAATGATTATTGTAAAATCTTGTCCTACCACCTCTTATGGTGGAAATTAATATGGAACTATATTTAAATGTGATATATATTATATTTATATTGTCTCTAAACTTATTTATTTTTCATTAATATCATACCTTTATGGTTTCCATAATGGGTAAATACAATAATTTCATTTGAGGAAGTGCGGACTACCGCCCCTTCAAAGTGATATTACTCATTCATTCCATACATGGAACATATAAAGAATGTAATTAATTAAATTACATAACATAGATATTATAATGGAATTATAATATACCTATGTATTATTATTTTTTCATTCCTTTAAATATAAAATAGAAATGAAAGTAGCATTCATGTGTGTGTACGGCTTACCGCATCCATTAATGGAAGATAATAAGTGATATAAAAGGAATAATAAACATGAAAAGTTTTCTTAAGGAAGTATAAATTAACTTAAGTTTATTATTTAGTAATAATATGGAAAATATGAGTCAAGTCAGACATAAGGTAAGGGGTTTCTTATCTCACTTTTAATTCCATGAGATTTCCATGTTTTGCCACTTATTTATTGTATGTGGTGTATTGTGTATTTTAATTTGATATATATTATCAATATTATCTTTATATTCATGTTATTATTTTATTCATTTGGTGGTTATTAACTTCTGTTCATACGACTCGATTGATTACAAAGTGGTAAGGTGTTTCTTATCTTACTTTTAATTCCGTGAGATTTCCATTGTTCGCCACTTATTTATTGCATGTGGTGTATTGTGTACTTCCATTTGATATATATTTTTAGGATTATTTTTATATTCATGGTATTATGTTATTTATTTTGTGTTTATTAACTTTTTTTCATACGAATCGATTAATTACAACGTGGTAAGAGGTTTTCATCTCACATTTATTCCTGTGAGATTCATGCTATATTTTACACTATTTCCTTTTGTGTGGTGTATGTAATTCCCATGGTTGTATTCTTGGTGTAACATAATTTAGTTTATGGGTATTTACATCTTCATTTTATAATCCTTCTTTCATAGTATGAGTGTTTCATGAGTTACCAAATTGGTAATGGAATTTCTAATTTCAATTTCCACTCATTGGGTTTTACGAAAACTTAATTGATTATTTTACTCTATGTTTATGTGTGAAATCAATATTTACTTATTTGTGTAGTAATTTTCACTCCCCTTTGTGTTTATATACTTTTGATATAAATAATCACTCTATTGATAAATTCTCAAGTCATTAATATGAACTTGATAGGAGTAATATTAACTTAATTTCCATACATTGAATTAAACATCCAAGTCATTGGTGTTGTTTTTACAAGAATATGTGTGAATGTACTATGATTGATATACACTTAATGTCCAATCATATTGAGGGTATTTATATTTTTCACGCATAATTATGTTATTGATTTATCTTTAACATAAGGATATGGTCTTTATAAGGTATTTCATCTCAATTTACATTCCATTGAAACTTCATTGTTGTTATGTGTCAATTCACTTTTATATAGTGTATATATACTGTAATTTGACATATTATATCATGAAACCCTTTATTCTCATGATATTTTAAAGTATTTATTGCCTAAATTGTTTGTATTTAAGTGTCTCTCATTTGGTTAGGAATTCTAACTAAAATATCATTTTAAATGTTTTAAATATTTATTCTTCGAAATCATTATCATTAATGTCCATGTTTAGAAAATGGTTTTAAGGATTTACTTATATGGACATGAATGTTTTAGAATTAAAATCCCTTTTAAAAGTTTCAAAGTGGTATGGGACACTTTGATTCAAAAATCTATTTTTAACAGCTTCTTGATAAATAGTAATACATTTAAATGTTTTCAAGAAAAGGGGGATATTTATCTCAAATAGTTTTGCTGGTTATTTTCTTCTACATAAATATCATTCATTATTATTGTTTGAGGTTGATTTATTATAATACAATCTTCCATATTGTATTTAATGAGTTATGTTTGACTATGGGTGTGTTATTTTTATACCATTCATGGTTTGTTGTTAACATATTAACATTTTGTGTGCTAGTTTTAATACCAATGTTTATGTTATGATTCAACCGTTTCATATGAGTAATGCATTAGACTTAGTAAGTGATGGGTGGAGCCCTCTATAGATCCTCGATACTTCGGTAGGTCTCATGATACAAACTAATTTCTTGGCATAAGACCTTGACAAAATATTATTTTTTAGTCTTGGCACATGGCCTTGACTATGTGTTTATGATGTTCGGCATTATGCATTCCAATATTATGAAATTAGATATTGATATTAAATGTGATTATTAGACTAGTAGAATGTCCATGTGAATAAGTAAGTGTAATTATTTGAAGTATATTTTTCATATTATACTAATGTTTATGTTTAAAAGGCTTGTGTTTTAGTATTATACACTAGTAGAAAAATGGTCTTCAACGTCGGTTTTTCTTTAATTTTAACGTCGGTTTTTATCCAATGTTGAAGCTGCCGACGTAAAAAATATAACTTTTTATGTGGGTTCTTTAAAACCGACCCCAAAAATGAAATACATTTGTTTTTTAGCATCATTTTTTTTAAAAATGACTCCAAAAATATCCATCCATGTCATTTTCGCGACGGTTTCCTTAAAATTCGACGCCAAAAAGTTAAAAAAATAGTTTCAGCATCGGTTTTTTAAGAAAAGCGACCCCTTAAATGAAAAAAATATTTTTGGAGTAGGTTTTTACATAAACCGACGCCAAAAAGTAAATTTTTCTTCTCCATGTTTTATATAATTTCCTATGCTTTGATATGATAGGTCGTGGAGAAAAAATAGAGTTACGGATCAAAAGTTATGGTCTTCGGAAGTTGGACTTGTCAATGTTTTGATTGGTACAACTCGTTTCAAATAAATTTTGATAAACATAAAATAAATCGCATACAACAAATGAAAATGGTGATCAATAATTAAATTTACACCATAGTTAGTAAATCTCATTCGAATGATCTATATTTGTAACTCGACAATAATAATAAATCATCTCTATAAGAAAGCTAATAGATCTATTTTGAAATGAAGGAAAAAAATAAAAAAGAAAATAAATGATTAGAATAAGTACCGTGTTTAAATTAACGATTGAATCCACATTGCAAACTTGATTGAATTTAAGAGGATGAAAATGTTGAACAATTGATAAAATGGATTTATATATAGTAAATGAAAATATTATCGATAGCGTCGTATGGAAATGTAGGCGAGATTTTAAAAAGTTAAACGTGCGTTGTGAAAAAAATGAAAAAGTTAAACGTGCGTTGTGGAAAAATTGAAATTTTGATCCTGCGTATTGGCGAATACTCTTTGGTGTCAGTTTTGTAGAAAACCGGCGCAAAACATTCCAATAGATATCCTTTTTGGCATCGGTTTTTAAATAAATCGATGCTAAAATGTAAAAAAAATATATTTTTCACATCGGTTTTTTTAAAAACTAACGCCAAAAAGTAAAAAAATATATTTTTGGGATCGGTTTTTAAATAAATAGATGCTAAAATTTAAAATAAAGCACTTTTTCGCATTGGTTTTTTTCAAACCCGATGTGAAAAATATTTTTTTTTCATTTGTGGCGTCGGTTTTCATAAAAAGCGACGCCAAAAATGAAAAAAATTACAATTTTTTAGATAGTTACTTAAGCTTCGATTTGACTGGTTGTAGAGCTAAAACGGAGTTACAGATTAAAATTTATGGTCTTTGAAAGATGGACTTCTTTAAGACTTCTATTAGAGAAGATCAACTTCTGACCACCATAACTTTTAATCCGTAACTCCATTTTTCCTCCACGACCTGTCAAATTAAAGCTTAGAAAATAATCTAAAACTTAGTAAAAAAATATAATTTTTGGCGTCAGTTTTTGTAAAAACCGACGCCAAATAGATATTTGTTAAAAAATTTCGCATCGGTGTTTAAATAAACCGACGCTAAAATTTAAAAGGAAACACTTTTTCGTGTCGGTTTTTATCAAAATCGATGCCAAAAATATTTTTTTTACTCTTTGGTGTCAGTTTTTAAATAAACTGATTCCCAAACTATTTTTTTTCTTTTTGGCATCGGTTTTTAAAAAAACTGATGCCAAAAATTCTCCGGAAAAATATATTACATCAGTTTATATGAAACCGGCGTCAAACTAACGACGTTAAAAACCATTTTTCTACTAGTGATACATTGCCTTAAATGTTTAAGATTATTTTTCAATGCTTCCTCTATATTTTTATCCTTACAGAGATTATGAGCTCACCCTTTTCTATGTTTTATTTTTTCCGGGATGTGAAGACGTATATTTTGATTGAGCTGCAAGGATAGACTAAGGGATTTGAGTGTATTCAAAGGGGTTACAATGTTGTTGTTTTTAATTTCATAATGTAATGTAAAACTTATGTATGTATCTAGTACTTCCAAGGCTACTAAACTAATTAGTCTTTTGACACTTTATCTATTGTGATCATGAAAATGTTATTTAATAATGCACTAACTCTGGGTAACTAGGGTCGGGGCATTACAATTTTGAAGGCAATTTTCCTTGAAAATAACATTGAAAAATTAAAAATAATCTTGAAAACAATTTAAAAACCTTTTTCATTGAAAACATAAAAAGAATATTCAAAATATTTTTTAAAACATTTTTCCTTGAAAACATATAATGAATATTTTAAACATTTTGAAAACCATTTTCCTTGAAAAGATATAAAATAATCTTGAAAACATTTTGAAAACATTTTTTCCTTGAAAATTTATAAAAGAATATTGAAATGGTTTCAAAATATTTTTCTTTTAAAATAATTTTAAAACTTATAAAATAAAATTTTAGATCATTGAAATAATTTTCTTATAAAAACCAACTTTTGAAAACATATAAATGGAGCTTTGAAAATCAATTAAAACACTTTCTATCATAAAACAATTTCTGAAAACAATTTTTCATTAAAATTTATATTAAAATCATTAAATTTCCATAATATTAAGAACAAAAATTCATTAAAAAATAACCGTATAAAATTAAAAATTATTCATCAAGGAAATAGGAATCGCAGTAGTAGGTAAGTTCGTAAATATTGAACATTTCTTTTGCACCTTAAAAGTTCATAAAAGTTCCTTGATCATAAAATGACAAGAAGATTACTTATAAAACCATTTTTTAAAAATGTAATACATGGGTAAAAATGTGATTTAAACATCATATGATAATATTAAAAAATGTTTAAAAACAATTTTAGAATGCACAATTTTGAAATAACACAGATTTTTAACCAAAAAGAAACATAACGTCATATTTTCATAAACAATATTAATTATCTTATGTAAAAAATAGTGGGAAAATGGTAGCATTACTTGGATATAACATTAATAACCATATGGTAATAAACCTAATGATATTTCTTTAGATATGGATGACAATATTTTATCAATGGAAGCCTAATCATAGACAATCTTGATAAATAATGAGATTATATCAATAAACCATTACCTCTTTGGTAACATTGAATCATATTAAAATGGAAAGAATAACATCACATGAATCTAAAAATATCATGAAAATAATTATATTCATGATATAACATGTCAAATTTAGTATATACACCACATAGAAAAAACTTTAGGTTCGTAACATGACATATGTCTCAGTGAATAAAAATTGAGACAGAATTACCTTACCAATTTAGTAACTTTTGACACATAAACCCCATTAAATAAGGGTCATCGAATGGATATTTATATACCCATAAATTTAATTATAATTATCATATAATAAATCCATTTTCATTATATACACCACAAAAAAAATGAGTGTGTAATAAGGCATATATCTCACGGATATAAGTAGTGAGATGAGAAAACTCTTACCTTAAGTCTTGACTTCCCTTTCATACGCTCAAACATCCCTTATAAAAAATATAAGTTTATTATAAATCTACTAAAAAACATATTATTATATGTAATACCATGTATTATTTTTTTATGAATTTATATTACCCATTTATTAACTACTCCACATTAATGTTATGTTTCGGGTAATATCTACTTTTTTTTATACATTTTTTGACTTATTATTCTTCATCCACTAACTTAGATCATGATTTAATTATTTGCAGCATTTAAAACGTGATATATATATAATATATATTCAGTATATAAATATTTATAATAATATATAAATGATATAAATATGAAATGGAAGACACTTTTCATAGAAACGGTAGGTCGTACATACACATGAACATTGTTAATGTTTAATTATTGTTTAGAAAGAAGAAAAGTAAATGAAATGTGTATATATATATATATCATTAAATTAGAATTATTATTTCATATATATCACATAAATTAACTAAAACCATACTTAATAAATTCCATGTAAAGTGTGAATGAATCACATCTCATTGAGGAGGCGGTAGTCCACGCGCCCATAAATGAAGTTATCATATTTACATAAGAATGGTATGTCTGTTACCCATTAGATGGAAGTGTGTGAGAGTGTATATAAAAACCTTAGAATAAAAACATCTTTTCATATTTATGATAATTATTTTTTTATATACTAATGTAATTAGAATAATTTAGGGGTGGAGAATGAAAATAAAACAAATGAGTTTGAGGAAAGATGTTACCTCTTCTTTGGGTAAGTCCTTTTGGTCTCCACCAAAAGGCTTCTTTTGATGGATTTATCCCAAATGGATGCTTCAAGGATTAAGGTATTAAGGTTGGTAGATTATTGGAGTGTATTTTGGGAGATTCAAAGTGCTTTATAAGTGTGAATAATTTGGAGATATGAGTGTTTTTTATAATGGTGGAGGAGTGGCATTCTTGAAAAATTTTAAAAATGTAATTACACCCACATTTTTACCATGTAAATTCTAACTAATAATGGTAAATATTCAATAAAATGGAGTATAACATCGAAATATTTACATAAAATGGGTTTATTATAATTTTTATGTCAATTGGGGACTTAATTTTAAGGTTTAGTCCTTTGGTAAGATAATTTTTCCCTTAATCGATGTAATTAATTTTATTACCTTCACCAAAACATTTTTTCAAAAACTAAGTTAACCTTATTATACATTATAAAATTATTATTATTATAAATATGGAATTAATTTTTAAAAATTCTAATCATAAAATTTCCCTAAATCAATTTAAAATTAATCCCACATATAGAATGATAAAGCACGTTTTAAAAGTAAAAATGTTCCAAAGTTTGATAAGTTTTTATATCAAATTTTAATTAGAAATTGATTCAAATGAACTAAATTGGATTAATTGATTTAAAATTTATCTCATTAAACTTTAAAACTAAACTAAAATATAATTTTACTATATTAATAAATTACATGAAAAATAAGTTTTGAATTAAAATTCAGTGTTTTTCATTATTCATCAAAAAATGAAACTTCGTAGAAAAATACCAAAAATTCACCCAATGTAAATTTTTATATTCCAATTCAAAAAATGAATTTTATTTTTTCAAATAAAAATATTAAATGGGTCAAAAATTAAATTTAAAATGGATTCTGCATTAAAAGAAGGTAAAATTATCTTCTAGAAAAGTACATCTTTTTATTCATAAAATTGGATTTATTTTTATTTTATACATATTAAATATATTTTATGATTATCAAAAATATTTATAGAATATAAAATAAAAAAAATATTTAAATCATTAATCAAAAGTGTTATGTTTAATTTATTGAGATAAATTTTTGTTTTACGTAGAAAAACAATTTTCTTAGAATAGAAATTTCAATATTTTCAAATAGTTTTTTCAATCGTTTTAGCTATTTATAACCCAAGTATTAATTTTATATACATGTATAAATAATTTTTTTAAAATTTAGTTTATAAAATTCATGAATTTATTTTCAATGGCTATGTGGTAGCTATAATAATATTTAAATAATGTTATTAATAGTATATTGTTGTTTAGTAAAACTCGACCTTATGTATTAAGAAAGATATCAAAGGGAATCAGTATTTTGTGTAATACAATCCAAACATATTTTTTTGTGTACCACAATATAATCTAATATTTTCTGGTTTCATAATATTATCATGGTGTTTCATATAATTTAAGACAAACTTAGTGCTTTTATATATAAAAAAGATATATTCAGTGTGTCTTGAAAGCAAAAATATTACAAGATTATAGTAAATTGAAAAAAAATCACAAAATCTATGGGTGTTAAATTTTACACATGTTTCAAATATGTTATAGTATTTTCACCAATGATTTATAACATTTTCTCTTCACTTTTAAACTAGGTAACTATTTATTAACTAAGTGAATTTAGGTTTTTATTAATCGCATATCAAAATCTATATAACCAAATTTTTGTCTTTTGAAAACAAATTTAATATCTATTTAATCCAATTAAATTTCTAAATATTTAACTTTAAATTAAAATAGGCTACATGTAGAAAAAATGTTTTAGTAGAAAAATCATATCTTTATCATTATGTATTCTTAATTTTATTTAGTATTTATTTAAAATTAAATAATATTTAAAATAATTTTTTATGCGTTTATACATTATATTAGATTCAATATTTAGATTATTTTAATTTAATATATTTTAAAAAAATATCAAGATGTTAAAAAAAATAGTTTCAAAATATATTTTTCACCGCCCTTGTGGTAATTAGTAGTAATCCTAATAATTTATATTTTTTACCCAAAAATAAAAATTTAAATATTAAATAATATGAAAATTAATACCTAAAATATAAGAATCGTTTTTTATATTTAATTTCAATGTGTAGAAAAATTAATCTTAATGTTATCACATGTAACGCAAAAAAACCTATTTTTATGATGGTGTATTTTTTCAGAATAAAGTTATATATGTCAGAAAAAATTAATTTTATTTATTCCCATGATATTAAGAAGATTATAATTGTTTAAAGGAGAGTTTTTTACAATATAATAAAGCTAATACCTAATTTTCCCATGTATAATTATAATTTGAGAAGGATTCGAAAATATTTTTCATAAAATATTACTTGATTTTCCAAGATGATTTTCTTGGGTTTTATACATTTAAATAAATCTTTTAATTGATTTACATTAATTTGTAAATATATATATTATACATATAATATTTAAATTACTTATAAGTCATATAAATGTAAAGATATTATCATAATTTGTATTATTTTACTATTAACCAAAAAACCGATTATTTAGAAACAATAAAAATTAATTTTCATGTTATTTAGATATTCTGGAATCGAATATGAAGTTTATTTTATAAAAAATAAAATTTGAAAAGAAAATTCAAGAGGTAAATAAAATTTACAAGTAAAGGTGATTTTAATGATAAAGTTTCTTAATAATAAAATATATTAATTTTTTATCTTCTAAGGGTAATAGTTTTCAATTATTTACCATCTTAATTTTCATTATAAAATTAGTAATAATGTTTTTTATAATATTTTTTGTTTTATTAACATTGGGTTTGGAATGTAATAGAAGTTACAGAACATAGAATTCATTTTTATAGATCTAAAATCTCATGGCATTAAATTCTACCCCCTTAAATAAATATTTACCTCACATTTTTAATTATTACACAAATATTAATGTAAATTAGGGTATTCTTAACAAAATTATATTTTAGACTTAGCGTCGAATGTGAAAACCAACATAATATCTTGAAATATTTCAACATAATTATCTTTCCTCAAATAAGGTTGATTGTTTATACCTTAATAATGTAGTTTAATGAGGATAACCCCCAAATAATTTTAATCTACAAATAAATAAACCAAAATTATGTCATGTATTCCCCAAAAAATTAACTCTAGATTTTACTGTCATATAAAATTTACCACTAGCTCATAATGCCACGCACAATCCATTGTATTTAATATTCCAAAAAATGTGATAAAATTCACCAAAAATATCATGAATCAATTATCAATCCAATGTTTATTGCTACTATCTAATTTACTTATTTAAAACAAAACCACCCTTTATTATCAAAACATCAAGTGTATATTAAACCTATTATTTATCCATACTTTTCATGTCTTCCCTAAAATTTATCCACAAATAAATTTAATCTTGTCAAAAAATTAATTTTTTCAGTTATTAATATCATTTATTATATGATCCCATATATTTAGTGTTAATGTATTGTGGAAAAATTTACATAAGCTTTATGTAATCCTCATAAATTTTAGTATATAACAGAATATCATCCATAAAAATCTATCATTAAATAAAATAGTTATGAGTATCAAGATTCAATTTCTATTAACAAATCAACCTCTAAACATTAGGTAAGACCAGGATACTCACATTTTCCATTATAATAGGATTATACTAAGATACTAAACCATTTAAGTATTCTCACTAATTAGGTTATAAGATAAATTGGTCTCTGGATGCATACCATTCTCTCCGTAATTTTCAAGATCCTGTTGAAAATAAAACCAAAATGGTATTGATAAAATTCAAAATATGAATATTAAAACTATAATATAATTAATTCTTCTCCAATGAAATATTAATTCTAAACTATAATAAAATTTGATCAATATATGTCTTTATCTTGGTTATCTTGGGAAATCTTCTTACGTGTTATTCTATCCATACTGGTTGAAATTATACACAAATGATTCATAATTATTATTTTATGATTATGTGGGTTAACCAAATAATAACTCCTACTAGTTTCAAAATTGGGCCATAGTTATGCCTCGTTGTTGTGAACTAGTATACAATTGAGTTAAACACCATATTCCATTTTCTAGGTTATTACTCCTATGTACATAAGGACCAGACCATGCATCCACTTGTAGTATCTAGATAGGGATATAGTTTCTAGGATAACCAAATAGTCTATATTTTATCAAAACATTATAATGTTATCTTATATATAGATTCTTCACATTGAATTTTCCTAAATTATTTTTATAATTTTCTTTAAACCAATATTTGGTAATAACAAAACTTGACACCAATAACAACTAAAGTGACCCAAAATTAACATAACTAAGATAATAAATTAATCTGTTGATTTAAATAATACATCTCACAATTTGTCAAAACCCCCAATGACCAAAAGAATTAGTGTTTTGTAGATTAGGTACATAAAAATCTAATTTTAAAACAAATATAAACATTTCTATATAGTTGAACTCATTTAGAATCTCTTCTATACATTCCACTAATTATATATATCTTCATAACAAGGGGAAAGTAAAAAACATAAGAAATGGGTGATATTAGTGGCTTAGTAAGGGAAAACATATATCATAATGAGTTCAAATCATAAATATTAAGGTGAAATTGAAGAAGATATAATAATATTAATTAATGACCATAATACAATATATGATTATCATAAAACATGTTATAGAATAATAACAACTTAAATTGATCATTATGTAAGAATGAAAGATATGGAATGGACCAAAACACATATCAACATTAATATAACATATTATAATGACATAAAAGTGTAAAAAACTTTAAAAAGGTGGCACAATATTGAGATCATGGAATTTCATATAAATGAAATGCATCTTAAAAATTTGCATAACCTAATAAACAGCCTGGAAATGTGACACAACCATATGCAGAGAAAATATTATGAATAAATTTTTCCATATCATGTTTACTCAAGTATTCAAGAAAAAAATATTCCCATATCTCATTCGGAAAAAAAAATTATGATCAAAGATTCTTGTATCTCATTCACACCATAAACATATGAACAAGGATTCTCTTGACCCATTCACGCCAAATTATATCATTTCATAAGATATAAAACCTTAAACAATTCATTATAGAATTATATTGGACCCCACTATTTATCATTCATATATATGTGTTCTATAAGAAAATAAAACATTCATCATCTCATGAAGAACCCATGTAAAAAAGAATAATTTTATTAAAACATTTAAAAACATCACATAACTCTAACATAAACAATTATATAATATCAAAACTCTTATTTCCCAAAATAAATAATATAATAATAATATATAATGGGTGATAAAAACATAACTTCTTGAAAGATAAAAGTTTTATGATAAATAAAAGTGATAATAAAAATGTTTTTAAAAAAACTTATAAAACATTGATGTGTAATTTTCTTTTAAAATAAATTTGTTATAAATAGAAAGATAATAATTTTGAAAACACTATTCCAAAAAATATATCTGAAAAAACATAAAGGTTTCAAAAAGTATAACATAAGATACTTGGAAAAATATTAGATTTAAAATAATAATTAACAATGAAGACTCTATAAATATATAATTATTTCAAAAATATAATGCAAAAATATTTTAAAACTATTACTTTTAAAAGAAAATATAATAAAGGATACCCATAAAGACATAATGTTTTCTAAAAGAGAAGTAAGAAAATTTAATACCATTTTTTTAAAAAATAATCTTTAATCATGGAACAATAAAAAATAAATCAAGGATATAAAAAATTTAGAGTGGAAGATAAAACATTTTATTTTTAAAGGATGTATAAACTTTTGAATATTTTGACATGACATTATTGAAAAATCATCATCATTAAATGGATAAAAAATCCTTTTTCATTGAAATTTATAAAGGTGAGTAAAAGTATTATGTGAGATAAAAAATGAGTTTCCATTAGAGAAATGATAACATTTTTAGGATATAAAAATAAAAAATGTTATAAAAATCCATTAAAACTAATAGAAATGATATTTAATATAAATAAATTTTCATAATAATGTATAATCATAAAAGAAGAATAGATTGTTGAGAAACTTGATTTTCCCCAGAAAATACAATATAAATACAATATAACATCATAATATGTTAGAATTGATCAATCATTAATGATAATATTCATGAAGAGTGATTATGACCAAAGGAAAAGATTTGAGTCATGAAAAACCCTTACAACTTCTATAACATTTGAATCAAAATCCCCTTGAAAGGTATGCCATTAAATAGAAGATTAAATATCAATAAATATTATAGGAACATGATAAAAAAATTGAAATATGGATATATTTACACCATATAAAGTAAAACATGTTGTATATTAAAGATGCCTTAAGGGATTCAAATTTATGACAAAGAAACCCTTACAACCATGGTAAAAATTAAATAAAAACCCCAAAAAGGGGAGAGCATGTCATTAAACATTAAATTCCACAAATAAAATACAATTCATGTAATTTTATATCAAATATGTAGTATATAAATTAATTAAATAATAATTGGATCCAAAATATGTACTATGACTTAATGAAGGGAAATTGACAAGAAATCCCTTTCCTTTTCAAATGTTCATTTGACACAGACACCTAACATCCTGAAAATTAGAATTATTTCTTATTAAATTTCATTATAGGAAATTATTATTAATTATTATATTTAATAAGGACTATTTATTATCATATGCTATTTTTTATATAAATTTATTTTATATATCGGTTACTTGAGGTTATTTAGTAAATCTTTTCACAACACCTTATATAGATTTACTATAGTAGAAAGTGTATTAAAATTGTTTCATGTTATCCAAAATATTAATAGTGTTATTTAAATAATTTTTATATATTAAATATAATTTTAATGAAAACCATTACCTGTTGTTATGAAAAATTAAAATAATTGCTTGTGGTGGTGATAGATCATGGGTATACATTATTATTGTTTCCTTTTCTCAAATAATGAGTGATAAAAAAGGTAAATTATTATTTATGATTTTAGAATCATAATTATATTTCTGATATCATATTTATTCATCTTTTACTACCTTTTTATCAACTATGAATAGTAGTGGTCAAAAATGGATTGCATTGCACCGTGGAGGTGGTATTTTTTGAAAAGCACTAACGATGCTTTAGATTTTATTAGCACATGAATATAAATAAATAATTTTTAGTGAATTAATATAATAACACATAAGTATAATTATGATACCAATGTAATTATATTTTTAAGGATATAAGATATTTGTAAGTGGAATATTAAGGAGAAAACATAAGATTTAGATGATAAAAACATTGGAGACAAGATCTTTCCTTGGAAAACATTTTAGAATTGAAGGTATTGGGGAATATTATTACAAACAAGTTATTAAGAGAGTCTTAGAGTAACTTCCACCAATACATAACTCTCTCATATGGCCAAAAAGGGTTTTTTATGGGAACTTAAGTGTGCCTCCCCATATGCTAGAGGCTGGTGACTAATAGTGGGGGTGTGGATAGTTTAGTGTAGAGACTATACATCCTAGGTTTGAAGTGTCATATATGCAGATTAAAAAATAATAGAATGGAAATAACCATCAAGTAAATATAATAGATGGATACACTAATAATATGCAACTGAACAATCCAATAATAAAAAAGGAATAATGTAATGATGTGTGGTATTGTAACTAACTATCATGCTAGAAGAATACAGCAAAAATAATAGAAGACGCAAATAAAATACTCAAGATCATGTGTCTCAAGCCCCATGTCGGTCCCATATCCAAACTCCCTCCCAAAAACAAACAAGAAATAAACTACAAGGCCCCTTGTCCACTCCTAAACTTATATCCATGAAGTCTTCTCTGGTGACAAATGTAGGACCAAATAGGGTGTGAGTATAACTCAATAGATCAACACCATCCTTTCTAAATAAAACCAAACCCATAATATGTATATTTAATAAAGTGATAAATAGATGTATTAAATTAATACATAAATTAATAAAATACCAAAAATAAAATTCTTCGGATCTATATAGAAATAATGTTGACTATATCTTACAACCATGCCAACTATATCCTAATAACCAAGGTAAACAACCTGCTTCAACAATATGATGGAATAACTATAAGCATGTCTTAAACCATGCCAACTATATCAAAATAAATAAGGTAAATAGCCTGGTATAATCACAAAAAACAATCTGGGTCAAATCCCTATAAGCATTACAACATGGGACTGGCCATATCCCACTCTCTATAAGCATTATAGGATGGACTAGGTCAGGCCTACTCACTATCAGCAATACAGCTTATATGTGTGTAAGTTCTTGGGCCTACCCCATTATATAAGCTTCTCAACATAGAAGGCAATCAATATCATATATCATGTATATCACAATATCACATCTTATATTCCAATTGTTAATTAAGAAAACTAACATTATTCTTTCAAATTACACATGAAATTCAATTTATAATTGATTAAAAATTATATCAATAACCATTAATTCATAATTTAGGGATTCTATAACAAGAAGCCACCATAGGTATCATGTCAAGCTAAACATACTTTAATCCATTAAACAATTATAAATCCATTTAAAACCAAATAAATTCATGGTATAATATCATTTAGTTATTTAATGAATTTGGGCGCACACAATGAGGGCACAATCATGAAATTTCATAAAATTTGAATTATCAAACCATAGGGTTTAATGTTTAGACCCCTACCTTATACTAATGATCCAAAAATGCTTCCTTTGGCCAATTCCTATGACGAAGAGGGTTTATATGATTTTTAATGGGTTCCTATATCAAATCATGATCAATATCAAAACTAATAACACAATTGGGTAACGTATTTCACTAAGATGGTTAGAGAACCAAAGTGAAGAAGAAAGGAATTTGACCAAAATAACATACTAGTGATAGATCCCCTAAAAGGGATGTCTAGAATAGGTTTTTTCACTCCAAAATCACCTGGAGGGTCACCTTAGGTTGATAGGATAAGAACTGAAGATTTTTTCTAAATAAAATCAATCACATTACAAGTTTAAAATAGCAGTTCAAGCATTTACATGTCGTATAAATGTTTTCAATGGTATTAATTGACAAACTCATCACCTTTGTTTTATTTTATTAAAACAAATGTATAATTACATGTTTTTTAATCCATTTAAAAAATGTGTAAAAGATCTTTAGTTGAGTTTTCATCATATTTTTCCTTTAACACATGAAACCACCTTTAAAGCTTCTCAACTTAACAAGAAATAATTTTAAAACTTAGTTTCATTTACACCCAAACTCTGTTAATTAAGAAAATCATACATCCCTACACTTTATGTCATTGTCCTGAAAAAAATATCTCCATCTATGAACAAGACATAGCCACTAAGGCTTAAATGAAAAACTCAAAGAGAAATGTACCTGAAAAAAGATGGGATCTTACAACCTCCCCACCTTATAACAGCTCATCCCCAATCTTCCCAAAGCATCATTGTGAGGTCTCAGTGAACAACTTTTTCCATTATGTTTTCATATCATAATCCCTCTCCCATGTCTCTTCCAAAACTTGTCCATGTTTCCACTATACTTCAAACAACAGTATATTCTAACATATAAGATATTTCTCAATAGGATCCAAAACCAATATCAGATTCTCCACAAAGGATGCATCAGTACAAAGCTATACTTATATTAAGTATATAATATGGGATGTTTCTAAAAGATATATTCAAAGTTGAAACATGTGGAATACATCATACATGGAACTGTATCATTTTTAAAGGGCTAAACAGTACAACACTATACTAACCCTTTCCACTATTTCAAATAGACCGACAAACCTGGACACTAGCTTTCCCTATTTCTTGGTTCGATGTTTTCCCAACCTAGATAACACATTTAGGAAAACATAATGAGCAACCTTGAACTCTAGAGGTCATATTTTGTGGTCATTATATGATTTATACCTGCTCTATGTAGTCACCAATCACTTTCTGATCAACTGAACATGTTCATACATCTCTTGCATGAGATTAGGCACAATAAGTGCTTACTCACCAACATCAAGCCAACAAAAAGGTTAGTGGAATGGAATTTATAAAAATCATAAAAAGGTTCCATTTTTATTGATACTTGGAAGATATTATTATATGAAAACTCCATGAGTGCCATATGTTTCTCTCATGAACCACTAAAATCCATAACATAGGCTCATAACATATCCTCAAGAACTTGAATAGTCTACTCAGATTGACCATCATTTTGTAGATGATATATAGTGCTTAAAATAACTCATGTTCACATAGATTTATAAAGTCTCTTATAGAAACATTATGTGAAATTAGGATCTCTATCAAAAATGATACTCTTCGAAATACCATACAATTGAACCACTTCACGCATGTAAATATTTCCCAGATCTTCAACTGTAAGGGTTTCCTTGATCAATAAGAAGTGGTCCATATTTTTCATCTAGTCCAAAACAATACATAAAACATAATTATTATGGATTATTGAGGTAATCTCGTCACAAAATCCATTGTGAAATCATCCAATTTCCACTTTGGGATGGAGAAAGGTTGTAAAAGCCCAGTTGTCCTCTGATGCTCGACTTTCACCTACTGACAAGTGAAGCATCAAGCCATGAAACTTTCTAACTCCTTATTTCTTCTTGACCACTAGTACTATATGTGGATATCATAATAAATATTTGTTAAATTAGTATGTATTTCCCAATTATAATTATGAAACTCCCTCAACATCTCATCATCCAAGCCCATAGGAACCCATACTCGGCCATATAAAAGAATAAATTTTCAACTACCGAGAGACTATCCTAATGGAATATCTACACCATATAATTTTTCCCTTATAACTATTACCTATGGATTAGATAACTTCTCATTCTTAAATTAATCTAAAATCATGGGTATAATAGATATCAACATCATAGTTACTCGCCCTAGAAATTCCTAAACATCCAGATGCATGTATGAAAAAGATCTATTTTCCACCAATCATGACAAGGCTCTCTTAATACTTTTTTTATGAATTTCATCTCTTATCATTAGCACCAAAATTTTCCTTGACTTATATATAAGACAATTCAAAGTTTAAAGATTACAGATACTCAACCCACCTCCTCTTCTGAAGGTTCTTGTCCCAATGAGAAAAGATGTACCTAAGGCTCTTTTGATCCGTGTAAACCACAAACCTATTACCAATGAGATAGCATATCCAACATCATAGGGAATATACCATATTATCTAACTCCCAATAAAGAGTTAGAAATTCCTCTCGTGAGGTCTCAACTTCCTTGAACCAAAAGAAACCACACGATCCTCTTCTATTAGAACTACTCTAAGTCTAACTCCATATGCATCCCAGTACACGACATATGCTTTACCTGGAACTAGTAAAGTGAGGATAGTTGTTGATTTTAACCTTTATTTAATATATTTAAATATATTTCACAATAATCACACCAAAAAAACGTCACCCCTTTATTGGTAAGCCCAGACATTAGTGCTTCCAAATGAGAGAAATCTTGGGTAAAACGCCATTAATAACCTGTTAAACCTATAAAAATCAGAATTTTGAATAAATTATTAGGTTTCTAACAAGATATCATGGTATATAATTTATATAGGTCCATTGAAACTCTTTTATATCAGATTATATGTCCAAATAAGTTCACTTTATTTATCCATTAACTTCATTTAGTTAGCATGGTGTAATGTTGATGCTCTCTCAATATAATCTAGAAGATGTCAAGATGTTTGGAATGAGAATCTATTGACTAAGCGTATACTAAGATATCATTGACAAAAAGTACCAAAAAATTATCCATAATAGGTTGTAAAATCTTATTCATTATGTTCATGAATATTGCATGCTCATTTGACAACCCAAATAGCATCACTACAAATTCATATTAGCCATACCGGCTTCTAAAAGTTGTCTAAGGTATGTCTGACTATCTCACTCTTAATTGATGATATCTTGATCTCAATTAAGTCTATATAAGATATTATAACCTCTAAAATTATCGAAAATATCATCAATTCATGGAATATGATACTTTTTATTGTCCATCATTTTGTTCAATCTCCAATAATCCACACATAAGTACAATGATCCATAACCTTTTTGGGGAATAGAACTGGGAACACCAAGGAGATGTAATCGACTAAATGAATCCTTTAGATTCTATATCTTCAAACTATACCTTCAACTCCCAAAGATCTACTAGTGCCATTTGTTAAGGAGGGATGGAAACTGGCTCTACTCCCGACACCATCTCAAACATGAACTTGACCTCTCGCTCGGGTGGTAATCTATAGAAGTTGTACGTAAAACATCCAAAAAATGGTCTATCATTGTAGGAAAATAATCCTACTATATTTCACCATTATCTAGAGAAATAAATACTATTTTAACCCTAATAAAATCCAATCTACACTGAATTGGTATCAAATGACCACCCTGAAGATCCCACTCACCCTTCTAAGAATAGATGCTTTCTTCTAGAGATGGGAAAGTAACTCTCATCCTATAAAAATATATATGAGTATGGTATAGGAATAAATAATCCATACCAAGTATCAAGTCAAATCCTATAATTTATAGTATGAATAGTTCCCCAGAGACATGGTAACCACCACTCTCTAGAGAACATGACTTGCAACATTTGATATTTTCTGACCGCATTACCAAAGGCGTGTCAATGGTTAAAACAACCATATAATCTTTACCTATACAATCCCAAGACATTTGAAAAGAGAGTAGATAGAGAATATTTTGATTCTCATGTAACAAACAAAACATAAGCTAAGGTATATGATAGAAGAATTTTATCTCTAACGGTAGACAGACCTGCATCCACATTAGTCAGACTAGTTTACATAACATGCAACCAGATTGTCCCTATTCCTTGATATCTAGTATGAATTACGAAATATATATTCTTTGATTGGTATTTTTTATCATGAATTGGGGTGCCACATGCCTTAAATTAGACTAAATAGGCTATAGAATTTCATCTACTAGCCTACTATGGTGCAGATGAGACCCTTCTAGATTCTGGTTCTTGTCATGATTCTTTTCCACTAGTCTTCTATAAAAATTTATAACACAACCTATGAATATGGTCAAGTATGCCACTGATGTGACACTAAACTATGGGGTAATAACATTGTAAATTCTTATGACAAAACTTTCCACACTCATAGAACTAGGATGGAACATGATCCTCATATTGTTCTCCACTTCCCCAACTGTTCTTCCCACTACCACTCTAGAAAAATATCACCCTAAAGATCTCATCAGCTACCAAATATGTCCCAAAGAATTATAGGTCGGAAAAACATCCAGCATGGTAAAGAAATAACAAACCCTCCTACATCAGATTTATGAACTTTTGATATTTTTCATCCCTCAAGGTTTTGGGATATAAATGGATCAGGAACTTTATCTTGAAGTCCTTCCAAGATAAATCATTTTATTACCCATATTATTTTAGAATATTCTACCAATGATTTATAGTTCCATGAATCATATACACATCAAGATTTACCCTCCTATATATAGGTGTCTTTAGATTCTTGAAAACTATCTAAACTAACTCAATGCTATTTGGGGTCCCCCTTCCTTAGTAAACATAGGTATATATTAAAGCTGAAACTCTCTTGTCATCTAAGAGTTCGATAGGACAGTATGAACAATCTCCCTTTCTATAGATCGCATGACCCTTGGGAAGCTTCCATAAAGCAAAGCATCCATATTATCCTCATAAATATCAAGAAGTTACAATTCATTTTTGTTAGTATCATGTTGATTTCCACTCTCTTGATGCTCAAGTCAAAGATGACGATAATGCATTTTCTCTACAAGTCAAACACACGCCTTAGAGAACTGGATATCAATAAGGACAACCTAACATGTGACTCCAATAGAGAACCACTAACTCCTGGTCTCTCTAGACATCGCTTATAAGTACTTTAAGATGACACTAAAACTCATTTTATTTATTTGGTGAAACAGATATCTCTTATCACAGTTCAACCGGAAAGTATACACTATATAAAATATTGATAAGTCTTTATCATGAATAATGCCTTTAAATATACCCCTATATTCATATTATTATGTGTGTATTATTATCCTGCACTATACTGAGACACAAGTACAAAACATGATAAACAACAACATAATAAAACAATAATCCTAAAAAACATGTGAATCACCCAAGGTGAAATAACACTAAGTGTAAAAATAACATGTAGAAAACAACAATCATATCCATGGGAACTCAGATTTTCCCTCATACATGGTTTAGCTACTCCCATACAAAATATCATTACCAAGTTCCTAAACATCGTAGTATCCTTTCTACCATTTCCAAAAAGTAAATAATATGAAAAGAAGAATAAAATGCACCTTTGATATCACTTTGTAACATCCAGCATTCCAGTACTCTCGTGTGTTCCTGAAAATGGTTTGTTATGGGAACTCAAGTGAGACTCCAAATGTTTCACATGCTACATACCAGAAACAGGGGTGTGGATAGTATAGTGGGGAGATAATACCCGCTAGGTATGAAGTATCGTTTGATTAGAAAAAATCATAATAGAATGGAAATAATAATAATGGTAAAGATAATAGTGGAAGACAATAATAATAGACAACCGATTAGTCCAATAATAAAAAAGGAATAATGTAATGACATGATAGAATATAACTAAATTTGATGCTAGAATAATATAAGAAGAATAATATCAAACTAAAATAAAAGACTCAAGGTCCTGGGTCTCGAGCCACATGCTAGTCCCACCTCCAAAATCCATCCCAACATCAAACAAGAAATCAACCTCATGGCCCCTTGTCCTTTCCTAAACCAAAATCCATGAAATCTTCTTAGGTTTTAAATGGTGGTCCTAATAGAGTGTGAGTATAACTCAGTAGGTTGACACCACCATGTCTAAATAAAACTATCTTGATAATAAGTATATAAAATAAAGCGATAAACATGTTTATTAAATTAATTAAACAATTGATAAAATACCATAACAACCTGTTTTTCTATCGTACTAGAATAACTATAAGAAAGGATTAAAACCATGCCAACCATATACAAATAACCAAGGTAAAGAACCTTCTTTAATTCCATGTCAGAAAAACTCTAAGCATGTCTTACGACCATTCCAACTATATCCTAATAACCTAGGTAAACAACTAGGTATAGTCACAACAAACAATCCAAGAAAAATCCCTATAAACATTACCGCATCATACTAGGAATATCCCACTCTCAATAATAATTATAGCATGTACTAGGCTGAGCCCACTTACTATTAACATTACAACATATAGGTGTGTAATTGTTTGGGCCAATCCTGTTATATAAGCATCTCAACATAGAACACAATCCCTATCATACATCATGGATATCACAATATTTCATCATATATCTCAATGGTTAATTATTATAATTACAATTATTCTTTCTAATAACACATGAAATTCAATTTATAATTTATTAAAAATTATATCAATAAGCATTATGAAAAAATTTAATGATTTTATAAGATGAAATCACTCTACGTTTCATGTCATGCTAAATATACTTTAATCCATTTTCCAATTATAAATCCCTTTGAAACCAAAGGAATTCAAGGAATAATATGATTTATATATTTAATGAGTTTGGGAACACACAATGAGGGCATAATCATGATATTTCATAAACATGGAATTATCACACCATAGGGTTTATTGTTTAGACCCCCTACCTTATACCGACGATCTAAAAATGCATCCTATAGTCAATTACCATGAATAAGAGGGAGTGTATTATTGTGAAGGGTTTTCTAGATCAAATCATGATCAAGATAAAAAAATGAAATTGGGTAAATTATTTCACCATGACAGTTAGAGAACCGAAGGGAAGAACTATGAAATGGGACCAAAAGGACTTACCAGGGATCGATTGCATGAACAGGGAATCCAAAAGGGGGTTTGGCACTCAAAAAATTTTTAGAGGTTCTCCCTAGGTCGAGAGGAGAAGAGATTCAGAGTTTTTCTAATGAAAATCAGCCACAAAAAAGATTAAAATAGAAGTTCGTGCATTTACATATCATTTAATACAGTTACACATTGTGTAAATGTTTTCAATGGTATTCTCCAAAAACATTTTTAACCTTGGATTTATTTTATTAAAACCCATGGACAATTACATGGTGTGTAATCCTGTTATAGGATTTGTAAATGTTCTAAAACTAAGCTTTCAGCCCATTTTTCATTTAACTCTCCCAACAAAATTTAAAGATCCTCAACTAACCAATAACCCATTTTAAAACATAGTCTCATTTATACCCATACACCATTAATTAAAACAAGTATACATCCCTAAACATTAGGTCATTTCCCCAAAAAAAGTCTATCTATCTCCAAATAAGAAATGACCACCAAGGCTTAAATGAAAAACTCAGAGATAAACGTGCCTAGAAAAATATGGGATCTTACACTAAAGAACTTATGGGATAGTAAATTTGTTTATAGGATCATGTAAATTTAAAATGGGAGGTTTATGTCAGAATATGTGTTAGTGACCCCATTTTATAAGAAAAGAAAATTACACTTTTAGAAACACCCTTTAAATTTTAATAATTTCATTAAGCTATTACAAGGTTAATGGATCTAAATTTTCTAAAAAATATTTTTGGGGTGTATTTAGATAAATAAAGACTCAATTATGTCTTTCAAAACATGTTTCAAACATGTTATAGGGTTTTTACCATTATGTTTTTACATTTTAGTACTTTGATTTTAAAGAATGTAACTAGTTTTTATCAAAGTGATTTTATATTTTATTAAGCATATAAAATAACCCATATAAATAATTTGATGTTATGGAACCAAATTTTACCTCAATTTAATCCAATTAAATTTCTAAATAATAACTTATAAATTAAAACATGCAATGCGTAGAAAACAATTTAGTAGAGAAATGACATTTTGATCATTTTGAATTATTAATATTATTTATTATTTACTACCAATTAAATTCAATGTATTTAATTTTTTTTTACATATCATATTATATTATTTATTTAAAGGATTTTAATAAAATTAGTTTGGTAAAAAATCTATTATAATAATAAAACAAAAATCCTAAAATAATTGTTTGACTATTAGTGTGGTAATTTTCATTAATCCTAATAATCCATAATTTATTCCCAAAAATGAAACTGGATACATTAAATTACATGAATTTTTTTTTAAAAATATAATAATAATTTTATCAAATTAAATCTCAATGTGTAGGTAAATTAATCTTAATTTTATCACCTGTAACTAGTAAAAAGTAGTCTTTTTTAGAAAAGTGTATTTTTTTGTAAAATATTTTATATATTGGAAACAATTATCAATGTTATTGAGTATAATGATATAAATATGATTATAATATTTTAATTTATAGTTATGTAACATTAAAATAAATCAAAAACTAGACTTCCCCATGCGTAAATTTAATTTTATATACATATGAAAATAGTTTCCATAAAATATTTTTTGATTTTATAAAATGATATTTATAGGATTTATACATTGACATAGTACTTTTAGATTATTTTTTACTTTATAAACATATATTTTTTATATCAAAATTATTTTATAACTTTTATGTCATACAAAAGTGAAATTATTAACCATGTCGGTAGTCTTTTACTATTCACCTAAAGATCTATTATTTAATAAAAAATGTCAAAAATTCATCATATGCTAATTTTGATATGTTGAATTCAAATATAAAGTTTATTTTATAAAACTAAAAATTAAAAAAATTATATTTTAGAAGAAAAATAAAATATACAATGAAAATATCTTTTAATGATAACCCTTCTTAGTAATAAAATATAATTATTATTTTTCTTCTAAAGCACATTGTTTTTAATTGTTTACCATATTAGAGTTTATTATAGATTTTGTAATAATTATTTTTATAATATGGTGTGGTTTTTTTACAATGGTTGTAGTGTATAACATAAATTATCAGATATAGAATGTATTTTAAAGGATCTAAAATATGAGGTCATTACATTATACCCCTAAAATAAATTGCACCCTCAAAACTTCAATTTTTATTTAGAGATTATAATAGGTTAGGATATTGTTATACTAGATATTTTTTTTAGAATAAACATGAAGTCATAATAGTGGGGGTGAATTGTGTCTTTTAGAAACAATTGGATAATTTAAAATTAATCCCTCATTGAAATTTATAAATACATATTGTTATGTTTTCATAAAGTTGATTAAATGGTGGAATAATAAATAAAATAACACAACACTTTTTATAAAGGTTTGGGGCACCTAGATCTCATAGTCCACTCTGTCAATACTCTATCCCCATGTTTGGTAATTTTTAATAAATATTTTCATTTACAGATGACCTTGAAAACTGTGTGATATAGTTGGCACATTACAAAAATGATTATACATGGGCCCTCAGGTTCTTCTACAAGGACCTGTAAAAAACAAATATTAGAACAAGAAGATAACAGTCCAACAGAAAAAAATGATTATTGTTCGTTATTAATTAATATCATTGTTCCCTCTACATTATATAGAGGAAGAGATCATAAGAGAAATATAATAAATAATTATTATCATAGCCCTAATGAAGAAACTATGCATTGTTATAGATAAAGATAAGAATATACAGTAGCAACAAAAAAAACTTCTTATCAATAATAGGGATATATAGAAGAAGAATATAAAATTTCTGTCTCTAAATTTTAGTTCAAAAAACTTTGATAAGCAATAAAGGATTATGACATGAATGTACAACAGTAGCAGGAGTAGTGATATCAAAAATTCCTGATGAGATATAAAAAATATATATATCCTACATATCCTTAAATAAGCAGATAGTTGATAAAAAAGATTCAACTCTTCACTCTTTAATATATTTATTAAATAAAATACACTGAGATTAAATAAATTGTTTGATTTAAAACTTGTTAATAGGATCTAGAAATATCACCAAGATAAAAAAACTATAACAATATGTTTAGGGTGGTAGAAATTTGAATTTGATCAACCACATAAAAACATAACTACCCATATAAATAGGAATGATTTAATTCATCACTAAAGATCCTTTTAAATTTCTTTCGAATGGATTTTAAAGAGATTTCCACTCCCCCAAAACTACTACAGAAATATTTGAGAATATCTAGAATCCAAATCCCATAGATAAATGCTTCAATGTTGAGATTTCTCTATATATTCATAAAATAAAAGGTACAGATTACAATGTAATGTTGATTCAAAACATTGGGTTGTCAAACCATACATTATATACTCAAACATATAATTATTCACAAAATATAGGATCTCAATCCTATTTTTTAATTCATAAATATTATTGTAAAGGTAGTGTTCCTTATCAAATGATAGTTTCCAAAACCAAACATTTATATAAACCGTAAGATTCTGAATAGTGATTCTAAGCTACTTTGAAATGTCCAGAATACATAGAAAATAAAAAAACTAAAAAATTATAATAAATGTTTTTCTATAATTCTGAGGAAAATAAACTAAATATTATAATAAATATACTATTGAAATCCACTTAAATCAACTTCATTAGAAAAATAAATGAGGTTTGTGTGATTATCAAAACCAATGAGACATTAATGAAATTTTCATATCAACAATAGTATAAAAATATATATACTTTTTTGTGATCACAAAACCCATATAAATATAAATACAAAAATGTTAGTCATAATTATTAATCAAACAAATAGATATTTATTAATAAAATAAATTTATATTAATTAAATAAAATAATAAAATTTTCTATTTAACGAAATTAACATCTATTTTTATAAAATCAAAATGAATTTATATAAATATATTAAAACATATTCAATTCAATAATGAACTATGAGTAAATTTTATGTTTAAAAATAAAATTAAATCGAGATTTTAATAGTCTTATAAATACAAAATTATAGTAAATATAAAGTAATGAAGGTAGAAAATTATAAAAAGGTTTTCTTTTTATTAAAAATTTTAGATTACAAAAGAGTTTGGCTCATGGATTTAATTTTTTTTTAAAGGTTGGGGTCAAAGCCTAAATTTATTATTAAAGAAAAGACCTCTTTATACTGGGTAGAGGGTGACCCATTACATAGCCCGAAGGCTAGAAAGCCCATTTTTTTGCCCAAAGGACCCCTCGGTGAACAGTACTGCTACAGTACCCGTACAGCTACAGTACCTGCTGCAATACCGCCGCCGCTACAGTCCCTCTGCCACTACATTGTTTCTGCTACTATAGTACTGCTACAGTGACCTGGTATAGTGCTGCTACAGTCCCCTGCTATAATACTCAGGAATTCTCCCCTGCCTAGATTTGATCCTGGGTCTTTTGGATGCCAAGCAGGAGCCTGAACCACTAGGGTACAGGCTCGTTGACACTGATGGATTTAATAGGTTAATGAGTAGGGTGAGAATAAAGTCAAGGTGCATACTCATTAGTAGGAAGATTTGGTTGTTGGGGAATATTTAATAGTCTGATACACCACAAATTTATATTTTTATATTTTATAATGACACTTTTAAGGGGTAAGTGTGAACCCTAAAAAAACCACCATATTTAACCCATCAAGAAAATCCCGACACATCAAATACAAAAATTTAAACCATTACTACCTTCCAAAAATCCAAAACATTCAAATTTCAAAATTATTCACCCATCTCTGCACACGTCTGCCTCGAAAGTAAATCCCACCATGACAGACAACCAATAACAAACCCTTATCAGACAACAACATCATCAATTTTGTCCATCCCCGTATCATTACTGACCCCATAGACTGCATCTCCATCACCACTCGTCATTGTTGATACCAACAGCATCATCAATGTCATCGTCCAAACCACCAAACCCTAAATTCATTATAAACCATCAGAAAATTGAACATCTTCCACATCGTCAGAGAAGAATAAATTGGCCACCACTAGGGAGACCATTAACTATAGATACATGATAACCAAAAAGAAACTAAACAAATCCAACCTCAGATCAAGACACCTCGAGCAGCACATGCTGATATACAACCATTAGCTCTTATATCAATAACTTCATATGCTTTTTCATTGGTCTAACCCATTACTTTATCAAATACAATGATACATAAAACATATTAAACACCTCCACTATATTTTTTTATAAAAATAAGGACACTATAAAAATAATGAACATGTTTTCTAATAAAATCTTCTATCCTATTGACAAAAAATAAAACACCTAGTTCCACATGAGAAATCTTTTCAACTAATTATTTATAATTTTATTTAAAAGTTTCAAGGGAAAAATTTCACATTAAATGGAAATAATTATTTCATTCACACTATAAATACCATATGATAACTAATATTTCTATTTCATCACATCTAATTACCCTACCACACTTGATGTAGAACATCTACCTTCACTACAACCAAATTGTATAGACTCGGACTGAGTATATAAATACTTTTTCAAATATTTAAAATATGATTTTGAAACCCTTTCACTTATAATATATATGACTTGATCATTTATAAATATCTTAAAATCATAAACATATTTCCTTGATATTGAACTTTTCATTAAACTTTGATACTGATCATAAATAGATTCAAATCTTGTTTATAAAGACAATCACTTTTCAAATCATTATTAAACATGTCCGAACTCTGGATTTCTATTTGATACATAAATATTAACCCAGTAACTAATTGAATATAGAAACCATTACAAATGAAAAGAATTTAGTACAATTAAAAAAATTACCCACATCATTAGCATCTGATGAAGTCAACTATGGACTTACATTTGGTTCTTCTACTCCATCCACTTGAAGAAACCGAACTTCCAAATATTCACTAGAGTGAGATGAAAACTCACCAAGAGAACTTATATAGATTCAATAGTTTATTAAACGATATTTCCCATAGACCTTTCAAAAACATAAATTCATATATCCCCAATATTATGAGTTATTTCAGTAACTGGAGAACTAACAAGATCACCAAAATGAGCTTCCATTAAAATATGTTCCTTGACATATGTAGCTTGATGACCTCTTTCCTCAAAAAAATAATAGCATCATCATAAACCAAATAATTAGAATAAATGGTTTGATCCAATTCTCACACCATAGAAACCAAAGCCTTTTGCCCATTATCATATCTATTTATAGGCCTCTAAATAAGCACAGATCCACTATCTATATTAGAATAGGGGTTTATTAATGTTATATAAAAATGAAGAGCTCTCCTATAATGATTAGAATACTATCATCAAAAACTTTTTTCATTTGAAATATAACTATATAATTTCTAATACCAATATAAGTATCTTTAAGTCATCCAGGAACTTAAGGTAAACCAAATGCCCCTTCTATATAGTATTCTCAAATATATTCATAACCAAATATTGTAGTGTCAATTGATTTCAATCTCTTATACTCCCCCTTAGCATGATATCCTAACTACTCTTCATCTATATAAATAAAGAGCATCATTATAGTCTTACTTATGTTTTAGATAAATCCAAACCTTCTTAAGGTTCCAAAAAACAGTATGTTGTTGTGATGACAAATCAACCCAGGTCATATTTCACCAGTAGTTTCTCTATTGTGTATAAAATGATCTATTATCCTACCTTAAGGATATAAAAATATTCTAGTGTCTTTTTTATAGAAATTATGTATATACATTAACATATACCATAACATATTCAGATTTATTTCACTCAATATAAATAAAATAACACATATATATATATATATATTAACTCAATTATCCCTAGTAAAATAAAAATCTAAATAAACATTACCTAGAATTTCAGGTCAACCTCTAAATACTTCATGAGATTTTTCATGATTTTTAAGTTCCAAACAAGAAGGACATGACATTCTCATACTTTTGAACACTATCCTAAATTTTCCATACATTGAATTGGAAAACTATTTCGTGATGGAATTTAAAGATCTAAGACATATCTATCAAAGAAATAAAAAAGTCTTTGTCATTCACCATCGATGAGACAACATCTTAGGTGCCTCTAAAAATAATTTGTTCATTCTAATAATACTCTTTTACCTATTTCTCAAAAAAAAACCATAATTCTACTATCAAACATATATTCCATTCCATGAAATCATGTCACTTTTTTAAAGAACATATTCTTCTGAAACAACCATTAAAAATCTACATATTTTCATTACAGCACTTTACTTTCTAAAATGTAGGGTCTTTGCCTCTTTATACCTCTCTGATAGGCTTCATTTATTTTCCTCATTTTTCTATTGTGATAATAATAAGGGTTGGGGTTCAAAAAATATAGTTCAATAAAGGTTTAGATCTTTAGAAGTCTAAATTTTGGGGGATCTAGGGTAAGAGAGATATAAAGATAAAATTTTATGATTTTTAAATGAATTTTCAATTTCTAAAGCCAAACATCAAGAGTAATAATTGATGATTTTTAAAATAAAAAGAAAATATCTTAAAATAAAATACTCACCTAAATTTTTAATCTTATAGGTTTAATAAGTGAATGTAAAATATAAGTAAATAAAACATTAATAATGAAAACTTAAATTAAAAAATAAAAAATATTAAAATATTAAAAAAATATAGTTGAAATTAAATAATCCTAAACCTACCTTAATAAAATCCAAAAATTCATTGAGAAGGTGTTTAGGGAAATTTGTATGAAGTTGGTACTCAATATTATAAAAATTAAGATATATACCAGTTCTAAATTTGATCTCATGTAAAATTATGTATATGATCAATATTCTTCTTATTAGAGTGAATCACATGATTTTTTGAAATATTTATAGCATTGGTATTATAATATAAAATAGGAATGTGATTAAAAAATATTCCAAATTAGAGAAGTGTGTGTTTCAATCATAACACCTATGCATGGAAACTGTGAGTAGATAAATTTTCTTCTTCAATAGTTAGCAATTAAAATTAATGTTTTTTGTTACTAGACAATGAAACTAGAAAATTTCCTAACAAGTGAATGTTTCATAAGGTTTTTTTTCAATCTAATACTTACCTTCTAAAATTATAATATAAATCTGAGATAATATCAAAACAAGATGATTTTTTGTATAAAGCATAGAGGATAATATTTTATTTTCAATATAAAAATATATTTTTACGAGCAGTAATATGGTATTATTTTAGGTTTAGTGAAAATATTTCAAAAAGTAATATTTAAAAAAAAATTGTTGGTCTATTAGTATAAAGATATATAAAACTAACAATTATACCTCACTATAACTTGTTATGAACTTGTTTTATAGAATCATCTAAGTAAAATTTTACATTATTACATATTAGGGTTTCATAATAATTAATTTTTTTAAGTCCAAATATTTTTAGTAAATCAATAATAAACTAACATTGGTTAAAAACATTTCTCAAATACTTTACACAAATTTAGAACCTAATAATGAAATTAAAATATATCTTCATACTAATTCCAAATTCCATTTTCATATGTTTGGAAAAATACATTCAATTATTTTTATTAGTTGACTCAAAAATAACATCATCTATATATATTTAAACAAGTAAAAGTTTTAAAGAGTATTTTTTTCCTAAAAACAGTAGGATCTGAAAACCCTACCAAAAAACTATTTTATAAAAAAAAGAACACAATAGTTTATTCCAATCCCTTTGTGCTAGTTTAAGTCCATAATGAAATTTAGTATGTTTACAAAAATTATAGATGAGGGTTTTCAAAAACATAAGGTTTTTAAACATAAACATTCTCCTCTAAATAACTAATTTAAAATACATATTTGATATCCAACTAGTATAGTTTAATGTTTATATAATATGCATAGTCTAAAAGGATCCTAATGTCATTAATACAAGTAATTATGGAAAGTGATTCCTTATAATTAATTCGCACCCCCTAGTTGTTACCCTTAGAAACTAGCATGGCCTTATTCCTAGTAATTGTACCTTAACTATCCAACATATTCTGAAGTACCCATTTGGTTCCTATCAATGATTGTTTTGGGAACCTATCAACTAATTCCAAATTTTCATTTCTATTAAACCATTTTACCTCTTCATGAATAGTTATTAATCAACTTTCATCTAATTAGTCTTTATATACAGTCATAGTTTTAAACTGGGATAGGAAATTAGGGAACCTAGATTGGATTCCTTTATTTCTCCTATTCCAAAAACCTTCATCTTGGTCACCTATAAAAATCATTGATGTATGGCGATTTAATATTCTATTATATCTTGGTTAGACACTATTAGGTTCTATAGTATCATGTTTTCCAAACTATATTGATTATGATCATATTCTAATTTACATATAAATATATATTTAGAATAATCAATTCTCAAGTTATTCAAAGAATTAGTGAATTCGTATATTTGAAATATTTTGTGATGAAATTGATTATTTTCGTCAAACATCACAATAATAGATTCTTAAACAATCCTTTAGTTTTTATTAAACACTCCAAAATAATATGATATATAACAATATCCAAGAAATATTCCTTCATTAGTATTTTGATTAAACTTAATAAGGTTTTAGTTAGTCTTCAATATATACACCTTACATGTAAAAACATTGAAGTATCTGACTTAAGTTCTCTATTATTCCACAACTCATAAGGAGTCATTTAAAAAAATCTATCATTAAAAATCTATTCATGAGATGGAAAAATAAATTAATAGCTTCTACCCAAAAATACATATGTAAACTACATTCATTAAACATAGTCCTTTCCAATCCTTAATAGTCCTATTTATTCTTTCTACAATTCCATTCTATTGAGGTGTCCATTGAGCAGGGAAAGTATATTTAATGCCCGGGTTTGAGAAAAAATAATTTAATTATTAATTCTAAAACTATACTCCATGATAACTTCTCAATGAAATTATATTTAAATATTGTTCATCTTGAACAACCATAAAAAATCAAAAAAACTGAAAAAACATGAATTTTAAACAATAATTAATAAACCCAGTTAGTTTGGGAAAAATCATCAACTAAAAAAATGAATCTTTCATCAACCTTACAGGTCTTAAGGGTCTAAAAATTTCAATTGGATGAGTTCTAAGGGTTTAGATTTTTTAATCTGGTTAATTAAATTAATATATTACATATGGAGCTTGCCTATTAGGAATACATTAGAAATTATTTTTTGTTCAAACATAATACTAGATAGATAAAAAACTAAATGATTCTATGATAAAAATGATAAGGAAAATATATTTCAATGTCCATGTCTCCAATTACATTTCCATGATTAAATTATTTCAATACTTAAACTATTCACTTTATGTTCACATAAGGGACTAAGGTCCAAAGTATAAATATTTTCAATTCTAGGTTATCTAAACTTAATAAGTTTGTCTTTAAATATATAACAAGAATTAATAGAAAAATATATAAAAGATCTATCATCATAGAGTTTTGAGACATTTATTATATTATTAATAAACCATCTAACATAAAGAACTTAATTTATTGGGAATTATTTTGGATCCCTAAAAAATTCTAATATAATGACCTTTCCTCTAGAATTGCCATAGAGATTAACAAGACTATATCTAGTTTTGAAAATGCATAGAAATTTGAAAATTATACACTCATGTGGCTTGATAAGCCACTATCAATATTCCGTATTTTAATTTTTTCCTATGAATCTTCACTTATTGAAAATTAAATATAATATTGTTTTGGTACCCGAATTCTCTTAGGTACAACTGTGTTAGTAAGAAAATATCTGGGTTACTATATCTATTTAACCCTATGAAAATAAAATCTAGATAAATTAGTTGAAATAAAATACATTTTAAAAATTATTATCTTTCAATTTTTCTATGTAATAGATATAATCATAAGAAACCCTAATACTATAGTAATAACAAATTACTCTAGACATGCCTAAAATATTTAAACAAGGAAAAAATATTTTTTATATACCTTATATTTTTTACCATTACTATCGATAACATATCATTATTTTATATGAAAATTATTTCTAAGAATCTTGTTTAAATATTATTCTCCATTAGTAAATATTATATATATTTTTAAGGTATTCTACTTCTGATTGAAACTTTCTAATTTATTTTCATACATAGTGTAGTTTGGAGTATATTTGTTTAGTTTTTATTTTATTTAATGTTGTTGTTTCCACATTCTATCATTTTCACTTTAAATATAATTATGAATATTCATTTAGTGTTTAAGATTATTGATCATGAATTCATATTTTTTTAAGAATAGAACAATATTTATCTAATTTACCATTTTCACAAATTTTATAATTAGAAGTAGAAAAATATTATGATAGAAGCTTGTATCCCTTAGCTATAAATCAGATGTGTTAATTCAAGATATTTCACCATTTATATATTAGAAAATAAAGAGTTAATGGATAATTTAGAAATAATCTATTTATCTTTAATATACTTATTTCATTTTTCTCATAATATTCTCTCAATTGGATCTAGTTTTATTTATTCTCTATTTTCTTACTTTCTTTATTTGTGAAAAAATAGGTCTAATAAATCCCATTTTCAAGCATTCATTTCATATGGATTATTTCATTATTTGAACAATTTTTCAATATTAATTAAAGTATTTCTTAAATTATTTCTTCATTTTATAGAAGATACTAAATCTTCTAGCTAGCTGAGTCAATTCCTCCCAATTTTTTGAAATCTTGAATCATTTGAGTAAATTGAATCCTCCTTCACTTCTTTTCCCATGTTATAATAGTAACATTGAGAGTTGTGTTCTACCTTTTTAAATTTTTTGATCATCTTCCTCAACTTGAATTCTAGACTCATGTATCTTTATACTATTAATTAATTCTTTTATGATCAAAATTTTTATATGGGATGATTTTCAGATAAAATCAAATATGCTATTCCATGTAGTGGATAAAAATTTAACTACTTTTAATGCCTGACCATGTTATAAAATTAGAGTTCCTATGAAAGTAAAACTATTGAATATTTTATTCAATATATCATTCATTTGAGTAATAGTTTCCCCTTCATACATCCTGGAAGTATCAAATATTTATTTATCATCATTGTACCTCAATAATATGACATTTTTAGTTCCTTTATTGACCACTATAATTTTCTACCTCGTCTTATAATATGTAGTTAACTATGAAAGTCAATTAAATTCATTAGTTCCAAGTCTAAACAATATTTCCTTCATATATAATGACTTAATATCATATTTGATTTTTTGGTAGCAACAAACATTTCTAGTTATTTACTGGGTATTTCATATATCTTAGAGGCCTTCTTATAGACTTTGAAGATGAGTTTTTTCAAATAGGTGAACATACGGTCTTTCTAGCATCCATAATTTTCTCTATTAAAATATTACACTCTAATCATTGAGATTCCTTCTTTGAGTTCAACCATTGATATATTTTATTTTATAGTCCCTTTTCATAGGCTTTCTAGTGCTTTAAAAGATTCTTTGAAGTCTATTCTTTTGATACCAATTGTTCATTAGAATAAAAACATGTACAGAAAATGGGGATTAATTATGTCATTTCAAAACACATAGAAAAATTGCAATTAATACCCCTTTTCAATTTAGAAAGTGATTATATTCGATTTTATTTAATAATATTAAGTAGTTGAATAGTAAAGATCATAACACTGTAATATTTATAGTGGATCTCTGTACAAAGATCCCCCAATTCACTCCGCAAACTCTCTCTCCATGAGCATAGTGATTTTCAAAAAAAAAGTCCTTTTACAAGGTACCTCAAAAACTATGCTTATAATTATGACACCTTGAAACATTATTTTTATATGGTCATCAGGTTCTCTTAGAAGGAACCATATAAACACATATTAGTAATAGACGTTGGCAATATAAAAAATAAATGAAGATAGATGAATAGTAGTTTAGCTCACAGTTATCTCTATAAATGACAAATGAAGAGATCTTATGATGAATACATGAATGAATTATCAAAACATTCCTTATGAAGAAACTATGGATTGATATTAATTAAAATAAAAAAACATAGTATGAACAAAATAAACTTCTCTGTAGTATGATAAATATAATGGATAAGAATATAAATTGTATGTCTCTAATGTGTATTCTAATAAAAAACTTTGATTAACTATAGAGTATTATAATAGGATTGTTAAATATAAATAGTAACAATAGGAATATTAGAATGCCAATATGAGATTTTAAAAAATATTTAGTGTTCAAATTATCATAGTAGTATAGAGTTTTAGAAAAAATATTGGACTCTTTGATAGATAGTATATTTATCGGGTAATATCCATTTTGATTAAATAAGAAGTATGATTTATACCTAGTAAAGTTGATTAATAAATATCACAAGATAAAATTTGGTTTTCAATATTTTCAACACGTTTGAAAATTGAATGTAATCATCCACTAAAAAATTATAACTACCCTTATAAATATAAATGAATTAATCCATAGTTTGAGACTTTGAAATGGTCTATGAATATATTTTAATGACATATTTTATCTGGTAAAACCATTGAAAAAATCTCATAAAATACCCAAAATCCAATTCTCACATACGACTACTTCAATGTAGGTATTTCTCTGTTATATGGATAACTCCAAAAATGTTGTTCACAATTTACTATTGATTCCAAATGTCAGGTTAGAAAACCATACATTGGATACTAAAACATAGAGTTCTTCAAAAAAAGTTAGGTCCCCTATATTAATAATTACTTCAAACATAATATTTGAAAAGTAGCATTACTTATCAAAACATAGGTTCCCAACCATAATATTAAGTAAGGATTTATGAATAGTGATTCTAGACTACTTCAAAACATCTAGAATGCATTGAAAATGAAACATCGAAAAAATTATAACTAAATTACTTCCCTAATTCTAGGGAAAATAAAATAAATATTTCAAAAAATTTAAAACTAAAATCCACTTAAATCAACTGCATTAGTAAAACAAATAAAGGTTCCTGTGAGAATAAAAATCAATGAAAATTTAATGAAAATTTTTTATCAACATTCATATACCAAAAATATATAACTTTCAATGAAACATATAATTTAATATCTTAATCTTGATCAATATAATTATCTTCCCCCCAATAATGTTTATTTTTTATACCCAATTCATATATTATATATAGAACACCTTTCCTAAACCATTAGAATCTCTAAGTTAATAAGCCATAGAAAACTTATATATTCCTCCAAAAAATCACCCAATATTACCCAAAATGGCATTAACCACTAGTTCATAAGGTCACAAACTAGAATATGTATATCATAATTACAAAAATATGATGAAATTCACCCAAAAAATCCTGAAACAACTATCCATACAAAGGTCATGAACAATATCATACTTACTTTTTCAAAACAAAATCCCCCTATATAATCTCAAAAATATGCACATATTAAAAATAAGAGTTATCCATGCCCCCATCATGTGTTATCTAATATTTATCCCCCAAAAAAATATATTATTTTCATAGAATCATGTTTAAAGGATATTAATACGTTTTAGTATTTGTTTCAATATCTTTAAAGTAAACTAGTGAAGTAAAATATTAAGATATTTCATATAAGCCTCTTAACCTTTAGAATATACCCCAGTATTATCAATTAGTACCTCAAACTAATGAAAAATAATAAGAGTATAAAGATTCAATTTTTATTAACATACTAACCTTGCATCCTTAGGTAATACTAGAAAACATACACATTATGTTATAATAGGAATATACTAAAATTTTCCATCATTTATTCATACTCTCTTATTTGGTTATAAAACATAGCATACTCTAGAAATATACTTCACTCTTATAAATTTTCATGACCCTCTTTCAAATAAAACTAAATTTTCTATAATGAAATCTCTAATATAAATATGAAAGCTCCAATATAATTATTTTCCCCAATAAAGAATTTATCTTAAATTATGATATAATTGGATCAATCAATAACTCTATATAGGATATACATGGAAATTGTAATACCATTTTTTCAACCATACTACTTAACATTATACTAAAATTCATTAAAATGGTTTATTATAGAGAATATGGGATAACTAAATAATGACCCATAGGAGTGTCAAATTGAAGGTGTAGTTAGGCCTCTTTGTAACGCACAAGGTGACAATTAAGGTAATACCAAATCACTCATTTTGAGGTTATTACCTTAGGTACATCTATTGCAGAGCCCATATCCACTTGTAATATCTTGAGAGAGATTTAGTTTCTAAGTGAACCATTTAATATCTATGTTACCAAGACATCAATATGTTGTATTATTCTATTATAATATTCCCTAAGGTCTGTGTTATTCTTATGTTAATTAATATATAAAAATAATTAAACCTTGATATGATACCCACTAAAGTAAACCAAGTTAAACATAACTTAATTAAGACATTAATGTGATGGTTTAAATAATATACCTCAAAATCATTCACAAAACCCAATAACTGCGGATTAGTGTTATGAATATTAGATACATAGAAATATTATTTTATAAAACTCTCAAATATTTCTCTATAATACTTTCCACAAATTATGATTTTCTTGATAACATTGGGAATTGAAAAAAAATTGAAGGGTGAGATCAGATGATCAGTAAGGGAAAAACATGTCATAATGAGTTTAGATAATAAACATGAATAAGAACATTAATAAGAGATAAATTTCATAATAAAATATCATAAGACCGTATATGATTATTATAAAATATGTTAAAAAACATATGATCATAAAATCATAGTTAATGAATCATGAAATATATGGAATAACTCAAAACACCTCTCAAAAATTATATAACATATGAGAATGACATAAAAGTTTGAAATACATTAAAAATAAGTCCTAACCCTAAACAATAGCATTTCATGTAAATTAAATGCATCATAAAAATATAGCATAAGATTATTAACAACATGGAAATGTGGAAAAACCTAAACCATATAAAATCCTACGAATAAAAATTTTCATACCATGTTCACTCAAAACTTATGAAAAAATCTTACCAAAACTAATTCATATAAAAAACATATGACAAAATCTTCCTACATATCATTTACACCAAAAATGTGTGAACAAGGCTTCCTTTATCTAATTCTTGCATTATTGCATCATCTCATGTGATATGAAATCTTAACCAAAACATTTGACGGTGATATAGGACTCACCCTTCCTAATTTATAGATATAACTGCCAAAAAATCAAACATTCACCATATTTTATTGAACCCGTGTAAAAATCATGGGTTTCATATAAAAATAAAAAATATCACATAAATGAACTTAAGAAATCTTATAATATAAAAACTCTCATTTTTTAAAATAAAACAAATCATGAAAACATATAAGGGGTGATATAAACATCATTTAATGAATCAAAAACCTTTGTTGGTAAATAGATGTGAAAATAAAAATATTTTCATACAACATTATAAAATTTTAAAGAATAAATTACTTTAAAAAACATGTTTTTTAAGGGAAATATTAGGCTTTTGAAAACATTATTTCAAAATAAAATATCATGGAAAATATCTAATGGTTTTAAGAAGATAATATAAAATAATTTGAAAAAAACTATTTTTAAAATAATTTTTAAAATTCAATACATGAATTTACATAATAATTTCAAAATCGGGAATAACAACTATTTTTAAAACATTAACATTTAAAATATAATGAAATAATAGATACATTAAATGTCATAATATTTCAAAAATAATATCTGAAGATACATTGAATCCTTTTTAAAAAAATTAATTAGTCGTGGAACCTAGAAAAATGCATAATGTTTATATAAAATGATGAGTTAAAGATAAAAAATTGATTTTTATAGGATAGCAAACCATTTGTATATTTTAAAATGAATATATCGAAAAAAAACATTGTAAAATGGATAAAAATTATTTAATATGTATAAATGGGATTGAAAAGATAATTTGGTATACAAAAATTAGTTTCTATTATGGAAAGGATGAAATTAATGTGATCCAAAAAGATGGATATTGAATAAAAACCAATTAAAATAAAATGGGATTACATTAACATAAATGAATTTTAAAAAAAATTAAGAATTGGGAAGGTGGAAGACTTTTTTGAGAAACATTATTTTCTACAAAAAAATAAGGTGGAAAAACAACATAATATAAAAATAGGTTTTAGAAGATCTAACTTGAATGTTAATACTCCTATAGAGTGATTGTGACCTAAAACAAATTTGAGTCACGAGAACCACTTATTGTGTTTGTATCTTTTGAATTAAAACCCCTACAAGAGGCATGGATTTGAATAGATACTAAAATATCATGAAATATATGATTATTATAATAAAAAGTGAAATAAGGAAATTATTTACACCCTATGAAAGGAAACATGGTGTATATCATAAACATGTCACAAGTGATTCAGATTGGAGACAATGAAACCCTTATAACCTGGGTAAAAACTCAATAAAACACATAATAAAAGGGATATAATGGAATTAAATTTTAAATAATATAAAATAAAAATAATTATGAAAATTTTATATCAAATTGGCAGTATAAACACAAATTAAATAAGTATTGGTACATGAATACTTACTGATTCTCATTAAAGGTAAATTGAGATGAAATCCCATGTATTAATCCAGATTTATTCTGTATACATTCTTAACATCCAAAAATAATCATATTAGGTTTATTAAATAACTTATTCTTGTTAATTTAATTTAATATATACCATTTATTATCATATTTTATTTATTTATTATATAGTTTTCCGAACTATGTCGATTACTTGAGTTTATTCTATCTATTTGTTTTTGTAAAACCTTATGTTTTTGGACCTTTGTATAATTTTTCGTAAAGCAATTTTCTATTATACAGAAATGTAATAGTATTATTAAGAAATGTATATATTAAATATATTTTTAAATCCATTCATGATGGGTGGTGATGAAAACCTAAACTCATTCCTCAAGGAGGTGATAGTTCACACATACACAAGATTAATGCTTCCATTTATCAATGAATGGGAGGTATATAATATAATTTTAAATTTTAAATTTATAAATCATAGTTTTATTATATATATAATATTTATTTATCTGTTACATCCATTTTTTTAACCATTAATGATGGAGATGAAAAACATAGGGCTTTAATCTGTGGAAGTGGTAGTCCATGCATCAAACTAATGATGAATTTGTTTTCCCTTACAGTTGAAGAGGAATTAATAAGGGTAATTCCATTGATATGATAAAATATTATTATTATTATTATATTTTAAAAATATATTTATGTATATATTATATTTGGAAGAATAATATTAAGAAGAAAACGTATAGAAAAGATAAATCATACATTGGAGACCTGATCTTTCCTTGGAAGACTTCTTAGAATTTAAAGAATTAGGATAAATTACTGTGACTAAGAGAATAAGAGAATACGAGAGAATACTATGAGAGGATATATTGGTAGATATTAAAGGATATTTTTAATGGTTGGTCCATGTTTTAATGAGTCCAATTGACCCCTTTTATATGAGAGGAAATGGAATCTTTTAGAAACACCCTTTATATTTTAATAATGTGATCCCACTATTCCTAGGAAAATGGCTCTAACATTTACAAACAAAAGAATTGTTGGATTATTTGGTTAAATAAATACATAATTAAGGTTTTCCACGTATGTTTTAAAATTTTCATAGGGATATTTCCATTATCTTTTTACATTTTACACTTTTACATTTAAACTAGAAATCTATTTTTTTTACTAAGTGATTTATGTATAATTAAACATATAACATAACCCATATAAACAAAATTCGGAATTATTTAACCAAATTTAACCTATATTTAATATAATTCAATTTATGAATACTATAAAATTGAATTTAAAATTAAATTAAGTAATGATTAGAAATAATATTTTACTTCAAAAAATATCATTTTGAACATTATGGATGATAAATATTATTTATTATTGATTACTATTTTAATGAGTTTAAATATATTGATTGATTTATTTAAAAATAATATTTTATTCATTTTTTTAAGGATTATAATTTATTTTATTTTAAATAAATTCCATTTTATTAATAAAACAATAAATTAAAAATATTTTTTCACTATTATCATGGTAATTAACATTTATTCTAATAATCTAAATTTTATACCCAAAAATAAAATTGGGAATAATAAATAATATGAAAATTATGATCTCAAATAGCAGAATATTTTTTTCTAAATTAATATTCTATGTGTCAGAAAATTAATCTTTAAATTAGCTCATTTAACCTTTAAAATCCCATTTTTTAGAAAAGTGTATTCTTACAAAAAAAAATTATTTATAAGAAAAATTTATTAATGTTATTTATTCTGATGAAATTATTAATAATAAAAAAAATTAAAGGATATTTATGTGGAATTAAAATAAATACAAAACATAATTTTCCTATGTATAAATTTAATTTATTAGATAAAAGAAAATAGATTGCATAAATTATTACTTGATTTTCTAAAATGATATACAAGGGTATGATATTTTAAAATTTTACTTCTAAATGATTAATTTTACTCTTTTAATGTATATTTTATATATATAACTGAATTCAAAATATCCTAATTCATATAAAATTTACATTATTAAAAAAAAATATTATTTTACTGTTCTATTAAAATTTGATTATTTTAGTAAATTTATTAAAAAATAATCCCAAGCTAATTTTGATATTCTAAACTCAAAAATGAAGGTTATTCTGTAAAATTAAAATTCTTGAATTTTTAAAATTATATTTTAAAATAATAGAAAATATATAATAAAAAACACATTAAAATATAACATTTCTTGGTAATAGAAAACATTAATTGTTTATCTTCTAAAGGAAATAGTTTTTATTTTTTTACCATCGTATAATTTATTAAATATATAGTAATAATAATTTCTATAATATGTTGTGGTTCACATTAGTTATAGTGAGTAACATATGTTATAGAACATATAAATCATTTTAAAAAATCTAAAAATGAAGATTTGTTATGTATGTTATGAAATTTATATTTAAAAGAAGTTTAAATATAAAAATTTAATATTTTTTGAATATTTATTTATTAAATGTTTCCTAAACATTTAATAATTAATTTTAGTCCTTATATAATTTATTAATTTGTTAATATTTTATATATTATAAAAAATATCCCAATATTTTATTTTCTATAATTTTCAATTATTTATAAATGATTTTAATCAAATCAAATTTAAAATTTAGAAAAACAAATTTTTCCAATCATATAGTATTTAACGATATTTGGAAAGACATAATCCTTGATATAGTTATCATGACCTCTGATTTGTATATTGTAGCATGTGATAGAAAACATAGATGTTGTCTACTTTATTATTTGATAGCATTATCAATCATATTCCACAATTCAATCATTTTGAAACAAGCTCCATATTTAATGATATGTTTGATATCACATCAATGGTATGATGCATTATTTTCATGTCATGAATTATCACCATCATCCCATAAAATATATTTCAACATATGTTATAAAAAATAAAAACCAAAGCTATACGAAGTAGTTACTACTGATAATATACTATATCATATGGCTCGAACCCAATATGAATTATCATATTGCAAAAACATATTTAGTTTAAAATTCCAATAATATCTGATGATATATAATATTAAATAATTGTGATAAAAAAATATTCATTTTCAAACATTATTTCATGAATCAATGATCATGGAATGAATCTGATAACATCGATGGTTTTATATGGATCAATTAACACATAATAAATGCATTGAATATAATTTGAAACCTCTAACTAATATTATCCATGAATGAAAACCTGATACCATACATAAATAGATGCAAAGAATATGGTTTTGTATACCTTACACTAATGATGTCCATTGTTCCTTTATTAATCATAATTGTTAATGAATATCCCTTATAGGTAGTTTAAGGACTCCATTATCTATGGTGTATCCTGAAGATGAAATAATCACACTTCAAATTGTTATGATCTATCTATATTCTTGAGGAATGTTAGTGTCTCTTAGGATATAAAGAGTTCAAGGATGAGTGTGTTCAGGCAAGTAAAATCCACTTGATATATTAAAACATATCAATAACAATGAAGTTATTATATAAGACTTTTTACATTCCTAAGTCTTTATTGAATTTATTTAAATATTATGAAATATTTTAGTAAATCCTAAAATAATTAAATATACACATCAAATTAATGATTCAATACTTCTATACATTTAATCATATGAAACATTCATAACAATTATATCCATTTGTGACAATGATAAAAATGATAACACTTGTCATACTAATTCTATGTTGGTAATATTGTGTTTAAGTTAATTGTACTATATGATACTCTACATTACGATATATCATAGTCATACGCTATGAAATGATAAATAATTCCATATAATATCTTATATTGTATGAAATAATGTACCCCAAATGCATAAGATATGACCAAAAAAATTTAATTTCAAACCCTAGGAGACCACATATGTTATCATATGATATGTGCCACATATATCATATATATATGACACTTTAAATGAATATCTCATTCATCATCAATATTGAGGTATCTTCTTTTCAATGACATTTTTTGTATGTGATGTTCCAATAAAATAAACTATTTCTTATCTCTTATTCAATGTTTAATGAATGAGAATCACATGTAAATGAATCAGTAACTGTATGGGAATCAAAATCAATGTATATTTTTTTCATAATTTCTTCTCAACATTACTTATTTAGTTTTAAACAAACATCATTAGAATAACGGGTGTGATGCATGGCCTTTTTGGATGGATTTTAAATCATTTGGGGACCTAGAAACATGAGAAGGTTTGAAGGGTAGAGATGATACCCTATTTACATCAAATATGTAGTTAAATATCATATTATATAGATTAGAGGTTTGATTCGACATGGGAAGAAGTCTCCATATCTTTTCAAACTTACTCCTTAATGCCTTATGGTGGATGTGAGTGGTCTTTTGTAGGGAAGGTGGGTTTTATAGAATCCACTCAATAAAGGTATGAAACTCAATATGAACAACTCTTGTATCCAATTTTTTATAATAGGATGTGGAATTATCGAATATATAAGGGAATTATTGGTGTTTTCTATTATTTATTTTTTCAATTTAGGAAACACTATGAAGGATAAATTTATAAACATTCTCAATGGAATCTGCCTATGAAATTTTTACACGATTCATCTAGTATTTATTGGAATAAAATAAACCCTATTTTATGAGTTCATTTAAGTAAATCCACCCAATCCTTAGCTCATCACATATTAGATTCAATTATTAAAGAAACTCTTAAATAAGAAAGTGGAAATATATTGTATGTTTCATGATGGGAATAATAATATGAACATCTTGGATTCTATAAGAAGTCATTATGATATTCTTATTATCTACTTGATTATCATATTCCTTCCCCCTAATTGTAAACATATCATAAATGGGGATACCCTCATGCATCACCATTTAAGGACTATGTGCCATTATTGGAATGTTTTCCCCATATTAAAATAATTTTTAATTATATTTGACATGACAAGGAGTTTTCCAAGCCTTAATCATGTTTCTAAAATTTTTAAATTTTCATCTCAAATCCCCCTCCATTAGTCTAGGGGCTAGTGACCAACATCGTATGGAAATTATAAAAATGATATGGGAAATTTTCACTATAATACCATTAAAAAATCTAATGTATCCTTGTATTAAAATTAAATACACAACAAATATAAAATAAAATATAAAAAAATACTAGTGAATGTATACAGGTCATATAAAAAAATCCATCAAGTAGTCAATATAAAAAATTTCAATATAAAAATGGATAAAACTGCTTGCATCGAGATATTGAAATACTTAAACAATTAATAAATGTTTCCTACCATTTTCATAGATCATCAATAAAACTATGGATCATCGATGGATAAACTCCACTAACTATTTCTTTATTAAAATATCAGTCAAGATGAAAATAATCTTCATGATTTTGGGAACATCACAATAGAAGTGCATTTATAGAGGTATATATTGGAATAACTTAGATGATATCCCATGTAATGAAATTTGATATGTTTATTCCAATGAATGAATAACAATAGTATGATTAAATAATCAAAGAATTGTATTCTTCACCATGATACTCCATCTATTGTCCCCCCTATAATAAAAAATCAATATAGAAATTGAGCTCTTCCAATGGTTTATACCCAAAACCTAACATAATCATCTCTTTCTAAATTAAAATTTCTACAAGATATAAATTTAGATGAAAAATATATCCCCAATAACGACACCATTATCAATGATGAATTAGAAATTTATTATAATATAGAGGATGAATTCCATTGATTCGAAGGGACGTACCTCTGTAAATATGAATTATTTCACTCTTTGATGAAAAATGTTCAATTAAATAAATTCTTATAAAGGGTTTCAACATGCATATTGAATGTTTCATTCAAATGAATCCTTTAACTCTATCTATTAACATAGTCCTTACTCATGGCCACTATAATCCTCTTCCTAGGGTTAGGGTCTTTCTTATAAAAATTTTTAGGATATGTTAATAGTCAAATACATCATTAAAATAATATTGAATACCAACCTATTAAAAAACAGTATATCTAATACATCAAACATACATGCTTTTGATGAGTATTACTTTTTAATTAATTTATTGTTTTTAAATAAAATTGTATTTATTTGGTGGAACTTATTAAATTTATATTGTTTATAAATTATATATTTATCTTTTTTCATGTGGTTGGGATTATGAGGAACTAGTTATCCATCTATCCATTATCCTTTATTGTGATATATGGGTCATGATGACTGAAGACCCATAAAGGCCCTATATTATCAGTGTTCTCACATTCATTTCTTATTTCAAGGTAGCAATGTGAATTTTTAATCGAATTTTTGAAAACAAAAAAAAATAAAAGATAAAAGATTTTAAAAAATAAAAATGGGACTCAAAAATTTTAAATCCCCAAAATCATTTATGTTCAAAAAAATCATTTCAGGATTTAATAATTATGATAAAATTTAATTAACAAGGGTAATTAAGGTGGAAAATGCATTCTTTTTGTATCAAAATAATTAAATCCTCATTGTTTTCAACTCATATTTTTATATAGTTGATTTTTTATTATTATTATATATATAACAATTTATTTAGAATTTGACTACTATTATATCCAATATTACTTTTATAAAATTAATTTGAAATATATTACAAAACATTTACCCCTAGATCCCATTTGTAAATGAGGGTTCCCATGGAATCCTTATAGATTTATAATGTGAGATTATTCTTCTCATTTTTCTATTCTGGAATAATAATATATCATTATTATAATAATCAAATTATTAATATAAGTAAACACTAGTTAGTAGAAATAAAATTTAATGGAAAATTGGTAGTGTCTACAAATGAGATTGATAAATGTGTGAATAAATATCTTCTTTTACATTGGTTCCATGTAAATGAAAAAAATCATCATGAAGAGTAAGTGACTAATTGGAAATATCATCAATCATTTTGTTCATTGATAACACATCAACAACCATATTTTCCTCCATGAAGATATGAGTTATTTTGACCGATATAAATGAAAAATATTTCTTAAACTAAACCCATTAGTATCCCATGGAACTATAAACAAATGGGATTCCATAGTATTGATAGTGGTAATTTAGTACCTTTTAATCTAGAATTGATTCCAACCATTATTTTGTGCATATTGTGCTGCATGTATAATTAAAAATAACTCTACTTCATATACATCAAAGACACTAAGAGACTTTATAAATTTACCTTTAATAAAACCTCTATAAATCTATAATTTATCACCACATATCGTTAGTCGTAGAGAATCCATGGAATCCCCATCAATGTAAAATTTGGTTCAGTTCATATATTAAGGTATCCATTTCACAAATGAAATCTTCACATGCTTTTTTTGGGATTCTAAAAACTCTTATCTATCTAAGAATAACAATATATTTATAATCAGTATTCATAGATATTTTTTGTACCTTAACTACCAACATAACCCCTTTAATAAAGGAGTTATAAATTTGTCTCAGGCTGGGATGATTACTCTCAAATATAACCTTTTTCCATGTGTTCCTGATAAACTAAAGGCATGCCATAGTATCATCCTTTAACACTTTTAAAACCTATGTACTCAACTTCAAATCAAAAATAATAGAAAATAAACAATGCATGTCATGTTTATATTATAGTTTCAATGTAAAACAACCAAAGATATATTTATAGATATAATTAGAGAACTCACAGGTAAAGAATGGTCAGATAATATTTCTAGAATTTTAAGGATGGTGGAGAAGCCTAATGTGAAGCATTTTACCTAGGCATGTATTTATCATCAATTGAAATCCAATTAAGCCAAATTTTCCATATTAACGGTGAAAGATATGGTTGTATGAAAGGCTTACAAAATAAATTCTCCATTTTTGAATATAATGGATAATTTTGTAAAGATATATGTATTATAGAATATCCATATTCTATCCTATCTAATCATGGGATTATATCTTGACATCTAAATAAGGGAAAGGAAATATTAAAGGTGATATTGACTGTTTGCGGGGACATATTTTTTTTCCAATATCCCTATTTTCAATATCATCAAAAATAGTCAAGTATCCAAAAATAGTTGTGATATCACATATATTAAAAATTTAAAGTATTAGACATTTTAACTATGTATAATTTTATATAAGATTTATTTGATAGTTTCCACCTCACATATTGATTAATTACATAATAATCATTTCTGAGAATGGTTCATACTAATGACTTGAGATAAATCATATACCATTGTTTGATTTTGTTAAATATCCTCCCTTTTTAAAAATATTGACATTATTAAGAAGGCAAGAATTTTCTAAATGAATCTAAATATAAGAGAATTATTCAAATTTATTAGTTTTTGAACTCTTATCCCACCCAAGTTGGGTGGTTTAACAAAATTATTCTAGTAGTCAGTAATTATATTATTCTCAAAGATGGAATAAGTTTATGTAAAATTCATTATTTATATTTTATGTTTATTAATGATAATATTTATCCATTTATAAAAATTAAATTTTTGAAAAAAAAAGGTTTTAATAGAATTAACAAAGAATACCCTACTATCTTTTGATAGTATATAAATATTCATTTTAATAAATTGATATGTCATCTTCATAAAAATCTCATCCATATAGAGATCCCTAACCATAACACAAAATAGAGCAACTCCAAGAAAATTTAAGGAAAGGCTCCCATGTTTTACATTTATGGCTTTAATAGTCATTTGTTTACTAAAGATAGATATTACCTTGTAAAAGTAAATTTATGATTTTTTTTCAAGCTAATTATGTATCTAGAGACTTCCTCATAGTTATTAATAATGTTATTGATACTTATAATATACATTTCATCAAATTCAGGGAAGATGATAAATTCATCAACAAAAAATTGACGATTCGGTGTAATCAATCCTCTTAAATATCTAATAGGAGAATAGATTTCATCATACATGGCCACAAATAGTCACTTACAATGATAATCTTCCCATATTCTAAGTAAATGGATAGAGAGAATGTCCTCATTTCTTACCCTTTTTAAAATTAGAAATATTCCCAAGGGGATCCATTCATTATAAATTAATATATAGTTATTTTTTGAAGAGTTAATATGATCTTAAAATTTCAGGAAGATAAACCATACTTTTTTAGAATGTGTTCAATGAAGGAAAATTTTAAAAAACACAACACCTTTGAGATATCATTTTTTATAGAAATATTTCCATTTATAGACTTATTTTGTAGATTTTTCACACACTATGAAGGATTATATATAGAATCATGAATATTAATCCATGTAATGAAGCCAAATTGATTATGAGATGTTATCTGATCAACCATTGGTCGACATCGTAGCACCAAAATATATTTAATAAATTAAGGCAGATTATTCTCTACTACCACTATACTGAATTCTTTGAAATCAACTATGTGACCATATTTTAGAATAAGATAATGGAATTTTGAATTAATACTTTTTGGGAGGTATTATGTGGGAAAAAATACAAAATTGTTTGATTAATTTACTTTTTAATAATATCAAAAAGATTTATAAATATTCCCTTAGATTATTAGGGCTAGTTGAGCTATGGGGATTCCAAGGGAGAAGAGCATGATGGGAATACTCTTTATATTGTATGGTTTTGATGTATTAGTTCTTCATATTTGTGATATTTTTTTTCAAAACATTTATATAACAGAGATATAGGTGCATCACACCTAGTCTCATTGAAAACCTATGAGATGTAATTAACTATGGAATGTACAATTTCCTCTACACTATCAAAATTCAACATATTGTTGAAAATAAAATATAAGGTATTTTTGATTTTATCACTTTCACTCACTATCTCTGTAATATAAGAATAAATTTATAATTTTAATCACCATCCTTTAGACATTAATGATAAAGTTGTTGGTTAAGTAATCTCTTCTTTATAATGAGTAGGCTTTCTAGGTTAGACTGAATTAAAAATTATTATAAAGTGATGCAATATTAGTGTGTCCTGTATGTTTTGAAAAAATATAGATCTAAATCAGTATTGATTATATATCCATCCAATTCAGTTAATATTTTCTTACTTCAGCGTATTATTTCTTAAAGTGTCCAATGTATGGCAGTGGACAATTCACCCAAGCAATATGGATTCCCGAGATATTTATATATATATATATTATTCGAATATTATCAATGTCGATGGAGTTAATTCAATTAGATATTTTTTAGGGTGGCGTGATTCTAGAATCTATGAAATCAACTAATTTAGTTTTGAATAAAAATATTTAATTAGAATTATTTTTTTCAACACTTATTCATAATCATTTTTACAGTATTTCCTCTAACGTTATTACTACTACTCTCATTAAAATTTTATCCTATATCCTTCCATTAATTGTTTTAGATGAACAACATGGTTTTGTTCATAGAATAATAATTTAAGATTCAATTATTCTAGCCCAAGAAATGATATAAGATCTTGATCAGAAAGTTTGATAGGATAATGTGATAATAAAAATTGATATGTAGAAATATTATGATAAAATTGAATAGGGATTCAAATTTTTTTTATTTCAGAATTTTGTGTTTTAATAATAATTTTTTTATTTAATTTTTTTATTTTCTTCTTCTTCTTAGATATCTATATCTCTTATGGTCAATAATTTTATATTCTTCAAGTCACCTAGAGGATATCGACAAGGATAACCACTTTGTCCATCTATTTTTACTATTTCCAAAGACTCTTTGGGAAATAATTTAAATGAATTCATTGAGAAAGGAGTTTTTGCGATGTTTATTGATTGGTGTTGGTTTTGGAGTCCTTTACATCTTATTTTTTTAGATGAATTACTAGTGTACTTGAATGGTAAATAAAATTCGGTATCCATGTTCATGAAACAACTCCAAGTCTACTTCTTTTGGAATGGTCAATAAATTAATTTGAATAAAATTATCTTTTTGAAATTTGGCAAAACAACTATCTAAAGAAATGATCTTCTTGAAAGGTTTTTTGGTAATGAGATGAGGTATTTCCACTTGAAATAACTTATCACTCACTTGATTCATGTGCATGTTTGAATTAATCATTTTGATAACAATATTTATAAAATTATTAGTTATATCTAAACTTGGAAGAATTAGATTATATATATTTGAGGATTAATCACTTTGATTAATAGTTTTTGGTATTCTATACAGATTTAAGTTATATCTATAAATATGGTTCCCAAAACCTCATAAAAATAATGGAATCATTATTATAAGATTTTGTGTGGGGTTGTGGTAGTGACAACAACTATCATTATGATGGTTGGATGACTTTGACTACTCATATGGTGGAGATTAAAATAAATGTACTTGGTTTGTAGAAAACTATAGAAGGAATCTACAATATAAGGTGTAGGACTTCATGGTAAGATCTTCTCTTTGGGTTTTATTTAATCAATCTGATCAAGGGAGTAGTTTGTAATGGCTTAGATTTTTCATGAACTATTTTTTGGATTTTATATGGATTATTTTCTAGACTAGGAACTAATATAGAATACAATTCTAAGTCTCAGTGTTCTCAGAATAAATTTTTGAAGTATATTAAATATATTAAATATCACATGCACACAGTTTTCCTAAAAAAGTGGAATAACTCCTGAATGGGGGCCTGGATCAAAAATATGAGGACGTCGTTGAGTTAAAAATATGGGTTTTACCCTAGGTATGACATAATATTTTTCGGATTATGTAGTTTTTTAAAAAGTCCTCATGGGAAAAAAATAAATATATTTATTTTTTTGTTTAGTTTATTTCAACATAGCGACCAGATTTTCCCAATAAGTATGCTATTATCGGTTTTTTTAGGTTTAGCCGGTAAATGTTTGAGACCTAGAGACCACTGGAGGAGAGCATTCTTGGTGAACAGCAATAGATCGAGATCGAATCGTGGATCGTTGCACCAATGAAGTTTTTGGATCGCGTCAATGATGGAAACACAACAATTCTTCATCAATGATTGATAAAAAAACACTAGGTTGATTGTTTGATTATGTGTTTTACATCCCATTATTTAATCTCAGATGAACAAAAATGAATTCCATGAAAAGAATTGATACACACATCATTAGTAGAATCAAAATGAATGAATTTTATTTTGGTTATTGAGATTATTTTTCCTCTTTCTTCATCTCCTTTGATGATAATAAATCAATGTTGAATGAATGAAATACAAGGTTCATTAATCATGTTTTATTTATTATTATTTTCTCCCCTATTTGTTCGTTCGATCATCATTGTTATTTATTTTTTCCAATGGTTCGACCAATACCTGGTCTCTGAATGATGTGTTACTGTTCTTCTACGTAGAGGATACAAACTACAGGTACAAAACTTAATATTGATTGAAATTTGAGAATAGATTATGAATATGGGTGGATCAAGGGTGAATGGGACTGAATTGTGTGTTTTTTTCAAGATACACACAACACAACTATGGATGGTGTGAACATATTATTCTCAATTGCATTTGAATCTTAGATCAACAATTTCTAGCAATATGAGGCTTTTTTGATCCCATATCTATAGTTTTCAAAAAAGGAAATTTCACTGGTGTATGTTAGTTGATGAAAAATAGAACCACGATTTCTATAAAATTCTAATCAACATAGTGTGTATTTCAAGATCACACACCATGTGTGGCCCTACCAGTAGTGTCTTGAGTTTCAGGATGAAGATAATAATCACATGACATGTGAACCTTTCTAGTTATCTTGGAGTGTAATTTGGGAAGTAAACTGGCAGAGGAAAAATCACACAGCCATTGGAACTCTGTGTACTCGAACACGGACACGACCACCTATACATAAGCAGGACAAGTACACTAATACAGCCAGGTGAGACAGATAGGGTGTCGTGTGTCTCTACACACTTTGTACTTTTTCTAAACACTGTGTATTTTCATACTTACATTTTGTGTGAGGATTTACCACATTTTAAAACTTGTTGATAGCTAGACACATCATGTACCTCTAATACATGTTGTGTCCCACATTCAAGAGTGTTTGTAGCTTTTTCTTTCCATAGTTTGGATTGTCTTGGTTGAGTGTGTTCCCTTGCTCTTTTCCCTTTAGGTTAAAGTATGGAATTTTATCCACATAATGAAATTATGATCCCCTCTATAGGTCAATCCTTATATGGAGTTATAGTGTCACTCTGTGATATTGGAGTTTGACCTTCTATCATCTTTGTTCCCTAAGTGGGGTTTATGGAATTGGAGTGGCCTCCCTAAGCAAGGCGTTGATCCTCCATCGATAAGACTATATTAGAAGGGTTTGTGGTATCATTTTTGTATGATCCTCTCTATAGAGGGTCAATCTAGATTAGTTTCGTGATATCCCACAATGATTCTGGGCATGACCTCCTTTTTGAGTATCAGGGTATTCATATAACAATGATCTTTCTTACACAGGACCTAATGATATAGACATATTCTTTGAGTTTCTCTGATGATATCATGGCTCAGGGAGTGGGTTATTTCAAAATGATAATTTTTTCAAGTATAATCATGTGGTTGGTTATTGGTTATGACTGCCTGGTGGCGTGGTGTATTTCCTAGGTATATCTGGGTGTTTCTGTTATACATTGATTGTTGTATCTTGGGTTGAGGTTATAATTCTTGGTGATTTGTGTTTAGTGTTTTGGGGTTTCCTAATAGGCATTGTTATTCACACCTCTGCATGTTATTTTCTAACATGTTTCATATCTTATATAGAAAAAATCCCATTTGACAGTGTACTGGGGGGATAGGGAGTGGGTGGAGAGTATATGGAGCTTATTAGATTGAGGTGTTTATTGGTATTTTGTATTTGACTTTAGTTTCACCCTTACATAAGTTTGGACTCTATATGGTTTTTTTCATAATATTTTCCCCTTTTTCTACTATCAGTACTTTAATATTATACTCTATTGTGGGATATTAGATTTATGCATGCATTTTTTTCATTTATTTTACATTCCATCATTGTGTGGGCTTGGATGTGTGTGTGTGTGTGTCTAGGTAATTTAGTATAATGAATCCCATTTATGGGATATACCTATTCAGTGCTAGTCACCAACCCCTCGCCAATTGAAGGTGGGATTGGGGTAGTCATGGGTCGAACCTCAGTAGTTTGGGTCATGACAGAGTGGTATCATTGCATTCGGTTCTACCTTAGGACCAGAGTTAGTGTGTTTGGTTTGGGGAAATAGTGTTTAGTGTTTCAATTTTGGCTTTCATGTGAGGACCTCCAGTTTTGGTGTGGGGGCTGATGTATCCATACACCAGGACTCTGATCACCTTCCTTTTGACTCGGTACATATAAAAATTGGTTATAAGGAAGACTTTGGTACATGAATCATATAATAATGGGTTGTGTTTTCCATGTCCTTGAGTTAGCTCTCGAGATATACTCTTTTGACTATGGGACGTCTTGTTTTATTTTAGTATACCTCAACAAAGTTAGATAGTCAGGATTCTACTACATGATCACAAGGATGATCCACCTAGTGGATAGGCATCAATAAGGGGGACTATACTAGAGATAGAACCTCTGGGTTTCTTATTATCTATACCACCAGCCTTTGAGTAGCAGCTAGTACTAGAAATACCAACTGAGGATGCATGATGGTTAAGTTTATTTCATGACTTTTAGAGGTAGTGACCTCCCATTTTTTAGGGTGATCTAGACCCCTATATAGATTACGACTAGCTATATACATTCATTTACATTTTTTACCTTGTGTGGATGCCTACAGATCTGATGGAGGTCCTCACGGTTGGTCTTCTTCAGAGATCTGATGAGAAATAGTGGATCTTGGTGACTCAGTCACATGAAAAGACATCTCTATCCTAGTAAGACTTTTATCATCTCTTCAGGGGAGAGTTATATCTGACCACATTATAATCGATGCACATACAAGAGCTTCTATATCTGCAGTAAGGAAGTTTGATCATGGAAGATTACTCAGTTAGGTTTACTAATCCATCTCATTAATTCTTGGATATGGTGTGAGATTACTTCTTCCGAGGTTTCACCTTTGAGCAGGGCTTACACTGAGACTTCAGGGCTTTAGTGGTATCCATTTTCCTTCCCACCTATTTTGGGGTACTTGAGTGAGCCTTGGTGTTGGGTAGATTTCTATAAGAATAGGCACCAATAGTGCGTGATAGTATTAGGGAATCCATTAGTTTAATCCTCAGAAGTAGGTAGCTAATGGCATTCATAGGCATCCAATCATGTTAGACACTTTAGAAGGTGATCCCAGGACACAGGTTCAGCGGTGTAGGGATTTAATGGTGGTTCGAATCAGACAATTGAGAGGTGGTGTTTCTCATATGATGGTTAAGGACATCTTGATCGAGGTTGTTTAATCCTCTATATATCTAATCAGAATATGGTCAAAGGACCTCCGAGATAGAGATAAAGGTTGGATAAAGGTGTTTTGTAGGGTGGAAGAAGTGGTGGAGGGGATGGAAGTGTAGTAGGAGGTGGTCTTAGGTTCAATCTATTACCACCACCACTCGAAGTGCTCTTCACCAGGCTTAGGGAGCTAGTGTACATTGATGATACTAGCTACAGGCGATGGAGGTCAATGAATCAGAGGCTCCAGGGATGATATGAGGTATGATCTTTCTCTTTTATATTTAGCTGCAGTATTTATAAACATAGGTGTGAGTCATTACTTCCTTTACACTTCTCTTGTTAGAGATTTAGAGATTCTAGTTGAGCCATTGGCATGACCCTTGTTGTTGGGGAATCTGACAGGTGGTGACTCAATGATTGTGCACTTGTGTTAACAGTGATATCTTACAATTTGATGTGAGAGTTTTTTATGGGATCTATTTTTAGAACAATTTAGGCCTTACAACATTATCCTAGTTATGGAATACATATACAAAGTTCACGACCATATTGACGATTTTAGGTGGAATATATGGTGTGTCCATAGTGTCAAAATGTTATTTTCCTTTGTGGGTGAAAAGGATGTCATGGTGTAGTAGGATGATCACATCCATAGGAGAGTGTATCTGATTACTCACCAATTGTCAGGCATGACTCTTGGAGTAGTGGATACTTTAGAAAATCAGTTTTCAATAGTGTTGGTGGAGTATGAGGATATATTTCTAGAGGATGTATCATTTTTACCTCCCCATCGAGAGATAGACTTTCAAAATCAATTACATCCTAGGAAAACACTGATATCTACACCAGCATATCGGATGGATTCCAAAGAGCATCGTGAGATGATGGTGCAGTTGGAGGACTTGAAAAAGAAGGGATTTATAAGATCCAGTGTTTTCCCCTGGACAGCCCCAGTGTTGTTCACCAAGAAGGTGTATGGTATCTTGAGTATATTTATTAATTATTATATATTTAATTAGGTTTTTGTGAAGAATAAGTACCCACTACCAAGGATCATCATCCTCTTTGATAAGTTAAGAGGGGTGTAAGGCTTCTTGAAGATTGACCTCATATCAGGTTATCACCAGTTATGATTATGGGACGTGGATATAAAAAATACTACATTCAGATGACTCTACAATCATTATGAGTAATTGGTGATTCCATTTGGCATGATTAACACCCTAGAAATGTTCATGGGAATCAATAATTGGATCATTAATCCTTTCTCAGACCAGTTCATGGTGGTATTCATCGATTAAATCCTAGTGTATTTGAAGTATGAGGAGAAGCATGAAAGACACTTTAAGATCATCCTAGACACTCTCTGAGATCACCAAATTTTTGGGAATCTCTATAAGTATTATTTTTTGGATTCTTAGGGGTCTAATTTCTAGGATACGGTATATTAGAGGCTAGAGTATAAGTAGACTCATCAAAGGTTTATGTAGTGCTTTCTTGGGATCCACCCAATGGTGTTATCAAGGTGTGGTGGTTCCTTGTGTTTTCATGGTACTGTCTAAGGTTTTTACTTGATTTATCTATAATAGAATCACACTATATATCCTTGACTCTGAAGAGGTATCCTTTCATGTTGTTGAAAAGGTTCCATAAGTGATTTCAAGAGTAGAGGAAAAATTTGACAATCACTCCCTTCTTGAGATTTCCATAGGGGGGGTTGTCAAGTACGTAGTGTTCTACGATGAATTAGGGGTTATACTTGGTTGTTTTATGATGCAAAGGAAAGCAGTTATTTCTTATGTTTCATACTAGTGGATTCTGCATGAGCAGAACTATGTGACCCAAAATCTTGAGTTAGTAGCATTAGTCTTCCCACTAAAAATATGGCAACACTACCTGATGGGCGAGTGGTTTATCATTTACTCGGTCCACAAGAGTCTCAAGTATATCTTCTGAAAAATGATCATAACTTGAGATAGAGGGGATGGATAGGGTTCCTTCAAGATTATGACTTTAATATTTTCTATACTCCTTGAAAGGGGAATATGGTGGAATACTCTCTCAGTAGAAGATATATTCTCAGTTGTTAGCCAATACATGGGATCAGTTAGCTGCATTGTAGTTGTCCTAATTGGATGTCACAAACCAAGACGGATCACCGTCTGACCCAGTTTTTGGCAAGGATCGAGGGACGTTACTGATCCCTAGGAGTTGGCACAAGTATCCGGGTATCAAATAAATATTTGGGAATGATTTACCTTACAAAAGAACAAAAAATAAATAAATAAAAACTGAGTAAAATGGGTAAATACTAGAAGAGGAAAAATAAAACAAATTTGTCCAACCAAACATACCTCTAAGTGACCTCATGGTTCACCACAGAACATAAACCACACTCGCTTCAAGATCAATCCAAAAATAGACCTTGAAACTGAAAAGGTAAAGTAGGTGTGAGCACTAACATGCTCAGTACGAATGCCAAAGTACAACAACACCCTATGCCATTACATTTAAAAAGAAACCCAAAATGTTCTAGTTTGAAAACAAAGCCTAATAAAATAATGTTTTTCCATTCTTCTAAAATTCATATAATAGGATTTCATTTTAAATAAAAGAATTTTTCTTCCACCTCATTTTTGAAATAGGTTCCATGCATGAATTAACAATCAAAATGAAATGAGCCCAATTTAGATTAAAAATATGGTTTTCCAAAAAGAGGGAACAAGAATGAAACAACTGAATTGAAAATCACATCACAAGAACTATAGGAAATCCCTACACATTTAGTGTTAGTTAGGGACCTAGGATCCTCATACATTGGTGAAACATAGCATAGGAACCACAAAGAACTGCATTCTCATACACGAGCCACTAATAGGGAACACACACATAACCTAATGGTCTCCAATCAATCATCATTCTATTCAGTTAGTGTTGTAAGCATCAATCTTGCTAGACAAAACCGAGACGATCTACTTTTGTATCATCTAGCATACTATTCCTAGTCTTCCTGCCTAGATACACAGGTTTCCCATGTGATACATTTCAAGTGGTGGTGAATTTTTATCAAAAAAACATATATGAACTTCTCATTTTATTACTAAAAACACATCTAACCTCTCACAACGGATCTCCCTCTTTGAGATTATCCCCCATTATAAGTCACACAACAAAGAATAAGCCTATTCATTAGGAACATATCAAAAATCACACATGTAACATACACATGTTTTTTCTAAAACAATTCGGCATGCCTCAATAGGGGTTTTCACATTTACAAATCATTTTCAATGATCCAAACGGGCCTTATTACTTCACAATGAATAAATTATCTTTAGAAAAAATTCCCACATAATAATTTCAATTTCTAAATCCATTTTAAATTTCAATTAACAACAAAGGATTCACACATTTTAAAACAACTTGAAACCATGCATAAATCCAAACAACCCATTTAAGAGAGGAAAATCACTATTTAACATTGAATTTACATAAAAACCCATTCACTTTTCCTAACATAAAAAATCGTGGAATTTACCCTTTTTAAAATCACACAAGAATCCATGTTCATTTAAATCATATTTTACAACTAATATACACACCAAAATTTTGATAAATACCTTCCTCATACCCAAAACCATTTTAAAATCTAATTTTAAGCATTTAAAATGTTAAGCATTCTAAAACAAGCATAGGACCATATTTTAATGGGAAAAGCACATTTAAACACTTAAAGAAAACCTGAAAAATGAAGTAAAGGCCAACATCATGCATTGTCATCACATTTCTTAGCATGAATATACTATTTAATATAAAAAAAGAATACTTTTTAAAATACTCAAGCAATTAATGAATTGAATTTAAAGGTATAGGCATAGGGGACCTAACTCATAGTGAAAGTAAACTAAACATTCATCCCTTGGTTCTTTATAACTAAGATATGATTCTCCCCCACTAAGAATATGCACTTTCACATATATATAAGGACACCTATCCCCTATGAACACACCTGTATAACCATGAACATTTGTATCGTGATCCTTACATATATGCTTATATGTATATAATATTCACCACTCACCTAGGTATGCTTTTTTCATATATATACATGGGTACACCTATCCCCATGAATGTATATTCACTTCCATGGATGAAAATAAATGTAACAGAGAAACCCATATATATATATATATACTTACCTATGCACACGCAAGCGAGTCGCCTTAGACCCGGCGACTAGAAACCACCAAGTAGGGACCACACACTACACATATAATTTAATAAATTAATAAAACAATTTATGAAACATTTAAGAATTATAACCACAAAACTTTACACCAAAAACACTCTGCAAACCAAAACATACACTAAAACCATTTTAAAATACATTTTTCACCACTTATATAACTCATAAAACCCATTTGATAATATTAAAAGAAAAAAACAGAATTAATTTAACCATTTACAAAGGCCAAGACCCTTTCAAATCCTCACATAAACTATAACCAATTCCAAAACATGAATTTCATAATTTAAACCATTTACAATTTACATTTACAAATGCACGACAAACCAAATATTCTAAATTAATCATTTTCCTTTGAAAACCTACACCCAAACCCATTCACACCATAAGTTTCCTTGAAAACGTGATTTACACCCTTCAAAAAATGGATAATACCCTTTTTGAGAAACATTATCTTACCACACACAAAAAACATGACCTTATCATTCATTAAAAATCCATTTTTAACAAAAAATCAAGCCAAACAACAAGAAAACACCATTCTCACCACACAAATAAATCACAAAACATAATTATAAATTCAAATAAACATACTAAATTCATATAATAATGATAAAACATAGATTCACCTACCACTTATGATGAAATTTTCAGAAAAATGTTTTGAAGTCCACACGTGCCTCCACTGCACCACAAGGAAGCCAAGACGCACCATAAACAAGGTAAATTTTAACCAAAACACTGAGATTAAACCCTAATTTAATACCATAGTTGCTAAAGAAACAAGGACTAAAACCCATGCAAGGAGGAAGAAGGGTAAATCCGAGGGAAGACGTGTGCACCAGAGGAGATCAGGGTGCCGACTAGGGGGTCCGACCAAGGGGGATTCATCATGCTACCCGAGTAGTGCTGTAGGAGGGGGTCACGAGTAGAGGGTGTCGTGTCGGGCATGTCATAGAAGGAGGAAAGGGTGGTGCAAGGGGGATGAAGAAGGGAAGGGACATTGGAAGGAGTAGCACGCAAGGGAATTGAATAGGTAGGGGTGGGATAGGTTGGGGAGAAGGGGAGAATAGGGGATACAGGATTATGGTAAAGAGAGGGGGTGAGGCGCGATAGTCGGAGAGAAAGGGGGGCTTCTTCTTTCTTTTTTTAAACCATAATTATATTTATAATAATAATATAATTAATAATATTAATAATAACTATAATAATATGTTAATAATTTTAATATTATTATTAATATTATTAATACCAATATTATTATTATTATTATTAACATTAATAATAATAAAAATTATTACCATTTTTATTATTATTAAAATAATTCATTAAAATTTCTTTTATTTTTCTTATTTTAATTTCTCTTCATTTTATTTTTCTTTTCATTTTATTTATTTATCTTGAACATCGAAAAGGTTACACAGTGCCCCAGGAGAAGTCGTACGGTTCCCCGAGTGAAGCCGCAGGGTGCCCCAAGCGAAGCCGCACGGTGCCCCGAGCAAAGCCCTCCCGTGCAAAGGATGATGTCAAGGCCAAAACATTCATTTATCAGCAGAAATGAAAATAATTCAACCAAGCTCAGCCCGCACCTTGACAAAATATATCAAAGCCATATAAAATAATAAAATATTGTTATTTCAGATGTCTAAGTGTGACGATTCTCCCCACCATAAATCTTTCAAACTCTAGAAAGTCATCCCAAGATTGTTTAAAGGATAGAACAGACACACCATCTTAGTTCAAAGAGGTTTCCAATAAATCCCAAATGATAGAGAATCAAGGAAACTATTAATAAAGAGAAAATACATACAAAATAAACTTGAAGTATCTATAATGGACTCCTCACCAAGTGACACCCACCCCAAAAATTCAAGACTAATCCACTTGATAATCAAAAGATAAAAACTCTCACAATGCACCATTCAAAATACCAAGACAAAATGTCTCAAACATTCCCAAGGGGGATCATGCATTTTACCAGAAATCAATAAAAAACTCAAGAAGGGGGCTTTGGATTGGATAGTTATGAATGAGACTACCAACCATCAAACCAATACTAGAAATAGAACTGGATTGCTGACACGGGGAGGACAAAGCAGAATCCCCACCATAAGAAACAACCTACACCTAAGGCGAAACCAGGACACTAACATGGGGAGGATAGAACAAGCTTTCCACTGCGAGGAATAGGCTAACACAATTTCATTTTTGTGGAACTTTTAGAAAGGCCCATGGTGTGTCTCTCCATTATAATAAAAAAGTATCTTAACCAACTAAAACACACCAATACAAAACGCCCAAAATGACCCAATCCCCACAATAAGGGGTCTAATGAAAGAATCTTTAAACCAAATGAAAAACATTACATGTTACACCACTCTAGTGAGTCATCACCATTCTTGGATGATCCCATATGAAAACCAAAATTTCAATGGACTTACAAGGTTGTTCATACATGGACAACAACATGGAGATTCAAACCTATAAGGGTATAATCAATAAGGTTCAAGAAAATGAAATAACCCTACCTATTTAAAACCAAGGAGGGAATATCCCACTTGCACAGATCTCAAAATTGAGTAAAATGGTCATGATGTACCTCTTCACCACATAGGACCACTTGAAACGAAAATACCACATAGAAAGCTTAAAATTACCCATTTTCAACAATGGAGATAGGATTTAGACTAAGATCCCTTGCGTTCCCGGAGGTTCTTGACTACGTGCAATCTTTACTCTAGGGCCTATGGTTGGATCCTTGTTGGTTAAAGAATCTTTATCCTTGTAGTCATGCTTCAGAAACCCCTTGAATAAAACTTATCCTTTTGGTGGCATAAATGACCATACCATGACCTAAATAGAACCATCAGACACAGCATGCTTCAGCGTCCGTTTATCTACACAGCACTTCATCGAAATAAGGGCTTAAAAGATATACTGGAATCGCCCCTCTTTACTTTGGATAAGAACATTCAAGAGGAAGGACACATGAAATTCATATTCCTCTAAAATAGAGTATTTCAGAATTTCCCAAAGGAGACACGTTATTATCAGAACTGAGGTTCTCAAAAGAGTGTGCAACCTTTACCTCTACCATCAAGAGAGAACACAACATCGCAAAGTTTCTCCAAACATGAACCTTGAAACTGATAGATAAATTACAAAGAAATGGACTTTAACAATAGTTCCTAACAACATGAGGTTACTACAAGTGTCCATAACAATCTCTTATAACCCGATTCTCCACGCAGGTGGTTTAATGAAATCTATTACTTAGATAAATCCAATGAAAGACCCAAAGTGCCTTTTAAAAAACAACCTACACTAAAAACTCCATACTACTTTTATCTTTCCCCATTAGAATTTATTTCTCCACTTCTAGACAGGACCTACAGACACACCGGTGTCAGACATCACCTTTGTTTACTCAGGAAAATCAACAAATCATGATTTCTTTCGACTACTTCAACATTCACCCTTTTTTCATGAGGGGATCTGATTGATCTAAAAAAATAAGGAAGATAAACCCAACCCTGAAATCCAAGAATATAGTCCAAACGTTGATCAACTGTAGGACCTTCCCATGGTGAATCGTCAATGGCTAGATTTCGAATATGAATAAATTCCTTATGGGGGCATCCACTAGTTGATGAGGAGACCCCATAAACCAATCAAATTGATCCATTAGCCAATAATTTCCATGAACTATCACTGTAACACATTAAGGGAACCAGAACTAAGGCTCCATGAACACTTCCTGCAAAAGACCTCTAACCAGCATCTCAAAACAACTATCAACCCAGAAGACTAAGTTATGAAAAACAAATTTTGATAAACTCAACACCATTTACTCAAAACCATTGCATGAAAGTCCACTTTTCAAAATCATTATTCAAAACAAACTTGAAAACCCATCTTTAATTCATTGAAAAAAATGTTTCTATTTTAAAATTCAATCCACACACTTTTCAAATATGTGTTTTCAAAAATAATTCTCAGAACCCAAGGAGACACAAGGTGATTCAAGTAGAAACTAGTGTCTATGGGTGACTCAGACATATGGTTGGTGGACATATGTCGGGCACACCACCATCATGGAGAGTGCTCTAGGACAATTTCCCTAGCTTCACATAGCTTTCTAGGCCCTCCTAGCTCATAGAGACCATTAAACCAACTCTATTTTCATTTCCCAAACATTAAGGAACTCTAAGGACCAAAGGACTAACTTGAAACCTACTTCCCCTGGTAACTCAAGTCCAGCTATGAGGAGTGATGGCCAGGCGCCTTACAAATAACCAGAACATAGAGTCTCGATAATCTTATCTCTAGTATACTATGACTATTTTTCAATAAAAAGACTCAAAAGAACATACCTCCCCTGATACCATTTTGTCACAAACCATGTTAGGTCACCATCTTACCCGGTGCTTGACTCAGTCTGCGGAAAGGCCTAACGGACGTTTCCAATCCCAACAGGCTAGCACATGTTCCTAGGTATCAAATAAATGTTTGGGAATGATTTAACCGACAAATGAAGGAAAAATAAATAAATAAATTTAAAATGAGAAAAGTAGGTAGATACTAGAAGTGGAAAAATAAAACAAAGTGGTACAACTAAACATATCTCTAAGTGATCTCAGGGGTCACCACGGAACATAACCCACACTCGTTGTAAGAGAAATCCAAAACTAGACCCTGAAACTCAAAAGATAAAGTAGGTGTGAGCATTGATATTCCCAGTAGGAATACCAGAGTACAAAAATTACTTATTCCCGTTCCTTTAAAAAGAAACACAAAACATGATAGTTTGAAAATAAGACATAATAAAATAATGTTTTTCATTCTTCTCAAATTCAAGTAACAATATTTCATTTTAATGAAAAGAATTTCTCTTCCACTTTATTTTCAAAATAGGTTTCAAGCATGAATTAAAATTTCAAAATTAAATGGGACCAATTTAGATCAAAAATATAGTTTTCACAAAATAGGAAACAAGCACGAAACAACTGAATTGAAAATCATATCATAATCACCCTAGGAAATCCTTATGCATCAAGTGTTAGTTTGGGACCTATGATCCTCGTACCTCAGTGAAGCGTGGCATAGGTACCACAATGAACTATGTTCTTGTGAACAATCCACTAGTAGGGAACACACCCATAACCTAGTGGTCTCCAATCAATCATGATTCTATTTAGTTAGTGTTGTAATCATCAATACTACTAGAAAAAACTGGGATGAACAACTTTTGTATCATCTAGCATACTAGTCCATGTCTGCCCACCTAGATACCCATGTTTCCCAAGTTCTCCATTTCAAGTGGTGGTGAGTTTTTATCAAGAAAGAATATATGAACATATCATTTTCTTTACTCAAAAACAAATCCAACCTCTTATCATGATCTCCCTCCTTTAACACATACCCTTTTATAATTCACACAAAAAAGTACAAGCCTCTTCACCCGGAACATATCTAAAATAACACATTTAACATACACATCATATTTCTAAAATAATGGGACCTTCCTCAAGAGAGGTTTTTCACTTTTACAAATTAATTTTAAGGTTCAAAACGGTCCTCATTACTTCAAAAAGAATAACGTATCCCTAGAAAACATGCTCACCCAACACATTCATATTCTAAATCCATTTGAAATTTCAATTAAAAATAAAGGCTTCACACAATTTAAAACAACTTAAAACCATGATTAAATACAAACAACCTATTTAAGAAAGGTAAATCTCTATTTAACCAAGAATTTATATAAAAAAACCCATAAACCTTTACTAACTTACTAAATTATGGAGTTTCCCCTTTTTAAAATCACACAGGAATCCATGTTCATTAAAATCAACATTCACAATAAATATACACACCGAAATTATAATGACCCAATATTTTTCAATGGAAATTAATTTCTTATAAACATTTCATAATAACATTAAATCACAAAATAATTAATTAATATGTTCTATTTTACCTTTAAACATAATTTTGTCACTTCTGTGATATGAATTTCAAAAATCTGACATACATGGTTGCGATCAATAAGTTATTTGGAGTCCAATAAAGAAAACTTAATTTTTGGTGAATAGTAACCAACCCTTATGAATAGTAACATACCCTTAAGAATAGAGATATAACCTAATGAATAGTATCTATACCTATGATAGTATATAAATAACATTCAAGTTTATGTACAATATACCTATGTTTTGGAATAAGTAAATAAATGTTTTAAAAAAAATTATAATAAATTATGATTTTAATTAAATATTAAATTATTCATATTTAGAAAATTATTTTTGAAAAATGGACTTTATTTTTGGATTATACATATCTAAAAATGGTTGGGGTGAATTTTTGGGATTTTTTTTAAATGCTTGAATTTTTTATGAATAGTGAAATACCATAATTTACAAAATAAGCTAAATACACTAATTATAGAGTCATCAGTGATGTTCTACTAATTTAAGACCAATTGATTTGGATTAAAATGATAAAATTACTATTTTTGGTCATGAAGACTCATTATTCCTGGTCTTGTGTAGAAATAATAAATTAATAAGTATAATATTGAGAAATCCCCTCTCCCCTCCACTATAAAAAACCCCCATCACTCCCTATTCTCTTCACTCCTATAAGCATGTAATCTCCTCAATTTTCTACCCAAATATACTTCCCTAGTCACTACCCCTATCCAAGAATCTCTTAGTATTTCCAAAATACCAAAATATCTTCCCTTAAGAAGGTTCTTAAGGAGGTTATTTCAAGAGGTAAAACGCCTTTCTTTTTCATTTAGTCACATTTCAATTTATCTTATTTTATTATCCTCTCACCACCACCTCTATCTAAATGACCATGATAAATATACTATCATATATATACTATAATTATATCATTTTAATGGAAGAACCATCATCAATATTCTTACTCTCTCCCTTTTATTTTGTAAATGAAATCAACATCCATGAGTTTCCAATTTATAACCTTCGTGGACGAAGAAGTTTTGTTCTTAAATTTATTCTTTATTACTGGTAATAAAACCATTTTTAAAGTTTAATAATACTTTAATATATGTATCATTAACAAATTATTATTCATTAACTAGTATGCGTGCATATTAATAAATCGTATCTCCAAACTAGTTCCTAATAATCAAAATACCGCTAAACAATCTAAGTGAATGTCATAAATATTTCATAAAATGATTCAGCCTTTTTCCATGAAACCAAATGATATAAATGACCATTAAAACTTATGGATTTTCATAAATAATATACACTTTCATTTATATAGATTTACATCCATTTCACTCCATTACTTAAGAAAAAGTGAATCGATTATGAAAATAAAGAAAACAAAGACTCTGAAAGATTGAAATTCCATCAAATAACTTATCACTAAGGGAATAAATGAACTAAACATAATTATGATAAACTAAATAAATGTCTAATAGGTTTATAATTAACTTATTAACAAGTATAATTTCATATTACTTGGTCTTATGTTCAATAGAGGAACGCGTTCAGACTTAAGGTAAGGGTTTTTTCACACGAACATCCATTTTCATTTGGGTTACTTTTATTGCCTAATTACCTCAATGAAACTCTTTTATATTGTTATTTACTCCAAAAATAGTATGTGTGTGGGTTATATATATGTTTATAAACCAGAATATTTCCTTTTTTCTGGATGTTTACACATTTTAAAAGGAACTTTTGAAATTGTTTCCGAAATACAGGCCCTATCCAAGGAAATTTCTTATATTCTTACCTATTTTAAAGGGAACTCTATAATATATTTTGGGAAACCATTATCTTTATAAAATAACTCATTTTATTATTAAAATACTATCTTACTTCACTTCTGGTTTTATACAAACATTTTTCCAAAAGAACTCTTCCTCTCAAAGTAAAAGAGTATTTTTCTCAAGATTTACTTGAAAATTTTATAAAAGTATCTTCATCTATTTAAACACTCTTGTTGATTATTATGTGTTATTGGGATTAGTATCACATTTTATCATATAACACATTTAATTTAATGTTTTATGATTATTTTTTCTGTGGATGTGCTATCTTAAAACCATTCACCAATTTACTCTAAATGGTTAGTGTTTATGATTAATGTTCAGGGAAAGTTATTTGAATTTCATATATTAATTTCAATATGAATGTATATGTTATTTATATTTATCCTAATTCATATGATAAATTCATTTCACATAGTAAGTTCTTGGTGGGGCCCTCTATATCCCCTTGGTGCAGCAGTAGGCCTCATGAGACAAACTACAGTCTTGGCACAAGGCCTTGGAAAAATGATTATTTATGGTCGTGGCACGAGGCCTTGACGGTATGGTTATATTGTCCCGCATTATGCATTCTCGCATTATAAAAATAGTATTGAGGTTTCATGTAGTTATTTTACTATTATAATACCCATGATTATGTTATATTATTGAAATATTTACTCAACTCATATTTATGCCATATTATGTTCAGATTTATTTTTGAAGACATGTGTTTTTATTTATTTAAAATGCCTAATGTTTATGTTATGATAACTTCCACTGTATTTCTTACTCTTACTGAGAGTTTGAGATCACCCATTTCTTATGTTTCATTTTATAAGGACATGAATAATTTTATTATGAATGACATGCCGAAATAACCTAGGAGTTATGGAATACGTCTAAGGAGTTTCTATGTTGTTTTTCATTTCAAGTGGTAATGTTGAGCTTATGTATGTATCTTGTTTCCAATAATACTAAAATAATCAGTCCTTCAGGATTCATATTCCTTGTTTATATGCCAATGTAGACAAATAAGGCACCAGCTCTGAGCAACTAGGGTCAGGTCCTTATAGTTGGTATCAAAGGAATTTTAGTAGAAAACTTAGAAACTAGAATTAGAAAACGTAGATTAGGGAAGAGTACCTAAGATAGTATTTTAGGATAAACATACAGAAACTTCTGGGTATTTTGGTAAGGAATATATTATGTGGATATTTTAAGCAATACATCCCTATTTGGATATGAGCTGGTAGAGGAAGCTCTAGTACAGATGTACGTAGGAGTGAAAACTCTGACAATGAGTTTTGGGCTTGACCCAGGGTATCCTGGTATAGGTATCCTGGTACATGACAATGGTCTTTGATGGAATCTTGGTTACGACACTCCCATGGGATATTCTTAGAATAATTCACATTTTCTTTACAATCCATTATGAAGGATTTAAATGTAAATTTCTCCTCCAAGATACAATGTTTATGATTAAAAGATTGGTTATGTTTAGAATTTAGATTTATGATATGTATTTTTCTACATTCAGATTATAAATTATGATCATACACTAATATAGTGTATGCCATTAATTAGAAATGTCTCCTAGAGGAAGGAATGGAAACCACTTGAATGTTCATGTCCCCTATAGGTATTTCCCACTGATGCAAGATAATTATATTAGATTTGGTGCTGTGATCGGTGTTGAGAAACTTATAATTATATTGATACAACTTACTTAAGTTATGAATAATAACCTTAACCATATGGAGCATCTAGATCCTCCACATGGAGGATCTATGTTAGATTGATTTATGCGGCAACAACCTCCATAATTCAATGCGAATACAAACCCATTTGTAGCTGAGTAGTGGATAAGTTCCCTAGAGAAGATATTTCTCACTTTTGGATGTAAGGAAAGAGATAAGGTCATCATAGAAGTTTATCGTCTATCAGGAGATACAGATCAGTGGTGGGCATTAATCCAAAACACATAGGAGTAGGAAGAGACAAAAGAGATGTAATGTAGGGACTTTAAGGAAATCTTCCTAGAGAAATATTTTCAATGTGAACAACGAGCAGATATAGAAAGTCGGTTTCTAAATTTAAATAAAAAGGATGATGATAATGTTTCAAAGTATGAAGATAACTTTATAAGGTTTTCAAGGCATGTTGTGGACTACATACAAAATTTGAGGAGAAAAATTGATCGATTCTTTGATGGTTTGAAACCATTCCTCTGAAGGGATCTAGTATCCTAGAATTTCTCATCATATGAAGATATAGTTTCATGTTCTATCAAGATAGAAAAAGAATAATATAAGTCTTATTACTTTAAGGAAAATCAAGAGCAGATTACGGTTATTGAAAACTCTGGGAAGGGAAATAAGGAAATGGGGAAGAAGGGAACAGTTGAATATCCATCCTGCAGTAATTGTCGGAAGAAACACACAAGAAGTTTCTTGAAGGGAATGGGGGTCTATTATAAATGTGGAGAAAAATTCCACCTAACTCGGGATTTTAAGGGTACCAATGAAGTTACCAATATTTTGTTCTAAAATTGTAGGGAGATGGGACATTATGCACATGAATGTCCTAAGTGTCAGGAAAAAATTCCCCAAAGAAGGCCAATAGAGTAAGTCCAAGATTATGCGGTCACAACACCGGAGGTTAAAGTTCTTATAGAAGTGTTGGAAGGTACATTGATCATTTAATCAAACTTATCCAATGATTTATTTGATTCTAGATCATCACATTCATTTATATCTTCCTAGTTTTCTAATAAAATTAGGCATGTCCAATTTGATTTAATAAAGGATTTGTCAGTGAAAACTCCTAGTGGATGTATCATTACAACAAAGGCATGTCGATTAGTCCCCCTCATGACACATAAACATGCTTTATTTTCTATCCTTATAATCATACTAATGGTTCATTGTGATATAATTCTCGATATGAATTGGTTATTGAATTATGATGCAAAGATATATTGAAAGTAGAAGGAAGTTACAATTTTTGAGAATGGTGTAGAATACCTTATTTTTAGAGCAGAAACCTCACCATTTGATTCTCAGGTAAATCCACCCCTAGTAGCTCTACTAAATTAAATTATTGGGGAGGAAATAAATAAAATAAATATGGGTGAGGAGAAGAATGGACAGATAAAAGACATACCTATTGTCCAAGAATAAGTTGACGTCTTTCCAGAGGATTTACCTGTACATCCTCCAGAGCAGGAAATTGAGTTTTCCATTGACTTAATTCTTGGTTCAAGGCCCATATCAAATACCCCTTATAGAATTTATACTATGGAGTTAGTGGAACTAAAGAAAAAACTAGAGTAATTGAGTTGTAAAGGATTTATTCAACCTAGTGTTTCTCCCTGGGGATCCCTTGTGCTCGTTGTCATTAAAAAATATGGATCCATGAGGTTGTGCATTGATTACAAGGAAATCAATGCTATTCCAATAATTAATAAGTATTCTCTTCCATGAATTGATGATTTATTTGATCAACTTCATAAATCCAAATATTGTTCAAAGATTGATCTTTGATATGGATATCATCAGCTTCTTGTGAGGAAGAAAGAAGTTCCAAAAACAAAATTTCGAACCAGGTACGGGAATTATGAGTTTACAGTAATGCCTTTTGGACTAACTAATGTTCCATCTTTTTTAATGGATCTAATGAATAGATTTTTCAAGGAATATATTGATGAATTTGTAGTGGAGTTTATTGATGATATCCTGGTATACTCTAAAAGCTATGAAGATCATGAAAATAACTTGTGCACTATTCTGAAGACACTTAGAGGAAATAAATTATAAGGGAAGTTTAGAATGTGTGATTTTTTCCTCCAATCAGTTTCATTTCTGGCCCCATTATCTATAATAATTGAATATATGTTGATCCTGCAAAGACAAAGGCTAGGAAATAATGGCCTACTCTAAAAAACATAACTGAGGTAGGTAGTTTTATTGGTTTAGAAGGTTATTATCGTCGTTTCATTCATAACTTCACCTATTTAGCCAACACAATGAGAAATATTACACCAAAGGGGGTTAAGTTCGTATGAACAAAAAAATGTGAAGAATGTTCTAAAGAGTTTAAGAGAATATTGGTGAATGCTTCAGTTTTCACTCTACCATTAGGGAATAATGGATTTGTGATCTTTAGTGATGCATGAAAGAAATGACTTGGTTGTGTCCTTATGAATAATTATATATTGATTTCCTATGAATCTAGGTTTCTAAAAATTCATGAAAAAAACTATCCAACTCATGGTCTTGAGTTAGAATCGGTAATATTTTCTCTGAAGATTTGGATACATTAACTCTATAGAGAAACGAGTGAGATATATATAGATCATAAGAGTTTTAAATATATCTTCTCATAGAAAGAACTCAACATGATACAAAGGATATGGATTGAGCTACTCAAGGATTATGATTGCACAATACACTACCACCCAGGGAAGGCAAATAAGGTGGCAGTTTCTTTAAGTAGAAAGGAAAATAGAATTTTGAACAATATAAGAGTTGAAATGGATCCTTTGTTTATGGATCTAGTATAGATGGATATGGGAATTATCAAAGAAGGTAACACATCACTACTTTTTCAAATGGTTTACAAAATTTATTTATTAGAAAGGTTAAAAATTTCTCAGGCTGATGATGAGAAGTTCCAAGAGAAAATTAAAGCTTTAAATGATGGGAAGTTGATTGACTTCATATATTAAGGTGAGATTTTGAAATTTAGAAAGAGGCTTTATGTTCCTGCTATAACTAAGCTAAAGAGGGAACTATTGGATGATGCTCATAGCTCTAATTTCTCTATACACCTTGGTAGCCAAAAGATGTATAATGATCTAAAGGATCATTTTTTGTGGGAAAACATGAAGAGGGATATTGTTGATTATGTGTCAAGATGTTTGGTGTGTTAATAGGTAAAGGCTGGAAGACAAATTCCTGGAGGAGTCATGAACCCCCTTTCTATTCCTATGTAAAAATTGGATGATATTACAATGGAATTTTTCAAGGGGCTACTAATAACTCCAAGATAGAATGATGCAATTTTGGGTCATCATTGATCATCTTAAAAAATCATCGTATTTTCTTTCTATAATAGAAGATTTACCACATGAACGATTAGAAAGATTATATATTAATGAATTTTTAAGACTTCATGGTACACCCTTATCAATTTTTTCTGATCGTGATCCCCATTTTACATCACAATTCTGGAAAAGTCTTTAGAAGGCCCTAGATACTGATCTTCATTTGAGCATTGCCTACCACCCACAAACTGATAGACAATCAGAATGAACTATTTAAACTTTAGAAGACATGTTGAGGTCTTGTTCACTTGAATTTCAAGGCATGTGGGGTCAGTATTTACCTCTCATAGAATTTTCCTATAATAATAGCTTACATTAATGTATTCATATGGAACCATATGAAGCGTTGTATGAAAATAGATGTCGTACACCAACATTTTGGGATGATGTTGGTGAAAGAAATCTTGTAGTCCCATAACTTGTTGAGTAAATAATGGAAAAGATTAAGATTATCCAAACCCATATCAAAACAGCTCAAAGTAGGAAACAAATTTATGTTGATAACCAAAGGAAGGATTTATAATTTCAATAAGGATATTAGTTTTTCTTAATGGTATATCCATGGAAGGGTGTTATACATTTAGATAAGATGGAAAAATTAAGTCCCAGGTACATATGACGTTTTGAAATTTTGAACTGAACTGGAGCTGTAGCTTACCATTTGGAAATGCCACCACATCTCTCCAAGGTTCACAATGTTTTCCACATGTCAATGTTAAGTAAACCCATGCCATACCAAACACATGTAATCATTGATGAAGAAATAAAACTTGATCCTGATCTGTCTTATTGTGAAGTGCCTATCAAAATTATTCATACCAAAGAACAACTATTGAGAAATCAAACGAATCATCTGGTAAAGGTTATTTAGAGGAACCATAAGATGGAAGAGGCTACATGGGAGCCCGAGGAGCGTATGTTGAAGACATACCAAAGTCATTTTAGGTAACATTTTTTAAATTTTGGGGATGATATTTTTGTAAGGAGGGGAGAATGTAACAACCCAATATTTTCAATGGAAATTACTTTCTTATAAACATGTCATAATCACATGAGATCACAACATAATGAACTACTAAGTTCTATGTGACCTTTAAACATAATTTTTTCACTTTTTTATATGAATTTTAAAAATTTTACATACACGGTTGTGATCAGTAAGTTATTTGGAGTCTGATAAGAAAAACATAGTTTTTGGTGAATAGTAACCTACCCTTATTAATAGTAACATAACCTTATGAATAGTTATATATCATAATGAATAATAACCTTACCTATGATAGTATATAAATATTATTCAAGTTGAAGTATGATATACCTATGTTTTGGAATAAGTACATAAATGTTTTAAAACTGTTTTTATAATAAATTATGATTTTAATTAAATATTAAATTAATCATATTTAGAAAATTATTTTTTAAAAATGGTCTTCATTTTTAGATTCTATATTTTAAAAAATGGTTGGGGTTAATTTTTGGGATTTTTTTTTTGAAATACTTGAATTTTTTAAGAATAGTGAAATACCATAATTTACAAAATAAGCTAAATACAGTAATTATAGAGTCATGTATGATGTTATGTGGATGTAAGCACAAATGATTCAGATTTAAATGATAAAATTACTTTTCTTGGTCAGGTAATACTCTCTATTCCTTTTCTTGTGGAGAAATAAAAAATTAATAAATATAATGTTGAGAATTTCTCTCTCCCCTCCACTATAAAAACAGCCCATCACTCCTTCTTCTCTTCACTCTTCTAAGCCTTGAATATCCTCAATTTTCTGCCCATATAGCCTTACCTAGTCACTCCCCATGTCCAGGAAGTTCTTTTTCTTTCAAAAGACCAAAATACCTTCCCTTAATGAGGTTCTCAAGGAGGTTATTTCAAGAGGTAAAATACCTTTCTTTTTCATTTAGTCTCATTTCAATTTGTCTTGTTTTCTTATCTTATCCCCACCTCCTCTATCCAAATGAACATGATAAATCCATTATCATATATATATTCTAATTATATCATGTTAATTGAATAACCATCATTAGTATTCTTACTCTCTTCCTTTTATTTTATAAATGAAATCAACGTCCATGAGGTTCTAACTTCTAACCTTCGTGGACAACGAAGTTTCATTATTCAATTAATCCTTAATTACAGGTAATAAAACCATTTTATGGTTGAACCAGACTTTAATATATGTATTAAAACCTCATTAATATTCAATAACCAGTATACGTTCATATTATTAAATTGTATGACCAAACTAGTTCGTAATAATCAAAAATACCGCTAAAAAATCTAAGTGAATGGCATAAATATTTCATCTAATGATTCATTATATTTCCATATAACCAAATTATAGAAATGAACATTAATACTTACATATGTTAATAAATAATAAGTAATTTCAATTCTGGTTATTTACATTCATTCCACTCCATTACTTAAGAACAAGTAAACCGATTATTAAAAATAAAGAAAACGAACACTCTGGAATAATGAAATTCAATATAATAACTTATCACTAAGGTAATAAATAAACTAAATAGAATTATTATAAAATAAATAAATGTATAATATGTTCAGAATTAAGTTATTAATAAGTCTAATTTCATATACCAGGAGCTTAAGTTCATGATCAGAACACATTCGTACTTAAGGTAAGGGTTTTTTCACCTAAACTTCCATTTTCATTCGGGTTACTTTTATTGTATAATTACCTCAATAAAAATATTTTGTATTATTATTTAATCCTAAAAAATTATTTTTGTGGGTTATGTTTACCAACAATAATTGTACCTTATATTATGGATGGTTACACATTTTAAAAGGAACATTCGAATTTGTTTCTGAAATACAAGCTTGATCCAAGGGAATTTCTCAAATTATTACCTATTTTCAAGGGCACTATATAATCTATTTTTAGAAACCATTATATTTATAAAATCAATCAATTTATTATGAAAATACTATCTTACTTAACTTCTAGTTTTATACAAATATTTTTCCGAAAGAACTCTTCTTTTTAAAGTCAAAGAGTTTTTATATCAATATTTACTCAAAACTTTTATAAGAGTATCTTAATCTATTTCAAAACTCTTGTTTATTCATATGTATTATTGGAATTAGTATACCATGTTATCATATACCATATTTAATTTAATTTTTTATGTTTTTTTGGCTGTGGATGTGCTATCTTAAAACCATTCACCAATTTACTCTGAATGGTTAGTGTTTATGCTTAATGTTTGGGGAAAGTTATTTTCATTTCATTTATTAATTTCAATATGAATGTATATGTTATTTATGTTTATCCTAGTTCATATTAAGAATTAATTTTACATACTAAGTGCTTTGTGGGGCCCTCTATATCCCCTCGGTGTATCGGTAGGTCTCATGAGACAAACTACGGTCTTGGCACACAGCCTTGACAAAACGATTATTTAGGGTCTTGGCATGAGGCCTTGATGGTATGGTTATATTTTCTAGCATTATGAATTCCCTCATTATGAAAATATTATTGATGGTTCATGTGGTAATTCAACTAATATAATAACCATGATTATCTTATATTATGGAATTATTTACACATCTCATATTTCAGCCATATTTTGTTCAAGTTTATTTTTAAAGGCATATGTTTTTATTTATTCAACATGCCTAATGTTTATGTTATGATATCTTCTTCTATATTGATTACTCTTAATGATCATTTTAGCTCATTCATTTCTTATGTTTCATTTTTTTAAGACATAAAGAATTTTATTATGAATGAAATGCTGAAATAACTTCGGAGTTATGAAAGTTGTATAAGGAGTTTCTAAGTTATTTTTCATTTCAAGTTGTAATGTTGAACTTATATATGTATCTTTTTCCAATAATAATAAACTAATCAGTCCTTAGGGATTCATATTCCTTATTTATATGCCAATGTAGATAACTAAGGTACTATATTCGGGCAACTGGGGTCGGGTCCTTACAAAAATTTGGAGAAATACTTTCTATACACCCAAAACCATTTTAGAAACTACTTTTAATAATTTAAAATGTTAAGCATTCTAAAAAAAGCACGGGACCATATTTTAATAGAAAATGTACATTTAAAATCTTAAAGAAAACCTAAAAAATGAAGGAAAGACCAATATCAATCATCACCATCACTTTTCAAAACATGCATATACTATTTTATATATAAAAATAATAATTTTTAAAACACTAAAGTAGTTACAGAATTAAATTTAAAGGTACAGGAATAGGGGTCTTACCTCAGGGTGGAACCAAACTGAACATTCAGTCCTTGGCACTTTCTAACTAAGAGATGTTTCTCCCCACTAATAATATGAACTTTCACATAAAAATAATGACACCTATCACCTATGCACACACATTCATGGCCATGAATGTGTGTATGGGGATCCTTACATATATGCTTATATGCATATACAAGTCTCCAATCACCTACGTACGCATTTTCATATATATACATGGGCACACATAGCCCCATACATGTATATTCATTGCCATGTATGACAATACATATAATGGGGAAACCCACATATATATATATATACTTACCTATGAACACATAGGTGAGTCGCTTTAGATCGAGAGAATCGAAACCACCAGGCAGGTACCACACACTACACATATAATTTAATAAATCAACAAAACAATTTACAAAACACTTCAAAATTTGAACCGCAAAAAATTACCAAGAAAAACTTTTTAAACCAAAACAAACACTAAAACCATTTGAAAATACATTTCACACCACTTACATAAATTATAAAACCCATTTGAAAATATTAAAAGAAAAGTACATAATCAATTTAATTGTTTCCTAAAGGCCATGCCCCTTTAAAATCTTCACAAAAATTGAAACCAATTCTAAAACATGCATTTCATAATTTAAACCATTTACAATTTACATTTAGAAATGCACGACAAACCAAACATGCCAAATTAAGCATTTTTCTTTGAAAAGCTACACCCAAACCCATTCACACCATAAGTGTCCTTGAAAATGTGATTCTCACCCTTCAAACAACCCATAAGACTCTTTTTAAGAAACATTATCTTACCATACATAGACAACATAGCCTTATTATTTATTAAAGTCCATTTTCTAACATACAAGAATTCCAAAAAACTAGAAAACACCATTCTCACCACAAAAATAAATCACAAAACATAATTATAAATTCAAATAAACATATTAAATTCATCTAATGATTTTAAAACATGGATTCACCTACCACTTTTGAAGAAATTTTCAGAAAAATGGAGCAGATTCCATCTTCACCTCCACCGCACCACAATGGATCCAAAACACAACCTAAAAAGGTAAAATTTAACCAAAACACCAAGATTAATCCATAATTTGATACCATAACCACTGGAAACCAAAAACCTCAATGAAAAAATGACCAAACCCTAGAAAAGAGGTGGAAGGGTCTACTCAGGGGAATACGTGAGAGCCAGAGGATAGTGCGGTGCTGGTGGGGGGGGGGGGGGGTTTGTCGCACTGCACAGGTACACACTAGAGGAGGGGGTCACGAGTGGAGGGTGTCGAGTCATGTGTGCTATAGAAGGAGGATAGGGTGGTGTAACGAGGTGGAGTAGGGAGGGATTACTAGAAGGAGTAGTACTCAAGGAGCTCGAACAGGGAGGGGCATGACTGGTTGGGGAGAGGGAGAGAATAGGGGCGACGTGATTAGGGTAAGAGGAGAGGGTGAGGCACGATGTTGGGGGAGAAAATGGGGTGGGATTCTTCTTTCTTTCTTTTTTTAACCCTAATTATATTCATAATAATAAAATAATAAATTATAATAATAAAAACAATAATAAGTGGTTAATAATTTTAATAATAATATTAATATTATTAATACTAATTATAAAATTAATATTATTAAAACTAATAATAATAATAATTACCATTTTTATTATTAAAATAATTCATTAAACTTTATTTTGTTTTTATTATTTTACTTTATCCTCATTTTATTTTTCATTTCATTTTATTTATCTATCTTGAACATTGGGTAGTCCGCGCGGTGCGCTTGGCGAAGCTGCATGGCTTCCACTATGCCATACACGTGCAATGGTCACTATCAAAGCCAAAACATTCATTTATTGTAAAAAATGAAAAAAAAATCAATTGGGATCATACTAAAACATGAAAAATATTTAAAATCTATATAAAATATTTAAATATAGTTATTTCAGAAGTTTAGGTGTGACAATGGACAAGGATGGTGTTTTATGTCTTCAGTCTATGGTTGTTACCCCAATGTTTTTAGAGTGTGTTAGGGATTCTCAGTATGGAAATACCAACTATGAGAAATTATGTAGTCAGATATCCACTTGACGTACTCCTGATATATATTCTAAAGGAGAGGAACAATCTAACCTTTTTAGAGGATAGACGGTGATACCTTTGATGTTGCGGGAGGAGGTGTTGTGGGAGTTTCATACATCCCATTTGATGATAAAAATAGTTGTGGAAAAGATGTACCCGAAACTCTTATGTTAGTTTTGTTTTCCATGTATGAAGAAGGGAGTTTCATATTTTGTCTCTCGATGCCTCACTTTTCTGCAGGTGAAGGCTGAGCACCAGGTTCTAATAGGTTTAGCTCAACCCCTTAAGGTGCCAGAGTGGAAGTGGGATAGAATATCCATGGAATTATTTATAGTATTAACACATACATATAGGTGACATGATTCCATATTGGTGATCATAGACCAACTTACCAAGTCATCCCACTTTATTAATATTCAATAGAAGAGTTCAGTAGAGAGATTAGGATGCCTTTATGTGTAGGATATAGTCCGACTCCATGGAATTCCTTTGACGATTACCTATGACTGTGATGTTCACTTCGCATATTGATTATGGAGGGGATTGTAAGAGGATTTTGGGACTGATTTATGCCTAATTATGTCATTTCACCCCCAATTTATGTTCAGACAGAGTGAACCATTCGATCCTTAGAGGACATGTTGCGGGATTCCATGTTGGACTTTGGTCATAGTTGGGAGGATCACCTACCCTTCGGGGAGTTTTCATAAAACAATAGGTACTATTTAACCATTGGTATGACATGATTCAAGGCATTTTGTGGGAAATCTTATAGGTCACCACATTATTGGACTAATCTAGTCTAGTCAGCACTGATGGTCCTAGATTTGGTGTAAGCTACTATAGAGAAGGTATAAATCATCCAAGAGTGGATGAGGACTTCACAGAGCCTTCAAAAGACTTCTATGAACTGACGATGGAGACCTCTAGAGTTCATGGAGTGAGATTATATTTTCATGAGGATCTCTCCTCGATGTAGATTGAGGAGATTTGGTTGTGGTGGAAAGTCATCTCTGAGATTAATTGGTCCCTTCCATGTATTTTGTTGAGCTGTTGAGGTGGAGAACCATATAGCTCGACCGCCATAGTTGAACCAAGTACAAAACATCTTCCACATGTTATATCTAAGGAGGTACGTGCATGACCCATTCTAAGTTTTCGAATGGGGTGATCTGGACATTGAGGATAGAGTTAACTTTGTAGAATGCCCAATAGATATTGAGGATTGGTAGGATAGGATCCTTTGTCGGTGAATGATTCCCCTTTTTCATGTCTGATGGCAACATAAGAATATTTAAGAGAGCACCTAAGAGTGGGAGACCCATATGTGAGCCCAGTACCCTCATATTTTTTAGTAGGTTTTTCTCTTTTCTCGATGAAAATTTCTATGGTGGGGAAAATGTAATGATGCATCTTTTCCATATATTATTTTTAGATATTATATGGATTATTTTTTAGACTAATAAATGAGATGGTATGTGATTATAAGGCCTGTTGTTCCCAGAATAAATTTTTGAAATATATTAAATAGTAAACTTTTGTATTTTTTGAGAAAAAAGTGGAATAATTCCAAAAATGGGGCCTAGATAAAAAATTTGGGGGCACCGTTGAGTTTAGAACATGGGTTTTAACCTAGGAACAACATAAAAATTATCATCACATATTTCTTATTAAAAATATTCATTGGAATATATAAATAAAATTAATTAACTAATTAATTTGTTTTATTAATTTTAATGTAGTGACCTAATTTCCCCTATATGTATGTAGTTATAGGTTTTTTCTTGAGGATTGGCTGATAAACCTTATAGACCTAGAGACTGTTAGAGGAGATCATTCTTGGTAAACAAAAACTGATTGGGATCAGATCATGGATTATTGTGCCAACAAAGTTCCTGTATCTCAATAATCATGACAACACAACCATTCTTCATCAACGATTGATCTAAACTCTAGGTAACTTGTTTGATTATTTTTTTTATCCCTTTACTTAATCATGGTTGAACATGAATTAATTCCATGAATATAATTGATATTTTTATCAACAGTAGAATCAAATTGGTGGAATTTTATTTTTTTATTGATATTATTTTTCATCTCATTCATATCATTCTGTGACAATTAATTGAGTCCAAACAAACAAATGTTCATGTTTATTCCACAAATTTTATAGCTTATGGTTTTCTCCCCAATTTCTTTATTCGATCATCATTGGTATTTATTTTGGCTAGCAGTTTGACCAATAACTTATTTCAAATCATTGCACGACCATTCTTTAGTGCAATAGATCAAAACCATGGATAAAAAATGTGATGGTGGTTTATATTTGAGAATAAAAGATGTTTATGGAAGGATCATGGGAGAATGAGACTAAGTCATGTGTTCTTTGTTTTTCATGAGAGATTCAAAATACAACTGCAGATGGTGTGAATGGATTATTCCCGAATATATTCAAAGCTTGTACCTAAAATATTTGTATATATGAGTCTTTCCCAACCCCAAATATATATTTCTTGGTGAGGTATGTAGCTCTAGTGACGTGGTGCACATCGCCGAATAGAACCCATGTTTTTGGAAAATCCCAAGCAACATGGTGTGTATCTTGTGATTACACACTATGTGGGGACCTCTCAGTTGTAGATAGGGGTTTATAATATTGATAAGGATCGTACAACATGTGACCCCAATCACATGGTGTGTGAACCTTCTCAGTTGGCTTGGTGGGCACACCAGGATATAAATAAGCTTGGGAAACAGTACACGGCTAGTGGCACACCATATACTCAGAAACAAACACAGCCACTTGGACATGGGTAGGCCAAGTACAGATACATGGCTTGGTGACATGTGGGTGTTTCATGTGTCTCTACATGTTTTTTACTTATTCTAAATGTTATGTATGTTGATACTTACATTTTGTTTGAGGATTTTTCAAACATGTTGACTTGGGGATATATGGACACATCATGTACACCTAGTACATGCGGTGTACCCCATTCAAGAGTTTTTAGATCTTTATTTTCTTAGTTTGGACTAATAGTTTATGAGTGTGTTCCCTCGGTCCTTTCACTTAAGGATTCAGTGTGGAATTATATACACATCACAAGATTATGATCCCTCTAAGAGGTCGAGTGTCATATGGATTTATGGTGTCCCTCCATCAGACTAGAGTGAAATCCTCCATCATCTTTATTCCTGAGGTGGGGTTTGTGGAATTAGTATGAACCCATTAAGTAGGGTATTGATACTCTATCTATATGACCATGTTGGTATGTTTTGTGTTATCATTGGTGTATAATCCCTTATTTAGCTGGTTGATCAAGATTGGGTATGTGGTGTCCCCCAACTATTCTAGGCATGACCCCATTTCTGAGTATCAGGGTATTCTTAGACCAGTGAGATTTATTAGGAAGGTCCAAATGATTGAGACCACTTAGTCAAGTGTCTTTGATGATATCATGGCTTATGGAGTAGATTCTCCTAGAATGACCATTGCTTCGAGCAAAATCTGATGGTTGGTAGTTTTTTATTACATCTTGGTGGTTTGGTGTCTTTACAGATTATTTCTATGTGTTTTTATTACAAATTGATTATATTATCTTGTTTTTATATAGATATACTTGATTCTTAATTTTTAGTGTTTTTAGGGTGTCCTTCTGGGTATTTTTATACTCACTAATTCATGGTATTTTCCTAAATGTTTCTTATCTAATGTAGATGATGGCCCATATGATGGTGTCCTAGGAGGACAGGGAGTAGGTGGAGTGTAACTAGATCATGTCAGACACAGGTTTTTATTGAGAGCTTGCATTTAAATTTTCTTCTCTCCCTTAGAGCATGTTAGACTCTTTAGTGTTTTTGGTTGGGTTTTTATTTGGCCCATTTCCACTTTAAGTATTTTATAGTTGCACTCTATTATGGGATCTTAGATGTATGAATTCATTTTTTTAATTTTTTTAAATTCCAAATTTGTGTGTTCATAGATATTTTTGAATTTTTATAGGTACATTAGGTTAATGCCTCCCATTTGAGGTATATTACTATTCGTTGTTGGTCGTTAGCCTCTGGACTATTAGAGGTGATCTTAGGGTGGTCACAGGGTGAATCTTGGTGGTTCATGTCATGAAAATTTTAAAGTTAGTGTAAGTAAATGGTGTAGGTTCATCTTTAAATTATTTTAATTGGATAGTGACTATACTACCACATTTCATTGAGCATGATCGGTAGATATTGGGTATTAGGAACCTTCTATTTTGGAAGGAACCTTAGCTTTATTCATGACTTTACTTCCCTAGTTTCTTAAAACTAGACATAATAGTTTATAAGGATATTTATTATCTAAATATAATTGGTGTAGTTGTTAATAATTACTAGGATTGTTTATCCAGATATATTGAACTTTTTTCTTCTCGTGATTAGCTATTTTATTTCCTAGTAAAAATAGTCTCTTCGCTATATTTGTATTTTTAAATTCTAATAGGATTTCAAAACCAAAAAATGATTGGGAAATGTAATTTTGGATAATTACATCACTATAAAAATGATTTTTTTATTTATTGGAATAAAATTATTGCTCTCTGAAAAGATTATTTTTTCCAAATACAAGGCATCATGTCATCCTCTATGTGCAAGTGTTCTAGTTTCTACTCTTTAGAGTCCTAGGATCATATCCATAATAAAACATAGTGGGAATTGGATATGTGTAATTTTTTTATTGATATCATGGATGGTTATATAAAGATGGAGGATATTTAAAATCTTCTAGACTCATAGTTTTCTTAGATGAAAAAAAAACATGGTGGTCTTATTCATTTTTTGCATTGTAAAAGTTGTCATTTGGACCTTGTGGGGTGGACTGAATGGGGTTATTCATGGAGAAAATCCAATATCATCATCCCACATGCATCACTGGAATATCAAGACCCTATACATATTATTGGAAGATATTAGTAATTACACTCATATTTCTATTCTTCATTTTCTATTATTATAGTTCCTTCATTTTAGTAATCACCATCCATATATATCTTGGTGTATATGGGTAATTTAGAATGATCCACATGATGGGATGGTGTTAAATTCTGATGGATCTATATTTAATAATTTTCCATATTGAGGTGATTTTATTCTTGACCATAGATTCCCAGAGGTATTTTATTTTGTGATAATATTTGGGCAAGGATCCTCTATGATTGGTGAGGAAACATATCCTCTTATTGATCTCAGTTTATAACAGCAAGTAGATATTCACCTAGTATGTGTTGGACTAGACACATCCATCATATTCCATTTTTTTAATATAAAATATTCTCATTGGTCAATATTATATACGATGAGGGTTTATTCCCTACAAATTTAAGGGGGAAGAATTGTTACCCACACATGGAGAGAAGGAAAAATAATGGTTGGCTCACTTTCTATGTATAGGATATCTATTTCTGATATGAATAGTTTTTCATATCCTGGAATCCTTATGTAGTTCTTCAAGAGGTTTTATATTGTGGAGTATTTAGGTCTTCATTTTTTTTCCACAGTGACTGTTATAATTTTCTGTAACACTGTGAGTATTTATGAATTATTTTTTTTAAATAAATTAAAATTATTTGATTTCCTATGTTTCACGCTACACAAGGTTTAAATTTCTTTAAACACAACACCAAGTTAATATTTTATTACATGAAACACAAATTTTAGATTCTGATACACACAACACTAATTTTTTCTTATGTTTAACACAATACCGTGTTCCTTCTATACCTTGTGTTACATGCAAGACCGAGTTTTACCAAACTACAATATACTATTAATATTATTATTTAATATGATAGTTATTAGCTAGTCATTGGAATGTCATGAACAAATAGGATTAACTAAATTATGAAAATATATAGTTTTCACAGGTTTAATAATTATCTGTTTATTATAAATAAAATAATATAATTTAAAATAAAAAAGTGTAATATGTAAAATAATATCTTTTCTAAAAGACATGTTAATTGTTCTTGGTGAAAATGATTTAAAATTATATTTTACCAATTTTAGAAAATTTATTTTTCAAAATTAACATAATTTTTTAAATCAAAATATGAAAATTACCCTTGGATGAATTTTTTATATTTTTCTAAGAAGTTTTATTTTTCAATGAATAGTGACAAATACTAAGTTTTAATTTAAAACTACATTTTCATTTAATTTATTTATATTTTTAAATTATATTTTAAATTCTTTTTAAATTATATTTAGTCCATTAATATATATATATATATATATTAATCCAATTTAGGTCATTGGAATCAATTTCAATATGAAATTGAAAATAAAAACATTGTAACTTTTGAACTTTTTGCTTTAAACTTTTTCTTTCTCTTTATGTTTATAAGATTAATTTTAAATTAATTTTTTCCACTAATGGGATTTAAATTTGTAAAAATGAATTTAATATTTGGAATCACGATAATTTATATTGTTTAAAAATTCCAACTTAATTTTTGACCAAAATGATTCATGAAATAGTTAAAATCATTCACGATACTTAAGAGAAAAACGAGTTTACCAAGAGACTAAGCATTAAACATAAGGGTAATAATGACCTATAAACATGTAAAAAACCCATTATATGGACATATTTAAACCATATAACTTATAATATATATATTTTTCCATTATTTGATCCACTTTACATGGAATAAACGTGGTTGGAATTCACTATTTTAAAAAATAACCAAAGTGACACTCACTCCCTTTTAAAAGGCCACCCACTCTCCCCCCTCCCTTCACACCTTAAAAACCAATTGATTTAGAAATTACATAACCAAATAACTTCTCAAATTCCTTATTTTTTCCTATAATCATTACATTGGGAAAAAATTAAACCAAGGAATGCCTTTGGTGTAAACTAAAAAGAGATACCTGAAGAAGAGGTAACATTCATCAATGAACGTTTTTGTTTTATTTCTTCCTAAAACCCCTTAAATTATTTTTATATCATGATTATATAAAAACATCAGTATATTCATTATATTTAAATTTTTTATGTTAGTTTTATGACATAAAACCACACACACTTTCATCAAATGGGTTTCAAAATCATCATTCATTTGTACAGTGGACTACCACCTCATGAAGCGATGTCATTCGTATTTTCTATTAAATCCTTTCAATGTTGGGAATAATGATGGAAATATGGTTAATATATTATATATATTATATTTATGATTTTATTATGACTCAATAATTTTTATATCAGACATACCTTCATCCTTTCCATTTTGTGGGAATACGATAACTTCGTTCATGTGTACAGCGGACTACCGTCTTGTGAAACGATGCGATTCGTTCACACTATAAATGGATTGTTTTAATGATGGGTTTAATAAAACTATGTTATATATATGATATAAATATTTTTTTTTAATGACAATATATGTAATTTACACATTTTCCTTTCAAATGAACATGAAAATTAAAGAAACAGTGTTCATGTGTAAGTATGGCCTACAGTCTCCATGAATGGTGTATTTCATTTCCTATAAGTAAATTTCCTGAGTTTCTATAAATACAAATATAATGAATATATATGATATTTATATCATTTTTATCATTATTTATATTATGGAATCACGGTAAAATTAAGAGGATAAGAAAATAGAAATCAAAACAGATACAAAAACTGAAGCGGTTATTACCCAAAACACAACTTTGACATAAGATTGTTAATAAAAGGGTGAAAAGGGTTATAATAAAATAATATATGATATTTTATATTTTAATATGGTTCTATAATATATTTATAATAAACTTATACTTATTATATATGGGTTTTTAATGTTTACGATGGAAGTCTAGACATAAGGTAAGAGATTTTCATCTCACTTTTTACTTTTGTGATCCACATGCTATATTTGCAAAACTCTTTATTTTATATGGTGTATATAACTCCAATTAATGTATATTATTATGATTATACAGAGAGTTATTACTATTTTCATATCATTTTTATGATCGCTCTTTCATGGGGTTTATGGTTCAAAAGTTACCAAATCAATAAAGGATTTTTGTCTCAATTTTCATTCTTTGAGACATGTTATGATATGCACCAATATTATTTCATGATGTGTATATATATCCCTTTTAACATGTAATGTAGTGAATTTATCTATAATCATAATATTTTAAGTTCCATTTTTTATTCCTTCATGGGGCTTATGATTCAATATTACAAAAGTGGTTATAATTTTATGTTACAATCTCATCATTCATTGAGATTAATTAAAATTATGATTCCAATGATAAAATATTATGATCTATCTCTCAATAATTATCATAAATTTTATTATACATTTTTTATTCATGATATATTAAATTAATGGTACCATTTTCCACTCTTTTTTACTTAATATAATTAAGAAAAGAAATTACGAAAAATCTGATATTATTTCTCTCGTCGGTCGAAAATATTTTTTCTTTCAAAACCATGATTTATAAAAATGTTTTCAAAAATTTTCTAATATTATACTATTATTTTTAAAAAAAATTACTCATGTTTTACCTTTTAGAAAAATTCTTTTAAAATTAATCTTATTATCATGTTCTGATCAAGCCTCTTTTTACTTCAACCAACAATGTGAAAAGAATGATTGTTTTTATGTATACGAAATGTATGGAATTCTCCGCCATCATAACCACTCTATTCATTTAAGATTACACTATATATTTAAAATTTCATTACCAAAATAAAAGTTTTTCTTAAATATTTTTTGAATTTTTATTATATTAAATTTATATTCAAATTAAATAATTTTGAAAATTTTTTATGTTTAAAAAGTGTTTTAAATGATTTTAAAAGCTTCCTTCTTAATTTTTCAAATTTTATTTTCAAAGAAAATGATTTCATAAATTTTTTATATTTGAAAAATAATTTAAATGATTTTCAAAAATTCCTTTATAAATTCTCAAGGTTATTTTCTAATAAAATAGTTTTTAAAAAAATTTATGTCTTAAAATTTCTTTTTTAAATATGAAAGTATATTTTCATCAAGAAATGTTTTAAAATTATTTTAAAGGATTAATTTATAATTTTAAATTATTATTTTCAATGCAAATGATTTTTAAATTTTTTTATGAAATTAATTTCCAAGGTAATGTTATTTTCATTAATAAATGTTCCAAGTGATATTTAAAAATCTATCTCCATCTAATATGACATCCTTTGATATAATTTATGTTTTACTATGGATATGATCCAAGTGTAACATTATTATTCTTTCTATTAATGGTTATTTTTATGATGAAATTTTATCTACTAATCCCATTTCACTTTCATAGGATATACTATGATAAAATGCTTTTGAAACCCGCTTCTTTTCATGGGTTATGCTATAATAAAATTATTATGAAACCTATATATTCTCCATAGGGTATGATATGATAAAATTATTGTAATACCCATTTCATTTCATGGTCTATGATATAATGAATTTTTATTGTCTTATGAAACATATATGTATGATCTCATTATGTGATTGGTGGGACCTATATCTCCCTTTAATGAATTGGGTAAAGATTTATATCTAATGAGAGAGACATGAATGGAACGAGAAGTGAAATCGGTTAAGTAATACAAGGTTGTAATAGTAACTAAATCTGGTTCATTAATGAAGGGATAGAATGGGGAGTGAACCTAGTATTATATTGGAATTTTTCTTCTATGATGGTCTTGTAATTTATCCTTGACTAATATGGAAATTATTTTAAATACTTATGTATATTCCACAAATTCCTTGACTTTTGATATCATTGATCATGTTCTTTGATTACCTTATGAATCATGTCTTAAGAATTTACAATCTTTATTCCATGACTTATAATTATGATATTTAATATGGACGGTATGGTTTTCAAATGTTATGCTCATGTTGTCATGCCCTTATGTTCATTTTTTGCTTACATATCTCCCTTATTTTCTCTTACTGAGAATTTAAGCTCATTGTTTCTTATGTTTCCTTTCCCCTAGTAATTAACATATGTATTATGTATGATATATATAATAACGTTTATAGTTATGAATAACAAATTGGGAGATGTGATATCTCAATTATGTACCAGTGTTTATGTTTCAATGTTTCCAAAGGCACTAAACTAGTACAGTTCTCAGACATTTGTTTATGTAATGAAAACATATTCTTTAAAAATTATGTAATGTCTATGTATGAAAATCATGGGTCATTATAGTTTGTATCATAGAAAATTTTTAGTTTATCTTGGGAAACTAGGATAAGAAAACCTTAGTGAGATCCCTAAGGACATGTCTAAGGATAAGTCTAAGGATAACTCATTGTAAAAGAACATTTCTGAGGATTTTGGTAAAGGATAGAGAAAGTGGTTTCATAGAATTACATAACTATATAGATACTACAAGTTGATATGGATCATGAATATATATAACTAAGGGTAACAACCCTAAATGAACCATATTGATCTAGACTCTATAAGGAAATGGTACACAACAACGGGCCTTTCTACACACCTAGTTTGAAAATCTTAGGGGAAACTATTTGGAAATTAAAAAACTATTTATAAACCATTATAAAGTATTTAAATATAATATTACTATTAATTAACTAGGATAAATATAAGGTGTCATATATTAAAGAATTTTTCCAAATTTAGACATCGCATAAGTGATTTTTTCAGATAATGTAGTTCCCCACTATAATTACTATTTTTTACACTATGTTTTTGGTTTTAGTCAATTTTTAGAACAAAAAGGAATCATATTAACATTTAATTTTTTGGAAAATTTAGTAATTATGAGTAACCATATTTTATGATGACTCGAGAGAATGATAATTTTTTTATTCCTAGTCGGCTATTGTGATATATGATTAACAATGTGAACTTCAGTGAGATTCCTAACACATCTAATTAGAGGAAGATGGACCTTTATGAAAGTTCATGTGTTAATGAACATAGAGGAAATAAGACTCAAATTACTATATGTCTAGAATTTGGGATGAAAAACATGAATGAATATCTCAAATGGAGAGGAAGATGTTATTTGTGTGGTAAAAAAGGTCATATAGTGAAAATTGATCAAGGAGTTGAATGTTTTATCTATGGATAAAATGGAAATTACCCAAATCAATGCCCTTATCCATGAATTTACATCTAGACCAAGGAATAACTTATTCCATTCCAATAATTGAAGTGTAAGGATGGGAGTATTTACGTATTTGGATTCAAAAATTATGAATTGTGAAATATATAAGGAGTGTTCCGTATATGTTTTTCATTAATGATTTTAATGAATATGTTGAACAGTAATTATTACCTAGAAAATAAATTTAATTACAAGGTTTTATTTTGTTGAAAAATTATGATTAAGGTAAGAAAACCCTTAATATGTTCCTTATGTTGAGAAAATGGTTTTTAGTTTGGATCAACAGATATTGGATAAGAATAAAGTATATTAGCCTGAATGGCCCGAAGGCCTTCTTTTTATTTTATTATATATAATCCCCCTTTTAAGGGTTGAAGGGGAACCCATACATGACCCATAGGCCCAAGGCACAAGGCCCGACATGACCCGTAATACATGACCCGAAGGCCCATAGGCGTACCATTCCCAATACATGGCCCATAGGCCCAGCCCACTAGAATTGATAGTGGATTTTTGACAATGTAGTTTGTGTCATCATTAATAAAGTTTAAAAAATTATTTAAGGAATATATCTAATAATATGTATATATTATGAGTATGCATGCATGTTTTCAATAATAATTTATGGTAATTAAGGTTATTACCATGTTTTGAGATAATAAATGATGAAGGTATTCACATGTTTGGTATGTGAAAATCAATATGTACTTTATGATATAGAGGGGGTCAAATTTAAGAAGTTTTTTAGAAATTTAGTAACCTTGTTACTAATGTTTTGGATTTTTATCTTTTAGAATGGTCAAAAGGGTTAACCAATTATGAAATGGTTTATTTTGGACTTTTAATGAGTTTTTAGAGATTAATGCTTTGAAATATGAATATTTATCCATATTTCATAACTTTTTCTAACCATTTTGGAGTGATGATAACTAAATATAGATGGAATGAATTATAATTCTATTTATGGATCTTATAATCCCTTAGTGCTTCAGATACAAAAAATTCACATTTATTTCATGGAGTATGAGATAAAGTGAAAATTGATCATTGAACAACTGATGGATGATATTACTCTTATGAAATGGAATGAAATTTATAAAGTATATCTTCTTGTGAAAATTCTTAAAATTTAGGAAAATGATATTAGATAAAAAAAATTATCCTAGTACCTTCATTTTTTAGGAATCAAATGGACCCTTAAATCATTGAAAATTTATGGTTTTGTGATTTTTAACTTTATTTGGATGACCAAATTTATTTTCATATATAATCTATATAACTATCTGTAATTGTTTATTCTTTTCTTCCATGTACAAATATTTACCTCCCACCTATGTTCTTCGATGAGTGTTGAAGCTCTGTTCTGTCACAGAGTCCAAAGATTGACTAAGGGAAGTACCTCAAGAAAAATAGAGGGAAGAACATCAATAATTTCACAAAGGAATTAAGGCGCGCAAGTATACCTGCATGCCAGCCATGAGAGCACACTTATACATGTGCACTAGTCTTGGGTGTGCAAGTCACTTGCGCGCCAGTCATGGGTGTGCAGGTCACTTTTGCACCCAAATTGTTTTTTTCTCCCAAACTCAGGTGGCCTATAAATAGCCCCTGTGGGCCCCTCATTTCGAGGACGAATTTTCCCAAACTCATATTCAAGCTCTGGTCGCCCAAGTCTTTTCCTGAAATCTTTCGAACACTTCTAAGGTAATTCTTTACCAAGAATGGAAGCTCTAAAGAGGATGAATAAGTCATAAGTATTAGAACTCATTAATACTTGTGCACCTAATTGTCTATCCCTTAAGGGAAGTGAAGACACTTGTGCGCCGCCTTTCCCTCTCAAGGAAACTTGTGCACCACCCATCTGATATCCTCTAGGGATGATAATAAGGGCTCTAATTAAAAGTTTCCCAAGTATCACTTCATGGATTATTTGTCTCCCAAGTTGACACATATCACGCAAGTATACTTGCGCGACCAGGACTTTCACGCCAAAACAAAACTTGCAGGCATCCTTACTAGTCACCTCTTTTCCTCAAATCTACCTTTCCTCTTCAAAGATATCCTTCGAAACCCTCTTAAAATCCATTTGTGGCATGGTTCCTTTGTTGGATTCCTTATCTGAAAGTAATTGTGATAAGTTATTTTGATTTGGGCCTCCTTCTCAGGAGTAAGCCCCAAATTACAAGTCCCCTTAATATGGGCATCCTCATCAGGAGTAATCCCTAGTCTTAATTTATTTTGATTTGGGATTCCTTTTCTGTAATAAAACCCAATCATAAGTCCCTCTTAAATTATGGCTTCCTTTTCAGGAGTAAGTCCCAGGTTAAAACCCCAAATCTCCATAAAGTAAAAACACCTTTATGGACCCTTCTCTTAGGATTCTTTCCTAAAATTCTTTGTCTTCATTTACTTGGGCGGTCATACATACGTAATCCCCACATCATTTCTTATGATTGCATCTTTCATGGACCAATCATCAGGTTTTACTAATACCTCTTGTTTCTCACACAGAGCATGACTCACATGAGCTTAGAGTGTAAAAGTAATTATGACATCTCTCTTTGAGCCATTAATCATTCATAAACCTCATACTTCTTCACTACAACTATGTGGGTTATGATTCCTTTTCTAACAAGGATACGTAGGTAGCCCATCTGCGGGTACGATCCCAACTCTAAAATAATCCTTGTATTTCTGAATGACAATAAACTTCAAGTGCCCCACTGAGTGGCTTTAAAACCAGTATGGTCATTATAATGACCAAGAGAGTTCTATATAATGTATGGAAGGATACCATTGACTAAGAATCATTAATTCATATGGATGATTCTATATTGATGAAGAAACTAAAATACATATAAAATATTCTCTAAATCTCCTATATATCAATCATTGATTTCAAAATCTAAAGGAAAAACTCATTTTCATGCTTGGTAAATTAATCAGGATTCACGAACATAACTCAAATCTATAAGAGAGTCTCGCAGTAGACAATAATTCCCCCCAAAAAGGTGTGATGAGTCTGACCTCCCATCCTCCTAACCAATGAAAATTCTTAAGCCTCGTCATTCCAAAACTAGTGGACACCTACCTTTAGAAAGTAGGTCCAAATGTATATAGAATCATTGGATGTTTCCAGTTCTATGAATAAAACTATTAGAAACTAATTGGAAAGTTTGAACCTTAAACAAACAAGGTCATTCCCATTTCCATAAGAAAAAAAATGGTGAACCTGACTTGAATCTTTAACCAAGTTAAATGATGTTTTACTTATTTGTTAAGACCCTATTTAACTCAATGTGAGGGCCAACAAAAAAAATCAATAACATATGGGCTCATCCAAAAGATGTAGTCTAGCCAAACTTATCTTGATTATGTCTGTTATATCAAACAGGAACTCTTTTCCAAGATCTCTCTGCATTAAAGAAATGGATTCTTTAAATTTCACACCCGTGAATGCCTTGGCCGCTACTCCTAATGGATCCTCATCCACTCTAAGGATGACATCACCTACTCAGCATCTTTAACGCTGGGTCTCAAATTCATTGGTTAAGGAATATCGTCAACACGATACTATTCTGACTCTGGAGGCCGCTCGACAAGCCCTCCAAGTTAGCAACTCACCCTGGTTGTCCAGACAGCGATGACCAGTGGTCAAGAAGCAGGTGGTGCCAACCACCGTCTCCAACCATTTCGGGTCGTTATCTCAGGAACGCAATCACCAGTATATCCCATATTATGGGGAGGTGAATGAGAAGGTCAATTAAGGCCTTAATTCAAGAAGACAGGAGTCCTTACCGAGGGCTCCCATAAACAATCTCCACCAGACTCATGCGGTAGTGCACCCTCAACATGATGAGGGTATTGCCTTTAGGGTTTCAGATCAGGTCCCTCAGACCTGAGCATGCAAGATGAACCGTCAGAGGTGAAATCCATCCAACAGGGAGCAGGTTCTTACTTCTTCCCCCTCCAAAGAAGTTCATCAAGCCAACTTTATGGCAAAAAATGAGCGGGCATATACACGCATCCTTCCTGATGTTACTGCCCAGCAGACTCGTATGGCAATAACACGCCAATCCCGCCAGGCAATTCTGGAGAAATATTATACGCAGGCATATACACCTGTTTATAATTCATCAGCTAGTCAACAGGATTGTCTGACTACAACTAAAGAAACTCGCCAATCAAATGTGGTGGGGAACAATCAGCAGGCACATACACCTACAATTCATCAGGCTAATCAACAGTATCGTTTGTTAGCTCCTGGATATGTCAATTGGAAATCTCTAATGACAAGCATGAGGCAGACATAATTTTCTACCCCCACACATGAGTACTGTCAGAATTCAATGATAAGAAAATAATGATAGGAGTAGGAATACACACATAATCCAACCATGGAATGGACGTATATTTCCATTCTGGCAACTGAAGTCACCAAGTAAATTCTGAAAATGGTGAAAGAGCAGAAGTAAATCACCACCCATATTTTGGATTCCTGTCAGAATATTATAACAACTTCAACAGCATCACAGGGAATGAATCATAAATCTATCCCTATCAGTGGAGTTACTCATCGATATATCACTCTGAAACTGATACACACCCCTGTCCCAGTCCAGGAGGGTTGTGGGGAATACTCCCCCATGTCATAGAGACGATCAAGTCAGGCATATACACCCGATTTGAATAGAGATAATCATCCTAACCTGACCATTTCTCTTGAGAAGGAACATACACCAGCCAATAATAACCACTTTCTTCAACAAGAGGTTTCCAAAGTGAGTAAGAAGGCGTCTAAGAAAAAGACTCATCCAGCACAGTCGATAAATCAAGAGCCAATCTACAATAAGTCCTTGCTCTATGCTGGAGTTCTTGATGCGGTCAGACAATTGTCTGTTTCAACTCAAGATTCTACTCTCTCATTTTCAAATTCCAGAAGTAATAACAAAAATTATGAAGTTCTTCATCAGATATTTATTCATGAATTCTTGCTTCATGACAGTTCGGTCGATCTTGAAGTATCATCTTCATATGATATCCAAGATAACCCTCTGCGTGGCCAGAAGATCAATGAGTAAAAGGTTTCATCTTTTGTTGTAACCCACCATGGTGGTCCTCCCCATGATGATGAATTTAGCTGCGAAAGTCCTCTCTGAAGTAGTAATTCGCATTGCCTGGAAAATTCTTCAAAGGAAAATGCAGTAACGAGAAAGCCCTCTTATCTTGAGGCACTTGAAAATGCAAATACAGTCATTTCTGATGCTTTACCGCTAGAAGGTGAAATACTTTATCAATCATAAGATAGCCCAGGGTGTAGGTCATTCTCCGAACCACCCCTTGGTCATTCATATTCTAGTTTGATAAATTAATTCTCTACCAATCTTGTTGAATCTGATGAAGCAATAAAGAAGCACCAGTTTTGGTCTAATAAGGTAGAAGAATCTTCATTAAATGATAAGGATGAAGTAATGAATATGAGAAAACAACTAGCGAATGGTGAAGTACCAGTCATGTTTTGGCCTTTGGCTGACTCTCAGTATGATATTCCAGAAATGTTGATGGAAGATTGTATTCACGATATTTGTCTCAACATGTGGAAAACTCGTTGTCACTTAAATGAGAGAATATTATCTTATGATCAATATGAAAATCATTTTAAGATAATATAAGGGTTATAATGCCAAATTGATTTGGCATCTCTCTCAGTTTCCCGATATCCAAAGGTTGAAAAGAAGCAGATAACCTTTAAGTGTGCATGCTTTGGTGCACTAAAAAGTTTGCACCAGTTAATTACCAATGCCCCATCTGGTATTCATATCAGGGGATGGGGTGTTCATGGAGAATTTCATTTCACTGTGCTCTCTGGTCAACAAAACTTTTGAAAAGTGGTCTCATGAAATGTTATTGCCCATGGCCGACCACATCTAGCTAGTTTTGTGCATAATCAAAGGCTTGCCCAAGAACAGGCATCAACTAGTTCTTCCCAAAGTCAGACATATAAAGAAAAATTTGTCGAATTAATCTTTCATCAATAAAATGAGAATATTGAACAGGCTTCTTGTTTAGAGCATGTGCATCATCAGGTGACATAAGTTTCATAAATCATCCAATGGTCATTTGAACCAGGTGATTTGAGTGGATGTCGGATGATGCATCCGACCAATTTCCAGACTAAAATCTGCAAAATTAGGAGATATTTTAAGAAATTATCAGATGTATCAGCTTAAGAACCAACCCATCTTGCCAGGCTGAGGACTCTTTTATCCCAACCATTGGGATCAATAGATGGGATTCAAGGAGTTGAGCAGGAAAAGCGGGAACAGCCTCAGTCCACCGGACTGGGGACTTTTTCAAATCCCCAATCTCTTCCTCAGAGAAAGTCTGTCTTCTCTCGATTAGGGAAGAAGCCACAAGAAGAACGCATAGTAAAATTATCAGAAGATTCCCTCCAAATTATGGTTCATAAAGAAGTTCTTGAAGGATCAACTAAACAAAATGCAATGTCTCATCAAGGACATGGAAGAAGATAGTATCGCAGAAATTATGATAGAAGGGATGAAATGCATTATGCATAAATAAATTCCATCAATGTCGTTGTCACTGATCCCCTAGAACATAAGGTTCACTCAAAGGAATTAGATGAAGAAGTTCCTATTCAAGAATTTGTACACACAGAAATAAATGAAGAAGTTGTGTGTACTAGAATCCATAGAGATGCCCAAAGTCAAGACATTCCTTCAGGTAATTCCCTTCTATAATCTAGAAAGGAACATGCCAAGGAAAATGGTAAAAGTCATGTTACGTCCCACCCTACCTTTGGATAAGGCCAAACACTCTCATTTGAGGAAAGGTTCGCAGAACAAGAAGAAGAAATGAAAGAGTTAACGAGGTTAAATGAAAAACTACTTCAAGGTAGTCTTCCTCCTAAGTGTGATAGAGTTAGTCAGTCAAGGGAATTTTTTGTAGTTACTAGGATGGATCAAGAATATCCTCCTTTACAAGTACACTTTCACAAGTCCAATCTTATGGGTCATGCGCGGCAACAACCGGTAGTGCTACCATCAGTTGCAGTACCAGTCACCACACCTATCCAAACTCCAGTTATTGCACCTTCTTAGTTCCAAGCTCAACCAGATGTTTCTCAAAAGTTAATAAATACCATTGAGTCGTTAACAGATCAGTTGGAAACTATGGAAGTAAAACGTGCCCAAGATAAACTAGAAAATAAATCTTACCCTGAATGTGTTGATGCAATTACTCCCCCATCAAATTTTTCGAATACTACATTCCCAATTTTTAATGGTTTGGGAGACCCAAAACAACACGTAAAACATTTTTTTTCTCATTGTGATCCTATGATGGGAACTCCTCAACAACATTAAGCAGTTAATCTCAGATTTTTTGTGTAGTCATTACAAGGGCCTGCTTTTGTCTAGTATACAAGTTTGAAGTATCGGTCAATTACCGGGTGATAAGATCTCCATAAATGATTCCTTTTTCAATTTATTTAAACATTACCAAAGTCAATAGTTTTTTATCTTAAAAATTGTAAGCAAAGAGAGATTGAAAAAGTTTCTGATTTCATTGCTCACTGGTAGAGATTAACATATTCCTTAAGCTTAGCACTCCCTCAAGAAGAGTTGTTTCCAATCTGTATGGAAAATTTTCTTGATGAATTATGCACACCGTTGATCCCTACGAAATACTCAGGAGGGTTTCGAGACCTTACTTCAATTTCTCAACAGATCAAAGATTCTCTTATAAAGACTAAGGCAAAAACTAATGTAATTCCATCAACTCTAGGAAGGAGAATGGGGAGAGAAAAGACTGCTACAGTTACACTTAAACAAGCACCTATACCTACTTCCACTTCAAAACCTTCATCTTTTCTAAGGGCTCCAACTCCTGAGCATCAACAACAGAGGCCGTCTTGCCAAGATGGTCAAATAGATCAAAGACGGAAACAATTTGAGGATTTAAAGAACAAAGTTTTTTCTTTCCGAAATGAACAAGTTCAAGGTTACTTTATTTCGGCTCTGGAAAATAATTTGGTTCAGTTTCCAAGGCCTAAAAGGCCGAACAAGGAAGGAGATTAATACCTTCTCAACTATTTTCCATTTCATCAGATGTTGGGGCATCCCATTCAGGAGTGTTTTGTCTTCAAAGACCTCCTGCAAAAGATGGTGGAATCTGGATAGGTAAAACTAAAAGGTTCTTCATCCCAGGTAGCATGTGTTACTGCTATTAATCCAGAAGAAGGAGGCAAGTGGCATGAAGTCAAAAGAAAAAAAATTTAGAAATATGTTGATTGGATGGTCAGGAAAATGATCAACCAAACTCATGCCATTTTACGAACATAATTGAAGAAACCAATTATGTCTTCTACTATGAATGCCACAGCAAAACCCCCTTCGTCTAAAGGAAAATCCTCAAAGAGGCGTCATAATTCAAAGAAAGAAGAGCAGTCAGAAGAAGATGAGATCATGTCAAAGACTAAGTTATCTTTGACTCTGGCAGATTTTATGCCATCTACTTCAAAAGAACGGGCACCGCCCCACCAAATGGCACAGCCTGAAATAGTTCATCAGGAAGAGTCTTCATCAGATGAAGAGCTGATCTTCAGTTCTGTTAATATGATTCACTTAACGAATCTATATGCCAGTCACAGTTTCGATTTAGATGAGCCTGAGTTCCATATATCAAACAGAGGAATTAGAGGGAGTTTTAGAGGTCTAGGATACAGGGTAAGACGTGGATATTCTAGAAGCCACTATTCTAATCCTACCCCTGTTAGAACTATATATGCAGCAGAAACTCGTGGTAAATCCCTTCAGTGATATCAACAAGAATAAGAAAGTTCTTCCACACATGGCAGATTCAGTCCTAGCACAGTTATTTTGGAGGATTGGTTGTAGGTTACACCTTCTTCCTCTTAGCAAATAAATAGACCTAATCGGTCTAATCTTCCAAATCCACGAGTATTTCTAACTCCTACCCAGATACAAGATGTATTTGCTTCCAAAGCATCAACTTCTAAGACACCTATGAAACCACATGTTCTTATTGGGAAACGCAAACATTTGGACCAAAAGTATGATGTCTTGAAACATTTGTCCCAAGTACCAGCCAAGTTATCAATTTTGGATGCCTTGAGTCTATCAAAGGATCTTCAGGAGGCACTTATTGAGGCTTTGTCAAGTCCCCAAGAATTCGAAACTGAAATTGTTGCGTCTGAAGTCTACCATATAGAGAATGATCCTGCAGAATTCCATGCAGTGATATCTTTTATAGATGAATATGAAGGTGATGTTGTTCATGGACATATTAGACCTTTGTATTTATCTAGAAAGGTCAATGATGTAGACATCCGATGAGCTTTCATTAATAATGGTTCAGGATTCAACCTTATCCCTATTCCTACACTTCGTCGATTGGGCCTCACCGAATCTGATTTATCTCCTTCTACTTTGATGATGCAATGATATGATAAAAATGAATAAGAACCTCTGGGCGAGATTACACTCAGAACTCAGGTTGGAGACCTTGTATCCAATTCATATTTCATGGTTGTTCGTCATGACACAACCTTCAACATTTTTCTTGGAAGACCTTGGCTACATCAACATGCGGCTATACCTTCATCATACCATCATTGTCTCAAATATTGTTTCAATGGTCAAATTGGGACATTGTATGGTAATAAAGTCTCATTAAAAACATGTTAATCTCAATACATTGATGCATAATTCTATCACATGGAGGGAAAGGAGATATCCACGACAAAGGATGTTTCCAAAATTAATGCTCCATATGGTTTGGAAAAGATTCCAGTAAAGCCATTCATAAATGTGAGTACAGATTATGTGTTGCCTATCAGTCAAATTGATAGGATAGACCCCAATCCAAATACTCTTATGAAAACTTCCATAATGTCAATTACGGAAACCAAGCCAGACAGCATGGTAGAAATTGTTGATTCACCAGGAAATGATGAAAGCTCAAATTGAGATGTCTTCATTTCATCCACTGAAATCTAGAAATTCTATACATCACCAACCAAGCTATAAGAAGTTATAGAAATGTCAAAGATGAATGATGATGTTGAATCTCAATCCATAATCTCATCTTTATTACCCAAGGAAGACCCTTCATAATTAATAGGGTCATAAATGGTAGCATTTTCTTCAAGATGTTCAAATTTTAACTTCTCTCCTGATCATGGAAATTCTGATTCATCATCTAATATGCAAGAAGAAACATAAGAAGTAACATATATTGAAGAAGAATAGTAATATCTCAGGGATGCTCCTCCAGCATTTGAAGAAGGTATCTCTACCACTGTGGATGAACTCAGAGAAATAAATTAGGGTACAAAAGAAGACCAATGCCCCCACTTTAATTAGTGTGCCCATGACTCTTGAAGAGCAAGATATATATATTTCATTTCTAAAGAAAGATCGAGATGTATTTTCTTGGAATTACACATAAATTCTAGGGCGTCATCCCGATGTTTCTACTCATCATTTGGGTTTTCTAGAAGAACATCGAGGATTCATGCAAGCCATAAGAAGAACACACCCAACTTATGCCTCCAAAATTGAAGATGTGGTGGATAAGATAAGCAAGGATAACTTCATCAGAGAAGTTAAATATCCCAAATGGAAGGCTAATATTGTCCCTGTGAAAAATAAGAATGGAAAAATTAGAGTTTGCATTGACTTCAGTGATCTAAATCGGCATTGTCCGAAGGATGATTTTCCAGTTCCGATAACAGAACTCTTAATTGATGCAACAACTAGCTATGAAGCACTTTCCTTCATGGATGGATATTCTGGGTATAATCAAATCTGAATGGATCCAGAAGATGAAGGATCTACAACCTTCAGAGCTCCTCAAGGTGTGTTTTTCTATTAGGTAATTCCCTTTGGCCTAAAGAATGTAGGCGCAACATATCAGCATGCTATGCACCATATATTTAAACCCTTTTTAGGAAAATTTGTTGAATGTTATATGGACGATTTGGTGGTTAAATCCAGACAACGTTCTAATCACTTGGATGATTTGTAAATCATATTCCACAAACTTTGACAACATAATTTGAAGATGAACCTCTTGAAATGTGCTTTTGGGGTAACCTCAGAAAAATTTCTTGGATTTTTTGTATGCCATCATGGTATCGAAGTTGATCCTGAGAAGACAAAATCAATCCTTGGTATGTCACCTCCTTAAAATTTGAAAGAATTTAGAGGACTTCAAGGAAACTTGGCCTATATTCGGCATTTCATTGCCAATCTGGCAGGAAAATGTTTACCCTTCACCAAATTAATGAAGAAGGGAGTCACTTACCAGTGGACTAAAGAATTTCATGAAGCATTCAATATTCTCAAGAAATATCTCTTGAGTCCACCGGTATTAATTCCACCTATTGAAGGAAGACCACTTATTCTTTATGTGACAGCTTTAGAGCGATCATTGGGTGCCTTCCATTCCCAAAAGAATGATATTGGGCATGAAAACAACCTTTACTATCTCAGTTAGACTATGCTTGAGATAGAAACTCGATATTCAAGTATTGAAAAGTGTTGCCTAGTGTTAATCTTTGCAGTTCAGAAATTGAGACACTACCTGCAACATCATGAGGTCCAATTGGTATCACGCAATAACCCACTCAAATTTATCCTTAGTCGTCCAATTTTTACAGGATGTTTGGCAAGGTGGGAAGTTATTTTGCAGTAGTTTGATATCCAGTATGTGTCTCAAAAGGAAATAAAGGGCCAAGCTCTGGCTAATTTCCTTGATGAACACCCTTTAGTAGAAGATACATCTTTAGATACTGAACTTCTGGATGAGGAAGTCTTCTCTATTCAAGATAATCTTCAAACATGAGAAATATACTTTGATGGTGCTTCCAGAAGTCCAACAGGGAAGAAAACGAAAGATCCTAAATTCAATAAAGTTGGGTTAAGAATTGTGCTTATTTCCCCAGAAAAGGAAGTGCTACCCTATTACTTCTTATTATTGTAATGTGGTACAAATAATGAAGAAAAATATCAAGCTCTCATCACAGGATTGGTGTTGGAACTTTAGGAATTGGTGAATCACTTAAAGGTAAAAGGTGATTCAGATTTGGTAATAAAACAAGTCAATGGGGACTATGCCATCAGAAAAGAAGAGTTAATACCTTTTTATGATAATGTCATAGAGTTAATGGCGGAATTTTCTTTGGAACCAACATTTTATTATGTCCTAAGATCACAAAATGCTCAAGCTAATGCACTGGATAATGTAGCCACAACTTGGGAAGATCCAAATTGGGACAAAACAATCATCAGTATTACCCACCGTCGTACAGTGTCACCTAATTTTCAAATCAGAATAGAGGAAATCAATGAAATTAGTCCCATTTCTGAACCATATGGTCATACTATAGGATGGATGACACCTATCAGAAAATACCTTCAAAATGGAACACTCCCACCTGATAGAGCTGGGAAAGAACAAGTCTGGTGACCTATGGTCAATTTTACTCTTTATGATAGCCCAGATCACCTAGAAAAAATTCTCTAAAAGTGAGGTTTTGATGGAATTATGTTTAGATGTATTGATGGGGAAGAGACAATGGTTGTCATGAAAGAAGTACATGAAGGAGTTTGTGGTGCCCACCAGTCTGGACATAGACTGTCTGATCAAATTCGAAGGCTTGGATACTTCTGGCCTTCAATGATACAAGATTGTGTTGATTTCACTAAGAAGTGTCATTCTTGCCAAGTATATTCCAATTTCATTCATCAACCCCCATATTTGCTCAATATAGCTAAATACTCATGTCCATTTTCCACATGGGGAATGGATGTAGTAGGACCTTACCCTTCGGCTAAATCCAAGCAGTTTAAGTATATTCTTACTGCTACTGACTTCTTTTCCAAATGGGAAAAGGCAATAACTCTCAAAGAAGTTAGTTCTAAAATCATTGTTAGCTTCATCAAGTCTAACATCATTACCAGATTTAGTGTCCCTCATACCATATTGACGGACAATGGCACCAAATTCTGTTCATCTGAGGTAAGGAAATTGTATCAAGAATGAAACATCAAATCCAACCATTCATCTCGGTATCATGTAGCATCCAATGGCCAAATAGAATCCTTCAATAAGACTCTTTCAAAAATACTGAAAAAGATGGTGTATAAAGATAAGAAATCATATCCTGATAAACTTTTTCATGCTTTATGGGCTTATCGGACCACCACCCGCACCGCTACGCGGTCAACTCCATATTCATTGGTATATGGAACAAAAGCTATCTTTCCCATTGAGGTTCAATTAACTTCGATCAGAATAGCCATTTTTGATCATTCATCTACATATGAACAATCTCAAAATCTATTGGATTAATTTTAACGATTAGATGAAAAAATATTGTGCACCCTACACCACTTGGAAGTCTATCAGAATCAAATAGCACATGCTTTTAACAAAAAAGTTCATCTTCATTCATTCATTCAAGGATAATTGGTATTTGTCCTCAAAACTCTAATGATACCATGAAAGAAACCTCAAAATCTTAAGTCAAAGTGGGAGGGACCTTACTCAATACATAAGGTCTACTCCAATGGATCTTATTCTTTAATCTCAATGGATGGAGAAATCATCACGACTCCAACCAATGCCATATTTCTGAAGAAGTATTTTGTGTAACACAAATACATATTTATTCCTTACTGAAAGACTTTAAACTTCATGGTCCCTCCATTGTCCAACATGACGTTAAACTGTGTCCAGTACCTTATATGTCCTACATGACATTAAACTGTGCATTGTTAGGGTTGTTGCTACCTCTTGTTTCTCACACTGAGTGTGACTCACGTGATCTTAGAGTAAACTTCAACCACAACACCCTCTCTAGGCTGTTAACCACGCATAATTCCCAACACAATCTTTAGGTCATTGTCCTCAAGTACAACTCGATCATCAATTCATTCTTCAATCGAACTACACGGACTTTGATCATTTCCTTCTAGGATGGGTATGTAGGCAACCTCCTGAAGTTCAAGCCCAAAACTAATATCTCCATGTCAGGTTCACCATTTTTGTTTCTTCTGGAAATGGGGATGACCTTGTTTGTTTAAGTTTCAAACTTTCCAATTAGTTTCTAACGGGTTTATTCGTAGAACCGGAAACATCCAATGATTCTATATCAATTTGGCCCTACTTTTTAAAGGTAGGTTCCCATTAGTTATGGACTGATGAGCCTTAAGAATTTTCATTGGTCGAGAGGATGGGAGGTCAGACTCGTCACAGCTTTTTGGGGGGAATTATTGTCTACTCCGAGACTCTCTTATAGATTTGAGTTATGTTCGTGAATCCTTATTAATTTACCAAGCATGAAAATGAGTTTTTCCTTTAGATCTTGTAATCAATGATTGATATGTAGGATATTTAGAGAATATTTTATATTTATTTCAGGTTCTTCATCAATAGATAATTATCCATGTGAATTAGTGATTATTAGTCAATGGTATCCTTCCATTCATTATATAGAAATATCTTGGTCATTATGATTCTCATACTGGTTTTAAAGCCACTCAGTGGGGCACTTGAAGTTTATTGTCATTCAGAAAAACATGGATTATTTTAGAGTTAGGATCGTACCCGCAGATGGTCTACCTACATATCCTTGTTAGAAAAGGAATCAGGACCCACGTAGTTCGAGTGAAGAAGTATGAGGTTTTTGCATGATTAATGGCTCAAAGAGATATTTCATAATTACTTTTACACTCTAAGCTCACGTGAGTCATGTTCGGTGTGAGAAACAAGAGGTATTAGTAAAACCTGACGATTGTTCCATGAAAGCTGCAATCATAAGAAATGATGTGGGGATTACGTATGTATGACTACCCAAGTAAATGAAGAAATAGACTTTTAGGGAAGAATCCTAAGAGTAGGATTAATAAAGGTGTTTGTAATTTATGGAGATTTGTGTTTTTATCTTGGGACTTACTCTTAAAAAGGAATCCATAATTTAAAAAGGGACTTATGATTGGGTTTTATTCCTAAAAAGTAATCCCAAATCAAAATAAATTAAGACTGGGGATTACTCTTGAGGAGGATTCCCATATTAAGGAGACTTGTAATTTGGGGAATACTCCTGAGAAGGAGGCCCAAATCAAAAGAAATTATCAGAATTCCTTTCAGATAAGGAATCCAACAAAGGAACCATTCCACAAATGGATTTGAAGAGGGTTTTTAAGGCTATATTTTAAGGCGAAAGGTAGATTTGAGGAAAATACGTGACTAGGAAGGAGGTGCATAAGTTTTTTTATGGCGCATAAGTCCTGGTCGCACAAGTATACTTGCGCTACATGTGTCAACTTGGGCGATGAAGAATCCATGAAGTGATACTTTGGTGACTTTGAATTGGAGCCCTTAGTATCATCCCTAGAGGATTTTAGATGGGTGGCGCGCAAGTTTCCTTGAGAGGAAAAGGCGGTGCGCAAGTGTCTTCACTTCCCTTAAGGGCTGGACACTTAGGCGCGCAAGTATTGATGAGTTCTAATACTTAGGCCTTATTCTTCCTCTTTAGAGCTTCCATTCTAGGTAAATAATTACCTTAGAAGTGTTCGGAAGATGTCAGGAAAAGACTTGGGCGACCAGAGCTTGAATATGAGTTTTGGAAAATTCGTCCTCGAAATGGGAGGCCAACAGTGGCTATTTATAGGCCACTTGAGTTTGGGAGAAAAACCACTTTGGCATGCACGTATACCTGTGTGCCAGCCTTGGGCATGCAAGTAACTTGCGTTCCATTCATGGGTATGTAGGTTACTTGCATGCCTAAAGTGGTTTTACGCCCAAACTCAAGTGGCCTATAAATAGCCCCTATGGGCCCCCTATTTCGAGGATGAATTTTTTAAAACTCAGATTCAAGCTCTGGTTACACAAGTCTTTTCCTGACGTCCTCTGAACACTTCTAAGGTAATTCTTTACCTAGAATGGAAGCTCTAAAGAGGAAGAATAAGGCCTAAGCATTAGAACTTATCAATACTTGCGCGCCTAAGTGTCTAGACTTTAATGAAAGTGAAGACACTTGCGCGCCACCTTTCCCTCTCAAGAAAACTTGCGCGCCACCCATCTGAAATCCTCTAAGGATGATACTAAGGGCTCCAATTCAAAGTCTCTCAAGTATCACTTCATGGATTCTTCATCTGCCAAGTTTTCACATGTCATGCAAGTATACTTGCGCGACCAGGACTTGCGCGCCAGAACAAAACTTGCGTGCCTCCTTCCTAGTCACCTCTTTTCCTCAAATATACCTTTCCTCTTCAAATATATCCTTCAAAACCCTCTTTAAATCCATTTGTGGCATGGTTCTTTTGTTGGCTTCTTTATCAGAAAGGAATTCTGAGAAGTTCTTTCGATTTGGGCCTTCTTCTCAGGAGTAAGACCCAAATTACAAGTCCTCTTAATATGGGAATCCTCCTCAAAATTAAGCCCCAATATTAATTTCTTTTGATCTGGGCTTCCTTTTGAGGAATAAAACCCAATCATAAGTCCCTCTTAAATTATGGCTTCCTTTTTAGGAGTAAGTCCCGGGTTACAACCCAAAATCTTCATAAAGTGAAAAACACCTTTATGGACCCTACTCTTAGGCTTATTTCCTAAAAGTCTTTATCTTAATTTAGTTGGGTGGACATATATATGTAAGCCCCATATCATTTCTTATGATTGCATCTTTCGTGGCACAATCATCAGGTTTTACTAATACCTCTTGTTTCTCACACCGAGCATGACTCACGTGAGCTTAGAGTGTAAAAGTAATTATGACATCTCTCTTTGAGACATTAATCATGAATAAACCTCATACTTCTTAACTCGAACTATGTGGGTTCTGATTCCTTTTCTAACAAGGATACGTAGGTAGCCCATCTACGGGTACGATCCCAACTCTGAAATAATCCATATCTTTCTGAATGACAATAAACTTCATGTTCCCCACTGAGTGGCTTTAAAACCAGTATGGTCATCATTATGACCAAGATATTTCTATATAATGTATGGAAGTATACCATTGACTAAGAATCACTAATTCATATGGATGATTCTATATTGATGAAGAACCTCAAATACATATAAAATATTCTCAAAATCTTCTACATATCAATCATTGATTGCAAGATCTAATGGAAAAACTCATTTTCATGCTTGGTAAATTAATAAGGATTCACAAACATAACTCAAATCTATAAGAGAGTCTCGGAGTAGACAATAATTCCACCCAAAAAGGTGTGATGATTCTGACCTCCCATCCTTTTGGCCAATGCGAATTCTTAAGCCTCATCAGTCCACAACTAATGGGCACCTACATTTGGAAATTAGGACCAAATGGATATAGAATCATTAGATGTTTCCAGTTCTACAAATAAACCCGTTATAAATCGATTGGAAATTTTGAACCTTAAACACACAAGGTTATCCTCATTTCGAAAAGAAACAATGAATAAAACTAGTTATGAGTTGCGTAGGGTAACCATTCTGTTTCCAACATTCCATTTTTAAATGAACATTTAGTATTCATTTTTATTATGTGGGTTTATAAAAAAAGGAACTTTAAAGTATTAAAAAATTGGTGAACAATACAAATTTTCAGGGTGAAATTCATTTTAAATGGGTAGAATGTCACACCCCGAGTTTTTATGAATTATTTTCTTCAAATAAATTAAAATTATTTTATTTCCTACATTGCATGCTAAACCATGTTTATCTTGATTTATATGAAACCAAAATTTAATATTTCGTTACAAAAAATATTTAGTTTATATTGAATTATAGGAAAAACTATGATTGTATTGTGTTAGACACAATATTGAATTCCTTCAATATCTTGTGTTGCACGCATGACCAAGTTTTACTAAACTACAATATACTATTAATAATATTATTTAATATGATAATTATCACTTATCCATTAAAATTGAAAGAATAAATTGGATTAATTAATGTATAAAAATAAATATTTTTCATATTTTTATTATTTATCCATTTATTATAAATAAAATAAAGTCATTTAAAATTAAAAAAAAGATGTGTTTTCAAAAAAAGAGAATCTTTTTTAAAAGACGGGTTAGTTCAGCTTGGTGCACATAATTTAAACTTATATTTTACCACATTAAGAATATTTATTTAAAAAAAATATTTTTGAAATCATAATAACAAAATTATCTTTTGGGATCTTTTTATCTTTTTTTTGAGAAGTTTAATTTTTTGATGAATAATGAAAAATACTAAGTTTTAATTGAAAAATGTAGTTTCTTTTAATTTATTTATAATGATATATTATATTTTAAATTAGTTTTAATAATTTTTAGTTAAATTTTATATTTATTAATCCAATTTAGGTTTTTTATATCAATTTCATAATTAAATTGAATATAAAAACACTGAAAACTTTTGTAATTTATTCGCCTTAAAAACCTTCTTTATCATTACGACTACAGAATTAATTTTAAATTATTTTTTAATTATTATATTATTTTAATTTCTTAAAATTGATTCCATATTTTTAATAATCGTAATTTATAATGTATAATAAGTCTAACTAATTTTTTTCCAAAATTATTAGTGAAATGGTTAAAATTAATCATGGTGATTAAGAGAAAAATGAGTTTACCAAGGGATTAACATTAAAATAAAGGGGAAATGATCTAGAAACTTTTACAAAACCCATTATATGGACACATTTCTACATTGTGAAATATTTCATAGATATTGGTCTATTATTAGAGCCACTTGATATGGTAAATCATGGGTGTAATTCACTCTTTCAAAAAATTACACGATAGTCACTCGCCTCCCTTATAAAAGGCCACTCATTCGCCCCCACTCATCATACCTTAAAAAACAATTGGTTTGTCTAATACATGACAAAATAAATTATATAAATCCCCCATAAATCCTAGAATCCTAACATTTTCTTGAAATCCAACAAGGTAATACCTTAGGTGAAAACCAAAAGGAGATACCCGAAGAAGATATAACGTTCATCAATGAATGTTTTTGTATTATTTCATCCAAAAACCCATTAAATTAATTTTATATTATGATTATATAATATATTTAGTATCTTAAATATATTGAGATTTTTTTATGTCTATGTTACTACCTAAAACCACACACAATTCTATAAAATATTTTACAACAATCATCATTCGTGTGTACGACGGACTACCGCCTCATGAACTGATGTCGTTTGTTTTTCCATTACCACATTTCAAGGTTTTGAATAATTATGGACATACTATTTACATATAATAATTATTTTATTTATGATTTTGTAATCACTTTATAATTTTTATATCACACATAACATCATTCTTTCCATTTTTTAATATGATAACTTCATTTGTGTGTATGGCAGACTATTACCTTGCGAAGGGATGTGATTCATTCACACTATACATAAAATGTATTAATGATGGGTTTAAAAAATCATATATCAGACATAAATATTATTTTCTAATTAAAATAGGTTTCCTTTAATTTTTTTTCTTTTTCAATCATACAAGAAAATGAAAAAAAGTAGCTCCCATGCGTACGTAAGGCCTTACGTCTCCTTGAACAGTGTATTTATTTTCCTATCAATAAATTTCATAAGTTAATAAATACCTATATACTAAATATAATCATGATAAAAGTAAGTGGAACAAAATAAATAGTAAATCAAAACATATATGAAAAACAAATTTATTATTACATGAAACACAACTTTAACATGGAATTGTTAATAAAAGGGTCATAAAAGGTCATAATAAAATCATATATGATAATATATATATATATATATGAATATGGTTCTCTAAAATCTTTATAATAAACTTATATATATTAAAATTTAGGTTTGAACATTTATAAAATAATTCTACACTTAAAGGTAATGGATTTTCATCTCACTTTTTACTTTTGTTAGTCACATGGTAAATTCACCACATATTTCATCTATGTGGTTTATATACTACCCATTAATTTTTTTTATGATTATTCTCATAAAATTTATTTTTATTTACATATCCATTTTAGGATCTATCTTTCATGAGGTTTATGGTTCAAAAGTAACCAAATTAGAAAATGGTTTTTGTCTCAATTTTCCTTCTTCGAGATATATGTTATGATATAGACATATATTCTTTCATGAGGTGTATATAAATACCCATATAAATGTAATATCATGAATTTATATATCCTTGTCATATATTTTTTTCCATTTTATGTTATTACTTAATGGTGATTATGATTCAATGTTACCAAAGTGGTAATAATTTTATGTTACAATATCATTATTTATCAAGATTGTTTATAATTTTTCTTCTTATGATAAAATATTAGGATATATATATCAATAATTACCATAAATTTTATTCTTCTATGTTTATTAATTATATATTCAATTAATGGTTCCATTTTTTCTACTATTTGGTACTTAATATAACTAAGAGAATGTTTTTATGAAAAATACGACTTTATTTCACTCTTTGGTTAAAAATTTGTTTTCCTTCACAACCATGTTTTATAAAAATGTTTTCAAAAATGTTACACTATTATACTATTAATTTTAAAATAAAGTTTCACCCATGTTTTACCTTCTCTAAAAATGGTTTAAAAGGTAATCTTCTTTTCATTTTTTGATCAAGCCTCTTTTTAATTCTACCAATAATGTGAAAAGAATATTTATTTTTACATATAAATCATATACGAAATTATCTGCCATCATGAAAACTCAATTTATTAAAGATTATATTATAGTTTTTTAATAATATTTCAGAAATAAATTATTTTCTTAAATAGTTTGGAAATATTTTTATATTAAATTTATTTTCAAATAAAGTAATTTTGAAAATGTTTTATGTTTAAAAGGTGTTTTAAATTATTTTCAAAGATTTATTTACAATTTTTCAAAGTTTATTTTACAATAAAAGGATTTCATAAATTTTTTATGTTTCAAAAGTGTTTTAAAATATTTTCAAATATTTTTTTATAATTTTTGAATTCTATTTTCAAAGAAAATAGTTTTCAAACTTTTTTACAATATAATAATATATTTTCAAAGAATAAATTATATTTACCTCAAAAAATGTTTTAAATTTATTTTAAAATATTTATTTATAAGTTTACCCTATTATTTGTAAAGAAAATTATTTTTAAAATGATTTATGAATGTAATTTTCAATGAATGGTTATTTTCCTTAAGAAATTTTCTAAGTGGTATTTCAAAATCCTTCTCTATATAAGATGACATCCTTCGATATAATTAATATTTTATCATGGATATGATCCAAGGATGTCATTCTTATTATTTCTCTAAATGGTTTATGTTTATGATGAAAACTTTTTTTTGAAATCCATTTCCCATCCACGGGTTATACCATGATAAAATGCTTATAAAACCTACTTATTTTCAGAGGTTATTCAATGATGAAATGATTATGAAAACTCTCACTTTATTATAGGCTATGATATGATGAAATATTTATGATACCTATTTCATTTCATGGGTTATGATATGATGAACTTTTATAATCTTATGACAGACATATGTATGATTTCATTATGTGATTTGTGAGACCAATATCTCCCTCTAATGCATTAGGTAAAGATTTATATCTTAGGAGATATACTGGTCTGGAATGGGGAGTGAATGTGGTTCAGTTATAAAGTAATATAATGGGAAGTGAACTTAGTTTAGTAATATTTGGATAGAACTATGAGTGAACCTGATTCAAAAAAGTATTTTTTCTACAATGATAGTCTTGGAAGTGATCCTTTACTAAAATGGAAATGATTTTCAATGGTTATGTGTAGGAAAAAAATTATATTTTATTCTCTCATTGATCATGTTATTTGATTCCCTTATTAATCATGTATTATGAATTTATAATATTTAGGCCATGTCTCATGATTTTTATCTTTGATATGCAAGGTATGGTTTTCAAATGTTATGCTCATTTTATCATACCCTTATGTTCATGTTATGCTTACGTATCTCCCTTATTTTTCCATTATTGGGAATCTAATATCACCCACTCTTCTTTTTCCTTTCCCCATGTTATAAAGATATGTATTGTATATTATGTGTATAAGAATAGTGCTAGTAATAAAGAATGTAGTGGGAGATGATGTATCTCACTTATGGACAATTGTTTTTGTTTCCATGTTTCCAAAGACACTAAATTATTATGGTTATCAAGATTTTATTTATGTAATGAAATAAATATTACAAAAATGATGTAATTTCTATGTATGTAAATACTAGTTCATTATATTTGGTATCAATAAAATTTTTAGTTAACCTTTTTAAACTAGGATGATAAAACCATAATGATATCCTTAAGTACATGCCTAATGATAATTCTAAGGATTAGTTAATGTATAGGAAAATATCCTAGAATTTTGGTAAAGTATTGAGTGATTGGTTTACTATAAATACATCTCTATTTAGATACTACAAGTGGATATGTATCTAGAATAGATTTAACTAGGAATAAAAAACTCAAAAAAACTATATTGAGATAGTCTCAATTAGGAACGGGTGTAGAAAAATAGGCCCTACTGCACAACAAGGTTGACACTCCCATGGGACACAATTTAGAAATTCACAAACTCTTTATGAACCATCATAAATGATTTTAATAAAATATTACTATGAATAACATAGGAAAATCCTAAGTTTTCATAGATTATATCAGGTTTCATAATCAGGGATCTCATAAGTGACTTTTCATGATTATGTGGTTCCTCGCTATGATTAGTGTTGCTCACACTTTTATTTTGGTTTTAGTCAATGGATAGATTTAGAAGGAATAATTTTAACATTGAATATGATGTATAATTCAATGATTATGAGAAAACAAATAGTATTATGACTAGAGGGAAAGATATTGTGATTATTCTAAATCATCTGTTATGATATATGATTAGCAACATGAACTTCAGCAAGATTCTTGACACAACAAATAATAAGAAGATGGAATTTTATTAAATTTCATTTAGTAATTAACATAGAGTAAATAAGACTCATATTCATACTTTTCAATATATTGGGAAGAAAAATCTGAATGAATAGCTCAAATGGAGAAGAAGATGTAATCTACATGAAAAAAGGGTCATAGAGTGACAAATTGTTTAGGAGTTCAATGTATTATCAATAGAGAACATGGTCATTACCCAACTCAATGACTTGATCCATGTATTTACTTCAAGACCAAGGAGGGACATATTCCATAATAATCATTAAAGTGGAAGGATTAAAGTATTTATGTATTGGGATTCAAGAATTTTGTTTTTTGAAATAAATAAAGATCGTTCAGTTTATGTTTTTTGTAAAGAATTTGAAATAATATGTTGAATGGTACTGATGACCTAGAAAATTGATTTAATGACAAGGCTATATTTTATAAAAAAACATTATTAAAAGAATATAACCCTTAATATGTTCTTGATTTTGAAAAAAATGGTGTCTTGTTTGGATAAACCTATGTTGAATAAAAATAAAGTAAATTGGATAGTATTTATGACCTCAAAACTGATAATGGATTTATTGAAAAAGTGGTTTGTGTTATCATTGATGGTATTTAAAAAAATGGGATTTAAGGAATATATCTAATAATCAGTATAAATAATAAGTAAGCATGCATGTTTTCAATAAGGATTTATGGTATTTCACCATGTTTCAAGAATATACATGATGAAGGTATTCATATGTTTGGTATGTTACAATCAACAGGTACTTTATGATACATAGGGTATCAATGTTAAAATTATTTTTAGAAATTTAGTAACCATCTTTATAATTTTTTTGATTTTCTTTTTTAATAATTTTTAAAAGGTTTAACCATTTATAAAATAGTTTATGTTGAACATTTAATGGGATTTTAGTGATTAATGTTTCAAAATATTAAGATTAATCATATTTTATAACTTATTATTACCATTTTGTTGTAATAATATCTAAACATAGAAGGAATAACTTATCATTCAATTATTGGATCTAATGATCCATTGGTGCTACAGACATAAAAAATTCACTATTATTTCTTATAGTAAGAGATGAAGTGTAAATTACTCATGGAACAACTTATGTATGATATTGTGCTTATAAAATGTAATGAAATTGAGGTAGTATATCTTCATGTGAAAATTATTCAAATTTAGGAAAAGGATCATGGAACAAAAATGTTATCCTCGTACCTTCATTTCTAATGAATAAAATTGACCCTTAAATCATCATAGATTTATGGTTTTGTAGTCCTTATCATTATCTCAATCACCCAATTTCTTATGATCAAGGATCTCTATCACTCTATATAAATTTTTAAATTTTTCATCCATGTTCAAATTATCACCTCCCACCTATGTTATCCTATGTGGGAACTAGTTATCAGTTACTTTGGGTACCCGTTATGTTTCAAACATTCCATTTTAAAGGAAGTTTTATTATTCATTTTTATGATGTGGGTTTCTATAAAAGGAACATTCATATATTAAAACCTTGATGACCCAGAAAAATTTCAAGGCATAAATTAATTTAAAGGGGGTAGAATGTAACACCCCAAGTTTTTGTGAATTATTTTTTCAAATAAATTAAAATTATTTGATGGATTGCATTGCACACTACACCACGTTTATCTTACATTATAACCAACACCATGATAATATTTCACTACAAAAAAACACTGAGTTTAGATTTTGGTACATTCAACACCATGTCTGTTTTGTGTTACACACAATACCGAGTTACTTTGATAGCTTGTGTTACAAGCAAGACCGAGTTTTACCAAAATATAATATACTATTAATATTATTATTTAATATGATAGTTATCACATATCCATTAGAATTTAGGGAATTAATTGGATTCAATAACTTATTAAAATATATATTTTTCACATTTTTATTAGTTATATATTTATTATAAATAAAAAATAATCATTTAAAATAAAAATATTAGTTTTCTAAAAAATAGTAACTTTTCTAAAAGACAGGTTAATTGTGTTTGGTGCATATAATTTAAAATTAAATTTTACAAATTTTAAAAAATTTATTTCATAAAATAAAATTAATTTTTGAAATTTTAATATCAAAATTATCTTGGGGTGAATTATTTTTTATTTTTTTGAAAAGTTACATTTTTTTATGAATAGTGAAAAAAAAGTTTTAATTGAAAGATTTATTTTTGTTTAATTTATTTGTAATTATAAATAATATTTTAAATTAGTTTCAAACTATATTTAGTTTAGTTATATATCTATTAATCCAATTTAGGTCATTTGAATCAATTTAATATTGAAATTTAATATAAAAACTTTGTAAACTTTTGATAATTTTTTTGTTTAAATATATGTTTTCTCATCACAACTGTAGGTTTAATTTTATATAAATTTTTTTCAGATTATGTAATTAGAATTTATAAAAATGGATCCCTTATTTGAAATATTAATAATTTATAATTTATAATAAGACAAAATTGATTTTTGATAAAAATGATTGGTGAAAACATTTCAAATTAATGACTATGATAAAAGAAAAATGAGTTTACTGAGTGACTAAACTTTAAACATAAATGTAAAAATGACATATTAACATTTAAAACAGATTTTATGGACATATTTAAACATTATTCCATATATATTGATATTGGATCATTATTGGAGCCACTGGACATGGAGAAAATGTGTGTGGAATTCACTCTTTCAAAAAATTACAAGAGTGTCACTCACCTCTCTAATAAAAGACCACCCACTATGACCCTCTTTTCACACATTAAAAAAAATATTATTACAATAACTTCCTAAATAACTTCCCCAATTCCCTCATATCATACTATAACCATGAATTTGGCAAAAAACCCAACCATGGAAGGCATTTGGTGCAAACCAAAATTAGATACATAAAGATGAGGTAATGTTCATCAATGAGAAATTCTCTTTTATTTCATCCTCAAACACATTAAATTAATTTTATATAATGACTATATAATATCCTCTATATATTAAATATACTTATACTTTCTAATATTAAAGTTACTACCTAAAACCACACCCACATCCATCAAATGGATTATGAAATCATCGTTCGTACGTACAGCAGACTACTGCCTCATGAACCGATGTCAGTCATTTTACATTACTAGCTTTCATGAATGGGAATAATTATGGAATTAAAATTTAAATATTATATATATTTTGTTTAATATTTTATTATATTTCTGTAAATTTTATATCACATATACCTTCATGCTTTCCATTTTGTGGGAATATGATTATTTCGTTTTTGTGTATGGCGGACTACCACCTCGTGAATCGATGTGATTCATTCATACTATACATAGAATGTATTAAGGATGGGTTTAAAAAAAATATTTGATATATATGGAATTAATATGGCTCTATATTTATAATATATTTCATTTGGTTTTATTCCATTCAACCTAAAAAGAAAATTAAAAAAATGTACATGCATGTGTATGACATATCGTCTCAATGAATGGTGTATTTCATTTCCTATTACTAAATTTCATAATTTCATATAAATATATATATATATATTATATTATATTTATATCATGTTTATCATTATGGATATGATGGAACCATGATCAAAGAACGAGGACCAAAAAAATAGCGAATCAGATCATATACAAAAAAGTGGTTAATACCTGAAACACATTTTAAAATGGAATTGTTAATAAAACTATAAAAAAGTAATATTAAAAACATATATGATAATTTTTATATGATAATTTTTATTTAATATATTCAAAATAAATTAATTTTTATTATACATTAAGTTTGAATGTGTACAGAGGAAGTGAAGACTTAAGGTAATGGATTTCTATCTCACTTTTTACTTTTGTAAGACATATGCTATATTCACTACCTATTTATTCTATGTGGTGTATATAATACCCATAAAAATTTTTTATAATTATTCTCCTAAAATTTATTTCTATTTACATATAAATTTTATGATCTATCTTTCATGGGGTCAACGGTTAATAATTTACTAAATCAGTAAATGTTTTTTGTATCAATTTTTCTTCTTTGAGATGTATGTTATGATATGAACCTATATTATTTTATGAGATTTATATAAATCCCCTTTTAATTGTTATATAATTAATCTATCTATTCATATGATATCATTCATTCCATTTTATGTTATTCTTTTATGGTTTATATGATTCAAGTCTATCAAAGTGGTATGCATTTTATGTTACAATCTCATCATTTATCGATATATTTTATAATTATGCTTCGAATGATAAAATATTATGATATATATATCTCAATAACTCTCATAAATTTTATTATATTATATTTAATCATGATATCATCATTTAATGGTATCATTTTTCACACTTTGTTACATAATATAATTAAAAAAACGTTTTTATAAAAATATGACTTTATTTTTCTCTTCGGTCTGAAATCTATTTTCTCTTAAAACCTTGTTTTCTAAAAATGATTTCAAAAAATTTAAAATATTATCCAATTAATTTTAAAATACATTTTTACCAAGGTTTTACAATTTTAAAAAATTGTTTTAAAATGAATCTTCTTGTCATTTTTTGATTAAGCATTTTTTTTACTTTTACCTACAATGTGATAATAATCTTGGTTTTTATATATACATCACAAACACAATTATTCATCATAATTACCAATTCATTCTTTGAAGATTACTTTATAAGTACTAAAAAATATTTTCAAAAGAAAATTTTTTCCTTAAATATTTTGTAAAGACTTTTATTTTATATTTATTTTCAAAGAATGTAATTTTTAAAAAAAAAATTATGTTTAAAAATTGTTTTTAATGATTTTCAAATATTCCTTTATAAGTTTTAAAATTTTATTTTCAATGAAAGGGATCTAAAAAATATATATATTTTTAGAAATAGTTTTAAATGATTTTCAAAGCTTACATTATAATTTATTATGATTATTTTCCAAGAAAATAGTTTTCAAAAGGTTTTACATTTTAAAAATTCATTTTTTAAAGAGAAAAGTATATTTTCCTCAAGAATTTTTTTAAATAAATTTTCAAATATTCCTTTATAAATTTCCAATTTTATTTTAAAACAAACTTATTTTTATAATTTTCTATGAAAGTAATTTTTAATGAATTGTTATTTCCCAAAATAAGGGTTCCAAGTGATCTTTCAAAATCATTCTTCATCTAATATTACACCCATTAATATAATTTATGTTTTACTGGGGATATGATCCAAGGATACCATTATTATTATTTCTCTTAGAGGTTAATTTTTATGATAATGAGTTTTTTTATGAAACTCATTTCTCTTCAGTGGGTTATACCATGATAAATCACTTAAGAAACCAGCTTCTTTTCATAGAATATGCTACGATGAGATGATTATGAAACCCACCTCTTTTTTATAGGTTATTATTTGATAAAAATTTTATTATACCCATTTTATTTCATGGGTTATTATATGGTGAATTTATATGATTTTTTTGGAACACATATATATGATTTAATTATGTGATGGTTGTGACCTATATCTTCATCCAATGAATTGGGTAATGATTTATATCACATGAGATCAAAAGGACTTGAATGGGGAGTGAAATGAGTTTAGTAATATATGGATATAATGGGAAGTGAACTCAGTTCATTAATACATATCTGGAACCGGTATTGAACCTAGTTGAGTAAATGAATTTTTCCACTATGATGGTCTTGGAAATGATCCTTGACTAATATGGAAATGAATTTCTAGGTTTATGTGTATTCAAAAAATTACATGTATTATGCTCTCATGGATCATGTTATTTGATTCACTTATGACTCATATATAATGAAATACCAATATTTATGCTATAACTCATGATTATGATCTTTGATATGCAGGGTATGGTTTCAAAATTTTATTCTCATTTTTTCATAACCTTATGTTCATGTTATGCATATGTATCTCCCTATTTTGTGCTTACCGATCATCTAAGATCTCCCTTTATTATGTTTCCATTCCCCTTGTTATAAAGATAGGTTTCATGTCTGATATATCCTAGAAAGTTTATAGTAATTCATAATGTAGTGGGAGATGAAGTATCTCACTTATGGACTAGTGTTTATCTTTCCAAGTTTCCAAGGGTACTAAACTATTATTGTTATCGTGTGTATATTTACGTAATGAAATAAATATTGTAAAATATTATGTATTATCTATGTATGAAAATACCAAGTCGTTATATTTTTAGTCTCTTAAAAGGTTAAAATTCCCAACTCATTAATAAAAATAAATTATTTATAAAAAATATATATCAATGCATATCTAATTATTTTAAGATTCAATGATATCCTCATAGAAAAACATCCTTGATCTTATCAATCCAATTCTTGAGAAATAATATTTTTAAATTCCATAATGTAAATCCATGATTTGTTGAATCTGAATGGGATATGGTGTTTTCTCTTTCCTTCATGATGAATATAGAACAAAATAAAAAAATCTATACTTATATATATTAATTTATTTTCATGATATTTATAAATCCATTCCTTCCCTGATAATATAACAATGTGTTTCAATAGTATATGAATTTATATTTTGATAAAAAAATATGTAGTCTAGGCTTTCCCAGTACAATAAGGGGAATAAAAACCCAACATTCATTTTTTATCAAAATTTCTAATAATATCATTATTATTATAATTCATAAAATATTATGGGATAAATAAGTTTCTTCATGGAAAAGTCCTTGGAAAATCAAGAATAAGATCATCATTAATGAGAAGTAGTGCCCTTGTAGGCTTATTATATTAGCCTATTAGTCTCCTGATACATTTACTTTTTTCTATTAGAACCTCAAAAACATATTTTATTATCTATAGGGAGATCCCACTTTTATCACCCACATCCATATCATCAACCCAATTTTTTATATCCAAGAGAAATTTAAATTTGTTTTATTATCCATTCTCTCTCAAGATTCAACTATTTCCACCACATTCTTTTGACTTTTTATTTCCTAGAAGAAATCATCATGAAATCATCATCATCATCAGGATATTGATTATAGATGGTTACCAGTGTTCAAACATTATCCCTATATTTAGTAATTTCTTCCACATCATCTTTATCACCAGATTCATCTTAAAGAACGTTGGCCTTAATTTTCATATCATTATTATACATTTATAATGTTCTCCCAAAATTCTATAGTTTTGGAGAGAATTGGGTTACTAATATATTCATTTAACAAGGTGTGTAATCATTATTAAAGAGTTATAGAGATTATTGGGCTTCCCATTTAACCCCAAAATATCCAAATAACCTAAACTCTAATGGGTGATTGTAGCATAATCCTTTATATGTTGTGGAGTTAATTAAGTATCCACATCTATCCTGAACTTGTTGAGTCCCAAGAGGCATCATTTGGTTGGGATCAACCTCAAAATTAGTTTTATCCCTCCTATTAGTTTTATAAACCTTATATGTTCCCTTCTTTATAGACCTAAATTGGAGTTCATGAGCTAAGTGGCTATGATTATTGAAAATCCCACATGAGTAATTTTTCCTTATATAATCAAAAGAATAGTGTCTAGTCTTCTTTCAATCAATGGAGAAGGGTGGGGTTTTTTCATAGCATAATATCATGTAAATCATGTATTTTAAAGTGGTTTAGAAAATATCTTCCTAAATATTTGTTGATAGGTCCACATAAACATCTATATAAGTAAAATATACAAACACGGAATTGTCATTCACCATGTATGTCTTGATTGGAACACCTACAATTGAGGTAATATCCCAAAGAATCATAGGTTTCTAGTAGATCCATGTAAATACATCAACATGTATCTAAACCTATGAATGCATATTCCAAATATAAAAATGATTGAAATTATTTTTATATTCATGTACTAAAAGAAATCATGGTTTATGTGTCACTAAGTAATGCCCCCAGACCTGCATGTGGATCTCATCATTAAGAAGAATGGTTTGGAAAAACACTTCCAAATATCATCATTTTACCAATTAGAGAAGCCACATATTTAAAATATTATTCTTATAATATCATTTAATTTCCAAATATTATCACCTTTTTGAAGAATAATTTGTTCCATGATCACGAACCTACACAGTTGTAGTCTTTAACAAATCAATTCTAGATTATAATTTTCATGAGTATTCCTCCTTTTCTTGATAATTTTTTCTAGTTCTTCATTGTGTAATTGTGAGAATATCTTGCATCCTTCCTCATCTAAAAATCTATAATTGATCAAATTCCAACCCTAATAAGGTTCCTTGGATCCATTACCCTAGTTGCATAATTTAATGAATGTGAATAAGTCTTTGGGCTCAAGGACTATCGAATCATCATCTTTTTTTGGGTTTCAGGTTATAATACTCAAGGTATCACCAAGATTACCTCTCCCATTTTCATCGATCCATCTCACATTATTAATAATTAGTAATTAATTAATATTTTTTTAATTTATAATAAATTAGTAATTCTTATGTTTTAGTCATCAATTAAAAATAATTTATTATAAAAAGTGTGTGGATAATAATAATATCAATATTTAATTTTTTTAAAAAAATATTACTTATAAGTAAATAATAATTTATACTTATTATTATTTGTTAATTAATTATGAACTAGCTAATAAATATTAATAATTATTATTAAAAATGTTAATAAATTTTTTAAATTATTATTTAGTTTTTAATTTATTATTATTATTATTATTATTATTTGGAAAATTTTGTATGTTAATTTATTAGTAACTAATCATTAATAATTATTAGTTAAATAATTGTTATTATTAACTAATCACTTATTTCCGTTAATTTTAATTAATGAATTACCAATCGTTTCTATTTATTATTATTTATTTTTAGTTAATTTTTAATTATTTAATTATTTTTTAATTACAAATAAAATTATTATATATATATAAAAAATCAAATATATAAACACAAATGTTGAAATCTAAAAAAAAGATTAAATTATTTATTTATTTATTTAATTAATTGAATAGGGAACAATAGAGAACTTATATTCATCTTATAAGTTTTTTAATAATGGATTTAATCTCTAGATGCTTCTCATTGAATGAAAAGATGTTTGAGGCTTCAGTAAGTTTACAAAACATTTTAAATTTTTTAAAACCTATAGAAATATCTATAACTATTTTTTAAAAAACAATTTATAAAATTATAATCAATGAAATTTGAGGTGGTTGTGTTGGGTCCACCCAATAATGGAAAATATGTAAATGTTTATTTGGGGTGAGGAGTGATGAGTGGTGTTGTATTGTTGGATCTAGTGATGAATATGGGTGTTTTCTTAGGTGGGAGACTTTGGTTAGGGTGAGATGTGATAACTAAGGTATCTTAAAGGTAATATGGTGATATCATTCTACTATTCGATAGTGTAGGGGAGTGCTAGTAGGTGTGAATGTTGACTCATTAAAGGAATACATGGTGGGAATTAATGATTTAATTGATACATGACATCAAGGGTATAAGTTTCTATATAGAAAGTGGGTCAAGATGGAGCCATCCCTAATAATTGATGGTGATGTATTAAATATTTTCCATTTATAGCAAAATTGAATAGAAGCTGAGAATAAAATCCTTGTACTATGCATTTGGCCTTTATCAGTGCTCAAAATGGGATTTTTCATTGAAAAAACTTGTTGACAAGCTAAGTTGCCTAAAAATTTTGATTCTTTTAGTAGTGCTAAATAGTCATTGATAAAGTACACATTTATTAGCACTAAAAAAATGATAATGATGACATTTTTTATAGACCCATTTATAGCTAGGATAAATATATACTTTATCAATGATTCTTTTTAGTGGAGATAATGGTGTCCATAATTAGTAATAAAAAAGTGTTGATAAAACTCTAAAATAAAATATATATTTTTAATGTGACATGACCTCTACACCAATAGACCCTCTAACCCCCCCCCCCCCCCCATTAGTTCTTTATATTCCCCTACCCTTTTATCAACACTCTCCATTTATCAGTGTTATGTGCCCTGCTCACCCACCAACACCATGAAATAATCGAATCCCATAACTCCTTGTATAAATTGTCTCCTCTTACGATTACACCATACAATTTTTAGCTATATTTTATGATATATTTATTTATTTATAATTACACACATATTGTTTAATAATTTTTTTTACATAATAGTATATATTTTTATAGTTATTGTTAAATACATTTAATATATATATTCGTATATAATTTATGTACATTTACAGATAATTGTATATTTACTTAAAAACATTATAATGTATTTATAAAATTCATTTTTATTTTAAATACATATATATAATATATTTCTATAATAAGTTTACATACATTAGTTTCATGTATATTTATATACATTTTTATTATGTATTTAGGGATATATTTATATAAATACATTTATATGATAGATTTACATAATATTGTATCACATATACACAAATATTTATATATTTATCTATACATATAACTATAATAAATTATAAAAAAAAAATGGAAATGTAAATGATTAGATATATACATAATTTATTTATATTAATATATATTTATTATTGTTTAAAATAAATTTCAATATATATAAATATGTATAAATAAAATGATTAATAAATTCTTATTTCTATATGGTTAACATATTTATATTTAAATATATTTTACATATAAATATGATTATATATTTAATTATAAAATTAATTTTTACTATGTATATATATATAATTATAAATAACAACAAAATATTAAAAATGGTAAAAAATGTGGTGTATAATTCACAAAAAAAATACCCTCATTGTATGTTGATGTGAAGTGCCAAATAACTCATGAGGCCCTATCTTGGGTATCATCTCACATCTCCTATTAGATATCCCTCAACCCATCAATCAATTTAAATCATATCCTTCATCCTCCACCAAGCCTTGAATAACTTATCCCATTCACCTCATACTCTAATACTCACCTAAAACCTTGAGAGGGATTTCTCAATATTCACAAGGCATTTTATAGTCTTTCTCATCATCCTTCAACTGCAATCCCCTCAGGAATTCCCACTATCTCTGGGTAAGAAATCCTATGATATCATTATCTCAAGAAAAATCCTAACACCATACTAAGGTTTCGAGCCATCTGAATCTATATATCCACCCCTAGGAGACAATGTCTCCAGGAGATCCAAAAACATCTAAGTTCTGTAGATAAGTTATTCCAAGTATTATAGGTCAAACACCATCCAATGAAATCTACTCAGGGAGATTTTATTCCATAAACCCCATTCTTGAAGCCCATTTTATATGCATGAAAGCAATATCATGAATAAACAAACATATCGATTTCTATTGTATGGAAAACCTACTTCAATATTATAATTATACCCTCACCAAGCTCCACTAAGAATCACTAAAGAACTCACCAAGCTGTGTATGCCTTCACCAAGCTCGACTAAGAAAATTGAGCACCAATCAAGCAACCGTACTTCAAGATCACACCGAAAAACATAAATAATTAATTATAATCAACTATAATAAATTATTTAATATCAAATGAAAAGACATAATTTATAGAAAACTCAAAAAGAATTATCGGCATGCCAATACCATGACCAAGTACTCATAGAAGGTATATTATACCACCCTGACACTGTCCTAGGTTAAATACATATCACCAAAAATTGATTCTGTCATCAATTTACTTCAATTAAATAGAGATTATAAAACTAAATTACCTGAGAAACATACATTCACCAAAACCACCTTTGACGGTGTGGAAAAAACTTCTCATTCCACCCACTTCATAAGTAGAGAGAAATGCCCATAAATACAAGATGATTTCAAAATAATTCAACTAAATCATTATAAAACCCCTAGAACAAGATGCCAAAAATTAAAACATAGTGAAAAGGGAATCAAAAATGAAAGAAACCAAATGAACTTGTGTCAATTATTCTTTTCAAAGCACCTATAATCCCACACACTTGAAGTTGGATCAAATATAGGTAAGGTAAGGGAAACACTGCCATGAAATGGCCTCCCTAAGACCCCGAATATACCTAAAACAAGAGGGTGTATAACTAGTAAATAACTATTATTCCCATTATTAGAACACCGCCAAAGAACCTAGTAGCTATAGGGTGAGACCAGCAGGGTTGTTGGGATACTTCCCACCCCATCGTCTAGTCGGTGTTACTATAGTAGCATCACCCCCCCCCCCATGTTGATCCTCAAAGGACATGTCCCTCATATGAGCTTCAATTCATTCTAGAAATAATTGTTTTAGGAAACTCTATTGTTTGAATTTCACCCCAAACACCAGTTCTCAAAAAAACCATCCACTGAATGGAAAATTCAAATTCACCATTTAATTTTCTATCTATATTTATTTAGTTCATTAAAAACTCACAAAAATAATTCATATCATCAATGATATTCCATGGAAACCTCATAACCATGTCTCTCGGCCTTCCTTGATTTTCCAAACATCGAGCACTAACCATGTTCCATCTATGAATTCCCGACATGCTTCCATTTTCAACTCCAACACCAAGCCCTGATACACTATATTAATACAAAACATCTAGGATAACCTTCTAACCAATACCTTCTCATTCGAAATGATGTTCCTAAAATGGATTCAACCTCACCATATCTAACACCATAGAAAAATACATGTCATACCTTTATCTAACTTTTCCCAAAACACTCTTCCAATCATGTTAAATAGTTTCCCCACCACTTAATCATAATGCCATAATACTTGGAGGCATCATAACATTTAATAAGTACTTACACTAAAGTTTCAACCTGACTCATAGTGTTATTCCGTAATTGTATTAACAAATTCCTACTCAAATCAGTGTTCTTTCACCTTGAACACTAATATGCCTGTGATATAAAAGTGTTCAGATCATAACAAAAAGACCACAATCCTGATTCCAATGTAATGACTACAACCGACACCACACCTAACCTCAAAATCTGGTATTTACTAAGGAACCAAGCATACTTGGGTTTAGTCAAGCACAAGATTTCTGATTCCACGTCAACTGTCTATGACTGATACCACATCCTTGACCCCTTCAACACCCAGGTTATGTACCCATGACTGATATAGTTATCCCCACCATAAGAGAATCATTATTAAAATCCACCAAACAAACTACCCAAAATACATTTCCCATGCTTTTTTCATCACCATACACTATGAGTGGACACAACAAACCCACTCATTCCTGAGCACCAATATAGAATTCCAACCACTACTCATTCTAGATTCACTAGAGAATCATTATTGAAATAGGAAAATCTCATCCAAAATGAGTGTCACTCCTTAAAAATTACTAATCATGTGCTTCCCAAAATATTAATTCCCTTATACTTCCACATGAGCATTGACCACAAATACATCCCAGTACCTCACATGTCTCACTCCTCTTGAGCCATGATATACCGTACTATAAAAATATTTGATTGGTTATATCATGGTATGAAAATTAATTTCCAATGTCTCCATTCATGGTTAAGAGGTATCTCCCATTTTTAGCCAAAAGATATAGGTTACCATAACAACATGTGTCTTGTTTAACGTAGTGGTATCATAACTATGAGAATGAATTTAATCCAAAATCACCACAACACGACCACCAACACACAACTTTATATTATAAAAGAACCTGAAAAATTCTCAACTGACCCATATATATTCCATTAACTAATATAAACCCTACCAAGCACCACGCATACCCAACACACACCTTCCCAAACATATCGATACTTCTCCCAAAAGTCCCATAAATACTCAATGTTCTCTTCCCAAGGCAGTGTTACCCACAAAGAACCTATTCAAAATTTTATACTTATTTCCTAGCCTTGTATTACCCGTATCAAAAGTTACATTCTCCCATTAAACTTGATCACATAACTTGAATGAAGCTCTGGACAAGTCACATCCTATCTAAATAGTTCCATGCACCTAACTCACTGACTAGGCCCCACATGTTTGTTAGCCTCATCCAACCCAAATTACCCCTCATACTCCTCTTATAAATCTAGTAATTTATCTATTCTTATTAATAAAACATTATAAATCAACATATGATCATCATTCTAGAACCAAGAGCATCTGTCCAAGCTCCCACTGTGAAAGTAAAAAGCACATCTAAACCCACTAGTACAAGAACACAAACAGTCCTTCCCTATAAAACCAAACATGAAACTAACTAAAAAAGAATTCTAAATTCCTTTACACAACCACATTGTGATTTTCACTCTTATAGTAAAATCTTTTCCCATCCTTGAACCACCTCTTAGGAATCTCATGCCTCATCGGGCCATCCCTGGGTCATTAATTCTCTAACAGTCCCTCATAGTTTCTCCACACATCCCTTTATAAAGGGAATTAATTTATATAATTGGAGAACCACACACACTATGATAAACATGCACTTATATCAGAGAAAACTACACTATGATCCAGTTTATTATAATTCCACAAATAATTTATAATGTAATATGACGTATAGGTTGTTTTTGAAACTTTAAATAGTTAAATCTATGGTCCAGAAACCGCATAAAAGAACAAAATAATGTGAATCATATGTATTCACCATGATGAATGTATATGAAATATTTACAAGAGAAAAATCCATAAACCATACATCCAAAATCTATGTGAATCACCCAAGATGAAATCATATTACTGTAGTAATGTAGACCCAAAATAAAAATATCAACGCCCTTGTAAACAAGACATCTTACCAAAATATGAGGTCTCAAAACACCAATACATTATCCATAATAGGATCTAAAACATCCCTAAACCACCTATCTACAATCCACCAAAATAATAAAACAAAAAACTTAACATCCCCACCCAACCCATTGACTTGGGCTAGGTTATAGGTGTTACTAACCTTAAGTTACATTCTCAATACACAAAATGATTGTAATAAATATTGTGTTCATAAAAAAAGATTCATGGGGGAAATGATTTACCCTATCTGACACATTCTCACCCAACCTTAAAAATAATAAGCTGAAATAAATAAATCCAAACACATATCTATAAATAGTTCATGGGACAACCCCCAAAAACCAATTTATCAAAGACCAACATCAGTGTAAGAATAGAAAAATATAAATAAGATTACTAAAACTACAAATAATTAAATGAATTTTTCATGAGAGTGGAAGTGCTCTAAAATAATACATGGATAACTCTAACATCTAACACAACCAAATATGATAATTACATTATTTATTATTTCTATATAAATAAGAAACCTTCCCCTTTACTATTTAATGCAAAACAATAACCACATTTGTAGAAAAGTGAATATTTAAGGGGTGAGTAATCATACCTAATAGGAAAACACCAAGATAATTTTCCCACATGACACTAAATCTGGAAATAGTATATCTCACATGATTAGAAAATAGATAGGAAGAATATCAAAATTAGAAAATCATGTTTCCACGATAAAAAAATAATATAGGAGGACAAATTTTTCAAAATAAATATAACCAAATATCATTTTTCCTTTCAGTAGGAATAAGAACTTCATTAATTTCAACATGGAATAATTATAAATTTCATAAGACACATGCAACCATGAATTCAAAATGAAATCCATTTTCTAAAAATTGGTGATATTTCCTCCCACATGTCATCGCTTGGTGGAATTTCTCTAAGTTCTTTTCTAGTAGGAACAAATCCCCATGTCTCTTTCAATAAGAACTTATACAATTTAGATCATTAAAGCATACTTTCCTTTTTATGACATATTCTCTTGGACATAACCCATTTCATGGAAAAATCTTTAAAGCATGTAACTAAACATGTTATGGCTACACCCATAACCTTATTTTGCTAAGAATATAAGTCCAAAGTTAATATTGTTTGAAACCCCATTTAGTAAATTTATAAAATGTTTTGTAGGTGACACCCACAAACCAATTTTCAAGAGAAAAATATTAATTGAAAATATAGAAGAGTTTTTTTAGTGTAAACCATTGAAAAGAGAATATAATTATTTTAATAAGCCTTAGAACCATCATGTTCAAATGAAATTGGAATTAGTGAAAAATTTCCTACCATAAATAGTTAAACCAAAATTCCATTTCCATTATTTTATGAATCCTTTGAATCGTATATGAAAACACTTGTTGATAGGATAAATTTAGATTAAAGATTTAATATATTCACCAAAAGTTTCTAAGGAAGTTATAGAGTTCAAAAGTAAAGGGTGATAGTGTTTTGAGGATAGTAGGAAACAAAATTAAAACAAAACCATTGGGCACAACCCCATTAAAAATGTTAGTTAAGGATTTAAGTTATAAATCTTAGATTTTATAAATATTCTAAAAAAACTCACCTTAACTTTAAATCCCAAAACCCCATTAATTATTTCAATGGATCTCACATCGCAAACTGATCTTTCCTAGATAACAATTCACACCATTAACGAAATTCTTAGTACCACACATGAACCCATTCACATCTTGAATGATCATTCATGGTAGGAATTATTCATATAGTTATATTTTAGTTTATATTCTATTTATCTCTATAAAATACTCCAAAAATCTATCACCAATGAATCCATACAAAAAATAAACAACATCAAAAAATAGAGTACCATAAACAAAGGGTTCTAAATTCTTCCCACCATTGGGATTCTAGACTTTAGGAAGATGGAGTTTTTCAATTTATCTAAAATTATTAAGACATTTATCTAGTAAAAACTTCACCCATTACCAAGTTTCTTTATAGAAAATAAAATTATACCATGCAACTTGTATCAAATAAATAGATCTACCTATCATGGTTTTTCATGTCTATCTTGAATCTAAATAAGTTCATGGATAAAATATTCATTATGATCGAGAGTAACATGGTACCAATTAATGAAATGATTGGGATCTGTGTGTTACTTCTTCAGTTGATAGATATATAAGACATTGAAGATAATAATGAATATTGATATTATGTATAACTGATACACACCATTTTTAATCCATTTAAAAATCCCAAATGGTCCAACATACCATGGGTCTTATATCCCTTATTTTCATAAGTGATGATGACCAATCCTTAATGACCCTTTCAAGAGGTTGTGGAAACACACATCGAAATATAAAGGTCAATTATGAAAATTTCTATATGATTTTTGTTTCCTTCATGTCCTTACACTTCTTAATTATCTGGAACTTATTTATAGTTTTATATAAAATACTAGGTCTAATCAATGAGTTTTCTCCTGTTTCTACCCATTATAATGGATAATGAAAAGGAAGATCATATAATTACTCTAATAGGTACATATGTATCATCAGATTATAGTTTTTGTTATAGAAGAACTCCAAAAAAGGTATATTTACTTACCATGAGATTCCAAAGTAAAAGAAACAATTTCTAATAACATAATTCAATGTATGAATTGTGGATTCTCACATGCCATCTATTCTATACTGATATGTTATTCTCATGGTCAATTGAGTTCTGAGAGCATGTTATAATGATTTATAGAATCAAGAAGTTGGTTGTGGATATCGTTTAGAGATAATTAAAATTATAACTCTATGAAACTTGAATACTTCCTAAATATATCTCATTGAGAAATTATATTCCATGTTAAAGTCTCATATTCGGAGGAAGTGTTCCGACATGGTTTGTTGATCCACAGTCACCCAAATATCATCACTCATCTAGTGAATCCTTTATAGAATAGTGAAAACGTCCATAAAAATATTTTCCAACTTATATACAAGTATTTGAATAAACCATAAAATACCATCCAATCAATGGTGTCTAGACTTTATCTACTGAAAATTAGACATCCCATAATGTAATCCAAAATCATAAATTTCATACCTAACCACCATAAATGAGCTTTCATAAACCTTTTCATTTTATTAATACTTAGGTAAATAACCCATTTCAAATGGTAATCTACCTAAAAAAAAATTCCTAGAAATATCATGAGACCATAAATATTTTTTTAAATCATAACAATGAGATTTCATCCTTTGTGAAGACTTTAGAACTCTCCTCACCATTTAGGTTTGACCTAATTGTAATGAAATTAGGATCTGATTTTTGAGAAACTTTGGTTAATTATATAAATTCAAAAACAATATTAAATAATAATAAAAATATATTCTAATTATATTCATAAAAATATATATAAATATCTACAATAAGACTCAATAGGTACCATTATTTAAGAGCCTCCCAGAAAAATTCATTATATGACTTTAAACTAAAATCATTTTCCATAGAATTCATTTTTCCTTGTGTGTATACCAATTCAATGTAAAACATTTGTAGATAATATATCTATATTCAATGCCTTGTTTTCCTATCTCTCTGATATAATATATATTTTAATCACTTATGATCAGTGAAGACTACAAATATTTCTCCAAAGAAGTTGTGATGCAAGGTCTTTAATGCATGTAAAATCGCATCCAATTCTATGTAATGTGTCAAATTTTTCTTCACATGTGTTCTTAAATACCTAAAACCATAGGATATGACATGATCTTGTCACATGATAAAAAAACCTAGACTTGATCTAGATACATAACAATAGACCCCATAGCATTGAACCAATTCTATAAATATTAGGATGTATTACATGGTGAGATGAGTATTTCATTTTATAAATAACTTTTGACCATCATAATTCCATATGAATGGAACACCCTTTCTCATTATATAATTAATACGAGAATCATGACTTAATAATTCTTGTACAAATCAAGAATAATAGTATTTTAATCCTAGAAAACTATGTATCTAAAAAATATTGTTGGGTAGAAACCTTGAGATGATAGATTCAATTTATCTAGGTCAACTGATATTCCCTATTTGAAAATGAGACGCTTGAGGAAATAGACTTCTTGTATCGTGAAGTTACACTTATAAAATTGGTAAACCATTGATCATGAAATGTTCTCATTAAAATTCATATATGCTTCTCATAATTGTTAATTCTTTGATAATAAAATAAAAAAATCATCTGTAAAATCAAAATAAAGTAATTGAGGTACATGTGGAAGATATGATTCAAAAATTCCATGAATATTGTAGGTTTATTCATCATATTAAAGGGAATCGCAATATTTTCATAATTTTCATGTAGACTTTCGAATGTTATCTTCATAATATCCTCATTTTTTGACTTTGATCTGATGATATCCTTATCATAGATCAATCATAGAGAACCACATGGATCTCTTTAATTGATCAAAATGTCATTTATTTGAGAGAGAGTTTATTGAAATTAATTGTAACTGGATTCAATTTACGATAGTCAACACATAACTAGATGGAGCTATTTGTCTTCTTTATGAATAAAACCAATGCATCCCAAGGTGATTTACTTGGTCTGATGAATCCTTTACTATCCAATAGTTATGGATGGAATTTTAATTCTAGAAACTCTTTGATATCTATTCTATATAAAGAGATATAAATAAGTCTTGTTCTTGGGAGTATATCAATAGAAAATTTGATTTTCTGATAATGTGTAAACCCCATGAAATTATTGGAAAACACATATTTGTATTGATCCACTATGGTAAGAGGGTTCATATTTCCTATTTCATCTATAGAACCCAGTTATATATCCACTAACTACCTAGAGAGGGTTCTATCCACTAGGATTAAAGGTCTCACTCTAGTTTCATTTATATACTAAGATCCATGTAATAACTTAAGAGTTCTATCTAGGAATGGGAAATATAATTTCTCAGTATATCAGTCAAAAAGGTATTTATATTCCATCGACTAGTCCATTAAAAATATAAAATAAAAATTATCAATATCTAGGACAATAAAATCCCAAAGAAATTATACCAAATCAGTGTTTATTGAACAAGTGGGGAACTTGAATACTCTACACTCCCACTATCTACAAGGTGTATTGATATTCATGGTGTGAGGCATTATATCCACATGTGATCTCAATTGTTTAACCACACAAGAAGAACAAAAAAATGATATGCACCAGTATTAGACAAGTCATGTATAAGAGTCATGTTCTGAATATTGGTTCCTTATACTATTTAGGGACCTAGTTATTTAGTCGTGAAATCATACATCTCTCTGTATAGTTTTTTATCTTCTAGTAAGGTATAGATCTTTCCCTACTAATGTATCGAATTCACAACCAATTTGTTCCTAGTGGTATCCTAGTTTACTTGGTTCAGTGAATGAGAACAATTCTAATGAGATAGTTTTGTCCAAGAATACAAATCCTGATGATTATATGAGACAATTCCACCTTCTAATTTCTGAATTTTTGGAAAATACTTCTTGTGATGAGCATTCATTGTAAAGTGGATAAAATTACACTATGGTGTAGTTAATTATTTCTTTCTGTGTGTATGAGAGTACTAGGGGAAATATAATGGGTCATTGCTATGATGGGGTGGATAATAGATAGATCCAGTAGATTTATTTTTATTTTTTTTATTACCATAGGGAAAACCCTCTATATATATTTTATTCTTTATGATTAAATACCCACATTCACTCGAATGGAAAAAGGTGTCTCCTCCACCCAAATTTCCATCAAGATTTATCTCTCTCCAACCAGAATTATATTCACCATTTATATATAGTTGATAATAATAACCTTACCAGTTTTTAGAAAATCTTAGGTTAGAGTCCCACCTTAAACAAAAAGACTTTCATTCTTTTATTGTATGTTACTTGTGGAGAATAGTGAACATGGTGAGTGAATTTAAAAACATATTCAGTCATATAAAAACTTTTTAATTGTAATGTCCCTGTTCTAGGTGCCGCCCAAAGGTGCCCTGTGCCCAGTTGGTCAGATGGACTCAAGATAATTTCCCTAAACACCAGAGGCTTCCAACTAGAAATGAGGTCCATAGGTCTGATAGTGTGGAAACTATGACATCATTGGAAGAGTAACACAGTGGAATGGAAATAATATACAACATTGGAAGAAGTGATACCATACAATAAATAAATTGCGAAAGACTAAAAGTAAATAAAAAATGGATCACATATATAAATGATGCATGTCACATATGTCTAGGAAAGCATCCAAATAAGTCACAATGTTGTAAATACAGTAATAAACCAAAGTACGAAGTAAAAAAAATAAACTCCAATAGCATCTCAAGCCTCATCTTGGTCCCATGCTCTCCAACTCCACAACAATCAAGTACCTGAAGTAGATGGACACTTTCTCTTATATATACCTACAACAATATAATATGTTTGGGCCCAAAATCATGACCCAAATAGGGTGTGGGATGAATTTTAATAGAAAACCACCTAAATATATGTTCCTAACTTCCAGTGAATATATATAGCAGGAAAAATTCGAAATGAAGTAATAAAAAAGGAAGTACTCAAACGTAAATAGTCCTACAGTTGAAAACTACATTATTTTACATGTATTAATTATTCAACCAATCATTCACTATAAGACCTCTGGAAAAGTTCTCAAAGTCTAACCCCTTTGGTTTTACAAAGACAAAGACTCTCTGAGGAAGCACTCACCGTCTATTCCATCTGTGGACTTTTAACAATATATTATACTCTCTAAGAAAGAACTCAACATCCATTCCCCATGTGGTCTCATAATGGTATACTATAGAAACTCTAAGTGAGAACTCACCATCCATCCCCCCTATGCTCTCAAAATTTAAAAAGTATAACAAACACTCTGGGTAATCCCTCAACATCAATTCCCCCTATAGTCTAACTACACAAGGTTCTCACAGCCCTCTGCAATACAATCATGCACAACGATATCCATAATCCAAATTAATCTCATCTACTACAAGGCTAATAAGCTACAATTCATATCAAAATTATTTTATATAATATAAAACCCATCCTAATAGCACTAGGCATGGAAACAAAATAGTCTAACAAGATGTTCTAGACCCAATGGCCAATATCGAACAAACAAGGGAAAACACTTCCATAAACAAGGTAATAAACCTAAAACATAAAAAACCCCTTTATAAAGCAAACAAAACATAGAAGGCATTAAATAGGTTTAAATCTCTAAAACAAGCAATACCCTAAATGAGGGTATTTGGAACTTTTTGAACATATAATCCAAATACAAATACGGAATGTCACAAACCACCTACCTAGACGTATTACGATCGATAAAGTTGAACCTCAACCTTTTAATCAACCTAGAACATCATAGATCTTCAAAAATTTCAAAAACGTTTAACCTCAAAAATCTCACGAATGAAGAGAAATCAAGAGTAGAGACTCTAGAATAAGGAATAACTCACCAATGTGATTCCAACTCAACCAACAGTGTTTGATTCGGAGAACGGATGATGTATTGATGGATCGGAGAAGAATTGTCGCTCTCAGTCACTCCTAGATAAGACTAGGTTAGAAGAATATGATTTGGGGTATGAGACACGACCCTGGTCCAACCTATCAAATAAAATAAAAATTGCACAATGTGTTCATTAAATGTACACTCCATGTACATGCCTTACCCAGCCCCCGCTTTAGGTGGTCTTAAGGTCACCACACACAGCCATGTATTATTAATTACACACCCAAGATGTGGTCGTATGCGGTATTAGGTTACACGGCGTATACTCCTAAAATTTCCAAAAATACCATTTTTCCTCAAAAAAACTATAAAACAAGATCCATACCTAAAAAAGATGATCTGAGTTATCACAAAATTCTCCCCTTAAATAAATTCATCCTCGAATTACCCTAAGAAGATGGTGAAGAAGAATCCTCGAACAGCTCTAGCCACTGCGATCACACATCGATCTCCCTCTCCCAAGTCTCTTCCTGTACTCGCATGTGTTGCTATATCACCCATAACAAAGGAACATACTGGCCACATAGAACCTTCTCACTTCAATCAAAAATCCAAATAGGATGCTCTTCGAACAAGGCGTCCACCTCCAACGCAACCTCATAGAGTTGAAAGACATGAGATGTGTTTGAGAAGTAAATTAAATGTTGAGAAATATGGAAGAATTCGTGCATAGATCGGTACCTCTGAGGTAACTGAAATCAATAGGAAACCATCCCAACTCTCTCCAAACCCTCAAACAGACCAACGTATCTCAATGAAATATTTCTCTATCTCATTATCCTCTTTTTTCCCAACCTCGATGTGACACGCAGGAAAACCTGATCTCTGACCTCAAACTCCAGAGGTTATCTCCTTTTATTAGCATAAGACTTCTGTCATGACTATGTAGTAGCCATCCTCCTTTGAATCAACTCCACCTGCTCTGTGGTCTCTTGGAAAAGATAAGGTCTCAACACAACTACCTCTCCTACTTCCAACCAACATAGGGGTGATCAGCATGGTCTAAAGTACAAAGCTTCATGAGGTTCCATCTAAATAGTTTCCTAAAAAATATTATTGAAGGAAAAATCCACTAGAGGTATGTGATTCTCCCAAGATCCTACAAAATCTAGGACTCAGGATCGAAGCATGTCCTCTAGCACCTGAATCGTATGCTCATACTGGCCATCTCTCTGGGGATGGTAAGTTGTACTCTGAAGTAATTGTTTATCCAAAGCCCTATGTAGTCCCTTCTAAACCTAAGAAGTAAAATGAATGTCTCTATCTGAAATGATGGAGTGAGGAACCCCATGTAAATGTAAAATCTCTTGGATGTACAAACTTCCAAGCTCATCAACATGGAAGGTCTTTTTGATCGGTATGAAGTGAGTAACCTTCATGAGTCTGTCAATGACAACCCAAACTAAATCATTCCCACAAGGTGACCTTGGTAAACCAGTCATGATGTTCATCGTGAAATAATTCAACTTCCATTCAAGAATGGGTAACTGCTACAAAAGCCCTACTGTTCTCTGATGCTCTGTCTTCACCTGCTGACAGGTAGAACATCTCATGAAAAAACCTAAAACATATCTCTTCATATCAGGCCACCAATAATGATGGTGTAGATCTTGATACATCTTGGTGACACCAAGATGAACTGCCCAAACTAGGGAATGAAAATCCCTCAAAAGATCCTCACGTATGTCTGCTGACATCCACACACACCCATGAAAACATAAGATCTCATCCTCACTTATGGTACTTCCAGAAATAAAATCCTCTCATGACACAATTTCCCATAGAACTAAGCCTTCAGAATCTAATAGTTTCCTTATTATCACTCGATAAAGTACAATATAAGTAATACCTACAGAAGAAATAAATATATTCCCCTATCTATCGTGCACCTCTAAATACATCTCAAAGAATAGAGCAATAAGTTGTCACTCACTGTTGGCCTCCTGAACTGCCTGTATCTAATCCCTCCTTCTCAATGTATTAGCCACTGCATTGCCTTTCCCAAGAGTGTATGCAAGCTCAAATTCAAAGGACTGAAGGTACTCAACCTACCTTCGCTATCTCAAATTCATGTCACGCTGATTAAAGATGTACTTGAGAATTATGTGGTTAGTGAAAAGCACAAAATGCTCTCCTAAAAGATAATGTCTCCAACAGCGCAAAGCATTAACAACTGCAGCTAACTCAAGATCATGCATAGGATAATTCCTCTCGTGTGTCCTAAACTGCCGAGACCCATATGCAATGACTCATTCCCCCTATATAAGCATTTCTCCCTACCTGATACCTGATGCATCACAAAAAATAGTATAACTATTGATTGTCTATAGAAAAACTAGTATTGGTGCTAAAGTCAACTTCCCTTTCAGGTCCTAAAAGGCTAAAACATAGGAATATGACCCTAGGTACTTCACACCCTTCTTAGTCAGGCCCATTAGTGATGTTTCTAAGCACGAAAAGTCTTATATAAAACATATATAGTGACCAGCCAGCCCTAGAAAACTTCATACCTCAAATATTTTCTTCAGCTACTCCCAAGAAACTATTTCCCTCACATTATCTGGGTCAACTGATACTCTAGTCTCTGAGATAACAAGACCCAACAAGTGAATCTGGTCCATCCAAAAGTGGCATTTTGAGAGCTTAGTATATAACTGATTCTCTCTCAATATACTCAAAAACAATCTCAAGATGGGTAGCATGGTCGTGTTGAGTGTGAAAGTACACCAAGATATCATCCACGAAAACCACCACAATTGAGTCCAAGTATGGATGGAACACTTGGTTCATCAGTGCCATAAAAACTACAGGCACATTCGTGAGACCGAACAGAATAACCACATACTCGTATAGATTATACTTTCTCCTAAAGGCAGTAAGAGATATATCTGATGGTCTAATGCACAACTAATGATAAATGGATCTCAAGTAAATATTTGATAACACCCAAGATCCTTGAATCTAATCAAATAGATCATCAATCCTCATCAAGGGATATATATTATTGACCATCAACTAGTTCAGTTTTTAATAACCCACAAAAATATTGAGGGTATAGTCTTCCTTCTTCGCAAATAGAATAGGCGAACCCTAAAGAGAAGTATTGGGTCGGATGAAACCCTTTTCCTGTAAATCATCTAACTGCTTCTTGAGCTCTTGTAACTCTGGTGTATCCATCCTATAAGGAGGAATGGACACTAGTGTCTCTCTTGGAACAATCTCAATAGAGAAATCTACCTCTCTCTCCAGAGGTAAACCTGAAAAGTTGTCTAGAAAGACATCCCAAAAATGATCCACCACTAGAGGAAAGTCTATATATGAAGTCCACTGGTCATCTAGATACAAACTAGCAATTTTGGATATAACTCCACCTAACCCATGAGGCTCAGGTCTAGATATGCTCACCTGGACATCCCATTTTCCATTATGTAGAAACAATCTACCCTCTAGTGATGTGAAACTCACCCTACGATGATAGCAATCGACAACATCCTGGAAGGAAACTAACTAGTCCATTACGAGAATGACATTATAGCTCATAATCTCTAATATGTAAAGGTATCATAATAAGTGACACCCACCAACCTCAAGAGGTAACTCCTTGTACTAACGTACATTATCTATTCTAGTCCCTAATAGAGTGTCCAGTGTAAAGATATTAGTAGAAGTAAAGATACAAAGCCCAAGGATCTCCATAATGGGCACAAATATAAATATATAGGAAGACTATGTATCTAAAATATCATAATCTAAAACTGATGCCAACAAAATTGTACCTCTAACTATAGAGGTTTCAGGATCCTTCTCTTACTGGGTCTGCTCCAGCGTAAAATCATGACCTGCACCATGGCCCTATGAAGCTGTATGTGATTCTTGAGCTGATCCACCCTATGGCTGTCAAAAACCTTGTGTCTGGCCACTATGGACATGACCTCCACCTTTGCATGAATGGTTGTAAGAACTATAGTTTCTCTGACTGATGAAAAAATGGTGGTCCTACTCCTAAACGTGGAGTTATAGAAGAACCCCTATAACCAGCTAGTAGTGAGAAAAACTGATAGTAACGCTGAATATAACCAATCTTTCTGCAATATCGGCACTCAACTGGGTCTCTTAGGAAATGTGACATTATATGCCCAATATTCCTGCACTGGTATCATACCAACTGGTTACCTAAAAGAGTATATCACCTACTCTGATCTCCACGTGTAGACTCCTTGTGACGCTTCCTACTATTAGATGGAGGAATACAAACTCCATATGTCGAGCCACCCAAGTTCAAATCTCTATAATCCCTTAGGTTGTGCTCTATGATCTATGCCTGGTTGACTATAGAAGTTATGGAAGTTATCATGAAGATGTTCACCTGATATAAGATGTCATGCCTAAGACCATCCTCGAAATTCCTCACTAGAAATAACTCATCACCCCCTAGAATGGGTGTCAGCCTTGTGAAGTGAGAAGAATACTCAATGACTAAGAGTGTAGCCTACTCCAAACTCATGAACTCTCAGGCTCAGTCATCCCTCAAAGTCTTCGGGTAAAATTAGTCATAGAAGGTTCACTAGAACTCATCCGAACCCATAACTCACTAGCATCCCAGCTATGATATCACATCCCACTATCTCTTGGATGAATCCTGAAGCATGTACATAGAGAGCTTCAACCTACACTCTGGAGGCGTCTTTTTAAATGCTCAATGATAGATAGCATGACTTCTAACCATGACTCTGCATCCTGAGTCCCTCTATCTCCAGAGAAATTCGGAGGATTCAACAGCTAAAAACCCACATCAACTCTACCATAGATGGGGTAGGATGCAGTGCTTCATGAAAGGTCTGTATAAACCTCATGAATCCTTCTCAGAACTTTGCATCGACACCTATATTTGGAATGATGTTTGGTGCCAAGATAGAAATGACAGGAGGATCAGCTGGTAGTCCCTGATCTACCATGTCTGGTGGCTGATCATTTCACTATATCTGGTGTAAAACTAGAGGACGTCTCGGTGGCATGACTCTACAAGGTCAAGTTCACACCTTAGTTCAATATCATCAAGGACAGAAACTTATAATTGTAGGAAAGGAAAGAGAGAAAGAAAAAATTCAAGTTTTTTCAAAACATGGATACACAACGTGTATGACACCTACACGACGTGTTCCCTTATTCCTTTATATGGGCATGTACTTCTTCCAACCCTGGTTGTGTAACACCCTATACACACAACGTGTTATCCTTTGATATGATGTGTACATAAATCCCCCCCCCCTCCTGAGTTCCTCTACATAGCTAAACCACACGGTTCTCTTAGAACAAAAATACATAGAATGTTTATACCAGACACGTCATATACTAGAATGATTTCATTGACCCATGTCATTAGTCACACGGCTAGATACATGGTCTTTACAACACGGCATGTACTCCAAGTACATGGCGTGTGACACTAAACATTTCCCAACCTCATGTATCTTCCCATATAGCTAGTCACATGGTTATGGACTACATGGAGTGTACATATAGTACACAACATGTACTTAAGAAAAGTTGTTCCTTCCCAAATAGAAGGATATATTGCATGTATTCATCATTACACACCGTGTATTATGGTTTTTTTCGGACAGTAAGCCTCAGAAACTATTTTGTAACCCCATAAAAACATAGAAACAAACAATAAAGTTCCAAATTCCTATCTATGGGGGCACATACTCCCAACGAATAAAATTTTGGCATCATATTCATGTATATCACAAAGTATAATAGTTAAATCAATCACATGATCCACTAAATTCTGATCCATGAGGGCCCATAACACATTAGGGAACAAGGATTGGCACCCATTTGAAAGAAACATTACATATTAGAAATACCCTATCAAATAGAAAGCATTATATCATGGAATCTATCACAACAACATGAATACCTAACACAACATTTATCAAAACAACATGAAATCAGGAATTCACCCTAAATGGCATCATAATAATGCATGACATGTGATCTCTAGAAAGTTCCTATATGATGCATGAGATTTAATACCCTCATCTCATTGGTTTTCAATAGAAATAGAACCTCAATTATTTCAATGATAATAGCACAAAACATGTGAATCACCTAATGGTGAAATCAAATCAATTGTAACAATTGAAAAACCAGAAAATTGCAAGAATTGAGTCATATTGGATTTTCCATGTACACGGGTTAGCTACTTCAGGGTACATCTTATTACTAACTACATATTCCTTCCTATACATATCAATAGGATCCAAACAGTAAGTCAATAAAGAAATGAACCTTCCTCTGATACCATTTTGTAACGTCCTAGTTCCAGGTGCTGCCCAAAGGTGCCTCGTACCTGGTTGGTCACATGGAATCAAACGCATTTCCCCAAACATGAGAGGCTTCCAACTAGTAGTGAGGGCCTTGAGTGTGATAGTGGTGAAACTATACCCTCATTAGCAGAGTAACACATCAGAGTGGAAGTAATATACAATAACAGAAGAAGTAATACTGTACAATAAATAAATAGTGCAAAATTGAATGTAAATAAACAATTGGAGCACATATATAAATGATGCATCTCAAATATGTCTAGAAAATCATCCAAACAAGTCACAATGTTAGAAATAAAGTACTAAACCAAAATTACCAAGTAAACAAGTAAACTCCAATAGCATTGCAAGCATCATCTTGGTCCCATTCTCTCCAGCTCCACAGAAATCAAGTAACTGAATTAGAAGGTCGCTTGACCTTATCTATACCTGTAACAATATAATCTGTTTGGGCCCAAAATCATGACCCAAACAGGGTGTGAGATGAATCCCATTAGGAAACCACCCAAAGATATATTTCTAACTGTCAGTGAATATATATATTAGGAAAAATGAAAAATGAAGTAATAAGAAAGGAAGTACTCAAAAGTAAACAATCCTATAGTTGAAAACTACATTCATTTACATTTATTAATTTTTAAACCAATCATTCACAAGAAACCCTCCGGGAAAATTCTCACATTATAACTCCTCTGGTTTCAGAAGGATAGAGACTCTATGAAGAATCACTCATTGTCAATTCCCTATGTGGTCTTTTAATGATATACTATAGACTCTCTGAGGAAGCATTCAACATCCATTCTCCTTGTGGTCTCTTAACGGTATACTATATACACTCTAAGAGAGTACTCACCATCTATCCCCCCTATGGTTTTACAATATAAAAAGTATAGTAGACACTCTAGGGAAGGTCTCAATGTCAATTCCCCCTATGGTCTAATTACACTAGGTTCTCACAGCCCTGTGTAATACAATCATGCCCAACGATATCCTGCAGCCAATGAAATATCATCTACTACAAGGATAATAAGCTACAATGCATATCATAAGCATTTCATATAATATCAATTCCATCCTAAAAGCACTAGGAATGGAAACAAAATAGCCTAACAGGCAGTTCTAGACCCAACATCCAATATCGAACAAACATGGGAAAACACTTCCATAGACAAGGTAATAAAACTAAAACATAATCAAAACCTTTATCAAGAAAACAATACATCGAAGGCATCAAATAGGGTTAAATCTTCAAAACATGCAATACCCTAAACTTGGGTATTCGGCACTTTGTGCACATATAATCCAAACACCACTATAGAAAGGCACAAACCACCTACTCTGACGTAGTACGATTGATAAAGTTGAACATCTTCCTTTGAAACAAACTATACTATCATAGATATACAAAAACGTCAAAAATACTCACCTCGAATATCTCACAAAAGAAGAGAAATCAAGAGGAGAGGCTCTAAAAGAAGGAAGAACTCACCGGTGTGATTTTAATGCAACCAAAGTTGATTGATTTAGAGAACAGATGACAGGTCAGTGGCTCAGATAAGAATTGTCACTCTTGGTCACTCCTGGATGAGATGAGGTTAGAAGAAGATGGTTCTAGAGATGAGACACAAACCTGGTCTGACCTATCAAATAAAAGAAAAAGTATGTGGTGTGTTCATTAAATGTACACGTCATGTACATGACTTACCCAGCCCCCACATTAGGCAGTCTCCAGGTCACCACACATGGCCATGTCTCGGCCATTACATGCCCAATATGTGTTCATATGCGGTAATAGGGCACACAGTGTGTACTCATAAGTACATGGAGTGTGCTCTTAAAATTTCCAAAAACTCCATTTTCCCTCAAAAACACCAGAAAACAAGATCCATATCTGAAAATAATATCTGAGTTCTTACAGTAATGAACTGTGTCTTTCTAGATTTTGAAATTAAATAAAATAATAATTTTTTTCTTTTAGATACTCTTGAAGGGTAAAATGGATTTCTCCCCCTATAATATCATCTTAGATAATTTTTCTAACAACTCTGTTGGTCTAAAAATAGGTTTTTTACCCTATGGTTGATGTTTGGTGGATATCTGGACCATTTAAATTTTTCATGAAGTAATTAATATTTAATATTTAACTAATAAAATAAAATTCATTTCTACATTTTTATTTGGATATATCATTTAATCAGAAAGTATTATTGAGATTTTACCTTCACTATTGAGTCTGAAATGTGGTTTTTTCCAAGATGAGGCATATCCTTGAGTTGGGCACTGGGACTAGGCCCCTTTTTTATTTTTTCCTTCCATTTTTTCTCCCTTCACTTTCTCACAATTTATTTTCTATTTTCTCCTTTGTATTCTCATGCATGGAATGATGGGTTTCCTTCATCATAAACATAGAGGATGGGTGGAGGGAGAGATAGATAGAAAGTGGTAATGGGGTTTCTCTATGGAGCTCAAGAGGAGACAGATCATCATGTGGCAGTTGTAGATCATGAAACGATGAAGCTTCAAAGGATTTCACTAAAAGGTAGGCTATTTTTTTATATAGAAAATTACAATATATTTTCCACTTTATTATTTTAGAGCTTTTTATGAATACTAAGGACCCATATTGGGTTTATCCATGATTAATCTAGAGAACAACAGGGGTTTTAGACCATTCATAGGGGTTCCCTATTTGGGAACTCTGATCACGTAGCATGTAGTTTAGGAACTCATGCTTCTTGGTCTTCATGTTTGTGGAAGATGACTTTTTAGGAGTACATACCATATACTAGGAGTACACATTGTACAATATTACTTAACTAAGTAGAATAGTACATGGATAGATAGCCCATGTAGAAGAACTCAGTCATTTAGTGTACATGGGTAGATACTGAGTGGGTTACACCCCTTTCAATAGTACACAACCAAGAATGGATATATGGATAGGCTATGTGAGGTACATGGGTAGGTTCTCCAAATGGGGTACACATTGTGTACATGTTTTACACACCTTGTATTTGGTTTCCTCATACATTGTCCAACTAATTTACAACCTAGGTGGGGCTTTAATAATATATGTCTTGTACATGGTAACACACACCATGTACTTATCCTTTTCTACCCTTTAGATTATTTTTTCAGTTTTGATGACCTGAAGTCAGATTTGGATGTATGAATGGTCAATTTTGATAGATTTTCTACATATATTATGATTTTGGAACCCTTTAGTATTATGAGGACTCCTAAAGGATGTTTTGGAGAGATATACTCAATGGATAGGTTATTCCTTCAATAGATGAATTCAGCTATCTCTAATGAGTGAGACATGGAATGAGACCCCCCTGAGGGTTGTATGAAATTGTTAATGGACTTGGTATTGGTTTTATAGGGTCCCTATATTGTTTATAATTGGATGGTTCCTAGATAAAGGGAATAATATGAGTTATGATGAGACTATTTGGTTGGGTTTATGATCCATCCTATAGTGAGACCATGATCTGAGGTGGTCCATGATCCATCTCTCTAGATGATGTTCAATATATTTTCCCTTATGGAATTCTCCCTTGTGATATGTTACATTTTGGGCCAAGATTCCATGATATGTTAGAGATGTTATAGTGGTATGTGTTCCTCTGAGAGTATGGTTGTGACCAAGGATCCCATATAGGATTCCTCCAGTTATGTTTCGACTTAGAGTATCCCATGTAGGATTCATATTCTTACCTACTATAAAGACCCAAACCCTTGTAACTCAGATCCGGTGTCTAAATTTATTACATTGTTATAATAAACATGGTATTCACATCCTGAAGGACCGATTGGTTTATTATATTTGGAAAACTAATAAAAACAAAAAATTTACATTAAAACTTGAAAAGAAAAAATACATAGAAAATCCATTGGAAACATCCATAAACTATTTGATTATCCCTACAAGTCATTCATAATATACATCATCGCATCCTGTGGAAAAATAAATCATAATAAAGGGGTGATCTAAAATGCTCATTAAGGGTAATAAATATTGTGGAATCTATCATAAATAAACATAAATAATAAGGTGTCGTTAATAACTAAAAATAGATGACATTTAAACATAATATTAAGCATAATATGGCAGGAATATAAGCTGATTAAATAATTTCATAAATAATCACATGAGAAAGAAAATTAACCATGGATATTATACTAGTATAATAATCACATGGACTATAAATTACTATTTTCATGATGAGGTAATGCATAATTTCATACATCCTAAACATATCTTCAAATCTTTGGCCAAGACACCATACATAAATGGGTAAAAATCTGGTCTATTTTGTTTCATGATACCTATGAATGCATCGAGGGGATATACCGGGCCCCACCCATCACTTACTAAGTTTAATTCATTCCTAATATGAAAGGGTTGAAACATAATTAGCATATACTTTCATATTGAAACTAGTATATGAAATGTTAATAACTTTCCCCAAATAATAAACATAATCATAAACCATCCAGAGTAATATGGCGAATGGTATCAAGATAGTACATCCCAATAAATAATCATAAACCATTAAATAAACTATGGTAGATGGTAACATAAGAGATAAATTTAAATAAAGCATAATATTCAATATAGGGTTTTTAAGTAGATGTAAATAGTCTAATAAAATCATTGAGAAATTCTTGAGAGAAATACCCTTTTACTTTGGAAAGAATAGTTATTTTGGAAAATCATTTGTATTTGTCATAAAAAAATTGTAAACATGTATATTTTAGAAAATATAATTTAATGAAATTATATTTCTGGAATGTTAAAAGAATATTTATACTGAAATTTGTTAACTAGAATGAAATCTTGTAAAAAGTGTGTTTACGAAACTTTAGAAATGAGCCACTTCAATGTGGTTTAATAGAAAATATAAATGCATCTTTGAAGAATACAAAGTCCTAATTGTGTGCATAAAATAATAAATTAACTATGATGGATTTTTTAGATAAAAATAGATATTTCTTAAAAAAATTGGTGTCTTAAAACAGATCGTGAATTACACTTGAAAATGGGTAAGAAATTGGTAAGTTCCCTTTAATCGGGCTTGCTTGTCAAGATGAATTGAAAAAGAAACATTATAAAACATATACATCCCCATAAAATAAAGATTAAATGATCTGTATACATGATTTTTAAACATATACACAAAATTTAAAAGAATTATATAAAAATAAATAACAATTACATTGGGGTAAAGGGAGAGAAAGCATAACCCAAATGAAAAATGGATGTTCGGGTAGAATCCCTTACCATTGTCCAAAATCATCCTCTACTTGTACTTAAAGTCCTTGATAATGAAATTAGATTCATTAAAAATTTAATTAAGAAAATATTAAACATTTTATTTATTTATTATAATTTTATTAATTCCATTTATGTCCTTTTGATGACTTATAATATTCAATTTCATCGTTTGGAAGTGTATGTTTCCTTGGTTTTCATGATTGGTTCACATATATACTTGTACGAATGATCATGTGAAATGGGAATAGTTATAAATAATTGAAATTATTTATTATTAATTAACCTCCATAATATTTAATTTTATAATATATAATTTTTCTTCATATATGAGGATGATTCATTAGATAAGACGTTAATGATAACCATTTGGATTATTTTGGCGTTTTTCCGATCATCACACACTAGTTTTAATATTATGTATATATAAAAGTTATATAACACTAAATAATTTGTGATATACATATTATAATATGTTTTAACCATAAAAATAGTTTTATTACCATCCTTGAAGATATAATTGAAAAATGAAAACCCATCTTCAACGAAGGCGGTAAATTGGCACCTCACGGACGATGTTTCCATTTTTAGAATTGATGATGTATATCCCATTATAAAAATAAAGTTACAATATATATAAGATGCTAGACTTATCATTATTTTTTGGATATATTAGGTAAGAGAAGGATAATAAAATAAAAAACATGAAATAAAATTAATATAATGAAAGGGGATTTTACCTCTTGAATTCCTCTCCTTGAGAACCTCCTTAAGAAACATTGAAATGGTCTTTTGAGTGAGACCAAAAAGACTAGAACGTAGTGGAGAGGTTTGAGAGAGGTATTGGGAAGAAATTGGAAGGGATTAAAGGCTTTGGAGGTGTGATAAGAAGTGGTGGTGAGGGTGGTATTTATAGTGGAGGAAAGGGGTGTTTTTTGGTTATTTTATTCATTTTTTTATTATTATGGCTTAAGACAAGCAATGGTATAGATTATTGTGACTAAATACTGTAAATATTTTATGTGAGTTCTAACTAATGGTTATTTAATCATCTATATATCATCCCTTACTCAATAATTCATGTATTTATCTAATACTGTAAATTATCATATTTCACTATTCACCAAAAATTCAACTATTTTATAAAAATAACAAAAATTCATCCTAACCATTTATCAACGTGTAAAATTAAAAAATGAACTCTATTTTATGTAAATAATTTTCTAATTATAATAAATTTAATTTTTAAATACAATCATCATTTACTCAAAAAATACCAATTTTAATATTATAACTGATTTTATGACACCTTCAGAAAATAATTAAGATCTCATAAAATTATGTTATAATCATAAGACAACAAAATATTAATTTATGAATCTATTTCTTGATAATAAATTTTTTTTAAATAATTATTTTAATAATAAAATTTTGAATTAAAAGTTATGTTTCACAAAAATACCAATACTTAATTTATCATTTTTAAAACATTTATTTGTTTATTCCATGATATAAATATATTATATTTTCATTCATAAATACCTAAATTTTATGTATACTTTCATAGGTGAAGTTACTATTATATTAGTCATATTAATATTATTAGTGGTCACATTACTCTTCCAATGGTCATTTTTAAGAGTATATTATTGTTTTAAACTTAGTGATACGTGAATCATAAACTATCATAGATGTTAAATTTTAAAAGATATATACCATAAAATATTTGTGTGTTAAATTATCCCCTCATTCAAAAAAATTCATCCTAAAAATTTTTATAATTTCACATCATAAAAATATTTGGTAAGTTCTTCATCATAAATACCTTTGGCTCCCATGTCGCCTCTTTTATTTTATTATTTTTCCAATGTACCTTTATCAGCCGAGTCATTCAGTTCCTCAACACATCTTCTCTCATGTCCAAAATATGGATAGGCTCTTTATAGTAAGATAAAAACAAGTTCCTATTCTAATCTTTCATAATTGAGGACATGAATTGGGTTTATAATGTACCTACTTAACAAAGATACATTGAACATATTGTGTACTTTAGAAAGGATAGGTGGAATCAATAAATGATAAGGCATAGATCCAATTGTCTCCAAAATTTCAAAAGTTCCAATTTACCTGGGGATTAGTTTCCATTTATTTCCAAATCTTAAAACACCCTTCCATGGAGATACTTTCAAGAAAATATGATCTCTTAACATGTCTTCTAATTTTTTAATGGTCTTTTTAGACTTCCCATCAGTTTGAGGGTGCTATGTATCACTCAAACAAGGATCAGTATCTAAAGATTTTTGAAGAATTTTCTAGAACTTTTATGTAAATCATGGATTATGGTCAGACATAATTGAAATTGGTTCACCTTGAAGTCTTAAAAAATCATTAATATAGGGTCATGTAAGACTCTTCAATGGAAAATACTTCTTTATAGAGAAGAAATGTTCATATTTAGTAAGTTGATCAACAATTACCCATATTTCATAATTATTTCTTTGATTTTTTGGTAATCCATTGAAAAAATCCATAGTAATTTCATCCCATTTCCATGTAGGTATAGGTAGAGGCTATATGAATCCTCTAGCATGTTGTTATTTAGACTTCACTAATTTATAGAGTAAATATCTTGATACATAATCATCAATTTCTTGCTTCATATTATCCCACCATAAATGTTCCTTCAAATCTCTATACATCTTAGTGCTACCAGGTTTTATAGAGAAATTCGAGATATGGGAATTATCCAATAACAAAATTTTTATCTTGGTTTTAGAGGTAACACAAAGACTCTTCCCAACTTTTATAATTCCATCCCCATATGAGAAGTTTGTCAACTTCCCATCATTCACAGCTTTAATTTTCCATTGAAAATTCTTATCAGCAGACTAAGAAATTTTAATACTCTCTAATAAAGATGGTTGGGAAACCAATTGAAAAGGTAATTATGTTTCACCTTCCTTGATAATTTACATGTCCGTATTTGATAGATCCATGCACACAAGATCCTTATCAATCCTCATTTTGTTTAGAACTCTATGATCCTTCATGATTAATTCATCTTCTACCTTATTAAACTCTCCAGGTTGGTATTGTATTAAACAATCATAATCCTTGAGTATCTTAAGCCATATCTTTTTCCTTATGTTAATTTCATTCTATGAAAATAAATATATTAAGCTATTTTGATCTATATATATCTCTCATATTTCTCCATATAGATATTGTCTCTATATCTTCATATCAAATATTGTGTATGATAACTCAAGATCATGATTTGGATAGTTATATTTATGATTTTTTAACTTCCTTGATGCATAGGCAATAATTCTATCATTATGCATAAGGAAACAACCATGTCTTTTCTTTGATGAATCACTATAAATCACAAATCCACCATTTAATGGTGGTATAGTTAAGATAAGATAATTCACTAATCTCATCTTCAATTTTTCCAAAATTTATTCACATTATTTTTTCTATACAAACTTAACCCCTTTACGAGTAAGCTTAGTTAATGGGTTAGCTAATCGAGAAAAATTTTGAACGAAATACTAATAGTAACTTGATAAACCAATAAAGCTATGTATCTCAGTTATGTTAATTGGTTTAGGCCATTCCTAAAATTCCTTTTTCTTCATAGGATCAAATAATATTCCATCCTTAGAAATAATATGGCCAAGAAAAGAAACTGTTTGAATCTAGAATTCACACTTACTAAAATTCATATACAAATCTTTTCTTCTAAGAGACTCTAGAACAATTTTTAAGTAGTTCTCATAGTCCTAATAGCTTTTGAAATATATCAAGATATCATTAATAAATAACACAAAAAATTAAATATATTCCTTGAACACTCTATTCATTAGATTCATAAAAAAAGATGGTGTATTAGTCAGTCAAAATGGAATTACTATAAACTCATAATGTTTATACCTAGTTTGAAATGATATCTTTATAATACCTTTTTTCTTTACATGAAATTGATAATATTCAAATCAAATATAAATATTTTAAAAATATTTATCTCCCTGAAGTTGATAAAATAAGTCATCAATGCGAGGTAACAGATACTTGTCCTTTATTGTAATAGCATTGATTTCCCTATAGTTAATGCAGAGCCTCATAGATCTGTATTTCTTTTTAATAAAAAGAATAGGATCTCCCCATGATGAAACTATAGATCGTATAAATCACTTATCATTAAATTATTCTAGTTGTTTCTTTATCTCCACTAATTCTATAGTGGTTATTCTATAAGGATTATTTGATATAGGCCATGAAAAACAATAGAAAACTGAACTTCCTCCTATGGAGGATATCTAGGTAAATCATCTATAAATACTTACACGTATTCCTATACAATATTTACATCCTCAATTTGAATATATATTTCCTAATACAAAGAATATGTTTGCTCTTCCTCCCCAAGAATTTCATTTAGAATAGCTACTGGAGGTGGATCTAGATATGAATCATATGATGAATTCTCCCCTCTAATGATGAGAAATTCTATACCTTCATCATGAATCGTAATTTCCTAATATTTTTAATAATTTTTTTCATTATATTTAAAATTTTAGTCCATACCAAGGATTATATCAAAATCAACCATATTTATAATGATAAAATCAGCAATTAGATCACATTTATGTGTCATAATTGGAACTCCTCGACACATATTTATTGCAATAAGGTTTACATTAGGAGTCCTTACTGCCAACTCCCTTGTGAAGGTGAATTATAAATATATAATTTTTAAATAAATATAGGATGATATAATCTAATTTGATTATCCTAAATCAAATAAATCTTGAGCTAAATTTAAAGAGATGATTAAATTTCCTACCACCACATCATTTGGAACTTCAACCTTGACTATTTTGACTATATAAGCATAAACTTGTTCCCTTTTAATTTTATAGGATAAGTTTACTTGAAACTTGGGAAAATAATTTTAATAATGTTCTATATCTTTATAATTGTAGCATTTAACATCGGTAACTTCTTTCTTTCCCTTACAATCACTGGTTTGGTAGCCTTTTTCTCTACACTTGTAACAAACTCTCATCCCCAATAGGCATGTTCCATGATGTTTCTTTCCAAATTTATTATAGGATAGAAATTAAAATCTTACCTTCTTCCCCTTTTTATTATTACCTTTTCTAGAGTGTTCAGAATCCCTCTTCTTCTCTTGATTTCCTTTAAAGTCATATAACATAGAGAATTATTTCTCTATCCTGATAGCACATGAGAATATGTCTTTGTATGATGAGAATTTTTGGGAGACTAGTGCCCTTTAGAGGAATGGTTTTAACCCATATAAGAATCAATAAATATTTCTCTTTAGATTGTGTAGGTAATCCACAGTATGTCTTTCTAAACTTGTAAAGTTGGATTCATACTTAGCAACATTCACATCCTCTTTTTTTCTTATATTCAAAAATTATCTCTCCATATACGCTCGTTGTTTGGAAGGGAAATATTTTTTTAAGAAAAATTATTAAAATACTTCCATTCTATATTTACAATTTGTTCCTCCTCCTTTTTATTTTTAATTAATGACCACTTTTGATCTTCATCTCCTGATAGATGATAACTTCCATGATAACCTTATCTCTTTCATTACTTCCCAAATAGATAAATATATTATCTAAGGAACATATCCACTACTCAACTACAAATTGGTTTTTAGTCCCATTGAATGATGGAGGTTGTTGTCTCAAGAAGTGGTAAAACATTGTTACACCGCATTATGGATCGGACTGCTCCATATAGGTAAGGTTATTATTCATAACCTGAGTAAGTTTTCCCAGAATATTTATATGTTTATCATCTCTAATTGTAGATCTTTCTCCAACATCATTATATTGTATATGAGGTAAATCCCTACATAAAATATGTGCATTTATATGCTTTCCATTCCTTCCACTAGGTTTTATTTCTAAATAATGGAATACACTAAATTAGTTTATTAATCACAATTCATAATTTTGAACTAGAAAAACACTTAACATAAATTGTAAATTTATGCATATATAATCTCATAATAATAAATATGGTTTCTTTGGGGACATTTTTACTTTTAAATCCTTTATAACGTTTTGTAAATAAAATTTGATTTATCTTAATAATATCCCCCATGAGTGTCAAACTAGGTGCGTAGTAAGGCTAGTTATCGTGTACCAGGTTATGCTGAGTCAGGGCCGACCCACCTTGTCGGAGTTGTTACCCCTATGTAATTTTTTGTTATAACCACATCCACTAGTAGTATCCATACAAGTATGTATTTCTAGGAATGTCCATATAATCTATACCTTATAAAAATTCTAGTATGATTTTCTATTATTATACTCAAATTCAATCCAAGGGTTACATTCCCTAATCTATTTTTTATAAATCTAGTTTCCAAGGATTCTATTAAACTTTCTATGATGCTAACTATAAACACCATGACTCCAGTAACCTGGAGGTGATGCCTTAATTTATTAAATTTTTATAATAAACAAGGAAGTTTCATCCTAAAGGACTGATTAGTTTAGTATATTTGGAAAATGAGATATAAACATAAATTTTACATTATAACTTGAAAAGAAAAACAATATAGAAACTCCTTTGGAAACAACTATAAACTCCTAGATTATCCCCACAAGTCATTCATAATATACATCTTATCATCCTAAGGAAAAAATATAAGAAATTATTGAGATAAAATTATAAGTAATGGTAATAAATACATCTAAATCTATCATAAATAAGAATAAGTCATGGTGAATAACTAAAAACATATTCAATTTAAACATAATCTTTCGCATAATATGGTAGGAATAAGAGATGATTAAATAATGCCATAAATAATTACATGAGAAAGAAACTTAGTCATGGATATTCAACTTGTCCAATAATCACATGGACTATAAATTAATAGTATCATAATGAGAGAACTCATAATTCCGGACATCAAAAACATATCATCAAGGCATTGGCCAAGACACCATACATAAATGGGTAAAAACCTGGTCTAGTTTGTATCATGACCCCTACCAATGCATCGAGGGGATATAGCAGCCCCACCCATCACTTACTAGGTCCAATGAATTCCTCATATGAAAGGGGTGAAACATAATCAATATATACATTCATATTGAAACTAGAATATGAAACGTTAATAACTTTCCCTAAACAATAAACATAATCATAAGCCATCCATAGTAATATGGAGAATGATCATAAATAGTTCAATAAAATATGGTATATGGTTACATAATAGATAAATTTAAATAAATAACAAGATTAAATAGAGGGTTTTGAAATATATGTAAATACTCTAATAAAATCATTGATAAATTCTAAGAGATAAATACCCTTTTACTTTAGAAAGAAGAGTTCTTTTAGGAAAATCATTTGTATTTGTCATAAAAATAAGATTGTAAACATGTATATTATAGAAAATAAAAGGGATTGAAAATATATTTGAGTAATATTAAAATAATATTCATACTAAAATTTTTAAACTTAAGTGAAATCATTTAAAAAGAGTGTTTAATAAACTTTAGAAATGAGCCACTTCAGTGCGATTTAAGGGAAAATATAAATGAGTCTTTGAAGAATACAAAGGAATAATTGTGTAAATCAAACCTAATATTAAATAATATAGTTTTTCATGATTAAAAATTTATAATTTATAAAAATATTTTTTTCTTAAAATAGATTATGGAGTGTACTTGAAAATAGGTAATAAATTGGGATGTTCTCTTTAATCGGGCTTTCTTATCTGGGGGAATTGAAAAGGGAACCTTATAAAAAAATATACTTCCCCATAAAATAAATATTAAATGATATGGATACATGAGTTTTGAACATATACCTATAAATTATAATAATTATATAGAAATAAATAATAATTACATTGGGGTAAAGAGAGAAAAAGTGTAACCCGGTTGGAAAATGGATGTTTGGGGAGAATATCTTACCTTATGTCTGAAAGTGTTATGCACTTGTAATTAACATCGTGGATAATGAAATTATATTAATTAATAATTTAATTCAAAACCTATTCAACATTTATTTTATTTATTATAATTTTATTAAGTTCATTTATGGTTTTTTATGAGTTATAAGATTCAATTTCGTCATTCGAAAGTGTTTGTTTCCTTGGTTTTCATGATTTTTTTACTTGTATACGTGTACGAAAGATCATGTGAAATGGGAATACTTATCCATAATTTAAATGATTTATTATTAATGAAACTATATGAGTTTTAATGGTCTTATATATATCATTTTTCAAATATGAGGATGATTCATTAGATAAAACGTTAATGATAACTGTTTGGATTATTTTAGCGTTTTTCTAATCATCACACACTGCTTTTAATATTTTGTATACGTACTTGTTCTAGAATGAATAATAAGTTTTAATATAAATATTATAATCTTTTTTAACAATAATAATGGTTTTATGACCATCCTTGAATACATAATCGAAAAACAAAAACTCATCATCCATGATGGTGATAAATCGGAACCTTAGGGACGATGTTTTCATTTTTAAAATTGATGGTGTATATCCCATTATTAGAATAAAATTCCAGTATATATAATATAAATGTTTTTTCATTAATTTTTGGACAAATGAGGTAAGTAAAGTATAATAATAGAAAATAAATTGAAATAAACTTAAGAAAATGAAAGTGGATTTTACCTCTTAAATTCCACTCCTTGAGAACCTCCTTAAGGAACTTTGAAATGGTCTTTTGGGTGAGAAAATCAGGACCAAAACATGTGTGAGAAGTTTCTAAGAGATATTTGGCATAAATTGGACAAGATTTAAGTCTCTGGAGGTGTGAGGATAAGAGGTGGTGAGGGTGGAATTTATAGTGGAGGATAGGGTGTTTTTTGATTATTTTATTCATTTATTTATTATTTTTTCCCAAGAAAAGAAATAGTATTTATTCTTATGAATAAATACAGTAAATAGTGCTTGTAATTTCAAAAAAATTGTGCCTTACTTAGAAATACATCATCCATGACTCAATTATTCATGTATTTAGCTAATACCGTAAATTACCGTATTTCACTATTCACAAAAAATCAACTATTTTAGAAAAAACTCAAAAATTAACCCTAAACATTTTTCAAATTATAGAATTAAAAAATGGACTCCAATTTATGAAAATAATTTTATAATTATGAGGAATATAATTTTTAATTAAAATCATCATTTACTCAAAAAATACTGATTTTAATATTATAACTAATTTTATGACACTTTCAGAAATTAATTAAGGTATCATAAAGTTATCTTATAATGATAAAACAAAAAAATATTAATTTATGAATCTATTTCATAAAAATAAATTTTCTTTAAATAATTATTTTAATTATAAAATTGTGAATTAACATTTATGTTTCACAAAAATACCATTACTTAATTTATCATTTTAAAAACATTTATTTACTTATTATATGATATAAATATATTATATTTTCACTCATAAGATACATAAATGTTATTTATACTTTCATAGGTGAAGTTATTATTCTATTGTTCATATTACTATTCCTAGTTGTCACATTACAATTCCAACGGTCATATTTAATAGTATATTACGGTTTTAAAATAGGTGTTTTGTGAAGCATAAACTATCAAAGATGTTAAATTTTAAAAGAGACATAACATAAAAGATTGGGATGGTAAACCTACTATTTTATAGGATCTTGTTTAGGATGATTTTTATTACTCATTTCATGGATCACATGAATGATTCTTATATTTACTATTTCTAGGGATCTTCAATAGGATTGCTCTGTTAGCTTACATTTTCTAAGGATCCCACATGGGATGCCTTTTCATACATGTAGACATACTGGATCGTAAGAGGGATGTATTCACATATGTTCGGACCATGAGGATCTAAAGTATGATACCTCTCTTAAGATTGATTTGGGGGACCTAGTGGGTGCCCTAATTTTTAAATGACCTTGATCTTGTGGGTTGTGGGTTTTGGTAGAGATGATATATGGTTTCAAAATAGAACCAATATTTAAGATGCATTCCTGAGGGGATATGGAGGTAGTGAAGAGTTTGAAAATTAAAAAAAAACTCACTCATTATTATAAATTCACTGGGTTATTATTTATATAGTTATGATTCCATATATGTGATATTTCCCAACCAAGATCAATGTATCACTAAGAGGGGGAGGGGTGAATCAGTGATAGATTTTTCTTTTATGTTTCCTTACTTCTGAAAAAAATTCACCTCCTATTAAAGATTTATCACCTTATTAAAAACAAAACAATCACACATCCACAACAACATAGTAATTTACAAGGTTCACTACTCAACAAGAGTACTTATGTCCTTGGTATGGTTTGGAAACAATCAAATACCACATAATGAACTAAAAATTAATCCTTTTATGTGGAAAAAAAAGTAGGATATACCCATACACTTTTGTATCACTATGTTCAATAAAAAATGCATGTGATTCAAGTACAATGATATTATGTAATACAAGTTTGTGTAACAAGTTAAGAAACTTTCACCATATGCTTCAAAACATGTTACTATACTTCCCTGTCAACATTCAAAAACATAATATTCAAAACAATTCTTCACTTTCATACCCTGAAGTAGTTAAGAACATCTATGGACTTCATAATGATAATTATTTTCACACCCTAGTCTGATTGATCAGTCCATAAATATAACTCTTCTAGAAAACTGCTGAAAAATTATGAACTACTTTTGTATCAGTCTGAAAATCCTAATTCAATTAATCAGTCTGATCCAGAAACTCTGAATACAAACTTTCTTCTTCTTCTTATATCTAGAGATATTACTCAAGAAAACTCAATCCCAAAACCTCTTCTCTCTAGAAACTATAAAAGATCCACCTTATCTCTTCACCAATTAATATTTAAAGTGTTATAAAGTAAAAATCACCCTCCTCCTTCTAGAATCTTCTTTCCTTCCAACCAAACTTCAATCCAATTAGCAGAACTTGTTCTCCCCCTTTCCTTCATAATGCTTGTATCACAAGTTTCATATAAAACTTATGATTTATAATAACTCCAAGATCAGTAATGCATTTTCATATTTCCATCAGATCCATTCAGTCTCGGATACACATCCTTATTACAGTCAAACCTTTCATTCTAGACCCAAGATGAGTTTGATGAACTATTTCTCCTAGAAAACTTCTTCTCAAACTAAGGGAATTTATTAAGCATTTTTTGAATAATATTATGAATATGATTGTGAGTTCAATCACTAACTTTTTACAATGTGAATTATTTTGTTTCTCTTTTAAAACAAAATACAATACATTGAATACAATCTTATTTCAACATCTAAGAAAAAATCTTGACAAATAGGTCTCAAAAATCTACCCATTTGGATTTTTTTGTCAAACAAGGTTTATAAATCACTATAATTTGTAATCTTAATAAATTTATTACTTATCATCAATTATAAGCCTATGTGATCAAGCCCATTTTATGAAAAAATAATCATTGATAGAAAAACCATGATGTCCAACAGTAGTGAATCATTAAACATATTCATCCTTTCTAAACATATTTCTTCACTTCTTCAACTTTCATGTCAAAATAAAGTTTCCTACAACCACTCTAAAAAACTGTTTAAATAGTTCACACACTTACATGCTGAAATTACAACATACACATAACTCCCCCTGCATACATGCTTCCTTATAAGGTTTAGAACATATCAATAGATAGATTCATGAAACAATTATCTCCCTTGAAAACACTATCCAAGGACTATATGAGAGTTTTTATAGAAACACATACCTAAACCTTGATGAGAAAGAGGTTGGAAACCCATGTTCAACCTTGGTTTGTAAAAGGATTCCTTTGATAAAGTTTTTGTGAAAATTTCAGCAACTTGTTTTGATGTAGGAACATACTCTAGATTCAATTCATTCTTCTCCAAAATATCTTTGATGAAATTATATTTGATATCAATATGTTTTGAATGGTAATTTTGTACTGAATTTCTAGTAAGGTTGATATAACATTAATTATAACATCCCACGAGCAATGGTTACTTTACTTCAACAACTAATTCTTTCAACTAAGTCTTCATCCATATAAGATTGGTAGTATCTTGAGTGGTAGAAAAATACTCATCTTCAGCCATGATAAGAGTTACTGAATTCTATTTTTATGTATTCCAACTAACACAACTTTTTACCAAAAAGAATACTCCACCATATTTGGATCTTAAATTATAAAAATTTTATTCCCAATCATAATATGAATACCCAAATTTTCTAGAAAATTGATGTGATTATTTTAGAGTACTCTAAAATCTTTCACGTAAGGTAACAACGTAAAAAATGTTAGATATTAAGGAATTAAAATACAAAAAACTTCCAATAACCTTATAAAACTCTTTCGAGTCAACATATTTCTTTCTCTATTGTTAGAAAACATGGTTCCCACTAAAATTAGTGATGAAACTGGTTTCGAATTTTCCATTCTGAAATTATTAAGATGTTCCATAGCATACTTTTCTTGAGAGAGAAAGATTTTTTTCTTCTATTTTGATATTTCTAACCTAGGAATGTATTTCATTTCTCCTGGAATGGACATATCAAACAAATTTTTCATTTCTTCATCAAATCTTTCACAAGTTCTTTCATCATTACCAGCAAAGATAATGTCATCAACATAAACTATTACAATGAGGGAAAACTCATGACTTTACTTGATGTACAGATTATTATCAACCCATCCTTTCTTAAAACTCATATTTCTTAAGCATGTATACATTTTAGAGTAACATGACCTCAGATATTTATTTAAACCATACAAGTATTTCTTCAACATTCACACATAACATTCATCTTTCCTAATAACAAAGCTGCATGGTTGTTCAATATATACTTATTCATCAAGATCTCCATTCATAAATGTAGAATTCACATCCATATGAAATATTTTGTAAATCTATTGTGTAGAAATAGAAAGAAGGATTCTGAGTATTTATAACCCTTCCATCAAAGTAAAATTATCGTCAAATCAATGACTTCAATATGTGAGTAACCCTTTCACACTAATATTTCTTTATTTCTTATAGCCTAATCACCACTTAGATACCATAGAAGGTATCCTAGCCCATCTGGTTTCCCTCCCTCCCTCTTTAGAAACAATACATTATTTCATTAGATGCATGAAAAACTTATTTGGTTTCATGTAGATCTAACCTTATGGATTCTGAGGACCCTCTATAGGCTTATTTTCATCCAGCTTATTATTTTTGTTCATATTTTGTGGTTACAAAGAATCCACTTTAGGATCCTCCTTCCCCACCCACTCTCACTAAAGGGTCCCCCTACAATCCTTCCTTTAGAACCACCCACCAACCTCTCTCTCAGGAGAAATGTCAAAAGTCATAGACCAGTGCATCTTTTGGACAAGAAGGTCAAAGTTGTATCATACCATATAATTTGAAGATCCCCTAGTAATGTGCACTATGTCACAGATTTGTCGTTCAATTCTTAACATCACTCACCTTTCTTTGTATGCCTCTTCACCTGGGGATAATTCTGAGTGCACCCTTCACCAATGATTTCTTTAATTTTATGGAATGCTCGTGGCCAAGGTTCCTGAGTTAAATCTTACTTCCTTGCATCAGAACTTCATTTAGGTAATTATTCATTGATAGTAGTTCTTGAGAAAAAAAGCTTTTGAATATGGTGGTCTTTACACATAGGTTAAAGGTTCATGATTTTTTTATGCTCACCCTAAAAACACCAATATTTTGTTCTTTTAGAAGTCTTACATCAAGGTGGATCTTGTAGTAGAAACATCTCAGTTTGTGACTTTTAAGATCACCTTAGGAGGTAATTATTTGTAACTTTTACTAGTTTATTCTAGTTGTCAAACATAAGAGAGGCATTCTTGATGGTAGGATCTGGTGTCTTTTAACCTATAAACCAAAGCATGGATTATTGGTGGTGATTTAAATATTTTTCTCAATCCAAAGGAGAAAAAGGGGGAGGAGTCATTCCTCATTAAGAAAGAAAGGAATTCACAACCTTCCTACCTCAAACATTTCTCTCAAACCTAGGATTAATAGGGGATCAATTTACCTAGTTTTACAATCAAAGAGGGGGTTGTACACTTGGTATAGACTTGATCAGTGCCTCACCAATCTCTAGGCGATCTCATCCTTCCCAAATGTGAGGGTCATTTATTTGTCCCAAATCCACTTAGATCACTCCCCACTTCGAGCTTATATGAATTCTTATATTGATTTAGAGGAAAACATTCATTCCTACCACTAGTGGGTTTCCAAACCAAAATATCATAGGGTTGTTTTTGAGTCATGGAGCAAGACATCCCATAGGATCCCTTGGGTGTAATTTCATAATAAACTATGATGTCTTAGGTATGATCTCAATACATGGCATCATAATTTTCCCTCCTCGCATTAGGATTTAGAGGCTCTTAGCTCGATGATAGTTTGAATGGAAGTTATCTTGGATACTTAGTGGAATGACACTATTTTTGATTATTTGGATAACTGGAATAGCACCTATGTGGAAACACTTTTGGGGGAAAAACTTCTGGCTCATGAGTAATCCAGGTTCAATTGGTTACGAGAGGTAGATTGAAAAAAGGAATTTTTTTATGATTTTATTAAATATAACCACTGCCACATTAGTCCCAACATTATTCTAAACAATAGATCTTACACAAATGACCAGATGTGGTAAGAGGTATGGAGGAGAATTTTTTTAAATCCCATCTTATAGGTCCCAATCCAAGTGGGTGCGGCAGTTTTCAGAACATCCAGGATGAGTTTTTTTATTCCAAAAAGGAATTTATTTTATATCATGAAAATGATTTCTTGGAAGACATTCCTGATGAGAATGAGATTTAGGACGCGGTCTGGAATATCAACTCACAGATTGCATGAGGACCCAGAAGATTTCTAGGTTAGTTCTATAAGGGATAATGGATTTAGTTAAGAAGGATTTAGTGGAATTGATCAAACACTTCTACCATGGAGGAAACTTTACAAATATTTAATATGACACCAAGCTGGTGCTCATCCCAAAAATCAAGGATCCCTCCTTACTCTCACACTATCATCTAATTAACTTGTTCAACTTCTCGTATAAAGTCTTAAAATATGTGATCAACAAGAGGATTTTGGAGCACCTCTCATGATAGATATCATAAGAGAAACATGGTTTTTTAAAGGGGAGATCTATCTATGGGTAAATCAGACTTGCACAAGAAATGATAACTGGTATTAATTTAAGGACCTTGGGATCAAATATTTTCATCAAACTTGATATAGAAAAATATTATGATCGTGTTGAATATAACTTTATCCTTAAGGTGCTCACTTTCATGGGGTCTTCTATGTAGGACAAAGATCTCATGTTTAGATGATTTTTCTCCCCATGGATTTCCAACTACTTCTCAGTCATGAGCTGTAGTTTCTTTAAGACAATTCAGGGTCTTAGATAGGGAGACCCACTCTTCACAAGTCTTTTAATTCTCTCCCAAGACTATCTTAGCCACCTTTTCAATGGATGTATATCATTAAGAGGCATCTGTCTGTACCAGTGAAAATATATTTCAATGGAGATTTATCATCTCATGTTCTTGGATGAAACCATTATATTTTCTAATGAAAACAGGAAGTCTATTCATAATATCAACAAGATCATTAGGACCTATTGAAAATGAAGTGGGTAGGTGGTTAATCTATCCAAGTGCAGTTTTTATATTGCCTCTTACTATTTGAAAATATTTTTCTAACATATAAATGACAATATGAGGATCCTCAAGAGTAACTTCCTGATGAATTATCTTAGAGATCTCATAACCCCTGGGTTTCCACAAAACCAACACTTCGACAAGATGGTCGATAGAATCATAGGCTGGATCTTAGACTATAAGAATAACTCCCTTTCCTTTGGAGGAAGAATCAAATTGGTTAATGGTATTTTAACATCTATTCCCATGCATGTAATGTAGGCTCTCAAGGTGTATAAGGGAGTCATTTTTATCATTTAAAGGACTCTGGATGCTGTAATTTGTGATGCCCGGTTAAAGGGGTGACATCATTGGTTCTCTTAGAGTAGGATTGATAGACCATTGAGTGAGGGAGGAATTAATTTAAAAAACTTCTTAGCCTCTATTAAAGGATTTCATGTAAAAATGTAATGGTAATTCATCTAAGAGCACTCTCTCTAGGGTATATTCAGAGCGGATAAATATAGTAATGACATGGGTTGGACAAGAGCTCACCCTTCCTCCTTATGCCACATGCTCTAACTTTATTTCTTAGATCTTCAGTCCCACACTTGATGGATTTTCATAAAGGGTGATATCACTTTTTGGTTTCATAATTGGTTAGGTACAAGTCTTAGTATTCCTAGTTTTTCAACTCTAATCCTAACATTCAAACATACTAGCATGTATCCAAGTTTCATTAAGTCATTGTTAGATGTTGATCAGCACATCACCTTCAACCTCATATATCGCAACTTCTATCTATACCGTTGTGTGTTTATAGGTTCTTCTATAGTATATTTCTTGACTCAGGAGTATAGGAGTTTGATTACGGATCCTAGAGAAGTGGATTCTTGGGGGGAGATTTTGTGTCACTCAAATATTCCAACAACATACAACTTCCTCACCTGGTGAGTAAGAAACCATATACTTCCCATAGATGAAAACATCAAGAACATAGGAATTCCTCTAGTTTCATGATGCTTCAACTATAGGAACCCTCAAGAAGATTATGTGTTTCATCTCTTTTTCAAGACTGACTGGGCATGTAAAGTTTGGAGATCTCTTTGAACTTTTTTAGACTTGCCTACCCAATCCTAAGGGAGTAAATTTCCTTATATCTGGATACAGGGTTTGGGTGCACAAGGAAAATAATTGAAGGAATATGTGCTTATTATTACTACTGTATTACGGATTATTTGGTAGGAAGGAAACAAAATTTATCATGAGGAAACTAGTTATATTGAGACTACTCTTGTTTTCAGAACAAAAAACCTCCTGGTCGATCTTGTATTGTTGTTTCCTAATTAGTGGAATACCCCTTCTCTTAGTCAGGTTTTGGTCGGGAGAGTTACTCTTGCATAAGGCTACAGTAGAAATTAGGTTAGGTGGGTTTGGTGGTGTCCTCATGAAGTAAGTCCTAAGCTGAATTTTGATGGCTCATGCATCTCGGGCATCATGCGTGGAGGCAGTGTGCTCCGAGACCCACAAAGTTCGGTCATTATGGAATTATAGGCCAACTTTGGTAGTGGCTATTCTCTTAAATATAAATCCTACACTACTAATTGGCCTTATTATGTTCCATGAGGAAAATTTCGACCTTGAAGAGGTGGAAATTTATTCATCTACTTCCCATAGCTCCTTGATCGGGTCGTAGACTACCCCTATTCTATTTCATGTCTCATACATAAATAAAGAGGTTTGATCAGAGATCATTCAAAATTTATTCATTTCTAGAATTAGGGTAATAATATTTCAGATTTCCTCACCTATCTGGCTACCCAAGACAGGATTTTTACTCATTTTTCTAATCTTGAGTCGCTCCCTATTTAGGGAGTGAACATTGTGTGAGGGGATTCCCTTGGTCTTCAATATTTCTATTCTACGTAGTCTCCTAAGTATTTTTTCTCTCTCTTTCTATTTTTATTTTTTCCTTGATCTTGTCTCTCCGTTTTCCTTGATAAAAATAATTCTAATTTTGTGCCACTTTGTACCAATAACATTTTTTTCATTTGTTTTTGGTACGATTTCCCAATTATCATTCCTTTATATCTAATCCATCTCTTAATTAATATCCTAAACCCATTCTAGATTCTCAAAATCTTCATTCACATCTTTCATATCAATTTTTAAATACAAATAAGTATGTTTAATAACATTTTATGTTCTTCTTGTTTTAACCTTTTGATATTGATCACCAATAATTTTTTGATCTTCCACTAGATTTCTCAACTTGATATGAGATTTTAGAGATTCTTCCTCATCACTAGAGATAGCTGAGTCTGATTCTTCTTCTTGATTGTGATTAAAATTATTTTTATCTGTATTATAATTCTCAACACAAATTCTTTCATCTTGTTCATCTTCCTTACCTGCAAAAGTTTTATTAACATATTCTTCAGTATTTTCAATAACTTTGACATCAATAGAGTCAAATAATATTATTTACTATTTGTTAAAACATTTGTATAATATTCCTTCTACATCATAGATAATAAAAATTTCATCGTCACCTCTCTTCTAAAACCTCCCAAGGTTTCTGAATTTCTTCTTTATGATTCATGGACTCCCAAATACTCTTAAGTGTTTCAATCTTGGAATTTTGTCATAAAACATTTCACATGGAGTCATAGTTGAACATGGTCTATAGAAACATTGGTTTTGAATATACATAGTAATTCTCATGGATTTCCTTCAAAATTAATGAGAGAGACTGTGTTCAAGTAACATAGTTCATCCTATTTTAACCAGAAATATGTTTTCCTTTTAGCAACACAATTTTTTTGAGTATAAGGTTTATTGAACAAAGTAAAAATTACAATATTCTCAAGATAACATTCAAACTCTTTATTTTTGTATTCCCTGCCATTTTCTATTCTTAACTTCTTTACTAAATACTCATATTCCTTCTCATCTTTCCTCCTAAAACTTTTAAATATTTTCAAAGCATCTGACTTATGTTTCATAACCATAACACAAGTAATTCAAGTAAATTCATCAATAAAAGTAATAAAATACTTATACCAATGAGTATATTGTTTTCTAATTATCCTATAAATATGAAAATGAATAAGTTCTGGGGATCATTTTGAATAAATTTTAACTTTATTATGCACAAAGCTTGTAATATTTCCTTTCTGAAAAATTGTGCAACACCAATCACTTCTTCTAGATATATTAGGAATACCATGGACACTATCTTTATTTGATAACGTACTCAGGTTTCTCTGACACATGTGTCCTCACCACTTATTCCACAACTGATTCTCTTACATGACTCTTAAGTAACAAGAGTTTTGAACCTCAATAACTTGGAACATGTTTCCTTTTGTATATTGGCCTCTTACAACTATCATTTCATCTTCCTATCTTTTCAAAATAAACCCATATTTTCTGAAAATAACTTTATTTCCTTTATCACAAAGTTTTTAAACACTTATAAAGTTATTTTTCATCCCATCAACAAACAAATCATTCTTGGATTTTAGCTTTTCTTCCCCAATAATCTCAAATACGATTCCTTTGATTCTGAGGGATTCATTTTTTTAATTTCATTGTTATTTATTTTAATTATTTTACATCCTTCAGAAATTTAAATTATAATATCTTATGATAATAGAAACCATTATCCAATATCCAAATTCATTTTCTTTTTGTTTCTATGAGGGTGGATTCTACAACAAGAGATTTTTCTTTCCCTTTATATTTATTCAAATCTGGCTTCTGAGAATTGTTAAGAAACTTTTTTTTGCTGGTAAAAAACAATACAACCTTTTAAAATATTTCCATGTTGTTCAAAACTTTCAAAAATATTTTATAGAGGTTGGAATCCATTTTCAAAATTCACATCAACCTTGTCAGATTTATTCAAAACATCCTTCTCATAATTATTCCTTTGAGAGGAATAAATCCCCCTAAAACTTTTCCCTCTATAATTTATGGAATAATTTTAATGTTGTTGATTAAACCAATATAAATTTTCTATTTTTCTGAATCCACCAAAATACTAGCAGTGTCCATAGAAAGAATATTGACCTATTTTACTTCTATATTGTCCGTATTTGGGATCATATTTCTCAACAAGCTTATTTTCTTTATTATCAGAACTCTGTTGAGCACCAACCATTCTATTATCCACCAAAGTCTTATTTTTCAGCTCAGTTTTATTTTTATCCTTATCAGAACTAGAATTTGAAGGGACTTTTTCAGACTCAAATTTTTTTGAAAATTTTGACTTATCCAGTTTGTCAGTTTTGTCCAAATATATATCATTCCTGGATTTCTTCTTCTCTAAAATAGTTTCATATTTCTTATCAACCTTTGAAGGTAATTATTTATCCTTATTATGTTTTCCCTTTATATATATTTCACCAAATTTAGAGATAGAATTCTTGAAAATCATAACCATATGTTCATTTTTTAAAAAAAATTGTTGGAAAAGTTATAAATCTTCTTCTTTTTCCTTCAACTTTACTTCCAAATATTTAGTCCAATTATTTTATTTCTCAAGATATTTATTCCAGTTATCAATATCTTCTAGAAACATAACATTCTAATCACAAAAACATTCTTCATTTTTTGTTGAGGAACTTTAATTTTTCAATTTTCTAATTTCCTTATCAAACCTAAAAATCTTTCTCAAACATTCTTTCAATTATTCTTTCAGATAAAATTCTAGTTGGGTTTTTTATTATTTAGAATTTTTTATTCCATGATCCTCATTATTAACTATTGTAATTAATGTATTCTCTCCATTATTCTCAATAAACATTTTGGATTTAATTTCATAGTCTTATTCTTCATAATATTTAGATAAAAACTTATCATTTTGTATTTAGAGAAGTTTGTTTCTTTCTATTTGGAATAAGATTTAGCCTTATCAACTAGTTTCTTTTGTGATATTCTATGTTTTAAATCATCTTCATAACTGTAATCTTCATTCCACATTCAAATCATTTTCAGGAAAGCTTACATTTATTCCACATTCCACATGCCACATGCCACATTCAAATCATTTTAATGAAGGGTTCGGTGAAAGAAAGTACATGTCATGTACATATAAAGTACATGTCATGTACTTTTTTCATTAAATGCACTGGGGTCGCATCTAATTGGAATAATGCCCTCCTTCTAGGTCTGGTTCATCCAAGATCGAGGGTACGGCTATGATCCTTCTTTGAGCCCCTGACTGAGCATCAGTTATCTAATTCGACCGTCATCAATTGCATTGGTATCACCTCAGTAATCTCTTTCTTCTCCTAGATCTTCATTTCTTGATTCCTTATCTTTCAATAGTTATCGTCAGTTGACTGTTTTTGACATTTCTGTATATCTACAATGTTCTTGGGTGATTAAAGTCTTTAGGTTCACTTATATCGGTCCTACAACACTGAGGTAGGTGGTTTGTGTCTTTCTGTTGAAAGTATTTGAGTTATATATGAAAAAGTGTCAAATACCCTTGAACGGGGTATTGCATGTTTACTGTGTTAACCCTGTTGATTCCTTGCTATGTTGGTATGCTTGAATAGAGGTTAATTTTTGAGAATATGGTAAGTTGATATGCTTTGGAGTTGTTTTCACATGTATGTTTGTTTATGAACGTTTGGCCTTGCTTAGCCTGTTAGACTATCTTGTTTATTTTCCCATGCCAAGTATTATAGGATGGAGTTTTGTTTATCTAACATGATGTTATGTTGTAGACTGTTAGCCAAGTAGTTCTTTAGGTTTACTTTGGACGATACGCATTTCCATGCTTGTTTGATATACACAGGGCCATGAGAACCTGGTGTAGTAGACCATAGGGAGAATGGATGTAAGGGCTTCTCTAGAGTGCCTATTTTTACAATTATGATGCGAGACCATATGGGGAATTGATGTAAGTGATTTCTCAGAGTGTTTGTAGTTCCTCGACGCGAGTTATAGGGGGAATGTGATGTAAGTTCTTCCCCAGAGCACCTTTTAGTTACTGATATGAGACTATAGGGGGAATTTATAGTGAGTTCTTCCTAAGAGAGTCTATGCTAAAGCTAATCCAGAGGGGTTAGACTGTGTATACTTCCTAGAGGGTTGCTTGTGTTTTCTAGGTAGGACCAAAGGGGGTGGGTTGTGAGTACATCCAAGAGGGTTACCTATTTTTATTTATCTTCTTACTTGGTATGTGGTTCTTGAATGCTTTGAAACTATAGGAATTTTTAATGTTGAGTACTTCCTTGTTGACTTCTTATTTTTACTTATTGCCTTCCATATATATTCACTAACTGATAGGAACAGATCTCTTGGTGGTTGCCTACTGGGATTTAGTCTCACGCCCTATTGGGGTCATGATTTTGGGCCCAAACTGATTATATTGTTGTAGGTATAGATAAGGGAAATCGCCCTTCTACTTCAGGTTCATGACTACTTTGGAGCTGGAGATTATGAGACCAAGATAAGGCTTGCGATGCTGAGGAGTTGTTTTCTTGTTTTCTTTTGTACCATGGTTTATTATTATATTTCAGCATTGTGACGTGTTTGGCTGCTTTCCTAGACATATGTATCAAGGATCATTATATATGTGCTCCAGTTTCTTATTACTTTCAGTCTTCTGTTGTTTACTATTGTATGCCATTATTATTGATTCTTCTATTATATATTTGTTTATCTTCCGCTGTGTTACTCTGGCAATGAGGGCATAGTTTCCCCACTATCACACCCAAGGCCCTCACTACTAGTAGGCAGCCTCTGGCGTTAGGGGAAATTCTCTTGAGGTTATGTGACCAACAGGTTATGGGGAACCTCTGGGCGGCTTCCGGAACTAAGACGTTACATTATAGAGGTGATCTTATTCCTAAAAGACCATCCCTATATCGCATAAGAGGATATCTAAATCATCATTTTCAAAGAAGAGGTAATCACCTTAACCGATTATTTTCTTTTTAATTAATATTTTATCACATCTAAATTTATTTAATTATTAATAAAATAATAAATTAAGTATTTTAAATAAATTAAAATATTATTATTATGAAACCACCTTTATTTACCCTCTTTCTATCTAATGGGAAGTGAAAATATCGCTTGTGTGTATGTACGACTTACCGTCTCCATGTTGCGATAAAATTACTATATTATCTCTAACATTTATGGATGTATATTATTATGGGTTTTATGTTTATATATGATAATTAGGACATAATTATACTTATTTATTGATAAAATAATATTTACCTTCTTACCTTTAAAACCATTGGTAAATGATAATGTCGATCATGCGTATGTGTAGACTGCCACCTCCACAAAGTGATGTGATTTGTTTTTCATTTATATTTTACTTTGATGGTAAAAATGATGGATTTAATGAATATATATTATATATTATATAATAATGATTTTGGAATGGTTATTTATTATTTACCTTTACTTTTTTCATCGCTCAAAAAAATGGAAACAACTTTTATACGTACCTACAACCTACTACCTCCATGAACATTTTAATTTATTTTTATATATTTATCTTTAATAAATGACTCTAAACATATAAATAATTAATATATATGAAATTTTTATCCACATTCAAAATTTTCATATGATTTAACAATGATAAATATAGATAGACCAAAACTACCAAACTAGAGAATTCCTGAAAAACGAAGTATATATCACCTGAAATGATGATTTTAATAATGAAGTTTTAATAAATGGATGATAAAAGGTTAAAACTAAATAATATATGTTCTGATATATATGAATATGGTTATTTAATAGATTTATAATAAATATATATTAATTATACATGATTTTACAATATGTATGAACAAAGTCAAACCTAAGGTAAGAGATTTTCATCTCACATTTATTTATGTGGGCACATTCCATATTCCCCACTTGTTTTTTTTTGTGGTTTATATACTGAACATGATTGTATTTTATTATTCCTATAATGAAAATTATGGGATATAAATTTTCAAATATTTTTCTTTCTTTCATGGAAATTATGATTCAAATGTAACTGAAACAGTAATGGTTTTATGTTAAAATCTCATTATTTGTTGGGATTGTGTGTTGTTAAGTTCTGATGATGAAATTTTATGAAATATCACCCAATAAAATCATGAATTTTATTATCTTATTATTATTTATTGAGAATACATTTTTTTAATTTCATTTTACTCATCTTAAGTACTCATGATTCTAAAAAAACAATTTATGGAAAATTAATTTTTTTTCTCTCTCTTTAATCGAAAAAACATTTTCTTACATGTCATTGTTTTATAAAAATGTTTATAGTAGGTTTTTAATATTATTCTATGATTTTTTAATGTAATTTTTACCCATGATTTAATTTTTTAAAAATTTATTAAAAGTAACCCTTTTTTCATTTACTGAATGAGAAATTTTTACAAAGGTATAAAATGAATGGTTTTGTTTTAACATATACGACATGAATAGAACTTCCCACTATCATGAATGCTCAATGATTTGATGCTTACTTTAATTGTTTCAATGGTTTTTTTTAAAATAAAATGTTTTTCATAGTATTTTGGAAATTTTTAGATATTAAAGAAGTGATTTCAAAACTGAATGGATATTTTACTCAAGAATTTTTTATTGGATTTTTATTGGTATTTTTTCATTGTATACAACAAACATTAATTAAAATTATTATTTCCTATAGATATGATTCAAGTTTACATACTTATTATTTAAATATATGGTTTATTCTTATAATGATAAGATTCTTATGAAACCTATTACTTTTCCATGGGTTATGTTATGATGAAATTTTTATGAAACCCATTACTTTCCATGGGTTATGATATGATGGATTTTTTATGATATTGTAACACACATATGTATGGTTTTCATTATGTGATCATGGTTACGTTATAACCAAGTAAAGTGGTAATGTTATAACTAAGGAAGGTGGTTTTATTATAAACAAGGATGGAGGTTATGTCACAACCAAGGACAATGGTTATATTATAACCAAGGATGTTGGTCACATTATATCCATGGATGGGTGGGAACTATATCTACCTCTAACACATTATGTACAGATTTATATCTCATGAGATAAATAGGGATGTAATGGGGAGTGAACCCAGATCATTATGGTACATTGTCCGCTATGATAAACATGTGAGTGAACCATGACTACTATGATATTTTGGGGAGTGAACCCAATCCACTATAATAGACTTGGGAGTGAACCAGGACTACTATGATGGTTTAGGGACTAAAATCAATCCAATAATATAGTCTTTGAAATGGGACTTGAATACCAAGGATATGATTTTCTATCGACATGTTTATGGCACAATTCCATGTTTTATTATAATGTTGTGCTTCTATGGAATGTTTTCTCAGATTAATTTATGATTTATGTCTCATGAACTTCCATGATTTATGAAATTAATCAAAATTATGAATTATGATATAGAGGGTATGGTTTTAAATTATTATTCTCAGGTTTATATACACTATTTTCCATGTTATTCTCAAGTGATCATTGATATCTCCCTTATTTACCCTTACTGGGCATCTAAGCTCACCCTTTCTTAAGTTTCCTTTTCCCAGGTTATGAACAAAGGTACTAAGTATGATATTTCTAAGAAGAGTTATACTTATGAATAATTTAGTAGTAGATGATTTTGATATTTTATGAACCATTAGTTTTTTCCCTTGTTTCAAAAGGCACTAGACCTATACAATTCTAGAAAGGATCATTATGTGATGTAATAAATATTCATCTATTAAGATTTAATATCTATATATGAAATTACATGTTTCTATAGGATTCATCTACTTATTTTTAAACTTAAGGTATACCATTTAGGATTCCTCCACTTACCTACTCTTTTAGAGGATCTCGTGTAGAATGCCTCTTCTTACTCTTTCCAAGGATCCCATATAGGATTCATTTACATAATAACTTTTAGGATCCCATGTAGGATTCATCCATTATCTTACTACTTCTGAGGGTCCAATGAGGGATTTATTTTCTTATATGTAGACTTAGAGATCCTTAGAGGGATTAATTTTCTTATCTGTGGACTATGAAGATCATGAGTAGGATTCCTCTCATGTGTATGATTTAGGGTACCTAGTGTGTGCCCCGATGTTTAACCAAACCTAAGCTAGTTTTTTTTAGTTTTGGGTAGATATAGTTGTGGGTGTCACCTTAGAACATTTAGAGAACATGTATACCCAAGCATATATAGTTGTAATGATGGGTTAAGGCATTCGTGCAACATTACTCATTATTAAACATTCAATCATTTATTATTGATACATATACACTTCCATATGTGATTCTTAGAACATAGACTATGGGACCTAATATGATGTGATTTTATGATGGGGATTCCTAGAGTTATATCATAGGATCTAAATAATTAAACCTTCTGCAATACTTGTAATCCTATTATGGAATTATGTGGACGTTCTTATAGAATAAATGAAATTATAAAACACCTTGATAAATACTTATATTCCTTATATGGAATGAATCTTACGATGTCATTGGATAAATGAAATTAATCTATACATGATTGATATTAGTGTAAATGGAGTTCCATGGTGGAAAAGTATTCCACAGTTATTATTGAGATGATATTTAGGTTTGATGATGATCTCCCTAAGCAATGCATGAGATACTCCTCAGGTTCAGGGTGGGAACACCATTTCTATATTGTCTATTATTCCTTGAGTGATACTTGGATTCCCTAATTGGAATTTCTTCTAGGGTTTTATACAAAATATTGAGTTACTATAGTGTGTATTATTCCTTGAGTGATACATGGGTTCGGAATATGGAATTATATGGATAGGATAATGGGGAATATGATATTATATTACACATTGAGTGGTACTTGGGTTACTGATACAGAATTCCTTGGATTGGATAATTTCATAGATGAAATTATAATATACATTGATTTATACATGAATTCCTGATATGGAAATAATTTGATGGGATCATTGATTAAATACAATTGTGTTATGCCTAATTATGAATAGAGAAAATGGTTCTTTGCATATTTGGTTGAGATGCTAAATTGAGGCTCCAGGAATGAGTTGTATATTTTATGAATTAGGTGATAGATTGATGCTCTGGGAAGGATTGATTTGATGCATGGTTTAGGTATCAAAATGATAATTCTAGGAACTAGGTAATAGTTAATGAGTAAATTAATGAGGTTTGGTTAGAGATTCCAATGATGCAGATCCCATAGGTTATCACTATTCATGGACACCTTGGTTGCATACCTTGGGTCCTGATTATATTTATACTAAGTATAGTGCTTATATAAATTATTTAATGTGATGGTGATGGTATGGTCAATTAGGATCATATAGCCAAGGATTGACTATACATCTATATTATTTACTTTATTCCTGATGTTTTAGATAGGCTGGGCATATTTAAAGAGAATATAATTATGGGATCATATTATTGGTTCACTGTTAGAGGTGGAATACTGATATTTATTACTCACCCCCTTTATGGGAACCTATATTTAGATGAATAATATATTTCTTCTTTTAGGTTGATCATGGATGCACGATGGATAGGGATGAGGCCTAGGGTTTCATGATCGATTGGAACCACTAGTGAGGATTTTTATGATTATAACAAAGAAGTTCGATAGTGTAGTGGAGATTAGTTATGTGGTTCTGATCAGAGTTTGTAGTAGAGTCATGTACTTTTATTTAATTTTCTATTAATTAATCATGTATATGTGATAGGTGGAATGGGTGATTAGTATTGTGGGTATGATTTAGTTTTTTAGGATCTCACACTATAAAATACATATTTTATTACATCATTGTTTATATTTTTTTTTTCAATGCTATGATTATTTAATATTATGGATGGTTTTTAGTTATTTACACTAATTTTATTTGATTTAAGGGAATACTCTACCCATATAAAAACCCTAGGACCTCGCTACAAGATGGAATCCTCTGGCATATGGGGAGATAAAACTGAGGCCATGTGGAGATCCTGATTGGGGAACTAATTTAGTGGCCCATAGGCTGATACATTACATATCTCTTTTTATGTTGAATAAAGTATGTCATCTTCATTATTTTTAATATTTTTAGAAAGAATTCATTAATAAATAGTTCAACAAACCATTTTTAAGTAAGAAATAGATCTAACCATGTCAAGTCCCACCATGCAAGCACCAGGTCCTAAAGAATATACATTAATAGCTTGAAAATTATTTATTATTGATTCCCTACGAAGATAAAATTTTTGTTTATCCTATTTATCAATACACTTATGTTCTCAGGTCCATAATCACAAAGAAAAAACGGTGGGTTTTTCTTTAGAAATTCTTTTGGTTGATTCATATAATGATGTTTCTCAATACTTAATCCCTCAAAAACCTAATTGAATTACACTATAAAATGAACCAAATCCTTGTTCCCCCATTTATAAGGTGAAGCCTCACACTCAACATATCCCTCTCAATGTTTTCTTATTCTTATCATTGGTGTCATTTTTTTCTACAAACGATTTAAAATGTTAAAAATTAAGTTCTTTTATTCCCATATTTTTTTCATTATATTTCATATATCAACAAAACAATCACAATATATCCATACCAAAATTAAGTAACCATTTTTATAATGAAATCCTATTGGTAAGTCTCTTTACGAATGAATGGTACCTAACATAGACTGACTAAACTAATTGTGATTATTTAACGACATGACTAGAAGTTATTAACTACACTTTATTTGTACTCGTACTACCCAAGTAATTTTATATTCAATATAAAAATGTTAGATACATCCTTTTATGATATTCACATAAATACTTGAAAAGTACTATCTTCTTTATACCTTCCCAACTGATGATATGATTTCTCTGATACCATTTGTAACATCCCCTTCTAACCCATTGGAATGGTCTAGATCAGTGGTTCTTGTAATACCCTGAGATTTTGATAATTTTTTTAAAATTAATTTAATTTGTTTAATATTTTTATTTACAAGAAACCCCAAGTATATATTACATTACATCCAAAATTTATTTTATATTGTGTTACACACAACACTGAGTTTATTTTTCACTACACACAACACTAAGTTTAAACGAAACGTGACATCGAATTAAAAAAAATTATTTAAAATGATAGTTACCATATATTTTTTGGAATTGAGGGTATGAATATGTTGAACTAAATTATAAAAATATATTTTTTTAAACATTTATATAAAATGAATTCTCTGGTGACCAATTAGTTATAAATTAAAATAAAAACTATTTATAAACAAAAGTAGTCTTTTTCTGAAAAAAAAAAACTATTGTTATGCATATAAACACATTTTATGTCAATAAATTAAGTAGACAACTTATGGTGAATAATTTTAATTAAATGTATTTATGATAAAATCAATAAAAAATTTAACATTAAACTTATGTGTTTTATAGGCAAGATATAATAATAAATCCAATTTTATAATTAAACCTATGTTTTTTCCAAAAATTAGTTTTTTTGTCTTTTGTGTAGTTATTATAAAATTAATTTTTTTCACTTTTAGAAAATTTATTTGAAAAAATATAAATCATTTTTTAAATCATAATAAATATTTATCTTATGGAGAATTTTAAAAAAAAATAAGAAAAGAATAATTTGTTGATGAATAGTGAAAAATACTAAATTTTAATTAAAAACATCTGTTTCGTTTAAATTATTTATAAAGTTAAATTATATTTTAAATTGGTTTTAAATTAAAATTATTTAAATTATACATATATTAATAAAATTTATGTAATTTTAATAATTTTAATATTTAGTTTTGATATAAAAACCTTACAAACTTTTAAACATTTTCCCTTTAAAAACTCTCTTTCTCATCACGTTTATAGGTTTAATTTTAAATAAATTTTTCCAATTATATGAATTTAATTTGTAAAAATTGATTCTATATTTTTAATTTGAAATTTTTATATTATCTAATAAGTTTAACATAATTTTTTACCATAATTAATAGTAAAAACAGTATAAATTATTTATCATAATTAAGGTAAAAATGGGTTTACCGTGGGTTAAACTAAAACGATAAGGGTTAAAATAACCTAGAAACTTATATAAAATATATTTTATAGAAATATTTAAACCCTATTATTTATAAATCTCTATAATACACTATTTTTTACCCATTTTCCATGTGAAAAATAGTGGTGTACCTTTTTCTTTTCAAAAATTACACTTGTACCACTCATCTGACTAATAAAAGGGCATCCACTCTTCTTTATTATTCACACTATAAAACCCTTTTGGTTCATCCATGACCTACCCAAAAATATCTCCAAAATCATTTTTCTCATTCTAGAGGCCTTATTTTAGGTAGAAATTCAACCTAGTAAGGGTTTGGGTGAAAACCTAAGGAGGATACTCAAACAAGATGTAATGTTCCTCAATAAGTGTTTTTATTTTATTTATTACTAGACCTCCATAAATTTTTATTAAAAATGATCATCTAATAAAATAATTAACTTCCATATATTGAGATTTTTTCTGTTATTTTCAGGACCTAAAACCATCTCTAATTCCATCAAATGGGTTACAAAATCATTATTCATGTGTACAGTGGACTACAACCTCATAAACCTATATCATTAATTTTTCTATTATCACCTCCCAAGGTTTGGTATGATGATGGATATAAATTGTATATATAATATTTATAACATAATTATACCAATGGATTAATTATATCATATATATATATTAATTTCCATTACATATGTGATTTCATAGCATCGCTCCTATGTACGGTAGACTCTCACCTCGTGAAGCGATGTGATTTGTTTTTCACTAATGCTTTAAATTGAAGATATTAAGGATAAATATATATGATATACATGAAATATTTATGATAATAATGAAATATTTATCATTAATAAAATATAATATAACATTTTTTTCATACCTTTTCACTCACTGAAAGATGATAATTTCCTTCATGTACATGTGGACTACGGTATTAATTTGAAGATGTGACTCTATTTTCATCACCACATCACATAGATGATATTTTAAGTGTATTTTAAGAATTAATATAGTATTTATGAAATTATTAAAATTATATAAATATAATATATTAATAACCTCATTTTTCATAATGATCATTGAAAAGTGGATTTGTTACTCATGCGCACATACGTCATACTATCTCTATGATCGTAACATACATCCTTTCTCAAAAACCAATTTTCATTATTGGTATTAAAATTTTAATTTATTTAAAAATATTATAATTATTTCATGATTATTATTATTTATTTTCTATCCCCATAGTCAAAGTAATAGTACTAAAAATAACAAATCAAGACATATATGAAAACAAAGTAGTTATTACCCAAAATGTAACATTAGTATCAAATTATTAATAAAAAAGTAATAAAAATACAAAAATAATCCATATATGGTGTGTTATATATATTTATGGTTATATAATATATTTATAATAAACTTATAATTATTATACATGAGGTCTAAATGAGTGAGAAGGAAGTTGAGACTTGCGGAAAGGAATTTTAGTCGCTCTTTTATTTCTGGGAGACCATTGCAAATTCACCACTCATTTCTTTAGTTTGGTTTATATAATTCCCCTTTGAAGTATTATATCATGAACCCTATAATTTTAATTATATTTAATGTTTAAGTTGGTGTTATTCTTTTTTATGGATTGTGATTCAAAATATTACTAAAGTGGTAAGGGGTTTCTGTCTCACTTTTATTTTCTTTGATACAAATGTAATATTCATGAAATGTTTCCTTAATATAGTATATATACTATACATGAATGTATTTTATAATAATTAAAATTAATACTATTGGTATTTATATATTTTTTTTTTCTCTTTTTTGGGGATTAAAGTTCAAATGTTACTAAATCGATAAGAGATTTTTGTCTTCCTTTTCCTTCTTTGGGACATATGATTATGTTATATAGAAATATTATTATAATAGGTATATATAAATCCCCAATGAAGTGTAATATCATTAATTTATTTATTCTCATGATATTTTATGTTTTATTTAATGCTATTATTTCATGGTTCTTATGTTTCAGAGTTTCTAAAGTGGTAAATATTTTGAGTTATAATCTCATCATATATTGAGATTATTTATGATCATTTTTCAAGTGATAGAATATTTTGATCCATATCTAAAGAAACATATAAAATTTATTCTTCTTTGGTTATGTCATGAGATAACATATTTTCCCTTAATTTTCCCCACTTTATGTACTTAAGAGTTCAAAAATAATGTTTTCAATAAAAAACATATTTTTAGTTGAAAACCATTTTTATCCCAAAACATGTTTTATAAAAATGTTTTAAAAAGGTTTCTAATATTTTTAAAATTATTAATTAAATAAATTTTTACTCATTTTTTATTTTTGAAAAATATTTTAAATGGAAATTCATTTTTTCAAAAAAAATGGATATATTGATTTTACCAAAAATGTGAAAGGAATCATTTTTTAACATGTACAACATGAATGTAATTTCACACTATCATGAACATTATTTTATTTGAATAATTATTTATAAGTTTACAAGTTTATTTTCAATGAAAATAATTTTCAAAAAAATATGTTTTAAAAATTAGTTTTCAAAGTGGAAATGATATTTTCCTAAAGAAATATTTTAAATGATTTTTTAAATCTTACATTATATTTTTTTCATGTATATTTTCAGAGAAATGGATTTCCAAAATATTTAATAAAGTTTAGCTTAAAATTTTGATATAAAATAAGTTTTATTTTCCCCAATAAATGTTCCAAGTGATTTGTTTTACAAAAATATTTTCCATTTAAGATGGAATCCTTTGATGTTACTTCTTCTTTACTTAGGATACAGTCCAAGGACACAATAATTATTATTTCTAAAAATGGTTTATGTTTATGATGTCAATATTTTTATGAAATCCATTTATCTTCCATGTATTATACCATAATAAATTTCTTATGAAACCTTCTTCTTTTTCCACCGATTATGTTTTGATGAAATTATTAAATGATTTTGAAAATTGTTTCTTTTACACATGTTATTCTATGATTAAATTTTTATGAAACACATTTATTTTCATGGGTTATGATATGATTAATGTTTTATAATATTGTGGAATACATGTGTATGATTTTCATTATGTGACAGTGGTTACATTATAACCAAGGATAGTGGTTACGTTATAACTAAGGATTGTGGTTACACTATAACCAAAGATGGTTGGGTTATATATCTTCCTCCAATGAATTGGATGAAGATTTATATCTCATGAAATATTCAAGACTATAATAGAAATTTAACTCAGTTCAGTAAGGGACTTTGTCCACTATGATGGTCTTGGAAGTGAAATTTGACTACCATAATGGTTTGGAGAGTGAACCCATTCCATTATGAGGAAAGTGACACCATTGGGTATGGTGTTGTGTCCCAAATAGGAGGTGTATCTACCCATTTAGTTCCCTGATAAGTTTTCAAATTGGTCTTTAGTGACTACGGAAATGATTTTATATGCTTATGGGTAAGACAAAATTACATGCCTTTTACCAATGTTATGCTCTCTTGGATTATGTTCTTTGATTTCATTATGATTCATATCTTATGAACTACTAATATTTATTTCATGACTAGAGGTTAAAATATTTTATATGTGGGTCATGGTTTTCATATGTTATTATCATGTTATCATACCCTTATGTTCATGTTATTATTACATATCAAACCTATTTTCCCTTATCTAAAGGATGTGATGACAGGATTTTATATAGGTTTTATTTGTGTAAAGTATTAAAAGGGGAGATATTTATGGGAGATATTGAAGGTGTTTCATCAAATTATAATATTATGTACCTATTCTCCAAAGGCACTAAATAACTATAGACCTTAGGCATGTGTTTATATAATGTAATGAATATTTAACTAAAAATATGTAATATCCATGTATGATAATCCTGAGTTGATTTAGTTAGTATCATATTAAATGTTTTGTTATCCTTTGTAAACTATGATGATAAAACATTATTGATATCCCTAGGGATATTTCTATGGATATATCTAGGGATGTCTCTAAGAGTAATTTGAAGTATGAGTAAATGTTTAGGGAAATGTACTAGAATTTTTGTAATGGATAGAGCAAGTAGTTTCCAATGAATTTCATCCTTGTATATATATTATACATGAATATAGATTTGGTACATAGTTACCTAGGGGTAATAACTCAAAAAATGGTACATTTAACCATACTCAATTGTCACATGGTGCATGAAAACAGGCTTTGCTACGTATCTGGTTTGACACACTTGGGTGATATGTTTTAGAAATTAAAAATCTCTTTACAAACCTTCATGAAGGATTTAATAAGATGGTGACTATGAATGAACTATTATAAACCTAAGGTTTCCTAGATAAAAAATAAGGTTTCATGATTTTGATATAATATATGTGATTTTTCATGATTATGTGGTTCGCCACTATGATTAGTGTTTATCACACTATTTTATTTGGTTTTAGTCAATGGTAGAACCTAGAAGTAACTGGGTTAACAATGAATGTGATAAAAAAATCTGATGAGTAGCCAAATCAGATGATGGTAGGAGTGAAGGATATTGTGATTATTCCAATTTAGTTATCACATAACATGATTAATAATTTTCACCATAACTAACTCTCAAACTCACCAAAGAAGAGAAATATATAGTTCTCTAAGAGTTTGGGTAGTGGATACTATGGAGTAAAGAATATTTAGTTTTATATATGTTGAGAATGTGGGAAGAAGAGATCAAGGGAATGTCTCAGAGGGATGGGAAGATATTTTATGTGTGGAAAAGAAGAACACAAATCATTTAACTACAAAGTTAAAAATGAAAATTTTGGTTAACACAATGGATGAGAATAATGGTCTCCCTAAGGTATCACCGATTGTTGAATTTTTTAAATGTTGAAATTATGGGAATTTTTCATATCGATGTCCTAAGGGGAAATATAATGAATAAAATCAGTATGGTTATATGAGTAATGGTTTTACTATTGATTAAGAAGATACAATGAATGAAAAATGAAAGGAAATAGGTATGAAAGAATAATATGATGAATCCTAGTTAATGTAATAAGAATAAAGTAAAATGATTGAAGTGTTTATGTATTAGAATTAAAGAATTTTGAAATATTTTTTTTTTCAGTATCCATTTTTGGTTAAGGATTTACTATAATATGTTGAATGTTCTTAATGTTCTAAAAAAGTGATTTGATAGAAATGTGATATTCATGGATAAAATGGGATTAAGTGAAAAGTAACCCTTAATATGTTCCTGATGTTGAGATAATGATGTTTGTATAAAGAGATATTGTATATGAGTAAAGTAAATTGGATAGTATTAATGACATTAGAACTTATTAATGATTTTTGGAAAAGGTAGTTTATGTTATCATTTATAGAGTTTGCAAAATTATTGGATATTTGGAATATGTTCAATAATTTAAGGTTTTATTCAATGAATGATAATGAATATATGTTTTAGTTTACGTTTTATGGTAATTATTGTTATTACTAAGCTTTAAGAGAATATATGACTAAGGTATTCACAAATTTGGCATGGGACCATTAAGAGTTGCTTAATGATATTTAGATAATTAAAGTTGAGTTTGGGTAATTTAGTGACCTATTTCTTAAATTTTGAATTTTGTAAGGGTTATAATGTTGACCATTTATCAAATGGTTTATACTGAACTTTGGATGAGGTTTTAGAGATTAACCTATTACTTCACCATATGTAGATTTACCTATATTGGATAACCAATTCTGACATTTTTTTAACTATAGTTAGAAAAAATGACTTATAAGTATATTATAGACCATGTGATCTATTAGTGATTCAAAAATTAAAAAAATCACCATCATTTCTTAGATTAAGAGATGAAATGAAAAGTGATTTAAGAGAAACCAAAGGATTTGATTTTTCTTATGATATTAAGGAAAGTTAATCCATGGGTATATCAGTCCCTTTGAAATTAGTAATCGTGTATCGATGGTAGCCTATAGATTGGAACTCATGCCCAACCACTCACATATTCATGATGTATTCCAAATATCTATCCTGAAGAGGTATATACCTAATCCATCACATGTACTAAACTCAATGGTTATACTACTGGACAATGATATTTTTTATGAGGAATAACCAGTATAGATTTCAGATTGAATAGAGAAATTTCAATGGAACAATACCACTAACATGGTCAAAAAACTTTAGTGAATCCACCAGCTTGAGGAATCTACATGGTAATATAAGGATGTAATTATGCTGAAGTATCCTTAGTTTTTAGTACCAAAGTGTTGAATTTTTAGGGATAAATTCATTTTAATGGAGTATAATGTAACACCTCATGATTTTTTGAAATATTTTTCAAATTAAATTAATCTTTTAGATATTTTTCAATACATGAAACCCAAAATTTATATTATGTTACACAAAATATTGTATTTTTCCTGTGTTACACATAACACTGAGTTTAGTTTATGTTACACACAACATTGAGTTTAAACGAAATGTGGTATACTATTAAAATATTATCTTTTAAAATGATAGTAATATACTAGCCTTTGTAATGGTAGGTATGAAGAGGATGAAATAAATTATGAAAATATATGGTTTAAACATTTATATAAAATTAATTATTTGATGACTGATTAATTATAAACGAATATAAACACTATTTGAAATCAAATAAAATCTTTTTCGGAAGAATTATTTTTATGCATACAAACATGTTTTATGTCAATAAATTAAATAAATAATTTTTTGTAAACTATTTTAATAAAACTAATATATTATATATTCAATAAAATGCTTAAAATTCATCATATCATCTTTCTAGATAAAATCTAAGAAAAATCTAATTTTATACCTAAACCTATATTTTTCAAATTAGTAGTTATGTTGCCTTGTGTGAATTTATTTTAAAATTAATTTTTTTCCACTTTTAGAAAAAAAATTCCAAAAATAAACTTAATTTTTTATATCAAAAGATAAAAATTATCTTAGGGTGAATTTTTTAGAAATTTTTGAAAAGATAATTTTTTGATCTATAGTGAAAAAAATATAATTTTAATTGGAAACTGCCTTTTTGTTTAAATTATTTAAAAAGTTAAATTATATATATTCAATTTTTTTTAAAATAAAATTTTTTTCAATTACATATCTATTAATCCAATTTAGGTTATTTTAATTGTTTTTATATTTAATTTTGATATAAAAATATTATCATATTTTGAACATTTTCTCTTTAAAAACTCACTTTCTCATCGTGTTTACAAGGTTAATTTTAAATTAAAATTTTCCACTTATATGAATGGAATTTGGAAAAATGGATTCTATATTTGGAATCATAATAATTTATATTATCTAATAAGGTCAAATTAATTTTTTTTTCATAATTAATAATAAAAACAATAACAATTATTTAACATAGTTAAGATTAATATGGGTTTACTTAAGGTTAAAATAATAAGATAATGCTTCAAATGACCTAAATACATGTCCAAAATCTATTTTATGGACATATTTCGATGATAATGTGTCTAAGTCTCTAGAATAATCTATTTTTTGACCCTTGTGGTATAATATCCCAAGCCTTTTACATGTATTTTTATGAAATTTTAAGTATAATTATCCATTAAATACAAACTAAGGATCGAAAAGTATAGTGTCTTTAGAATACTAGGGCATAATTAGAAAACATGAAACAAAAAAATATTATTAATATTCCATAAATAGATCCTAACTTCCGTTGATCTTATATATATGCATAAGATAACCTGAGGAGTACATAGAAAAAGGGGATGAGCTAAAATTCCAAATAAGTGAATGAGCATGGAAAAGAAGCATATCACATGAGTCAAAAGAATAACATGATAAAATTATAAGCATGGAACATGAATAAAATTTTAGAGGAATATCATACAGATCATGGAATCATATGATAATGTCAATATAGGAATGTATTAGCAACACATAACATGACATGAACATGAGTCATGGATAACTACCAAGATGGTATCACATAGTGGACAATGTCCTATAATGGATTTGGTTTACTCCCTGATCCAATAAATAATGTCTCATGAGACAAAAAATTACCCAATTCATTGGGGATCTATATGAGTTCACCCATCATAAAATTTTCATGCATATGTGTTCTATATAAAGAATCAAACATAAACAATTAACATGAGGGTTACCCATGGAAATAAATGGGTATCATAATAAAGTCATAAGGCATAATCCAAGGGTGTATAACAATGGTATCCATGAAAGAATGATTTTAAATTATTACTTCCCTATCATGGGAAAAAATAAGAATAGATCATGAATAATTATTTATTATTGAATTGGAAATAAGAAATAGATTGGTTAGGTAACATTAGAAATGTTCCACTTAAGTGCAGTTTTAGGGAAAAGAATAAAGATTATTTAAAGAGGATAAAGGTATAATTGTTTGAATAAAAAATGAAATAAGATAGTTTTCTAGATAAAAGTAGTGATTTTAGAAAAATATTTGTTGCTTAAAACAGTTTATGAAGTGTACTTGAAAATGGGTAAGAAATTGAGAACTTCCAGTTAATCAGGTTTTCTTATTGAGAGGAATTGGGAAGGGAACCTTTTAAAACCTATATTTACCCATAAAATTAATATGAATTGATTTGTATACATAATTTTAGAATAAATAAATATAATTTAGGATGATTATATAATAATAATGAATAATTTTTTTGGGTAAAGAGAGATAAAGCATAACCCAAATTTAATTTGGAGGTTCGAAAATATCCCTTTCCTTATGTATGAATGTGTTCTACAATTGAAATAAATTTCATGGATAATAAAAATAGATTCATTAATTACATAATTCAGAACCTATTATAAATTTATTTTATTTATTATAATTTTTTTAATTTCATTTATGGTTATTTTGATGAGTTATAAATTTCAATGTTGTCATTCTAGGATCATTCATCTTCATGGTTTCATGGTCGGTTTATTATATATAATTATTGAAGTCCATGAAAAATAGTAATAATTCTATAAAAGTGAAATTATATGGTTTTAATGAAATTATATAAGTTTAAATTATCCCACATATCAATTTATTTTCTAGTATGAGGATGATTCATTTGAAAAAATGTTAATGATAAATGTTTAGTATATTTTGTTGGTTTTTTGATCATCATGTAATAGTATCATTTTATTTAATATTATGTCTATATATTAGTTCCAAAAAATCAAAAAAGTTATAATAAAAATATTTAAAACTTTTTAACCATATTAATGATTTTATCACTAGAACTGAAGAAATTAATGGAAAAAACTCATTATCCATGAAGGTAGTAAACCACCATAACTTGAAAAACGGTTTTGTTTCTTTGAATAAGAGGACATTAGAAAATGGGTGGAAAAAAGATATTCCATTACCAATATAACATTCCAATATGTACATGATACTAGATTTATTATTCTTTTTTGGATGAATGAGGTGTAGAGAAGGTAAAAAAATATAAATAAAATTAAAATAGATTGTTTGATAAAGTTACCTCTTGAATATCACCTCCTTGAAGGACCCTTAAAACATATAATTGGTATTTTTTGGTACCATAAGATCTTGGATCCATGGAATAGGATTGGGAAGTTAATTGGACAAAATATTTAAAAGCTACATGGCTTAAAAGGTGTGAGGAGAAGGGGTCATGAGGGATGTTATTTATATGGGGAAGAGATGGGTGTTTTGATTATTATATTCATTAGTTTATTATTTTGACTCAATACGGTTGATAGTGTTGATTCCCATGAATAAATATAGTAAATTGTTTAATATAATTTAGACCAGTGGGTAATTACGTCAACCATTACTCAAAATCCATGTATTTGTCTTATAATGTTAAATAACGTATATTGCCTTATTTCACTATTCAGTAAAAATACAATTATTTTAAAAAAATCAAAAAAAATGACCCTAAACATTTTTTGAAGTTTATATTTCAAAAATGGAATCCATTTTATGAAAATAACTTTATAAATATAAGAAAATTAATTTTTAAATAAAATCACCATTTATTCAAAAAATATTAATTTTAATATTATAATCAATTTTTTGACCCTTTGAAAAAGTAATTAATGTAACATAAAATTATATTATAATTATAATAAAACATAATGTTAATTTATGAATCAATTTTATGAAAATAAATTTTATTTTCAATCATTATATTAATTATAAAATTCTTTTAAAAAACATACCATCAAAAAATTTATCATTTTTAAAACATTTATTTACTTATACCATGATATAAATATATAATTTTTTATTTGTAAGATACCTAAATTTTATTTTATAATTTTATAGGTGATGTTACTATTCAAATGTCCAAATTACTATCCTTAATGGTTAGATTACTATTCCAACTGCCATATTTATAATAGTCATATAAGTTCCTTAATTCTTATAAATACCTCTTATTTCATTCACTTCTATTTTCTATTAAGGTTATATATATTTTCAAAATAAATATTTCATTATTAAAATTATATTTTATTTTTAAAATTTTATTTATGAGTGTGGTTATTCTAGTGGATCAAGGAGATCCAAATTTTCCCTTTTTTGTTCTCTTATTTTCTATTTATTATAAAGGTGTAATATTTAAAATTCTTATAAGTTTATTTTCTGAAAAAATGTATCATTCTTAATTTATGAGAATAATGCCCTTTATTTAGTTCTATATGTTATGTTTTTATTTTATTTCATAAGAAGGGAAATTTGTTTGATAAAATGTTGGGTTGTTACATTCATCCTCCCATAAGAAATTTTTCCCTTGATTTTTTTTTACATTATAAGGTGAAAATAGGTGAGGGTATTTATCCTTCATCACTTCATCCAATTCCCATGTCATATATTCATACATATGGTTTCTCTATAGTACCTTGACCAGGTGAGTGGTCTTATTACATAGAACCTTGTCTCTGTGGTCCAAAATCATCATCGGTTTCTCCTCATAAGAGATATCGTTTCCCAGCTATACCACCTATGAGTTCAGTACATTTAAGAGATTTGGTATATACTTACTTATAAGGGATACATGGAATACGCCGTGTACTTGAGACATGGTTGGTGGAAGTGCTAGTCTATAATCCATAGCTCCGACCTGATCAACAATCTTTAAGGGGAGATGTACCTAGGACTTAGCTTTCCTTTATTCCCAAATATCATGACCCTCTTTAATAGATATATGTATATTAATACATTGTCATCAACCTCCAACTCTATGTCCCATTGAAAATTATCTACATATATCTTCTGTCTAATTTGGGAATCTCGGATATGTTGTTGGATAGTCTTCACCTTTATTCTGTTTCCTTAATCATTTCTAGTCTGAGTATCTTATGTTCACCAACTTCATCCCGGTATGTAGGTGTTTTAAATCTTTTCCCATAATGGGATTCATATAAAGCCATTTGGATTCTTGAGTGTAAACTATTTTTTTTAATAGAAATTGCCCTGTGGAATATGTTGATCCCATCCACCTTTAAATTCTATTAAGCATGCTTTCAATATGTATTCCAGTTTCTGAATAGTCATTTTAGATTGGCCATCAGTTTTGGGGTGATAAACTATATTGAAGTTCAAATCAACATTTAGAGAATATTGGAAAATTTTCCAAAACATGGAGGTAAATCTTGGATCATGATCAGATATAATCAATAATGAAACTCAATTTAGTGTCACCACTTCTATAATGTATATTTTTACATGTTGGTCGAGTGAAAAGTCCTATAAAATTGAAATAAAGTGATCAGTCTTATAAGACAGACCATAATGACCCATATAGCATTATTTCCTATGGATATATTCAGAAGTCTAGTGAAAAATTCCATAGTGATGTTTTCCCATTTCCATTTAGGTATGGGAACTGGTTGCATCATCCCCTTATACTTTTTACTTTTTTTCCTTCACATACTAACTTACCAAATATTTTGATACATATTAAGATATCTCCTTCTTCATATTGTACCAACAATAGTGCTCTCATAGATCATGATACATATTTTTTCTACCTAGGTACATAGAGGAGGTCGATCAATGTGCATCATTAAAAATATCCCTATTTATCTCAGGATTCAATGGTACACATATTCATGACCCAAATATTATGACTTCATCCTCATAAATTTGGAACTTAGAGTATTTCCCATTTCTAATAGCTTCCACCTTCTTTTAAATTTTTACATCATCTCTTTGAGCATCCTTTATCTTATATAAAAGGGATGGTGGAGAAATAATTTTTGAATTGAATGATTATATTCCTTCCTTTATGATTCCCATGTATATCCTTTTGAATTATATAAATATTGGATCCTTCTAAATTCTCATCATTGATAAATTTTCATGATCCTTTCAAATTAGAGCATCCTCGACATTATTTACTTTACTAGGAAAGTAGTGAATTGAGAATTCATAATCCATGATGAGTTCTAACCATCTTTACTAGAAAATATTAAACTCGTTATATGTGAATATATATTTGAGGCTCTTACAATCAGTATATATCACACACTTCTTCCCATAGAGATAATGTTATCAAATTTTCAATAGAAATATCACAGCCACAAACTCTAGATCATGTGTGGGATATTTTTTCTCACAAACTTTTAGATTCCTTGGTGAATATGATATAACATTATCATTTTTCATTTATACACAGCCTAATACCTTATTTGATGCATTTATTTATACCACAAATAGTTCCCCACTTGTTGGTAGTGTAGGTACTAGTGTAGTGATAATCCTCTTTTTCAACTCTTTAAATAAGTCTTCATTTTCACTGGCCTAGAAAAACTTCACTCTTGTCTAATTAATATTTGTTAGTGGGTTTGAAAATCATGATAAGTTCCTCACAAATCATCAATAATATCTTGCTAGATCAAGTAAAATAAGGATCTCCATTATAGATGTTGGTATAGGCTACTCCTTAATTGCCTTTATTTTAGAAGGGTCTATAGATATTCATTTTCTAGTGATAACATGCCCCAATAATGAAAATTCATCTATATATAACTCACATTTACTGTAATTTTCATCATTCACAAATTCTTTAGTACATTATTCAAATACTCCTCATGTTCCTCCTTTCTCTTAGATTATATCATAATATCATATATAAATACTACCACAAATTTTTCAAGGTAATTTCTAAATAAATTATACATTAATTACATGAAAATTACTAGAGAATTAGTGAGTCCTAATGTAATCACTATAAACTCATAGTTTCCATACCTCATTCGAAAGGAAGTCTTGGGAATATATTCCTTATTCACATTTAATTGGTGATATCTTGACCAAAGCTCCACCTTAGAGAAATAATTATCCCCATGTAGCTAACCGAACAATTCATTTATCCATGGTAGTGGATACTTATTCTTTACTATGATTTTTTTGAGCTCATGGTAATCAATGCAAAGGATAATTGATCTATACTTATTCTTAATAAAGAGGACTGAAACATCCCACAATGAATCACTAGAATGTATAAAACCCTTATCCATATTCTCTTATAACTTCTACCTCAATTCACCTAAATCAATAGTGGTTATCCTATAAGGATTATTTTATACAAACAGAGATCCATCTATAAGATCAATTGAGAACTCAACCTCTTGGTTAGGAGGAAGAAAAGTAAATTCTTTAGGGAACACATTAGTGTATTCCCTCACAATGGGAATTCCTCCAAGTATGATCCTCTTCTTTATATCAATAATTTGAGCTATATATGCTTTCTCATAAGGAAATAATATCCACAATTGAGATGATTATTCTGAAATAGATTCAACATCCTCTTTAAACTTGTATAGAATTGGGGGATACCTTGGGATATGAAGACTGATCTCCCTTTCCTGATAGTTGATGTATGATTTATATAAATATATCCAATTCATGCACAATATAACATCAAAATCCACCCAAGAAAGTAAGACAAGATTTTATAGGAGGTTCAGTCCACAAACATTAACTGGGAAGGAGTTATATACTTTAGAAGCAATAATTTCCCCATTCACTATTGTCATAAATAACTCAAACTTCATATTTTGAGGTGGTGTTTTAATAGTTCTACTAAAATTTCAATATATAAAATAATGTGGAGAACCAAAATAAAATATCATATACATTGTTCTGGAATTAATAACTAGCATACCTGTCACCACATCATTTTCAAGCTCCACCTCAATAGTAGTGATATTATATGCCCTTAGTTGATTCTTTAGATATTGTTGTTATTGATTGTATCCAACAACCCTTGGATTAGAGAATAGGCTCAAATAATTCCCATGTTACTTGTAGTTGAAATGCAACACTAAATATAATATCCTAGAACCCACACTCTCAAATCTTGTGTGGAAATCCATAACTTTACATTCTAGGCTTTGATGCTGATAATTTTGACCCAAATTTTTCATCTGAACTATTACATACTAGAGGAAATTTTAGGTTTATAGTTTTAGATAATTATTAAAAACTCCTACATAAATGATTCACATGACTTTAAAAGATAATTTATTTCAATTAACCTAACTTTTATTTTTCACATTAAGACATCATCATCTTCCATATGAAATCCATTCTAGAAATAACTCGATCAAGATCATTCTTTAAAACCTGGGGAAAAATAAAAATAATAAATTAAGTCTTATATTCTCAATTAGGGTGAACATATTCATTAGAAATTAAATATCATAAATGATAATAATAGTGAATAATGGTATAATGACACAATAAAAGTGCATGAGCGATTCATAAAATAATGGATACCCATAAATACCTATATCATCAAATATGAAAACATGATAAAGGAAAGATTCATCTAAATCAATATTAAAAATCAATGTGATATAAATCTTGACCATTAGAAACATTATAAACTCGTAACAAGAAGTTAAAACTCTTTTTGTAAACTTTGAGAATCACTTTCATAAAACCCTTTAAAAAGCCTTTCAATTTGAATAAACATATAGTCGACTTCCAACATTTTCATTACCCAATGAATTAGATATATATAATGGGGATCACACTTCATATACGTTATATCAGGATCACCCATTTACCATTATCTATAATAGGGTTCAACCCTTCATATAAGTTGTGTCAGGCTCACCTATTTTGTATAATTATTATGTACCATGAATAATAAACATTCATCATAAAATTCATAAAAACATGATAAACACATGAAAAAGAAATGAGTTTCATATCAATATATTTAAAACATGATTAAACCATGGAAAATACATGGGTTCTATAACAATATCTTCAAGATATAATCAACCCATGGAAAATAAAATTGTTTCATAATAATCTCTTTGGAATATGATTAAACCATGGAAAAGAAATGGGTTCAATAACATACTCTTTGAAACAATATTTATCCATCCAAAAAATAATGAGGATGGTACCAATAAAAAAATATCCTTGTGGAGGATAAAATAAAACAAGAGTTTTTTATGTTGATTGATGTAAATACCATTAAAATATCATTTAAAATTTATTGAGGAAAATAATCTTTAAACATTCAAAAGCATCCCATACCTCTTTGAAATAATTGAATCATTAACCCTATAAATAGAATAATAATAAATAAAATTTATAATATCATGAGAATAAGTATATTAATGATATAACATGTCAAAGTATTAGTATATACACCTTATAACACATGATATTCATTTAACATAACTAATGTCTCAAAGAAGAAAAATTGTGACAAAAATCCATTACCGCTTTAGTAACATTGAAACTGTAAACCCCATGAAAGAGAGATCATAAAAAGGATATGTAAAACCCCATAAATTTAAGGATAATGATCATAAAATACATTAATGTACATTATATACACCACTAAACAAAAATAAGTATTGAATATGGAATATATCTCAAGAAAATAAAGTGATGCAAGAAAAAACCTTACAATTGTTCTAATATCTAAATTGGAAACCTCCAAAAGTAATGATAATAAAATAAAACACTTAAATTCCATAAATATAAAGTATTTCAGGATATTATATATTAAAATTGGTATTATATATACCACACAAAATAATTAAGTGGTGAATATGACATTTATCTCACTAATCTTAAAAGTGAGATGAAAATCCCTTACAAAGATTGTATCACTGGAGTGAGAATAAATTAATGAAATAATTATGTGTGACAAACTTAAATATAAAAAAATAAAATATGGTATAAACCAATCATATTTCATTTCACACATATTCTTTGAAATAACATAACCTATTACATTGAATTTTAACCCAATTTACAGAAATTGAATTAAGAAATCCCTTACCTTGAGTCTGATTTGTCATGATTATCCTCTATATTCCTGAATAATAAATTTATGTTAATTATTTAATTGATTCAGAACTTTTTACAAGTTTATTATTGTATTTATTTCACTTATAAACAATTTTTATACAATTACTTGATCATTAATGTTTATGTCGAATGTTTTGACCATATTCGGTTTATGTGTCAAAACTAAATTTCGTTGGTCGACTAAGGTCAATGAGGTCATTATTTAAAAATATTCAGAATTATAATCATGAAATTATTATCACATTTCAACAAAAAACATAATTTTAAAATCTTACATGAAATATGGTTATTAAAAATGAACCAACGTTACTATCATGGAGACGGTAGTTTGTACGTATGTATGAGTAACACTATAATTTTTCAATGATCATTAGGGAAAGAAGGTAGTAAATTTTATATTTACATAGTGAAAATTATATCATAAATACTATATTTTTTTAATATATACTTATATATATAATTCCTGTGATTTTGTGATGAAAAATGAAGAATTGTATCACTTCAAGGAGGTGGTAGTCCACACGTCCACGAATGATGTTATCACTTTTTCAGTGTCTAAAATAGAAAGAAGAAAATGAAAAATTATATTTTCAGGAAGATAATTATTTCATTAATATCCTATATATTTATTTTATATCAAATATTTTTATTAAAACCATCATTAATACATTCTATGTAAATATTGAATGAATCACATCAATTTTTGGAGGCGGTAGTCCACATGACCACAAAAGATGTTATCATATTCCAATAAAATGTAAATCATGAAGTTATGTGTTATATAATAATTAAATAATCATAAATAAATCATAAATATCATATATATATATACCATATAAAATAATTAATTTCATCAAGATTTCCAACCTTTAAAGGTAGTAATATAATAATGAATGACATAAGTTCATGAGGCGGTAGTCTTCCGTACACACGAATGATGATTGTGTATCCCATTTGATGGAAGAGTGTGAATTTTTAGGTAAAAACATAAAATAAAAATATATAATTATACTTAGGATACTTAGGTTATTATATAATCACATAATAATAATAATTTAAGTGGTTTGAGAAATAAATAAAATAAAAGTGATTATCAATGAATGTTACCTATTTTTGGGTAACACCTTTTGGTTTGCACCAAAGGACTTCCTTGGTTTTCTTTATGCCCAAAGTGAGGATTGTATGATGAGATTAGGTATGTTGGGAGATTATTTGGTCAGGTATTTTATTATAAAAAGGCATGTATAGGTGTGAATAAGTGGGGAGGGTGAGTGCCTTTTTATAGTGGAGAGAGAGTGGCATTCTGGTAAATATAAAAATGTAAACACTATTGGGAGGTCTCTCTTACATAATTTTCCCCCAATAATGAACCCAATTAGATAAAAGTGGTGATATGGTCTAATAATTTCCATAAAATGTTTTTTTTACATGTTTTTATGTCAATTTTTCACTTAATATTAATGTTAACAACTAAGTAAACACCTTGTTTTAACTTAATCGATGTAATTAATTTTAATTTCTTTCACTAATATTTTTGGTCAAAAAGTAATATTAAATTAATATAAATTATAAGTTATTATTATTCAATATATGTAATCCATTTTTCTAAATTCCAATCATAAAATTTTAAAAAATTAATTTATAATTAATCTCGTGAATGGGATGAGACAACGGGTTTTTTTAAATAAAAAATCTCAAAAGATTGAAATGTTTTTATATCCTTTTTCAATGTTAAATTGATTAAAATTAAATAAATTAGTTTAAATTATATAAAATTTATATTATTAAACTTTAAAACTAATTAAAAATAAAATTTAACACTATAAATTATTTAGATGAAAAAGCAATTTTCAATTAAAATTCAGTGTCATTCACTATTCATCAAAATATGAATATTCTAAAAAATACCAAAAAATCTCCCATATTGAATTTTTATATTAAAATTTAAAAAAATAAGTTTATTTTTTCAAATAAAAATTATAAAATTGTCAAAAATTATATTTAAAATTGGTGCGCCATTAAAAGGTGGTAAAACTTCCTTTTAAAAATATACAGCTTTTTATGCTTAAAATTAGATTTATTCTTATCTTAATCCAATCATAATTATTGGAAAAATTTAAAAAAAATATTAAATATATAACATATAAATTTCATTAATATTTTTCACTAATAGTTATTAATTTAATTTATTGAGATAAAATGTCATTCTGGTCATAAAAATATTTTTTTATAAAAACACATCATTTATATTTAATTGGTATTTATTTTCATTTATAATTAATTGGTAATCAATGAATTAATTTTATAAACATTCATAAACTATAATTTTTATAATTTAGATAATATCATTCATTCCTATCATTCCAAAGGCTGGGTGATAACTATCATAATAATATTAAAAGTATATTGTTGTCTGGTAAGACTGAGGATTGTGCGTAATATAAGTCATCAAATGAACTCGAAGTTATGTTAAATACAAGAAAACTTTGTGTTGAATTTGTTCCAATATAAACTATTTATTTCATGTAAAAAATATATTAATTAATTTAAATTAGTTTTAGAGAATAAATTTCATAAAATTTCTGGATGTTACATCTTACCCCCCTTAAAATGAATTTTTCCCTGCAAATTCATCTTGGTTATCAAATGATTAAAATTTCTAGAATTAATTTATTGAAACCCAAATCATAAAAAATGGTTAATAAAACATCCTCTTAAAAAGGTAAAGTGGTAAAAATAATGGTCACTAAATGTTACACATAACTAGTATTAAACATATAGAGAACATATAGGTAAAGCGTAAATAATTATAGAGAGTGATTGAGGTCATTGATCACAAACAAGTGAATGATAAATGGAAAGTTAAGGGACTCAAAAACATAAATCTTTGATTATAGAAAAGACCATCAATTCATTATAATTAAAGATACTAGGACAATGCTTTTATTTTAATATCATTTCTCTATAGTTACAGAATTATTTTACTATCTAGACCAAGTGAAAAAAAATGAAATATACTTACTTGATGAGTATAATTTAATAATTTTATCAATTTCCACCAAAATGTCATATTTTCCTCCAAATTATGAGTATTAATGTTGAATTTTTAATTCCTAAAGCACTAAAATAAATTTTTAAAGTTCACATAACCATAAAAGGGATAATTAAGTTATTACACTTGTCTTTAGACATTAACCAAAACCAAAATAGTTAGCACATGGTAAGATAATTCTTAAAATGATTAAAACTTCATATAATACACTAATATTCAAAATTATATAGTAATACCCAAAGTTAAAATAAATCATTCCATAAATAACTATTGTTAAAATTCTTCAAACATTTCATGACCATGTTTAAAACCCAAATATTAGAAGGATTTGAACATATATTCTTCCAAGATAAATCAACTATTATTCCTCAAATAAAACTATTCTTAAAAAAAACTTCATGTTTATACTAGGGTTAATAAATACCTTAAACCGAATAAAATTTTCCAAAAACATCATTGATAACCTCAAAATTTTTAATACTTAAAAACCACAAATGCAGTGTCTTAAGACTTTTAACTTATGATCATCCTTAAGGTTATTATCCTATAAATATATCTATAACTCTTAATATAAGATCATATTAAAACATAATAATATCCAATGTTATCTAAGTCGACCTTTGATACCAAATATAACATCCCTGAAGTTGTACTCTCAGATCCTGTACTGAAATCCATAACTTTACATTCTCAAATTTGATGCTGATAATTGTGACCCAAATTTTTCATCTAAATTTTATAAAATCAAAAAAAAACATGATCGCTTACATACTGTAGGACCTTTTAGGTTTATATTTTTATATAATTTGTATAAAATCCTGCATAAACAATTCACATATATTTAAAAAATCATTTCTCACACTTAACACGGCTTTTATTTTTCACATTAATACATCATCATCATACATATAAAATCCCTTATAGACAAAAATCATTCAACATCATTATTTAAAACCTGAGGAAAATGAAATATAAGAATGTTTAGATCATATACTCAGTAAGGGTAAACATAAGCATTAACAATTAAATTTCATCAATGATAATAAGAGTTCATAAGGGTGTGATTAAAAAACAAAATTTCATGAGTGATCCATAAAATAAATCATACCCATAAATACCTGGATCAAAAAATATGAAAATATAAAAAAGTTAAGATCTATAAGAATAAATAATAAAAAATCCATGTGATATCAATATCAACCATTAGAAACATTATAAACTCATAATAATAAATTAGACCTATTTTTGGTAACTTGTACCATCACTTTCATAAAACCCTTTCAAAGCCCATTCAATTGGAATAACCATATAGACAACTTCCAAAATTATCATTACCCAATGCATTGGATATCTATAATGTAGATCACCATTTTTATAAGCTATCATGGGATCACCCATTTTTTTAATCTATAATAAGGCATATCCCTTCATATAAACTATATCGGGAACACCCGTAAGCTATAATGAGGCTCAACCTTTCATATAAGTCGTATCATGATTGCTCGTTTCATATAATTCTCAACAACCATAAATAAAAAAATTCATCATAAAAATAATGAAAACATGATTAACATATAGAAAAGAAACTAGTTTCATATAAATCTCTTTAAAACATGATTAAACCATGGAAAATAAATGGGTTTCATAATAATCTCTAGGAAATAATCAACCTATGGAAATGAAACTGATTTCATAACAATCACTTTGGAAGCTAATCAACCCATGGAAAAGATATGGGTACATAAAAAACATTTTGAAAGAATATTAATAAATACATAAAACAATGAGGGTGGTATCAATACAAAATATTCAAAGTGTAGGATAAGTATCAACAAGTATTATTGATGTCGATGAATGGAAATACCATTAAAATATCATTAAAACATTCTTATGGAAAATAATATTTAAACATTCTAAAGTGTCCCATACCACTTTGAAATATTTGAATCATTAACCTAGTGAATGGAATAACATTAATTGAAAATTATAATATCTTGAGAATAAGTAGATTAATTATATAACATTTCGAAGGATCGTAATATAAATCCTATAAAATAAGATAGGTGTATAACATAACAAACATCTCAAAGAAGAAAAATTGTGATAAAAATCCATTACTGCATTGGTAAATTTGAAAATGTAAACCCCATGAAATAGAGATCATCAAAGAGATATATAAACAACCATAAATTTAAGGATAATAATCATTAAATACATTCATGGTCATTATCTACACCACATAATAATAATAAGTAGTGAATATGGAATATATCTCTCAGAAATAAATATAATACATGAAAACCCCTTACAACTGTGATAACATTTGAATCGAAAACCCCCAAAAGTAATAATAATCAAAAGAAAAATTTAAATACCATAAAGATAAAATAATTAATGATATTTTATATAAAAAGGGGTAGTGGATACACTATGAAAAATAATTTAGTGGTGAATATGACATGTATCTCACCAATGTAAAAAGTGTGACTAAAATCCCTTATAAATATTGTATCATTAGAGTGAGAATAAATCAATGAAATAATTATGTGTGACAAATATAAATCCCAAAAAAATTATAAATATAGTATAAAAAATCAGAGGTAATTTCACAAATATTCTTGGCATAACATAACCAATGACATAGAAGTTTAACCCAATGAATATAAATTGAGTAAAGAAATCCCTTACCTTGAGTTTGATTTGTCATGATTGTCCTCTATGTTCATGAATAATAAACTTATGTTAATTATTTTATTTCTTTATAAATTTTTAAAATTTTATTATTTTTATTTTTTCACTTATAAACATTTTTTACAGAATTACTTGTTCAATAATGATTAAGTTGAATGTTTTGAAAATATTCGGCTTATGGGTCATAATTGACTTTGATAGATCGACTACGGTCATTGAGGTCATTATTTAAAAATATATAGAATAATAATAATGTAATAATTATAAAATTTTACATTAATTATACTTTTAAATTCATATAGAAAACATGGTTATTAAAAATGAACCAATGTTACGACCATGGAGATGGTAGGTTGTACATACGTTTGAGTAACATTCTCATTTTTCAATGATCATTATAGAGAGAATTTAAGTAACGTTTAAATTTATAGAATGAAAATTATATCATAAATAAAATATTATTTAATTTTATATAATTATATATATAATTCTAGTTATGTGGTTATGGAAAATAAATAATCGCATCGCTTCGAGGAGGAGGTAGTCCACCTGTCCACGAACAACGTTATCACTTTTTCTATGTGTGAAATTGAAATCAAAAAATGATAAATTATATTTTTAAAAATATAATTATGTCATTAATATAATATATATTTTATTTATATCACATATTTTTATTAAAACCATCCTTAATACATTCTATGTAAAGAGTGAATGAATCACATCGCTTTTAGGAGGCGGTGGTCCTCACGTCCACAAACGATGTTATTATATTCCAACAAAATGGAAAGCATGAAGGTATGTGTTATATAATTATTAAAGAAAAATAAATAAATAATAAATATCATATATATAATATAAAATTAGTAAGTCCATCATTACTCCCGACCTTGAAATGTGGTAATGGAATAATGAAGGACATCGGTTCGTGAAGCGGTAGTCCGACGTACACATGAATGATGATTACTTATCCCATTTGATAGAAGTGTGTGAATGTTTAGGTGTAACCCTTTACATAAAAAATATCATTATATTTAGTATAATGAGGTTATTATATAATCATTTAATAAGAATAATTGAAGTGGTTTGAGAATGAAATAAAATAAAAGTGATCATTGAAGTATGTTACCTATTTTTCGGGTAACTTTTTTTGGTTTGGACCAAAGGAATTCCTTGGTTTTATTTATTCAAAAATTGAGGATTCTAATATTAGAGTAGTTATGTTGGGAGATTATTTTTATAGGTTTTTTATGATCCAAATGGATTTATATGTCTGATGAAGTGGGGAGGGTGAGTGCCTTTTTATAGTGGAGAGGGAGTGTCATTATTGTAAATATAAAAAGGTAAACATTATTGGGAGGTCTCCCTTACATCATGTGCCCCAATAATGAAATAAATTAGATATAAGTGTTTATTTGGTATAATAATTTAAATACAAATTTTTTTCTATGTTTATAGGTCATTTAGATAATTATGATTAAAGTTTAACAATTATGTAAACACATTTTTACCTTAATTGTTGTAATTAATTTTAATTGATTTCACTAATATTTTTTTAAAAAAAATAAGTTGAACTTACTATACATTATAAATTATTCTGATTAAAAATATGGAATCCAATTTTCTAAAAATCCAATTGCATAAGTGGTAGAAATTAATTTAAAATTAATCCTTTATACGGGACAAGACATTGGGTTTTTTAAAGTGAAAAGTTCAAAAGCTTGAAATATTTTTATATTCAATGTCAATATTAAATAGATTCCAATTAACTAAATTTGTTTAAATGATATAAAATATGTATAATTAAACTTTAAAAACAAATAAAAAACAATTTAACACAACTAATTATTTAGACAAAAAAGTAGTTTTCAATTAAAATTCGGTGTCATTCACTATTCATCAAAATATTAAAGTTCTTAGAAAAATAAAACAATTCACCCCAAATAAATTTTGATATTATTATTTAAAAAAATAAGTTTATTTTTTCAAATAAAAATTATAAAAGTGTCAAAATTTTGATTTAAAATAAGTGCGCCATTAAAAGCGGTAAAACTGCCTTTAAAAAATATACAACTTTTTATGATTAAAATTGGAATTATTATTATCTTAAGACTATAAACTTATTGGATGAATTTAAAAAAAATATTAAATATATAACATATAAATTTCATTAATATATTTTACTAATAGTGATTAATTTAATTTATTAACGTAAAATGTGATTCGAGTCATAAAAAAATTTGTAAAAACGCATCTTTTATGTTCAGTTGGTCTTTATTTTCATTTATAATTATTTGGTAACCAATGAACCAATTTTATAAACATGTGTAGACTATAATTTTAATAATTTATTTAATCTCATTAATTCTCTCCATTCTAATGGATAAGTGATAACAATCATAATAATATTAATAGAATATTTTTGTCTGGTAAGACTCGGGTGTGTATGTAACATAAGTCATCAAAGGAACTCAATGTTTCATGAAACGCAAGATAAACTCAGTGTGTCATATGATGAAATATAAACTATTTATTTAATGTAACATAATATATTAAATAATTTAAATTATTTTGAAAGAATATATTTCATAAAATCTCAAGATGTTACACTATAAGCTGAGTGTTGATCTGAACCTTCCTTTATTATTACTCATTAGTGTTCTTATTCAAATATCTTCTGTAATAATTATCCTAATTCTCATATCTTCCACATTTTAAGAATATCCTAGTTCCACTTAGATATTTCAATAGATGATTCTTCCCACACTTTTAACATGTGGTATGTTGGGTTTTATTTCTTTCATGGGATTTATCTGTTGATCCTCCCTTATTAAATACCATTTTCCTCTTTTTATCTTCGAGCCCATGAGACCACTGAGATTCTACAAACTAAATTTCAATATTAAAGGAACAATAGAAAATATCCTCTTGAATTTAAAAGTCTCAAATATCTATAGATTTTCATATACTCATCTTTAATCCATTAAATAAGTGATCCACCTTGATTTAAGTGTTCATGAAAAATCTATAGGTGTATCATGAAATCCATGTAATGTTTTCCTTGTATGTCCCAATAAATTTATCTTCCTTTTATTCAGTCCTAGGAAATCCCTCCCCATTTTATGATGGATATTTTAGGGAAAATATTTATTGAAAAATATTTTCTTAAATCCTTCTCAATCCATGAAATCAATTTCCTCCTTATACTTTTTGTTTTTCATTATTGTCCACTATTTATCAACATCCCCATCAAAATGATATACCACCAGTTTGAATTTATCTTATTTTGATCATTGAAGGACTGAGAATATCTACTCAATTGATTTAATCCATTGTTTCACAATGAGGGGATAAGAAGATCCACTAAATATAGGAGGCCTTTTTCATATATAGGATTCAACCACAAATTTCTCTTTATTAGGAGAAGGAGGGTGTTCCACATGATTCAAGTTATTATTCATAAGTTTATCCAGTTTATCTAGTACTGTCAGGAAGTTATAGTCTCTTATTCCCATCAGGTTTGGTATCTTATTAGGGAAATCATCACATTTCCTGTCATAATGATTATCAGCATAGGTTCTCATATTTACCTCCATTAACTAAGAAAAATAAATAATATAAAATAATGGGGTTTTAATACTTAGATAATGATCATATAGAAAAGAAACTATGAAAATATAAGTAATAACATATAAATGAAAATTATATCCAAACTTTTTCTCTCCTGAGTTTAAATCTATGTAATCCATGGTGATAGAATTATCCCCAGTGTTATTACTAAAGTTTTCTAGTCATAATCCCTAAAAATAACTAGACCATACTCCAATACCAACTATAGTGACCCAATCCTTTTAAACATATTTTAACATGATTTTAGGCATACTTATCTATTAAATAAAAACCAAGGTTCAAAAAGTCTAGTCACTTTTTAAGAAAAGGTCAATAATTTTAAAACATGAAACCAAAAATAAAACATCTTTGTATTAATATTTCATAATTATATCATAACTTCATTTTAGCTCCTAAATCTTCATGGGATAACATGAGGAATATATTGAAAAAAGGGATGAGCAAAAAATCCCAATAAGGGAATAAGCATAGAAAAGTAGAATATCACATGAGTCAAAGGAATAACATTATAGAATAATAGGTATATAACCTAAATAAAAATGCAGAGTCGTATCATACAGAACATGGAATCATATGTTCATGGAAATATAAGAATGTGGTAGTAACACATAACATGACATAAAAATGAGTTAATACTAACTTCCAAGATAGTATCACATGGTTAATGAAGTCCCATAATGGATTAGGTTTACTCTTTAATCCCACACATAACGCCCCAAGAGGAAAAACATTACCCAGTGCATTGGATATCTATCTGGGTGCACCCATCATAACATGTTCATGAATATATCAACCACATAAAGAATCAAACATAAATAATACACATAAGTGTTTCCCATGGAAAGAAATGGGTATCATAATCATATCATAAGGAATAACCAAGGGGTGTATAAAAATGGTATCCATGAAAAAAAAATTAAATAATTCTTGGTAATTCCTAGAGAAAATTAATAATAGATCATGAATAATTATTTCCAACAGAATTTGAAACAAGAAAGAGAGTGGTTAAGTAACATTAGAAATGTACCACTTAAGGGTAGTTTTAGGGAAAATAATTGAGTCTTTAATGAGGATAAAGTCATAATTATTTGTAGAAAACCATAAATAAAATAATATATTTTTTCAAGATAAAATTTTTTCTTTTAGAAAAATTATGGTGTATTAAAATAGTTTATAGAGGGTACTTGAAAATGGGTAATAAATAGAGAATTTCCCTTTAATCGGGTTTAATTATTGAGAGGAATTGAGAAGGGAACATTATAAAACATGTATTTCTCCATCAATGAAGGATGAATTGATCTGGGTATATAATTTTGGAATATAGAAACAGAATTTAGAATAATTATATAATAATAATTAATAAATACATTTGTGTAAAGAGAGATAAATACTAACCCAAAGGTAATTTGCAGGTTTAAAGAGATCCTTTACCTTATATCTGAATGTATTTTACACTTTCACTTAATACCTTAGATAATGAAAATAGATTTATTAATTACTTAATTAAGAACAAATTATACATTTATTTTTTTATTATAATTTTATTATGTTCATTTATGTCCATTTGGATGAATTATAAAGCTCAATTTTCTCTTTTTATGTGCGTTCATTTTCATGGTTCCTTGATCAGTTTACTAGTATATAATTATAAAAGCCATATTAAAATGGGAATAATTCTAAAAAAAGTGAAATTATATGGTTTAAATGAACATAAATAAGTTTAAAATATCATATATATAATTTTTTTGTATGAGTATGATTCATTTGATAAATGTTAATGATAAATGTTTAGTTTATTTTGTCAGTTTTTTTATCATCATGAACTAGTTTTGTTTTATTTAATATTATGTCTATTTATTAGTTCTATAACATGAAAAAAGATATAATATACATATTAAAATCATTTTTAAACAAAATAATGGTTTTATGACTAGTCTTTATGGAGGTAATGGAAAAAATTTCATTATTCACGGAGACGGTAAACTGCCATAGTTTGGCCAACTGTTTGATTTCTATGAATAATAGGAGATGAGAAAAGGGTTGGATCAAAGATATTATATGATAAATATAAAATTTTAGTGTATAAATGGTACTTGATTTATTATTATTTAATGGATCGAGTATTTTAGGAGAAGGTAAAAAGAAACTAAATTAAAAGAGATGGTTTGAGAAAGTTATCTCTTTAATATCACCTCCTCGATGGACCCCTTAAAAACTTGGAATTAGTATTTTTTATACTATCAGCTCTTGGAAATGAGTAGTAGGATTTTTAAGTTAATTGGGAAGAATATTGACAAGCTACAAGGCTTAAAAGGTGTTAGTATAAGGGGTGGTGAGGGGTGGTATTTGTAAGGGGATGAGAGGGGTGTTTTTTATTATTATATTCATTAGTTTATTATTTCGGATCAAGAATATCAATAGTATTGAATATTATGACTAAATATAGTAAATTTATTAGAAAATTTTGAAAAAAAAAATTCTTAAATTAGCCATGACCCAAAATTCATGTATTTGGATTATAATGTTAAAATAACTTAAATTATCATATTTCACTATTTACAAAAAATTCAAAAAATTTAGAAAAATCTCAAAAATTCACCATAATAATTTTTTTATGTTTATATTTCTAAAATAGAATCTATTTTATGAAAATAATTCTCTAAATATGAGAAATTTTATTTTTTAATAAAATCTTCATTTATTCAAATAATACATATTTTCAAATTATAATCGATTCTTTAACCCTTTGAAAA